>OX424435.1:90505183-95505183 GCA_949152465.1 Cantharis flavilabris
GACAGTTTTAATTTGTCACTACATAAATTTTTGCATTTCCTATATTTTTCGCTTTTTCATCGATATCTTGTATTTGGTCAATTTTTTCTAGTTCTTTAGTTATTCCTGCTTCATATTCGTTTCGCGACTTTTCATATTGTAAATTAATTCTGGGTTTACTTTTTTGTTTTCCTTCTCCTCTTGTTCTATTTATTGGTATCATCTCTTTCATCTTTATACAGACGAGAAAATGGTCCGAGCTTACATCTGCACCTCAGTAGCTTCTCACATCTTTTATAATATTTTCATCTCTTTTTTCTATTAATGCGTGGTCAATTTGGTTTGTTGCGTTACCACTTGGAGTATTCCAGGTGCCTTTATAAATCTTCTCGTGATCGTAGTAGGTACTCTTAATTATCATTCTTCTTCCCATCGCAAAGTCTATCATCAGCCTTCCATTCTCACTTGATTCGGTATGCAAACTGTGTTTCCCTATTGTTGGTCGAAAATCCAACTCTCGACCTACCTTAGCATTAAAGTCTCCTATTACCATTTTTACATCATATCCTAGTACTTTATCGTATTCTCTTTCAAGCGTTTCGTAGAATTGTTCTTTTAATTCCAGTTATTTATCCTCGGTGGGAGCATGCACATTAAATATAGCAATTTTTCCGTATTACCTCTCAATCTTATTTTACAAAATCTACCAGATATCGGTGTAAAACCGACAACGGATTTCCTCAGTCTTTTGCTAACCACAAAACCAGTACCCAGTCTTCTGTCTTGTTTGTTGCTTATGAAAAAAGTATAATCATCAAAATCAAATACTTCAGTACCTTTTTGTTTTGTTTCCTGTAATGCTATTATATCTATTCCATATCTCTTCATTTCTCTTGTCAATCGTTTCATTACTTCCTCTTCATAAGGACTTCTCACATTCCATGTTGCCACAACTATAATTCCTTTTATACCATTTCCATTACATGTGCTCCTTACATTGCCATTCAATTTTCCTTTTTCTCTTTTCTTCTTCTTTTTTCCATCTCAGAAGCTTGCCTTCACATAACAATTTTTGGTAGCCCACTTTTACTCTTTTTCCAGACTTCTTCAGCTCTTCCGCTTGTTCTCTTATTTTTGACTGTATTCTTCTTTCCATATACGTCATGTCACTATCTATATATATCTTTGTCCCAGGTAAACGGTTTAGCTTTGACTTATTTTTCAATATATCCAGTTTATTCTCCCATTTTTCCACCTCAATCACGGTTTTTTCGGTTCCTATCTGGTACGCCGTTGATATTTTCATTTCAACCCCAAGGTTTTGTTTTATAAAACTTCCAATTTTTTCTTCGATCGTGGAGTTCATGTTTGTGTCTGTTTTTAAACCTGTTACTACCAATCTATTCTTTCTTTTTTGTCTCTCCTGCAGCTCCAGTTTATATTCAACTGCATTTTTTTAGTTCATATTATTAAATTTTACAATTTTTGGAATAAATTACTGGTATCAATTAAACTAAATCCAATACAGGGTGCTTACTTAATATATTTAAATTAAATATAGCATGTTTAACATCTATAAACTTACCTTCTTTTCTAACCAACATCTGCAGAACTAAATTATCAATAATTTTCCCCTTTTCAATTTACCTATGCACTTTTTAAAATAGATGAAGTAAATTAATTAATCAGAAACTGCTTCTAAACAATTATTTAGTGTTTTAATTTTTACTGTGAAATTTAGAAAATAAAAAATGTTTTAGTTAATTAATAAGCCGAAAAATAAGCAGCATGTATTTGAATGGGTTAGGGTAATTCCCTAAATCGATTAATTAATCGCTATTCATTTTTGAGCTTATTAACAGGATTTGTTACCGTTATAAACAAGTCTGGCTAAATGTTATAACTACATCATGTTATATAGAATAATAATTCTATAGAAATTGTATTTAACTATATAATATTTAATTTGAAATTATAAAGAGTGCAAATTATTAAAACGGCGTTATTTTTTAGGCAAATACAAAATCCAAAAAAGCTAAATTTAAAGTAAATTTTAAATTTATTGCGTTAATTATGTGCGAAATTAATTTTCAGTTACATATAGTATGAAACGTTTCCATGTAAGGTAATTGTTTGGTTATAAGCATAGAAACTAATATGCGTAGAATCCAAATGTTGAACTTTCCTTAATAACACTCAAATTTCCAGAAATTAATTAACATGAAACCTTTACAAATTGAATAGTATTTTGATAGAAACGGGCGTTAAACTAAACTATAGACAATAAATAATTTCATAAGGTTTCGTATTATAAAACTGAAAATAGACCCTTTTGTCGAATACCTTATTAATCTAGCGTCACTATTTATTTTATTAACCGGTAACCATCTAAAATTAAATGTTTAATTAAAGATTATCACACATTTTGTAACTACATCCATAATGTAGTTTTCACTGCAAGTTACTTGAGATCAGATATCGAATGAACTAAAACGTTAATTTTGTTCGATTGCACCAAATTTATTTTATCTTCTCCTGCACTCCCAATATGGAAACTAAAATTAAGTAAGAAATAAAACACCAAGTAGTCCCATCTTTAGTTTTCTCTTTTACGATGTAATATACCTACGCTTAATGATCACTGGACCCAACCTAGATAGCTGCAATGATTATGTATTGAACTTCTGCATTTTATTAAGGAGATGATAAAATAGTATATTATAACTCGTGTTTAAATTGTTTATTAAATCTCTTGTTGAATAATATACTATATTATTCGATAAATATTTTCAAAGTGATAATTATATTCGGAAGCCAACCAATAATACCTAACATTCAAATTAATACCATGTTTATTGCCGCAAAACTTGAATATTTCCAGGTAAGTTTAATAGAGCTAATTAATTTTAATTATCTTCTATGACCTTTCTACCAACGCAATGCATCCAAATTAAATTTCCAATCCAGAAATTGTTTTAGCATAAAATTCTTTTTCATTGCAACGCCAACCCGCCCCTGCATTTGAAACTTCAATTACGATAGAATATTCCATAAGTGTAAATTATTCTAAAATAGTAAACCGAATATGTTTTCCTTCCATTTTGACCTTTTTCTACTAGATGTAGAAAAATAGTAGATAAGTTAGATTTTACAGTAGGTACTTTAAGAAACCGCTCAGAGCACCGATTAGAATATAAATAATGAGGTTTAATTACACTGCAATGTAATTGATGATTAAAACAAAAAAATTAAAAAAGTTAATTCACAGTAGGTAGAAAACTTTCCAAGAGTAATGTTAAAATAATTGTAAAATTAGCCATTCCACAATTTGATAAGAGTAAGATATATTTGGAATTAATAGATTTTAAAACTTCAAGGAACTGAAAGTACGAGTACCACAATAAATCAAATTTAAAGCTTGGAAAAACCATTCATAAAAAATTAATTCGCTTTATATGATAATTTTGACCTTCACTTAAAAAACACCCTGTAATGATGGCAATACGAATAATATATTGATCAAGCTTAAGCTGTGATAAATTATAACTTCCAAATCTAGCACCATTTATGAATAATCATAATAAACTTTTTATTAGTTATTTTAGGATTTAAAATGATTAAAAGATTAATCCTAAAATTTGATAAAGGCAAATAGAGTGAATTACTTTCTGTGAGACTTGGGCCATGGCCAAAACCTTGTTAGCAGACCGTGAATTAGGGATGATTCATTGCTAACTGTAAGCACACATAATCGTACCACTAAGCGACTTGGAAACGCTTTGAAACCCCATATACAAATTTACCCACCTTTATGTAGGTAACCAACCAGTGGTGGTTTTGATACATTTATTCTTTTTCAATTGAAAAAAAATATCAGTCGAGTAATCCGTTTTACTAATTAAAGCACTTAAAAAATAATAATGTTTTTTTTTCAAATTTGATTAATTCTATTATTTGGTAAACAATATTGACGTATACTATTCACTTATAAGCAGTAATTAGTTTCGTAATAAAAAACAAGTTGCACAAAAGTAACAAATTATGCTTGGCAATGCTTGGTTAATCCGCGAACCGTGAACACCTGGTAATGCTAGTTGGGAAAATTTAACGGCGCCAAGGGTGTAGTTTAGATGACGCATTGAAACTGGTGTTCATATTTCTGTACAATTTACAAATTTATTTTTCATAAACGAGTATAAATATTCACGTAATTATAAGTTTTATTTGCATCGACTCGCGTACGTATGCATGTTGGTGCAATAAACAAAGTCAGCATTATAAATTAATTACAATTTTTCTTCCAATTTCGGATTTTAAAGAGGAAGCAATAAAACTAAAGAAACTAGCAACGACTGTTTATATTTGGGCTTAATCTCTTAACTCTAAATTACAATAAATGTGTTTTTAGTGCTTTTCTTTCAATTGTAAGCGACAGTTAAGAAAACTTGTGACTAGAATTCTTTCAAGTTAAATGACTATTTCGAAGATCAATAACGGCATCAACTAGATTTAACATTATTCTCAGGTTGGTATCGAAACTTCGATGAACTTTCAAAATGATAGTTTGTCTTTGTGCAAAACGTGAGTTAACAAAGTCTAAATTACGGATCTGCTTTCGTTTTTCTAAGTGACTTGTGTCAAAAACAACTTTAATCACACGACGATCTTCAAGATTGCAATTTATTCGAGAGTTGAAAAAATTCATTTAAAATCTTTGTTGACGAATGTCTAGAAATGTCTTCATTAAAGTTCAAGTCTAGGTAGTCTTGAAACAAATTTTATGTAATCGTTTCGACACACGTTTTATAGTATAAAATTTTAAATTACAGGTTTTGCTTTGTATACAAATTATTTGATTTTATTTTGGTAAATATTTTTGAACAGATTTTTGCAGACGCAATGGCACGTCCATGCGTTGTGACACGGAAATAACCCATCAATATATAGCTGCCTATCGACTTCTCATGCTCCCAGCTCACGTCCTCGATTGGTTTCTCTTAGTTTCGTAAAAGATTTAATCATTACCTTATGTATTATAAACAGAATACAATATAAACACAATTCATATATCAACAAAAATAAAAATTTTCATTTTATTTAATGCGCAGATAAATAAGATAACAAAGTACCAACCAAGAAGTTATATTATATTTATTATAATATTATTTTTTTATTATATTATTTTGATTTACCATTCACTATAAAAGCAAAAAATAAAAGTTTTTAAATTTGCTAATCAAATGAATACCCATGAACGTACCCCAGTATATGATATTTTATAGCTACACTTTCTACATGAAACCCAAAATACTATAAATGTTATATGTATAGTATTACTGCAAGGTATATTATGAAAATATATTATATGTTTACATTAATTTATATAATTATAATATTATAATAATAATAATAAGTTTATTTTCTCTAAGGAAATGTACATTATAAGTGCACATCAAAAAAGAAAAAAATGTCAATTAACACAAACAAAAATTTAATCTCAGCCAATTTTACAAAAATTCCCTCATATCATAGGGTTCCTTTTCAATTAAATATTTATAAACAGCTTTTTTATAGTCTTTGAAGATTTTTATTGTCTTTATTTCATTAGGTAACTTATTGTAGCATTTAATGCAAGAATAGTAGCAATTTTTCTCTGTTATTGTTAAACGATGTTGTGGTATTCTGTAATCCATGCTTCTTGTAGGATAGTAATTTTTCTCATTAAAGTGCTGCGAAACCGATGATGATTTTTGTATATGAATAAGACGCATTCCTGTATATAGATTCCCCATGCTGTCAGTAATCCGCTTTCTCTAAATCTTAGCTTTAGTATAGTTCTTAGTGCTTGCTTTTGTATTTTAAATATCGAATCACTTTGTCCACTTCCATAGAAAATTAATGCATATCTAAGTTTTGACTCAAACGTCGCCTGGTAAACCGTTTTCATTTTTCGAATTCGAAAAATTTTGAAAAAGCAGTAAGTAAACTGATTGGTCTGTAATTATCGTAGTTTGACGGGTCGCCTTTCTTGTATATGGGCTTTATTATCGCTATTTTCAGTTGATCCGGAAATTTCCCATACCTGATCGAGCCATTTATAATATAACAAATTGGATCCAATATTTTGGTTATGCTGTACTTGACAATACTAGTTGGTATTTTATTAATTCCACTGCTATTTTTGTTCTTCAGACCTTTGACAATTTCTAAAATTTCATTTTTTGTAATTTGTTTTCTTCGGCTGCTGAATGTTAATTGACGCTGCTTGTATCATGTGTTGATTCATTTCGTTTGCAATCACTGATAAATTTCCTTGTATTTGGAAGCTTTTATTTTTTTCGTTATTTTTAATCGAATTTACCGTGGTCCACAAAGCTTTACTTTTGTTATCCGAATTTTCAATTATCTCATCATGAAATTTTAACTTACATTGTACTAAATACTTGTTATATTCTCGTTTAGTATCATTGTAGGATTTTTTATAATCGCCATTTACTTTACTGACTACGATAAGTATGTCTAATTTTTTCTTGTATTCTGCTAATTTTGGGTCATTCGTATTTACTAAGAATTTTAGTTTGAATTTTGCAATCTTTCTTAGAGGAAAATTTCCTCTAAAACATGTTTGGTAGATGTTTAAAAAACATTCAAATTGATCATTGATGTCCTGTTCTTTAATAGAGTAAACTGACTTCCATGACGTAGTTTCTAAAGATTTTAAGAACTTTTCTTTATTTTTATCCGAAAAATTTCTTCTTTTGCATGTATTTTTAAACTTATTTTTGTTTTTTATGGCAATTGTTAGTTTCTGTGCGTAATGATCAGAAATATGCGTTTTAATAACTTTTGCCTCATAGGGGCCTTCCTGATTTATAAATATGTTGTCGATGCATGTTGATGTGGTGTCAGTTTCTCGAGTAACTTCGAATATCGTTCGATGCATGTTGAATGAATTGAATAATGCCAACAGCTCCTCAGCTTCGTTACTGTCACTAAACATGTTTACATTGAAGTCTCCTGCAATTATAATCACTTTGTTTTCTTTTATAACATTGCTCAATATTTTGTTCATTTTCTCTAAAAAAGTATCTAAGTTTCCATTTCTGTACACCGATATGCATATCAATTTCGTGCCATTCACCTCACATTCCACTCCTGAGCACTCAAATTCTTTTATTTTTGAACAATTTGTAATGTTTTTTCGATCTTTACATATGATACCTTTATTAATTATATAAATTTTTTTATTATTTTTTTATTATTATATTAATATTTTAATAATATTTTAATATTTTAATATTTTTATATTAATATTAAAATATTAATTAAATTATTAATATTTTAATATTTTAATTAATTAATATTTTTTTTTAATATTTTTTTATTATTATATTAATTATATAAATGTGTATTACACACACATTATTATTCTTATAGTATGTACTACATGAATATACTATAGATGTATACTGCGTGTGGTATATAAACGTAAAATAATATAAATTACCTCATAATATTTATTATAATAAAAAATTATAGTTCTAACTATTTCACTCAGCTATCATTAGACCAATAAAATTAAATGACTAATATTTTAAAATTGTTGTACAATTATTTATACTTTAAATTGATAACTTTTAACTTAAGCCCACCTCACACGACGCTTGTTTTGCTGATGGATTGCTTGCTTGTTCGGCTGCTGAGTTTCTAGCAGCTGGGTGGTGTGATGGTTTCTGTGCTTGATTGGCTTCACACGCACTTCGTGGTTTCAATCCGCACGCAGGTAGTGATTGCAAATACTATAGAAAGGATTATAACTTATCAAATACTATAGAAAGGATTATAACTTATCTATAGTATTTGGTGACAGGTAGTAGAGTAGGTATGGCGAAACTCGACATATCTCGATACCACTCGTGTTTACGAATATGACGCGACTTTTTCATTGGTTAGCGCTGAAATCCATCACGAAAACCAGCAGCAAAAATACCACGAGTTCTATCACAGAAATCCAGCACGAAAACAAACAAGCAAGCCAGCATTGACGTCATTTTCCAGCAGGGCAGCCAGCACCGTAGCCAGCAGCGAAGCAAGCAAGCAATCCTTCAGCAAAACAAGCGTCGTGTGAGGCGGGCTTTAAATATCGTCCCCTTAGCTTAGGGGATAAATACACCAAGTCCGTTCTTGGCTAAATTGAGTTTTTTTAAAATAAAATTTTTTGTAAATGATGCTGTGCTTTTATAAATAAATTTTTAAAAAAGTAAACATATTCACTAAGTTTTATATTTTGAATAATATAATATAAAGAATCAGTACCTGCGTAGATTTCAAAAGTTACCTTTTAATCTCCATGACGAATGAATATTTTCTCAAAACAAGGTTTACTAACTTATTAGATTCACAAATACGACGGACAATTACTCTTCGCATTTCACTCGTGCATTTGTTGCTTTGAGGCAATTTTCGATCCTTTTTGATTTGGGAAATTGCGGAAGCAACTTTCATATGAGCTCAAGAAAATTTTCAGCAGTAAATATGATGCCCGGTTGCACAAACGATAATTAAAGAATTTAATTATCAAATTATCAAATCAAATTAAATCTGTTATTAAGTGACCATTTGGATTGCACAATCGATAATTTGATCTTATCAGAAGTTAACTACCCAAAATGTTAACCAACTAAAAAAACTAGTGACTTAGCACTTACTTTGCTGTCATGTTGCACTCAAAAAAATCAATATTTAATTTATTGTTTTTTTGTGGAAAAAATTTTATTTTAAAATTTTTTATTAAAATTAAATTTTTCGTTGAAAAACTATTCTGATAGATTTCGGGTACGAAAATCCTGTTTTGGAACAGTAACTTCCGTTATGTGAGAAAATAAATAAATGTAGAATTTCTTTCTTTTAGTTTTAGTTTTCGAGTTTTCAATAAGTACCCTTTTTATTTATTTATTTATTTATTTATTTATTAGGCTTAGACACACTACAAACAGCCGAAACTAATTACATGAAATGTGTATAACAAAAGAAAAAAAAAATTATACTATATACATATGTATATAAAACAAAAAAGCAAAAGAGCAAATTACTATATATAGAAATACATATTATGCAGGGACGAGATATCGCCTGTAACAGATCTCCGCAATATCTTTGAGGCTCGCATGGTTGATGTCGGTATCATCGGCGATGCTGTTGTAGTTGCGGCAACAGATGGAGATTGGAGATGAAGCTCGGTAGTTAGTACGACAGATCTTACAGTAAAAGAGGCTGCGCTGTCTAGAGCAACCTCTGGGTATGAGGAAGTCGATCTCAGCCATTAGAGAGGGACAATCGATTAAGTTTCTCAGAAGTTTACATAGAAACAAAACGGATGAAACAAAACGCCTGCTTTCCAGAGACATCAGATTGAACCGTTCAAGAAGAGCACGATGATCGAATCCCTGTGCAGGGTACACACCGTCCTGAAGAAATGCCAGGAATTTTAGGAATCGGCGCTGGACCGCCTCAAGCCGCTTGACATGGTATGCATGTATTGGGTACCAGATAAGTGCAGCATATTCTAGTCTTGATCTTACAAAGCTAAAAAATAGAAGTTTTAAGCACTGGAGGTTGCAAAGGTCATGTGCATTACGATAGATGAAGCCGTGCATGCGGGAGGCTGAGCCTAAGGCATCACTGATGTGTTCGGCGAATGTTAGACGTGAATCGAAGGTGACGCCGAGGTCGCAGAAAGAGTCACATCTCTTCAGAGAGGTGCCCTCACAAGAGTAAGGAAAATCAATTGTAGTCCTGCGGTTGGTAAAAGAGACTACCTTACACTTCGGGATTTGAAGATACAGACGATTACGTCTGCACCAAGAACCTATGGCATCCAGGTCAGCTTGCAGTCGATAGCAGTCTTCCAGTGAGGAAATACGTAGGTAAATTTTAAAGTCGTCAGCATATAGCAATTTGCGAGATGTTACGTACCTAGGTAGATCGTTAATGAATAATATAAAAAGTAGAGTACCAAGATTTGACCCCTGGGGAACACCGGAACTAATAGTGAAGAGTGAGGACTTGTGACCACGATATTCAACAAATTGCATGCGGTCGAATAAATAGGAGCGGAAGAAATTGATTAGCTGATTAGAGAAACCGAACGATGAGAGCTTGCTAACTAATATATGTAAGTCAAGTTGGTCGAATGCCTTCTGGAAGTCTGTGTAGATTGTACCAACCTGCCCCTGGCAGTCTAGGGTTTCAGAAACGAACTGTTTGAAAGTCGCTAGGTTGGTGACGGTTGATCGACCTCTCATAAAACCATGTTGGAAAGGAGACAAGGAACTCCTGACGTGAGCATAAATGTGGTCATACAAGATCCGTTCGAATGCCTTGGACAGGTTAGACAAAATCGAGATAGGACGGTAATTGCTGATTTCCGAGGGACTACCCTTCTTCAGTACTGGACAAAGACGTGCGACCTTCCAGGATTGTGGAAAAGTGGTAGAGGTTAAAATCAGGTTAAAAATGTGCAGTAAGGGATCTGCAAATGTCGATGCACAGTCCTTTAGTATGAAGGCAGGAATCCCGTCTATACCGCTGGTAAGTTTATTACTTGAACGTTTCAGAGCAGCAACAACATCCTCAATCGTGATAGTCGGGATGTGTATTAATAGGGATGGATTGATTTCGTCGCAAAATGAAGAAAAGGTAGCATCTGAATCAATATAAACTGATCGGAAGTAGTTTGCAAATGCGTTGACTATTGAGTCAGGATCAGAGTACTCGATACCATTTAACTGAAGTGAACCCGGTATTCTAGAGCCGCCTCTTCTATCTTTTATAAATGTCCAGAAATGAGAGGGATCAGAAGAGATTGCATTCGCAGAACGAGAGAGGTAATCCCGATAACACTCGGCAGTCTGCAACTTCACTTCAGCTCTGAGTCGCCTAAAAGATTCGTATTTTACAATCGAACCGGTCTTTAAGTAAAGTCTGTGATACTACTATATTTATAATATATATTGAAAATTTATATATTTGTGTGTTGTATATTTCAAGTCAGATGGCAGGCTCTGCAGCGGCAAAAGCTGAAAATCTTAAACGTACAAAATATGGTATGATTCTAGAACACTACGATTTTTCAGCTTTTGCTGTCGAGACGTTTGGACCATGGAGTAAAGATACAAAGGACTTGGTCACTAAAATCGGTCGACTGTTAATTGATGTATCAGGAGACAGCAGAGCAAAATGTTTCTCGGAACAAAGAATTAGTTTATGCATACAACGAGGTAATGCTGCATCGGTGCTCGGTACGATGCCCTCGGTAGCGGTTATGGACGAATTCTTTCATCTTCGCAATCACAAAAATGATTCCTAAGTTGAATAATTTAATTTAATATTATTGTTTGATGTTTGATGATGTTCTTTTATTCCTGTTCTTATTTTATATTTTGTTCAACAATATTATTTAAGAAAATTAAATTTTTAAAGTTTTGATGTTATTTCTTATATTTGTTAACCCATTAAGTACCAACGTTCTCATTTGAGGACAGTAACTTATTGTAGGCCTTAACGAAATATATAACAATTATTCTTTTAATTAAAATTTGTGTCTAATTTCATAAAATATGCTTGGTACTTAATGGGTTAAGTATATAATTAATTCTTCAATCGTTCGTTTACATTCAAATTTTTACTTAAAGTAGCAATAGAGCACTTCCATATTAAATCTATAATATTATACTGTATCACAATATTGGCTGAAAATTGCCAATATTGCGTTGATCTTCAATATTTATCTAACTTAGGTTTAATATAGCTCCAAAATTATGTGCGACAGATTAATAGATAGTAATTTTAATTAAATGTGGTCTGATTTAGAAAAAGCATACTTGATACATTTGTTATCTTAACCCCTAATAAATTTTAAGAACTTTAGATTCAAACCAATTTTTATTTAATTTTTAATCAAACTCTTCACAAAAATCAAATTAAAACTTGAGTTATTGTTGATTTTTTCTATTTGATCAATCAAGATTTTATTCAAAAAAATTTAAATAATCTAAACACAAAATTAAATCAAAAGAACTAAAAATATTTAGCCAAATTCATAATATATAAAAAAAAACGTAATACATTTTTTTTAATTTGAACAATCTCATATGATTCAAAAAAAGCACTAACAGACAAATATTATTTCCGCAGTGACCATTACCAGGTATTCACCTTGCATTATTTAATAATAAATAAAAATAATAATATAATAAAGATATATACAGTGTGTTGATTCAATATAAGGACGGAATAAACTACGCAATTTTTCAGTGAGCAAATCAGTGACTTCATCGGTGGTCACCCAAACTGATGGGTTTTGTCACGCTCATAATTTAGTCTTTCTACAAAATTATTATTTATTTTTTTCATAAAAAAAAATTCATAATTATAAAATTCATAATATATAAAAAAAAACGTAATACATTTTTTTTAATTTGAACAATCTCATATGATTCAAAAAAAGCACTAACAGACAAATATTATTTCCGCAGTGACCATTACCAGGTATTCACCTTGCATTATTTAATAATAAATAAAAATAATAATATAATAAAGATATATACAGTGTGTTGATTCAATATAAGGACGGAATAAACTACGCAATTTTTCAGTGAGCAAATCAGTGACTTCATCGGTGGTCACCCAAACTGATGGGTTTTGTCACGCTCATAATTTAGTCTTTCTACAAAATTATTATTTATATTAACTGAAGATATTTAGTATTTCTAATAATAGACTTGGTAACAACGTGAACGATACATATTCATCATTCTCTGAATGTAAAATGCCAAGTTAAGCCAGAGACACTATTATTAGGAATTTAACTAAAAAATAGTTAAATGTGCAACAGGAATTGCTAAGTAGTACCTATGCTTGAAAATGAGTTATCGCTTAGTTAAATTGGCAAAGTAGAGAACTACCTCGGTTATACTGTGCACTGCAATTTTAGCAACGACTAATTACTCGTATTATTATTGTAGTATGTACTTTCAAATCTAATAATTATAACATCAATTTTACACAAGTCGTTTCTACTATAGTTTTATTAAAATTTATAAGTACGTTTACAATATTTCGATAAGTAAAGGGATTCGTGTACGATTGGGGTAGTATTTGCTGAGACCCATGCAAAGTTTAACATCACAGAAATTGAAAAGGTTAATCTAAAACTACAGCCGTATTCTATGTAGTACAGAGCAAAGGTCGGTAACTTTATTACCATTTAGAACAAAACACAAAGTTCATAAACTCCATAAACGTACATACATATATGCATGTATGTTACATATTATAGTGTTTAGATATTTTGAACAGAACACGTCAGAAGTACGTATTTGATGATGACTGTCATTGTCACCACATATAAAACGAAATTTAAGTTTATCGCATATGCGAATTATGATTATGTAGGAATTTTTATTTTTGTAAGTTTGTTTACGTTAACTTGTACGTACAGTGTTGGGTGTACTGTTCTGGGGTTTAAAAAGAGCAAATTAAAAAAATTTTCATTTGTTGTTAAAAGGATAATTTAAATCACACGAAACACAAGAGACAGTAACAACAATAACTACATGAATAGATCTATATTAACATGTGTACCATGATTTTTTGATGTGATGCAACTGAGCAAAACGGCTTTACGCTATCCAAATACTTGAAGTTATTTTAAACTAAATTAAATAAATTTAAACAAAACTGAAATAATAAAATTGTTATACAAAATAATAGTGTATTGCTAAACAATTGGTTCAGAATTATTGTTGCATTGCAGTAAATTAAAAATAATTGGGGTTATACTGGTTGTGTTATCACAGCCAGGTGTTAAATGGTTTCCTACCAGTACGAATTGTAAACTTAATATCTACAAATATGCCGAGTTTATACCTGTACTAGTGTTACAAGTATCCGCGTTATATAGAAACTACCAACGAACAGTATACCGTTACCAGTACATTCAAAAGATGTACTGTTTTAGTTTACTAGCAGTCTCCAAATTAAGATATTTGCTTTATTTACAATAAAAAGAAATAAATATTACAAATTAAAATTACTTTCCAAACTAGGTACTTAAAAAGTATATTATTTTATTAAATAAATTTGGCGTCAATCGCTGCTGAAAAATATTAAAACCTTTCTGACTTTTAGAATTTTAAAGTTAACAAAATTTTACGTATGCATAATATTGCTGTTTGACATTATTTTTGTAGCAACAGCTTCAAGATAAGGTAAAGTTGTAGTTAAGATAACCCTTTTTTGGTTGTAAACTTTGTGAAATTGAATAAATTTCTGGATCAAATGTCAGACACTGATCGAAAACATAACTTTTCTAAAAAGTTCTCTCTATATTGTAGGCTGAGTATCGGTATGTTATATGATGTGATAAAAATGTACTTTTAAGTAATATACGGTCATGTAAAATATTTATGCTAAGTTATTCCGATTATCACTAATTTGAAACCAATAACATAAAGTGATTTGTGCTATGAATATAATATCATGGAATATTTTATATGCTATATTCGTCTATCTCTGAATATTTATGTCGAAAATTGTTTACCAAGTAATTTTATCTATTAAAGTTAAATACCAATTACACTTAAAACAACATTTTTTAAATGCTTTGATCTATAAGTCAATAATTTACCGATTCGTATAAAACTACTGTCTCTGTGAGGAGACAAAACGTAATAAAACGAAAGGAGTTGCAATAATTTTAATTTTTAAATCCGTTACTTAGATTTTGAGCAATTTTTTTCTTAATTTTGCTCAGCCGGTAGTGATTTATTTGCATGAGAATCTAATTATTAAAAATAATTTAATTTATTCAACACTAGCATAATATGTTCTAATTTCAATTTTGAACAAATTTTCAACATTTAAATGCAGGTTTCAATGGATGTCCATATTTTTAAGCAATCACTAAATGTGACATGACGATATATAGCTTCAATCATACATAAATACATAGCAGGTCAGCTTTAAAATGCAATTCAAAATTTAAAATTTAAATATTATTCAATAAATACTTTTAATCATTTCAGTATTGCATATTATTTTTCAATCAAAAATATATTTATTGGAAATTTATATTTCAAACTTTATATTCCCAAGTAATACTAAAATAATAGAAGTTTAGAAACACTGGTTGAATATTTCTTACCCTCTCCACCAAATGTATTTATTTGATTTTTTCAATTCTAGCCAATTTACTTCCAATTTAATCGTTTTATTATGTCTGATTATTTATGAAAGAAAGTACTTACGTAGGAATATGTTGTATGAGGGTTAACATCCTTTTTGTTGTCCAAGAAAGCTTCAGATGTTGTTTAAATCATAAGTAATTGCAAAGGCAACATAATAATTTTATGAATTAATAAAATAAAAGTAGGTAAAGAAATTATAACGAAATGTTTTTTTTTTATTTATTATATAAATAAAAGTTTGGTAACAGTTGAATTTACAGACCGGTAGTATCTCCTAATTTATTTAAATATTTTTATTGGTAAAACTTTAAGTTTATCTGCGATAAAATCTAATACGAAAACTAAAACTCGTACAACTATAAATTACAGCTTGTTACTCTAACTAAAATAGTCGGTACAATTGATTTTTCTATCTATAGAAAATCTATGAACACTATGTCTAAGTGTTTCCTAATTTTCTTCATAACAAAAATTCAAATTTTATTTAAAATATAAAATAGGTTAAATTAAACAATAAAAGCTAAATATAAATTTATATCAAGAAAACGACAGATTCGCTAGAAATTTAGTTAGAAATAAAAATGTTCCAAAATCAAGTTGTAATCTATCTTGTGAGTGAAATAAACTAATCTAAATCAATTTTCACTTAAGTGAATATACGACTCGATCAAAACATATACTACAGAATAACTTTATTATACAGACAATAGCATGAAAGAAGACATGCCAAACTTTATTGTTAGATTTAGGAAAAACTCAAATACTAAATGCTTTATGTTTTACTTAGCTTGTTAACAATAACCATAGTTTGTGGTAAACTTGACTTTCCGTTAAACGCAGAGAATAAGCCACGGGCTACATAGTTAATATAGTAGTAGCACTAGCTGAACAGGCTTTTGAGTTAAATGTATACAAATTTTTTATAAGTGTAACCGACTATGTTAAAGTTTATTTTTGTTACTTTAATATTCAAGCGTTCACCACATAGTTACTAGACAATCGCTGCTATTACGGAAATTACACGCTATTGTTGTTACATAAAAGCATTTGGATTTATTACAAATTTTATAATTAAACTAAAATTTATGACTTTTTATTGATATTTGTTTTTTATTTATTTTGCACTGTTTTGAACTATAACGAACAGGTTTTGTATGAATAACTGCCAAATATATTAAAGAGCCACTATAAATTGTATCGCCGTTTAGCATAATAAAAAGGAATACAGTGGTACTTATTATATAAAACATATCGCTATTACAATATTTGTTTTTCAAAATGGAAAAATTATGAATAATCTAAATGCTTTTTTATAATATAAAAACTCTAATAAATCTTTCAAAGACATAATATTATTGTAATATTGAAGTTCAATATTGAACAAAACTAAACATTTTAACCGTCAAGTGACCATAAGGCGAGAAATTTTTGATTAAAATCTCAAATTTGGCTGAATTTCTTAGTTCAACATTGTGATTAATGAACAAGAGAAAACGGTAAAATAAAGGATACTTATATACGTTATTTGAAAATTAATGTTTAGAAAACATTAAAAGCCATATAAGAAAAACAATAAACAAAAAATTATGTTATTGAAGTATTGCATATTATGGAAGTTCATATTTTTAAGATGAAATGATTTTCTCCAAAGCAAGTTTACTTGAACTATTTTGATATAAAGACCTTTATTGTAAAAATTATCTGTTGAAGTTTATATGTAGTATGTTATTCCACGTAGATTGTGTTTGGTCTAATGCTATAATTTCTTTAAAATATTGAATTGTGGTTAAAATGTGGAAATTTTGTTTGTAAAAATGCCCACTTTTGCTTTTTCTAATCCAAACATTTTTTTTAATTTAAAGTTTATATTACCGATTAATTGACTTTTGAAGCATCCAAAAATCTAAATTAAGAACATCTTTTCTTGCATTTACTTCGGTAACTTGAATAATTAAGTACGTTAACTTTGGTTCATCTTAATTGTGAATTGATTAAAGATTTAATCTGTTTTTCAATATTAGAGCCTAAATCAAAGAAGCCTGATATTAGGTTAGGAGATTTTATATCCGGTCATCCCCAACCACCCGTTCAAGATTTGCTCTAAAATTGAGAAGAACATCTTATGTTGGAACATTTTGTCCAACCACCTTACATACTATATACAGAGTTAATACAGCTTAAATACAATAAAACGGATTCCAGCCCTGTGATTTTCGAGTTTGGACGGCTTCAAGAATGTTTTTAATACTTATTTGGGCTTAGAAAGTTCCACCGTTCTACATAGCTCTGTAATTTTGAAGTTCTGGAAACTCCCAGTTATTGTTTTTTGAGACCACCCAAAATATATTAAATCTTGAAATCTTTTGAGAAAGATAACTTGACAATTCTTCAAAAAAATTACAATATATTTGGTTCTTTTGTAAACGTTTTGGATTTTTATATTTCTAAAAGTCAAATATAATGTTCCTCGTAAGGTAAAACTAGATTAATCTAAAAGCTCCTTAATTTCAAAATTGGCAGCGATATTCTTGTTATACTCCTACACCGAATTTTTTAGACTAATATTAATTATTTCCATATCTTAAAATGCCGCTATCAAGCGTCAGGATCTTTTTTGGGATAAAAAATGTACGGATCGACTCATTTTTTATGAAAATCATCATATTTTAGAAAAAGAAAATTCTAGAACATTGGCTCTGCCAGCCTGCATGATTTAGTATAAATTCATTCATCTACATAATTACGAAATTTCAAAAATTAATGTCTGCGAAACTAATAATTCAGTAGAAGCTCGATTCTGTGAACAGAAAAATTCAAAGGT
The DNA here is from genome assembly GCA_949152465.1 of Cantharis flavilabris. Classification (NCBI taxonomy): domain Eukaryota; kingdom Metazoa; phylum Arthropoda; class Insecta; order Coleoptera; family Cantharidae; genus Cantharis; species Cantharis flavilabris. Next base: position 90,523,232 of record OX424435.1, read on the forward strand.
ATGTTCAAATTAACGCAAATGTTCACACTAATGCGGGTGTAGAAAACCTAGTATTATGCACATATCTATTCCTAATAAAACGTATATACTGTCATGTAAGGAAAGGAAGGATAAGGTGAATTATAAAGATGTAAATAGGCATTCGTTCATAAGGCACATATACAAGGGAAAAACTAATTACGTATGAAGCAACAAAAGATAAAGATTACAGTTTTCAATTTACATAAATCATAATGATGGTAAATGCGAACCTACAATCTGGAAGAATGGTGTAATTTGTGCATTAGATCAATTTCCATATAAATTTCTTCGATAAAAATAATCTTGCTTAGCGTGAAAATGATAAATTGTTTGAACTCACCTCAGGTGAACTTTATTTGTGATAATTTCATGGTTCCATAGAACGTAGTGCTACGAGGGTGATTTCCCTGGAGTTCATTGTAACGTTTGGAGATTTGAAAATATGTGAAATAGAGGCTGAGAGGCTCCAAGAGAAGAAAGGATTTGGGTTAGACACCTAAAAAGTACAATTAGTAGGAGAAAATTGAAATAATGAGAAACGACGAGTAGCTGTTAAATAGTCGGAATACAATTTTTAAGATTTCTTAAGTATAATAAAATGGTTACAACGCGATGACATATACCAAAAGAAAGGGAATAAAGAGCTCGAATTTTAGAGACCAAAAAAAATATGAAAAAAGAAATTTTTTTTCGATATCTCCTATAGTTACCGATTTCCCCATAAGAAGCATCAAAATTGAGCCACCCTTTACATGTATCCACCAGCAGCAATCAGGATTATTTGAACCTTGCAAGGTAGTAAAATTCGTTGGCCGTTATTAATTCAGATCTGATTATCTTCGTAAACTTAGTTTAGTCTTAAGAAAACGCATACACTTTTACATCTAAAAACAAATTTAATTATTATGTATTTCATTGTCAATTATTTCACCATTTATAAACTACGTACCTGTATGTATTTGGATAATAGATTTGGTTTCTATCAATTTGTTGTGTGTTTTGATAGCGGAAATCTTACACTGCCCTATCTTTAAGATTGAGATTAAGTTGCACAAATGTCAAGTAAGTAATATCTGCGTCATAGGTAATTGGATAAAGGAGAACACACACGACGTGAAATTTATTTACCGCTACTTCTCTTTCATAATTAAATTTGTCATTCACTATAATGTTTCTGTTTTTTTTTTGTATTCTTCCCACACCACTACATATTTTTGGCACCCAACAATAGGGGATGGAAAATTAGAAAAATAAATTAAATCACATATATTTGGAACCCAACGTCAGGCTTTATAAAAATAAATATAATGTTTAAAGTTTTTTTATCTTTATCCTAAATACGCAATACATTGCAATGCACATATCATATCATAATATGCACATAATGCATAATGTTGGTAATTAAGAACATTAAAGATTCACGAATAAACGTAATTATCTTACTTTGTTTTTGTTTTTGAGTTTTAGTTCCATTTATAATACAGCCTTTTCATAAAACTTTTTTAAAGTTAGGATATCAGTTATGTCGACATCATTTGGTTCGGCCCGTTCTAGCGATATCTTCCATGCTTGAATAGCTTCATCATGGGTTATTCTTTAATAACTTTATAAAGAATACGATTTTTGGATTATCCATTAGTTTTTGAAAAAACAGCATTTGAAAATCGAAATTTTCCATAGGTTTAACATAGAAGTGAAATTGTACGTACACGAGGGTTCTGTTGAGTGTACGTGTGCCCTTATATAGTCTTTTCGCCGCGTTGGAGCCTTCATGGAGTTGAAGCACGTTGAGGCATCCGTAGCAAGGTGGATTTTTTTCCAGAGATGTTCTTGGCAAGTCAGTTTTGACTGACGCCACCACGACAAATCAAGGATCCATCCTAAAATGAATAAATTAATTTAAATTAAAATATAACACCTTACACACTTATGAGGCCTTGAAGTAAAGCTTTGAACTGTGCAACGTTAACGATAGTGAACGACAAATAATTCTTCCGGGTTCAAGTGCAGTTAAGCTCCTCCCACTAGGCTATGCTTGCGATTTTATATGTAAAATTTTCGATTTTGAAATGCCGTTTTTTCGAAAACTAATGCAAAAAATCATATTTTTCATAAAATGCTTAAAAACTTGTCTTTTTTTCAATGGTACAGTAGAACCCCGATTATCCGTGCGAGCATTTTCCGTGGGCTCGTTATACATCGATTACCGTTCGCGGATTATCCGTGTGGTGGTTTAGTGTATCTTTTTGTGGTACTCAAAATATGAAATTTCGCTGAATTTATTGTTTTGTATAATTGACTTGTACAAAATGTACTTAAAGTGGTAATTCATCTAAATTTTCTGCTTACCTACTTTACTCAATTAAATTAAAAGTCAAAAACAAACGAAATTATCTGATTTATTTCCTCAAATAGAACTTTTTAATTAATATGTTCCTTGCTTGTAATCTACTAAATAATAAGTATATCTTGTAATATTAACAAATAACGTCAATTATTATTATCCGTGTTTTTCAATTATCCGTTTAGACAACGGTCCCAGTCGGCCCGGATAATCGAGGTTCTACTGTATATAGAAAAAAGTGAAATTAGTGATACAAATTTTCTAACATTTAAAAATTACAAAATATAATGCATTTTTGAAAATATGCCATTATCGGGCATCAGACCGGATTTTGGGTGATAAAAACATACGGGTCTCCTTATTTTATATAAACAACAATATATTTCAGTAACAAGAAATTCTGAAACATGTGGTCCATACAGCCTGCATGATTTGAAATAGGTTTCAGTCTATATTAACTCTTCGTTATATTTCTGATTTCAAAACATATAACTTATATAGCAACCCTATCTGTAGGTTTTTCTGTTAGCCGTTTCATAAAACAAATTTCATCATTCTCTTCATTTTTTTATTAACTTTCTACAGTTAACTGAATAAAGAACAGCAAGATGGCCATTTAAATTTGACAGCCAACTGGCAAGCGATATTTATGTAATATGTTGTATTATAATAATAATATTATCATTTATTAACAAAAATAATAAAAATTAAAAAAAAATGAAATAAAATTTTTTTAATTGTTAATTTTTATTCTGGCACGGGAGTGCCCATAATATTTTCTAACAAAATTAACTCTTCAGTATCCCTTAATAACTACATAGTATTAGTTGCAAAAGCCCATTTAATACATTACTTTCAGATGGAATCAATACACTAAAAATTTATCATTGCCCGCCCTGTATTGGGGATTGACGTCATTGCCTGGACAATGATGTAAAAACACACATGAAATTTTAAATGTCAACATCGCCCAAAATGCATTGTCAATGACGTCAGTGGCCTGTCAATGACGTCAGTGGCCGGTCAATGACGTCAATGCCCAACTAAGCTTATGAGCATTGGCGTTATTGTCCGGCCATTAACGTTAATGGCCGAATTGTCATCATTGACCGTAACATATTGCAGTGTCTAAAAATACAAGCAATCGAGCCAAAGGCAGTTGTTAAATTTATTAATTAAAAGATTTATTTAAGAAATCAAAATATTATTTAAGCTTTGAAAGTTATAAAAATGTCAATTTAAAAAAGAATTTATTGGTTAAGTAAACAATCGAAAGTTGAAGAACTTGAGATGTGGTCCTAGATAAGATAATAACTGAAAATAAGTTAGTTGACTATAGAACCTGAACGAGGTAGGTCGTTGTGGGAGGTGGTCCTCCAGAAACCGAAGTCCACCACAAAGTGAATTAAAAATAAATCTTTCGAAACAAGAATAACAAATTCAATTTGGAAATAGCATGAAGTGTAATTTATGAACAAAATATTTTGGAAGAAGTGGAAGGGCATTTATTTGAAATTACCTGGAAGCAGTTCTGCCGTGCTAAAATCAAAGGCGGTATCTACAAAAAATCAGGTTTTTGTATTTTTATATGGTTTTAGTATCCTGACAAAGTATTTTATTTATTTTGTAAAGGAAAAGGCTGTATCGACATTGTATTTATTAAAAAATACTATAATTAAAATTCTAGCATTCTACCAAGGAATAATAAAACAACTTTGATCTTAAGTTTTGCGATATTTAGCTACTGTAGATACAGCTTTTGATTTTAGCACGGCAGAGTTCTGTGTAACGTGAGGAAGAAATAGAAGATTCACAACCAATTTAAAGTGGACTATTTGTGTCGAATAAAAGAAGAAGATAAGGACAGGTTTGCATAATTAAAAACCATTCTAAGTGTTAACGCGGTTCTTGCTTCAAATAAAACTGATCGGAAAATACGAACCGCTATTTGGCAATAAAAGTTAATTCAATTTAAAAATTGTAATTCAATTGTTTATTTAATTTAAAATACTAAAACCAAACATTCATTCAAAAATTTCTTAAGATTCTTTGAAAATAAAATATTGCATAATAATTTCCATTCGTTCCACAAAGATCTGGAAGCGGAGGTTCGATAAGCTTTGCATTCATTGCATTAAACAAAGTAAGTATGGACTCTTAAAGATCTTCAGTTTTTAACCCATCGTTGGCACACTTCATTTTTTAACGCGATTGGTACACTGTGAGCTAAGCGCTCACTCGTTATTTTTATATCATTATTAATTGCTCGATCAACTTAAAACGTCCAATCGTACATAGAAATATGTATATTTTTACCCTTAATTAAAAATGTTAATATATTTTGTATGTACTCTAAATAATTAGGTAATAATTAGGTAGGTTCAGAAATATTACTATCAGACTCACAGAATATTGTTCTTCGGTCTCCTCCAACTACGAAATTAATTTATTGGCTATGATGAATTGAAAAAATAGAAACACGTGTACGTACGACGGTGATAAAAATATTGAGCGAAGTTCATTTTATCGGAGTTGTCAATTTTGTAAGACGATAACTATGAGGGAACGGCAAATAGCGCTATAATTTATTTTTGTCAATATTTGTAGACATGTCATTTGAAGGTATTAATAGTATCAGATTAATTTGACATCATTTATAGGATTGACGGTCGAAATAGGGCTGCCACCTCTCCGGGTTTGACCCGGAGTTTCCGGGTTTGAGTAGTTCATCTCTTGGCTCCGAATTTAACATTGATATGTCCGGGTGGCGGACATTCCTGTCCCAACATCTTTTTTCCCGCGATCTGAGCGCTAGCCACGGGCGAATCCCCGAACATGTTATCAATGTTTGGAGATTTTACGATTTTATGGGTTATTAAAAATACTTTCTCTATAAAATATGGTTTACTAAAACAAAAGGTAATTCTCCGGGTCTACTCTTTTTGAAAGGTGGCAGCCCTAGGTCGAAATCTTATTCAAGTGAGCGTTCCGCTCACATGTGTACCAACGATGGGTTAACAGTGCAATATAAAATATATTAAAATACCTTGGGATGCAGCATAGAGGTGATTTAAAATGTTTTAAAAAAGTTTAAAAACTAAACAAAATTTATCCACAAACAAAACATGTTTTTATTTCGCGGCGTTTAAAATCATCCTCTCATGTTGTTATGCATATTAGAATTATATTATATAAACACACAATAAGTAAACAAGTTACGTACACTGGTAATTGCATTTTTAGAGTTGCTTCTGGAAACATAAACTATCCAAATATTGTTTTGAAAGTTTCCGATGCTTGTTTTAAATGTTTGTTTTAAATGCAGTATCTAGAAAATTAAATAACATAAATATTTTTTTTATTATGAGAAAAATCAACGTAACGACAACTATTTTATTGTACACAAGTGAAGAGACATAACAAAACATAATTTTTTTTTGTAAAGAAAAGTAAAAAAAACTACTATAAACTCTTGCGAAGATGTTATTGTTTATCTTTTAATCACTTTTTTACATTTTTTAAATTTAAATTTGGCATTCGTCACAATCTGTAAGTATGTACGTACGTATATCCAAAAATAGTTGTTGAGAGGAAAAAATGGTACGGTTTTTCAAAAGTTCTAAACCGAACGACGAAGAGCAATCGTTGGCGTAACTAATAACAAAGTGAAACTCAACCTTAGTTTTACATTTTGTACTTGAGTGACTGCAAAAGGATAACTCGTAGAGGTAAAGCGAAAGTTTTTTAACATGGGATAGGCTCAATAAGATTCTATAAATAAATTTCAAAGAAATAAGAATAGAGTAAATTGTGGTTAATTAAAATTTGAATTTTAATTCTAAAGTAGTCGTAAAAACAAGAACTCAATTCATTCTATTCGCACTGTTCTGAAGCGTTGTGTCTGCCACATAACAATGGTTTATAGGAACCAACGTAACCTACCAATATAAAGGATGAGTAATTTGGCTTTGCTCGTTATCATCTAGTCTCTTTGAACTTGTAGAGATCCTTTGTACCTACAGTTTGCTATCTATCATGTATGACTGCAAGTTTTGATGAGTTCACTCGCAGCCTATTCAGATATAAAGATAATGAGATAATCGTTAATCGTTTGTTTCAAACGAACGAGCTTCTCATTTATAATTAGAGCCCATTTGAGTCTTATTGAATGTTGAATTAAAATTCTGTTGAAAGCGGCGAGCTGCACTTCCCCACGATCATTTTCTATTCATTCTTGACAACATCGAGCACTTACTTCATTTGTTGGTCCTCATACTTAATTCACAAAATCTATAACTAGATGTTGATAAAATATTGAAATCTTAACTCACGCCGTTTGCAGCATAAAATATAATCGCTTTCTTCCAAACAAGTCTCTTATACTTTTCTCTTTTTAAAAGTTACTGCTTAGAAATTGTTTCTAAGTTTCCTTTAAGCAAAAACTTTGTGTGTACTTTGTTGAGAGAGCATAATAACGTGGCAAAAAATTAATATTAATATTCTTCATTATAAAATTCATATTTTTGAAATATGCGCCAGAAACATAGTTGGAAATATTAATAACGTTTTAATCATCTTGGAAAATTAATCAACTAATAAAGTCTTCTTTCATGTTTGTCAGTCAGTTGTAAAATATTCTAATTTTGAGTTGTATGTAGATAAAACTGCTTCCTTCATTCTGTTCGTGCTCTTTCAAGAGCAACTAACTTTGATCGCATCAAATTCAAAGTAAAATTTCAATTTAAAATCTAGAATGAGCAAAGTGAAGTAGCGGTTTCATTTTATGTAAGAGTTTATAAGGAATACTCGTTTAGTTTTAGCACAGACATTTGTTCGATTTTGCGAGGCTGTTTAATGTTTACTTATAGGAAAACTAAATTTTGAGCTCAGTTGTTGTAGGAAATTTAAATTGTTCTATCATACACATCAATATGGAATTTAGTTTGATGTAATCTTATCTCAATTTCTATATCAGAATAAGGAAGTAAGGAAACATCTAAGTAAATGGCCCAACTACTAACTAGAGGAACTTTGTTACTTATTGAATGGAGGTTGGAATGACCATCCTTGTTAACCGTAACCGAGAATCACACTCTAGATTCCACTATATTCGTAAATCAAAGCATTCTATGATTACAATGCACAATTTAATTGCTATCAACTCGAATTCCATTTCATACTTGTTTTCATTTAATAATAAGGAATTCTCGCTGCATGTTGTACCCATTTACCAACTCTACAAATTTATTTTAAATTAATTATAATGTCTAAAATACATTAATTTGTACGCAATTCTCGCAAGTTCGAAGCAGAAAAGTTGTTAAAGTAACAAGAGTTTCAAATTATATTAATTTATAAAATATTATTATGATAATATTAATTTTATATTTCAGATTTTCTAAATATTTCCCCCTAAAAAAAATAGAACTATTTATGTCGGCAACAAATTAATATTAAATTGTAATTGTGTTTGAGCGATTTAAAAACAATCAAGTAAAGTGCGTTTTATATTCGAATGGATCAACAATATACGAAAGACGCATATATTATCCACCCTAAAAGAGGTGTTGATGTATTTCGTCTTTGAAAATGCATCAGGGAGCTGCCAAACCAATTTCTTAAAAGGGTCTCGAAATCTTGTAAAAGGTAAGCAACTTCGTACCCATTTTCACTTTAACACGTTTAAAATGTTTCGAAATAATGAAAATATTCAATAATTTATTGTTAAATCGTAATTAAATCCAAAATTAATACCAACGATTTATTTTGTTTTATTTTTGACTGTAATGCAGTCATGCAGCTGACACACATCATGGTGATACTCCAATTATCAATCATAATTATGTAACAATTATTTTAACACGCTGCAACTTCATTAAGATCGTATAAAACGGTTTAACTTGTTTAACAAAATTTTCCAACTAACAAAAACAAATTTACAAAACGTGAAATTAATTTGGAATGTTTTGTATTTTCAATTTAAAATTAAATACGACAGAAATTCTGTTTTAATTTAGAGTTTATAAGCAAAAAATAGTCGTATTTGTTATGTACACATCATTCAAACGTTTCTAACAAAACTTGTATCCACCTTGTTAGAAAAAGTATCAGGATTATACCCTTGGGCATTGCTGATGATCCGACTCAAGCTAATAGGACTTTTTATTTTCGTATTTTATTTTCCTGCAAACTTTGCCGATGTACTCTAATGAAGCGGGCTATCTCTTGATATTGCTTTCTTGACTCTTTCAATAAATCTATTGTAATTGAAAATATATTTTTAAAATACAGTTACTATTATAGAAGCATCTTCTTCCTTAATAAAGGAAGTTTTGGTGTTTCCAAATCGTAGATTTCATAAAATGTACAACGAATTTTTATTTCCTTTAAAACATTTCAAAGAATATAAAAAGATTTAAAAATGATGAAGGAAATTTTCTAATGTAAAGGTAATTCGTCTACAAATTATCGAACTTGTAGTTCATGGGGGCTCATCAGGCTTTGTTTGCTCGGGTGCGGTAAATAAGAACGCCTGGCGATGCTCCCACGCTCACTAGCGACAATAAAGGTGACGGTTCAAGAACCATAGAATGATTTGATAAATACGTAATATGATTTATAACACCTGCTAAAAAAAGAATTACAATTTAAAAATTAAATAAACAGGTATTGAAAGATTTATTAAGAAATATGTAAACACCTCGATGCGGGTAACGTCGCACAGAACATTTACAATTTATTATATTTTTGTCATATTTATTTTTTTTATCCAGATTTTCGTATTCAAAAATTTATTAAAATTTAAAAAAGATTGCAACATTTGTAATAAGGCTTTTACATTTTATTATTTAATTTTTTGTTACGTAATTTCTTCTTCTTCACTTTTAATATAAGACCTTATAAATTGAAAGGTGTAAAATGGCTTACTTAATGTAGCCGAGCTTTCAATTAGCAATATTAAATTTTTAATTAATTTATGATTAATTTAAATGAGATTTTCCACACGTTTCTACTTTATTAGTGCTACTTTCAAACTCAAGACATCTGCACAAAAAGTTGTTTCAAACTTATTAACAGCTGAAAAATTAAGTATGAAGTGGAATAGTATACCATAAAAAGTAATTATAGTACCTTACATAATAAGTATCATAAATGCAGTGGACTATAAGATGGCGCACAGAGAAGAGATCAGATTTTACAAGTAATTTGAAAAATTTATCATAAAAATTATGTAATTTTGTATTACTGTAAAAATAGTTCAGTAATTTTAAGAAGAAGAATAAAACAAAAAATGTGAAAAAGGGTTAATTGGGAGATATTAAAAGTTATAGTAAGAACTAGATAAGAAGTGGAATTATAATTAGTAGATTGAAATTTAATTGATGGTTGATCATAAGAGTTTTCAAAATAATTAATTTAGAAATAAGTCAAGTAACGAAGTTGATAACCGAGCATACTTATATGCCGTGCCGGAATCACTAATTATATTTTATTCAATTTTATGAAGATTAACTCGGATATTAAATTTATTTGACTTAAAAAGAATGATTTCAGCATTATGAAGATATAATCAATAAATACAATACTGTTTTACACAGACTAGAAGAAAAAAAAATAGATTAGGTTTAGTAAAATTTGCATTTTGTTTTGAAAGCGTGAGAGACTAATGTGGTGTGTTAATCTTGATTCGGTTGATTAATTTGATTAATTCGGACAAGAAGTACTTTGTAAGTACCATAGTGCAGAATTTTTATTTATTGCTTTTATTTATCGAATTTAAGTTTCGAATTCTTAAATGTTCAAAATAGTTACATCATATTAATAATAAAGGCTCATTCACACGGACTTGACTACTGAAAGCTAGTAGCTAATCATAATTTAAGCTTCTTGAGAGCCTGCATGCGCATACGCTCCGTGTGAAAAAGCCCTAAGGTTTGTTACTAACAAACTCAAAAAATACCGATATATACAGTCCAAATTTTTTAAAAGAGCAGAGAGCACTTTCATAGCACCAATGCAGTACCTTATTCCATGCAGTTTTGATACGTTAATCATAATAGCTTTTCGTTAACAAATAGTTTACTGAATATTAATTGTAATTTTAGTTCGACGTTGACGTTGTTCAAAATATAATTATTAACTTATTTTAGCTTTAATAATAATTTTGCTCTGTATTTAACTGACAGTTCATTAAATTATTAGTTCAATTTTGAGTACAAATTTCTCCTCCAATCATCTGTTGTTAACACACGTAAGTGATATTCGTGAAGTATTTGTTTTGCTCATGATGAGAGTTTTTCAAAACTTTACAACTACTCAGAACCAAAACCAATCTTGTGACTTATACCTAGTAAAAGCCACAGCTTTTATATATAATATTGTAATAGAAGAATTTATCAAATAAATCTTCCTGTGGACCCGCACTTATTAGATGCGGATACAAACCTCATCTGCTCGATCTGAAAGGGCCCTCAACCTTACTAACTACCTACTTACAGACTTTGCAATTAAAAGATAAACTCCTGAGCCGTCTGACCACTCAAGATATCAATAGAATTTACATATTAAATGATGGTAACCTTTGGCTCACTCACCGGTAGAAATTCCAATTACTCTGTTTAGGTAAAGTACAGACATACAACTCGAATTCGATCGTTTTCTAATGAATTTCCCATCTACAAACGATATATTAATTAACTAGTGCTCATGTAAAATTTATCCGAGAGTCTTTCAAATTCCACATCACTGTATGATGCGTTATTCAAAAAATATAACATTTGGTAGTCGGTTATTCAGTCAGCTGAATATTAAAAAATTATCTATTGGGAACATCGAACCCAGATTCTTCAATGCAATTCCGACAATACTAATCAATCGATACAATTTATTTATCATTTGTGTATGTAATATCATCGAGGAAATTAATGAATATGCACAATACTTTAAAATTTAACTTAAGTGAATTAATTATTTAGAGTTGTTGCTGTCGCATGCCGCTCTCTATTGAAACATTTTTACTCAAAGTAATAAGTTTTATTGTATTCTTTGTTTTATTTAATTTAAAAAAAAATTTCAGACAGCAAAAAAACAACTCACCTTAATTATTTATTTTTTAAGTAAACAAAACAATTGAAATTTTATTAACAAATATTGTAACAACTTGACTAACAATATTGCGACAGTAATGTATAACTAATATTGGTGCAATATTGCTACAATATCAGAAATACGCGGATTAAATTTCTGTTTTTTTTACTATTGTTAAAAAAATTCACGTTATCCTAGTTAACATTTACTATGTAAGCATCGTAAGACAAGAATTACAGCGGAAAGCTATCAAAAATTTAAAGTCAGGTTTGATGCTCACGGAATGCCATATAACTAAAAAGATGTTATAATTTATAAATAATTATTCCATTTATTATTAAATCTAGATACTTCCTGGAGGTATCTGAATTATATAAATTAATTTATTAACTCACAATTTAAAGTAGCATTGAATACTGCGTGAAGGTACCCACATCTAGGTATATAAATAAATTAATTACCTCGTAATTATAATATCGGGAAACAATTTATTATAAAAGGTTAAAAATAAATTATTAAATTATTTTGTCACATATCGAAAATAAAAGTATTTCACTAGTTATTTCAACTCTTATATTTCAATATTGTATTAATCAGCATTGTTCCAATATTGTATATTATATTGCAAAGTATTCATATAATAATATTGGAACTATATATATCAAAAATCAAAAATATTATGTGCTACATGATAGTCAACGTACAGAAAGCTAAAATGAAATAAAGCTTTCTATTATATTGAGTTGTATTTTCCTAATTTTCAGACAAGCACCTCCGAGAAAAACACACTTTTAAAAATTTTAAGCTCCAAGTCAGTTGAAATCCAAACTCTAAATTATAATTTTAAAATGAACTTTCCACTATAAAATTAAAAATGCTTATTGAAATTTCCTCGTATAATTCAAATTAATAATGCAATACAATAGTAAATTTTACATTATTTTACACTATTTTAAATTTAAATTTTACACTATTTTACATATTACCTGCAATGAATCTGAGAGTTTCATTAACTAATCTAACCTTCATAAAATATAAAAACTGTCACTGTCAGTTCAATTGACGGTTAAAACGATAGATTTAAAACTGAGTAGGTGGGAAGAAACTTGACGGTTTCTGTCCTAGGGAAGAAACCAATTGGTTTCTGACCAGCAGTCGCGTTGATCTGCATTTTTCGTGTTTCGACTGTCTCAATAAGCAATGAAACTCGCAGTTTCATAGTAGGTAATATGTAAAATAAATTCCAATGTAATTGGGATAGCAAATCTACCTATTGCTCTCAAATTCCATTCAGCCACACGTTTAAACTTTAATTATAAATTTCATAATTTTACCAATCCAATTTCAACAATTAATATTTCCAATTTTCAAATTAAATTTTCTCCAAATCGATCCAAACCTGATTATTGATCCTTCAAATTAATTCAAATTCAAATTGTCCAAATTTGAAACAAATCCAAATATTAAAACTAAATAATCACTTACACAAAACTATAAAACCAATTTATTTATAAAATTCAAACTCAAATTCAAAAAATTGCAAGTCCGCTGTCTTAATGGCAAAAGCTTCGCTATCCAATCTCGCTGTCATAATGCCAAGTTGTAGACTGATTTACAAAAAGCAAAAACATTTTTACATTTACAAGTTTTCCATTTTTATACACAGTTAAGAGTAAAAATCCAATGGGGATTTAAATATTTAATATGTAAATGCTGTAAAGTATATATTGAACTGTTAAAGACAGATGAGTTTTAAAAACCAATACTTACTCTGATTCTACAATAAATGCACAGCTTATCAAACCTCAGTTTCCAAATCTTTGTGGATCGAATTAATGTAATTGTACAATCTTTTATTTTTCAAAGAATCTTACAGAAATTTTTTTGTGAACGTTACGTTTTACTTTTAAATCAAATAAACAATTGAATTACAAATTTTAATTGTTTGAATCTTTCAGTTCCCCAATTGCGCATTATATTTAACTATCGGTTTATCCGCCGCAAGAAACAAGTTTAGTACTTATAATGGTGATTATGCAAACCTGTCTTTATCTTCTTCTTTGTTCGACCCAGAGGGTCCACATTAAATTGGATGCGAATCTCCTACTCTCCTCTTGGCGTTGAATGGAACCGCTACCAGCTAATCCCAGATTAATCTCCTTCCACTTCTTCTAAATGCTTTGTCCAAAATCACACCTCGTTCTCGTTCCAAAATTGAATTTATTATTTTCCTTGCAAAATATTTTGTTTTTATTTTCAGTTTGTGGTTTTTCTCACGTTTTCTGAAGCCCACACGTAACGACATTCCTTCTTGAGGTTCTGTCGTCAACCGATTTTATATTTTTTGTTGGCTTTCTTCATCATCCCGTTGTCTAGCAATTCCATTTTTTTTATATTCAATTTTTCCAATCAATGCTTGTTAACGATAATGCAGTTTGTTATACTTATTTCACTCGCCTGTAAACGCACTTCTCACAATTGTATTACAACACCTGAAGTTCTTTAACTTTCAATTGTTTATTTTAACCAATTAATCCTTCCTAGATAAATTTTTGATAAATTTAAATGTTAAGTTTCTTAGAATTTGTATTTTGGATTTTTAACATAATTCTTTTCATTAATGAATTTAACAACTGCCTTAGGCTCGATTGCTTGCATTCTAGACACTCTAATATATATTTTCTGCTTGAATTGGAAATTGTTAGTATTTTCTTGTTTTCCCGCCTTCGAGGGGAAATTAAAATGGCAAGGTGGGAAAACTATGCTTTGACCGTTGAGAAAGCAAAGTGAGCCGACGGACCGATTTTAAATTTGTTTAAATCGAGGGGTAAATCTCCCGGGAAGTCTGGTGTACATCTAGAAGGAAGTCCCGGGAATTTTGAGGAAGTCCGGGGAAGTCTTAGGAAGTCCGGGAAAGTCCGAGGAAGTCTGAGGAAGTCCGGTGAAGTCCGGGGAAGTCCGGGGAAGTTTGGGGAAGTCCGGGGAAGTCCGAGAAAGTTCGGGGAAGTCTGGGGTAGTTTAAGGAAATATGAGGAAGTTGAGGAAGTAAAACCAGTACACGGGAAACCAAGGGACCCTTTTTTTAGGTTTTCACCTATGTTTCCAGATAGATCAATAGAGCAACAGTCACATCAGTAAATTCAGAAGTCTGAAGAAGTCCGGGGAAGTCCGGGGAAGTCTATTTTCTCTCAGTGTGCGTCTAACCTGTCGAAGTCCATACTATGATAATGTATTTAGAAGTATTGTAAGTGTTGTTTGCTTCTTGGCTTATAATGAACAATAATAATTATTTTGGCTTCTCACTAGTTTTAATTGATAAATAACAACTTAACAAATATTTACAATAATTATATACAAATTGGAGTTCTTGCAGTGTGAACTCCGAGTTCTTATTATGTCGAAACAAATATGTAAACTGAGGACCAAAAGGTTTCTTTGGTCCGACTTTAACAATAAAAATATGCTGATACCTGCTGGGGAAAATCCCAACAGGTGAAACAATAATGGACAAAAGAAAAATGTCTATTGTCCAATAATAAGTTAACGGCGCCGGCGAGGCGTCGGGTGCAAATATTCAAAATGCACTTAACAGTAAGTGTCCACTAGGGATATCTCAGCTTACAAAAGTTTGTACCTCACCAAACTTAATTTTGTTTTTTGAATTTAATTGGATTTTTTCTTGCTATATTTTCATTCGTCATTGATGTCTGCCCTGTCTGCCGATATCATGCTACGATTTTGTTTATTTAGAATTTTTCATCTACTTTGTAGATTTTTACGACCAATATCTCAACTAATAATTTCTTTTTAAATTGTAGTTTCTAAGGGTCACCTATAAAGGTTTTTAAAATTTTTAAATTTTTTTCAAATTTAAATATTTTTTTACGGTTATTATTTTTTTAAATTATGATTTAATTTTTTTTGAATTAAGGAGTCCCATGTTGTAACTGTGCGATAATTCTGGTTCTGAAGGTTTATTTCTTATTTTATTATTTCTGCCCAGAAAATTTTCACCGCAATATGATGTTATGGTATTTGGGTATACAACTCTCAATTTAACTTTGCTAAGGGAATATCGTATCCGGCTCCCCTATACTTTCTTATTTATTTACTTAAAAGTAATCACTTTTTTGCCTTAGTGCGTAAAAAACCGCCAGTTTAGAACTAAAATAACAATCACATAAAGCTATCTTTTTATAATGTTTTTTGCACTCTACTGGTATATTTGTCTTTCTTATTCTACGACTCATTACAGATATTTAGTTATTATTATTTAGATACTGGGTAAAGTTTGTATTGTCAAATGTCGGGATATCGCTGTATAATATTATATAGATATCTATATATATAGCGCAAATTAAATTGTTTTTATATGAGCTCAAACCATTGAAGTAAGGTCGAAATTCTATAGTTAATTTTAACGCTGAACGGCCGTCACGTCATGTACGAATACAAAAGTTTAATTAAAGGTGTAGAAAATTGTTATTATAAATTTATACATCAGTCTATCATTCGAAACTTGGTCAAAAGCTTATTCATTGCCGACTAACGTCATTACCAGTAACATTGTCTTTGTTAAAGTTTATATAATATTATAGCTAAAAGATTATCTGTGCTTACTGTATTATAATTAAATATATTTATATAATGTCAAAAAGATAATTTAATTTAAAAAAAAACGGGTGCTTTAAGTTGCTTATAATAGATAATTATATAGTATTTATAATTATAAAATATTATAGAAATAATGGAAGAAACAATGTGAGATTTTAATTATTACCAAATTGTTTCAAACTGCAGTTCTTTATGAGTTCAACACTGAACTCCTGTTGAACTGGATTAAAAATTAAAATTATTTAGTAAAAGTTTAATATTTAATATAAATGTATGTTCAACAAAAGCAATAAATAAATAGGTAAATTAAAGTCAATGCATCAATAAATTAAAGAAAATATAAATTCCAAATTTATAATTAAATAATAATTTATTTATTTATTTCGCATTTTTGCAGCTTTAATATTTTTTGTATAATTGATAAAACTTCAAAAAAATCATTGGACTCAATTCAGGGAAGCAAGACCTTTCGAATGAGGTGTCACTTGCCATATCATCCCTATTAACATTTCAGGGGTTGTCTTCACAGCGCTAAGGGATGAAACAATACGGGAGTGACCTTGATCGCAAAAGGTGTCCACGTCAATAATAAAATTGACGTGTTTTTGCATTTTTTGAAAATAAAATTCTGCTAGCCACAATCTTTTCAAACGGCCACCCTGTATATATAATAATTGCCTTCGTCTGTATGTATACTAATGATTAGTACTATATAATGTAGGTGAAGTTTAATATCAATTTTAGCTCATAAATGTTGTCAAAAATATGGAAGATTTAATCATGATCATGATCACGACAAGTAGAGCTACCAAGACTCGGACTAATGTATATGTGCATTAGTTCGTCTTATCTGCTACGGATCTGGCCGTTACACTACTTTCTCTTTTGTTGAACGGAAAGCACATATTAGCTAAGTGGCTGATATTCTCGAATCATGTGGCGTTCATATGTAATCCGAATGAAGAAGCGATCTAAAACTGATATTTTTGTGTCTTTTGCTTGTCAAGCAGGAGAAGAGTGTTTTGATTGCTGAGTGCGTTACTTGATTTAAAATTTGAAGTCACCAATGTAAATAGGAGGAAACTAGCGCCATCTGAATCGTATTACATAAATGTGGCGTCCTCTTTTGCTTTGTTAACGGACTTTTCTAATTAACTATCAATCACATAAAAAGTTTGCCGTCTGGGACTAAATGAAGCATCATAATTATCTTATATTTCGTATGTTTATTTTACTAAAACATTAAAACAAATTTTTAACAGTTTTACCTCAAACAATTGAAAAAAAATATATTCATTTAATATTCAAATCTTAATCAGCTAATTTAAATTAAATGAATTGTTTACATTTAATTAGTAGGTTAAGTTTCAATCAATTTCTTGAGATTATTTCAACTAATATTTAATTTTAAATTAATGTTTAGTTAAAATTTTTAATCTTTGCTCTCTGTGTAACGTTTGAAACATTAGAAAAAGCTGCGGTAAAAGAAAGGTACAAGATTAAATCAATGATGCTATTCTATAGAAATTTGAAATTGATTAGTGCAGATTCTTTGTTTTCCAACTGATAATTATATTTGCTTAATTTTTGTTTGAGGAAATTCCTGAAATTAAAATAATATGTAACACACAGTGTCACAGAATATGCTATACATTTGATGTGTATCAACTTACTCATCTTCTGCAGTCAAGTACATACAAATTTATACTACTTGTCAAGTAGAGAAAATCATAACAAAGTTTATTTTAAAGCAAAGGTCCGAAATTAAAATTTCCTTTTAATATCGTAGAAATGTACAGAGAAATAAGGTACAATGAAATCTAATTAATTAAATATAAATTATCTTTATTGCAATCCTATTTCGTAATCTACCATATTTATCTCTATAACCCATCATTATTAAAATTTATTGGAATGGAAAAGCGAATGCCTATTTAAGCAGTAATCTCTGAATAGGGGCTATTAGCACGACTTTTTGATGTTTTAGCACAATCTACAAATAAAATGTTATAAAAATTATTTTTATTGGAAATTATTAATTAAATGTTATTACCGTCACTTTTTTTAAACAGATGTCGCAGGTACGAATAAAGGGTTGTCATTTGCATGTACACATAAGCATAAAGCCACAATATCAAGTAACGCAACCAAATATTTTATCAAATGTCCTTTCAAAATAATCGACAAATGGAAATAACTTGGTCTTATCAACAACATGCGGCCGTTCGATTATTTATGCATGATATGTATCAGCATCCCTATCCTGTGCGTACAAAATTGTATATTACTAAAATGTATCCCGTCCTGTAGTAACAATGGTTTATGTGATTAAACAAATATATTTTTTGTTGTAACATTTTTTTAAAATACACACATAATATGAAATTTACAACCTTATAATTTAAATTGCTGTTTGTAAACTTGGTTATCTATTTAAAATTTCATTGTAACTGGAAAAGCCAGAATGATAATGATATTACCATTAAATTTTTTTAACGTAGTTATAATTTAATTGTTGTAGTGCAGTTTGTTTTCATCACTATAATTAAATAAGTTCAGCTTTTTGGAAAACACATTTTTAAAACGCATACAAATTGAAAACTACCACAAGCATATTAACGTTTTTGTATAATTTGCAAAAATTATTCTAGTTTCCATTATTTTCAATAATTTAAATTTTTGAGATATTCCGTCAAATTCTTAAATTTAAATTACACGTTTAGTACAAAAATCTGGTGTGAATGTTTTGGTTGTCAAGTTTACCGGATTTCTTAAATTAGGAGTCCGTTGCTTGAAACTTTTCACTTTTCAACTTTTCACTTCTTAATTTTCAGTTTGTAGGTGTTTCCTCTATGATAAAATTAAAATTATA
The DNA here is from genome assembly GCA_949152465.1 of Cantharis flavilabris. NCBI lineage: Eukaryota > Metazoa > Arthropoda > Insecta > Coleoptera > Cantharidae > Cantharis > Cantharis flavilabris. The sequence continues at coordinate 90,542,170 of OX424435.1, forward strand.
TTCTGACTAAAACTCATAGCAGAAAACCACCCTTCCAAATTTTAATTTAATAAAACAGAAAACACCTGAAAAGTGAAAATTTTAAAAGTGATTAGTAAAAAGTTTTAATAGACTTTTTTGTTATATTGAAGCAATCCCTTTGCCGGGTTTTATGTCTTTGCCGGTTCGTTGTTCTGGTTGTTTGTTGTACGGAATTTACTTCAAAATTCAATTCTTAAGACAAGCAAAATTGCAGACCAATTTTATACCATCATTACCTACTTCTAAAAGTTTATTATTGTTAAAACAATTGCTGTAGTTAAATGATAAAATCAATTTGATAATTATTTTCATAGAATATTCTTTATACAGTGGAATCCGCTTAATATGACCACGGATGATGTTATCAGTCGGTTATTGTGATCATTTTGACTGGGAACCGGCCGCTTTAATTAGTTTACATACAAAAACTACTGGATAATGTAATAAAAAAGCCGCTTATTATTATCACTTTCAAGGAATTTCATACGCAATAATCTTTTTTTTGTTCTTATCGGTCTGTTAATGTTATCAAAATGTTCTTGGGCCCAAAGTGATCACATTAAGCGGATTCTACTGTACTTAGGTACACGCATGGTGAGAAAACATTTATTTCTATCAATCTGGTCCACTAAATTAATTGCCAGACAGTAGAGTAAACTGTTCAAATTTTTCTAAATCTTGTTACTTGCTTCATGGTAGATGAACTTGACGCATTAGCTAGCTTATTTACTCAAAACACAGTTTTTAAGAGCGTAGGTTCAAAAAGCATCTTGAATTTGTAAAAATTAGTTCTTAAAACGTGGAAAAATATGAGAAGGTAAAGTAAACAATAGTCAATACAAATATGTAAAACTACAGTGGAATCCGCTTAAGGTGATCACATCGGGACTTGGAGTTTTTGATAACAATAACCGATTGATAACAAAAAGAGAAAAAAAATTTTATTGGTTATTTATTAGTACTACATTAATAAATTAATAAGAAAATAAACGAATTAAAAAACTTGTCTAGAGTTGTTTGCCTCAGCTTATGAGGAGTAAATTGTTTCCTACTTTTCTTCTAAGTTACTCATTCCGAAATTTTCAAGTAGGATTAAATTACATTACACATTAACAGCAAACTAGACAGATTTTCTTGCTAACCTAACACCTGACTTCATCACAATGAATATGATGTGGAACAAAAAAAGGGGGAGGGCTATGCACAATATTGAAACAAAAAAGCTTGTAACTGAAAACCAACCCTGTTTGCTCGTGAGAGACAATAATCTTAAGAATAATTTGAGAATATAAAATGAATTTATGATTACTATAAGCGATGTTTCTTGTGTGTAATCATATACATCCGTCCCGTTCCTCTCAAAAGTGATAACAATACCCTAATGATAACAAATCCTCGCAATGTTGCAGTAAAATTAACATTGCGGCGATTCCCTCACCAAACGACAAACGACGTTAGGCACAAGATATGCAAGCAATGAAAGGTTAAACAAATAATTAATTAGAAGGAAAACCATAATTACCAGCTATACCGCATACTCAAATAAAATTTAAAAATTTAAAAACTAAGTAAACATGACGTGGGCCATGACTTTACCTCAATTTTTTTCGAAATATTTTGTGCAATGGCACCTATCAGAAACTACGTATTTTTCATTACCTTCGGCAATGTAGTGGTGTAGCTTATAAAAAGCTTGAAACAGGCAAAACTAATTCTGACTAGTTATTGAGCGACACAAACTTACATTTGTACCGTTACAAATATAGAAATTTTAATAGTAGGTATTAAAAATTTGCTAACAAAAGTTCTGATGATATAAATAATATAACCAGAATTATAAGCTTCATTCCAACTATTTTGTTACTGTTGCCGAGTTTGTGTAAGTTCTAGTTTTTATATTTTATCATTGTATTTTTAAAATTTTGCATTACAATTTATTATAATTAATTATTACGAATATATTGGTTTCCGCATTATTGCAAGCATAAACATGATTGTCTAGCGGCATTGACCACCTTGATGGTTTACCACGTTAGTTACGTTTTTTACTTGGAAACTCGAGGTACACCTGTTTGAATATTCAATTAATATCTGCACCAACTTCCGCATTGCTGTTTAATTGTTAGAACGAACAGCAGTTCACTATTTTGGTTATCACTACCTAATCAATATTTGCTTGATGCTTTTGTTTACATTTAGTAATACCAGCAAATAATAATAATAATCACTTCACAACAGTGCAGTGCAATATTTAGCAATTATAGGGATGCACACATCTTTCATTTTTATTTTGAAATAATAATGGTTTGGTGTATAAGCTTGCAATAGTACAAACAAATAAATTAGCGACAAGTCACAAAAGGGATATTAACATCAAGTAAAACGTATTATACTTTCTAAAAAAGTAACAAAATTATTAAATTTAATTAAGGTAATAACAAAATATTGTTAGAATTTTGTGACGTTTTCAGTGCAGTTCCAAAGAGAACTAACACTTGGGACTTGGTCACACATTTCTTCGTTCTGTATTGACTTACATTTTGTGATTTTGAAACATCTATAAGTAAATTATAAATAATGTTTTATCGGTGTTGTGTGGTATTTATTTTGGTAGATAGACTAATGCCCTGGTAAGATTTTTTATTTTCGTGCTGCTAACAAATTTGCAAGATTTCATTATTTGAATGGCTTCCGTATTTGGTTTTCTGGCGTTACACATGTGGATGGTTGTCTGTGTGAACTAGGATGGAAGTTTGAAAGCTTACATATCATTGTAGTTTGTCATTGTCAGCATATCCGGTTTCATATGAGAATATTTATATCAGCGTTTAGCTTACCCGAAATGAACTGGATGATGTGAAATCATTTGCAGTGCTTGAAGAAGGTTCAATCGACTTCATTTTTTGTTTGAGTTGGAGATTCGCTAATGTGGATGTGGACGTGCCATTCAGGCAAATTTTAACAATGAATTTTAATGTGATTTAAATGAATGGTTTTGATTATCAATGCAATCTCCAAACTTAAAAATTTAAAAGTTATAAGTATGTCAATTGAGTTCGAATAAAATTAATTCGGGTGGAACAAGTTTTAGCTGGTAAATAGGCTCGTATGCGTTACGTCCTTAATTTTTTTTGAAGTTTACTTTGCGTTACCGAGGGAAAATTTCCAATATTAGTTTGTCGTGTGCGGAAAATAAAAATTGGGAACCACAACCACGCCTTGCCTTGCCATCTTGTAGTTTTTAAGAAAATCTTTTGCGATGATCTGCATCCAGCACTCAACATCGACCGCAATTATATTTTTTTCACTTTTATTTCACTGTTTTTTAATAATAATGCCTAACGGTAAGCGAGAGTCATGATCCACATAGGAAATCAATAAAACCAGGAAAAAACAAGACAGCAATGCAATATTTTAATTGTGGTTGGAAAGTTTCCATGCCACACTGTAGGCTATAATCGTAAGAGAAACTTGCATATAGTATTTGCTAATTACTCTGGTAGTGTAAGCGTTGCCTTAGATTCTCGTTACAATTTTATCTAATTCTTAGCAATATCCTTTAAAAACTTGAAACGTTAACAGAATGGGTTTTAAGTAAAAATGTAGCACGATCAATTTTCTTTCTTATAAAAATTACACTGCCAATCAACCAAAAATTGACAGAATGATTTATTAATTGTGTACAAAGCGGAATGGAACAAAGTTTTAATCTTTTGAGTGTTCTCTCTCCTTTCAATTTTTCTACCAACTCTTTTGGTTTTACGTTAAATTTATTAAGAAAATCGTAATCCTAATTTTTGGTATGAAATAAAATCGAAAACCGAACATACAGCTTAATGAAATGAGACGCTGTAAAGAGTAAACTCGCCATTCTCTGCTATTGAAAAGCAAAGCATGTAAAAGAACAGCCATCAACCGCCTCAGTAAATTCACTTTACGCGATCGCTGCTTTCTAAGACCTGCTTTGTATGCAAATACGAGGTTTCTTTTGCATTGTTTTAATCCTAGCTTCTTTCTTGTCCACAAGGCTAAGATCCCCATAAATGCCCGATTAAATCAGAATCTTTCTTGCGCACTTGCGAATGTCTTGATGTCAAGCTGGAAAGGTAATTGTGAAAGTTTTCATAAGAAAAATTAAATTAGATTAATCGCTAGATAATAATTAAAGACCTTTATTACACGTGACACCCAAAACAAAATTAATTTTACGCCAAGTACAAATATTAATCGTAACTTCTTCCAGAATTAGACTAATCTTGTTTAAATATAAACGCGGTAACGCGATTCTACGTGACGCAAATTTTATCGTTTTAAGTGTGTATATATTCAATTGAATTTCAAATTTATGGAAATTATACTACTCTAAGGTGTACCGGATTTCAAGATTTATCAGAATTTTTGTTTTTATTCTTTGTGTTAATTTTATATCTGGGTAAATTGGTATTTTCTTTTCTTTAATTAAAATTATGTTTAAGTTTACAAACTTTCCTAATCAAGTTTTGTGTATTTGTGGTTTTTCTGAACCCAATTAAAAAGTTGCATAAGTTGCAAATGAACGGAAAAATTTTGTTTTGATCTTAAAACGATTTCTTCTAACCTGAAAGGTAATTTTGTGTCATTTTTCAACGACGACGCAAACATCGTAAAAATTTTATTGTGCAAAGAATTATGTACATCTCGAGCAATCAACTTACATATTTGAAGTTATTTGTGTTTATGTACGTAACAAAATGTTCAAAGATGAACGTAAATTTTTCAAAAATTCATTTATTTCAATAACTTATCCAAGTTGCTTATGAACTTATACCTTTCTTGATGATATTGGCCAAAGAATAATAAAACATTTTAATTGTAATAATATACATACATGAATAACTACTGTTTCTTAAATAAGTTTTTTATTTTTTTAACTGGATGTTGTAAATTAGTCGTACAATTACGGAACCTTTTTTAACATGGCATGTTTATGGTTTGAATTTTATGCGGTATTATAACATACTATAATGAAGTTAATAAAAACATAACAAGTACCACGAGATATTTTACAACTTATTCTATGTCGTATAACTTGCAATTTTCCAGTTAAATTCAATTTATTAGAACTATAGGTGTTGCAACCTACACAGCAATCTGTGCTTCTCTCGGTTAAGAGATAAAATTAATTCTTATAAAAAAATTTATTTATGAAGCAAATTGTGTGTACAAATCTTGATTAATAAAGCAATTCGAAGAACTTGGTCTTTGAATTGTATGATACATTTTAAGTAAGCTCAATATAATGAGGTTTTCCACTTTCAAAGGCAACTCTTGAAAATTTCCCCACTAGGTATTGTCAGAAGTTGATATGTAAAATAGAAATTATTTTAGTAACTAAGTATCAAGTATAATCCCATGTATAAGACACCAATCCAGAGCATTGCCACCATTTACACTTGAAACAGTCTCGCTTGAAAAGATTTATCTAGAAGCAAGGCAGGAGCCGGCTTTAATACAAGTAGATTACCATATTTCCGCTATAACTGAAACGCACCACTGAGCAGCACTTGCAAGAAAATTATACCACCTCTTTTTTACAAAGAAAAAAATTATATACACAAAAAAAAGATTTAAACACTCTTCCTTACAAAAAGACTACATGAAATTTTTATTTGTAAAACATTACAATTTTTTATCACTTGAAGATGTTAAAAGTTTAAACGTAACTTACTCCGTTCAGCAGTTAATAAAATTAACATAAGTATGAATTCTAATACAGTGTCAACCTTCATGAATAATACCGGATAAAAAGATTCAAGCAACCACTTAAGTATCCATTTAATTAAAACAGCTTAAATTATTATATTCAAATTTTTTAATTCTTTTCTCTACACTTGCTATACAGTGTCTCTAATTTTTTGACTTAATCGTCTCTTCCTTAAAAATACGAAGAAAAAGTTTTGGTATTCCATGCTATTGGTTTTCTAACCTAACGAAGTGTATGTCGTTGGGAATATTTAATTTTAGAGATTTTTAAAAATCACTACTCAATTCCTCTAAAGCTATTACTGACTACTCAATAGTCATCCTAAACTATTCAATGCTTGATATTTCCATTTTCTACTTATTTTTAAATTTTTATTATTATTATTATTTTCATAATATAACTTTGTACAACAGAAATTATAATACTTGTCATACTTGACTGTTTATTTAGCTCCTTAATTGCAAACGGTTACAAGATTAAACGTTAATAGCTGAATACCATTACCATAACGCTATTTTAACTTAAATCACTAATTTGTGCATTTGTGATGTCAATTAACTCTAAGTTTTACTAATAGCAGTTTTAATCGAGTTTCTATAAGAACATTACAAGTTGCATATTACGAATGTCTACTCAAACCGAATGCTTACTTTCAAATTTAATTAGAAATTAATTTAATAATTGTAATCACCAAATTTTAATATTTTTTGGTTTTAAAAATCATTAAAGCCAGTACGAATAAAAATCAATATGAATAAAATATAAAATATTTTATTTATTTATTTATTTTATATATTATAATAAATTACTTTTATTTATTTTTTTAAATACATATACAAAAAATATAAACCGAAAATTGAAAACACGTGTACATCAAGATTGCATTTAATTTTGAAATATTTCTATATTTTCTCTAGTTGGCATTACGGCGTCTAGGTGGGGAAACAAGGCTTTTGCCATTAAGCAAGACGCCATAGCGGTAATAGATCGATTTTGTTTCTTTTGTTTTTGAATTATATTGAGATGGATTTTCTCGGATTCAGATTTTTCCAGACGACCTTCCTGATAAAAATACACTTTTAAAATGAATAACTTGCCAGGCCAGTCATTGGATCAATCCCAACTCTTAATTAAAATCTTTTTAAAAATCCCTCGTACATCCAAATTGATATTAACTTTATTCCTAATACCCATTAATTTCAACTTTCAATATCAATAACAATAATATGAATAGAGATTGAAGTTTCCAAATTCGGTTTTCCAAATTTATTATTTTATAAAATTTCATTGCAATATATACATTATGTGTATGTATCCTTGGTTCTAACTTCTAGACTGCCTAATTTTATAATCCCACTATTATTATATTTTATAATTTATAAATTTTAATAAAATTAAATAATTAGTGTATAGAACATGGCTTTGGTAATGAGTTTTGGATCCCAAAGGGTTTACATAATCGTGTTAATTAAAATACTCACAGAGAATTTAGTATTTTTTTCAAATCTAAAGCTGCATTAGTACCTAGTTTCCCAGATTTCTAAGTTAATCTATCAGTAAAACTAATTATAAAAAGCACATAGCATTCTGCATAGCTTATAAAGTAGCGCTACAACGTCCAACTGTTAAGATTTGTCAACATTTTTAATGAATTATAATAACAAAACATGAAAAATAGAACATACTAAATCTAATTCTCTACTGTAGTTATTAAAATTTTAAATACTTCTAAAAATTTAAAGCATAGACAATTAAAAGTTGGAATACTCGCCCTAGTGTTATTAGGAAACGGATTGTTATAAGTGAAACGAATAAAGTTTGGGAACGAAAATGCAATAATAATAAGCAATTATACACAAGCTTTATAGAAAATACGCTAGTCGTTTGCTAGTTCTTGTGATCCTATTACGCGGAAGCATAGACTAAAATCAACTTCTAATTAAATACGTAACTCTTGCACTATATTCTATATGAATAAATGTTTCTTTCATTTAAAATGTAATAAAACGCTTCATTAATTTCATTTTGGGAAAAATAATTATTTTATATTTCAAAATCAAAAACCAAGTTATTTGTCTTTCAAAAGCTTAATTTCCTGTTTTAATGCTTCACAAATTGCTTATTTTGCGGAATAACGAATCAAATAAAGTAGCAGAAATTGAAGCTTTCAATAGTTTAAAATAATGCTGGTTTGCGGAATTTTAATATTTCGTTTCTTTAAGATCTTTTTAATTTCGTTCACAGGGTTTCTACCACTGCAATATTGTGCTTAATGACCTGCCCTTAAAAATCAAGATTCGACCAGAAAAAAATATATTTGATATAATAATAATAATTTATTATTATATTAAATTATTGTGTAATTCGGTATTCAAAATTTTCAATTCTAATCTAAAAAAAATATTTCCTAATATTAAATTTGTTGGTAAAAATGTCTTTAAAGTTTTAAATAGAAATCAACTATTTTTAATTTAAAATTCAATCTGATAAATTTAATCAGAGATTTTGAATTACATCAGCTCCAGAACACTGAAAATAATTTTTTTTTATTGGTATCCTATAATGCTTATTTAAAGTATGCTTCAGCGTGCTTAAATCCAACTTTCAAAAACGCGCGTGTTTTAAAGTTACCATGGCAACTTCACAACAACCTAAGACGCGTGAAGTTAAAAAATGTCAACTTTATAATTATTATTTAATATTCAAATATCTTATGTGACAGAATGTAAAATTAATTTTTGTTTTTCTTACTTACAGTGGTATACTGATGTCACATTAGAAATTTGACCATTTCACTTACTGTTAGATATTATTTCCATTTTTTGTAGTATCAATACCAGTATTAATGATTTCAAAGTGTACTAATAAAAAAAAATTATGTAAAGTATTCGTGGATACATGATCTTTAAAACACTTGCTCTATTTCGAGCACTCCGGCTGCGCCGTCGTGATCGCAAAATCGCGCGTGTTTTAAAGATCGTATTATCCACTTATACTTTAATATACTATTATAATTGCTTACATACAAAAAAAATTAAATAATTTTATTAACTAAATATCAATTATTATTCTAAACCTCAATTCTCTCTTTACTGTATCTATTATAATGTTATGTTATATAGTATTTACTAGTCGTGGGAATTGCTACAGCTCCAGCTCCAGGCCGTTCTTATACTTCAATGGATTTTAAACATTTTACAGGTTAGAATACCATCGATGTCAAGCTAGTACAACCACCACTTTGTTAAAATAAAAAAAAATTGTCCATAATTTCGTGCTAATTATGTGTATCTTTCACGAATTTTGTACTCCAGAGGATTCGCTCAAGTCAACTTCTAGTTTCTAATTACTCAGTTCTTCTCAACATTTCCGTAATTCAAAAAATAACAAAAATTTGTGTTATTTAGTTATGGATAATAACTTATTAGTTATTAAACCAAAAAAGCTTAAATTTTAGTTAACAGTAAAAAATTCAATTAATTACTATATTTTCTTGTAGTTAATGAGTATTTTTGCGATATCTGTAAGATTAGTTCTACATTTTACTAACCTATTAAGATTAATTAACGATTTTGTTAATCTTGCATAAAAGTAATATAATGATGCTGAAATTTCTAGGAAATATTGCCAAGTGTAAAAATTTACAACAGTAATTAATTATTTTTGAAGAAACGGCTGAAGCTTTGGAACTCAAAATTATTTCACATATATGTATAAGGAGCTGAAATTAAAATATTTGTAAAATTTCATAGAGATTGGGGCAAAATTTTTGAAATTAGTATGTCAAGGGTAATATGATTTTGACAAAAATTTGAAAAAGCAAAAATAGAATTGCCAATTTTAAAACAATTCCGTACCACTTTGTCGTTTGCCCGGGGAGGATGTGTTAATCTAACCTAATTTTTGTTACAAAACAAAAGGGTACTCGTAAAGCTTTGGTATTCAAAGGAAGAATGTCTAACCTACAAATTAGAAAATTTTAAATGGAATGATTAATTTGAAATGAATTTTCTAACGTATTATCCTAAGTGTCTAAGAAAATATCTTTATGTTTTCTTTTAAAGAAGGCCTTTGTGATTATTCTGCTTCGTATTTGTGTCTGGGTTGCAAGTGTTACGAACTTCGGTTATCCATGTCTACAAGTGTTTGCAGATATCAACTACAATCAGGATTATTTAAACCTTGCAATGTAGTAAATTTATTTGGCCATTATTCAGATCTGATAATCTTCGTATACTTAGTTTAATTTTAAGAACACGCTGACACCTCTACAAATAAAAACACATTTAGGCAATATTATATCATCAATTATTTGTATCATTTATGTACTACGTACCTGTAAATATTCCGATAATAGATTTTGTTTCTATCAATTTGTTTCGTATTTCTGGAAAGCGAACGGTAATAAACTTAAGCACCATTTTTAAGACTTTTAACCCTAATTAACTACAGTAGGCGAAATTCGAGTAGAACCACCGTGATGATAAAGGAATAATTCCACATATTATGTGTAATATAAGAAGTAGATATGAAAATGATTATGAATAGGTAAACACATAAAGGTATGATTGCATTTACAGAAAAAAATTCCTGGTTTGAAATTATTTTTAGTTTTAAATGATACGTTGTTACGCGAACATCAGTAAGTTGTGTTATTTCTGTGCGAAATACTATTAGAGCCAGGTACATTATTTTTGATAAAGATAAAATATTATTTAAATTTATTTTTAAGTTAGGTAAGAGCTGCTTATTGTCTTCGTATAAATCCAATAACATCAAATTTTTAATTAAAAGTAGCAAGATGGGACGCGGAAAAGGTTTATCAAATGAAGAAATTGCTAAAATAAAAGTATTGAGAGAAAGAAATGTATCTATTAGAAGCATAGCGAAACAAATAAAAAGATCACATCATTTAGTAGCAAATTATTGCAAATTAGGTGAAAATTATGGTAAAAACAGAAAATTTGACCAAAATAGAAAACTGTCACATCGAGATAAACGCAGAATTCTTAAAGAAATACGAGGTTCTTCGAAAACTGCATCAGAAATCAAATCAAAATTACAATTACCAGTAACAGGGAGACGAATTCAACAAGTGTTACAAGCGGATAAAAATTTAATTTACACAAAATCAGTAAAAAAGCCACCATTAACACTCCAAAAATAGAGAAGCTCGTCTTCAGTTTGCTCGAAATCACATGCATTGGAATAATGAATGGAAAAAAGTTATATTTAGTGATGAAAAGAAATTTTATTTGGACGGACCCGATAGTTTTTCCTATTATTGGCATGATATTCGCAACAAAAAACATATTAAAATGAGTCGTAATTTTGGAGGAGGCTCTTGTATGATATGGGCAGCGATTTCCTCTCATGGAAAATCTAAAATTGCGTGGATAAACCATCGCATGAATGCGGAAAATTATATTGAAGTCTTAGAAGATGGTTTACTGCCTATGATAGAAGAAATTATGCCAGGTGACTGTATTTTCCAACATGATAATGTGGCCATACACACTGCTTGACGTGTGAAAGATTGGTTTTCATCTAGAGAAATACCATTTTTGACTTGGCCAGCAAGCAGTCCTGATCTAAACCAAATAGAAAACATATGGGGACTTCTTGCTCGACAAGTTTACAGAGGTGGGAGGCAGACAATAGCTTAGATGAACTAAAGAATGCCATACGTAAAGCATGGATGAAAATTTCAATAGAGGTATTACAAAATTTTATAAACTCAATGTCAAATAGGATTTTTGAAGTAATAATTCATAAAGGAGGGGGCACCAAGTATTAGACTTAGAATTCTTTACTATTTTTTTAAAATTAAACGGCTAAACGTAGTGCCACTATTAGAATTTCGCTTAAAAATTTTCAAAATGTTTTGATTTAAAATGTTTTGTAATTGTTTTTAATAAATCATGTAATTTTTTAGAGTTGTCAATTATTATGTAACCTTTACTAACGCATTGTTTTTTACAAATTCATTTTAAACAAAATCTACCCCATAAAACATGGGTGGCACTAATTTAATTTCGCTTACTGTATTTAAAAACGACCAAATTGAGTAAGTATTTATTACCAGTAAAAGAATATGCATATGGAAAGTATCTCTGGGGCTGATATTAAATACAGTTGTAGACTGGTCCCAAGTACCGCCGACTGCAAAACCTGAGATCTCCGGTTCAAACCCGGTTTAAGTAAGAACTCTATTATGAACATTTTGCCATGATAATCTTTTTGTAAGACAGAGCTGTTACTAACGATTATAATTTATTAACAAGCAGTAACAAGCAGTTCGATTGAAAACAACATTTATTTCAGCTGTATACCTATGAGATTACAAATTAGTTGATAGATTAATCACCTTTTTTTGTAAAATCTACGAAAACAGTGTTTTGGAGCTAAGTATATCGAAAGATTTAATGCTGAAGTATAATTGAGAAAATTTGTTTCAGTAAGCGTGTCGATTTATTATTACATATCATACAGCAATCTTGAATGGATTTTATTACAGTTATTTCTAGCACGAAAGATTAAATTGGGTATAATGTAATCGCCGAGAATAATTCAGATATATCTTAAAATTGTTCAAATTACTTACGTAGACAACTTGAAAACACACAAACAAACAAAAGTAAGTTTCGCCGTAATAGCGGAACTAGAATTTATTTGGAGTGTGTTTGCAAATTGCCGTTATAGCTGATTACATTCTACTATTTGCATAATTCTTTTGTCTAAATTTTAGTTTTCAGGAGTTTCCAGCAATGTGAACCATTATTTTCTATTGCAGTACCTATAATAAAAGTCGAGCTTATTTATTGATAATGTACCGCAATTAAAATCAAATTAATCTTTAAAAAGTAATAATGAATTTTTAAACTATCAAGTTTTAATAAATTTTTCATTTACGTGTTATTTGTTTCAGAAAAATCTCATACAGTTTTTTCAATTATCGGTGGTACGTTTACATTCAATATTCTTGTTAAGTTAGGTAATTAAAAAATACAACAGTAAATGAGAATCAAAATTTTATTACAGAGCTATTAGTCAAATCAATAAATACATTCCCGATTCAACCACAATCGAAAATCCTCTATTCATACTAAATTCTCTGTTAACTGAGGGTCTAAACAACTTTTTATTATTTACAAGCTGGTTTTCCGTAAATTCGTAACAAATTATAAAAAATATTTATTTAATTATCAGGGATAAACCGCAGCCAAAAATTGTATATAACCTACCTCCAAAATTCCATAATATTTACATTTATGTGTGCACTTATTTATAATCGCAATTCACCCCTTGTTTGATGTTATACAAAATTTATCTAACACAATTGACAGATATTTCTGAAATGTTAAAAGAATACAAAATCAGTAGTAGATCTATTGAGTAATTTGTGTTTTATGTAATTTGCTTACAGAATTCTACAAAAATTTAAATATTTCGAAAAGTCATAATAAATTTAAATCTTTATTTATATATTTTATATAAATTTAAATCATTATTTATAAGAAAATAATCTAAAAATTGTTTAAATATCGTTGACCTTTCCTTGTATAAAGTAGAAATTGTTGAGTACGAGGTCAGTAAGAACAAAAATTAAATTGTCCGACGTTTCGGGTTCTTTATTGACCCATTTTCAAGGTAATAAAATAACAAAAAAGATATGAGAAAACATGAAAAATTTAACATACAATCAAATACAATATCAAAAGTAATATAAAAATAATAATTGAAAAACATAAAATTGAAATACAAAAATTTACATATGAAGCACAAAAATTTAATAATAACATTAGAAAGAAATAATAAAAATTGAAAAATTGAAAAACACAAAAATCAATAGATTGAATACTAAGCTAGATAGAAAAAATTTGAAGTAGGATAAGACATCCTTCCGTTTTTCGGCTGTGTTTGACCACGCTTCGACCAGCCACGTGATGGTGTTTCGTTCAAATATAAACACAAAAAACAACTCTAATCCAGAGGGATGATTAGTTGGAACTAAACAAAATTAATTTGAACCAAAAATCTTCCGGTAGTTAGTTGGAAACACAACAGAAGTTGGTAACATTTGAATTTAAAATCAAACAAAAAAACCCGTGAAAGCGAGCATGGTCGAAATAGCAAAAAAGGAAAAAGAAAGGAAGAATAAAAAGAAAAGAAAAGAAAAATAATGAAAATAGTATTCCATCTATGCTGGGTTCATAATATCTAAAATTCTTTTGAAGCCGCCATCGAAGTGACCGACATCCCTTTTGTCGTTAATCGACGATCCCTGCGAATAAATATGAATCGCTTCTTTTATTTTTCTCTTTTTGTCTATTTTCACCCGGTGCAGGATATCGATACCGTCGTAGTTCATGTTATGATTTTCGTCAATCATATGTCTGCATAGGTATCACGCCGTTACGCCTAAAATAACTACGCCTAAAACACTTACGACTAAGTCAGTACGCCTAAGCCTTTACACCTAAAGTGTTTTACGCCTAAGGTTTTTTACGCCTAACAACGTGTACTCCTAAAACTTTTACACCTAACGAACTTACGCCTAAGTCTTTACGACTAATAGTATATTTATGCCTTAAATAGAAAAAATTATATGTGTACATAAATACATTTCCACGATGATATATCATTGAAAATATGGAAAATCACAGAAATACATAAATATAGTATATTTCTGTTTATAAGGTGAGATCAAATTAAATGCATTCAACTTGTACTTGTAATGATTTATTTATTCTTGTCTAATCTAATTCTTGCTTTCTGGTATTTCTTGAATTATTTGAAATTTTTTAAATAATAAAATAACAATACTTGATAATAATAAAACTATTTTCAGATTTCTCAATAAACCTAAATAGATCATTTTAACCTGTAATTGCGATTCCACCACCAATTAATTGATCTGCTGGTTGTTCGTCATGATCAGTACATTGTCCAAGTTTTTCGAAATTCCTAAGCTATTTTCTTTAAAATGAATCTTTGAATATCTGTAATCATAAGAACAAAGTGAACAAGTAGTAATAAATTATGTAAGCGCGTAGAAAAGTCTTTTGGGAGAATTTATTGATCTGCTTGATATCTGTTTGATGCAATGTTAGATTTAATCCTCTTGAATTTTTGTTACTACAATTTTATCCATAAAGTTAATAAATGGCAAGTTATATGCAAGTAACATCCTTAATGCATCCTTATTCAAAGAGGACAGAGTTTTCCTACTTTATAATTTAAATTTTTACCTAAAATAAAGGGCCACATCAATTTTTACTTATTTTAATATTTACTACCTGTCTTTGATTACTTCATAGTTTAATTTACAAAACATTTTTTAATTTTCTTTAAATTATCTATTGAATGCTCAACTTAAAGCTACTATTAAATTAGTCTAATATTCCAATAATTATATTCTGTGTGCTGATAGATACCATATCTGCAAAATGCGGAATAGCAATGTTTATAAAGTGAATATCATTCTTTTCACCATAATTTTTGTTTGTATTTAAATACAAAAATTCATAAATAATTTAAAAACAAGAACTTCAAGTTCTTAAGATAAATATTACAAAAAATTAATAAAGTTATAAATTAATTGTAAAATAATATTTAATTATAAATATTTGTGTAAGTTATTAAATAGTTTATTCTAAGACGCAAACAAATCAAAGAAATTATCCACCGTAACTTCATAAGCCAAGTTAATCAAAGTAAACATTTGCTAAACGTGAGCGTGCATAATATTTTCTGAATCTACAATACCACCACAGAAACTAGTAAATCAATTTGTGGATATTACAAAATTTTGATCGCTTGACAACCCGATTTAGAATGAAATTTATAATTTATTGTTAACATATAATTATTAGGTACATACAAGGGATACTCAGTAAGTGTTCTGTTGTTTCTTTTTTTATTTGACTTAAGATAATTTTATATTCTTACCATGCATCGCGTAAAATTCAGTATTGGAACAAATGTGAAGGAATACATTTTCTTATAATAAAAGAAATTTTTTAACCCTGTTATAGAGGAAATTTTACTGCTTTTAATGCAAATGGGAAATTCTACTCATATTAAAGTAAAAGCAAAAATAAAGCATGAAAATACAATGCGAAGTTATATCTGCATGATTTGTCCAAAACACGAATGGCGCTTGGATGTTTGTCTATATCTAAACTCAAAATTAATGCAAATTGCAGATTTTTTATACTTTGCATTTAAAAATTTTATTACTTAATCTAATGCATTACAGGTTATTATGTTCTTGTTTACATCTATAAAATTAATAGTAGGTACCGAAGTTTACGACTACGTTTATAGTTCGTAAAATTTTAACCTTAATTTTGCAATGCAAGTTTACTAGTATGGTAACAAAAGTTTTGAAATAATAACTTACGTTTAATTACGTCCATAAATTACTTGAAAAAATAATAAAATTAATATAAAGCTGCGAGAATGGTACTTAAAAAGTATACCCCTCGAATTTGAGGTAGCTCAAACTTTACAGTATATCTGCTTACTTTTACATTGATCTATAATTTAATTTCCTGTGTTTTAAATATTTTTCAATCTTAAAAATAAATTTTGTTGTTTAAGAAATTTCATATTAAATATTACTATAATAACTGATGGTTATTTACTTAATCTAGAAATTTTTTAGAATGTATCCCTTTACATATTTGCTAGAGTGTAGTTGGTTAGTTTTATGCTGCATACAATTCTGTGATTCACCGGTTCACAAACAGTATTCAATTTCTTATACAAATACGTAAAGCATTTTCCTTTATAAAAATCATTATTTAGTTGTTTGGTTTTAAAAACTGTAACGTTGGAGATAATTCTACAGTCATAAGCAGTTTCTAGTCCCCGATTTAAACTTACTTCATTGCTAATGGGTGGTATTGTGTATTTTCTTATCTTAACTAAACCTTGTTTCCTTTAATACCCTGGTGTCACATAATTTCATTATTTGTTTAATGTGGAAAACTGTACAGCACCTAACCATACTATAGCTATTTCGTAACAATATGAGCAGTTGCAGCCAACTACTTCGTATAGTACTACCTACTATACTACAATGAAAGCACCATTAAGAGAAGATGGTCCATCCAAACGTGGTTAACTTTAATATATCCAATTATTAAGTTTTTAAAAACTAATTTTATTTAAACATAAAATTACCAGTTTTGCATTTCCTTAGTTTCAAATTTACTCTATCTCGATATTGGCTTAATAGCATTTGTAACTGAGAGTGCTTTTTCTAATTCATTAACTTCTATCAAGTCAACTTTGTTGTTTTTTAATTTAATGTTAAACGAGTTTATCGAACTACTATACCATTTCAATAAATAATATAATTATATTTAGTTACATTAATAAACAAACATTTATTTAACATTAAATTAATGCTGTGTTTTAAACATTTAATATAAAATGTTGCCAAATTGCGTTTTGACGTCATATAGGACGCTAAAAAGCATAATAGGAAAGTTTTAAACAGTGACGTGTACTAAACCAGTTTAAAACTTTTTGTTTGATTAACCTCGTTATTCGATAATGTTGTAACTTTTCCAAAATACGTAATAGTGCAATAGGTAAGTTATTGATTTTAAGAAAATATATAACATTTTCTCTTTTGTATGTTCTACTTAAATTTCATTCAGACTCGAATCAATTGGAGTCATTCTTGAAAAATATTTGTTCATGGATATACCTACATAACTAGGATAGTAACTTCATAATGTGTAAGTAATGAATATTACTGCTTTTATTATAATAATTAAAAAATGTATAGATTGTATATTTTTAACGCTAAATATTATGTAAAAGTATCTTTATTATATTAATTAGAAAAATTTTTAATAACATGTAATATTTTTTAATTTTATATAAAAAAGCACTACATAATATCGAATATTAATAAATGGTATATAGAATATTAATAAATGTTATATAAGTTATTAATGAATGCTATACCGAGATTTATAAAATATTATACAGTAGAGCGTCGATAATCCGGATTAATTGTGACCGGACCCTGTCCGGATTATCAAGATGTCCGGATTATCGAAAAGAACCAAAAAAGGTCGTTTTAGTTTATAAAAAAAAGAAAATTTGGTAAAACCGTTAATAATTCCCTTTAGTGGTTAAATAATTGAAGAAGATAAATAAAACTATTAATTAATATGAACTTATAATTTATTTTAAGGAAAGAATATACATATATTTTTTTGTAGTGGTAAGATTTCTTTGACATTTGTTTGAGAAATGTGTATGTATTTATTTTTTTCAATTTTTTTTTCACCTAAATTGAATCCGGATTATAGAAGCCCTACTGTATATAGAATTACCTATGTAGTCCACAGAAATAGGCCAAAAAATATCTATTGATTCGGAATAATTATATATTAAGGTTTTGGTACGTTTTACTTCCTTGTCAAAAAGGAAGTATTGTAACCCCAATATTTTTAAGGAGTTTCGCCTCCTTGGCGTTCGGCAAAATAGGTATAAAAAGTAAATTTTTTTCTAACGCAGCTAAGTATATAAAATAATTTTTATTTTACCCATTTACATAGTAGTTTCATGAATAATTTGACGTAAAAACGAATAAAAAATATTAAAAATTGATGGAGATATGAGCCATCAAGTAAGAGCTTCTCTTGAAAATCCTTCCTGATGGTGGAATTATTTTCTGTCAGGCATCGTCTAAAGATTAAAAATTTATTTCTTCTTATACAGAAACGTAATACCTAAAATGTAGCATAGGGAAAATTTGCTTTTAATTTTTTTGTAGAAATGAAAGCTGTTTGAAAAAGACTCCGATTTTCATCTAAATTTTGAGTTTTAAAAATTTATAACTAATGCACGCGGCACTCAATGAAAAAAATCCTATGCTACACCTTAGATAATATTATGAAGAATATGTGGTTCAAAGTTTAACAAAATCGGTTGAATAGATCCTGAGATATTTTGTTCACCAGTTTGAAAAATGTAGTTTTGAGAAAAACTCAAGAGAAAAAATTACCCTTTAATCTGCGATATAATTGAATTATGAAATGGTTAAACGTTTAAAATATTCTTAAAAGTATAAACAATATATCCAGCCAAAAAAAATTCATTTTTTGGAAATCTCAGGGTGGTGAAACCCCATAAGGCAGCGGTTCCCAAATGAGGTTCCGCGAAAAAATCAAAGGGTTCCGGCAAAAAGATATTCAAAATGGCGTAAAAATAAATATTGCAGCTTAAAAAATATTTTTCCGAATTTTTCTGAAAATCCAAATCGACATTGAATAACATCATCGGAATTTAAGCCCGTCCATCAATAAATATTTTCCTTCATTCATTGAAACCAACGACCATTCGAATTTTCTGCTGTAGATTTCGAAAATCTAATTGAAATCAGGTGCTATTTCCAATTGGAAAGTAAATTTCAAGAGGTTTTGCTTGGCGTATTTTGGAATGAACATTTGCGATCACATACATGTGTGAAACTGGATTCTCATTATATTCAGGAACAAAAACAAAGTATCGAAATCGATTTGATGCAGTTCCTGATATGAGAATCTAGCTATTCGAATATTAAAAGAATTTGTCAAGAGAAAACAAAATGTCATTCTTCTCACCAATAAATATTCTAATAATTTATAAACTTGTAATTTCCTATCTAATACCTAAATCTTTCTAATAGTAAACAAATGGGCTTGGGGTTCCGCCAAATTTTTGACATCGTCCAAGGGTTCCGCCGCCAAATCTAATTGGGAACCACTACATAAGGTGCATTTTGGGGTCGTGAATAATATCTCAACAATCTGAGGCGGAAAGGCTTGCGCCAGACAACTGGCAACAATGTAAAAGTATTCCAAAATAGTCTTTCGTGATTTTATCGGTTGCTATTGATTTATCACCAAAATTCCTTCCAATTAAAAAGAAAAATCCGATAATTTTCCGATCCGATAATCAAGCAAAAGTAAAAGTAATAAATAAAAAATCAAGAATAAATATCATCTCAATACATGTGCATGGATGGAAAATGTGTTGCTGCTGATCGAGTATTTCCATTATTAACTGTCAATGGTAAAGTTAACATACATAATTCAGTAACACCCATTAATCGAATTTTATTGTTTCAAAGAATAAAAGTCGTGAAAAGGACAAATGAAAAACTTTACACTTATTTGGAGTAAGAATTGGCTCCGAATCCCTTAGAACTTTTCGATGATGCTGATTTCTACAAAACAACAAAGTCACTTTTATTATAACTACTTTTAATTATTAAAAAATCAAGTTGATTTTCAAAATGCCATTTATGTCATCGATGAAGAAATTTTTGCATCGCGTTGTACATATGTCAAATGGGCACACAAGGTCTGTGAGCAAAGACACCACTCAAGTCGCTTTCAACGCAACATAACATCGCTTCCGTGTCTACTCTCAGATGCAAAAGTGGTTGGACAATGAATTAAATTTGCCAGTTTGCGTACGGCTGTCAAAAGAAAACATTTTGTGCCCAGAAAGATACCTGGTTGAAAACCAGGTTCACCTGGTTGTTTTTTGAACATGATTCTCAGATTCCGCAAAAAAATGTGGACCATTTTGCACTGGTCGAAGATTGGTACCACATTACTCACCAGTTTAAAGTGAAAAACTAAAACAATTTAAGACGATCCATCGGAACAAGAATCCATGAACAATATCAACATTCGGGATGGACGGATGGATATATATATTCTTTTCTTCAAATATTTTTGGTTCTATTTTCTCAAAAACGGTAAAGAAATATATTTCAGGAAATTCGAAAGCTCTTTATACTTTGATTAACCTTAAGACTATAAGCTTGTATATTACTAGGTGAGAAAAGTTACATAAAATATTATGAATTCTTTAACTTATTTTAAGTTTTAAGTAGAAACACTTTAAATATTTTCAACACAGAACTTTTGTATATGAGTATGAAGATGGTCGATATTAATTTACATTCTGCATTCAGCATAATTTTTTACAATTAAACATATTTTTGTAGTTTTAAGTTTTTAAAGTTTTTTTTTTTAATTGCCACCTCACGGTATAGTATAAATATGCTAAGATAATGCGTTTTAATTATTAATAAAAAAATTACTTCTTCATTTATTTTTATTCTAGATTTCCGCTGCCCCTATGGTATTAATGCCCTGTTGCTGTCCCTTCTTAATACTCCTGGTTAATGTGGCTATATTAATTGACTTTTTGATGTTTTGTTACAAAATAGTTCATTCCAATTGCACAATTTTCTTATCAAAGTGTCATAATATTGACAAAACGTAATAGCAATATTGATTTTAAAGAAGTTGGTCGTATAATAACTCATTATATAAGTTAATAACTTAAAATAAAGCTAAAAGTTATTTCAAACATTTATATTTTAATATTACTAAATTTAGTAATAATTGTGTACATAATTATGGCACTGAACTATTTTATAACTCAGAAAATATTACTCGGATGAAGAGACGGGTCAAGATCCAACGCAACGGTCCAAAAGTAGACCTTTGTAAATCTAGACATAGTAGTCAAGACGTGCAAGTAATCAATTTCATAGGTTAGTCTCAATGGACCAACAATATGTATTAAGTATATTGATGTCAACAAAGTTCTAATTTAAAAACAAATTTTGCAAATTTTTAATTTTAAGTTATCAAAAATATAAACAAAAAGTTTGAATAACAGGAAAAAAACACAAATTAACCAATTACGAAAAGAATAATTCGTACGACAGAAAACACCGGTACAACACCGAGTAAAACAAATTTTAGCAGTTACCAATTTTATTAGAAATAGAATCAACAAAGTTTTTTTGCTACTATAACAAATAATTTTGTAGTACCAAATAAAACTTTTGTTTAGTAAGGTAATTCATTTGTTAGATCAAATAGCGGTTTGTTGTTGAGAAGAAGTAAGTAAAAAAGTCTTGTTTTTTCTTCTTTGTGTGTTATCATTTTTAGGAGTGACAGCAACGGTGAAGATATTGCTAATTTAGAGAGCAATTCGGAAATAGCAAGTGGACAGTTATTATTATGTTTTATTATTACGTATCATTTAGTTGCGATTGCTATCACAAATCCTAGCTATGGATATATTAATTATTATTCTTATGGAATCAATCCTGTTAGCTTTCACTATTAAGCTAAGCCGCAGTTCTGCAACAGCTATTAATTAATTTAGCAACATTTCGAAAAAGGTTTTGGAAACAGTTATAATTTCCAATAAATTTACAAAATAAAAGTTTCTTAAAAGTTGGTTGGAAATCCTTTGTAAGAGTATACACACTTTCAATTTTTTCCTGTAAAAATAGAAGTCGCCGATGAATTATTTCGTTCAACAATTTTGATACATAGTTTCTGGAGCAATTTTGTAGTAAATTTAACAAAATTGAACTTATTGTCTTCTTGTTTAAGAAAAAGAAAACTAGTAGAATGTCAGACTAGTAGTTTCATTTGAAAACTTGTTAATACGTGACTTATGTCAGTTTAAAAGTTAGGAATCAACTTTAAACTAACTGATACTAGTACATGTTCAATTTTGTTACGTCGTATTATTGCAGCAAAGCGTAAACTTGTGTCAGTACATATTTGTTTTATAAATGAGGAAAAACTTTTGCAAAAAGTTATTTTTTATTACGAAATAATTATTCCAGGTGTTATAGTTAAATTGATGGCTTTTATTCATCATCGTTTATTAAAAGTGACACAAGATTTTTTTTTTAAATTATATCAACTAAATTTATTACGCTACTAATGCTTTCCTTTCCAGAGGCAGCAGTTTTACAGAACCACTGATTTCATATTTGAATGGTAGCACAACATTTTGCAGAGTTTCATTCTTTTTATATGCGGAAATTCTATTCAAACTAATGCGATTTATTTTTCATGAATTTAGAATCTTATAAAGTTTTAATATATTCTGTCTGCAAACAGGAAGTAATTTATTCATCTAAAATAGTTAATTTATAGGTTAATTTGAAAGTTTGGGTTAGTGTTAGTTTACACTTTGACACAAACAAGAATTTTTATAATTTTTCATATTGATGGAAAACTAACACCTATGATGGGTTTTAATTCAACTTAAAATTGAAAGCAACAATGTACTAATTGGTGACATTACTTAAATTATGTTTTAGACAGCTCTCTGGAAGATTTCCAAATAAACGTGATTGAGAATGCAATGGAAGATGCAAAAAATCTAATAGGGTGCATTAACAAAATAATATAAATTTAATAATAGCTTTTCTGTTATTGTTTCACTCCATTAACTAAAACTATAATATATTACATTCTTGAACCTACGTATTATAGTTTACCAGAAGAGCAATGTTATTTTTGAAATATGAATTTGAGTATAAAACGTCTAAATTTTGTATTAATTAGAATTATTCTAATTAGCAAATAGTGTACCACACAGTTAATCATAGCACATGTACACAGATTAATCATCCTAGATCGTTGTCGTGGTTTTCATTTGTGTTCCCTATACAAATACTATACCTGCATAATAGCACGCAAGCTACCCAAGTTTTTAAGCCTATAAATTCACAAAAAAAATATCCTCTTCCATTTGAATTAATTGAAATTACTGAAATATTGTAAGATTTTTCTATCATTCATGGTTTGCAAATTATCCCTTTTTTAAAATAGTTTAATTGCAATTTTATAGAAATTCAATTAAGAATATTATAGAAATTTACGTCATGCTCTGAAGACCTAAGGACTCCCGAGTCCTTTGATATTTCTTCGAATCATGAAAATCTTAAATGAGAAAAGATAACTTTTTTGGTAATTATTTTATTTATTTATTATTCATGATGATTGATTGATATTATTGGTGATTATTTTGACCTAGTCCTTAACTATAATTTTGTACAATAGCAATTATCACTTTGAAACTTCTCAAAATATTCTTACTGGATTGAAATTGCAAAGGGAATTTTTTTTGTCTTTTTTTTACAATTGAGCCAAACGAATTATGATTTCCATGACAGCTACGTAATTAAATTAATTTTTTTGTCAGCGGTTACCTGTGGAGTTAATACTTATTTACTGCACAAAACAAATTTTATTTTATTTTTTAAATAATAATTCCTATAAAACTAACCTTTACATCAAACATCACTACATTTATTTATAGGTATTCGAGATTTACTTCACTTTCGATTCTTTAAGTTCTACTGCAACAAGCAATTCCTTCTCTGTAGTCTTAATTGTTTGCTTTCTAACCTAGGTGAATCTGACAAGACTGTTCTTATTTCCAATGCATCTAAGTCGTTCATTTGGTCTATTTTCATAATCACGAAAATTCTCGGTGAGCTCGAAGACCCTGGAATTGTTCTCAATGGTAATAAATCGTCTAATGACCTCTATAGTAAATAAATAATTTATTTGAAATTAATTATAATTACAACAATCGATAGATGAATAGTTTGAGTAGCCATACTCGATATCAGTATTTTAGAATAACCAAAAAATTCACTAAACATGTTTTAACATTGAAATACATAAAGCTTTGATATTCTAAAATACGGATATTATATATCTAATTATTATATATTATTGCTTAGTTTTAAATTTTAATTATAAATTACTCTAAATACTTTTGTTTGTTTTTGAATGATTGTTTGTAGCAACCGAAACAATCAAATAATGTAATAACTCTTCACCGACAACAAATAAAAGTACATAAATATGCAATTGCATTGAAACTCTCTACGGAAATAAATTACCTTTTAACGGCACACATCAAGTAAAATCTATTTAGCATCGTTTGTTTTTGATAATTGGAATTACTACTCTATATAATTACTTAGCTTAAATTTTGTTTTAAATCCAACAGATTTATCTGCTGATTTAAGCTATTTTAGCATTTTTATAGGAAATCTTGTAAAAGTTACTTTGTAACTGATGATGGGGTTAAATATGAAATCCCGAAACTAGTATTGTAAAATAAAAAGAGTTTTTAGGAAAAAAGAATTTTTCTTACCTTTTATTATAGAAGATACTTTTGCAAGGGCGTGCACTTGGCTCCCCTGTTTTCACAAAATTAATTTTTTCTTGTTGTTATTTGTTCTTCATTTGTTCTCAATAGTTCTGATAGTTTTTTTTTTGATTTTGCAAAATAAATATAGAAAAAAATCACACAAAAACTTTTTTTTTCAGTTCCCCTTTTTTCGAAATTTAAAATTTGTTTTGTTGTTTTCGATTGTTTTTGATTTGTTCTCAATTGTTCTGATATTTTTTTTTTTATTTTGCAAAAAAAATATAGAAAAAAGCACACAAAAGTTTTTTTTGTGAGCTCCCCTTTTTTCGAAATTTAAAATTTTTTTGATTTTTCTCGATTGTTCTTGATTTTTTAAATCTAATGTTAATCGTGAAAATCCCGACATTAGATCTTGCACCAGCTGTTTTTTTTTTTTACTTTTGCTATTTACTTTTTTTTACATTTTACTTTTACTAAGTTTTTTAGTATCTTCTTGCTCAATTTTACCAACTACTTCCAGTTGGTTTTCTATAGCGGGCGGGTCGGGATGGGACAACTCGGCGCTGTTAACTCGCCGCCGGCTAACTCGGCGCCAAGCCAACTCGGCGTCAGGACAACTCGGCGCCAGCCAACTCGGCGCCAAGGCAACTCGGCGCCGATCATTATTTACTACGATACATTATTTTTATAATTATTATTTTTTATATTAATTATTATTAATTAATTGATATTTTTTTAATTAAAAATAGGTTCTGCTAAAAAAAAATCTACATGTTGGATGTTTCAGCTAGGGCCCCCCCCCCCCTTCTCCTAAGTGAGTTAATCTCGGCCTCATTAAACTGTACTTGACACAACGCGGACTTCAAGAATCCCATTTACAGCCATATCCACTGGCGAAGCCAGATTTGCTTTTCAAATACGTCGAGGACGTATACGTTTAAGACGTAAATCATTAGCAATACAAAATTTTCGATTTTGGAGAAAGGGTATAGTGCTTGGGTAGATGGGCAAGATGGCTAGTTCTGAAGTTGATTTGGGCATTTTTTTGATACAGGTCCCAAAGGCTAATTGTCGCCAGGGCAAGTTGTCGGGGCCAACTGTCGTAGTGCTAACTGACCTACAATCACTTATAAAATATGCTAGAATAAATAAGACATACCCTTGTTACGGACCTGATAAGAGAACTGTTACAATATGCGAACGACCCTGTATGTGGAATTGTTATAAGAATAACGATTTAACAAACATTTTATTATTTACTTGGCACCGAGTTGGTTTGGCGCCGAGTTGGCGGCGCCGAGTTGGCGGCGCCGAGTTGGCTGCGCCGAGGGCGATCTGAAATATCTTGAGAAAAATTTTCAATTAAAAATATCCATAAATAAGTCCGTGACAGCGAGTCTCCGGAAGCGCCACGAAAAAATGTTGTTAAGCGGTGAACTTCATAACTCGATACCGGATCATCTGAAACAAAAATATCAAAATGCGTTTAAAAGATGATAATTATGTTTCCCTAGGTAGTCAGAGAGAGTTTTTTTGGTTTTTTTTAAATTTTTTTATTTTTGGCAGCATTTTGAAGTGAAAAACGCGATTTTCAGTGAAGTTGTTATTATAAAATGAAAATAAAATTGGTAAAACAAGAAAAAGTCCCTCTGACTACCTAGGGAAACATATCACCTTTATAAACGCATTTCGATTTTTTTGTTTCGGATGATCCGGTATCGAGTTATGAAGTTCACCGCAAGTTCACGGACTTATTTATTGATATTTTTAATTGTAAATGTTTTCAAAGATACTTCAAATGTTACACTATAACGTGTATATGAAATAAATAAACCAACATTATTCATTTCTCAAAAAAAATACCCCGCTCTTTAATTAAGGAGGGGGAAAACACTGTAACCTCTCAAGAAATACTGATAATTTAGGGAATTTTTTTATAGTAAAATTACACAAAAAATCTTTCAAATCTTCACTACAATTTATTGATTAGGATGAACTAAACTTTAGAACTAAAAAAAAACTGTATTTTTAAGTTCTTTTCTTATGGATTGTTACGTTTAGTGCAATGTGGCGAGATAGCCAATTTTTTGTGGGTCTGAAAGTTTTATTTATGGCGGCCAGCTGCAAGACAGCGTACCCTTTCCTGCAGGTTTGAACAGGCAAGACCCCCTGAACGCGATGGTTGAGTGGAAGGGAGCGCTCGAACCATGGCATTCTATTGCGAACTATCGCGGCAATAAGACGCCTTTTATATAGATCCGTGAGAGTTCAGGGCATAGGCCGTATGTTTATGTGCTGGTAGTTATCGTTAAGATTTTGGATTGTGTTTTCCGTTTTTGCGGACTGTAACTTCTGTAGTGCACTTTGTTAATTTTGGTCCATGTTTGGGTCAGCATCGGAACTTATCTTGCTGAGTTTTACTACCGCTTGCTACGCTCAAGCGTTGCCGTTACGGGCCATTTGTTGCTTTGTTGATTATTACCGCTGGCTACCGTTCAGATATACCGTTCGGGTCATTCGAGTTAGTTCGACTCTGGCTTCACCCACACCAACCGTGACATCGGAAAGCAGTTCCCCGGAGCGCATCGACGTTCACGTATACCGAGAGATACCGTCACTCCAGACATCTTCACCCACCGAAGTTCACCATCCGATAACAACAAATGTGAGTACTAACTTAAATAATTTTGTGAAGTGCTTCGAATTAAAAATTGATAAAGACGTTTCGCCAATTTCGTTACGAATACCATTGATACTGTGCCAGTACGAAGGCCGGTACATTTTGTCTAAAACTTATGTACGAGGATTGTTTGTTGTATTACTTATAATACTTATTTTATCGCTTAGTCCAAATAGTTTTAGCATATTATTCTTGATCCGTGGTCGACCCGTGATTTCTCTGAATTTATCTTTTTGCCGACAACATTGTAATGTGTTTAGGTACAACGTTTTAGTGTACACCTTTCATTATAAATTAAATACCGGTTATTATTTATGTCTTTGTTTTGTATAACCATCTTATTTTCAGTTGTAAGAAAACTCTGTAAGTGGGTTTGGTGTGTGAGGATTGCTGGAGGACGCCCTCGTTTCGGCTCTCATAGAGACTTTGCGGTTTATTTAATAAAGATACACGCCCTGAGTTCCGCTGAGCTATCGTCATCTATAAGGGCATTCCGCGTTTATTTAAATTTCAAAAAGTCGACAAAAACAAGCGTATCAGGATAGAAGCTAAACGAAACCACCAATTAAATAAATTCTCGATTTGCTGTCAATCAGGTTAAACATTGAACAAAAACAAATTTTTTCTTTTAAAAAAATTATTTTATAATAATTCATCTTGAAAAAATTTCTAGATAATATGATGGTCAAGAAAAGTTAAGTACTTTTGAACATCAATAGTAAATAATATCCCGCTTCTGTGTAAAAAAAGAAAAATATATTTTTATGTCATTTACGATTATACCTCAAAAGCAACTACTGTGAAAGGTCAGAAAACTCGAATTATAAGTATTACTTTTTAGGACAGTGACAATTTTGATCTGCCCTAGTTTCTAAGAGTAATTGAGTATTTCTCAGAAGGAGTTTTTTACAACAGCAAATTATTTTATCATAAAGTACATGTAAATGTACTTATACAATTTCATCAAATTAATAAATTTAGAATCACTTCCTTTTAGTATTTCCTTCTATTTATTTATTTAAATTTATATTTGACATTATTTTCTTTTTTACAATGTATAAAAACAACTTCTACTTGCAACTTGGATAAGTGCTCCAGAATAATATATTACATAGATATTATACCTGGTTGGTAGATTTCACAAATATTTCGTATGCAATGTTATTATTAATTCTAAATTCAAGGATATAATGTATTACAATGTTTTCTAGCAAATAATACGAGAATTAAAATTTTTAGAATTTTTTTTTAGAAAATGTATGGATTTTATAATCAGATTAAAAATAGTATGCAATTTTTAAATTCTTTTTGATTTAGAATTAGAATAAAAGACTACCCCAATTTATAAGAGTAGATCATTTTAATATTCAATGATCGCCCGAACAGTGTTTGTGTATTGATTTTGTGATAGCTGACTGTTTTAAGAACAACCATTAAACATTGTATCATGAAATAATATAAAAACAACCTCTAGAAATTTGAAATCATATTTAGTTATTTTGATCTAACTAACGGATGATTTACTAGTATATGTACACTGATAGACGGGTTTCAGTTTAAAAAGCTGTGCCAAGATAATTCCAAATAAGGTCATTGTTTTTAAAGATTAGAGAGCATCAAATAAACTGTCAAAATCTTGTTGTTATAAAATGTAAGTTTCTTCAAAGAAGGAAGAATGTTTCATAGTTACTAAATTTAGCACTTAAAATTACAAATTAACGTATACTATTAGTTAGGAGCGATCGCTCAAGCAGCACGCTGAAGTCGTTCATCCGATAACGCAAATGTCAAAGCATAGTACACGTATACCAACGGAAATACAATTAGCTAGAGAAGGTTTCAAAGTTAAGTAACGGTTAAAAAATTTCTTAAGCTTTGTCTTTGTAGGTATTTTTCTTCCCCTCTTGCAATTTATTCGTTAGTTCGTAATTGCTGACTTATTTTTTTTCTTATTCAATTATAGGATCTGGGGGAGAGAAACTGGAGATAAACAGAATGTAAGCATATAATATTTATTATTTTATCACATAACACAATACATCACAACAAAAAAACTGCCAGCTCTATTTTCTATGTAATATACAATTTCCTATCGAACTAAATTGGAAATGTTGAAAAAGCTTGACCAGTTAATCAAAATGAACTAAAATTTATAAGTGCCTCTGTACCAACCTACAGAAAAATCCAGATTTAATGCATACGTATTTAAATTTTCTACCTCTGTGCACAGTAAATAACTACCTCTTTTTGTAAAAAGTAGCTTTACATTGTTGAAAAATGTTCAACTTAAAATAGTGCTTGAAAGCAGTAGTACTTGATATTTTGATAATAATGCTCGCTAGAAAGCTCTTTTCAAGCACGTTCTCTGTAATTAATTTAATTGTTTTTTAGTTCTACAAAAATCATAATACAAATTATTGGGCACTGAGTTTCTAAACAACGCCGTTTCAATTTTTCTTATTATAGTTATAGTCATAACTATGTTTCAAAATTTTTAGTTTTTTATTTACCCCTCAGTCGTAATTTTTCAGACTTGGAAATTATTTCAAAAGTGGTACTAATTATTAATCTATTCGGTATTATTTGAATTAAACATTTTCCTATAATTTCATAATTTAGAATAAGAAGAATAAATGGATATCCTAATCACTATACATATTTTCATTAAAACCCTACAATAAATCAGCCGAATTTGTTCGATATTCGCCTTCAATTAATAACTTTCTTCTTACCCAAATTATTCATTATTACCCAAAACAGTAATTTGCCGTCTTTTCCAATAAAGCCAAAATAGTTTATTTAATTAGTTTAATGCCTGTGCCGAAATTGGAGCACTTCCTTTTATTATATTTTATGTTTCAACAACTTGGTTGCGTGCGATAGTAATTAAAGAGTGCGTTCAACGAAATCATCTAACCACCATTGCGACTTTGTAATACGATTTATATAAATCAACAAAATTTTAGTGAATTTAGTTCTTAAGTTAGATTTAAATGATATAAGTTGAATAAATTTATGTCTCATGTTAGGGAACCACTTATATTAGTTTATTTAGCTTTCATAGAGGGTAAAACGATGCTTCATCATGGTCAGTGGTGATTGATGATGTGTACTTTGCTATTTTCTATTGTCATCGCAATTCTAATCTATTTTGATTACTACTATTAAATTGGCTTTTAAAGTTACAAATACCTTCTTTATGTTAACTGAGCTTAACTCGTTGCATTATCTCTTGATTTCTGATTTATCACCTTTTTTTTCCTTTCCATTAATTAAACATCTCAATGTAAGTGCATCTATTGCAACTGCTTTGTTTTTTTTTCGTATTATCTGAAACAAGCTATGGAGCTTCAGGTGAATCTCCGGAAGTGGTTAATCCATTATGCATGTTCTTGAAAGCATCGGAATTTTGTATAGAAATCATTTTGTAACTTATGAATAGGCGGATTCCTAAGTTTTACCTACATTTCTATTTGTGCACTACCGTTAAAGATTGATGGAGATGAGGCGGATGTTTTCAAAGCGTTCAGACTGAGTGTCTATGCTTGCTCTTAATAGTTAGAACAAACTTTTCAGTACCTTCAAGTAGTGTTTACACGATCCTTACAGAGCTATAATAACCGATCGAACTTGGCACGTTTTCCATTAATTTAGTTACTAACCCGCATTCAACAAACATCCATAAAAACTCTCATCAGAACTTAGTCATAGGTAGGTTACTGGGGTCATATTAGTTCAAATGTGCAAGGTATTACTTCATTACCTAATTTTAATTCGATCTTAATATCTGCTAGGTTCGAATGCTGCAAGTTGATAATTTAAATCAATTGATGATTTCCTCTACTCTAAAGAAAGGCAGTGTGGAGTACACAACACCTTAAAGCCCTGTTATTACGCTCCAGAATGAACCAGTCTTATCCATTATGGATGAAAGATTTACTGCAGAAAATACAACGAGAACAATGAACTTGTCAAAAGTTGCATTATTTCTAAAATACTGTTAAGAGAAATTTTTTAGTCAACGTATTTTGGATCACGAGTGTGAAAATATGAAACGTTGTTAAATCCAAATGGTGTATCGGTAACGGTAAAATATGAATAAAAGAATTTTTTTAAATTTTATTGTGAATTTAAAATACGAAATATTCGTTCTTCCTGTGAATATTCAATACTTGATGCTGTAAAGTAATGACAGCAAACAACTGGCCCATCTGCACGTGCAACTACACATGAACGTACTCGTACAGTGTATACGTAATTGTTAGAGCAAAAACTACCCAATTTAGTAAATGTCCGAGTCAAAATTGCTATTAATAATTTACAAATTGCTACAAATCACTTTTTTTTATCCTGAACGGATTTTCCTGGTTGTTCGTAATATTGAAACCATCAATACTTTTTAATGCAAATATTCTACTTCACTTCTAGATTTCTTTTTTAATTTTTTTGAACTTAATAAATTGTCTAATCGTATTTGTCAGCACAAAATTCTAATACTTTTTCGTACCACAGAGAGGTAGAAAACTCTGACAATAATTCTCGCAATTTCATTTGACACCGTGTGTTAATAGAACTGTTGCTTCAATTTTGTTTAGGTGTAGAAACAAAAAGTTAATCAACTAATCTCCAACTTGTTTTCAATTAGAGTCGATCGACCGTAAGTTGATCAACAAAAATGTAATTATGGAACTATCAGCTTTTTCTTAGCCTAAAAACTGTATTATTTAAATATAGAAAAGGTGTTTCTGAAATAAATCAAAAACATAATGGTGCTGTAATTCTAATTATGAAGAATTGTAATGAAAATACCTAGTTTAATTACCTAATTATAAAGTAAAGTAATAGTTAATATCTACATATTATAACAACATTAATAAACGTATCAAAATCTATAAATCTCTAATCCAGCTCAAAAGAGTCTTTGGAAAACCGTAAAAATAGTAAATAGAATTCTAAGCGCTAAATGAGTGATTTATAAAGATACGTAAAAATAAATATGATATTTAACATAACTAAACAAAACGTTAAAATAATAGAATTTTAACAGTAAAGTGAAGTTTTTAAAAATAAATATTAAACATTTTACCCAAATATATTTCAATATTTTGCTGACAGGAAATTGAAGTTCTTTTTCTGCATATACGAAGAATCCTTTAGAAACTTTAAATAATTAGCGTGGCAGTCTATATAGCGTAAGCGAATTTGGCATTTTTTAATATAATTAAGTTTGAGTGATTTAATATTTTTAGGTTGGTAAAAAAGATCGACCAACCAGAGGTGAGTTACGGATATATAGATAGATTATTATGTTTGACATAATTTTTATTTTTATTTGAAGCAAACCTTTACAGACTTAAACCAATTCGCGATTTCCATTAATCGAACGCCACCACGCGGAAAAATATTAAGTTAATCTATTACGTATGTATATAGTCGGTATAAAAAGTTGGTATATGCTTTTAATCTAGGTAAGACAATCTTACCATGGCAGCAGTATTTAAGTCGACTAGTGTCGGCATGAAAGACAATTACTTTAGATTGAACTAAGTAACTATAATTGCTCTACCTTAATCCTCTCCTTAACTTAATTTTTAATCTTGACTCAAACCTAATCTTTACCCTAATCTCTAACATAATCAAAAAATTTATCAATTTTGGATAAAATGTATTTTACAAGTAACATAAGTATTGCTAGAAGCAAAAAGATGAATTTTAGTGTTTTTGTATATGTTTCTCTAATCTGACTGTCAAAGATATATATCGAAAATATTATGCATAAAGCAACTTTAAGGCTTGATAAAGATCTTTCTAAATTAAATTGAGTGTTACACCGCGTCATTTTAGAAAATTTAGAAAATGCTTTTGGGGGGGGGGGGGTTCAGATTAAAGATTTTTTATAATCCCGTTAATACATTCATGCGCGTCAATTCTAACTAATCCTATTACATAAAATCCCAGCACGCTTCTGATTCTCCTGCTACAACGTGTCATTTTTTGGTGAAAACAACACTCTGGTTGGTCGATTTTTTGTTACCAATCAAAAAATACATTAAACTAAGATTAGGACTAAAAATATTTATCCAATATTAATTCAAACCGGGAAATTTCAATTTTTATTCAAAAATGAAAGAAGTTTAACCTTCGGCTAGAACAAATTAAAACTTGGAAAGCATATTTATTTAATTACCTTATTGTTCACGGAGTTTAGCAGCAACTTTCTGTGTTACTTTAAAAGTTATTTATAAAAATAATATAAAGTCAAATTGTAAACCGGGGGGTCTGGGGGGTGTTGAACACCCTCCAGTACATAGAATCAAATTCCCACTCTTCTAGAATACCTAGAGAAGACAGAATAATTATACAAATTTCGTCAGAAAAGGCTGGAAAATTTTTTGTTTTTGAGCAAAAGTGAGTGAAATTAAAACGTTTGGCTAAAGAAAATTAGAATTTCAGAAACTTATTTATTTTTATAATATAAAAAACATGTTTTTCGTGGTAAACATAATTTTTATCAGGGGCTAATTGCCCCTTTGCCCCCTCTAAATATGTCACTGCACCGCGTTGTTGAATAAATAAACTAGCATAATAACCTCTATTTGCATTTTGCAATTTCTTAAGAGATCTTCTGGAACTAGAATATGCACATGTCCAAATGGAACAACCAAATGCAAATTAATGGGCACATCTTGTAAACGGTATGTCACTTTTAGCAAATATCTCTTTTATTAAATTATTTTGTAATAAATAATAAAAATATTTTTGTAATAAAATTCATTTTAATTTAAAACAGAACTTGTTTAAATTTCAACATCAACTTTGGATTAATTACATTATATAAAAGGCAACAGCAGCCAAGTTTTTAAAAAAGTATTATGTTGTAAATTAATTAGGGAATCATAAAATAAAAGATAAAGTTTATTATAAAAATATGGCAAGAATTGCAGAATATTATATTGATTTGTGGTTTCAATACTTGAAATTTTACAATAGTTGGATAAAGCTGGTATATCGTTATACTGGAAATAATGCTATATACCAAGTTTATCCTATTTTTCTAAAACTGGCCCTTACACTATTATTATTTTCGGATGATTTAATATTATTTAATTATATTTAGGGTCATCCTAACGGATACGGGCTCAAATAAGTTATTTTTTGAGAAGAGCAACCGTCAGTTTGTCCAATTTTGAGAATATTTGGGATTTGGGAAAAGAATTGTGAGAAAACTTTTAGGCATTTTGCCAGCTGTCAATAATGTTGGGGTGTACTTCCTGCCTTACACCCCCATTATGAGTTCATTTTTTTCGTCTTTGTGATATTATATTGGGATTATCTATTTTTATTTATTTGAAAATTGCTGAAGTCCACACTGCAAGTTGCCTACTACTATCTAAGCAGATACAATCGCTTCAAGTGATTAATTCTGTTTATACTTTTTTAATAATATGTATGTAATTAAAACTGTAATAATATGCGTACTGTTTATTAAACTCGAATGTTTTTGGTTTCGGTAAACAAAATCTAAAATTACATTATTTAAAATTCCAAATATTACACGTTTTTGTTATTCTATTAAAATTTATACTTCAGAATCAGAAGCGATATCCTTCGCTGAAAGCTCAAATGTTATTGAAATGTTTTGTTTAATTAACTGGCTCGATTAAAAAATTTTATTTTTTTATAAAATTTATTTTTTTGATTTATTTAATGACTTTTCGAATTCTTTAGTTAAAAAATATATCTGTTGCATTTAAAAATAAACGTAACGCGAATACTTTTGTAAACAAGATTATTGTTTTAATTAAAAAATTTAGATATAAAACGCTGGTTCAGTCAAATTATAACGATTTTGTAATATTGTAAATTAAAATGTTAGTAAATAAATTTTATACTGAAAGCTGAATTTCATTCTCGATGAAAAGTGTATACTGGTACATTGCTAATTAATTATTTAGAATTTATTAATTAATTCTTGTTTATACATAGTGAATATTTTCGCTTAATAAAATATATTATTCAATCTGGTTAACTGTAACAAGATTCAAAAAAAATGAATTAGCTATGGATAATAGTGATTTAAATTGGGAGTTTAATTTCAATTAAAAATTTGAATGCTATTGTAACAAATCAAAATTATCAATTCTATAAACTGTCACGGGCAGCTAAAATATATAGATAACAGAACAATGCAAAAATAATGAAAAAATGTGGGTTAAATGTATTAAAGTCGTTTCGTTTCCATATATACAAATTGACAGGTTGCTCTACCTTTTCGGCGCCGAGAAACCGGACGAGATGCCATTGCACTTTGATATAGCAATATCCATTTGATAAATGTGTCTTCTGTTTTGATATTGAACAAAAATCTACTTTTAAATGTGATTTATTTTATTTGGACATTTTTAATATCATTTTATTGTATTCCTATGAACGAATTTTAGAATGATACGGCAAAAACTTTTATTTATCTATTTTGTCATCATCAAAATCCATTAGATATTGTCAGTTTTTGTTAAAGAATGAATTTTTGAATTATTGTGTATCTTCCTGTTCAATATGCTGCAATATGCTAGTTAAATAATTAATATATTTGTCTCATACTAGGTAAGTAGTACTTAAACAAACCGAGGAATTCGAGATTGCATACATTTAATGCAAAAAAACAACCTTATTCACATTTCGTGATTTGATTAAGTTTCACGATGCGATGATAAGCTCTTAAAATAAATACGTCTAAATTAGATGCAATCAGGATCGGATTATCTAGCTGAGATGAACATAGACATATTTAATAAAATCAGAAATAACTGAAGAAATTTGCTTCACCGCATCAGGCATCATACTGTACAGTAGCGGTCAAGGAAATTGCATCGGATGCAATGTATACGTGTGCGATCACGTACAGGAAATGTTTGTGGTTGATTACATTTAATTTAACATTTTGACTCAATTTTTAATATTCAAAAAAGAATTCCAAATGAAATTTCGATGTTTAGTCCAAAGTAAGCCATGCAAAAATCGCCCGACTATTTACAATAAAACAAAAGAAAGAGGCAGATTTCGGAGGTTTAAAAAGATAAATGATTCAAGGTAATAATAAATAGGCAAAAAGTTAATCGATACGTGTTGTATGCAAAAACGGTATTCAATAAACGTACGCTATTTAAATTAATTAAAGGGGATGGACAATGGCAATCGAACAAAAATTAATGTAAATTATTTCCTAATCTAATGCACAATTTCATAATAATAACGTTAATATTGACTCAACTATACATTACTCGTCTGTTTATAATAATTGAAGCTTTAAAGGCCAAATTAATACATAATATTATGCATTTTATTATATTCTATAGATTAAATAAAACGCAGAGGTTGAAATATACTTATACAAATTTAAGTAAAATAAAAATTTATTTTACCATACTCATAATAATGAGTCGCGTTTGAAGCTTTAATGATATAAGCGTGGGGTAAACCGCAGACCAAAATCTATACGTCAACTTCTCTTTTTGTTAAATCCTTTATATAAACTTCACAGCCGGTCTTGCTTGTGGAGTTGTGGACAAATCTTAATAGTGAAAATTTTGAAATTTTTCACAAACTCCAGACGAGGTTATTGCTTATCAATGTGCATCTGAGAATTGAGCAAACTGAAATCTGGAATAAGTAATGAAACAATATATTTTCTGGTTTAGATCCTAAGCTGAGCCTTGGATATGCTTTGTGACAAAAGTATCTATTTAAAACCTAAAAGTTTTTAAATAGTTATTTTTAATCTATACTTAAAAAAAATTTTACACAAAATGAGAAACAAGCGCGCGATATGAAATGTAAACTGTCATTTGGATGACAGTAATAAGCTTTACCCTTTTTATCGTCAGTGATTGGTAGATGTAAAAAGTGTGTAGTGGTTTAGTGCAATAAATTTTGAGTTAGTTAACTCTTACAAATATGTTACAACAGCTTTCAGCTTCTTGCAGGTCATTAATTTTATGTAAACACTTGCATCCAATTAAATATTTTTCAACTTTTCCGATATAATACTGCACATAGTTATGTAGTACATAGGAATTAAATAAATTTAGCTACGGTCGCTTCTACTCGAATAATAATATTTAAAAACACCATTACTTAAATGGCTAATTACAAAAAATAACTTTCAGAAAGGGCAGAATGGCATCAAAGACTTATTTTGAAGCAAACATGTAAAAATGTGCAATCAACATAATTATGATTATTTTTAAATTTATATTTGTGCAATGATTCGTGCTGATTACTTAATCTACAGGTAATTATACTAATATAATTGACAGGTTCAACATGATTACGTTCAAAATTTCTAAATGTAGTTTGAAGGAACATTTCTGTGAATACAAACTGCAACTAACTTATTTGATAAGTACCTCAGCAAATGCATTAATATAATTTATGAAATTATAACTTTTTTTATTAAATTATGTAAATTAAATTTATTTTAGGATTTAATACTGCTATAATAAATTGTACCCGGGGAAGGCAAACAAATATTTATACTGACTATTAAATTGCATGAAATGTATGTATGTCAATCAATTGCATTGTTTTATTTGATTGATTTTTAACAAATCACCATAAGTTATTTTGAATCACAAAAGTTGCTTATTTTCTAAAAAATATTTTATATTTTTATTCTTGCAAAAGTCACGCTAAATTGAATATTTGTATAACGTCATTTTTCTAAAATTGGTAGCAAATAAATTTTTCTACCTGTTTTTGCCAGAAAATTAGTATTACTGTAGAAAAGATTTCAGGTAATAATTAAACCCACAAACAAAAGAAAGGAAAACAAATACGTATACTAATTGAACAAAAAAAAGTTTGTCAAAAAACAAAGAATTATAAAAAAAATGTTCATATAATTTTGGAATTTTTTATTCAGTAGATAATTGATAAGAAATATTACTTTGCATTTAAGTAGATATCATTGCATTTAAGAAATTGCACTCAAACAAACTCGAGCTAGCGTTCATGAGTTATTTCCGTCGGATAGCTAATTTTGGTATGCGCAATCATGCTGGAACACCTTTGTATTTACAATATTAAAT
Source organism: Cantharis flavilabris (assembly GCA_949152465.1). Classification (NCBI taxonomy): domain Eukaryota; kingdom Metazoa; phylum Arthropoda; class Insecta; order Coleoptera; family Cantharidae; genus Cantharis; species Cantharis flavilabris. Next base: position 90,580,712 of record OX424435.1, read on the forward strand.
ATTCATTGTTGAACTAAAGTTAAACTAAGCTTCAGAAAAAATGTCTAAAAATAACAGGCGAAAACACAGTATAAACGCAGCAAATATTGATATATATGAAAATTACACATAAAATGTAACAAAAACTTACAGAATTAAATTATATTTTTGATCAAGTTCATCAATTTTCTAAAAATATGAAGTAGGTTTTTATTATCCCTAAAGAAATTTGTCAATAAATCGAGGAAAATCGATTAATTTGAACAGATAAAAAGTAAAGTTTCTTATGTTAAATTGCTTTCTTCATCTCTAAGCTAGTCACGACGCAATATATATGTATTTGAAAAGTTACTTTAATAAATAATAACTTAACTTTTAAGGTAATAAAATTCGAGTCATAATATTTACATAATCTTCATATTGTATACGTTATATCAATCTTTTCCGAAAATTCCATCGGATTCCATAATAAATCTAAATGAATTTTAGGGTGTTATTTACTGAAATGCCCTTTGCTATAATTTGATAAAAATAAGAAAGAATCGTAATTTAAAAAAAAATATGAAAGAAAATTTTATCAAGTATCTACCTACTTATTTTCTTTTTTAACTAATACCATGTACAAAATGTATGCGTGATATATTATTTATAAGGTTTAATTGAATTTTTAAGGTACTATAGCAGTATATACTCGAAAATTTTGTTATGTAGCTTTTTAAATTTCTATAATTAAAATACGAGAAAACAAAGAAAAAACATCGAGATAACATGCATTCTTTTATATTATGTATAAGCACACATTTGTTAACATGTCCCCAGACAACTTACACATTAGCACTATCTTGTTTCCTTTTTACTTTATGTAATATAAAGAGACTTCAGCGACGTTACTTGTTTAAGTAATTTAAACTTATTCTTTCAGTAAGTAATTTAGTAGTGTACCTTCTGTACTTTACTAAAGTACAAAACTAACAAAACTAAGTTCTGCTAAAGAATTTTGATTTCTCTAAATCCCTTAGAATAGTTTATGTCCTTTTAGATTAAATAAAGTTTATTCTTTCGGCAAAGAAAAGCCACAACTGCGGAGAGTTCATAAAAAAATGTTGAATCAAACTGCGGCTCGTTTAAAATCTTTGGGTTTCTCCAAAACTATCGTAAGTCTATTTTTCATATTTGTGCTGTGAAGTGTTCCAAATGGTAAATTCCTAAGTATTTCAACTTCAATTTCAGCTAAACTAAAAAAATACGATCGTTGTTACCGTAATACTTAATCAATACGAACTTAAAATCCATTTCATTTTAAAATAACAGGCATTATCCAGATATAAATTTTTTAGTTGGATCATTTCTTCAAAATAATGAAATTATTCAGTTAGGAATTATGTTTAATTTATTACGGAACCTTCAGCTCTAATCCCCAATTTAACTTTATTTTTCTCAAATTCTGGAATATAAAATAAGTACAGGGTGGCTCAATTTCGATCCTTCTTATGGGGAAATCGGTAACTATAGGAGATATCGAAAAATGGATGGCGTATCCTCGATCTCTTTTTTTGAGAAAAGTTTAATGGTGTAAACCTGAATTCGATATCTTTTTTCGTTTTCGAGTTATGGCCAAAAGTTCACTTTTTTGACTTTTCGTTAAATGTCGATATCTCGGTTGTTTGTAAAGTTATAGAAAAAATATTTACACTTTCTCCAGACACTTTTTTAAGGGCAATAAAATGGGCTAAAGAGATTTTTAATATCTTACCTAGTTTTCGAGTTATAATATAAAGTTTGGTTTTTTTAAATAGAAACCACAGTTGGCTATGAAATATTTAAATAGAGTTTTTTATCCTCTTTTCAATTATATGTAACATGTGGGGTCTATTATTTCACTTTCATCCCGTTATATTACAAAATGTTAAATCAAAACAAAAGAAGATCGGAAAATTAAAGGTTGACTTTTTCAAAACAAAACACTATACAAAATCATTATTGACATCTAAAACAATTGTCTCCAGTTGTTTTTAAAGAGTGTTTTTAGTACCTAATACTTCGATACCTATTTTTATTTTTATTTAGTACCTATTACATATTATTTCACAAGCGTGTCAAAGGGCTTATCAAAACTATGAAATATTATAATATAAATGTATAATGGATTGTTTTCATAAATCCAACATTTAATTTTCCGATCTTAGTTTGTTTTTATTTAACATTTTGTAATATAATGGGACGAAACTGAAATAATAGACCCCACATATTATATATAATTGAAAATAGGATAAAAAACTCAATTTAAATATTTCATAGCCAACTATGGTTTCTATTTAAAAAAACATAACTTTATATTATAACTCGCAAACTAAGTTAGATATTTAAAATCTCTTTATCCCATTTTATTGCCCTTAAAAAAGTGTCTGAAGAAGGTGTAAATATTTTTTCTATAACTTTACAAATAACCGAGATATCGACATTTAACGAAAAGTCGAAAAAGTCAACTTTTAGCCATAACTCGAAAACGAAAAAAGATATCGAATTCGAGTTTAAACCATTAAACTTTTCTCAAAAAAAGAGATCGAGGATGCGCCATCCATTTTTCGATATCTCCTATAGTTACCGATTTCCCCATAAGAAGGATCGAAATTGAGCCACCCTGTACATGAACACCCAGCTTATACTATCTATATTTTTAGTATATGATTCATTCGATTGTTTAAATTATTATGTTTTTGATTGTAAAACAAACACCGGAGCAAATCCAGAGCAAATCCTGAAACCTTTAGATCAAAGGGACTTCGAGGCAAGTATACTCTTGGGTAGAGGTAAAAGTACAATTACTAGAATAAAATTTTAAAAAGTAATTAAAGCTGTATGAAAATAATATTTGGATGTAATTGTTTAATTAATATTGATTGGTGTGAATTTCAATTAATAGTTTGTACCTATATTATTGATTATAAAAATTAAAGATAAAAATTTTAAATGAACTTGACATAAAACGTAAATTATTTAAAGTGAAAATTGAATCCGTAGTGTTGAACACATGTGAAGTGATAGGGATTAATATGTTTCCAATTTAATTACACTAAACGAAATTAACATTTGCGTTCAATTTAAAAGTAATTTAATTAAAAGTTGAAAAATTAAAAAATATTGTTATAAACCAAGAAATGTCTAGTGATGCGTTATTTTGATAGATACTTCTTTCATAAACCCATCGAAAGCTTTTGACACCAAACTGGGACAGTAGCAATTATAATTATAATTTGTTTTTGTTTTTATAAAACCATCTGCAATTTTTATGTTAGTTTATGAAAGAAGTATAATAATAGATCATTCGACTAAAGCCACTTACATTTTTTGATTTGTCCAATTACAGTCGACTTTGGTTTATTAAAATTTGAGTACCTATTAATATTATTTAATTGCCTTGTTGTAAATAATTAGAATTTGGTTTATTATTAACAAGACACAAGAGTTTTACGCATTGGTAAATTACATTTATTTTGAACAAGTGTACATATTTTACAAATTAATTAAACCTTTGAATATAACGTATATTTTTTATTAGCTTTTAGCTATTGAAATAATGAGCATAATTAACAAAGTTTCGAGTTTTCAATTTATGTTTTGATTTAATTTCATCTTTTAATGCAAAAAACTTCGAAACTTTCTTATTAAACATAAAATTGCATATGTAGCCGCAAGCTCTAATGTTCGAAATTGGTAAAATAAATTATTAGAATTATCCAACAGAGTGGAATGGCAGCAAATATTATAAACGAGTACAAATATAAGTTGAAATGGGTTCGAATTCTACAACCGCCTGTTGGGTGAGCGTAATAATTCATGGCTAAAAACACTTGATAAATAATAAGAAATTATTCGATTACCTAAATTTTTAATAATATCAATATTGTGTCGAAATAGTCCAAGTACTCCTTTATTAATATTATCATGACACATTTAGGCAAATCAATTATTTCAGGTACATAAACAATAATAGTAATATGTATCGAAAATTGCTTAATTACGTATTATGTATTTTGATAAATTATCTCGATTTCGAGATTATCGCAAAGTTATTATAAATATTGCGGTGATTAATAATTATCAAATACATATTTGATGGTATATTATGGTAAAAATTAAAAAGTGAACCTGTATAAACCACTCAATCGTTGCTGGGGGGTCAACATTAACACTCAACTGATTAATTCTAACCATATTCAAACCCTCCGTAACTCTCCTAGTGGTTTATATAGGTTCACCCTTAAGTTGCGTGTTAGAATTAACTTAATTTTTTTATTGTATGTAAAGCTACCAACTGGTAATTCAAGAGCCTGCATGTTTATGTATTCAAAACAGATGTAAAATTTTATTTAGGTTTAGAGCTTTATTTTTTACACTTCCCACCAAAAACGTAATTTTGTATACTCGATTCTAATCCTTTGGTACTTTAAGAAATTCTATACCATTAAAACCTAAATTTATAAAGGTAGATGCTAAAATAAGAATATTTTGATTATATTACCGAAAAAACACAATTTAAATATTTCTCTTCCATTTCACAGTTAACAGACTTTTACAAATAAATAAATATGTTTAGTGATTTGAACTTCGAAAATAACGAAAAGTTTCGAACTTTTTTTGGCTGCCGATAAATTATATACTATTACATACACGCTGTGGCTACCTATTACTTTCTGTACCAACTAAACATATATTGTATGTCGATTCTATGCTATAGTTGCAACCATTACAACTAGAGGTCGCAGTACACAATTTTAAGAAAACTTTCAGATTTTATCAATAAAAATAATTCTGTTTGTTTCAAATACACGCTATAGCCACCTATTGCTTTCTGTTGCAACTAAATCCACAATATCCATCGTTTTTTAGTACAGTTTTATCAGACTTCTTTTTCTGTACTCCTACGACTCCTACAACAGGGGTGCGCGTTACGATATAGACGAAAACTGGAAAATTGTTGTTATGAAGTTTTCTTTTCAACAAAGCATGTTTTTATTTTGAAATCAAATTATGTTCATTATATTATGAAATTATACACATATAAATTGGAAAAACTATGTTTTACTCTTAATATTTTTGCGCATCACGGGAAAAATTTTGGGTCATTAGTTTGAATTAGATTTTCATATAAATAATACAATCCCTACATATCAACACAGGTCCAACAAAATAAAGAGGAGCGGATCAGGAGTGATTTTCGCCGGCGACCCCGCATTTTAATTAAAATTCTGAAATCCGGGAAAAGTTACAACAAACATGCATCTCATGAAAAATTTGATTACGAACGATAAAAATAATTTAACTGGTTAATCAACTATTAATCGCAAAAAGACATTTTGCAGATGGTCCCGGGAATTTAAAAAAAAATGTCTAGGTAGAATTTTTTATTTTTTTTTTGTATTTTTTGATTATCTGACACGAAATAATCATTTTATCAAACAGGGGAGGAAGAGCCGTAGGTTACTCTACCCCCGGTCCCCAATTTTCTTTCCACTATTCTGCATATCAATGGCATTTTCTGCTACTACGAGTACCTACGTACAACTAATATGGAAAAAAAATAAAGAATATTTAGTTTTTTTAGCTACTGGTACTTATATAAGTAGGTAATATATGTTCATAAACGTATCTGCTCATTCAAATTCATCAAATCGCTTACTGACGACCCTGTATCTCACGAAAATGAAAAATTGAAAATTTCTTGTTTTTAATTAAAAGTGTACGGTTAAAGAATCTTGGACAAATTCTAGTCAATTGGTATCCTTTTGATTTCAATCAATCGGTAAAAATTTGTATTCAGTTTATTCATACAATTCAAAATTTGTCACTCAATTTTTTGTGAAGATAAAATATTCTTATATGTTGTTCCCAAAAGGCATGTTTCCAGTTTTTACTTTCTTTATTTGTTTTAATTTAGAAATACATTGAACAAAATAGAACATTAAAATAATTTTGAGCTTTTAGTTAACATTTTGTTTCTTTTTATCACATTTTAACAGTTACCTAATCGATATTATAATGCAGACTAATTAATATTTTTTTATATTCTTACAGATTTTGGTATAATGCCCGCTTTCCACTGCGCAAGGCTAAGGAGAAGGAAATAGCTGAGAGGAACGGAGTAAAATAGTTTTGATCTTCCACTAAGAAAAAATTTTACAGAAAAGTGGTATTTGTCTTCCATTACCAAAGGACTTTTCGGCAATAGTATAGTCAAAAATCACTTATTATCAGAATGCCCGTCGCGAAAGCAAATTGTGGTTTAATTTTTTTTACTTGCAATACCTTCCAAGTATTCGCGGTAGAAGCAGATTGACTTCTTTTACCTCTCGTTTGTCTTTTCATGCTATCTCAGTGCAGGCGCGGATACAGGATTTCATTTAAGGGGAGGGGGGGGTAATTTTTATGTAATTTTACCTGTCTTCCAGAAAATTTGTTATTCGATTTCAAAATGTTGAAATTGCTCAAAATAAACTAGTTAGGTTGTGAGTCAAAGATATAAGATGAAGACTGAATTGATGAGAAGAGAAACGACAAAGAGAAATATAAACAGAGAAAAAAGAAGTAACGGTAATTAGTGAAGAGGCACTGCCAATCAAAAATATAAGATGAAGACATGATTAATGAGAAGAAAAACGAAGAGAAGAATTGAAAAAGAAAAGTAAGAAGAAGTATCGGAAATTAGTAAAGAAAAACTATATCTGTCAAAAATATTAGAAGATAGCACAAAGAGAAAAGAACAAAACAAAGAAATTAAATAAGATAATAGAAATAAACTCTTCAACGAACTAAATTTATAAATAAACAAATAAATATATCCATTTACCATATAAATTTTATAACTACCAATACCACGCTACATATCAATCGAGATACCAACTAATCGAATAGTTCCACAGTATTAATTTTTCATTGAGGGCGTTAAAAGAGAGACCCACCGGTCAAGCTATATAAAAAAATTTAAAAAAACGGGAAGCTGCTTTTCCTACAGTTTGTCATTTTTCTTGGTTAAAAATAGTTAAAAATAGATAAAATAAAAAATAGTTAAAAATAAAAATAGAAGACAGAAAAAACGTACCATACAAAATTGAAAATGTATTAATGTCTTAATGGATAACCGGATAATCGGATAAGTGTATAAGCGGATAATCTGATATTTTATGTGCAGAAGGAATCTCAGGATATTGGATTATGTTAAATCAAACTACAAAGATTTGATGTGCCGACGTTTCGGAAGATTTATTCTTCCATTTTCAAGACTAACAAGAGAACAAAATGAGCCCTAAAACAGGGCAACAAACTAATTACACTCACCATACAAATCGTGATATTGCAATGTTTGATCATACATATATTAGCTACATGGAGAGGTACAACATCCAATTTGGTCACATTCAACAAAGTCCGTACTGTTTTAAAATTAGTGAAGACGAAATAAATAAAACGATCCAACATTTAAAATCTAACAAATAATTGTAAAAATATATCTCTGTCCAAAATTTGTAAATATATAGCACTTGATAAAATCTGTAAATACAATATAACAATTCATAAAACTTGTAAACATATAACACCTTATAAAATTTGCAACTATAAATATGTCTAAACTATAAAATGCAAGAGATAAGGTTTATCTTTAATTTCATATAAATACAGAGAGAGATGTGACCAATCCTAACGTAGAAAACAGATCTAATCTAATGAATTTAAAAATTCCCGCTAATACTACGTTGTAAACAAATTAACTACTAAATAAGACAAAAAACATTGTGTAGAAAGTAAGTGAGCAGCGTCTATGATATTCGTCGACAAAAAACCAATAAAACACCAAATGAAAGAGAAGACAACTTGCCACAGCAAAAGGAACAAATTAAGTTTTTTGTATTTTATCTTTAAAGCTGCGAAGTAGGTCACGGTAACCTATATTGATAAATTTATAATCGGTCTGCTTGTTCACATTACCTATCGTGGTCGAAATGTATGCAGCTTCCATAAAAGTCCTCTTCTGGTAGTTGTTTTCAGATTCAAGGACTTTTATGTTAGTGGTATCAAAGTTGTGGTTGGTTTCCGAAATGTGGTCGGCTAGACCAGTTTTTGTGGATTTTAGGCGTATGTCATAAAGATGTTGTTTCACCCTAGCCGATAATCTTTGTCTGGTTTGACCTATATAATGTTTACCACACTCGCATTCGATCTGATAGACCACGTTGGCCTTATCTAAAGTGGGAGTTTTGTCCTTCGTTTTTGAATTTTATGTTGAATCGTAATAGATTTAGCATGGATTGAGCCCCAACAAGTACAGACTTGCCATTTGTTTTAAGACGGCAATAGTTTCCAATTAAACTTGCTTTTTCCATGACGATCAACAAGGAGGTTCAGGGACAGACGTTAGAAAAAGTAGGAATATATCTGCCTGAACCGGTGTTTAGTCAAGGTCATCTCTATATAGCAGTGTCAAGAGTACAGAAATTTGAAGATAAAAAGGCTTTCCAGCTAGTTTATAAATATAATAAGACTGTTTGAACGCAGGGAGGTTTGAACGCGAGCAATTAAAATTGTCCCTCACTGACAGAATCTGTAGATCAAACCCATGTCTTCACACAGACCTCCCTTTTAACGATGGTTTCTTGAAAACGGTAACTTAAACTTACTCTCTAACCAACAGTACACACCTATGTTTTCGAACTGACCTTGTTAACGACCGTTTCTCCAAATTTTCCACATACAGACCGTGTTCCTCTGTTCAAACCTGCCGTGTTGAAACATTCTGCTTCGATCGTTGACATAATTCTAAATCTACCCGATGCGTGATTCGGCGAATGTTTTCTATTCGACACATGGTGTATGGAGACCTAAGAAGACCAGGAGTAAATATTCGTGCCTATACAGTACCGCAATATACATACTGCAAATGTGTCTACATGCAAACGTTCGTTACAAACTAAAATTGAGCTAGAAACAATATTTTTACTGGCAAATATTTACCGAATGACTCATTGTGTGGAAACACAGATACAGTGGAATCCGCTTAATGTGATCACATCGGGAGTTAGGGTTTTTGATAACAATAACCGATTGATAACAAAAACAGGAAAAAAAATGTATTGATTATTTATTTATATCTACTACAATAATTAATTAATTAAAAAAAAATTAAAAAACGCATCTAGAGTTGTTTGCTTCTGCTGCATGAGGAGTAAATTGTTTCCTACTCTTTTTTTAAGTTACTCAGATTACTCAGACAGATTTTTTTGCTAACACCTGACTTCATCACAATGAATATGATGTGGTAGTATAATATGTGGGGGGGGCTATGCTCAATATTGAAAAAAAATGCTTGTAACTGAAAATCAACTCCTTTTGCTAGTGGGAGACAATAATCTTAAGAATAATTTGTTAATATAAACCAAATTTATGATTACTATAAGCGATATTTTTTGTGTGTAATCGTATAGGTACACCCGTCTCGTTCCTCGTAAATGTGATAACAATACCCGAATGATAAGATTAACCGTGATTCCAATAAGCGGATTAACAGGCCTTGTAGACCCAAGGCTTAATATTTGGGCATTTAATACCACAAAAATGTTGCCAACATCTTGTGAGAGAGACACGGTCGAAATAGCCAGTTGTGGGAATCGAACCCACGACTCCGACTTAGCAATATAGTATTCTAACTGCCAGCCTACGACCGCGCTCTACTTAGGACAATAAAGACGAATAAATTTTAACAAATATTTAGTTAGTTGATAATTTAGAAAAGAATAAAAATATTAATTTAGAAAATTACTTATCCCCTTTTCTATTAAAAATAAAATGTCTTATTTGTTACCGTGAAAAACGTTTTTTCCACATTTTTCCTCTCACGGCCTGGATCGGACCTTGAGGTAGAAGATGAATGACACAAGAACACCAAAAGAAGCATAAGATTTGAAATTTGGGAAAAGCACGAAAGTTAGCACTACTCGGAATTTTGTTTACTTAAGATAAAGTATAAAATAAATTCAATAAGTTTTCATTAACAAAATTTTTATTAAAACAGTGTTGATGTATAAATAATTGCTCCTGATATTTTTTTTTAATTAACTATTAGAATAGTTGACTCCAGGTACAACACTTTTTTCCATAATTTTTTGATCTAACATTTTTAATTACAGTACAGCCTCGTTATTCCGGACAGATATAGTTTTGAGTTTGTTCGGATAACCGAGTTTTCCGGATTAACGAGATTTTTTTTTTACTTATTTTTTTTATTAAAAACCGTTGATACGTATGTATTATTCAATTATTTTATTTTATATAGTTTACATTAATAAAACTAAACTAAACAAAATTAACAAATAATAAAAAAGTCAAAATAAAACTTTAAAAAAACCAATAGGTACATTTATATGTTGTGGCAATAATTTTATACAATCAGTTGGATACTGGGGTACTCAGTACTACTCAGTGCGTATAGCCTAAACCTGCAAATGCACACTTACTCTCAAAAAGTTTTCAGTTTTTGAAACCGGGGGGGTCTGGGGGGTGTTCTGAACAAACCTGAATTTACAGTTGTCGATCTTTTAATAGCAGTTTACAAATCTGAATTGCAGTTGACAATTTCTAAATATATCAGTTGACAAATCTATATTAAAGTTGACGATGTCTGATTGCCTAGGTTGTGCGGCCTGAAGACCGCACTAATCCATCACTTCACCGTAATCACTTAATATTTTTAGGCTGGTAACTTAAAATTAACCAATTCTAAACAGGCCAGTGGAAAAACGCCGATACTTATTATTATGATTTTTTTTTTGTTTAATTTATTTCATAAAATTCCTATTTGACCTGGGTATTAAATCAAATTAAGGTCTTCGGAAGTATCTAACTTCCTTCCTAATTCGTGAAAGGTTTAACGTAATTCCTATTAATGTTGAATAATAATAAAATAATTTTACGATATCTCACTAGGGGGAGATGGCCGCCCCCTACTTATTTAACTTTACCAATTAAATCAAAGAAAATATGAATTAAATCACAATTCGTGACTTCTCGTTTAGCGTTTTCTTCTTTTTATTCAAAATTTAATATTTTATAGAAAATTAAATTAAAAACGCTCAATTTTAGAGCCTTCTGAATTTTGGCGCTGGGTGCGGCCCTGAGTGATGTTATAGTTTAGTCTTATAAAAGAGTACTGATGAATTGCATTTATTTGAAATTGCAACTAGAAATTCGTCCGGATTGCAGAGATAAAAAATATAAAATGTCCGAAGAGCCGGAATGTCCGGATTACTGGAGTGTCCAGAATAAAGTGTGTCCGGATAAGCGAGGCTGTACTGTATTTGTATTAAGGGACAAATAGACTAGTATTATCATCACGATTAGTTTACAATTTTCTTCGTAGTTACTATTAAATTATGCAGGATCTAAGTGTAAAATTAAAATATTGATTATATAAAAAAATATTAAGGACCTAGTACATAATTAAATTAAAATTGTGACATTATTCATTTTAATTTTTTGAATTACAAAATATCAAAAATTTTCCAACAATTTGACACTCGTTCATTTTGTGCAATGTCTTGAAAAATTATTATTTTTACCTTAAAACCAACAATTAATTTTCGAAAAAATATTCATAAAATTTTGTATTTCTGCAGTGGTATAAAATTTGGTGGTAATATTTTCAATAATTATTATACAAATTTAAATTTAAAAAAATTATAAAAATTTGATTACATCTGTTAAACTAAATAATTCTCAAATTCCATTTGAGTGCTGTAAAGCAATTTTTCCGTACTCAATTTTTTTTTTTACATTTGCAACACTTTCACTTTATCATTTTTTGCTAAAATGTTAATTGTTCATAAGAGTTTACCTATGAACGGAAAGTTTGAAGCTTATAAGTAATAAAAATTAGCAATACATTTTGAGCATCGTTTATTGAAAGAAATATTAAATGGACAAACGGATAATAATTTTAATATAAATACAAGTAAGGATATTTTCTTTTTCTTAAAGTAAACACAGTGTAAGATATTATATCCCAAAAAAAATACATAATACAATAAAATTTGTGATACCTTTGAGGTTTTAACAATAAATTTAAAAAATAATTTTAAAAAAAAATTAAATAAATTTTGCAGATTTCATAAATCTCAGTAATAAAAAATAAGAACGCTTTACAGATGTAAGTGCACTTAAAAAAATTCGTGCTTAACAATTTTGCAATCTTTTCATACGAGTACTATATTGATTGATATGTCAAACTCACAATATCGTATAAGCTCATAGTACTTTGATAATTTGTCAGCTTAAGCGCTAATTTAAAACGTTTTATAAATATAATATGTTGTATAAATAATTATCTACTCATTAAATATTACTTTTTTACAAAGTGGACATTCACAACTCTAAAGGCATGATTTTAAGACACTCGTTGAGTTTAAGGCAAAGTTACCTCTCTTAATTTTTGAAACTTAGGTGTAAATGTTACAGAATATGCAATAAATAAATTCAAAAATACATTTCGGTTTACATTCAAACTTTTCGTGTCATTAATAATAATGAAAATCAATCAAAAAAATTTACAAAAAAAAACGAAAATTCCAAATTAATTTATACAATTGAATAAACTAAAAATCCTTATAAATAAATTTGGTTATTATTTGATTAATTTTGCATTAAATATTTTTTAAATAACACGAATTATTGATCAATATCTATAATATTTGGTTTACTAGGCTGTACTTTTTTGCATTAACTAATATTTACAAAAAGAATAATGCACTACGTAACACTTTTCAATAATCTAAATTACCATGCTAGGATGCAATTATTACTATGTAGGTAAAATGTACAACAATTTTATCTATCGAAATGCCAATACCTAAAAAATGACTAACTACTGACTCAAATGCTACATACATAATGAGTTGCGATAACTCTTTAAGAGAAAAAATATTTACACGCTAAACATAAAAAAATAACAAAAACTAATTAATATTAAAAAATTTCAATCACAATAATTACTTTTTAAAAACTTTGAGAAATATAAATAGTATTCGTTGAATGACGTTGACTAGAGTTAACTTACAAGGCATTAAAAATAATAAAATGCGCAAATCCAATAATGGAATCTACCATTTATTCCGATTCTCCACTTTTAACACCTAATAATTTGGCTGCATCATCTGCAGAAGAAGTTAAAACTTGTTCAATGATGGATCGATCGCGAATTCCCAACAAGTTGCTTATTAAGTCACTTTCGGTACCGTCAGACTCGTCCGTTTTTCTTTCCATATTGTTATTGTTTGTCTTATATGACGAACTTAAATTTACACAATTATCTTCGTCACTGTTGATTTGATCATTCTCCGATTGTAAGTTGTGCTTCTTTCTGTGTCTCAGCATGCTGTGTTTTAGAGTAAAACGACGATGGCAAACGTCACAACTGAACGGCCTCTCGCCGGTGTGCGTCCTCATGTGTCGTCTTAAATCCTCTGCAGACCAAAATCGGCGCATGCAAAATGCACAAATCACTTTTCGGTTTGCATAATCAGGAAATTTCCCACGAACTTCGCTTTCTTCATTTTCATCGTGATGAGGATTTTCGTCGGGAGTGGTGGCGTTTACATCCAATGCGTTCTTCGACAACAGCAGTTCGTATTCGGAATTGTGTTTATCTTTGATATGATCCAAGGCGTCGTGTCGTTCCCCAAATGAATTATCGCACAAGTGGCATTTAAACGGTAAATCGGAATTTTGTAAATGCATATTTTGAGGATCGGTATTAGAATATGGAAGTGGTTTACTGGTCGGTAATAATTGCTTTTCCCACTCAGTTTTCCGTTCACTTTGAGATACTTTTTCGTCTTCGGAACTTCCGGCTTCGTATCCAGGAGAAACTTGTGCATCGTCGCTAGGTGCACCCGGTAACGAATGTTTTGTACTCATATGTTTTCTTAAATTTGAATTTGTTGCAAATGTGCTGCTGGGACAAGTGGGACACTTATAGGGTCGATCAGGAACATTTCTCATCATGAAATTTGTCGAACCAGTGGACTGATCATTGGTATTAATAACGCTAGCGGCATTTCCATGCTTTCGGAGAAGGTGACGATCGCAGTTAGATTTAGTTGTAAACAACAGAGAACAATGACTGCACTTGTATGGTTTTTGTCCAGTGTGAGTTAATATGTGTCTTCGCAATGATGACGTCCATGGAAATTTACGTTTACAATAAGGACAAGTAACACGATTTGGAGCCAAAGAATATGCAGACTTCTTCTTGACGGGTGTAGGCAATACGGCATTTTCCGATTCGGATCTGAAAACAAATAAAATAATTAGAATTTAGCTTCTAGGTTTATCCTTATAAATCAACTAACCTATTTTCATCCGTTCCGGAGTTATTTTCTTCGCTGGTGCTGCCACTTGCAACTAATCCTTCTTCGTCTTCTTCACTAGCACCTCCTTCGCGTCCATCTGCTTCTCTATGAAAATATTTCTTAAACGGCTGTTGTGATGCGTTGTCCAATAATCGAGAAACAGGAACTAAATCTTGAGTTTCTTCATTCTTTATGGAATTAAAATTGAGGCTGTTCGAAGCGTGCATATCGGCGTATTGCTTGCTTTTATCGGTAAAATGATCATTTATCCTTCGATCGACCCCCTCGTCAATTTTATTGGCATTTTCATTCGGTTCGTCAATTATTAGCGGCACTTCATCCTCTTCTTCTTTAATTTTAATATCACCTTTGTTGGTCGTCTTATAATCGTGTGAATCTTTTAATTGTTGGGCAAGAATAGCATATTTAATTTTGTCACTTATTTGGTTATCTTTTGGTTCGGCATATTCTTGCTTTCTTGGTGTGTCATAATTTGGAATATTTATATTACAGAAATTTTGTTTTTGATTTGTACTACTCGATTGTGGCTTTCTACCCGCGCCCATACTTGCTTTATGTCGTTGTTGCCAAAACTGTGGATGCTGCTGCTTGATGTGACGTTCCATGTTGGAGCGAAGCGTAAACTTAGCAGAACAATATTCACAGGAAAATGGCCTTTCGGTTCTATAACGCCGTTGTTTTTGTTTGGGCATCAGAACACCATTTTTGATAATCATTTTTACTGAGCTCGAACCTGAAATCGATTCCGTCTTTGGTATTTGTCCGGGACTATGCATGGAGGCCATGTTTTCTGCCAGATTCTGATCAACCGATAAGGATAAAGGTGAACCATCGTCGGGTTTGGCTGGTCTGTGCAAATAATTTGAATCGTGCATAGTTTGTTGAACTTCGTTTACTTTATAATTATTGAATGCGTTTAAGTTTGCACTATTTATGGAATGGTGATAATTTTTAAATCGTTCAGCAAAATTATCCATAATCATGCCTCCTCCGCATAGTTGTAAACGTTGCAATCGTTCTTTTATTTCTTGGGGATCCTGAGTTAAAAGTGGCGACGACATCGATTGAAATAATAACGGATTTAATGAAAAAGGCCAGGTGTGTAAAGAATGCAACGGGGGAAATCCGTTTCGGTATAAAGCTAATTGAGAAGCATATAATGCAGCTGGATCTAATTTTGCTGTTGATTTTAAAAGATTTTGAGTTAAAATTTCGTTTTGGCTTGTCATTGGAATTTCGGTACTTCTTTTTGACAAATCTTGAGGATGATCCATAACCGGCGACACTTTTTGAATTTCTTGATGGGTGCTGCGTACTGGTTCCGATTTTTTCTTGCTTAAATCTAAAACTAAGTTCATTGGTTGATCGTCACATTCCATTGATTCGCAATCGGAATTATTCAAATTGTCATTTGCTTCTTGCTCTGGAGTAATTAGCGATTCAATATTTTTTACGTTAATTTTGGGTAAGGTTTTCTGTGGCGTTGAAGTATTTTCAAGTTTGGGATAAAAGTTAAATTGGGGTGAGTAAGAAGGCACAATTTGAGGTGGTACGATCAGATTGTCTTTATGCGGAATTTCATTTGCAGAATAACATCGGGAAATATTTGCTTCTATGTTGAAACTGTTAATATTTTCACATGAAATGGGGTTCTTTGTTGGACTTGCAACTAGAAGATTTGTTATATTTGGTGTAATTATTTTTATTTTATCAGTCGGTTTGTTGACGCTTTTTTGAGTATTCGAGAGAAGAAGTGCTTTGTTTGTTTCTTCATGCGACAACATTTTACTTATTTCTTCATTACTTGGATCTTCAGATGGATGATAAATAATGGCTTTCTTTACTTCTTCTCGTGTATTTTTGGCATGTCTATTTTTGAGGTGTCTTTCACAATTTGCTTTTGTTGTGAAAGCGTACTTACAGAGGGAGCACTCGTAAGGACGATCACCGTTGTGCGTTCTCATGTGTCTTATTAAAGCTGCTTTGTCTAAAGACGAGTGAGGGCACATATTGCAGAGATACATTCCGTTGTTGTTTCCATTTAAATGAGATCTGTTGTGGCCTTTTAAAGCTCGCAAGTTAGGAAACACGGCACGACAAAGTCTACAGGGAAATTCGCCACGTATTTTCATTTTGCGAAATTCGGTTGCAAATATATCTTGCGATTCTTCATCGTTCTCGTTTCTGGAAGTGTCAAGTTCACTTTCTTGTTTTATCGAATGTAATTCGTTTGGATTTGTTTGAAGTTGATGTAATAAACTTCCATTTGTGGTGATAGAAATGATGGACTGTATATCGGCTAAGTCTTTAGTATCCGATGCAGGTAAAATGTTGGTGTTGTATTTTAATAATTGATCTTCTCTACCATCTTCCGATTTTTGCAATTTACTTTGAAGATCTAATCGGGCAAAGAAGTCATTCCTGTAGACGTCTTTTTCAGATTCCTTTTCATCGCTGGAGTGCATTTTTGGTTTTGTCGTTAAATCCAAACTTGCCGTACAATCGGGAACGTGAATTTCAAGAGACATGGAACACGGAAACGCTCTTGAACACTTATTGCATTGGAATTTTGGTGCACTAGCAGGTTTGTGTAAATTTTTTTCGCATTCGTACTTGGCTATATAAGGAAATTTTTGACTCGAAAAATCAACAAAAGTTAAATTTTGAAATCCAAGGACGGAATTCTTTTGGTTTTTGCTTCCATTTTTGGTATGAACGTTAAATTTGTGTTCTCTTAATACTTTCAAATTTTTGAACGATTTATTGCAAATGTTACATTTCGCAGGAAAATCCGGGTGATTGTCTTCCAAATGTATTTCCAGAATATCGGTGGAAGTAAAATCGTCTCGTCTGCAAACGGGACAAGCATAAGTTTGACTAGAATCGTACGATGGTTCTTGTAACTTAATTCTTTTATTATTTTTGAGTTCGTCTACGCTGGTGCAATTTCGCTTTTTGCTGATATCGTAACTGGTATTGATATCAATTTTTGGTATCACTTTGTTATTATTGTATTCTACAGTTTTGGAACTGCAACTTGCGCCACTGTCTGAACTTCCGTCCGATTCATAATTTGTTTTATTCGTATGGGTACGCATATGGCGATGCATGTTTCCATTTGTAGTAAACGTGTCCCCGCAATATTTGCACGGAAAAGGCCTTTCTCCACTGTGTATAAGCACGTGCCTATCCAAACTGGCAGCAGAACTTAAAATTTTGAAGCAAATGCGACATACAAAACCCTTTTCGTTGTCTTGCGCCTCTGTTTCGTTGTTATGAGATCGTATGTGAAGAGTAAATTCGTGTTGAGACGTTAAAATTGTCTCGCAAATTGAACATAAAAATTTGCGATCTGGAGAACTACAGCTGCTTCTGGCGTCTGTTTCTTCGTTTTCGGAACGGTTGCTAACGTCCATATCGGTGTATGTAGAAGTACCGGTAGCAGACAAGATGCCCGAATCGCTTTGGTTCACATTAAAATCTTTGGTTGCTAAAGTAGACTTTGGAGATACATCCATATTATTTTGGGGATCTGAAAAAATAGAATCTTTAGAATACAATTTGGTTTGAATTTGAATGAATTTTTTTTTGTTTTTCCAAATGATTCGTTAAAAGCTATCACCTATCTAAAAACCTTAACAAAGACCACGATTAAATAGATTAAATAAACATAAAAATATTAAGTACAAATCGAACGAGTTTAAGATAAGATGCGATGTTGAAACAAGATGATTAATGAGAGCAAACATATTAAAATACGATCTGTACCTTTTGTTGATAATACCGATACCTGATTTAAAATTGAACTATGAAATCTTAATGGCACATGTAAAACAAAGTCATCGAAGATAAAAAAAAATATATCGTTTGTGTTTGAAACGATGACCTCAATTATTTTCCATTTCACATAATTGAGACATCATTCACAAGTACATAGTTTTGATTACCTAAATATTCGACTGCTATTTATCGGTGACACAATGTAAACGCAAAAGTTTGATAATTATTTATTCCAAACTGCGGATATCAAGTACGTAAAGGAAGTACTTTTTAAGAAAGCGGAAATAATAAGATTAAAATGGACCACAACGCAGATATAGAATGAAAAAACCACACGTTAGATTTCCTTTGGATGGAGGACTTAAATCAACTAGGGCGAGTTTCTCTTATCTAAAACACGTACGCGTGGATTCTTTATGGAAGTTCGTACAGAGTATTTCAAAATTATTTGAAAAACTTACCGTTGCTTTTATTTGGCGGTGGAGTGCTGCTCTGTAGATGTTCATCAGGCATTACTATTGTACCTTGCATCTTGAAGTTAATATCTAAAAATAAAAACTTAATTAGAGACCTTGCCGATAATTTCACATCGGAGATTAGAACAAAAAAATATTTTGCATTTTATAGGAAGATTGATATTACTGACGATTGGATAAAAACTCGTACCAAAAAAATATTAAAGAGATAGGTAGGTAGCATATGTTGGTTTCACCTGCCTATGTTATATCTACCGGGGTTTTAAACACCTGCTTTGGCGCGTGCTTCAGACCCTACGCTTCTGTACAACGACCAGATAACAAAAGGTTTACCAACTTTATATAACAATTGTAAATAATTCGAATTTTTAATGATAGTTATGAATGCCAAAATTATTTCGGCCAATTGAAGATGGCGGAAATGAAGATGTTATGTTGTTGCCAACGTTAAAAAATTGTTGTTATCTCTTCGAAGGTAGGTATGTTATATTATAATAATTCCAGTTACCGAATGACGTTAATTCAATTTAAACAAATCGCAGATAGGGAAAAGAACTTGCATTTGTTGATTGATACCGATTTAAATAAACATCGTAAAATTAATAACTTATCAGGTGTATTAATTATTTATCATTTCCGCGAACCAATGAGATAACCTCATTATTTCAAAGAAGTTATAATTTAAATCTTGTTAAGTAATATTACTAAAAAAAATCAAATAAATTATTAAAAAGAATTTGCGTTTTTTATGTGCAAAATTAACTTAAAAATGCCTTCATGCATCCAGAGATTACAAAAATTTTATTACATAATTATATTTTATGATTTCACCGGTATTTGTGCGTAAATTGAATAATTTTAATTTTTTTTTATATTATGCACAGTATGAGCAATCTGTTTCGAAATAAAAAATTAAGAAAGACGTAAAGGGAAGTTGTGTGCTGGTTTGAGGAAATATGCTCTTGATTAAAATTTTCTGTGATGAAATTTGATTAGTAAGATCAAATTGTAATTATTAACGGATAATTAGAAAAAGTGAGAGGTGATCAATAAATTAGTAAATTAATTAGGATAATGCAAGTGTTCGTTTTCATCTCGTATACATAAACAATTTCTTTGTGTTAAGTAAGCAGTAAAAAGAAACTTTCTTGGTCAAAGTTTCACTGACAAATTTGTTGTTTTTCTAAATTGCTATAGTAAAATTTTCGGTCTACTGACTTTAGATCCTCACATCACATCTTATTCGAGAAAGCGTGGATCGCAACAACAACATCGCAGTCGACTAATTTATATGTTTATGTAATTATACCTACCTATACTGATTGTTTGTTTGAAAATTTACCATCACGGCATTGTTAAACATGGATATCAATAAATGATATTTCTTCAATAAGTTTATCTATAGAGTTATGAATACCTTTGAATGATTTCGCAACTATGTGAAAGACGTCAATGGATTTGTTATATATAAAAGTGTGATAAAATTAGCGATAAATCACCAATAATATATTGTTATATTATTTTACATAAACTAAGTATACTACTTCACAAAACAATATTATCAACGTTGCATGACCAAACACAAACATACAGATTCAAAGGAAATCTCCTCAGATGTTACATCTCCATCCAGCGGAACGGAGATCACCTTGTTATTCTCAACGTATATTTAAGAAACAATAACGCAATTTAATAATAACTTTTGAATAAGATTTGTTTTTATTTACAATGTGACATTGTCTAATTTATTATTAACTTGATTGAGGCAAAATTCTATTTCGCTAAATAAATCATTACGAAAGAAAAAAGAAAATGGGAAGACATAGAAAAACGTATTAAATTTGTTTGTTTAACTTTCACCAAAATTATAACTAAATAAATTTATTAAGTGATTTTAATCTAAATACTTGAAATTAATTAATTGCCCGCAAATAAGGAATTGTCTCGCTGAATTTTATGAGGTTGAAAATATAAAATTTCTTGTGGGAGGTAAATTATCACACTTTTGACTGTTGCAAACATTTTCTAAACTTAAAATAGATGATGGAAACTTTTTCCCCAATGCACATTCACAACGACATTTGAATTAAGCAGGTACTGTAATTAATTAATCTGGTTATATTGTCACACTTTGTTTCACAGTGGGTTTTTCGAAATTAAAAATTTTTTACAACTGAAGCATGAAAACAAAAACAAACACATTTATTAATTTCTTTAAGCTTCTCTACGAATATTAACATAATATTGTATGGTACAATGGTCTTACATTGATTATTGTGAACCACCCCGAACATTATACGTGTAATGCATGTTTAAACGTGCGTTTGTTTAAAAGAATGTAAGAATTTTGTTTATTTCAATGCATCTTATTGTTGTTGCAAGGAGAAAGTTGAAAACCGAAAATTTTAGTATTATTAAATGTAACTAGAAAAAAAGTTTCAAAAGTTACCAAAAAAAAAAAATTGTAAAAATACTTCAGGGCGGTCAAAAAGTGGAGACCTATTGATAGCACAGGTACTTCTCAAAAAACCTGTTAAGACGGGTTTTTTGGATAATATTTATTATCCATTTATCATCCATATATTTGGTATAATACCTACTGATTGTTTAAAAAACACACTTATCAAAAGAGTAAGAGTAAGAGGGGAAGCATCTCGAATAGCCCTCAAGACAATTCTAAATATTTCAAAAGTCAAAAATCAATAAACAACTTTCGGTATGCAACTGTGTGGTAGCTTTCTCTCAATATAAAACAATATACAAACAGTTTTGGTATTATTGGTAAAAGCAATACCCATTACGGTGAATAATCAGAATTAAAACAAATAAATTGATTGATGGTAATCAATAATCATTATTGGTATGGATAATAAACTGTGCTGTGTGGCGGTTTTACCGAATAAGAACAAACGGTGACTTTTAATGTGGGATAAAATAACATAAAATTTGGCAAAACATTACCATTATTAGTTTCCACATTTAAAAATTGTATTATAATCGTTTTAACTAAGTTTGCAAGTTTGCATGTCGACTAATTTCTTCTTTGGAAACCTAATCTATTAAATAATAAAATATAGTTTGCTTCATATTTTCAAGAGAGCAGGAAAGCTATGAAAGACTGGTTGCTAAAGTTTAGAAAAATTATAAATAATAAATTTTATAATCTATCGACTGGAATTCATCGATTTAAATTTATTTATGTTATAAAACATCCATTCATTCATAAATTCAATGAAATTCATTAATTTAATGAAAACTTATATTAAAGCATTTTTTTAGTTATTTATATACCGGTACAGCCAAAAAACCTACACAATAAAAACGTTTTCTTTGAATCAAAAAAACTATTTTGTTTGAATTATTTTTTTTGAAGCAAATAAATTTTGTTTAAATTAAATAAAATATTTTTGGCCCGACAAAAATTTATTTATAAACGAAATTTTTCGTTTCTTCCGATAAATTTTTTTTTTATTTAAATAAATTTTTGTTGGACCAAAAATATTTTATTTAATTTCAACAAAATTTATTTGCTTCAAAAAAATAATTCAAACAAAATAGTTTTTTTGATTAAAAAAAAACGTTTTTACTGTGTAGTAAATAAAATTAATGGTGGATATACCCCCCCCCCCCCTAGATCCTGCTATTAGTTTCAAAACAAGAAACTGTAAACTGAAGGTTCTCATTGGTCAAATAATTTTAATTCTTAGTTTAAATTTTAATGCAATCCTACATTTGTTTATGAAATCGGCCCTAAAACTATAGATGATTTAAACCAGCAGAAGACCTGTCACAGCATTTATGAACAATTTATTTTATTTATGAATAAGTTCATTGTATATCTAAAGAAGTTTCAAAAAGATGTTTATTTGTTGAAAAAAAACTTTATGACTTTAATGAAATTTTATTCTTCGTGACCTCGCAAGACGGCGAAAATGACAATTTAAGTGTACTTTAAATTTTTGTACAGAGCCGGCTGCTTTTAGCACCCCTTAAAATATAAAAATGCATTATGACATCCAATCGTTCGCGCTAAGAAATTAGACACACAAATGGACACCGTACGCGACAACTCGGCGACGTCAACTCGGTGACGGTCAACTCGGCGAGCGATCAACTCGGCGAAAGTCATTTCGGCGATCAGTCAACTTGACGACGGTCATCTCGGCGATCGATTAACTCGGCAACAGGTTAACTCGGCGACCAAGTTAGTTAAATCAAATATTATTCAAAGTTGGATGTTATATAATTATGTAAAATCGTTATTTAATTAATTTATTTCAAAATTATTCGAAAATTCCAAACGTATTTTACGCATATAAAACGTATAACAGTAACGTAGATTTCACGTGCTAATGTCGCGATGGTAGATTAATATGTAGACGTATATTTTCAATCAACACTCCCAGTGTCTTGTGTCACTGTAAATTTAAGGGTAACCAATTAAATACCATAATAATAATTATATGTTGTTTGTCGGCAACAATTTCGTATACCGTATTATTCGAGACCTGTCTTAAGTAGTTCTGGAGGGGCGCTTGACGGAGGATTAAGTGACGTGATTATAATAAAATATTTTACAAATTTTACAATTTTACAAATAATTGAACACGCCTATTTTATTCAAATGGCAAATAATTATAATGTTATTTGATATATTGATTAATTATAGAGCCCCCCCCCCCGTAAAATATTAAGTAATATGTATGGTTATTAATTTATTACAATCGGCAAAATATTATAGAATATCTTCGTGGAATATCCTATAACTACAATATGGATTAAATACAATATATTTATTAATTTTTATTTAAATTTTTTTTTTATTTATTTATTTATTTTTACTTATTTTATTTAATAAAATTATTTTTATTGTTTATGATTTTGATGTTTTATTAATTGAGGGGCCCAATGCATAAACCAGTCAAGTCCATTTAAAAAAAAAATCGAACTACTGCTTATTCATGCACAGTTCTTAATTCTGGAATTCTTAATTCCAGTGCATAAACCAGCTCAATAGGATAAAAATGAGGGAACTAAAGTGTATAATTCTAAGTCTAAGTTGTCTAAAAAAAACTAATAACTTTGTTCCAAATCGTTTTTAACTCTATTCAAAATTTTATCTAATGTGACTTGACTGGTTTATGCATTGGACCCTTCAATTGGAGTATGATTTCTTATACTTCTATGGTTAACTCATTTCCTTTAAATTATTGTCTTAATCAATTACGAGCTTGGGAATTTTGAACTATAAGTAGATTTTGTTTAGAAAAAGAACAAAAATGATCTTCTCTTGGAATCATCGCCGAGTTGGCCGTTGCCGAGTTAACCTGTCGCCGAGTTGACGTCGTCGAGTTGACCGTCGCCGAATTGGCGTCGCCGAGTTGACGGTGTCCGCAAATGGACATTTTCAGGTAGAAAATTTGTTTGAGAATATGTTTTCAAAATAACCATTAAACTTTTTTAATACAGGGTGGTGCATCCGTCCACCCCCCTCTTGTCCTCTTTTAAGAATTAACTATTCTTTTCTTTTTTAATTTTCATACAAAAATATTTTGCGAAGAGAAAGTTCATTTGTATTGCTAAAGCTGACGGGGAATCGTAAGGCAAAGTTTTGTAAACCAAATTTTCTATTTTCTTGAGAATTTTCCTCGAATTTCCTCCTGAATTTTCTTTCAAAAAGTTTAAAAAGTAAAAAAACTCATATTATATAGTATTTGATTTCTCTTCACTTGTACACCAGATTTCCCTAGCAATTTCCTCCTCGGTTCAAGCAGAGTCGGACCAACCATATTCGATAGGTTTTTTATTACTATACTGAGCGTTATAAATGTCAACGATTCTGATTCGTTAATTTATCAGTTTTTAAACCGCAAGTAATTACTGGACACAGACTCTTAGCACAACTTCCTGCGTCATAAAAGTGTCTTAGATAAGTTACGAAAAATAACTTGGCTTGAAAATCCCACCACAAATATGACAAAGGAAGCCACCACAACTATATTCTTTTTAAATTTTCCTTATTAGCGAATACTACAAGGTTTAATCAATGAACATTTATTAATAAATATTTTTGTGTTGGCAAGAATACAAAGGAGATCTGATTTATTTCTCACTAACAATGCTTCCAGCCTTTGATTGTACTTTTAGAACCTGAATCGTATTCAATTTTCTCATAAGAGCTAAAAAATAATTTTTCGTTTATTTAAATGATTGTTACATAAATACTCTCGTTATGATTGTTAGAAACAGATAAACACAAATAATTAAATAATTATGGCGTTTGTTTATTTTTTTATTTAATAATGACTGTAATTTTTAAAGTGGATTTACAATCATACGGTGCTCACAAAAAAACTTTCTCGAATACCAAATTTTCTCATTTGCAGTTTAGTAGATTCATCAAATTTAAAGTGTAAAATTTAAATTATGGGTTTCATCATGAATTTAAAATATTTATTATCGCTATCGATTTTATCAAATCAATTACTTTATTCACTTAATGCATTTAACTTTTATTCGTTTTTCTAAAATTATGGGTTAAGGAACTAAATTGCGTGTTGAACTATTTAAAATCACATTTAAAGTAATATCTTTGTATGCCCATTTATCTCATATTTAAACGTTAATGAACATTTATTGATAACTTCACAAACGCAACTTGATTTCTTCTGAAATGATGATAATCATCGTTGGATCAATTTTAATTATTATTCTTCTCGGTTGTCAAATATTCAATATTGGCATTTAAATTTAGGGAGGGGACTACTTCTCCATAAATATATTTGCTATAATATTCTCTAAGATAATATACTTTTGACTTTGATGCGTTATCTATCTCTTTAAATTGACATCTCGTGATGCTTATTGATAACATACAATTACAATAAATATAGATTAGGATATTTTTAAGTTGTATGCAGGAGATTTGTAACAATGTAACAAACGTGAAAAGATAAATTAAAAAAAATCTTCCTAGATTATGGGTATAAATTCCAATTTTCGTAAATTGAGGAAAAAAAAGTTTAATGCACAGCTTCTTTGGTTTTCTTAACCCAATATGTCAATGTTGTTACACCCACAATGAATCATCCTGATGTACAGGAACATAAAGAAACGATTATCATTATACCGGGAAAGTAACAAATCTTGCGGCTTTTATCTGTTTTGAAGGTTTACGAAATGAATGAATGCAATTTCCTTTAATAAAAAAGTATTCCTGTAATTTGGGTGTGCGTAGAAATCGCTAACAATGAGGAAAACCAAAACACAAAATTTTATGTAAAAGTGGATACGCATAGGTAATTTAAATTCCAATTTCTTCTAAATTATTGCGTAACGTGATATGAACATACAAGAAGTGTTACTCTTTAACTACCAATTTTTTTGCATAATTATGCAGTTATTTTTTAATGCTTTCTAAAAATGATAAAAATATGGAATAATAAATTAGTCCAAATTACAAAGGCAAATTTTAAAATTTTGACGCTAAGCTTGTAAAATTAAATCGTGCACTTGCAATTAGATATTTATTAATTATATTGCACACGTCAGGAAGATTTCACAAAATTTACTATCCTCTATCACTACTTGAAATTTGAGATACGTTCTACCTTTATTTACATCTATCCACGGCTCTATCTGAAATAATTGATACGTGATAAACAATCATTTCGCAGAAAATTTGTACGACATGAACGAGCAAGTGTGCATTAACTATATTTATTCATAATGTAATTTCTCCTATGTTTCTTTTCGTTACGCAATAAGAATTTATATGCAAGGATGTTGCCTTTTAACACTCTGTAGTTTTATTATTCAAATCTCATTTTTTAAATAATAATATACGTAAAGGTAAATAACTGTAAATAGCATAAGTGCGTAAATATTAATAAGAAAAAATATGTAGACATAAAAAAGCTTTTTCCAAACAGACCATGGTAGTACTTTTCAATGCACTTTTGTAAATATAAATTTTAAACCAATTCTAAAAACCAATTCTAACGAGAAATTTAGTAGAAAAAAAAATAATAGCTTATACGTTGTTTCGACTTCGAGCAAGCATAACCAATGAATAAAGAAGCTAATTAAAATTTAAACAATTTTTTTGGGAAATTAAAAAGCTACTATATTTTAGAACGTCACTAGTTCAAAATCGATTTTGATAAATAAAAATGTATCATCCTGGGAAACAAACTGTGCAAAAATGCAAAATTTTGCCGTCACAAGTTTCTGATATGCCAAACAGAATTATTTGAAGATTAGCAACCTCTAAGAAAAGTAAATAAAGCGATAAATTTAAAAAATGTGATAATTTCCCGTGAGTTTGGCAACTGTCGCAAATTTTTTAGATATTTTCAAAATAGTCTTTGATAGGTAATCTGTAATTCGATCCTTCGACTATATATTTTGGAATTGATTTGATACCTACTAATTACGTTTAAATTATAAATGGTAACTTGAATAAAAAATAAAGAAAGGGAAAATGTTTGGAGTAATTTTGGGTGTGCGGAATTAATTCGTTTAATTAATTTTGTGGGCGTCGAGCTACTGGTAAAATTTTATAGGTAAACCGCAATTTGAAACGAAAGCGACTTAAGTCTGCAAACGTACGATTGCGTGTCGATTTTGACATAAATTTTCCTGTATGTATCAAATATTAAACAATTATTTTATCCCTTATGATATTCATTCATTATAAATTTTTGGCTAGCCCTAAAGTTTTGGAAGAAAATCGATCAAAGAGAATAATAAATAAGGTTTCATTATCGAGAAAATATATCGTTATTGTAAAAGCGTCTCTCGGGTTCGACCAATCCGAGAGAAGCATTTTTGTCAAAACAGCTCTAATTGGTCGGTGAATTAATTTGAAATGAATGCAACGGCTATACTAAAACAGAACTTAATGTTTTTAGAAGCTCTACGAACTATGCTTGTAATTCGAAACTCGTCTTTACTATTATTACATGGTTGAAACCTTTTTGGGGTTGTTTGTGAGTAGGGAGAAGATTCCGGGTCAGAGTTACGTGGGTGTGTCCGCGGATCTCGCGAGAGCAGGCGGGCCAAGATGGCGGCGCCACCTGTATTGATCTGCTGAGTCTGTACCTGGCGTCTCTATAGTTACACATCACATACAGACACCTGCCGACACCCTTCTGACCACCACATATCAAACAATCTAAATCTATTTTCAGATTCCCCCAATTCTATTTAGTCCTCGTCTAATAAAAATTGACGAATATTTTCCTTGCCTTCGAATAAAATTGCGGTGACACTTTAAATATAGAGGCCCTTATCGATATTTCTAAATTAACCATCTGTTTTCATCTTATCAGATTTATTGAAGTACTCTCGTAATGCTATAATTAAAAAGTTTAAGAATCATACTCCAAGAACATGTAATTTTAATTTCGTAATGATGCAGTTTTAAGCTGATATTGAGACAAAAAGTTGATGAGATAAGGTTCAGTATATCCTTAAAAGCGATGATATAATCTAATCAAAATGATATTCCATTTTTGTGGAAACATAATGATACTGACACAAAAATTTGAAATCATTAGTTGCAGTTTAAAGATGAAAGCCATCGTGGATGTCTATTGAGAAGCTAATGAGTTTCCTTAACAAAAGAGCTTTCTTAATAAAAGTTTAACTGGGCGTTATTGTAAAGAGTATTTTCTAAAATTTTGATGCAGTCAATACGAGTAACAATCTGTGCCAAGCAGTCTTTTGTACGATGTACGAATCTCAAAGGGCACAAAGCATAGTTTGGATTAGCTATCAATTTCATCCAGTCTATCCAAGCGGTTAGGCTATGGGTAAAATAATAATTAAGTAGAATAAAAAGGTTATTGCAGTAGTCGTAATGTCACAATTAATTGTAAGTTTTTTTATATTTTAATGAATGCTTTATAAGAAAAACACAAATAAGCACTTAGCCTACGAAGATTACTCTTTCGTACACGAATAATTATATTGCGACTTTGTTGTGCCCAAATATTTTGAAACCTTTTTGTGTTAATCGACAGTTTGTTGTGTTATTGAACGACAGTGGATAGATTTTTTTTGATTGGCAAATTGAAAGGTGTCGGAGAGAGTAAAGAAGAGTAATAATAATCATATCAGCTAAAGTGCCCGTGTGTTTCCATGGTTATCTAGAAGTACACATAGCCAGCTGAATGTGGGTGATGGGGTATTTACTTGCAAATAATCAAAGGGTGTTTTAACTCCACCACACAATACCAGACAATTTTAAAAAACAAAATGAAGATTATTTTGCAATCGTTATGTTACCCAAAAAAAAACATAAATTTGCATAAACCTACGGTATAAACATTTAAATTCAAAATTTACATACACATTAAAAAATATTTAAAAATGTAAGCTAGTATGAACAACATAATTCATAAGAACACTCACATAAATTAATTTTTCTGCATTATTTTCCAGTACCAAAACAATAAAATTTAAATTTTAAATAGTCGAAACATTAAATTTTACGTTAAAGACTTACCTTAAGATAAATTTGCACGTGTAATCCATCTCACACATCGACACTAATCTGAATGCATGCAGATTTCCTCAAAATTTCCAATATGTATCAATAAACTCGTTTCACTTGTGTAAACAGTTTTTAATATTCACAATTAAATTTATTGATTTTCAACAACCTCTCGTGGTTCCACAAAAAAATTAAGGAAAATGAAAATTTCAAATTAATAAACAAAGATGTTTTCTCCCAAGATGCGTCGAACAGAATGACTTTAATTTAAAAAGATCAAGTCGACTTCAATACCAAACTACAGTGTAAACCGAACCATGTGATTGGTCGTTTTAAAAGAGAAGGGATACAGGTGACTCAGGTATGCGAAAGAGAGGATTAATGTAGATCGCATCAAATATGACAAGGATAGAATTGGTATGTGTACCAATTGTAACATATTATCGTTTTTACACAACATCAACTAAACCGATTTTCTGTTTGATGTGCTTTTTTATAGATTTCTTAAAATTTAAATTAAAAGTATTGTCGTAAAATCGAATTTTGTAATATCCAATTGCAGTGGTTTGATACCGAGCTGTTTTGAGCTTGGATGCTTTCCAACATTATCCTGAATTCGCTATCCTCTAGCCTCCCGGAGGAACGATAATGCCAAAGCCAATTGATATGGTGCATAGGGTTTTTTGAAGACAATTTTAATGACAATGGTTGTCGTGACAAAAATATAGTAGTTGCGAGAGATATCGGTTCATATTGGAATGCTATCAATGCAACGTCGAATACAACGAACATGACACGGTGTCTGTTTTTCCATTAAATGCCTACGTGTTTTTGCTTAGACCATCTATACTTAACTGTACATCTCTTAATATGATATTGTATTCACGATGAGGTTTTGACACTTTACCAAATCTACAGGATAGGTTTCTTTAATATTCGTAACGCACTTTCGCTCCATCGTTCTTGGAAAAATTTTGCAATATCAATCATAATAATCAAAATTTATCGTTTTACCTTAAAAATTTGGCAATTAATATTTTTTATCTCTTTATCGATAGATAACAAATGATGGAATCATCCGTATCTCATCTCAGACCACGCCATCACAACAAAATTTTGAAAATATCTCTAATTTAGCAGCACGAAAATATTTCGATACCATTATCGTAATAAATTCTTTAATTATGAATTATTTTTAAACTAACGTTTTTCTGAATGAATTTCCTGTGGAAAATCAAAGCATATCTTATAGTTTAGTCAGTCGCGGAGAGGAAGCAAAACCTTATTGGAAACGAACAGATTTTTATCGCCTAAATAAGTTTCTATTAAAAAGTGATGTAAACATTTATTTTCTATTTCTTGATTCACAGCTTATCTCCTTCCTCTTCTTCAAGGTTGTGCTGATTATTCCTGCATCCATTTCTTTATTTTAGACTCTATTTTATCTTAATACCTATTATCTTATACTCACGTATCCGTATTTCAAACATTTCCTATTACTAATTTTATCAAATATTTTTGAGTATTACATTTATCGGTTAAACAAAGTTGAAATGCCAATGAATAACATTTATATACAGGGTGGGTCAAACCACACTATCTAGTTACTCGTAGAAATTGGAACAAAAAATTATATTGTAAAACCCTTAAAGAGGAATCCCACAGAGTTTGATGCAGAATGTCGAGAACTCAATAATTGGATATAGCAGGGGAGGGTCAAAATTGAATTTATCGAAAAGATTTATTTTTAATACGTTAAATTTGTGAGAAAAATAATGTATTTGCCCTAACCTACTCCTTCAATATTTTTGCAAGCATACGAAATAAAAATAGAAATTAAATAATCAATAAATAATCAAAATCAAAAATCGCAAGTCAATTTATTTTGGAAGGCTAATTTTAATGTTGGAAAAATTAACCCCCCCCCCCCCCCGGAAAAGATGTTTTCAGCATAATAGCATTTAAATTTTAAACTACCCCCTATCCCCTGTGGTATTTGAAATATTTAAATACTAAATGTTATTGCTTGAACTATAGTTTTGTAGTAAAATTGTAAATAGTAGTTTTATATTAAACATTTTTACTTAAACTTTACATCGACAAATTAGCTTGATACGGGTGGTCTGACTTACTCGGTATATTATTAATCAGGCTGATCATAAAGAATTAATTCAGTGTTTATTTTATTTAATATAATCCTATTTTAATTTAAGTAATAAAACAATAAAATATTCAAATTTAAATTTGAGGACTACAGTAGCGAAGGGATTACCCAAAGCAAGTAAACCCCAAAACTGCATTTGTAAACGTCTCCTATGAAAAAAAATTATATAACGTCAAACAGTGGCGTAGTTAGAAAATGCTTTTGGGGTTGGGCAGACCAAATATTTTTCATGCATCTCGTTAATCTATTCATGCGCGCGTCAGTGGTAAACGACTGACAAATTCCCGAAATCAAAAAAATTCAAGCTATAAGCATATACAAACAAAATAGTAATTATGATATATTACATTATAAGTAATAAATTAATAGTAATAAAGCGCTTCAGGGATACAATCCGAAATATCCTTTAAGGGGGGGGGGGCAATTTCCCCCCATTTTTGAAACTACCACGTTTAGAAACGGTGGACCAAATCTAAATAAAAATACAGTAGAAGCTCGATAACGTGAACACTCGATACTATGAATATCTCGGTCCTGTGAACACCCAATTTCTTCTCAATGTCAATCAATGTTCTTAATTTCCAACATTATGCATTATATGTTTTATAAGGAATAAATATATTCATAACACTAGTTTTTGTACGCCCCGATTAGTGTGAAAACTTGCGTTAAGTTGAACATACCTTCAGGTTTTTGTGTTCACAAAATCGAGCTTGTACTGTATAATGAAAAAACCAATCATTACTATCAAAACAAAGATTGTTACGGTTTGCCATAATTGTTTAAGTACTGACCGAGAGACCGGGACATATGGTTATACATATAACTAAAAAAAACAGAAAACTCCTAAAATCCTAAATGAGCTAAATCCTACTGAACTTTTAGTATTGTAAGAACAGGGGAGTATTCAGGGCCACATTTTTAAATCCTAAATACAGGGGTATCATTAATTAATTGGTTAATTATCATAGTGTTACAAAATTGAACTTTTGGCAGCTTCTAAAATGGGTGGAGGTGATTCTAATAGACTTTTTTGCGCTGAAAACCCGTTTTACCGCGCTGAACTTACTTTTTGACAAGTTCTTTAGTATTAATTATTTAGCGACCTCAAGAACCTCTTTGTAGGCAGAATACTAAAGAACTTGTCATAAAGTAAATTCAACGTGGTAAAACGGGTGATTTTGCATGACTAAATCTCTCGACTTAAAAATGGTATATCTTCATTTTAAAAAATCGTAGAACGATTTTGAAAAAAGGATTTTAAAGCTAAGTTGTAGTTCTAAACGATGCACTTATGGAAAATTGAAAGAAAAAAATTGAGGTTTCCTGAAAAAAATCATGAAAATGGTTAAAATAGCCATTTTTTGACTATTTAAGCTATTTCAGCAATTTCAAAATCAGATTCGTTTCTTCTATTAGAATCACCCCCACCCATTCTAAAAGCTGGCAAAAGTTCAATTTTGTAATACTGTGTTATTGGTCTGTCTGCTAATTTCTTTAAAAAAAAATTAAAAATTAAAAACTGAAAAATATTTCAATTTTTCAATACCGGGACATTTTGTACATCAACCGGGACGACCGGGACAGGAGTTCAAAAAAGGGGACATGTCCAGGTATACCGAGACGAATGGCAACCCTATGGTACAGCCCTGTAAAATTTGAATACGAAATTATTATGATATGAAATTTAAAATGCAGGAATTATTAATACATACTGAAATAAAAAATTTTAATATTGAATTCAAGGTAGTAAGTAGCTTTCGTGATTTGTGATGTCGACAAATATGATCTTCTAAACAAGATACACATCATAAAGAGTTACATAACAGCCAGAGCAGTATAAATAAAATTAATAAAGGAACTGCGAGCACAACAGCCATGTAGTATAATTATCATTTTCCCTTATTTCAGCATTATTGCCTTTTAGCTTATATTTATATCAACCATAAAACCAATCAGAGAAACTTACTCTGATTGGTTAATGCTTGATAAAAAACAAAAAAATTCTAAAAGGAAAACAACAGAGTATACAGCAGGGGTCTCCAAACTTTTTAGCCTAAGGGCCAGACTGATTGCTCCACAAAGCCCCGAGGGCCAATATCTAGCTACAGTTGCTAACAAAAATATTCGAACCCCCCTATGTTAACAATGTAAATTGCACATTTTGAAACCGTTTTTTTGACATATAAAAATCGCATTTACAGCAAAGCTTCTTTTTAATCTATACATTCTATATACATTGAAAAATGTATAGATACAAAATTGAAAACAATGAAATTGTTGACAAAAAATGTTTAAAAAGTTTTGCTGTAAATGCGATTTTTATATGTCAAAAAACGGTTTCAAAATGTACAATTTACATTGTTAACATAGGAGGGTTCGAATATTTTCGTTAGTCTCTACAGCTATACCTCATTAGATTAAGATTGCTTTTTAACAACTATTTTTAGTCGGTAAATAAAATATCTGACTATTACTTTGTATGATTACTTTATTTGATTTATCAAAATAAATTGAAGAGCGGGCCGGATACCATTCACATCAGTCCAGCTCTCGCGGGCCGGATTTAGGAGACCCTTGGTATATAGTATACATAACATTTTTAAAACATTAATATCTTTTTTATTTTTAATTATATACTTTTGTTATTTTAGAAGGAAAAACTGACGTTTTTACGTTACGTTACGTTCACCTTCTAATTTTTTTATAAAAAATAATTCGTTTTTTTTTATTTTTGAGAACAAACGTTACTGACACTGGCTTCGGCCATTTACTTTTCGGGGACTAATTATGATTTTGAAAAGCCTTTGCTACAATAAAAATTGCTACAATAAATCAAATAATGGCTAGCATCTATAATCGCTTTTACAAAAACGAAACAATAAATTAATTTACTTATTTGAAGATCTGCTTGGTGTTATTTAAGTGTTCGGAACATTTTTAATTCTTTTGTAATATTTAAAATAATAGGATTATATAATGAAATTACAATATTTATTTAAATTATTATGCAAAATATAACAAAAACTAATACAAGTTTATAAGTCTATAAAATTGTTCAGTCATATTTGGGCCACTCTGATTGGGAACGTTTTAAGTTTCTCCCATACCTTTACTAACATATTGCTGAATATCTACCCCCTCTTTACGCCTACTACCGCGAAATACAAATTTAGTTATAGTATGTAATCTACGGTCTCTGAAACCGGGGGATTTCAAGAGTTTGGTAAACACTTCACTTTCTTTACACCATGAAGTAAAAGAATCGAGTAGTAACTTATTATGTTGCTAAGAACAAATAAAATTGGCCATATGAATTAGGCCAAATAATTGCGGGGGGGGGGGGGGGCTTAAAAAAAAAAACTTTTTAATTCTTCTACTTTTTTACAAGCATACAAGATCAAAATGGAAATCAAATAATCAACGATAAACAATAAATAGATAAATAATAAATAGTAAATTTTTCCGCAGTCAATTTATTTGGGGGGGGGCAAATTTTAATTTAGGTTACATAGTCTATGTATGTAAATAATAATGTTTTACAAATTTAAGAGAGTGCATCACCTTCCTCGTATCAACCGCCACCGGTCGTGACGTTGTTTTGCAAAGAAGATAATGTTAAGCAGAGAAGAAAGAATAAATTCAAAATAAACAAGAAACACTATTAATTTTCAGCTTTGTTTTTTACTGAACATTAATTCATGGTATTCTTTATGGTTTAATAAATACATATTATATTAAGCACTTACATGAGCTTTTGTACTCTTTTTCTTGGTAACTTTTGGTAATTAATCATTACGGTAATTTTAAATTTAACTATGAATTAAATTACCATCTAAACAAAACCACATGTTGTATAAATTTTGTTTATATAATTTAGGAAAACTGTTTCGTTAGTAGTTGTTCAATATCTCTTATATAATAATTTTTATAATAATAATATTTTCCAAAAGCAGAATCGCGCCACCTGTTGGCGCAATTGTTCTTTGTTAAAAACAATCTCTTTCTTAACGTTTTGATTGAAATATTTATTATGATTGAACTAAGTTTGCACAAAAAATAAATATAATACAGAACATGTTCAAGAACTATCAGTGATGCTTTAAATTGGTTTTCTAATCTTTTTTTTTATAAAAAATTCAGTTTTGAATTAAAGGAATTTTTAAAATTGCAATAAAATAATTATAACACAGGAACTCAGGAATTCATAAATATTACTTTTTGGTTTCAACAAGAAATAAACATAAACTTTCAATTAGAGAAATCAAGAAATATAATACCATACCAATGATTTATAATCAAATGATCCACGAAGTAATGAATGAAAACCATAAAAATTCAAATCATCAACATCTAATCAAAGAAAAGATTAAAACAAGAAAGAGAGGCTATACTTGGAAAACCCTAAAAGATAATAAACTGAGAGAAGTTAAAAGTCAACATATGGAATGGCAAACATCAAAGAGATCCAAAAGGCCTGAAGAGATAATCCTACCAGAACTTGGAAGAGCAGCTCATTCTAAAGTTACCCATTAACATCTAATAACGAAAGATCAACCCCCGTAATGTGAGATATGCAGAGTAATTCTAACAATAAGGCATCTTCTGGTGGAATGCCAACAATATAAAGAGAAGCAAAGCCAGGTTGACGTTGGAAACATAATTGGTGATGTATTGGCTAATAAAGAAGAAGCAACACAAAAAATAATACAACTCATAATGAACAGTGAACTACTGCGACAAATATATAAGTTATCCCAACAATTAAATATAAAATAAAATGTAAATTTGCTTAATGACCTTGCAGTTAAAATCGTTTCATTATTAAGAAAAGAAAATTTTATTTCGAATATCACTTATTTTGATTGGTCGAACCAAGTATTGACTATGTATTGTATTTTTTAATTTTTCTTTAATTCGTAACGTACAGTTTCTCATTTTTGTCTTAAATTATGAACATTAGTTTATTTGTGTTATTTTCGGAGATTTTAACATTTCCGAAATCTTCATAAATTAAAAAAACAAATTTTACCTATATTATGGTCTTGCTAATTTACTGTTTTCGAACTTAAAATTATATCTACTGAATGACCCTCGTCAATTTGAAATAAGTTCCAATTTTAGCACGAAAATTGTGCATTATACCACGAAACAAACTTTTTGTAAGTTTCCACGGAAAACACGCGTTGTTGGTTTGAATAATCTATGACAATTAACAATGTAATAAAGTTCAGTTTAAAATTAATATGTTTTTATAATTACACCAGTACGTTGTCTCGTATAGATTTTTACTTTCCGAACTTCTCAGTAAGGAAAGTATTGTAATCTGAAATTGAAGAAAAAATTGACCCCTCATTTTTTTATCAAATTTTTATGTTTTGAGGTTTCTTTAAACCATTTCTATTATTTTTGACAAATGTCTATATGAGTGAGTGTGGGTGCGTATGTACATATGTCTGTGAACACGATAGCAGCCAAGCGAAGTAACGAAATCACTCCAAATTTTAAATTTAAGTTTTGATCTGTTGTGACACAAATCCTATTGAAGTTAAGAGGGATTATACACCTGGAAACACAAAAAACGGGAAATTTCGAGAATATTTTTCGGGGAAACTATTGGAGTTATCGAATCGGGATTTTGTCTATGTAAAAATATACACTTTCAAGAATGTTTTCAATTTTTTGTATTAAAAATATTTTAAAAATCACGGGAGTAATTGAGTTGTCTACGAAGTACCATAAAAAAATCAGCGTTTTGTTAAAAATCATCAGAAACCAAAAAATCAAACAGGACATTAAAATAGATACTATTATCTAGTCTTTGTCACAGCCGATTTAAAAAATATTAATTTTTAACAATATGGCAGACGCTTGAATTCAAAAAAGTGATTTTCAAGGAAAAAATCGTTGGTATTATGCCAATAAAAAACAAACTAAAAATCGGAACAAAAAAATCCTATGACAAAGACTAAATAATTATATATACAATACCCATAAAAAAATTCAAGCTGATTGGTTCGGTGGTTTTCGAAATATTTTGGCTGGGTCTAGGACTTTTCGGCGCACCCAATTTGGCGTAGCCAATTTGGCGTTGGTAGTTCGGCACACACCCGATCTGACGCCGCCTTTTCGGCGCATGAACGATTCGGCGCAGGAACTATTTGGCGCAGAGAAGATTCGGCGAATCCCGTTTCAGCGAAAGGACGATTCGGCAAATCCCTGCACCGAATCGTTGCTGCGCCGAACTAGCAACACCGAATCGGATATGCCAAATCCTAAATTAAAAAAATTTAGAGATGCTGACGCCCGAATTCTCATAATACTTCGAGATTTTCAAAATAGAGATCTTATTGATTATTTGCGTGGACTAGCACATAATTTTGAAATGCAAGGGTAAAATATTGAAGTTAATAATTTTTTTTTAAATACCTATAATAAAATACTTTTACTAGTTTTACTTTAAATAAATTATTTTATATCTACCTATACTTTATAATATATTAGGTTGTTTTACACCTACTTGCTCTCGTAAGAAAGAAGGAGGTAAATACATATAATCTTGTAGTTTTGACTTTTGTCTTTCTTTTTCTTTTCTGTCGTTCTACACTTCCAATTAATTTGGCGCCGAATCGAGTGTGTTCCGGATTGGTAGTGCGAAATGAATCACTACAATCACTACTTTGCTACATTTTGGAATTTTAACTTGAAATTTTTACCAGACATGCTTAACTTATCAAACTAGAAGAAAATGTAAATATTGCAAAATCGCTCTTTTGGAACTTGCCAGGTGTATAACCCTCTTAAATGAAATTGTTTGGGAGAAACGGGGGGGGGGGAGTAGAGGTTCACTTGAAGCGATAAAACTTAATCTATTATAACTTTGAAAGGCAATGATAATGAAATTATAGAATTTTTGAGTAAAATAATTTTTAAAAAAATGAATAAAATTTCTAAAAGAAATCGAAAATTTTTTTGTACATAAAATTTTAGTTTTTTATTTTTATTTTTGGTTTTTGCTTATTATTTTGATTTCTGAATGTTTTTCACTATTATTGCTGATGCTCTGACGAGGTTTAGTATTTTAGTTTTTTCTATCGGATGTAAATTGGGAATTACTTTTAATAATTTGGAAAGTCTCACGATGGACACATCAGATTCTTTTTACTTAAATTTAAAAATACGTAATTGATTGTTAGTCTAGTTATTATGTAGTGAAAAGGGGTCTGGTTGTAAATAACTTGAAAATTAAATCTGATTTGCTTTGAAGCTTAAACCCTATCCTTTAGTATCCGAAAAATGACCCTATGTTTTCTACAACAAGTGCTAACCGAAACATGAGAAAAAAATTTTTTTTAATTTTTACAAAGCACAGAATCTTAAATTGGCCGTTTCCTGTAGATTCCATACTCGAAATAGGTCTTATCAAAATCAAAGTAGATAAAACGCCGTGTAAAATTATATAAGAAATTAATATTATTCTGGTTCTAGTCCATGTAGTTTCCGATATATCTCCTCAGAGAACTTCGATTTTTATCGATTTTTGCTCAAAATTCGTAGTTTTGATCAATTGATTGACAAATTTGATCCTGTTCATTTATTAATTTATTAATAATACATTCATTAATAGTATAGGTACATTGATGACTTTCCAAATATGAAACTTTATAATATTATGAAAATAATAATCTTGCAATTTAAAGCTACAATATAGTATTCTAAATCTAAAAAGGGACCAAAATATCAATTTAATCCCCAAAGTACATACAAATTATTTGTTATATTTTTTAATGCTTTTTTTAATTTTTTTATTAATTATATTAATTTTAAAATTGGAGCAATTTGATTTTATACAATTAATATTATACATCAGGAAAATATATTTAAAAAAATCGGAAAACCCATAATTAAAAAATTTATAATGGTACCTTTAGTACCAATAATATATCATTGATATTTTTACTGCATATTTTAAAGTTTTACCCCACATTTATCTACTTTTTGTTGTAAATATTACAAACGAAGTTCCAAGAGTTCCTAGATAAAATTTATAATTTTAATTAAAACGGAAAATACAAAAATTCCAGGTAGTTATAACATCAAACATTTGTAATATTAGGTATATTATAATACATAATTTTAAATAATATAAAATATAATTTTTTTTATTTGAATATTTTGGTAAACTGTAAATTTAGAAAAATTAAAGAGTATCTGTATAGTACCAACGCAATTGTGTTAGGTTAGGAACAAGCAAATAAATAACAACAAGGAGGGAAGTAACGGTATGTATTGCTCTAATTTGCATTATTACATTACTTAATTAATGATTATATTTGTTTAAAAAGTTTTAAAATTAAGATTTTAAGAACTTTAAACAGGAGAATTAATTAATTGCTTGGTTGATGTAATCTATCATATTGTAATGTTTATATAGGCGCAACTAGGTCGAATAATTTGATTTATCGGCTAGTGTAATTTTTTTTATTACAATTTTTTCATGCAATTTTGTTTATTTAAATTTTCAATCTTTTACTGTAGCCAACCAATTTTGGGGGGTTAATTTTGATTTTGAAGACTAAACCAGACCATAGTTGCACTTACGAAAAATTTGATCATTCTAGGTTTTTAATTTAAATTTAATATTTTGGTAAATTTCGTAAAATTTAGTATGCAGGGTGACAAGTCGACCTTCTGAACATAGTAAATTAACATAGGAAATTGATTTTCTTTAATTCCTGCTGCCCATCAGAACAGATAAGAATGAATATGGTATCAATTTAAAGAAATTTTTATTCCGCTTCTAAAGATAAGATACCTAACACTTGATATTTTGGTTTTTAATTACTGGTAAAAACTCACTAATAAA
Source organism: Cantharis flavilabris (assembly GCA_949152465.1). Taxonomy (NCBI): domain Eukaryota; kingdom Metazoa; phylum Arthropoda; class Insecta; order Coleoptera; family Cantharidae; genus Cantharis; species Cantharis flavilabris. The sequence continues at coordinate 90,620,889 of OX424435.1, forward strand.
ATGCAAAAAGGAGATTTTAAAAATAATTTTAGTTGCATTGATTTAATTTTATTACTGAGTTTTTGCCAATAATAAAAAACATACTATCAAGTGTTCAGGTATCGTTAGAAGCTGCATAAAAATCTCTTTAAATTGATACTATTTTTATTCTCATCAGTTGTGGGGAAGCAGGAATTAAAGAAAAATCTATTTCCTATGTTAATTTCCTATGTTCAGATGATCTACTGGTCACCCGGTATACAATGATATAACTGTACTTTTCAGCCAAATTAACAATTATCTTTTGGCATAAAACAAATATTCTAGAAACTAATCGAATTGTACCTTGATCCAGCATCTCATACCATACCTTAAACAGTGATAGAAGCAAAGATAACAGCATCAGAGGACTTTGGAATTATTAAATTAAATAGTGTCAAGTCTATTAAGTACTTTGTGTCCGAAGTAATTACCAATAATTGGGTTTTTTGAAAATGATAATTTCTTACGATAACAAAAAAACTTATGGATTACCATTTGAAGATTTTGTTATCAAATTCAAAATACTAAAACTTCAAGTGCGCAAGTGCTTCAATGATACCTAGGGTCAGCAAGTAGGCATTTTTTTACGAACAATGTCACGCTTTTAACGCAATGTTAATATGTAAACGATGGTAGTTAAATTTATAAATAGTCGCACAGGCTATGAAAACATGAAAATAATAAGGAAACAAATATTTAATTTAACGAGAACTTTTCAATTCTTAACGTTTATCAGCCTAAATGCAAAGCTTAGAAGTTTATCAAACTCAAGTGTACAGTAAATGTAACTAACTTTCACTGATGTTCAGTTTACACCAATGCGTCAAATTGATATTTTAAATTTTCTCTTGAAAATCTAATAATATTAAGCTTACATTTTTGTATCTAGAATGGGCAACTTTATGATGCATTTAATATAATATTTGATAATTATTATTTACGCTAGGCTAATAAATTGCATATATGCATTTATTTTTCAAAACTAAACAAATCATCATAAAAGGATTTCTCCAAAATTGGTTTTTTTTAAATAATATAAATTTTAATTTCTTCTTAAAAAGCTAAAATTCGTCTTAAGCATACATGTTTTCTTAGTTTTATTTCAGGACTGCTTGGATCCTGATAATTGATAATTTCGGGAAGAGTTATACCTACACTTCCCGTATAAAAGAGCAATAAAAATAAAATATTGATATGATGATACGCTGAAGATATTTGAGCCCCCCCCCTCCATTTGTGTAAATTTACGAAGTGGTTGGTTAAAATACAGATCATATTATATATAATATGATGAATAAATTTGCGTTTTTCTAAATCAATAAAATTTATCGATCTAACCTAAAGCTCGTAATTTCTACAATAATTTTTTTTTTTTTTTGGATTAGAACAAGCCTTTTTGTACTCGCAAAAACTTACCAGTAGTCTAAACAACAATAAATTTCTATTATGGTACGCAGAGAGAAATTGTGCAGAAAAATTACACAATTGCTTACTTTTTCTGCACAATTGTGTTGATTAGTAACACATATTTCTCTCTGATAATAACTACCTACCAAAATATATGTAACTAAAATTTTTATTTCAACGACACTTTTGTTTCTGGTTGTAATAAATATTAAATGCTGTTCTAATTCAATTAACGCTACGTAAATTAGCACAACAACATAATTAAGAAAAGTTAAACTATATTGAATATTATCTATATAATTATCATTCTGAACATACACATAAGTTTCAATATACTTGAACTTTTCTTAATTGTATTATTGTGCTAATTTACATAGCGTTAATTGTATGAAAATAGCACTTAAACGTAAAGCTCACTAGAATCAGCAGACTCGGCTTGGCAAACACAGTTAAAATTTGCTTTTAAATTGTTATTCGACATCAACCTTTTTTAATTTTTTTTTAATTTAATAGAAAAAAAATTCTTAATAATTGTTTTGTTAACGATGTAATAATATTATCCGGATATAATTTGTTCATGGTGAAGTAATTATCAAGATATTTAACGTTAATTGGTTAGAACCCTCTCGTAGTCTAAATATTAATGGTATAATGGTTCTTAGAAATATCTTATGAAGGAAAACATATAAAGGATTTCTTTAAATTTGTATTTTTGTATGTCAATCTCTAAAGCTCTGTAATTAAAATGTATAAAAAAAGTTGATTATAGTACAAGTTTAATAATATATTTAGACAATGAATTTACGTTTATGTTTTTATAATTTATTTAATTTTACATAACCGTTTTGTTAATAAAAAATAAATTAAATTAATAAAATTTTTGGAAATCAAAGTTTAAAAGATGCGGAAAAACACAAATTAAAAATATTATCGTGCGTTAACTGTCCATTCAAAACAGGTTTTTTATCAGGCTCAACCTGTGAAAACTAAAAACTAGAACACCAATTTCGGCAATGAAGCCAAGTAGTTTTAAAAACATTTTTAATAAGATAACTACCCACTGAAGACTTTTTATTAAAAATTTCTTCTCCTAAACTTTGGCTTCAAATATTCTGGTTTTTCATTTTATCTTATTTTATTTAATTATTTTAAAATAATTTTTATTTCATGATGCCCCCTCTTTTATTTGTTCTTTTACTATATTTTCCAAATACTTAAAATACTATCAAATATTAAATAAAGATAATTCAAAGAGAAAAACTTAATTTTTATTTACCTATAGAATATAACAAAGATTCGAGTAAGCTTATTCACCAGCAGGAAAAGTATTGATTTATTACAAAGTTAGGGTCTTCTTGAAACTCTTAAAGTCAACAAGTCTTTAAAATCAGATACATTATTCAGGTAGATAATATTATAATAATCAGTTGAAAATTTTTTATATTTGTGACTGCAATTTTTAAAACTAACACTCATAAGATAACAATTTTTCAATTAGTGAAGATATAAATCTCTTTAAATATTTTAAATAGTCTTTTGGATTCACTTTCGTTTGAAAAACAATAATTGCCTTATTCATCTGGCGTATTTTAATGACCTTCTCTAATTCTAAGGTAAATTACCTAAACGAGACAGTAATTATCTTCAGAAATATTAGATTTTAACAAAAAAAACTTCTTTAGGTTATCTAAAACGTTCATTTCCACTATTTAAGAAAGTATTTTTCGAAGGGATGAGATAATTACATAAATTCAAATTACAATATACCTAACAACAGGACCGTGTAAATTTACAACGAGTACCCTAGTTTTGTAAGCTTAGGGGCTGGTTCACTCCCTTGCTACTAATCTCAACAGCTTTTTGACTTCGACACCCTCTGATCTACTTAATCTGACCTTATTACCCCTAAAGAGCTTTTGTAAATAGGAGATGGAATTTACAGGCACCACAATCTATTGTACCGCACAATGGGGTTGTGATTGTAACGTAATTGCTGGAAGTAATGTCTGTAGACATAATGGGATACACCAATCCATATAATTTATTTTTGGTCTTAGTTGCAGGTCTCGCCAGGTCCGGCGTTCTTATCGCAATATCTCTGACAGCTTCTTGTACAAATTTGTTACATGAATTCTTCGACTACTGCATTTTTTCGTGACCAAAAAAATGTTGAGTGCCGACGTTTAAATAAATATTTACTATAATAACAATTAACAGATTCTTGTGTAATTGGACTAATTAAAAGCGTCTCAGCTTTCACTTAGAATATTTAAAGTCATAATTACTCTTATAAATTTTAATAGAAAAAGTGTTTATACAAAGTAAATGGTATTAAATTAAACTGTCAGTGGCCATCAAAAGAATAAATTTTAAAATCTGAATGATATATTCGTATAACGAATTACATGGTAGGCTAATACGAGGGGTCAAACGATGTGTTTATGGTCACAGGTCATTTTTCGCGTGCCACTTTAGCGAGGGTCAGTAAAGGGTCAGTTTAAAACCTAAGGTACTTGAATAAGTTGTCAACCCTAACATGACATAAAAACCATGTAAGTTTATTTAAAAGCCTTTCAAAATAAATTACAAAATTATTTTCTTAACCGTTTTCTTATTATACTGTCAAAATACAATTACGATTTACGATTTTGTGTTTCAGTTAGTCGAAGGGGTTAATATTTTTGATTACAATGTAAACTCAGGTATAGGTCCTGCGGATTAGATATACGATGTACGCAAAGGATTGCAAAATTTAATGTATCATGGTCATCTAAATTTTAATTTCGAAACTATAACTGTTGTTTGTAATTCTAAAACAACTAGAAATCTTGCAACAAAATTATTCGTATATTACGGTCAGAACATAATCTGCTCAAATTTTAATGTCATTATTATGGACCTTTAACCTTTTTAACTGTGAGAGAGTAAAATGTTTGCCGGACACCTTTGTTTGAAGAACAAGTGTCGTTTTAAAAACTGGTTCGCTCTAATTTAATTTTTTAGACCATTTCATATGTTCACATATCCTGCAATGTACCATAATATACGAAAAAAATAGAAACTTATCTTCCTCCAGTCGGTAGTTGTAACGTTGCAATTTAAAATTAGAAATCTAAACATTACACTTATTACACATAATATTTCAATTTAATTTACTTGCGAGATTCGTAGCACTTCTCGTTGTTAATTAATATCAGCTTTTATCATCAGAAGATGTAGATATTCACAGAAATATAAACATTAGAAAATAATAATTGGCATAAATTTCAATGCAACTCGTAATTAGTAACTAAGTTTTACGCGCAAGTGATTCGAAGAACCATTATTTTTTGAATACGTAACTCCAGATAATAACAAAAACCTGAAAATGATAATGCATATTATGAATAATTTTATATGGTGATAAAAACTATAATTTGTGTATGGGTGTCTGAGCTTATTTTGTACAAATGTTAGTGCAAACTCGTTTTGAACTGCATATATTTGCCGTAATATAATCATTTATGCAATTTCTAAAACCTAACAAAAAATCGCTTTTATTACTGTTACATTTTTCGTTTTACTCTCTTGAAAAGATAAAATCGTTGCAGTATGGCATTTAAAAGACGTCGTTGAAGATTCTATCGTGCGCGAGCAAGTACAAGTGAAATTATAAATTAATACATTAGAAAAACCCACTAAGATTAAACTTAACTATGGTAAGTCATAGTTAAAATTTAATCCACAATTAAGTTGTCGTGGTTATCGTTGTTAGCTAACCTTGGTTACGACTAATCAAGGTTAATGCAACTGAAATAATACATAATAACGAATTAGTTAACTTGATTTACCTAACCAACTCGAATTTAGGTTAATTTATAATTTTACATAATAAATATATTATGAAAAATTTTAAATAAAAAGATTATTTTTTTCTCAAAAATAAAAAACTTTGAAAATAGTAAAATTCAGCAAAAAAGAAAGAAAATATTTAAAATAAATTGAAATGGATAAAATGAACAATATTTCCTGAACTGCACAGCCGTCCGGTTTAAAATCTCAAAATTCCAGCTAACCTTCTATATTTTTAAATATTTTTTGACTTATTTTTACTACTTAATATTTCAAAAGTTTTTTTTAAATATTACGATTTAATATTTTCAGTTAAATTTTCAACTCAATAATATTATTGTTAAATTTAAAAAAATAAGAATAATACAATACGTAGAAAATCAAAAATTCAAAAACTTAAAAAGGGCATAATTAGCACATAACAGGTTTGGATTAAGAATATTTGAAATTTTAAAAAATTATGAAAAATCATAATACGATAATGCGATATGAAGTTATTTCATGGTTATTTCCAATCGTCAGTCGCATATAATCGATTAAACTGAAAAGTAAGAAAATTATTCGAAACTAAACAAAAAAGAATTTGAAAATATTGATTAACTTGCACAAAAGTTGACTTACCATAACCTCACAAAAAATATTAAATCTGAACGTTGTCACATGTAGTAATGAACAATTTAAAATAATTTGAACTAAGAAATTCTTAGCTGGCACAGCCAGTGTGAAATCCGAAGGCACTGCCCTCTTAAGGGAGGCTCCCTTTTTTTGTTTAGTTTCGAATAATTTTCTTATTTTTCAATTTAATCGATTATATGCGACTGACGATTGGAAATAACCATGAAATAACGTTATATCGCATTATCGTAATTTTTCATAATTTCAAATATTCTTAATCCAAACCTGTTATGTGATAATTAATTATGCCTTTTTAAAATTTTTTGAATTTTTGATTTTCTACGTATTGTATTATTCTTATTTTTTTAAATTTAACCATAAATACATTGGTACTAAAAACTACAAATTTACTTAAAAATTTTTATTTTGGCTTCTTTTTCTAATATTACTTCTAATGATTTCACTTTTAGATATTTTCAAAACCATTCGACCTAACAGATTTATTTGGATATTTAAGTGAATTCGTTGCCCTAGTAAGCTTATTTATCGATACATTTTAATTATAAGAGACAGGTGACATAGTGACAATTAAGCGCTAATTTTCTCGTATTTTTCAGTAAGCGAAGGTTGCTAATCGCTGCTGGTACACTAATCTACAAAAAAGTGCACTTTTTATGATTTTTATTTTAAATTTCTAATAAGGATTTCATAAATTAATATTAATATCTTTATAAAAACATTTAGAAAATATTCTACAATTACGTCAGTATACGCACACTTTACAGTTTCGTATATGGTTTCGTATGCTGTAGACATTGACGAAAATGCTAGAACTGTTATTACACACAACATAAGATTTTACAAAAAAGTAAAATTACATGTAATAGTAATAAAAAAAACCTCAATTGTAATAACGATATTAAAAAATATTGCCGAGTACAATAAAAGCACAACTGTTGAGAAATTTGTTAACAAATGCGTAGGTAATATAAACATAACCTGTCGAAGGAAAACAAGTCGTCTGGAGTAGTGAATAACATCAATAACATCTCATAACATCAAAAAACGCTTTCTTTTTAAGCTTTTCAAAAATTTTTCTTGTTCTTTTAGACAATTATCAAAATCTGTCCAATCAAGATGAACAACAATCACTTTTTCGAAAATTAAAACCAAATTCATTATTAGTCTTTATTGCGTGCATTTGTGTTACTGTCATCACATCGCCCAATTCACCCTCATTTCTAACCAAATGTCAAATTAAGTTATCGAAAACAAAACAATAAATTTACCAACGCATTTTTGAGTACTGGCCAAAACCTTTTTCTTTTTTTTTTTTTCGAAATATTTTTCATTTTTTTCAAAATTTTTTAAAATAGATAATAAAGCTTTAAACATTAGTGTTGATTGGCTCTAGTAAAACAATTGCTTCCACAAAAACGTGAAACTTGAATAATTCTATGATCAAAAATTAATGGAATTGACGTAATATCAAAAATAATGAATTAAAAAATTAAATAGCTAACGGGACTATTTAAATAGCACTTTCATGCGTTTGAAAACAAACACACTGAAGCATATTAGCGGATGGTAATGTATTCGACATAATAATTAATAATTTTATGATTGAGTTCCCAAAACGTCAATATCAAATAATTATTTAAAAATCCGATAAATTCTTGATTTTTAAACAAATCAGGAAAATTTAAATTTGGAGGCAATAAAATTCTTTAGAACTAAGAAAACCAAACAAATTGTGAAAATCACATTTTATATTTATTTATATTAATAAGTACTTCTACTAAGTTTTATATTTATTTTTGTAAATTTATAAACTATTTTTCTATATTTAATATTAATAGGTAATAATAGTAGTATATGCATTTCGTTAAGACGATTGAAATGTAATTTTTAAAATAATACATCAATTTTTCAAAAATAAAAAATATATTTCAATTTTAATCAGGGAAAACCTGAAAATGTACGAAGAAGTCGTTTAATAGGACTTTGCGTCTCAATTGTTCTTGAAAAAACTGGTCGCAAGCGGCTCGTTTCCTAAACTTGGACGCGTGTGATAGAAACGTGTCATATTGTACTTGTTTTTTCAATATATTATTATTGTTTTGTAATTACAATATTGTAAGCACACAATTTAAATTAGTCTGCACACCTACGTAATTATTTGATTTGAAAAACATTTTTACGTCAACGGAACTATGTGGCAAGCCAGTATTTGATCGCGAGTCGTATTTTATAGCATCCAATGATCCGAAAGCTGTAATTTACGTAATAAATGTTCGTAGTGTGATTGTTTTCGTCATAAGCAATTTTTGGGTTTCTTGCCCCAGTCCCAAAAAATTTTATAAATTTATTATTAATTTGAAATTAATTTATTAAATTGTTTACCACGAAAATAAAATTAGATTGGCAATTTTAAAGCTCCTAAAGATTAAAATATAAATAAAAACCAAACGTTAACAAATAATTATTACATTTTAAAAATTTATTTTAATTTCTGTAAAATTCACTTACCTAAAATTTTGTCGAACGTATACATCTTGCTAAATCTGAAATTAAGGTAAACTGAAAATTACGTCATCAAATATTTTAAGTATGATTTATAATTAATTATTATTGTTTTATAAAGATAATTTTAACGCGACTAAACCTTTTGGTTTATAATAACAATGTATTTTTACGGACTAATTAACAAAAAATTAATAAAATAAATTTTACGATCACGAGTTTTAAATAATTTATATTAGTTTCACATTAAATCACAATATTTTAAGTTTTATTTGATAAATCCCGATTTTTTTAAATAAATATTTAATTATAATTTTATTACAGCGCGAATATCACATAAGGTTGTTTAAATAATTTAAAAAATATTAAAAATAAGTTAAATAAGTTATGTAAAAATATATTATAAAAGTATCGTAAGTAGCTCGAGTGTTGCTTCATTACAACTGAGTTTAGATTCAGCATCTCAAATCTGCCAGATACCTTCAAACAACCCCTTCTTTAATACAAAGACAGATATATCACAAAATACCTTGATGAAGAGTACTTAGAGAAAGATGTGAAGTGAGAGAAGGGATAACACACATATTTAAAAATAATTTTCCGCAAAGGGGTTGAGTTAAAGGGTTGAGATTTATGCTAATCTTTGGGAAGGGATAATATCTAGATTTCTATTCGTGGTTCTAAATAAGCTTAGATTTGTCTTATACTCTTATTTCATTTTTTTCACCATTTTCCTGAATTCAACCTTCATAGCAAAAAAATTTAAAAAATTTTTGAAAATGTAGTTTAATTATATATTTTTTAAGAATTTGAATTTTTGCTCAATAAAACTACTGTGAATTGTCTACGTTTGAATCAACTTCATTGTGAGCTTCTTGAGGACTAGTAATGGTAAAATTTTTAAAAAAATTCAAAATTCTTGATTTGTTTATTTAATATTTTTTGTAAAATATAATTTACATAAAATTTGTTGTTTTTCTGTTATTGGTACCAAAAATGGTACTGTTCCATTTTTGTATAATTTGGTATATTCTGTTATTAAGCTCAAGTTCAGGAAGGCTGTAGACAACCTGTACTAAAACTAAGGCAAGTTTCATTTTGGCAACCGTTACATTTTTCTCAACGGCTGGCTGTGCAACTTTTCAATTAACGTAAATTTTGGGAAAAAATTTTGATCATGAAGTTTTACGGCATTGAAAGCTTCAGCTAAAGGGGCCCATATCAAACTTTATTTCCAAGTTCGTTAACGACCGTCTTGACATATTTTTTTGATGTAAGTAGCCAGTGGTCCATTTTTAACGTAAGAATGACCTGCATGACCATCGGCCTGAAAAGGGTATGGATCCGTATCGTATCCTTTCGCCTTAACACAAAAGCTTCAAAACTTAGGTAAGCTGACCATTGAATAAAATTTATATAACTTTTGTTTGACCACGTCATTTTTTATGTAATACGAGGTGTATTTAAATTGGGTCAAACGCAAAACGGTCTAAGGGTATCAACCGAAGTGTAGGCAGGTATAGAAGGCCCCAATCTACTTGATCCATTTTTGCATATATAGAATGACCACGGTTCGGTAGTCTTTGTAAGACATTTTTTAATATCTAATGAACAAATTTTACCTGTAAAATTGTACCGTTGACCAGAGGCCGCCTGAGAACGAATTTAAAAGAGTTCGTAAGGATATCAGGTAGAATTAGAAGGATGTGAACTAATTTTTATTTGTATATTTTTAGCCGTTAAATGACCCTCTGACCGTTGGCTGATATAAGATTATTTAAATAGAGCCGACCGATTCAAAAGGATATTACAGAAAAATCGGCACGCTACTGATGAGAACTAATTATATCGAAACACGTGTCTATTAAAATTACATTTATTTTGGTTTATATTAAAAATTCGAACATTAACCATTGTTGACACCTGCTCCAAAAATTGTTCTGGACCATAGAGTATACCTAATATTTTTGAACATCTGCACATATTTTTTATTAACTAAAAGTAATCGTTAAATTTTTGATTCATTGAAAAAATATGCATAAATAATTAAGTATGGTAGTTTTTCTATTAGTACCTGTGCAAATCCAGATAAACGATTTTTATCACTCGATTTACCAAAATAATCAATTTGAAATTTAAATTAGTGTTATCCGTGTATGTAGGTATATTTTAAATAATTAGGATGTGAATGTGAGGAAAAGGTATATATACAACGACAAATTTGTTTATCACTCAACCCGCATTATGATATTCATTGGTGTAATATCACCTGCGTGATGCGATAGTTGAGCATGGCCGGAGACAATAAGCACTAAAAGGCTAGAATAATGAACTATGCAAATTAATTTTTAAAAAGATGAAAAGGCGTTAATATTAATATTTTGCAATGAATTAACGCGTTTTTTCCTTTACAAAAACACAATAATTTATCTAATCGAGTTAAATTATTCGTTGAATTGAATTGAACGGGTTAACCCGTTTAACATTTTTACACGCTTTGAATCAAATTTTTAATTTTTAAATCATACATTCTCATTTCTATTGTTTCTTATGTATATCCGGTGACATCTATTACACTAATTATAAATGTTAATCAATGTCTCGTCGTTTTCAATGTTGATCTTTAATCTTTTGACCTAAGATACGATCTTGTCACAGGTAGCAAAGAACAATACTTAACAAAAGATTTAATCAATTTACGTTTCCGAATGTGAATTTGAAAATCATGCTGATTTTTAAATAAAACTATTTGAATGGGAAACATGCCGCAGATTTTGGCTCGACATAAATTGGTATAAAAGTCGAATTTTGACAATGTTTGTTGTAATATACGATTTCGAGGTAAAATTATTTTGACGAGATTGTTGACAATTTGGATCGATTTAACATACTAATGGCCGAAGTCTCGAAAGTTATTTAAATAAAAAATAGTTGGGCCGACTCCGTTCGCAATTATTATAAGTAAATGTAGAATACTGTAGATTATGCTGCTTTTCATAGGTAATAAACTGATAAGACGTGCTTTACATGTTTCTTGTTACAATTTATCGTAAATATGTAAAGTTATGAAACGAGGCCTTCGGTGATAATTTCGTAAAGAGAGAGAGAGAAACGTGTTGGGTGATAATGCCTATCAGTAAAAATTGACATTAAACTAAACGAGCAATTTTTAGCGTTATCTCTAGAATGTGACTCATTTTTCCATTATCGGGTATATTAAAATTGAAAAGAACATCCTGTAGTTAACAGGTAGGTGAGGAAGTTATTAATATATGCGCACATTTCTTTTTTCAGCTTTCCATTACTAATATGATCCATTCAATCATTCAATGTAAATCAATAAGGTGATGTAAATATCAGATGAGTATAAACAATGCGGTCATGTTCTCACGACCTCGTCCACTATACGTGATCCATGGCGGACTCGACGCATTCGGTCTTTGCGATTTACATAAATGTGCCTACTTTCAAAAGCCTGATGAAAACATTAAAACAATTAGATTTCGAATCAAGAGAAAAGACAGTTAAAACAACTCGTTTTGAAAAGTCATCGAGCGATGACCCTACGCCTCCAGTTTATCACATGGCTAATAAGGGCCTGCAAGAACAGCCACCTACCCCTATAATATAAAAAGAAGTCGTTAAACTTCCCGCCACGTGCTAAGAATAAGAGCAACATTATTTACACTTTATCAACGAACTTTTACTCAGGTGTAGCAACAGACAGCAGTTGTTCTAATTTTACGATCGTCCAAGCACTTTGGAATTGAATAATTATAAAATTACCTCCACCAAGCGTCCTTAGGAAGGATAATTCTGACGTCGTCGTCGCCAAAAAGATGCAAAGACTGTTGCACCCAAAAACTACATCAGCATAATCTAAATATTATTTAAGTTAATCGAGTTTTTTTAAGTTAAAAAACCACCTTCAACTTATGTTCGGTAGGCGCGTGCCGTCTGTCTCGATGAAAACATCTGCTTCTTCCTCGGTTTACTTTGATCGGAGATGCATCTTGTAATATCAGCTGGTGCTTAAGTTATCGTACATATGTCGCATTTGAAAACCGCTATTTAATTGTTGGACGGCGAAAATGTCGATTATTAGTCCTACCTCTCGGATATCAATCTCATATTTGAGCACTCAAAATAACGACAATTTTATCATTTTTGTAAATTATTGCCATCATTAATTTTCTATATTTAATTTTCTAACGACAAATCTTTCTTATGTGTAAATGACACTTAATTTCAATTATTCAAATAAGGCACCTGCACAAGTCGATTTGAATACTATTATATGTTTTTATAAATTCTAATGAAAAATATTTAAACACAGAAAACTAACACCTTATTATAAAAATAATAATTAACAATACTGTAAATTTATTCACACACAAAAAATTTAGTAGTCATTCTACCATATCCCAGTTTAATTTATAGAGTACAAAAGTTAATTTTTTATTTTAATAATATAATAATAAAAACTTCATCTGTGTTAATTTTAATGTATAAATCTTAGATAATGAAAACATCTGCTCTATGAAAAATCTTGCTTCAAATTTTACAAAAAACTCGAATCGTTAAACCTCCTGAACTCAAAATCCACTACAATTTTTTGCATAATCCAGCTGATTTGAAATTTTAATATTCTTTTCATTACATTATTATTTATGGCCAGGCTTGCACACAGACGATACGGACAGACCAAAACCACAAAAATACCATACAAATTTTTGTTAATTTACTTTCAGTTTATGCATTTTGAGATTTTAAAACTTTTAACGAGAAATTATTAAAAGATAACTTTCTCTTTTACAGTCCCCCTTTTATTGTATTATGAAAACCGTTAATTTTTGATCTTTCGGTTAAATAAATTTTACCACTAAACCCAACAAAGGTCCATTTTTGCCCAAACCGTTGAATCTAGACAATAATTTATTAGAATTATTTTACCTTTAAAAGTCTATTAGCGAACTGCTTCGAAGCGAACTAAATATTTTACAGAGTTTATTAAATTAAATTGAGTTTTCAATTCACATAATATTAGCAATCACAATCAATAATACAAAGTGCAATAACACATCAGTGCTGACTATTCTTACAATTGCTACAAATACTACCTACAGATAAAATTTCTAGCTTTAGTTTTCCTTTTAATTTTCATATTATATAATTATGTAATTTATTTTACAAGTAGGTATAATATTTAATTATAAGCAGGATCTTGCGAAAAATTATTTCCTTTGCAACTGATAAATACTTATTTAAGTAAATAAAATTTTTCTTTCTTTCAAAAAATTCAAAATATAAGAATAATACCCAATTAGAAAGTTTATTATTTTTAATCCTGCTTTACTAAATATTCCTTTTATTATGTTATATTTTGGGTTATGGTTATGGTTCGACTCCGCGGACGCCATCAGAACTTTTTTTGGCCGTCTCCTGGGACGGTAATGTCATACTACCGAGGTTTAATTTTCCTGGGAAGACTTCTCACTTCCGTGATTGAAAATTAGGGTAGGTAGGTCCTTTACGTATATGACAACACTTTGCACGCACACAACATACATAATTACAATAAGAGAGAACACCGCCAACGCATTTCATGATAAATACATAGCATCATTTACCTATTCACAATACTAAGTTTTAATAAGTTTTGGGAAATGGCTTATTATTTATTTTCACACTCCAACCAATCGGAAAGCTTTTATGCTTTACTTTCCGACCTATAGGTCATTTTATAGGTCGGGAAGTGATTACTTCCGAGCTACCACTTGATTTTTTTGCGAGTAGAAACAAAATGTGAAATAATTTTGAGTAAAAGTTAAGAAAAAATACAATACGTAGAAAATCAATTATTCAAAAACTCAATTATTCAAAAAATCAAAAAAGACAAAATTATGACTTGACAGGTCAGGATTAAAAATATTTCCTTCTGATTTCACCCTCTGGCAGTACCAGTTTAGGAAAATCTCCGTTTAAATTATTTTTAAAGGGTCATTACTACACGTGGCATCGCTCAGATTTCATATATTTTTGGGTTTATTGGTAAGTCATCTTCGTCAATTTTTAATATGTTAATCGTTGTTTATAGATTCTTATTTGTTTAGTTCAAATATTTTTCTTATTTCTTACATTTTTTTTAAATTTCTTAATTATATACGACCGATGATCGAAAATAACCGAGAAATAGGGACCTTATATGGCATTATAAATTTTTAACTTTTAATTTTTCACTTCTATAATAATTTTACAGCATCTTATTTATTTATATTTTTTTAAATATTTTTAATCCTGACCTGTCAAGTGATAATTTTGTCTTTTTTAATTTTTTGATTTTTTGAATAATTGAAATCTACTTCAAATTTTTATTTTGGGTTCATTTTTTAAGATATGAAATGCCAATATTATGGTGATTAGTTTTGTTTTAATTTATAAAAACCATATTACTTATTTTAAAAAATAATGCACCTAGAGCTCGTGCCATGTAGAAATGGACCTGACAATCATCGTTTTTCAGCAATAACTTTCTTGATTTTAGAGATACAGCAAAATTTGTAATATACGAACTTAAAGAATTTTATTAGTTCTTTAAATATGTATATCACAATATTTGCTTTATCTCTAAAATCAAGAAACTTATTGCTGAAAAACGATAATTGTCGGGTTTATTTCTACTTGGCACGAGCTCTAATAGTGACATTAACAGAATTTTTTACGTCAATTTGTAATTTATTACCCCACTCCAAAATTAGGTTAAACGTTGTACCTCACTGCACTGGTGAAAAATGTTGATGAACTCATCGACTTTATGCACTCTCTTAGCAGTTCCTACTTAAATCTATCTATTCGTTCAATAATGTGTAGTTTTTCCAACTAGTGATGTAAAACAGTACTAACCGTTGTCACAGATGAACGTTTACAAGAATGAAAAAGGAAAGGGAAACAATATTTATCACAAATTAGGGCTTAATAAACAACAAAAATGAAAAATTAAGTGGTTTTCCGGTTTCACAGTAAATCGAAAAATATAAAGAAATTACTAGCTAAAACGATAATGCTTTTTTATGAAACTAATGGTAAAAGTTCAATTTATATTTATCAATTGTCAAAGTTAAAGTTAAAGAAAGATATGCAATGCAATAAGACATTGTTACTTTTCCTCCCACCAGACCCCACTGCCCCTTATCCTACAAACTCACTGGGAAGCAAGTGCTGCCCCCAACAGTATTATGAATGTACCATAATTATCTCGTTGATATAAAAATAATATGTGATAAACGGATACAATATTATGGTTTATTATAATGCAAGTATAGTATTTTAATCTTAGGTATCGTATTTCAATGTGCGAACCTTTCCTTTAAAGTTTCTTGTAATAATAATTAGAAAGTAAAAAATCAGTAAATACAAAACATTTTTATTTCAATAAAAAAAATCTGTTTTATGAAAATTAAAAATTTTAAAATTAAAATTTCAAAAATTATTTACAAAATCAAATTTCAGAAACAAATTTAAAAACAAAATCAAACTTTCAAAATGGTCATGTTACAAAATTTAAAACCAACATATTTTCATAAGTTTAAAGTCAAAAATAGAATTAATAATAAAATTCAAATTTAAAAACTCAAAATTCAAAAACAAAAGGATTTTGGAACACGACAATTGTATTATTATACAAATAACCAAAATTCTTCGTACAGTGAGTAACGAAAATATCCGGACACTTCTATGTTAACAATGTAACTTTTTAGACATTTTTTGTTGCAAATTTCATTGCCTTTAGTTTTGACTGACCGCAACTTAAACAAGACTCTGACTCTATTGTCATCTATAACTCTCGGAAACGGTGCAAAATAATTAAAATATGAATAAGCATTTTTTCTTGTAAGTTTTATTCTCTGCATTTTTGTTCCTTAAACATTTTTCTATTTTATAGCACCGTTTCCGAGATATAGATGACAATAGTTTTTGTGTTTTACAGAGTCTTGTTTAAGTCGCTGTCAGTCAAAAATGGCGCGAGAAAATAAAGAAATTCATGTAAACAAAATTGAAGGCAATGAAATTTGCAACAAAAAATAATGTCTTAAAGATTTTGCTGTAAAATTGATTTTTATATAAATAAAAGCGGCTTCAAAATGTCCAATTTACATTGTTAACATAGGAATGTCCGGATATTTTTGTGACTCACTGTGTACAGGGTGACCGGCCGACCATCTGAACATAGGAAATTAACATAAGAAATTGATTTTTCTTTAATTCCTGCTTTCCATCACAACGGATAAGAATGAAAATGATATCAATTTAAAGAGATTTTTATTCCGCTTCTAAAGATACCTAACACTTGAGATTTTGTTTTTTAATTACTGGTAAAAACTTACTAATAAAATGCAAAAAAGAGATTTAAAAAATAATTTTAGTTGCCGTGATTGAATTTTATTGCAATTGTTTTTGTAATACAAATACCACTGTAACATAATTTTACCATAAAAACTTTTTCTTCCACAGAATAAGTTTTGCAATCATTGTTAACCAAATTTATTGTAATCTGTCAAAGTAAATTGTTGGAAACTGTTGGTTTTTAAACAAAAACAATTGCAATAAAATTAAATCAAGGCAACTAAAATTATTTTTTAAATCCCTTTTTTGCATTTTATTAATGAGTTCTTACCGGTAATTGAAAAACAAAATATCAAGTGTTAGGTATCTTTAGAAGCGGAATAAATATCTCTTTAAATTGATACTTTTTTCATTCTTATCCGTTGTAATAGGAAGCAGGAATTAAAGAAAAATTAATTTCCTATGTTAAATGCCTATGTTCAGATGGTCGACCAGTCACCCGGTATAAATATTGGATATCTATAAAATTTAGAAAACATTTTTTCTATTTTGCGTTTAAGGGGTTACGCCACCTTGAAATTTTGAGAACATTGATTTTTTTTGCAGATTAAATCATTTATACTTTTTCCAGAAATCGCAGATTAAAGGTAATTAAAAGTAAATATTAGATTTTAAGTCGCTGACGTCGAACTTTTCTTCTTTTGCGATTTTCTCAAAACTGCTTCTTCTGAACGGTGTACACGATATCTCCCGATCTACTCAACAGATTTGGTTGAAATTTACAACGGTTATTTTTTATAATATTATCTAACTTGAATCGTAGAATATTTTGATTGGATATCATGTTCAAAAGTTATAAATAGTTTAAACTCAAAATTTCAAGGCAACCCCCCCCCCCAGGTTGAGAATCACTGTTTTAGACAATGCCTAGTAAAGAAATCAAGTACACCACCAGCGAGGATTTTTAAAACAGGTCTCTACTTGTCGGCTAGTATTTCCGCCATTTTGAAAATTAATCGCTTCAAAAAAATTATTGTATACAGCCACTGATATGTACGATAAACACCCGTTTTTGTAATCTCACTTTATTTTGTAGTTTTTCTGGAAAAAAATCTCTAAAAGAGCTTATTTTTTCAGAGTCATTTTCAAAATACATATACCTGATATAGTGACTCGAACAGCCTCAACCAGAGGGGGGCACTCGAGGATTTGTTTCCTCAAGGGCCCGAAAAAATAACTACATTCCATAAATAAAAATGAATGCAACAAAAGACATGAAAAGCGAATTTTTAAAATTAGAATGAAAAAAAATTAGATAGGTATTGGGTTTTATGTATTGTTCTTTCTTATTAAAAAAAATTGCATAATAATATTGTGAAAACATATTGCCGAAAATGAAGTGAATTTTTAGTTTTTGTATAAAAATACAAAGTTTCATATTTTTCTTTTTTATTTAAAACATTTGCCACGGGACCCGACGTGGCTCTCGACGGTCCTGGACTTGAATAATAACTCGAACAAGTAATAAAATAGAATTAATTTTCTTGTAATTAAATTATTTAAACGGAAAACAGAGGTGTTAACTTATACTATTTGATAAAGTACTTCTCCAGATCACAAAATACCAAGAAAATATTTTTTAAATTAACAACAAGAAATTCTAACGTTTAAACAAGTTAATACTAGAAATAATAGTCAAAAAATAACGGGGAAAAGATACATTCGTAACTTCAGTTTTGTAAATTTCAGAAAAAATTATAAAATGTTTGGGTAGAAACCCTTTATGTCGGTTAATTTAAAAAACAAATTTTTTGTGCTTTTGGTAACCTTCTGATTGGAAAAATAATTAATTTATCAAATGGTAAGTTGACATCGCTGTATTCTTTTTAAATAATCGAATTACAAGGAAATTAATGCAATATTTTTAATTAATTAGTTAATATTCTAACTTTTCTATTTTCCTTTCATTGCTAGAATTTAATATTGCCACAATTTTTTTTCCATGGGAAATTTAAAATACGTTAAATCACGCCTGTTCTTCAACGTATTTTTACAATTTATGTACAGTCACTCCCGGTCGTATTCGGACGCTCCTATGTTAACAATGTAAATTCAAGCTATTGAAGACCATTTTTGACACATAAAAATTACTTTTACAGCAAAACTTATTAGACACTTTTTGTTGGAAATTTCATCCCTTTAATTTCTATTTATATATATTTTTTCGATTTTTCGCACCGTTACCGTTTTGTAGTGACTTAAAGAAGACTCGGTAAAATACAAAATATATTTTTATCTGTATCTTAGAAACGGTGCTACAAAATGGGAAAATGTATGTATATACACAAAATTATAGAAAATGAAATTTACAATAATAAATGTTTAATAATTTTTTTATTTCGTTGTACCAATTTTGGAATACACATAAAAAAATGATTTTAAATTTTACAGTCTTTTTTAAAACGCTGCAAAACGAAAACAAAATTTAAGAGTATAAGATTTGCAACAAAAAGTGTCTTATAAGTTATGCTGTAAAAGTAATTTTTATGTGTCAAAAAAGGTCTTCAAAAGTTTGAATTTACATTGTTAACATAGGAGCGTACAAATACGACCGGGAGTGACTGTACATGCAAGTGTGATTCACCGTTGACATTATAGCTGCACAAGTAGTATACACGAAAGCAATCCAAATGCAACTGCAGATTCTCGACCCAAAACTACTACAGCGCCAGCTATATGTCGACACATTTTTTCAGCACATTTTTATCCATAAGGTTGCCTATCTTCAACAATCTTCAATCAACGGTTAAAGTGTCACGTTTTATCGTAAAGCCGTAGCGAAATGATAACTCACAAAATATAACACCAAGTGAATATAAACGTTTTGTTTATAAACAAAACTTTCTATATCAACTATACGTATTTGATTATTTTAATATTTTTCCGCGTGGTGGCGTTTGATTATTGTAAATCGCGAAAAAGAAGACAAAGAGGCTAAATGTAAAAATCAGCAATGAGCTAGGTAACCAGGATGATATTTAATATTTAAAAATTTTGAAAATAGAAGAATTTCATACTTTGAAACAGTTAACTCTATCCAAATCCGTGAAGCAAAATAAAGATTTCTTTTAAAAAACAAAAACTTAAAAAAGCAGATCAGAAAATGTCAATAACAAATAAAATAAAATATAAGTAATGACGATGGTCCAAAGATTTTCTATAGATGCCTTTCTAAATTCTTTTATCAAATTCACTCCCAACTTGTGGATATGACTTTAGAATGTCATTTGCCAAATTATTTAAGCGACGCAACGACGTAGAAAAAATTTTTTTAATAATATTTTTGCTCAAATGATAATATAATATAAATTATAGTCTTGATAATGAGTCAATAAAAGAGTTATAGTTAGTACTTACATACTTATGTTAGTGGCAAATGTGACAATAACACGCAAAATTTAATAATATAATGTCTAACCAATACATAAAATGTAATAGAATAGGAATTACTATTAATTGTTAATATTTAATAACTAGATTGCTCAGGTTGTGCAGTTTAAAGATCGCACTGACCCGTCAAATCTTTCAATATTTTTAGGTTAGTAACTTAAAATCAACCAATGAGAGATGCGTTTTAAAGGATAGCGACACATGGCTGAATATGATGTAAATAATAAAGTTTATAAAATGATGATTATAATATTTTTTATTCAATTACCTAACATTAACATTTTTGTCAGCCATTGAAGCAAATTTATCTACAGAAATTTTTTTTTAGATTTTATAGATATTATAATGGCATCATATGAATGAAATATCTGAAGTTTATGAAATGCTGATATTTGTGACTTTATGGTTGTTGCAGATCAATCGTTACAATTAGGACGTAAATTGAAATTCCTTTCTAAGAGTTTTTTCGCATAAGTATAACATTTAATTGTGGACACCGAATAGCTAGATCCGCTACTGCACTTAACCATAATATCTTTCCGTTAAAAGTGTCAAGTGTCAGCATTAGATATAATTTGCAGTTCAATATAGGATAATAACAAAAATGTTAAATTTTTTTGGAATTCCTTGAGAATTACTAAAATTCCTTGAATTCTTTTCAAATAAGTGAAGTACTTTGAAAATCATTGCAAATTCCTCGTTAATTTTTTACAATTTTACAGGTGAAAGAGCAATCAAAAAACACAAAAATCAAATTCTTCAGTCTTGCAATAATATCAATTTATTGGAAATCCTTTGATATTACTTGGAATTCCGAGTTCATACGTAAAATATAGGTAATACAATTTTTCACAAAGGACCACGATGGACATCGGCGTCGTTTGTGAATGAATTAACGAGATTTCTTTTCTACCTTGGATTTACTTATAATATTGACTGGTTTATACTCTAGTTGAGTAATTATTTATTATTCCTTGGTATTAAGTATTAAACTTTAGAGGCATGAGCATCATGAATATCAGAAGCAAAGACATTATCAGAATCTATATTTGAAAGCAAATATATAAAAATTATAGATTGTAACACTAACTTTTAATGTATTATTGAGATATTCAAAAAAACAATTGAAATTACGTCTTCGCATTGCTAAACCAACCTATCAAGAGAACATAAGATTCACGTATGCAAAACAAACTACGTTTACTTTAATTTTCTTCTCAATTTATTTTACTTACGTAAAATATTTTAATTTATTTTTCAATCAATGGATGAACTTAACAAATTTGCTTTGTATATTGTTTTATTTGTTTTCTACCGGTTTCGCTTTTATAGCATCATCAGGTATTTTGTAATTTTTGTTAAAAGTTTTCAGTTAATTTTGAAAGATAATTTTATACTTTTTTATAGTAAGCACTTAAGTAACTGACAACTCTTTATAAAAATTGTAAAATATCTGATGATGCTATAAAATCGAAACCGGTAGAAAATAAATAAGCGAATATACTACAAGCAAATTTGTTAATTTTATTCATTGACTGAAAAATAAATTTAAAATGCTTGTAAAATGAACTCACAAAATAAATAAAAATAATTAAATATTTTAATTTAAAGAATAACTGTTCGGAAAACCTAATGAAAATCTCAGATATGCACCAATTGGTCGCGTCATAAATTCCAATTTCTATTATATGGGCTTCTCTTGAGTCTTTCCGATTTACTTCATTTTAGAAAACTTGATAGCTCGCTCCTCTTTTTTTAGATTAAACATTTTTCCATTTTTCAGAGGTATCCATATGTTAGTCACCACCTGTGTTAGTCATCAAGTTTTCCTATATGTTTTACAAAATAATGTACAGCATTTTTGTGAAAATATTTTTGTTAAAGCTCTCTTCCAGTTCCTGTCAGCTTGTCGAGTTTGTAGCAATATTACTATCATGAATGCTTAAATGTGAGATGTCACGGTTTTAAAACTACTACAACTATCTTCCATGATATCAAATATTAAAGTTTAATGTAAAAAAATGGATTAATCAATATAATATTATTTATCCAATTTTTCTTACATATATGATATATTTTTTTTAGTTAGAATAGAATTGAGATTTATTTAGCTTATCGATTTGAGCATTTCCATCAATATTGAGTAAATATTTTTTAGAATTACTCCTTACTATGAAAAGCAGTGAAAGTAGTTACTGCTTATTACAAAAGTTTTTCCAATAGAGTAATCGTCGAGTGTCTGACAAAAATTCAATTAACTTTATGCAATAAACATGATTAATGATGAGAAATTTGAATAATTATAAAAAAAAACTTGGGGTAGCTTGGGTAGTTTTAAGTCGCTAAATATCATGCACCGATATCGAGAAGTGCATATAATTTTTAAAGTGTAAAGTAATATGTATATTGTTTAACACGATAGAATGTTAAATTTGTAAATGTCAGTTATTTCGAAGCAAAATATTCTGCCGAATAATAACTACTAAAGAAAATAAAGGTAAAATAAATTGCATAATCATCAAGAAAGTCTGTTTTCGAGTTATTTTTACGCATGAGCGTGACAAAACGCAATCGCTCCCTAATTTTCGTATTCCCACTAGAAGTGAGAATCAATGTTTTCCTGTTAATTAGTCAACATACATTATGAAGACACTTGAAATTGTCTGTTGGGATTAAATTTACTTTTGAGTTTATAAGAATTTCGTTATTGGGCGAATACGAACTGCGACTTACGTTACGTGCGGATAATGTATTTAATTTAGGAAAAGTCATTGCACACAAATTTGCACTTTTAGGGTTAAACTCTTACTTGATTATGAAAATCGATAATAAAACTACACGATCCCAAAAAGTGTTCTCCCCATCTATTTACCTGAGATGACTCACAGGTAGGTCCAATAAAAACGGAAACATCTACCGTACTCAAAATAGGGTGCTAGAGTGAAAGCAAAAATGCTGCAGTGAATATTTGGAGAACCAATGAGATGGCGTCTAGAGACGTCGCGACGCAGACACGGTTGCTATGTTACAACAGAAATATACAGACACTATAAAGTCCGACTTGGTTATTCACCAAGTATTTTTTATTACAACAACCTTTTGTATTTGTATTTTTTAGATTGGTATTCAAACTATCCGTGCATGTTCGGCATACAAACATGTGAGGAAAACTTTGTTTATAATAAAGATGTCGCGATGATACTTCTGTTTCCCCTTTTCGATAGTATTGCATTTTATAAAGTTATTTCTTTAAAAAGTTTTGTTGCAATAAATGGAAATTACGTTTAGATAAAACAGTTCCAAGCGGATCATGGGTTAATCGGTCGATATCCTGCAGCTTCAAAAGCATCGTTCCTGTTACTACGGTAACCAACCGCCCCTTGCACCTGCGACTGACAACCACCTACTTTAGAGCTTACAAATCACCAAGCTCATTGCTCCATTATCTAGCTTTATAAATAATGCACAAAATCGACCATTTCATTACTTTGTAACGTAAATAAGAGAAAATAATGACACACAATTATCGAAAATAGACAATGCGGCTCTGGTTGAAAAATGTATAGTATATTATAGGTAATCTGCTAATGACTCTACGGGCCAGCTAAATGACGAGATCGTTAGATTTGTAATATAAAAGACGAAACTCTTAGAAATGCATTGTAGTACGAACAAAAACAATTTGGTATGGTCAACTCACAAAGACACTGAAACCATTTAATCTCGCAACGGAAGTGTTATTCGTTTCCGGTACAGGAACTCCCTTGCTTCTAAGAACCGGTTGCAGGTAGATAACAACGCATTCATTTCAATTTCTCGCGGACTTTGTCGTTTAGTCAAGACTGCCCTAAATGAAAAAATCTTTCGTCCAGAATATTAGCCATTGTAAAATAAAGGGTCAACCAGTTTATTATGACTCGTGCGTAACTTTAGTTATGATATGGGCAAAAAATTACACCTAGCGAAAGGTAGGTCAATA
This sequence comes from Cantharis flavilabris, assembly GCA_949152465.1. Taxonomy (NCBI): domain Eukaryota; kingdom Metazoa; phylum Arthropoda; class Insecta; order Coleoptera; family Cantharidae; genus Cantharis; species Cantharis flavilabris. The sequence continues at coordinate 90,645,058 of OX424435.1, forward strand.
TATCATATTTATGAATTTGTGAGGAACCGTTTTGAACACCTTTCGCAGTTTGTTTGTTTAGAATTAATTAGTGTTAAAGACGTTACGAAATATACACAGCATACATTTGCCCACTTTTAAACGGTTGCGTCGTCGGCCGCCCCGAACGTCTGAATATGTAACTATTACTAACTGGAATATTTGACCATAAAAATAGGTATTTGTAAATACAACTTGTTTGTAAATTTTGGATTAACTCTGTGAATACGAGATTAACTTTGACCACAATCACTTTTCAAGTACTTGAAGAGATATTATCTGACGGATGCTGGATACTTTGTTGGAATAACAATTACTATTGTGGTTATTCTGGCGCCGTTGCTATATAAAAGAATATAAAAAGATTTATTTTTTTATGCAACTTAAAAGATGTTTTAAATAATAAAAAGCAAAGAAATCCAGTTTAATATATTCTTATGTAAAAACTGAAATGTCTAGCGGATACAGGCACATTGTTTTCATCAAAGCAGATGTTTGGACATAATTAACTGATTGTACAGGTATACCTATAGTAGTGATGGCATATATTGTCATTATCCAGCTACATCGAGAGATGTTGCGTGAGCAGATGAAAATGAGACAGCTGGAACACGGGGTGGTTATAATAAGTACCATACGACCAAATAGCCAACTGCTCATCATTTCAACATTAGCATTAACACCGCAAATAACTACGATTCTTGATTAAGAAATCACGCATAACTTGTATACTACCTAAATTAAATTTGAATCCATTAGTGTGGTGATCTACCCGAACCGATTTCAAATCAGATCTCCTCGCTACTATACCGCAGCACACAAAACAATAAAACCAACCGACTTAACGCTTGTAATTTTACAATCATAATTACAGGTTTTGTTGAAAGCGACTAAGATATATTGCACGAGGTAAAATTGATTAAAATGTATATGTATGTTTATTTAAAAGAGTATAATTTAAAATATTATAAGCGCTTAATTGTATTTTAAGAAGACCCAACAAACGATCTGTTTTTGGAGAGCCAAATTTATCAATAAGGCAGGAATATAAATGTAAATGATTATATTATACTGTTTTTCGTTTCCCAACAAGCCATTTAATTTGAAAATTAAAGCGTTAAATATTCGTTTTACTTCTAAGCCGGAAATGTTTCGACTTGAAAAAGTTCGTTAGACGATTGCTTTTAAAAGCTAAAAATTGTCATTTGATGGAAGTGGAAATGTAAAAAAATAATAAATTATATTTGTAAATAAAATTTACAAGTAATAGCTATGTACTATTTATATATTTGTCTTGTGCAAAACAACAATTTTCGACCTTACATAGCAAAAACAATAAATATTAAAAATTGACATTAATTTTTTCTTAGATAAGCAAAATGTAATTGTTATGCTTAAGCTGAGACTTGATTTATTTTCAAATTTATTTTATATATAATGCACAATGAAAATGAGCCTGACAGGATGTGTAAGATTTACTTCTAAAATAGCAGTTTATTCAGGTGATCAAGATGATACAAAAGATTATGAAAGCAAGAGTTAAAAATTACCTAAAGAAATTAAAGTTGTGGGATTTATGCTAATTTTCATAATTGTATCCGAAAATTTCCATTTCAACATAAATATTAACTTTTGGAGTTTTTGATGAGATAATAAATACGGAATGGAATGTTTCCGAAAAATATTTTATACAAACATGCACGTGATATTTTTGAATAAAATAATAAATTTTTTAACAGTCTATCATTGATAAGTTTGGGGTAGAAGTACTACATACAATAAATATGAGATTTTCCTTTATTATCACAAAATAATAGTTAATTCAATTCCAACAGTTGTGTTGCATATCAATTTGATTTCCAACAGGTGAACCCAATGTACAATTTGCATGAAATTCAAATAAATCTCAAAATTGCATTTATTAATATTCAACATATTAAATAATTAAATAATTAAATACTGAAATATGTTTTAAAAAATCACATGATCGAAAACGGTCTGTGACGTCAAATGCCAATGTACCTATAGGTTACTATGTTAATTATTCTCAGTAGACATAATTTTCATAAACTGATAAAAATGTTTTCCCTGTTTTTAAGTATTATCCATTAATTTTCTTAAAAATTGTATAATTCACTAAATTAGTTCTAAATAATACACAAATTACATTTAAGAAACAATTAAAATCTCAAAGAAGTGTTTAGCATATTTATATGTAGGTTCCCTGTCACTTCATTTTCTACGTGAAGTGACGTAAAAATACTATAATTAAACCGCCATTTTTAATCATACATTTTTGCACTACAAAAATACATTTAGATTTAAATGTTTTTCCTGATATAAATTTAAAAAAATTAACACATTTAATATATACAAATTGTCCATTTCAGGAAATAATGTTGCATCTGGGAATATAACAATATTTTTTACAATGAAAAACCTACTACTTTACGTGGAGTTTTAACCATCAGGATACAAAATTTTGTAAGAAACTGAGATTCTACTTAACCCAGGAATCTTAAAAGTCTGTCAAGTCTGAAAAAAGTTTAAAATTTATTGACTGGTAGACCAAAAGAGAGCAGGTTTAGCCTGCTTTTATAATTTGTCAAATAGGAGTAAAAATCTTATCCAATGCATACTGATTAATATCAAAAAAAATATCGGGATATTGGAGCTCTGAATACAATAACTATAAATTGTTGGTCGACGTTTCGGTTTATTTACTAAAAACCATCTTCAGGACTAAAAAAAAGACAAAGTCAAACAAAAACGGTAAAAACTTGTCAAATATTAATTTCTAAAAAATTTCGACATTTCGAAAATGTATTTAGAAAAAAATTAATTTAGCAAAAATAATGTATAATATTTACTTTCTGTTTAAATCATCATAAATAAACAAAACATCATAATTAATGTTTTTTAAATTTGATTTTCTTAATATACAAGTGCAACAGTGCAAATTAAACATCTCCGTTAGGTAAAACCATAGACCCAACTAGGTCCTATATTTTGGGAAGGCTTCAAAGGGTACAAAAAATGAGTTAACATTTTATTATTCTTTTAATTTTCACCAAATTTAACTATATTTTACTATTGTTAAAGTAATTATAGAATGTACACATGCACTTAAATAATTTTTTGCTTTTGCTACAACATGTTTCTCAAAAGTAGTTTTTTAAACTCAAAATATGCTTTTGTTTTGTAATACACTCAACTAACCAGCAATGAAGAGTTTATTTCAGTCAAATATGTTTGACTTTTTCTCTAAACGGACAATCATTTCTCTCGTCTTATTCATCGGTGAATTTTAAGTCATACTCAATAAACACATACCTAAGATAAGTTAATTCAACTCCAAAGTACAGTTTGAATTAACGTAAAATTCACGTTATTTTAACGTTGTGCCAGAAGTTAATTTGAATCTACAACTCTCGTAACTTAACGTGGTTCTTGGTATGCGAAAGAAAATATAACACGGTTGGTGCATAATCCAGAATGATGACAATAATATAGATATCTTGTCGTGTTACAAAATCATTCATTTTATAAAATTTTTGAAAATTTTAATTTTTTGATTTATCATGTACAAGTCAAATATTTTTTTGTGATTTAATTTTGATTTTAAATTTTTGTAAATATGGGTTTCGATTATTTTTATATTTGAATTTAATTTGTAAATATTTCTTTTAAAATTTGTAAACTTTTGAATTTTGTAGGTTTTTCGTGCTGACAATTTGAGTTGGTACGAAAAGAAGCGATACTCGCCCTTTCCAAGTAGGTCCGCCGAAGCGAATGGACGTATTTCCGCGGGAAGGACATGAGAAATTTTTGATGTGGGTCTAAAGTTTAAGATTTTTGGATTTAATTTGAAAATAAAGTAAAACAAGTGAGTAATTTTCTTGTTTTGTTTAATTTGGAAATCATCCAAAATTTGGACGACATTAGAATTAGTGCGGCACCTGACTTGATTGTGCACTTGCGATTGCAATAAAATTTTGAATTGAAATTTGATTTAAAAATTATTTAAAAGATGTGCTTTATTAATTTGGTTTATGAAAAAATAATTTGAAAATTTTCGTTTATTTGAAAATTTGTCACTGCAATAACTCACTACTGAAAGGTTTCCTCTTCCAACTTGGAAAGCTAACTGGCGAACTAATGTTAGAAAAGCAAGTTGGGAATAATTTTATATTTTTTATAAAAATATCAAATTTTAAATACAATGCTATTACTAGAGTACGGACTTTTAAGCATAAATATAATAATGAAAATAGCGATTAAAATAGCACAAAAAATTGCCATTATATGCATAAAAATAAGATTTAATCTTAAATATAAGCATTAAAACATCTTCTTTTTTTAATACAATTTATTTGAAAAGTACCTAACACAAGAAAAAAGTAATAAAATAAAATAAATAGCAATGAACAGTAACATAATATAATAATATCTCTACATCGTTTCTAAAAAAATGCAATTATTACATTTTTTTCTCAATTTTTCATTCAAAATTTATTGTGACGATCACATTTTTAAAATCGGAAAAACTATATTCTATACCTCCACACATCCACATTGTTTTGTGTTATTTTAAGGTAAATTTAATTATAAAAATTTGCTTTTAAGACACTTTCTATTTGCTCTAATGTATAATTTTTTCGGGATGTATATCCTAAGTAGGGTTACCAGATTTCTTCTGAGCAAAAAGAGGACACGCCGTCGAATTAGCTTTTTTTTTAGCTTTTTCCCACCAAAAATAAGGAAAATAATTTAAAAAAATTAATAAGGTTGAATTTTGCATGATATTCGGAAAAAATTTTCGAGCAAAAAAATGTTTTTTGCGAGCTTTTTTTTTAAATGGCCGCGAGTTGGCCAAATAGAGGACATCTTCCTTCAAAGATCGAAATATATACCGGACAAAAATTGGCCGCCAAAAAGAGCACTTGTCCAGGAAAAACCGGACGTCTGTCAGGCCTAATCCTAAGTATTATATTTATTGTAAAAGAAGAGTTGTTAAAAGTGTAATCCTATTTCTCCTTATATAGATGGTTAATATCCGCTGGATAAAAGGATTAACGGATATGCCAATTAAAAATTGAATCCAATATTTTTTTCAACGCTTTTTAGTCAAAAAACTGGAACTTTTAAAATGGTATTTTGATAGATATTTACCACATCTATAGCTTCCGTTAAGGGAAAATCTATTGTTTCCAGCTACCTAATAGTTAAGATAATTTAGCTTAAAAGCGCTTTTATAAAGCTGAGTTTTAGTTAAAGCTCCTTTTATTTAATAATTTAGCTTAGTCGAAGAGTAGACGTATGACGATTTCAATTTCCTAGTCAAAAAGAACACCAAAATTTTGTGACTTATAAAACCGGTTAGGTCAAATCGTCATTAGCTCCCGGTCTAAAATAAATGTAGCTATTTATGTGTTTACTGAAATTCTTTTTTAATTCATCGAAAATGTGGTAAAATAAGCACTAAAAATGCTTAAAAATAAATCTAAACATAAAAGTATCAAAATAAGCATATGAGCATAAAAAAACAGCGCCAAATGCCTTATTTTTATCAAATTCACGGAAATTTATAACAATTACACTTCTGCTATCAATATTATTTATGTATAGCAAATTTGCTAGAAATCAATCAATTATTAAAACATTTTGACCTCAAATTTAAGTACTCCTATTATGTCTTGTCCATTTTTATTTACTTTGAATTTATATTTGACTTGTGCTTTTTTTCTAAATTTTTCAGGATTTAGTCATAAAGCTTTTCAGTGTGACATTAGAGGCTCATGCACTATTATTACAAATTAGTGAATATTCAGATGTCTGTTGGTTAGCTCCAGATGAAAACTATTTCTCTTCAGATCTCCAAACCGTAGCCTAGCAGGTTCTATTTCCAGATACTATTCAAAGCTAGCTTATTAGTAAATTTGATTACGTTTTTTTAAATATTAATTCAAAATATTACTACTTAAAATATTAAATATTTTTCAAATATTAATAAGACACACTCAAATGTTTGATAATACATCAGGGTTTTCACTTACGATTACATTTTATCATGCATTTGATGCGATGATTGAATATAAAAGATATTTGATCGGACTGATTAAGATTTTGATAAATATTCAAATTGGATCGGGAGCTATAAAGTATTAATATGTTAGTCTAATCACGTTAAAAATTATCTTATTGTTAATGGTAAGTTAAAGTTTAGTCATCTTTTAATCATTAAAACCATGAATAAGAAACTGTGACTCTCTATAAGAGAGATTCCATACAAATTAACAATGCAATATCTAATTATTTGTATGGATTTGATGCCACCGCATTCTATCGTTGCTCACCCATTGTTTTTGTTGGGATTGCAGTGCTAATTAAATCACAAATATTTAGGAAGCCTAAAAGTGACAAGTAGAACCTATACTAAACTGATGTAAAAATAATAATAAAAATAAAATTTCGAAAGTCAAATCTTATTACAAAATTAGAGTTAAGGAGTAAAAGTGACAAAAAGTTTTTAATTAATTGAGTTGATTAATTGCTGTCAACATGATGTGTGTATATTTGAATTTATAGTTGAAAGTGTGTCCTCGTTAGCAGAACTTATTCTTTGTACCAATAAGAGCGAGAAAATATATTAAACAAAATTGATGATTTTGAAAGGCTACAAGACTCGCGACGAAAAGTTCTACTTTTTCTCCTTCTGAAACAATATGCTATTTTTTATTAAAAAGTAATTAATTATAGATACCTACTTTTTTAAAGTAAGTTGAATAGGTAAATTCAGTGCTATTAATGAAAATTAAATTTAATAAAAAAGTTAATGATAGTTTTCAATTATTTATATTTGGAACTCATCATCATTGACATTATAAAATGTAGTTGTTTACTCATCTCACGGTTCCAAATTTAATTTACTAAATGATAGGAGTTGATTAAACGGCATTGTGATCGCGTGCCGTAGGGAAGCTGTGACATTTAAATGTAACATTATAGGTCACGGGGAGTTTCATATATCAACTAAGGGTGCGATTTTTCAATTCAATTTATCTTATACTGCGTGGGATGTGTGCTACCCTAATTACACTAGATAAACAGATCGTTTTCAATTTGGAAAAAAAGTAATCCATCTACCATTTCCAAAATATTAAAATACTTTTTTTGGCGTAACTGGCCCAGCAACCGGTAACAAAAATATGAAATAGAATACTGCCTATTATATTTTACCATAACCGTCCTGCATGCTTACAATAAAATTTTGCATAGTAAGATCCGTTTTCTGTTATTTGAGATATTAATTATTAGCCTCAGTGCAATATTGGTCTGTTGACTTTTAAATAATTGGTATAACGTAATATAGAATACTAATGGACTTCCTTCTTAAGATAGCGCTAAAAAGGATCAACTCTTTAATCTGGGAATGGACCTTCTCGTTACCAGGTACAATATTAAAGGGTGAATGATAATTAAGGTGTCCGTTGGTCACACGGTTAGGTCCATACTAAAGCAGATGCTGCACATCTTAAAAAAATTTAATGCTTCAAGATTTATTGCAGGACCATTGCATGATTTTGCAATTTTTGCCAGGACCTATACAGCAACAACGATGCAACTGCAATTTTTTAAAATTAAAATTTTGGAGAATAGATTACAGAATAGATTGGAAAATAGAGAATAGATTAAAATAAATAATTTTAAATCAAGTTTTAACACCTTTTCTTTTTTTACAAAACTAAAAAGTTTAGTTATGCATTGTGGCATCGAATAAAAATAGGAAGTTATAATTTTACCATTCCTTAAAATGTGCACGTCCATTTCATTTGCATCTGTCTTTTAAAGATTCCGATACAAAAAAAAGTATGCATATTAGAAGGGTAAGTAAGTTTTATTCACAATATTGATTAATTCTTGTCATCTTTTCTAAATAGCTAACATTAATTTGAAAAAGAAAAAAGAAAACTTGATGTCTTAATAAGTGTTTGCTAAAAGAAACATTTGAAAGCAGGATCATAGCACCCAAATTTTTTTGTTAGTAAATAATATGTAAATAATTTATTTCGTATCATTAACCCAAGCAAAACAAGGTACCTTTCATGATCTACCAACGAAAGAAACTTAAAAAATTTGACCGCAATTTTGTGATGCAATTAATAAAAAATTTTATTTTGAAATTGTTGAAGATTAAAATATTTTGCACGAAGTGCAGTGTGGTATTTGTTTCGAGCTGCTGATCGGAGCAGATTATCAAACATTGTGCAAACTTAGCCTGATTTATAGACATGCGTTACCGAGATGTTGCAACTCATTACGTACGCATTTCCGACTGTCTTCTATTACTGCTTAGGTCAAAAAACAACTTGGTTGGCAGGATGTAATCTAAGAATATTGTACGAATTAGATTGATCTCAAATGAGAGGAATGGAAATTACAGTGGACAAAATTACAATTCACTAAGCAGAAAGTTGAAAATAAGTTTTTATTTGTTCATATTTGTATCTCTCATGCTCAACTAATGGATATCCTTTTTTTGGTGTTGAATGTACATAAAGAAATAATGAATTATTTATGAAAATATTATAGCACATAATTATTCTAAATGATGGCACGAACAACATTAGATATTATTAATGATTATTTGCTCTTGAATGATTCTATTAATTGGCTCAAGACGCTTTAAGTTTATTGGATTGCCCTTCTCTAATTAATTAAAAAGATTTAATTAGTTCTTTGTAGGCTTTAAAATTAAATCAAGTTGTAAAAAATTAATCAAGATATTTGTTTGGTGGCGTAGAATTTTTTTGTTTAATAAACTTTTATTCAAATTTCTGGAGAAAAGATGTTTTCGCCTGCGATCAACAAGGAAACTTCTCGTGTGCTGCGGATGTGATCAATCAATCAACACAATTTATTTACGATTTTAGCATTTCAAATAAGGTATAGAATACATAATTTTGGATTTGGGCATCTCTACCCTATGTGAAAACCACTGTATTGCTAACATACCGTGGTCCAAATTCCACGTTATTTTTTCCCGCCCATTGTCTATTGCATTATTGCTCTCGGCCTTATACAAATGAGCTTTAGGATAGTTATTGATTTCCAACAGTACAGTTTTGTGTCAATACCATTTTAGAAATTTGCCTACTAAGCCTATAGGTAAATTAGACCCTGCTAATGCCACTACATAATTTTGATGTTTATGAATAATTCAGAAACTATTTTTAATTTATGTCTATGTATAGGAGATAAGGCAAAAATATAATTTTCATTCAAACAACAAAAAATGTAGGCCGAAATTACGGAACTGATGAAATAAACTGCATACCTTAAATGTATAAATTTTCTTAATTTAAATAAAATTTCAAATACTCTTAAATTAATTATTGTAGGGAATTGGATGATAATATTCAGGAATGTCTTTAATGGATCAACGTTTTGGTCCGTTTACTGACCCATTTCAAGGCTGCCAATAAAATATTAAATTTATAATAAATTTTTAACAACATAAATACTTATGTAAAATTTTCTTTGAAAATTAATTCCTTGTTTCTATACAAATAAGAGTTCGTTTAAAAAACATTTTTTCATTAAAATATTAATTATATTCTACCGGAGTTACCAGTATACAGTGCCGTAGCTTATATTTTAATTCAACTCCGGATGAGGGCTAAGTAAATTACGCATTCTATTTAAAAAAAACTGTTTGCCCATACTTTTCTTAAGTTCTTGTTTTCTTTAATATCAACATTTTTACTAAAGTGCACCATGTTTTCTTAAAAAATCATTTCGTTTACATGTAGAATCTGTCTGGAACTCCTCTGTTTCTTCTGTACTTTCTTTAGTTTTTTCTGTATCATCTATGTCAATATCCATTTTATCTCAAATAACTTTGTAATTTTACATTTTATTTTTCTTTATATATTTACATTTAATCGTTAAAGGTATTTTAAAATAGTTCTAAACCATGATATTTACCCCCCTCACCCCATTGCAATTTTAGATCTAAAATACCTGTAATTACCTTATATGTATAAGTTTTAATTTTTGTTTCTATTCATTTTATCTTCGAGATAAAAGTTTCGAGTGAAGTTTTCAAAAAAGTTGACGAAATGGTAGCTTATTCTTTTCTCATTTTGAATTTTAAATTCAAAAAAGTCTAAATGGTAGGTACCTATTTATCACTCTTTTATTTTCACATTTACTAATTTTGTTTTCGAGATATTTCAAAAAATTTCAAAATTTTAAAACCATTTTGAACTTTGGGTCAAAAACTATGTTTAATTATACCTAAATTGTTTCTTACCTCGTTTGAACCTAATTCAACTGTTGTTACTTTTGTTTGTTTGTTTTTGAAAGCTGCATAACTTGCAAGGTAATTTAAGAAGTTTTGAACAGAGTTCTTTTTCTTTTTCCCCAATTTTTATAGGAAAATGTTTTTCTGTAGATTTGACTGATTTTTGGATATGTTGAACATCTCATCATTCTGAACAAATATCTCAATGGCACAACTTGATGTAATGAGCAGTTTCCAAATTATAAATTCTAAAAGGTTCAGATTTAACAAGAAAAAATCAATTTCGACTCGATGTAATTAGGTTGATCGCCAGTCGAACATGGATGAGGATGTACAGTGGCTAACGAAAATATTCAAACCCACCTATGTTAACAATGTAAATTACATATTTTGAAATCGTTTATTGTCATATAAAAATCGCTTTTACATTTTTTTTTATTGTTAATTTACATTTTAACATTTACATTTTTAAATTTACAGCAAAATATTTTAGACATTTTTTGTTCAAATTTTCATTGTCTTTAATTTTATATCTATATATTTTATAATTTTGTCGCCTACCTTTTGACTGGCAGCGACTTAAAGAAGACTCTATAAAATACAAAAAATAATATTACCTGTGTCTCAAAATCGGTGCAACGAAATAGAACAATGTACTATCTACTTAATTGCCACTTAAATTCACAAAACATAGGTGTCAATGCGGGGGGTCTGGAAGGCATGGAATGCCCTCCAGTGCACCCTATGCCAAATACCTTCTTGGTAAATATTTCTCATCTGAATCTACGTCAATTCGAGGTATTTGGTAAAGAATGTACTGAAGGGCATTCCATGCCCCCCAGACCCCCCAGATTGACACCTACGTTTTGAATTTAAAAATAACTGGGGACATACAGTGGCTAACAAAAATATTCGAATCCTCCTATGTTAACAATGTAAATTGCACATTTTGAAACTGTAAACCATAAAAATCGATTTCACATCAGCAAAACTTTTTAGACATTTTTTGTTAAAAATTTCATTGTCTTCAATTTTGTACCTAAACATTTTTCAATTTTGTCGTCCCTTTTTTGACTGGCAGCAACAATCCACTCCAGTGGACACCAAATAAGTACAAAATAACTCAACTTGTCGCAAAATTATTAAACTAACAAAACTGTTGGTGTTTTAAAAATGCTATAGTTATGTCAAAATCGACGCAAATATGTTTAATGAAATTAATTCAAAAAGTGTCTATGGATGGATGTAGAAGAAAGTTAAGAAAATTATTACATAATGAACAAATGTATAACGAAAGCAACCCTTATTATGGGTACTGCAAGAACACTTTGGGCTTTACGTAATTTAAAATTTTTTACATGTCCATTGCAGTGGAAATCATGCACATTTTCATTAAATTCAATAAAAATTAAACTATTTTCTAATGTTACTCTTCATTATAGCGAGTTCTTTATAATGATGATGATGATGATGATGAGTCAAATAACAAAATTAAGAATTTACAAAGAGATCAGTATGTGGGAATCGAGAATGATGATATAATATTTGAATTGCCGGATGGGTCAGTCTTAGATTCTGATGATGAGCATGTTCCAGTAAATAATGTTAGTCCTGATGAAGATAATGTAGATGATCAATTTGACAGTGAGGATGATATTCCTTTAGCGCAGCTAATTGGAAAAAATTAAACCAAACCAAAGAAGGATCTAACTAAGAATAAAAATAAGAGAGACTGGGGATGGCATAATAAAGACAGCATGTATGGTCTAGGTTCGCTTCCACCTTTTTTAGGCTCCGAAAATGTTAATATAACCGAAGACACTCCTGTCGAGTATTTTTTATCACTTTTTACGCAAGAGATTATGGACAACATCGTGTTTCAAACAAATTTATATGCCAGTCAAAACAATAAACAAAGTTCTAGGTTTACCAACAGTGAATTGCACGTGTTCTTAGGGGTAAATCTTGTTATGTCCTATACTTATCAGGTATCCTAAGATACGTATGTACTGGTCCAGTGATGATGGTTTGAGAATGAATCTAATAAGTAATTTAATGTCCGTTAATCGATATGAAGCGATACTGAGATACTTACATTTTGTAAATAATGATGATTTAGATAACAACAATACCGATAAACTGAAAACAATCAGACCTTTCCTAGATAACCTACAAAAAAAATTCTTAGCAACAGCAGAGCCAGAAGAATATCAATCTATAGACAAGAAAATTATACCACTCAAAGGTAAACTAGGTATAAAACAGTACCTTCCAAAAAAACCTAAGAAATGGGGAATCAAGGTGTGGGTAAGAGCTGGAGTTTCTGGTTATGTATATAAATTTGAAATATATCAAGGAGCGGCAGGAAATCTAAATCAAATAAGTGAACTTGGTGCTTGTGCAGACGTTGTTCACCGACTCAGCGATGACTTGCAAAGTTATAATTATAAATTGTTTTTTGATAACCTGTTTTGCTCTATTCCTCTTATTATAAAATTAAAAGATAAAGGGATATGGGAGACAGGTACAATTGGAACAAATCGTCTACAAAACGCCAATTCAGTTCTAAAGTCGGATAAAGAGTTAAAACGCGAAGGCCGAGGAACCGTGTCTTTGGCAACTACAAAATGCGAAAATGTGTTGAAGTCGCTGCCAGTCAAAAAGGAGGCGAGCAAATTGAAAAATGTATAGGTACAAAATTGAAGACAATGAAATTCTTAACAAAAAATGTCTAAAAAGATTTGCTGTAAAAGCGATTTTTATATGTCAAAAAACGGTTTCAAAATGTGCAATTTACATTGTTAACATAGAAAGGTTCGAATATTTTCTTTAGCCACTGTATGTGTTTGTCCACAAAACAGGACAAAACATAGTACAACAATACAAAACGGTATCGATTTATTTTACATGAACAAGCAAGTAAAAATATTTAAACTTTTGCAGTAATAATTAGAGATGAGATTTTTAGGTTTTTATCTTTTTTTAATTTTAGATCCTATTTGTATGATATAAGTACCAAAATTTGCTTCATGGAAAACTATGTTATATAAGCCTTATTGGGGTTGACCTTTTTTCGCCTTTTTTTTATCTTTTTTTCAGTTTTACAACATATTTTAACATTTTGGAAACTTTTTTTTAATTTTCAGTTGAAATTGAAAAAAAAATTTGATTTAATTCAAATTAATTTAAATTCAATTTAAAAAATTTTTTTTTTAATTTAAATTAAAATTAAAATCATGTACCAACCTAAAAAAAGTACCAAGTTCATATGGACGAGCTTAGCTATGAAATTATAAAATTGTGAAAAACAGTTATTTTAATTTTAAATCCGCATATTTATTTAAAATGTCTGAACGTAAACGTAGCTTATCTTCGAAAATAGAAGGATAGATTATTGGAAAAATAAATATATACAGTGGACGATAACGGTTTGTTTTGTAAAGTTTGTGGTAAAATTTTAAATTGTGAAAAACAATCTCATATTGTGCAACACGAAACATCTGAAAAACAAGGAAAAATGCATAAAAATCTGTAAGGCAAACGCAATTATTAGGATTTTCTGGCAAGGATTCGTTTTCTATGGACCTATGCAATACCTTAATAGCGGCAAATATTCACTGGCCGCAATTAGATTGTCCAGAATTTAAAAGTTTTTTGGAAAAATAATTCAAAAAGGTTGTTCCTCATCGTACCACTGTGAGTAAAAATTATTTACCGAAATGTTTATCGACAAAAGACACAACCTTACCAGTGAAAACTTTGAAAAAATGTTAGTTTGTTACAGCTACTGTTTTTTTTTAATAATTAATGCTATTATTATTTTAATACCTGATTGGTGGGTTTAGTTACATAAAACCACTAAAGTTTTACAATACCAACCGAATACCAACCTAAAATAGCATTTTTTAGTACCTTTTCTTGAATTTATACGACCTAAAATGACTTGTTTTGAAACCTTTTTAGATGCCTTTTTTTGAACTTTTACGACCTAAAAATCTCATCTCTAGTAATAATAAAATAAAAAATTCGGTATAATTACAAATAATTGTTATATTTTGACGTTCACTAGCAATTTCTACCAACGCTTACCTATTAATTTGTCGGTAATATAATTAATAATATAAAAATTAAATAAAATAATTGAAAATTTTTCATGTTAAATCGGAATCTTTTAGTGCTTGTAACTCGGAAACTGTCCATTAAATCAAATTGTACCTATTAAGACAATTGTTAAGAATAATGAGAATTACAATATATCCAAAAATCAGCCAAATCTACAGAAAGACATTTTTCCATAAGAGGTCCTTTTTCATTCAAAATTGGCTTAATTGCTTATACCTCATTTTTACCTATTTTGTACCTATACTATTTACCATCTATATTCTTTATTTTTGGTTGTACTCTTTCCTTTGTTGTTGTATTTAGAGAAAGTCCATTATTTCTCCAGAGCATTTTAGCGGACGAAAGTGTCTACAAAATCCTACAAATCCTTATATGGAGGAGGAGGAAGTTTTTTTTTAAATAATTTTACAAGTTTGAAGAGAAATAATTTCAATAGAAAATCAAGAATTACAATAATCAAACCAGATCTCAGACCTTCGAATTTAATAACATCATTTCTGGTGAATGATTTTAGCCAACAATGCAAGCTTCGAGATGGGGAGAGAAGAACAAACAAAAATAAAAATGATGCTAACAATTTAGCTTTTTAGATCTAAAATCCAAAATTGCAATTATTATAAACTTTCGACAGTAATTTTTTGCCTTCGTCAAATATCTTCTTTTAATTGAAATTTTCTAATAATTCTAAATAATTATACATATTTTCTAAAATAAATTTATTCCGATTACTACAAAACGGTTTTATTAGATAAAATGCGCATGTTCTTTTAAAGTTAATAGCCTTGCACAAATTTATCGATAAAAAACAATGTCATGGAATACATTAAAGTTTACACGTAGAAGAAGATGATAAAATGCCCAACAGGAAGTTCTCTCGAGTGACTAAACGGAAGTCGGGAAGTGACTGAACATGTTCGTTGGAGATGCAGGCGGATCTTTTAATTGCAGGGTATATGTTCGTAACAATTGTGGCTTCTACGATTGGATGAAGACGTGGCATTTTTAAATATGTATCGGCTTTATTTGTCTTTGTTCACTTTTATTACCTTTACTAATTCATAACAGAAACAAAGCATGACTTATTTTTTTATTACTTTGTATTCAGAACTTTTTTATTTATATCTAATGTAAGCTTCTGAACTGGAAGCCCTATAATATAGCAACTGAATTTCACCATCTCTATAGTTTCAATTAGAAACGTTATGATTTGAGCTGTAATTTCAAACACTGAAACGCAAACTTTTTTTTCCAAAAAATGCTAATTAAATTTCATACCTACTAGATCATTTTCCAGTGATGTTTGATAAATAATAATCAAACATGTAATTTATTAGAGTAGTGAATGATATTTATTGTGTTAGAGTAAAATAGTAAAATATGATACAAAAAACCATTGGGAATCAAAAACGAACACAAAACACGTAAAGAAGGGTGGCTGCACCTTGCTGTTTGTAAGCTGGCGGGAAATGAACATGTCTGACGGTTAGAACGAGTGAACCGGAACCACTTTGTTATTATCTTTACACGGGAAACTGAATAAATTATAACAACAACTTCAAATAATTTCAATATAATTTCAAAATTATTGAACCACGGTTTAATAGTCAAAAATTAAGAGATCACTAAATCTGTTGCTTACAGCATAGTTCGAACGTTAGCTTACATTTTAACCGCAATTTTTCCTGCAGGTTAAATTTCTTTTGTTAACCTGTGCTTAAGTAGCGGTTAGAGTTACATCAAATTAAGTATACTTGCCATGTGGAAGTATCTAATGTGATAAAAATGAAATGTCTCATTATTTGTGCAATATAATTTGTAGTTTAATCATACATGTCGATATATTTTCACTTTTCTTACAATTAGTCAATTTGACTTATAAAATATATAATTTAACGTTCCAATAATTTCACCAAAGAAGAATTTTATTCGAACTTAATTTAAATTTCTTTTACTGAGCGATTGATTCCAATATTAAATTATTTTTTGGATTAACTGTTATTCAAAATCCAATCAGCGCAATCGACCATACCTCTTTAGTTGCTTCTGTAGTGAATTAATTTACATTTAATATTTTATCTTATAATAATACTAATTACAAACTTTATTTTTATAGTTTTATTAATCACAATAATTTTCTATTAGTACATAAACTTGAATATTTTCCATGAAACTATTTTCAGGAAATCATGAATTTCTCTGTGATCAGTAAGTACTAGTGCATATTGATAACAGTAGGCTTTAATTTCCGTTTTAAGAAATTTAAGTAAAGAGTATAACCCACATAAACGTTTCTGCTGAAATTTTATAATTAATATTTTAATTATATCGACCCTAATATTGGTAAACCATAAAGTTGACTTTGAAACTTTAATTGCTTTTCAACTTTTTTATTTTGAACAAAATTATTTGGATTACTCAATTTGCTTCTTATAATGAAGTTTTTATAAATTAGGGAAAACTAAGAGCCAAACATAATACAAAAAATTTACTAAAACAATACTTTTTCGATTAATTTGCCTGTGGTGCCAATATACATACATAACATACAAAAATCAGATATACCTACTTTAAAGTAAGTGGGAATTGCTGGGAAATCTGGTGTACAGGTGAAGAAAAATCCGGAAAAATTTTAGAAAATCCTATAAGCCGGTATACTGCCAGTTGTCTGAAAAAAGCATTCATTTAAAGTTATTTTTAAGGTTATTTATTGTTTAAATATATTTGTAATAATAATAATTTATGAATTTCAAACGAGGGGTAAATACTTGAAAATAATTTTGTACATGGGACTCTGAATTGCAATGATTTCCATGGAATTCCAAAAATTCTCAAAAAATTCCAATGATTTCCAACAAGAGGGAGGTAACGGGGTAACTTCCTTCCCCCTCCTATTACCCATCAAAACCAATAAAATTACTAAATTTTGTTAAAACTTAAAAATTATATCTAAATTCTTATCAAGAAAATATGGATTTACCCTCCCCAGCCTCATTTACTTCACCCATGAATTTCTCCTAAATCTACTCTTGTTTACAACTGAAGGGAAAATTGAGGAAATCTCAAGAAATAGAAAATACAAAGAAATTAGAAAATTTTAAGAATAGGTATTATAGATGAGCTTTTTTTACTCTTTAAATTTTCTGAAATTTTCTTGGCTTTTCTAAATTTCTTAAAATATCCTAAAATTTTCTACATTTTCTGGGATTTTCCATTTCACAAGATGTCCTAAGATCCTGAAACTTTTTAGATTTTTCAAAGATTTTCTTGGATTTCCTGGAATTTCTTAAAATTTTTCCGGTTTTCTGTAGATTTCTTTTCACTTGTACTCCAAACTTCTTCCAGCATTTTAACTAAGTGGAAAACTAACTGCAAATCATCATATACAAAACTAATACAAAATTTGAAAAAAAATTTATTTTCTTGGATATTCCTTTCTCAAGAATTTTTTGAATTTCTTAAAATTTTCTAGGAATTTTTACATTTCTTTGGATTTTTTATTTACTGAAATTTTCTTGAATATCCTGAGATTAACTTGAAATTCTTAAAATTTTTATGTTAATTGTGAAATTTTCTAAGATTCTAAAACTTTGAGATTTTTGGAATTTCTTTGAATATCTTCAGATTTCTTTTTACTAGTATACCAGAGTTTTTTGATTGGAAAACCGAGAAGAAATCGTGCATTTCAAAAGTGAAGGAAAATCATATGATTTCATCAAAACTTCGTTCATTCATCAAAAAGAACTTAATATTTTGTCAATCACTTTGAAAAATGTTGTTTGAAAAGAATTTAAGAGTTTTTAATAGAATGGAAAAACATCGATTTTTTCAAAATTGGACTAGAATATCACTTTAAGGTAATTCAAGACAAAAACCAGAAAACTCTCAAGAATCTCGTAAAAGAAAATCTAGTGTACAAAAATCTGCCTTGTGATTCAATTTTGCTTTCTATCAGTATTTCCTAACCTTTTGGTGACCGTGGACCCTAGATTTTTAATTTTTCAGAGCCTCCCCACCTACCTTTAAATGTTATTCATACAAAAACCAGGGACATAGCAAGTCAAAGCCGGGCTCTGGAGCAAGTGGGTCACAGTGGCCCCCTTTATCATTTTAAAATAATAATTTTAAAATTTTAAATAACAATTTTATTGCACAAAAAAATTCTAAACTACGAATGATAAGAACGTTAGAATTTTTCTAAAGTTGTTTCATATTACAGGGTCAAAATATTTTTTCGAAATTCGTAAAACTTTTTATTCATCAGACTGGCCATGTAATAATTTCAATAAAAATTACATTGGAAACTTACCTGGCCAGTCTGATAAATAAAAATATTATCAATTTCCAAACGCATTTTTTGACCTTTCAGTAAAAGGTAGATGAAATCTAATGCTCTTTATGATATTTTATTTCTCAAATAGTTCTTTACCAATTTCAAGATTGAAAATGATCTCTCAAATGTTTGCACTGATTCATTTTGTTTAAATTTTTAAATTAGTGTTTCAGAAGATACATACTTATAATCAATACTAATAATAATAGTTGAATATTCTGGATTTAGATTTAGATCTCAAACAGAATTTTTTTTCCTTTGAATTTTTGTGTTTTTTGCTCTTTTTTTTAATTTCTACTTTATAGATTGCATAAATTTTAAATAGTGTTGTCTACGATTTTTGGAGCCTTTGTCGACTTTTTTTGACTCTTGCTGACACTTTTTGAACCACGGACCCCAGGTTGGGAAACACTGCTTTGAACTAAAAATGTTCTGATGAACACTGTGTGCTTTTTTTAATTTTAATTAAATTACAAAGATTAATTGTATAAAAATAGCTTGTCTCAATGTCAGACTCCAGGTATATGAGCTAACCTGAAATTGAGTGCTAAAGAACAAAAGGAAATTCTCCGACCACAATTTATGTACATCTACTTCCAAAAATTACAAATAATATCATATTTCCAAATAATTTTTTGATATATCTATTTTTTTGTACATCTATTGAAATAAAAGTCATTTTTGAAGTCTTGTCTTTTTTGGTTCGAAAAAGTATGAAAAATAATATATTATTTAATAGGGCAAAAGCAGAACATTTTTTAAATTTCTGTAATAAGTGATAATGTTTAAATATTTATAGATTTTTTTAAGAGCTGATTTAAAATGAAAACAATGTTTTCTTCTAGGTGAGCAATTATATTAAATGAATCATTAGGTTTCCCTACAAAACTTTTTCAATTTTCATTTGCATTAAAGTAGTTTGTATCACCAAATTTAAAATAAACATTGTACAATTATTTATGTAATTAATTAATATTCAGTTTTTTTAAATTTTGATAAAATCTTATGATAAAACAAAGTATGTATACAGGGTGCTGAATGAGTTAGCCGAACGTTGGAAATTAACATGTAAAACTTATTTATGGAAATTCCTGCTTCACTAATAATTATAACACATCGCTCAATAAGTCCGTAGGATAGCTAATAAAACAACAATATTTTGACATAATTTGAATTTATTCATCAATATAGTTTCCTTTTGAGGCGATACAGTCAGTCCAACGCTTCTCTAACTTTTCGATACCATGTTTGTAGAACGATTTATCTTTCCCTTCAAAATATGCCTCAGTTTCGGCGATGACCTCATCATTCGATCCAAATCTCTTTCCCTGGAGCATCCTTTTGAGATCCGAGAACAGCCAATAATCGCTGGGGGCCAAATCTGGCGAGTACGGTGGATGGGGCAACAATTCGAAGTGCAATTCATTCATTTTCACCATCGTTTTCATCGACTTGTGACATGGTGCATTGTCTTGATGAAAGAGAATTTTTTTCTTCTTCATGTGCGGTCGTTTTGCGTCGATTTCAGCCTTCAATCGTTCCAATTGATTGTTTTACCTTTCTCAAGATAGTCTATGAACAATATACCATGACTATCCCAGAATACGGAGGCCATAACCTTGCCAGCAGAGATTTGAGTCTTTGGGCGCTTTGGGCGGCTTTCACCGGCTGATGTCCACTCAGCCGACTGCCGACTTGACTCAGGATTGAAGTGGTGGATCCATGTTTCGTCCATTGTGACATAGCGACGCAAAAAATCCTTTTTATCACGGTTAAATAGGGCCAAACATGCCTCAGAATCATCGATTCGTTGTTGTTTTTGGTCCGGTGTTAGCAAACGCGGCACCCATTTCGAACAAAGCTTCCGCATACCCAAATGTTCATGCAAAATGGTAAACACACTGCCTTCAGATATCTTTACGGCCTCAGCAATCTCCTTCAATTTCAATTTGCGGTCGGATAAGACGATTTTGTGGACTTTTTGTATGTTTTCTTCAGTAACTGCCGAATTTGGGCGACCGGAACGTTCAGCATCATCGGTGCTCGTACGACCACGTTTAAAGTCACCAAACCACTTCTCAACCATTTGCCTCGATGGAGCAGAGTCCGGATAACATTTGTCAAGCCACTGTTTAGTTTGCACCGTATTTTTTCCCATCAAAAAGCAATGCTTAATGAGCACACGAAATTCAGATTTTTCCATTTTTTTCAATTCACAAAAGTTGATTTAATTGTTCACACTGTAACTTGGTAAATAATAGTCCGAATGTCATGAAATTTTGACAGGTTATCGTTTGAAGGTTGCCACTTTCTAAAAATCATAAGTATTCTGTATTTGTGTTGCCATCTATATGTCATCCTACGGACTTATTGAGCGATGTGTTATTAGAGAAAAAATGAAAGACACAAAAATAATTCAGAAATGAAAACTACGAATGATAAGAGCATTAGATTTCATCTAGCTTTTATTTAAAAAGTCAAAAAATGCTTTTGAAATTCTTAAAAGTTTCATTTATCAGACTGGCCATGTAAGTTTCCAAGGTATTCTATTTTTGAAAATAGAAATTAAATTGATTTGATTCATTCGGAGTTTATATTTCTGCATTATTTTGGTGTCTTTTATTTTTTTCCTAAAATAATTATTAGGAAAGCAGGAATTTCCATAAATAAGTTTTTATATGTTAATTTCCAATGTTCTGCTAATTCATTCAGCACCCGGTATATAGGTATTATATTATATGTATAAACTTTTAATTTTTAAAAATACATTTTTGTCGTTTTGTAAAATTTAACCTACTTTTGTAAAACCCGGAATTAGCAGTATTTCAAACTTTTGATAATTTAACTCCTGGGAAATTTGATTTCTTGAAAACTTTGCTCCCTGTAGTTTAAAGCCTCAAAAGTCAAAAGGAGAGCTTTTTTCTGAGATGTTATGGTATTCGTGGATACTATTTTTCGTTCGGTTGATACTTCTATGTTAAGAAACTTTTACACTAACTTACAGACTTCCATCAGAAGGAATCTAATTTATCAAATTAAATAAAATAACAGAAAATATATAAAACTGATTCTATTGTTTTCTTACTGCAGTGTAACACAAACTATAAACTCATGATTAGGTACATATTCAATCGAATTAAACAAAGTTTCTAAAAATAATTTATAAAAACTTTAATAATAAAGTGAAAGATTGCTCTCAATGTTCAATGATCAAATTTTTAGTATTTAATAACGCATTCCAATGCAGTGCAGTCTACACCACATACGCAAAAATATTTCAAAATTTATTAGTTATTTTACTATTTTATTTTGCATTTCTTGCTTCTAAGGAAAATATTTTTTAATTTACAAAGTAAAGTCAATCTTTTATTTGTTTAGTTCACCTTGTATATTCACATTAATTTAACGATAAATTCAGTTCAAATGAAATAAAAGAAAATAATTCCCATTAGAACTGATATTCGTTTTACTTGACTACATGAAATTAATTGACGTTACTTTCAAACAAATAAACAATGTATTTTTTTAAGATCGCAGGAACTTCCAAAAATCATAATCGGAAGGTCATAGCAATAGATATATTTTAATTATTTTAACAATAGCAATTTTTTATCTGATTCTTATTTAAATTCAAAAAATATAAGAATAATACAATACGTAGAAAATCAAAATTCAAAAAATTTAAAAAGGAGACAATTAACACATAACAGGTCTGGATTAAGAAAATTTGAAAAAATGAAAACTTCGTAATACGAAGTACAATATAACGTTATTTCATGGTTATTGCCATTCTTCAGTTGTACGCATCGATTACGATTACATTGTAAAATAAGAAGAAAAAATTTTTCAAACTAAACAAAATTATCGACTAAATTGTACAAAATTGACTTACCATAACCTCCAAAGATTATCAAAACTGAACTTGTTACACGAGGTATGAATAATTTAAAAATGATTTGAACTAAGAAATTCGTTTACCTAGCACTGCTAGTTTGAAATCCGAAGGCACTGCCCTCTTAATATGATTTCTAAAAACTTTGAAAAAATTCAAAATTCAAAAATTTACCACGTTTTTTAACCGTGAGGCGTAAAACTAGAAAAAGAACTCAAAATAAAAAATTTTAAGTAAATTTGTGGTTTTTAGTATGTATTTATGGTTAAATTCAAAAAATATAAGAATAATACAATACGTAGAAAATCAAAATTCAAAAAATTTAAAAAGGAGACAATTAACACATAACAGGTCTGGATTAAGAAAATTTGAAAAAATGAAAATTTCGTAATACGAAGTACAATATAACGTTATTTCATGGTTATTGCCATTCTTCAGTTGTACGCATCGATTACGATTACATTGTAAAATAAGAAGAAAAAATTTTTCAAACTAAACAAAATTATCGACTAAATTGTACAAAATTGACTTACCATAACCTCCAAAGATTATCAAAACTGAACTTGTTACACGAGGTATGAATAATTTAAAAATGATTTGAACTAAGAAATTCGTTTACCTAGCACTGCTAGTTTGAAATCCGAAGGCACTGCCCTCTTAATATGATTTCTAAAAACTTTGAAAAAATTCAAAATTCAAAAATTTACCACGTTTTTTAACCGTGAGGCGTAAAACTAGAAAAAGAACTCAAAATAAAAAATTTTAAGTAAATTTGTGGTTTTTAGTATGTATTTATGGTTAAATTCAAAAAATATAAGAATAATACAATACGTAGAAAATCAAAATTCAAAAAATTTAAAAAGGAGACAATTAACACATAACAGGTCTGGATTAAGAAAATTTGAAAAAATGAAAATTTCGTAATACGAAGTACAATATAACGTTATTTCATGGTTATTGCCATTCTTCAGTTGTACGCATCGATTACGATTACATTGTAAAATAAGAAGAAAAAATTTTTCAAACTAAACAAAATTATCGACTAAATTGTACAAAATTGACTTACCATAACCTCCAAAGATTATCAAAACTGAACTTGTTACACGAGGTATGAATAATTTAAAAATGATTTGAACTAAGAAATTCGTTTACCTAGCACTGCTAGTTTGAAATCCGAAGGCACTGCCCTCTTAATATGATTTCTAAAAACTTTGAAAAAATTCAAAATTCAAAAATTTACCACGTTTTTTAACCGTGAGGCGTAAAACTAGAAAAAGAACTCAAAATAAAAAATTTTAAGTAAATTTGTGGTTTTTAGTATGTATTTATGGTTAAATTCAAAAAATATAAGAATAATACAATACGTAGAAAATCAAAATTCAAAAAATTTAAAAAGGAGACAATTAACACATAACAGGTCTGGATTAAGAAAATTTGAAAAAATGAAAATTTCGTAATACGAAGTACAATATAACGTTATTTCATGGTTATTGCCATTCTTCAGTTGTACGCATCGATTACGATTACATTGTAAAATAAGAAGAAAAAATTTTTCAAACTAAACAAAATTATCGACTAAATTGTACAAAATTGACTTACCATAACCTCCAAAGATTATCAAAACTGAACTTGTTACACGAGGTATGAATAATTTAAAAATGATTTGAACTAAGAAATTCGTTTACCTAGCACTGCTAGTTTGAAATCCGAAGGCACTGCCCTCTTAATATGATTTCTAAAAACTTTGAAAAAATTCAAAATTCAAAAATTTACCACGTTTTTTAACCGTGAGGCGTAAAACTAGAAAAAGAACTCAAAATAAAAAATTTTAAGTAAATTTGTGGTTTTTAGTATGTATTTATGGTTAAATTCAAAAAATATAAGAATAATACAATACGTAGAAAATCAAAATTCAAAAAATTTAAAAAGGAGACAATTAACACATAACAGGTCTGGATTAAGAAAATTTGAAAAAATGAAAATTTCGTAATACGAAGTACAATATAACGTTATTTCATGGTTATTGCCATTCTTCAGTTGTACGCATCGATTACGATTACATTGTAAAATAAGAAGAAAAAATTTTTCAAACTAAACAAAATTATCGACTAAATTGTACAAAATTGACTTACCATAACCTCCAAAGATTATCAAAACTGAACTTGTTACACGAGGTATGAATAATTTAAAAATGATTTGAACTAAGAAATTCGTTTACCTAGCACTGCTAGTTTGAAATCCGAAGGCACTGCCCTCTTAATATGATTTCTAAAAACTTTGAAAAAATTCAAAATTCAAAAATTTACCACGTTTTTTAACCGTGAGGCGTAAAACTAGAAAAAGAACTCAAAATAAAAAATTTTAAGTAAATTTGTGGTTTTTAGTATGTATTTATGGTTAAATTCAAAAAATATAAGAATAATACAATACGTAGAAAATCAAAATTCAAAAAATTTAAAAAGGAGACAATTAACACATAACAGGTCTGGATTAAGAAAATTTGAAAAAATGAAAATTTCGTAATACGAAGTACAATATAACGTTATTTCATGGTTATTGCCATTCTTCAGTTGTACGCATCGATTACGATTACATTGTAAAATAAGAAGAAAAAATTTTTCAAACTAAACAAAATTATCGACTAAATTGTACAAAATTGACTTACCATAACCTCCAAAGATTATCAAAACTGAACTTGTTACACGAGGTATGAATAATTTAAAAATGATTTGAACTAAGAAATTCGTTTACCTAGCACTGCTAGTTTGAAATCCGAAGGCACTGCCCTCTTAATATGATTTCTAAAAACTTTGAAAAAATTCAAAATTCAAAAATTTACCACGTTTTTTAACCGTGAGGCGTAAAACTAGAAAAAGAACTCAAAATAAAAAATTTTAAGTAAATTTGTGGTTTTTAGTATGTATTTATGGTTAAATTCAAAAAATATAAGAATAATACAATACGTAGAAAATCAAAATTCAAAAAATTTAAAAAGGAGACAATTAACACATAACAGGTCTGGATTAAGAAAATTTGAAAAAATGAAAATTTCGTAATACGAAGTACAATATAACGTTATTTCATGGTTATTGCCATTCTTCAGTTGTACGCATCGATTACGATTACATTGTAAAATAAGAAGAAAAAATTTTTCAAACTAAACAAAATTATCGACTAAATTGTACAAAATTGACTTACCATAACCTCCAAAGATTATCAAAACTGAACTTGTTACACGAGGTATGAATAATTTAAAAATGATTTGAACTAAGAAATTCGTTTACCTAGCACTGCTAGTTTGAAATCCGAAGGCACTGCCCTCTTAATATGATTTCTAAAAACTTTGAAAAAATTCAAAATTCAAAAATTTACCACGTTTTTTAACCGTGAGGCGTAAAACTAGAAAAAGAACTCAAAATAAAAAATTTTAAGTAAATTTGTGGTTTTTAGTATGTATTTATGGTTAAATTCAAAAAATATAAGAATAATACAATACGTAGAAAATCAAAATTCAAAAAATTTAAAAAGGAGACAATTAACACATAACAGGTCTGGATTAAGAAAATTTGAAAAAATGAAAATTTCGTAATACGAAGTACAATATAACGTTATTTCATGGTTATTGCCATTCTTCAGTTGTACGCATCGATTACGATTACATTGTAAAATAAGAAGAAAAAATTTTTCAAACTAAACAAAATTATCGACTAAATTGTACAAAATTGACTTACCATAACCTCCAAAGATTATCAAAACTGAACTTGTTACACGAGGTATGAATAATTTAAAAATGATTTGAACTAAGAAATTCGTTTACCTAGCACTGCTAGTTTGAAATCCGAAGGCACTGCCCTCTTAATATGATTTCTAAAAACTTTGAAAAAATTCAAAATTCAAAAATTTACCACGTTTTTTAACCGTGAGGCGTAAAACTAGAAAAAGAACTCAAAATAAAAAATTTTAAGTAAATTTGTGGTTTTTAGTATGTATTTATGGTTAAATTCAAAAAATATAAGAATAATACAATACGTAGAAAATCAAAATTCAAAAAATTTAAAAAGGAGACAATTAACACATAACAGGTCTGGATTAAGAAAATTTGAAAAAATGAAAATTTCGTAATACGAAGTACAATATAACGTTATTTCATGGTTATTGCCATTCTTCAGTTGTACGCATCGATTACGATTACATTGTAAAATAAGAAGAAAAAATTTTTCAAACTAAACAAAATTATCGACTAAATTGTACAAAATTGACTTACCATAACCTCCAAAGATTATCAAAACTGAACTTGTTACACGAGGTATGAATAATTTAAAAATGATTTGAACTAAGAAATTCGTTTACCTAGCACTGCTAGTTTGAAATCCGAAGGCACTGCCCTCTTAATATGATTTCTAAAAACTTTGAAAAAATTCAAAATTCAAAAATTTACCACGTTTTTTAACCGTGAGGCGTAAAACTAGAAAAAGAACTCAAAATAAAAAATTTTAAGTAAATTTGTGGTTTTTAGTATGTATTTATGGTTAAATTCAAAAAATATAAGAATAATACAATACGTAGAAAATCAAAATTCAAAAAATTTAAAAAGGAGACAATTAACACATAACAGGTCTGGATTAAGAAAATTTGAAAAAATGAAAATTTCGTAATACGAAGTACAATATAACGTTATTTCATGGTTATTGCCATTCTTCAGTTGTACGCATCGATTACGATTACATTGTAAAATAAGAAGAAAAAATTTTTCAAACTAAACAAAATTATCGACTAAATTGTACAAAATTGACTTACCATAACCTCCAAAGATTATCAAAACTGAACTTGTTACACGAGGTATGAATAATTTAAAAATGATTTGAACTAAGAAATTCGTTTACCTAGCACTGCTAGTTTGAAATCCGAAGGCACTGCCCTCTTAATATGATTTCTAAAAACTTTGAAAAAATTCAAAATTCAAAAATTTACCACGTTTTTTAACCGTGAGGCGTAAAACTAGAAAAAGAACTCAAAATAAAAAATTTTAAGTAAATTTGTGGTTTTTAGTATGTATTTATGGTTAAATTCAAAAAATATAAGAATAATACAATACGTAGAAAATCAAAATTCAAAAAATTTAAAAAGGAGACAATTAACACATAACAGGTCTGGATTAAGAAAATTTGAAAAAATGAAAATTTCGTAATACGAAGTACAATATAACGTTATTTCATGGTTATTGCCATTCTTCAGTTGTACGCATCGATTACGATTACATTGTAAAATAAGAAGAAAAAATTTTTCAAACTAAACAAAATTATCGACTAAATTGTACAAAATTGACTTACCATAACCTCCAAAGATTATCAAAACTGAACTTGTTACACGAGGTATGAATAATTTAAAAATGATTTGAACTAAGAAATTCGTTTACCTAGCACTGCTAGTTTGAAATCCGAAGGCACTGCCCTCTTAATATGATTTCTAAAAACTTTGAAAAAATTCAAAATTCAAAAATTTACCACGTTTTTTAACCGTGAGGCGTAAAACTAGAAAAAGAACTCAAAATAAAAAATTTTAAGTAAATTTGTGGTTTTTAGTATGTATTTATGGTTAAATTCAAAAAATATAAGAATAATACAATACGTAGAAAATCAAAATTCAAAAAATTTAAAAAGGAGACAATTAACACATAACAGGTCTGGATTAAGAAAATTTGAAAAAATGAAAATTTCGTAATACGAAGTACAATATAACGTTATTTCATGGTTATTGCCATTCTTCAGTTGTACGCATCGATTACGATTACATTGTAAAATAAGAAGAAAAATTTTTCAAACTAAACAAAATTATCGACTAAATTGTACAAAATTGACTTACCATAACCTCCAAAGATTATCAAAACTGAACTTGTTACACGAGGTATGAATAATTTAAAAATGATTTGAACTAAGAAATTCGTTTACCTAGCACTGCTAGTTTGAAATCCGAAGGCACTGCCCTCTTAATATGATTTCTAAAAACTTTGAAAAAATTCAAAATTCAAAAATTTACCACGTTTTTTAACCGTGAGGCGTAAAACTAGAAAAAGAACTCAAAATAAAAAATTTTAAGTAAATTTGTGGTTTTTAGTATGTATTTATGGTTAAATTCAAAAAATATAAGAATAATACAATACGTAGAAAATCAAAATTCAAAAAATTTAAAAAGGAGACAATTAACACATAACAGGTCTGGATTAAGAAAATTTGAAAAAATGAAAATTTCGTAATACGAAGTACAATATAACGTTATTTCATGGTTATTGCCATTCTTCAGTTGTACGCATCGATTACGATTACATTGTAAAATAAGAAGAAAAAATTTTTCAAACTAAACAAAATTATCGACTAAATTGTACAAAATTGACTTACCATAACCTCCAAAGATTATCAAAACTGAACTTGTTACACGAGGTATGAATAATTTAAAAATGATTTGAACTAAGAAATTCGTTTACCTAGCACTGCTAGTTTGAAATCCGAAGGCACTGCCCTCTTAATATGATTTCTAAAAACTTTGAAAAAATTCAAAATTCAAAAATTTTACCACGTTTTTTAACCGTGAGGCGTAAAACTAGAAAAAGAACTCAAAATAAAAAATTTTAAGTAAATTTGTGGTTTTTAGTATGTATTTATGGTTAAATTCAAAAAATATAAGAATAATACAATACGTAGAAAATCAAAATTCAAAAAATTTAAAAAG
The DNA here is from genome assembly GCA_949152465.1 of Cantharis flavilabris. Taxonomy (NCBI): domain Eukaryota; kingdom Metazoa; phylum Arthropoda; class Insecta; order Coleoptera; family Cantharidae; genus Cantharis; species Cantharis flavilabris. Next base: position 90,674,452 of record OX424435.1, read on the forward strand.
GAGACAATTAACACATAACAGGTCTGGATTAAGAAAATTTGAAAAAATGAAAATTTCGTAATACGAAGTACAATATAACGTTATTTCATGGTTATTGCCATTCTTCAGTTGTACGCATCGATTACGATTACATTGTAAAATAAGAAGAAAAAATTTTTCAAACTAAACAAAATTATCGACTAAATTGTACAAAATTGACTTACCATAACCTCCAAAGATTATCAAAACTGAACTTGTTACACGAGGTATGAATAATTTAAAAATGATTTGAACTAAGAAATTCGTTTACCTAGCACTGCTAGTTTGAAATCCGAAGGCACTGCCCTCTTAATATGATTTCTAAAAACTTTGAAAAAATTCAAAATTCAAAAATTTACCACGTTTTTTAACCGTGAGGCGTAAAACTAGAAAAAGAACTCAAAATAAAAAATTTTAAGTAAATTTGTGGTTTTTAGTATGTATTTATGGTTAAATTCAAAAAATATAAGAATAATACAATACGTAGAAAATCAAAATTCAAAAAATTTAAAAAGGAGACAATTAACACATAACAGGTCTGGATTAAGAAAATTTGAAAAAATGAAAATTTCGTAATACGAAGTACAATATAACGTTATTTCATGGTTATTGCCATTCTTCAGTTGTACGCATCGATTACGATTACATTGTAAAATAAGAAGAAAAAATTTTTCAAACTAAACAAAATTATCGACTAAATTGTACAAAATTGACTTACCATAACCTCCAAAGATTATCAAAACTGAACTTGTTACACGAGGTATGAATAATTTAAAAATGATTTGAACTAAGAAATTCGTTTACCTAGCACTGCTAGTTTGAAATCCGAAGGCACTGCCCTCTTAATATGATTTCTAAAAACTTTGAAAAAATTCAAAATTCAAAAATTTACCACGTTTTTTAACCGTGAGGCGTAAAACTAGAAAAAGAACTCAAAATAAAAAATTTTAAGTAAATTTGTGGTTTTTAGTATGTATTTATGGTTAAATTCAAAAAATATAAGAATAATACAATACGTAGAAAATCAAAATTCAAAAAATTTAAAAAGGAGACAATTAACACATAACAGGTCTGGATTAAGAAAATTTGAAAAAATGAAAATTTCGTAATACGAAGTACAATATAACGTTATTTCATGGTTATTGCCATTCTTCAGTTGTACGCATCGATTACGATTACATTGTAAAATAAGAAGAAAAAATTTTTCAAACTAAACAAAATTATCGACTAAATTGTACAAAATTGACTTACCATAACCTCCAAAGATTATCAAAACTGAACTTGTTACACGAGGTATGAATAATTTAAAAATGATTTGAACTAAGAAATTCGTTTACCTAGCACTGCTAGTTTGAAATCCGAAGGCACTGCCCTCTTAATATGATTTCTAAAAACTTTGAAAAAATTCAAAATTCAAAAATTTTACCACGTTTTTTAACCGTGAGGCGTAAAACTAGAAAAAGAACTCAAAATAAAAAATTTTAAGTAAATTTGTGGTTTTTAGTATGTATTTATGGTTAAATTCAAAAAATATAAGAATAATACAATACGTAGAAAATCAAAATTCAAAAAATTTAAAAAGGAGACAATTAACACATAACAGGTCTGGATTAAGAAAATTTGAAAAAATGAAAATTTCGTAATACGAAGTACAATATAACGTTATTTCATGGTTATTGCCATTCTTCAGTTGTACGCATCGATTACGATTACATTGTAAAATAAGAAGAAAAAATTTTTCAAACTAAACAAAATTATCGACTAAATTGTACAAAATTGACTTACCATAACCTCCAAAGATTATCAAAACTGAACTTGTTACACGAGGTATGAATAATTTAAAAATGATTTGAACTAAGAAATTCGTTTACCTAGCACTGCTAGTTTGAAATCCGAAGGCACTGCCCTCTTAATATGATTTCTAAAAACTTTGAAAAAATTCAAAATTCAAAAATTTACCACGTTTTTTAACCGTGAGGCGTAAAACTAGAAAAAGAACTCAAAATAAAAAATTTTAAGTAAATTTGTGGTTTTTAGTATGTATTTATGGTTAAATTCAAAAAATATAAGAATAATACAATACGTAGAAAATCAAAATTCAAAAAATTTAAAAAGGAGACAATTAACACATAACAGGTCTGGATTAAGAAAATTTGAAAAAATGAAAATTTCGTAATACGAAGTACAATATAACGTTATTTCATGGTTATTGCCATTCTTCAGTTGTACGCATCGATTACGATTACATTGTAAAATAAGAAGAAAAAATTTTTCAAACTAAACAAAATTATCGACTAAATTGTACAAAATTGACTTACCATAACCTCCAAAGATTATCAAAACTGAACTTGTTACACGAGGTATGAATAATTTAAAAATGATTTGAACTAAGAAATTCGTTTACCTAGCACTGCTAGTTTGAAATCCGAAGGCACTGCCCTCTTAATATGATTTCTAAAAACTTTGAAAAAATTCAAAATTCAAAAATTTACCACGTTTTTTAACCGTGAGGCGTAAAACTAGAAAAAGAACTCAAAATAAAAAATTTTAAGTAAATTTGTGGTTTTTAGTATGTATTTATGGTTAAATTCAAAAAATATAAGAATAATACAATACGTAGAAAATCAAAATTCAAAAAATTTAAAAAGGAGACAATTAACACATAACAGGTCTGGATTAAGAAAATTTGAAAAAATGAAAATTTCGTAATACGAAGTACAATATAACGTTATTTCATGGTTATTGCCATTCTTCAGTTGTACGCATCGATTACGATTACATTGTAAAATAAGAAGAAAAAATTTTTCAAACTAAACAAAATTATCGACTAAATTGTACAAAATTGACTTACCATAACCTCCAAAGATTATCAAAACTGAACTTGTTACACGAGGTATGAATAATTTAAAAATGATTTGAACTAAGAAATTCGTTTACCTAGCACTGCTAGTTTGAAATCCGAAGGCACTGCCCTCTTAATATGATTTCTAAAAACTTTGAAAAAATTCAAAATTCAAAAATTTACCACGTTTTTTAACCGTGAGGCGTAAAACTAGAAAAAGAACTCAAAATAAAAAATTTTAAGTAAATTTGTGGTTTTTAGTATGTATTTATGGTTAAATTCAAAAAATATAAGAATAATACAATACGTAGAAAATCAAAATTCAAAAAATTTAAAAAGGAGACAATTAACACATAACAGGTCTGGATTAAGAAAATTTGAAAAAATGAAAATTTCGTAATACGAAGTACAATATAACGTTATTTCATGGTTATTGCCATTCTTCAGTTGTACGCATCGATTACGATTACATTGTAAAATAAGAAGAAAAATTTTTCAAACTAAACAAAATTATCGACTAAATTGTACAAAATTGACTTACCATAACCTCCAAAGATTATCAAAACTGAACTTGTTACACGAGGTATGAATAATTTAAAAATGATTTGAACTAAGAAATTCGTTTACCTAGCACTGCTAGTTTGAAATCCGAAGGCACTGCCCTCTTAATATGATTTCTAAAAACTTTGAAAAAATTCAAAATTCAAAAATTTACCACGTTTTTTAACCGTGAGGCGTAAAACTAGAAAAAGAACTCAAAATAAAAAATTTTAAGTAAATTTGTGGTTTTTAGTATGTATTTATGGTTAAATTCAAAAAATATAAGAATAATACAATACGTAGAAAATCAAAATTCAAAAAATTTAAAAAGGAGACAATTAACACATAACAGGTCTGGATTAAGAAAATTTGAAAAAATGAAAATTTCGTAATACGAAGTACAATATAACGTTATTTCATGGTTATTGCCATTCTTCAGTTGTACGCATCGATTACGATTACATTGTAAAATAAGAAGAAAAAATTTTTCAAACTAAACAAAATTATCGACTAAATTGTACAAAATTGACTTACCATAACCTCCAAAGATTATCAAAACTGAACTTGTTACACGAGGTATGAATAATTTAAAAATGATTTGAACTAAGAAATTCGTTTACCTAGCACTGCTAGTTTGAAATCCGAAGGCACTGCCCTCTTAATATGATTTCTAAAAACTTTGAAAAAATTCAAAATTCAAAAATTTACCACGTTTTTTAACCGTGAGGCGTAAAACTAGAAAAAGAACTCAAAATAAAAAATTTTAAGTAAATTTGTGGTTTTTAGTATGTATTTATGGTTAAATTCAAAAAATATAAGAATAATACAATACGTAGAAAATCAAAATTCAAAAAATTTAAAAAGGAGACAATTAACACATAACAGGTCTGGATTAAGAAAATTTGAAAAAATGAAAATTTCGTAATACGAAGTACAATATAACGTTATTTCATGGTTATTGCCATTCTTCAGTTGTACGCATCGATTACGATTACATTGTAAAATAAGAAGAAAAAATTTTTCAAACTAAACAAAATTATCGACTAAATTGTACAAAATTGACTTACCATAACCTCCAAAGATTATCAAAACTGAACTTGTTACACGAGGTATGAATAATTTAAAAATGATTTGAACTAAGAAATTCGTTTACCTAGCACTGCTAGTTTGAAATCCGAAGGCACTGCCCTCTTAATATGATGTCTAAAAACTTTGAAAAAATTCAAAATTCAAAAATTTACCACGTTTTTTAACCGTGAGGCGTAAAACTAGAAAAAGAACTCAAAATAAAAAATTTTAAGTAAATTTGTGGTTTTTAGTATGTATTTATGGTTAAATTCAAAAAATATAAGAATAATACAATACGTAGAAAATCAAAATTCAAAAAATTTAAAAAGGAGACAATTAACACATAACAGGTCTGGATTAAGAAAATTTGAAAAAATGAAAATTTCGTAATACGAAGTACAATATAACGTTATTTCATGGTTATTGCCATTCTTCAGTTGTACGCATCGATTACGATTACATTGTAAAATAAGAAGAAAAAATTTTTCAAACTAAACAAAATTATCGACTAAATTGTACAAAATTGACTTACCATAACCTCCAAAGATTATCAAAACTGAACTTGTTACACGAGGTATGAATAATTTAAAAATGATTTGAACTAAGAAATTCGTTTACCTAGCACTGCTAGTTTGAAATCCGAAGGCACTGCCCTCTTAATATGATTTCTAAAAACTTTGAAAAAATTCAAAATTCAAAAATTTACCACGTTTTTTAACCGTGAGGCGTAAAACTAGAAAAAGAACTCAAAATAAAAAATTTTAAGTAAATTTGTGGTTTTTAGTATGTATTTATGGTTAAATTCAAAAAATATAAGAATAATACAATACGTAGAAAATCAAAATTCAAAAAATTTAAAAAGGAGACAATTAACACATAACAGGTCTGGATTAAGAAAATTTGAAAAAATGAAAATTTCGTAATACGAAGTACAATATAACGTTATTTCATGGTTATTGCCATTCTTCAGTTGTACGCATCGATTACGATTACATTGTAAAATAAGAAGAAAAAATTTTTCAAACTAAACAAAATTATCGACTAAATTGTACAAAATTGACTTACCATAACCTCCAAAGATTATCAAAACTGAACTTGTTACACGAGGTATGAATAATTTAAAAATGATTTGAACTAAGAAATTCGTTTACCTAGCACTGCTAGTTTGAAATCCGAAGGCACTGCCCTCTTAATATGATTTCTAAAAACTTTGAAAAAATTCAAAATTCAAAAATTTTACCACGTTTTTTAACCGTGAGGCGTAAAACTAGAAAAAGAACTCAAAATAAAAAATTTTAAGTAAATTTGTGGTTTTTAGTATGTATTTATGGTTAAATTCAAAAAATATAAGAATAATACAATACGTAGAAAATCAAAATTCAAAAAATTTAAAAAGGAGACAATTAACACATAACAGGTCTGGATTAAGAAAATTTGAAAAAATGAAAATTTCGTAATACGAAGTACAATATAACGTTATTTCATGGTTATTGCCATTCTTCAGTTGTACGCATCGATTACGATTACATTGTAAAATAAGAAGAAAAAATTTTTCAAACTAAACAAAATTATCGACTAAATTGTACAAAATTGACTTACCATAACCTCCAAAGATTATCAAAACTGAACTTGTTACACGAGGTATGAATAATTTAAAAATGATTTGAACTAAGAAATTCGTTTACCTAGCACTGCTAGTTTGAAATCCGAAGGCACTGCCCTCTTAATATGATTTCTAAAAACTTTGAAAAAATTCAAAATTCAAAAATTTACCACGTTTTTTAACCGTGAGGCGTAAAACTAGAAAAAGAACTCAAAATAAAAAATTTTAAGTAAATTTGTGGTTTTTAGTATGTATTTATGGTTAAATTCAAAAAATATAAGAATAATACAATACGTAGAAAATCAAAATTCAAAAAATTTAAAAAGGAGACAATTAACACATAACAGGTCTGGATTAAGAAAATTTGAAAAAATGAAAATTTCGTAATACGAAGTACAATATAACGTTATTTCATGGTTATTGCCATTCTTCAGTTGTACGCATCGATTACGATTACATTGTAAAATAAGAAGAAAAAATTTTTCAAACTAAACAAAATTATCGACTAAATTGTACAAAATTGACTTACCATAACCTCCAAAGATTATCAAAACTGAACTTGTTACACGAGGTATGAATAATTTAAAAATGATTTGAACTAAGAAATTCGTTTACCTAGCACTGCTAGTTTGAAATCCGAAGGCACTGCCCTCTTAATATGATTTCTAAAAACTTTGAAAAAATTCAAAATTCAAAAATTTACCACGTTTTTTAACCGTGAGGCGTAAAACTAGAAAAAGAACTCAAAATAAAAAATTTTAAGTAAATTTGTGGTTTTTAGTATGTATTTATGGTTAAATTCAAAAAATATAAGAATAATACAATACGTAGAAAATCAAAATTCAAAAAATTTAAAAAGGAGACAATTAACACATAACAGGTCTGGATTAAGAAAATTTGAAAAAATGAAAATTTCGTAATACGAAGTACAATATAACGTTATTTCATGGTTATTGCCATTCTTCAGTTGTACGCATCGATTACGATTACATTGTAAAATAAGAAGAAAAAATTTTTCAAACTAAACAAAATTATCGACTAAATTGTACAAAATTGACTTACCATAACCTCCAAAGATTATCAAAACTGAACTTGTTACACGAGGTATGAATAATTTAAAAATGATTTGAACTAAGAAATTCGTTTACCTAGCACTGCTAGTTTGAAATCCGAAGGCACTGCCCTCTTAATATGATTTCTAAAAACTTTGAAAAAATTCAAAATTCAAAAATTTACCACGTTTTTTAACCGTGAGGCGTAAAACTAGAAAAAGAACTCAAAATAAAAAATTTTAAGTAAATTTGTGGTTTTTAGTATGTATTTATGGTTAAATTCAAAAAATATAAGAATAATACAATACGTAGAAAATCAAAATTCAAAAAATTTAAAAAGGAGACAATTAACACATAACAGGTCTGGATTAAGAAAATTTGAAAAAATGAAAATTTCGTAATACGAAGTACAATATAACGTTATTTCATGGTTATTGCCATTCTTCAGTTGTACGCATCGATTACGATTACATTGTAAAATAAGAAGAAAAATTTTTCAAACTAAACAAAATTATCGACTAAATTGTACAAAATTGACTTACCATAACCTCCAAAGATTATCAAAACTGAACTTGTTACACGAGGTATGAATAATTTAAAAATGATTTGAACTAAGAAATTCGTTTACCTAGCACTGCTAGTTTGAAATCCGAAGGCACTGCCCTCTTAATATGATTTCTAAAAACTTTGAAAAAATTCAAAATTCAAAAATTTACCACGTTTTTTAACCGTGAGGCGTAAAACTAGAAAAAGAACTCAAAATAAAAAATTTTAAGTAAATTTGTGGTTTTTAGTATGTATTTATGGTTAAATTCAAAAAATATAAGAATAATACAATACGTAGAAAATCAAAATTCAAAAAATTTAAAAAGGAGACAATTAACACATAACAGGTCTGGATTAAGAAAATTTGAAAAAATGAAAATTTCGTAATACGAAGTACAATATAACGTTATTTCATGGTTATTGCCATTCTTCAGTTGTACGCATCGATTACGATTACATTGTAAAATAAGAAGAAAAAATTTTTCAAACTAAACAAAATTATCGACTAAATTGTACAAAATTGACTTACCATAACCTCCAAAGATTATCAAAACTGAACTTGTTACACGAGGTATGAATAATTTAAAAATGATTTGAACTAAGAAATTCGTTTACCTAGCACTGCTAGTTTGAAATCCGAAGGCACTGCCCTCTTAATATGATTTCTAAAAACTTTGAAAAAATTCAAAATTCAAAAATTTACCACGTTTTTTAACCGTGAGGCGTAAAACTAGAAAAAGAACTCAAAATAAAAAATTTTAAGTAAATTTGTGGTTTTTAGTATGTATTTATGGTTAAATTCAAAAAATATAAGAATAATACAATACGTAGAAAATCAAAATTCAAAAAATTTAAAAAGGAGACAATTAACACATAACAGGTCTGGATTAAGAAAATTTGAAAAAATGAAAATTTCGTAATACGAAGTACAATATAACGTTATTTCATGGTTATTGCCATTCTTCAGTTGTACGCATCGATTACGATTACATTGTAAAATAAGAAGAAAAAATTTTTCAAACTAAACAAAATTATCGACTAAATTGTACAAAATTGACTTACCATAACCTCCAAAGATTATCAAAACTGAACTTGTTACACGAGGTATGAATAATTTAAAAATGATTTGAACTAAGAAATTCGTTTACCTAGCACTGCTAGTTTGAAATCCGAAGGCACTGCCCTCTTAATATGATGTCTAAAAACTTTGAAAAAATTCAAAATTCAAAAATTTACCACGTTTTTTAACCGTGAGGCGTAAAACTAGAAAAAGAACTCAAAATAAAAAATTTTAAGTAAATTTGTGGTTTTTAGTATGTATTTATGGTTAAATTCAAAAAATATAAGAATAATACAATACGTAGAAAATCAAAATTCAAAAAATTTAAAAAGGAGACAATTAACACATAACAGGTCTGGATTAAGAAAATTTGAAAAAATGAAAATTTCGTAATACGAAGTACAATATAACGTTATTTCATGGTTATTGCCATTCTTCAGTTGTACGCATCGATTACGATTACATTGTAAAATAAGAAGAAAAAATTTTTCAAACTAAACAAAATTATCGACTAAATTGTACAAAATTGACTTACCATAACCTCCAAAGATTATCAAAACTGAACTTGTTACACGAGGTATGAATAATTTAAAAATGATTTGAACTAAGAAATTCGTTTACCTAGCACTGCTAGTTTGAAATCCGAAGGCACTGCCCTCTTAATATGATTTCTAAAAACTTTGAAAAAATTCAAAATTCAAAAATTTACCACGTTTTTTAACCGTGAGGCGTAAAACTAGAAAAAGAACTCAAAATAAAAAATTTTAAGTAAATTTGTGGTTTTTAGTATGTATTTATGGTTAAATTCAAAAAATATAAGAATAATACAATACGTAGAAAATCAAAATTCAAAAAATTTAAAAAGGAGACAATTAACACATAACAGGTCTGGATTAAGAAAATTTGAAAAAATGAAAATTTCGTAATACGAAGTACAATATAACGTTATTTCATGGTTATTGCCATTCTTCAGTTGTACGCATCGATTACGATTACATTGTAAAATAAGAAGAAAAAATTTTTCAAACTAAACAAAATTATCGACTAAATTGTACAAAATTGACTTACCATAACCTCCAAAGATTATCAAAACTGAACTTGTTACACGAGGTATGAATAATTTAAAAATGATTTGAACTAAGAAATTCGTTTACCTAGCACTGCTAGTTTGAAATCCGAAGGCACTGCCCTCTTAATATGATTTCTAAAAACTTTGAAAAAATTCAAAATTCAAAAATTTTTACCACGTTTTTTAACCGTGAGGCGTAAAACTAGAAAAAGAACTCAAAATAAAAAATTTTAAGTAAATTTGTGGTTTTTAGTATGTATTTATGGTTAAATTCAAAAAATATAAGAATAATACAATACGTAGAAAATCAAAATTCAAAAAATTTAAAAAGGAGACAATTAACACATAACAGGTCTGGATTAAGAAAATTTGAAAAAATGAAAATTTCGTAATACGAAGTACAATATAACGTTATTTCATGGTTATTGCCATTCTTCAGTTGTACGCATCGATTACGATTACATTGTAAAATAAGAAGAAAAAATTTTTCAAACTAAACAAAATTATCGACTAAATTGTACAAAATTGACTTACCATAACCTCCAAAGATTATCAAAACTGAACTTGTTACACGAGGTATGAATAATTTAAAAATGATTTGAACTAAGAAATTCGTTTACCTAGCACTGCTAGTTTGAAATCCGAAGGCACTGCCCTCTTAATATGATTTCTAAAAACTTTGAAAAAATTCAAAATTCAAAAATTTACCACGTTTTTTAACCGTGAGGCGTAAAACTAGAAAAAGAACTCAAAATAAAAAATTTTAAGTAAATTTGTGGTTTTTAGTATGTATTTATGGTTAAATTCAAAAAATATAAGAATAATACAATACGTAGAAAATCAAAATTCAAAAAATTTAAAAAGGAGACAATTAACACATAACAGGTCTGGATTAAGAAAATTTGAAAAAATGAAAATTTCGTAATACGAAGTACAATATAACGTTATTTCATGGTTATTGCCATTCTTCAGTTGTACGCATCGATTACGATTACATTGTAAAATAAGAAGAAAAATTTTTCAAACTAAACAAAATTATCGACTAAATTGTACAAAATTGACTTACCATAACCTCCAAAGATTATCAAAACTGAACTTGTTACACGAGGTATGAATAATTTAAAAATGATTTGAACTAAGAAATTCGTTTACCTAGCACTGCTAGTTTGAAATCCGAAGGCACTGCCCTCTTAATATGATTTCTAAAAACTTTGAAAAAATTCAAAATTCAAAAATTTACCACGTTTTTTAACCGTGAGGCGTAAAACTAGAAAAAGAACTCAAAATAAAAAATTTTAAGTAAATTTGTGGTTTTTAGTATGTATTTATGGTTAAATTCAAAAAATATAAGAATAATACAATACGTAGAAAATCAAAATTCAAAAAATTTAAAAAGGAGACAATTAACACATAACAGGTCTGGATTAAGAAAATTTGAAAAAATGAAAATTTCGTAATACGAAGTACAATATAACGTTATTTCATGGTTATTGCCATTCTTCAGTTGTACGCATCGATTACGATTACATTGTAAAATAAGAAGAAAAAATTTTTCAAACTAAACAAAATTATCGACTAAATTGTACAAAATTGACTTACCATAACCTCCAAAGATTATCAAAACTGAACTTGTTACACGAGGTATGAATAATTTAAAAATGATTTGAACTAAGAAATTCGTTTACCTAGCACTGCTAGTTTGAAATCCGAAGGCACTGCCCTCTTAATATGATTTCTAAAAACTTTGAAAAAATTCAAAATTCAAAAATTTACCACGTTTTTTAACCGTGAGGCGTAAAACTAGAAAAAGAACTCAAAATAAAAAATTTTAAGTAAATTTGTGGTTTTTAGTATGTATTTATGGTTAAATTCAAAAAATATAAGAATAATACAATACGTAGAAAATCAAAATTCAAAAAATTTAAAAAGGAGACAATTAACACATAACAGGTCTGGATTAAGAAAATTTGAAAAAATGAAAATTTCGTAATACGAAGTACAATATAACGTTATTTCATGGTTATTGCCATTCTTCAGTTGTACGCATCGATTACGATTACATTGTAAAATAAGAAGAAAAAATTTTTCAAACTAAACAAAATTATCGACTAAATTGTACAAAATTGACTTACCATAACCTCCAAAGATTATCAAAACTGAACTTGTTACACGAGGTATGAATAATTTAAAAATGATTTGAACTAAGAAATTCGTTTACCTAGCACTGCTAGTTTGAAATCCGAAGGCACTGCCCTCTTAATATGATTTCTAAAAACTTTGAAAAAATTCAAAATTCAAAAATTTACCACGTTTTTTAACCGTGAGGCGTAAAACTAGAAAAAGAACTCAAAATAAAAAATTTTAAGTAAATTTGTGGTTTTTAGTATGTATTTATGGTTAAATTCAAAAAATATAAGAATAATACAATACGTAGAAAATCAAAATTCAAAAAATTTAAAAAGGAGACAATTAACACATAACAGGTCTGGATTAAGAAAATTTGAAAAAATGAAAATTTCGTAATACGAAGTACAATATAACGTTATTTCATGGTTATTGCCATTCTTCAGTTGTACGCATCGATTACGATTACATTGTAAAATAAGAAGAAAAAATTTTTCAAACTAAACAAAATTATCGACTAAATTGTACAAAATTGACTTACCATAACCTCCAAAGATTATCAAAACTGAACTTGTTACACGAGGTATGAATAATTTAAAAATGATTTGAACTAAGAAATTCGTTTACCTAGCACTGCTAGTTTGAAATCCGAAGGCACTGCCCTCTTAATATGATTTCTAAAAACTTTGAAAAAATTCAAAATTCAAAAATTTACCACGTTTTTTAACCGTGAGGCGTAAAACTAGAAAAAGAACTCAAAATAAAAAATTTTAAGTAAATTTGTGGTTTTTAGTATGTATTTATGGTTAAATTCAAAAAATATAAGAATAATACAATACGTAGAAAATCAAAATTCAAAAAATTTAAAAAGGAGACAATTAACACATAACAGGTCTGGATTAAGAAAATTTGAAAAAATGAAAATTTCGTAATACGAAGTACAATATAACGTTATTTCATGGTTATTGCCATTCTTCAGTTGTACGCATCGATTACGATTACATTGTAAAATAAGAAGAAAAAATTTTTCAAACTAAACAAAATTATCGACTAAATTGTACAAAATTGACTTACCATAACCTCCAAAGATTATCAAAACTGAACTTGTTACACGAGGTATGAATAATTTAAAAATGATTTGAACTAAGAAATTCGTTTACCTAGCACTGCTAGTTTGAAATCCGAAGGCACTGCCCTCTTAATATGATTTCTAAAAACTTTGAAAAAATTCAAAATTCAAAAATTTACCACGTTTTTTAACCGTGAGGCGTAAAACTAGAAAAAGAACTCAAAATAAAAAATTTTAAGTAAATTTGTGGTTTTTAGTATGTATTTATGGTTAAATTCAAAAAATATAAGAATAATACAATACGTAGAAAATCAAAATTCAAAAAATTTAAAAAGGAGACAATTAACACATAACAGGTCTGGATTAAGAAAATTTGAAAAAATGAAAATTTCGTAATACGAAGTACAATATAACGTTATTTCATGGTTATTGCCATTCTTCAGTTGTACGCATCGATTACGATTACATTGTAAAATAAGAAGAAAAAATTTTTCAAACTAAACAAAATTATCGACTAAATTGTACAAAATTGACTTACCATAACCTCCAAAGATTATCAAAACTGAACTTGTTACACGAGGTATGAATAATTTAAAAATGATTTGAACTAAGAAATTCGTTTACCTAGCACTGCTAGTTTGAAATCCGAAGGCACTGCCCTCTTAATATGATTTCTAAAAACTTTGAAAAAATTCAAAATTCAAAAATTTACCACGTTTTTTAACCGTGAGGCGTAAAACTAGAAAAAGAACTCAAAATAAAAAATTTTAAGTAAATTTGTGGTTTTTAGTATGTATTTATGGTTAAATTCAAAAAATATAAGAATAATACAATACGTAGAAAATCAAAATTCAAAAAATTTAAAAAGGAGACAATTAACACATAACAGGTCTGGATTAAGAAAATTTGAAAAAATGAAAATTTCGTAATACGAAGTACAATATAACGTTATTTCATGGTTATTGCCATTCTTCAGTTGTACGCATCGATTACGATTACATTGTAAAATAAGAAGAAAAAATTTTTCAAACTAAACAAAATTATCGACTAAATTGTACAAAATTGACTTACCATAACCTCCAAAGATTATCAAAACTGAACTTGTTACACGAGGTATGAATAATTTAAAAATGATTTGAACTAAGAAATTCGTTTACCTAGCACTGCTAGTTTGAAATCCGAAGGCACTGCCCTCTTAATATGATTTCTAAAAACTTTGAAAAAATTCAAAATTCAAAAATTTACCACGTTTTTTAACCGTGAGGCGTAAAACTAGAAAAAGAACTCAAAATAAAAAATTTTAAGTAAATTTGTGGTTTTTAGTATGTATTTATGGTTAAATTCAAAAAATATAAGAATAATACAATACGTAGAAAATCAAAATTCAAAAAATTTAAAAAGGAGACAATTAACACATAACAGGTCTGGATTAAGAAAATTTGAAAAAATGAAAATTTCGTAATACGAAGTACAATATAACGTTATTTCATGGTTATTGCCATTCTTCAGTTGTACGCATCGATTACGATTACATTGTAAAATAAGAAGAAAAAATTTTTCAAACTAAACAAAATTATCGACTAAATTGTACAAAATTGACTTACCATAACCTCCAAAGATTATCAAAACTGAACTTGTTACACGAGGTATGAATAATTTAAAAATGATTTGAACTAAGAAATTCGTTTACCTAGCACTGCTAGTTTGAAATCCGAAGGCACTGCCCTCTTAATATGATTTCTAAAAACTTTGAAAAAATTCAAAATTCAAAAATTTACCACGTTTTTTAACCGTGAGGCGTAAAACTAGAAAAAGAACTCAAAATAAAAAATTTTAAGTAAATTTGTGGTTTTTAGTATGTATTTATGGTTAAATTGTATTAAATTGTATTTATATATAATTGTATAATTATATTAAATTGTATTTATATATAAATTATATTAAATTGTATAAATTGTATTGTAATGTATAAACGGTTAAAAAACGTGGTAAATTTTTGAATTTTGAATTTTTTCAAAGTTTTTAGAAATCATATTAAGAGGGCAGTGCCTTCGGATTTCAAACTAGCAGTGCTAGGTAAACGAATTTCTTAGTTCAAATCATTTTTAAATTATTCATACCTCGTGTAACAAGTTCAGTTTTGATAATCTTTGGAGGTTATGGTAAGTCAATTTTGTACAATTTAGTCGATAATTTTGTTTAGTTTGAAAAATTTTTTCTTCTTATTTTACAATGTAATCGTAATCGATGCGTACAACTGAAGAATGGCAATAACCATGAAATAACGTTATATTGTACTTCGTATTACGAAATTTTCATTTTTTCAAATTTTCTTAATCCAGACCTGTTATGTGTTAATTGTCTCCTTTTTAAATTTTTTGAATTTTGATTTTCTACGTATTGTATTATTCTTATATTTTTTGAATTTAACCATAAATACATACTAAAAACCACAAATTTACTTAAAATTTTTTATTTTGAGTTCTTTTTCTAGTTTTACGCCTCACGGTTAAAAAACGTGGTAAATTTTTGAATTTTGAATTTTTTCAAAGTTTTTAGAAATCATATTAAGAGGGCAGTGCCTTCGGATTTCAAACTAGCAGTGCTAGGTAAACGAATTTCTTAGTTCAAATCATTTTTAAATTATTCATACCTCGTGTAACAAGTTCAGTTTTGATAATCTTTGGAGGTTATGGTAAGTCAATTTTGTACAATTTAGTCGATAATTTTGTTTAGTTTGAAAAATTTTTTCTTCTTATTTTACAATGTAATCGTAATCGATGCGTACAACTGAAGAATGGCAATAACCATGAAATAACGTTATATTGTACTTCGTATTACGAAATTTTCATTTTTTCAAATTTTCTTAATCCAGACCTGTTATGTGTTAATTGTCTCCTTTTTAAATTTTTTGAATTTTGATTTTCTACGTATTGTATTATTCTTATATTTTTTGAATTTAACCATAAATACATACTAAAAACCACAAATTTACTTAAAATTTTTTATTTTGAGTTCTTTTTCTAGTTTTACGCCTCACGGTTAAAAAACGTGGTAAATTTTTGAATTTTGAATTTTTTCAAAGTTTTTAGAAATCATATTAAGAGGGCAGTGCCTTCGGATTTCAAACTAGCAGTGCTAGGTAAACGAATTTCTTAGTTCAAATCATTTTTAAATTATTCATACCTCGTGTAACAAGTTCAGTTTTGATAATCTTTGGAGGTTATGGTAAGTCAATTTTGTACAATTTAGTCGATAATTTTGTTTAGTTTGAAAAATTTTTTCTTCTTATTTTACAATGTAATCGTAATCGATGCGTACAACTGAAGAATGGCAATAACCATGAAATAACGTTATATTGTACTTCGTATTACGAAATTTTCATTTTTTCAAATTTTCTTAATCCAGACCTGTTATGTGTTAATTGTCTCCTTTTTAAATTTTTTGAATTTTGATTTTCTACGTATTGTATTATTCTTATATTTTTTGAATTTAACCATAAATACATACTAAAAACCACAAATTTACTTAAAATTTTTTATTTTGAGTTCTTTTTCTAGTTTTACGCCTCACGGTTAAAAAACGTGGTAAATTTTTGAATTTTGAATTTTTTCAAAGTTTTTAGAAATCATATTAAGAGGGCAGTGCCTTCGGATTTCAAACTAGCAGTGCTAGGTAAACGAATTTCTTAGTTCAAATCATTTTTAAATTATTCATACCTCGTGTAACAAGTTCAGTTTTGATAATCTTTGGAGGTTATGGTAAGTCAATTTTGTACAATTTAGTCGATAATTTTGTTTAGTTTGAAAAATTTTTTCTTCTTATTTTACAATGTAATCGTAATCGATGCGTACAACTGAAGAATGGCAATAACCATGAAATAACGTTATATTGTACTTCGTATTACGAAATTTTCATTTTTTCAAATTTTCTTAATCCAGACCTGTTATGTGTTAATTGTCTCCTTTTTAAATTTTTTGAATTTTGATTTTCTACGTATTGTATTATTCTTATATTTTTTGAATTTAACCATAAATACATACTAAAAACCACAAATTTACTTAAAATTTTTTATTTTGAGTTCTTTTTCTAGTTTTACGCCTCACGGTTAAAAAACGTGGTAAATTTTTGAATTTTGAATTTTTTCAAAGTTTTTAGAAATCATATTAAGAGGGCAGTGCCTTCGGATTTCAAACTAGCAGTGCTAGGTAAACGAATTTCTTAGTTCAAATCATTTTTAAATTATTCATACCTCGTGTAACAAGTTCAGTTTTGATAATCTTTGGAGGTTATGGTAAGTCAATTTTGTACAATTTAGTCGATAATTTTGTTTAGTTTGAAAAATTTTTTCTTCTTATTTTACAATGTAATCGTAATCGATGCGTACAACTGAAGAATGGCAATAACCATGAAATAACGTTATATTGTACTTCGTATTACGAAATTTTCATTTTTTCAAATTTTCTTAATCCAGACCTGTTATGTGTTAATTGTCTCCTTTTTAAATTTTTTGAATTTTGATTTTCTACGTATTGTATTATTCTTATATTTTTTGAATTTAACCATAAATACATACTAAAAACCACAAATTTACTTAAAATTTTTTATTTTGAGTTCTTTTTCTGATTCTTATTTGTTTTATTGCCTATGTAATCCATTTATTAATAATCATCTCAAACGTTAGACAAATTGATTTTTGCATTTTCTATAGGTTTCCACCTCTTATACAACTTCGTATAATCAATGAATCCGAACTCGTATGGATAATTCGTATTTACTGTCAAAGCAGATACATTGTTTTGGCTTTCTCGATTATATCATGTATTCTTCGAGTTTATACAGCTTACGCCGTTTCCTCGTTCTTCTCTCTTATATCCAACGCAGGGGACCTACAGTTTAAAGCGGCCTTTATACCTCAAGATTCCAACTCCTTCGTTTTAATTTCTAGTAGGGGCAGTTTTTAATCATTAGGGGTGTCCTTTGTTAAACGACTCACTCGAATACTTTTCTGAAAATATTATTATAATTTGATCGATTATAAATGTTTCAGTTCTAATTTATTTCTTGAAATGTAAAATAACCGCTTTTTGTTTACAGTTTATTAATTTGTTTGCATTCTTTGCTTTGATTAACATAAATAACTTATATACTACTTACGTCTATTTGGTAGAATAGATAACACGTAGTGCTGTTTCTTAGCAAATCAATAATATCAAGATAAGCTTTGTAACACAACATACTTAGTGCTTAATGCTTAATTGTATTGATGAGTAAGTTCATAGTAAGTATAATATAGAGTACGCGTAATGTAAGATACATTTTTTTAGAATTTGAAATTTTATGGTAGAGCATGAACTATAGGTGTCATATATATGATACCTGTATGTAGAATGCACAACATCTTTATGTCTTAATGGGTCATTACCATGAATCAGCATTGTCTGTGATTCATGACAATAAAAGTATATACAATAAAACCATAACCCATCAACATACCACATGCATATTCAATATTCTAATTAAAATAATTGTAAGTTTAATATCACCAGAAATAATAAATTCGCATTGCTTGGTCAGAGGCGTCGACAAGATAAGTGAAATTATAATTTTTTATTTGTATACAAAAAAAATCAATAATTTTTGAAGACCAACGACATATATCTGATTTTCATCTGAGCCATAGCATACGTAGCATCAAGAGCCACAGCTCTTCGTAACAAAATAGATTTTTTTTTTGGCAATTACGTAAGAATTCTAATTAATATTTCTCAATTATATCAGCAAATCAGTTTTTTTTATATTTTCTCATCGTAATGCAAATCAGCAATATTTAAATTTTTCGTTGTTTGGGGTTTTTTAGGGTTTTAATTTTATAATTAAATTATTTTTAAATCGAGGAGAATTATCGCCGTATTTTCTTTAAATAAAAAATATTATTCAAATTATATTAAAATTTATTGTTGCATTGTCTCGCACCGAGTGTATTATTTTTAACAATCCTGATCATTTGAATTTTAGAATTACCGAACTTTTTTCTATGAAGAGTTGTGGTTTATTTATATTGTTCGTTATTTAAATTTTAATTATGTTAAGTGTAAGGTCAAAATGTATCTGTTTTTAATTTTAAAATACTATATACTGTTAATTTTCTAGTCTGTCACCCTTCTAAGAGACTTTTAAAGTTTTTCTTAGCATAATCTCATTAGCAAAGCAGGGCAGTATGATGGAGAAGTAATTAATGTGTATCAAGCATCTAACGGGTTCCAAATTTTAAACGTATTATGGTGATATATTCATTTACAGCTCTAATAATTTGATTTATTTTCATAACACTTAATTACGTAAGTACTTAATTTTTAATTTAGGTGGGTGAGCAGTCGCCTGAAAAATTATTTTGTGATGATCCTGTGATTACAAAAATTTCAATATCAATTCTAAAATATATTTTAAAAAACACACTATCATTTAAGACTCGAGATAATAATTCACGTTGTACCGAAATTTACTTGAATAAGTAATTAATCAGATTAAAATCTCACCATTATATATTATAATATACCTACCTATATAGGAAGCATATTTAAATTACATCTCAAGAAGTAAGAAGTTAAAATTCTTTGTAAAAAAATTAATTACGTTACTTTTGGCGTACAAACCTACGTAGCCATATTAAATATTATTTAAAACTTTACTATGAAATTTACACTTGGCTGCTCATCTCTCTAAAAATTCTGTTTAGCATACATTTATTCAAAAGATAAATTTCGTTTGTGCAGCTTCACAGTACCTTTTGCGCAGGTTTTTCTATTCGAGGTGGCAATTAAGTAATTTACTGGACTGAATCGAATCTCAAAGCTGCATCCGTTCATCTTAAGATGATAGATAGTAGTTTTTAATATTGCATCTGTATCACAACATATTAATTTATTTTGTTAACTAGACTCGCTATTAACATTATCAAGCTACATAATTGCCATGTTGGTAATTAAATGTTAATTATTGTATAATTATTTAACATTGTACGACTTTTATTAAGATGCATTTTATATAAAACAAACGCGTGCTAAAAAAATTCTCGCTTTGAGTTTGAAAAATCTCTGAATTTTTGTCTTTAAAACCGAAATAGTTCTTGCAGTAACATCAAATATGGGTGTATGGTTCAGCAGTTTCCGGTGTTTGTAGCATATCATAAAATTTTACTTTTACATTTTTCGCTAAATTACTAAATAATAGAGAATAAAACTGGAACATTGAAAGAAGCACTTGCAGATAAGTACTAATCAAAAAGTATTTAATTTTTCATTGTACGATATGACTCTCCAATGATTTCTAAATTCACCGTTACGTACGTACCTATTCGATAAATGACTATAACAACCATCTTCTGACTTCCGCATTTCTACTTATCGATGGACGATGGCTCTCACTTCCTCCTCCGCAACAGTAAAGACCGTTCATAAGGTGGACAAACTCTGTTAAGGTACGCGTGCCGAATTATAAGGTGCTGCTTACTCAACGGTGTACTCTTTCATTAAGATCCCTCTATCAAAGGCTATGTTCGAAAACGCATATTATGTTATTGTATAGGTAACAGTTTTTCAAACTGGCAATCCGTTATATTTGTATTATTAAATAGTAATATGAAAGTCTACAATTTTTGAATTAGAAAACAAAAATATAATACAAGCTGATGTACAATCCTGAAATAGTACCTCTTAACTATCATATATCACCATAAAGAATCCATAAAAGTTTGAGAAGCCCTCTAGCCACGGTCCACATCCTATTTAATAACTACATCCTATTCATCCTCATTTAAACCGTTTAGCTTCCAATATTAACAATTAAATTAACTTGAAATACCGATAGATACAGGTATTTTTAAAAAAATTAAAATGTATGTCACATTTTCTTTTACAAATTTTTTCACGTAGATTACAGTTAGCGGCTCAAAATAAAAATGTATATCGCATACGCTATTAGTAATTTTTACTTCTAATGTTTTTATTTACACTTGGTAGCATCTATAGATTATATAGATAGTATGTTTTCGCATCGATGGACCAAACCACACAAATTACGTTTCTCGAGAAATTGCAATCTTCGATTTATGTTATTTATTGCATGCAAAAGTTCCGAAACCATAAAAACATCCAACTATAAACCACTATTATTGTATACCGACTAGAAGTTTCGAGAGAGTGCATGTTAGATGAGATAAATTATTTATTTAAATAATCACAATTACAGGATACAACCTAGGTATACCAATAAATAGAATATTCAACTTCATTACAAACCAAAACATAGACTTGCATTTGATCCACGATACAAGAAACGTCTGCTTTACTATGAGAATTAATAAAGGTGTTAGTTTTTGTTCTCAAATTGCTAGTCTGTCTGCTAGGAATTAGATATTCAATTTATATTTAATTATTCATTAGATGATAAATTTATTATAGCGACTACGCAAAACTTGCTGAAACCCATAAATTTTAATTAACTTTCTGATATTTGATAACTTTTTGTAATGCAAAAAATAATTTATTTTTACTATTTAATTTTCTTTTTTCAATTTCGATTAATGAGCTTAATAAAAAGCTCAATAATTAATTTTTTGAGTTTAAACAACTAGAAAAATATTGCTGCTTGCCGATTTCTCCACGTAATTACAAAATAATTCGACAAGAAAAATTGTTTTCAAACAACCTTTCAATTATCTTGCAAAGTAAATGTATTTTGGTAAATATACTAAGTATTTATTGATTTTAAAACTAACAAGTAAATTGATTTTTTAACCGTTTGATCACTTGTATTTGTTCAAGACGCTTATTGCACTATTAGAAAAGCTTCAGTAAACTAACACTGATGAAAATTTCCGATATGTATTTCATCAATCCTATACCTGTGTAGGTATCAAATTGTAATTGGGTTAATTGTGTAATGTATCTCAAAATTGAACATTGATATTAAATCAAAAGTAATATTTCGTCCCCCTCCCTCTTGCAATGTTCAGGAAAATTTTCTTCTTACCCCAAATGTACAGTAACATAGCTAGATCGAATCAGAAGATCATGGATGAACTTTAAAATTAGCAATAAGCCAAAGGATATTTCATTATGAAAATCTTTTTGAAAAACAAATTTTTGCTTTGTAACTTAATCGGCAATCACTGCTGTAAATGAGAAGGGAAAATATTAAACTAATAATGTAAATACCAGCAATGTAGTGTAGTGCTTAATTCAACAGGCTACGATGAAAGCTTGATCACACCGATTACACTCCTGTGATCTAAAGCCCAATTCGATATTTTGGCTATGGGAAAGGCAATTGGAAACCACCCCATTAATTAAATTCCTTAGTAGATAAATCATCTTGGCTTAAAAAGCCAGGATAATAGCCATACATTCGGGACAGATAGCCACTTGAAGAAGAAGATAGTGTAAAAACCAAGGGATAATCACTTTAAATTTTACATTCCGCACTAAATTCCGATTTCGTGATTTGCTTCTTGGTGGTAGCACATGCCAACAAAACAACCCAAACAGAAATTATATAATGAAGATGGGGTAAGAAGTAACAAATTCCGGCTCATGCGAAGAAAAAATTCCAATCATAGCATTGGTTCCAATACCTGCAATGCAAAAATCTTTGCTGAATTACCTGTTTGCTTCATTTTCTCTTAAAATCTTAAAAGGAAAAACCATGGAAAGTTCTATTGTCAATGTTGTAACATTAGGAATGTTTGGATTGCGTAATGGAAATTGTAGTTGGGAAATCGGAGAAATTATACTAAAATATAATATAGTAGTAGTAGTTAGTTAATGACTCTTAATTAACTTCTTAGAAATTGTTTAAATGTTTAAATCAATCGGAGAAGCAGCCGGCATATCTTTAAGAAATTGAATCATTAAAGACCACTCACTTCTTAAAACCACTTCTCAAAATAGGTCGATCTAAAACCCGCCAGAACTTCAAGGCTTGGAATCATTGGAGATCATTAACTTCCAAATTCCCAAAATGGGAAACAAATTTCCAAAAATTGAGAGATTTAAGCAGCCCCCAGATCTTATAGGCATGAAGTCATTAGTCAATAAGGTTTTTTACACATTCAGATTGATCAAAATGCTTTTTACATCATATCAAACGCCATAACAGTTCCCAGAAGAACCCCAAACGGAAGATAAAAGTTAAAAATTGTTAAAAAATTTAATTTTTTGAAAAACAATATTTGGTCATAATTGATACACCAATGACGATCTAAGCGCCTTGCGGGGATGTTTCCAAGGGTGGAAAGGGGAAATCCCTCAATAACTAAAAAGTTGATAACTCACTGAACAGTATTCGCAATGCAGAGAGCAAGAGAGCAAAACAGTTGGTAATTTCAAGACTGTTCTCCTCTCAAAAGTGCGTAGGTTCGGCACGTCTTTGCCGCTTTGGAGAGTTTTGATATCTTGCCTGGTGTGACAATATCTTCCAAAAAAAATGTTGTATCTTAATTGTTAATTACCACTCCAAATATTACTTAAATAGTAAGATTCCAGTTATTTTAACATCTACTTATCTACTTACGATTATCGCGAATTAGTGCACGATATCAATACACCAAGATTTGTTATATTTTAAATTTTTGTGGTACGATTTCAGTTTTAGTTAGTCCATGTTGGTCATTTTAGTTAAATTTTATAAAATTGTCATCTGGCAGATCGACAGGATCGAATCCGTCTTTCAACAATTATTTTACTTTTCAAGTTTTATTTATTTGTAAAGAGAGAAGCATTTGGCAACTTGTATAATGCAAATTTTAAGATTTCTGGGTTAAGGGATAACAAATAGTTTTGTCAAAATTTGATGGTACAGCTGCTTTATTTTCGAAAAATTCAAAACTTTCCATATATTTAAGATACTTTCCACTCTTCATATCACTTTTTATAAATAATACTACTACTAATATCAATTAATAAATAATATCTATTTTATATTCAATTTCAGAACAGAAAATTTTGTAGCTTTGTCCTCATCAGGCAACTTTTTAATTTTGCTTGAGAGAATACAAAATAGTGTTTTCTGAATTAAGCAATTTCATTCATTAAATGATATATTTACTTTTGGTTCAGAATGAAATGAAGATTAATGAAGTTGTTTGACATAATTTTTATTAAATTCCAAGGAAAGCAATGGAAAATTGAAGGTCATTACTAACAATCATAACACAAAATAAGATCAATAATCAAATGCAGAAACGTGAGAATATCAAGCACTGCAAATGTAGAATAAGAGAGCTTTTCTCCTTTATCTAACTATTTTTAATATACCTTATTTTAATGACTTTTTCTATTTCTAGACTTAAAATTCTGCAAGGAATATCAATAATTTTTGCTTTTATATTTACTGTTTGCGTACAAATATGTTGATAAGCATTATCAACCTGGAACAATTAAAAGTACTGCAAAGGTAATATTCAAATTGCATAAATCATACATCTAGCCTTGTGTTTATCTAAAAATTGTATATTAATGAGGTTTACAGTTACAACTTTTTACAATATTAATCTTCTATATAATTAACAAATAGAAAAGTGAAAACGCTACATTACTTACTTATACAATATAGTGGTTTTTAGCAGCAACTCCAGAAATCAGATGATTTTTTATAGTAGATAATTATTTCCATATTTTGAATATTTTGATACATTTATTATTGCTATTGTAATAAAGCAGATTTTTATTCTTCTTAATTTTTTTTATTGCACCTGGAGCCCATCAAAACCAATCTTTTGGACAACGACCTTATAGAAAAAGAACTCACATATTTCGGTTTTTGACATTTGCAAAGGTTAGATGCTTTTCGTGCATGGGCTTTTAGTTTAAAGTTCGAAGTGAAAAAAAGGATTCTAGGACGATTCGTCACCGGACGATTCGTCCCGGCGATTCATCCCGGACGATTCATCCACTGGAACCAAAAAATACCAAAAAAATAAAGTAGTCATAATTTATTAAAATTGTTAATTTCTAATAATAATAATGATACATAATAATAAATAATTTTAATAGAATAACAAAAAATATTGCAATATCCCGTGGTTCAATAATTTTTAATTTAATTAATTTTTGTGTGAGATAAGACTTAATTCGCAGAGAGGTATGCATTTTCAATTATTTGAGACTCCTTTTATTAATTTTTATCTAAATCCGATTTTAATCATATTTTAAAGTTATGAACATATTATCAAAAGCCAATTAATTAATTAATATTAATGAGTCACGAGTCATTGCAATATTTTTTATAATAATCTCTTAATATTATTTATTATTATGTAGGTATCATTATTATGTATCAATATTACGTATTATTATTATTATTCTTAAAAACTAACAATTTTAATTATGACTACTTTCGTTTTTTCTGTACCTATATATTTGGAAAAAACTTCCACTGGACGAATAGTCCGCAGGATGAAATCGTCCGGGATGAATCATCCTTGGATGAACCGCCTGCTGGATGAATCGTCCGTAGGATGAATCGTCCTGGGATGAATCGTTTGAGATGAATCGTCCGGGGACGAATCGTCCGGATTCCAAAAAAAGAACTTAAACAATTTAGAAATTGAAATACAACTTAAATCAAAATTCAAGCCGAGCGAAATTAAAATTAATTTCAAAATTAACTTGGTAAATGAACAAAAAAAAATTTTTGTATTTACATCATTATGTAAAATTCTGCTTTGTTGCAAATCAAATGATTACAAAGTTAGCTTATTTTATTGTTAAAATTGTTTGCAATTACTTTGCATTACAACCTATTATCTACTTAATAATTATTCTAATATTAAAGAATTACTCCACGAATCAAGATTTTTCTACGAGCTATTTCATGTTGAATAAAATAAAATGTTTAGATCTTTAGTGTGCTTAATTGTTCCATTAGTAGGTACATACAAGATACATTATCAAATTGACAGAGAAGTAACTCGATTTTGCTCTTAAGAGTTGAATAAAACGGACGTGATTTAACGCGACTTCCACCACAGAACACAGTTTGAATAACTTAAAATCCACTGAAATTTTGACACTTTCTTTTTTTTTAAACTTTGGATGATAAATATCTGCAATATCCCAAGCAATATAACAAAAATTTTAAAAATATCGGAATAATAAAATATCCTATAGATACTATATTGTTATTCTATAAAGTTACTTTAAGATGTTTTGGCGCATCTCCAAACATAATGGCCGGTATGGAATGTAACGGGAGAGGTTCGTATGATGTCTCTGTAAGGAATTAAGTCATCTAGTGAATGCTAATGCAGTTCTCAATACTTCTTTAAGGTTCACAGCTCTCTTCTTCTATATTATACACTTGCGTTACAGAATGATAATTATAACGACATTACATTTTGAGTTATTAAAAAAAATTTTATTTTTCTATTCGTCCAAAAATGGACAAATCACAGAAGATTCAATTTTTATTATTATGGAAACTCATACTTTGCATCCAGTAGATATTAAAACAATAAAAATCGACAGAGCAACTGACCAATTTAATTACAACATTTTTCCTGCAGCAGAGATTAACCAAAACTGTGAACTGATTTAAATTTTTGGGCAAACTGCTTATCTATAATATTAAATCATTTTATGAAAAATAAATACCAAAATGTTAAATGTAGATAATCAGTCTACGATATGTGACGAGGTGGTTGTATGTCTTCCAGGCGTTATATTTGTACATCATAGATTTACCTGATTTACATCAATAATAACTTTTTTTTTCATTTAAAATTCAAGATTATGACCATGATGACATCACTCAAAAGAAAATAAAAAATTTAATAAATATTGCATTAACAATATTTAAATTAAGTAAAATCCAATTTGAACCAAATTTTACAAGTTTGTGAACTAGACCTTTATTGAACGATGATTTTCTAGTAGAGATAAAAACTGAGACGAGCAATTTAGACTTATCTTCTCATATAAGAAAAAACTTATCTCGTCTCGCCTGGACATATCTCATCTAGACGCCCCAAGTACCTACATTTAAAAGTTTAAATTTGTAATGCGCTTAATTTTTCTAAGACAGAAATATTTTAAGATTTACCAAAACAAGAGTCTTTTTAACACATTTAAGAACAATCTACGTCATAGATGTAGCATTTCTTATCTATATTTTTATTTACCTAAATTACCATTACCTAAAAAGTGATTAAACATCAAAAATTCATTAAAAAAATTTCCTAAATGGAAATGCTCTATAATAATAACAGATTTCATATAAAATTTTAATTTTATTATTACTCCCCCCCCCCTTCATCTTAAAAGAATTGAATAAAATTTTATTCTAACTTCAAATTCTTTCAGTGTACGCTGTAACATCATTCGCTACATCGAGATGTTTATTAGAACCAGTAAGATGATGCTGATGCCACAGAGAAACGCCTTCTGTGAAAGGTCCAATTGGCACAGCAGCTTCTTTAGGGTCGATTTTACGTTCTTGTTTGTAGTTCCCCTACACTTCTATTGACTACATTTATATTATACTAGGGATGAATATGTTGATTAAGTCATTATTTGAATTTTTTATTCAGATTTATTACTTGAAGTATATCAAAAGATATTCTAAAACATAAAAATAAAACTTATTTTAAAAAGTGAGCATCTTAAATTTGAACCAATAAAATCACTAAGCAAATTTTCGTCTTTTTAGTTTTCTTAATTTTTTGTTTTTATTACTTATTTTTATTTCTTTACTTAATTTTTTAACAATTCAACATCAAACGCTCCACGTTGATATTATACAAATAATAATATCAGTGAAAACGAAAATAAAAACTAACAAAAATTAAACTAAAGTTTTTCGCTGTGTGATGAATCTTCTTCTTCCGGTATAGTGTTTACACTGTGTTGATAAGTAATACTCGTTGTAATTTCTTCTTCATTCTCTTCATCTGCATCAAATTCTTTTTTAGTTGCACTAAGTCGTTTTTGTTGGTGACTTTCAGAATCGATCGTTGAAGTGCCACTTGAACGTTTACTTTCGTTTACTATCTTCTCGACTTGTTCTTCTTTTTTTGGATTTTTGACTTCTTTTGCTTCTCTTTCTCTATTATCGGTACTATTTCTATCCTTTTGTGAATATTTTCTACTAGTTATCACTTCGTTTTCATCTGGATTTTCAGATATTTTTCTTTCGTGATTTTCTTCAGTTTTAAATAATTCCTTTTCTTTTAAATCAGTTATTTCTTTTTCATCGTCTTCTGATTTCGTTCGCTCTTTGTTACCTTTTGGTTCATCTGTAGAGTTTTTGTCAGATTTAGCAGAGCTTCGTCGTCTTTCTTGGATGGTTTTAGGTTGAGTGTCTGTGGCTAAATTATCCCTATTTAGAAATTTTTCTTCTTTCGGCTCTGATTTGATTTTAACTTGCTGAAAAGAAGCATTCGATGGCGAGTGCAATGAAGCTTGTTCTACTTGAGATGCATTATTATCGATATTTTCTTTATTATCTATGATAAGTTCTTCTTCCAAAGTATCGGGCAATACTTCCGTTTTAAGTCCCCTATCCTCAGATTTTCTTTTTTCTCGTGAACTTATTG
Source organism: Cantharis flavilabris (assembly GCA_949152465.1). Classification (NCBI taxonomy): domain Eukaryota; kingdom Metazoa; phylum Arthropoda; class Insecta; order Coleoptera; family Cantharidae; genus Cantharis; species Cantharis flavilabris. The sequence goes on from OX424435.1 coordinate 90,703,035, forward strand.
CTGAACTTTTTCGTAGCGAAGTTTTTGTATTTCGTCTATCCGATGACATTCGATGAATTTTACTGAATTTTGAATCAATTGAATGTGGGTCTCTTTCGTTTAATACGTAACTTAATGGAACAGTACCCATTTGATTCATGTCAATATTCTGCAGTTCGCTTTCTTCGCTTAACATAGAACCTTGCTGTAAAATATATAATATAAAATTTAACATTTTTGCTTAAAAGGGGCTTATTATACTAACAGTCATTCGACTTCTGGTTGACGGGATAGAATTTGTTCCTGTTAGTGAATCTAAATACTTAACACGTCGACTGGGTATACCAAACGTTGTTTGTCGCTTTTTTCTTTGTTTTACAGTTGACGCTTTACTTTGTATCGCGTGCTGTAAGCACTTATATGAAGCAGTTGAAACCTATAAAAGTTCATTATGAGTAGGTACCAACATTATATTAATTTATATAACAATACCATTTCAGATATTTCTTCTTCTCTTTCCATGATATCAAATTCATCCACGTCTTTAGCGGGAATAATGAGTAATTTAGATTCCATTTCAAAATCCAAATTCATGCTGCTACTTTTGGGTAATATAATTTTTTGAACTGTTCTAGAAAGAAAATTTTAAACTAATTATAACTGTTTTTAGGCAGCTAACCTTGGAATGTAGCAAGGGCCAGTATAACACTCTCTCGTATTATAATCTACTGCCATACCTTCCAGTAGGATAATGTCTCCCATCATATCGTTAACACCAAAAATCTTAAAATGTGATAAATTTGGTACAAATGCTCTTTCCAATTCAAAGTGAATCTTTTCTTGGGTGCTGGACTGGTAAGCAGCTGTATCCAGTAAAATTGTTGTCACCAGTCTTATTGATACAGACTTCCACATTTTTGATTCGATACTGAATATGAATTGTTTATGTTAATATACTTTCTAGTTTTTTACACATACCCATTAATAGGGTCCTGACTTCTCTTGATGGCTTCTTTAAGAACTTCGTGGGTCAAAATATAAGCTTGACTGGATGTATCAGCAGTTATGGTGCAATTATAGGGCCTTCCTGTCAAAACACTCAATTCGCCAATACTATTCCCAGAAACTATATAATCTTCCACTTTTTCCGTAAAACTTGTAGATGTTATGTAATCCTTTATTGGAAGCATACCATACACCTTTAAGTTATGCAAAACTTCACTTTTGGGTTCATATACCAATTTGAACATACCTAATTAAAAAAAACAGAGAATTGCTTGATTTCAAATCTGTGGAGAGATTTCTACCGGTTACTATAATATATACGCCTTCCGATAGCTGTCCATCAGCGCAAACTACATCGCCTTCATCAAATATTTTTGTTACCACATGTTCATATAAAAAATCCGATAGTTGGTCATCATCCGCCATCCAAGAAACTTCTTTAAATAGCACTTTTGGAGGAATTGGTTGTACAGATTTAATTTTTGTTCGTACAAATTTTAATCTTTGTTCGAGAGATTCCATAATCATCGTATATTCCACATCATCCACCCAACCTAACACATAATGTTTCAAATGAGTTTATTATTAATTGTTGTTTTAAAATAATCGATACCAGATACTTTCAATTCCAATGCTGCATCAACCATGCTGTTCAATGTCGCTCTAATTGCTTGTTTGGTCTTAACTGTGATGGCTATCCACGGTCTGTCTTTTTGAACCATTCCTAATTCTTTAGTTATTGCTAATCTATCTGCTTCCATTTTCAAACGACACTCCTCCCTAATTGTTTTATTATCTATCATTTGAAACAGCTTATCGCCCACGTCTTCTTCTCCAGTTACAAAACCCTAAACAAAATTTAATTTTTGTAAAATTTATACTATAACATGGAAGAATCAAACCTTTCCGACATCGTAAGCAAATGCTAAGTTCTTATCAATTTTTGAATCGCAGTATTTAATCAAACCTGGATACCAAGCTTTACACAATCGAAGCAATCTTATTAATCGTATTGTACGACAAAGTTTAGTGATAAGTGTGACTTTCGATGCTTTAGAATGTGCCTTTTCAAAAGTATCTGAAAATAACGCATAGAAATCCATCATTAAATCAGCCAGTGCGAATAGCAAAATTGTAAAATCGAATCCGTTCCAATAGTATCTGTAATCGACAATTTGAGCTCATTATTGTTACTTCAAAAGTAAATATTACGAAAAATAAGTTTTGAATCCGTCTTTGCATACGTAAATCCACGAATACCCATACACTTTTATAATAAATTCAAAAAAGTATACCAGAAAGAAGGCTGTATTTGTGATTATTAAAGCTGTACCCAATGTACTACCAGTTGTAGGTGTCAGACCAATTTCTAATCCTATCGGAATAATATTAAGTAAAACGACGCAATTTATAAATATCTCAAAAACTGGATGCATCATCATGTGGTAACAAATTCTTCGCCAATACTTTCTGGGTGGCTTAATAGTATTTTCATTTTTTTTGAAGAATACCAGCAACAGTTTCTTTCTGATGTAATGTGCATATCCCTTAAATATATTTTCGGTTAAGTTTTGTATCTTAATAGTAATTATGGAAATTCGCAACTTGTCGTCTAAACAGTTTATGTAAGCCTTCCAATTCGATAATTGCTTCTTCTGTATCCATTGCGACTTCTACCGCTTGGGTTAAAACGCGAATGCTTTCCTTGGACATCATTCCATTTTCGTATTGCCGGGAGTAAGATATTCTCTTAGCTTTCAAAATTCTCATTCGAGCTTCTCTAAATAAAAATTTAAATTAATACTGCTTTGCTTCTACTTAATCCAAAAACAACTTTCAAACTTACCTTCTCATTTCCAACATTTCCTTACTTGTAGGTTGATTAGGTATTTGCCTTTGACAATCCGGGCACGTTGTCAGACGATACCCTAAATAATTTTCTTCTTCATCATCACTGTCAGTAAGATTAATTTTATATGGATGTTTCAACACCGTCGATTTGAACACCAAAGGCCAGTTTGCATCACCCAAAAATCTCAATTTGTTATTAATATTTTATTAAATGTTTCCCAATTCAGTAAGTTACCTATTCATTTTCATAATGGTAATAGCACGATCTCTTCTGTTTTGTAGAAACCTCATACAGTTATTCATATTGATTTTTCTTGCCATTGATAGTTCAGAAAGTCCAAGTAATTTTAAAAACGCCGGCATGGTAGCAGCATTTATAACCAAGGTTAATATTGCTAGCGCAGTAATGTGTAATAACAGCTGTTTACCCAATTCATCCAAGGCGCTATGAGTCAACACATCAAATGTTAAACAAAATGGAACAGGACCACGAAGGCAGCTCCAAACGGCGATTATCATATTTCGAAAGGTTAATCCGTATCCGATACGACTTACGAGAGGAGCTAGGAGAATATAAGAACAAAATCGAGCTACATTAACCACGACGTACATAACTAGAATTAAAGCCAAGTTTTCCAACGTAATATGGTCTTTTAATCGGTACGGCACTGTAACTCCTGCAATTAAAAAGACAATTGTATTTGCAATGTATGCAAGCATTTCCCAAAAGTTAAGAAGAAATAATTCTGAATTAGCTGATAAACTTGCTCTTTCGGCGCTAGCCATGATTCCAACAATAACGACGGCGATAACTCCAGAAACACTTAATAAAACTTCTCCAATATAAAAAGTTACATATGCGGAAACTATGGTCAGAATTAGCATGTTAACTGAATCAGTGTGAACTGCCATGGTAAACCTTGTGATTCTTCCAATTACATAGCCTAACATAACACCACCGACTGCGAAACGAATAAACAGCATTATGACTTGATACCAGGTTGAAACTTGCTTTTCAATCATTCCAAAAAGAATCTCAAATATAATAATTGCAGTTCCATCTCCAATCATCATTTCTCCTTCCAGTAAGATACCTAGATGCTTTGCTTTTCCAATTTCTCTTAACATTGTGACAATTTCGGATGGATATATGATACTGCATATTATACCAAAAAATATACCCATTGTGAAAGGCCATTCCTCGTCAATTAACAACATCATTATAATCCCCACTAAGCAGGCATTAATAATAGTTCCAATAACCCCCATGCAAAATATTTGGGACCATGAACGAACAAATGTATGGCTATCGATGGTAAACGCAGTTTTAAAGAAGATAATGGGGAAAAATGTTGTCGATATATATGCCGGTCTCATATGTTTGATCGAAGTGTACATATCTACATATTCATAAATATCCGACAAAACTCCTATTAATATTCCAAACAACAATATCAGAACTCGATACGGTATGGGTATGTTTAACATTTTGGTAAATCCTCGTAAAATTCCACCCACTGCAAGACCAGCAAAAATAAAAAAGAGTTCACGTGGTACATCCTCATCGTCTTCTTTTGACAATCTTTTTAAAGTTAGATTATTGTGTGCTTCAGCAAAATGTAAACTTGTAAGTGCAAAAATAAATAAAGTTATAATACTATAAATGCACGACATGTTGGTTTTGTATTATTTACTTGTCAATAACTATCTTGTCAATATTTTATTATTTTTTAGTACGTTCGTTTCCTACACAACTGAATAAAGTCCATAATATGAAAATAAATTAGGAGCCGGAGATTAAAAGCAAAAAATCATCAAAGGAAGACAATAATATAACAAAAAAAATTAAACAAATTTATTCGGTCCTGAATAAATTAATAGTAACAAAAAGGAATACTACTCAAGTGCGTTTCTAGCCAGGCTTTCTATAAAATGTTGCCTATAGGATTGAAATTAAAAATGAAATGTAGGGACAGCCGAAATCTTGTTAATCCATTCATACGCGCGGCTTTGAAATACATTTTACCCCTTTTAAGGATAAAATTTCAAAAAAATATTTGTTATTCTTTATAGAAATATATGGAAGGATATACTCTCCAAATTTCGTGATCCTATGTCAAGTGCTTTGAGTTAAGCGTTGATGAGTCGGTCAATTGGTCAGTCGGAACAAAAAAATGTTATAGGTATTAAGAACAAGAAAGAAAGTCAATATAATATAAAATATTATTCAAAAGAATGAAAATAAACGGATGCGTTATAAGATATACTATTATTGTGTAAACAAAAAACACAACTGTCTAGACAAGAACACCTGACGAAAGAATTGCAAAGAGAATAAAAATGTTTTCGGTAGTAAATGAAAATAATTGCTTTCGCACAAAGTGAAAGCAATCTCGCTTTCAATATTCAAAGGTGCTGAAAAGTACCTTTTACACTGGTTTGAGTTACATTTTCTTTTTTCACTATCGCGCACTAGTGCGGAATGCTTTTATTTGATTTAAATTGCTGAAGCTGACGTTTTTTGACATTAATTGTCAAATGTTGAACAAATTGTATAAAATATGCGTGTATTTATCTAAATGTCTTGATCTATAATCTATAAACAATTTATCGTGATACTTTTTTGGTGCGGAGCACCTTTATTCTTCATCCTTTAAAAAATGGATAATTTATTGGAAAGACGAATATTTTCTATATAGGAGAATAAAAATTGTTAATTTAAAAATAAATAGTTTTTACCATTTATCTTTTTTCAGATTTAGAAAATGCTCGGCACCAAAAGTGTCACGAGGATTTTTTATCGATTATGTTCAGAATATAGACGAGTAATACTAGTGACGAAGAAGACACTTATATGTACGTTTGGTTCAATATTAAGTCGATAGATTGGGATGCAACAGTCCGGAAACAAAATATTCCTTAGCTAAAGGTCCGGTCAACCTTCAAATTATTATTGTTATTTTATACAAAATTTTTGTTTTAATGAACAACTTTTAGCCGAGTAATTATTAGCCGATATAGAAAATTCGTCTTTGCAAATATCCGTTTTCTATTTTGAATTTAAATACAAGTAGTAATATGGGAAACGAGCAGTGTTGCCAATGCCTCAGTAGAATGTTCCTCATTAATATTACCAAAAATTCCTCAACTTTTCTTTGTTTCTTTGTTCTTTAAACAAATACAAAAAATACTTTTGTAAGTCTAATAAATCCGAAAAGACCTTTTTCTTTATTTTAGCATTTCCACCTCTTTTTAAGACAATCTTGTTTAATATATTTTACATAATTCAAATTTTTTTTACTTTCATTAAAAATTCTTAAAATTACTCACACATTAGAAACATACTAGAAACAATAATTATTCACAAAAAATCAAAAATTTTGGAAAAAAATGCGGTTGGAGATTAACTTTTATATGCTAGATGTGTGGAAACGTGATATTATCGTATTGCAATGTCGATTGCATTAACATTATCGATAATGACCTACTTTCTGCACTGCACTAGTAAATTAATAAATTATTCTGAACTAAATTTATCTGACGTTTAGAGAAAAATAATTGTTTTACAAAATAAAGAATGTAAGAATTTCTTACAAACAAATAAAAACATTACATGCTACCATCGGATGAAAAATTTTTAAACTACGCAGTAAGTCGAGAAAATCACATTTTTTGCTCTTGGGTGGTAATATACTATTACAGAAATTAAAGCTTAAAAACACTACCTACTATTTTATTTTAAATATTTTCATTTTTGCAATATACCTGAACCATAAATTTAAAATTGCTGTTAAAATTACTTAATTTTAACGTTGCAGTTAAATTATTTCTGAAAAATTTTAAATTATTATTTTAATTTGAAATAAATTTATTGAAAAAACTTAATCAAACGTCAAGTTAAAAATGTTTGTTTGTGTTACAGGAACAATTGTTTTAGCACCTGCGATTTCAAATAAATATAAATAGAACATAAAATATCAAAGCTAATTTAATTTCAGTATACAAAGTATATTATACTTTAATGTCGGGTTTAAATTTTCCAATCGGTTTTGCTATCGGTTGTACCGTTACAAAAATTTGAGAACTCAAAAATTCGGTCACTGGCGTTTTTAATGAAACTGTATTGATTACCAAATTTAAATAACTAAAACTTAAATAGTTAAGTAGAATCTATAGAAACGTACAGTGGAAAGTGATCACTATTTACTTGGCAAGAATAATCATCAAACGTAACATTAACGTCACTAACGTATTTAATCAACAAGCTACATTCTACAGTGCTATCTCCATGTCTGTCAAAAGCTTGTAAGGTGCTATGTGCCTTGATGCTTATGTACCCACCTTAGTAATAAATTTATCATCTGCTGTGCAATAGAAATAAAAATCTAAGATAATTAATTTTGATTTCACACAATTAATTCTAACCCACTTTGAAGGGTTTCTCTTTAGTCGCCCCAATCGATCTTTTTGCTTATTGGAATCACTTGTTGCTACTTCCATTTCCAGTTAAACTTGTCTTTTAAAAAAATAAACACTTAGTTTAGATTGTTCGACAATAATTAAATTGTATTGATAAGAAAATACATCATACTGTTGTTTTTGAATTTGAGGTCACACCAACTTCTAAGACAGAGAAGATAAAAGTATAATAAAAATAATTATATCATAATATAAATTAATTTTGTTTCATTCGGATGTGTAGAAAAGGGTATCCATTTTTTGTGTACCTAAGTGAAGTGGATAAAATTTAAATTAATAATTCTTGTAAGTTGATATAATCTATTTTATCTCTGTAATCATATGATAGCTAATTTGTAGATAAAAATGTTTTAAATATTGCCGGAACCTGTAAATTATTTTATTTCGTGAATTAAAAACCAACTTTTTGCAGGAATCAAAATCTGAAAATGGTGGGATTAACAGTTTTAATTAGAAGGTGAGTAACTTTAAAACTTTTTATTGTTATACTTATAAATTTTCCTAAAGATAATTATAAGATCTATCACTAACCGCATTCTTAGACGGATCAAAACTTCGGTCAATAAATTTTCAAATAAAGTTGTGAAATGAATTAAGAAGAAATATTCATTACAACATCTTGACCCTTGCAATCTTCTTTCATTACTCAGTTACCCAATATATTTGTATCTAAATAAAGAACTTATGACGTTTTTTGTACTTATCGTCCCAATCTTATCAGAGATACGGAATTTATATCGAGCACTGGAACAGAGTAGCAATGAAAATTAAATAATACCTACTTTTTAATTGGTGGATACAATGGGTCAAGTATTCTGTAGATGGGTACAATAAGTACGCCTTATACTAGTAATTAATTCGGTGTATACATTTATAACTGAGTTATCAGATCGTTCATAAGAAATGAATTGGTAATTGCCAATTAAATAAATAAATTTTATAACTTTTAATTTAAATTTTTGTAATTGTGAGCTATATTTTGGCAATTTCTTTACTTATTTATTTATTATTATAAATTTACAATTTATGATTTTAAAATACTACAATAAATTCCTTAAAAATTAGAAAGTATGAACCATGAATTATTATCTACCTATTATAAAATCATCAAAAAGAGAACAAATTTTAAAAAAAAACGAACATGCAGTAAAGTTTGTATGTAGTTTTTCTATAACTTTGCACTTCATTAATCAGCAATTCGTGAATCAAAAATAATAAAAGCTTTTAAAAATTACAAATCTTGTTTATCTATTCATGTGCGTCAATAACAATAGTAATAAATCAGAAATTTTATTTAATATCTCAAAAACAGTAAACAACAATTTATTGTTATGTATTAGGTACTTAACTTTGAGAGTTCTTAATAAAATGAATATCTAAAGCAAATATTGAAATTTAAATTTTGATTAATTTATTCTTATTAATATCAGTTTGCAAATTTGCAAATCCAAAAATTACCCTAGTGTAAAATTTAGAGTAGCAACAACAAACAATTTTTCTATTTATAAATTTCTATTTGATAGGACAAAGGCAGTGGCGGTGATATCAATAAGCGAATGTAAGCAATGCTTAGGGGCCCGGGACCATAAAGGGTAATAATTCCCGAAAAAGAGATTTTAAATAATATCCGAAATTCAAAATTAATACTTTGTATTTTAGGAGCCCTTTTTGTATATTTGCTTACGGGTCCTAGCTACTCTTGCACCGCCACTGGATAAAGGATATATTATATTATATTATATTAAAGCTGCTAAACTTGGTTTTTAAATGATGACTTCAAATCATTATTATAAATTCACTTTGCCCGCATTACGTGAATTATTTGAAAATAATTGAATGCTGGATTTACTTTATATTCAGAACCGGATTTAGGGCGGGGGCCTAAAGGGAGCTGCAGCTCCGGGTTTCTAAATTTCTAGGGGCCTCCAGAAAATTGAAGCAACAAAATTTAAATCATCAAAATTTTAACTCAGATTAAAATAAATTAATAAAAAGTGTTTTGAGTAAGCAAAAAAATGTTATTGTAGGTAAATGTATACCTCTGTTTTATCAAAAAATATATGATACACTGCATATTATGTAGATATAATAATTATTTTCTTTAAAATTTTACATTTTATCTAAGCGTGGTTGACTTTGAAAAATCAAAAATTTTCGCCAGTGGCACAATTTGTTAAAACATGCGAGACAAAAGGGCTTCCAAAAATAGTTAGCCCCGGGCCTCACATATCCTTAAGCCGGCTCTGTTTATATTTGATTCCTTTAAAAACTGTAATACAATATTGTAATTAATAATTCGGTCTAGATTTTAAAGAGTCAAAGTGAAAAAGTAAATATTTTTAATTTTATATTAAAACAAATAATTACGATAAGGTTAATTACTGAATAACATGCAAATTTATTAGTAATACATTTTTTTCAATATTACCAGTATCATAAATAAAGTATAAAAAGCAATGCTGTTTATAGAAAGATAATACGATTTAACAATTACAAGCAGTTTGACACAGGCCCAACCGAGGCGGGAGGGGGGATTCGGGAATTTGTCCCCGGGGCCCGGAATCCCTCAGGGGCCCGGATGAATTACTAAATAAATTTCATGAAAGCTTCTTGAAAGTGCAAAATAAAACTCTGTATATTGTATCAAACCAAAAATTGGTTAGTTACTGGTTTTTTTTTACATATTATTTTAGATGTTTAGTGTGTATTTTTCTTGGTAAAAGTACATAGTTCCATATTTTGCTTTATTTATATATGCATGAAATTGTTAAAAAGAGCAGGGGGCCCGCGAAGTTTTGCCACGGGGCCCGACGTGGCTCTCGACGGCCCTGGTTTGACAATATTGTTAAATTCTGAAATTTACAAAATTACCTATGGAATTAGTGTCATTCTATATCCACTGGCCTAATCTGATCGACTGACCATTTTCATTTTAAGGAGTAATTGATTTTTGTATGTAAATCATTAGGTACCAATGTGTTGGTTGGTAGTTTAAGGGGATATTCTAGTCTAGAAGCATAAATTTCAGGCGGTTTTTGAAGCTCTGTACAAACGAAACAAAAAATATTTTTATTATCCATTTATTTATCATTGGTTTATTGATATTTTAAGATTACATAAAAAATTAACCGAAAAAAGCAACACAAAATTCATAAAGTTATGAGCTGGCAAATTGGGAGGTCCAAAAAAAGAGTGTCCTAGCGTGCACGATTATAACCCTTCTGGTCATCTGAAACAAAAAATCCGACCGAATTCTTAATTACTATAGATGCCGCTATAGCACAAATCTTGGAAAAGTAAAACAAAAATTTTTTCACAAAATGACGGCCATTAAAAAAAAAATTTTGGCATGTTTTAATTAACAATTCCTAATATTTTAAAAATAGTAAAATTAAAAATTTTGATTTGCGTGGTTGAAGTGATAGAGAAATGTATAAAGAACCAAATTTCAAATAAATCGGTTCATTAGAACTTGAGATATCGTGCACGCCAGATTTTTTGGATCTTCCACTTTGCCAGCGTGAATTTTGATAGTTTTTTTCAGTTCATTTTTTATGTAATCCTAAAATATCAATAAACAAATGATAAAAAAACAGATAGTAAAAATGAATAGTAAAAATATTTTTTGTTTCGTTTGTACAGAGCTTCAAAAACCTCACGAAAATTCATGCCTCTAAACTAGAATACCCCCTTAAACTGATCTTTATTTAAATTTTATTGTCTTTTCATTTCATGTGACTATCATATTTTTTGTTTGACAAGATATATAACTTTCTTGCATTTTAAAAGCTTTGCAGAAACTAGAATATATAAGCTACCTATCCTTTTTGTAATTTGTTTTAAAAAACCGGCTACTACACATGTATTACACATATTATTTTCACTTAAATGAAATTCTGAAGGCTCAATTTTCACTCTTTCAAAATTTTCCAAAAAGGATATAAAAAGATAGTCAGTTGTATGATACATCAAATTTCAACGCAAAGTTTTTTGCTTCATTTTTCTAAAAATTTTAAGAATAAATGTCTAATAAGCGATTTTGCATGCCGATTCTTTTTAAAGAAATTGCTTTTAGCCTCACATTAATAGAGTAAATATTAGGAGCTAAGATATTTCAGTTTGAACGTTCCGAATAATTTGGGCTTCAAAGATGGTCGTAGAAAATCTAAACTGGTGACCCTAATACCAATAAATGATTACAGTAAAAGTAAATTTTCTTGTACGTTAAAGGAATTACCCAGTTGATACGAATTTGTATACATTAAATATTTGTAATTTTATATTTTTCCTCAGTAAAAGAAGAAATAGTAGTAACTATAACCTCCTATTTTTTGTGAAATTTCCACTTTTTCTCTTACAGTGCTGTAGTGCTCAAATCCAGGATTACAAAAACAACACATTTAAAACAAAAAGAAACATATTTTTTATCGCCCTAAGTTATTTTCCTACATATTATCTACAGGAGATTGCAAAATCTACTCAATCCCTCGTATAATATAACATCAAAAGTGAATGGAAAATTCCCAAAAAATTTATTTGACGGTAAACCTTGGTAGGAACCGCTATAGCAACAGAACATAGATAACAATAGATTTTTCGAAAATTTCAAATGCAGTTAATTATAATAATTTTTCAATATTTCATTTTTTAAATATTTAAATTAAATCAAGTGATAAGTAATTTAAATGACAATATTTTTATTAATTGTAAAAAGTGATTTATTGTTTTAAAAAACATTAAAAATTAGTTCGATTATCGGATAAATATCTCAAAAGTATTATTTACGAATTAATAATGGAAATAGGAAATTTTCAAAAAATAAAGTTTTTCGAAGACAATTTTCTTTCAAAATTGCGATTTTTAGTTTTTTTATCATTCGTAAACCAATCAGGAACGCAAATTTACAATATCAAGTAAAGCCCGCCTCACACGACGCTTGTTTTGCTGATGGATTGCTTGCTTGCTTCGCTGCTGGCTACGGTGCTGGCTGCCCTGCTGGAAAATGACGTCACTGCTGGCTTGCTTGCTTGTTTTCGTGCTGGATTTCTGTGATAGAACTCGTGCTATTTTTGCTGCTGGTTTATGTGATGGATTTCAGCGCTAACCAATGAAAAAGTCGCGTCATATTCGTAAACACGAGTGGTATCGAGATATGTCGAGTTATCTATAGTATCTATAGTTATCTATAGTTATCTATAGTTATCTATAGTATTTGCTGTCACTACCTGCGTACGGATTGAAACCATAAAGCGCGTGTGAAGCCAACAAAGCACAGAGACCATCGCACCACCCAGCTGCTAGAAACCCAGCAGCCGAACAAGCAAGCAATCCATCAGCAAAACAAGCGTCGTGTGAGGTGGGCTTAACAGTCCTGCCAATGTTTCATTATTGATTATAAATTTCGGGCTTAGGCAAGTTTTGCACTAAAGTGGGCTAGAATTTGTATTGTTTATATACTGTGACTAGACCTGCTGAATTCTTATGTCTCAAAATATTTGCAACCGACATCGGCACTGTGATCACAATTCATTTTTTGATCGACTAGTGAAATTTTCATATTTTATTGGATTATAAGGGAAAATATAAAAAATTTTCATATGTTTTCAATATTTATTATTATCAAAACAATAAGATGCTAGTTATTATCTTAATTTCTATTTATATATTTTAAACTAAGCAGGGTCAAACTAGATAAAATGTATTGGATGTCAATAATCATGTTATCATCGTAATAACGCGAAAAGTTCTTAATATAATATGTATAATGGTATTGGTAACAAATATGTTTGTGAAGTGGACTATTTTGTCTATTCAATTGGTATATATTTCCTTGGTGAACACAAAATTGCTAAATAATGAATTAAAGGAATGTGGCGAGAAACAGTTTCAGTGTACCAATTCAAAATGTACTCTTCTTCTATGGACATGTGATGGTGAATTTGACTGTGAAGACGGGTCAGATGAAAATCCAAGCTTTTGTAAAAATTTCCTAAGTGAACCTTGCTCCAAAGAAAAATTTAGATGTTTAAATGGAAGATGTATTCCAGGGCATTGGCAATGCGATAATGAAAAAGATTGTCTTGATGGAGATGACGAAGACCAACACACATGCCAAAAAGTTTGTGGAGCAGACGAATTCACATGTACGTCATCACCAAGCAAATGTGTACCATTGACGTTAATATGTGATAATAATCCCGACTGTTCCGATGGCAGTGATGAAAAATCATGTAATAATACTTATACTAATACAAACTAGATAAGATGTGTTTAACCAAGAAGAACTAGGAATTCCCGCCTGATTATGCTGATTATGATAACATTTTTTTATTATAAATAATATGGTTAATTTTATGTAATATTGTGTATTAATAATGTCTTGATTGCAAATATGTTTTTTCTTTATTAGACCCAGGACTTTTAGCGTTTGACCTAGAAAAAAAAATAGAAAGAAAACAAAATTAAAATATGCATAATTAACAACCAATTTAATTATATTACTTTAACTTTGAGCTTCAATATCTCAAAACTAACTTTTGGTGGATGGATCCTTCTTGCATAACTACGTCTACCTATAATACTCATTGCCACTATAAAATTTTATAATAAATTGTTCACTAACCGCTATAATGAATTATCAGAACATACGAAATTAACATGTAAAAACTTATTTATGCAAACTCTTGCTTCCCTAATTACTTTAGAGAAAAAAATGCAAGACACAAAAATAATGCAGAAATATAAACTACAAATGATAAGAACATTAGATTTCATTTAGCTTTTGCTTAAATAGTCAAAAAATACTTTTGAAGTTGTTAAAAGTTTCAATTATCAGACTGGCCATGAAAGTTTCCATGGTAATTATTTTTGAAAATAATATAAATTAAATTGAATTTATTACATGGCCACAGTGCGATAAATAAAAATTATAACAATTTTGAAAGCATTTTTTGATCTTTTAAGTAAAAGTTAGATGAAATCTAATAGTCTTGTTCTCTTATTATTTGTAGTTTATATTTCTGCATTATTTTTGTGTCTTTCATTTTTTCTCTAAAATAATTAGGGAAGCAGGAATTTGCATAAATAAGTTTTTACATGTTAATTTCCTCTGTTTGGCTAACTGATTCAGCACCCGGTATGTATTGAGTATATTTCTTCGGCAGTTTATGTCTCAGCTATTACTATCAGCAGTTAAAGTCTTGGAAAAATGAATTATTGCTTACTTTAATAAAAATTATTAATCTTCCCTTCCCAAATGATACAAAAAAGTGTTTGATAAAGTGTTCCACAAAAACGTACATTTTTAACAATAAATTGCTATAACAAGGTTAATTTTTTCAATGGAGACATAAAAAAATGAAAGTTATAGAGAATTAAATTATCTTTTAAATTATTGAAATTTCTCATTTTGTTCAAAACCCTTACCTTTCCAGCAAACCGCAAGTTTTGCAAAAAAATAAAATTAACTTGCTTTTTTAACCAAATTGAACAAATTTTAATATTCAGCAAATTTTAGTTAATAATATATATCCAAATTCTTAGTAAACAATATTATTAGCTGGATTTTAACAAAAAAATTTATTTTATATGTACCTAACTTACGTCCTGTTTTTCTATGTTTGGGCAAAATTTCACCTAAAATGCCTGAGCGAGATAATATGTACAATGTACTCGTACATATAGATTAATATGTAGGCAACTTTATTTACTTCTTAAATTTATATTTTCAAATTTCTATGTTTCTCTGATCTATAATAGATAGTATGCAATATTTTACACTCTACGAATAATTTTTTTTATGTTATCTGAAATATTAGGCGTAGATCAAAACGTAAAGAGAATGATGGGTAAATATATATAGATTTTCTTAAATCGCAATACTTGAATCATTTAAATATAAAAAATTGATTTGTAAGTATGGACTATGAGATTGACAAACTTTTATAGAACAAGATTAGTTTATAATGAATGGTAAATTGTACGATATTAATTAATTCTTACTATATCTCTCTCTGGTTGACCTTAAGCTTTCACTTTAATACACCTAGTATTTTGTTTAATGTAATAAAATAGTATAGAAAATGCTTAAGAAGTTGACTTCCTGATATCGGCCAATTAATTATTTCGTTTACCATAAATGTCTTTCTATTTTTACCATGTCGAAATATTTATAATTATAATAAAATCAGTTTCATCTAGTTCGGTGTGACTGATTGCGGTTTAAAGATGATTTGAAAAGTACATATTAATTTAGTCATACATAGTTTCAGAGTCTACAGAAACTTTCCAGTTAATCTATCATAGAGTAAATGCCAGTCTTCTTTGGCTATAAGATTTTCTCATTTATCACAGAACACACAAATCGTATAAAAATATCAATTAATAAAAGAAAAACTTTATTGTTAACCTTAAAAGTCTTCACAAGGTGTTTTATGAAAAGACCAAAGTTCCTAACATTTATTCATATTGGGTTAGGTTATTTATAAGTTATTTACGGATTTGAAACAACTGGCTTAAGAGATAAATTGCGTAATCAATTAATTGTTATTATAATTGTCATATAAATTGACAAAATGATTATGCCAAAGTTATTTAAACCTATGACGAAAATTAAAATGCCATTATAATCCGGCTTAGATACGGTTCTTAAAATAAAATTTGTTATGGTGATAACGAAGTTGTATAAAATTCAATGTTAATCGATTATCGAAGAGTTTGACATGGAATAACCCTTCAGTCTCCATTTGAACGACGACGTTTTAAAATATGGAGAAAATTTTTATTGCATCATAAATTATAATTTTTACTTTTCATTGACTATTGAAGAAAAAAAGTTGAGATTTTGATCGATTTATCGAAAATTATCATTTCCAAAGTCTGCATGTGAACCATTTTTTTGAAGCAGTTGGGAACCTACCATCCCTACAATGTTTCTTCAATAATATGATTCAATAAGTAGTAGTTTTTTTTTATATTTTGCAGCCACTGCAATTCTATTGACAATTGCCAACATTGAAAGACATTTTTTTGCAGATTTTAGGAATACAGGCAAAATGATACTTCTTGCATTAAAATATAATAATAAACATTCATATTTTACATATCTGAAGATAGGAAATCGATCTATTAATTATATCTAAGTTAGATCAAAATACGAGTATTAATAATAAAACAATTTTGATAGCAAAAACATATTGATTAGATTATATGGCAATAATGCAAGGTTACATTTTTACAATAATAGTTATATGATTATATTAAACTTTGGATTGACACTCATACATTACTTACTTGCCTTTTGGAATCATCTACGAGTTGATAAACAAATTACAATTTGCTGTTTTTTTATTTTGTTATTATTTGTTTTGTTATTGAAAACCTCAGAGAGTTTCTCATTCAAATCAATAATTATATAATTAAGCACAACAATAATAATTTATTATGTATTAATAAAATAAATAAATAAATAAATAAATAAAAATAACAAAATATTATTCACTAAATACAATCAAATTTTATAAAGTAAGTATTAATAAACTTTGAGATGATCAGAAATTCTGAGGTCCAGTATTTCAGTTGCTAGTTAAACTAAATTCAAGGTTTAAACTACGTTTATGGCTATCTGATTGGTTAGATACTCGGATCGTAGTTTAAACTACAACTGAAATACCGGCCCTTAGAGTTTAAACAGGTAATTACTCCATTATTTTGAGGTATTATTACCCCTCTGGTTCCATCCTCAAACAAAAAGCAATACTGATAGAAAACATATTTTAAGTCTACGGGTTTAGTGTGGCAATTAAGTTATGGGAATTTGTCAATAAAACAGATGCAAATTAAGTTACAAGTAAAATTTTCTTATGGACCTTCACAATAGTCTCCCTCTAACTCTACAAAACGATTCCAATGCTTTTCCCACGATTAGAAACACCCTTGGTAATCCCCTGAAGTTAACTCGTTCAGCACCGCGGTTACAGCTTTATTGACCTCTTATACACAACCGTGATGAGTTCCCTTGAGGTGCGACTTCATCTTGGAAAATAAGAAAAAGTCCCAGAGGGTGATATCGAGACTATAGGGTGGATGCGGCAAAGTTGGAATGCCTTTTTCCGCCAAAAACTCTTGCACAATGAACTAGGAATCGGCCGGCGCGTTGTCGTGGTGCAAGATCTGAGAAAATCCGTGCCCGCAGCCGCTCCAGTACAAACTGTCCAGTCCCTGTGTAGCCGGCAGGTAGATATTCACGATGAACAATGTCGCGCATATCGAAAAAAACGATCAACATTGCCTTCAGTCGCGACTTCAAAATTCTTCCTTTCGTGGACCGCTCCCAACACTCTTCCAACCCCTGCTGACTTTGTTTACGGGTGTCAGGGTCATTAAATATCTACCTCTCATCTCCAGTGACTATGCGACTTATCCAATCTCTGCAGTCGCTCTGAATGCGGGACAACACATCCTTGCAGATCGATTTCCCCTCATTTTCACGACTTCACTAAAAAAGTTACTTTCGAAAAATACGCGTAAGACACAAACCAAACGTGGTATCGACTTCAAACTTCAACTGGAACTAAAGGAAAGTCCCCGCTTTGCAAAAATATGTTTACATACGACGCAATGTTTACCAGTTTCAGAGTTATAAATAAATTCCCGGAACTTAATTGCCACACCTCGTATAATTCGTAATTTCTCAAATTTTGAATATCACCCATTGCCCCCTTTCCCTCAAGTGTAAATGGGGGTTGTCAATTTGTTTAAGTTTTTAGTGTTTTAGAATTCACATATTTAATATTAGTATACAATAATACCCCGAACTTACGCGATAGATGCGATAATTTTTTTTTATTGTTTTGTTGAAAAAATACGCTCTTCTTGGAGTGTATATTTTCTGGAATTTGTAAACTTTTTTCAATTAAACCGAGCTTTTTGTCAAGTTTCTAAATAAAGGACAAATCGACGAAATTTGAAAATCGCGTAACTCCGGGTTCGCGTAACTCGAGGTATTACTGTATTTATAGGGTTTTAGAATTTTTTTATTAATTTTGGTGTAATCGCAGGTTTAATAGTATATTGAATTTTAACAATGTTAGGATTAGTTTTGTTATAAATTATTCCAGGTTTTCCTGATGAGAATCCAAAATTCGATACATGTGATATCACATGTCCCAAAGTAGTTCAACTATTTTGCATAGTTTTGATTTAATAATTAAACAGTAAGTTTTTCAATTATTAATTTTTCTAACATTTTCAAAATTTTCGATGACAAAAATCGTAAAAGCAATCTTAAAAAATGTCAATTATGTAAGAAAAAATTTTGGAAATTTTTTGAATAAACGAAAGGAATTGTCCAAAATTTACACTGCGTGCATTTTCAACATCCCTCTTGAGAAAACTATTCGAAATAGAAGAAACAAGAAATAAAAAATTTTGTAGAGCATAAACTTTTTTACTGAAAAGTTGCAGGTAGCATATTTTTGTATGAGGAAAGTTTGAAAATTAGCTAGTTATTCCATATTTTTATTAACAATTTAATTACATTTCAAATAAAACTGCACTAAATTAAACAAATGAAAAACATTCTTCTAAAATAACATGTAAGAAAAAATATAAGTTATAATAATTTTAAAAAATTGGCGGAAAAAAGTAACATTTTAAAAAATAAAGATATTTTCTGCGAAAACCCATCTAAAAAATTTTATCAAAATTCTTACTTGACAAGCCTAATTTTCAAAATTGTCAATACAACGTAATATGAAAAAATAGTATAAATTCAAATATAGATTTATGTTTTGATTATTTTCACAGTGGTGAAAAGCCATGACAACAAAATAAAAGCACTCGTACTTATCTGCTATTTGCATTTTTCTGAGTGTTACAATTATTAACTTTCAAGCAGTTTATTATTAATTTTTTACTTTCAATAATATTTGTTCATATATTAGCATAAACAGCTCTGCATCCTAAATATGTCATCCTTGTTCTGTAGGAAATGACGCAACTTGTTTATAAATATTTTTTGCTATGTAAAATCTGCCTTTTTGCAGTTAAACTATTACGTAACCTGTAAAATCTGTCGATTTTCCAACATGGCAAGCTGGAGCAATCTCTCTACAGGTTTTTCTTCAAATTGAAAACTAAAAGAAAACAATTTTAGCTGGGCTCTAAAATTTCTCGGGCTGCTTCCAATTTACCAAATTTGATCTTTCTATAATAGATTCTAGACTCTATAATATACTTATTACAAATTTCAGTTCTTGCTAGAAATCTTTTCTTTGAAAAACCATTCAAGCCACCCAAAAATTTAGTTGCCTGTCCTCAATTTTTAAGTACGGTTTGAAGTAGGCCTGTACGCACTCTGTTTAAAAGCCCATTTAGATTACACAAAAGCAAATCGTAGGTGCTAGGTAAAAAATAATCTGATATAATAATAGTCAAGTAGAAAAAATCAAGTTCAAGACAAGGTATTACGTAAGAAATTTATACCATAACACCCACCAAGGTAAAATATCTTTCCAATAAGTTAATGCAAAATGACATGGATACCAATTTTGATCCTTTCTCTTATTAAAAAAAATATATAGGTTTTTTAGTTAAGCAAATTTACTGTAACAATAACAAAAATTGCGAGATGCAATGCCGTAAGCACAGTTTTTCGCAATGTAACCTGATCTCAAATACAATTACGAAAAGTCATAATAATAATAATAATTGTGAAAATATTTCAACTTAGCAACTGATAAAGAAACCAAAACAAACTAGTGTAATAATAAATTATCGTTGCAACACACCCGCGCAGTTGGCCAATCAAATGCCTTGTTCAAGTCGAGCCCAAAGTCTCTGATTTAGACGTTGGCCTCGAAAAGTATCCTTTCATCTTATCATTTCCAATTATTGCGTTCATCCGTTTCAAAGATAAAAATTGACAGGAAATTTATTAACAAAATATTGATGTATTTTAAAATGTTCCTTTTTCCAAATGAAGCGAAATATTTTAAAGTTTTGGAAAACTGACTTTTAGATTTTGTCGCCTTTGGTATTGATTACAAGATAGGCCTGGCGCGTAACTGCATTTTTGTATAAGTAAAATTGTTGTTCACCTTCTAATCAATTTTAAATTATAATTTTCAATGTTTTGACCCATACACTTCTCATTAATATAAACTTGAATTTCTATATAGAGATCATTAAACAAGTTAAACACCTGATCAGTTTTCTTTATTAGTCCGATATTAAGAATGTTCTTTTACTTTGTCCAATGCGCTCAGCTGTTTAACAAACTCATTGGAAGTAAATTACGAAAATATGAAAGAATGATTATCGAGAAGGCAAAGAAAATTGATCATCCAAATACCTTAGGTATACCATACGATTTTATACCATTCGAAATATAGTCTATAAATCTTACGCTTTTTAAATAATAATATAATTAACCGTACCCGGAAAAGACATAAGGAAAAGTGTGACAAATTAAATATTTATATCGATTCATGTAAATAGCATTTACAGGTTTGCTTTTCTTTGTTGTACCAATGAATGATGTAAAATCAAAATTATTTGCAATATTGACATTACAAAAAAATTTAGTCTTTCATCATGAGATTCAAAATTAACGTAAATAAGATTAGATTTAAAAACACTTGAGCAAAATTTTGAAACACTATGCCATTTTCAATTTAGTTCTTATCACAAGCAGAAAACTTTGAACCATTACCCCCACCACTGTCCCATTGGGGATGAGTATGTATATATTGGAGGTATTTAAACTAATACGTTCTTTATAATACAGTATAATTTACTTTATTTTCGTGAAATACGGTTGTATTTTGTGTTTGGTGCATTAAGAATTTAAATCCTGGCTAACCTATTTTTTAAACTCGTACCTAAATATCACAGACCAAATTGTTTTGTGTCGAAATCAAATAGAATATATCTGAAATATATTTTTGGATTTTATTCTATGTACCATAAGAGTTTCACTTAAGTAAATATTTGAAACTTTTTTTAAACGGAATCAAAATGCCAGATATTGTAGAAAAATCCAATACTTTGTAAGTAACTAGCTTAATTTATTTTTTTATCCTGATCCTCAAACCAAACAATATTTTTAATTCCAAGTTCTAATATTTTAAATTTTTTTACAGATACAGCGCCGAGTTAGGCCGCTTTGCGAAACAATTAAGAGCACCCAATGTGGGTTTATACAACCATTTGCGGGGAATTAGCGTGGTACATGGAAACTTAAAACATTTGTCTCCAAAGGTAAGTTTCCATTGATGTGCAACCAACATTCAAATAAACTAACAAAATTTTTACGATTATTAGGTTCAAACTTTTGTGGAAGACAATATCGAACTATGCCAACCAGAAAAAATTCACATTTGCGATGGAAGTGAAACGGAAAATTCTCATCTACTCAAGCTTTTACAACAACAAGGAACGATCATACCTTTACCTAAATACGAAAACTGGTAAGGGATCAAATTTAATTTGCCAATAATTGAATAGAAATTTATTGATTTAATTTTTCAGTTGGTTAGCACGAACAAATCCTGCCGATACCGCGCGTGTAGAATCTAAGACTTTCATATGCACGGAACGCAGGGAAGAAACAATTCCCTCACCTAGAGAAGGTGTGAAAGGAATGTTGGGAAATTGGTTGTCTCCGAAAGATATGAATCTCGCAGTAAAGAGCAGATTTAATGGATGCATGAAAGGACGCACCATGTACATAATCCCATTCTCGATGGGACCTGTAGGATCTCCACTCTCTAAAATTGGTATTCAAATAACGGACTCTGCTTACGTCGTTGCATCGATGAAAATAATGACCAGAATGGGAGAATCGGTTTTGGAACACTTGATGGATAACAGACATTTCGTTAGATGTTTACATTCGGTTGGACTTCCGGCAAGTGGAGTTGTCGAAATGCCACATTGGCCATGCGATCCAGAACGAACAATTATTTTACACAGACCCAAAACAAATGACATTATTTCTTACGGAAGTGGTTACGGAGGTAATTCTCTCTTGGGAAAGAAATGTTTTGCTCTAAGAATTGGATCGACCATCGCTAGAAACGAAGGATGGTTAGCAGAACACATGCTGGTAAGTTGAAAACTTAAGATGTAAAAGTATATGTAAATAACAAAATTTTAATTATAGATTTTGGGAATTACAAATCCTCAGGGTGTAAAACGTTACATTGCCGCAGCTTTTCCTTCGGCTTGTGGTAAAACAAATCTTGCAATGATGACTCCTACCTTACCAGGGTATAAAGTAGAATGCGTAGGTGACGATATAGCTTGGATGAGATTTGATAACAACGGTCAGTTACGTGCAATTAACCCAGAAAATGGATTCTTCGGTGTAGCACCTGGAACATCCAATTCAAGTAATCCCATTGCAATGAAAACTGTATTTAAAAATACTATTTTTACAAATGTTGCTTCGACGAGTGATGGTGGAGTTTATTGGGAAGGATTAGAAAACGAAATTAGCGATTCCGTAGAAATAACGGATTGGCAAGGCAATCCCTGGGTAAAAGGTGAAAGCAAAACCCCTGCAGCACATCCAAACTCAAGGTTTGTTACACCTACTAATTAAAAAAAAGCTTGTAGACTTATAAATGTTATTGTTTAGGTTTTGTACACCTGCCGCACAATGTCCAATAATCGATCCAAAATGGGAGGCAATTGAAGGAGTTCCAATTTCTGCAATTCTGTTTGGTGGCAGAAGGCCAAAAGGAGTTCCATTAGTATACGAAGCTAAAAATTGGGAACATGGCGTATTTCTTGGAGCAGCTATGCGTAGCGAAGCTACAGCAGCGGCAGAATATAAGGTAATTTGCTCAGAGTTTTATGAAAATAAAAATTCTACAACTGAGTTTTAAAATAGGGAAAAGTTATAATGCACGATCCTTTCGCGATGAGGCCATTCTTCGGTTACAATTTTGGACACTACTTGGAACACTGGCTCAGTATGGAAGACCGTCACACATGTTTACCAAAAATTTTCCACGTTAACTGGTTTAGAAAAAGTGCCGAGGGTAAATTTTTATGGCCTGGTTTTGGAGAAAACTCCCGAGTTTTAGAATGGATTTTCAAGAGAGTTGAGAATGAAGACTGTGCAACTGATACACCAATTGGATTAATACCAACCAAAGACTCATTTAATCTCGATGGTTTGAGAGAAAGCGTTGATTGGGATCAACTTTTCAGTATTCCCCAAGATTTTTGGACTCAAGAAGTAAGGATATTAAAAAAAAGTAGAAATAAAATATATTAATGTATTCTTAATTACAGGTTGAAGATATTGATAAATACTTCAAAGATCAAGTTAGTACCAATCTACCACAAAGAATACAATCGCAACTCCAATATCTCAAGAAACGTGTTCATCAAATGTAAATTATACTCAAATTTTCAACTTGATGTAAGGATCACGACTTCAACGTATTTTAATTTTAATATATATGACTGTATTTCTTTATTATTATAAGTTATTAAAGGCTATTTTAGTATAAAGTTGTTGCTTTTTATGAAGAATAGAGCAAATCGTTGTCATCCAAGTTTTAAAATGCACCCTTATTAATATTACACTCAAGACTCAAGTGTCTTGAGGGGAGGAGGGATAAAATCAAAAATCGAATTAACAATAAATAAGAAACTAAAAACATTGCACTCTTCTTGTAATTTATTAAATCTGAGGTAATGCGTTTCGACCTCAAATGGTCAGCTTCGGATCCAGTGTGAATAAAGTAAAAATAAAGATTTATCTAAAGGAAGAGATGATCAAAACCAAAAAATCAAACGGCTCATTTTATAAATACCCAGTGCGTAACTGGCATCAAATAATTCCTAATATTTCTTAATTTCTTATTAGACCTTCCAAGATTTTTCGGATTTCCTGAGATTTTCTTTCACTTGTACATCAGATTACCCCATCTCCCCCCCCCCCCCACACACACATTTTTTGAGAAGTGGGTTACTTCATTATTTTTGAATACTATCACCCAATTATTTCCATTGTTTGACTCGCAGGTCATAGTTTCGCCCCCACTGAACTAGTGTATGCTTCTGGGTAGTGGCTGCAAATTAGAACTTACGTAAAATTTAGAGGATTGGCCTCAACCTAATTTGAGGAGAAAAAATTTAAAAATTTAATTTTTTTAATTTATCTTATCTTACAAAAAAAATCCTGAAAATTTCTCAGAAATTTCATTTACTTTCTCGTAAATAGCACACACAAAATTTAGATTTTTTTTAGTTTATTTAGCTCTAATTTTTTACCTTCCCCGATCCAAAAATTGATTGAGATTTCTGATTTTGTTCAAAATCAAAATCACAAAAATTTGTTCGACATAAACGCATTGTTAAATCCCAAAAATTTCTTAATAAATTTTTTTTAATATTTTACCTTTAAGTTTATAACAAAACAATACAAAAAATGCAAAAACCTAAAACAATTGCAATTAAATTTCTTGATTTCTTAGCTTTTTCTGTAGACCTTGAACCCTCGAAAGTCCAAGATCGCTTGGATCGGTTGTCTTCTAATCGATGTATCAGAAGATAGATGCGCAAAAAGTTTCTTAATTCAAAGAATCAGTGTGTGCATCCAACGTGGCAATTCCGCTTCGGTGCTAGGGTCGATGTCTATAGGGGCATTTATAGAAAAGATTTTCCATTTTTTTGCATTTTTTCATCAATTGTAAACCAAAAATATAATTAAATTATTATAGTTAGGAAAACATATATTAGTGTTTGAAACTTTGAAGGCAGGAAGTCACTTTCAGGGCCGGATTAGGTTTTACTTGGGCCTTAGACTATGAAATTTTGAGGGCCCACGGCCCACTTTCTGTAAAGTGGTCTGAATGTAGCCAAAAAAAAAGTTGGCGGGCGTGTGTCAGTCTGCTGATGCCATCTCCAATAATTTTAATTATCTAGTTTCTGAGAAATCAGAATTGCAATGGCAGGTGCGTGGTGCGGCTTTCGTATTCTGTAAATAACTTAATAAAATTTTTATTTCAATACATTTTTTGTTTTAAATTTTTTTTATTCATTTGATAATTTTTTTTATACTGAAAAAAGCGGGAATCATATTTAAGGGTCCCCAATAAGCTCGGGCACTAGGCTATAATCTAACCAGACTTACGGTTATAGGGCCGTAGCTCAGGAGGGCATTGTGGAGTAATGCCCTACCTTAAAATACCAATGCGCTACCCTGTGTTGGTCTAATTAGTTTTTAAATTACACTTATGCCCTACCTGCAACCACCGCTGCCCTACCTTAAATTCAACTCTAACTACGGCCCTGTGCGGTTAATCCGGCCCTGGTCACTTTAAAATTCAACTATAAAAGATAAATTGCCGCTGAGTACAACATTGCATAAACAAAAGTTAATAACGTGTATATGCGGTACTGAGGACCACTGGCGTACCTAGGGGGCGGCGGTAGGGGCGGACCGCCCCGGGCGGCACATTTTTAGGGGCGGCATTTTGCGGCATGTACAAAAATATTTTTATAAAAATTTAAAAAAATTTAGAAAAAAATATTTCAAAAAAATAATTTTTTTTAAACATTTTTATTTTTTTTTAATAATATAAGAATCAATGATTATAATAATTATTAAAAAAGCCAGTTACCTATTTACACTGTTTACACTAAGTCGATGTATATTATATACATCGACTTAGTTTAACCAATCAGGTAAAGATAACATGCTATTTTATAAGTAATATTAGTAATGTTGGTACTATATTACTGCATCAATACTATATAAGGAGGATTGTATTAGGTGTTTAAACAAAATAATTATATAAAAAAATAGAAATACTGCATTAATCGAAAATTAAATAGAATTAAATCATGAAACGAACAAAGGAAAGCGGAGCTTCATTTAGAAAGAAAAATAAGGCTAGAGAGGAAATCCAGAATAGTAACGCTGGAGCTCTACTGAAATACGTTTCTGTATCTCGTGAAAAAACTTCTTCTAATGTTGTTGAAGAGGAAGAACATGTCTCAAATACTGGCGAAGAAGATGGATTACTGAAAGACTCCTCTGTATTCGGTAATGAAACTTCATCGAATGTTGAAAAAGTAGAAATACCAGCTTCAAGTACTGGCGAAGAAGTAGATGTTTCATCATGTTCTGATGAAGAGTGTTCTGAGCAACCTATATCCTCATCCTGTACTTCCTTGAAAGATATTGGACTATGGCCTAGCAGCATTGAAGACAAAACAAGAGTCTTTCTAGTATGTCAAGGCCCGTTTGAAATCCAAAATTTAGATTCCGATTTCAGTGAAGGAGTAGTTCGTCCTGGTAAGGTAGCCAAGGGCGAAATTAGAAAACTTACTCGCGACTGGTTTTTTCAAACTATGTCAAATGGTGAAAAGATGTTAAGATCGTGGATGGTGTACTCTCCATCGAATAAAAATATTTACTGCTTTTGCTGTAAACTTTTCTCAAATAACTGTCAATCAAGTTTTAACTCGGAAAATGGATTTACAAAGTGGTGGAAACTGAATCCCAAAATATCTCAACACGAATCGAGTCAACAACATATTCAATCATTTACCAAATGGAAGGAATTCGAAATGAGACTTGGACATGGCGCAACTATTGACAGATTAGAACAACAAAATATTGAAAAAGAAACAACAAACTGGAGGGAAATTCTAAAACGAATACTTGACATAATTAGATTCTTGGCAAAACAAAATTTGGCGTTCCGAGGTCACCGTGAAGGAGTTCATCAGGAAGACATTAATTCAATATAAAATAGAGGAAACCTTTTGGAGCTCGTTGACTTGATGGCTAAATACGACCCAGTATTATGTGAGCATGTACTAAAATTTAAAATGGGGAATAAATATAGTACCACTTATTTGTCACCAAAAATTCAGAACGAATTCATAGATCTATTAGGAAACAAAGTGAGAAAAACAATAGTTGACCAAATAAAGCAAGCTAAATATTTTTGTATGATGTTTGACAGCACTCCAGATGTTTCTCACAAAGATCAAACCAGTCAAATTATTAGATATGTCGTTATTGACGGAAGAGACGTGAAAGTTGTAGAATCGTTTATTGATTTTATAGAAACTAAAGGGAAGACTGCTGAAGAAACCACAAATATGATTCTATCGAAATTAGAAAATGATTGATTAGATATACAAAATTGCAGAGGCCAGGCTTACGATAATGCAGCGGTAATGGCAGGAAAGCTGTCTGGTGTTCAAAGTCGCAATAAACAAAAAAATCCAAATGCAGAATTTGTAGCGTGTACAAATCATTCTTTAAACTTGGCATGTATACATGCAGCTTCTACTGCTATAAATTCCATAACATTTTTTGGGACCATCGAACGGTTGTATTCATTTTTTTCGTCTTCTACTCATCGATGAGCTATTTTACTATCTGTTACTGGTCAAGGTATTAAGCGCAGTGTAGAAACTCGTTGGAGTTCAAGAGGAGAAGCGGTGAGTATTGTAAAAAAAACATTTCTTAAACATTTTAAATACTTTGGAACAATTGACATCTAAAGAGGGGCTGCCCATTAATTACGTAAGGGCGATTTTTGAAATTTTTGACCCCCCCCCCCACATCTTACGTAAGGATTATAAAACAAAAATATAGTTGAGTCCCCCCCCCCTCTCTTCCGTTTATATTTATAAAATATTAATAACAATAATATTGGTTATTATTCAAAAAATACAAAAATGGTATAAATAATTTAAAAATTTAAAAATCAAATATAATTTTCTTTATAAATTATAAATTATAATTATTTAAATTTAATTTAATTTTTTAATTTAAATTTAAAAATTTTAATTTAATTTAAAAAAAGGAAATTACGAAACTTACGTAAGAAATACGTTGGACCCTCCCCCCCCCCCTACGTAAGGGTCCGTAAGATTTGCCATACCCCCCTCCCCCCAAAACCCTTACGTAATTAATGGACGGCCCCAGAAGAAAATATTAAAACCAGATCAGACGCTGGAATATTATCCCAAACAATGGAATCCTTTGCTTTTCTGTGCTACCTCAATTTATGGGAACCCGTCCTTGTGGAAATTAACGACACGCAACAATACTTGCAAACCAAGGGGTTAAATATCTATCAATGTACTTTAAAACTGAATTCTTTAAAATTGTATTTCAATGGACAAAGGGACACGTTAGTGCAAAACGCAGTTACAACAAGCAAACAAATTTGTGAAGAGTTGGGAATATCCACCGAGCGTCGAGTTAGAAGGAAAAAAATGATGAGTGGTGAAAATTCGCGAGACGTGGGACTATCTCTAGAAGAAGAAATACGAAGAGAAATGTTTTCGTCATTGGATCGAGTTATCCAGGAAATAACGGTGCGTTTTGAGCAACTCCATGTCCTTGCAGAGAAGTATTCGTGTTTAATACCATCAAATCTTTTGAACGACAATTTTGAATGTCAAATGAATAACTTTGTTGACATTGACGAAGAACAGTTCCATATTGAAAGAAAAAGAATTCAGAATTTTATATCTGTACCTGGTCTACAAGAAGAAACAAAACTTTGGGAAAACGAGCAAGGGCCTCTTGAGCTATTAATTTTTATTCAAAAGTATAGGTTGGAAAACTGTGTTCCCAACATAGTAATATTGTTAAGAATTTTTTTAACAATAGCCATCAGTGTCGCTAGTTGTGAACGGAGCTTTTCCAAATTAAAATTAATTAAAAATTATCTTCGTTCCACAAAAAAAATTACCAACTTTCAATGAAAATTACCAACTTTGCCAACTTTCTTCCAATGTTGGGGGGGGAAGCTCCCCCCCCCCCATTCCCCCCCTTAGGCACGTCCCTGACTGATACATGACCTGTTGTCTACATCTAAAAACAGGAAGACCGCAATTCCATTAGAATACAACAGCTTTCAGCTATAACTTTGTATCCTTTCTGTTTTGTTTTTTCAAATATTTTATAATCTTATATCGATTTCAAATTTTTTAAATTTTTGTCTGTGATTTTTTTTCGTCTTTTCGAACAATTTTTAATTATTTTTCTAAAATATACTATTTGCCCCTCTAGCACACCCGTTCGTAAAATTTATAATTTTGTAAGTTTTGTTTTCAAAGTTTTCAGAATACCAACCTTATTTTTCAAAATTCAGCCCACTGATACAATACTGGTGACATGATCTTTTTAATTACACAGGTCTACAAAAAAACATTTTTTTTGTTGTCCTGATTTTTTCATTGAATTTTAAAGATTAAGAACGTAAAAGTTATGAATATAACGAAAATTGGCCAATATTGGTTCTAGTTTTTATGTTATTGTATGTTCAAAATATATTGGAAATTTTTGCATTTCACACGGTGTAAGTTACCAAATAAGATAAAAAAAAATATCAAAAAAATAAATAACTAGAACCAATTTGGAAAAAATATTACTACCCTTAGTGTTTTTTACCTAAAATCTTTCAAAAATTAATCAAAAATCCAGAGCAACAAAACCACTGTCGACCAGCGTTATTATAATTATTTTCAATATTATATTAAATTAAAATTAAAATTGTTGATTTTTTTGAATTCAAAATATTTGGCGCTAATTTACATTTAAAGCCGTTAATAACACCAGTAAGCTGCGATTGGTTAGTCGGTTGGCGACCATGCTTGATGCTTGTAAAATTAACCGACAACGACAGTTGAGAAAAACTATAAACATAGTGCGCTGTTTTACTAACGTATACCGCAACCTAGTTCAATAATTTTTAACGTCAAATTTGAATAATCTATTAAATTTGTTTAGTTTGGTCGCTGGTGGCGTTGCCGAAACAAAAGTCAGAAGATTAGCACACGTCGCAGAAGAGATCAGTTGTACAAATATGGCCGTACAAAGCCGTGCTAGAATTTATGCCGACGTTAATTCACTAAAACCCCGAGAATATTGGGATTATGAAAGTTACATCGTTGAGTGGGATGAAAACCAAGATGATTATCAATTGGCTCGAAAGTTGGGACGTGGAAAATACAGCGAAGTCTTTGAAGCGTTCGATGTTAAGGATAAGAAAAAATGTGTGGTGAAAGTATTAAAGCCCGTCAAGAAGAAGAAACTTGAACGCGAAATAAAAATTTTAGAAAATTTACGTGGAGGTCCAAATATAATCACGTTGCAAGCCGTGGTTCAGGATCCAGATTCCCGTACACCTGCACTTATATTTGAACATGTAAGTAACGATGATTATAAATTGCTCTACGATACTCTAACGGATTTTGATATTCGATATTATCTGTATGAATTGCTCAAAGCTTTAGATTATTGCCATAGCATGGGCATAATTCATCGAGACCTTAAGCCACATAATGTAATGATAGATCATAAATCCAGAAAACTCCGGTTAATAGATTGGGGCTTAGCAGAATTTTACCATCCAGGGCAAAAGTATAACGTTCGAGTAGCTTCGAGATATTTTAAGGGACCCGAATTATTGGTCGATTATCAAATGTATGACTATTCGCTGGACATGTGGTCCTTTGGATGTATGTTGGCTTCGTTGATTTTTAAAATGGAACCGTTTTTCTATGGTTTTGATAATTTTGACCAATTAGTAAGCATTGCTAAAGTTCTTGGCACCAACGATCTTTCGATTTATCTTAATAAATACAACATAAAATTAAATGAAAGGTTTAATATACCTGATTTACAGTTTCGTAAAAATTGGAACCATTTCATCAGACCAGGTAATCGGCATTTGGTTTCATCAGAAGCTTGCGATTTATTGGATAAATTATTACGCTACGATCATTCGGAACGTTTGACTGCACGTGAAGCAATGAATCATGCCTATTTTTATCCTATGTTATAAAAAGATGACTATATTGGATCTTCATCTCTTACTCCACTGTCAAGTAATCTGTTTGTTGGAAGAATAGGTGAATATTTGAAGGTAAATAACTCGGCCAATTGCTTTTATTTACGAACACTCCAGTAGAATTTTGTAATGTCTATGTTAATAAATACAGAATAATATATTATTGGAATTGTTTTTTAATATTTATGAATCCGCTGCTATT
This sequence comes from Cantharis flavilabris, assembly GCA_949152465.1. Taxonomy (NCBI): domain Eukaryota; kingdom Metazoa; phylum Arthropoda; class Insecta; order Coleoptera; family Cantharidae; genus Cantharis; species Cantharis flavilabris. Next base: position 90,734,397 of record OX424435.1, read on the forward strand.
CATAGCATAGTCTTGTAATTATTATCAAATGATTATATTTGTAGAAAAATTATATTTGACAGCCAAAAGTTGATAGCCTACCTAACTTGACTTAACTTTTGTTTTTGTCATGTATTAATCATGAAAATAGTCAAGCTTAACAAATTTTGCTATTCGAAAATGTTTTAGCGCAACTAGGGGAGAGGGGCTGAAGGGAGTTTAGCCCCCAAAATTAATTGACTGTAACTAATGTCGGAGGTACAGTAGTCTTGAAATGTTCAAAAAAAAACTGATGTGGACGCCGCATGACTTTCTTGTCATTTTTAGAATAATTTTACAAGAATCTCGTAAATCTATTTGTGCGCGTAATGAATGAATGCCTTTTTGGCAAGGACAATCGCAACTAAAAATAAAAGGTGCACAACTAGATGTTATAAGTGTCTCAAATCCAATATTTCAACTTTCTACGACCTACCGTATTTGAGTTATGCGACATACAGACATCCGTACATACTTACGTACGTACGTACGTACAGACGTTACAACGAAAATAGTCAAAATTGATTCAGGGAAGGTCAAAACGGATATTTCCGTCAAAATCTGGAAACCGAAAGAAATCGGGATTACATTGTTTTCATTGTTCACTGTTTCGAGGCTCTACTGTATTTGACTTTAGATACTTTTGATGGTACTGTGAAGAAATTTAAAAATAAAAAAAAAAGAGTCGGTATTTGTATCCACCGACCAATAAAGACAGTGGCGGAACTACCGAGGTGCGGTGAAATAATGATGTTAAAAAATAATAATAAAATAATGTAAAAAAGACCGGTTTTACAATAGTCAGATAAACCTGGTATAAAGTTAGACTTAGTATTACCATTATTACCAATAATAATTCAGTGTTCTCACTAAATTTTCAAAATCAAATCCTGATATTTCCAGGTTTTCCGTGACAAAGAATAAAAAATTTTCATAACTTTTCGATAAATCAGAAAATAAATAGGTAAAAAAAATTTAAAATTAAATTAAAACCAATAATTTAATTAATTTTTAAATAAAATAAACTCAATTTAAAAAAAAAAAAATATTTTAATTAAATTGTTTATCTTAAATCTTAAATTTCCTGACTTTTCCAGATTTTCCAAATAAGTGGTACCCTGCAGCCTTGTAATTGTTATACCAAGAATAACGTTATACTAAGTTTATTCGATTATTCTAAATTTCTAAATTTATATACATACTCTTTGCCTCAACCTAGTTTTGTTTATTATTTTCTTTCATTTTTGTTTTTTTTTAAAACAGGGCCCCCGTTAACAACTTTGCACACGGGTCCCTCAACTGCTTGTTACGCCACTGAATCAAGACCTAGTTGCACCTATGCTTGCGTACTTGCTTAAATTGGTATCAGTATTACAACAGCCAGATTTATAGATAACTATGATTCAAATTTATAATGAATAAAAGAAATTAACACCAACGAAAGAGAAAAAGTATATGTAATATTTTTTAAAACATACTCTAATAACGTAATAACGTAATAATTAATAAGTGAAATATTCAAGCCTGCACTTATCTTAAATATTCTTAAAATGGATTCTAAATTACTGAAATAATTTTTAATTAAATAATTTATTAATTACTAATTTTTATTTTTTATTTAAACTAAAAACTTTATTTTTATTATTTTTCAATTTTTTAAAATATCAATGATCAAATTGAACGACCAATTGATGTCCAGGTAAAGAAATTGTCTCAAAAATGTATAGCTGATTTTGTATTTGAATAATTTTTATTGTAAATACCCAGATTTTTAAATTTTCTCTCACCTCCCCCCTAAAAAGACATTTTGACCCAACGAACGTAATAATAATAATTATTACTTTAAACAAATAATTAATTTTACATGAATTTATGGATACAAATTTTTTTTTTAATATTTGAAAATGCACATTTCAATTATTTTTGTGAAATTACAAGGTATAATATTAATTTTAAAAAAAATCGGGGGACAAACTATTATACTACCGTTCATTATACGTTATGATTTTTTTTTTCATATTTGCAACTTTTATTGTTTTTTTTTTAAATAATTAAATTCTTAAAGTTGGGTAGATATAAACATTCTTATATTCCAACTAAAATCTGGAAAGTTTGTTGTGTGGGAGGCCTCAATATTGTAAAATATAAAAATTTCAGTGTTGAAATTTAAATTTAACAAAGTATTTAAGAGCCGTATTAAGGAGGGAGCTAAAGGAGCCCCGGGCCCACAAATTTCTAGGGACTTCAAAAAAATTGAAAGAACAAGATTTAAATCACCAAAGTTGTAGTTCAGATTAAAATAAATTAAAAAATAGTGTTATAGTTCGCTAACTTTAATGAGCATTGAAAGGAATAGGTACCTACTTCAACAAACAAAGTTTGATGATTTACTTAATGATTAATGATGATTTAATTTTACATTTGATCTAACCGCTGTGGACCTTGAAAACCCAAAAAATTTTGCCTGCGGTCAAAGAGTATGTATTAATAGAGGGACAGCCATTAATAAATATTTGTCACACGTTTTTGTTAATGGCTCTGCTACGCCATCTAGTAGACGGTGTGATCTCTACGTTTTAATTTTTAATTTATGGCTGATCCTTTATATACAGGGAGGTATTTTTGCAAAAATAAGTTTTTACATGTTAATTTCCCATGTTCAGCTAACTCATTCGGCACCCTGTATATAGAGGACCAAAAATTAAGACGTAGAGATAACCCCCTCCACTAGATGGCGTAGCAGAGCCATCAAGAAATACTTGTGACAAGTATTCCCATAAGAGCTGTCCCTCTATGTATACATACTCTTTGCTGCGGTGTATTTTCTTAAAATATCTAAGGCCAAGGGGCCTCCAAAACCAGTAAAAACAGTTAGCCCCAAGTCTCACATATCCTTAATCAGGATCTGCAGGGCCGGATTATCCAATAGGCAACTGTCTAGGGGCGCTGATCAGCAAAGGGGCGCTCAAATTACTTTAGCTAATAATAAAACTGAAAAACTTTATAAAAGGCTGCAGCAAATGGATTACTACAAAATTTTGGATTATTGGAAACTGGAATTTTAACTGAATTTTAGTCCAACATTTAGAATAAATGTGACAAAGCCAGCAAATTTTTTCAAAAAATCAAAGCAGATGTAGAGATCAGACGTTTATCAAGAACGTGGAAAGGATTTGTCGAATATTTATGAATATAAAAATGATTTAAAGCGAACAAAAACTTATAAAAGACAGTTTGGCAAAAGTAAGCATGGTGAAATCGGGTTTAGTGGGAAAGCTGAAATGAAAATTAACACTTATCTAGAATTATAGACAGTCATTTTCAACTTTAAAGAGAGTTCTTCTCAAGGACTTGGCAAATTTAGCTGTTTTGTCTATAAATAGTGAGCTAAGCAACACTGCTGATTTTGAAAATGTTATTCCAGAATTTGCAAACATGAAATCCTGAAGAAGAATTTAATTTTTGTAATAATGTTGAGCAGATATTCCAAAAATTTAACTAAAGTGAATTCAACTCAGGAGTATAAAACTATCACAAAATAGATAAATAATTTTACAAAAAATTGGTGCCTCCGCAAGAACTGATTCTAAGATAAATATAATTGTATTTGTAGGGCGATAATTTTAACCCATTAAGTACCAAGCACATTTTACGAATGTAGACATAAATCTTTGTTAAAAGTATAAATCTTATATATTTTATTAACGCCTACAATAAGTTACTGTCCTCAAATGAGGACGTTGGTACTTAATGGGTTAAGTTTAATTTCAAAAATTTAGGAAAACATTTTTTGTGGGGGAGTTTAAAACCTTTTGCCTATCAACGTCGATTACAAAAAGATAAAGAAAACGCCAACTCAAAAAACTGCAAGAGTTATCAGCATCTGGTGACGTTTGTGGAAACTTCCGTTGTATAGCTACCCATAGCTATGATGATAAATAACTGATGGGCCCAATGATTCTTTTATAAAATCGAGTATCGTATATAAAAGATTTATAGTAAAAAACTTCTTTTTATGGGTTCATTTTTTTCATCTCTACTTCAACAGCGTGTAACTTTGTGAAATATACTATATAGTTTTTGTTTGAAAATTTTTTTGTGAATTCTTAAAATATAAATAAATAAATGATAAAAAAATGTATAGTTAAAATATTAATTGTTTATATTTATCAACCGTCAAAACACGCCCGAATTTCGAGGTTCTAGACTAGAATATCCTGTATTTACAGTTTATAACAAAAATCTTATATCAAATAAGTGTAAAGCAGACAGAAGTTATTTAGGCATTCATTCTACAATAAGCTAAGTGATGCCATATCTTGACGAGGAAACCGATATTATTGTCGAGTATTTGTTCTAGTATTACCTCATTTACTTTCCATAATATTTACAATAATTAGAAAAAATAATAAATTGAATCTATATGTAGTACACAAATTAATATTCGTTCACTACACCAGCCAGATCAACTTTTATTACCGATACAAATGGACTTCATAGTAATAATGTTCTAATAGTAGGTACTATTTTAGGTACCAAAGATTAACATGAGGTATGTTATAAGTGGATACCACGGTAATCAAGGTAATAGAATATTGTATAGTAATAATATTACATTACAAAAATAAATTCGCAGTTGTTCGTCTCAATGTCCCACAAATCAAATGTAAATTCTGAATTAATTCCGAATTCCTGCAGGCGAGAAATAATACACAACAAGCAATGTTGTCATGTCTTAACTATTAACTATTAACAATCTAGGAAAATACCTTATGTAGTATGCATAAAACAAAGTAAATACTATTACAAATTACAAAAAAAAATGCTGTGAAATCGATTTTTATATAACAAAAAAGTTTTTAAAAGATGCAATTTACATTGCCAACATAGGAGTGTCGGAATTCTTTTGCTAGTAACTGTATATCACCGATTAACATTGTTGTATGTAAATGGTGATAAGTGAATAGCAAAAATTATTATTAATATTTTTAATATAAAAAATTATTAATATATTTATTTAGAAAAGTTTTTGTTTTCAAGAAAGTTCATCAACTAGTAAAAATCTTCATGAAAGACAGAAATTCTTCAATAAACGAATTTGTAAAACAAGGAAATATTTTAATAACTTAATAATAATTTATAAATACTCAAATAAAATTGGCTATATTATCCCGATTCTTTTGTCAATCCTTTTCTGCCCATGGATAATTGGGGAAATGCACTTTTACTAGGTGGCGGATTTAATTTACTCGTTAAATACACAAACGATTCGTATAACGACGTCCTTTCCAAAGCCGATGCAGTAAAATGACGCATTTTTTCTTTAACACACCAGGTGACAGCTTTGTTCATTATTTCAGATTCATTGTTGTCGTTGTCCTTTTGCTCTTTCATGTGATTGCCAATAACAATAGCAATAATCTGATTAAAAAAAAAAGTAAGTGAAGAAAATTATGCTTGAAATGCAAGCTAATTATTACCTCCTTCTTATCTTTATTTTTATCGATGTCCTTCTTAAGTGAGATGAGAACATCTAGAGATTCCAAATTTTGAGTATCGTAAACAAAAACATAACCGTCGGCTAAAATCAAGTAGTGCCTGGGTAACTGTTGGTTTGTGGTACCCGATGCTGTACTAGTATGCAGTTTTTCAATGCCGGCAATGTCATAAAATCGTAGTTTTTCTCTTGTTCCCCGATCTGTTTCGATGTTGGCCGCATAAATATCTTCTATGGTGGGATGCAAGTCCTACATTGTAAACATGACTTTAGTGAGACAAACTATGACAACAATAAATCGAACCATTGAAACTCACTGACATTCCAGATAAATTACCATAGATTACGTGTTGCAAAATCGAGGTCTTCCCTACACCTTTCATACCACAAACGACAACTTTCGATGTTTTACCCATTTTGAACTTAGTAAATGCTCTGCGATCATGAAGAAGCAAGTTGAAAGTTCATGATGAAGAACTTAAAACGTCAACAAAAACTGACAGCTCGTTTGACGTTTTAACATCTTAAAGTGAGAAGTGAGGTTAGGAGATTAATGCAGGTGCGGACTAGTTTAAATTTTGAGGGAAAGTAAGACGGGGGGAATCACAGCACAAATTTTGTACACGTTTCCTCCTGGATTGCCTGAAGATTTTTCTTCAAAAGGAGATCTCTCCCTTAGAGAACAAAGCTTAAAGAGCTTCGAATCATCTAGAAATAATACTTAAAAAAAAGAATTAAAATAGCCATATTTTCATCAATCGTTTATTCAAAAAAAAAAGAGTTAACAAATTCAAATTTTGAACGATTCTACTTTCTTTTAGATTTAGGTCTACCTTCCATCACAATCGGTAAAGGCAATTTCAAAGATACAGTAGTCCCCTTTACAGTCAATCTCAAAATTTTGGCCAATTCTATAACTCGTTTGGTTGTCACATGAAGTTGTTCGCATAACGGAGCTATATTCAGTGAATAATTTGAATTTAATAAGGCCAGCACTAAGATATAACACAAACACTTATCTTTCACAATATTTGGACGACTTCTATAAAACAAATGAAAATTGTTACTAAATTGTAATAAGTATTTGCTAAAACATTACCTTGCAGTGGCTCCTAATATAGTAAAGTTTTCCAAGATCTCATTACTGGCCAATACAGAATAAGGACAAGCTTTATATTTCTTAGTCACTATTACTTTTGTTGTCGACATATAAAATTGAATTAGGCAATCAATGTACAACCAAATTTTACATGCAGTTTTGTTTTTATCGGAATTTATATCTTCAAATGTATCGAGAATTTTCGTAACAAAGTCACATGTACTAAAAATTAATTTAATGATTTTAATTGAGAATAAATTGAGATTAAAATGTTACCCAAAATTTTCATCAGCATCGTCAAAAATTCTTTCCACTTCCGTCGTTAAAGACTCCAAAGTATCTTCAGATACAAGATCATGAACAGAGTAAACATCCTCTATATTTTCAGCTTCGGTGTTCATTTTAGGTCTGTAATTACTTTCAGATATAGAAGCATTTAAATCGATATTTTCAGCCTGAGCACCTACAATCACAAAAATTAATTTTTCAATTGTTAAACTACTGAAAGATTATTACTAGCTGCTGCTTCAGTCAGATGATCTTTAATTTTTTCAATATCTGGTTTCAATTTTAACTTTTCATTTATAAGTCTTTTGGCTTTTTTATTTGTAAATTCCAAACTAGTGTTTAAACTGATTCCAACTGTATTTCTTTCATCTTCTTCTGTGTGCGGCGCTAGTTTTGCATAATCTACTGCTACTAAGCGAACCTAAAGTTTTAGAATTTAGTCACGATTCGTACAAGGTAACATATCCGTTATACCTTCGTTCCTTTGCTATTTGGAATAGCAATGAACGTATTGTGGGTTTTATTTGGAATGATTTTTTGTGTGTACAACTGCTTATTTGTTGCCACCGCAAGAAGTAATTCATTATCGGCATCTCTGTAAACTTGAGAAATCATTTGATCTTCGAATCCTTCTGGAATTTTTCCATTTTGAAAATCACCTTTAAAATAAGAGACTTGAATAAATAATACCGAGGAAACATGCAAAAACTTACACACAATAGGTCGAACGGCCGTATCATCATATTCTACCTTAGATATCAATAAACTGCTTGTAGCCATTTTAGGAAATTTACCCTAAATTAACAATTAACGTTTTTTTCTTATAGAAAACCAACCGTTAAACTATGAACTACATAATATACTCGACAACAATGTGCATGGCTAGTGGCTAGTCAACATGGTTAGGTTAACTTTTTGAGGTTAATTTTAAAGACGTTAAATAAAGTTTGTTTTACATTATAATGTATAAGGTGATTCAAAAGTACATTGTTTTTTATTTAGATAAAACCATTGGCTTCTTTTCTATTATCAATTGAATCATAAAAAAATAATAGAATATTGCTTAGTAAGAGATTTTCTTTCCGAAAATTAATTACTTTCATTTTTATATCTATTATATTTATAGATCCGACCGACTCTTTTCAGGGAGAAACAGTCTTGAAATTGCCAACAATTTTGCTCTCCTCATTTTTGCAAATTATCGAGATTATTGGAGGGAAGTTCCCCCCAACGCCCCCCTTGGCCACGTTCCTGCCTAACAGCCTCAGAAAATTTACAATTTGGGGGGCGGGCTAACTTCTAATTGGTCAAATATTTAAAATAGGAAGATTTTATTTCATTTCAGACTTAAACAAAATTTTAAACTTACAAAATACTAGAATATTTTTTGTCAATATCCCCCGATTAAACTATAAGTTAAAAAAACAGAAAATTTCGCCCACTTTATTCTAATTTGATTCGATCAGGCTTTAATTAAAGTTTCCGCTTGGTTTTTGTGATAGATATTTTTTGTCGTATAAAAATCGCTTTTACAATAACGCTTATTAGACATCTTTTGCTGCAAATTTCATTCCATTCATTTTTATTTCTATACATTTTTTTATTTAATTGCATGGTTTTCGAGTTACAAAGACTTAAAAAAGACTGTTAAAATTTTTAGCATTTTTTAAGTCAGTGTAATTCATAAATGGTGCAACAAAATAGAAAAATGTAGCGACATCTTACTTTTGAACGTGGAATGGAAAGAATGACTCTCTGACGAGCCGCCAGTGCACCACACCCACCCTTATGTATAAGATCATAAGATTCATTAGGTAAACAATGAAATATACTGTTTGTAAAAAAGTTGACAACTGTAAGCTTATAAAATTAAGACTGCAGTACATTTGATTATTATTTGTATATTAATTATTACAAAATGTAAATAAAACAGGTGGTGAAAAACAAGTCTAAAAATTTAATTCTCCATGGCTTCAGCAGCATTTTCTAAAGGCAGTTCAAGAGTTTTGGGTCCATACAACAGAACGTATGCACAATGCCAATCACCTCCACCAGACAATTTTAAAATATCTTCGGTGGTTACAGGAGATACTGTTTCATCATCACATTTAAACCAGTTATTTTCCGATTGCCGTATCCAACCTACATAATGGCCACTGGATGAAGAACGTCCTTTATGTGTTAACACAGCCTGAAGGGTGTAATACCCACTATTGTTACTTCCAATATCTACAAAAAAGATATTGGAGAATTTATATTTTATTAAATTAAATCTTACCTTCATCAAACCAATATTGTGCTACATTTCCTTTAGGTTTTGTTTTGCCATCACCTTTATTTTTGCTTTTCTCTGTTGCTTGGGCTGCCAATTCGATTTGTGCATCCTCAAATTCCTGTAACAAAAACCTCCGTAATTTTTCTTGCCACAGGCACAAATAAAATGTAATTAATTACCTTGAATTTAGTACGCATTGGTGTCAGTTTTTCTTGTAACTCAGGGGAACACAATTCAAAAGCATCAAAATCAATAGGAAACTTGACATCCTTCAATATCTTGGCATTTATCGCTTCTTTCTCTTTGTAATAAAATCTCACAAACTGAACCGTGAGGTAAGCAGGCAGTCGGCTAATTTTTGACTAAAATTTCAAAACAATGTTTTGTGACATCACACCAAGTGAAACGAGAAAACTTACAGTTTTCGTATAAACAGCATCACGCTCCAAAGTTGTAGATAATTTCGTAATGTGTTCTTGCATTTTCTGAAAGATACCATATAATTAACATTGCCAAGCTTTGAAATGTAAAAACTCACCGATCTAAGACCCGAATGCATATATCGAACGTCTTGTGAAATAAAGCAACTTATTTGTAAAAATTGCTCCACAGTCTTACTCACTACCTCATCTTCACTTTCTGTGCACTTCCATTCCACATCAAAAGTTCCCCCAAAATATTGGTCAATCAATGATCTAAAAATTACAAATAATAGTTTATTTCCAAGAAATACCCAATCCCAATCGAAGTGCATGCTTTTTGTAAACATAATAAAATAATTAAGAATATTTGATCATCAGGTTGATTACAAATCAATGAAATTGATGTAGCAAAACTTGATGCACTTACTTGTGAATAATTGAATTTTGAATTCTTGCTGGATCTTTTTTGGGTTGCAACTTTTGCTGTAAAATTCGCACTAGTTCGGTCCAACATTCGTTAGCATCCTAAAATTACGTTAAATATGTAAAAAATGAAACTATAGCAAAAAAAGTAGGTACCTGTTGTTGGAATCCACCATTTTCAGTCGTTTCGGCAAATCTGGGAAAAGCTTTGTGCAGCATTTGTAAAAGTGTAAATGGAAGCAAAGTAAAACCTTGATCCATGTTTGAATACAAATCTCTTAAAGAAGCTGTTATAGATTCTGCCATTAAAGCACTATTTTCCCTTTGCACATCTAGAAAATTGAACTAATTTACAGAAAACTTTTCAGGTAAGTTACTTACCGCCCTTAAAAATCTTCAAAGCCTCTCTTAATTCAGGAACCGTTCTTAAACACTGAACAGTGGCATTCATGTAACAAGTATTATTAACGTTATGAAGACCTGGTGGCAAGTCCAGCTGTTAAAAAATGCAAGAATATATTGACTCTACTGTTACAAAGCTTTGGTAAGAGAAAATACTTACAGCAGTGGCTAATTCACTTTCGTTCATATCCTCAACGAATACAATTCGTTCGACAGGTTCTTTAGGAACGTCTTCTTCTTTGCTACCCATTAATAAAATTGTGACCCCCTAAGACAAAAAATCAAAAGTTAATGAAACAACTCAAGGTTAAATAAATTGCAATATTAAAAAATGAGTAACTCACGTCTTTCAATTTAAAATTATCCCAATCACAATCTTTCAAAGTTACACCTTTAAGCATAACTTTCTGTCTTTCGGGTTGAACTCCAGTAAGGGCAAACAGCTGAGCTTTAAACAGCATCGGAGGCTCTTGGATATTAACTTCAATATCCGGATAAATCTCCTTACCCCATTTAACTTTTACTAAAAGAAGCAACATATAAAATTAGTATTAAAACATAAGAAGTGGAAAATTTGTGGTTAAAACCGGTAAATTCGAGGCAAATAATTTTAGAGATCTTACCTTTGAAGCCCGACATTTTAAACTTTTTAGAAATGCACTACTTCTACGTAAGAAAATGTTGAAAAATAAATTAATATATTATTTATTAAAGATTTTAAGCAATGCAAGTAACAGCTATTTTCAATTTTTGACAATTCTAAAGTTGAAAGTCAGCAACATGTCATGTTCGCCAACTGTTACAATGCCACATTCACTAAAAATAGAATATGAACCAGAACGTGACTTTTTAAAAATCCAAAATAGTATATTGTTTTATTAGGGATTAAACAATAGTTATTTTTGTTTGATCAAAAATATTTTGTTTAAAAAATTTATTAACATTAATTTATTTTATTTAAAAAATAATTTGTTTTAAAAAAATTATTCAAACAAAATGGTTTTTTTGATCCAACAAAAAGGTTTACCCATATATTTTGCAATATTTTACTTATTTTTGAGAAAGTACCTCCTCTAATAGGTCCATCGGGTCCCCAATTTTCGATCCCCACCATAGTAGGAATCTTGTTTATCTTACAAACAAAGTTGTGTAGTTTTCTCTGATAAATTATCTAAAATAAATTGACCTACACGCAAGAGCTGTGCTGGGTGGTAAGCCAGGTAAGTGTTAATTTTATAGAAGAGGAATTACAAAAAATTTTTTTTAATAGATTTCTTATTGCCCTAATATTTCCTTCATAAAGTTAAAAAGCAAAACAAAAGCTCATTATACTTAATAGTATTCTTAAGATTTCCTATTTCCTAAGATTTTCCTGAATTTATCCGGCTTTCCTTTCATTTCCCTTCAGGAATTCCCCTTATTCTAATGATATTCCAAAAAACCAAAGGAACCAGAGAAGTAACTTAAAATTTGCAGTAAACTATCAAAGCCGAATAAGTATGCAATACTAATGCTATTGAATGCATACATATTTGTATGTACAATTTGAAATAATATTTTCTGTACCTAAGTGCAATCTTTAAAAATTACATCTAAATAAATAGTTTCAATTATTGTAAAAATATATTGACTAAATTAAAATACTATATAAATAATTGTACATGACTTGACTTCAATTCATTCTTCTTTCCTGTTACGTAATATAGTTAAAACCAAACCTCCTAGCTTCCAAGTATGTACATAATAAAATTTTCGGTATTAAGTATTTATATTAAGAAAATCTTTTTGAATTGCCGCTATATCTCTTGCCCGCGCTGCTTTTTTACTCTCTCTGTGACTATCTTGTACTTGAATAAAGTGATCTAGAAGTTTCTTAAAGTCAATTTCTTCTAATCTTGCTGGCAGTGGTTTCGAAACAGTTGCAGCTTCCCTAAAATAATGACTTTTAATAAACCAAAAATTTTTTTCATAAGAAGCTTACTTTCTGTGAGCACATTCTAAATGAAGACTAGGAATACAAGAAAGACGAGTTCTTAGAGTTTGAAAAGCTTCCGTTTGAGGTAATAACATGAGGAGACCATATAAAGCTCGTACGAGTTCTTGATCGCAAGGAACTTCCAACAATTCCAATCTTAAATCTAAAAAAACTAAGTTTACAAAATTTTTATCATCAGCCAAAAATACTTACATGCAAATATTGGAGATTCGATTAATTGAACTAATTTATCGATTTCGGTTAAAAATTCGACAGTAATTTCCAAGTTACCGCTGATGTTGAGTTAAGAAATTGATTTTAACAATTAATTAAAATATATTTATCAATAAAAGGATACAACACCCGAATGAGATCGCAAACTTGTTTATAGCACTGCGATAATAAACATAAAGCTATTGTGGCAATTGGACTGTGGCACCAAGTTTCATATAAACAGCAAAATAAAGCACACGATTCCTAAATCATACAAAAAAATCTAACTTCTAATTTTTTGTCAATAAAAATCGATTACCTACCTTACTATTAAGATCCTTAAGCTTATTACGTAATTCAAATAATTCGGAAGAAGTTAATAAAATCATACTTAGCGTTTCTACCATGTGACTAGCAAATTTTAAGTTAGTTTCCTTTAATAAAATTTTAGCTAAGGTGCGATAAATATCTTCGGCGTTAAGCAGTACGCATAATTGTCTAAGTGAACAGAGTGTTAAAAAGAACCAAAGATTTCAATGTTTTTACCTAATAATAAATGAACCACGCTCCTCCAATAAATGCTTGTCTTTACTAAACGAATTCAGTAAAGTTATAAGAAACTTCGTATAATATGGATTTGTTTTCCCCAAACCTTCCGTTGATCCATCTAAAAGAAGATAGATCAAGAGTGAAATTTCAACCTTTAATGTATCATGGGATGTGCTGCTTACGTATCGCATAAGTAATTAGAATTATAATTCTTATATTATTTTGGAGTAGCACACCCCCCGATTAGACCTTTACCTGTATTAACTAAGTTAGAAGATAAATTACAGGCAGGTGACGATATCACTTCAGCGACAACTACTAAACATTGCTGAACAACTTCATCTGCAGGATCTGACAAGGTGCATTGTAAGGCAGGAAATATCGTGTCGATATAACTATACATCTAAGATTTATTTTTAGAAAAAAGTCAATTAATAAAATAAAACTTGTTACCTTATTAGGAAGTTTCACATACAAATGATGAATCCACCGAAGAACTGCAACTTTTGTTTGCACAGAAGAGTGAGTAAGTTGTTGCGTTAGAACAGTAACTACTGAAGGTAGATCCAGTTCATCTTGAATTTCTTCCCCGTTTTCACCTTAAACGACAGTTAAATTTTACATTCACTAAAGAATTGACTAAATATGCACCTGCTTTCAAAGTAGACATCTCTACTTTTTCAACTTGAAGCGAAACAAGGTTCATTAAGGTGTGGTTAACTGCCATGGCTGTTTCCTTAATGTCTACCGCTGTATTAAGGCAAAAAAAATGTATAGAGAACCATGCACCCATTGATTTCTAAACTCAACAGAAAGCATGCAAATTACTCAAGCAGTTATCGCATATTTCTGTTAAATTTATGTCGCAGTTAGATTCCACAAGTTATAAGTAAAATAATGTGGTTAAGGCAAATCAAACTACTAAAATAATTTGTGCAATGTATAAAATCCAAAACATTAGCAAATAAAACAGTTAAACATGCTTTCTAAATTAAACTGCGAAAGAGCAAATTTTGTCAATATTTAAATCATACAAAATTTAGAAACTTCACTTTCAACTAAATTATTAGCAAAACCTACATAGTACTTAGATGGTTAAAGATTAAAAATTAATAAATATGTTAGAAATTTGTGCAAAATTTTTATCTAAATTTTAAAAATAAATAAAACTTTTTTCTAAATGCTAACTAAATTATTTGCATTAATTTATCAACTCAAATATTGTTATTAGCATCACACATAAAAATTTTTTATTTAAATTCATGATGCTAATATGCAGAGTAGGTAAATTTTGTGAACTTTGCAAGTTAGTCTGGTTATTATTTTTAGTCAATGAAAATTTGAATTAAAATTTTATATTATTAATTAAATAGCAGATGAAACTGTACCGATCGATTTCGATATCAGGAATTCCTGTACTAGTCAAATAACAAAAACTGATACCCAAAATCTGTTAATTAAACAATAACCGAGCTATTCTGCAAAACCCACGAAATTTGCCCAGTCTGTACAAAATAAAAAAGAAAAAAAAGGATACTTCTGCGAGAATCCGTGTCGTATGCTAAACATGGTAATACTGCTGTAAAAATTCCGGACATAAAAGGTAACATCAAAGGGCCAGATAATTTCACGAATTCTTTAATCCAAGTTATGGCTGTAAACTGAAAAAGTCATAAAAGTAAGAAGATTTTGTTACGTCACAGCTTTGCATATTCGTGAAAATAGTTTTTAACAACCAACAATATTTTATTATTTAAGAATTAAGGAATAAACTAAAATATAGGTAGTCCGGCTCTCAACTAGAAAGTGCGAACAGAACTCACAATTTGATATGAAGAAAACTCTACTATTACAAAGTATTTAAAATACCACCAGGTCTATTGGAAAGTTTAAAACTGTGAGGGAACACAAGGCTGATTACTGATTTTCTTAATAAAAAAAAAATTTGTAGCTAAATTTGATTTATTTTACCTGTAATATTTCGTCGTTTTTTTCCTGCGCATGAATTATTAGAATGTTAATCATACCGGCAAAATTCACTCGAGTAGGATCACCTTTAATACTTCTTAAAAATTCATCTAAAACAGTGTCACACATTTTTTTAACTTCCAAAATAGGATCATCCAGTATTCTAAATAAACCGTCTAATAGCTCAGGTAAATAAACAACCAAATCAATATCGGGTACAGCATCCAAAACAGAAATCCAAGATATAACAAACTGTCTACCAAAAGAGCTCTTTGTATACAGCCTCTCACGTAATAAAGTCATAAAATTACGTAAATCAAAAGTAGGCGTTTCTGTTACAATGTCCTAAAAAACCCTCAGAAGATTAAATGCAAAACTATGCAATATTTAAAGTAAACCTTTAGTAGGCGGTCAAGCAATTCAGATGCATTTTTAACATTTTGATCGGCATCAGTGGCTACCTTGCTTAAGGCACTAAATATATTCGGAAAATACGATAAAATGGCACTTCTCGCTACTTTAACCACGTTGTACAATGACTCGCATGCATAATATTTCACGCGCAAGTCGGAGTCATTAAATCGAGCTACAATAGGAAAAACTAATTCCTCCATATACAACGATGTATCCTGAAAACCAGCTGAATAATTCAACGTAAACAAAAGTCTACTGATTTACCTTTCCTAGTGCCAAAGCACAAGCGGACAAGCCAATAAGACCACCTTTTCGTGCATGAGGATTTGAAGAATTACTAAAATCTTGTCCCAGCACTTTTAGAATCTTCTTAATTTGTACTGCATTATTCACCGCATTAAAATCTTTAACCATCCTAAAAATCAAGTTAATTAAATCACATCTCAAAACAGCATTTTTGAAAATCTAAGTAGGCAAGTAAGATTTTCTAATTTTCAAAACAATAAAACTAAAAGGTAACCTAAAATATTTGCAACACCTACTTTTCTATTTCCAAAGCTGCAGTTTTTCTTTTGTCATATAATTTGTCATGTAAAGCACGCACACAAGCAGCACTCAAAGGTGCATAATCTTTTTCAGACATTTTTTTAACAATATTAATAAGTAAAACATGCAGTGTTTAATATCTATGTTGACAAGTAATTTGTCATGATCTTCCGCATTTGATATCAAAAAATGGAAACACCCTCTTTTTCGATACAATTTCTTTTGTTTCGCTGCAAATTTCTGAGGAATTCCTTATTAATGCACAGCATTGTAAAAAATTAAGGTTTCATTAATTTAATATAATTATTATTTTTATTATCAATACTTTTAATAAAAAATTAGGGAGGAACTTTTGCACGATCCTGTATATATCTAGATTGAATAAACAAAACATAAAAATAAATTTAGAAGGCGATTTAGGTTACAAAGTGCTAATATCGATGGAAAACTTTATTAATTAATAATTTTAAGTGAAGACATTTAAATTTATTTGTTGAATGTGGCTAATTTCGCATTTATCTTTTGTGACTTTTAAAGCCGGAAGTGGAATTACGTCATCTCGATGTTGTAGTAAACATGGCGTGCTCTATTCGGCGTTGACGAAAACGCAGAGTATGAAATAAGAATTCGTGTAATGAAGGAATTTACGATGACGAATGCTTGAAAATAAAATTTATGATGTGAAGTCTTTTTGTGTGGTTTTTCTTTATGTACTTTTAATTATTTTTTGTATGAAGAATAAAAGGTCAGTAGTAGTGAGACTAAAATGTTATTCTAGATGTTACATTTTGAAATGTGTATCAGTGGTGGTTAAAATTGTCTTAAGTGAGTGAAAGGTTTCCATTATTATATTAAAAAAAAGATTTGTTTTGATTAGTTAGGTTATGAGAGAAACGGGGAGTTGCGGTTTGTTTGGACAAACTTGAGAAGATAATTGAAGAAAATGGGTTGGTTAGGGCTCGCGCCCTTAATTTAGCGACCGAGTGTCATGCAGTCTGTGTCAGGCCGATATATTAATTCGGTGTCTGACATCATCGGAACCGACGAAATTGAGTTTTTACTGGACGACATCAGAGACCTGGAGCCTACAAGTGTCAATCCTGAAGATATTCAGGTATTTCGAGTATCTGTGTTGCAAGTGTATTTAGTTCTTGTTTGCAGAATTTTATGTTTATTTTTTTGTGATCTAGTAGCAAATTCGAGTTGAAAATTGAGTGCCTTAGAAAGATACGAGGTTAGAAATTTTAAATAACTAGATGTCTATACTTTTATCATATTGGCCTATTGACTTGTAATTTTTCTAACTTTAGACACCAAAAAGTTTTATACGATCTGCTTGTAAAGCTTTCCTCTCCTTAGACACCAAATTGTTTACGTAGTAGGTACCTATCTTGTAAAATTAGACTACAATACAACATAATTATAATGTTCCAATTTCTTTTATTGTCTCTTATTTTAACAATTTATTAGATCTTAATTTGGTTATTCATTTTCAACATCTACAATGGTTTCTATGTTTTAAAGAAACGAAATAACTGAGGAAAGTTGAGATATCACAGCAACTCTGTATTGCCCTGTAATTCAGGGTTGTATTAACTTGATTACAAATTACTGAACATCCATGCTAGAAACACAACTACCTAGAGGAATAGATGGTTTTTGTTTCTTATTTTACAATTCATATATGTTATACACATCTAAACACAAAACCTGAAGAAATTGCTTTATTCATTAAAAAGATCACACATATTACCAGAGCCGGATTAAAGATATGCGAGGCCCGGGGCTAACTTTTTTTTGAGGCCCCTTGATCTTGCACGATTTAATAAAATGCGCCGCAGGCGAAAATTTTTGATTTTTGAAGGTCAACCTTGCTTAAATCAAATGTAAAATTTTGTATAAATGTAAACTTTAGTGATTTAAATTTTGTTGCTTTAATTTGTTTGAGACCCCTAGAAAATTGGAAGCCCGGGGCTGCAGCCCCTTTAGCCTCCCTCCTTAATCCGGCTCTGCATATTACAGTGTAATTAGTTCTGATGAGGCTCACAACAAAGTTAGACGAAACGTTGATAACTACACAGTAGTTTTATTTCCAAGATTCCCAGAGATTTCCAAACAAGTTAAAATCTAAAGAATTTCAATGACTTCCAAGCGATTTCCAACAAGTGTACTTACACAAAATTTTCGACATAGTATTTACCCTTCGACTTTTAACCTGCAATGTTCTACTGTTATAGATTTTCTGTCATCTTTTATAAAGAAACAGAGACACTTAGAATTTAGCATTTTCATCTTTTGTTGTGAGATGATTATCCGTTTCGTTACCCTCTACTTTTTTATGCTCTGGCACCTACATCAGAGTGGAAGTGACCCTAGTTTTTGTTGGTTGTTTGCGGGTTTGCATAATAGCTTCAGGAAGCTTTGTACCAAAACTGCATGACGGTGCACTAAAATTAAGCAAACACTTGTTGTTATGAGGAGCAGTTTTCGAGAAATTGAGGGTGGAAGTTTTTACGCCTACCTAAAGTTCCCAAAATTTAACATAAAAACGCAGCACTTTGAACTCTTTCTGATTTTAATCATTACTTCAAAATTATATTGAAAGGGTAGGATGCCATTAAAGATTATGAATAATATTGATACTTGGGTAGTTGATCGCAACAAATATTTAGGGTAAAAATTAGATATTGTTTACATTATTTCAGCTTAACTGTCACTTACTGCTTAGCTTTATCAAATGTACACTAATTTTTTTCACTGCTGATAATATAGTATGTGTACACAACGAATAATGCTAGTTGATTTAAAAATACCTAAATTGAAAATTTTATATTTTGCTATTTTACTGCCATTTACTACAAATGCCATAATTGAGCTTATTTTTCTCATATTCTGCCGAAACGGCACAAAACTTTTATCATTTACTGCCAGATACTAATAATTAATAAATAACACTGCAATGTTATGCCAAGTAAAGCTAGTACTAACTATTGACTTTGAGATGAATACCCGCACCTGTTACTGTAATTTATTTTCAGTATTTTTTTTATGTTGGCATACACTAAACGAAGTAATGAACTACTACACAAGTTTCAACTGCTTGCTTTTGAACATTATCGCTTCTCGGTGAAGTCCTGATTTTCTTCACTTTCATTTATCTTAATACTTACACACTGTTTTAGTCATGAAACTACTGGGAGAGGAAACTACTTACCAGCAGTAATGTATAAATATTTATATTATATTATAATATGCAAACGTTTCAAAAGAAGTACCAAGTACATACAAACAAGTACATACAAATTAAATTTTTTTAATTTAAATTATCCAAATAGGTATTTGGTTTGTTTTGTTATTTTTTAATTTTTGTTTTCTAGTTTTTTCTTTTTTAGTTTTCTGGTTAAAAGCTTTGTGTACAGGTAGTTGATTTAGTATAGTTAGGGTTTGGGATGTAGTGCCATAGGTTCGATTCCCAGTTGCTACCAAATTATTTATGACGTGGTTCAAATTCCACGTTAAGTTGTAGGTCCTTGTTTATATTTTATTATTTAATAATTTTTTCGAATTTTCTGTTATTTATTTTTTATTGAGGAAAAACTAATTTATTAAAATTTACATAAAATGTGATATTTTGATTAGAATAATTTTTTGTTTTGTTATTGTTTTATTTTGTAAATTTTGTAGTTAAATAAAGCATTTTTTTTCTTATTTTTTTATTTTCTGTATATGTGTGTACTGTTTCATGTGAAAACTTCAGGTAAAGTGGAATAATTTTACAGTGCATGCGGTTGAAGTTATGTAAGTATCAATTTGTAAATTGAATTTCTCACAAATTTTATCAATTCTTGTTCAAAGTTGTACAGGTTTTTTTTATGATTTTATTTTATATTAACATTAATATTATCCAATAAATAGAAACAAATTTTGTGGTCAGCTCATGACTATCACAATCGTAAAATAAATAATATTTCGCTAATATACCATTCCTGATTTTACAGAAACTCAAAAATAATGAGATGAACAATTTTTTTTGTGTCACATCGGTAGATCAAATTATTAAAAATTATTGGTCCTTGAGCTTTGAAATGTAATTCGTATCCTCCTGGTAGGGGCACATTGGGACACTACTAAGTCATTACGGGTATATAATAATAATAATAAAATAAAAGCTAGAAATATTTTTATTCAATCTTCATCTTCCAAATGTTGTTTACTGCTGAGCATGGCCTTACTCGGTTATGAATACTTCAATTTTAAATATTTTGAAATAGTTCTGTGGTCAATCTAAATTAGAAACCTCTGACTTCGAACAAGTGGTAGTACTATTCTGCCCTGCTTAGCGAAAATGCCGTATGTACAAAACAGCCATATCGAGATATTCGACTTAAGATTTAAGTGTAGGTAAGAGACCGTACAAACGGCAAACAAAATTACTAGATTATTTCAATTAGTTATGAAATATATAACAATTTTATTTGTTAAAAAGGTAGAAGGATGCCCCTAGTATACACATACACCAATAACTCATTTTGGCAATTTTTGTACATACGGTACTTTCGCTAAGCAGGGCGGTATTGTAGGAGCTTGATTATTTATTAAGAATAAAGAATACAATTTTAGACAAAGCTTAAAACCTGAAGTTGATACAATAATTTTTTTGATTAAATCCAATGGCTATACGCCAAAATCTTTAGTGGGCAATGGATATGAAAATATATTTTTGCAATTTTAAGTATAGTGAGTAGGTAGGTATGTTTGGTACAGGCTATAATTACCTTGAATTTCTGCATATTCTTTCAAAAACTAGAATGTTTAATTTCATAGAATGAGATGGACAAACTCAAATGTACCGAAGCAACCGCCCATCCCTGGTGTCATTCAAAGATGCAATCACATGCAGGGTCTAGGCACATGGCCATAATATAAAAATTATATGAATTATGGCTTCGACTTACTTTCCAAACCAAAGAAACAACTTTGTTTTTCAAAATATTAAATGATAAAAGTAATATTGACTAAAAATCTTAATTTAATCTGTATTATCTTCTTAAATTTTATGTGCCAATAAAATCCAAATTTCTCAAAAGGTGGTCAAACATGTTGACCAAGATTTGGTTAGCATAATTGACCGATTGATGAACTTGGATTTAACAATATCAGTTCAGTTTTACAATGATTATACCATTCCTTATTTTTTAAATTAATTTAAATTTTAAAAAGCTGGTATTGTTTTGAACAAATAAATTGATAAATTTGAATTCCCCCTTAAAGTTGTTTGTCAAAATTCTTCGGCACTAAGTGTTCAATGTCCATGTTACAGGAACCGGATGGTATGAGTTGTGTGTTGCAGGACTTTGAGATAGCGGGCAGCAGGACAGGAGCCCTGAGCACTGACTGTGCAGGCGGCTGCGAGTGCGAAACTCCCCTAGGAACGATAAACTCATGGGACTCGCACTCTCATTACCGCCATCATGCTGCTTCGCCCGATCTGTCTCTTTATTCTGGAGTTATTGTTTACTGTGACTACACTCATCTTAAAACAGCTACCGGACTAATTAGGGTTCTTCTTATCGTGAGTCTGAATTTTATCTAGAACGAATATTTGTTTAAATAAAGAAATTTTATTTCAGATATCTACAGTAGCATGTTTAACATGTTTATGTACATCGGGAACAGTAAAAGTTGGTTTATTTATGTTGCCCTTGGTGGGTCGCTTACGCCTTATGATGTTTGTAACGCTAGTCAGTCTGTTCGTAACGTGTCTGTTATTGTTTCTTGACATTTCTCATATCATCTATTTGTTTCCATTTAATTGGGGAAAGATAGTAAGTGACTTTATTTATTTGTTTATTATTTATTAAATTATTTTTAAATTTTCAGAATGCCTATTTTTATGTAAGCCTTAGTGTGTTGTTCCTCGTAGCTTCTTCGTTAATTTTTCATATGATATTCTTATCTGAGGCCTTCTCTTGGGTCCCTAAATGGACGAAACATCAATTACTCATAACAGGTGTAAGTAGCTTACGTTTTGCAAAGAGAAGATTTCTTTTGCATAATTTGGTTTTATTTTCAGTCTTTGGGCTACGTTTGTTGTGTAGAGTCGGCACTGTTAACAATAATCCAAAAATGTACGACGATGCACTACCGGCCAGTAACGGAGGATCCCAGTTTGAATCTTCAAGAACGTCAAATTTTGCCAAATCAATCACCAGAAGAGCACAATAAATCCAATCAGAGTGTTTACAATTACAAGCCAGTCACCTATCCAGCAGTAGCATCCACGTCGAAACAGACGCATAATTATTTGGATGACATTCAGCCGTGTTCATCTAAAAGTGCGGACAGATACATTGCATGATAGTGAACTGTGGTTAGAAAAAACTTTAAAAATTGTCTTAATAATGCTTGGAAATCTTTTCGTTTAATATCATGTGGACGTGTGAATTTTTTTGTTTAATTTTTTAATGTGATTTATTTTGTCCGTAACGGATGAGAAGAGGATTCATACAAAAATACCCTGAACATTTATGTGGTTTTGTAAAATTGGACTGGGCTTGTGTATTTACTTTTAGTTTTTACAATTAATCAAGTTATGAAAAAATATTTACATACTACTTCTTGTGTATAAAATTTAGTAATTGTTTACGAATTTATATAACAACACAATAATGTTCCGTATACGTAAATCACTTCATAGTTTTCTTTAGGTATGTAACAAAATAAAATTGAATTATTTAGTGAGAAATTTATATGAACAGAGGATAGGTTTTGAAAACTGCCATTAGATTTAGTTTATTATATTAAGTCTTTAGAGGTCGTGTAATGTTTTATACTTCTCATAGTTTTTATCTACTAATTTTAATTTAAATAATGTACATAAAAATAATTCGATTGAATTTTACACAAAAACAAAATGTCTATATTGTAAAAAACCAGTTTATGAATCATGGTATAGTTATGAAAATTAATATCTTGCTTATAAAAAAGCACAAATTAGTTCTAGAGTAAATGTAATCTATTTTCAGTATTACAGAGTGTTACTTTTATAAATTACTACCTCATCTATTTTGCCTATTTTATTAGGAAGTGAAAAATTTCAAGCAAGTTTACACTTTAAGTGGACCTAAGTATGCATGTATTAATAATTTACATATCCGTCTCAACTTGAAGATAGCACACTAAATATATTATCAATCAATTCGGGTGCCTCTTAGAATATATTTTAATCTTGTTTACAGATGGTTTTAATTATTCTGCTTTCCTTATACTAGAATCGGATATCAAATCACTGTTATTGTAAGATATTGATTCAATTTGAATTTATTTGCTTGAAACAGTATTACCTCTTTCGGTCCACACTGTAGATTGCTTAAAAACTTTACGATATGCGAGAGTCATAGCAATAGGGAAGTTACCTACTTTATTCTTTTATAATAGTGAAAAGGTAAGTATCCTTATTTAAATTCTAGAATGTGAGACTACACAAACATATTTAATAAATAGGCAAAATAAAATACTAGTAAACTGAAATTAAAGATTTGAGCAAAAAGTATTGTTTATTCCCCATGGAAGGCGGAAAAGCAATTCAGTTTAAAAACAATGTCAGAATTTTCTTCAATAAACAGTTAAACAATGCACGAAACTGATAAATCAAAGAATTATAGTAAAACTATTCTCGAAGAACGTAGTAAGTGGAAATAATTGCAATATAAATTTTTGTACTCCTGATTTCCTAAGAACTAGGAACGACAGTCAAGAAAAAAGAATTCAAACTAAATTAAACAAATTTGTTTAAATTTTCCTTCAGTTGTACACCGAATTTTTCCGGTGAATCCCCTTTCTACCAGAATCATTCATTAAATAAATTTTGAGTGAACTCGACTTACTAGGTTTTTCAATTATATATAGTGTGTTAGTACTAGATTGGGAATTGCTGTTTAGAGCAATTTTTATGGAAAAGGTGGTAGTTAGATCCACTTAGCACCTTATCCGCTCTCTTCACTAAAACAATATCAATGTGCTCAATAGCGTCCTTATCTCAATTAGACCACTGACGGTAGACAAAAAAGGGCAAACATCTGAAAAATTCACATGTTTCTAATGTGACAATTAACCTCAGGGCCTCCAACGATTCCACTGCTGATGCATAAGACGTTTTCACAGTGTGGAAATGGTGAGTGTACATCGAACCAGGTTTTTAATTTCTCCACATCAGCAGTATCTCGTTCAACACGAGCTGGTCTCATGTAAATATGTTATTGCTCGATGATGTTACAGGAAACGTCCCAAAAGCATTCAATCTGTCCATAGGCCTCACCAGAATTTGTGTAATCGGCGAATTATGAACTCACCTCCCTGGGTAAAAAATTTTAACTCTTTTGAATCCATTCTTTGCTGTAGGTTGTTCATGTCCTGCAGGTACAGCCGAGCACTCTTAGCGTATAAAAAGTGGCCTGCTGAATGGGGCATGTTTGTGATTATTTCCAAGGGGAGGTCCTAGTCTCCCATCCTATCGGCTTGTATAAATTTCTTCATCAATGTGGTCATGCGGTAGTAGCGCAACCAGAGTTTTGAGGTTGGACCCCGGCTATTCAGTTCATCCAATGTACACAGGCTCCGATTTGTCCCTCTCCCGTTTTCTCCAATTTTTGTTTATCTAAAATAATGAGGTACCTGTTCGTCCTAGACTTCGTTTAGGACTTACGTTAAAGCTAAATAACTGCTCTAAAACTTCATATCCAATGAATTTTTTTGTAGAATAAGTATTACAGCCAATATTTAACCCGATAGACGACAAAAACTAAAATTTTGAATTTTTTGGGAAAAAATGCAATTTTTGAGGTCCTGTATCTTGGGATCTATTGGACCTAAAAAATTGGAGGTGGGCTCAAATTGTAAGAAATATTCACAGCTTCAAAAAAAGATGAAATAACTTTTTCCGTAGGAAGCACCTTTTTAGGAGTTTCGGATCAAAAACTGAAATTAGTCCAATAATTTCGAGGTTTTTCGAGCTTCACGAAGTTAGCACGGGTCTTTCAAAGATGAAAACTTGGTTTTACACTACTGGTAGGTACCACAAAATCAGAAACATGTGATTTTTTCCGATGTTGGATGTCTCAAGTCAGTGGTCTAAATACTTAATCTGGTGTTTGTTTGAGCTATTGTACTGCTGATGACAATCATCAGGTATTATAGTATATTTGTTTTTATTTCTCGTTTGAAGTTTCACTTGTTTCGAACTACTCTTTGCTTTTAGTCAAAAACATTGAAGTACTCGGTATGTTAAGGAATTGTAGCGCGCTAGCGACATCTGTGGGTAGCAGGAAATCACAGCTGTCAAAGTGACAAGTTCGTTCCAGTATGTTGTAGTAGAAATGTAGTTTGTGAATGAAAGCTAACGAAAAGGACATTATTTGTGTTTAATAAATTGTGTAATAGTGTGGGCACATTTTTTAATATTGTTTTTAAAAACGTGAACTGGTTTGGTTTTAAACTTTTAGTGTAATTAATAATTGTGATTAAATTGATATTTTTTTAAGTGTTGGACTGTTAATTTAATGACACCATCAAAATGGGTAATTGCTTTAGCAGTCCTTCTGATAGAAGAGAAGTAGATATTAGTGTACGACTGGGTGTTAATAATGTGGAAGACGTTAGTGTACCAAGCAATCCTATACCTACACCCCCACAAGAAACTCTTCGGCCGCCTGTAGTTAGCCTCGAACCGGATTTACCTAATGCAAAGATATTTATAGCCCTGTATGATTACGATGCTAGAACGGATGAAGATTTGAGTTTTCATAAAGGAGAGCATTTGGAGATCCTCAACGATACACAAGGAGATTGGTGGTTGGCACGAAGCAAACGAACAAGACAAGAAGGATACATTCCATCAAACTATGTAGCTAAACTGAAAAGCATAGAAGCAGAACCGTAAGTAGTTTAAAATTGTGTGTTTTATATCCGTACTGCCTTAGGTGCTCAATCTCAAGTATCGACAGTAATTGGGTTTTCTCCTTGAATCTCAATTCAATCTATAATAATTGCAGTTGACAATGAGTTACGAAAGAAATAATAGATATAGGTGTTTTACATTTACATAATGAATTTAATTGAAAATGTGAACGTAGTATTTACTTCTAATGTTTACAGTTTTCATGTAAATTAATGCAACAAGAATTAATTTGTAGAGTAGATCAACTTTTTTCAAGAATTTAATTTTTCCACCACATAAATGAGAAATTAAGTACCTATAGAAATATTTGCAATAATTTCCTTGGTAATTTGGCAACTTTTATTTTAGAAAAATTGAAATTTTAGTAGTCATAATCCTACACTTAGATATAAAAAAATTGAACCTAACCATTTTCATCGATCGACACAGTTCAATAATCTCTGTATTATAAAATGGGCATTCTTAAGTAGATCAGAACATTATTTACACCTTGCTTTATTTTAACATCGCCATAACAATTTTTTATTCTACTTGAATGGTTTATAAAACAAAAATTTGAATATTTTAGAAGAAATTTGAATAATACATGCCATTCATATGAAAGCTGTAGTGCATTATGTCTTTGGGACAAGTTTTACATGTTTACAAGAATTCTAGTTTGCTACATCAGACAAAACTCGTTTTTAAATTACCTTGAAAGTTATTATACTGAACCTATACCACGTTAAATTTTTGTATAGGTTGCTCATGGTTTTATAATTTTCTTACACATAATTTGATCAATCGATAACAGTCAAAAAGCTACTACGTTGGAATGCATTGATTAATTATTCATTCCAAGTTTGATTTGTCATCCTTTGCAAATACAAAATTCGTGTTTTACTTCTATAAATAGATTGTGTCAGTTATGTTTACAATAAAAATAATATTATTTTCAATGATTAAGATATCAAATTTGAATTGGGAGTCCCCCACCTTGGTATTTACAAAATTTAATTTTTAGAAGATAAAAACAAAATTTCCAATTAGATCATCTTATAATTAAATTAATTTTCCTATTGATAGCGCTAAAACATACGTAATATCTTTGTCGAATATGATAATAAACTAGGATTTAATGTTAAAAGAGCGACCCCATAAATTATTTATAAAAAATACCAACGGTGCTCAAAATACATTTTCTAACTTTTAGCTCACTGCCTATTAGGTTTTTGAGAGGGTTATTGTTTGGCTTGCTCTAATTTTTATGGTAAACAAGTTGATTCAAAAATAAATCGTTTTATGTAAGCACCCAATCTGAAGCTTTCTATTTCATTCACTGTTAAATGTTAAGGCGTTTCTTTAAAAGAACAGCACGATAATAGTGCACAATTTTACATGGTTAAACTTGATGGTGTTGTTTTAGGTCACGCAATAATTGTACATTAAAAATGCTTCCTGTCAATCTATATAAAATTTTTGTGTAATTGTTCCTGGTTGTTTATTTCTATTTTGTAATATTCATAGCATCCAACAATAAGTGCACAAATAGAAAGTAATAGTATAATCGACTTTACCTAAATCTTGAACCAACATTGAAATTAAGTTTCCTAATTTTCATATTCTTCATTACACTTTATCCGAGTTAAATCTCTTGGATTTGTAATTTAAATGTAACACTTACCTGATTTCACATTTAAAGCTATTTTAAGATATTTTCGGCCAAGAACTCGAGGTTTTGAATTCAAAAGAAAATTAAATTATTGTTTCAATTACATTATTTTATCAACCATTAACTAGGAAGTGATGCAATTTATTTTATAGTTAATTAACACAATTTAATTAATGTTTTAAACATAGCAATTGTCGGGAAATTGTCCAATTTCTACAACATTAAATTTTCCAAAATAAGTCTTTTGAAACTGCTGACATCCAATTACCTTACTTACGAGACAATTATTATTATTATTATTGCATGTTTTTATTATTTCTAAACTAATTTGGTATCATAAAATAAATTTTTGTTGAATTGGGTACTTAAGCAATTAGCCCTAAAAGCTATCTACTCCATATAGTGAGCACTGATAGCCAACTGAATAACAAAGACATTTTATTATCATTACAAATAGGAAAGTGTTAATTAGAAACCGAATAACATAACTCTTAGTTGGATGGAACTTATTGTTTAGAATAGCTTTTTTAGAAGACAATAATTCAGGTTAAGCAAATATTTTAAACGAAATTATAATAAATTATGAACGAAACACTTTATTTCATAAATTAATATGCCATTGTATTGTATGCCGGAAGACTTTTTACAAATGAAGAACACTATACAGGTTATTAAATTAGTACCTTTAAGTAAAGAATTTTAAGATCTGAAGTAGTTAGTTTGAAGGTAGGAAAAATAATTGTAATTATGTAGAAATACATTAATTTTTGTCACATATACAGGTAAGATTTTATATTAACTTATCGGAATTAATAATAATTTTACAATAATATAATGTTTCATGTGAATTAATATTAAATAAATTCCATTTTTATTTTAATCTATTATTATTTATCAGTTATGTGGTATACAGTAGGAATTCAGGAAATGGCTATTGTAACTTCAGTGATGTGTATCGAAGATTATTTTAAAGTTAACGTTATATTTTATTGTACGAGTAGTTTGTAGTTGTAATAATATGTAACCTAGTTTCTTTTACTTATTACTAGAGTTAACCAAACCATAGAGTTAACCCCTAAATGGCAATGGACGACTGCTGGTTACATTATTACAGTATAATAAAAACAAAACTATTTTGATCATTTATTTTTCAAACTAGTATTTATTCGCAAGTGCAATAAAAATAAATATTGAGATAAGCGATAAGCGGATAGTAATTATTTTGATAACTAAATCAAATCGTTTTTAACACTCGATTTTATAATGATAGCATACATTTTTTGTTTATCAGGATTAAATTCAATTTTTACCTCTCCCTCTCAGCTCAATGGATCATTTGTAGCACAAAGCTTTCAATTTTTTAATTACATTTAATGAAAGAAGTATATTTTGCGTTACGAATCACTCTTTTTTGAGTGAATAAAATGCGTCATTACAAAAAATACCAAATGTGTATCATTTTATGATTTTGTGGTCTAATAACCAAGTAAAACTTTACCCGAAGTATACTTGATTATTTTTTAATTAACTTAATTGCTTCGAGTTTTACCGCGATTGTAAAAATTATTTGATCAATATCAGATAAAGCAAAAAAGTAAATATAATCTCTATTACTGCTTTATGTAGGTTTTTCTTTGAAATGGATGGTTTTTCAAAAAAGTTTACTAAGCTACCTGTAGTTGTAGCTCAATTTCCTATTTGAAATTGGGCGTCAGATAGATTTGTAAAGACCCCTCGCACACTGCAGATTTTTTATTGGCCGATAAAAAGTTTTATGGCTATATGATTGGTCGAGAAGAAACCGACCAAACTATCGGCCGATAAAAAGTCTGCAGTGTGCGAGGGGTCTAAATCTAGGTAAAACCTTTCATTTCAAAGTTTAATCAATTTAATTCTAGTTTGTTGATAATTTCACACTGTTTTTAAAAAAGGCAATCATTTACACTAAAAAATCTATAGATTTGAACTTCAGGACCAGAGGCCCTTTTTAAAGTCTCATGATTTTGATAAAAAATATTATTAAATAAACGTATGATTTGTAAGAGGAAATCTCGAGTTTTAAGTTTAAGGAATGAAGAAAATAAATTTAAGAATTTGATTATTTGGAAACTGAATTAAAACGGAAGTAGTAGATAAGTGTTGGTAAGAGATAATGAAGATTTTGAATTGGATTCGAATTAAAATTAAAAATTAATTGATTTATAATAATCAGAATTTTATAAAAGTATTTGAATTGAAAATAATATGAAGAATATGAAAAAATATGAAATAACGAACAATTTTATGAAGAATTATTTTTCTGGAAATTAATTGGAATGTATGCAAAATTCCATATTCATCGGACTGTAGTCGTACCATCTTCAGACCTGAAAATTTGGAATATTTGAAAAATTAAGTAAATCAGTGACGTACGTAATGCAAACGTAAAAGAATGAAAATAATGTAATAAAATGTTTTCCTTTTTATCTTGAATACTTTCTAAATATAAATATTTTTGATAATGAACAAACACACTCATCCACGAATAATTCTTACAATATTTTGGTAGAATTATAGTTATTATAATTGTTTAGCGTGATTCATTAATCTGTGTTATTGGACTAATTGTTATTGTTGGAATGAAATTAAAATTTGTCATAAATATTTTTTAGGCATATTACTTCTACATTTTAATTCAGAACACTGGAAGTATACATATTAAATTTTAATTTTTCTCTACCACACTGTGCACCCATCAGATTAACCTTTACACCTTCTTTTCTATTGTCATCTTTTGAATCAAATTTTGTTTTGGACTATTATTGTTTGAGACAAAACACAAACACAAGTTTGCAAATTAAAAGAATTAAAATCGAAATCATAAAAATAAACTTAAAACTCAAAACATCTTATTTTTTGCTCCGATGAATAAAATTCATTATATAGATGAAAAGTTTATAGTGTTAATGAAAAAGTCATCGGATTTATTGTCAAAATTATTGTTACTTTGATACATTACTAACTTGCCATATTATAGACTACGATGTTTTTAAATTTTAGTTCCTGCGAGTAAACAGTTTTTTGCATTTTCCTCAAATCTAACTTTGGAATGAATGATTTTCACAAAGTTATTTGTAGTCAAATTTTATTTTTGCTTTTTTAACCTTCTTACTTTTATATCTATGCTTTTATATCTGTCACGTAATGATCTGATCTAATATCAACACTTCTGTAATCTCGCGTGTCTCTAATGCATTCAGAAGTCTTGTCATTAGCTGAAATATAGTCAACTTAATGTGGAATTATGCCCTCTAGCAGACCAAGTATATTTATGATTATGTATCCTTCTTTGCTTAAAGAAAGTATTTATATAATTTTTGTTTTATTACACCTAACATGCGAAGTCTTACCATTCTTATTTATGATGTCTTTATTATGTATTCCAACTTATATTGCCTATAACAGTTGTTCTACCTCTCAGAGCATTGAAATCTCCTCTTATGATTACTTAGTAATTTTTCGCCATATTGTTGATCACTGATGGTAGTTGTTTTATTTCTTCTTTTTTATAATCTTAACGGGATCATGGACTTCAATTATCGTATTATTGCTCTTATCTATCTTACATCTCTTTGCAATTATTATTCTTTGTAGCTATCAGGTTACTCGATTTTTTCATATCCTGTTAATCAAAATTGCTGCACCTGTCACTGCTCTTTGCTTTTAGGAATTCCACGGTATAACATTGCATTTTTATGATTAAGAAATTATTCCGTAGATAACTATGATTAGTATTGCAATACTATTTTAGTATTTCAATTCTTCTCAGTACTTCCAGAATGCCATGTTTGAATAATCTTTTATGCTCAGTCTTATTCCTTATTCATCTGCGTTTTGTCATCATTTTATCTAATTTATCATCAGCGAGTGTCAATTTATTTCCCCGAATAGGAGACTATCCTAAAGGTAATCACTGATCGGTATTATTATAGACCAGATAAGTATGGGGGCTTCTGATCCAGCTCCTAGATTTTCTTCGTCTAAAACGTTTTTATATATTTTATTACTGTCCAGTTGAAATTAGATAGTAAATTGTTCTGTTTATAAGAACAACAAGAAGAAGAAGCAGCAGATGTAACAACAAGAACTTGTTGGAATAGAAGAGAAAGTTGGCTAATTGGGAATCCAGTGTCTATAATATAATTACACATAACAAATAATACAGCTCACCCAATACATTTTATTGAATGTTTTTTTCTGTAGTATACTATTTATCTATTGAAACATATCAACTGAAGGAAAATCAGATTAGTCACTAATCAATACATCGCGATGTGTATTATATTATGTAAAACTACAACCTGGATGTGAATACCAAAAACCATATATCTTCATAAAGAAGGTTATAAAAATAGCGGAATTCAACCAAGACTTTGAAATTAATTTATTGCAGTATTAAAAGAACTATTAAAATTAAAATCAGATATTTTAACTTAGCAGTCTAATGGACATCGGCACTTGATATATTTAATAGGTGTAGCCAACTGACGATAATTCGAGGACAAAAAATATGCACTGACACTTATAATTAGATATTATTAATATAATGGAAGTAGCCATTCGAAGAAATATGTATTTTGCACTTTTATTTATGCCGCATTGAAAAAGTTTAAATCATTAACACACTGAATAATTCAGAAATATTTGCACCTCGATTTTCATTATCGATAAATGTATTTATTTGTTATGATCTGTTGCATTTTGTTTAATTCTTTATATTATTTTTATCCAACACCTCTGTCTTATGAAGGCATAATAATGCCGATTTTACATATCTTATGGGGTCTATAAAACACTAGTGGATTTATGAATTCATAATTACACACTAGTGACTTATATGTAAATTATGAGTACACCTACTACTTACTAGTTTTCATAATTTAAATTTGATATTTTAAAACGTTAAATGTCAAAACTTTTAATTACATTTTAAACTATTATTACGAGATATTGGATAAAGCTTTGTATTACACACGTGTCTTAACAGCAAATAAGTTACTCAAGAAAAATTAGCCACTCGAGCAAGCTCTCGTGGCTAAACATTTCTTTCGTAACTTATTTGCCTTATAAGCCACTTGTATAATAAATAGCTATTATACAAGATACAAGACGTATTTTCCGTTCTTATTTTATTGCTGATCAGAAAAGTATTTATCCAATAAATCTAAATAGAAAAGTTGTATGTTTTTCATAAAACTAAAAATTATCTTCGAACCGTTATGACGATGTTATAAAAATTGTGCTACATATTTCTGATTTATTTCTAAATCTACAAAATGTACATGTTGAATGCCACTAAATTTATTTGTGTGGCTATTGAAGATAGATGAAGGAGATTTTGCAAATTTTTGCAACTGAACGATTCATCATTGATATTACCTTTAAACACAATTTCGTACTCACAGAGCTGTCCACTGCACTGCTTTTGAGCTAGGACTCAACACATTAATATGCACAGCAGAAAACTCAAAAAATTACAAAAATTGAAACATATTCCACATTGGATTAGTTTTGATTTTCGAGTAAAGTTTCAGCATTAAGATCCTACGGCTGTTTCAACTGGATTAGGGAATTTCTGTTATCCTGTTCTTAATACTTGATGGTGGCAATCATCAACCCAGGAGGACCGCTGGTTTTACGTGCCTTCCTAGTCTTAAGTGATTATATAAAATTCTTAACGCCAATTATGGCAAAACAGGGTTCCCACTCCAAAAAAAAATGTTTTATAAATTATTTATAGTTTCAAAAAAAATTTCCTGATCTAAAGCCTTAAATTTTCCCGACTTTCGCTTAAAAATCAAAAATTTCTAAATTTTCCCATGGAAATTTTTTCCAGACGAGTGGCAACGTTGTAAAAAACAGTTTTGTAGTAGAAATTCTTGAGTTTTTAAATCAGAATATGGTTTTCGAGAATATTTCCACCACTTTTACCTAAGTTTGGCAAACAGAAGCTGGTATTGCAAGGTTTTTATTTAAATAAATTAATAAGAACTTGAAAACGCCTACAAGCATGGACAAAAATATTTTTACCTTATATCATAGTGTAATAATGCATAATACAACTTTTCCTAAAACTTAATATTACCATCGCTTATTGGCTTTAACAGTTTTCTAATGTTAATTTTAAACATTTTAAAGGAAGTAATCAATTATCATCTCTGTTTTGTAAAAGTCAATCGTCACGCCTCATTTTTTATATCAAGTTTTGAATTAATTAAATAATGGTAATAAGTAACTAAATCATAGTATTATTCTGAATTTATTGTAATGCAACAATAAATAAAGGCTCTATAAATGGAGCATAAAAGTCATTGACAGAGAGCTTACGTCAAATTGAAATTTATCAACTTCATGGTCGAATAATAGATAATAATAATTTTCCTTTTCATAAGTGATAAGATTATTTCTGTGGCGAAAATGATCTAGGTTTTTGTTGTATAAAATGTTATTGTAACTAAAACGGAAAAATACCAAACTGCAAAAAAATAATCCGATAGAAGTCGTACTTTTCAATAAGAAAATTTACACAGTATCTCACATAATTTGGAAGGAAATTCTTTTTTAAATAACACACTGACAAATAGATTATTTGCAATTACGTCAGGCGGAAGGTGGGCCATGGGCTAATTTGGGGAATTCACTTAAATTGGGTAAATCAAAATTTCTTAAATTTCAATGCAAACACCAATCCAAAATAGGATTAATTTCATGGTTTTGTTCTTTCAGAAGAAGAAAATCCGTGTTTTAATGAATTTATTCGACAAAAATACCAAAATATTCCTATGATTTTCAATAAATTTCTCAAAAATGCCGAATAAATTTTAATTTCCTTCCAGAAGAACGATATATTCCCATAAGGAATATTCCTGGCTAGCCACCCTTTCGTGTAGTTTTAATAAATTTTTGAGATTAAAAAGTGTTTCAAGTTGTTGCAATATCAAAATAATGTATCGTAAATGTTTATCAACAATTTATTTTTCAAGTTTTAAAATATAATTTATTGCATTGCCAATCACAATAGTAATTTGACTGTAGTTAACTTTTGCCTCTTGCTTGTTAGAATTACCTTTGCACAAAATAGTTCCAAGGACTTCTCATAGTAAAAGTTTTAATAAAACATTACATTACATAGAAATACATGGGTGCGGTATAATCGTATAATTCACTTATCTGAATTATTTTGTTTAATGGTCAGGTGTTATTTTTTTTGTATTAAAACAGATTAATTTAAATTATAAAATTTATACTTAGCTATAAAAAATTTATTTAGTTTACAACTAATTTATGCAAATGACAGATATTATGCTAATTATACTCGTACATATTGTATTTTCACTTAATTGCGGTTACATAATTATAAATTGATTGCGAATTTAAAAAAATTTGTAGTTCACTTTTATGTGAAAGTTTTGTTGGATGCACTTTTCTATCGACTTTCATAGAATTATTTTTCTTATTTGATTAAAGCACGGTTTCAAGTTTATTATTTTATTGGTATAATAAATTTGAATTTAGGAAGATTTGCATCCTGAAGTTTCCTTACATTTTTAATCATGGAAATTCTTCTCATCACTGTTTATGGGTTTTCGCCTATTCAGTTTTTGTAAAAGAAGTAACAGCTTGTAAAATACATATTATACTTATGTTTTATAAGCAACCCAACAAGCTTTAGTCCTTGATAACAGGAGAGTATTACATTTTCATTTACCTGTACGTCTAATAAATTTCCTGTAGATTATACTTTATGATTTTGATTTCCATGGAAGAGAAATTCTCAAAACGAGAGGAATACTCAAACTGAATGTAATAAGAGCTGTTCTATTGAAATGAAATTTTAATGAAAGCTTCTGATCATTAAATTGCAATACATAGGTATACAGTTGAAACGAAAAATTGTAGGTTTCTTTATTCTAGACTTTACAAATAAAGTCAATCAACTTATAATTGAGTATGAGAAAGTTTTTAAGAGTAATTATTTGAATTAAATTGAAAGCGAGATTTATTTCTAATTGCATCTTAAATTATGAGGTTTGTTGATTGATCTGTTTTATCGTTTTCTGAAAATCAACATTAGTGAAAATGTTCATTTTCAGGTTCCGATAATTTTTTTTATATATTTTGAAATTATTTTTAAATGTTGCTTTTTTTGATAGATTTTTAGTTTTCCCGATCTAATATACTCACCAATCTATTATACAAATGCTTAAAATAGAAAATGTTTAACTTAGAAATTGGCACGATTAGATATTTAATAAAACCTAATGATCAGAATATTGTTCTTCTAGACGAAGTTAATGACCCCACAATTCCATTTGTGCATTTAATAATTTGTAAGCTACCAATAAAGTTTATGGCATCAATTTATGGAGCTGTTGAAAAAACACTTGATTTTAAAATGTTGAAGAAATCCAATGAAACTAAAGTATGTTCTCACAGATGTCTTACATATGCGTGTATACTGTGTTGCCTATTTGCAAGGCATTTTTTCTCCATATTCGTGGACAATCGCACCAAAAGTTGATCTAGTTTCTACAAAAATGAATAATAAGAAACTTGAAATGTTTACATGAGTTTTAAAAGGGCTTTAGATAAATATAAAAATATAGAGAAGAAAACCTGGATTAAAATTAATAGAAATATTCGAAATAAGAATTACAATCTAATTAAATTCTTTTAATGCTTCAATATTTTAGAAAACCCAAAAAATGCACAAACACTTTTCAGAACTATAATATTTTTAAGTTATTACAAATAAAATACACTGTAAGTATAAAATATCGCAAACGTTTTCACGATTCATCATGAGTAGAGCAGTGAATTATCTGCACTAAAAACACAAGATATATGCGACATTATATATGGGGCATTCCACGCCAAATCGGATACCATTTTCCTTTTGCATCTCGGATTTTTTTGAAATTTTTTTTTCTTTTAGTACTAGTTGAGACTAGCCTCCATGACTATTTTCGATTTTTTTTTATTAAGTCATTCAAGAGATCAATTTGTAGAAAATTACCTTACTTTTTTTTGAAGTGCGCATAACTCCGCGAATAATTTACCAAATGGCACGTTTTTTTCTTGAAAATGTTTCTTTTAAAACGTACTTTCTAAAAAAAATATGGAAAAATATTTTAAAACAATATTACTATTAGATATTCAAGTTTTAAAAATAAATCGCCATTTTTAACAATGTTTGTACTATACAAGTAAAAGGATATCGGGTATGTTGGAAATCCAATCAAACAAAATAATTTGCTGAGTCGACGTTTCGACTTATGTTTGTTTACTTATATTTTACATTAGATTGCACCACTTTTGCAGAATTCTTTCATTTTGCTGAATTATAGCGGATTTTCTAATCTTACATGATTTGTACATAGATGGATTGAGATTTGTTGGCGGTTAATTTGAAATTTTGTTACTACATGTTGTCGCTGTTGATTTTATTGGTTACTATCTTATCTAAGCGGAAATTAAAGCAAAATTGTAATCTGTGACAATTTGTTTGCATTTTTGTACAGGAAATTTTTTACATGGTGTTTTTCGCAAACGTTTTTTAATACATATGACTATTTATATTTTTATTTTTACAATTTTATTGATGTGACTTCGTTTGTTGTGACCGCCAAAAGTTATCATTACTCTCCATATAATTTTGTAATTAAACAAGTTAACACCTTTATTTGCTTGGTGAGTGTAATCTGTGTTTTTGCTCCGTTACAGGGTTCATTTGTCAATTTCGTTTTAGTCTTGAAGATGGAAAAATAAATTTTCCGAAACGTCGATTTAGCAAATTATTTTGTTTGATTGGATTTCCAACATACCCGATATCCTTTTACTTATATTCAATATCATTGGTTGAGAATTTAGTGTTTCTTATAATGTTTGTACTCATCGATTTTTTTTTTAATTTTAAACAAACATTTTCAAAAAAAAACACGTCCCGGTTGGATTATTATTTGCGGAGTTATGAGCTTTCCAAAATCAAGTAACGTAATTTTTTTTAATTTATATAATTTTATAAATTAAAAATTCGAAAAAAAAATAGAACCCATCGTTTGCCCATTATGAGACTAGGCTTAAAATTTGTTACATAGATAACAGTTTTTTACAGAAATTTTTAAAAGAAATCGATCAGTACAAACATTGTTAAAAATGGCGATTTATTTTTAAAACTTGAAAATCTAATAGTAATATTGTTTTAAAATATTTTCCATGTTTTTTTAGAAAGTACGTTTTAAAAGAAACATTTTCAAAAAAAAAACGTGCTATTTGGTAAATTATTAGCGGAGTTATGCGCATTTAAAAAAAAAATAACTTAATTTTCTAAAAATTGATATCTCTTGAATGGCTTAATAAAAAAAATCTAAAATAGTCATGGAGGCTAGTCTCAACTAGTAATACTAAAAGAAAAAAAATTTTCAAAAAAATCCGAGATGCGAAAGGAAAATGGTGTCCGATTTGGCGTGGAATGCCCCATATGCAGGTTAAAAATAAGGGTATATGCTTAAAAAACCACTAAATATGCACATTAATTTTATTATATGCAACAATTTATTCAGCAATATTTGAACCATTCTAGTACATAACTAAATACTTCTCTACTTTTCTAAATTTTCTGCCAAAAAAGAATACCGTTTGTCAGACAATACAGTTTTGTTAGCAGAAAAAGATCTTTCAACATCACAAGAATAAACATATTTGATTGTAAATCTTATTTCCTATAATTTTTTTTATGTATCTACACTTTTCCATTTTTTAGCACCGATTTCTATGGTATGCACATTTTTATTTATACAAGTGAAAAATTTTATTAATTAATTTAAAATGAATTTTAGCTCACATTTTGCAAATATGCCAATTATGTAGATTTAATTGTACATATCTGCTATTATATCATCAATTTTTAAAAATATACAGCAACATGTGAAATATGCATTTATATCGATTTATATGCACTATAAAATTCAGGTTTGGACTCCTTGTTGTACAATTCGGATAGATTTCAAAGAATTATCCTGGGGCATATCTTCAGAAAAAACATTCAATTCCATACAATTCCCTGCTTTAATCATGAGAAATTATTTCATCGACTGGTGATTTCCATTTTATTTTGTATGTTGTAATAATAATACCTGTAGTATTTTTGTAAAACCGCAGCCAAGTTTTGTTTTTTTCTTGAGGAGGGAATTAGTTTCATGATTTCCTTCGATAATATTAATTTTGATGACTTTTTTTACATTTATTTCATCTAATGAAGATATCGTCGGCTTAGAGATAAAGCTTACTAAGTAGCATAAATAAAATCTTGTAATTATTGCGTTTTAAGACATTTTTTACTTTTAAATTTAATTTTTCAATCAGGAATTTAAAAATACTTTTCGAGCATCTTTTCATTATTATACAGATTATTTTCCTTCCAAAAATTTGGCACATTGCTGCACATAATGTCCAAAACTAATTTTTGTAATGTCCGATTTCTTCACTAAGAGCCGTTTTACATTATAGCAAATTTGGAATTAAATCTTGTCACAAATTTGCTAGCAATTATTCAGGACTATTAGGGGAGAGGCTTGCAGGTTGCCACTCCTGCCGGATTTTGATATTCTAATATTGTCATCCCCTAAATTTCGACGGACATCGAATACAAACGAGTAGTTGTCGCTTTTAATGTAATTGTGATGCACTCAAACACAATAACAGGGTGTTTGGTAAACAAAATGTGAAATTTTATTTGTAAAAAAATGAAAAATTAAAATTGTGTTTTTCTTCTGTGCCCATAAATTGAACATTTTCAACGAAAATTTAAGGGAAATATTTTTGCTGTGTTGCTTTTTCATTCAATTTTTATTATTCTTAAATAATTCTAAACATATCATGAGTTGGAAGTTTTTTTTCCTGTATATTATAAAGTGGTGTAAAAATGCAGGTTGCCACCTTTTTTGGCTTGCAGGTTGCCACCTCTCTTATTTTATATTGTGACGTATACTACAGTGACTGTTTATGGACAGTGGCAACATAAGCCCCTAAATCGGCCCAGGACAGGTTTCCGCGCAAAGGGGGGGGGGTTAACCTCCCCCCCCCCATTGCATATTTTATGTACCTATTGACGTAAACGCTTCTTAAATATTTCAAAAATTAAGGTTGTTGAGAAGAGGAGTGGGAGTAAGCTGTGGTGGGGAATCTGCCCTATGCTAAATACATAGGATTAATTTCTATTGCCAACTTCAAATAAACTAAATTTGAATAATGAAAATTAATGAAATTATGTTTATTTTGCTAAAAATATATAATTTTTAACAATTTAGTTCTTCATTTTATATTTTTAAAGAGTTTTGGTCGGTTAAAATAATTTTTTACTTACTTAAAAAAACTTTTAATATGATGTTTAAAGTACGGCAACGTTGTAGATTTTCGGAAGTTTGACGTTTATATCTAATTATTAATTTATTGTAATAATGGAAAGCGAACATAATGACAAACCTACACCAAAAAAAAATATATCGGTGGAAAAAGAAATGGGTTACGGAATCAATTTATCGTCAACGACTTGGTCAATCCTCAAGAGCAAAAAAACGTGAATCTAGCCTAGGTACAAATGATCCTTCAAAAAAACCAAAACTCCAAGATATTGATGACTAAAATCTAAAACTTATGTTGGAAGACGTTTAGTAAACATAATAGTAAACACATGGTGTGTAAATGTGGGTCATTTTTAACACTCCAGAATATTGAAGAGGAATCTCGAAGTGGATTAGCTTCAATATTCAGGATTCGTTGTCATGATTGTCTATTTGTTAATTAATGATATTAAATATAACAGTGTTTCTTATTATTATCTTATTTAATTTGCTTGGGACATAATTTTATAGGGATTTATGATGCTGGTATGGGATGCACACATATAAATAAACTGTTAGGCTCTCTAGATATGCCAAGTTTTAATAATCATTAATACACCAGCTTTCAAATGTAGGCGAAATCTTCTAAAAAAATATAAAACTATTTTACGTAAAAAAAAGAAAAAAAAGAAGGTACAACTTATAAATCAGCTATGGTACTTTTGGATATATCGGCTGTGAATTTAAATAGTGATAACAATAGCAATACAGATGGTAACGATAAAGTAATTTCTGAAGGTGTTGTTTCTTTTTTATATTGAAAGTTTTTCATCTACACCAGAAATTCTTCAAATAGCTGCTAAAAATGAAGAAAACTTCTTTGAAATCTATATAACTCCAACTAAACCGATCTCAGCAGCAGCATCCAATGTTAATCATTTAACAAGTGCAAATGGTGAACTTTTATATCATGAAAAAAGAGTTCCATCAAAGTCCATTTTATCGGTATGTTTATACTTATCAGGTGGATATCTCTAAGTGAAGAAATCGGACATAAGAGACTTACTTAGTGAGTTTTACCTCTACTTAAACCGACTACATATTTTTTTGTACTCATCTCCAGTGCACACCCTGGCTACGTGGGTTTCTCTCCTTTCGTTAACATACAAAAATGCCTAAGCTGAATCTTTTCTCTCATTTTGTCTATCACATCCCACAATCAATTCAAACATAATAACAATAAGCTCTATACCTACTGAAACAAACTATTGGTTCTCATCCGGTCAAATTATTTGATTTTAACTGATTCTTTAAAAAATTCGATTCGTTACCAATACAATTTCTGACAGACATGTTTTTCTTTTTTTTTTATTCTATTGTTATTTTTTTATATTGCAAAATTTTTTGATTAATTACGTAAAATTTACAACGATAAAACTTATTAATAATATATTATATGGTTTAAAATGAAACAATAAAATGAACTTAAATTATAAATGTTGTGGTATCTACCGCCACAAAACCAAAAAAACGTAAGTTAATTTATGGTATAACTTTCCCCATGCAATTCTAGGATCGTAAAATAATGTAAATACATATTTACAACAATCACTACATGTACTGGGTGTTCTATTTTTGTTTTTTCCTTTTCAACATCTTGTGATACAGCCCAGTCAATGGGTTAAGTTTAAATCCGTGGTCAAAATGGTAACGTATACTTTGATCTAAGACGGCTCTTTTTAAAAATGGATACATGTAAAAATTTATTTATGCAAATTCCTGCTTCCCTAATTATTTTAGAGAAAAAATGAAAGACACAAAAATAATGCAGAAATATAAACTACAAATGATAAGACCATTACATTTCATATAACTTTTACTTAAAAGGTCAAAAAATGCTTTCGAAATTCTTAAAATTTTCATTTACTGCACTGGCCATGTAATAAATTCAATTTAATTTGGCCATGTAATAAATTCAATTTAATTTATATTTTCCAAAATAATTACTATGGAAACTTTCATGGCCAGTCCGATAAGTGAAACTTTTAACAATTTCAAAAGCATTTTTTGGCTTTTTAAGTAAAAGTTGGATGAAATCTAATGCTCTTATCATTCGTAGTTTATATTTCTGCATTATTTTTGTGTCTTTCATTTTTTCTCTAATAGTTATTAAAGTTATTAATTATATAAGGGAATTATATAGCCTCTAATCCACGAGAAAAAATGGGCACTCGAGGCGCAGCCAAGAGTCACATTTTTTTGAGAGTATTAGAGGCTTGTTAATTCTCGAATGTAATTCAACGTTTTATCCACGACCATGGCCAAAAATGGCCAAAAACCACAAGTAAAAATTGTGATTTTGAGAAACGTCAGATTTGACAAATTTATTTTGATCAAGAATATCAAGCAATATAGTATTATGAATTCTAATTCACTAGTGTATTAAGAGGCCTCTAATCGACGGCAAACAGACGTATTAAACCTTCATAATATAGTGGTCGTGGATAAAATAATTATAGGGAAGCAGGAATTTGCATAAATAAGTTTTTACATGTTAATTTCCTATGTTCGGCTAATGCCCGGTTTCTTCACCTTGAGATATCTATCGGATACGTATAACTATACGGATAACCAATCAAACAACCGTAATTCAAATTTTTACGGTTGTTTGATTGGTTATTCAAATAATAACGTAATTCAAATTTTTACGGTTGTTTGATTGGTTATCCGTATAGTTATATCTATCAGATCGATATCTTTAGGTGAAGAAATAACTCATGCAGCACCCGGTATATTTAAGACTGTTTAGTTAATAATGTAACTAGAATTTAGGT
Organism: Cantharis flavilabris; assembly: GCA_949152465.1. Classification (NCBI taxonomy): domain Eukaryota; kingdom Metazoa; phylum Arthropoda; class Insecta; order Coleoptera; family Cantharidae; genus Cantharis; species Cantharis flavilabris. The sequence goes on from OX424435.1 coordinate 90,777,306, forward strand.
CTTGTGCCCAGAAATTATGCAGATCTTTACTAATTTGTTACCTGTTTTTTTCTTCTTCATTTTCAATAAAATACAATTTGCATTTCCAATTCTCCTGAACAACATGAAATGCTTGAAAAAATCTGAAAATTTAAAATTGTACGAAAGTTGTCAGGGGAAATCATGGAATATTTAAATTTTAACGAAAATGTTTTGTAATTTGGAAAATCAAAAAAAGTATAAAAAGCACACTTTTTATTTATTATTTCTGAAATTTATTTTGCAAAATAAACAAAGATAAAAACTGCAGCGAGAAAAATTTTATCATAGATTATATAACTACATACTATTTCCGAGGAATTCTTAATTATTTATTATTTAAACTCTAGGCGGAAATGGGACGTTTTGGGGAATTATAAATACATCCTGTCTTTTACTTTGCTACTCCGCAATATTCATTCTAATTATTTTACCTTGATACGTATTACTCTAAAACTAATTTCGGATACGAACGTGGGACCGGAACGGGTAAACTATAATAGTAATTATCAATATTAAAGCGTTTTTATACAAAACTTCCAGGGCAGTTTTAGTATAATAGGTCGAATACTTAGTATATAAAATATTCCTATAAATATTGAAAATTTCACGGATCTGTGCCAGTGTGTGTCAACAATCCAACATGTCACGTCAGTCGTATATCTTGTAAATCAAGGAAAGTCTTTAAAAAAGAGTGTTAAGGTAAAGTTCCAAGTGACTGCTTTCGTCGCACTGCTGGTTTTTCTTAGTTCAGTTCAACTTGGTGGTTAATAACATTGCTGCATTAACTAGCATGAATATATTTATTTTGACATGGCTGTAGGAACTAAACCTCGTCATCAGGCTTGTAACTCTGTATGAATATGGGACATCGGCCTGGTATCAGACTAGAGTGGTCTATTAGAAATACCACATCTAGTACCCAACGAACGCTTACATAATATATTATTTCCAGATGCTACCCTTTTTGCCTCCTTGGTCTGGTGTCTCCCTTCCATCTCTTCTTGCCTACATATCCAAGTAAGGAAAAACCCATTTCAGGAATTTCATTTTCATACATACAAGGGTACAGAATTTCTTCCTTTTCAGTTTTTTTTTGCTGTTATTCTTCAACATTTTTAGGATTTTGCGGCCTGTTCTCGCCTCGAATATTCATTTTCGTTTAATAATAACTGTTAACAAAGATACGCAGCTGTACGTCTAATTATAATATACTTTGAATATCGATTATCTAGTTATTTTGTCGTTTGTCTATTTTCGCAAAAGTTATTGTCGCTATTCCACAGTTTCGCCCAGTAACGGATACAGTAATAATTATATTTATGCAGTCCAGCAGTGCACTGTGTTGAATTTGACTCGAGAAAGTTTAAAAATTTATGTTTTGGTATAAATCAAAAATATATTTGTATGCATACTATAAAGGTAATAAATTTTGTAAAAAGCACTGGAGATTAATAAATAATTTTCACAAAATGGAATCTCTTGTTTATTACCTAGTTTACTAGAAGTTATATACGCAAGTTGAAGTTCAAAACTTGTTAATTGATTCCTTAAACAATCCATAAACTATGCGAAACCAGAGGTTTCGAAGCTTTGTTAAATGCTACACAAAGGCATTGATTAGCATTTTTTAATTTTGGGTCTACACTTGTTATGTAGACCTAAATTAATCAGGATTGTCGTAAGTACATAGTTAGCAATAGTTCGATCACGAGGTATTTTCGCAGTTGAAAAATTACTTTGCATGTTGTTACGATAGCTTGTTACTGGTGTAGATGAATAATAGTTATTTACCTAAAAGTCAGGAAAATGATACTTTACTGGCGAGGAGCAATGTGGAAATACGAGGCACTTTGTGTGAGTGAGACATTTTCCTGACAAGTATGGTATTAAATTTTACCGAAAATCGTAAAAAATCGAAATTTTAAAATATTATTGAACAACATTTTTAAAATGAACAAAACTCAAGTTGGTCAATTTGTTGACTACATAGTTACCATAGATAGTTACTGTCAAAACAATAAAAGTAATAACTAAACGAACGACGTATCTTTTATTTTATTACAATTATTACTAATTATTACCGGACTAGTCATTAAAATTCAATTTCCCTGCGCGTATATAAGCAGGGAAGTGTTGTTTTGATGACGATTTTCGGTAAAATTCATTAGTTTAGATTGCTAGGTTAATAAGTCAGCAAAGTGGAATTATGGTGTAATTTTCTATTTAAAATCGTTCAGAATAATTTCAATACCTTTTAAACGAATGCATTCTGCACCTATAAATAACTCAAATAACTTTTCAAACTCCTTTTTTTAACAACAAAAACAATCTCTGTTTGTTTCGAAGAAAATGTATAATATACATCACATAGAGGTAACGTCTAAATTTGGACTGTAAAAAATTAGTGGGTCTGAAGATGATCGCGATACCGAAACACTACGGTTTTATTTATTTTTCAAATTTAACTCCGAAACATGATTTATATAGAAATAATTATCAATTATTATTTGAACATTCCATTTCTATTGCTGTAAGGTTCTTCTTGGTACAGTTAGGTAATTAAATTTCACGAGCTAAATAAATTACATTTATAAATACGTCTATAATTTATTATTATTATTATTATTATATTAGGTTTTTATAAAGTACATAAAGATATATTCTATAAATAAACCTGCGTTACACATAACCTGTAGAGTAGCTAGTTAAAGGTGTATAGGACCGGATGGCGACAGCACTTCACCTAGGAAAGATAACATGTAATTTTCTATGGAATAAAAATATTTGCTACTGTTCATTAGAAGTCGTTAAATGCGAAAATAATATGTACTTGTCGTTTATCTTGGTATCTCGAGATTTCTTTTTGTTGCAACGGCTTGGCGCCGGTGTTTCTAATTGATTTTTAACTTTTTTCTTATTGCCTTCTTACTATTAATGATAAAACACGTTTACACTCGCGTTTTTTCATTCAGTTGCATTGCGAAAATATGTAAATTGTAAAATATGTAAATATGTAAAATATGTAAAAAAAAAATATATAAATTATTACTAAGCTATATCGGTCCAAAATGGCTTGAATCACATTGTAATGGCTTTGCTTCAGTAGAAAAAATCAATAATTTGTGTCTTAATTGGATAAAGTTAACTATGTCACTGTTTTCCGTCATTCTTGGTAAATAAAAAGGTAGGTCAGGTCACTAACTTTATTAAAACCCAATCGTTCCACTTTACTAAACTAATAACAACCATCTAGTTTAAGTGTTTTAATTGCATACGTAATTATTTTTTGAGTTAATATTGGCATTACGTTACTATAATACTCCTATAATACATCTATTTTCTGTGTTTCAAATACTATATATACCAGTTCGATAAGTTTGCTCTTCATCTTTGTTTTAGTTTTTTTTACGGATAAACTTGTTTTCTAACGATCTTGCGTGAATTCCTATATTGCAAGACAGATTGTGAACTTTTTTGTTCCCAATTAGGTACAATTTTTCATTGTCTCATCACTCATTACAGAAGTTGCCATGATTACGCCAAATTGACAAAATTATCTAAATTACTCGCACCTAATTTACATTCTCATATAATTTCTGTTTACAAAAAATAAATTGAATACAACGTTTGGAAAACATCGCTAGTTTGAGTACACCATCAACTCATCAAATTTTGTGTAATATTTGAGAGATCGATCATTGCCTTCAATAATAATTATGGCTTACGAACCATTATTTGTTTTTTCCGGCAACAACGATATATTGCGTTGACATACCAAAAATGATTTTTCTAATACTATCTTGTTTTTAATTTTGAGATGTGAATTTTGAACCATCTGTTTGCATCTTATAATTAATCTAAAAAATTCGAATTAACCCATAAACAATTTGTAATATTAGAATTATATGAATAACACTAATTTTATGGAACCTTTCTTTTTGCCTATCTGATGCAAAATTTCGATATCTTGCGGTTATGGTGAAAGTGGCACTGGCTCCAGACTTCTATCCATTAATGTCCGCCCATTCGACATACTTTAAAATCATCGCAGCAATTTACATCTTGTTTATAGTTTATTTGAACTTGGTAGCCGAAGAATATGTCCAAACTGAAGTTTTTTGAGCTTGAGGGTTATTACGAAACTTATATTGACATTATTGGAATGGAACGTAAGAAAATGGTATTCGGCTAAGAAAGTTCCACGGTTTCAGTTAAAAATGGACGAAGCATAAGTTTGCCAAATAGTTATATCGATCTAATCCTTTAGCGAGCTAAACGTTTTTTCTCATAAGAAAAGTTAACTGTTGTCTTGTTCTGATGAATTACTTATAGATATAGTAGGTATCTTGTACCACTTGTAAATCGAGCAATTTTATTTTAAAATTTTTGGAAAGCATTGCTTTGGTCTTAAAAGGGAAAGTTGACTATGTGAGGTTGGCTAAATTAATTAGTTATTTTTGCTTATGACAGAAGGAGCGTAATCCATTGGTATTTTCAGCGTCCGTCAATCTTGTATCAGGATATTAATGTACTCGATTATTTCTATAATTATGTCTTGGAATTGCGAACCGAATGTAATTTTTTCTGATAATTAATTTCTTGGCGCCAAAAACAGAAAAAATACGTATGTAAGTTTTTAGATTTCATAAATAAATACCGTTGTTCCTCGTCTCGACACGGATCCGGTTTGAGTACATGACCGAGACTTATTTATTACTTGTTGTATAATACTCACTACTTTCTTGATGATTTTTGTGTTTCCACCTTCTTTTTTTTTCAATCGGAAATTGATTATTAATGATTTTTTCTAAATTTAGAAATGTTTTGATTTGGACAGATACATTAATTGAGAGAAAATGGGAAGCTGATTGATAAATAGGAAGCTATTATTTATTATTTATTTTGTGTTGCTGTTTTGAGAAACAAGTCGTGAAATTAAACGATAGTATTTCTATGCCTTATGCAATACTACTTGCAATTTAAATGTTAATAAATTCAAATTTTACTGAAGATTGCATAAGATTATTATTATACAAATTATGTCCCATTTTGATCATTTTGGGAATACGATGAAGAGTTTCCAACATGGATGCATTGTGCGTCTGCATGTAGCAAAAACATATTGGAAATTGACCAACAGTCTCCTGGGGTATAGCCACATATTTTTAAAAAGAATACATAGAATATGAAATTTTGACCCCGACCGATACTGCAATTTTCTCCCCACGCAGAACAACATTGCAAGCTGTCTTCTTGTCTCCTGAGGTGTCTGAATTCTGCACGGATGTTCAAGGCCGCAACTGCTGGTCATTCACTTCAGCGACCTTCCAAGTACGTCCTGGGTACGTCCCAATAGCAGGTTACCGTCACTTGATTAATTAGTTTAATTATAACGGATTTTCATAATAACAGATTAATAACAGCTTTACATATAACATTTTTATGCAAAACAAGGATTATTACGCCTAGTTAGCTTTCAAATCATTGCCGTTGCGGTTTTTCCGTTCGGCGAAATAATCTTCTAGTAAGGATATCTTAAGTTACTTTCACTCTTGTTATTCACTTTTAGTTTCATATTAATCAATCTCTAATAGAACGAATTGCTATCGTAAAATAAATAGTAATCCACATCAAGAAGCTGGCTCTTCTACAAAGATATCCAAAGTAATGGTAAATTTTTTTATAAGTATAGTCAATTTCAAACCTATAAATCTGCTTACGGTGTTATGTAGCTGATTCAACTTAGGAATGTTAATGTTTCTAAGGCTGACTTGACCCGCTTCACCTTACTAAAATGTCAGGTTATGGTTATAATTTTAAATATTACTAATTCTGCAAGATCTGGAATTGATTGCTATGCATTTGGGTAAACTTTGCTTTGAAAACAATATGGGAGAGTGGTACAATCTGGAGATTGCGATTATAGATTATTTCAATCTAGGGTGATATTTTCTCAAAACAAGATCCATTTGCATATAAGGCATACAATCCGAAAGGATTCCTTTTTCCTGCGAAGATTCTTCATACCATATTGGATGTATATGAAAAATGCTTCCATACAAATTTAATTGAACAGCGTTCAATTATATATTGTCATGTTTTTTTTTTTAATAAAATTCTGATTCATTGATCAATCTATGCAAGACAATAATTTTAAAAACATCCATGAACTTTAATTTAATATCATAAAATTACCGATGGTTTGTGGAATGACAGTTTTCTGAATTGATAACCTTTTATAAATTAAATTTGCAACTTAAACATCATTTTTATGTTTTATTTAATTAATGAGAAAACATAAAAAAAGTCTTTTGCTACAAAAATGGATTTACCCGCCCGAGGCTTATTTTTGTGGTAGGTTTTTACTTTTTAAAATAATACCGCATGGTATATTGCAATATATTTGACAAGTTATGTAAACAAGCGTCAGTTTTTTTAATTAAAAAAAATAATAATAAAAGCATATCGAATTTACTTTCAACACCGGTATTGATAGTAAATTACTTTTCGCACTAGTACGTGAAAGTGGCTCATTATGAAACTCGAATCGGTGTAGTAGTGAGCCATTACGTAACGATAGTAGATAAAGACCTTTAGATGATGAACCGCCAAAGCAAAACACTGATCCACTGTGTGATAAAACTGTTAACCAGTTGGTGAACTCTTCAATTAACAGGAATGCAAAAGGCGAATGGGCGGTTTTATAAAAATCACTTAAATTTAGATTATGTCAGTTGAACCGACGTTCAACGAATCAGGGATACTGCGACATATTTAATATCATTTATGTCCCTTATTGTTAAAACTTCCAAAACTCATTTTATAGATTAGTTCAAGCAAAAAATTAGTAAATCCAGACACAAAAAAGTTATCATTTGCAGATTTTATAATGAAATGAGTGGACAAGACCAAATTGCCCTGAAAGATATTGTAGATAAATAATACCAAGTGTGCTAACAGAAATTAATGTTGAGTAAGGACAGTTTAACTTTGTTTTAACGTAAATACACAAAATTAAACAAAAATGTTCAAATTGTAAAAAATAATAAACGTGGCCCTGATGTAAAGTTTGGTGCGTTACCTACAGTTCACGTTTGACATTGATGGAGTATTCATAATATTAACGTTGTATTGTTAATGCAACGTTTCCACCGTTATCGTATTCTGTCTTTTCAAGGTTTTACACTTTATCAGGTACTCAAATAAAACGGAGGTAAAATTTTTACTGCTGGGAAGTCAATGACAAACGCGATACCTATATTAATAGCAGCAATAATAGTGCTATATCAGGGACATGATTGTGAAGATCACCCTATAATGTATACAATCCAGTTTCCGCAAGGTTCGTATGATAGATTCTTCAAGTTGGATAGTGGTTAGTCGAGTAAGTCAAAGAAGTTATCATCATTCGGGCAATTGGTAGATCTTAGTAACTGAGCCATAGTTCTTATAAGTTATGACGCTTACCTAATTTGAAAAAAAAACTTGCATATGATCTGCAAGCATAATCTCCTGTAAACCAGTGATTTCGTAATGCCAAATATAAGGCAACCGTCATCGGAGAAGTAATCAATTAGAAGTCCACAGTTGAAATGCGGATTCTAAACACACGATAATATTCTAGGTGAGACCAAATGAGAGAAAAGTTAGCTGACGGTAAGTTTTGCCCATGATTTGAAATGTGATTTTTGAATATCAAACCTGCAGCCATTATTATTTAGACTGTATTCGAAGGAAGTACAATAAGACTTTGTAAATTATATTACCGAGCACTCAATATTTGATTATAAGCTATCCCGAAGTGATGCACAAAATAATATATTCTAAAGCTATAAATGCAACTTTCCACGTTCGAATCTCAACTGCGCTGCTGCATTTTGAAAGCTTATTACTAACAATCGTTGAGTTTATTAGCAATTTTGCTGATTTGGCCTATTCTTCTTCACAGAAGTAAAAATCAAAATTTGACATTTTGGGGAGCAATAGGAAATAACGAGACTTAGTCCAGAAAGAACACAACATTTTTCTGTAATAGTAAACAATGTTAGAGCTGATTTTTAGGGGAAAGTTCCAGATCTTAAACAATGAATAAGTAAGAGAAACCTGGCAGAGAGTTACCAATATTATATTTGTAAACATCGAGAACAAAATAGAGCGGCAATGTGGAACAACAGAATACTTTGAGGTCTTCTGAAGAAGTAGTATGAGTGAATTTTCTTTTTGTGTATGATCAATATGGGCAAAAGCGCAATATTAAATTGCGATCTGTCTAAGATAAATGGAAATTAATTATCCCACTCTAATTTCTTGTTTTTTTAATGTCAAGGGTTTTCCCAAAAAGTTGCTAGACTTATCGACGTTATATTATGTAATTATGTATTAACTAATTGTGTTTTACAAGTGGTCAATGACTTCCATGTTTATTATTTTACATCAATATAATACTTATATTACATAATAACTATAATATTTTCTATTATTAAGCCTGAGCTTTATTGAATTCTTATTTTGTTATTTGGCAACAACTAAGCTGCCTTCGACATATTTTTTTTAATTTTCCGGTATAATTATAGTATTTCAAGTTGTATCTGTAACATTTATGAAGAGATCAATTATTTTATGCTATTATTTATAATAGAAATAATTTAATTTGAAGAGAACATTTTGTTTTATAGATATAGCGGCATGCTTTTTAGTTTTCTAGTATCCGATATTTCAGTTTAAATTCTAGTTCAACGATTTGCAGTCATTTATGTTTAATTTTTTTAAGAAAAAGCATATTTGCATAATTTTACACAGGAAGGAAACCTGTTAGTCTTGTATAATACAGAAGGTGCGTTATAAATTAAATTCCTTTGTAAAATATTACACGAGCAAAGTTTATTTGCAATTTTCAGTGGGTATGTAAATTATTTAATGTTTAATTTTAATGCTATTTGTGTTCAAAAGTAATTGGACGACGTTTTTAATATTCAACCACAGATTAGAAGAAATTACAACCTCTAAATTAAGAATTTTTAATTGTTGTGAATAGGAAATATTAATATTATTATTAAGGTCGTCGTATAATAACTATTTAGGTGCTAATAATGAAGAAAAATTTGCATTCAACTTCCTCTTAACGCCACTGCAACTCAATGGCGAAATCATGGTCCTATGGTAATCGAAGCAAGTGGAAATATCTTAGATTTTACCAGATTGATGTTACAGTTATAATTTTTCGCATTCCAATTGCTCGTAGTTACGTTAGAAGAAATAAGGTCAGGGATGATGGTGCAATTTTTTTTACATTATTTACATTACAGTACAAAAATTAAACACCATAAAGTACCACCAGGAACAGTTTTCAGGCTGTCGAGTTACAATAAAATCGATTATAGAGAAGTTACATTTATCTAAACTATAAATTCCTTGAATGATTTTTCAGAGAGGTACGAAAGATGATTTGTCTCTAGCAGTGGCAAAATATACCAAACCGTTTTTAATTTTGTTGTCAAATTGGTGATTACGACTACGTCATTTTATTTAAATTGTGCAAGATTTAATTTAAAGCTGTATATTGCAGTCGCTTAAGTAACCATCTGCATTACGCTCTTGGAAATATTGCATTTGGAAACATGAAATTTCTGGGTTTTTTCATTTTTTGCTTACTGATTATTTTGGGTGTGGTAATACAAAATTTGATCTTGTTTTTAAATTCATGGAACGATAAACGTAGAACAGATTTTCGTATGGACATAAAAGATTTCATTATAATTAAACTAATAAGCTATGATTTATGGGCAGGGTCGATTCTAGAAGACGGTTTTATTGGAATTAGTAGCTATAGAAGAAGAAAAACGTGTTATTCTCAAGTTTACAAGGATTTCCAAAAATTGATTAAGCCAAAAAATTTTGAAATTTGATTGTAGGTTAAGTGTTGCAATTTCAATTGAATTGAAGTCGTCGTCGGCGACAGTTCGACCTTCGACACTGCTTAAATTAATGTCGTGGAACGAACCCCGTAGAAAATTTGTTTTCTGTTTCGGTTTTCATTTGGGCAATTCTTACGTACATATGTAACAGTTTCCACATTACGGTAATATTATGGTTAAATTTGTTGCAAAAAATTGGTGCATTGCACGTAGATATTGATATAGTGGAATGTACTGACGTAAATAACGTGATTTAATTGATGAATCACTTTATATGCAAAAATAATAATCACAATATTATATATGCTCTTACTTGAACTTTTGTTATTGAATTAGGTATTTAGCATTGCATAATCGACTTGGGGTTTTTACTGGTTTTCTGCAATAAGAACTTACGCACAATAATACAGTGGCTCCATGAATTATGTAAATTTTGCTTTTTGAAACCTTTTTTTGCTACATAAAAATCGCTTCTATAGAAAATCTTTTAAAAGATTTTTTGTTGAAAATTTCATTTTCTTCATTTTTGTTTCTATACATTTTTCTATTTTGTCGCACCGTTTCTGAGTAACAGCGACTTGAAAAACAGTCAGTAAAAAATTTAATGAAACTCCCATGAGCAATGTTAATTTTATTAAATTTTTTACCGAATGTTTTTAAAGTCGCTGTTACTCAGAAACGGTGCTACAAAATAGAAAAATGTATAGAAACAAAAATAAAGGGAAGGAAATTTGCAACAAAATATGTCTGAAACATTTTGCTATAAAATCGATTTTTATATGACAAAAAATAACTTCTCAATGAGCTAATTTGCATTGTTAACATAGGAGTGTAATTACGAATAATTCCTGAAGCTACTGTAGTTTTACCTTAAACCTTGGCTCAATTTTTTGGCGAAAGAATATATTTTTCTTTGCTCATTTAGGGCACCACTTAGATGGTATCAAAATAAGTGTTAATTTTATGCGTAAAATCATTAAATTAAATTAATTGTGAATGTTCGTAATTAATTTCACTTTTTGTGACATGCGGTGTGTTATTATGAAATGAATTTCCTGACGCATTTTTGTAAAAAGCTTTTATTACATAATAAGATAGCTGGTTTCTTTTCAATTCACGATACCGAAGGTAATTTTCTCTTATTTGAGAAAATCTGTCAAGTTGCATTCGGCAGTAAAATAATTATATATCTACTTATTTGGTTGGTTCAATCAAGTTCAAAGACAAATGGGAAATGGGTACGGCTTCTTTATTAATTTTTGAACTTGAATGTCAAAATATTTAATTTAAAAAAATCATATTAAATTATAATTTATTAAGATTGACGTTTTTTTAAGATTTCAAAAGATATTCATCCAGCCTGTCTTTACATCTGATTGATCGCTCTTTGTGAAATGTATCAGATTGATTTTAATTCTGAGTATTGGGGAGTTGGATTTTCCACTACTCTTTGGCACTGAATTTTTGTGTCACTTCGTGGTGCTGCTAATTAGTTCAATGCTTTTCGAAATTTTTCCCACCTTGCCATTACTACTATTTACATTTTTGATTTATCTTGACGTTTTTAAGTTGTAATTGTTTGCATGTATATTTCTAGCAACCTAAAATTTTCCAACTAAACATACTTGTATATTCAAGGAATTAATTAAATTTTCGAATTTGGCAATGTAATTTAAGGAAAAATTTCTAAAAATTTGTTTGTTTGACCTGATTTGTGTTTTGAAATATTTTCACCCTTTTATAGTAAACATTTTGCAATGTGAATGAAATTCAAATGTTTTACAATTATTGGTAATCATCGATAATCTCATCTAATGTATGGCAGATAATAATTGTTTAATACCAGAAGCGGATGGAAGCCCCATATCCCCCCACTTATGGTAAAGGTAAACCGTGGTCAATCTCCGACCACGAGTGACCACGTATAGCGTAGCAAGTCAGTGTATGTTTGTTGATACTGTGGTAGTTGTACGAATGCATACTTCATCTAATCACGATCGGAAGTAACAATAAAATATTGTATAGCATAATATAATGCAGTTTAATTTATAAAACTAAAAGTTACTATATTAATAAATACTTGTATGTATAGTGTACGTGCCGAATGTATTAGAGTGAAATTAACTTTCGATATATTTATTCGCATACTTAATTAACGGTTCCTTTTGCCTAGTGCGATTGATAAAGCAATTTCTGGATTAACTTGTCACTATTTAGATAGTATAGTGAAGGTAATTACTAAACCGAATTATCGATTATTGTGTAAACGCACTTAATCGTCTGTGAATTGTAGGTCATTAACAAATTGCATTACCTTTTGTTCTAAATTAAATTGGACGAAAATTTTAACAGATTTAACCGAAAATTAATAAAAAATATCTTATTGTTCTTATATAATTTAATGCATAATTCATTTAAAAAATAATGTACATGAAAGAATGAATTGCTAAAAGCTTTATGGTTTATACGAAGACAATAATGTTTTTTTTTAATAATTGCGATGATATAATAAATTTTAGCACTGATTTATTGATTAATAAATTATTTAAAAATTTCAATAATTACACAAGGTCATTTTTTCTGTTTAATTTAATATAGAACAATTGATTTTGTTTCCATATTACCACAAATACTTTAATAATTTGTTTTGTTTAATTATTTATGGTGAATTTTTGCATTTAAACGCTGTTTTCATTATCTGGTGGTATAATAGTACAAATACATACATACGTACGGGTACGGGTAAACCGATTCTTAGGGCCAATTTTACAATCGTCTAATAAACCTGGTATATCGTTATACTGGGAATAATGTTATAGTACCGAGTTTATTAGCCCTTAGCCATTTTTCCCAGTCATTTGATGCAACATAGAAACGCATCGTTTGTTTTTGTTGTTTTATTTTCTTTTCTTTGGTATTTGTTTTGTTGTCGCAATGTTTTCGTTTATGTGTAAGTGGCAACGTCAGAATGGAAATATATGAGCAATGGCTTTGATTTTGGCCCTACAAACTGGATTCTTTCTCATGTTTTACTTTCTTCTGTCTTATTGGCGATATCCTGATACCTTCTTTTTATTATCCTTCGGACAATTAATTATAAATCACATATTTACTTTCTTATCATTTTTATTAAATTTCTACCTTGACAGTGGAATAAACTGAAAATATAAACTAAGTACGTATCTTGTTTATGATCGGTATCATTAATGTAATCAGTACTACGCAAGGCTGTAATATTTTTTAAATGATTCATTGAATTATTTGATTATTTTGTAAGCTTGGCTATAAAGCTATTAAAGTAATTTGTTTTGCGATCATTCACCAGCGATTTGCGCACAAACAAAACATTTTATTTGCATCTTGGGTGTACCTGCAAGAGTCATTTTTTTCTGTAAATAATTAATAGTCCATAAACGTGTGACACTGAGTCATGCCAAGAAAAATGTTGTGAACTGATGTATAGAACCAATAACATATTTTACATTCGAAGTGTCTTTGTCAGTTGCTGCCATCAGAGGAAATTGGAAATTGTATTTGCAAGCCACAACACATATAGCTATGTACCTAGTCTAATCATTATTCAAGGCCCTTATCTACTATTGTCTTGAAAAGACGGTGTAGGTTAAAATTATGGAATATTGAAAATGTCAGCATTTGGTAAGAGGCAAGGTCGGTACTATTATTCCTATTTAAATTTCACTTTTATGCGAGAAATTTCATCGTTTTGCAATAAAGGAAAACGAGAGCCAAACTTTATCTCCTTCTTGGGCTATTAATTTTTTCTTCGAGAAATGGGTGTGGTAGTTACTGGAATTTTTTAAATATTTGTTAATAACCGTAAAGTTTGGACGTACCTTGTATTGTTACTATTATGCCCATACGATAATAAACCATGCTTTCTGCATAATCAATCATAATCTATAAATAATTACATAAAGCAGCATTATTGCTAGGTATATCATAGCCATAGCTAACTGAATATGTTCTTATATTTGAGGTGGTGAAAGGATAAATCGTAGTCAACCTAAGCAAGCTGTGTTAATTCAATTCGATACTCGTTTTGAATGCTGAAGGATGCGCACCTGAAAGTACTAATGGTGCAATCATAAAAAAATGGTAACTTCTGGCGTGGTTTGGTGTCTTCAAAATAACCGATGGGTGCCATTGCAATTCAGTTCGATTAGATTACATGGTGTTTTAACTGAAGCACATTGGGCGGCTGTATCGAGATTTTTAAAACAAGTCGCTAACAAACAGTTTATTTTAAAAGAAAATGGTTTTACGGAGCTTACGGAAGAGCAAAAAGAAGTTATATTGAAACATTTAAAGGGAACAGTAGACGATGGAAGTTTAGAACTTACAAATTCCGCGGAGGACAGCGTTCGAGTTTTAGAAACGGAAAATAATGTGATCGGATTAAAGTGCGAAAATGAAGAAAAATTGTTTAGTAACGCAAAGTGTTTAAATCAACAATTCCAAAGTGTGAGTTTGAATGATGGCAGTTTATTGCCGATTTTGAATGAAGAATATAACCTTAGTAATGAGGATTCCAACATTGTAAACGAATGTTTGGAAAAACATAGTGTTGCTTATAGTGACAGTACCGATAGTACTTTTACGTTGAATTTCGATGGTCAGCTGAACAATAATTGCCAAATAAGTTCAACGGACTCCAGTGACAGTATTAATCACCAATTTCAAGATGGTTTTCTTAGTGAAAACATAAATAATTTAAATATAGATAGAAATGATAATTGTAATTTATTTATTGATAATTTATTAACTAATGAGACTGATTCAAAAAATTTGAATATTATAGGTAGATTTACTGTTGAACAAAATGAAAAGTCAAATTTTTGTGTTTCCACCGGAACGAGCGAAAATAATACAATAGATCGAAAAAAATCTGAACAAAATGATGAATTGGTGGTAAGACTGCTGAGAAAATATTCCAAATATAGTCGTGATGCATTAGACGACGACATTTTAGACGCCATAGACTCATTCGAAAATTCTAATAAGACTTCTAACGTACAAAGGGTGAGGAGGAAAGGGGTTGTGCAGAAAGAAGAAAAATTGTACGAAAATTGTAACGACTTTCTTAAATGGAATTACTTGGAAGAAAATGTAGAAAACGAGCGTAACGAACATTTACTTAGGTGGCTTAAACAACAAAATAAGCAAGGATATTTTTGGAATAACATCGAAAACAGCAATAGAAAATTTAGTTTACCGTGTACAGTGAATAAATCAATTTGGACTAACGATGCGTTTCAAACGAATAATAGTCACAGTCGAAAATCTTCCGTTTCGTCGGTTTTTGATAGTCAAAAATCGGGTTCTACTTCAATACAAGGCAGTAGAAGAAGTTTAAACTCTTCTCCTAATAGTAGAAAATCGAGTATTTCTTCGCCTTCCACGTCGGATAGTGGTAAGTTTTCGGATCTCGATAGTCACAAGAATAGCATCGCTTCGAATAGCAGTTGCTCGGAAGGTGAAGAAACTACACACTGGCAGAAAATATTGAACAAAAATTTGGCTTCGAAAAAGTTGAAGAAGCAACGGGAAGCGTGGGCTAGGAATACGAGAAGATTAAGTTTAGGATCTTTGCCATCTACGGATATATCGTTACATTTGTGAGTAGGATTTTTTTACTTAATATAAAGATTTCTCCCCAAATCAATCGATCTGTTATACAATTTATGTAATTCTCCTATTGTATCATATACATCCGAAATGATTATGCTTGACACTGACTTGACCCGAAGGTTTTATTTGGTGGTGCTCTACCTTTGAATGTTCTTAGTTGATGGTAAGCTAGAAGTTACGCTAGCGAATGGGTAGGGTCTCTCAAGATCATACTTAAAACATGTGCCAAAAATATTTCTATTTTTCTATTTCTATAAAAACATACAAAAAAATTGTTTTATAAAACGAATTATGATTAGTGTTTCTTAATTTCAATAAAAATATTTGAAGAAAAAAACAGATTGAATTTATTTGAATTAATTAATATTAATTAATTAATTAAAATTAATTTAATTGAAATATTTTTGCATTTCTTATTAAAAATGTAAAGCAAAACAGCCAAAACACTAAACTATGCAAAAAACGCAAATAAAAATCATATAAAAAAAGTCTATACAAAATCTAAGGGTTTGAATTAAAACTGATTTATTCCTGTTAGCATGCTATCCCATGCTTCACACAACCAAAAAACTAAGAGAATTTGAAAATTAAAGTCTCTAGTTTTCTCGAAAAGGTGAATTTTGCTACATTTTTGGAAGTTGCCACTGAGCTCTTTAAATTTCTTTTTCGAAATGGCAAGAAATAGTCAAAATAATGGCGAGAAACGTATTAATCTCAGGATAACTTTAAAAATAATATGCATATTTTAGTCTTTAGTGCTAAGTGACCTTTTAATTTAGTTTGATATCGGCGACGATACACGGAAGTAATACCAACGTTAATTGATGCCATTTTGAGTTTTTTAAATTGTTCTACGTTCACCGTTGTGTCATCGGTATATCTATTTCATTTTTAGAATAGAAAATAAACTATGCAATTTTATTATACTTGATTTTAAAATAGTTTGAGATGTCTTACCGTTAAGAATTGAATGTGCAAAAATAACAGTGTATGTTATTAATGTTTATTTTTGGAATTAAACTGCATTTAATTATTATCGCCAATATTTAGAGGTTTTATTACTTATTGATTTATTAGAGATTTATTGTTGATTTAAGCGCCGGATGATTTTAAACAATAAAATGATTTATGTTTAATTTATTTTCGGTCATCGCTTATGATTCAAGTTGACATGTAAAAAACTGCGTGTAACTGCATCTCTTGGTACGGGTGAAAGACCCCGCATATTCGATATGATATAGGTTGGTAACATTGCTCCTTCAAAAATATTGCCATGCAATGAAAAAGATGATTAAAATTGAAATTTGTCTGCAATATTTTGGGAACAGTATATGTTGTAGTATTATGCTGAACGCACGACAAGCTTCAAGCTTTGGTTATTTATAGACGCAACAAAACTCTTGAATGCAACAACTCCCATCTTGGATCTTGACAAACGACTTTTTACCATTTTTGTCTTTTTTGCAGTTAGGTACATAATACGTACATTCTCAAGCAAAAATCTATATAACGCTCAAGACTATCTTGATATTATCTGGGATCAGAACTCGAAGAGTTTCTAGTTTTTCGAGTGATAGTATCGATAGTCCTCCTCCATAGCTACTTTTTGACTTCACCGTTTTTGTTTTGATTTTATTATGATATAATTTGAAAGTTAATATCTATTTCTAAGGTTTTTTATCTTATGAAATTGGAAAAACCTAATCAACATTTTTACTATTCTTTTACGCTTCATTAAATAGAAGAATTTACACGTTTATTATTCACTCCACTATTAAACTAGCAAATATGGTAGAATTCTTGCATATTACATTGTGAATTGATAGCCGTTAAGAATTTTTCGTTATTCAAGTTTCGAAATTTTCTAATGCAATGTTTTATTATTTTTACTCATTTTTGCAACGATAGAATTTAAATTTAATTAATCGCTAAATTTTTAATTTATACTAAAATGTGAATATAAATTGCTAATTTTTTAAATTGAGATTTTAAGTAAAATTTATTTAACTTGTGATGAAAGTGAAATCGTATTCTTAGAATAACTTAAATACGCATAAACGATATCGATTATTATTTATTGGTATTTATATATCGAGAAATTGGAAGCTTTATTTCGTTATTTAGAATTAATTTGAGGGTTATTTGAGTAATTTGTTAGTAGAATTAATTCTGGTACTTTGACGGCACAGTTGGTTTAATTACGTAAATCAATTTTACGATTCACCCAAATACCTTTCAATTTTATTGTATCAGAAAATGGCGCAATCGTTTTATCACTGGTATAAATTATATTGGATTAATTTTGAATTGTTTACATAACTACAGTTAAATATCTTCTCACAGAGTTGGCCCTATTTTAACTTTCGCTGTAAAATTCTATTAGAAATGTTGGTATAACCAAAATTGGGACACACCAGGTGCAAATCAGTCTGTCTTAACATGATGTAAATTTAATATTGTAATTAATACTTGTGACATGTAATTTTTAACCAAACTTACCGATTTTTTATGTAAATACAAGGTAATATTTAAATAACACGAATTAATGTTTATTCATTGCTGGTATGGATTGAAAAATTGATTTTATGTGGGTGATGTGAAAAATGACACGACCACTTTCAAAATTGTCTGTATAGCATTGGGACAATCGTAATTATATTATCTATATAATCGTCTAATAAATCAGCATGCACTTCTCGAATTTTCTAAATTTCATTGAAAACCTAAACTTGAACCTGCATTTTACTCTCTAAACGACCACATCTCGAGTCAAGTCTCATCATGAACGGCCTCCATTATTTATTATAATTTAAAATAATTCGAATCATTTCGATGTGCATTCGACATACATTTCCGATTAAAAATTAGAAGGTCCAAATAATGTATTCACATCATTTTTTGTTTAACCTCCGCTAGGATTTAAAAAAACCGGAAACGGTAATCATGTTTCCGATGGGGAAAATTAGAACAAATTTTATATAAAAAATTCCAGAGGAATAATAATTAATGATCAAACAAAATTCTTTTTATTTAAACTAAACTATTTTCTATATTGGTTAGCCTAAACTAGTGTTTAACCGGGCGTTGTGGGAAAACTTGAGGTCGATATCAAAACGTGAAGAGATTTCAAGGGAATTATAAAAGGGTACCTTGTAAACATCATAAAAATGGAGAACAAATTAAAATTCTTGGAAAATGTTTAGATTAATTAATTTTTGCATGATTGGAAATGCGGTATTATGCATTCTGTATACGAGTGAGATTAATTCCCTGAAAATCCGGAGCGGATTTTCTGTTTATTGTAGGTCAATTTTATATTATTTTAAATATTTATGATAATGGTATTAAAATTTTATTCAAGGTTAATAAATTATCTTCAGGTTATCTTCGATGGGAGGATCAAGTTCGTTTATTTCTTCTTACCTTCTGGTTAGTTAAGTAGGAATTGAAATATTTTTCATACTTCTGCAATCAATGCAAGTATTTTGTATAATATTGAATCAATGCTCTTTTACCCATTCGGCAATGAACCAATTTATCATCGAGGTATTGGATTCTTTCATATGAAAATACATTCCATGCCTGATATGTTTTATGAATTTTGCTATTTTTAAGCATAAACCTTAGTTTGAGTTTATTCATTTAAATTGGAATCTGAATTTAGCCTTTTAATGTAAGGCCAAAATAATTACCAAGTGTCTTGGGTTAGACAAATTTCTGGTTTGTCATATTATCTAAATGGATTTCCTTAAAATTTATGCCATCATATTGGATGTTTCAATTGAATAATTGCAAAATTGGAGCATAGTGTGCCAATTATTTCTCGCTTTTATGGATGATAGCGATTCAAGTTTATGTTTTCCTGGAAAAAACAACAATTAAAATGAACTTATGACATCAATTGTCAGCAATACCTGTATTTATGTAAAATATAAAAATTAAAAGAATTTAGAAGTAAATTATACATATTTTTGAAAGTACATAATGATAATTATGTGTCAGTCAATATTTTTGTTTGTTTCAACGTAGAACAAAATGTGTATTATCATTTTTGACATTGAGCAAATAACTATATTGTTATGATATCGAATGTCTAGCATTAGATAACTTTAATTAGTAGTTTTGCAGTACATCACGAGTCGACTTCTCATAAATATACAAAAATTTCAAAACAATTTCTTTGGCAAAACGTGTCGATCATTACGGTTTTTAATGCTGATTCGTTTTTGAATTTGTGTCGAGAGTCTAGACGATGAAATATAACACTTAATTAATTTGATTCCAATCAAATTAATTCTAAAATTTGATATAATTTTTTATACCTAATGCATTTTGATAAAATAACACTTACAAAATTATGTAAATAATTATGCAGGCCATCTTACTTATTTAGACGTAATAACTTTCTCTATTGATCGGTCATATTGTCGATGTAGATTTCCGCAATTTTTATTAGCAATCGTACTATTTTATCCTATTGATTGTTTAAAGTATTTACTATTTATTATTATTTTATTTGCGGACATTAAATCAATAACGCAAACGTTTGGTTTCATCCCCAAACTTCGTGGTTCATTAAATTTTGGACTGATCGAAATACTAATTTTAAACTTTAAATTATATTATAGTGGAAGGGTAGTTAGGTCATTAAAACAACCTGATATGTTGGGAGAAGTTTCGTACTTCAGTAGTTCACCATGAAGGTTACAAATTAAGAAATTGCAATTACGTAATAATTCCAATAACTGCTGTAATATTGAGATTAAAAAAAAGGAGATCAGTGACCTTCTTGGTTAACTGCTGTTTGGTTTGGTAAAACGATTATGCACAAAATTTCTTTACCAACCTGGCAACCAACAGATTAAATGGATGTAGTTACTGTTTTTGGTGATCTACTGGTTTCTTCTGGTGCTTCAAAAATAAACCTATTTCTTATTGTATTTCTTGTCAACCTTGATAATAAATATTATGTAAAACCTTTGTCAACTTTTTACAATGAATCTTTAAGAAGTTAGAAAAATGGCTTTTGATATTACTTTGAATTTCTTTTCTTTGGAATTTTGAACTGCTCTTAGAAATGAAAGAAAATTACCGAAGAGAATTAGATTTTTTGGATAAAATTGCGAGCACCATTAGAAATCCTATGCTTTGGATTTATTTATTTTAAGATAAAATCGTTTAAAATCGATTTTGCAATGTTGATAAATTTAATTACATTTTAATAGAAAATTATAACCTTTCGTATATAGAGAAGAAATTTTTTCTTTCTGTGGATTTAGAACACGACGCGGTTACATAGACGATGATTTGTAGTAGAGAAAGTCCATTACTAACTCTGCCGATGGTCTTGAAATTCTCACACATTTCAGTTTAAGTGGTTGGTTTGGCTTGAAAAATCCCCAAGTTGAACGATTTCTTAGAAAATATGTTGTTTCTGAAATAATTGTCTGATTTTATGGACAGATAGATCTACTTAGTCTGAAGTTTTGAAGACCCTAATGGAAGTGATAGCGATATTGAATAATCGAACATTTTATCACAAAATTAATAAATTAAAATTAATTCTCTTGACCAAAACAATTTTTTATCTCCACATAGACGTTACTTATTTTTAAAAAGTCGAACTTGTCCAAACCTTGAACTATCTAACTGTTTTGAAGTCATTGGTGACTTTTAAAAGTTGCTTTGTGCAGTTTCTTGTTCTAATTTGCATTTTATACTAACTATTCTTTTATATTTAAAATCTTCGTGTTAAAATAAGCGACAGTCATTATGTAAGGATTAAGGTGTAGTATATTATCTGACCTACATACGGGTTGTTACAAACGCAAGGATGCTGGAAAAATTGATTAGTGTGGGAGTCGATGATTTGTGTTGTCGTTTATTATCGAAAAGGTTACCTTCGTACGAACAATGGTAGAACATGAAAAGTTAAAAATTCGAAAAGATAAAATTTTGTTTAATTATATTTTCAGTAAAAGTTGGATGAAAAGGAATTTTTTTAATGGCATGAAGGTTTTCTCTGGGTCAAGGAGTCTAACTGTATTTTCCTTCTCTTTCGACATTTAATTTTGATTTCAAATTTAATTCACTTTATAGCGCCACTAATAAAAAGTTAATAATGATAGCCAGATAATTTAGGGCAACCTACTTTGGATCTCTTTTTTTCTTTTTTAACTTGATATTGAAATTGATAATATCATTCAATAATTGAACTTGAAAATATCTCGGCTCGTGGAAGTTATTAAATCTGATGAATAAAACATTTTTTTACCGAAGCGAGAAACATTTTATATTCGAAAAAATAATTCAACTGTAATTTTGACATTTTACCGATATGAATACTGGTTAAAGTGCACATCATTTTTTAAATAATAATTATCGACCACTAATCGATACTTACGAATATTCAGTTGACCTTTTATGCACCTATAGATATCGTTAAATTATTTCTATTACGAGTTGTATCACGTATTAGTTATTAATACTTGCATTATCACCTTGACCATCAATATTTATTAAATATGCATCTGATCTACGAACAGTTAGCATAAAAATTTTTTATTATCGCCATTACCTTGGGGAATTTCATGTTATTCATAATTTAGGGCATAACTTTCAATAAAATGTATATGCTGAGTATTGTTATTTCATTAATAAATTAGTAACCAATTAGTATTATCGAAGTATTGAAATCGCACGTAAAATTGTTCCTCGATTAATTCGCATCATTTCTTACTTATAATTTAAAACTTTCTCTGGCTTCTCCTACGCTTCTATTTTATATTTTCACTTTTTCACGAGAATTGTATCACATTTTAACTAACCTTTTAAAATTGATTTTTAAAAAGCTATAGGTAATCGGTCTTCAATTTGTGTGGCTCGCTTTTTTAAAATCACGTGCCACAATAAAATTTAATTTGTCTATGTATATGTAGGTAATCAATTTGCAATAATTGATTTCTGTATATTGATGCTTAATTTTCTCACTATACATATTTTTATAGTATTATTGATGTGTGACATGCATAGAAATGAAAAAATTCGAAAAAGGATTTTATTTTTTTTTATTTTGGGCTGCTAGAACGATATTGTACTTTCGAACAAGAGTTTATGTTGTATTTGCAGGATATAAATCTTTGCTATCTGCACGATTGGACTTTTTTCCTTAAAACCATGAAATACAATAAGTAGTTAGTTTATGGACTCAGAAGTAAATCTTTTTCCACCCACCTTATCTCGATATATTTTCACGACCTATACACAGACAGAACAGAATTTTCTATCTGCTGAGTCGTGGAACAACTTGGTATCTCGTGAATTATAGAAGAGAAAAGAGAACTTTGTCATTAGTTTGCCCTAAAAATGGAAAGATTGTGCTAATTTTTTCTATCATAATCGGAAGATAGTTGTTAAATTTTATTGTTAAACATTACGGTGGTATGTAATTATTTTTTACATGCTTATCATCGATGTGCCACATCTTAAAAATTTTATTGATTATTTCTGTTCTTATGTTCGTATTTTTGGTTTCTGTACTTTCTCCCAAAATGAACTTAATCGATTTTTAATTACAAATATTAAGCTTCTCGATGGATCAAAAATGAGAACGTTTTTGGGAAATCTTTAGTAGGAAGGAAGCACAATGGAAAATACCTATATGGTAAAATATCAAAACTAGTTTGCACGCCTTTGTTATATATTTCATAATTCTTTGTATATTATATATAGTTGATCGGTGTTTTATAAATACCGACCTTGTGTCTTTTCTGCAGCAATTATTTACTAATGCAACAATTGCTAATTTCTTTATACGAAATCGTACTTATTTTGTGACTAACATACCAATTAGTCAAAAACGTAACCGTTTTAAGGTTTTGTCGAATATATAGGATATTTTGTAGTATATTGTGTGTATAACTGCTGAAGAGAAACTGTATCGGTTATAAAGTAGGCGTTAGCTTTTGACAAATAATTGACAATTCGACTGATGTAAATAACACGTGTTCTACTTTTTAAAAGACATACGTTAGGTACGCGATTTACATACAGCGATTATTATGTACCGACTGAATTGTGAATATTATAAATTTAAATTTGCGTCTGAAAATTAATTGCACCGCGACACGCCAATATATGGTACCCAAGGAGCAATCGGTTACTTATACACGTGATTGGTGATTACCAATACGCTAATCAATGAATGCAAATAAATATAATGAATATTGATGATGATTAATATATAACAATTTCTAAATCAGGGAAATCCGATGAAACTTCCGATTCGAACTTGAGCTTGATATCCCCACACACTACACCGAAATACTATAACGAACCCGGTTATAAGGAACCAAATCAATCTTTTCCTTCCGATTCGTTCTAACCAGACACCATTGTGTATAAGACAGATGTATAGCTAAAATGGTACCTATATACTCATTGATTAACCTATGACAGGCTTGTTATCTATAATCGAAATATTAATTGATATTGTTACTTTAGAAATATTTCAAGTAAATTACAGCATAATATGTTGTAATTTACTTAAATTTATTTAAATAATAATAATAATAATATTATTCCCTTTTGTTCTATTGAATGTATTAGTTGGTTAAAATGATAAAAATCAATTTATTATTTAAAAGTTTAAAATAATAAATAGGTACTAGTAAATACATAATATTGAAATTATTAAATTATTAATAGCTATTTCAAAAAATATATTTCACATTTTCCTGTTTAATACCATATTTTTATAGGGGTTCTCCCTAAACTCCTAATGATCTCACTAAATTGTGATAAAATCAGTTTATTTTATTACAATAAATATTAGAATGTATTAAATTCTTATTATATACATGCTTAAGTGGCCGGAAATAGATTCAACTGCAATTGTCAATAATTGTCGAGTGTAAAATTATATAATTTAATAATTTATTCTAGTTTTTGTTAGAAAAATTATGCTGCATTACATAGGTTTCATTAATTTTCCATCTATTACGTTGTTTTTGTTTACGAAATTCAATCTAATTATTCAATATAGAGGAAATACTTTATTGAAACGAATAATTTATTGATTTCAATTCACACAATTATAATTTATGTAATTACCAATATTAATAATTTGATGCGGACACAATGGTAAAAATCCTGTATTGTTCATCGTAAAGCAAGAAGGTTTAGGGGTTTCAGGACATTTTTTAGACTTATTCATAGAATAAATTAATATCTGATCACATTAAAAACTTCAATGTAACAAATTAAATCAAAAATAATATAATAGAAATTATATTTGAGCTTTTAGCGACGGTTATCGCTTTCGTCAGAAATTTATTTATAAGCTTTGATTTAACTTGTTATATTGAAGTTTTTAATGTTATTTATTCTCACAAGTTAAGATTTATAATATATTTAAATAAATAAATATCTACATGTAAAAAAATTTGATTAGTAGATATTTCTTCATTTAAATTAAATGCTTTAATTTGTATTTAATTTGTATTTGTAGTTGGAAGTAAACATACATAGATTTTAAACCTAAAAATTACAAAGCTACAAAACAATATTGATAATAGTAGCTACTAGCAAGTATTCAAATAGATATATGTTATCTATGGCTAGTACTATTGTAGTCATGAGATAGATAACAAATAATATTAGTTTTTTTTTCTTTTCTCTAACAAATAAATTAATTTTAATTAAAATACAAAAAATTCAAATCGGAATTCAGAGGGTGGACAATTAAATCTTTATTATTTACTTGACTTGTTATTTTATTACACTTAAAAAATAATATAGTTTTTCATTTAAACATAAAATGGAATTTTATTATATTGTATATTAAATTGAAGTTTGTTGAAATTATTTTTCTGCAGAAAGGAAAAATGAAACTGCATCATATGAAGTTGAGATGCAGCTAGCTTGTTTGAAGGTAAACTTTACCTTAGAGGGGGTATGAAAAATAATATGAAGATTTTATTGGCTCTTCATCAAGTTTTTGATTATATTACAAATATATTATGAATAACTGAATTTCTTTTAGTATGATCTATAAATGTTACTATAAACGATGTTAATTTAAATTTTGCAATAACAACAATATTTTATTGAGTTTATTTATATCTTGCTATGTAGCATTTAGGTAGTAGGAAATATTTATTATTTATATTGCAATAAATAGCACAGTAATAAAAAATAATAAAAAACAAATTATTTTGATTTCGAATGAATTACAAAATAATTTTCGTTTAAGTTCTACGAATATTTTTTTAAATGGTCCATAATTCACTTTAATTATTCATTATCATTTATCACCATTAATACAATAGAAAATAATTCTTATTTTTTGTGTTGACTTTTTATTTTAACCTTAACTCGTGTATACCGACTCGAGGCATAAAATTGTGTACTTGGGTAAAAGCCATAGATGTTTTTCTTAATAATTAATCTTGAACCCACAATGATTTTAATACGGTGATTGTATCACATTAAATATCAAGAATTATTCATCACATTAATTAAATGGTAAACGGAAAGTAATTACTTGAGATAATCTTCCAACTGATTTTGCAAGAAAATAGTATCTATTATTAAAAATTATATTCAAGGTTTTTAATTATTATAACTACTTATACAATGTGTCTAATTGCAACTGCAAATTAATAGTATATCTAATTATCCATATTTTATTTGACTTTGTTAATTTTGTCCCGTTTTCAAGGATCTAAATTTTTCATCTGAATGTCTAGTTTCAAGAAAAATAATAATTCTATTTCTTTTCTTTTAGATGGTACTTCCGTAAAATTAAGAGAATCGAAGCTGAGAAGAAACTCCTTTTGCCAGAAAATGAACATGGAGCTTTCCTTATTCGGGATTCTGAAAGTCGTCACAATGATTATTCCTTGTCAGGTAAGAATTGATGAAATTTTAAATAAAACAGTCTTTTGCTTTTATTCCATTAATATTTACTACATTTCCAAATTCTTTTTGCAGTTCGTGATGGGGATACCGTAAAGCACTACAGAATTCGTCAACTCGACCAAGGAGGGTTTTTCATTGCCAGACGTACCACATTTAGAACATTACAAGAACTTGTCGAACATTACAGCAAAGATGCGGATGGATTATGTGTTAACTTATGCAAACCTTGTATCCAGGTAGGTTTCCGTTCCGATTTTTCAATTTTTCTTTTTCTTTGTGTTGCGAAATTTAGACTTAGTAATTTATTTTGCAGCTATTGGCTATTGACATTTTTTTAAATATCAACCATTAATTTGTTCTAATTTAACCTTTTTATTATCATTGTGCAGGATCCTTTGATGGAGGTACGTTATTTTAGATAGTTTCTCTTTTAGTGTTAAAAATTAAATCACTCGTACAAAAGTACTCAAAAATTTTCTTCTTGCATTTTATAATCGAATGCGATAATCAATAGCTGTATAATTTTTTATGTGTTTTTGTTGTTTTTTCAATTATTTCACTTTTGATTTAAATAATTGTGTATTAATTTTTAATATTACATTATAACACCTTTGTAAAATTATTTAAAATTTTTCACACTGCACAAATTAAAATAATAATTTGAACTTTTTATTTAAGTTTTCATTCTGAAATATTATTTGTTACATCGGATAGCTTCAAGCAGATTTGCATGCTTGCTTGTGTAGTTTTTAAATTCATTTGCATTTTCACCTTTTTGTTGTATTGAATTTTGTAAAAGATGCCATTCTGTCAATAACGCATTTCTTATTGGTTTATTTACATTATTGTGTATCTGAACATCTGATTAGATGACAAGACGGTTACAGAATAGTATTAATTAATTTTGCTCGGTGGCAGAACAGTGAAAGATAACCACTTCAAATTAAAAAATACTATGTTGATACTAAGAGAAATTAAAAGCTTCATAAATGAGAAGCACTTTAACAAATTGAAAATGTTAATGGTAATAATATTCACGAAGTCAGATTTTTAAAATAGCACATCTAACCAAAATTAAATCCAATTACTTTTACCATATATATCAGGGTTCGAATCTACATTGGGAACATTTTTTGAAACGTGTAAACTCACTAATACGTAACTTTCTCAATCCTATTAATATATTTTTATTATCATCATTCATTCCCAAATTATATTGGCTATTATTTTTTGTAGCATAAATAATAAACTTTTCAAATCTTGATGTTATAATTTAGGAACCTAAGCTATAATTTTTCAATCACGAATTGATAAAATGTCTACTTTTTTTATAGTAATTAGTAATTATCAATACAAGTATATTCGACATAAAAATTTAGTGAAATTTAGTGAAAAAACCTAAAAGAAGTTTAAATTGAACTATATAACTTTGTACTATAACCAGACAGCTAATGGTTTTTACCATGAAATACTGATGAAAATGCATAACTATAATTAATAGTAGTTTATGAAACTTGTTTTAAAACCTCAGACTTTTACCCACGAACCATGATGTTGGCACAAACACGGGCATGCCAAGTGTGTAAAAATTAATTAAAAAAATTAATAATATTAATTAATTAAAATTAATAATATTCGCAAATTATGATACTAAAATACAAAATAATAGAAGGTTGAAGTAAACTTCGCTTACGTAGGGCCCTTTAGAAAGATTCTCTTGACAGATACCTCAGTGGTTTACCATTGTCTACCAAGAGAAGGCAGTCAAAATAAAGTTTTTGGCTTAGCAATCGATGCCGCGATCATCTTCACAAACAATACTTTCAATAGATTAGGTACTTGAAAAATTACGAAAACATGAAAAGAATTTTAAGTAAAATCTAATATTTTCCTGATTGCAACAACCAATTGGAGAGGAAATGAAAAACTTTTTTTTCATGGTATTTTTATTTTATGTGAATTGCGTAATTTAGTATAAATCGCATAATTTATTATAGAGTAGTAATTTAAAATAATAGATAATCTTTAAAAGTGAAGGTGAACTCGGGAACTTCAAAGGATTCATAGGTAGACAATTATTTAATTGAATCAGAACCTTGAGATAGTAAAGCATTCTTTTTTACAACTACTTTACGACCTAATCAAACGTGATTGGCAATATCAAATTTGTTATAATTACCAGAAAATATTTGAATTTACTATTTGTACGCTTAGTTTATTGTACATTTAATAAATTCTTGTTAAAGGTGAACTAGGGTTCAAAGTTCTCAAATACACACATTTAATATTCCTTCCACATAGGATTGTATAAGTTCCAAGTAGCTTTATTGTGTTTACAATTTAATTTTATGTCACTAAAATTTATAATGCAACTTTTAATTTCTTTTAGGTGGAAAAACCTCAACCAGAAGGATTATCACATCGAACTCGAGATCAATGGGAAATAGATCGGGCTTCTTTGAAGTTTGTTAGAAAATTGGGTCATGGTCAGTTTGGTGAAGTATGGGAGGGAATGTGGAACAACACAACTCCTGTTGCAATTAAAACCCTTAAACCGGGCACAATGGATCCTAAAGACTTTTTGGCTGAAGCACAAATTATGAAAAAATTGAGGCATCAAAAATTAATTCAATTGTATGCAGTGTGTACGATGGAAGAACCTATTTATATTATAACAGAATTAATGAAGAACGGATCATTGCTGGAATATCTGCAAGGAAAAGGAAAATTGCTTAAATTACAACAATTAATCGATATGGCTGCACAAATCGCTGCCGGAATGGCATATTTGGAATCGCAAAATTATATTCATCGTGATTTGGCTGCAAGAAACGTTCTGGTTGCCGATAGTAATGTAGTTAAAATTGCCGATTTTGGATTAGCTCGACTTATCAAGGTAACATTTTTTGGATCAATTTTATAAAACCATTTTTTTGCTATACCATACCTTTTTACCATTTCCAGAATATCCTTTGATTCCAATTGCATTTAACTGTAACATTATGGTGCGTGATTGTTTCGTGTAGAAAAACAATTTTTTAATTTTATTTAATTTTTGCTAACAGGAGGACGAATATGAAGCAAGAGTTGGAGCAAGATTTCCCATAAAGTGGACTGCGCCAGAGGCCGCCAATTATAATAAATTTTCGATTAAGTCTGATGTGTGGTCATTTGGTATCCTTCTCACTGAACTTGTCACTTACGGTCGTATTCCCTATCCAGGTAAATTATAACTTTAAAATGTTTTGAAATCAAATTCTTAATGATTTGTTTTAGGAATGACAAATGCGGAAGTTTTAAATCAAGTGGATCATGGTTATCGTATGCCATGTCCACCAGGGTGTCCTGCGACCTTGTACGACATAATGCTGGAATGTTGGCATCGCGACCCAATGAAGAGGCCTACTTTTGAAACTTTGCAATGGAAATTGGAAGATTTCTTCACCATGGAGGGTTCCGAATACAAAGAAGCATCGGCATACTGAGGTCACGCCCACCCCCCTGCCGATTGGTTACGTAATACTATAGATTTACATTACCATTAAAAGGGGCGGTGGAATGATCAATGAATTATATTTTAAAAAGAGAAAAATTCATTGACTTCTGTTTCTTTATAATATTTGAATTAATAACATATTTTTACTGGACTTCTTTTTGAGGAGTTGTTACGATGTTTTTAAATATTTGATATTTTATTGAAGCATTTGAGACTGAAGTTGAAACAAATGCTTAAGTATTATATTTTTTTTTTCATTTTACAAATTACATTTTTCTGTCTTTTTAAAAGTACTTTTGAAAATGAATTGCATAAAATAAATGAAGATGTGTAAACTTTCGAATTAATTTTTAAGAGTTCTGTCGTCATTTGAATCGCTGTCGTGCTATATCATACCAACGCACAATTGAAAATTCCAATTTTTGAACAATTTTAAAAACTGCCAAAATTAGATACTAAATCAGTTCTTTGAGATTATCGACGTTTTGATGTAAGAATATATGTGTTCGGTGCATGCAAGTTTGAACGAATAAATTATTAGGCGTATTTGTAAAAAGTGATGTAATCCATTATCAGGCATTATTAACCGTAATAGACGTCATGTGGTGATTGTCAGTGTCATCATCTTTTAAAAATTAATTTAATACGATTTTTACAACATTAATCACGAACTTATGGATAGACAATTTTTTATAACATAATTGGTACTATAGAAAAATGTATTTTTATTTGAGATTATTTGTGCCTTGATTAATTTCATGTAGATATTTTTAAAATGCAAGCTTTTTGCTTTTTTCTTTTGCATTATGCGAAGATATTTTATTTAAATGAATTCTAACTGTTTTCCACATTCCAATTGTTATTTCATTGGTAAGGGATGCTCATTTAATGTAAAAATAAAATTTTTGAACATTGATCATTAATAAGATTGCAAGCAATAGGTTTTCAAAAGTAATTTTGTTTTTAGCAATGTTTAGGCAATGTTACATGGATGTATATTTGTTGAAAGCAAGATTCTTATGTAACAAATGGATATTACAAGGCATTGTTTATATAGTCATATTTTCAATATTTTTTGTATCATACACTTTAGTAAATTAGTTAATAAATGACATTAAGTACCTAATTTTGTTTATTTCTTCCCTCTGCATGTGAAGCTTCACAAATTTGTCTCCCACATTCCAAATTACTGTGACTGGACAGAACAACACTGAAGAAGAGAACTCTGGAAAATGAGAACAATGGCTTGAATAAATTTGTTTAGGTGAGTTGCACTTCTTAAAATTTTTAACATTTGCCTAATATTCGCGAATGACCAAATTGTGCACTACTAGTTTATGGTCCGGCCAGGACCGGATAAACCATCGGTGCAATAGAGTCGCCGCATCCAGCTCCAAAATTGTGCGTTTTTAATGTAACTTTCTATAAGAAATTAAATTTTGAATAAAAGAAATATCTGGACGGCGGGCGCCATATCAAATCAATAACTCACAAAACGCTAAGTGAAAAGTCACAAGTTGTGATTTAATTAATATTTTCTTTGATTTAATTGGTCAAGTCTTGTCTCCAAAAAAAATTTTTTTCTAACCCTGATACCATTTCTGTTGATTCTTATGTAAAATGACCTGCTGAATCTAACCCCCGTTCTCCCCCATCACCTTGATTTAGCCGGATAAATCCTGGATAGTGTGTTTACGATACTGCCTATGTACCAACTTGCAAAAAAATTTTATTATTTATTCAGTATATTGAAAAATCTTTATGTTCTTTTTTATTAAATTTAATGAATTATTGCAAATATAATTAAATTTTATAATTTTAGTTTCTAAAGACGGACCTTAAACTAGTAGTATACTATTTTGATCATAAGCAAATATTAGGGTCCGTTACTTTAGCCCCCCCCAGTTAAAATTTTTGGCCAAAAAGCTAGCTCCCGAATCGATATAGCTAGCACCGGCTAGCACCCTAATATTAAAGCTAGCACCATTACAGTTTTTTCACAAATCCACATTGAAACTGGGGGGGGCTAAAGTAACGCTAGCCCCCCCCCAGTTAATATTTTGGCTCCAAAAGCTAGCTCCCTAATCTATATAGCTAGCACCAGCTAGCACCCAAATATTAGAGCTAGCACCATTACAGTTTTTTCACAAATCCACATTGAAACCGGGGGGGGCTAAAGTAACGCTAGCCCCCCCCGTTAATATTTTGGCTCCAAAAGCTAGCTCCTTAATCTACATAGCTAGCACCAGCTAGCACCAAAATATTAGAGCTAGCACCATTACAATTTCTTTACAAATTAGTATTTGATAAAAATGATAAAAATGTTTAAATGTTTCATTCCACTGCGCATGATCCGATATATTTCACACGCTCCGCCCATTCTAAACTTGACTAACAATTTTTTAACAGCTATGGCTTATTGTTAATCTATATTATGTCATTTATTTAAGAACAAAACGATAAAGTTAATAAATACAACCTTAATTATCATAATATATCGCTTTGTACATCGACACGGTTTCTCTATATCAAATTGTAATACACTAATATCGTATAATATGAAATAAATAGTAAATACGTAGATATACTATAATAGTGGACAAAGTAAAATAAATTTTATTTAATTTAACCGCCCTGTATGGAAAGGTTCAAATATTCACTTATCAGGTCCGTACTTGGGTGACATCATTTATTTATTATTT
The DNA here is from genome assembly GCA_949152465.1 of Cantharis flavilabris. Taxonomy (NCBI): domain Eukaryota; kingdom Metazoa; phylum Arthropoda; class Insecta; order Coleoptera; family Cantharidae; genus Cantharis; species Cantharis flavilabris. The sequence continues at coordinate 90,810,008 of OX424435.1, forward strand.
ATAATTATAAGACTACGTCATAAATAAGATAATTTCGGTCTCGATAATAGCCAGGACTGGCGCTACAAGCAAGATTGAAGATTTACTTCTTATCACCCCCCCCCCCCCCCCGAGTTATGATTAAAAAGGATAATACGCTTAGGGAATTATCTACTTAACAGATAATGGGATTAGTCTATATAGGAGATTTGGGAAGGAAAAGTAACAAAAATTATACCAAATATAACTTAAAATGGGAAAAAAACGTTCTGAATCTGATATTCACACAATTGTAGAAGGATTGCTGAAGTTTCCATTAGAATCACTGTACGATAGAGAGAAAAAATGTTTTGTTTCAAAACACAATGCAATTTGGCAGAAAATATCGGAAGATTTTATGATACTTTATAATCTGAACATATCAAAACTTGGAATTTACACGGCAGTTTCAAAAAATTATTATGATTTATGGAATGTTCTACAAATTTATCCGGATGATGTTAAAGATGTACAAGCAATATACGAAGAAGTTTCTATCGGTAATATATCATGCAGTAATACTAACAGTAACAGTGATACTAGCACTGATATTGAAGAAGACTGTGTTGACGAACTGGAAACTACTTATCGGTTTAATATTGCTTTGACATGGACTGAATATGTAAGTTTATATTATATTCTTACATATGTAAGAATATGTAAAAATAAATATAACGACAATTGGACTCCTGCGAAATGGTAATATAGTTCATCAAAAACCACTAAAAATCTTCAAGCAATTGATAACGTTAAGAAACACTTGCGGACTAGATGCACTAATTCAAATATTTTGTATTGGATATTGTGATTCGTTAGTTATCAAAGAATACATAGAATCAATTAAAGACAGCAATAGGTTCGCAAAATTAGTAGTACAAGTTGTGAATAAAGGTGTGAACATTCATACATATAGAACTCGAGCAGAACTATTGTACGAACATTTTCCGAAACATTCATTGCCAGAAAACATTACAGAAATTAACTGTGAAGATAGTATAACCAATATAGCTAATACAACTTTAGAAAGTTTTAAGATAGGAATGCAAACGGATGAATGCAACAATTGCAAAAATATTCAACAAAGTGATCTAAAATGGTTATCGGTAGAACTTAATACTATTCAAGAACTGCCGACGAAATTAGAGGCACATATATCCGAACATGTCATCAGAAAAACTTGCAATGAATGTGGAAACAATGGGTTCTTGCGAAAGAAAATTTTAGACCGAATATATATTGCGATAGAACCAATTGCAACTAGTAATATGATTTTAGAACTCACAACAAATTTGGAAGATATACCTCCACATTTTTCTATAAATGGCGATAAATATGTTCTACGTGGTATAGTTGCATTTCAAGGAACTTCTCAAAGTACTCCAAATTGTATCGGACATTTTTTGACTTATGGGAGACGACACAACGGAAAATGGGAAATTTATAATGACCTATTAAAAAATAAAGAAGATGTTTCGCCAAGTCAAACAGTCAGGTGTCATTATCTTATCTATACCTTATAAGAGATATCGGAAAATTGTGATTTATTTTCACATAAAGTTGTCTTGTTGATATTTTTTTAAATAAATTTATTTTACTTTGTCTACTATATACAAAGCGATATATTATGATAATTAAGGTTGTATTTATTAACTTTATCGTTTTGTTCTTAAATAAATGACATAATATAGATTAACAATAAGCCATAGCTGTTAAAAAATTGTTAGTCAAGTTTAGAATGGGCGGAGCGTGTGAAATATATCGGATCATGCGCAGTGGAATGAAACATTTAAACATTTTTATCATTTTTATCAAATACTAATTTGTAAAGAAATTGTAATGGTGCTAGCTCTAATATTTTGGTGCTAGCTGGTGCTAGCTATGTAGATTAAGGAGCTAGCTTTTGGAGCCAAAATATTAACGGGGGGGGCTAGCGTTACTTTAGCCCCCCCCGGTTTCAATGTGGATTTGTGAAAAAACTGTAATGGTGCTAGCTCTAATATTTGGGTGCTAGCTGGTGCTAGCTATATAGATTAGGGAGCTAGCTTTTGGAGCCAAAATATTAACTGGGGGGGGCTAGCGTTACTTTAGCCCCCCCCAGTTTCAATGTGGATTTGTGAAAAAACTGTAATGGTGCTAGCTTTAATATTAGGGTGCTAGCCGGTGCTAGCTATATCGATTCGGGAGCTAGCTTTTTGGCCAAAAATTTTAACTGGGGGGGGCCAAAGTAACGGACCCCAAATATTAAAAATTTTACCAATGATATTTAGAAGTGCAACTTACCAAAACAAATTTATTCAATTCATTGTTCTGTTTTTTCATGTTCTGTTTTTTCATGTTCTGTTCTTTCATGGAATCCAAAATTACAATTAAATATACTTACTCAAACTTAATATAAAATAGTAATTCATTTTTAATTATATAATTTTTAAATAATTTTTTAAGTTTAAAATTCCTCGGAATTCCTGTGAAATTCTTTGGAAAAATCATTGGAATTCCGTGGATATCGTTGGAATTCCAAATTCTGTGTACAATTTTTTTCGAGATATTTACCCCTTGGAAAATTCCTATTACTTTTTGAGGAAGAACTCTCACAAATTTTTTTAGAAATGATGAATTTCAGATTCTTGGAACCCGAAACGACTAAATAAAAATAGTTGCTAAATTTCAAAGTATAATATGTTAGTTTAGAGTAATCGAGAGGAGGGAGCATATAGATAAAATGCTTTTTAGGGGGGTGGAGTGTATCACTACCACATTAACCAAATTTAAAAATGAGAACATTTACAATAAAAATTATTTAAATACAAAATCAGCCATACATTTTTTGAGACAAATTTCTGTATTCGGACATCATTCATCAGCCATTCAGTTATTCATTAAAAAAATATTAAGAACAATATTCTAGTAACCAATTTAAGGGGTCTGGTCACCTTGGCCGATCGGAAAATGGGTACATTTAAAAGAAAAATAATAAACTCGAAAGTATGGGCCGGAAAATTTAAATTTTTTTATACAACGTCAGAAAGGGCTTTGAGAATAACGTTAAAAAATATCCCTTCAAAATATTAAAAAATGGCGCCGTTCTGCACATTGTCGCGGAGGCCCTCCGTACGATATGCGCGGTCTTTGTCTCATCAAAATATCGTAAACTATCGGTCCGATTGCTTTCAAATGTTTACACGATACTTTTAGATACGTTATCTAAAATTTCACGTAGGATTTTTGCGATAACTTGATTAGTTTTTGTTTTATTATTGTTTTTGCTCAAAAAATTTAAGAGAAAAATACAAATTTTTTTCTTCGGGTCACCATAATTTTTCTAATGGTCGAAAAAAAAACCGCTACGCTACATTGTAGCGACACTATTCACGAATGAGCTGATTTTTAAATTTTTTTTCTGATGTGACATGACCAAGTTACCAAGTAACTGATGGGACAACGACCGCGCGTATCGTGCGGAGGGCCTCCACGGCAATGTGCAGAACAGCGTCAGTTTTTAATATTTTGAACGGAAATTTTTTTACCTTATTCTCAAAGCCCTTTCTGACGTTGTATAAAAAAATAAAAATATTCCGGGCCCATACTTTCGAGTTTATTAGTTTTCTTTTAAATGTACCCATTTTCCGATCGGCCAAGGTGGCCAGACCCCTTAATAAAAATTATTTAAATTTTCTAGTGTTCATATTCGAGCGTGTATGGGGTTCATTAGAACCCTATTAAAAAACATTTGACGTGCCTGGTGTGAACATAGCATTTAGCACAAGTGTGAGCACAAGTAATAAAATGACAAGTGACGATTAACGTTTGTTTTATTTTGATTAACACTTGTAAATATTAAAATCGTTACAATATTATAATAATAAAATCATTGCAATCATATCGGCATCGCTGATAACCCATATCTAAGTAGCGAATGATATGTTTTTTGTGTTGTTGTAGTTACTCATAATTGAGGTTAGAAAATTTTAACATGTCTTTTTTAAGAGGATCTAGTAGTTATGTGTGGTGCACAACAAGTGTTCTCGGGAAAGGTGCAACGGGGGCCGTTTATCAGGGTGTTAATAAGAACAATGGTGAACCAGTGGCCGTTAAAACTTTTAATCAGCTGAGTCATATGAGACCCCAAGATGTGCAGATGCGTGAGTTCGAGGTTCTTAAAAAGGTAAAACACGAGAATATCGTAAAGCTGTTGGCCATTGAGGAGGAGCAAGAAGGTCGTGGTAAAGTTATCGTAATGGAATTGTGTACCGGTGGAAGTTTGTTTAATATTTTGGATGATCCAGAAAATACATACGGCTTAGCGGAGAAAGAATTCCTCTTAGTTTTGGAGCATTTAACTGCGGGCATGAAACATTTACGTGATAATCATTTAGTTCATCGCGATTTGAAGCCAGGTAATATTATGAAGTTCATTAACGATGATGGCACAACTGTTTATAAGTTAACCGATTTTGGTGCTGCTAGAGAGTTACAGGAGGGACAACAGTTTGTTTCACTTTATGGCACCGAAGAGTACTTACACCCCGATATGTACGAGCGAGCTGTTTTACGTAAACCGGTTGGTAAAACTTTTGGAGCAACGGTTGATTTATGGTCAATTGGTGTCACTTTATATCACGTAGCTACAGGTAACTTACCGTTTCGCCCTTTTGGTGGCCGGAGAAATAAGGAGACAATGTTCCATATAACCACAAAAAAGGCCAGCGGTGTCATTGCAGGTATTCAAACTAAAGAAGGAGGTTCAATAGAATGGAGTAGGGAACTCCCCACAGGTTGTCAATTAACTCGAGGTTTAAAAAAAATTGTGACTCCTTTGCTGGCGGGACTGTTAGAAGCAGATCCTCAACGTATTTGGACATTTGAGAAATTTTTTAACGAGGTAACCGACTTATTAAGCAGAAAAGTGGTTAACGTTTTTCATGTGAACGGTGCAAACAGCATCAAAATTTTTATTCATCCAGATGAACTTTTCGAGCAACTTCAGACTTACATTCACGAGCAAACCAATATACCTATTAATAATCAAATTCTGCTGTACAAACAAGAATTGCTAGAAAAAATTGTTGGCGAAGACACGCGAGCCGGGGGCTACCCCGCAACTAAAGAAGATAACCCCGTAATTTTGTTCAGCAGAGAAAACAACAATATAGTTTTGTTACCTGAATCGGAAGTTCCAAAGTTTCCGGAGTTCTCTACTTTGGTGGCGGTGGAAAACGATGCTACTCAAGCCAAATTATCATGCAGTATTGGCCATCTCTGCAAAAGGCGGATAGAAAAAATTTCGAATTGTAGTAAATTAATTCACGATTCCGTCAAACATTTTTTACAATTTGTGAAAAACGAATTAGAGGAACTTCACAGGCGCTGCCAGCATCGCCTGGATATTACATCAAATTACAAAGAACTCGCACGCACAATTTACAGTGCCCAAACTATAGCAAAAACTTTGCAAAACAAAAACACCTCCATAAGAAATTACAGCGAAGAACTGAAAACTCTCGGCGATATTTTCTTAACGGAAACTGAGCCCAAAGTTCAGCAGTTGCATAATAAAAATGTTAGTGAAGATATTCTTAGGTTGGAATGGGAATCATCACTTCGTCTTTTAAAATGTCCATCTCAAACTCGAGCGTCGGCACGAGCTCGCGCACTGGTCGAACGCCTGCGCGATTCTTGGCAACACTTGGTACGCGATCGGGCAACAAGAACTTTAGGTTATAACGATGAACAGTTTCATATATTGGAACGAATTAAAATCACCGAGACCGGTCACCGTATAAAAGAATTACTTGAACAAGAGTGTAATAAATCCTTCACACAATTGGCCGAGAATTTAGGCGATTGGTATAAAATTGCTCAAACTATTTATCTTCAAACGATGATTTTGAATAAAGACTTATTTACTTACGAAGCTAAGTTAGAGAAATTTTGCGAGAGTGTGAATTTGGAGTGTGCACAATTTCATGACGAAATTAAAACCATTGACGAAGTGAAGATTCCTAAAAACTATACCAAACTGCAATCTAGAAAATGGTTGACTTGTTTTGAAAAAGCGGATAAATTTATGAGTGAGATTAGTCAAATAATACAAGAAAATTCGGGTATAATCGAAGAAACACAGAGGGTTTCTCAAGAAATAATCCAATCTACTAAAATATTAGATTCTAATAAGGTTTGAAGAAAGTGAGAACATCATCATTCGATCGAATTGTTTAAGTTTATAAAAACTGCGAAAATATGATATTTTTTAAATTCTAATTAGACATAATGAAAGTAAATTAATTGTCAGGGTTCACACTAGTCTGTAAAAACCCAGAGATTTTTACAAATTGAATTAGGGCAAGTCGGAAAATCTTTGATTATTAAGTAAATGTCAGCGAAATTAAGACGTTGGGTTAGGAAAAATGCTTTAAGACATTAAAATATTATTAAACCGATTACAAATAACTCGAATTCCTTGAAAATGGGTCAATAAATCGGCCCGAAACGTTGGACAATTAAATTGTTTATTACTTATTATCAAAATATATAATTTTTGTTTGCCATGATTTGAAATGTTTATAAATTTTCAATTTTAGTCTGGGAAAACCTGAAATATTGCATATCCACTTATTTACCAAGATTTATTACAATGCCAAATCCACTGTTTTTAACCCCTACTCAGGGGTTGTTTTATAAATTATATTAAATCGTGGCCATTGTCAAATCTATAACAGAAAACTAGAAAGTTATTCAAACTATTAGTTATCCAAAATATTATTGTTCTAAAGTAATATATTTGCCAGCTTCTTTTGTTTATGCATCTTTTTTGAGATTTCAAAATTCGGAGCAGTTGGGAGATCATGTTAGTTCTTTTCTACACGAATTCTGAATTCGTTGGAGCTTTTGTGGCGACTACTTACGAGATCTTCAACAAGAACGTGATTTTGACACGCAAATAGATTAAATAATTTATTAACGAGGTTCTTTAAATATACATAGAAACTGAAAATCTCCTCAACCAAGGTTTCACGTCTATAACACATGCTTTTTTTTTGATATCTCGAAAACGTAAAACTATGCAAAGAATTAAGAAGGATAATTTGGTAAATGTATCATCTTGGAACGAAGAAGAAAATGTTTAGAATCCTCTTGGACCAAAATATATTAAAATGATGGATTTTTAGAAGTAGCTTACAATATTACCATATTAGCCTTTTAGTTATTTATTTTTTTTATTATTGATTTAATGTAAAAGTACATCAACTACTGTTATTGAAACCTAGAAAAGTATTTTTAAAGAATTTGTAATATAAAAGTTATTTTTCTAATCTCATTATCGAAATAAATTAGTATGTTGTTATTGTATTAAAGGATTTGTAAGTCTGGCTCCAAATTTATGTTGAGATTTATTATGCAGTGTTATACTACTGATTAAGTAACTTGATTACAAAATAGCTATTTATACAACTAGACGTAAAAGTCATTCTTTTTATAATTAATCATGAAGATTGTCAACGTTCAATGAAAAGACACTTTTTATCTAAATTATTTTAATAATAAAACTGAAATGATGTTGAAACTATTACAAACATTGGGCTACACAATTTAAAAAAATAGTATTTATTTAAGCAATTTTGTGTATAATATGTTGTTTAAATCATATTTTTGTACATAAACTTATTAATAACATTTTTATGTGAATTATTTTTATCTAAATGTATACAAAGCTGGATGAGCGAAAAACTATTTTATTATTGTAAAAAAGTTAAATACATTTTGTTATAATTTTTGTGTTTTGTCATAAATTCTTGGGGAAAGTTCGAAAAAGGAAAGAAAAGAACATAGGAGATTTTGGTAAAATGAGCATCCTTAGAATTTAAAAAAAAAACGTGAAGTATACTACATTTTTTATTATACAGTGCAATAACTATTATTACAATTTAAAAATTAACTGATTAATTCAACAATAAAATTTGAAATAGTTATATTGTTACACCCAGAATAAGATCACTTATTTTCTACTATCGAGAAATTAAATAGTCTCTTAAAGTTTTTTTATCTGTTTTATTAATTGTTGTTTTGTCTTATATTTACAGCCGAATTACACCAACAATTATTATTCCTCGCATTGGTTATTTTTTCACTCAAAAATTTATTTATATTTTAATTTAGTAATTCATTTTTAATAATAATTTCACTGATTAAAAATATTTTACTTATTTTACATATTTATTAATTAATTATTAGATACAACTGCTGAAATTTTAAACATTCTGCTTGAATTTTAAGATTTACCTTTTTTTTGAGGACAGTTAGATTTGTAATTCTATCTGTGCAGGGTATTATCACATTTCGAATGTTTCTAGCTTCTTGCAAGAAGCTTTTGATAGGGTCTAGGACTCTAATCCACACAAAGGGACTGGGAAAATAGCACCGCACTAGTTTGGTCTTTGTTATCACCGACATAGATACTTATGTCCGTTTTTGTATTCTTTCTATTGTTTGTTTACCCACCATTATTTTTTTTTATATTTAGCTCCAGTCTATATTTATTGTTGGCTGGTTTCTACTAATCTTGTTATTCGTTCTTGAAGATTTTCCAAACTGTCAACGAACATTACTGCTTTGCTAGCAAATAATTTTATTAACGCATTCTCCATTAATCTAAATACCAAGGTCCATCTCTTCTAATAATTTTCAAAAAAATGTAATCCGACGCGTTATTAATTCTAATGTCTTCCGATGTTTCTTCTTGAAAACGTATAGATGATGTTTGATTCCAGTATGCCAGATTCCAGATTCCTGAATGAGTTGGCCGAACATAGGAAATTAACATGTAAAAATTTATTTATGCAAATTCCTGCTTCCCTAATTATTTTAGAGAAGAAATGAAAGACACAAAAAATATGCAGAAATATAAACTACGAATGATAAGACCATTAGATTTCATCTAACTTTTACTTGAAAGGTCAAAAAATGCTTTCGAAATTGTTAAAATTTTCATTTATCGCACTGGCCATGTAATAAATTCAATTTAATTTATATTTTCCAAAATAATTACCATGGAAACTTTCATGGCCAGTTCGATAAATAATACTTTTAACAATTTCAAAAGCATTTTTTGGTTTTTTAAATAAAAGTTAAATGAAATCTAATGCTCTTATCATTTGTAGTTTATATTTCTGCATAATTTTTGTGTCTTTCATTTTTTCTCTAAAATAATTAGGGAAGCAGGAATTTGTATAAATAAGTTTTTACATGTTAATTTCTTATGTTCGGCTAACTCATTCAGCTGATGATTCACAAATTTCGATTTTTATCCTCATTTCTTATCTTTTAATGTTACGATAAGTTAATCGCCTCGTACGTTATCACTTATCGAACGCTTTTTGATAATCGACAGAGCAGACAAAGATTTCTAAGTTACCTTCTCTGTATTTTTAGAATAGCACTTGAACATTTTCTTAAATTTCTCTTTTGAATTAATTTTAGGTACTGTTTCAAGAGGTGGCTCATAAGGCTATTATGGTGCAAAATTTAGCACAGTGCTTGGCTTTTAGTTTCTTAGACAGTAAGATGAATGTGGTATTCAACTAAATTCTTGGTATCTCTCGGGTGGAGTGTATCCAGTTAGATATTTTTGTTAGAGAGGAAGTGATTTCATCGTCAAATAACTTAAGGAATTCAGCAAGGGTATCATCTACTCCAGAAGATTTTCTTTTTTTGAGTTTGAAATTATTTTTCTGACCTCATCTGGTATAATTGCTAGGCCATCTGATGGCCTATGTTTTTCCAGGATCCATCTTCTCTTGCTTGTTCATTATAATTTTATCACCTGCATCTGTAGTTTCTCTATTGTGTTGAATCTGTGTATTCCGGCCGCTTCTCTGACTCTATGCATATTAAATAAATCATATTTTTTTCTACATATCTTATATTTTCTCAGATGGCATTTTCTTGTTCTTAAATGCTATCGATCGTCTTTTGTCTTATTTTCTTTCTTTTGTACTTATCTTTGCCTTTTTATATTTCTACATACTCATTAATTCTAATTCTTCGTTAATATTATTTGATTATTTATATTTATTTAAAACTAAAAAGGTCGTAGAGAATCAATTGAAATAATGACGACAGAAAATTTGGTATCTTGCTCTTTTTCACTGGTCGATTTTTGACGACTTGTGGATTTATAATCGGCAACTAAATACAGGGTGTCGACGGATAGACTTTACATAATTTCAGTGGTGATAGAGGACATTATTTTAAGAAAAATATTTAAGAAAAATTTGTTTTCTAAATTGAAACCCTCGAGAGATAGACCTCCTTAAAGCATTTTTTTTAATTCCCACTTTCACATGGCCATAGCTCGGAAAATATTGATTTTTCAGTAAAAATGCTTAAGTACTGTTTGAAAGAGCGTGAAATAATCTACAAACTACATTTGAATCTTTTATTGTCTAAAAGCAACGGTTTTCGAGTTATGAATTAAAGTAAGTTCAAAAATGTTGAAAATTTTGAACTTTTTTTTTTCTTGGTATTTTTGAAATCGTTGTATCTTTTAAACCAAACATTTTACAAAAAATCTGAAGCTCTATTTCGGATAGGAAATTTAACGGAGTATAACTTTTGTCTAGTAAAAATTTTTGAAAAACTAATCTATTTCACAGAAAAATCACAAAATAATAAAAAAAAGTAGCTACAAAACAAAAAATTAAATTCACAAAATTTTAATTTTATTGAAAAATTATTTTATTAATGAAGATTAAATCATTACACTATTTAAGTAAATGTTCAAAATGACCACCTTCATTTTCAATACACAGTCATGATCGATTTAAAAGATGTATATTATTATTTATAACATTTCCTCTTTCGTTAAGAGCTATAGCATTCTTTACTATGTTCATTAATTCCTTTCTGGTATCGGGCTTTCATCTGTTGCTGTACACCAACGCTTTAACATCACACCAAAAAAATATATGGAGAGTAGTACAATCTGTAGATCTTGCTGACCAATAAATAGTTTCACTTCTTCCGATCAATATTTCAGGATTACTTCATTTATAAAAATTTTTAATTAAAGCCCAAAATTTGCGAATTAAAATGAGGGTGGTCGTTTTGAATATTTACTTAAATAATCTAATGGTTTAATCTTAATTAATAAACAAATTTTTCAATAAAATAAAAATTTTTGGAATTTAATTTTTTGTTTCGTAGCTGCTTTTTTTTATTATTTTCTGATTTTCTGTGAAATAGATTAGTTTTTCAAAAATTTTTACTGGACAAAAGTTATAATCCGTTAAATTTCCTATCCGGAATGGGGCGTCAGATTTTTGGTAAAATGTTTTGTTCAGAAGATACAGCGATTTGAAAAAAACTAAGAAAAAAAAAAGTTCAAAATTTTTCACATTTTTTTACTTACTTTTTATCACAACTCGAAAGCCGTTGAATTTGAACCATAACCATTGTTTTGCGCCACCCTTAATATACTGATATGTTTAAAATACTGACCAATTATTACAAGTACTGATCAGATTATCTAAATCACTGAACATTTATTTAAAATACTGACCATATTATTTAAAATACTGACCATTTATTTAAAATACTGACGGTTTTTATACTGATCAATGTAATACTGACCATGTATTTAAAATACTGACCATTTCATTAAAAATACTGACCAAAAATATTTTTAAATACTGATCAAATAAATACAAGCCTTTATAATCTGTGAAATATGAAGAACATTTTTGGACAGAGCGTTTTACCTCGGTTGATTAATAAAAAATATTGTAAGTATAAATATAGGTATAGGTACTTACCTACTTATTTGGCTATAAATAATTTTCAATAATTACTTATTTATTAACACTTATCTAAATATTTACGTCATAGCATAGACAACGTGATATTTTTGTATTACTTATTTCAACGTTGGTTGTTGAAGTATAGGTTAAATTGGAAAACTCCGATTAAATTATAAATGCTGAAATTGTCTCATAGTTAATTAATATAGTCGATTTCAAATATTTTTATCCATAGGGAGGAGGTTAAATGATTTACGAAATTTTTGACTTACATGTTTTTTTCTTCAATTAATGAATGAAAGTTACGTATTTGCTTTTATATTGTTTTATTTATTTTTAATATCGGTGATTGACAAAAATATTAAACTCTTTAACTCTTTGTATGTTTATTACAAATTATTGAATATTACAAACATTCAGTTAATTATAAAATCTATACATAAGTCATAATAACTATTATCATTAATTTTTTAATAATTCAATAGATTAAGCAAATTTCCTTATAATAAAAATTAAAAATTATTATATAGTTATACTTATAATAATTTATTATAGTTATAGCACATATTAATACTAATTTAATCTGTTATTATGTATACTGCAAAAATATAAATGTGAAATTATACGTAAAATTCATTCCAGCCGGAAATAATAAAATTAAAAGTTATTGAAAATTTTGACTAATTATTATATATTTTTATGGATTATTTTTATAATCACCGGATAGATTAATTATATTTTTTTATAAGAACTGAACTTGAGCCGGTTGAAAAATGAGACGTTTTGAAAGTGGAAAATCCTATGAAAGATCTTCGTCTATTATTTTAGTTTTGTGATTTCTCTTCAGATTTGTTTGATTTTGATTAAATATATTATGCTGTTTTTTTTTAGACATTTAAACATAAATTACCCAAATCTTATCATTTCGAGTGGTATTTTTTCTTTCTCTGCTAAATTAAAAAGAAAGGGACAAGGTTGTTCTATTATTATTATTTTACCCCATTTTTTTAAAATTATTTTATAAAATTATGATATAATAATATGTACAGGGCACGCAGTATATTGCTATAGATCCACTTTCTGAATTCTATAAATAATATTTTAATTCATTGTTGTGCTTGCTATTATTAGATATGGAATGATTTTTTTAATTTATAGATCCAACCGATGATTATTAGTAGTACAAGTACCAACACAAGGTATTCAACTTTTCACTGTATAAGAATTGACATCTTTGAATAATAAATTGTTGACTATGATCCCATAGGTTGTTCGATTTATTGATCTTTAAGATACTTATATCAAATTTTTGCATCTAATTATTATACATTATTGGGTTTCTATTCGTTAAAAATTACATTTTTAAAAAAGCTATTTCCTTAGTCGGTTATAATTTGAAACATAAAAAGTAAAAAAGAAACACTGGTACTGAATTGCTGAAAGAAAGAAGTAATAAAAACAAATTCAATGTTAATCATGTAAATTTACCCCGACTAAAGACGACATAGAAATTGGGAAAAATCCACACGCTGTAAAGCTGACTGATTGATGTAGGGTTCGTAACAAGAAGTAATTTTTCTGAAACAATTTGCGAAGTAGTTATTTTTTTAATACTTACTATACTTATTTTTGACCCACCTCATTGGAAAGTAGTTCGTTTTCATTTATGTTGGTCTCGGTTAAATATTTAGTTACTTCCGTAGCCTAAAACAACGTTAAATTGCACGAATTATAAATAATTAAAAATGAATAATTTGATTGCTCATAAAAAGTAATATTAATATGTATTTATATGCTTATTTTGTCAGTTTTTCGAGATTTTTAATCAAATATTGATCAAATTGCTTCAATTTCGAAAGGTCAAATTATTTGAAGTTTCAGGAAGTTACAGAACCAAAATTAAATATTTTTTTATAATATAGTATCTACCTATAATTTTTTTTATTTCGGAGTTGAAAATTTGGGCTGGGTTTAAATGTTAAACCTTTTTAGAGACTAATAAATTAAATTATTTAAATGAGTTTTTTTTTAAATTAATTTATTGTAAGTTAATTTAATGTTGCATTATTAAAAAAACCTATATGTTTTTCCTCAAATTATTATAGATCAAAAATGTAGTACAATAAATAATATAGTATAAAAATAAACGTATAAAAAATATATAATCTAATAATATATAAAAATTTCAAAAGTTATCAAATTTAATTAATTTTCATGTAAATAATTATTATATTAACCTCATTAAGGTTTTAAAATTCAAATCCAGATCTTTCCTCCCGAATAAAAAAAAATCGGCAATAGCTGCTAGAAATTCCTATTGAGCATTGAGGATTAACTGTTGAAATAAATTATAGCTTTCTTATACTTTTGGGTTGTGGGGTTCATTTTTTCTTTCTTATTTTTTTCCCGTTTTTAAATAGCGAAGTGATTGGGTGAAAAGCAATAGATACTTTATCTCCCCTAAAAACAAGAATTAACGTAGTCACTTAACTCCCAAATCTGCGAAAAATGTGGATTCTAGATATTTTGCTACCACTTCTGGTTTGTTCCTAAAAGAAACTCGAAAAACAATAGCTTATGACTAGAGCTCGAATTTTATGCTTTTGCATGTTTTTTAATATTATATACCAAAAGATTCGTTAAGAAATCTGGACAAATTAAGTAAAACCGAATTCGAAAAACAGCTTGTCAAAATGCATATTTTGCATATTTTCAACATTTGGTGCATATTTGAGCAAATAATGCATATTTGGGCCACTTTTGGTGTTTTTTGAAAAATTTTAAAACAGAAAATAAAAAATTGTTATTAAATTTGCCAACTTAAGCAATTAATTTATTTAATTTTTAAATTTTTTAAATAAATAAATAAATAATTTTTTAAATAAAAAATTAAATTGCTTAAAATTAAATAAAACAATTGCCTAAATTAGTAAAATTAAAAAAAATATTTTATTTTCTCTTAAAATTCTTTAAAAAACACCAAAAGTGGCCCAAATATGCACAAATATGCATTATTTACTTAAATATGCACCAATTGTTGAAAATATGCAAAATTTTGCACTTACTTAAATCTCTTTAATTCAAGAAAAAAAAAATATCCCACTTATTGAATGACTGGAAATTTTATTTTTATTAAACAAAACAATTGAATTACAAAAATTTATCTTGGATTTACAAATATTGGCAGTGACGCATCGTTATTCCGAACCGAATAAGATTCCGCTTAAATCGCGAGCACTTTAAAAGTTATTTTTATGCAAACCTGAACTTCTGTCCTTGTGGTGATTTTAAATGGATTTTGGGTACCTCTTCTGTCTCCCACGTTAAAGAAAAACTGTATTTTTCAGTTCCAAAATGATTTTCTATTCCAGTTCCAAATTGTTGTTCCAGATTATGGGCCGCTGATTCTAGTCCAAAACTTAAATTTATTTTTCTTGGATCGAAATATTTTAATTTTGATTTATTGGTGTATGCTATGGTTGTTTCAAAGCACACACATGCACACAATCTCTTTCAAGAGCTATGATTAACTTCACACGATTTTCCCTTTTTGGGGTTCAATCACGAACTCAAAAAAAAACGACCTTCCTCGTTGGGATTCCGTCGCAAACTAAATTATTTATCTTGTTACACCCAGACCGTTGTGGTCCGTCCACATCAAGCGTAATAACTATTCTCAATGCCAAAACTTCAATCGCCAGATGAAGAAGATTAAAGTGCCTCCGGCACTCCATGCTTCGCAAGCCATCATGCTACGCTACGCTACGCTTTATCTTGTTATCTTTTATCATCTGTTGCCCAGACAATTCAATTTTTTCTTTTTCAATTTTTCAAATTTATGCGTGTTATTTGATAACGCGATTTTTTATCAAACATTCGTCCGCACGCGTGCACTGTTGGCCATATTTTTGTTTTATACACATTTTTTGGTTTATAATTTCGCTTGTTTGTTTAACTATAAAATTTGGTTTGTTATATTTTTATATATTTCGGATTGTAAAGTTTTTCTTGAATTAAAGTTTTACAAATGTTACTTTGATTTATTTATTTTTATTTAACAACTCAAATTTGATTTTAGGACCGTTGAAGTCTCCCACATCTGCTGGCTTTATAAGCCCTACGTGTTTCATCGCAATATGTAAAAACATAAATAATTCAGAACATTATAATTTTATAGTCCATTTCATTTAAGAAAATAGTAAGAATTTGTACTAAAACGATGACCTCGAAATGTTAACCAATGAAATTGGTTAGAAATTAGACGGCTTCACACTAGCGAAATTTACGTGTTGGTGACAGATAACATTTAATTTTTTGTATTACATTAAATAGTTCCTATGCAGTATTTCTTTATTTATTTCATCAAAATTGTATTAAAATTGAAGTAAATTTGTGAAAATAAGTTTCGTAAAATTATGCCGTAACTTTTAAACATTCTTAGTTAGGCAACACATATAACGCATTTAATTTGAATTTTTAAAATGACGTTTCCCTGTGTGAATGTGGTTTTGCATTTGACCTGCCACCTACATTTTTAGTATCTGGGATGGACATAGTAACAATTTAGGAGTGGAATTGTTCTGTCTCCTTATTATATAGCCTTTAACAAAATTTGTATTATAATTGTGTTACTAACAAAATCATTGATGGTTTTGTAGTTAGTGCCCCCAGGTTTATATTATTAGATTTTGTTAATTATAGCAAAATTTTCGAGTTGCAGCGGTTTTGGGGATATTTTTAATGAATGGAGCGGAGCAGCTCATAGATTCACCGTCTAACTAGATCGGGCATTTTATTCCCAAAAATACTTATATAACAGAAAAACACTCATGAGCTAACCTTATTAAAGTTGCCAATCGAATATAATCGCCAAATGTTTTTTGATTTTTGTTAACCGAGATTTTGAATGCTCCATACGATTTAATGTTTATATTTGTAATTTACGCTCTTAATTATTTATAAAAAATTAAATAAAAAATAGAATGCAATAACATAGCACAATATAAATAAGAAAAATATAGCCAATTAATATTTCAAAGTACCAAAATTGTTCAATAATAATAATATTATTTTAAAATATAGGTACATAAATTGGTATTGTGTGTTGCCTAACAGACTGATTTTAGTTAGATAGGTTTATAATTTTGTGATTTTAACAAAACATTTACTATACCTTAGCACTAAAAATGTTCTCTCCATCACTCATGTACATATTTGGCTCAGTTGATACCTCATCAAATACCGATTCTAATGTAATTTGTACAAAAGCATTATTTGTATCTGAAAGTTATGCGACAACGTTTTTATACCATATAGATTTGTACAACTGCATTATTTCATATTATGCCTCTTTTTAAAAAGAAAATTGTAGTAATTTTTTTCAAATTTATTAAATAATATTTTTAGATTATTCGTTGTTTTTAAACAAGTTTAAACCACCTTGTTTCGTCATCATTGTTGAACATCCAGGTTTTGTTTTTTACTTTCACACCTCTCTTTTTCTGTAAGTTTTACTTTTATTACTTTCCGAACTCCGTAAAGTATTGTTTTTCTTTACCGACATGTATGCATTTCTTTCTGCTTTTTACGCAAAAAAATCAAGACTCTAAATATCATTGACCATTTAATTCAACCAAGAAAATGTAAATTAGAAAAGTTAAACAAAGACTAATGATAATGGCACTCCATACCATGTTTGTGTTATTTTGTTTGGAGGATTATCAAACAAAAGGACAAAATTAGATATTTGCTACATTACATATAAAATTTGTGACTACGCCTTCACACTTCAAACCGTCCTGTCTATAAGTAACTCTTAGTATGGTTTGCTTCACAGCCTCGTTTATATAACGCATTACAGCAAAAAAAGTATTGCAAGAGTTTATGAACATGAAATGAAAAAAACCGTAGGTTTATTAACCATATTTGTACCTCTGGAATTGGAAGTAAATCAAGTTTCCATGTATAGCAAAGTGAGGGAGGCTTACTTTGTATGTACTTATGCAGACCAGCTCAAAAAGTTGTGCGATCTGTATGTATATAACAGTACAAAAAAGTTTCTGGTTTTTAGAATGCAATTAAACTTATTTTGATAAAATAACGAATATAACTCACCTCGCTTTCGGTATTTCCAGGAATCATTAAAGTCAAAAGCTGTAAAATCGAATATATCGAAGTCCAATAAATCGACTTTGCATTTCTCGTTTCATTTCCTTTCATTTGATAAATTCCAAGCAGGAGTTCCATAAAGTTTAGACTTATTAATGTAAATAACGGAAATGAAAAAACATCGTTGATTAAACCAGCTCCTTTACATAAATCGTCGTACATTAACGAGATGCTCTTGATCGTCTTCGTAGCCTTTTTTACGGAACCGTTTGTGTTAATGTCAACTTGGCTTAATTTTTTAGAAGTTTCCGTAATGAACTTAAAGTTTTTGGATAGTATGATTGTGTAGGATTCGAAATATAATAAAACGAAAAGATGAATTAATAATTGTAAACCATTAGAAAATGAATCATATAATATTATTTCGAGTTTCTCATCCATAAGAAAATAATAAATTAGTTCTATTCCAATCACTGTCAAAAAAATTGCAATAATTGATGCTAATGTTAAATTGTAAATACGTCTATAACTCAATTTTTCGAATATTTTCATTTTCTTATCAAAGCTGTAGAGCTTTTCGTATGCCATACTCAGTACCTCTTGATTATAATACAACAACAAAACCGTTATGACTCCGCTAATTATTCTCATAGTGGATAAAACGTAAATTATGGTATTGAGCTGATTGAAATAATATTCGGATCTTCTGATTAAAACAAGTTTTGTAAAGCATCCCAGCATTATGACACATAGTGCTGGAAACAAATTGTTATATTGTTAAATAATATGGAGCACTTCTATTTAGCAATTAATTAAGCGTTACAGAAACTAATTAAATTTACATAATATCTATTGAGTAACTGATGGTTTCAAAAACAGGAAATAATCTTTTACTAATAATTTGTTCCCGATACCTTCATTTACACTTGCGTTAATAACTACGTTTGAATTTAGCAATTAATTCGAGTCGGTGTTTCCACCAGTTCATCCAATGTACGGGTTTTGACATCAATGATTGCTGATTATTAAAATTAAGTACTTACCAAGAGCTATAAGCAGATT
This sequence comes from Cantharis flavilabris, assembly GCA_949152465.1. Taxonomy (NCBI): domain Eukaryota; kingdom Metazoa; phylum Arthropoda; class Insecta; order Coleoptera; family Cantharidae; genus Cantharis; species Cantharis flavilabris. The sequence continues at coordinate 90,828,988 of OX424435.1, forward strand.
AAATATGCCACCGAGATTGAATTTTCTCGTAGAAACAATACTTTTTCTTTTTATTGTATAGGGAGCCACACCAAGTAATTTGCCAAACCTTCTTATTAGGCTGACTACTTCGTAAATGGAATTTTCATTTATACTTTCCATGACAATAAATTTCAAAGAAATGTGTTCAGTCGAAGTTACAACTGCTTCTATTCGTAGATTATAAAGCAATACAAAATATTAGTAAACAAATTAAAAATTTATGTTGATTTTAATCTGCATTATATGTTAACGATTGAGTTATAATACATTTGATTGCTTTCGAATTGAATTGCCATTGTAAATAAATAATTCTAATAATTGTAGTATTTGTTTAGTAATTGTAATCTACAATGGTAGATGTATCCCATAGGTAATACATATCTTAAGTAGCTTAGTTTAAGCCACTTGAGTGTTGGTTTTCACTCAAGAAGTGCTTGAACGAGGTTAAGCTTTTACAGGATTACTGAGTGTAATTTACATAAAAATATCTTTAATGTTGAAATATAACGGACCCCTTCGTATCACAAAGTTGTACCTTAAGAAATGACCCAATTTTAATTAAAGAGGGGAAATAATTATTAATAATCTTCAGGTAACATACTTCTTTTTTAATAAATTATGGATAAATCAGGTTTTTCAGTTATAATGACCTTCGCTAATAACTGGGTTGATTATATTAAGTAACGATCAGGAATTATATCATATTGTAATAATATAATGTATATTTTTTGTCAATAATTATGTAGGTTATTACTAAAATTGAAGAAAACTAATCAACCGCGGAATATTAAAATAATTAGGAGTGGCAATATCTACCATACCTACCTAAGTATTTACGTGATAAGTTTATAAAAGCTGGGAAATTATCCTGATGAAATTTTTTTTAAAATTAGTTAGTTTATCTTAAAATGCTTTTAGTGTAAATAAATTTGGCAAATAATTGAAGTCTAAAGCACCGATCCTACCAAGAGGTCTGTTCAATATGTTGAGAGCAACAGTCTGTCTGCGTGCTAATCGCTTAGGGCTCCGATCAACATCTGTCGGGAAGTATTCAAGAAGCGACTTTCTAATTATTTTTATTGTATGCCTATATGCTATTATATAATGGAAAACACTTGTAAATCAATTTATATTATAAATATTTTTGACAGTAATTTAAGATAAATTTCCTTGTTTTTTTTCTTTGGGGGAATCCAAATGCTATATAATGCACTTTACGATATTGGATTTTGATTGCGCCACTGAAGACGATAAATGGGGTCTTGACCAAAACATTGCAAATTTCACTACTATTGACCTTTTTTGCTTTTTATTGCTTAATGAAGAAGTTAATATTTAAACGAAGTAAACATTTCAAAATTTAGCGCATCTCAATGATTTGCTTTTAAGTTTATTATATCGCGCAATTTATTTATTTTTGCATTATTTGTAAGCTAAATACCTATTCCTTGGAGAGAAAATAACACGGTGACTAAACCTTTAGTTAGCTGGGTATTTGCTGTCAAACAAAAAATTATATTTACCACATATAGTAGGTACACATGTACATACGTGTAAGAATTTGTAATACTAAATTGAGAATAAAAAATAATAAACTCAATAAAAGAAAAAATATTTTGAAACTAGTTGAATTCGGCACCGGCACCTCAAAATTTCATTTGAATATTGAAATAAATATTATGAGTTCTCCAAGCTAAATAGTTTTTAAATCATTTACTTCTCGGTGCAGGTTTTAATCCAATTATTTTTAAATTTTTTCTTTTGGTGTTCTTTTCCTTAACTTTTTTAGATTTTTTTATTCTAATCCTCGTAGCTTTGATGCCACTCTTATCTCATCATTACAAGTTTTTCTCTGCTTTTTTCTTGTTATTGTTTCTTCCAGTCTAGCCTTAAATATTTATTTGTATCTCCATTTACCACTGCTGCTGTCGATTTTGTATTTTGCTAATTGTCATGGTTTTTGTATTTTTGTATTAATTTTTATTGTTTTCTTTTACAACTCTGTTCTGTAGATGCTGATGTTTTCTTGAAATGTTTGTTCTGTTGCTTTATATATTACGATATCATCTGCATAACATAGTTTACTGATCATTCTATTGAATTTCTAGTATCCAACACAGTAAGGTTTTAACCTTTTCTTGCATTTTTTATAACGTAACTCGAAACTATTGAATTGCTTGTTTAAACAATAATTAATTATATAATTTTAATACTTATTGTTTTAAAGCAACAGCTTAACTTTACTGCCGGTGACGGCTGGCGCTAAAGTACTTTTCGTGCTTAAGTTTTAGAGCTTTTATTATTTAATTTATTATTATTTATTTAATTATTACATTGTTTCATTATTAATTTAAACTATTGATTTTTCAGCATCTTTTCATTTTTATACTTATTGTAAAATTTGAAAATTTGGTTTTGTCGCGAATTAGTTGATATAGCGCCAAATAGCAAACAAAACCGAACTATTTCGCTAAAATGGCGAATTGAGCGGCCAAAAATGATATTTTTGAGTATTTGGCCAATAATAAGTAATTATGTTTAATTGAGTAATATATAATTGGATATTTCAATTGATTTGATACAATTTATGGAAAAATTTGGTTTAATTTTGAGTAGTTAAAATATTCAGAAATACTAATAATTCAATTTTAGATAGAGAAATAATTAAATTGTAAAATATAAATTTAACGAATGTAAATAAGTAAATAATAAGTTTGATACGCGTGCAGATGGGTGAATTATCTGTTTGATGACTAATAATGTTGAAATTTCTTGTACGTGAGAAAAATACATTTCAATACATATTTTTCAATTTTTTTACCACTTTAGTTTTCCTGTTTTTACTTCCTTGTAAAAAAGGAAGGATTGTAATCCCGATTTTTTTCGGTTTTCAGATTTTGACTAAAATATCCGTTTTGACTTTTCCTGAATCCATTATTTTGACTAGTTTTGTTGTGAAGTTTGTATGTACATACGTACATACGGACGTCTGTAGGTCGTACAAATTTTGTATTTGAGACTCTTATGTAATTGTGCACTATCTATTTTTGGTTGCAATTGTCCATGCCAAAACAGCATTTATTCATGATGCGCACGAATAGATTACCGAGATTTTTGTACAATCATTCTAAAAATAACAAAGAAGTCTTATGATGTCTTCTAATGTTCTTCTCTTTATTGTTTTATCTAATTTTATCTAATTTAAGCAATTTTAAGTAGATTAGTGGTATGATTTGTTAATATGTATTTGTAAAATATGATATTTAACAGAACTAAACAAAACGTTAAAATAATAGAATTTTAACAGTAAAATGAAGAAATACAATACTTAGAAAATCATTGATTTTTCAATCAAAACCATTAAAATCAATTTATTGTTTTTATTTATTTATGTTATATTTGTTTAATTTATTATTATTTATTTTATAATTAAAGTGAAGAAATCCAATACGTAAAAAATCATTGATTTTTCAATCAAAGTCATTGAAATCCACTAATTTTCTATGTATTGACCATCCAGTAATCCGAACACAAGAAGAAAAACTCAGTAATCCGCACAAATAGTTATAATCCGAACACAACTAATAAAATTTTCGGATTATAGAATAATGTTCGGATTACAGAAGTAAGGATAAGATGAAAGATACGGACAGTGGTAACTTCCACCGATGGTCAGGTTTTAATCCTTTTTTTGCTAATCTGCTGAAGGTAAACATGTAAGTTCCACCGATAGTCAAAAAGGTACCTGGGCAAAACATGTAAGTTCCACCGATGGCAACTTAAAGTATTACTGGATTAAGCCCCTTATAATACTTATCGCAATACTGCAACGATAATTCAAACTCCAAAAAAATGATTTTTTTGAAAAATTTGAAAAATTTAAAAAACAAACATTTTTTTTACATCAAATTCTGATTTCTTCATTAATTTTTTTTTAAATAAAAGTATAATCAAGTAATCAATCAAAAGTAATCAAATGATAACCGCGAAAATCGCGAAATAAGATTTTGCGCCAGCTCCCCTTTTTTCTAAATTAAATTTTTTTATTTTTTGTTGTTGTTTTCGATTGTTCTTAATTTGTTGTCAATTGTTTTGTAAAAATAAAATTTTTAAATCAAATGATAACCGCGAAAATAGCGAAATAAGATTTAAAGCCAATCTCTATTTTTTTTAATTATAATTTTTTTTCTTTGTTGTTGTGGATCGTTCTTCATTTATTATTAGTTATTATATTATTGTTATCCATTTATTTAATTTTACTTAAAAATCTTAATTCGTGATTTTCGCGGTTATCATTTGATTAAAAAATTTTATTTTTACAAAACAATTGAAAACAAATTAAAAACAATCGAAAACAACAAAAATAAATTTTAATTTCGAAAAAAGGGGAGCTGGCAGAAATAAAGTTTTCTTTGAGATTTTCTTCATTTTTTTGCAAAATCAAAACAATTGAAAACAAATAGAAATCAATCCCAACAACAACAAAAATTAATATTTTGAAAAAAGAGGAGCCAAGTTCACGCACGTTCCGTAAAGGCATTTTCAATCGAAACCCCCCCCCCCCCACCCCAACTACTAAAAATATTATACAAAATAAGAAAATGTAGAGCTCTATTTAATTTCTCTCTGCGATTATCATATAGTGTATCAACTGATCAAATGGAGTCAACACAAGATTACAAACCTACCTTTAAGACACCCCCTTCACCTAAATCATAAAATTAAACAAAAATGTGGTTTTATTTTGTAAAATCAGAAGACTTTTGGTCCCTTTTTATTATAGTTTATCAAAGCTAAGTAAAATTGCGTCATAAATATTAAGATTTCTGTATAACTTGAACGAAACTCAACTCCTCTCAATTCAACTCAACTTAAAAATTATTTCTCCTGCGGGAGTTGACACAACAAAAGCTTAAAAATTCTTAAAAGATTATCAATAACTTTGACCACCTCGACTTAATTTACCGATCGGTGGAACTTACATGTCGGATTAGAAAAGATTTGACCGACCGGTGGAACTTACAATCGCCCGAAAGATACTATGTATACTTGCAATACAAGCACTACAAACTGCTGAAATGAAGTAATAACTACGAAAGCCGTCAATAGTTTTAACGTTTGTTTAAGATGGGTATGTGAAAATAATGTCTCATCTCATAAATTTTTTTATAATTAAGAGTAGAGGCAAGAAAAAAGGAAATGGATGCGGAGAAAGAAACCGTAATTACAAACAATTTTTTTAAGAAATAATTTTATTTTTTTCTAAGCACAGTAGAACGATGTTTGTTTATTTCTAAAATAAAAATTATTCTAAAAGTTTCGTTTTTAACTTGATCCAGCAATCCGAACTTCTCTGTAATCCGAATGAGGCCATAATTCTATTAGTTCGGATTACCGAGACTGTACTGTATTTTAAAGTTTTATTTAGTTCTTTCGTTGCGTTATATAGTTAAATATTATATTGTAACGTGACAGGAATATACAAGGAGTAAATATCTTAAAATAATTTTTTACAAGAATTCCAACGATTTTCAAAGAATTCCAATGATTTCCAAGAAGAGGGAGGTAACAGGGTAACTGTCTCCCCATTAAGCCATCAAAACCAATAAAATTAATAAAATTTGAAAAATATACCTAAATTCATATCAACAAATATGTGTTTATTCTCCCAGCTAGCCTCACTTAACTACATCAATTTTTCCTAAATCTGCTCTTTTGTGCAAGTGGAGGGAAACTTGATATGAAAAAATCCCAGGAAGTTATAAGAAATAGGAAATTCAAAAAAATCTTAAGAATCTTATAGATGGGCTTTTCTTATTTTTTCAATTTTTTGACACTTACTTGGCTTTATTAAGATTTTCCGAGATTTTTTAAGATTTCGTTGGATTTTCTTGAATTTTTCTTTTTTCTAGATTTCTTAAGATATCCTAAAATTTTCTATGTTTACAAAAGTGAAGGAAAATCTTTATTTTTTTTAGGATTTTAAATTTTCTGAAATTTCCTTGGCCTTCCTAAAATATTCTGAATATTTTAAATTTCTTCGAATTTTTCATTTTATAAGTTACCTGGATAGGGCGGCTGGAAGAAGGGAGGATAATGGTGCATCTAACCCTCTCCTCATGACAAAAAAACCAACCAAATTTACAAATTTTTTTTTAAATTTCAAAAATTTACCTAAAATCTTCTTAAAATATATTTATTTGGTTTCTCCTCACCACTCTCATTTACCCCCTACATGAACTTTTCCTCCGTCTTTGATTTTCAAACTAGTTTCAATCTAAAGAATTTCTATGATTTCTAAGGAATTCCAGAGTTTTTCAAGGGAATTCCAAATAATAAGTGTACCCAAAATTTTCGAGATATTTACCCAATAAATGAGTTATAAAGAAAGCTTTTAATATGGCAAAGTTAGAAAATTGTCAACAAATTAGAGGTCATTCATAATGAGAGAGATTTTTGAGACGATGAAGAAAGGTTTTTTAAAATACGTTGGATTTCGCCAGGAGGATTGTCTGGTCATTGACAAAACATTAAAAAGTTAAAATATTAAATATTACATCAAAGTATACAAGTTTACAGCTTGGTACAATTAACATAATAGTTTGCGGGCAACAGCGTACAATCGAAAAATCTAGTAAGTCGAGTTACTAAAATTGCAGTGAAGTTTAATAACACTACATTGAAATTTAATAAAAATCTAATGTAGTTTTAGGAACAAAGACAAGTCAAATAGGTTGTTAAATTTTAAATGTGTTTATATCAAAATTACAAAATTGACATGAAATTTAAAACAAATATTTAGAAACCTGGTAGTTTTCGACTTACTCAGGGTTTTGTTGAAATTTTACTTCGTTAAGGATTTCATTTAGAAAATGACATAAAAATACTACAAATTTTCGTTCAAAATATTTTTTTTTTTTAACAAAAACAAAAAATGTAAAATTCTACATTTCCACTGAAAGCAATTAAATCAAATTAATCCAATTTTGCAGGTCAGACTCCAAAATATATTTCATCAGAAATATGAATTTGAAAAAATTATTTTTCACAATTCCGGGAGTAAAGTGCTCACTTTACTCCCGCTTTTGCGGGATTAAAGTAATACTTTTTTTCCAGCGCCATTATTGCGCGCTATTGATCTGAAATTTTGCATATAGCTTCTTACGACAAATCGCTGGGGGGTTATTGTAACGGGGGTAAATTTTTTGCTTAGTTTTTCGATATCTAGCGTCTTTTTAGAGTTATTACAATTTCAAAATTAGTTATTAACCCATGTAATTCAGCATTTTCAGCGAAATTGTGAAAAATAGTATATACACCTGGGGACTAACGTTTTGCACGAGGTGTTAGCCGAGTGCAAAAATCGCACACGGGATGAAAAGCAGCACCTTAGTCCCATGATGTATAATATACTATTATTCATTTATTTTATTTTTATGAATTTTATGAAAATCTGCAAAAACTACTTTTTCCTGATTGACTGGCAATTTTCTTTCTTCGTTTACGATAAATTTGTTCGGGCAATTTACTAATATTTCATATAATCATTTTGACCTTAACTTGGGAGTGCTACTGTATAAAACACTTAAGTTTACATGTTTTGCAATTTCAAATAAATTAGTGTCAATAAAAGATTGATTAAAACGAAAATGCGAACCGCAAAACCGCAACCGTAAGCCACTATAACTTTTATTGACTTTTTAAATTATTACAAATGTTACTTGAACAATAAGGTTTAGAATGGCAATAACAGTAGTATTGAGAAAATATTAATTTTAAATACTAAAATATTTTAATTGAAGTGTAATTTGACATTATATTAATAATATAAAAAAATATTAATAAACACATAGTATACTTTGCTCCTTTCATTCAGAAAATATAATTGTATAAAATAATATTTATTTTGTTTACAATCAACCTGGGGAGGCAGTTGATCCGGACTTTTCTGTGTTATTGGAAAATATTCATTATCAAAATACAAACAATTAAAATATCAACTGTTAATAAAAAAAATAGTAAGATAATGAAATTCAATTTTATCGACGAATGGAAAATGTTAATTCACGAGCGACTAATAGTAAGTCCCTATAAAATCATTTTTCTCGAATGGATAATACGTCGTGTATACAATTCAATTTTTTTTCTATAGCAGATGTTAAATAAAAAGGATTTATAAGAAATATTAATACAAATAAAGTAGTACTTTATCTACCCTTGCCGTTAGAATATTACTTTATCTGCTCTTGTTGTTCAAGTGTCACTTGTTCAATTACTTTTAGTCAAACTAACTGCGCTTTATCATCTGCATTTTAGAGTTATTGTTAATATCTATAAAATTTAGTTTCTCTGTTTAAACTACAAATCTTTCGATTATTACCACCTTTGTTTGGAGTTGTTTGCGCTCAGATAAACTAAATGCAGATTTAACTTCCTAATTGCTGTTTTGTTTATTTAATCTACCGAGTTTTGTTCGAGGATATTGACTCCCGTGTTACAGTAGTTCCGGTGTTAAAAACTTCATTATGACAGAGGACAGTCGTTTCATGAATATTAAAGAAGCAGTAAAACACTTTAAGTGATTTTAATTTCGAATATGACTAACCCAGGTTGTATTACAATTTTTACCGTAATATCCATGATATAACCGACATTAGTAATTTTTTCAAAATATTTATTTTTAAATAAAGTTGTATTTTCAGAAGCACCACAATAAGCTGGTGAACCATATAAGATTCAAACCTGTTAACTTTAACATAACACATGGCTGGCTAAATTAGAAGGGTAGATTCGAGTATTTGATAAACTACCAAACTACCACTTATCCACTTGTTCCAAAAGCAAATTTGGTCTACCTAAGGGATAAAAAATTCAATTCCGCAGTAGCAACGGTATTTAATGGTTGATAATTTTTTGGGCTTAAATGCATTCTTCGGCTATACCATGAGAAACTGAACCTTTCCAAGTTTGTAGCTCACAATAGGTTCACTATATCCCACCAGATAAATTTATTGTGTTTGGGACAAACAATTTTTATGTCATATAGAAATACCAAACATGTTTAAATGGTGCGCAGTCACCTTGCTTAATCAAAAGCCAGGTAGATCGTTTTCGGGTGGGGGCGTCAGGTATTGTTGATCAGTCACCGCTTGTTTCCGCACGTATCGCCGAACTAGGTCGTTACTATACACACGCTATGTTTATATTTTAATTTTTAAATCCTAACTTAATTGGAAAATTTATTCGCCTTCATTAAGAGTTAAACGTGCGAACTGTGCTTATTCGGATCTTAAGAGTTAAAATCACTTTTAAGCAATTGAAAGTTTTTCGTTTTGGTTAATGAGAACTTTTTCGTGCGTTTCAATTTATTTAAAATGAATTGAATTAACTTTAAATTAGTGCAAAATTAAATATTGTTTGTGGTTTAGAAGCAAATGTGAAAATGAGTGTTGATTCGGAAACTGATAATTTTAAAGAGGATTATGATGATTTGCCCAAGAAGCCTTTTATAAGGGTAAGGTATTTTAATTTTAATTTGAATCCCGCCTATTTCATTTTTAACTGTCACGAATATTTCAAAATGAATTTGAAATATTTAACAACTTGTGTAGGCATTGGCTATTTAATCTTTGCATTATTCTAATCATCTTTTTGAATAACCATGTAGGTGGATATTTTCATTAGGTAGTCTCCTATTATTCTTTTCTTATACTGTCAGGAGTCATCTATTGTTAAATCTGGATGTTGCCAAATTAAGAAGTGTGCAATAAACTTGGAGAAGAATTTAATTATCCATAGCAACTGTTATGCAGACATGGAATTCTTTTGGCCATTAATTTTGCCATAGAAAATTTATGATGTTAGTTTTTAGAATATATTGCAGACTGCGATACTAAGTATTTCAGAAATCTAAACCACTTTTACTTGTTATGGACTACTGCTCCGTCATGTTATAAAATAGTGTCAAAATTTCAAGGAACAAATTGAATTCTTAATTATGATTATTCCATTTACGCGATAACAGTAAACATTTAGACAGCCTTGAGGTAATCTGTACCAACTGATAACACCAATCAATTTGTTAAAAATATGCGACACTATAAAGAATAGAATATTTTTTGACGAACATCATCAGCCGAAACGTCAAGGTCGGAACTGTGGGAAAAAATTTTTACCCTTACGTGATCGAGCAAATATTTTTGTCGGCAATTTTTTTGGTAAAATTAAGTTTGAAGGATAATCTTTGCAAAAAAGTATAAAGTTTTTGCATTTCTAAACTAATTAATATATAAATTATACCATTTTAACCTTGTCTAATTAAACTGATGGACACGCTATTATTTGCTATTTCCCTTTCAAGAAACTCAATTGTATCGAATTTAATTTGTTTAAATTATTTACGTTCTCGTCTACCCAATGATTTATAAATTTTGTGTGAAATTAGTAGACATTTATCTGTATCGGCTAATTACACATAAAATTCTTTTGCGCGCAATCATATTAACAAAAAAATTGTGGTGACTAATTGAATACCAGATAATTTAATTAATCTCGGATTTGTGCAATAAAAGGACTAATTAAGTAAATATTTATTAGAGAATACGACATTTTTGTAATATTAGATTATTTTACAAGTACCTACTATTATCGTTCTACTATGATTAACTTATCTGCGTAGTTACTTCAGTGTATTGAATTTTTCAATCAATTCAGAGCATTTGAATTATCGATTGAAACCTCGGATTATTTTTTATTTTCGTAGTCAAGTTAGTTTCGATAATTTGCCCTTAAAAATGGTACTATAGTCCGCATTTGCTTAAAGTTAATTTAGGCGACGATTATAGCGTGCGATTGAGGTGGTTGTCCGGCCGCAACACTTAAAAAAGCTTTTTCTGCATTAAGTTCATCTGAGCCAGCTTAGATTTTATTTAGAAAAAAAAAACAAAACTTATATATCTAGCTGTCACAAACATTTTGCGTACTGTTCAATGCGATAGATGGGTTTTGCACTCTCACTGGCAAACAAGGTTATCTCTACATAGTAATTTACAATAGCATAACATATAATCACATAAATTATTTGTTTCTTTTTTTAATATTACGAAAGTCATAAATAAAATTCTTTTTCGATCAGCTGGTTACAAGTATAGCTCTCGGGTATAGGTAAATATACTAATATAATATAACTTGACTTTTTCTTTGAGAGTAAAATTCACCTTCAGATGAATATATCAACAAAGTAATTTTCAAAAGTCAAACTATAACTGAATTCTAAAAATATTAAATGCAGAAAAAAAATTTTGAGGGATTAAATGTTGTCAACAGCAATTAACAAGTTTTCAACCTACAGGTGGTTTAATTATTAGTTGTTAAAACTTAAAAGGTATAGAGCAAAAAATGTTTTTTAAAACCAGCTGTCAGAGATATAAAATAGTTAAAAGTTGAATTTCAACAACAACGCTAATCAAATATAATAATCAACTTGATACCTGCAAACATATGCATAATTTGTTATAAATAACCTTCCAATTAGTCAAAAATACACAAAAAATGTTAAAATTATACTTGGATCGAAAAAGCTGACAGATTTGATAATATACCAAATACATCTTCTTGACCATCTAAGTGTTTCGTCTTAAATTTTATTTCATCGGTCATTTTATCTGAAACAACTTTGTAACCCACTTCTGATTTTCTCTGAGTTGAAGAGAAAAACTTGATATAGTCGTAGTTAAAAAGAAGCTAAACAAATACTTAAAAAAATGGCCGAAGTGGATTGCCCAAAACTAGCAAGCACTACAATATAAGTAATCTAAAAAGGAGATTTAGCGTGAAATATTTAAAGAATCGGTAGGCCTTTGAACTGGAATAGGCCAGAGGATCAATCCTTGAAGTTTACATTTTGTATTAAAAATTCAAAATCTGATAGAAACACGAAACAAATAACTAATAAAATATTATATTATTATTAAAAAAAAAAAAAATATTTTACAATATATCAGCAGGCAATACAAGAAATTCTTTTCGGTTGCGTCATACATTGGAAAAATCCTTTTACTTATAACAAACGGTCTCCTGGAATATTTGATCATTGTTATATTTAACTCCACATAATTACAATCTTGATTACATTGATTTCAATATCTTAAAATTTTTTTCGTATACTGACGTCATTATTAATAATTTAAAAGGGATACTCAGAGTACGTTTAAGTCACGAAATGATCATTAGATGATGATTAGTACGTCCGGGAGTTTGAAAAGAGGTGTTAGATAGCATCTATAACCATTTATCATACAAGAAATCTTAATTGGCAAAAAACAATGGAATTATAAACCCTAAATCTGTTTCCTAACGTTCGTTTTTGATTCGGGTTCATTAGGATCTTCGCATGGATACTACATTTTAGCATCCAAAAATTATCGATAAATTCATAATCATTAGTAACCGCATTTTGGCTTATTAACGTGATCGTTTTGTATATAATTAAAAATTACCGTTCGATTAGAGTTTTTGGATTTATAAAAAAAATTAACAAAACGGTACCCAGCTAATTTGACGGTATTTATTAAATATCAAAATATTTCACGGATATAGTAGAAAGAACAGTTTGGAATTGGAACAACACAACATTTAGTTCCAAGGATTGCAATTTTGTACTTTCAATTGGCGACAGGTAATTTTTTGTAATTAAGTGTTAATTGCTTTACTTTCTTGCCAGTTACAATTTTTATGTAATTTATGTGTTAATAAACGAGTTTTGTTTTTTCAAACATTTGTTATGCAATTTTCTTTATGAATCTGTATTGCACAGCACACCAGGGAAAATAGACTCAACAAAGTTGAGAAAGTCGATCAATTCATGGGAATTACTATAATCCGAGTCAGTAAAAAAGAACAGATATTTAAATTTTAAATTTATTTGAAGTATATTTTATCCGTTTTATTGTCAATTAATATAATTTGTCATTTTTACAGGTTTTATCGAAATTTTTTAAAATTGTCTATGTTTGAATAAATAATTCTTAACGATTTGTTAACGAATTAATCGGCCCACACTTGAGCATGAAAAATTGAACGTTACCGAGTATATTTTGCTTCACGTAGGTATTTCAGATATTCACAATTTAAATTTTTCGTTTGCCGATTTATAAGAAAATAAAATATCTTATATTTGTCAAGAGCCAGCGAGAAATGTGTCGCGCGTATCAGATATAGCAATATTAATGATCATATCATTTTTCAAATATTCCGAAATATTTTTAATGAGAAGTGATTCCAAAATAATGATGAACATAAATATTCCAAATATTTTATGCCCACATCATGTGCCATCAGCTAGCATTGAGCCAGCTACGCCCTCTAAAAACCGACTTTAAATTTTTTTGTTGCATAATGGATTAATGGTTTTTTATGCAAAATTATAAATAACATTTATTTGAGCAATGTTTGTCGGATGTACAAGGAAACTTGAAGGTAAACATTTATCATAAGACATCATCTTCCGATGATGCAATGAATCCTTATACTCTTCCTTATTATTTTAATTACCTTACCTTTGCATTTTAAAAAACAATGAAAAAGTGACTTCCATTGCTCAATTTTTTTAAAAAGATAATAATAAATTCTTTTAAACTATAAAAAACGTGTTCGATGAGCATCTCACGCAAACGACATTTGAACTGTCGCGGTTGTAACCTTTTGATGTTAGTCTCAGCTGAATGACTTAGAATCGTGATGTTATTTTATCGAAAGCTATTTTCGTTATTTAAAAAAATAATATTGTTTTATTATCTTATCAATCTATTAAAAAATAAATGATATTATGACATTCCGTTGTTGTTCTAAAAAAATTCTTCCCCCCCCTCGTTTTGAGTAACATCAATGGATTTTTCCTTGAATGACGTTGTTGAAGTAACAAAATGATATTATGTGCTTCATGGTATCATAGAACAAATATTGTTTTAATTACCTTTTGCTCTATATAGCTAGTTATCATGTATTAAACAAGATAAAGTTTATTGTTTTATTATTAAAACTATTTTGGTTTTGATTAAAAAAGTGGTCTAACTAAAATTTGTTATAATCAGCGAATTCCGGAAGCGTACAAATAATGGAAGGTGTGAACTATTTTCAGAAAAAAAAACATTTCAGGTTTTTTTTTAAATTTTCTGTGGGCACAAGAACAATGAATTTCATATTTGTTCATGTTTATGTATAGCATTATTACGTATGATATAATATGTAATTAAATTGTTTTACAATATTCATAACAAGGAATAATACTATGCTATTTTGAATCCACTGACTATGAAAACGAATAATTTTGTAAGCTTTGTTTAGTGCACAGTTGCACTGTGAGAGAATTAATTAAAAAGTTTTAATTAAAAATTAAATAGTTAACCATGGCGCCTATTAAAATTTAATTTTGTTTATGTACCATTTCAAACTTATAGTATGTCACACCCATTATTTTTAGGATTTGCCAACTTTCTATCAGAATATTTTGTGCTTTTTAGGAAAATCAGTTTCTTTTATGTTAAATTCGTTTATGGTGTAGGAGTATTCAAATACATTCAAAAGCAATAATTTATCCAGCCAATGATTAATATATATTAAATTGTGGGGTCAATTTACTTTCCCAAATTCTTGTTTGACCTTCAAGGCATATTTTAAACAATATTAATGATTTTTAGTAGTTGCTGAAAGCCAGCATAATATAACAACTTTATTTTCCTATAAAAGTTTGATTTTTAATTATAACCGGCGACATAATATAATAAATAACACTTCGCAGTATATATCACTATTTTTAGCAATAGATATGTAGTCTTAATTTTAATATTATAAAGTCTCATTTAAGAATCTGACTTATTTATTAGGAAACATGGCCGATTTTCAAAAAAAAAAAATTTTTTTTTTAAATTAACTTTCTGGACAGGAAAGGTGAAAAATCATTTGAAAGGATTCTAATAATTATGTCGTGCCTTGGCGAAGCCTTAGTAAACTTACACTATATAATAGCATTGGTAACGCCAGTCGTAAGTTTTCACAATATTTAATTATTGAAAGTTAATATCTAATTGTAAAAACAGTAAAGTTAATCGACAACTGCACTATTGTTATTAAATCTCAAAGTAATAATTGTGATAGTCAATACAAAAGATATATTTTGAAACGTGTCTCCGTTAAGACGTATTCTAAACCATTGTTTTATTGGTTTATGGCGTTTTAGTAATAATTTCAAAGCCATTGTCGAGAAACGGATGTTGTAATCCTGCAAACAATGCATCCGTGCATTCAAGTTTACACGATTCTAGCGAACGTTGAGGAGCAAAAACGCAAAACACAAATAATATAATTATGTTATCGTGCGTTTAACGAATTCTGCAGGTTTTCGATAAAGGTACCTATTCGTACATCCACCTTGACGATATACTTATTGATTAACAAACTACAATGAATCATACAACCTCGTCGGCCTAACTCTGATATCTTGCAATGTTTTTTTTGAAATTCTTCAAAAAAGACTGCGCCATCACCAGAGGCAAGCAGGTATATTATCTAAATTTGGGATAAAAACTGTCTGAAATGATCACGACTTGATTTTATTTTACAGTAAATTTTGAAATAAAAAATTTCTAGTCGGTGGAAATAATGTATTATATTTTCATTTAATTGTGTGCCATTAAGCAATTATGCGTCTAATTATATTGTATTTACGATACGTCAATCCCTCATTTAGTCGTTTAGGAAATCACACTTATATTTACAACAGTAGTGCAGCAATAAAACTAAAGTTTTTTATTGGCCGACTGTAAACATTTTTCGAATTTTGTGGTCAACTTAATTATGATATCGTAATTAGTCGGAAAGCTTTAAATTTTTTTTTTTTTTGATACATATAATTGCTTCCTCACATTAAACGTTAATTTTTAGCATTCACTATAATGTAAGGTTACAACAAAATTATTTAAACTGGGGAAGTCATGTGTAACAACCAAAATAAAAACATTTTTCTTCATCCAAGCATATCATTAAGTAATTAATTTGATATCGCTTAATAAAGTTAAGTTGTTAACTTGTTCAATTTATTATTAAATTACTGTTTGTTGGAAGCCCATCAAATATTTTGTGTCAAAAAATTTGAATCTAAAATTTTTTTTAAATAATAAATTTAAGTCTAAAAGCGGTTTGGTATTTAATAACTGCAATTTAATTTGGTAATTTTTGGAATATTTTCATAATAGAAATGTTTTATTCATTAATACAACTGTTAAAATATGTTAATCAGCATGAAAATTGTTATAACGTGGCATATGGCTTACATAGTATTGCAGTTTTAATTTTAATATAGAATATTCGACTTGACACAAATACTTTCTGTAATTTTACCTTCACCTTGGGATTTTAACTACTTCAAGATACCATTATCACGTTTCTTTATTTGGACAAATTTAACCATGAAAATTTATTGTAATTTTTTTTGTTCAAATTATAACGATATGTTATTATTTCGTTCATTAATACAAAGCAAAAACCTTGAAGATATTTCACTTGTATTTTTTGTTTTTTTTTTCGTAAAACCAACAGATCTATTATGATTTTCCCACTTAATTTTTTTTCAAGTCAATACGAGTAGATTATTTCGAGTGCCACTTTGGCATTGAAGCGGTCTCGATGACTGCCATGAGCGCTTCTTGTGAGAGCGATTTAAAAACAAATTAGAAAATATAAACCCGATCTGGAATAAGTGCTAATAAACAATTTAAAATTGTGAGAGTAAACAGCAAACACAATTACTTGCATTATAACTTTATTTGCATGAAAATAACAAACAGTATGGCATATTAAAACCGCTACAATCTAAACAACAAATTTACACTGGAAAAATATAAAATTTTCAGGAAAACAATTTCAGTGGTTTTAAGGAAGAAAAATGATGAACGTCAAAATTTATTTACAGCAGTTTAATTAAAATTAATAACCTAAAACTTTACAGGTTAATTAGATTTTTTATGACAACATTAAAGAATCATAAAATGATAAATTCAGATAATATCAAATAAAAAAATCCATTCGTGATCAATTAATTGCATTCATCGTGAGAACTATTGATTTTAAGGAGTGGATTATTATTAATAAGAAGTAACATTTTTCAAAATAAGTTGGTCATTGTACTTATTACATAAACAAAAACAAATTCTTTACCTACTTGTATAATTTTATAATAAAAATCGTCTTTCGGGATTTTTATACTTAATTAATTATTCCAACCTTGCATCATTTTCGATGTGTTCCGGTATACTTTATGTTGTTTTCTTTATTTTTTTTTTCTGAAAACGCGTTACCTTTTTTAAAATTTGCTGTTAATATTCGGTTCCTTTACATATATTTAAAATATTTTAGCAATTAAGTAAAATATAATATTTATTTCCCTAGCAAGGTTAGTGGGTCAAGCGACAAGTGCAATTTTAAAATTTTCTGATTTTAAAGTGATTTAGCAATACAATGGTTAATTGAATAATCTATCAACATCTTAATAAGACCATAAAGTTAAACAGCGTAGGTTCCCTCTTCGCTCAATAAGTTTGTTTTGGAATTTTAATTACATTAATAAATTTTATGATTTTTAAATTGATTTCTGATTATTTTAACATAAAATTATCCAGACACAAAAATTGCGTATTTGCTGCGTAGACACAGCTATCAAGATTAATTCTGCAATATAAAATTTTTTATTCGACATATCGAGCACAATTTTACTAGCATTTTATTTCCTCCTATTTTTTTTATGTGTTCAGGTATCAGCAAGTCATCTTTTTCCTATAAAAGAGATGTTCTAGAACCCATAAACTTGTCGAGCTATAAAATAAAGAGAATCCTGTGTTTACGGTTCAATCACAGTAACTTTTTATAATGAACGTCTACTTTTTGCAAAAAAAAGAGAATTAGGAGTAACTTGAAAATAAAATTTTGCAAAAATCATGCTGCTTTCACTTATGATCTTAAGCAGTCGAGAGAAAGTTGATTATTTAACCGTTACGAATACAACGATTTTGTTATCAATTAAATTTCATGCACTTTTACATTAATTATATTGATTAAGATTAAAAGTTGTTCAGTTACTCTTTGGTTTACGTAATATAATTTGATAAACTGGAAGTAACGACATTCGGTTTATCCTATAATTAAAATCAAATTAACTATTACAATCTAAAACTTTTTGAGTTTTGTGATTAAACTAATCGTTCCGGAGCGAAGAGGGGGGGGGGGGGGGGGTGAGGTAATATGGAAATGCTTGAATTGTTAATATGTATTATCAAGTGCGATAAACGACTGGTGTTACCAAAAGCTTGCAAAGAGAATGTAGCTCGGACATACTCTTCAGATTGCGGTAAAAGTTTCAATTAATGAAACTAAAATGATTAATGATTTATTATGGCATCGATAATTGATTAAAACAGGAAATTAAGCAAAATTGTGACTGCAATGACATCTGCAAAGCACACGGGCAGACTTTTTCGTACTTCACCAAAAATGAAATGTAAACTAACCCGAAGTTAAAAAAAAAGTAGAAAAAAACTCAAAAAGCTCAGTTATACAATTTTTTGGAGCATCAATTATTTAACATCAAAAATGCCGAATAGAAGAAAATCACAGATCCCACCATAAACCATTATAAGCAAATAAAACTACGATGATCATGATTGTCAAATCGAATTAAAGATGTGATATAACATGAGCGTAACGACCGAAAAGGACGAGTATAGGAAATTCACAGCTTCCGAAATTTAATTGCTACTTAAAACTATTAAAAGCGAGGAACCGCAAAACTTCTGTTTAGGTCATACTACTTATTCTCTCTTTCATCCGTCCACGACTTTTTCAAAATCAAGCAACGGCTCCGCGCTCAACTAAAGAAATGATTAGTTTTGGAATTATTCAATTTAAATTTTAAAACAATACAAAAATTTAACAAAAACTGCGACAAGGGTAACTTAATCTCTTAAAAAAATTAAAAAAAAGTTTTATGTGAAAGTGTTGCTACTATAAAAATAAAATTTGTCTTACTTCCTTCAAGTTTTTCGGTTTCTCATTATTGATGAGGTGTGTAATCAAGAATTAAGAAGTCACATGTTTCATGTCCCATAACATGAAAATGATTTTATTAATGACAAACGTTTTATTAAAACAAGTTATTATAATAATGAATAATACTGTATTAGAAGTAGGTACCGTAGATTTTGCATTTCTTTCTTGGCCAAAACAAGAATTTGGTTTTGGAATACGCAAATTTCTTGAAAAAATACTATCTCTACAAGTTTTTCGTTATTTTTCAGATGTAGCAAGGTAATCCATTTTACCAGCATTTCTTTTACCCAATTAACCCTTTTACCACTTTTTGGGTGACCTCTGCATAGCGTTAGAGACCGGTACATTTATACATTTAGTATGCAGCGCCGGTCAGAGACCTCCCCTAACATTTTGGCAGGAACAATGCCATGGGGACGAGCTTCTCCTCGATATCTTCAGGCATTGACAAAAGATGGTAAATTCAGCAAAAAGTTGGCAAATTCACCAAACAGTTGGCAATCTCTTATATTGTTGGAAATCAACAGCATTCATTTAAAAATTAAGAAAAAACAAAAAATTTGGCAAATTCAAGACTGTTCCACTTTGAAAAATGTCGCTTCATTTCGTCCCGGAATTTTGGACAATAAACTATTAAAATTTTCAAAAAGTGAAAAATGTATCAAAAGTTAGATACTTCTTCCACAATACATATCTAACAGTACAATAAGGCTACCTCAGAAGCAGCGCATTCAGCTTAAAATTTTTTACATGCAAATGGTTGTACCATCACATGGACCGCAAGGTTTCAAGATTAAACCTGCAGTATAACTAAAATTTAAATCTTTCTATATAATATTATGTATATTTAGCATCATATGAGTTAATCTGAGTTCTGAGCCAGATCCTTTAAAAAGTGGACATAGATTCTGCCACCTAAAAAAAGTAATCTGTCAAGTAACAAAAATTTTATCTGATAAATCAAAAATTTGTATTAGCAAATGAGTGAAAATATAGAGCAGAAGATGCACTGGAGGGTATTCCATACCCCCCAGACCCCCCGTATTGACAATTGCGTTTTGTGCTATTAAGAGCAAATTTTATAATAGCAACATAATTTAGGTGCATATGAATTATTTGTACTTCTATACATGTTTTGTTCATTTCATTGCAACTTTGACACACATATTAAGCTTTGTTTAGGAACCCCAATGTGTGCTTAGCTTTAAGATTCAAAACATCTGGATCTGCTACTGACTAGATGACACGTCTTATACCGATTCTTTCAAATTAAAATGGATAAGATTAAAAATAGTTAATGCATCTTTGAAAATAAACATATTTATAAAAACGTTTTCTTGTTTTAGTCTTACAAATATTTGTTGTTTTGCTCAAAAAGAATTTTTTTAAATTTCTCTTATTACTATAATTAACACCTTAAAATACACAATGCATACTAAATTACCACACATTTACTTGAGATTTATTTTTTAGTTAAGTTCTATACACTTTTCTACGTAAGAATAATGAATATTATGAATAATTTATGTATTTTATCTAAATATTCACGTATAAATGACATAATAATAACGGCGAATGTTGCAGAACAAACGTTATTGAAAACGTAAAAAACACGTCACTTGAAAACCACCCTATACAGATGCCACCGAGAATGTAAAACATCAGTGGCGTAACAAGCAGGTGAGGGACCCGTGTGCGAAGTTGTTAACGGGGCCCTGCTTTTATAAAAAACAAAAAAATCAATTTTGTATACGGGATCGGAATTCCGACGAGTAACTATTTAATTTTTATTAAAATTTGAAAATTATACCTTAATTCGTATTAAAAATATATATTTTCTGAGATTTCCTTGATTTTTCCAACATTGTCTAGATTTCCTAAAATATTCTAGACTTTTCTGTGATTCCCCTCTTCGAAAGATTTCCAAAAATCCTGAAAACCTTAAGTTTTTTGCGAAATTTTTTTGGATATAGTTCTAAGATTTTTTAGAATTTTCTATTTCTTCTAATTTTCTACATTTCCTAAGATTGTAAAATTAATGAGATTTTTTGGATTTCTTAAAATTTCTCCGGATTTCTTTAAATTTCCGGTCTTTTTTTTACTAAGTAGAAAAATGATGGAGAAATTGTCATATGCTAAACTAAAAGAAAATCAGCGGAAATTTGAAGAAATCTAGAATATTATAGACTATTTATTTTTGATTTTTCCATTTTCTGAGATTTCATTGGATTTAAAATTTTTCGGGATTGTTCTAGATGTCTTAAGATACCTTAAGTTAAGATTATCAATAGTGATCTAAAAGACACAATAAAACGCTTTTATAAACGACCTTTCGAAAAATGATTATTTTTTCAAGTTTAATATGAAATGAAAAACAAAAACAAATACAATTATTACAAAGCAACTATGAAATATTTTAGAATATTGACATTTATCCGACAACTTGATCAGAATAATAATACGAAATCCTTGTAACGAAAGAAAAAAGTAAAGAAAACGAATGTATTAGTAATTCTAATAAGTTGTCGTGGATTAAGAAAAACCAATGGTGAAAAACTTAACCCCAATATTCGGATAAAAAATTAAGATACCTTAGAATTTTCCATTTCTCTCGATTTTCTATTTACTAAAATTTTCTAAAGTTTCCTGAGATTTTCTTGAAATTTCTATGGATTTCTTAAGATTTTCAATATTTATACAAATTTTCTGAGAATTTCCTTCACCAGTACACACAACTTTTCCGTCGATTTCCCCTTAGTTTTGTACTAACTGGAAAACCGCAAGAAAAATCGTGATATACGAACATGAAAAGAAATCCAAGCAAATTTTTGGGTATCTTAGGAAATTCTATGAAAAAATCTTAGTGAAATTTTGAATACTATTTTCTTCCCAAGGAAATATTAAGAAAATTCATAGATTAATTCTATTCATTCCTTTTTCAAGTTTCTGAAATTTCCTTGGCTATTGGCTATTCTGCATATTCTAAATTTCCCCTTTTCTAAGATTGCCAGGAAAAGGCAGATATTATTACGGGATATCACCCCCCCCTCCATGAGCTATAAAAACAAAAAATTGACTACGTTTTGTTAAATTTTTAAAAATACACCTACATTCTTATCAAAATACATAATATACTTATTCCCCCATGCTATTTATTCCCTAATTTTGTCAGAGAATTTGTCATTTTTAGTGCCAAGTCAAGGAAATTAAATTGTCAGTGGGGACATTGAATTATTGATGATAAATGATGTTCACTTTGTTTACCTCAATAAGAGAAATATTATTTATATTTCATTGTGAATATTAAAACTTAAATTAATTAATTAAAAAAACAAAACAGTACAACTGGGGGCTCTTTCAACCAGGGGCCCGCGTGCGTCGCACCCACCGCACCCCGGTAGTTCCACCACTGTAAAACATGTAACATAATGACGTTTAAATAACGTTACTTTTGCCCTATTATATCACCATACTAAAATATGACAAAATCGATAGAAAAAGACGTCAAATTTACGTTACTACAATTACGTTATAAAAAAAAGCAAATACTACGTGTTATTGACGTTGCAAATATGTTATCGATGTTTAGAATAACCAAAAATGAATGTCACGATGTTGGTGCCTTGCTTTGTACTTCGTCTTGTCAAACTATACAATTATATAAACATGTTTCATTAAATTTATAATAATTTATGCGGTTTATATTTAATTGATAGATTGCTAGAAATTTTTGTATTAGCTTATGCCAATTATACCTATGCGTGTTTACTTTTAATCAACAGAAAAATCGTTAATCATAGTGCAATTTCATTGTTAATTAATTACAAGGTTTAAAGTTGCCAAAGATTGAAAGTCTATTTACTTATAAAGAAATTTCCTTAGATTAGCATCACGAACATAAGAAAAATTAATAATAGGTAAGCACCCGTACTACTTTTAAACCAATTAAACACATATTGTAGTTAATTATAGAAGAAAAAATAAAAGCTGTGATAGCATCTACTCAGAATCTTTTCGAGAAAATATCATCTGAATTCTTTTTTGAATTTTTAGATAGCTATATTATACTGATATGCACGATATATTATTCGATATACTCATACGACAGAAAGGTTGCCTATACTTCATTGAAAATCCTGAAGTAGGGTACAAATTCAAATTCAATTCAAATTTTTTTTAATAAATTAAGTTTATTCGATCTTATCGTAGTTACCTGCGAAAGCTAATTGAAACATTGAGGTTTTTTTAAATGTTATTTCAGCAATAAAAATTAATTGTTCTTATTTTTATAAATTTGATTAAATAAAATTTATTTTTTATAATATAAATTCCTTATTAAAATTTGCACACATACAATTTTAATTATTATATAATACATTTTAAGTATGTTCTTATTTTAAATTTCAACTATTTTGATGTGGAAATTTTAGTACCATTTCCGTTAACGATTTGCATAAATTAATATTATTCTTATGGTGGTTTCGCTCTACCTACAAAAAATATCAGTTAAAAAAATTTAAGTTCAAGATCGTCACACGATGTGAAAACAATGCTGGTTATACAGATAATAGGCAGTGAAATTCACAAAGTTGCATTGTTTTTACTTTTAGGAATTGTAAATGGATCCATATAAAATCGGAGTTTATTTAACTATTGTGTATGTCAAGGGCGTAATATATTGCTCTTTGAGAGAGCTTTTCTAAATCACGATTAAGCAGATTGTATTCAAAGAAAATAAAATTATGAAAATGGGGGTCAGGCATCATGTATTTCAGCTCATTTCATTTTAATTTTAATATGCGGCTTGGGTAAATTATACAACAAAATGTCGATGAAAGCCGATAAAAATTAAAAAATGATTATTGTATTTTATAGACTATGTAAGATTAGTTCCTGTAAAGCAAGTGTTTTCAACTTAATCATAATCCGACTTTCACGCTTGAGTTACCAACGCAATTGCACTATAACATACTTCATTATCATATTTATGGTTTTCTGGTTGGCCAATCCAAAAGCTAATATTTCAAAAACTCGACTAACAATCCGCAATCTATCCAAATTATTATTGACAGCTTATAATTAAAATTTTCAATTGGCTTAGTTCCTAATATTAAGTGCAGCGATAAATTTTTTGTCTTATTTGCAAGGTTAAGTCGATTTAATTGTGGTGTTTTCATTGTATTCCACAGAACGCAGACCATTATGAAAGAACAATAATTACTATAATTGTGGGTCATCGTACCGTTTTGAAAAAATTGTAAACATTTTTAACTTGTTTAAAGTTGTAAGGCTTTTGAAATGAGACTTACAATTTATTCCAAGCGAGTCGTAATTTCGAGTCCGAGCTCGAGCACGATTTCTAGAGATCAAAATAAGTCGCGATGAGGTTATAAATTTAATTTTTCTTTATTTTGTTGCATTTATATGCAATGCAGGAAGACGACACCTGACTTTATATCCGGTAGAAACACGTATCTTATTATTTTATTCATCTTGCGCATTGCTCGCGCTCGGACATTCACACGAATACATTAGAATTGAACTTTGTTATTAAAAACGGAATCAAACCTGAAAGTTGTGATTCCGTAAGTGAAAAAGGGCGTTTATAGTATTACAGGATATAAAATTAACTTTTTTCAATTTTTATAACTTTCTATCGTATACTTTCGAAAACCTGTTATTATACAAATAATTTTTCGCGTTAGTGTATACCCAATTAATTTGTATCACCATGTAATAAGAATAAATGTTTACACTTTCCAGTAATATAATTGCAATTGTTAGTTTTATTTTCTATGTCAAATTTTGACTTATTAAAAATGTTCGAAATTAAAGACTTACGAACATTCCAGTTACTATCCATAAATGGAGAACGAAACAAAAATTTTGTACCGTTTTCGCTAAACGGCAAACTTGAAACAAATGCATCTCATTTAAAATTCCAGTCGTTTACATTAGATTTCTTAAATTTGTATAAAGAAATCGAAATATGAATTGAATTTAAATGGCTACTAAATAACATCTAGTGAAATCAAAATTGTTCTCAATTTCATTCTGTTGGCGTCGTTCCTTCTACGATAAATTAAATAAATTAATCCAATTCAATGCATAATGGATTTGGATGAAAGGTTTCAATGGTAGGCTTTCCTATATTACTCAAAAAAAGTGAATTTTTTTCTGTCGGTAACTGTAAACTTTCATTTAGATAAAATAATAATAGGTAACATGATTGTTACCAATTTCAAAATTGGTGGTTTCAACTATTCAAAACGAACAGCTCAATGGTAAAATTGCGCAGTGTGATATGTAAATGCATATTATTTTATACCAACTGAGTGGAACTAAATACCAACTTGGTAATTGCGGCATCATGGGCATCGCTCTTTAATTTGTTCATTTATCTACAGTCCTTTTTTTTAAGGTTCCAATTTAATTTACATATATATGGCAGTTACATTATTTGTTTAAATACGGGGTGCTACGAAAAAGAAAGATAAACAAATTTGCTCAGAGCTAGTTACCTACATAATTATTAAATTTTTTTGTAAAATTATCAAGATTGTAATTTTGTATACTTAGGAGAGCTTCTCATCTTCACAAACAACTTGTACTATGGTTAATTAATCTTTGAACATGTAGCGTAACTTCCGGTTTAGACACATCGTTTGCATGTCTGCAACTTTACTTTATGTTGGGCTTATCTTACACAGAATATGGTTATTACACCGTGAATCATTTTAAGTATAATGCAAAAGTATAAGGTCACGTGGTTAGTAGGGTTTTGAGCCATAATGCACATTTCAAAACTACGCAGCCTTAATACTACTGACTTGAATTGAATTCGATTAAAAAAAAAGTTTCAGATAAAATTGCTTAAAATTGTATCCTCTTATTATCTCACACAGTAAATTCTCATCTTATAGGTAACAGCACAAAAAACATTTCAAATGTTTTTGGAATAATTGAATCAAATTACATTTTTTTTTGTATTTTTTGGCGTTCGTTCGAATTCTAGCACCAATTCCAAAAATAAAATCTTGTAGTTTTTTATTCTAAATATTTTTTTATCACGCGAGACAATAAAATTATTAAGAATATTAAGAATTGGTACAGTATTTACATAAATTTGCTCCGGAGGCAAATCAGTGGGGTTGAGAATGTACATTATACTACTATTTGGCAGTATTGACCAAATACTTACTGCCATACTGACCACCTTACTGCCTAACACTGCAACTCATCTGGTACTGCCAATACTGTTTAATACTATGATTTACTGCTGGCACTGTCTGATACATTTAATTCCGTTACTACCTAATAGGTGGAACGGTAATAGGAATAATATCAATATTATAAAATGCCTTGTGCATCTGTCATACTGCAACGGATTAAAGGATTAACGGAGTTGCACAACAATCGAGTTGTCTAGGAATCGAAATTCCAACAAATCCATTTACACATCAGTCGAGTTTCATATCCATCGAGTTCTCAAATCAGTCAAATTCCATATCAATCAAGTTGTACATCAATCAAGTTCCCAACCAATCGAGTTGCACATCAGTAAAAGCACCACACCACGGATTTTGAGCACCACACGAGAAAATACAAAGCAGTGAATAATTTGGAAAATAAAACACTAAACACTTGAAAAAATTGTATTTCAAATTCATTATATCAAAGTAATTTGATAAAACTTTTTTTAATTTTTTTAATAATTCCATTTAAATTGAAACAAACTATACATAGTTTCTAGTTAATATTACCAGTTCATCTGTCTGGTAGTAACAGCAGTATTAAGCACTATCGGAAGTATCAGGTAATTAGCACAGACGGCATACTTTTTCACCGATGATTGATATTAATTTAATCCTCAACCCTAAAATTGTCAATCTGGAGCAGTATACTATTTCACCGATTTGGGTCAGAGTAGCTTATAAAGTATTAGCAGGAATACAATGGGGCGATTACACAACCTACATAACCGATGCATATCTTCGCGCGGAAAACTCTTTCGCGGGCGATTTTGCTAAAGAAAAATCATAAACCAACACTAACCTACATAACAGTTACATATCTTCGCTCCGAAATCTCTTTTTTACAGACAATTTCGCTAAAGAAAATTATAAACTAACACTAACCTACATAACCGATACATATCTTCGCGCGAATATTTTTATTATTCGTTTTTTATTATTAATAAATATATTTTTTTTTATCGGTTTTATAACTTGTATAATTATATATTATATAATATGTTAAGTACTGCTTATAGATTCAACAATTAAAGTATTAAAATTTGACCATCTTTTGACTATCGAGTGGAATAAGAAATCGCCCGTTAGCACCAGTATTGGATACAATCAGCAGTAAGTGACAGCATTAGTATTAATTGTCAGGGTTTTGTATTTTGTATTTACTTAAAGAATGTATTCCATATAATAATATTACATATTGCTATCACTTACTGCACAATATTCTAATAATGCTTAATTCTGGTGATACTGTCTAATATGGGAATATGGGACACCGTCACTTAGGCGACGGCAATTAGGCGACGTCAAATAGGCGACGGTCAATTGGGCACTGGTATTTTAGGCGACGGGCTTTTTAGGCGAACCCAACTAGGCGACCGGTCAATTAGGCGACGGCACAAATTAGGCGACGGAAAATTCAATACAATTTTTTCAATAAAAAAATTTTAAATTATACTATATTACATATTATATTATACTATAGGTACATACAGAACATAAAGGCAGGCCCAACCAGAGGGGGGGGGGGCGCTCGGGGATTTGTCTTCGGGGCCCGGAATCCCTTAAGGACCAGGAAGGGCGAATTACCAAATAAATTTCATAAAAGCATCTTGAAAGTGTAAATAAAACTCTATAATATTGTGTCAAACCAAAAATCAGTTGATTATTTATTTTTAGTTAGTTTTACATAGATATTTTAGATGTTTCGTGCGTAGTTTTTTTGATAAAAATACGAAGTTTCATATTTTCCTTTTAATTTCTTTTTTAATTTATGAAATTATTAAGAAGAACAGGGAGGGGGCTCGCGACGGCCCTGTCTAAAGGTTTGTAGTCTTCTTTCCATTGCAAAATGATTTTATTTTCAATTCAAATTTATAATATTAACATGTCATTTTTATCCCTTATATAGTAAAATAATCTATAAAAAATTATCAACTGAACTTTTTTATTAAAAAAAAATGTATCGAATTTCTTGTTGCCTTCGCCTAAGAATTGTTGTCGGCTAATTGACCGGTCGCCTAGTTGGGGTCGCCTAATTGACCGTCGCCCAAATGTCGTGTACCCGTCTAATATTGCCATTAACCGGTATTATTTCCATTTTCTACTAATACTGCTTGTAGGGTACTCTATAAATACTACATCAGTGATTCACTTCCTAATGAATGGAAAAGAATGAAGTTGTGCTTAAAAACTGAAATGTTAAAATATGCTTCCTTTGGAGCTGAGTTGCTTTTAGAAGACGGACATACAATACAATGCACTGGCGATGCCATTAAAACATATAAAAAAACGTGAGATGATGTTTACAAATATAGTTGGATAATGTAAAAGCAGTAGCTGGACGAGTGACTGGTTGAGAAAAAAACGGAAAAAGAAGGAAGCAAGGAAATGGAAGTGGATTAGCGCAGACTAAGAAAAAGACCTACTGTAAAAATAATTTTTTAAATTTGTTCCAGGTTGTAAAGGGTTTGCTCTACATAATAATGGTTGCTTCATTTTGTTGTGTTCTGATAAAGTAATGAAAAGTGAGTTGCGTAATTTAGAAATAAAGAAGTGACTTTGCAACCTGAGGAACAATAAAGGCAGGACTCTGTGTTCGTTTTCAAAATTGTTTTTATTAGTGTTAAGTTTGTTCGTTAGTTTAAGTTGTATTGTTTAGTTTAAGTTTGTTGTTGCAGTAATTTCGTTTGTTTTTTAAAATTTTTATGTTTGTATTTTTAATTTTCGTTGTTTAGCGACTCACACGAATGCAGCTGAGCAGTACGCTAGAATCTTGATTTGATTTAAAAAAAAAGGAAGAATAAAAAAAACCAAGGAAATGGATAGAATGTAAATAAAAAAAAAGAACGAGAAGTCGCAAAATTTACAACTGGAAGATAAATAAAAAGTTAGTGGAACTGAGAGTCGCAAATTTACAGTCCGAGAGGCTAATGTATAAAAGTTAATCACAGAGAGTCGCAAATTTACAGTCCGAGAGGCTAAAAATAGAATAATAAAAAGTTAGTGAAATTGAGAGTCCAACAGTTGGTGTAGTGTTGAAAATAAGCCGAAGAGAGTGTGGAAGAAAGAAGCCGAACCGTGCTGCTCAGCAAGATTTGTGTGAGTCCTGCTTTTTATAAAATTTGTTTCTTTTTGTACAGGTTGCAAAATAAATTGTTCTTTTAATCGTCAGTTTTTTATTGTTCTTGCATGTAACCATTTTCGAGAACCAACGACCATTTTAATAAGAGAGAAAGAGATCACAACAATTTGAAGGTACATTTTTTTAAAACCAAAAAAAAAGTTAAAAAATTAAATTTGATCGGTAATCTTCATTACCATACAAAAGAATCATTCTTTACATTTACTTTTTAAAGATTATGTCTTTTAAATGTAACTGCAGGTAACATGGTCCATTCTGAAGTTTGGCGAATGACGCGAGTAAAATGTTGGCTTTCAATTTTTTTGGACTTGACGTAGCCCTTAAGGAGTAAATCTAGAGGTGCGATACCACATGATATAGGCGGCCAATTCACCTGTCCGAAGCTTGAAATTAACTGTTTAGACCTTAGACTTTTTTCTTTGGGGCTACCTAAACTTCAAAGTTTACATGGATTCTAATTCTGGAGGCCTGCAGAGGTTTAACGAGAAAAAGTTTGCATTTTTTACGCCACTACTGCCTATAACGTCCTGAAGGGGTAAACAAATCTGTACACTGTGCATTGGTTAGTAAGAAGGATTGTTCTTAAGGAAGTACATACAAGTGTTCTGTTAAAAAGCTAGAACTGAAACAATTTAATTGTGCAAATTTTACACATAATCCGATCGTTCATTATATAAAAATTTACCTAATCTGCCTACTGTTAAATATTTTATTAAAGTGTACTAATTTTATCTAAAATAACTAATTTGCCGATTTAACCCGTCTCTGGTACACACGTGAGCGCAGCGCTCACATAAATAACATTACAAACGTCAATAGTATAAATGATGTCGAATTAATCTAATATTATTAATAACTTCAAATGACATGTCTACAAATATTGAAAAAATTAAATTATAGCGCTATTTGTCATTCCCGCATAGTTATCGTCTTACAAAGTTGACAGCACCAATAAAGTGAGCGTCGCGCTAACCACGCAATATTTTTATCAATGTCGTACGTACACGTGTTTCTATTTTTTGCAATTCATCATGGCCAATAAATTAATTTCGCAGTTGGAGGAGACCGAATAAGAACAATTTCTGCTAGTCGGATAGTGATATTTCTGAACCTACACTTAAGCTTTAAATACTCCTTGAAGAATATCGTCGTTCACAGTGTACCAATCAAGTTCAAAAATTAAATGTATACCAACTATGGGTAAAATTAGAATATTTGTTTTAAAAATTTCCTGAAATAAAGTTTATCTGCACTCCCGTTGAACATAGTTGGTACTACAGGCCGAAGCCGAAGCAGATTCTTCAAGTGGACCATGTGGCAGCAAAGCTGACTTATCTCCTTAATCGGGTGTTGGATTTGTTCGTGTTGGGTAAATTAAGGAAATTACGGACCCGTTGGGCATTGAACCTAGTCTTGAATGATGGAGGGTGAGAGGCATGGGTAGGATGTTGGATTTGGTGGGAGGGTGCTGAGTTAACGAAAATGGTAACTGGTTCCATTGTATTTTCCTAATTCTGCGACGAGGGGGTTTTCTGTATTATGACATCTGTTGGAAAGTTTTTCTGTGAATCAGCGGTTGAAGTGGTCGATGGCTTCGATCTTGAATTCGCGTTAAAGATATTTGTTAGGGACTAGGTAGAAGGCGTTGGTGGTTTTTCAGAGGCAGAGATTTTGAATTGTTTGAAGTCTTTTCATTAGGTTACTGTATGCGAAGACCCACACTGGAGGTGCATAAGTGATGGTGGGTCGGATTCTTGCTTTGAAGAGTCTTAACTTGCGGTTTGGGCTCATGGTGATGTATCTCCAGTTGAGTGTATCGGTACTACAGGTCCGTAATATTGCAGTACTAAAGCAATTTATTGGAAATTTCTACAGTGACTTTAAGAGTTTTACATTTATTATAAAATAATAAATAATAAATAAATAAATAATAAAACAATAAATACATTTATTGATATTTTTTTTACTACAAATGTTTTTGGTACATCCGCAATGTTTATCATCTAATCATTATAAACTCTAAAAGTATTCAAATTTAATATCGCGGCATCTGTTGATGTTTAATTAATTACAAAAAATTTGGCAGTAGTTTTTCAGTTTTTGAAAAAATATATTGGAACAATCTAGAAGAAACTTACAACAATCTGAAACATTAAAACAAATTAAATTTTTTGAAAGTGTGGGGCTGGCCTTAAATGCTCTTCTTCTCACGACTTCAGTTTTGGACATATGAAAATAATGTTCTGCAATAATATAGAATAAGCTCAGAGCATCATGGAATAATGAAAAAAAAATTAATTTTTTTAAAGTGCAGGACTAACTTAAAAAACGGTTTTTCGCGATGTTTCGCGATACTTTCTCAGATTAAAATTTTTTTGGAAATAATAATTAAGTTTGTTTTTCAACAATATTTTTTTAGAATGCAAGATTGCCCTTACATATTGCTTTTCCCACGCCATTATTTTTGGATACAGAAAAATGATTTTATAGAACAAAATAGAACAAACCTATCCTAACAACTTTTAAAAATTATTTTAACAGAAAATGCCGGGCTAAATTCACATACGTTTGTAGATTTAAATTAAATAAAACATTTTTTTTCAACTTTTCTGAATTGAAAACAAATTTTATATAAAATATAAATAAATATAAAATTAAAATTTAACAATAAAATTAAAAGAAAAGGAAAAGAGGAATTTAATATCCACAAAAAATATTTTTTTGACATTTCAGTTTTAAATTCTAATTAAAAATGAATCTAAAAGTTCAAGTAAGACTTCTATTATATTATGTTGCTATGATCTTCCCTTATAAATTGGGGTAGTCAATTGTCAATTCCACAAAACGAAAATTGTTGTATCAAAATAAACGTTTACAATTAAAAGTTTCTATTTATTTTGACGGTTGAAGAAGAAACTTGTGTGTGTGTGAGTACTCATACAGAGTTATTTAATCGACCTGACTAATTAAAAAGCATTCCGTTACAAGTATCTACTGCAGAATATTTTAAACAGTGAATTAAAATATCTTGTTAAATATCGGTTCATTGATTCTTGTTTATGCTATGATACTACTCAACCTCGTTAATTCGATGTATCTAGACACTCGTAAATATATTCCATTCTTACAATGTAAGAACAAATTATTGCTCAGAAGCATGTCATGTTAATATTAATATTTTCTTTTATTTTTATTAAATGAAACGAAAAATTAACATACTTGAAATTTATAGCCTACATCATACGAAACGCGTGACATTGTCTATATTTTGTTAATTTAAATTTTTATTTTATTTTCATCGCATAATTTAAATGATATAACTTTTTGTTTATTAAATAGTTCCTTCCTGTCTTCACAACTCCTATAGAACACTTTTAAACGCAATAAAACCGGAAGTTTAGAAATAAGACACAAATTAAGGAAACATCAAAATTTTGAAATAAACTGTTAGGATCCAAAATTTAAAAACGAAACTTGAGCAAGTGTTCGGTTAACAACAAAGCTTTTATGAATCTGAGATTAATCATGGCGTGTTAGCCCGTTGTTACATTTTTGATTGTATTGCTACAATTTTATTACCATTACTAACATTATTGTTGGTATTACAATTATTAAAGTTTTTGTATGGAGGTAATGCTACGGTTGTTGATTACATCCCTTCTACTTTGCATTGAGGTGTTCGTATAGCGAAACGTAGTTCAGAAGCCTTTCTCACCAACCTCATTTCTATCTTAAGACTTTTCAGTACCGTTGTAGTCTTTATCGAGTTACAGATGATGGTCTAACGACTATCTTTACTAATTAAGTATCAATCGCACGATTAGCATAGGCAATGTTTGCATGGATTCCCTGAGTGCAATTTTTGTTTGGTGATTTTAAAACAAATTGGTGGTTCAACATGAACGCTGTGTGTGCTTTCGGAAAAAGTGATAAACTTTTCAAAAATCAAAATAATATGTTATTTTTACCTGATATCACGATACCACAGGTATTTATTTATTATAATTTTTAAATCACAAATTATTATTTATCAA
This sequence comes from Cantharis flavilabris, assembly GCA_949152465.1. Lineage (NCBI taxonomy): Eukaryota > Metazoa > Arthropoda > Insecta > Coleoptera > Cantharidae > Cantharis > Cantharis flavilabris. The sequence continues at coordinate 90,862,533 of OX424435.1, forward strand.
CCTGGTTTGAGTTACGGCGTTTAAAAACTTCGCGAAATTGGAACAAGATAATTTATTAGGTGGAAAGCATGGTTTCATATTGGTCTGTAATTATCTCGGCGTTTGAATTTAAATTAGAAGTTTTATATGTTCAAACATTTTATAAGACTTTTTAATTATTTTATTTATTTGGTTAAGTAAAATAAATTAGAAGTAGCAGGAGTCTCGCAAATTGTTGTGTTCGATTTATTGGCTTTCCATGTTTAGCGTGAAATGTAAACAACATTCAGGCCAATGAAATACTTCATTGTTTTGGTCTTCACCAAGTCAGTCAAAACATCGATAATTTAAATTATTTTTCTTCGTATTTTCATCTTCAATTAAATGCTTTTTCATTTGTGCGACTCGTTTTGGCTTCCAGCGGTTTGAAACAATATTCAAATGATTTTGCTCCAATTTTTTTTTGAAATTGATTGTCCATGAATTTTCTCATGGCATTTTTAAGTTAGTTATATTAATTTTTAAATGCAGCCTTGATTATATTACTGTAATTTTGCAATATATATTTTTATATTGTAGTAATTAAATAATAATAGTTCCTTTTTATTGGTATTAGTAGGAAAAGTAGCAGGTGCCTCATATATGCGTGTATATATTGTCGTTTTACTTGCATTGGATTATGGTTAACCACTTCATTTTATGAAGAGTTTTCAAGACAGATTACCTCAGTGGTTTGCCATTGTCCGCCGGGGGAGGACGGTTAAAATAAGTTCTTGCCCCACTCAGGTTCGAACCAGGGTTCTCTGTTTAGTATATAGTCGATGCACTTAAGCATCAGATCTTAATCGTTCTCTTTTAAAACATAACTAATTAAATTTAAAATAAAAAGAAAAATTTTATTTGGAATTTTTTTTAAAACGAATTTCCAAAAAAATCTAATACGTAAATTTCTCTGATTCTTTTAGACTAACTGCTAATTAAAAAATTTAATTTTTTTACTATAAATGGATTTTGGGATAGCCAAAATTTAAAACCACTATTTACATTTATTTTCTTTTTAGTGTAATCCAAATTTTAATTTTCTAATATATTTCCAATATAAATGAAATGGAACGCAAATCGAAAAGATCATTCACCCATATGTAGCTGTATCAAATTTACCTTAAAATGTATATTTATATTTAGAATTTAAAATATAAATATAAAATTTGATATTGCGAATGTTAATTATCGAAACCAATTATTTTAATTCAATTTTGATCTCTCTTTTTGAAAAATCAAAAATTATTGAAATACTCACTCAAAAATCAAATTTCTGCTACAAATTTGGTTTCAACCGCTTAAGCGGTTATCTTGGCGGCAAAAGGCCTGGTTTCTCTCTCTAATTGTTGAAATATCAACTAGTTGGCAGGAAAATCAAAAAATTAAAAATTTTAAATAAAATATCAAATTTACAATATAAATATTAAAAATCTAATAGAGGATTATTATGTCTATAATGTACTTGGGTCTTGTAATATTTAATTTGATTTTCAACGGGTGAATCCAATAAAAAAATATATCAGGAAATATTCTACATAAGTTCATATAATACAAATTAACGTGGGATCCAAACCAAGGCACAAATAAGTTTACTTAAAGTTTTTGAGATTTAAAGGATTTAAATTTAAATTCTTCAGTTATTAATTAGGTACATGAAATTTATTTTTAAGTTAGAATTACGTACCATACTAAACTTTGTTTCTCTTTCTTCATGTAACCACGCTCTGATTCGTTAACTTCTTTACCAACCTAAACAAATTAAAACTAATCAACTAATCAAAATGAATATAAAAATTCAATAAAAGTTTCATTAAATCAATGAAATTTCAATCAATGAACTAAAATTCACTACATTTATGAAGATATCATAGTATTACTTAATTAATTTTTTCATTGTGTATCATATAATATCATTTTTTATACTATAATAATAAGAAATTAAGAAAACAAACAGTATAAATTTAAATATTTTGTTAATAATAGTTTATAAATAATAATTATTTATTATCTCAATTTTTTTAAACAATTTAAAACAATATTTTCTATTATATGTTTCATTTAAAAACTGTTAAATGTGACATAGCAAATACACACGGGACTGTTGGACGATTTTTGATTAACTTTTGATCTTCGATCAACAGGAAGTTTCTTGTTCTCTTTTTTTACACTTTTAACATTTTAATATCCAAGAATGAATCAAATCTTCAATTTCGTCGAAGAGTTCCAGGAAACTCACCTAATTTGCAATTAAAAGTTTCGTTCTATGTTCCACACCCATGCAATGTTACCTTTATGTGTAAATTTTTAAGAGCATTAAAGCTTGATAATTTGATAATCACACCCAAAAATTTACATTGATAAAATAAAATTATTGTAAAACAAGTTTTGAAATTCTTTTGCATCAATTGAGAATTCTAGTATAAAATTTTTTATATTGGAATTAAAAACTTCTGTACTTCTAAATCACAGTCATAATACCATAAATACAGATACAATTGCGTTACACGGAAACGTTTTTCATTCGATTAGTTGCTTTTACCTCGGGCAATATTTTTCAGAAAGAAATTTATGCGGTTAAACTAAATCACTACCATTTCAAGAAATTTTTCAAATATTACGAAGGCATTTAGTGCATCCTGTTTTCAAGTCAACATTTTTGTATGCAGAGTACATAAAAAGTTGAAGAAAAAACGCTAAATATTTATTTAAACAATTAACACCAGATTGTCGTATCAAATTTTACCAACTTTCTACCATGGGAAAATGTAATCGTGCTTGCTTTGGTATTTATGAGTCTGGCCTTTGTATGATTTGTAATTTTTTTTAAATCGCTTGGGGTTTTTAATATGTCCACAAAGATTAGTCGGTTTATTTTTACTGCAAATTGTAGAATACAGAAGAGAAAGTAAACAATTTCATAATAGCCAAACAATGCAATTTGACAATATAGGATGTTCTATAAGACGCCGACAAGAATTTTTGTTGGATTTAAAAATTTTAATATTTTTAACTTCCGTTGAAATTGCAGAACCTCATCAACAAAAACAAATGATATACACAAAAGATTGAAATTTCCAGTAAGTAGGTATACCATGCAATGTTTGGTATTTGGAAATACGAAGTAGGCACTTTGTAGATTTAGCTTTAGATAATTTTTTAACAACCATATCCTTGACTAACACAATTTAAATTAATCAACTCACAATTAAATTGTCTGCCAAACTAAAATTAATTATGCTTGTGTTTTTAGTACAATTTTAAAGTTTCCTTCTTGCATTGCAATGCTACTATATATTTTATGATTGATGCATCTGACCTTAACCACCCATTTTATTAATATCAATGCCATTAATGCAATTTGGTAATTTATTATTTTTATTTTTGCCTTTGTTTCAGTTGTCAGATTAAATTAATTACAGTTCGTTAATTTTAATTAAGCATAAGTAATGAAATCATACTTAGAGTGTATTAGCGTTGGGTACAAAAAGAATTACTTATTTTCTCTTTAACTAAAAGAAACCGCAAATATTCGTAAAGCGTGTCACTTGCATACCTTTCTCTAATTTGCATTTATAGTTTCATGTACTAGCAACGGATTTAATTTTATGGACTACGTGCTGCATGTATGTTTTGTACAATTTGTGGACATTTTTTCCACGTCGGGACTCGATAAGCTCGATATATTTTTAAATTTACCTACTGAAAGATTTCTTAATTCTTTTTAAAACGCAACCAACACTTTCTTCATAATCACAGGCATACGTAAGTATTCTCTAATTGAAAAAGTTTAAACCTATTGTTTTTAATTAAAAAACTTAAAAAAAGGAAATTATACAAATTTTCTATTATGTTTGTTATGATTTCAAGGATATACAATTTAGATTTATGTATGTTATGTGTGAAGTAAAAAATTTCAAGAATAACCAAGAAACTCAGCAGAGGTTATGAACTTTATGATCGCTTGAACAAGCTCGATTTAAAATTGAAACCAGGCTTATAATACCCAATTAAAGTACTGGGCGGAATAATACCTTTATATGCTTAATATGATATATATATATAATATAGTATGTATGTCATGCAATGGTATATGATGTCAGGCATTATGTTTCAGGAGTATTACACAATGCGCCTATAATATGTACAATATGTAAAAATATTGTGTGAATTAAAATTATTTTAAACCTTTAATGGAATTCAGCAAAAAAAGAGAGTGTTTAAGATTTCCAATCAATCACTTAGTAAAAACTTGATTAAATATAAGAAATATTAACTATGTATCGTGTTATTTTAATCATACACCCAGTATAACAATAACGGTAATTTTTTATTGCAAATTTTTACTTCAAAAACATACAAGTGAACAATATTAACATAAAATTAGTTTTTTACCATTACCGTAATAATGATGTGAATTTTATGATTGTTTTTCCTTTAAAATAAATATTAATGTTGGTAATAACGTGATTAATATCGAGAACAGTTCTTATGTAATTCATTTTGTGTAACAGTAAATTTTAATTTTGTTAAAGTAAACGCAGATTGTTCTATTCTGTAAAAGGTATCAAACAAAACAAATATTTAAACTGTTGTTTAATTAACACCTAAGAGGTTTTTGCTTTTAAAACATCTTTGCTAATTTTTGCAGTATTAGCGGATTTTCATTGTTTTATATTTATATGTATAATACGAACAGTGTAATTTTTTTTAATTAAGAAGAAATCAAACCACTCAAAAATTATGTTATAACGGATAAACGTTTGTTTATCCCGGTGTTTGAAGTACAAAATGTTTGACCATTGAATTTCATTAGTCACTGAATTTACGTGTAAAAAACTTTTTTACATCGTAGAAATTGAAATCTAAAATTTCTTCTCAAATCTCCTATGGTGTAGATACGTGATTATGTATTAATAATTAATTAGCCAATCAATCAATCATTGATTTAAATGCACGGTTATACCGCACTAGTTAAAAGAAACTTAAATCTGAGAATGTATTAAGACGAAAATAACTGAAAGAAGTTTTCAACGCTTATATACTTAATTTTGACGATTTTTTTGCACAATTCTTAAAAAAACGGCAATATTTTAACACATTGGAAGGTAAATTTATTGCCAATGGTGATTTTAATGCAAATAATCAATAGTGGGGTAGGGGGGGGGGGGTAGGAGGATTGAGGCTTGCCACCACAAAAGGGAAATAACTATTTGAGGTAATGAAAAGCAATACTAATTCAATTTATCAACTGGCTAAGTGATCTTAACGAGATTCCAGATGTAATTGATTTGTACATTTCAAATGGTTTACATAACAGAAATTCAGGATCAAAAATTTACTATTAGATTATAGGTATATAGTCACATCTATTCTAGTAGCCTTCTATGCAGTGGCGGTGATATCAATAAGCGAATGTAAGCAATGCTTAGGGGCCCAGGGCCATAAGGAACCCGGGACTATAAAGGGTAGTAAATTCCAAAAAGGATATTTTAAAATAATATACACAATTCAAAATTAATACATTTTATATCTCCCTGCTCTTGTACCTAAAAGCCATCATCCAAAGTCCAAAGTAAAATCCAAAATCCATCATAAAATCCACTTTTACTCCCTGACGAACAAAAATAAAACAACTTTTGGACTTACAGCGAAACCAGTTTTTTCCGATTCGAAAGCTCAAAATATATTATTGAAGTCACAAAACAATTGGTGTAATCCGGGGGGCACTGGGGGGTATGGAATACCCCCCTGTGCACTCTTCTGGATTCTGGACTTTAGGTAGGAGTGCAGGGAGATATCTTTACGCGCACTTAGGCCACTAAATGGGGCCCATTGCAGTGGTGGTGATGTCAATAAGCGAAGGTAAGCAATGCTTAGGGTCCCAGGACCATAAAGGGTAATAAATCCCTAAAAGGAGATTTTTAAATAATATTTTTAGGGGCTCGTTTTGTATATTTGCTTACGAGCCCTAGCTACTCTTGCACCGCCACTGCGTTTATGTGTTCTGAAATCCTGAATAAGCAAAAACAACCGTCATTATTTGGCAGGAATATCAATTGGTAGACATTCAAACCTACACTGGTTAAAGATATTCATCTGGAAGTAGATTAAAATCCGAGAAAAACTTAGAAAATGCAATAGAATACTTGACAAAAACCTGCAAAATAAAAAAGAGATTTTTCTATTGTATCTATCAAATACTCGAAGCCTGTTCGAGGACAAACATCTTTTGGTAAAACATCGAAATGAATCAAAATGAAAGCCTAGGCGTTCCACAGGGCACAGCATTAAGGACAAGTGTATACTTATACTTAGTACACTGTCGACTTACCAACTACAAAATGTGCAACAACTTGCGCTGGTGACACAGCTGTAGTTGCATCATATACATATCCTGGGTTAACTACTCTAACCTACAGAACAGATTTATGTCTTTGTCTTTAACATGTCTTTAACAAAACGACATATTTTCCATATCGAAACGTCTGCGTTGAAACGACCGGCTCCGGGGGAAGATAAAAAAAAACCACTTTGTTAATATTATTTTCTAATCGGTCATCTTGGCTTTGGCATCATTTATCGCCTAGACACTACAAAGTGTCTACAAAGAGGAAAAATATATAATACATCTGAAATATAATCTTAAAAAATATAATGCTCTCATTTCCGGCATAATGTTAAATTTTGCATCTTTTGCTATATAATGTAAAAAGAACCAACAATAACAATACAAAATCAAAAAAAATTATCAATAATTACTAGATTATAAAATGTTAGACAAATATTTACAATAATATTACCGAGACATTTCAATTAAAAAAAATTGAGAAAATAAAAATTAAAATAATAATTTCTTACGAATTTAAAATTTAAAATAAAATATTTTAATTATTTTAAAATTATTTTTAATTTATGTTTTAATTATTCAATTTTTAATTGTAAAGAAACAATATAATCATGTTTTATTCTGATCAAATGTACGTTTTGTGGATATTTTCTTGCAATAATTGAAGGGGCAAATGGAAAAATGTGTTATGTTACAAATATATATTGTTGAGATAAATAAGTCTTAGGTAGTTATTCTGTAACTCATAAAGGAGCTTTACAAAAAGAATTCCTTTCTGAAAAAATAAACTTATTCTATAATTATAAAGAATCCTTTAATGACAGACTGTCCTTTAAAGATTGATACTTAACCAATTTGTTCAATTTACAGAATAAGCAAATTCTTTACATAAATGTGTTCTTTACCAATCCTTTAACATAAAGGCATTCCTTTGTAACATCCAGACCATAATGTTCAATCTTTAAAGGACAGTTTGTCATTAAAGGAATCTTTATAGTTACAAAATAAGTTTACCTTTTCAAAAAGGAATCCTTTTCGTAAAGGTCTTTTATGAGTTACAGAATAACCACCTTTGTAAAATATAATTTTAAAGATAGAGCCAAATAATGAGAGAGTTATTTACATTTTTACATAACTCCTTCATCCACATCAAAATTCGACTTTTTCAGAAAATGTTACTTAACATCTTCTTCCACTTGGCCCTTCAATTGTACAATATAATGCATCGTAGCAGAGAAATTTTATAAACTTTTGGTGCAATTTTTGTGAGCTTGGTATCTTTTATTTATATTTATTTAATTAACTTTCCCGCATGTTGGTAATACTTGCTAATTCAGAATGAACTTTGACTTGTGGTACTGCATTTGAAATTTGCTAATTTCGTTTAAGTATAACTTTAACAATTCAAATGAATTGAAATTCAAATGATTCAAACGAAACGCTTGGTTTACTTTAAAAAATGCCGATATGAAATATTCACCTTCTTCCAAGGTTTTATTTTTTATAAGTTGCTTAATGCGGTGGCGGTGTAGAACGGTTGAGTGTGCTCGGAGAAAGCCAAAGTGGTGATCTGGTATTCAATCTTCACGCAACAAGTTCTTATTGATTGTTAGGATTAGTAATAATAATAAGCTAATACGATAGTAGGAATACTATAGTATGCTGTTGGACATTTCGAAAGCATTTAACCACAAATTTGTCTGAGAAGTTGAGAAAATTTTGGCAAACTTTTCCTAAGATTACCTTGAGTTTTCTAAGATTTCCTAGAATTTCCTCATATTTTTCTTCACCAAATTTCACGAGCAATTTCACTCTCGCCCGGCTTTAATTCGTGTTTTGAGTGTTTAAATGCAGTTTTAAAATATACTTTCATTAGATTGGTTATAGTTATGTAAAAAAGTATAATTTACATGTAAATGTGTAACAGATGGTTCTTTTTTTTACTGCTACTACAAATTGCTAAATGATTTTCATAGAAAGTGCAATTTTTTTTGTTTCAGTTTATTAATATCGAGTTCCTTTCCATTTTCTTATGATTATCAAATATATATATATAATTAATCTATAATTGTTAGTGTTAGTTATGCAAAAATGTAAAAATTTGTATGCTAATGCATAGAGTTGTTTTCATTTTTTATTACATCCTTGGCATTGAATTTTATTTCAATATATTATAACTAATAAGAGCATAATAATAATAATCATAATATTATACTTTATTTTTATTTTGCACCGTTTCAAACAGCTTCCGGATCTAATCTAATATTAGATATGTATAGGCAATATATATTATCGACCAATATCAAATTTGCGTTACCCAATTTTCCCCAAAATAATTCTGTGCAATAATATCTAATAGAAAAAAATCTTGTTATGACAAAATTGAAGAGAGTATTTGAGTCGTTCTACTCATTAAAAACATCCCTGTGAGTGCCTGAACTGAAAAATTATATATTTTTGGCATGCTATTTTTGGGTGGGATCTATAGTTCTGCTACCGTTGCATCTTGTATCGGGTAGATAGACCTTTGGTAAGCGATACATTCTTCCACAAATACTACGAATGTAATTGTGACATATCATGTCAGTATGGAGATTTAAAAATTTAATTAAATGACGATTGAAACTTGAAACTTTTATTATGTGAAAATGTGTGGTGATAAAAGTTTTTATAGCTATAAGAAAACTTTATTAACAGAAAATGGCCAGAGTCCTACGCAAAGATGCGACATTTATTATGAAGTTATTTGTAACTTAAAAACTTAAACAAATTTTATAGCAGTACATATTGCTTTTATGTTGTTTGCAATCAATTTACACCTGGTAAATGTAACTCTGGTCTTTTTAGTGTTTACTCACTTTATAACAGTGACTTTTTGTGAACACTGGTTCCTCAGTGGAAATTTCGCACTTCATGGACTTCATGGTTCGACCAACCTCGATACGTGGTGGATTGCTAATAACCTAGTTTCCTGATGCAGGTAAACACTGAAATAAAAGGATTACTTACATAAAAAGTGTTACATAAGGGTGTCAATGTCAAATTATATTTACGCCATTACGATTGCAAACAAAACTGCAGCAGATCTGTTTTTGAATAATTTCTGTAGGTACAGCTTTCTTCTGATTTAGCTTTTGAGAGAAAGTTACAGACACTTTTAAATATTCTCATCTATGTGTGTCTATTCAAGTCGTATTTCATTGTTGGTCACCTGGAAACACCAAAAGACAATTTGGTATGTTGTCTTTCAATGCATTTCTAAAAAAATTTTGACCATAAAATTAGGTTATCAATTTTTTTATCTTTCGAATTCCAGTTATCTTCGGATGGAGACATAAATTTCAAAACAAAATTTCTTTAATGATGATAACTGTTCCACTACGCTTGAACGATAAAACACGGAATAAAAAACCTCATGCCTCAACTTCGAACATGTATAAACATGAGATCTCTCAAAAGTAACGTGCGATGTTTACAAATTTAAAATCAAAAAAACTTAATTAATTTTAAATAATTGCGCTATCATTAGAAAATATACTGTTACAATTTTGTGGCGATAAATGCTGCAACTTTTACTGGGAATCGCTTAATGAACCGCTTGAAGTGCAGACTTATTATGCGAATGCTTTACTCACTCATCCGGTCGCGAATTAAAAAAGTATCTCCCGTTATGTAGTTCATCACAATGAGGAAATACCTATAACTGGTTCTTTCTGTTATCCACCTGCCGCTCTCGCTTACTCTCATCAACATTTAGGCTTATGTCTTATTAGCGTGCTTCTTTTTTCCGATGCTTTCTCTTTGCTTTAATATACTTCTTGTATGGCTACCAATTTCCTGTTTTCTTCTTCTTTATTTGGAAAAACCTGGTCAGTATTTCTTTCAGACGTACATACGTGATTTGTTATTGCGCTACCAGATCCATTTTGGGAAAAGTTCATAAACCATGTTTAACGCAAATTGTATTATTGGAAGTGTGTGCTCTAATGATTCATCAATGACCAAATTATCCCAGCTTGAGAACATTCCAAAAGTGGTTTTAGATTTTATTATCAAACATTTTATTACGAGCTATTAAATTATCATATCTTAAATGAGAAAACTAAGTGCATCATGCGAAGCCATAAATTTAATAACGAGCATTCATGTTTAACTTCATTTGATTTTTAAATTTTGTTGCCAATAAGATAATTTTATGTTGTATATGTATCATGTTAGGAGATAAACAAGCAATTAATTTTAGTTCCACTTTTTTTGACAAAGTTCACTTGTACATGCTATGTTCGTCTGCAAATTTATAGATCACCGTGCTGTATACTGGAACTACTGATCTATGTTATTAAAAACACCTTAATTATTATTGATTAACACTTGCTGAAACAGTCAGAATTTGCATAGTTTGTTATCGTTCTTGATTGATCAATTAATTGTTCATTCTCAATGAACATCACAATGAAAAAAATGTTTCTCCGATAAAATGATATGCACCAGCAATTGCTCTTTTTGAATGCCCTGAGATAATTTTTGAGTATCTACTGAAGTAAATCGTAATTTTAAATATCTTGATCCTACAGTTAAAAATAATTAAATGCAAAGTTGTAATTCTTGGAATGTACCTATCCTTAGTTACTATTAATTTAATTGAAGCTAGATAAAAGAACTTGTTTGACAGATTTGCAATGCAATAATTATTTTTAAAACGTGTAATATTATTTATCAGTAGTACTTAAAGTTAATTGAACGCTGAAGAAACTTACCCACTTAATTGTGAATTTGTCTTGATAGTTTTATTGACAACTGATTATATCCAGCAGTGGCGTAACTAAGGATCGTTGGAACCAAAAATACAAAAACAATGAATTAAATAGTATTTAGTTCCCGCGAGCCCGCTACTATAGCACACCACTGCTTCTATTGTATTCTTATTGTTTATTGTCTATTTACAAACCCAATAATAAAAAATATTAGTTACCTCTTACCCAACTATGCTCATGACCGATAAACTTGTTGCTTAAAATCAAAGTAAACAGCTAATTTACCTAAGTAGTATTTTTTCACTACAGTAGTTTTATGAAATGGATATTAGTTAATAAACCAATTACTAGAATATAATTGGCATTTACCTTTCATTAATATTTTTTATGCAACACTCAAGTAGGTATATGTACATATTAGTATCAAATATAATAATACAGTTTATTTTAGGAGTAGTGTAAACCCCTATTACTCAATAAAGCAATATTTTATATTTCTTGAATTTAGAAAATTTATTTTGTTACATCTAAAAAGGTACTGAATGAGTTAGCCGAACAGAGAAAATTAACCTTTGAAATCTTATTTGTTCAAATTCCTGATTCTCTAATTATTTTAGAGAAAAAATGAAAACTACAAAAATAATACAGAGATTATTAGATCTCATCTAGCCTTTGTTAAAATTTTTATTTATCGGACTGGCCATGTAATGAATTCAATTTAATTTATATTTTCAAAAATAATCACCTTGGAAACTTACATGACCAGTCTGATAAATGAAACTTATAAAAATTTGAAACGCATTTTTTGGCCTTTTTAAGTAAAAGCTTGATGCAATCTAATGTTCTTATCGTTCCTAGATTTTATTTCTGCATTATTTTTGTGTCTAACAATTTTTCTGTAAAATAATTAGAGAAGCAGGAATTCACATAAATAAGTTTTTATATGTTAATTTCGGCAAACTCATTCAGCACTCTGTATCAACTAACAAAAGAGGTTTTAAAAATAATTAAATATTTAGTATTGTTACCTATTTCAATAATATAAATTAGATATAAAATTGAACCGCATAATTTTATTTCTAAATTTCTTCCAATTAGAAAAACTAAAAAAAAAAAAATTGTAAGCTTAAATAAACAATTTGTGGTAATAACCAATTAGACATCTTTGTTTTTTTGTTTTTACTTTCTATGACAAATTGCAAAATGAATTGTGCTTGTTAGACCAATTTATGATAGAGAAGTTTAAAACTTGTACGATGAGCTTATGTAATTACAGGGGATTATTATTATACATAACGATATTTAAATTAATGTTTATTAGTTGCCCGTGAGAAAACGCTTCGCAATTGCTTTATAACCGATAAAGAAAATTTTTGTAAAATTATTTGTAATCTGTGCTTTTATATTCTTCAACATGCCGTATTTATGGGTAGTAATCCTGAAATTACAAAAATATTTTATTTCAATGCTAATGATAAGAAGCTGATATTCAAAAAACCAAATAAATATTACGTAATAAAATTTTCCAAGACAATAATATCCATTACTGCTTTAAACTATTTTTCTTTATTTGAGTTTCTTTAACAATTTTTCTCAATTTACTGAGATTTCAGGAGGGTTATAAAAATACATTCTTACAAATGCCAAATTAAGAAATCAATCATCAAAAAATCGAATTTGAGCGTTCCTGACTTGTTTTATGTAAGAGATACTTGAAAAGAAAGGTTTATTCTAACTAGCATAAATTAAAACTAAGCAAAACAATTAAATTTAATTAAAATTATGTGAAAATGTAACGCAAAATAAGGAAAATTATGAACAACAATTATTAAAACTTTTTATTATTATTAATTTAATTAATTAAATTATTATCATTATTGTATTATTTTTATTTAAAAAAATTATATTGAATCTATGAATTTTCCACTAATATATAAAAAAGCACTGTAATTATGAAAATTTCAGAGTTTAAATGAAAAAAATTATTTTGATTTTTGAATTGTTAAATTATTCAAATTAGATAAATAATAAATATATTTTTTCAGTTTTATTTGCAATTTAATATAAAAGCTGAAAGATGTAAGCATTGGATGTTACTTTATCAAAAGGATTTTTTGAAGCTTTGCAACAACGAAATTTTACTATATTTTTGTATTTTACTCGGATTTAGCTGCTTATTTTCTTCTAATAGTGGCTCGTGAAAGTAGCTTAATAAGAATCTTAAATTAAGTTTTGCAAGAAATTAAAATTAATTGCATTAATTTAATTTAAAAGTCATTGCTCAAAAATAGATAGGAAGTACAGTGATAGAATTTTATGGTAAGTCCTGATTTTGAACCTACAGTACACTTACACATATAATTATTCTATTTTTATAAAGTCAATAGAAAATTTTATCAATAGTTTGTATTTTGTTTGGTAACTTAAATAAGATAATATACGAAAAGGAAAAATACCAGATTTCTTAAACTTGTACTATGTGTAAATAATTTCTTAATTTTATTTTTAAATTGTATGGGGTCTTCTTGAAAAACGCTTCATATATAGTCTGGATGGCATCCGCTTGAAGCGATTTCTGAGTGTACAGAGTACAAATATTGGGAGTAGAGTTATGCGTTCCTATCAAATTGTAATTACATCGTCTGTAGTGACAACTATTCAATCATCAAAGTTTAATCGACTACATTTTACAGTTAAATTGGTTAAAACCTTTAACGAAAAACTTAACTAAACGCTAAAATATCTGAATTTTATCTGTGACGAGGAAAGTTTATTTACCTATTATAATTAATTACCTTTGAATAACTGTTCTATGTAGGCTTCTGAACTTACAGCAAAACTCGAGAATGCATAATAAAAATAGCAAAATATTTGTTAAAATTAAAATTAGTAAAATTAGAAATACCAATTATATTATAGAAATTAAATATCAGCCAAAGACGATCGTTAATAGGATATAAGGAAAAAAAGACGAAGAAAAATTAGAACAAAATTAGAAAAAGCTAGAAAACATAAGAAAGAAAGTGAAAAAATTAAAGAAAAAAAGATGCAATGAAGACATCCCAAAAAATTTAAAAATACCTAACAGAAATTCAGCACTCAAGGTACTTATCTACCTTTCGGATATGGCAAAAATATTATTTTATGTGGATACCAGTTTTGTCCCTGTCCGACCAACATAGAATTAACACTCGGAAGTTTTTTACGACTTTGTTATATTGAAAAAAGATATCTAATCAGGGCATCATAAAGCAAATCTGTTATCAGGTTTGGATTTAAAAATAGAAGAATCGATGAATATTTCATTTATGAAAACTTAAAAACATTTTAGTTTAATTTTGTCATACATTTTTGATGGGATCGGGGAGGTGACTAGAAAAATAAATTAAAGACATTTAATTACATAATTATTATGTAGTTATGCTTATGGATACCAATTAGTAATCAGTAACCGATGGGGATTTCTAATGAATAGTAATTGAGGAACGGCAATACCATATTTAACTCAATTTCCATGGTAAAGTAAAAGTTACTATGAAAGTTGTTAAGAAGATCTTCTTATCTTTTTTGACCATCAAGTTTAATTATTTTTTGGTGCAATCCAATATCTTAGATGAAAGATACAAAGAATTAGTTATAACCATAAACTTGAAGAAATGAAATTCCCTACAAATTTTGAATCAACATTTTTAACAGCGCTACAAGGCAACAACGTGAACAAAAACTCTGTTTTTATATTTGGCGAAGATGTGGATTGTTTAGTTCTGCTGAGAGTATTAGCAACATCCAAAAGCCACATCTAACTTTTCAAACTGGGGAGATGCAAAACTACTGAATGACTGTATTCCGCGAATAGTTGAAAACAAAAAGAAGCAACTAAAATCATTCAGTTTCTATATACGTTTAGTGGTTGTGACAAGATATCGCTAGTTGGCAAGAACAACGACACAACTAAAAAAGCACCTTTTTCAGGAGAGTGTTTTAAACTTTTAGATAAGTATAACTTTGCAATTTTGCATTGTGACATTATTCACGGTAAGATAAGGCTAAATTCAGTCGATTCCTACACTTAACTAATTCTTGCCAAATTTTGGGTTGTGTCCTTATTCTTCCAAGGCAGCGATATATCGTCTCTCTTCTACCAAGAAAAAACACGAAACACTTTAAATAAAATTTGTTATACCAATGTTTTGAAAAATCAACGATAACCGGTGACCCTGGGGGTCATGCCCCCCTCAAAACGAACGTATTGTAGTGTTTTAAAGCAATGTATTTTCTAAATACCTTTATTTATTTCAATATTTTGAAATTTTTTTAGTTTGCTGTAGGACTATAAATGAAATTGATGTCAACCCATAAATAATTACTACAACTAAAAAATTGATGCTAATTTAAAGATTACTAAGAAACTGCACCATTCCGATTCCAATTAAAATCTTTTTATTAGAGTTGAAATTCTAAAAAGTAAAAGATCAAATCTAGATTTTTTTAATTTGTTTCCCTTTCAAGTAGATGCATTTTATGTAATTTGATTGCACTGCACTGTTTTTAATCATAAATATAATAATAAATATTAAATATTTAAATATGTATAATAAATTTTTTTTATGCTATAAAATCTTTTTTTTCTGAACAAAAAGATAGAAATTTAGATTTAATATTGAAAATACAAACAAGATTTTCGCTGTTCATACTTTCGTTCTGTATAAACCTTCTGTTGGGAGTTGTAAAATAATCCTATCTGTATGAAAAATAGTATATTGTGTTATTCGGATTACAAATGTCATTTTGCGTGACAATGCTCTTTATTTCTAATACTTGTTCGGAAATTGTCAATGGAATTGAACCATAAACTAATCAGAGCTATGGTTCATAGCTATACAATTATGGAAACAAATTCATTAAAATTTGTTCGTTAAAAGCTGTTCGTTTATAATGGAATCTATGTAACCGCATATACTTATTGTTATTACAAATACAAATAGCTAAAAACATGCATTTTTCAATTTGAAACAATCTCAAGAAGTAAACTTTGCGGCATTATTACTTCCAAGTTAAAAATATTACGATAACTGTAGATAGCCAATAAAATAAAGAGTAGTGCAGCTGACTGGTAATATAATGATATTATATTGTGACTTTTACACTGTACACACAAATGCAAATTATCAACAATATAAAGTAAGACCACATTGTAGTGTTTCCATTTTGTGCAGTTAAAAAAGTAGTAAATATCTTATAAGATGACTTTTGGTTTTATTATATAATTAATTCGATTTCTATTCTATTAAGCGTTAAATCAAAAATTCTTTGCTATAAATGCTTAATTGCATAACTAAAATGTTCAATCATTTGGAATATTCCCATTTTAATTTTCAATCATTACTGGGAGTAAAATTTCCACAACGGTAACGCGAACTAATTATATGCTTTAGTATAGATTATATTAATTCAATAAGATGTGCTGGTACTGTTATATGCACAGTCGTAAACTTTTAACAGTTGTATTTATTTTTCTTTGCACCTCTTATTAATGGTAGTCGTTCCTTGATTGTACACAAACGTAGTTACTAACATTGTGAATTAACTAAGGTAATAATTACGACAGCTGATAATTTTTTACTTGCACCAATGCAAAATTATAGATTGAAAGTTGTAAAATGTTAAAGTGGGTGCAGCTACCTAATTTTACGTTATCATTACCAGATATTTATCTAAATTTGGTAAGTCATTTTCTTAACCAGTAATTGCAAAAATGGTTATCGCTGTTAATTCGTTGCATATTTTTGAATAAAACTTTCAGAAATCACGTAATTCTATCAATTTATTAGTACCATTGTGTTTTCGTTGTGTTTAAGTTAAACACTTACGGTGTTTAGTAATTATAATCGAATATTTTGTTTTGTACGAATGCCTTTTACAACACAATTAGTTTTAAACAGACCGTATTCAATACATATTAATCACATAATTTTTTAATGCTTCTTTAAGCATGAATCGCATAGAAAATTTAAATGTAAATTTTTAATGAGGCATCTATTAAGAACGGCTAAATTATTTTACATTCTTAATTTAATAACATGAATCATTTGAAATTATCTATCGTATTGATAATTGTAATGTGATAGCTTTTCTCTCGATTGTCTGATACGCTTATTATTATAATTGCCACGAGGCACGCCAGTAACGGAATAAAATTAGTTTTTTTCATCACTTTTAATGGACTGGTAGTAGTATGTAGGTGAAGTAGTTTAAAAGTCCCTAGGTACTTTTTAAAAAAGCCTGAATGGAATGTTAATAATTAGGCTGATTTAATTAACGATGTCTGATGAACTAATGTTTTTTAATTTTGTTACAGGGATCAGATCCAAGAGTAGCAACATGTCGGGGAAAACTTCAAAGCAAACGGTCAAAATTGAATCAAGAAATCAACAAAGAATTACGGTTAAGGGCTGGGGCTGAAAATCTGTACAAGGCAACAACGAATAGGAAATTAAGAGAAACTGTGGCGCTGGAACTTAGTTTTGTTAATTCCAATCTGCAATTACTGAAAGAACAACTTGCCGAATTGAATTCCTCAGTAGAGCTGTACCAAAGCGATAGGTATGTAAAAAAACAATAAATTTTAAGTTATTGGGTTAAGTATACTTAAGTTATTGTCAATCGGCTATTCCGCATGTTAGTTTCTCTCTTAACCTACTACGACGACTAGCTTTGAGCTGTAATTTCAGTTTTAACATTTTTAGAGAAATTCTAACATTCAGTTTGGAGCAATTTTACTTGCATGTATTTTTATGGACCAGTGCATTGCATTAACAATATCAACAACCAATTTCGTAAAAAACAGTCGCAGAAGCAAAGTTAAGTAGCGTTACAGTTATATTTTAAGAAATTCATCTGAAGCCAAAGCAATAAGCAACCGTAATTTCTACAATGTAGGTCGAGATATAAGATGGCTCTAGGCAAAATGAGAAATGTGTTAATATAATCCTACCAGTTCTGATGGCCTTCGATCTTCACCTAACACCTACAGTAATTGTAGAGACAAAGTGGTTATTACATATACGATGTTGATTTATGCATATGAAAATTGCACTTCCACAGCACGCTTACCCACTGACCTACATCAAAATTTGTAATTTTGATTGAGTGCGTTCATCTTGTTTGGAATTTCATATAAATTGTAATAATATACATACATAATTCTTTAAGAAGAAAGCCTAAATACATGCAAAACCGATAAACGTAATTGCTTCCATTTATAACTACAATTATCCATCAATAAAACTTCAGCTTTCTCCTACTAGTATAGTAAAATATTGGGCACATTTTACGTTTGATATTTTTTATGAATAAACAAATTAAACAAAAATTGTGCCAATTTAAAAAAACAACTTCACTTTTTGCATATTGTGTGCCAGTTCCAATTATAACAATTTCAAAGTAGGTATTACCGAGTTTGGAAAAGGTTTAGAGCATGTTAAGGTTGTCCCTAGTTAAACGGACGTAGTCCGGAAGTGACATCAAGTAACAAAAGTGGTTAATAACTACTACCAATAATTTCTGTAATCCTCGTGGTTGTCGTGGAGAGTTCAATTGCTCCGAATTTGCATTATGGGATAGATAATTTTTAAATGCAACACTTCAGTTAGTTTATGCAACAATAATCCAAAAGTTCACTAGCTGATAAGCAGCGGCGGTTGCTGAACTATTATAATATTACAATTTTTAAAGAAAGGAAAAAGTGGAATTTCGATTGTGAGATCTATCATAAGAAAGATACTCCTTCCACAATATATTAACGTGGAACGTTGGATTAAAAAGACCAGCTTCCTTTTCGCACTATGGTCTGCCAGCTAGTTTCGGAAACGGAGACCACTCAGTAGTGGGTTTCTGTGGTGACGAATTTTCAAATAAACTTTCTAAACCAAAATAATCCAAACTTCTAAATTCTTTTTCCACAATCCAAATTAATAAAACAAATCTTTTAAATAATTTTTAAGTAAAACTTCTATCTAAAATTCAATTGCAATCGCAAGTGTGTTCTATCAGTTCATGTGCCGCACTATCCTAATATATAAAATTCCAGTACTCTGCTGGTCCTGCTCCACACTCTCCACACTCTCATTGGTCAATTCTTAATCCAAACCGGGAAATTTAAATTTTTAAATATAGAAAAACAGGGAATCCCCCAGTAGCGGGAAACGAAATTAAATGTTTAAATATTACACCGTTAGGAAGGAGATCCACCGTCTAGCTGCCCGTTCGCCAACAGGCTTTCCAGCTAGTCTATACATAATTTTACGAGGTTTTCCAATTTAAATTCTATTATCAATTCAAAAAGCAATTAGAATATCCAATCGTCCAATTTTATTTTTCTATTTAATTAAAGAGTCCAATTTTACTTTAATCCTCTCTAAATCCAAACTTTCAAAATTTTCAAAAATCTAAAACTACCGTCCAAACTTTGATCGATTTTCATACAAAAATAAAACGAAAAAAGATATTGCTCACTCAAATACCAATTTAATTCTCAAAACCAAATTAAAAATTTCTTAGGACCTTAACAAAAATACGTCCTTGTGCCTCAATGGATACGGCTAGAAGGGTAAATTCTTAAATTATTCAATTAATAAATCTTTTTTAAATTTCATACTTGATCGAGAATCGAACCTGCGACTACGGTATGCTATGTTGATTTCTCTATCGTACCAACACTTCCTAGCACGAAAAAACTCACAAAAATTCAAAAATTCATAGAATTTACAAAAATTTAATAAATCAAATTTTATACATAAAATTAAACAAGATCCAATATTTACCCAATATCAAAATTATTTAAAACAAATTCAAATCTCAAAAGTACTCTGCACAGCAAACAAAAATTTAATTTTTCCAAACATTTCCAAAAATTATTTGGTAACATGGCAATATATTATGAAGATAGTTTAGCCATCACATAAACCATAAAGTTTTAACTGATAATAATTACTCCGAAGAGATTTTATATCAGGCACAGAGTAATCCCAATGACTATGCATCGACTGAAACCTCCGCATAAATATACGCTGCTATCGATTAAGCGAGGAATTCCAATATATTGAGCGCATAAGAAGGACTCAGTTCCTTATTATTGATTATTTTTTAATTTAATAAACGCTTAGTTGGGTTTCATACTTGGGCATTATACTTTATGATGAAAAGCTACGAGCTGCAACTGCTGATAAGATATTAAGGTATCCGTAAGAGGATAAGAAGGTCCTGGGTTCAATTCCGCGCAAAAACAGTTTTTGGCTTTAGATCCCTTTATATCATACGATACAAAATATGCTATATTCTGCTACCTTGCTACTAAAAACTATTACTGCGGGAGCGTTACCATCTCACTTGAAAACCTTTGAATTTTTGTTGCATAAACTAACTGAAGTATTGCACTCAAACTTTTAAACGCTATTTTTTCAGAAACGGTTGCTCATAGCACTTACAAAACAGGCGTTTGCTTAATTTTAGTGCTCTTTCACCTTGTTAAAGCATATCCCGATCCTACAGTTACACTTGAGTGGTTCCCCTTGTTAGGCACGAAATTCATAAACCTCCTTATATATTTTTAAGAGTGCTTATCGGAACGAAGTATGTAGTAAGTAATTATTGTGTCCTGTTTGCAAAAGGTTTTTCGAGTTAAGTATGTTAACCTTTTCAAATGGTTTTTATATTTACTACTGAAATTCTTGTAGAATTTGAAAAATGATATTAAAGTGAAGCGATTAAGCAGAGATTTTCTTCAATTCCATCTTGAACCCTTTAGTACCCAAATTCATGTTTCGGTTCAAAAAATTATTATTAGGCTAATTTTACGTCAAATTTTTTTTTTTTTAATAAACCTCCCTAAGGAGGTCTTGGGACCTAGAATCGGTGAATTACCCATTCTGTTGACCGTGCGTGTACTCGACGTAAATAGTTTGCATTATTAAATTTAATTTAAAAGCAAAGATCACACCTTGCTAAATCTGCAATTTTCGAGTTTTGACTTCTTCAGGAATGTTTTTATTGATTGGAACGATTCAAAAATCCCGTCACTTTGGATCGGTAATTTTAGAGTTGACGCAGCTTCAGGAATGTTTATAATGAGTAGATATAACTTAATCTAACATTTTCGAGTGACATTTTCATGCTAAAAAATAATTGTATACAATAAAAATACGACATGAGCAAAGCAACCCTCATAGGAACAGCCAATCAAATACGTGCATTTAGTTTTTGGCCATTTTCCGCGTATTTCTTCTTAACTATCATAATATTCTTTGAAGATTTTTAAAATCGTGACCAAATAAAGCCAGTTTGAAGTTTAGCTAAAACAACAAAAAATATAACTATATGTTGTGAAATACCGCTGTTAGCATAAAGAACAAATAAAAAAGAAATTACATGAAATAAGGAAACAAAAACTCTCATTACCATACGAAATTGTCTTCCTGGATTCCTAAATTTGAGAGTAGATTAGGATTTGAACTGCTGATTTTGATCATTTAAACTGAAAAATTTTATTTAAAAAATAAGCTTTGTGCTAGAAAAAATACGATTCATTTGAATGGTGTAGATCTGAAATGCTACATTTGTATATTTTTGGTTTGGAAAAGTTGTTCTGTAAGTGCCGAATTATTACGCTCCAGAAAGTGCATTAATTCTTAAAATAATTGATTTGCCTTAAATAATATAATTTTTATTGCAAATTGTTTTATGCAAACTTTGTGGTTAACCATTAATCTTCGTATTTAAACAGCACCTACTAAATATGTAATTTATTCCAGTAATTCATTTCGTAAAGAAAGTGAAACCAATAAATGAATTTTCTAAAATAATTGTTATTATTAGAAAGCCTCTAAGCTAACAATAAAGGAAGGATATAATTAAGGACCTATTTCTAGGGAATTTAATTTAAGTTCTTATGTTAAAAATTACTATAATACAACGTAGAGTTGACCGTCAAATAAACGTAACAAATACGTATAATTATGATAACTTCAATTAAATCCAATAGATTTAATCAAATATATTCCATTTTAACTGCAGATAAAACTTTTCTAAAAAATTTTAATTATCTTTTGCAGTACCGATTCGGTGATGCCTATGATCCCACTTGGATTAAAAGAAACTAAAGAAATTGATTTTCGAGATCCATTTAAAGATTTTATCTTAGAACATTACAGCGAAGATGCAAGTTTATATGAAGATGCCATCAGCGATTTTATGGATACAAGACAGGTATGAAATTTTATATTATTATAATTGACACTATAATTGCTTTTCATTAAAAAAAATTAGTTAGTATAGCAGTAACCGTTAAAATATTTGCAGCTTGTGCTTTTCATGACAATTAACTAATTATAGAAATTGAATTAAAAAAATTAATTGTTTGACTGTTACGTAACAGTTATTTATAACTTTTAGATGTGCAACGAAACTGTTACACAGTGCCATCTGTTTGAAAATCATGATGTTTTGTTCTGAAAATAAAAGTTTGAATTGAAATTTGTACCGTTGATGCAACTTTGTTTACAATTTTTCAGGCCATGAGAACACCACTACGTAACAATTCAGGAATTGGATTGTTGTTTCGCTATTACAACCAACTGTATTTTGTCGAAAGAAGATTTTTTCCTCCGGACAGATCGTTGGGTATATACTTCGAGTGGTACGACTCATTAACAGGTCTGTCTTCTACTCATTTTTTTTTTGGCCAGAAAATTGATTTATTTCTTTGTAGGGGTTCCATCGTGTCAAAGAACAGTAGCTTTTGAAAAAGCCTGCGTTCTCTTTAACATTGGAGCAATATACACACAGATTGGTACAAAACAGGATCGATGCTTATCCAAAGGTCTAGATTCTGCAGTGGATAGCTTTCTTCGAGCTGCTGGAACTTTCAAATACATTCACGAAAATTTCACAAATGCACCTTCAATGGATTTGGGACCTGAAATGTTAGAAATGCTTGTTCAACTTATGTTGGTAAGTGTCAACTGATATTAAACGAATTATGTTTATAAATTCATCATTTTAGGCACAAGCACGAGAATGCCTGCTCGAAAAATTAGAACTTCAGTCTAGAGAAAATCGCCCAATAGATATCTGGTTAGACTTAGCACAGGAAGCAGCCCAATTATCGCAGTGCTACGCTGGAGTGTATCAGTACATAGATCACGAATCGGTACGCGATTACGTACCATACAGTTGGATATCGTTGATTCAAATTAAACGTGAATATTTTAATGGAATGGCGCATTATCATGCTGCAACTGGTGTTCTCCACAAAGAAGCTGCTCACATGTCACCAACTACCAAAGATATACTGCAATTTTTGCATAGCGAGACAAGTACAACCCAATTAAACATTCGCATCCCAAAAGATGATTCGGAAAGAAGATTGTTAGGTAAATCTCATTTACGTGAAGCGCTAGTTTTACACGAAGAATGCCAAAGATTACAACGGATGTGCCGTGAATTAAAAACTAAACAAGCTTTAACGTCAGTACTAAGAAGTGCTCATCGACAAACGTTGCAAGCATTTACTTCCAATGAAAAAGAAGATGATTTTAGAGATATGCTAGATCCTCCCGATATTCAGGGTACGTCTGGTTTATAAATTTAAAGGTATACCTAATATAATATTTAACTTTTAGCTTCCACAAAGTTTCAACTTTCATTAACAACACCTGATTTTGCTCAATTTAAAGTAAACGATTTGTTTAGAACGTTAGGACCCATTGCTTTATTTTCGGCTAAAAGGCATTGGACAGCTCCTCGTACGATACAACTTCATCGAGGACGAAATAGCGATGGGTTTGGATTTTCTGTACGAGGAGATGCACCCGTTATAATTGCTAATGTCGAGTCAAATTCTCTTGCAGAAGTATGTAACAAATATTGCTAGCTTGCATCGATAATAATAATCTTTGAATTTTTAGTTTGGTGGAGTTAAAGAAGGTGATTTTATTGTGTCGATTTGTGAGAAAGACGTGAAATGGTTTTCTCACGAAGAGGTCGTTACGCTTATCAAAGCCACTGGTGATTCCCTTAGTCTTAAGTTGGTAACACCTATGGATAGAAATTATCTCAAGGTAAGAGTAAATGTAGTTTTTATTCCGGATTATGCTAATAGTTATTTTTAGCCTTCCAAATCTAATAAAGGTTCCATATCGACACACAGTAGTAGTTCAGGAGTGTCCAGTGGTACCTCCAGTCCATCGGGCTCGGTAGCTCAACACACAAATAAACGTTTAACTTGGAATATATTTAAACGACATTCAACATCAAGAGAAGGTAAAGATTTCTACGATAATGTAATTTTGAGATAACTTCTAGTTATTTAATTTTACATTACCTGTACAAAGAAGAAGGATACAAACGAATTAGTCCAATACAAAATTATATAGTAAAAAATTTTTTTTGTTTTATTTCAGTTATTTAATTAATTATGTAAAATATGTACTTACATCACAAATTAAATACCTAGGTACCTATTTATTTTTTATTATTATCAATTAATTTGAATTAATTAAAAAATTTACGAATTACATTTAACTTTCTTATTTTTAAGTATTTTTTATTTATTTTGGCAAATTAAAAATTAAAAATTATTTTTAATTTAACCACTTTGTAAATATTAGTATATTATTTGTAAATTTTTTAAATTAGCGACAAAGACTGATATAGAGTAAAATATATTTTATTTATCAATAAAACGATAATTATAAATACATTTACAAAATATTTTTGATGTCTTATCAAAAAATATTAAACCTATTTAAGAAAAATATTTATGTTCAATTTAGTCAATTTACTATATTATGATTTATGTTATTTTTGTTTTAAATAAATATGATTAAAAAACAAATACTAGTTGTTGCCTGAATTTTTTTTAGTGTTTTGGTATGGCGCGAGTACAGTTCAACGTCAGTTCAGTTTGGTTCGTCTGTACTGTACTATGGTCTCCCGCTTGCTACCACGCCAGTGTATTCTTACGAAACAAACCAAAAGTTCTCCGTAAAATAAGTAAATATTACATTCCAACACTTCTTCTTCGTCATCTATAAAAAAAGTTTAAAGTTTTTACCCCGGCAGGATTTGAACCGGGTATGTCGACTTTAATAATTAAAGTATAATATCATTTAGCTTTTTAATCAATGTCAACTTCAAATTAAATTTTAAACCTTGGCAGTTTTTCTATATCCACGTCAACTATTAAAAAAAAAACAATTATGCATCTGCTTCATACTCACAATGACGTTAAACAAACTAATTTCTATAATCACTTATTTTGGCTTTTGCCAACTTAAAATGAAGTCTTATTTTTTCTTAAAAAGATTAAGGTTAGAAACAGGTGTCTGCCGTTCATTCTTGCAAATTATGAAAATATTAAAATTTATGCAAATGCGATCACTTCGTTGGAATTAAGGCGAGATATCAGATCTGTGGTCATATGTCCAAATCCATTTTTTGATAGAATTAGATACTCAACAATAGGTGTCAACTGTATTCTTACGATACAAACCAATAGTTCTCTATAAAATAAGTAAATATTACTTTCAATAACTTCTTCTTCGTCATCTACTTCTTGACAGAAGCGTCCTGATTTTTTAAAGACGGCTCGAATAAAGTTTTTACCCCTCCAGGATTTAAAACGGGTATGTTGAGTATATCGACAAAGATCAAGATTTATAGAACATTGATTAGACCTGTAACGACGAATGGACTAGAACTACTCTGCCTGACAGAAGCGGAAGAGGGAAATCTTAGAATGTTTGAGAGAAAGATTTTGCGAAAAATAATGGGTCTCGTGAAAGTGAGAGATGAACAATATTGAAGAAGAACAAATGCAGAGCTAACAAGTGATATATGAGCCTCTGATATAGTCAGACATGTGAAAACTTTAAGATTAGGATGGCTGGGACATATGGAGAGAGCGCAAGAGTAAAGACCAATGAGGTGGAAGCCCGACGTGAACAGACCAAGGGGGAGACCGAGGAAACGATGGAGAGAAGACACGATTGAAGATCTGAGAAGGACTGGAGAAATAGATTGATGAACAGAAAAACAGAAAAAAGTGAGGATGCAAGGACAGATGAAAGGATTTAAAAGATATTTTGAAGTAAGAAAAGAACATGGGGACCACGATACACTTATTACCGGTATGCTCACCCGCAGGTTAATTCTATCCTTCTCGCACTATTTGACATCAGCTTGGAGCCAGAAATGTCAAATTTGCAATATTTATTACGTTTTTCAACCACTTCTAGGATTATTATGTTAATGAGGTGTAATATAATTGAAATTGATATTGTTTGACTTTTTATTTTTATAAAATAATCTTAAGATTTATAATTAAAATTCAAGCGTATTATAATAAATATTTCCAACGTGACGTCAATGCGCAGAGCAAACGAGTTTTAATTTCTTACTGAGCATACCGGTATAAGTGTATCCCGATGGGGATTAATCCACCTCAACAAATAGGATTTGGAAACATTGGAAAATGTGGCCAAATTCCTTTGGGAATATAAAGCAGGAAGAACAAGAAGAAGAATGTTGACTTCAATAACTAGAGCGATTTGTCATTTAGCTTCTTAATCAATGTCTACTTCAAATTAAATTTTATACCTTGGCAAGTTTTCTATATCCAATTGATCCAAGTCAACTATCAAAAAAATTAATTATTAATAGCTATGAATTTCTCTAATCACTTATTTTTGTTTTTTCCAACTTAAGATGAAGTCTTTCTTCTTAAAAAGATTATAGGTTAGAAACATGAGTCTGCGTTCATCATCATAAATGCGATAACTGCGTTGGAATGAAGGCGAGATATATCAGATATGTACAATAAAAACATTTTAAACCTCCGACAATAAATTATAAATAAATATGGCTGCTTATGAAATGTAAGTGTATTGCCTCTTTTGTATTCCTTTTATTGTAGTTTTAACATATTGACAACTCCTATGTATGTTCTCTTGAGACTGATGATGGGAATATTGTAAAGATTCCCAAAACGCGTCTTTCTTAAATATATGACTTCGGAAAATAGACCTTTTATTTGTTTCTATAATAAAATATATATGTTACGGTCAATGTTGACAATTTGGCCATTAACGTCAATGGTCGGACAATAACGTCAATGCCCAGCTTAGTTGGGCACTAACGTCATTGACCGGCCAATGACGTCAATGACCATACATTTTGGGCAATGTTGACATTTAAAATTGTACATGTGGTTTTTGCATCATTGCCCGGGCAATGACGTTAATGTCAAATACAAGGTGGACAATGATGAAATTACTATTCTACAGATTCTATATTCTATCACTCTTTCAGTTTTGGCTGGCGCAACTACAGCAAATCACGGATCCATCACAAAATAAATTAATTAAATTTAATTAATTTTTCCTCCGGGCCACTTTGGTTGACGCAAACAATTGACAAAAATAATTGTCTCTCGTTGAAGTACATCGCCATTTTGCTGTTCCTTATAGTAATTATTTTATAATATCATCATTGTCCAATCCATTTTGGCCATTAACGTCATTGACCGGCCAAAGACGTAAATATTACAATCATATCAAAATATTTACATCATTGTCTACCGTTAACGGCCATTGACGTCAATGCCCAATTTACGTCATTGACCGTAACATATTCAATAAATAACTTTATAAAAGTAAAAGAAGGGAGCGGGGTTGTAATGCTACGTGACTGGTAAAACCTTTTCTCTGATGATATCGAGTATCAGTTTTTGGCATTACTTCTGTATACACTTCGCTTTTGTTTGTATCGTATTGTTGTTATTTTCTTATTAACTTTTAAGTATCAAAGACTAATTTACTTGACATTATAATAATAGCAATGTTTAAAATCTGCTATCGTAGAAAAAGACCTTCTTTAAAATTCAGAATTTTAATAATCTTATCAATATTTTAGAAAACCCAAAAATGCACTAAACACATTTCAGAACTAAAATGTTTTTAAGTTAACACATGTAAAATACACTGTAAGTATAAATTCGCAAAACGTTTTCACCATACTATGGCATCATCAGGCGATGAATTAGTTCATAATTTATAAAATTTATAAAATATTGATATGATTAATATCGAGTTACATTACTTAAACCACGTATCAATCGATTATAATTTTAATAATTCTTCTTAAATATGACACTATTCCCACTATATATTGATTGCTAATATCTTGAGATTGGTTAAAATTCGAGTGCTTTCTATGTTAAATACTCTAGTCGCTCATTCTAAAATAATTTACTCATGAAGGGCGCATGATTGGTTGACAACAAATGACCTTTTTTGCGATTTTTCAACGGAATGTCACAATTTGCGATTTGTAACAATTAGTAGTTTTGCCAACTGTTCAGTGAAAATTGCCAACTTTGCCTTTTCCACCAACTAATTTTCTACTTTCTCCAAAGTTGGATTATTTAAAAACGTGTTTTCGTGGAGGGCGCATTCAAAAGCCGTTGGGGGCGCACGTGCGCCCGCGGTCACAGGGTTGCCGACCCCTGGATGAAGTGAACAGCTCTGTTTACTTTTATTAATTCTGGTAGCTTTATTGAAACTCAACTACACTTATTTTTTTACCTTTATTACTGGCCACTCCAGTGGTGCTTAACGCTTAATGAGAGTCTAAATAGTTCTGGAAGAACTACTTAAGTCGAAGAAGACTGTTAGTTACCTGTGACGAGTACACTTCTTTAAAAAATAACCAGCACATTTTAAGGATTACTAAGGAGCCAAGTGGTTTTAAAAATAATAAAGAAACGAAAACGAGGGAAGGAAAAGCAAATCTGGACGAGAGAAGGAAAAAATGCGAAAATAGCAAATAACTAAAGCAAAACAAAGTTGAAGAAATAGAATAAAAGCAAAAGTTGAAAAAAAGAAGATAAACTAAATCGAAAGAAGAAATGAGAAAGACAAGGCAAAACAAAAGATTGTCATGTAGACTTGGAGCAAGAAGGTGTAGTCGAGAAAAGAAATACTTTTACTGAATCTTTATCTGGTCAATCGATTTTCGTCGGGTGAGGTAGTACTTAATTGTCGGGAGGAGGTGATAGATAATAGGAGCAAATTATTTATTTATTCAGGTTTATATTATTTCTCCAAACATACTCGCTTAATAATAAAAAATCTTCTTTAAAACAGCTGAATTCTTCAATTGTGGAATTTTATACAGAAAAACTACTAGCGTTGAGTCTATACCTTTCACAGTACGATTTCGAACACATGAAAACAGATTTGGAGCAAACTAAAACAGACTTGAAAACATGAAAACAGATTTGGTGAAAAATTTTTCAAATCCCTCTGTTTTCATTAGCTCCAAATTTGGTTTCATTTGCATCGACTGCGTTTTAATTTCGCCAAATCCGTTTTCATTTTGTTCCAAATGTTTCAAATTTCTTTTCACTTGTTTCAGATCTGTTTTCATTTGCTCCAAGTCTGTTTTCATTGGTTCTAGATCTGTTTTCGTTAGTTCCAGGTTTGTTCCCATTTGAAATTGAATATTTGTGGATTTCAAGCGAATGATGGAAGTTGGAGGAACAGCGACAAGAAGAAGTAAGTAACTAGAATAAAAAAAGCGTCTTTGGCGTACATAATTACTGACAACAAAATCGTTGATGTTCCGGTTCTGTAACTGAACGGTTTTTAATCTTACCCTTAATGGTGGCAATCATTAACCTAATTAGTTTTATCTTTCTTTACATTATTTTATTTTTTTCTATAATTTTTACGTTTGTTATCAATGTCGTAATACTGTACTAAAAGGGTTCTTAACTCGACGAAAGAAGAAGAAAATCAAAACCAGGAAATGCAAATAAATTTTTTTCTACACTTCATAAACTATAACCAAAAAAATTAAATAAAACTTGATTTGACTTGACCCTTAATCGATGAAAAGTACTGCAAACGACCGAGCCACTAAGAGTTTAAACTTAGATTTTTAAATTGACAATACAGAGTGGTGCGAATCAAAAGTACAACTTTGAACAAATGCCTGTACTGTAAAAGAAAATTAAAACTTGAAACGAAACTAAAGTAGTACATTTATCGGTAATGTAAAAGAAATGTAAGACATTGCTTGAAAGAGATTCTAGCGCTTCAAGTGCTGTATTTCTCAAGAATGGCTTTCCCGAAAATACGAGGCAAAGCAGCTGCAGGCAAGAAAATAATGTAAAAATCTAAAAACATTCCCGTGATATCAACCATTAGTCCTTACTTGTTTAGTATCAAAAAAATTTTTCATCCTATTACATTTTTTGGTCGTTGAACTTGAGCTCCTAGGTGTTAAAATACAGGAAAGATCAACCGCAGAAATGGATGGTTTGGCAGAGAAATATTTATTATGTAAATGTGAAGAGGAACAGGCAACAGAATACGTAACAAAACCCCAGGTGTCCAATAACATGCACCGATGAGGATGTTGCAATATCCGCAATGTGGATATGGCCCATATTTAGGCAAAGACTATTTACTATTTAATTCTGAAAGTTTTTACGCTAAGTGGTTTGTTAATGATGCTTCTAGCATAAATAATATAATAAATTCGAAAAATTCACTGAGTGCATATCCATCAATGTAATTTTTAACGCCGCGGGCTCTCTGACAGTTAGCCTAGTTTTGAATTTTACCGAAGTGTTTTGAAATTTACAAAATATCGTTTATAATATTTTTTCGACTCTGTTTTTTTAAATTTACAAATTTAAAAATAATGAAAACTTCTTATGATTTTCTAAACCTGTGTGACTAACTTTTTGATGTAATTTAATTTGAAAAATGCGGTAACCTTCATCATTAAATAGTGAAATAAATTCAACCAATTCGAGATGTAGTAAGCGACGCTTATGTGGAGCGTCGTTTGACGTCATTTGAACGCGCGTGCTCGCGACGTCTGCCAACATTGATTATTTCTACCGTGAATATCGCAGCAACGCAGACATGAATCCGTTCCGTGCGTTTCAAAACATAAATACTTAACATTAATTAAATGTGTAAAAATTAGTTTATTAAGATAAAAGAAAATCAAAATATAATTTGTGTTGTTAGTTTAGTATTAGGACAGTTTTCTTCTTTGGTTTTTAAATCCTTAAATTGTGCGTGTATAATTCATCTCAGCTGCAAAGTTTAACCACCAAATTTTAAATGAAAAATGAAAACATCGTATTTCAATATGATACAAATTTCAATTAATGTTCAATTAAAAATGTTATAAAAGTTAAATGGTGTAATTTTGACGAGTTTGTTTGGGTGTCAGAAGCAACAGCTAGCATTATCGATGAAGAAGTAGCTAGTAACATGAGCCTTAGTAAAAAAAATGATATGTATTCAAAATGCAAAGTGATTTTAAAATTTTTCTTCGAGTGAAATTAAAAGTATAACCAAACCACAATAATGGGAAATTCGTGTAGTAGCGGCCAGGCTCATAAAGACAAAGACAACATGTCTCAAAAATCGGAGGAGTGAGTATTATAACTAAACTTTTTTATTACTTACGAATTTTTTACATTTGTCACCAATATTTAAATATATTTTTAAATTTTAACAATTTCAAAAGCGCTATTTTAGTGTCAATATAATTTGAAATTCATGCCAAAAACACCAACTTACGTTGTGTGTATTTTTTAAATAAAATTTTGCATTTCAATTTAAGCATTTTACGTTCAAAATTATCCATTAAGAATATTTTTATGTTAACGAGGCATTAGGTCAAGCGGTTAAGCCCCGGAGTTTTTGATGGGTCATAACCCAGTTTCAATAAAAAGTGTAAGTTTTCATTTAAAGACAAGTCCCAATGGGCTAGGTCATATTAATGTCATTTTTAGTACCTTAATTAAGAGTTTTTAATATTCTCTTGTCCATTTGCGACTTCATAAAATGCCAAAATTATTAAAATTTACTAAAAGAAGCGCAAAATGTGATGTTTCTTGCATTATTTTTTAACCACGCCTTTTTTGAATAATCCTTTGACCTCACAATTCTTTCAACATCAAAAAACTTCATTAATTTATTGTTGGATAATTTAGAAAAAAATAGTATCGCAAAAGCATATTAACTTTTAATGTAATTTCAATTTGTTTCATTATACTCTCCGAGTTCGTTGACATCAAAATAATACTCTATAATATACATCTAACTTCAAATTAATTTTCGCTTCCTGTGCAATCCCTTTGAGAATTTTGCAGAGCTTTTACAAATTTAACGAGTAGAATTTTGGTTCTGCATGAATATACTATTGACCTATTCAGTGTTCTGTGAAGTACAAATTACCTAAATTAATTAAAATAAATATTTCGAAATTCATAAAATTACAAAAAAAACGGAAGTGTTTTGTTTCTTGTGGTTCTGCCTGTTTAGCGAAAATAGCGGAAATTTTTTGAAGCCGTGGTTTGAATTCCACGTTCGCACACCTGTTTGATTTTTTCATTCGAAGATCGAATGAGTCGTGCATTGGCATCCGATCTTTGTACTCGCTTGTCCAGATAGCAAATAAACATAAATTAATAACAAATTACATAAGAAAAAGATGATGTAAACACTATTATCATTCAAACGAGGAAAATAATACTAATTTGTAATAATCATAAGTTGCACAATTATATTTACTTTAATTATTTAATCATTATTTCGTTGCCACATAATTATGATTATTTGAGTACTTCTCGAGAAAACCAGAAAATTAATGTTAGCACCTGAAGTGACGTTTTAAATAGACACGTTTAATAAATAAATTTTATTACTGTTTCTCATATTAAAAGTATTCAGCTGCTAAATATTACTGAAAACCTAAAATACTATCTACTCTCACGCATCTTCTATTTATACCCAACTTCGCGGTTATAATCGCATTGGGACACTGGACACCGACACTCATTATAACTGAGATATGGGCTTTTTCCAAGATTTTGTAAAATTAAATTTTAAGCCATCAATAAAATTTGTTGCCCAAATTTTTTCTCTCCTTTTTTCTATTATGTTTTAAGATAAAACAACAACCGTAAGAATGTAGTATTTATAGAAGTTCCAATATAGTAAGGTAAATAGTAAAAGTTTTCAATTGGAAAGTTACTCGATCGCAATGAAATGAAAATTAAATTAACATTTTCATCTGAATTAACAATTTTTCAAAACGCGGAATGAAAAATTTAACATGGCTTGTGAGATAATCTCATTTTGTAGGTCAATCATGTGTGAGGCGAATCACGTACCAATACTTGTATTAAAAACCTGCCCGATAATAAAATAAGAAATTTTAAAATTTTGCCAGTTATTGCAAAATAATCGTTATTTGTCTAGGGATAAAATTAAATGATTCTTGAACCAATTCCACATCTCCTCGATGTTTCATTGGGTTCCACAAAATTAAATTTGTCAAGTTTGTTTAATATAAAGTAGTGTTAACGATTTTATCGATTCTATTTTTAATATTTTATCAGTTGATCAACTTTTAACATTTTAACTGTTGATATACATAAAATGTATTTAACCCTTCATGTTAATAACCTTAACGGAGGAGTTCCCTATTTGGTTTTCACGCAGAAAACCTTGGCGAACGATACAATTTCAAGCCCAGATACGAAACGTCACTAAATTGATAATAAAATAATTTGTCGACCTAGATTAGAACAATAAGTGTAAACAAAAACCAATTTAATTAAATGCTTGCCAACCACATCCAGCTTCCCGTTGCTCATCATTATGATTTATTAATCCTACTGACCTCCTATAAATAATTGTATTGATGGCGTGCACAATTCACCAGTCAGTTTACGTCATTTGTGTGACGTCACAGCTATGCACGATCCCTAATGCTAAGATCCTGTGACCTAATTTCTCGAAAACTAGGACACGGGCAATGCCACGAAATGTATTTTTCCATGATAACGCCCAAATCTATTTAAGAGAGAAAATGAAAATTAATCGCCTTAATTTTGTTTTAAAAGAAAAACAGGAGAAATGGAATGGAAATATTACGAGCGTAATAAAATATTTTAAAACAAATGTATTTAATTAAAAATGATGATTTTAATAGCCAAATTTTCTAAATAATTAATAAATTCTTTTTATATAGTCGCGATCAAAAGTAAGTTGGCAAACAGTTTTTTTCCAATAATTTTTTCAAATTTCAATATTTTACTTTAATTTTTCTAATATGTATTCTTTAAAAGCCTTTAAATTAAAAAATATAAATATAATTTTCTAAATAATTTTATTAAACTGAAAAAATTCAAAAAAAAAAATTTCGAAATACTTCTATTTGGCAAGTTAACAAAGGGCTCTTAAAAAAAAATAAATAAATATAAAAACTATAGTTTAAAAACATTTAGTACTTTGTTGCAAACCCTTTTGCAGCGATAACAGCTTTACATCGTGAATGCATCGAGTCAACAAGGTTCTCTAAACTTTGTAATGGTATTTTTGACCATTGATTCTGTAGTACTTCCCATAATTGAGTGGCATTACTATAATTTTCACTTCTTATTCGACGATCGAGCTCTTCCCATAAATGCTCTATGGGATTCAAGTCGGGAGATTGACTAGGCCACTCTAAAAGACGAATTTTAGCTTTATCCATGTACTCCCTAACATGCTTCGAAGTGTGTTTCGGATTATTATCCTGTTGAAAGATCCAACCGCGTGGCATCTTGCCATGGTGTAGCATATGATCCCTCAGTATGTTGGCATACATAAACCGATCCATAATACCATAAATTCTGTGTAGAGATCCAACGCCATCTCGAGAAAAGCAACCCCACACCATGACGTTTCCTCCATCATGTTTTACAGTAGGAACTTGATATGCAATATCATGTATTTTACCTTTTGGACCTCGGATATACTTAATACCATCCGAGGAAAACAAATTAAACTTACTTTCATCACTCCAAAGAATTTTGGACTAATCCTTCGTTTCCCAGTGTAAGTGATTTTTAGCAAACTTCAGACGGGCTATCCGATTCTTCTTTGATGTAAGTGGTTTCTTAGAAGGACGTCTGCCAAATAGTTCAGCTGCATGTAGTCGACGTTTCGCAGTCGAAACATGAATCTTTTCTTCGCGATTTTCGTTAAAATTTTTAACAATTTGTGTAGCCGCTAGACGAGGATTTTTTTTTTTGCTTCACGAACCATCATTTTATCTTCTCTTTTGGTTGTTTTTCGTGGTCGCCCGGTTCTTGGACGTGTCTTTGCTGATCCATAATTATTATTTTTATGATACCAGAGACTTATAGTTTGATTTGGAATGTCAAAGTGTCGTTCTGCTGCTCTCAATGATTTTCCATTTTTTAACCATTTAAGAACCGTGTTTTTTAAATCTTCTGAATATTCTTTCCTTCTGGGCATGTCGATGTATTATCAGGAAAGATATATTTTAATCAAATTAACTTCAGTTACACTTCTATGAACGCTTATTAATGTTTTGATGTTATGCCAATTTACTTTTGAACCCTGAATAAAATTCAATTCGCTAATATACTTTTCTGTTTTATACCAATTAAAAGTTTTATACGGTAAACTACGCATTAATCTACATACTTTTAGAAAATATATGATAGTCCACTAAATAATTTGAATTTTTATAAATTTTTGCTAAAAAACTGTTTGACAACTTACTTTTGATCGCAACTGTAATTTTGAATAATAATATTATAACGTAAGGATTCCTAAAAAGATTTCTATTTTTGAAATAACAATAAACTCCAGAAAAAATCCAATTCCGTAGGGTGATTATAATATTATGTGGCTTAGATATTTATTAGTCTGTTGTTGTTGTTCGAGAGGTTTTTAACAACATAATTTTATTATAATACAACCTTTCTACAAGTAAGTTTTGCAATTATAAGTTTTCGATTAAATCGATTATTTTGAAAATTAATTTCAGCAGCATTTAGAAAGCAGCGATTTTGGTAGCATATTCTGCAACAGTGAAAAAGAGAGGAAATACAAATTTGAAAATATAAAATAGCTATTTATACAACAAACTATAGTTGCTAAACAGTCATAGCTGAGTAGGCCATCATGTAAACCAAATTTAAAAGTGTACTTTTCGGGACGGTAGTAGATAAGTAAATTTAGAATGCATTTTTTTAAAGTATCTAATCTGCATCCATGTCATTATTGACGTAATCTCACTCATCTGTGACGTATTCGTATAACCTCACTTAAAAACCATGTATTTGTAATGACTACATAATTTAATTAATACCATTTGCACATAATCATATTATGTTGGAATTAATAATAATAATAATAATAATACACATTTATTAAGAAAAAAAAAGTACAATTTCTTAATTGGATGATTTCTAATAAGATTAGATTTTCAAACCACCCATACATAAAAATAAAAGCAACATAAAAGCAGGCTATAAATATAATATTTATTGACAGATTACATTATTTGTAAGCGGAGTTCATCTGTTAGATTACGTCGGAAAGACACCACACTCGCTGAGTTTACAAAGAGTCCTCGATGCACTTCTATAAATCTGGGCGCCGAGCACGCGAAACACTGTTCAAACTTTGCTGTGGAATGAGAGGGTAGATCGAAGTTTCCCAAATCACGCAAAACCCGATCGTGGCATGTCGAACGAGGCCTAATCATGCTTCGTAGACAAACCGGTTCTCCACTTTTCCAGATTTTGAAAAGCAGAACTCCAAAAAGCAAAGAGAAGCGCTGGGCTACCTTTAGAATACCTAAATCTCGATAAAAACGGGTGACGTGATCATACCTTCGTAAGTCAAATGCAAAACGCAAACATGAATTCTGCAAGAGCTGGAGCTTGCGTCTATATTCTTGTGTGAGAAAACCGTAATACACTGTAGAACAATATTCGATGTTTGATAAAATCGTACTACTAACGATCGACCACTTTACGTGGGGAGGTAATATTGTTTTGAATTGATAAAGAGATCTTAGTTTAAAATAGCACAGTTTAAGCTTTCGGTCCACATGTTGACAAAACTTGAGCTCACTGTCCAAGATAAGCCCCAGACTCCGAGCGGAATCGACCACCCTGACGACCTCATCGCCAATCGTTACAGCTGACCTTGCAACACTCAAAGCCTTCCGTACAAGCCACGGTTTACCCAAAATTATGAGTTCCGACTTAGTCGGATTTAAAGTCAGACCATTAATCAACGACCACATACGCACTTGTTCAAGATTGCGGTTTAGCACATCAATTGCAGCATCAATGTCCGAGGGCAAACACGATACACGTATCCGAGAATCATCGGCATAGAGATCAAGATGGCAATCAGAATCAACCACTCCTACTAAATCAGTTGTATACAGTATGAAAAGCAATGGAGCAAGGATGCTTCCCTGCGGAACGCCACGAGAAACCGTCAACGACTGAGATAAGTTTCCCGCTAACTCAACCATCTGGGATCTATCCCGCAAATAACCCGCCAACCATCTACACAGCAAATCATCACAGCCATAGTAACGTAACTTGGCCAAAAGACGATCATGAACAACGGAGTCAAATGCTCTGGAATAGTCGAGAAGTGCCAATATGGTGACTTCAGCCCGATCGACTGATGAAGCCACGTCAGACGTGAGCTGCAACAGAGAAGTCGCAGTGCTATGGTGGGGCCTGAAACCAGACTGGGCAGGCGACAAAACCTTGTAGAGTGCCAGGTGCTCACATAGAGCATCTTTAACAAGGAGCTCCGCTATTTTTGCAAATGGCGACAGGATGCTGATTGGACGGAGATGAGAAGGCTCCGAAGCCAGTGGAACCTTAGAAAGAGGTCTCACACGGGATGCCTTCCAAACAAAAGGCACCTCCCCGGTCCCAAAAGAGTGATTGAACAAATTACAAATCACCTCACTACAAAAAGGAAGAACAAGTCTAAGCATGCGAAGACTAATACCATCCGGACCAAGAGCATTAGAACGCAAAGCGCCAACAATGGCACTTAACCCCTCAGGAGTGACTTCGGGAATAGAGAGTGGCTGTATTCCCGGCAAAAACGAACCCTCCCATGCCAAATCAATCCCGGTGGAACCTCCCGGAACAGAGTCGAGAAAATACGCATTGATGAAATCAGGGTCATCACACAAATGAGCAGCTATTTGGTTGGAAGGACGAGAATGCACGCCCCAAGAAGACAGACATTGCCAAACTTTTTTAGGGTTAGAGCGATGCAGCGAAAGCTGATAATTTATATAGCTCGCCTTCTCCCTCCTGACAGCCCCAGATAAGTACCTCTTCAGATCGCAATAACATTCGAAGTCCACAACAGCACGAGTGCGTCTATACTTGTTGTAAGCCCGCCTCTTCAACTTAGCCATCTCTCTGATTGTCCACGTAATCCAAGGTCTATCCCTCCCCCTGAAAACAACAGTTCGTACAGGAGCGTGAACATTAAATAAAGACAGGATCATATTATTCAAAAATTCGACCTTAGAATCGCAAGAGTGTAACTCATCAATGATGGTCCAAGGCAGGCAAGCCGCGTCAGCCGAAAAACTAGCTTGATCAAAATTACCGAAATCACGATAAGTGATTTTGCGAGGCTCCTGTACCGGCACAGACAGGTCCAGGCGACAATA
The DNA here is from genome assembly GCA_949152465.1 of Cantharis flavilabris. Lineage (NCBI taxonomy): Eukaryota > Metazoa > Arthropoda > Insecta > Coleoptera > Cantharidae > Cantharis > Cantharis flavilabris. Next base: position 90,901,266 of record OX424435.1, read on the forward strand.
AACCAAATAGTGATCAGTTGCTGCCAAAAGATCAACAATGCCACACTGAAGAGGAATTCGATGCTTATCAATACAGATCACATCCAACAGAGTGCTGGATGTTGCGGTAACACGAGTGGGATCAGTTATTATCTGATGAAGATCGAAAACATCAAGGATCCCCCGCAAGCGCCTCAAAGAAGGCGATGGGATGAGGTAATTAATATTCATGTCACCTAAAATGATCAGCTCACTGCAGTCACTACCAAGCAAAGAAAGAAACTCCTCAAACTCGCTTAGGCAAGAAAGGGCAACCGTAGGAGGTCTATACACCACCCCAACTCCGAACCCAATACCGTGGACTTTAATGCGAATCCATAGGTGCTCCAGGCCACATGCAAAGCGATGTCCCTCATGTAGGGTCTTAAATGAAAACGAATTTCGAACATAGAAAGCAACCCCTCCCCCACGAGACGCTCTATCCGACCTAACGATCGCGTAGTTATCCAAACTAACCAGGTGAGAAGGAAAATCAGGTGTGAGCCATGACTCAGATACTGCGATAATACTAAAATTGTTTCTAGTCACAAAATCGGAAAAAATGTGGAAATCAGACAGCAGAGATCGTATGTTAATGTGTGCTACAGAGAAACCAGTAGCACTAATCGAGCAAGAAAACTCACTCTTACGATGGTCAGACGGAACATCAGATGGAGAAGAAGAAACACACACTACCTCATCGCGGTCTGACGATTCTCTAAAAAATCGTGGGCAGCGTGATCACTATCAGCCGGTCTTCGAAAGTAGAAATCCCGAATAGTAGTCTCCTTGGGCCAGACTTTATCATTTAACAATTTTGCAACGTCGCATTCCCGGATACATATTTTAAAAGAGCAATATTTTGAATTCGAGGTGAGGCTCTCACAAACAACATCCGATATGCCCACCACACTCTTTACGTGCCCAACGACCGCCTCGACTGAGGTGTTAGGCGCAAGATTATTTACATGGAACCACTTCCGACGAGCAGTTCCCGAAATGGAAAATTAATTAATTAATCTCACTTCTAAACTAAATCTTAATTATGTACATAGTATACCATATTGTGTATGTATATTTCCACTATTTATATCATGCAACCAGACTTATTATTCCAGTTTTCTTCTAAAATATGATTAAAGAAATATGCTATTTGATTTTGTTTAAATCATTGATATTATTTTAAATTTAAATTTGAATAGTTCAATCGTAATAATGATTAAATTGATTTCTAGCAGACAAATCTAATTATAGAAATTTTTCCTTATTACTTCTGAGAATATTGAACGATGAACATTTCTTTTATAAATATTTTTCTTTTTTTTACTTTTTATTTTTCTAATCTTCATATTGCATATCATTTTTCTCAAAAAGTTTACGAATTATAATAACAATAATTTAATTTTTATAAAGAATTAAATTGGAATAAACATAAATTATAATTATTTTTATTCTTAGGACCAAATTTTAAAATTGAATAAAAATTAAAAATGTTTTTAACTAGAAGGATACTAATATTTTATATTTCCAAAATAAAACTAAAACCAAAGATTAAAGTTTAAAAATCAAGATATTAGAATAATTATTATTAAAAATTTAAGTATTGTTGAATTAGAAAAAAAGTAAAGAAACAATAAAGATTTCGGTAAAATTTAAAATAAAAATTAATTAAAAAAAAAGAAGAAAATAATATATCGCTTGGAAATAAAAATTATGAAGTCCAACAATATGTAAAAATATATTGGAAATTCCGTTGAATTTGTTTTCATAACAATAGTTTAATTTTAAGAAGGATTTAAAGACATGAAATAAAAATAAAAGCTATATCAGTTTTTCAATACTCCAATTTGCACCTAAATGCTCTAATCAGATTGAGAGAGTCTGCAGAAAATAAGAAATATAAGATTTAGATATGAAGTCGTTGACCCCCGGAAGCGCCACAATGTAGTAAAGTGAAATAGAAAATTTCCAGGGTATATTCGAGAAAATCTTATCAGTTTTATAGTACCAGCAACATTTTCAACTTTAACTACCAAACCGACTTACATGCATTAAGTGCTAAGTTCTTTTTAATTAAATAATAATATGTAATGGACATATAATTACATTTTTTCATTATGTACACTCGTTACATCTCATGTATACAGGGTGGTTAGATTGAACTTAAACTTTCGAAAGTTGTCGGGTGATTGTCGTTCAGATAATTCCAAAGATCAGTTGAGACGCAAGCTAGAATAATATTACAAATTTTAGAAATATTAAATATTGATGCCGAAACGATCTAGTAGACGATTTTGCGGTCTAAATTATGAAACACTTTTAATTTGCAATTTTTGATGCTGGAGAGGGCGAATCAAAGAAAAACATTTGTTTCCAATGACATATAGGGGTTTTTCTCATTCACACATTTTAGTCATCTTTTGAAGGAGTTTCTCATTTTCATTTTTCATGTGAGTGTAAGTAGTAAGCTATACAGTCAACTATCTTTAAATCAAACTTTACCTAGCTCGAATATTTCTCTAAATTGAATTATTTCTATGGTATATGCAATAGAGTAGGGGTTTGCGTCGAAAAATTAATTATTTCCTAAATAAAATTTTTTAATTCGAATTCTATCAAAATCAATCCAATATTAGTTATTTTATTTAATTATTAAGTATTCTATATTCTATATTTATATAATTAAGTATTATATATTATTGAGTATGAAGTATTCAATTTAATTTTAAATAAACTAAATATTAATTATTTCATTTGAATAATCCTAATACGTAAAATCCCAGCACTCTGCTCCTGCTACAGCATGTCATTTTTTTCAAAAAAATAAACACTCTGATTGGTCAATTTTTTTTACAACCATTATCCAAACCGGAAAATTTGAATTTTTAAGCAAAAATGAGAAAAAATTAAACTTCGGGTAGAAAAAATTAAAACTTTGAAAGCATATTTATTTAATTACCTTACCTCTCACGGAGTTTAGCAGCAACTTTCTGTGTTACTTTGAAAGTTAATTAAAAAAATATATAAAAATATAAAGTCAAAATTGTAAACCGGGGGGTCTGGGGGGTGTGGAACACCCTCCAGTACATATCGCAGGATTTTCGCTCTTTTAGAATAGTTGGAGAAGATAAGGAATTTATAATTTTTCAAATTTCGCCAGTAAAACAGGGAAATTTGAACTTTTAAGCAAAAGTGAGGGAAATTTAAACCTTTGTTTAGAGAATATTAAAGCTTGGAAAAACATTTATTTAAGTGCCTTACTGCTCAGAGTTTAGCAGCAACTTTTTGCGTTACTTTGAAAATATAGAAAAACGGGGAATCCCCCAGTAGCGGGAAACGAAATTAAATGTTTAAATATTATACTGCAAAAAAAATATCTGTTTCACCCGACAATCCGCGGACGGGCTTTCCAGCTAGTCTTTGTATACTCTTGAAGTGTAAACATTTCTCTAACAAACCCTCCGCGCCTACTTACCATGTGATTCCCTGAACTTTATCTGTTACTGCGAGGACAGGTATAACTACTATGTATAGGTATAACAAACAGTTGTTGGTGTTATATTTTCACTATGCAAGAGAATGCAATTTTTTCATATTATAAAAAATATGTATCTTCTACAGTTTATACAAATGTTTATTATTTTGTCCCAGTTATTTTCTTAGTTTCTCTAACTCAAATTTGTCCTAATTTGAACAAATGTAATGAAATATAGGAATTCGATTTAGAAAAGGTTGACTAACTATATTATATCAAAAAATTATACAGCAACTTTGATCCCTTGATGGCATTTTTGTAAAAAGTGATTTTAAAGATTTTTTTAAACTGGAACTAAATAGGTCTCTTTATTATTGAAAGTGCAAATAAAGCGCCTAGGCAGCGACGGCGCCAGCATTTTTGAAATGGGTAGGCAGAAATTGAGATCAATATATTTGGGGTGAGCAGAAACACTCGAAATTTACAAATAAACTCAAAGAAATACTAAAAAATACCGCTTGGGTGGGCACTCCAATTAACAGGATGGGCAAGGGCCCACCCTGGCCCACCTCTGGTGCCGTCACTGCGCCTAGGTAAATACCTTGGCTTCAAGTTACTTGTAATGGACAGTTTGCCAGCGACCAAAACAGGAAATTTGAAACATAATAAATTGAAATCAATATCATTGCTAAGATCTTTATGATTTTTCAGCTTTTGCTGTAGACCCTGAACCTCCTTGGAGTAGCGATACGAAGGCTTTGATCGCTTGACTTGCAAATAGGATCAACTTGTGCATCCAAGGAAGAAATTCCGCTTTGGTGCTAGTGTTGATTGGACGAATTTTTCGATCTTACTATATAGTTTGTTATTTCTGATATGGATATTAATTAATAATTTATTGTAAACCGCAGAAAGGATTATTGTAAATAAATGTTCCAATTTAAAAAAAAGTGGTATGTTATAAGCAAGAAACTCAATTTATAAAATGTTTCTTTTCAATTGTGAACATTACTGTAATGTTCATATTTTCAAAATTACAAAAGACACAAAGAAGTATATTTTTATACAAGATTACCAGCAGTGCGTAGTATCATATGATGGATATCACTCAGAAAATACAATATTCGGAAGTTGGTTGCTATTCAATTTAGCTACCGGTAAAAGATAGATGTGCGTACAGGGGACCATAAATTGAACCTTAATTTTATTCCGCCTAAAATAAAGTATCTGAGATGCAAAAATTAGACAGTAAACTCTGCAAGTTGGCTTATAGATCAGTCCACGGTCAATTAAAGTGTAAATGGAGCTATCTATTAATCCCGACGGGTGTTCTCTGCACATTTTCGTTGAAGTGGCAATTATCGAAAAAGTACAAGCTGTTCTCCGATATTGTAGAATTTTGAAAAGAAAATTTAAAATTAAAAAATTAAGATTAACTGTAGAGAAGCAATCAGAATGGAGAAGTGCAGGAGCGACTAAATCAGTCACCACACGGTCACCCGTCCGAATAGGTTTGCTCTCGAGATTTAACCAGAACAATTACTGGCATTGCATTATGTTGTTTCCATTTTAATTTATATTCCAATATTATTGTTATTGTCTAGAAGCACAACATAACAACATGATTAACGCTCGAATGAATTTCGATTTTAGTTGAACAAAATGATGGTAATGTAGTTAAATATTCGAAATTAAATACTCTAATAGAGAACTGACAAAGAATAATTGGTTTCTCCTCTATTTTATATTGGCTGTATTTTAATTACTCCAATTATTCTTATTTACTAAACGCAATTTTACAGATAGTTTATTACGTTAGCTTTATCTCCAATACATTATCAACGTTAGGTTAAATATCTAATTAGAGTAATGAAAATTTTTTTTAAATATTGCAAATAAAGCAATAAAAAATTGTCTATTGACGTAAACAACTAAACAGTTCTACTTGTATAACAGTAACTTATATTTTATTCGCTATTGGTTTACGTGCGTGTATAATAGCTACGTCAAATAGGGAACTTGTTTTCAATTAGAATGTTCAGTACAATTAACTATTTATGTTAAGCGATTAAAATAATTGTTGGAATTATAAAATTAAACGAAAATATTAACTCTGAACTCTTCATTTGTAAAAATTAAATGATTCTATGCATAAATAATTTGTTTTCAAGTACGCGCATTTTCTATACCAGAAGTCCCCAAATTCTTTATAATAAAATTTTGTCTGAGATGCAACGAATTAACACTAAAACAGTAAAAGTCTCTTTTGAGCTATCGATTGAACAAACCCTAACTTCTACGTTTCCGTCTAGCTTTCTGTTGTAAACCAAGATTGCTCACTGAATAAGTTTTCTCATTTCCGAATTTGAGACCACTGATCCAGCCTAATTTAAAGAAGTGATTTATTTTTAGCAGGAAACGCAAATTGGATTAATTTAACTTTCACTTTAAGATTGAACATTAAGAACAACCATTTGCTCTTATAAAAATAGTTACATTTTTTTATATTATTAAATTGTGTGCTATTTGCCATTAGTCATCAATAGAAACCGGATTTATATGCACCAACAGTTTAGGAGCAAAACTATAATTTTCAAGCTTTTGCCAAATTATTTAAATATTAATATAAGTAATTAGATGACTGACTCAATTTCAAATAATGCTGGCTAATGTTTCAGAACTTGTTTTCGGCGAAATATGTTGTTGTTTATAACCAAATCAGAGAACTCTTACTTTTCTTTCACTTCAAAAAAGTTCTCAAGTCCTGATGTAGCATTTTAAGATGTAGAAATAAATAATGCAAAGAACCTCGACTCATGGTCTGCATAATTTTTCGCCGTGTAGTGTATTGTAATTTTATGATTCCATTCTGAAACCTATTTGAATTATTTATAAATATGTGCACACTCAGAAAAATAATTTTTGTTCTTAATTTCAGGTCTGGCAGTTATCATGTTCGTACCAGTTTACCATCAGAACAGCAGCAGGTACTTTTAAATCATGTCTCACAGCAACATTCGGGAGTACTTTTGGAACCAGGTACTGCAGGTCAGCCTTCCTTACAACCCCTACAACCTCCAACTACCTTTATCGTCAACACACCTACACCTATCACGAGCGAGAAAAAACCACCCATAGCAAAAGTTTTACGAAGTGTTGCTACATCTAGTATATCGGGTATGTTTATTGTGTGAGTAACAACGAGCAACAAAATTTTAAAACCGCATTTAGGAGTTTCAAACAGTTATCATGAAATCAATAGTAGTTGCCACATTATCAACGACACGAAGTGATTATTTAATTACAAAATTTATTATCAGATTCGATGTCGTTGAGTTCACCACCAGGAATGCATAGTCCAAAAGGATTCGAAAACAGTCATGTGCCAAAAGAAGTACGAAGCCTATCGGAACATCTACAAAATCTTATTATGGGCCGAGTCGTTGATTCAAAAACTGCTACGAGAACAAGAAAAATAGTAATATACATATGTGCTGCTGATTCCCAAGGTACAGTACCCATTTCAAAATTTTATTTCCAAAATTAATCGTATTTTTCCTAGATTGTTGCGTTGAAAAAGGCGCCTTACATAACACTATATATCCGGAGTTGAGAGCACACTGTAGATCAAAAGGTTACGAACTTCACATAGTCGATTTGCATTGGAAAACACTGCTAGAAAAACAGCAAGATCACGAATTTCCAGAACTGTGCATAGGAGAACTGACAAGTTAGCAATCAAAACATTTTTTTAAATAAAAATAATTTTTTTCTAATTTTTACAGGGCAAATGGAAGTGGCGTACGTTATACCGGTCATATTCTTAAACGATTCGCTAGGAACTTCATTATTACCTATTACAATAGAAAGTGCAGATTTTAAGATGGCGTTGGATAGTGCAGAAAATCAATCGGCTCAGAACTTGCTGTTAAAATGGTACCAGCTCGATGATGCTGCTCAACCGCCTTGCTATCGTTTGCAACCAATATCTTCTCACATTCCGGGATTTAAAGAAACTTCTCCAGAAGAACGGGAAAGAGCTTTGGAAGAATGGAGAAGCGAAATTGATCGGATGCTAGCAGTTTTAGTAAATATTTTCCCTCAGGAATTGCGCGACACTTATCTTACGACGGTTATTGAACAGGTAAAGAAAAGGTTTGTTTTTTGTGCCAATATCTGATGGGATCTTTTAGGAAGTTCACAACACGGTATTCATGAGTCAAGAGCTAGCGAAGAGATGTATTTGGTTGAGCAGAGTCTACACGCCAGTAACAAAAACCCCAGAAAATTTAAGTCCTGGAGATGCGGAACTATCCAGAAGGCTCAATAACTTGCAGCGAGATCTCAGGGTATGCTAATTAATAAATTGGAGTAAATTATATTATAAGTATGATGATCGATCTTTTAGAATCAACTAGCGGAGAAACATATCGTTCGACTTCCGGTAAAATATGTTGAAGGTGGTTTAAATATTGAAATACCAGAACACGAACTGTATATAGAACAGGTGGTAACACATTTAAAAAAGCACTTAACTGACTCGATGGATGCTATAGTCGAAGAACATCAAAGCAAAACTTTATTAAAACCAAGTTATGGTATCGACGCATCCCTGTTTGAAGAATTAAATCAGCAAACGAGCTTTTGTCAGAAAGCTGCTCAATGTAGCGTCAATCGAGAGAAGACGATAAATGTTATAAGAACGTATGTATCTACATAAATCTGACAACACTGTAGTATAAAAATAATATTTTCAGATACATTTCAAACGATAGTACATCTCCATTAGTGATTTACGGTCCTGGAGGTTGTGGAAAAAGTACTTTACTTGCACGAATATCTCAATGTTGTCAGAGTTGGCAGCCGGAAGCACTACTCATTTTTCGTTTTGTTAATATTAGTGCACAATCTAGTACAATTGAACAACTTTTAAGTTCAATAAGCAACCAATGTTCTATTCTTACTTACGGTCATAAATGTTACAATGCTCATGTAAGTTATTTATTTTTGTAATTTATTACATATCCCAATTCTTCTTCTTTTATAGAATATAGAAACATATGCCAAAGTTCTTCCATCACTTCTAGCCGCTATCTGTTTGCAAAGACCATTAATAATTTTGCTAGATGGTATAGACCAAGTTAAATCATTCAGTTCATCCACAATCGACTGGCTTCCTCTTAAGTTGCCGGATAATATAAAATTTATATTGTCAGTGGCCGAAGAAAGTAAAATGTGTCAGGAAATTCAAAGTAAAGTAGGAAATGATCATTTCATTAAAATTTCGACATTGGGAGAAAATGAAGCTAAAGGTATATTGATGTCCAGCGTAATGCAATACAATCACAGCGTCAGTTCCAGAATACAAGACTGTGTTTTGAAATCTGTTGAAGAGTGCACATTACCTCTGTATGCAAAGGTAATTTCAAGTTTTGGTTTAGTTCTATGTACTAATTTTAAACTTAGGTTTTGGCATGGCAAACATCTTGGTGGGCCGATAAAGAACATGACGTTGTTCCACAAGGAAATGTAAACGATCAGTTGACTCAGATGTTGGAAGAGTTGGAGCAAATTTTAGGGGTTACTCAAGTGCAACATGCACTTGCCATTATGACTTGCACCAAGCATGGAATAACAGATTCGGAAATGATAGATCTATTAGCGTTCGACGAAAACTTTTACAATACTGGAACTTATGGTAAATGAAACAAAATATTATTTACTCCAAATTAAATTAAAATTATTGGTTTTAGTTGTGTGGGCTCCAGCTTGTTTGACATGGTCTAGGCTAAATAAGCATTTGGCTCCGTTTTTGCAATGGACGTTAACCGGGGGAGTTTTTGGGGTCAAATGGAGAGATAACATTCTTCTGCAAGCAGTGAGACTACGCTACAAGGACTACGCAAAGTGGGCAAACAATATGGTGTACGATTACTACATGGTAAGATATTGATAACAGGTACCATTTTAGTACGATACGATTCTGTACTAGCTCTCTAACTCTTCTTTATGGGTATTCGTTAAAAGATTCAAAAGTTCATTCAAATATTTTTGGATTCTTTTTACTTTAAGAATACAGGGGGAGTCTCCTTCTGAGAGGCAAGAATGTTCTTTAAATATTTTTCCTAAGATAAAACAGTTTCCCATAGAAATTTTTCCAAGAATTTTAATATTGGATTTTGTAAACTGCATTTTATGTAAATTAATGTCTCTTAATGGTTATTGTAAAGAAACACATTTTAGGGCAAATGGTGGAGTGAGAAACCTAAAAATTTATCAGCGAGACTTGTCACCCAAGACACTTTATTAGGAAAATGGTATGAATATTTTGGGCTGACTATTTTAAAAGTTTTATTTTTTGCATGCTTTGTTTCATTATTAAAAATGATGTCATCAATTATTTAAAGTTAAAGCATGTTTTTGTATATAAAGAAAAAGTACACACTTTGATCATCTAATATTTTTTGAGTAGCACTAACATTGCTCAGGCAGTTTGGTGAGATGGGGATTTCACTTCTACTTGTATAAAATTTTAATTGTTCTGTAATTGGAGTCGACCTATCCTACTATACTTATTTACATAAATAAGTAAATGTTAGTATATCAAAAGCTGAATTCCAAATGCAAGAAACCCATAACTGAAGAGCTTTCATTTATTTTTGGATGCTCTCTTAATATGATCAACCTGCATTATCTTTATATGTATTTGAAACCTTTCTCTTATTGTATTTTACACAACAGCAAAAAATATAAAACTGAGTTCTTCTCTTTCTCAACTGCACAAATTCTTTCTTTATATCCAAATCCAGCATGCATTGAAATAATCCCAATAAATTTCTAATAATCATTTATGATTTACTTTGTTCCAGTTACAATAGAAGAAAATTAGACGAATTACCTTTCCATTACTTTCAATTAAATCCAACAAGTCTCGAAAGTTCAATTTACCTCAACGATCTGAATTGGATCTACGAAAAAATATCCGGTTCAAATAGTTATCAATTGTTGGAAGACATTCACTTAGCGGAAGGAGTCAATAAGCTTCAAAATAAATTCGTAATATTACTGAAAGAGTTTTTCGAACAAAATGCTAGTATATTAAATTACGACGGTCAGCAATTTTATTCTCATTTGTACAGTTACTTAAAGAAACACCTAGAATCAAACTCAGATTCTAATTCAAAACTGATGGAGGTACTAGAAACTGCCAAACATCCTCCCGTTTTATCTTTGATTCCTCTAAACGAAATAGTAGAAAGTGAAAACGGCGAAGCCAAATCTTCATTCCACGCAAAACAGTTTGATCTAATTACCAGGCTACCCGACACCGAGCAGTTTGTGGTTACGGTGTCAACAAACAGTGAAGAGATTTGCGTGTGGGATATTACGAAGTAAGTACTTGTGCGTAGTTTGCGATGGTACTCCAAATTAATTGTTATTTTGTAGATGTCGAAAGGTCAGAACAATACAGGGTATTACTTATCCTATTAATTTAATCCCTATCGATCAAACCAATTGCGTGGTTTTATGCAGAAGAGAATTGAAAACTTATAACTTGGACTCTGGATGCTTTCTGAATAAACTGAAAGGTGTAATGAACCAAAAAATGCCTTATTACGGGTTACACGACCAAACTCATCTAGTGGCACTTAGTAGAAATCGAATGTATGTCAATCTTATGAATATGGAAACAGGAGATTGCGTCACAACTTTTAAAGCAGGGGAGGACCGTTTTCTTAATTCGCTTTTAGTTTCTGGAAATGGAAGGTAATTGTATTTGACTTTGCTGTATAATAACCATTCAGCATTACTGGATTCTTTCAGAGTATTGGTGTGCGGAGATGAAACCCAAAAACCTTTTCCATTATTAGTGTGGAATCTTAAGTCGAAAAAATTAATGTATGATTTGAGAATACCTCACCATGATTTTAACACTGCATTATCAGCTATTACGTTTGAAGGTATGCGTTTTGACCATTTCATAATAATATTCTTACTAATTTTACAATTCTTTAGGAAATTATGTATGTTGTGTGTGTCACGAGATTGATGAACCAAATCCAAATTTTATAGTTGTTTATGATCTTCAAAGTGGAACGTTATTTAAAAAATGGAAACCTTCGTGTAGCACAGTAGCTTTAGCAATCAGTTCTCCTGGAAGCTGCGTTATTTCTGGTTTAGATGACGCTAGAATACTTGTTTGGGATTTAATTACAGGTTAGCATGAAGAAGAAGGGGAAAATATGACTAAAAGTATTACTATTTTAGGCAATTGCAGATGGTCGTTGTGCGGGCACACGGCTCCTGTAACTTCCTTACAATTAGATTTCACAGGTGGACTATGTCTATCTAACGATTCTCAAGGAAGAGATAAGTCAATACGAGTATGGGATCTCAATAAAGGTAATATTTTTGTAAATATGAATTTTTTCTAACCGGTTTCATTTTACAGGCAATTTGGTTGCTGTGTATACCACCAAATGCAATATAACAGCAAGTGAAATTATGTCAGGTGGGAAACATATCGTATTAGGATTAGAAGGAAATCAAAATATTGTTGTGTTACAATTACGTGGATCAAATGAAGAAATTGCACAACCCGAAGAAATGTATGGTGCGCCCGAAAACGATGGAAAAATATTCGAATTGAAAGAAAGTGATCAATGCTGACCATAAATTCAACTTTTTTATTTATTTCACATCTTTTACTTATTTTACGTACAATTGAGAAGTCTCTCTGTTTTGTATTCCATTTTAAAGGACGTCATTCTCTGACTATTTCTACATCTACTCAATACTCTGAGGTACTTATCCCAATTCACGTCATTAACCCAACAAAATTGAACCAAGTCAAAATCTGGGTTAACATCTTACTACAGATTGTTTTGCTTGAATGATAAATTGGCAATGCTGCAAAGTACTTCTCTGGTTAGAATGCTTACGCCAGCAAGGCAAAATTTATTATTGGAAAACAACGGAAACATAATTCCGCTTTAATATTTTTTAACTGAAACTTTGTTAGAAGTTTCACAAATCCTATCTGATATTAATGAATTATGAAACTGAAAGTTTGCCCAGAGTAGGGCAAAATTTCATATTGCGGTTAATGGATCAAAACGTTTACTTTTTGGGACCCAGTTTGTGTTAGCACTTGAAAATTTTAGATTCACCTCAGTCGTATCTCTATTAGGACTCACTTCGAAATAATTTTTGTTAATCGAATATTTTGGTAAAGAAATCATTGTAACTTTTCCTAAAATGTCCACAAAACAGAAGAGAAAAAGTTTTAAGCAGTGTGAGGAGTAGTTTAATTGTTAATAATATTCCCATCTGGTATGCGGAACAATATTAATTAAAAGGAAAACGTAATTATATTTGTATGTTGTGATTCTTGTGTATTAATATATGTCCAAATAATATTATTTGTTTTATTTATTTACTTATTTATTTATTTTACATAATATATTTATTTGTATATAAATCCAAAAGGATCTAGTGTAAAGTTACATGAAAATTTACTTCACCATAAGGTCCTTTTAAATTAACTATAGATCCGTATGATAAATATAAACAATTTAGTTTTTCTTCAATCTTGCCAATGCACAAATCATCTCTTATGTTGTTAACTCCACAAAACGTAGCACAACCTGTACTGTTTGATTCCGATGTCATTTCTAAAGTGCACTGGTGAGTTAAATCAGCAGACTCGGTAACCAGCCAGTAAATAGCATAGGCAACAGCTGGATCTCTTTGTACAGATCCGCTCACCAAAACCCAAAACAAAATCGGGGGAGATTTTTTATCAAACTTTGCATGGGAATAATTTTGAGACGAAATTTGGGCTTTATTGTATACTTCTATTATTGCTATACAATTTGTCATTCCATGTTCAATAACTGATACGTTGGAGTTAATAAGAAGTTCTTCGCCTCGCACAACCAAATACTTTTTTATATCAGAATGTTCGTATTCAAAGTGCGATTTTAATGAAGCAGAACTAAGTGCTTTTCCGCAGGGAAGGTGAGGGCATTTAATTGGAACACTTGTAGCTGCACTAGTTTTATAATTATTTCTAACAGTGCTAAAGGACCTAACACCTACCGGCAGTAAATTAGGTATACGGTTTTTCCTTTCGGTACCAAGTAAAAGATTTAAACTGTTTTTGGGTAAATTTAATAGATCCTCCATTTTGGTTTCTTGATTTTCATCTCCACTTGATAGATTGTGGGTGCTATTAACTTTTAATAACACCGACTGACACTGCACACATCGTGTGGATCCTTCAAAAATTTAAAAATAATTTCTGCAAAGTTTACAACAGATATTTTGAATTTATGCTTAGGTTGTTCTTAAAAATGTTTTAAAAGAACTTACCTTGGTTCCGTAATTTTACAAAGCAGTTGTAGCAAACGATATGCCCTTTCATGTTGCATTTGTATAAACGGATTAATTTCGGAATTTCCTTACACACAGTGCACGAAAAAGATATATCTGAACTTGACTTTGAGTGAGTTGACATTTTGGATAAATGAAAAATATTTCAGTTGCTTAGTGAAAATTTCACTAAATCCCAATAGAACAATTCCAGCATGGTATGGACTTGCTAAAGTTCATACATTTCTAATAATGAGGTTCTAATACTGAAAATTCATCTCAGCTAGCTAGGAGATATTCAAGGTCCAAAAAATAAAACTGTTAATAACTGAAGAATTGCTTTAATGTATTATACAAATAGAAAATAGTGGAGTTGGCAATGCTTATTAAATTCACTTACCTGAAGGATACATAATTCAATTAAAGTATATCTACATTTCTGGATTTTGAATTGGATTTTGGTTTAGATTTGGTCTAATGTAAAAAATTTCGCGTTTACATTACTCGATTTCACATTGGACTACATCCGTTGGAATTTTGATTGGACTTTTCATTGGATTTTTAAGGAATAGGACGGTGTCTATTTGTATTGTATAATTTTGTATAATTTTTTTTATGTCATGTCATTATATTTGTCATTTGTCATTACAAATCCAATATAAATATTCAGTAATGTAAATGCTTTTGAATTCGAGCATTGGATTTGGAATCCAATACAAATCTCGAATACAAAAATCCAATACAAAATCCAATAATGTAAACATACTTTTAAAGTTAAAAATAAAATAGAAAACCTTTAAGGAAAAACTACAAATTAATTACGGTTGTACTATGGTTGAAAACTAAACTCTTCTCCTTATGGTAATACTGGAACTTGTGTTTCAAAACACAAAAAGTCTCTTGGAAAACTGCCTACGACAGGAAGCGTAACTCAATGTATTTAAACATCAAGGAAATCTAAGAGTTGAAATAGGGGAAGTTTTTGGCATCGACATCAAACGATTAGAATTAAGGTAAATAGAGATAACATTAGAGTTAACTGAATACACTGCAAAAAATTCCGATGTGTAAATCGCTATATTCGATGTGTAAATTTAGCTTAGTAACTTTGTGTTAATTTACTGTGTAAACATTTACACAATATTCTGCTTATGGTTAAAAAATAATTATTTTAACAGGTTGTTATGTGAATGTGTGATTAACCGACAAAACCGTAGGTTGTAGGTGGAACAAACCCGATAGAACAGACATTACCACGGTTGATTATATCTGATGGATCGAGCACATGTTTAGTACCACCAGCATTTCCAGTAGATTAATAACTATAAAGAAATTGTTTAGAATATAAAGTAATTTGTGTATGGCCTATTTGTAAACATGCAATACGCTTATGTAAAAACCGGTATACCGAATACCGGTATTTTTTTGGCTATTTTACGATACCGAAAAAGCGGTACTTGTGGTACCTGCTGCACTTGTGGGCGCCGGCGGAGGTGGGGGTGAGGGTGTGGGTAAAAATTAATTTGTATTAAATTTTGTTTTTATTTCTATTTGTATTTGTGATACAGGGGGGGGGGGTAAAAAAATGGCACAATAAACCTCACGTGATTTATTAAAGAACTACACCTAAGATGTGGAGGAGGGTGCCACAATCCTAAGTACCCTTACTGGGAGATCCTTCTTTAAGGATTAAGTAGTTATTGGTGATATTTGCGGTAGAACATAATTGGAATATCTCAGAAGGATTGCGCATAATACTTTAATGAATTAATAAAAATTATAATAACTTTGAAAAGACACCTATTTTATTGTATTTATTTATTATTTGTTTAGCTTATATATATAAAACTATTCTTAATTTTTTAAATTTGGTTCACAAATAAAGTCAGAAAAACATGTTTAACTTTAAATGTATATCTGTATGTAAAGTTATTTATTCATCAGGGGCCGTCCATTAATTACGTAAGGGGCTGTCGATTAATTACGTAAGGACGATTTTTGTAATATTTGATCCCCTCCCCCCAACATAAGGGCACGTAAGATTTTGGTAACCCCCCCTCCCGCCCCCCGTATCATCTTACGTAAGGATTATTAAACAAAAGTAATTTTCAGCCCCCCCCTTCTCCTCTGCTTATATTTAAGTATAAATAACAATAGTATTGTTATTAGGTGCCGTCCATTACTTACGTGAGGCGTTTAGGCGGGGGTCGAGTCGAATCTCACCCAATCTCACGTCCGTCGGTTAGAAGGGGGCTCTGGCAAATATCACGTAATTTTTTGTCTTAACCAGTCCTAAATAAAAATAATTAAGCAAATTATATTGTTTTAAATAAATTCAACGCAATCAAGCACAAATTAACAAATTTACACTAAAAATAAGCATTTTAAAAAATCTCAAGTAAGATTAGATCTAAAATCCGCTAAAATCACCTCACGTAATTAATTATACAAAATTATACAAAAAGTATAAAAATTTAAATTAAATTTTATGTTTATATAAATGAAAGTTAATAAAGATTAATTAATTTACATAAAAAAGTTAATACAAAAAATTGGTAATCCCTTAATATCAGGTAAAAAAACTGATTTAATTAAAAGAAAAGTATTTTACGAAACATACGTAAGGAATACGTCGGACCCCCCCTTTCCCCGATGTAAGGGTACGTAAGATTTCCGATACCTCCCTCCCCTCTCAAACCTTTACGTAATTAATGGACGGCTCCTAAAAGTTTGGAGGAAGGGGGGCGGTATGGGAAATTTAACGACTCTTACATGGGAGGGGATTAACGTATTTATGGCCACGGCGGCGCCCAAAAATCCAGCGCCTATTAATCCGGTGCTAAAAAATCCTAGCGCCCAAAAATCCGGCGCCCAAAAATCCGGAGACTAAAAGTCCGGCGCCCAAACGCCGGCTCCCAAATGTCACGTACCGATATAAAGAGAGTATAAGAAGAGTAAAAGAAGATCAGCTAGAACATTGCGATCAAAAATGAATAACAACGAAAATTTTAAAGAACACTAAAAATCAGCAGATAATACGTTCGTATGGTTTTATACGTTAATGGGTTAATGCAAAAAGTGCTCAAAAATTATTAAAGTTGTTGGTGGAAGTAACAAGATTGCATCCACATTTAAAAACTCATGATATTAATGTATTAAAAAGAAAAGAACTTGATTCAAATATAAGTACCAGCTCTTATGGACCACCTAAAAAATCTAAGATTTGTGATTATCTTATCCTTAATAATAACAATTCCTTGTTTGCAAAGTTCTCGCGAATGACCAGGGACGTGCCTAAAGAGAAGCAGCTTCCCCCCCCCAACATTGGGAAAAGTTGGCAATTAGTTGGTTGAAAAGGCAAGAGTTGGCAATTTTCATTGAACAGTTGGCCAAACTACTGGTTGTTACAAATCGCACAAATTATGGCATTCCCGTGAAAACAGTGAAAAAGCTAAAAAAAAAGCTCATTAGTAAAATTCTTTGGCAATTTCACGTCTATTTCCCCCTCAACAAAGTCAGTTTGGCACATCTCTGCGAATGACAGCCATACACAGAAAAAAATAAATTCGTTTAGTTTAGTAAATATATCTAATTTAAATGATCTAGATGAATTTGTAGTATTTTTTAATATCGGTATTAATACCGATATTCAATTTTGGTCCGGTATTGCATTCCCTATATAGCATGAATGATATAAGTAAAATTCAAATTCCAAGATAAGAAAAGTACAATTTGGGTAAAATCAAACGCCATCAGTTTCCAATACGAGGATTACGTAGATTTAGATAAGTTTCATCAAGTTCGTCTTTGCATGTAGGTAATTTATTAAATTATTTTACAGTGCAGTTGCAGTCGATGAAAAATGATACTACTATTAAGACATGGGGCATCAAGACGACGACAGTAAAAACGTTGGCTACGTAGATAGATACGATAAAGTTATACTGATTAAACAAATTTAAAATTTTAAATGGCGAATAAATTGTGGGGCTACCAATATTTGGAATTAAATTTATTTCACTACCACGTTTCTATCAAGAAACAAGTTGACTGTATTTTTGTAATAACTTTTTGTAATAACTTACATAAATTCGTGTAAAATTTACATTAGAAATAAAGAAATATTAAGAATTTTAATTATAAATTTGTTAATTTCTTACTAAATTTTATCAATAAGTACAAAAATTGGTGTAAGTATTTTACATTTTTTACACGCTGAAAAATTGAACTAACAAAATATTTCCGTGTAAAATTTAACACAATTCCGTGTGGACCTGGATTAACACAGGAATGTTTTATTTTGTGTAATTTTTAGTAATTTTTTTTTACAGTGTAAAGACTTATATTAAAGGTTGAAATAATAAACATACAGGCTGCATTATATCCTTATGGTTTTTTAATAATTTTAAAATTTATTTTCCTTATTGACTTAGGTCATTAATTTAATGTTACTTACTAAACGAGCCCATGCGTAGTTAGATAATAATATAAGTACACCATACTTGGTGTTTTAATGACTATGATAGAAATTATCAGTAACATTAAAACGGTTATTTATCTGTAATTATTGGAAGAAAACCATTTATTTGCATAAAAGAAATTTTCTATATAATGAATATTAAAACAGACAATACATAGTACTTATCCATTATTCTCTCGTCCATAAGTTATAACTAAAATCACTTATCGGGAATTTGGACTAATGGTCAGGATGAAATAAAACCCTTAAACTTTTTGTCGACGTTTCGAGCTATATTCTACTCTTCATCAGGACTAGAAATGATAAAATATTCAGAACTACAAAATCACAATTAAAACTTGAATCTCACCTTCAGTATTAGGTTAAAACCATAAATATGAAAAGCATCACAAAACTGAAAAAATCAAATTATCAATCATCAAACACGCCTACAGATGCCTGTCAGTTAAAAAATTTTTTTTCTAATAAATCACCACTATACAATTAAATTATTAAACTTAATTATTATTAATTAATTATTAAATTAAATTTAATTGTGATTTTGTAGTTCTGAATATTTTATCATTTCTAGTCCTGATGAAGAGTAGAATATAGCTCGAAACGTCGACAAAAAGTTTAAGGGTTTTATTTCATCCTGACCATTAGTCCAAATTCCCGATAAGTGATTTTAGTTAATACATAGTACCTACTTAAAAATGTGATTATTCTTTTATTAATAGTTTCTTGTAGCAGATCTAGTAACAAAGTTAACTAAATTATAATTAAATCAAGAGAGTGTACAGTAAAAGCTGTGTAATACGGCACCCTCGAGAGAGAAAACCTACGAATTAAACCATCGTCAAAGAGGCTTTGAAATGTTAGTACTTTTTAAAATTCAGTACACTGAAGCTCAGATTAAAAATTTTATTTTCGAATGTTCCTCTAATTCTACTTAAAAATTAGGTTCTCGTTAATATGTTATGCACGTTAGTATCACTGTTAGCATTCCATGAATATCTTCAAATCTAAAAATTTACAAAAGCAAGCATAAAATATTTACCAATAAGCTGAAATAAATCGTCAAGATCGAAAATTTAAAATTAAGAACTGGACGACAACCAAAGAGAAATACAGTACAGCCTCGCTTATCCGGACACACTTTATTCTGGACACTCCAGTAATCCGGACATTCCGGCTCTTCGGGCATTTTATATTTTTTATCTCTGCAATCCGGACGAATTTCTAGTTGAAATTTTAAATTAATGCAATTCATCAGTACCCTTTTATAAGACTAATCTATGACATCACTCGGGGCCGCACCCAGCGCCAAAATTCAGAAGGCTCTAAAATTGAGCGTTTTTAATTTAATTTTCTATAAAATATTAAATTTTGAATAAAAAGAAGAAAACGCTAAACGAGAAGTCAAGAATTGTGATTTAATTAATATTTTCTTTGATTTAATTGGTAAAGTTAAATAAGTAGGGGGCGGCCATCTCCCCCTAGTGAGATATCGTAAATTTTTTTTTTATTACATAATATTTACCGAGACTCCTTGATCTCTTCCTCCCTTAAACGCCTACGTAATTAACGAACGTCCCCTAATGATAACACAGGTCTGCAAATAAAATTTTTTTTCGAATCCTGATACCATTTTTCCTTATTCTTAAGTAAATTAACCTCCTGAATTCGAATATGACCTTCGTTTTCCTCCATCATCCACCGCTATCGAGGGATGCTTACCCCTATCTATTTTATTATTTTTTTTAACAATTATTTTAGCCTTTACATTTTTTCTGATAAACTAGAAAGGTGAAAAGTTAATATTTGAAAGTTGATTTGGGAGTAGATCTGTCCCCCGAAATTGTAAAAGAGATCATTAAAGATGATCGAATTTTCCGTTTTTCTGCTTAATTTTTTCACTTATTTTTGCTGTTTATTTCAGCAAAAATAAAGCAATCACACAGAACATGTACATATATGCAAGTTTTCAGTTTTTACAACCGGGAGGTCTGGGGGGTGTGGAACACCCTCCAGTATACCTGTAAGTGTGTTAAAAAACACAAATAGCAAACAGATTTCGATTCCAGTTTTAAAGTTGTGATTCCACTGGGCATTGCTGGATCTAGGTTACAAAAAACATTTGGAAAAATCTATATAAAGCTAGATTCTGGGACCAATTTTGTTTAGGTGTACTGGAGGGTGTTCCACACCCCCCAGATCCCCCGGTTTCAAAAACTGAAAACTTGTGTATGTTTTCTGTCAAACTTTCAAAAACAAAATCCCTAACTTTTCCAAGTTTTCCCCTAGATCATCGTCGGCAACCTGCGGCTCTTTGGATGTCGAGATTCAGCTCTCCAGGTCCATGCACAAATATTACCTAATAATTTTATTATTTTATTTTCAAAACTCATAAAAAGTATTATTCTGCAAAGAAAAACTTTAAACAGGTTAAAAACACAGGATAAAAACAGGATAAAATACCATAATATTGAAATAAAAATGTTAGTGGCTCTTTAAAAACTGGGAAATTTTGCAAATTGTAAGTTTTGGCTCTTCCGTTTCAATAGGTTGCCGACCCCAGCCCTAGATTAAAATTAAAAAATTTCCAAGTTTTAAAAATTGTAAATTTTTTATTTGTCGAATTTTCCAAGAATTTTTCCTAATTAATTCCACGACTTTTCCTTAAAAATAAAAAATTTCTCGACTTTTCCTGACAAAATTTGTGTAATTCTCAATTCCTTTACTTTTGCAAGTGAAAATCCTGCTTAAACATTTTTTTGTTTTGTACAAATGACTTATACAAAAATGTACTTAAGTAGTGTTAATTCGTCTAAATTTTCTGCTTACCTACTTTCCTTAATTTAAGTAAAAGTCAAAAACAAACAAAATTAACTTATTTTTTTAAAAAGAACTTTTTAATTATTATGTTCCTATAGTTTATAATCTACTAAACAATAAGTATATTTTGTAATATTAACAAAATACATCAATTATTATTATCATCCGTGTTTTTCCCGGTCCCGGTCGGCCCGGATAATCGAGGTTCTACTGTATTAGAGACTTGTAATTATGTAGACTACATATTATACACATACTCATACGTACTTATTAGTTTCGATAATTGGATGTAACTTTTACAAAAAATACCTAATAATATAATTATTACGTGTGTTTATATAATAAAATTTCGAAAATGTATTATATTAACTGCACACAAAAATAGTATAGTAATAAATTAAAACTGAAATTGTTAAACTTTACATAAAATAATAATTAATATTAATTTTATTTAAAAAAACATTGGAGATTGTGGAAAATTTTGAAGTTAAATTATTTACGATATTATCATCAGTATCATCATCATTATGCTTTACATTCTAATAGAATATTCCTTTCCCATTTCTCGGGAATTACAAATCCAGTTGGTGGGTACGATTTGGAGGATTAGATTATAAACTTTGAGTATAATATTATAAAATAAACTATTCTCTAGGAAAAATGGAACAGGAGAAAATTTAGTGAATCCTCGACTTTTTTATTTATTCTATCAAGTGTTCTATATGAATAAATTTAAATTAAATTTTAAAAAACTGTTTTTTTATAGTTTTAATTAAAATATTATTTTATATTAAATTATAATTATAAGAAGTTCTCAGAGTTCCGTTAATTGAGAGGAAGTTGTGAAAAAGTGGGAAAGATGAGTTTTCAAGACCGACAAATTAGTCGAGACGAAGCAATCATGTTTGCGTAAATGCAAATTTTATAATGAGTCTAACATTGTAAATTATAAAAAGTAATTTGTGAAAACTAAATTAATAGAAACTTTGTTAACCTTTGCCTCTTCTTTATGATTACCAAAAAACTAGTAATAAAAAAATAATTATAGTTTAAGAAAGAATTGCGTCATTCGTAGGATAATCGTGTGTAAAAATAAAATATTCATATCGAAATATATTATTTGAAATAATACCAGAAAAAAGTAAAAAAAAACTGATAGTAACAATAAAAAGAATTGACAAGAAAAAAAGAAATAAAGTTTAAGTCAATAAAAAGCATTGAAAATATGTAATAAATTTACTATTTAAGTAAATAACATAATATTATAAACATATGTTACGGTCAATGACGTAAATTGGGCATTGACGTCAATGGCCGAACAATGACGTCAATTCTCACTTATGCTGGCCATTAACGTCATTGACTGGCCATTCACGTCAACGCCCGTTAACGGTGGACAATGATGTAAATATTTTTTTCTCCAAACGTCACGAAAGTCAGCTGTTTCATTATCAATTTTAAACACGAAAGTCAAACTTTTCCTTAGCGACATACATAAAACCACGTGGCGTAAAGATTTTTTCGAAAGTAAACCGTCGGCGGCAGGAAAAAAAATAACTAGAAATGTGACATTATTTTAATAAAATTGAGTAATTTTGGTATCTACCTCTTCTAAAAATTATTTTAAGTTTATTTACCATTTCAAATATAAAATTTTAGAGCGTAATTTAAAAATAAATAGATATCAACTTTGACTTTGACATTTAAATCCTTAAATATACCAACTTAAAATTTTATTTTTAACCAAATAAATAAACATTTTGATCTTTTAACCTAAAAATTTTAATAAATGTCACAATTGAAGTTGACAGTTGCGAATTCAACTTAAAAATTACCAACATAAATTGAAAATAGTTGACAGATTAAATCAAAATGTCACTTTACTTTTGTTTATTTTTATTACAATTTGATTAAATTAAAACTGATTGACCGATTAAAATTATCTACCTTTCGAATTTTTTGCGCGCGATCGATCTGAATTTTTGCATATGCTTGCATATGCATATTGACCGGCCAAATACGTAAATATTACAATCATATGATAGTATATTGTTTTATTAGGATGGAAAGATTAACTTTTCTTGCCCAGCGAGTTTTTTCATTTGCAATTTTTTGCATATGCAATTTGCATATGCATATGCTTAATTTTTTGCTCAGTTTTGCAATATGCAATTTTTTGCATATGCAATTTGCATATGCATATGCTTAATTTTTTGCTCAGTTTTTCGATATCTAGCGCCGTTCCCGAGTTATTGCTAATTTTGAAATTTATTTTTGAATTTTGTTCGTTTGGAGAAAAAGTAACATGTTTTATTCGGATGGAAAGGTAACTTTTCCTGCCACGCAAGTTTTCCATTCGCTCGGCTCGTTCCACTCACCTCGCAAATGAAAAAACTCGCTGGGCAGGAAAAGTTAATCTTTCCATCCTAATAAAACAATATACTATCATATGATTGTAATATTTACGTCTTTGGCCGGTCAATGACGTTAATGGCCAAAATGGATTGGACAATGATGATATGGACACTTATTTACCATGCACGCGTTTTTCCGTATAAATGACAGCAACTCAACTCTTTTCTCGTCTTCATAAGTGTACAGGGATTTTTATTTAATTTAGACAAACGCAAACTAATTTTAGGGTGGATCTGTGATTCTTCGTGATTACATTAAACAAAACGGCTCAGAGCACCCGGAGCTCTTTAAAAAGCTGTTTTAAAAAAAGCTTTTTTACTCGCTAAAACATCCCCGAAATCAATTCACCTCGACTGGGAAGCCATACCTCGACGAAAAACGAAACATGTGTGACGGTTATTACTAAGAGGATTGAAAGTGATAGAATATGGAATCTATAGAACAGTAGTTTCATCATTGCCCACTCTGTATTGGGCATTAACGTCATTGCCCGGACAATAATGTAAAAACGACATATGAAATTTTAAATGTCAACATTGCCAAAAATGCATGGTCATTAAGGTCAATGACGTTAATGCCCAACTAAGCTGGGCATTGACGTTATTGTCCGGCCATTGACGTTAATGGCCGAATTGTCATCATTGACCGTAACACATATATATACCGTAGTGGTCAGATAAAAGTTAACACTTGGAAAATACCATATCTTTGATAAAAATGTTGGAAAATTAACTTACTACTTAATAAAATGGTATTATTTTGATGTTATTATTTACTAATGATGGGTATCATGCATAAAGTGTTGATTATTACGTCATTTTGCAATGGTACTGGTTTGAGAGTAATGCAAACAAATATGGGTCATCAACTTGCACAGAAAGAAAGCTGTGTAATTTTAACTATAAGCAAGGAAGAACTATCTACAAAGGTTATTGCTAATAGAATAGGACATAGCCATGTTACAGTAATTAAAATTTAAAAAAAATATCTACCAATTAGTTCTTTAAATAGATAAAAATGGACTGGTTTAAAAAACAGACAAACTAACCATAGAAATGACCAAATTTTGGAAAGACAGTGCTTTAATAATTGGAAAAATCATTCACAAAAATAAAATTGGAGTTCCATTATATGATAAAAGCAGAATTGAGTAATAAAATTGTATGATGTAGGTTGCAAACCTTCAGATTATCGCCCAGAAGAACCCATGAAAACCCTACTTTGCCAACACGAATGAGGATTAAGAAGCTCAACTTTGCAAAATCCTACAGACATTGGACTGAAAATGATTGAAGAGAGGTTCATCTTTACATATAAATCAAAATGTAACCTCAGTCCATTAGATGGAATTTCGCCGAAAGATTGAGGAAGAATTTCACAAATATTTAATTTTCATCAGGAACAAGTTTCCACTCAGTTTATGGTTTGGGGGTGCATTTACTACTATAGAAAGGAAGATTTAACCTTCCTCACTGGATTCACGAATGGAGACACTTATATCAAAATCATTAAAGCCCATTTAATCCCATCAATTGAGAGACTATTTCCAGTAATTTATGATTTCACATTTCAGGACAATTCTGCGCCCTGTCAACGTGTTTAGAAAGGAAGTTTTGATGGTTTTGTATTCCTTACTATCATACATATTCAAAAATATGAATTGAAGTTAAGCTTTTCCTGTTTTTAATCTACGAGATCAAGAATTTGTTAAAAAAAACCGGTGTTACCACCCTTCCTTGGCCTGGAAATAATCCCTATCTGGAATCCTATCGATAATTGTTGGACGGTTTTTAAGCGCAGTATACGCCAACGGAATGTTACAACCAAAATCAAATTTATAACTGCCAATTGATGCTTGGAAATATGATATTAAGGCCTAATACTATACATGCTTAATAAAGGCAATACCGAGAAGGATTAAAGCAGTTATAAAGACTCGAGACTACCATACAAAGAGTTAATACGTTTGTTATATTAAAATAATTATTATTTTTTGGTTAATATCTTTTTTTCAACTTAATATGACTTGGTTTTTGTAATCGAAAATTTAAAGATTTTATGTATAAGCTATAATAAATAACTTATTTTATTGTTCTGGAGAAAAATATTTTGTTTTTTTCTTTGAAATGATATTTAAAAACATTTTTTTTAAATTATATCTTTATTTCATTGCGGTTGTATAGCTTAATAGTGGAATTTTCTAAAATTCTATGGGTGTTAACTTTTATCTGGTCACTACGGTATATTTGCTGTTTGCATCAAACAAACGCCATCATGCGGAAAAATATTAAGTTAATTTAATACGTATAGCTGGTATAGAAGATTGTTTTTATAAAATACTTTTGATGTTCTACTATGAGAATCAAACTCAAAACAACATTAAGTATACGTAATAGAGCCGCCATATTGTTGGCATTTGCTAGCGTTACGAGCGCCCTCAACAGTAAGGTAAATCGCAAAATAATAATCAATTCAATCTAGTGATAAGTTCAAGACTTAAATATTAGTAATCAAAAAACTTTTTAATTTAATAAATTAACATTCTCCTGTAGGATTTAAACAAAATGGACAATTCGGAATGCCTAAAGAACTAAAAGTTATTTTTTAATGTAAAGCCTAGGGCTTTTTCTCGAACACTGGGGTTGCTAAAAGTAAGATGGTCAAGCCACCCATCGAGAATGGACTAAGGAAGGAAGGATTCCCGCAGAACTGCATAATGAGAACAATTTCATAAAATAATTTCAAACATCATTTATGTAGATAATTAGATTAGTATTTTCTAAATTCGATTTTGTGTAAGCTCAAGAAGTGGACCAGGAATTTTTGAAGACATTAACATTCAATTCCGTTTTTAAAAGGAACACTACTTTAACAGCAATCTATCACTTTCATTACAGCAAAAATGTGTAGAACCGTTTCTGCACTTCTACTTAAAAGCACTATAAGCTATATATTTTTAAATATAATGAGAAATCCTAGTGTTATTTTAGCAGTTTTGCGGAATATCACAATTCTACCATAATGTATGCCCGATATATGAACAAAGTGATCGTGCAGATAGGTTGTATACAATGTCTACTAATAATATGAGTATTATTTGATTTTACATAATAAAATGTAAAAGTTTCGTTGAAAATATAAGTATGAATAAAATTATCAAAAAATATAATACAAAATTCAAGGTAACGGGTACTCCATACTGTGAGAACTAACTTTTAAATTATGTAATGTAAGTACAATGTGATCACAATTATTTTGAATCTTCTCAGTAGATTTTTTAAAGTCATCGACTGAAGACAGGATAAATAAATTTCAAATTACCAATGATTTAAGAAATTTTGAGCAAATAATCCTAAAATTTTAAATATTTATCAGAAATAATACCATTATACCTAGATGATCTAGATCATGATAATGGTAACCCAGACCGTGCCAGCACATCTTTTCGGTTTGGAAATCAACTATAAAAATATGCTCCAATCCAGAATTTATATAAAATTTAGTCTAGTTTCACTAATTTAATTTCTCAATTTATTTGTATCAGATAAATAAGAATAAAAGTTTTCATTAAAAACTAAAAACGCAATTGATGAATTCAATTGGAACATTAGTTCCCAATAAAACAGTTAATCTTTTTTGGAATAAAATTATAAAAAAATATGATCATTTTGTTGATCAAGTATCAATTATTATTTTTGAATTATTGTTATTGACTATACATCTTCAGTTGTGTTTTAGTTCAAGCAGTTGTGCTTTAGATAAAAAAAAAATCAGAAAAAATCTAAAAAATCTTTGATTTTTTCCGATTCCAAACGGAATTTTCACACCACGTGTTTTATTTCTAATTTCTAAATTTTAAAAATTTATCTATAAACTCAATCGCTTTTTTGTTAAAATATATTTTGAAATACAAAAAACATATGAGAGTCATTGTTTTTTCTTAGAACCAAATGAATTATAATTAATGAAAAAAAATTCATTGCTTACAATTGTTTTTAAACATACAGATAATGTACGAGGTAATAAGAATAGTAGCTTTAACAGACAGGTCAGTATAATCTTCTCGTTCAAACATGACGTCTGCGTGTCTGTACTACACACTCGAGCAGAAAGAGAAATCATTAGAAGTATATGGAAGAACAGTTGAGAGTATCAAAGAAGATGTCGAAGCTATAAAATTATGGTTAGAGAAGCAGCCTCACATTCCAAAATATTTAAGTAAGTAAAAATAATGTAGATTTAATTTATTACTTTTGACTAATGAGTTCAAATTATAGATGATCACTGTATCGAACATTTTTTGCTAGAAAACAAATTTATTTATAGCAGTACAAAGAGAACTATCGATTGGTATTTTCGTATGAGAAATGTGTATGCGGATTATTATCAAGATCCGTCTGAAGAAAGTATTGTTATAGCTTTAAAACAATTGTAAGTAAATCTGAAACTTATCCGACGGATTGAAACTGAAAACAAAAATAGAAAACAATTTTTCTGTATTATCCAATTATCAAAATTAATTTTTTAGTTACTTATTTCCTTTACCAAAGATGACGCCAAATAGTAATGCTCGAGTTTTAATGTCGAAATTGATAACTAAAAATATAGATCCAAAATTGGACGCAAAATCGATGATCGCACTTGGCATAAATCTAGCAGATCTTATTTTAAAATTTGATTGTCCTTCCTCAAAAATAATATTGTTTGACTGTAAAAATTACTCTATCGAATTTTGTTCTCGCTTTTCACCTTTAAATCTAAGAGCATTACAGGTTATTTTCGAGGTAAATAAATAAAATAGAAATTTTACTTAAAAACGAATATTTGGATTTCAGAAAGCATACCATAATGGCTTAAAAGAACTGCATGGAATAAATTTAAACCCTATGGTCGAAACTTTCCTCAATGCGATGAAATCCTTTATGAATCCTAAACTCGCAAACAGGGTAAGCAGGTTTAAAGTAGTATTATCAAAAACTGATTATTTTTCTATAGATCAAAATTCACAAGAATATAGAGTCCCTGCATGAATTTATACCAAAGGAAGTTTTACCCAAAGATTATGGTGGATACGAACCCCCAATAGATGAAATACATGGTAATTTAAAATTTTAATAAATTAAACTTAACGTAATTATTTCATTGTAGAATTGTGGAAGAAAGAAGTGATGCAAAACAAATCTTTCTTTGAAGAGCGCAAGTTTATAGTTACTGACGAAAGTTTAAGAATAGAAGATATACCTGACTGTGATTTGCTAGGAGCTCAAGGAAACTTTAGACAATTAACTGTAGATTGAATAATTTAATAATAATTTTTAATTAATAGCTAGATCACAAAAAAGGAAATGAATTATAATAATTATTGTACGATCGATAAAACAACAGCTTTGCTTTTGGTAAGAAAGTATTCTTTTCGTTGCAAATTAATTTAATAATAATAGTAATAATTGGATTGCAATGTAAGTTTTATTTATTGTATAATTTTTAATTGTGATTAAAATTTATTTAAGAGAACCGTTATTGATCCTTATTAGCTTACTAACTTTTATGCGGTGGGCGAGAGTGGTGGATTCACTTTATGGGTAGCTGAAAAAAATTATAGTATTTAACATCTAATAAATTGCAAACGATTACAAATTTTGACTTTGTATAATATTTTGCTAAACATAACGAGTAACTTCCTCAAAAGATTTTCTAAAAGTTAATAGAAGATAGACGCCAACCTTCCTAACCACTCCAAGATTCCCGTCTTCCTTGGTACTTCGGTGGCGTTTCTTTCCAGTTGCCTCATTCCTTCTGTGTGAAATATAATAAAATGTAAACTTCAATATATCAATTTAATTATAGCAACTTCTAGGTTGTTCCTTAACTCACAACTGCATTTCAAGACTATGAAAATATATATTTGATTGATAAACATTTGGCTCATGCCTGTTGTGGTACTGTTTAAATATCAATCTACTGTGTATTTCTTGTAGTTCTTTTCATATTTTAGGATTAGGTCTTTAGTTTGCAATTGTGTGCCAAACATTTACATATTGGCCTTTGTTGATTCTGTAAGCACCAACGTTTAATTTTAGTTGGGTGCTAGCCTGTCTAGAAAACCAATTATTTATGTCGTTCAAATACAATTGTTATTTTGAATTCTTGTAATAATTGCCGAATGAAAAATATTTTGAAATGGGAATTAGAGTCATTTGTTTTATATTAGGTGGACAATATCTTTCAAGCTATGCCTGACTAGGCACTTTTTACACTGAATAAATTATTATCAATAATATGTTACCTTGCGATTAATTATCACTAAAAAGTGTCATTGCGTACTATTATGTTTGAACATTATAATTATACGATAACCAGATAGCAGTAGAACTTGAGCAGTAGGAATAATTAGCCATTTCAAACATGAGTTCTTCGAAATATTTGGAGTACACAATTGAACAGAAAGAATCCGTTTTTAGTAAATATAATAGAACAGTTGTAAGTATCAAGGAAGATATTGAAGCTATAAAGTTATGGTTAGAGAAGCAACCTCATATTCCTAAAGACTTGGGTAAACTGCTGTTATTTATAAATATTTTGTGTCAGTTTGAATTTTAGATGGCGATCAAATTGAACATTTTTTGGTTGCAAATAAATTTATTTTTAATAATGTAAAGCGGACTATCGATTGGTATTATCGTATTAGAAACGTTTATCCAGATTATTTCAAAGATCCGGGCGAAAATGGTATGGTAGCCATATTAAATCAATTGTAAGTATACCTAAATATTTAAGAAGAAAATTTTTTTGAAAGTTTCACAATATTCCAGTCTAAAAGTGGGAAAATGTCGTTTCTGACTTTCCCAATTCTATTCCGCGAACAATATACAGATAATTGAAACCAAAGAGTATCTGAGCCATCCCAGTAAATATTTGCTAATTATAAAAATTTATTTTTTAGCTACTTCTTTCCTTTACCAAAAATGACGCCGTCCAATTGCCGAGTTATGATAATGAAGAAGAGAAATAGTACTTTAGATATAAATATGGACGCATGTTCGTTCATCGCGTACTGCATAAATATGGCTGATTTCATCGTCAACTATGATTGTCCTTCTGCAAAAGTAGTCGTAATTGACTGCAAGGATATTAATCTTGATTTTTGCATCCGATTTACACCTGTAATATTGAAAACAGCGATAACTATTTTTGAGGTATTGTAATAAAAGAATAATCGCAGGTACTATATGCAGACATAATTTTTGCAGAAAGCTTACCGCAATGGTGTGCAAGGAATCCACCTAATACATCTACCAGCCTTCTTTGAAACATTTATCAACCTTCTGAAATCCTTAATGAATCCAAAAATGGTGCAAAGAGTAATTCATTACTAATCTTATCAATTTTTCCAAAAATAAACATTTTCTTTTAGCTGATAATCCACAACGACGTCAGCTCTATATTTGAATTAATTTCTCAAGAAATTTTTCCGAAAGATTACGGCGGAGACGAAGTTTCCTTTGACGAACTGCATGGTACCGTAAACATTTATTTAAAATAGAAAACTTAATATAATCGTCTTTACTTAGAATTGTGGAAAAATGAGTTAACAAAAAATTTACCATTATTCGAGAAGCGCAAGACTGTTGTTACAGACGAAAGTTTAAGACCAAAAGAAGTACTCGACTGCGATTTCATGGGTTTTCAAGGAAACTTCAGAAAATTAAATTTGGATTAAAATAATTTTGGAAAGAAGCACAAAACCGAAAAATCTTATTCAAAAGAGATAAAGAAGTTTTACATTTTGTAATATTTAATTATTTAAATGCTTTACAGGTTACAATTTTAAATAATATAATATAAAATTCAATTATAAACTTAATGTACCTCAATGTCATTAAATTATATATTTGAAGTTTTTTGAGAAATTAATATTCATTTTCATTAAAAATAGTTTTTTTTTTGAAAGTGTATACTGTGATGTCTGGAAACGAGTATTTTTTGTAAAGTACTAAATGAAAGTAATTTCGAAATATTATAGAAAAATTCAATTTGGTTGATTATTATAAGTCCATAAGCAGCAGTATACATTTTAAACGTCAGTGACAAACATGACGAGGAGATTAAGCAGGTGTAATCTGAAAAATAAATTAAGAATAAATTTAAAATGCTCGAAATAGTATGCTCAAGATAGTTTACCTTAATCTTCATTATCTGCTTCCTCCTCCTCCTCAAACTCTCCTTCCTCTTCAGCAGTTGCATCTTGGTATTGTTGATATTCTGAAACCAAGTCATTCATGTTGGATTCTGCTTCGGTAAATTCCATTTCGTCCATGCCCTCGCCAGTATACCAATGCAAAAAGGCTTTGCGTCTGAACATGGCGGTAAATTGTTCAGATATGCGTTTAAACAATTCTTGGATGCAAGTAGAATTCCCAATAAAAGTAGAAGACATTTTTAATCCTCGTGGAGGAATATCGCAAACGGCGGTCTTGACGTTGTTGGGAATCCATTCTACAAAGTAACTGCTGTTCTTATTCTGAATGTTCAGCATTTGTTCGTCCACTTCTTTCATTGACATACGACCACGGAATATTGCCGCTACCGTAAGATAACGTCCATGTCGAGGATCACAAGCAGCCATCATATTTTTAGCATCAAACATTTGTAGTACCAACTCGGGTACGGTAAGAGCACGATATTGTTGACTTCCTCTAGATGTTAACGGGGCAAAACCAGGCATGAAGAAATGTAAACGAGGGAACGGAACCATATTCACTGCCAACTTACGCAAATCGGAATTCAATTGACCAGGAAATCGTAAACAAGTTGTAACTCCGGACATCGTAGCCGATACCAAATGATTTAAATCTCCATAAGTCGGAGTTGTTAACTTTAACGTACGAAAGCAAATATCATACAATGCTTCGTTATCAATGCAGTATGTTTCATCGGTATTTTCTACCAACTGATGTACAGATAAGGTTGCATTGTAGGGTTCAACGACGGTATCGGATACTTTGGGCGATGGACATACAGAAAAGGTATTCATTATACGATCAGGATATTCTTCACGAATTTTAGAAATTAACAATGTGCCTAGACCAGAACCAGTACCTCCTCCTAAAGAATGAGTTAACTGAAATCCTTGCATACAGTCACAGCCTTCGGCTTCTTTGCGAACAACATCCAACACCGAATCAACTAATTCAGCTCCTTCGGTATAATGACCTTTTGCCCAATTATTTCCTGCACCACTTTGACCAAATACAAAGTTGTCAGGTCTAAATATTTGTCCAAATGGACCCGATCGCACAGAATCCATGGTTCCAGGTTCGAGATCGACCAAGACACCTCTGGGAACGTACTTTCCTCCTGTCGCTTCATTGTAGTACACATTGATACGTTCTAATTGAAGATCAGAATCTCCATGATATGTTCCTGTTGGATCAATTCCATGTTCATCAGATATTACTTCCCAGAACTATAAAACACATAAATTTTGATTGTTAAATTTTTGTTTTAATTTACATACGAGTTCTGTCACTTTCTAGAAACCATCTCAATTTAGAGGCACCTACCTTGGCTCCAATTTGATTTCCACACTGTCCAGCTTGAATATGAACAATTTCTCTCATTTTATATAATTTTTACTATAACATCTAAAAAAGTTTTGTTTTCTAAACAACTTTGTATCCTGGTACCGAAAATTGTTTATTGGTTTTAGCCATCTTTTCTTTAAACGCTCGATAGTTTTTTTTTATACTTTTGACAAAATAATATTATCATTAAATTTTGACGTGCTGTCACTTTGAAGCTGGAAGTTATCAGGGTGTGATATTTTAAATGTTTAAATTTAAAGTAGAATAGAAAAAACTGCGTAAATCTTTTGCATTAGGTTACTAAATATTTATGGTTCAATAATTATTGCAATAAAAGCATCAATTATGGACTCAGCATAACAGTTGCTTTTTCCCTTCCGTGGGTGTTTGGTGTTAGTGTTATAAGCGTTTCACCCAGAGCTTTCATGTAGTTCTGGAGTTTCACTTGATAAGAAACCAACTTAAAAAATATTTAATTGGTCTTCCAAAACCGTATTCGCGTATACAAGAAAACGCACCCGTTTTGAAGTGAAACTAGCTTCAAGCATTAATTTGACTACAAATGCGGATTTGGAATATTTTGGAAATAGTGACATTGCCTCTTGGTTGAATAAATTGCAACCACTTTGAGAGTGATTCATCAATTTAATTTCTCAGTGATTACTGATCAGTGAACAGAGGTTCTTCAAGTGTCGTACATGGACCTCTTTACATTTAAAATTATTATTAATTGTTATTTTGAATTATATAATAATAAATTATTGATTAATGAAAAATGATTTTTAAACTGCTTTGTTTATCACCAAATTTTTTGTAGAATTTGAAAGCTGACATTAAAATGAATCAATGAAACCAAAGATAAATCGGAATTTTTTCTTTAATTTTGGAAAAAAATCAATTTCAAAGTTACGATTTTTCAAATCAAAGTCGGTGGTTTGCTCATTCAGTTGAAGGCATGCGTGTTTGACTGAAATATGTGCTGCAGTTGGTTTTGGTGAGTGGAGCTTGCCGAAGTTGCCTTCTAGGAGTGCAACAGTGAATGTTATAGTATTATAAATTTATTTTAAATTGAATTTCGTTAATTATAGCCGAATTTAATTTAAAAGCAATCCATTCAAGAGAAAAACGAAAATTGGACGTCAATTATATTAATAGTTGGATGTAAATATAAAACAAAATTGGAATTGTATTTTTTTATTTATTTAAGAATGTATACAAGAAAACAATGTCACTCATATTAGGTACAATTTAAATAATAAATTAGACTAAAACAGTAAACTTCTACATGACATGCATGTTAATATTTAAATATTTATGTAAATCTAATATTAAAATTAGATAAAATTAAATAAGAACAATTTGATATAACTTGTCAGTCGATGCAAAATAGGTCAATTTTTCTAGTCAACATTGTGACATTATAAACTCCTTGTCACCTATTCAAAATTCTTTAAAACTTTAACGTTTCTTGTTTTCAATTGACTACTCTTATTTATTATTTGTTTCTTTAATTTGAATTTGGCTTTTTCATGAATTAGCTAGGTAACCAACAACCACGTAAAATTTTTAAAATACGAAATTGATTTACAAAAATACAGTAAAGTTATTAAAAGTTATATTATTATTATTATTTATTGTAATAATTAATAATGGTAATATTTAAAATACAAAGTTTGTTCTAAGTGAGTAATCTAATGAAGGGTTGTAAATCTATAAAAATTATTGAAAATATTATTTAACAATTTTATTAGCGTTTTACGCATAATCTAAATAATTTTTGCTTAATCATAATATTGTAAGTTATTCTAAGAAAATATATTAAATATTGCATACCTACTTAATAATATTTTGGTGTAGCAGGTACGTGAATTATTTTACAAGAATAAAAATATGCAATAATATACACATTTAAACTAAGGAACTATTTTGAAAATATACGATAACATTGCTTAACGAATGCATGATATTATTAATATGTATAACAATTTATTATTTTAATAATAAATAAAATATTAAAAAACTAAGTATGGATTTTTCAAGTAGATACTAATTAAATAAGGGCTAAATTTTTAATACTACAATATTAAAATTTTTTATCTAAATATAGATTTATGTCTATGAAATTTTAAAATAGCTTTTCCACTGATGGTTTTCAACATGATTCCAATTTGTTCGATATTCAAGTTTTCTGTTTTTTCTTCATTCACAGATATTAAAATATCACCTTTTGTAACTCTGCCATCTACGTCGGCATTACTACCATTTAGCTATAAGATTATTTTATTATAATATTTAAGCCATTAAAACTAAGAAAACTTACAATTTCTGAAATATAGACAATCTTTCCACATTTAGTAGCGGTTAAGCTTAATCCTAAACCTTTTCCAGGCTTCCTAATGAGATCCACGTCTATTATTTTATATTCGATTTTATCTGGTCGGAATATGACTAATTTTATCTGAAAATAAATCTTATTATATTTTCTAGTCCAAAAGAATTTCAAAATATTCATGAAACCTCTGACGCTAATATTACATTCAAACATATCGTTTGAATTGAGTTTAAGTTAACGACGACTTTCGTTAAATAATGAAAAATAAAAGCCGAAACTGTCAATATTTTCCGATTGTGAATTCCCTTAAGCCCAACCAACATATTATTATAATGTTGTTTCACGTATTCCCCTGACGAATTAAAAAAAACTTGTTCGACATTTCAATATTTCCGAATCTCATTATAATGAGGATTATTATAATATTATTCAATGTAACGATTAACTTGTTTGTTTTTCATTTTGCGAATGGTTCAGAATACAATTTCAGTTTTGGATTTATTTTTAATTTAAATAAAAAAATTGAAACCATAATTGAATCAAATTATTTGAAGGGCACCATCGCCACTACCTTTTTATTTCAACAGATTTTAGTTTGACATGTTCTGGTTTTCCAGCTTAGAAATATTTAATTGGTTTGATCAAAGCTCTAGAAAATAAAAACATTTAAAAATATAATGTTGTCAATTTCACAATTTCATATTATTAGCAGTGTTACGCGACATTTTCTCATTATAGAATATTTTAGACTTCGTTTTGAATGATAACCTCATTGACGTTTACCTCTGCGCTAAAGTATCTAGTCATGTGAAAATAAAGCCATTATTTATATGTGAATACCCTGCGATAAAACACGTAAGTCATAATTAACTGATTTTTTATGATACTAAATAAAATTTACAAAAATATTTTAAAATAATAAAAGTCACCTTTGGCAGTGTTTGGCGAAGTGTTTGTAAAGCACAGTCATGAGTAACGTCTTTGAATGGTACACCATTTGCTTCAATAATTTGATCACCAGCTTGTAAGCGTTTATCTTTATCTGCAGCACCCCCAGCAAACACTTCTACTATAATAATTCCATCCTATAAAAAATTAAAAATAGTAGAAGGGATTTTCGAACTTGGAAGCCGTATAGTTACCGCAGTCATGGTATCTTTCCCTCCCACAAAATATAGGCCTAATCCTTGATTGTTTGTCATTATGTCTATCGAAGTATTACGTCCTGGAATTATGCTACATGTGCCGGGATCAGCAGGAGGTTCTAAAATAAACCGTTTATTTATAATATAGAATTGATCAAATAAACTTGGAGTTGTGTTATTGAAGACTTCTTTGAAGTAATCGGTGTTCATTATTTTAACGCTTAACGTTAATGTGCAGTACATAAAAAATAAAAAAATAAACAGTTTTAAAAAAATTAATGGTTTACCTGGCACAGGAGTTACTACTCTCGATGGGGGACCAGAAGTTTTCAAAACGCTTGCTTTATTATCATCAGCTTCCACATTTTCAGACTTCTTTGTAGGATTTGATAGAATTAAAGTAACCACCCCCTCCGTACGTTTTAATAATGTTGCGGCCTGCAAAAATGTTTTAATAAAATCCTTCTCCCCTAAAGACAATCATAAAAGAAATATTTCTGTTTAATAATTCATTAAATATTTTGCTCGAAAATATTTCATTTAACCTCTAAGTGTTATTTTATGAAAAGTGAGATGGCTAACCATTATTGAAAATAAGAAATAATAATTACAATTTAAATTTCAAATTATGTATTCTTGTTCATCCAGATTTTGGATCCGGTTCATTTGTATGCTTTCAATTCTATGTTAATTAAGGACCTCGATTTTATAGCGATACAATGAATCTACCCGAAAATAATATTTTTGAACATCGTCGATATCTTTTCGTAAAATTGAAAATGTTTGGAGTTTATACAAATTTCACTGAGAGATTAATCGTCGTCGACTTTTTACAATTACTTACGTTGTCATAATTAGCTCCCAACAATGCTTCTTTATTCACAGCTAAAATCATTTCTCCAACTTCTAATCCAGCCTAGAAATAAAAAAACATAAATTAGAATTTTTATATTTGCCTAAAATAAAATCTGGCTGTACGTACGTGCTGTTGCCTATATTTTAATATTAACAAAATTATTTCAATTTTTCATAATATATTTTTAAGTTATATTTATATTATATTCTATGTAGTTTCCCAAAAAAACTTTTTATACTGTACTTCGGTCATTAGAGCGACACCGATGTTATATGTACGGACAGGCAGAAAAATAAAATGATATACAACCTGATTAATCGAGTTTGTGAAGTGTAGGATTAAACTCGATGGCTTGTTACATGAATTTTTGTAAATGACCGCAATTTCGTAATTATAATGTTGAATCCGTTTTACACTATTCTTCGTTGATTTATTTTCGAACAGTTTCAAAGTTAATTTCTATTTTATTTTTCTCCGCACATTTCTCGTGAAAATGTCAAAGCCAAACTGTATCGCCTGTTTCTTGATTTCGGAAATCATCAATATATTTTGTGCAATAGATTTTCTTTTACGATAAAAAGTAAATCACTTTGGATTTCAAGCAGGGCACTTGAAATATTATTCCTGTTATTGGTTCCACTATTCCGTAAAACTAGATTATGTAAGCGTAAAATCATATGAAAAAGTTCGTAACAAGTTAAACCACGAAAAATTCCACATGATATAGTACAATAAATATAATAAAACACAAAAGAAGAATTTTTTGGTAAGAAATATTTCATATCCACATCAAACATTTTACAGCACCAAAAAACCAATTTTCTACCATAAATAAGAACTTAACATATTTTGCAGCACAAAATTTATATTCAAATAATTTTCTAATGCATCCTTGGCTTGTTTTTGCTCCCTCCTGTTCGCTTATTACAATTTGCACCCTATTCGTTATTTACGAATTTTGTAATATACATAAGTTACGTAACACGTGAAATAATATAAAACGTATAAATTACGTAAAATGACATTTTTACGTTTTTCTAAATTTTTATTTTGCACGCATTAATAAGTTTTTCACAATTTCACAATAAAAGTATTACTTTACTCCCGGAATTGTGAAATAGTATATTATACACCTTGGGACTAAGGTTCTTTTCATCCCGTGTGCGATTTTTACATTCGGCTAACACTTCGTGCAAAAACCTTCGCACGCGGAATGAAAAGTAGCACCTTAGTCCCATGATGTACCTTGCGTCACCGAAACGTTGACGATAAAACTAGTTGTTTTAATTTAATAAGTTCCACTAATACCCGATATCTACTGATTATCTAATTTTTGGACGAGAACTTTTTGATCATAATACTATTTACGTTACCAAGTTGTAAAATCACTTTGTTTTTCGGTTTTAAACAAAAATCGTCGACAATTCCATTTTCAAGATCAACAACTAAATACAGTAAAAGCCCTCGTATTCGAAATAAACGCGACCCATTTTCGTTCGGATAGATGAATGTTTCGGATAAATGGAAGGTTGAAATTAATACCATAACATAGCATAACCATACAGTTGGGTATTTAGAAAATGCTTTAAGGGGGGCAGATGAAAGATTTTTCAAAATCTCGTTAATTCATTCATGCGCGTCAGTTGTAACTAATCCTAATAACATAAATTCCCACCACGCTTTTGCCACTCTTGCTACAACGTGTAATTTTTTAACACTCTGGTTGGTCGATTTTTTTACCAACCAAAAAATATATTAAACTAAGATTAGGACTAAAAATATTTGTTAAAATTTTTAAGCAAAAATGAGGGAAGTTTAACCTTCGCTTCGGCTAGGAAAAATTAAAACTTGGAAAGCATATTTTTTAATTACCTTACTGCTCATGGAGTTTAGCAGCAACTTTCTGTGTTACTTTGAAAGTTAATTATAAAAATATAAAGTCAAAATTGTAAACCGGGGGGTCTGGGGGGTGTGGAACACCCTCCAGTACATTGGTACAATAAAATTCCCACTCTTCTAGAATACCTACAGAAAACAGAATAATTATACAAATTTCGTCGGAAAAAGCTAGGAAATTTTTTGTTTTTGAGTAAAAGTGAGTGAAACTACAACGTTCGACTAAAGAAAATTAGAATTTGAGACTCTTATTTATTTTTATATTATAAAAAAAAATTTTAATTACCCCACGTCATCGGCACACCAAGTTTAGCACCAACTTTTTGCGTTACTTTGAAAATATAGAAAAACGGGAATCATATAGTAGCGGGAAACGAAATTAAATGTTTAAATGTTATACCGCTAAAAAAGAGATCTATCGTTTAGCTGCCCGTCCGCGGACGGGCTTTCCAGCTAGCAAATAAATAAATAAAAATAATTTAAAGTTATTTAAATTCTAAAACTTCGTGGTAAACATTACTTTTATAGGGGAAGGGGCAATTACCCCTTGGCCCCTCTCTAAATACGCCACTGTAACCATAACAAATACCATAACAAATCTGAAAGCATAGTATCATGTTATTCTTGTTTACGATAAGAATTTATTTTTATCACAGCAAATTTGATGATTTTATTTAAATATACAAATTTTGTAAAAAGAATTACTCTTTTCTACCTACACATATTCTCCTTCGAGTCGCGGCGAGATAAAGCTCACAAGCATCTTTCGGATGACGAGATAAATTCTAAGAATTTTCGGATACGGGGGCTTTTACTGTATCCCGCCGATCGCTGTATTGTAAAATTTATAGGAAAAGTCATATGAGTTTTCAAGTTATGTAAAACAAAAAATATGAAAAAATGTACAAAAAAATAGATAGTTATTTAACCAGTGATGAAATACAATTTTTTCTAAACACTCCCCCGTTTTAGCAAATTCACATTCGTAGTACAAAAATATGATAATTGGATGAAAAAACCTCTGTTAATAGAGATCATATTATTATAATTATAAATAAGCGCAATAATATTGATAATAGAAAACTTTTAAAATTATTATCTGTGGAAATTTTATCTTCTTTACTTCAGTTCTGGCTATAGGCGGCAGTTAAGTACTTTAGCGCCGCCAGTGGTTTTTTAATTTTAACAAGAGATTGACTTAAAATGAATTTTTTAATTTGTTTTTAGAAATTGTGATTTTGTTTACTGCACTTATTATTACAATATACATAGTATTACTAATATTATGTAGATCAACCGAAACAATATTCCGTTACCGCATTATTTAAATTCAAGCTTGAACTAATGAAATATAAAACGGATATAAAGAGACAAGAAAGGCCACTAATTTATCTTATTTATAGGCCATTTGGAATATAACTTAAAGAAACTTAGATGCTCGGTTCTAGGTACATGTAAAATCACAAAGTTCGGAATAAATTCGATAAAATACTTCAGAAGGGTTTTATAAAAATTCTTCGCACGAAAAGCACATCAACCTTGCTTTTCAAAATGTTATGTTTTTTTCTGCCATCGACAATGGCAGTGAGTCTTTTATATTTTAATAATTATTCTTAAAAAGAATTTTCACAGTTCTTTGCCTTCAGAAGACCAAAATTGTTGCAGAAGTGACTTTACACATTGAAAATCGTCCATATCAAGCTACTGGTAGCCTTTTCCACAATATAAATTTTAACAAATAGGATTGCCATCAATGGTGTGAAATTATTCAAATGGTAATTTTTAAATAATTTATTATGAAAATAAATCTAAATTTTATTGTAAATTTTTGCAGTTTGTTGTTTAAGAATCAACAATAATTATTTTTGTCAACTGAAAGAGTATTGATATCAAAAAGAAATTATCGTCCAGATTAATATCTTTTAATTTAATATAATGAAATCTTAAATGATTTAAAAAAGTATTAAAAATAACGTCAACTACGTTACCTTATCTGCAGGACTTCCATCTTGAATGTCAGATATAAAAATTCCTTGTCCTAATTCTGCGTGTTTACCTTCAATTATCATAATTCCTAGGCTGTGGCCTTCCTGTAAAACACAAAACGATTTAAATAAATAATCAAACTAACTTTTTGAATATTGTTCAAGAAATAAACGCGACAAACGAAGCAACTACTAAATTAATACAATTATACCAAACCGAGTTGTTCAAAATGTCTCTCTAATCATTAAGTAACTGTTTGTATAATATTTTATGACAACTTGAGTAAATAAATTATTTGTGTTAATAGGCACAAATATTCTCAAGACTAATTGGCAATTGATACCTGTTATTCAAAATTTAGCTTTGCTATCAAATTTCATTCAATTAAAATAATTCAGCGTGGAAAATAATAATTACACTCCGAGCAAGTTGTTGGAAAATTACTACGTTAAAAAGAAAACTTCATATTATATTAATTTGGCTTTTTTAGGTATTTTTAAAAATAATAAATTTGTTAGATCTTTTAATTTCTTCTTTAAAATTATGAATTCAAAAAGATTTTAGAAGCACTTTTATTTTACAGAAATTTGCAAACAATAGAGAAAAGAGAAAAGCTCGTCACATTGTTGGTGTTACGAGCATTAATTCAGTCAGTTTGTAATTATGTTCTGCCAGTAGAGCCACAGTTTACATAAAAAAGATTTTCTCTTTCTATCTTCAAACTCAAAATACTGAAATACTTAAATAGTGTACAAATGCTAAATCGCTTGCACAACAAAATTCAACTACATGTATTATAGTGTAGCCAGTCAAATTAATTTAGTTCTTAATTCAAATATGAAAACAATTATTAACACGTTTCAATGTTATGAAATATGAGAAGGATATATTGGAATATTTGGTTATTGTAAGAGTATTCGATGAAGTGTGTAGCTTCGCATTCAGCATTATATTATAATATTTTGCATGATCAAGTTTATATTGCATGGTTATATTCCATGCTATTATTAATTGTAGGAAAGTAACTAAAATTTTATGTTAATTTGTTATGCTTCAAGTTTTGGTTATTAATAACAGCATGGTAATCAGATTTCATCTTATTTGTATGTTAATGGGAAAATTGATAACATCTCTACTTAGTCATGATATCTTTTACAAACAACTCAAACCAGCCAATAGAAAAATCAAAATTTAATAGGAAATTTTAAGTTAATACTAAGATCCGCTTAAAGTTACTCGACTCGAACAAACCCTTCATCTTTTCAGTTTTATCATTTTTAGACATAATATTTATAAATCACCGTACTCGTAATAATAATTCTTCAATTTAACTTATCGAGTAAGTATAATATTTATTAGTTCTGT
Organism: Cantharis flavilabris; assembly: GCA_949152465.1. NCBI lineage: Eukaryota > Metazoa > Arthropoda > Insecta > Coleoptera > Cantharidae > Cantharis > Cantharis flavilabris. Next base: position 90,944,009 of record OX424435.1, read on the forward strand.
GAGTAATATTGAATTATTCTAGTATGGTGCTAACCTTGCTAGAAAATCTATTTTTTACATTGAATTCTTGTTATGTAAAATTTTATTTGGCTTGAAAACCAGGTAAAGTTAGAAATTATGTAATCAAGTTCAAGTATTATTGGTTTATTATAAATTTAAATAAAATATCAGGTATATTAGATAAAATAGCAGTAAAAGTCACGAAAGGAATTTACGTTGATGCCCTGGAGTTCCGTTTTCCTTGCCATTGCTTCTGTATTCGCATAGTTTAATATTACTGGTGTTACAGTTTATATGCATGTAATTGTACCTTAATTACTGCACGCAAATATACATAAGGTAAATAAACAATGGCATGAATGTCAACATAATCAGATCCGGATTAACGTTTGTGAGCGCTCAAAACAAATTTAATATGCGGATCCCAACAAGGATGAAGTAAGGATAAGAATATTTTTCTTGGTTGTGGTTAGTGGAAGTATGTAAATTTAGCATACATTTACTAAAACATGATTGATGATTTTATGATTCATAAGAGTATTATTAAAATATAAAATTCGCGACGTGGCTTCACTGCTCAAGTCGCAAATATTCTGCTTTCCTCTTGAGATTGTCTTCATTAAATCGAATTATCAAAAAATCTTTAGTTCCAAAGCCGGATTCTTTTGTTTGGAAAATACTTTTTGATTATAATAGAATCACATTACCAAACTAATTCATGTAATCAACTCTTGTTGCCAGCGTAAAGATGATCAGATATTTGATTGACTGGAATACGATATTCGAAGCTTCCGGGATTTTATTTAATTAAATTTACTCCAAATATAAAGTAAACTTAGTAGACGTAAATCTAAAATTATGTAAATATAGCAATTTTTAATTAACAAAAATCCCAACTTATTAAAATTTATACTTTCCGTTTCCCATTAAACTATAAATAACAATTTTAAAAGAAAATTTAGCAAGAAAACTAAAAATGATTTTCTAAATCTGCTGCTTAGCTTGGCATCCTGAGCATTCTTACAATGAGTTTTTCTGTTATTGCATTCCACAGGACTCCTGTTATTTATTAAAATGGTCATGTTGAGATGTCATACGGATTTGTCTAACCTGTCGATGAAGTTCTTCCTAAAGCAACTCAATTTTGCAATTTTATTATTTTGCAAAAAAAAATTAAAAAATTTCCCAAAAAAAAAGTTATGTTGAAACTGGATATTTCAAAATCTCGTTTGATGTATGTACATATATACTCGTATGTGAGTACATAATCCATTTAAAAAAATATAAGCTCAATTTTTATTCTAGGTAAAGATTTTCAAATATTTAGAAATACAAAAAGATCATTCTTAATAATTAAAAAAAAATTTCTAAATAATTTTGTAGTTGTATTATGTCAGACAAGAAATGTGGGAAGGAATTGGTTTTTTCTTCTTGTAAGGTTAATAATTAATATATTTTCTTATCTCTCAAGAATTGTGTAGGTTTTAATACAAAATAAAAACTGAAATAATATAAAATTTATTCTTACATTAAATTTTTAAAGGAGTTGGTAAAATACTAATTTGTTCATAAAAAGATATCGTGTAAATCCTACGAAAGCTTTTCAAAATGAAACTAGAAAATAAAACAAGATAAAAAAATGTTATTTCAACATAAATTTTAAATTTGCAATATATTTACAAGTTATATAATAAACTCAGTTTTTCTTTCTTGTTATCATGCTCGGAATTTTTACCTGTTAAGATTATTAAGATTCTGCGTGGATTTGGAGATTGCAAATTTACTGCAACGAACTAAATTTTAAGATACAAGAATAAGGAATAAATATTCAAAATGTTTGCTTTTGAATAATAAAACTGCTTTTGATTAAATATTCAACGTAAATATTTGTAAAAGAAGTACTACTAAAAAAATTTCGTTTCTCATTTTCCTTATAAATTTTATAACATATATTTCTTTAAAAGTAAAAATGTCTGCGAGCAAAATTGTGTAGTTAAATAGTTTTACGATTATTTAATTTGGAACTATCACAATGCGTTTATCCTCTTTTTATTTTGTTTAGAGTAGAACTAAAAATAAAAGCTTGTTTTCTCATCTGGCTACTTTCGCATTGCAAAAAGACAAAAAGTAACACAAATTACAAGAAAATGAAAACATTTTTGCAAAGCATTCGAGTGCAGTTTTAAAATAATTCTGTTACCCATTTTTGTAAATCTGGGAAAATGAAACCACAAAAGTAGTTTTTATACAAAGCAGTTTACTTGGTTAAAACTTGGTTAAAATAATGTCAATATTATTCGAGTATGAAGACTATGGGAAGTGAAATGTTTATTCGTATGCTGTGGTAAAATGTTTATTGGATTTAAAAGTGTAATCCGATTAGAAAGTAAAAAACAGATTAGATAGAGAGTGGAGTCGGTATACGAATGTCAGTTAGGTGGAAATGCAAGAATAAGACAAGAAATATAAATTGGATTGATAAAAATTGATATAACTGAAACGTTGTAACATTATTTGGTACTAAGTACCATATTATTAAAATCATGAAAATTAAATTTTGACATTGAATTCGGCAATAAAATTCTTGTACAAAGACCGGTTTAGAACAATCACCGTTCCAAGACTAACAGATTCGTACCGTCCATCAACAATTAATAAAAATTGGAAAACAGCATTAGGGAGGCGACAAAACAAGAGATAGTGAAAAAAGTAGAATTTTAATTATCAAGAAGATTTATGAATGAAACTCAATGAAGGAGACCCTGAAATATCGACTCAAAGCTGATGAATAGAGATAATAAAAAAAACCAGCAAAAACCAAACAAAGCATTAGTTGTTCTCTTATAATTCTCATTAGTTTATTAATAATTTATGGAATTAGTTTAATTAAAGTTTCATAAAATTAGTTTTGACTGTTATTGCTTTTTTTATTAATAAAACTCGATGTCAAAGCCTGATTTTATAATAATTTATCCTAAATTTTTGAATTATTTAGGTATTCAGACTAGAAAAAAAGTTTCTCTTATGATTTTTCTGGGTTCTGAACTTATGTATTTTACATTTTACAATTTCACGCATAAAATCAGATAAGAATTTTGGTCTCATGTGCAAACTCTATTGTCAAATATATGAATATAACCGTAAAAAATTCTATTTGGTTTGGGGAGGAATATCTTACAATTTTTCAATTTAGATTTAAATATCCACTGGTGTAAAGGAAAATTGGCACCTCGTAAACGAAGCATATCTCGTCGTACATTTTTATAAACCGGCAAACTGACTTTGCAAATTTGTTAGTAAATTCGACAATTTATTACAATTTTCGCAAACAAAAAGACCTAATAAATCAGTGCAATAATTCTCAAATTTAAAAATTTAATAATTTATTGAAGATTTGAGTTATATTGTAATGTCAAAACATAATTAATAGTCAAATTTACATTTTTCTGCAACTGCTGTGTTCTGTAAATAAATTGAAATCACATCACATACAGAGAAATTTTGAATTCCTTGTGACAGCTACAAATCGCTATGTATTCATTTTTAATGTAACTTAAAATTGCTTTTAAAGTAAAGTGATAAATATAATAGACAGGATGAGTAGTGATTTGAAATTTTAAAAGAGTAATAAAATCATAACATGTAGTATATAATATTTTTTTCAGTGCATACAAAAAATCATATATAGGAGATCCCTACTTCATACAGGTTATTAAATATTTGTTTTACTTGGAATATTAAATTATATTAAATTTTAATCCCGGTAGAGAGTAAAGCTGCTTTGCAATTGAGTGGTTTTAAAATTTGTGCAATCTAAATTTACACATTTGCATAATTTATTGTATTAATAATATAATATTCTATAATGAATATTTCTGTGGCTACAAGCAGAAAATTGGTTAAAATATTCACCAGATTTTTATTTCGTTACTAACTTTGCTTTCGGTAATCTGAGCAAAATTGACAAAATTAATATAGTAAACATTTATTTTTTATGTTCTTACATAAAATCTATATTAATATATGATTTCATCGATAATCCCTGATACATAAGAAAGACTCAGGGGAAAAATTATCAAAGTCATATTTTAAATAAATTGAGATACACTAAAGTCGCTAGCCAAAATACAGGCTTACGGAAAAATAGTATATTCTTAATTAAGATTGAAAGATGAAATTTTTATATCTGGATATTTCTGGATAAACCCAAGCTCCACTACTAAAGCTTTAAATTTTCTGTCCAATTAAAAAAAAGAGTTTAGAATTATTTATAAAGCACTTTATTTTAAGTAAATTAAAAGAACTTGCTATATTACTTAAAAAAGTAACTTTCCAAAAAAAGTAATTAAGGAAAAAAAGTAAGACAAAGTAACTTTTCTGCGGTCTTTCATTAATATTTTTTTTCTAAATTTATTTCAAGCTTTTTGGCTTGAAAATTGCACTATTTGTTGGCACATTTCTAAACAGAACTTATTCTTTTGCGCTCACCGGATTACATTTTGTTAAACTGATTGCTTTTTCTTGCAACTGAATTGTACCAAAGTAGTTCGATGTTTTATGTCAAGCAGCTCTTAGCTTATTTAGAATTGAACGCTTCTGGTAGTAATATTTACGTATAATAAAATAGTTATTTTATCTTTCCAGGATTACCGTAATCTATATTTACTATCCTAGTCAGTTGGTAATTTTGCTATGCAGTTCGTTTATCGTTACGACACATGAATTCTATTAAATTTCTATAATATGTAGGATAATTCCGTTTTAATCAATTTATGTCCTCAAAATGCGACTAAATCCTTGTTAATCTGCGGTGCAGGTATAAAACCATTTCCTGTTCCAGTTTTATCATTCGCAGAATCGCAATAACATTATGACTGCCGAATTAATGATTTTTATAAAACTTGCACATGAAATATGAAGTTATGTAATGCATTTCAATATTAAAAGTATTAATCAATAAAATTAGTAAAATTTCATTCGGATTTTTATATATTAAATTTTAAATTTATTTTGTCGTTGATCGCGTTTTATCAGTGTGGGTGTAGAAAATGCTCAGTTTGAAAGCATCAACAGTGTTCGATTTAATCAAATTCAGTTTAGAAAATAATTTGTTACGACATAAAAAATTAATTTGAAATACAGTTTATCAACAAAAACCATCTTACATAATTAATCTTGATAATAGCAAAAAACAGCTGACCTAGACTAAATTGCACAAAGGATAATTTATTTAGCATATGGTCTCAAGTGATTATTAATCATAAAAGAGGCTTTTTCGATCAATTCCCCAGTCTCTTCTAGATAAAATACCAGTAAAAATATAACATCTTAAATACTATTACGCTAAAAGCATACTAAACGTTATCGATAACAGTTTCATCGATTGCTGTATTAAAGTTAATACACTGCTATATTCTTATTCTGTACCGATACAAAAAGTTGATGCATTAAGAATTTATAGTTTAGAAAATTAATATCCAAATAACGGACACGCATACTTTTCGTTTCAAAAAATTTGTAGTTTTAGTTGAACCTTATTATAATTTTATAAATGTGAGAACAGAACAACTGTTTAACCCACGACATATTTAATTACGAAACGACGTTCCGAATTGAAAACGGTTAAGTCACAATACAGCCTTTCATTAAATATCAGCAGTGCTTTACAATAGAAACAGAATTACAACGCAGATGAAAACATTAAAAAAAATGCGATAACAAAACCTCCTAAATTTTGAATGAAATCAAAATACATTGAAGGAAGACCAATAAAAATATCAAAAAAATAATCTTCTTTGTACTACAGAAGGGGATAGTTGACACATACTTTTTTCGCATACTTTAATAATTTAATTGCTCATAATTTGGTAGGATATGTAATAAAAATTAAAGTAATAATAATTAGTGTGATTTCTACTTAGCAAGAAAACGTAACGAAATGTTCTTTTACAGCTGAATGCGTGGCGCTTACTAGGGGTCTGGGGGAACGAAATTCCATCCATTCATAAAGAATCAATATACTCGTAAAAAGCAATAATTAAGCAAGAATTTATCGACACCACATTTGGGTGTTATAATGTTGTTAGATTCAACTGAAATAGCAATATTTTTTCGCACATTTGGAAAACCACACCAATCTCCTCAGTTCTTGTTTTGAGGGTTTTGTTCTTCATCACCTAAGTTGATGATAAAACTAGTGAGCAGGATCTGATGTCATAATAGTTATTTTTAATTACCTTCTCCCCTGTTTGAGTGACTTCTCTCTTTTTGAGTTGCAGGGTAAAATGTAATACTTTAACAGGAGCGCACAAGGCGGACTGGTCATAATGTCACTGGGAGATGCAAAGTTATTTTAAAATAAACCACCAGTAAGAAGGCTGGTCATCTGAAAGCATGAAAGAAAAAAATTCCAGTGCGACAGTCCGATTAAAAAAGTGAAGCAAATATTCACTTGGCAATCTCAAAGTAGTTCTAGAGAGACACTTGTTGGAAGTTTCGACTTAATAATTTATTGTATAAATTAAAAAAATTAAATAATATAATATAGGAGTAAAAAATAATAAAAATAAATTAAATAAACAAATTTTTTTAAATTATTTGTTATAAAACTTATAAAATGGGTAAAATAAGCACTAAAAATGCTTAAAAATAAATTACACTTCTGCTATTTACGTATAGCAAATTTGCTAGAAATCTTTACGTTAGTTAAAGTCGTTATCACGAATAACGAAGCTTACGTCACATCCATCTGAATCAAGCATAGACAACTGCCCTCCCAAATTTTTAATCAACAACACAGGTGCAACAAAGGCACCCTTATATGAATGTGTCGTAATTGTTTCAGTTTTGACACATCGAAAATTCAGCAAGATTCATTTTTCGTGATTACGACTATATAAGAGAGAGAATACTGCAATAGATAACATAATATTTTTTCCATTATTGTTTAAAACTGTTCAACTTTTCGATATTCGTTTGAGTAAGGAAAAATTAGTTTTTCCGCACTAGTAAGGGAAAGTAAATTTTTCACTCACACGTTCGTTTTACTTTGCTAAACATGTGCATTCACGTGCAAACATCAAAAATATATCTAATAAAATAATATAAGTAATAAAAGTATACGATATAACCGATTGGGTATTCTAAGTTAAAAAAAAATTTGCTGGTACAGGAATATTTCTAACATACAATAGAACTCGTTACCTTTCTAGTAAACTAATTTATGGAAAATTACGTTAAAAATTACTACAAAATTACAATTAAAAATTATATACAATTAAAAAATATTAAACCTACTTACAATTCTTGCCCGCTTACGTCACAACACAAGATTAGATTTCCTTAAGTTTCTAATTCAATTTATTTCTTTTGCTACTCTACTGGTCTTACTGACTAAAATTCTTTGGGGGTAGCTAATGATCCTGAATTGGCAACCCAAATTTCAATTTGTTGTTGACACCGCCAAATTTAAATTCAAATCGTCCGAGCAAGGCCGTCTTCTGATAAGAAACTTTAGAAATTCAACTTCAAACCAGATGGCGCGAACAGAAATTTAAAGTAGTGTGGCTACTGGTTTGTTGTTGCTGTTTCGGCAACAATTTAAAAAAAAAACACTCTATTTCCTATTCAAACAATAGTAGAAAACATAATATTATGTGAAACATGCATGTTACAGCTTAGTATTGCTTTTTATGACTACCTACTTGTATAATAACCATTTGTGCCACAAGGAATGAAAAGTGACATTTTGCTGTACAAAGCGTGAAGAAAACATCCCGTGTATTTTTCACATAATATTTTTTTTACTATTGTTTGAATAAAAAACAACAAAATTTATTAGTTGAACTATTACCGAGTATTAATTTGTATTTTGTTTATAATAATAAGCACACTGTGTGGGAAAAACGTATTTTACCATACTCAAACGAATATAATAGAAAACTTGTACTTTTTCCAACTGTAGTAAAAAATAGTTTTTAGACTAACTAAGAGGAATAATGAATTTGTAAAAAGAGTATAAATAAAAATAAATACCTAAGAAAAATTAATTAAATAAACTGATAAACAAAGAAGAATTGAAGCATTTGTATTCTGTATTGTATTGTCAACTACAATGACAAATTATCAAGAAAATTAAAAAGAATACCAACGAATTTCATTTTATATTAAATGAAATTTAAATGAAAGTTATAAAATGAAATTATTTTTGTACAAATTAAATATATCTATAACCCGAATAGAGATGGTAATAGTTAGTAGGAATTTACCGGCATTGTTCCGCTACTGAATGGATTAACGACATTTCGATAGTTTTTTTCAAAGACTACTTGGCAATAATTATTAAAATTTTAATCGTTAGAACTTGCCAATTTTCATCGATTTCAAAAGTTTTCAACAAACTTGAACAAAAAATATTTTTGTAGCCGGTATTTGTTAATGTAATAATTTATTGAAAAATACATATTATATTGTGTAAATAAAAGCTCATGAATTGTTATTGATGTTGATAAATTAAACAAGCTAAAATGTTAAATTGTACTGATGTAACTAAAAATAAATAAAACTAGGTAACTAAATAACGTAAAAAATTGTTGTAACCACAGAGTGAAATAACAAAACAATGTAATATTTTTTAGTTGGATATTACGAAAAAAATACGCCAGAAAGAGCAATAGGCTGAATTTTAAATTTTTTAATATTGAACAGAATTTTGTAGTACCCGAGTATACAATGGCGTACTCAAACTCCGTTGTCTGTAGAAATACCTTCAATAAAGTTCTAATAGTATAAAATTTTAATCTAAAACAACTCTTGTTTATTTTGATAACATTTCGAAAGGCTTTGAATGTGAAATAATACGAAGAGTAAATTAATTACATTGTGTTCCAGTTGTTTGATTTTACAGATATTAAACTATATAAGCCAATTTCGTCAAAATAATTACTACACCATTATTTACTTTGTAATTAATTATTATAGTTTGAATATTATAATGTCTAGTACCTTTTAGAGTAGCAAATATTATTTAATTTAATGTTACTGTATAAATATTTTATTAAAATCTTTAAAATCTGTCGACGTTAAATATAAAGTAATATTGTTACCTTTTTGATGGTAATGTTGCGTACATTGGGATAGTTGCTAAGTTTATCTTCTAACACCTATGGAAAAAAAGTTTCCTTTTTATCACTGTGATAAATTGAGATTGTAGAATATAACTCACCTCTTCCTCTAAAGCTACTGGAAATTGTGTAAGAGGTTTCACAGCAATGTCTTCAATCGCAGCTTTTCGTCTAAAAGACACAATAAAAATCTACATTATCTTTTAATAAAAACTAAAATATTGCAAACACGAAAAACATTTTGCAGACTGTAATATATCATACGCAGAGTTTACATATCAAATGTAATATTACCTACTTAATTTTAAGTGGCTTATTGAAAGGTGGGGTTAATCTCATAGCATGATCGTTCAATAACCATTAGAATTCAAGCTTAAGTTTATATTAACTATCTGTTACTTAAAACTGACCTAGATTTTAACCCTGACATTAATTTGTTGTGTTATTCGGTATGCTCCAATCTCATTATTATCAACAATACAGATTCAATATTAAGTCATTGAAGTCCAAGATTGTTTGTTTTGATTATTGGGTCAACGACAAAGTGCTACCTACGATAATTATTTTAAGTTCGAGTAAACATAAACACTCACCAAATATACAAATTCTAGGTCTGTGTTAAGTATGTCTTAAAACTTTTTCTATACTTTATTTATTAAAATCTATTTTTATATTTTGTTATTTATTTCTCAGTTAAACAGCTGCTGCAAAATTTTGAATCAACATAATAATATAATATAACCAGCGATAAACTTTTGGGTAGTAGCAAAAATGAAAGCACATTTTGAAACCTTACCTTAAAACTAAAATTTTAAATACTGGTCCTGCTAGGCCTTTGATGATAGCCGATGCATTGAGATGACAACGACCATGTAGTACAACTCCATTAACCTAAAAAAGTTTGAAATAAATCGTAAAAACACGCGAAAATAAGAAAATATACACTTTTTTACATAAAAAGAAAGCCACCGCATTCGCATTAACAGTCAATAAGATGGATGCTTGAATTTTTGGCTTACCTCCAATATTTCGTCACCCACTTGAATGCCTCCTGTTCTATAAGCTGCACCATTGGGATTGAGACCGCATACAAACACAGCCATACAATTACGATCCTTATGTCCAGCTAGACTTAGTCCTAAGCCTTGCTGTCCCCTTTCCAATTTTACCATCATAATGCTACTTCCTAATTTAGCATATTTCTTTTTGATTTTATCTGCAATATAAAAAAATAATTTTAAATTCGTAAAATGCACTCAGAAATACGCCGTGTCCGGATTAAAAAGTTACAAACCGAAATAAATACGGAAAACAAAAAATTTCCAATAATTAATCTTATTGATTGAATTTAGATGTAGCCTTAACGCTTGCTGCTAAGCTTCGCATTATTGCAAGATTTACAACTCGACAATTTCAATGGAAGACTAATGGAAAATTTTTTAAATATCTTTCTCCGATCAGAATTTTTATAAATATTTAACATTCAGTTGAGAAGAAAATATAAGAATTGTAAAGTTAACATATATTATATAATATCAAAATAAGAAAAAATAAAATAAAGCCAAAAGAACAGAAAATGTCAAGATTCGTAAAATTTCAATTGCAAAGTTTTTAAAATAAGTTTTTGATTTTTACATTTATTCAAATATCCATTTCGGTTTGATGCTGTCTAAAGCCAAATTTATGAACTCGTAAATGCTGCTGCCAGAAATATAAAACATTACAAATACTTATAGTTGAAATCACGACAGATGACCTTTAGCTTATTTCGTACTGCTAGTAAAATAATAGTTTGTTATAAAAACTTTTCAATATAACATAGAAGTAATTATGCAATTGCTTGTCCACGAGACAACTTGGAATTTTATAGTCTTGTAGTACGAACGACATTGACAAAATGTTAATTAGGGAATTTTTAAATTAAAAAAATTTAAAAAATGTTTAGTATATTAAATCCGGCAAACCAAAAATTCAAAGTGCATCTGATATGTTTAAATTTCACCAAAAAACTGTTGAGCTGCAGGTATTAAAATTTTACCTTGAATTGATATTATGTAACTATTTACATTTAGAATAAAGAATAAACAATTTAATATCTATATCAACCTAATCCAGTACTAAATCTTTCAACTGCCGTTCAATGTCCACATTGTCTCTTTTTTTAAAATTTTTAAAAGGCAATCATGGTTTAAATATTCATATGTCTAAGTGTCATCGCAATATACCTCAACAATCTGTCTTGTGTGCATCAATCAAGTGATCAAACACTTCCTCAAATTAAAAATTTTCAAGAGCAGTTACAAGAATTTAAAAAGAATATTGCTGTTTTGAGGAGAATTCCCCGTAGTGCACGAACTCCAGTAGCCCGTCAGCTAACAGAAGTTATTAAAAGATGCGCATCCGAAAACACGCAAGAAAGAACCAATTCCACTTTATCAAAAAGCGTGGAAAACAAAATTTCAGACGGTGACGTTCGAGGAGCTATCCGTCTGCTTTCCTAGGATGATACTTTGGCTCCCGATACGACAGAAACACTCGCAGAGTTACAAACCAAACATCCCAATGCATCACGTAATCTTCAATTTCCTGATCCACCTTTATTTTCAGACCTTTGTCTGACAGTAACAGAAAGCCAAGTTTACCATGCCATAAACTCTTTTCCAAATGGAAGTGCTGGAGGTATGGACGACCTTCGACCACAACATTTGAAAGATATGATATCTAAACCCACAGGAGAGACCGGTCAATCTCTGCTTTTTGAAATTACAAGATTGTCCAATTTAATGTTAAATGGCGGAGTATTTCCACCTTTTCTTAAAATCCTGTATGGTGCTTCTGTCACAGCACTGAAGAAAAAGGATGGAGGAATTCGTCCTATTGCTGTGGGAACAACATTTAAACGACTTGTATCAAAATTATGCTGCACTGATATATCAGAAACTCTTGGCACTTCTTTCCGTCCACCTCAGTTAGGTTTTGGTACAAAAGGTGGCTGTGAAGCCGCAGTTCATTCTTTAAGAACGTATTTAGAAAATCGCGATGAATTTGAGGTTCTTTTAAAAGTAGATGTAAATAATGCCTTTAATAGCCTCGAAAGGGACTCGATGCTATCTGCGGTGAAAATGGTGATTTCGAATATATATCCTTATTTGTTGCAAGCGTATTTTGAACCTTCTACACTTTTCTCAACGATAATACTTTTTCTTCGTGTGTAGGGGTTCAACAAGGCGATCCTTTAGGACCACCAATTTTTAGCTTAACGATAGATAAACTCATTAAATCTTTGTCATCAGAGTTTAATACTTGGTATTTGGATGACGGGTTCTTGGCCGGTAAGGTGGACACTGTATTAGAGGATCTACAAAAAAACAAAATATTTCAAAATTTTCAGATCGTTTAAAAGAAATTAATCCACACATGGCTTTATTTATTTTAAAACATTGTGGATTAATTCCAAAATTAATGTATATTTTACGCACAAGTCCAAAATGGAAACATGCACCTTTAATATCTTCTATTGATCTTTTAATGAGGACCCATTTAGAAAAATTATTGAATATTAAATTTGAAGACTCTTCTTTCCGACAAGCTACTCTACAAATACGCTTGGGTGGTTTGGGTATTAGACAAACTGCAGATGTGGCTCTTCCGGCCTTTATTTCTTCTATTTATACTACTGAGACCTTAATTGGTTCTATCCTTAGTCCATCTTTACCAGATTTTGAGGTCTCTCATTTAAAAGAAGCAGTGATGGCTTGGCGACATGTCCTTCGGAAATTTTACCATCTTTAAATTTTTCTCAATCCAAGTGGGATCTTCTGATTTCTAAACAAATTTTTTCAAGTTTATTAAATAATGCGACAGACATTGATCGTGCACGCATACTGGCTGTTTCAGAAAAGGTATCCGGTGCTTGACTAGAAGCGTATCCATCATCTCATTTAGGTACACTCCTAGATAGTTTCTCTTAGAATTTGTGTAAGTCTTAGAGTTGGAGCTAAGATGTGTCAAGACCACATTTGTGTATGCGGTAAAGCAGTCGATCGGTCTGGCCACCACGGTCTCTCGTGTTCTCAAAGCGCTGGCAGGTTATCAAGACACGCCGCTCTAAACGAAATAATTAGACGATCTCTTGCCACTTCAAACTACCCCGGTATTTTAGAGCCCGCAGGAATTTCACGTGACGACGGAAAAAGACCCGATGGGATGACGCTCGTACCGTGGCGACAGGGGCGAGCTTTGGTGTGGGATGCGACATGCGTAGATACCATGGCTTCCAGTCATCTGTATATTTCAAGTCAGACGGCAGGCTCTGCAGCGGCAAAAGCTGAAAATCTTAAACGTACAAAATATGGTATGATTCTAGAACACTACGATTTTTCAGCTTTTGCTGTCGAGACGCTTGGACCATGGAGTAAAGATACAAAGGACTTGGACACTAAAATCGGTCGACTGTTAATTGATGTATTAGGAGACAGCAAAGCAAAATGTTTCTTGGAACAAAGAATTAGTTTATGCATACGAGGTAATGCTGCATCGGTGCTCGGTACGATGCCCTCGGTAACGGTTATAGACGAATTCTTTCATCTTCGCAATCACAAAAATGATTCCTAAGTTGAATAATTTAATTTAATATTATTGTTTGATGTTTGATGATGTTCTTTTATTCCTGTTCTTATTTTATATTTTGTTCAACAATTCTGGCAAATTACAATATATATCAATGCAGTCTGAATGCAGAACAAAACCAAAAATTGGCATACGTACAAATGTAGATGGAGTAACTAGATTCGGTCGACAAACTTTTTTTTATTATTATTTTGCATTATGTTTTACATGAGTTTTAGATTATCACATCTCTGTAAATCTTTTGTGTAAACATCTGAAATCCTCAGGTATTCAGTGCTAACACTGTGTTTGTTCAGTACTAACACGGATAATATTAAGTAATGACACTATTTGTAAACTTGATAAATTGATTTTAAAATATTACAATTTTGACATAAATACTTAATCTTTCTTAAAAGTGACTGCTTAATTTGATCTCTGAAATTTAAATTCTATCATTTATAGCAATTTATCAGATGTTGTTCCTTAATTTACCCAATGCGTGGGGTAAGTTGAGACTTTTTGTTGCTGTACTTAAAGGTTGTACAGAAACTCACCTATCCTAGCATTAATATTTGAAAATTTATGGTTACCACCTGCAGTTTTTGAATGTAAAAAAATTCATTAAAATAATAAGTAGTAGGTATAGGAAGCAGTTTAACTTCCTTTCTCAAGGATTTTATTATAAAAAACCTAAAAGCTTACGGGTTAATTTACTTCAAAAATATTAATCCTTTAGTGGTTGCCTAAAATCACTCCGGTTTACAGCAACTTAAGCATAATAACGATCTACTATACTTTTTATGATATACTAGATTATTAGTACTCGGGTTTGCCTGTTTTTTTTTAAATCCTTGTTGATGTTGAATATTTTTCTAAATCGAATAATATATACTGAAAAATATGATAAATTTTATTCATCGGCGCAAAACTGATGAATTTTTATGTATTTTTTTTTCAGTGTAGTGACGAAAATTATCAATATTGGAATAAGCCTATCTTTGTGTACGATTTTGTATTGACTGTCATTTAAATATCGTAAAATCTATATCTCATTATTGTGTTAACGTATCTCAGATCTAAGCCTTTATTACCTAAATTCAACGACTACGGATTAAATTGTAAAATTATCTCAATTTTAGGAAAATTTTACTCCCCTTTACGGATTGCAAATTTAACGAGCTACAATTAAGCTTCGTTAGTTTTATAATGACTAAGTAATCATTAGTAAAATAATGACAAATGATGCGTACAAAGCAACAAAATAAATTTCCAAAATTATTAATATTAATTTTTATTGAATAAAAGTTAAGGTTACAGTTGTAATTTATATTTATAAATAAACATATTAATTTTATTCTATAAAAATGAATTTATGCAGAAATAATATTTTGCATCCTTGCTGATTATTGTTTTCTATAAATTAAATTTACAAGGAGAAGTTATCAAGTGTGACTCTATGATCGGAACTAGCTTTGGTAGATTAAAAAAGTACTAAAAGTAAGTGAAAACTTGTTTTTTTTTAAATATTATGAACAATTGTTTCTAAGAAAATATCATTTAAAAGTGAGGCCTACTGGAAGATCATAGGTTCGATTCCCCGAAGAAATAGTGTTTTTTTAGATATATTTTTACTTTTCTGATATAAAACAGATACATTTAAAATCTGGCGTTTTTTTAATTTTATTTTTCCCAACTTCCCTTTCAATCGTCGTTTTCCAGCTAACTTCTCAAGTTGGGCAGCTCAACCTCTTAGTAGTGAGTTGCTTTTTTTTACATTTATTACCAATTAAATTATTTAAAATTAAATTTTAAATTTAGCTTTTCAAATAAATTTGATCTTCAAAAATGGAATGATAATTTATTTTAAATGCCGCTTATCAATGCAGGTGTTTGTGGTGCACACAAATTTTATGATGCCTCCCAATTTGAAAATTACAATTATTACCAATAATTTTTTTAACAAATTTACGAACTAAATATCCAAATCGCCCAATCATTAATTATTTACATCAACGAATCCAATTTTATTTTATTTTATCTTTCCAAATCCAAATATTATCAAAATAATTCCAATTATGTTCTTAACTTCGGAAAATTTCCAAATTAAATAATAAATTACTCACTCAAATTATGGCTTTATTTTACACAATCAAAATCATAAATCTCAAACTTGAGACACAAAATTACAACTTTTGCTGGCCCTTCCCGAAGAAAACGTCCGTTCGCCTCGGCGGACTTTTCTGCAAGGGTAATTAAATTATTAAATTAATAAATTTTTATAAATTTTCTTACTTGGTCGATGATCGAACCTGCGACTACGCTATGCAAATCTATCACTTAGTTGATTTTTCTTTCGTACCAACACTAATTGTTAGTACGAAAAGCGCACAAAATTTAAAAATTTACAAATCTTTCAATAAATTATTTACAATCAACTCAAATATCAAAATCAATCAAAATCTCATATTTACAAAAATCACAAGAAGTTCTACATATAGTAAATCAAAAATTTAAGTTTTCGATACCATTATAAAAAATGATTTTGTAATACAACAATATATTATGTTAATTGTAAGTTTATAAAAAATATATAGGTTTAAGTAATTTATATATTTTTTTAATATATTTTAAATTATGCGCATTTGTTGTAACTTTTTGCAGACATAAAAAATCGTGGCAATAATTTGTTTTAATAAGCATTTTCTGTTGCTTTCTATCTTCTATGCTTTTAACGTAATTTTGCATATTTTTAATACAGTTGCGAGATTTATAAAACAATATTCTATTTTATTTTAGTTTTTAAATTTTTGCTATTTTACAATTAATTACGTCAAGGTTTCGTTCTTTTTCTTTCTGTTGCATTGGAAAAAATGCAGTGTTGTAAATTATAACTTAAAAACGTAGTAGGATTCTGTATCGTATTCAGGGAATAATAAATATCTGAAAAAAGAAGTAGTCCTGCGGGAAGTCAAACCTAGGACCTTCCAGTTCACTTCCTGACATTTTATTATCCTAGCTATACGACGACGTTTGGGTTGCTCTTGAATAAACTAGCTGAAGTATTGCTGTCAAAAAATTGTTAAACTCTATTTTCCTAAAAACGGTTGCTCATATTACTTAAAAAACCAGGCGTTTACTTAATTTTGTCAACCCACCAAAGCTTGTTCTGATCCTAGAGTTACACTTCACCGTTAAATTTGTAGAATATTTTTTTACTCAATTTAATTCATCACTCGAAAGCTGATGTTTTTAGACATTAAAGAGTTATAATAAAATTTGTAGATAATTTCACAATTTTCAAAAAAGCACTAAACCGCTTACACTATAAAATCAATATATTTGGTGCTATGGCCATTGCAAGAGAAACATAAAAAAATTGAATTTAAGAGGTCTAAAAGGTTCGTATTTACTGAAAAAGTTTACCTTACAATTTTGAATCTTTAAAGAATGTAAAATAAACAAGTATTTGTTATTTGTTAAAAAAAGACAATAAATAAATTTTCCACTAAAACTAATTCCTTATAAGATCAATAAAGTAATTCAAGAAAATAAAATTTTTATTTGTGTTTAATTCATTCAATTTTTGTTTCTTTATCTTAATGTTTCTTATAAAAATAAACATAATAATGAAAAACAAATACTAATTTAGATAAGCTTTACTTTTAATTTGAAAAAGGCTAATCTGAAAAATTTTCACTAAAGAAAAATCATGACGAAAATTAATTATAATAATAAGCTGTTATGATAATCCTATTGTATTCAAGTGTTTCTCATTATTTTTTTGTTTAATCATAATTTATTATAATAGTAGTTTATGTGATCAGTGCAAAAAGTAAGTCATTATCGAACTAGTCGAGGTTTGCAATCACGCAAGCACGATAATGATAGGTTTCATTTGATAAACCTTCATTCATAATAATATACCTATTTATTATTATATAAATTATAATAAAGAATTTTACTAGAATTATAATTATCCTTACTGTAGTAACGTTTAAACAAATCTTTTCGACAATTTAGGTTTGATTAATCGCTCGCTAAATGTTCAGTATAGTAGAAACTTTTGCAAAATTACATTTGCAATGTATGGTTTTATTTGTCAAGTTTCGTACAGTTATTTACATAAATTCAATTCTTTAACCCTCACTGTCGTCGTTCCCTCCTATTTTGTTAAGTTGCGATTAGGTATTCATAAACCATTTTATTATTACCTTACAGAATAATTTTGCTAAACTTTCTTCATTTTCAAACTGCTGAAATATGCTTTGACTGTCAATTCTCAATATTAATTATTTCGAACGAGCGAGAATAATTCGGTAAGTGCAGAATGTTAAATTTATGTACTTTACCTATACAACTTTATATCAGCAAGAAGTTAGATGTTGATTTAAAAATTAATTTTTCTTGTCAACTATGTGCTGATGATGACATACAGCCGAAACCGGTTCAGTATTGAAAATAGGGGTATAGGTTTTAGAACATTCACAAAACAATAGTTTCTGGTCGAATTGAATTCAGTTATTAGTTATTCAAATTTATTATACTTCGTAAGAACGAGAAGTGATATTTTATTGGACTATTTTATTAACGCATTAATTATTAAACGAATTATGGTGTCGGTTACAGAAATATAAAATATTGTACCTATTCGTACTCTGCTACGAATTTCTTCCTACGGATTTCATATCATCCGTTGGTAATAAAAAACGTAAATAGTTGGCATTTGTAATAACTAATACATAATATCGTAGGTAGAACCATAAAAAAGCGAAACAAACAACTTAAGTAATATTACTGCACTAAAAAGTACGTAAAATGTAAATTAGCCTTGTTTAGTGTTGTATTAAATATTTAAAAAGGAAGTTTTAGTTGTAGCGTAAAATTTTCATCCGTTGCTCATGCACTTGATTCAAACCTAAATTATTTTTTAATTAAAACTTATATTTAATTTTAGGCAGTTGTAAAAAAATGAACTTTAAAATGTAAACATAAAAGTTAAAATTTTATTAAGTTGTTTTATACCAATTGAGTTTTTTCACCGGTCTGACTTAAATATATTTTCAGAACATGAAATAATTAATTATCCAGTTTTCCACAAAATATTACATTTGAAATCGTCAGATTCCATTAGAAGAAAAACTTTTTCAGTTTACATAGCCGCTCATAGGCAGGGTCATGGTTACGTTGCTAACTTTTAAAAGTTTGAAAGAAGATAAAATTTTTTGCGGCGCATATGTACATATATTGTAAAAACTTAGTTTATGTAGATGGTTTATAAAACCATCTGATACTTATTTATGCAAGCGTTTAATGCAATTTAAGTTATTCGCGATTTACATTAAACGACCGCCACCACGCGGAAAAATATTAAGTTAATCTAATACGTACAGTTGGTATAGAAAGTGTTATTTATAAACCAAACGTTTGTATTCCTTTGGTGTTCTATTTTGTTAATTATCATTTCAGCGCGGTTTTACGACAAAATAATTCAGAATCAAACTCCAAACAACATCAAGTGTACGTAATAAATCCGCCATGTTGTTGATTTTAATTTTAAGGTTAGATATTAGGTGATATGGTGTTGGTACACTTGTTCAGTTCAGAGTTAAATATTTCTACTGTCATCAAGCTTTAATTAGCAATTTTTACTGCATTAACTCTGTAAAATCTAAAATCTCTAAAAAGAAGTGAAACAATAATAATTGTAATGAAATGAAATTCAAATAAGCCGAGTAGATAACTAACTGGAATTATTAAAAACAAATTTCTATTAGCTTGATTATTCAAAGGCACTCTATTGACCCATGAAATGTTTACACAATGGTAATATACTAAGTACGTGTTAAGTAATTATAAAAATAATTACTAAATTATGTAAAACTAACAAATTTTAAAGGTTTTGCTAATTTTGTATTCATGTTACCAGTTATTATATTTTTTATTAGGTGTGGCAAACAATGATGAGGATTATTACTAATAATAACAATTAGGATTAATACCTTTTTTGTCACATAAAATGATTATCCAAATAAAAAGACGACGATGTAAAATTAATTGACCTTGTTTATACTTACCTTGTTTATAAGTATATTGTTTTTAATGAATTAAACATAATTATCTTTACTAATTAAACCGTATATATTTTTTATAGAGCCGATGTATAAATAAAATACAAAAAATAAGAGATTAACCAGATATAATACTATAAACAAAAAATAAAATACATTGAGTTTCAGAAAGAGGTTTAATTATGAAGTCCGGCTTCGGTCCCTAGCCAAAAGAAAGCAATCAAGAAAATGTGAAATTCAATTCAAGCTGTTCAGTAATATTGACATTCTAGTACATTCTAATTCAGACGTAGCTGGTGTATGGCCCAAAAGCAATAATGATAAAATATTTAACTATAAAATTTATTTTTAAATAATAATTTCGGAATAATAATAATAATAACTCAATAATATGTAATTAAATATACTTATTATGTTCCACATTACAAGCTACGGTTGAACCTTTTTCGGCAAAAACGACAAACGTCTTTGTTAATTTGCCAATTACATTGAATTCCATTAGCCAGTAGCAATTCAGACTAATTGATTTGAAATGTTATAAACGGAATCACAGAGCCAGTGCAGTTTAGATAAGATTAGTAAGTCGATTGTAAATTACAAGCATTTAATAGGCTGTAGATAATAGCTGGAAATTTCCTTTTTGAAGTAGTTATATGAACATGATAATTAGTAAGTTTCAAATCCTAGTGCTTACAGTATAAGACACTTCATTAGGAAAGAAATCGAAGCCAACTTGATGGGATTCGTTCTGTTCTGCATCAGTCTAACCATATTAAATTTCATCCCATTCTATCCGTCCTGTAGGACTACACCACATTAGGTAATCATACAAAAGATGGCTTTGGCTTTCATGCCAAATGAACTTTTTTTAGGTAAATTCCTAAAGTAATAAAACTATGCAGTAATAATATTCTCTCACTACAGGATACAAAGTCAGCTTATTCAAAACTTGGAAAAGCCAATCTAAAGCTGTATGGTTCGATATATTAATATACAGATCGTGTATATTCTGTAGAAATTAAATTCCACATGTACTCGTGAAAGCGCTTTGCATCCTCATAACGTCATAACTACAAAATGTAATGTCCTATTTGAATGCCAGAATTGTACGATCGATTTTTCAAGATACATAGTTCTCTATTTGTAACTCTTTAACGACTGTAGTTGTAGTCCTAATATGAACAATGAATGTTTGTAGATTTAACTTAAAGGAAGGTAATTTATGAAATGTTTTGATCAGATTATTATATTTATTCCATGAAAATAAAAATTGATTATGCAATTAATTTGAAGATTTATCAGATGGCGCTTGACATTATAACTTTAAATCAAAGTTAATCAATAACCACCATTGTATTTCAAGGGTTTTCGAGGACGATTCAAATGCGAAGGAAAAGTGGTTGTAGTACACAAGGGCGTACTCCTGTCTACATTATCGTTAATATACCAGTGAATGACAAGCTTCAAATATATTAGGCTCTAGTCATTGCTAACTGTGTACAAAAGAGAGCTATTAGATGTTGACAGAATGAATGAAAGTCTCATTACAAAGTAAGGAATAATGCGTGGTAGTGAAAACAGAACGGCACGAGCAAACATTGGATAAATATGATTGAAGAGGATTAAATAAAAAATATTGGTTTACTTACAGGAATTAGAAGATGAACAGATTACATGAAATAAATAATATTTTAAAATATAATAAATTTAATAGCCGAGCTTTATTAATCAGAAAAATGAAAAATTTATGTTTTTCATGTATCATTTATCATTATCATTAGTAAAATTGATGAACAAAATTATTGTTGCTTAATTCAATTATTTAGGCCGAACGCATTGTTTCTCTTTCGTGATTTTTAGTTTACTTAGCTTATTAACTAATGGCTTTTAAACAAAAACCTTTAATTACGGAATGGTTTAACGACATTTCGAAAATATAATAAGAAAGACGAATTTAATAAATTAAAGCTTTATTTTCTTTACAGAGCAAAAGTATATAATGAATCTTTACAAACTTTTCAAGTGAAATTCAAGATTATTTTGATTAATTAAACAGTTAAAAAATTAACACGCCTGTTATGTAATGAATAAGCGAAGCCCACTTCTTTGAACTTGGTAATGTATTAATTTTTTCTTTTGAATTTCGACTAAAGCATTTTTTCAATTACCGCTTTAATCCCGTTGATCCACTCATGCGCATCAGAATGAAATGAATACAATTTGGAAGCCCGTGGGTAATTTTTAAGCTTTTTTAAGTATTCCCTGAGTGCATCAATGAGTGAGTTACTCTCTCGATATTTAATATACTATTTTATGAAAGATCGTAAAAAGCATACTAATCAATCTAAATGAACCACTTTGTGACAGCGAAACGTAGTGTTCTTTAAATTATCATCATGCGATCACCCATTTACCATAATATCATTAATATTCTTGTTCTTACGAGAATGGTTATTTGAACTGAACTACGTGGCTACTCGGAGTATAATATATTATGCTCCATACCGGCAATAGCGGAGAATAATAAAGTATGGTGAATTGATATCATAATAAATTATTAATAATTACAATAAATTAACGATTTATTGCCTGTCAAGCGGGTCAAATTAAACCAAATATGCGATGTTTGCACTTACCCTTTGTATTATTAATATCGTTTCAAACAAATGGGTTCTTGTACGATTGCTAATTGTCAGAAAACAAGATCAATATTACCTACCCACGAGCCAATTAGAAATTGAAAATTTCTCAGCAATTCAACAACAACAACTGTATGTTTTTAAATTTAAATTACTCTTTCAGTTAAATTATAAAAGTAGTTTCAGGGTCCAATTTTTAAATTTACAGCAATGCCATCTTCATTGGACAGGGTAGAATTCCACAATTCCAATGCAGAATTTCCATATGCCACGCTACGCTTGGCCTTGTAAATTAAAAAATAGTTCACCTCCGCAATGAAATCTAACATAAAGAGTTTGTTGTTTATAACTCGGAAACGGAAAGTAAATATAGTCAATAAAACGTAAGTAATTCTGAAGTATTTAAAAGCAAGTTACAATTTGTGTATGTAGTCACTGTGGTGTGGTAGACTATGCTATACCTTATATTGAAGTTGTAATAAGAGATTTGCGTGCTTGCTCTATATTAAGATTTTCTAGTGTAGAGATACCAATAGTATTGTATCTCGAGTAGACCTTAACGAGTGTATTTTTATGTGTTATTAATACTGTATTGTGAAAAATTCATAAAATTTATTGATATTAAATAAATGTGTATAAGTTCATGATTATTGCAGTTTACGCGCTATTGCCATAATTGGTATAAGTTTTTTTCTTTATTAACCTTTTCGCTCCGGGGATTTTTCCTTTAAAATTGACCTCACATTTTAGCTGAATTTCATGACTTAAATGAATGAACTTCTTATGACAAGTCGCCACTCGGAGTGCTGGTCCATATATGGACCAGTCCCGGAGCGAAAAGGTTAAATCATATTTTATTCTTCTTCTCGTAATTTAAGATTATTTTCAGTAATTTTTTTTCGTATCTGGTTTGTGTGCTTGTCTCGCACGAGACATAGGAAACACAGATTCTGTGGTATTCACATCAGAAACAATTTTTCGAGGTAAATCGAAGTAATGCCCTTGTTGTGCGACACTCACTTCCATAGCACGTTTATCTTCTAATAAATTTTTTGAGCTAAAATTTTTATTTTGTTTTATTTTTCTATTGCAATTTTTACATATTTCGCGTAGAGTAAATCCTGATATATAAAATTCCAGCACGCTGCTGCTGCTCCTACTACAGTGTCATTTTTTGGTTGAAAAAAAAGCATTCTTGATTTCCCTCACTTTTGCTTAAAAATTCAAATTTCCCGATTTTTCCTGGCAACATTTGAAAATTTATAAAGGACCCCGCCCATTCCTTATGGAAATGCAGCCTCGGTCAAGTTGGCTAAAAATTGAGTATGATGTTGTTCTTACCATCCTGAACAAAAGTCTTAATGGGCACAACTCCAAAAAATCAAAAGTATCCAAGTTACCTAAGGTCAATGGTAAGAAGGTGTCAACGGGATTTAGGAAATTTGACACTCTTCAAAATCAAGTTTTGGTATTTTAATAAAAATGATACTTTTGTCCTTATAGATAATTATAAATTATTTTCTCCAAATATTCTAAAAAGGTGGAAATCCTGCGATATGTACTGGAGGGTGTTCCACACCCCCCAGACCCCCCGGTTTACAATTTTACCAACCGAAAAATACATATATTAAACTAACCAAGATTAAGACTAACCTGGAAATTTGAATTTTTAAATAAAAATAGGGGAAATTTAACCTCCGGATAGAAAAAATTAAAACTTGGAAACCACATTATTTATTTAATTAGTACCTTACTACTACTCATGGAGTTTAGCAGGAACATTCTGTTACTTGAAAGTTAGTTATAAAAATAATACAAAAATATAAAGTCAAAATTGTAAACCGGGGGGTCTGGGGGGTGTGAAACACCCTCCAGTACATATCGCAGGGTTTCCACTCTTTTAAAATATTTGGAGGAGATAATTTATAATTTTTCAAATTTTGCCAGGAAAATCGGGAAAAACGGGGTATCCCCCAGTAGCGGGAAACGAAATTTAATGTTTAAATATTATACTTCTTAAAAGGGATTTAGCGTCTAGCTGTCCGTCCACGGACGGGCTTTCCAGCTAGTACATAATATATTCTTATCACTTCTTGATGTATAGATTAGAAAAAAATTCATTTGTTACAAAAAACTTACCAATTCATTGCGGTTAAATCTAACTTTATTCTGACTATCAGATGTCAGCTTAGTAAATTATCGATAAAAATAAGGATAAAAATTTGGGTCGTCGAGTATTGCACTCGGTCGGTTGCGCATGAATGGAATAACAAGATTCTACCCCGAGAACGGCCTCGACGACGGGCACGAATGGCTGAAAAAGTGGAATAAAAGGTAAAAATGTTAAAAAATTGAAAAATTTTCAGAAAAAGAATCAATTTTTTGGCTAACAACTAGTTCTTCAGCGTCCCCCGTCCTTCTCGTGCCATACTCCGATAAACAGCCCCGGGCTGTCAAAGATTTTGCCCTCCCGCCCGGGGCTGTTACCTACAAATACTGTCATCGTCAACGTATTCGATTCGATGGCCTACGTCTCGATGATGGAAAAGATTTCGATGGAAATTAGTGAATAGGGGTGTAAGACACACGTACCGTCAACAGAACTCTCGTGTAACAGTAAGTTTATTAGTAATATATCTCAATGTACAAAAACTAAATTTGTCAAACTTGTACAAGATCTCCGGATATTTTTTGTTGTGTTCCGGCATAAAATAGAGGTAGATCACTAAAAATTACAGAATTTCTCTTTATCTTCATAAACACTTGACTAAAATAGTTAACAAATTTAAAGTAGGTAAATTCTTTAATGAGAAATGTCTCTCAACGTTAATAAACTGAAACTCGACTACCTGTTTTCGTTTTCAAGTACTGCATCTATAAAATAAAAGGACTTTTCAGTCTTGCAAACGAAGGTTTCATTTAGATTATCTTATGGATGCATCGATGATCAAACCTCACTCATGATACAAAGTTAGTTGACAAGCCCATTAGCGGGAAAGTTTGCCAATTTAAAGCTACAACCTTTTGCTGTTTGATATTTTTAATATTTCAGAATGCACATAGCAGGGACTGCATGCGACTAAACTATTAAAAATTTAAGGTAGGACGATATTTTCATGTTTGTCATATTCAATTACGAATAAAACAAAAGTTACTAAAAAACACGTGAACCTTTATGATATCGGAAGTTGGTAAACCTAAACGGATATGCCAACGGTAAAAAACTAAAATCACCAGCCTACCGTTTACCATACAGCAGTTAAAATCTTCGATCAGAAAAATGAGATGAGAAAATTCATTTGAACAAAAGAAAACTATTCATTACTATTAGTAATATCACTGACGTTACATTTAATTACTGTTAGCTATGTGAGACTTGAACTAGAACTGAACAGATCGACCCGAAATAAAGTCTGCAATAAATACTAAACAAAAGAAATAATCAGGTAGCAATAAATCTAATTCATAAGTGATGAAGAAGCAGTGTGTGTGTAACTAACTTAATATACACTATAATAAATAATGTAGAAGAAAATGCTATTAAATTTCAATTAACACTGAAAACAATGGTTTTCTACTAATTTATTGCTGTACAATTATTTACAAACAAATTTAATTTAAATTTACTGACCTATAAAATATTAGTGAAGGCAATTAATCACAATAAGATGTGTTTATGATCGCTCTCGACGACTTGCCTTTAATAATGCAACTTAAGACAAATACCTAACCGATTAAAATAAACTCTATAATATCCTATCCAATACAACTATTTCACTAATAATATCGTAATGATTGTTCTAGTTCTACGTCGAAGTAATCCTATTGAAAATTACATTAGCAGAAACGCTACAATAAAATGTATTAATAATGCAATTTCAAACAAAATTTAATCCTATTATCATTTGAATATGCAATAGAGGTATTAAATCCGGCGGATAATTTTAATACAAAGGGTAGTCTTTTAAATAGTTAATAGAAGCAGATAGAAATAATAATAATGTGCAAGCTAGCCAAACAATTAAAACCATATTTTATTCCAAGTAAATGGATTCTCAAAGTTTTTTTAAATTTAACTACCACTTCAGTTTTCTTTCTTGCGGATTAATTATGACCCAAATCAAAATTTCATTACTAATAACCTTAACATAACCTAACTTTAAGTATATATTTATTCAATGTAGCACGTGTAGTCTATTTTCAGGCGTTAAAAATAATATAATTAAATTTTGTTGTTGAAAATTTACAAAATTTGATTAATCTGTGTGAAACAATTCCAATTCTTTATAAAATGTTTCACTGTTAAAAAATAGAGATTTTCTATAGAAGAATGACACATAAAAATATCTTTATTTCTAAACTACCTGTATTGAATATATTTATATAACTGATAAAAGTGTGAGTTGGTTCTCCTACGAAGTGTAGGGTTTATTGATTTTTGTAGAAAATCTACAAAAGTTTATCTAAATGAAACGTGTTAACGCGATTATTTGCTGACAAATATTTTTCTTACAATAGAAGCACGCTTGACTGAATATGATTTGAAATGAAAAGAATGTAACAGAAACAGCAAAAGTTGAAAGTATATTTAGCCAAATCTCAACGTTACATTAAAATATATTTTTCTGACGTTGTAATTTTAATATTATTAGTTGAAATTATTAAATTGTAGTCAAAAATCTGCTATAATAAAAAATATTTCAATATAAAACAACCATGTTGATATGATTTTATTATTTAAATGTAGTGTGAAAAATAATCAAAAAACTTTGATAGAAAAGTTGAAAACTTGACATAAATCATATTTGCTAAACTGTTCCATATAAGAAAATGTTGAATATTTTTTAAATTCTAAACAGTTCAAAAAATATGCAGCCGACGAAAACTTTTTTAATAGTTACATTTTTTTTTCAGCTTAATTCGTTTCGAGTGGGTTATAAATTAAATATTAATCTTCAATACATACAGTAAATAATTTTTCCAAGACGAAGTTTTATTAGTATCATCAAGGATTTTATTAGCCAGTTGTTCGAGAATTTCAGATTAAATTCTTATATCAAAATGATGTGCAACTACTCAAAGTAAGGTTTCAAGCCGGGGAAAATTCACTTATTATGCTTTGGAGAGAACGTAAAGTCGTCGGTCATCCTAGATACTCGCATTGCCGTCAATAACGAAAAAACAGGACGATGATAAACCCAATCCGGTTCAAAAAGTTGTGGATTTAAATGCTAAAACATTTCTCCAAGAGTATGTGGGGATTCTCTGTTTTAGACTTTCTTTCAAGATTTTTAACTGTTTTATTCTACTAAACATTCTAATAAAATAATTAGTTTGTAATGATATTTCTTACAATTTGGTGTGGGACTGCGAGGGTCGACGAGAATGAAGCTGTTTGTCCGTAATCGAACCGGACATTCGATCAGATAATTGATATTCGTATTAATTCATAGTTAGTACGGCAGGATTACCATCTAGATTGAAAAACATTTTTGAAAAAATTTTTTTTGCAAAAGTTTGTACGTATTCGAACAATTTAAATAAATAATGAGGTACAGAGGAACCCACACGATTTTAAACAATTGTTTTAATTTTAATAGTAAATTTAAATTCAAATGAAATTATGACACCAAATATCACATAAGCTGTAAGGGAAACAAAGTTATGAAGTAAACTTCATAATACCACTTTAGGGATACTACATGTTGTTTATAACAAAGCAAATTGTAATTTACTGTAAAATAGCGGATGTTTAAATAAAACCTTAATTGTATTTGTGCAAACTATGTACACAGCAATTTTTAAAATAATTTGTCGCTGCCAAGTAAATTTTAGTAAAAAAAATGTTAAAATTCAAATTCTAATTAGAATTACAGTAAAGTGTTTCGCTAATAGCATGGCTTTTATATTAAAAACGTGTAAAAATGTTCTACTCCAATGTTAATTAGGCTTTACGGGAAGGTTCATTAGTAGGGTTTGAAAAGATCTTATACAATATTCATCTTCTCATTTCATATTTTTAAAATTATACCGTAATTTTACAAAGTTTGCATTACCCAACCAACAAATAACGAAGTAAGTTTCCTCTACCTAGGATAAAATTAAAAAGTAGGAAAATAATTACAAAACGAAATAAAAAGAAAACTAAACTGAAAATAAAAAGAACAAAATTATATTCAATTGGCAGACAAAATAAAGTGTTGTAAACAAGAAAGTATAATCCCGAAACTTTTACAATAAATTAACAATAGTTATTTACCTAAAAGTCAAGAAAATAATACATTACTGACGAGGAGCAATGTTGAAATACGAGGCACCCGTAGTTTTAACAAAAAATTTTAACAAAACCTTAAAAAATTATGATATTTAGCAGAACTAAACAAAACGTTAAAATTTTAACAGTAACAGTAAAGTTTTAAGTGGACTGCGACTGTTAAAATTATATTATTTTAACGTTTTGTTTAGTTCTATTAACTAAATACCACAAATTTACTTGAAATTTCTTATTTTAAGTTCATTTTAGTAAAAATTGGTAATATATAGGTTGGAAATCGGTAAAAAAAACATAAGCAAATCAGAAAAATAATAAAAAAAGCTTTTAAAACGTATTTTTTTAAAGATCGCGAGTAGATATTTCATAAACAATTCAAAATAAAATAACAGTGTGGTTGTTTCCTGATCAAATGACAGATAGAAAGCTTGGTATTATTCTTAACTTTATAACCTATCATTAAATTTTTGTGTATGCTATAAATCTACGTTTTACGTCTATTTTCTCAATAGGCATTCTTAGCTTTGAAGACAACCTTACCTTATATTATTTTTTTTGAATCAGTAGTCGAACATTAAATTATAATATACTAAATTTGTTGTCATAACAGTAAATGTAAATTTCAAGCAGGGTTAACTTACCAAAATCTGTGTCGTCCGACTCCTGATCCTGATCTTCCGCTATAGTTTCCATATTTCCATGTTAACGGTTAGTAGCATTAGACAATCATTAATGCCACTACCGAATATTAATTAAAAATAAAGTATTATATTGACGCATTATCGCGATTTCTTTGTGTATCGCCATAATTTCTAAAATACAAAATATTTTTCAGCATTTTATTGCAATTAATGTAAAATTAAACAATTTCCGTAATTTGCTCGTAAAATCCACGTTAAGTAATCAAAAATTTTAACTTTGAAACTTGAAAGAGACCGGTAAATTTTTGTAAAATCATAAAAAAACAAATTAGCAAGGTAATAAGGATATACAAAATTAAATATTTGTTTTAATCTAATAATTACAACTTTTCATAATAACAATGCAAATCTAAAATAAGGTTCATTTACATAGCGTAACTGACGCGGCTACTCTTTCATACATTTTGCTTGTATTTTCTCTTTTCCGAAACAATTTTTTATTAAATTTATTATGATCTTTCCTAAACTGCCTTTGCAAAAGTGAAAGCTATTAATTATTTTAATTTTAACCTAGTTAATTCGGAAAATGAGTCTACTATTTTTTATACTAATCCATGAATTCAATGTTAACTCTTAGAGATAAACCCGGTATCGACATCGCAGAGGATGGGGGAGAGTTGTCCCTAATACCTTCAGGAAAAGTTGGCAAAATTTACCAAACGGTTGGCAAAACCATTAGTTAATAGCAAAAAAAGCTTATAGATATACTGAAAGCGAAAAGGTTGACAAATTCAGGACTGTTCTTCTCTCAAAAGTATCGGTTCGGTTCATCTCTGGATATCAAAAATGAATCTAACCAAATCATTTCAGTGACAAATTATCTACATAACACAATAAATAAATTAACCGAACCTATCCTAATCAGATACACTTTAAACTGGCTTACATTCTATCAATCTGTTTTAGTTATAAATTATTTTAATTTACAATTTTATAAAAACTGGTTTATTATTAAATTATGGACAAAATTGTAATGACATATTTGACTTTTCGTTTAAACTAGATGAAATATCAGAGCAAGATCTGATTATATTTTGTAGAGATTTAAAGGAAATGATTGCTTTTATAAAAAAGTAAATCTTTAAGTTTGGTTATTGAATGATATAAAACGAAAATTTTCTGACGCTACTGGAAAAAACAATTATTTTACCGAATAACATTGATTAAGCTTATACAATTTCTTTGGAAATAGTTATTTACATAAAAATCATGATAATGACAAATTACTGACGAGGAGCAATGTTGAAATACGACGCACTTGGTGCCGAGTATTTTAGAGCTCCGAGTAAAGTCAAACATTTTCCTGACATGTTTTGTACTTAATTTTCCAAATAAGGTACTTTTTCGTCTCCAAATTGTAGTACACTATTTTGGAATTTGAAGGTCAAAAAGTGCAATTTAAATGGATAAGGTTCTACACACGCATTGCAAAAGGAACATAATATCAAACGTGCAAGGCCACATTTAAAGTAAACATCGAATAAAAAACTATCAACAAAAAATTATAAATAGAAAAAGCTGTACTGCATGACCGCGGTTTATAAATAAGATATAAACATATATAAAAACACTATATAATTTTTAATGTTAATTTAGTAATTAGCTTTTTTTAAAAGTAAATATTAAATTATTTCATAAATTAATTATTTTCTTAATCAATTTAATAATTAAAAAATAAATAATTTGTTGATTATAAAATGAATATATTAAAAAAATTTAAATAAATTTAAAATAATTTACGAGTAATAATAGTACTGGAAACAAAGCAAAGGGGGGGGGGCTTAATTATTTTTGAAAAACAGAAGCTATGAAGTTAAGTTGAAATTCTTTCTAAAAATATTTACATTTGTATTTCTTTATTTGACTGAATCCATCCGTCGGGAGGATTTCAGTTTGTTAATCTAAAATTTTTTTTGTTTACTAGTATTTAAGTCTTCAACTTACCACTAGCTTTAATTAATCATAAATATTTTCAGCTCCAGATAATATTCTAATTTTATTAATGTACTCTAGCCCTCTAGCTACTCTTTGAATTTTTATTAGTTATATTTTAAATAATATCAGTATTTTCCATATTTTAGGTTTAGCTACAACCACATAATATGAGTATTATAAAAATTTTAATTTGTTAAGAGCATCTGAAGGCTTTCATATCTACGCTTTTGAAATATGTGTTTTAAATAAATAAGCTGGGTATTGCGTATAATACCTTTTGCAAATCTGGCAAATAAAAGTTATTTGGTTAAACTTGTATTAATGGTGAAAAGGAAGCGATGATTTTAAATTGAAAGTTCTTTAAGGCAAATTTTCTACCAGAACCTAATAAATTAGATTACGTGTAGTAAGTAATAAAATATTGAATTATTAGCGTAATTTGAGTGTATCTGTTACAAATAATTTCGATATCTAAACCACGAGTTCTAAATTTATAGCTTCAATTTAAACTTTGAAATATATAGATAAATTAAATCTCATACAGAACACGAAACTGTAAAAGATTGTACAAAAATAAAATGGTATCTACGGCATTGTTTCGGTATTGTGTCTTTTGCAATTTTGTTCAAATTTAAAGTTTAAGTTGTAAGTACTTCACATTTAAATTTGCATTCCTCTTGCTATTTGCGTAGTCAAAATATTAATTTAAAAATTTGCATTTTACGCAAAACTTAATTTTGCTTTGCGAAATCAGTAGTAATTCAACCCATATGCCGAAGGCAAAATATTAATGTGTGGTTAATCTGTACTTCCTGAGGTTAACTCGCGTAGTTTTGAATAATCGTATAAATTTTACTGATACTCTTTTTGCAACTATTTAATCGAAAACAGTAAAACCGTAATTGATACATAAAATAAATCCTCAAAAACTTTATAATGTTAATAAAATAAAACCAAGAGCCTATATAGCGAAATTTCAAAATCATTGTTTCTTTTATGGCGTTCATAAATAAATAAAGCAGGTTATGAATTTCAATAATAGCCAACTAAGAATAGGGTTTTGTATAATTTTAAATGTTCGTTGTTTACGACTGGAATTAAAATTTTACAGTAAATATGTAATTTTTATGCACACTGATAATGCTACGTCCAGTAAAATAGCTTTTATTGGAAAACATTATTTTTTTCTAAACGCGGTACTGCCGAATCTAGACAATGCAAGTCAAATAAAGTTATTCAAAAATTTATAATAAATCAATATATTTTACTGGAACTATCTATACTAACTTAATCGTCATTTAGACTATACGTCAAAAGACTATACTGGATCACTGCACTTCTAATAATAAAATCAGTTCTGCAAATTGAAAACTTATTTGGAAATAACTAAATTAGACTATAAAAATATGTTGAGATTTGTGATAGTTATTAGCTGTCTGCACGATAGTTATTAGACGGTTGTGATATTTATTATTTAAATACAGAATATTAACTAATAATTGGTTTATTCAAACAAAGGATGAAGGATCTCCAAACTACAACTTTTCCATGATATTTGAATAGAATTAAGTGTTTCATGCTAGAATGTCTCTTGAAACACTAAAAGCCCATTAAATCATACATTACTCTGAAAGTACCTACGTCTTATCGAGAGTATGTCAGTTTGTAACCCTTTACATGTTTTTGTGTTACATTACTTTGCGAATTGCAAGAATTAGTTTTTAGAATAGCTCACTTTAATTCCCATTCTAAACGTAACAATAGCTTAGCTTCATATTTACTTAATAAAATCGTTATATTCTTCCACTTTATTCGATAATGCACAAAAAAAACTATTACCTATATTAAGATTTCCGTCACGAAATGATTATTTTCAGATAAATAATGGAATTAATTATTATACTTTTTATATTTTTCAGAGCACGCTCGATTCAAAATATTAATTACGTAATTAATTACCAACTTATATAATGTATATTTTCACGTTTTTCCACGGATGCTTTATTTAAAATTTAATTTTTTGTATTTGCGTGGGTGCGTAGTCCTATTGCTTCAACAAGAAGGAAAGTAAATTTAATTTTCTCTTTTACAATAGCTACACTCCTTACGAAGGTGAAAATATGTTTACACCATGCATTTTTAAAACGAACATTTTGCGCTTTAAAACCAATTTAGTTCGAGAAAATTTTATAAGATGTTAAATCAGATGGAATTTCACCAATTATATACTGATATAATTCAGTAAAATTTGATGCTCTTTAGACGTGAATTCGTAAGGAGACATTTTTTAGCCGTAAATGATAATGATTTTGGGAAAGTCAAAATTCAAAAATTAATTGCCATTTATTTTTCTTTTAAAATATTCAAATCAAAAATTATATAGTAAACAATTTCCAGTATAAATGGGAAAGTTAAATTGTAAAGATAATTTGCCCATATGACGTAGTATCAAATTTAACTCTCTAGTGTTTAATATTGAATCATTCAAATTAATTTAATTTTATTAAAAATCTCCAATTTATTTTATTCAAATCTATTTTGAATAATTTCAAAATTAAATAATCAAATTTCTTACTCAAAAACAAAACACTCGTATTCACCAAAATAAAATTTTAAATAAAATTTCAACCAAAAAGTGATGAAAATTTCGTCGGGACCGTGTAGGGGGCAATTTTCCAAATTCCAAACCTTTTAGTTTCAGAGAGTACTATGCCTATATTCTGTAACTGACTGTGTGTTCTAGCAGCACATATACCGGGATTTCCCGATAGTATTCCATATCTTCAGTATCTAGTATACTATGGAGTATCGGTTAAACCGGTTAAACAAAAATATAACTGAGTTAAGTCAATCAGTCGTAAGATAGTCATAAAAGAGTCTTGAAGTGGTTTTGAAAAGGTCAAGATGTGACCAGACCGCTTGGTGGGTCCACTCTCCCCTAAGGGTAATTTAGAGTCCGCCATTTAATATTATGATTTATAGAAAACAAAAGTCCAAATGTGCAGTCGTTTAATTGAAGAAGATCCCGGAGTCACATACTTAAAAAATAAACCAAAAATACACGCGACATATTTGGTGGAGGTGCCGGTGAAGATGTGAATACTTTTATTAGCATTAGTTAATATTTTAATTCATTAAATAGCTAATTATTACTACACCTGTGCTGGACATTGCTTTATTTGCACCTCCACCATGTTGCAAAAATATTTTGGTCTTATTGCTGGGGTACTAAATTAATGGTAAGCACTTCAAGTGGAAATCCATTTACATAATTACAATAATTATACTACTTTCACTTATAGATTATACATTTCCACAGTACAATAAATAACAAAAATTTGTTAGACGTCAAGAGATTTATTATTTTTAATATCGAAAGTAAACTGAATGATGGAAAATGTTTTTAAAATACAAACAAAAAGGTTAAAAAGTTATAATTATTAATTAAAGCGCGAATAGACCCGTCGAGTTCAAATAAAAACCAGAAAATATAAAATAAATGAAAAACTTCCGGTGTATAGAAATCTACAAACCAAGATTTCTGAGATTTTTAGATTTTGTTTTAAAAGTTTAGTTTCTACATTGTTCACTAGCTCTAAACTAGCAAATTAAGTTTTATTAGAAATTTTTAATTTCTTTCATACTTTTTTCAATTTGAAGTCCTTATGTCGCTCTGTGCTTTGATTACTTCATTATCAACACGAATTTGATACTTAAGTTTGTTTTATTGTTTAAGCTATTTTTTCTTGAAAATATTTTTCATTGATAATAATTTAGTCAAATTAAATCTTGGCTTTTTGGTTCAGAATTTTCATTGAGTATTTGGGTATAAAATAATTCACTCGCGACTTTGTTGCT
Source organism: Cantharis flavilabris (assembly GCA_949152465.1). Classification (NCBI taxonomy): domain Eukaryota; kingdom Metazoa; phylum Arthropoda; class Insecta; order Coleoptera; family Cantharidae; genus Cantharis; species Cantharis flavilabris. The sequence goes on from OX424435.1 coordinate 90,979,214, forward strand.
CATGAATTAACACTTTCCGTTCGCCGAAAAACATATATTTTACACCTGGTGTACAAAATACCTATTATTTAAAATCTAGTAAACTAGTTCATTACTCTATTTAACCGAAATTTCAATTTTGAATTTCGCTCGTAGACTAATTGCACATCGAAATGAAATTTTAAGTTTGACTGAAATTTTAATGGTATGAACGTGATTGAAATAAATGTCACTATCGTTTCACTAAAATTTCAGATAAACCTAAAAGCTCTGATGTAACCTCCATGACTGAAAAATCGTTACTCACTCTGTATAAGAAATAATTTTTTATTTAACGCCTGACATTATTTAATTTAATTGGAATAACATTGTTTGCATTCCAAAAATAGTAATATCTACCATATTTCCAATTGTATTGATTTCCGGCTGGCTAAATGTATGTTTTAACAATTAATGAAATGGTTTTTGTAATGAAAAATTATAATATTTATTACTATGCTGACGTGAAAACATGTTAAGATAATTAAAATAATTTGAAAAATATTCGAGTGTGATTAATAAATTAGTACCTACGTTAAAATGTACAAAACAAATAGTTAAACATGAAATGTAAAGAAAATTGTGTTCATTTATATTATGATGGCTTATGGATTATAAAAAAATATAAAAAGAATAAGTCAAAAACTAACTTGATATTTTTATTTAACAATCGATTGTCAGTGATAGTTGTGCGGTTAGACTGCAGATTTTCTGAACTATTGACCCAGATTTGAATCTCTCATGTAAATTTTAATATGAATTACAAGGCCCAAATTATTTGGTCCGTGGTTTGGATTCCACGCCACGTCAAGGTGTGCATTCTATTAGGTAGCATTTAGAAGGAAAGTAATAAGTTTGAACTTCTTTTCAGTTATAACCTCTTTATTTATTTTCCAACTTTTTAAAATAAATTCCTTTAAATACCCAAGTTTAGGGTGCTTAACAATACGCCGGTTATTAAGCATTCAAGTTTAGAATGAGTTTCCTTTTTTGTTTAAAGCAAAATTTGAATAAATCCAATTATAACAAATTCAATAGAATTTTAATAAATGTGTGCAGTGCAGTGACAAATCCGTTGGAGGAAATTTCAATGCACCAAAGGTTTCGAACAATCAAAGCTAACATCATCCTGCGTATTACTAACATCAAAACATCAAGATAAAGCCTGTCCACGAAAAAAACCGACCACTTGTATTGTTGTGCTAAATGAAAGACTGCAAAAATTTTGGAAAAACAATTTATTAATAGTCATTTCTAGGTTCCTTTTTAACATAAAAAAAATTAAAAACAATCAATTTATGAGTCTCTATAAAACCCTCTCACTTTCCGTTTGATGCCACTCATGAGAGTTTGCACATCGTTGACATCGAACGAATCGGCTGCTTTCTTATATTTTTTTTTAAATTTTTCTATATCCGTCGTTACGCCTTTGGTTTTTTTCAGCTTTAATTTAATTTGCGCCCAATATTTTTCGATTGGCCGAAGTTCCGGACAATTTGGTGGATTTGCCAACTTCGGTACAATGTTAATTGAATTTTCTTCATAAAATTCTAAGCACCGTTTGCTATAGTGGCAGGTAGCCAAATCAGGCCAAAATAGGGGTGGTTTGTTATGCGAATTTAAAAATGGTAGTAAACGTTTTTTAAGACATTCAGATAAATAAATTTCTCTATTTACTGAACCCGTTGTAACGAACGGTTGTGATTTTAAATCGCACGAACAAATGGCCTGCCATATTAGGTATTTTTTTGGGAATTTCGATACCTTAACAGTTTTGTTTTCTTTGGCTACCTGCCCCCGACCCTTGGCGACGTAAAACTCCTGCCCAGGTAACTGCCGAAAATCTGCTTTGCAATATGTTTCGTCGTCCATGACAATGCATTCAAATTTTGTTAAAAAATCGCTGTACAATTTTCGTGCTCTGGTTTTCGCTGTTGATTCTTGTGTTTCTGACCGATTAGCGATTTTCTGAACTTTGAAACTTCTTAATCCAGAACGAACTTTTACATTTTGCACATTAGATTTAGATGTACCCACTTTATCGGCCATGTCCCTAACAGAAGTGTTAGGTTTTCGTTTAAATTCCCGGATCACTTTATTTTTTAATTTCGAATCCACCGAACCATTTTTTTCGACCCGAACCACTTTTTCTTTCAACACTACAGTCTTTTCTGAACTTGGCCAGCACATTTTGAATGGTTGATTTTGGAATTTTCAAATGTTTTGAAAGCACTCTTTGCGACATTCGCGGATTTTCACGGTGCGTGGAAATAATTAATCGTCTTCGTTTTACTTGCTCGCTCTCCATGATGCTGTAACTATACTAACCTTCTAAAACTAAAAATTTTACGTTGTTCCCCAGCTTATTCTGAACAAAAAGGTCATAAAATTTTATGAGATATTTTAAAAATTGTACCTGAAACATGCAATTCAAAGTGGTCGGTTTTTTTCGTGGACAGGCTTTAAACCACCTACCTATAGTTCGAAAGCAGATAAATTTGTTAACTTTGTTTAAACTTGTTGACGAAGTGTTACAAAACAAAATATTTAGCAAGGAAGTCGGTGTCAGACTGTCAGATAGGTATAATTTTCAGATGAGAAATCGAAAATTAATGTTATAATCACAAAAATCTATAAAACAATCTTAACTTCAACGACTTGACTCTATTGTATTAGATTACTGGATAAAATTGAATTTGTCGGTTAAGTTCCGTTCAAGTTTCATATAAAAGTTTTTTATATTGAGAAGAAAATAAAAAACTTAACAAAAACTGTATTATACTTGAAGGTTTTATTAACTCGAACGTTCTAATAACTGAGTTTATTTATTTAAATGAAATATTAAAATTAAAAGCAGCAAACGTTCGCATTTAAGCTTAGAAATATAGGTCCCAAAAAATCGCTTCAATGTGTTTTCAATTTTACATGAAGAGTAAATATTTACCTAAAATGCGATAAGAAAATTTATTTGAATAGCAAACTTATTATACATTTTTGAATAAAGAAGTATATGGACTGAAAAATAACACGTTTTCCCCTAACAACTTCAGTTTAAAAAGTGTGTGCAAATTCTATCTAAAATAAATATCAATTTGGTATAAACCTTTGTAAAAAGAGTTGTATAGGTTACAATACAACAATAAAATCAAGTTAATTAACACTTTAAGTTGGACGAAAAGTGGAATAAATGTATGAATGTACCTAGGGATGCAGCTGTGTGAGCTGGTGCGGCAATGTATCGATCCGCTGGATTCTGTTCGCAGGAAAATGTGACCGAATAAAATACATTTAGAGAAAAGATATCGGTAAACGAACCATAAACTAATAGCAATTAACAATTGTCACATCGGATAAAATATTGTTAATTATGACGTAATTCGAATTTAAAATTAAATTTCGATGAAATAAATAAATTAATTCTGTTAGAAATTAATGCAATAAACTTATCACTTTAAATTTATTGTTTTCTTGTTTAAGCATATTGAAGCAGACGGAATTAAGGTTTTAGTGGTATCAATGAACGTCTACAAATTATACAGTTCAAGGCACCGAACAAATATAATTTTACTACATGGATGTGGAGATGAATGAAAGCATGATATGGCAAATATAGCAAAATTTTTCGTTTAAAAATTTATTACTTGAAAATTGAGCTCGTCAGAACTCATATTTGTTTTGCTCAACACATTCATTATGATGAAAACCCACAAAAGCACAACCTTCCAAGTTACGATAATGATAATTACCCATATTATTAATAATTTACTAACCAAAATGGATGATGAGGTGTAATATAAAGGATATTAATTTCATTCCAGTTTCCACTATTTCTGCTTTGCAATTGTAATATTATCCAAAAGTTCATTTCATTTCATTTAATTTATTTGTTTTTTTATACTCTAAAGTACAAAGTTACCCTGTCGTTTGGTTATGTTAATTGGACACAGATTACTGGTAACAGATTTATTAGATAATTAGCTTTGCGAGGAAGGAGACAGTAAACCTTCAGGTATTCTCACTAATAAGATTTTAGTTCTAGAAAGAAAAGATTTTGAAACAACCATTATTCTACAGAAAAAAACGCCAGCAAATTGTGTTAGTGTTTTCTTTAGAAAATCTATTTATTTCATTTAATTAATTTAAAACGAAAACTAACAATAAAAACAATCCAAAGAAATTTCTGGATGAGCGTGGGAACAATAATAATTTTTCAAGTAAAAAATATATTTATTTCTTCTATTAGAAATTTGAAATTTTTACGGAATGGTTTGCTTGTACTTTCAGCTCGTAATGTGGCTAATTAAATTTTAATTAGAGTGAACATAACTGAAATACCTTTAGAAATAGATTACAGAATGTTTTTGTAATTTTAGTGGAAACAACAAAGCCGTTAAGCATCAGGATACGAAAGTTTATAACAACTAAAAAATGATCTAAGGCTGGTTATTTTTCCAAAATATTTTTTCAACTGAAAAATGATGTATAAAAACCACTCTTCATAATTTGAGCCTCAAGACGACACTCAAATATTCATAAACATCCCCCTTCCGGTTTGAAATATTGAAATATCCAAAATTCAGTAAACACAGGAATTTTTATTCCAACGAATTTTTAAAATCAAATTATTAAGAATTTGTATAAAAATTTTGTAAATTTCTGGAAAATTCTAGAGAATTCTTGGGAATCCTTGGAATGAATATAATAAGAATTCCCAATCGAATAACCTTTAGATTAAATCCGGATTATCCGGGTTCTATAGTTTCAGGTTAGTAAATCAAAAAAAATGAAAATGAGGTAAATTATACAATGGAAGTTTTTGGAAGATAAAGAGCACAGAAAGAACTCGTGATAAAAATGAACACAGACACAAGATTATAAGAACAATGTATTAAACTGTAATTAAATAATAAATTAGAATGTTAATAATATGAAGAGTAATTCACCGCCCCCCCCCCCCATAAATGAATTTGATTAATTTTTCAAAACATTAAAGTTCAGTCAGAAGTGCAATACTATAATTAATAATAATAATATTTTGTAGTATATTGGGAAATGTTTATTTGTTTAAATTAAAGTTTAAATTTAAATCTAAAATCAATTATGAATATCTTAAAAATTTAATTTAAATATTTTGTAATTTAATCAAATTTGTATAGTTGGGAGTTCGGATTACCTTAGTTTTTTCACATTTAGTTAAGATTAATTATATTTGCAGTAATTCTCAAAAATTAACGGTACTTTTTGCAAGCAATTTTGGTCATATCTCGAATGTATTACTACTTTTGAATATTTTGTTTTGAAAATAATTCCCGATCGGTTTCATCTGTGCAATATACTAAAAGTTCTCATCGTAACTAGAGAGTTCTGAAACAAATGTATGTTAATAACAAATTAAATAACAAACTTTTAAATAAACCTTATTAGTAGTTTTACTAGAAACTCTGTAGACTAATATAAATTCCAAATGTAATTTACCACAAAATTTCATTCCAAACAATTTTTGATTAGTTTCCAAATCCCAATAGGAAAAAGAAGGTTATATCTGTTTTGTTTTAATTTGTAGTTTATATAACTTTTCCGACTTTTTAATTATTTAAACAGCACTAAACCCTCTTTCATACCACCTTCAACTCAAAAGAAATTAATTACAAACAGAAGTAATGTTGTCCCAAAAGCGTAAAAAACTGATAAATAATTATTCAGAAAACTGGATAGCTGCGCGAATTTTTTTAACTGGACCGATATTATGATACATGAATATGCAAATAATTCGCTTACAACTCTAACTGTGAATTTTTTTAGATGTAAAATTTAATTTGTAAAATTAAAATAAAATAATTTGTTTGTATTCAGTTGCCGAAACATCTATACATATTTACTAATTACTTCCAACAAAAATATTAATTACCATAGGTTATAATAACAATTTAATCATACGTCAATGCTGAATTTCACATTTTATAGGCCCATATTAATATTAATTAGTTTTTAAATGCAAGTGATTTTCCAAACGCACCTTGCGTTGCATAAGAAATGTTGAAGTTGGAATTACCCATCTACATATGTTTTTCAAAATTGAGTTCATTGTTAGCGTCACTGGTTTTACATTTAATATAGTAATTAAGTACAGAAATCTTGTTTTGAAAAAATATTTTAGCAGTAAGTACATAAATCCGGTTTTTGTACAATATAACATTTTGAATATAAAAGCCGCTTCAGTTTTGTTCAAGTTATCAGTTTATCACTGTATTCTTTAGTTACCACAAGTCAAACAACTAGAAAAATGTTGTTCCGTTTCAGTTCTGTAAGTTTAAATTTAAACTTTTTATTTTGTTTTCAAATAAGTACATTTAAGCTTTGGTTTTAAAACTAAAATTTTAATTATTACTGTTGGTTAAACTAACATTCTGTTTTGTTACAGCTATTCATTTTTGCCATATTAATGGTAACTGTTATGTGTGCCAGTCATGGCGGCGGCGGGAGCCATGGACATGGAGGAGGAGGACAAAATTATGGTCATAATAAACCCGGCCATAATAATAATTATGGTCATAATAAACCTGGTCATTATAAACCCGGCCATAATAATCATGGTCAACATCATGGTTAAAATCTTCAAGTTTTGCCATAATGTTCAGCTGGCAATGTTTCGGTTTCAATTCAAAAACAAAAATGTTAATATTAAAAAATATTGTGTAAATAAAATGACTGTAAATAATATTTTTTGTATGATTACTCCTTTGAAGCCTTTATTTTAATTCAATTCGTTCATTTATAATCCATACAGAAGAATGATACGTTAAACAAAGAAGACATAATTAAAATAATTGTTGTAATCGTTTACGAGGCGAACGAGACGATAGCCGAGGCATTATAACTATAATTTAGATTATAAAATAAACTAAGTTGGTGTAAACAATTTTGTAAGTTTTGTTTTATTTATCGAGACTTCTAGAAAATGGCGTCTACAGAAACTTGGAGTAAAGGTAATAAAAATGTATTTATTGTTACTTACTAATTACAGCTGCCAATTATTTGCATATTGCCTTCAGGTAGCTATATAGTGAAAATCTAGCTTGATCAAATAGTAAATAGCAATAGCTGCTCAATGTCTTTAAAAATGTTATTTCTAAATTCAAAATTAATCTATTAATTTAATTTTGCTTAATTTTATCAACTTCTACATGCAATAGATGTCTGTTAGTGTGGTATTGAGCGCGGGCGGTTATTTTAAGTACTATTTTTGTTACTTAGGCCTTATTAGCCTACAGGCCTTATCACACGAAGGTGCCTTATACTAAAAGATTAGTATAAAAGTAAAAGTTACGTGAAAATATATCGCTTAGAAATTCGAAAAACTCCACGTGCCCACCGATTTATACAGCAAATCGTAGTTTTTCATTAAAATTACAAATAAAAGTTTGGGACAACTAAATATTTAAAATAAATTGCACTCTTATTTTCGCATAATTTAATAATTCGTAACGCCTAAAACATAAGTAGGTATTTAAAAATGAAAGCACTTTAAATTATTATTAAAAGGTAAAATGCTGAAATTACATTTGAAGTTGTAAACTATTGACAGCGCAGAAGATTGATAAAATGTTTGGCCAAGTTTGGTTAAGCAACCAACTTTTTCTTCAAACTTGATTAAACTTTGTTTAAAATGTTGTACATAAAGTTCTTACGTACTAAAGTCATGTTTTTTAAATAAATAACTATTTATCTATAATGAGTTTTCCAAAAAAATAAAGAAAGTTGTCGAATGGTAAAAATAAATTTTTGAATGAACAAGAAAATCTTTAGGTTTTGCAATATATTTTACACCGAATTTTTCATTTTCTTAAATAAAAGTTCTACCAATGCAATTTAAAAGCTACTACTTACAATTTAAAGTAGTTTAGAGCTATATACAGCTTTATGGCGTTTTAGCCTATATCATTTATGGCGTGTGTAATGCTTGAGTAGCAAAAAGTGTTACACTTACACGAAAGTGATGTATAATACAAAGTAAAAAGATTAATCTGCATTAATATTTGAGCCGCTTTAATTTGAGTATTAATTTAGGTACTTATAAATGCATTAAATTAATAATGAATAAGTTAATTAAATTCGTATGAAAGGAAAGGATTTAGTGTCGCCCGCCGGCGGCAGTAAAGTCTATGCTTTAAAAAAACCATATTAATTAAATTTAAAAATTGTATTTAACGTTTTTAGAATACTTTATTCGGAGCTATAGTAATTTTCGTTGCTTTTCGATAAAAAAGCAAACAAAAATCGAAACTATATTATAAAAACTTTTTTTTATTTTGTTAAATATCTTAAATAAATTAAATCTGTTAAAGCTTTAAGTTATAAATTTTTTAAACTTTTCTTTGACTGGATTAAACTCTGCGATGAAAATTAAAACGTGCAAATTACTATTTTCGAAACTCGAGTGCCGATAGGATGTTACAAAGTGTTTTATTTTTGTGCAATGGTTAATTTCAGCCATATTATTATGTAAATCAATAAAAAAACTTTTAATCATCTTAAAATCGAATTTTGTTTCATTTCATAGTTGGGTTTTAAGTATGCGATATGAAATTTTTCCAACCAAGTTGTAAGCAAAGTTACACAACATGTCGAGTTTTTTTAAGTTTTGGACAGTTTTTAATTTATTTTATATTTAGTTTAATTAATTCAAGTTCCAGCGATCCAATTTTTTTTATCGCATTTATTTATAAAAACATTGAGGCTGTAATAATATCATAACTTCTTTTATTGTTGTGAAAAAATTTGTTCTCTGCACTTCAGGTTTTGTGCAGAGTATGCAGTATATCTACCTCAGATATACATAAAATGAGTTATTTGCAAAAATACAAAAACTGCCCTATAAGGGTAAAAACTAATCAGTTTTCACATGAACAACATAATATCTATTATTAGGGCTGGAAGCACTTGTGAACCACTTCTGCGTTAGATGACTGGAAAAAATATGAAAACTGCGATATTTCGGGAAAATTTGCAAGAAAAGCCAGTTTTGGAGAATTGTATCTCCGAATCTATAGAAACTAGAAGAATTTTTTTAAAAATTTATTTTATAAAAAAAACTTTTAATTTAGTCCCAATAATACAAATAACCTGATTTCTTAATAGTATTCAGATAATGATTGAGTACACTTGATTTGAATATGTTAAAACTTCGAACAGATTTAAGTTTGTGGGTCTGCGAAGCTATCATAAATCTGAATTGTTCATTCTGGAAGTTGAAAAACTAAAAAACACAAAATGCACAAAAAAGGGAAAAGAGGAGTAACCGTAAATTACAGACAACTTTTGCAAAATCCTGCAAAAGGTCAGCTTTTGATGTAATTTATTTAACTTAAAATCTAAAATGTAGGTGAATTTCAATGATTAAAGCTTCTAGTAACTTTTGTAGCAATTAAGTCACTCCATAATTACAAATTATACAGATAAACGGACAGGACGAAAGTCAGTATTAGTTAAAGTCACCTCTCCCCATTAATTTATAGAGGTATTTCGAACATATTTTGTAATAATAATTATTTTGTTGAGTAACTATAAACTGCGTGGGTTTAGTCCACCCACATTTTGGGACTTTTTAAGTTAACATTTTATTAACTCGGGTTAAATAACGTGAGATTATCTAATAGCATTTAGACAAATAGTGCGTACGAATCGTGTTACATATAAAATAAGGCAATAAATAAAGAAAAGAGATTAAGCTGCTACATCTAAAAAGCTCCATAATATACGTCAATCCTTGTAAGTGTCTATTAGTCCTTTCACCAAGTGTTTCGGCTCTTAATGGCAATTAATCTATTGTATGCGTATACTTTAATTTTTCGCAACACAATTATCAAAATTATATTCAAAAACAAGCAGTGTTTAGCAGTTGCAATAATAAGCAATAAATATTATTTTCAAGGTTCTTTATCTTTTGAATTACTGCTTGAACTGATTTCTAGAGCTCGCGGTAATTGAAAATTTTGAATTAAAATTCTATTATAATAATATATTACGTGAACATTTGTTACGTCGAGTACGTTACTTTAACTTAATTAGTATTCATCATTATAAATTATCATTTTGTTTGCCCAACGTGAAAAAATATTCCGATCTAGTATAACCCACATGCACTTGAAACAATTTCGGAAATCTTGGTCGAATTAAATAAATTTAATAATTTATCTGCAAAGTTCAAACAAGCAATTAATTCTGATGGTTAGGATTTAAGACTGAAAGCTTTAAAATTATAATTTTATTAAACGACGAAGGGTTGCACACAGATTCCACATTATATTATGGAACAATTTTACTCGGAACGTAAAATTTTCGTAATAGAAAAAATACAAGCAAAAAGATAATTTTCTCGTTAAAGTACTTGAATATCCTTTCAATTTTTTGAAGAGTTTTCATTATCCGCTTTTTGTAAAGCGGAAAGACTAGCATTAATACATAATTTTGTCGAGGAAACCTCCAACGAGGATAGCATTAATAAGCGGACACCCACGCAAAAAATTCTGAACAATAAATCAGTTTATTTTGATAACAAATAGGCAATCAATCAATCGATAACCTTGATAAAAGAAATCTTTTAGAAATTGCATAAAATTTTTAACCTGAATCCGATTAAGTTGGTTAATCCTGTTTAATGATTAAGGGTAGTCATTTTAATTTTGTAAATATTCTAAACAAAACTTTTTGATTTTATTTTATTTAGTCATATATTTTTACTTCCACACTTCACAAATAATAAAATGAATATTTGTAGAACGCATTAAAGAGCACTAGTCAGCAAATATAAAACCACATGTATCATACCTGCGCGAGTTCAAACTGAAACAAATCTTCGATCTTACGAATCCTAGCGAGCCCAGCATCGCGATCGCGCAGTAAAGGTCTCTATACGAGTTCATCGTTCCAAAAAGATTACTATAAAATGCAATGGAAACGCATCTTATCAATCCGAAAACGTTTCTCTCCAAAAATTGACCAAGCACAGAACGAGCCTTGCATAAAAACTAAGACAAAGTCGGTTTACAAGTTCTTTGTTTACTCCACGCAATATCTTCCGTTAATTGGCAATAAAATTTTAGAAGTCTGTTTACTTTTTTTAAATTAAGTTTTCATAAACTCTGAAAATAAACAAAAAATTTCCAAACTTAAAATTATGTTTTTGATCTTTTGCATTCACAAATAGAACCGAAAAGGAATAAGTAATAAGTATAAAGTAGCTGCTCGCATTTGCAACTTGATTTTGATGGACCCTTAACGCGTTTGCGTATTTTGTGCCAAAAAGATCGGGCTCTGCAGAATACCCAAAATGCTGAGTCAATTGTTGACCATTCAAGCGAGTATGTGATGCCTTTCTGCAAGGAAGCTCCAACTTTAACATTGCACTTATAGAACATTATAAGGGTTCGATTTAGAAAGTTTCTTTTCGAACTTTTAGCTCCGAAGTTAATTAAGTTTACCGTTTTATTTTCTTCTCCATGTATACGTGAGAATCTGCAGATTATCCGGTGGCTTCTTTATATTTTTAACAAAAAATTATCTCGCTATCCTTTTGCGGCCTTCTGTTTTACGATATATTCGGTTTTTATCCGCCAAAACCTTTCATCCTTCCGTTGTAAATGTTAGATTATAGTAATTAATTTAAATTAATATTAATTTGTATTGAAAACAAAAACGTTCAACTCTTGACCTTTTAGGATTTAATAATTATAATTAAAACGTAAACGTTATAAACGAGCAAAGGTGCATTTTGCCAGCCATGAAATATTTTGCGATAAATCATCTCGGTGGTGAAACCGCGGTGATGAAATGGCGGCGATGAATTTGGAACGGTGAAACGCTATAGACCGAAACTTAGGGATTTTAATATATTTATTCAATATTTTGTAACAAAATACGAAAAAGTTGAAATACTAAAGACTTAAGGTTGTCATTTGGGAAAAGGAAGATTTTTGTCTCGGGATGCCAGAGGCAGCAAATACAGATTTTCGTTAGAAAATAATTAAAAAAATTCTTTTAAAATCCCAAACGAAACAAAATTTTCAAAGAAAAACTACAATTCTCCCATGGGTGAGAAGAAAAACCCAGTATAAATCTCCTGCTTCTTAAATGGTGTCCTTAAGGAATTAACAATAAGAGCAGTGGAAAAAGGAAAGAAATGTTCTGCTTGGCTAGAGAAATTCTTATAGATAAGAAGTTTTACGATTATATTTTGCAAATTTAACTTTGTTGTTTCTGTTTGAAACTTCTTTAATATTCGTGTGAAATAGCAATTTCGTTAAGGTAAATATTTCTATAATTTTATAAACTATAAAAATATAATATGATTCTCGTCGTCTCAGATCTAATTGTTTTTTTATTATTACGGGCATCCAGGCGATCTTTGCTTGATGACATGTTGTGCCCACTAGAAAAACATGGATTTTTTTTACTTTCTAGAATAATTGATGTTTTTAGCGCACTACAATGGATAGAAAGCTATTTTGGATAGCGAAATTGGAGTGAAATCAATTTTCATTAAAAATTTTAATTTTTCACATTTGATGAAAATTGAAACAAAAGAATGCAAAATGTACAGCATTGCATGATATACTCCGCCACCATCATCATAATAAATCAATATTTTCATGTAGTTTTTACATCAGGGACGTATTTATGTGAAAATTTTGATTAAGGCTATTTTAATAAGAAAAATATTTTTCAATATTGTGTTCTTTACAGTTATCATTGTGATAACTTCTAAATTATTAATGTTACTAAAACAATTTTAATTGTTGATAAATTAATTGATAATTATTTTTAAGCAAAAAAAGCAGGTAAAAATTTAAAAAAAGTGTATTTCTTGTTATTCAACTTCACATTATTATCTCTTCAAAAAATCTACCCCTATGGAGAGGGCAACAAAAGGAAATAAGAAAAAACATAAGATTTTATGATGCTTACGCATTTCGTAAATTATTAACTGGGGTTATCCGAGATCCACCTTGTTTTTTTAATTTCAGGTCATCAGAAGTACTACGTAATACTATGCAAATTTAAAACTATAGACTTTTATGAAAATAAAATCAAAAATTTGAAATGTACTACAAGAAGAAGCCAAAATCCTTTTATAAATACTGGAGTTGTGAATGCTCGATGATAACATTTTTGGCCCCAATTAAATTGTTAGAGCAGTTATGACTAATATAATTTGTGTTAGCAGCGATCGATTTAAGAAACCTGGAAAGTAGTAATAAAGTAATTCGAATAAACACTAATTAATTGTCAATACATCACAAATAATAAGTTAAACCCCAAGAAGATATATAGCGCTTTAAGTAAAGCTATCATTCAAGCTTTTTGTTTTTCATTATTCTACGATATATTACCGGGTATTATTTTGGGGTAATTAAGCGAAAGTGTAATATGAAAATTAATGTCAACTGAAATTTTCAAAAATTCTGATAAGCCCCAATTATATAATACAGTTGATTAATATTATTAGCTTCTCTCTTATGAATTAATTATATAATATGATTGGTACTAATATGTGAAAATTTTTAAGATTTACCATGGTAAATCGTTAATGGAGTTCGTGGTGTTACCATATGTCAACAATATGGCGGCTCTATTACGTATACTTGAAAGCTTAAATTCTTTTTTGTTTAGTTTGAATATTTTTCTTATTTTTCAATTTATTCATTATATACGACTGAAGATCGGAAATAACCGTGAAATAACGTTTTATCCTATTATGAATTTTTCATTATTTCAAATATTATGAATCCCGGCCTGTTATGTGATAATTATGTCTTTTTTAATTTTTTGAATTAATTATTTTCTACATATTGAATTATTCTTATTTTTTTTAATTTAACCGTAAATACATATACCAATGCTAAATTTTACATTTTGCATTTAACTAATAGGTGCACATTAATATTAATTAGTTTTTAATGCAACTGATTTTCCAAACGCACCTTGCGTTCTATAAGAAATGTTGAATTTGGAATTACCCATCTACGTATGCTTTTCAAAGTTGAGTTTATTGCTAGCGTCATTGGTTTTACATTTAATATGGTAATTAAGTACAGAAATCTTGGTTAGAAAAAATATTTTAGCAGTAGCATAAATCCGGTTTTTGTATATAACATTTTGAATATAAAAGCCGCTTGAGTTTTGTTCAAGTTATCAGTTTATCACTGTATTCTTTAGTTGCCACAAGTCAAACAACTAGAAAAATGTTCCGTTTCAGTTCTGTAAGTTTAAATTTATAAAGTTTTTGTTTTGTTTTAAGTAAAAATAAGTACATTTAGGTTTTTGGTTTTTTAAAACTAGAATATTGTATTTATTTCAATATTTTGTAATCAGTATAATTACTGTTTGTTAATCTAAAATTATGTTTTGTTACAGCTATTCATTTTTGCCATATTAATGGTAACTGTTATATGTGCTGCTTACGGCGGCGGCGGAAGCTATGGACATGGAGGAGGAGGTCACAATAACCATGGACATAATCATGGACATGATAATTATGGACATAATAATCATGGACATAATAATCATGACCATAATAACCACGGTCATAATAATCACGGGCATAATAATCATGGTCACGGACATCATTAAAATCTTTCAATTCAAAAATCTAAAACTATTAATATTAAAAAATATTGTGTAAATAAAATGACTGAAAATAATAACTTTTGTATAATTACTTCTTTCAAGCCTTTTTTTAAAATTCAGTACATCCATTTCCCTATTCCATGGAGAAGAACGATAAGTTAAAAAAAAATTGTTTTAATGGTATATAGAACATTCTGCAAAGAGTATAATAGTAGATTATATAACGAGGGAATAAAACAGCTTATTAATCGTATAGATATAGATATAGATATAGATATAGATTGGCCAAATTAACTTCCCTAGGATTTGGACCTGATGTCATTAAATGGTTAGAAAGCTACCTAATAAATAGAATCCAAAATGTGCGAATTCAGAATTTTCTCTCGTCTGATATTATGGTACACTCGGGTGTCCCACAAGGTTCCCACTGCGCACCTATTTTGTTTTTGCTATTCATCAACGACATTGGTCGTTATATTAAGCATTGCTCGTACTTATTATTTGCGGATGATCTAAAAATCTTCAAAACCATCACGTCCGCTGAGGACTGTATGTTATTACAACTGGACCTGGACAATCTGCATCAGTGGTGTACCGACAACAATTTATTGCTCAACCTCGATAAATGTTCAGTCATCACCTACAAAAAACATAATTGCAATCAATTGAATTACAGCATAAATGGTGTTCAACTAAATCGTGTATACGAAATAGATGATCTAGGTGTTAGACTATAGATTCAGGTTTAACATTCAAGAGTCACATCGCAATAATTTGCAACAAGGCCAGTCGCACTTTAGGCTTCATACGTCGTCAAAGTAGATTTTTCTCCGCTAACACAGTGAAACTTCTATATTTTTCGCTAGTTAGGTCACAACTGGAATATGCGTCAAGCGTATGGTTCCCCTTCTATCAACTTAACATCAATAGGATAAACAGTGTCGAACGAAAGTTCTTAAAATACCATCACTTCAAATTAGGCAAAGCAGCAGATGAGTTCTCTTACGAAGCGAGCCTAATTCAATGTAGGACCAAATCTTTGGAGTACAGAAGAACCGTAACAGATCTCTGTTTTGTTCATCGCCTCTTGCATGAGGAAATCAACTGCAGTTTTCTTCACGATCGCTTCAAATTTCGTGTTGCATGCCGTAATACAAGGCTTGTTGATGTGTTCGCAATCTGCCATCACCGTACCAATTATGGTCTAAACAGCCCCATCACTCGAATGTGTCGATCAGCTAATAGACTGAACAAGTCCCCGAGCTTCGACATCGTCAACAGCTCGTATCACAGGTTCAAGGAGTGCATTATGTGGAGATTAAATGCAATCGATCACATTTAACTGCCTTTTGCTCAAATATTTTTTGCTACTTGTACAAATTCAATTGGTTTATCCGTATATATATATATTAAATAAATAAATAAATAAATAAAAAATAAATAAAATAAATATGAAACGAGATGATAGCCGAAGCATTTTAACTACTTACAATTTAGAAGATAATATAAAATAAGTTAGTGTAAATGATTTTGTAGCTTTTGTTTTATTTATTGAGACTTCTAACAAATCGAGTCTGCAAAAACTTGGAGTATAAATATAATAAAAATGTATTTATATGTAAGCTAAGTCAAGGGTCCAAAAAGACCTCATGTAAACACCTGAAATTGTGTAACCCCCAATTATATAATACAGTTAATTGATATTATCAGCTTCTCTTTTATGAATTAATTATATAACATGATTGATATACTAATATGTGAAAATTTTTACGATTTACCACGGTAAATCGTTGGTGGCGTTCGAAGTGTTACCAAATGTCAACAATGTGGCGGCTCTCTTACGTATACTTAAAAATTCTTTTTTGTTTAGTTTGAATATTTTTCTTATTTTTCAATGTATTCATTATATACGACTGAAGATCGGAAATAACCGTGAAATAACGTTATATCCTGTTATGAATTTTTCATTAGTTCAAATATTATGAATCCCGACCTGTTATGTGATAATTATGTCTTTTTTAATTTTTTGAATTAATTATTTTCTACGTATTGAATTATTCTTATTTTTTAAATTTAACCATAAATACATACTACGTACCACAAATTTATTTAAAATTTTTATTTTGGGTTCATTTTCTACTTGAAACCTTATTGTTTTCTGTTGGATTCTGAATTATTGTATAATAAAACCGCGGCGAAATGATAATTCACAAAATATAAAACACCAAAAGATTGCAAAAGTTTGGTTTATACACAAAAACTTTCTATACCAACTATACGTATTAGATTAACTTAATATTCTTCCGCATGGTGGCGTTGGCTTAATGTAAATCGCGAATTATTATAGTTTTATGTCCGGAGATAGTACGATTACGTACGAGAGAACCTTTACCATTTTTTCACCTTTTCAGTTTTTTAAATTAAATTTAAAGTGGTCGTAGGGGTAAATTCTTATTTTTATTACTTTTAGCAAAAACATTTGATCTGAACAACAGATGTAAAATAATAATAAAAGTTTAGGCAAATTCCTACGTGAGCTCACTTTCTTGATAAGAACATCCATGAAAGCAGCCCGAACTTGAAAATTACGAATCTGGAAAGGCAAGGATCTCTGAGTAGCATTTCGCATTTCAACGTTGTTGATCTAGAAAGACGAAATCTCTGAGTCTATGCAATTACTAAAGACAGCTATAAAGCTGCCTAATTTAAAAAGTACGGGCCTGAACGATTGGAATTCATTTTACATAAAAATGCAACTATGATTAACCAAATCAAATTTAAAATAAATTTATGATATGACATTAACAGTTGTACTACTAGAAGACGACTGCGTACTTCTAAAAACGTTGTCGTATTTATTTGATTCTACGTCGAAACACCGAAGAAAGTGAACTAGTGTTTTAATGACCTGGAAACTCCTTTATTGATGTTCTGAAGAACGAACAAAATATCAATAAATTCAAAACAAACCAGAACAGTACATTGGCGGTCGACAACTAACTCAAGGGAGGAAAAAGTACTCCGACGTTGCAGTCAGGATCAACTCCATAGAGGTGTCGTATGGTGAGCGTAACCTGGAGGATTATCTAACCGCATCGCTTACAACTTCCAACTTCAAGGTAACTAAAAATATCCTGATTTATTTATAATATTTGACTTTTGCTGTATTTGATTTAATCAAAAATGTAATAAAACATTTTTAACAAATTACATATTAGATAGTACTAATCCTATATTGCAATGCAAACTAAAGAAGAATTAGTATTTAGTGTTAAATCAAATTAACTTAACTAAACTATCCAGTTTAATTAAGACTTAAGTAATCCATAATTTTGTGCAAAAAGGAGTTTCATATCATTCAAATAGTAACAGTGTTTTTGGTTTCGGTATTTATTTAAAACCATTTAATACCACATACCGCCAACAGAATAGAGTTTGCTTAAAGCAACTGGCTGTTTCTTACATGAAAAATGTAAACTTTAAAATCGATAAATTAGAAGTTCCTCAGTAGTTTAATCGTTTCATTGTAGTGTTAACTATCATTTTGTAAAAATCTAATATCTTTAGGTACAGGAACATTTTCATTAACTAAGATATTCGTTTTGTTCCTGTTAAGCTGTTCTGCCATTTAAAAACACATTTTTGTAGGTTAAAATAGGAGTACCAAATGGTTTCAATACCGGATATGTCGATCTGTGATATTGTGAACCAATAATATTGTAGAGTATTGTACGATCCACTGATCTACCTTCACTAACTTTATTTTTATTTCTTATATTCTTTTGATTATATTTTTTAATATTCTAAAATTGTATGTTTTTCAGATTAAAAAAAAATCCTTTTAAAATTAAGGAAGATGAACTTTCCTGATGCACTGGTACAGATTTGCGTATATATAAGTCTGAACTAATAGTTATCCTTTAACTCGTTATAGAAAAAATCATTCGTTTTGTTCTGACAGCGAGGTCATAATCAAAATATCAATCTATTGATTAATTATGAAAAAATTTCAAAAATCCGTAAAACATCTACAATGATGACATTTTGTATGACATTCCATTAGCTACAGTAGAGAAATTTCATTATTATCTCGATTGTGTTCAAAGCAACAACGTTTTTACTTCATATAGTAATTACGATCAAATAGCGAGAATAAAATTGCCGAAATTGAATAATTTAATAAGGCGACTTCGTTAAAAAGCAAATTGCTTTTCTTTTTATGGAGGTATTTAATGGCATAAGTTAGCATAACTTGTAAAACAATTATAGAGATTGACAAAGCGAGATAAAACTAAAATTGAAAAAAGTTCTATTTGTTATCGAGAATTTTAAATCTTCCAGTGGAGACCTTATTTGTGCATTCAACCAAGATGCTGAAACTTGATACGCTTTCTAAAGTAAATTAAACAACTCTACTATTTTTACTTCACCTTTATCATTTTTATCATATAGATTGGATTTTTTTTCTTTTACAGTTCTTTGTAGTAACACTTTTTAGTAAGCACTTTTCTTGTTACATTTAAGGATTTTCAGCGCTAGAAGTAATTAAAAGCATTCGGTTTTTCAATATAAAATTGTTGTGGCCAAGTTTTAAACCGATGTCAAAAAGTTTTTAAAAGCTAAGAACTTAAAATAAATTTAAGTTCAACGTTAGAAGAGGTATAAAATTAATCAGAAGAAATGAAAAGTTTTGACGCTTTAAGTTTATGAAAATAACTGATGATGTTGAATTTCGAACTTTTCCAGCTACTACCACCGAAGAACAATATTTAGTTTTAGTTTTCATTATTGGGTTATTTTATTTTTTGCTATAAAACTAAATTTATATTAAAATTATAAAAAAAAAAATGGAAAATGGAAAATGTTAAACAGGAAATTATTATTGTTCGCGATATTGTTTTTAAGCTTTTCCTCGCAGACTGTAATGATTGATATTGATAGCATATCACGCACCATTTGCAATACAGTATCTTCCCATTAGCGAAGTTACCACGACTATAAATCTTAGTAATCGAAGTGTAAAGTTTGCACTTAGTTTTTATTAAATTAAATAAGTTTTTTGACCTAAATACAACATTAAGCAATCATTAATTAATATTGTAATTAAACCAATTATTACGTAAGACGTCTTACTTCAAAGTATCAAATTTGTTTTCAGCCTTCAGCCATTTCAGAAAATGATTAAGCCTGAAGCATCACAAGTGAGTTTGATTGTTGAAATTTCTCTAAATTATACTAACTGTTATATTTAAGTAATCTATTGTAGAGTTGTATTAATTAGCAAATTTTAAACCTAAATACCTAATCAATTTATATCAATCTTTAAATCAATATCGAATGAGTTTCGAAATCTTAACTTATAAAATGATTCTTGAAAAGGTGGACATTTACACATAACATTTTAAATCTGACATTTTCAAACTGTGTGAACTATCAAAACGCGGAGAATTAATTATTGAAAGCAACAAGACAAATAAAACAACCACAATCCCATATTCCCTCATCTCAACCTGTCAGTATTTGAGACTCAATTTGTGAAAAGCCTCACAGGTTGAGAATCACAAGTTGGTAAGATTCAGATAGTCGACCAAAGTGGCAGGAGAAAAAACTGTGTATGTAAAGTAGCAATATTTTTGATTGACCATTACTGACTCAGTGTCCATTATCGGCACAGTCACCTTACTATTATCAGGTTATCGGATTTTTTTAAATTGGAATGAATCTACAAATTATTGTTCTTTATTTATGGCCAAGCTTCGTGACAATCAGTTAATGTTAAAGAGCGCATAGTGGAAGAACTAACGGAAAAGTCTTAATTAAATTTCCGGCCATTTTTAAAATTTGAAAAAAGTTTTCCAATATTTTTTTGTTGTTACAGTCAGCACGCTTCAATAAAACTGAGAATCTTAATTTGCATAAAACAAGAAACTAATTTATACGATAAACAAACTCATAAATCTTAATTAAGAAAATTTACAATATTGTATAAAGACTTGGTTATGTATGAAATGAAAAATAATGTTACTTCAAACAACTTTTATTGTTCTATTGTATGGAATAAATTTTAACGTAGCAGCGATATTGCGTTTATGAAACGTTGTCAGTCAACTGGATATTTAAACTGCATCTGATGAGGTAAACGATTAAATCCGCCCCGGAAATTTAATACCGACTTTCTTACGATAAACACAAACTTGATTAATTAATTATACGCAAAGTAGTATTTCTGTTATAAATCAGCGAGTCACATGGAGTTGAAAAAGAAATCGTAAAATTGAGAATCAATTTTATGAAAGGAAACTAATTGCTCGAATTTTCCAATTAAAAATATTATAATTAAAAGTGATTTATTATTACTTCAGGAAAGTTTGTATGAAATTAATAGGGAAAATATTATTCAATATTTTACATATTTTTTGCCAATATCTAACGTGGTGAGAAATCGATTTGTGACAATTTCATCCACCTGAGGCAAAACCATTACAAAATGTGACGTTTTAAAATATTTTACACTAAAAATATAAAAATATGTTTTTAACAGCTTTTCGTTTCTGATACTTTATTATATCGCTAATGATATCGTTACATCAACAATCCAAAAATTGTATCAACGGTAATATAATAAAATATAAAAAATAATTATTATAATTTAATGGTTTCTCACCAGTTTGAGTTAGTTGTAAAAATTATTAGGTACAATATAATATTAGTAACAGTACATGTTGATGTGTAATTTTAAGAAAATTTTATTATATGCAAAATAAATTAAATAATTTATATTATATGGTTCGAACAGCAATATAGCACATGCAAATGCTTGTACACTCTCAAGTTCACGGTAGCCAAGCTATAATAATTATAGAATAATTAATTCCTACAATTATTAATTATGCAATAATTTAACGTTAGACTATTAAAACTAAAAATATAATATCAATAATTCATGATTATGTAATACCGAGAACAGAGGACGACGCATTGCGTTTGACTGCATCAGAATGGTACTGCAGCTATAGTGCAATATACTGCTATATAGCAGTATTTAATAAAATATTACAACTTCATGCCAATTACTTTCTAGCACTGCCACTTACTGCCTGGTACTTCCGATACGGCCAGTTATGATATTGCTACTGATATTGCTGATGTACTGCCGTTACTACTGATACTGGACATAGTAATATAAGATAGTAACGGCAGTAAATAATAATGTTCAGCAATATTAGCATTAAGTGGCAATATCAGCAGCAAGTCAGAGTATCAGCAGTAAGTAACAGTCACATGCTGTATCGGGGCAGTGGCAGGTAAGAACAGGCAGTGTGGAGCAGTATCACTTGTAAGTGGCAGTATTAGATAATTATTACACTTGTAGACATATTTGACTTCTCTGACTATCTCTTCAGATAGAAGTCAGAGTATCAGCAGTAAGTAACAGTCACATGCTGTATCGGGGCAGTGGCAGGTAAGAACAGGCAGTGTGGAGCAGTATCACTTGTAAGTGGCAGTATTAGATAATTATTACACTTGTAGACATATTTGACTTCTCTGACTATCTCTTAATGCCTAATATTTCCAATACTTCCATTTATTGACCATATCATTTACCGATACTGACTATGATACTGTCACAATGATTTACCTCTTCATTAATAATATAGAAGATAATCTCCCTTAAAATAACCTAAAGCATCCCCCTATATAACATATATAATTCATTTGGTCATGAAGACTCATATATATTTTGTCATAAGCCATAAAAATATTCCATATCGAAAGAGATATCGTAAAATCAATTAGGTGGTTTGTTAGAACGTCAATAATACCTACATAAAAATACATAATATTTAGTTACTAAACCAAAAAAGACAAATAGACTTTCAGAAGACTAAAAAGAATTTATTAGTGGGAATGATAAAATTTAATTTACAGCTGTTTTTATATTATTATTATTTCTTACTTTGATTTATATTATTTTTATTATCTGTGGAGAATTTACTCTGAGCATACATAAAGAGATATATTCCTAATTATTCCCGACAAATCATCGAGATAATAAGAATGTTTTCTGTATTTTTATTTGAATGAAAGGGAAGGGGTTTGCACTATAATTATGTATTTTATGATTCTTAAATAAAGTTTTATTTTCGTCTTGAAAAATTTATTACGTTTTTATCGATTCATTTTTTCTTTAGAAAATATATAGCTATAAATGGTATAAGTAAAATTTAAGAATCGAGGAAAAACTGCATATTTTTGTGAAAACGTATTAGTGTTTTAATAGCATAATTATCCAAAGTTGCATCTTCATCGTTTTGTATATTTACGTTATCCTATCCAATTAAAAAATCAATTATTGGTTTTAAACACCAACAGTTATAAAACTAGTTCAATATACATATTATTATATGTTTATACAAAATTGCCTACCAATTAAAATAATTATATATTTTGCAATAAAAGTTTTTACTATATTGATTATGATTAAACTAATATTAAGCACATGAAAACTTTTTCAGTGATAAATATTTATTAAATGTAATTTGAAAATAACTTGGTTTAGAAGGTGGAACCATAAAGAATTTCAAGATTATACTTTCAGCATGATTTAGGCATTTTCTGACAAAACCTAGAATACTATCCACTTCTGCGGTGGTTAAAATGACATTCCTAATATTTATGTTATTTTCTTTAAAAATATTAGGTCAATAGCTATAATATTTTTCCTATAAACTTTTTTATATTTTATTTTAGATTTAAACTGAATTTTGTTCTTTTTAATAATATGCTTTTATTAGCATATTCGAAAGAGTAAAAATATTCTTTGGCTCAAACTTGACTTGGCTGGTACAAATAATAATCTTTCTCTTGAAAGTTAAGTTTACAAAAATGATAATGCTTTGTATTGTGTGAAAAACATCTTCAAATTTTATAATAAATGTCATTATAGACATTTATTCTTGTTCATTGTTCATTCACATCGATAACTTTTTGGATAGGTAGGCAACCAAAGAATCTCATCAAGAAAAGAGCATTTCCTGAGAGAAAATGATTTCAATTATTACAATACTATTAAGAAATTTCAGAAAAATATGAAGAAGTTTCTAAAATTCTATGTAATAAAAAAATTAATACTGCAAATTTCACAATGGAAGAATGGAAGTTCTTTCCCACAACCTATAAAGTTTTACATTACCACCAAAACATGAACAATTACATAATTAAACAAATTTTAATTTATATTTTCAAATAAAGAGTAAAACTTATGTGGCGTTGCCTTATTACGTAAGATTTTTTTAATTTAAATGAAAACACGTAGTACATTTTGCAATGCAAACTTTGAGGTATAGACTAGCCAAATTCTTTTTTATTATTTGGACTGCCAAGTTCTGGGATTTTGGCCAAAGTTTCTGGATTTTTGAATGGTCTAGTCGGAGTTGCGAAATCTGTGCA
Organism: Cantharis flavilabris; assembly: GCA_949152465.1. NCBI lineage: Eukaryota > Metazoa > Arthropoda > Insecta > Coleoptera > Cantharidae > Cantharis > Cantharis flavilabris. Next base: position 91,003,307 of record OX424435.1, read on the forward strand.
GTAACAAAAATATTTGGATTTGAGTTGTTCATATCATGCCAATTCTTTATATGTAGTTCAAAATTATTGTTTCAATTATCTTTTCAAAATCTTTTATATCATAATTTTTTCTAGATATTAGTTCATTTTCAACATACAAAAAATGTAGAATAGGCAGATCATTTGCTAAAATCTTTAAAGTCTCACTAGAATCTTTATTATAAGCTGTGAAACGGTTAATCATTATTAGAGCTCGGATTTTATGCTTTTGCTTGTTCTTTAATATTGATATGCCAACAGTTTGTTTTGGAATCTGGACAAATTAGGTAAAAACGAATCCGAAAAACTGCTTGTCAAAATGCATATTTGGGAAACTTTTGGTGTTTTTTTTGAAGAATTTTAACAGAGAAAATAAAAAATTATTATTAAATTAGCCAATTTAGCAATTATTTAATTTTAAGCTATTTAATTTTTATAATTTTTTAAATAATAAATAAAAAATAAATAATTTTTATATAAAAAATTAAATTGCTTGTAATTAAATAAAAGAATTGCTTAAATTAGCAAAATTTAAGAATAATTTTTTAATTTTTCTATTAAAATTGTTCAAAAAACACCAAAAGTGTCCAAATACACACAAATATGCATTATTTACTCAAATATGCACCAAACGTTAAAAATATGCAAACTTTTGAAAATGTTATGTAATTCGCCCAGATTTATTATTACAATTCTTAAATTTTATAAGTCTAGGTAGTACTTTGAAAAATTCGAAGATTAGGTATTTTTTAGTTTACATATCAATCCATATTTTATCTATTTTTATCAATTTTAGTACATATTTAAAGAAAATTTTCATGTATTTTGGTGCATGTAAATCCGAGTTCTAATCATTACAAAGAAAATCTATAAATATCTTATTTAATAAAAGCATTTGATGTTGTTAGCCATTTCGCCGTCGTCGTTTCGCCGTTGGAAATTTAGTACTCAATATTTTAATGTCAAAATATGCAGTTGGAAAGTAAACTACATCATTACTTCCTTGTAAAACAAGGAAGTATTGTGATCCCGATTTTTTTCGACACTTATAGCATCTAGTTGTGCACCTCCTATTTTTGGTTGCGATTGTCCGTGCCAAAAGTCGTAATTAATGACGGGTATGAATAGATTAACGAGATTCTTATACAATTATTATAAAAATTACAAGGAAGTTATGTGGTGTTCACATCAGATTTTTTTAATACAATATAAAATACAGTAAACTATAATATTATGTTAAAATTTAAAAATTAACGGATCAATCAATCAAGTTTGTTAGGTTTGTATGCACAATCAAAACGAAGTAAAAAATTATATCCAAACTAGACGTTCATACAAGTATATGTAATATGTTTGGTTCAAGTTGTGTACCCAACATGAATGCGAGCTACGTTTAGGATTATGCTTGTATGTTATGTTTGCACAATCATGCTTGAAGATAGAAAAGTAAACTGCAACATGTTTGAATTGACTTGTTTTAAAATATTTGTTGCTACCAACATAATGTCCCACTACACGTAACGACATTTAATATGTTTTGTATGAATGGAGAGGTTTGCACAATCCAGAAACAGCATGTAGTTGTGGTACTTGATTGTGCAATCTAATCACCCAAGCATTTTTAAAAAAACTGCAGTGTTTGATATTTTGTTTGAACGCAATTCAATTCCTTGAAGTTTGAAAGTGTAGCGTGCAGTCATGAGTGATTTGAGAAATTTTTCAAAGCAATTTATAGAAATGAAAGCAAGGATTATATCAATAGGCTATTACGAGTCAGTGCTTATGACAAATTAATAAAAAAATTAAAAGTCGAACCAAACGCCAATAAAGATATGGTGTTAAAAAAAATTAATTTATTAAGAACCGGGTTTTGAAAGAAGCTCAAAAATGTTCGTTTCTCCACTTCGTCTAGAGCTGGAGTCGATGAGCCACATTTGTGGTATTTTAATTTATTCCTTTTTATTTCCTACCAAGAGATCGCGATTAAAATTATACGTCTAGCTGAGATACTTGTTGTCTACTTTTTCAATATGATATGTTCGTCAACTAAACTGTCAAACATATTTGACCAAAAATTCTATAAAATTTAGTAGTACAGATTTGTTGCTGCATCTAGGCGAACAATTTGTATGTCAAACATGGAAGTCGACGTATTCATCAAATCGTATACCTACACATGAAAGAAAGTTTGTACAAACTTGTATTTGTTGACATGTTTGTTCCAAAGATGTACAGTGTAGGTTTAAATCTTGTATCTGCAATTTGTATGTACAAACAAGTCCGACAAACTTAAACGTACGTTTAGGGGGGCTTTATATAGGATATATTTTTAATAAAAAATATAAAAATTTAACAGGCTATGCAGTACAATAATAAAACTATAATAATACAAACTTTTACTTTAATTTTAAATTACTTTCTAAATACATTATCTATCGTAGTATGGACTTCTACAGGTTAGACGCACGTGGACGGTTTCATGATCGTTTGAAATAATGGTAAGTATAATTTTAATTTTTCAATTGCCAGTACGAATCTGATGAGATCAGTGTCGCGGATAACACCGCGAATAAGATCGAAACATGTTATTCGTTAAGGCTTTTTTTGAATTTAATTGAATTTTTTCTTTCTATGTTTTCATTCGTCATTGATTCCTAAGACGGCCCTGTCTGCCGATGTCTTGCTACGATTTTGTTTATTTAGAATTTTTCATCTACTTTGTAGATTTTTATGACCAATATCTCAACTAATAATTTCTTTTTAAATGGTAGTTTCTAAGGGTCAGCTAAGAAGGTTTTTTAAAATTTTTAAATTTTGTCAAATTCAAATTTTTTTTTACCGTTATTATTTTTTAAATTAGTTAATTTTGTATTTCCTAAATGAAAATATTTTCGTAAGATTTACAGATTTATAATAAACCGAAATAAACAACGTCAACATAAAACAAAGTTTTATAAGATTATAAAAATACTGCAAATACCGGCTTCTTACTATCAGGTTAATAATACAGTATTTCAAAATTTGAAAAATAGAAAATCTCTCAATTAAAGTTTAAATGTAAAACTTGCAAAAGAGTAAAACTTTTTTACCTGTTAAAGGTCAATTTTAAAGCGATAATCTTAAAATTAAAGCAGAATGCTTAAACTTTTATCAGTTCTTTTCTATAGGAATGTAAAATTAGTAAATATTTAATCTGCGAAATTAATATTAAAATTTAAATTTAATTGCTAAAGCAGAATTATGAACTTTTGCTTTGAAAAATATGTACGTTTGGTTCTAGTTCGGCGGTAAATATAATACAAAACAATAAATAATGCAGATAAAGGGCTTTAAAAATGATTTTAATTCTTAAGGATGTTCAAAATATTACTAAAATTACTGAAAATACAGTGAAATGCTGTCCTAGATCAAATGATAATAATAGCCACGCGATACTATAAGTTTAACAACTAATGGGAAAGTTTGAAAATCTTTTAAATAATAATTATTATTATTAATCATCATCAGCATCTTCAGCTTTTTCTGCCCCTTTAAAATAATTAGTCTCTTTCTATCAGAGAAATTGGCGAATATCTGTAAAACCTGTTTGAATAGTTGATAGTGGCAGGATTCCAGGAGGGCTAATGGATTTACATGCCCCCCAAAGTGAAGAGCCAACCTGGTTGGTTAATGTTAATTGTCACAATAATAATTATTTTATAATATTAATTGTTTCGCCATTTTAAGAAACTTCCAAAGAAATAAAAAAATTATTCAGAAATTAAGAATTTACGAGTACGTCCCATTTTCAAGATAAATTAAGCATTATTATTTAATTCTCTATAATATAGAGCAGGGGTGGCCAATTTCATTATATTATGTATTACGATCGACTATGTTTCTTAAAATTTTTTCGCGATCTACCTATTTAAATATTTACACAATATAATATTAATATTATATTAACCATTGACATATAAATAATACTATAATAGTATTTATTAAGGTAAAAGTAGACAAAAAAAGAAAAAAACATATTCTTTTAGCTTATTATGAGAAACAAGAAGGAAATCACAGATCCAATTTTTGTACACCAGATTTCTTTTCAGGAGATTTTGTTGGATTTCTCTAGATTTCCTCAGATTTCCTAAAATTTCTTCGAGTTTTCTTTTGGATTGTCTCATAATTTCCTTTCAAAAAAATTGAAAAAGCAAAATTATCTGTAATTTCTAACATATCTTTGGATTTCCTTAGATTTCCTAAGATTTCCTAGATTGTGTAAGATTTCTTTAGATTTTCTCGAATTTCCCTTCACTTGTATATCAAATTTCATAAAATTTCCTTAAGTTTTCCTTTGGATTATATCATGATTTCCTTTCGCAAAAATTGAAAAACCAAGATTATCTGTAATTTCTAAGATATCCTTGTATTTCTTTCGATTTCATAGATTGTCTAAGATTTCTTAGGATTTTCTCAAAATTTTCCTTCACTTTCACATCAATTTTCTTAAAATTTCTTTGGATTTTCTTTTGGATTGTCTCATGATTTCCTTTCGAAAAAATTGAAAAAACAAGATTATCTGTAATTTCTAAGATATCTTTGGATTTCCTTAGATTTACTAAGATTTTCTAGATTGCCTAAGATTTCCTTAGATTTTATCAAATTGCCCTTCACTTGTACATCAAATTTCTTAAAGTTTCCTTGGGTTTTTCTTTGGATTGCCGAATGATTTCCTTTTGAAAAATTGAAAAAGCAAGATTATCTGTAATTTCTAAGATATCATTGTTGACAGAAAAACTTTTTATTCGTCTGATTCTACGAGTTTTTATTATTGTTGGTGAAAACACTACATGTTTCGGGTTAGCCCCATTTTTAAGTGTTACTTATATTACAAAAAAGGCTGCTAGCCACTTACATTCTAAAATATTTAGAACCAGTCAAGTTCACATTTAAAATTAAATATTAAAATATATTCAAATTTGAAATCGAGATTAAGTATTGAAGGCTGTCGCCTCACGTGCACAGTATATCTATTAGTGGTCCGTTCGTTAGATTTATTTGTTCGTTGATAAGATTTTCCGGGTTGCTTTTCAGCATCTTCTTTATCTCTATACTTTCCAGGCGGTCCATTGTTAGTCTTTTGTCGCAAATATGCAGTATTCGCAGATTGTGCTCACTTACATCGTGGTTTTCCTCCATCAAGTGGTCGGCAAAATTTGATTTTCCCCTATTTCTCAGTCTCTAGTGGGCTGTGTGTTCTTTGAACCTTGTTACGAAGTTCCGTCCAGATTGACCGATGTATCTTTTGGTACAGCTGTTGCAGCTTAATTCGTATATGCCGCTTCTTTTGTGTTTTTTTTAAGGGATCTTTAAGTTTAGAAAGGCGTTGTCCGACGGATCCTTTGCTTTTGTAGGATATTCTGAGATTTTTGCTGTTGTGTTTGAGTTTCCTGTCTACGTTTTCTGAGATGTTGTGGTAGTATGGTAAGGGGAGATAAGTATTGATGTTGGTGCTGATTTTTAGCAACAATAATAAAAACTCGTATATAGAATCAGACGAATAAAAAGTTTTTCTGTCAACAATGATTAATAAATTCTACTACATCGGCCAAAAGCAAACTAAATATTCTAAGATATCCTTGAATTTTTTTAGATTTCCTAGATTGTCTAAGATTTCCTAGATTGTCTAAGATTTCCTTAGATTTTCTCAAATTTTCCTTCATTTGTACATCAAATTTCAATAGCGGTTTCCTCCTCGGCTTTTACAAATCACGACTAGTATCGGCGGCAATGATCGACTAAAAATTGTTTCGCGATCGATCTGTTGGCCACCCCTGATATAGAGTAAGTAGACTTTAAAAAAATCAATAAATAATAAATGTAGTGATTATTTTCTTCATACTAAGTATTTATAATTTTTATAATTATATAATGTAAATTAGCGTTAGGCTGCCATATAAGGTATAGAATAATTTAATAGTAGATTACATACCATGGGAGAAAAGCTTCGTTACTGCTGTGGGTTAATAGATAGATAGCGAAAAAGCTATAATAAAGCTTAACTTTTATACAAAACTGAGTAAACAACAATTAGTAAATTTATTGAGGTTTAAAATCAAAAGTTAAAGTTAATAATATAACTAATTCAACAATGAATCGATTACCAGCTCATTGGTGAATAAAATTTGAAATCTATTTTTGACTATTTTCATCTGGCTTCGTAGTTTAGTAATAATATACGTGCGGTAATACCTAGTTTTGCGACTTCCTCATAAACACAAAGACATGCAGAAATCCATATTATACTAATTTAAAATTTTGAGAGTATTTAATTTTTTGTTGAATTGCAGTACGAAATAGATTATTGACCTTAAGGTTCCACCCAATCGTGTAGTATATTAATTCATTTAAAAATAAATTTAGAACGATATAAGACAGAAGGCATTAAATTTTATTCTTATCGTAACGTTCTAAACGTAGTGCAATTGATACTATGCAATCATTAACTTACTTTAACGTGTACATCAACGCCTGGATATTTCTTTGCGTGACTACATTAGAAGAAACGTTTCGATTCTTATCGCTAAATGTAATTTATAACTTATGTAAATGTAAATTCACGAATAGATCTATAGTATATCTACATGCTTTTGGTACATAACTTGAAAACAAACAGCTTTACAAATTATTCTAGTGTGAGTGGAAAAGATAAAATTAAACGAAAACCTGCTATTCCATAAGCTAAACATATGTATCAAAACCTCTAAATAACAATCTTGACGTCAGTTTGAATAAAGCAATTATAACAGTCATCAAGGAAACTAAAATGAAAAACACTCCCATTATCCAACTTATCAAGATTGCTTGGTATAGCACGAGCTATTACCATGAAACTCAATAATTTACTTAAAAATCAAATAAGTACTTACCAGTGGTGTATCCAAATTCATCTTCATCCTCTGCATCGGCAGCTATTTCTTCCGTTGTTCTTTTGACGTTGCCAGCACTTGAACGATCGATCTAAAATTAAAAAATATTATTTATATAAAAATACAACAGATCGTCAGAACACCAAACCTGTATTCCCTTTTTGGTAATAATTCGTCCCTCAAGTTCTCGTTCGTCTTCAAAATCGTCATCTTCTTCTTCTTCATCATCATCTTCATCGGCGTCGTCCTTTTTTGGTTCTGGCACACTAACAGGTACCACGACAGAAGTTGTTTCCGGTTTGACAACAACATCTTCCACATTTGTTTCTTCTTGTTTGGCAGGTACATCAGGCGTTGGAACTGTATCTTCAGGGACACATACATCATCTATTAGTTCATTCTTTTTGGGTTCTTCAATCGCAATCTTTTTGGGAATATCAACTTTTTCTTCAGTTTCTTGATTTAATTTATTGTTGTGTTCAATCATATCATTGTAAGGCTCAATTTTAAAATTGTTCGAGTCTTCGTCTATCTCATTCTGAAACTAAGAATGTATTGATTTCATTTTATAAAAATGTTAACAATATAATGGCAGGCACATTGAGAAATTATTTTAATGGATTTTATACTTACAGGAGGAACTAAAGACTGTACTACAAATGTAATTGGATTTGTAGCTGATCGTATTACCGATGCAGCTTCTTCGTGTCCAATATCCGTCAATGCAATTCCATTAACTTCTAATATTCTATCTCCAATCTAAAATAATATTATTTCTTTATACAGTGCAATGATTCGGAAAATTTTAGAAGAATTTAATTTTAGAAGGTTTCGCCAAAACATTTTAACGTTCGTTGACTTTTTAACGTTTAAGTTTAAATTTCATTACTTTTTAATTGATAAAACTTCTTTATTCTTTGTAGCTATCAAAAAAATTTATATTTAACAAAATTTATTATTTTGCGTGTCGCAATCTTTTTTCGCCGAGATTCATTTAAAACGTAGACAAAAATTTGTCGAGTGTGGTGTTGCAAGTTAGACGGGATTAATTTTGACGTTTAGTGGGTACTTACTTGAAAATGTCCCGTGTTTCCTGCAGCACTATTAGGTAAAATACTTTTAACGAATATTCCAGATGTTGATTCCCAGGATTCATTATAGGATGTATGAAAATCAACCTAAAAGAAGAATTGTTGAATATTTAACCGACCGAAAAACTTACTAGCTACCTTTCCACAAACTATGCTGATTCCTAATTTTTCCGAAGAATTACGATGCACTTGAATATTTTTTAACGAAGTCCAATATCTCTTTAAACTGGCACTCGAATTTTGTTGGCTTTTAATATTAAAGCCTTGTTGTTTGGAAGTTACCGTCATATCGCTTTGATTACTAAAATTAAGGAAAAAAATTAAAAATGCTCCAATCGATAGCGATAATAAGCTACACAAAACATGACTCATGGAAAATGTGTCAAGTTAAGCACAGCAATTGTAAGGCTGTATAATCCTATTGAACAGCACGGTAAAGAACAAGTTATGTCATTAAAAATTATAAATATTATTGTTTAATTTAATGGAAAGATACCTTAAAAATAAATAACCAAACTATTATTAGAATTAAAATATGCTTCTGTTATTATTTAATTAATCCGACATGCTAAGTTATAAATTGCAATCTTCCTGCCAGTATTATCCAATTAAAGCAGCAAAATTGTGTTTCACATATGGGTCGAAAATTTATGCCAAACATTTAAAAGCTGTAATTGAACGATCATTAGCTTTGCTAAAAATGCAATTAAATTGTCTAAATAGCTTACAAAAGTTCCGCTTAAGTTAACTGAGCTTTTTGCGTTGTTGTAGGTAAGTACTTACTTTTTTCATTTAACGATTTTTGAATTGACGTTAAATGTGAACGTCAACTTAAACACTAAACCATAAGTATGGCTTTCTGAGCATCCCAATAAATTGAATTATTGTAATTAGGTTATGGAAATACAACAATGTTATATGATTTTTAAAAGTTTGTCTATATAGTGAAATGTACCTGCAGCGCCATACGACGCTATTTTTATGAAATTAAGTGCAACTTTAAAACTTTAACTAGGAATTAGAAAGCACGCAGGAAATCTGCTTTTACATAAAATTTTATTGGAAATTAAAAAAATTAAAAGTTTTCACTGAAAAATTAACCGTCTCATTTGTCTTCACAAAAATCTTAATAAAATATTTTATTTTGATTTTTAAAATTTTATTTATTTTTTAACTTTTTTTATCATTTCGGGGGAATTAATTTTCCTTTGTTTACTTTATAATAGAATACAAAATTTATAGTTCACATACAAAAAGTACTAATTGAGTGGTACTTACTTTCAGCAGTCTTTTGGTCTAAAAAGTTAACATATTAATCAAATGAAACATACGGTAATTATTAAATCACCAAAGAACACCGCTGTGCTGACTAGAATTATTTAATTATTGTGTATCTAGTATAACATAACTTGCATAAAATTATGTATTTCTTCTTTTTTAGATTATTTCAAAATACTTATATTATGTATAGTCAAAATTGAAACTCAAAGCGTATGATTTTTTATTACACTATAAAAAATCGTTGTGTAATAGAAAATCAGTTTTTTAAATTGGCATTTGGATTTGTTAATTATCCATTTTGAAAGAGATACTGTAGTCTAAAGTTAATTGCACCTAATCTTGCACTTAGCCCAAATCTATGGTCTTAGAGTAAAATGTATGAAAAAAACAGAGTTTTACCTTATTAATGCAAAGATTTAGGAAAATAATAATATTGATGAAATCAGACCGTTAAAATGATTGTTAAATAACTGACATACTAAATCATAATATTAAACAAATAAATATTTGTGTACCAAGTCAGCCAGACAAGTTCAACGTTTTATTATGAATGTGGATATTATTTGGCAATGAGCTAGCCAAACAAAACAATGAAGTGAAAGATTAAAGTAATTTAGTGCCAACGTGTACATTAGACTTTTTTTAAATTGCAAAATGAGGTGCAGATGTCAAGGTTAATAAAGTACTTATATTTTTCTCCAGAAACTCCAGAATAAATACAATTTTTTTTAAATTGTCTGGATAACTTTTAAGAGCTCAAGTCATAAAATGCAATTTTCAAATTGCTATATTTGGTATCGCCAAAATTCAACGATAATAATAATACCATTCACTTATATCTTTTTAATTCAAATGTAAATTTTATTTTCAAGTTTAATTGAAATAATTTCAATCAAAATACTAAAGTTAAATTTTTGTGATAAATGCTTTAGTCACACATGTACTCGCATCTATTGCTATTTGTAGTTGGTGAATACGGGCATAAGTAAATTAATTTAATTATGATTTTCTAAAATCTTCGAAATTAATTCCAATCTCAAATGTTTAATCTAACTTAAATTATAAATTCTCTCAAATATTGATTCAAAATCTTTTTTAATCTAGTTCTAAATCAAATAAGTAAATTAATTTGCAAAAATTAAATTTTTATTTTTTCTCAAATATTAAACTCTAAACCAAATTCGCAATCAAAATTTTAAAAAACCGCTTTGGTCCCGATCGGATTGGCAGCCGTTACAATAGCAAAAGCCTCGTTTTCCCAGTCCTAAGTCATAAAATGGCTAGAAAATGAGAGAAATTCTAAATATTTAAAAATTTCAAGTAAAATAATAATTATAAACTTTTTAAAACTAAATGTCGAAATTTAATGGCATTTTTGCAAAAGGGACAATACGGAATATTTTTCTTCTTCTGTGTAGAATATACGAACTTTTACGTAGTAAATATAGTTTTTTAAGATTCCTATATTGCAATAGCTAAGAATTAAAATTTTAGCAATTGTCAGAACATTTTTTTGCATCTAAAGATAAACACACTCAGGGTCCGTTCTAGGTAGTTTAGAAAACCAGTAAGCTTAAACAAGCAATTTAAATTTCTATTAAAATTTGTTACTAGAAAACGTAAAATAAGGATATGTTTCGGTGAATGACCTAAATTGGGCATTGACGTCATTGTCCGGCCATTGACGTCAATACCCGTTACCGGTGGGCAATGATGTAAATATTTTCATTTGACTATAATATTTACGTCTTTGGCCGGTCAATAACGTTAATGGCCAAAATGGATTGGACAATGATGATATTATAGATAAATTACTATAAGGAACAGCAAAATGGCAATGCACTTCAACTAGGCACAATTATTTGTAATGCACGCATTTTTCCGTGTAAATGACAGTAACTCGGCTCTTTTCAAGGCCTCATAAGTGTACAGAAATTTTTATTTGATTTACACAAACGATAATCTTAAAATGGATCTATGATTTGTAGTGTTTGCGTCAGCCAAAGCGGCCCGGAGAAAAAATTAATTAAATTTAATTAATTTATTTTACGGTGGATTCGTGATTTGCTGTAGTTGCGCCAGCCAAAACTGAAAGAGTGAAAAATATGGAATCTGTAGAATAGTAATTTCATCATAGTCCATCTTCTATTAGACATTAACGTCATTGCCCGGGCAATGATGTAAAAACCACATATATAATTTTAAATGTCAAAATTGCCCAAAATGCATGGTCATTGACGTTAAAGCCCAACTAAACTGGGCATTGACGTTATTGCCCGGCCATTGACGTTATTGCCCGGCCATTGACGTTAATGGCCAAATGATCAACATTGACCGTCACAGATACATTTTAACTCCGAGGGCAATTATGACTCAAAATTCGATAAAACAAGCATTTCTAAAAAATAGTCAACCTACTTAAAAACAAAGGGGGCATAGGTACCTGATAAAATTATTATCTTAAAAGAAAATTAAAGGAATTATTAGGCATTTTTAACCGACGAAAACAAAAAAGGAGGAGGTTATCAATTCGACACGTATATATTTTTTTTTTTAATGGATGACCACGCATAACTTTTTCCAGAATAGTCCGATTTTGATGATTTTTTTTTTATTAGATGAGGTATACCTCCAAGGTGGTCCCATTTAAATTTCAAAGAAAAATTCCAACCGTAAGGGTAGAAAAATTGGGGATGATTGAATATTATCCACTGAATTTTCACCTGTGAGTCGATTTTTTTTGTGTTTGTGTAAAATGTTCAACTTTTAAACTCAAAAAATAGAGTGATTTTTTAAAGTTAAATACAAATTTATTTTAAGATAATAAAATTTTTCACTACTTACCATTCACGAAATAATAGAACAAAAACTGAAAAGCAAAAAATAAAAAAAAAATTTTTACAAAAAATAAAACCGACAAAAACAAAACTGAGAAACGCAAAAAAAACGCAAAAATAAAAAATTATTTAAAACAAAAACAAAAAAAAAAATTAAGAACACCGAAAAGCAAAAAATAAAAAAAATGGCTTTCATTTTTTTGAAGTCGGTGCCAAGTTGTACAAATAGATATATAATAAGAAAAAAAATACTACTTGGCACCGACTTCAAAAAAATGAAAGCCATTTTTTTTATTTTTTGCTTTTCAATGTTTTTAATTTTTTTTTATTAATTTTTAACTTTTTTGTTTTTTTTTAAATAATTTTTTTATTTTTGCGTTTTTTTGCGTTTCTCAGTTTTGTTTTTGTCGGTTTTATTTTTTGTAAAAAATATTTGAGGAATTTATTGAAAATTAAAGGTAGCATTTTTAGTATTTTCCAGAAATTTAAAAATGAATTTGTATTGTACAAATTCGTTAAAACATGATTATCCATTTTGAGATTTTGAGATTTAGGAAGGTAGGAAGGAAAAGGTGAAAATCTAAAACAAAAAGTTTATTGCAATTTTCTATTAAATTTTCTATGCAAAATTTTTAAGAAATTTCAATACATTTTTTATAATAATGTGAGGTATTTATAAATAATTTTCTTTAAAAATAAAATATACGTGAGTGTTCAATTTATATTATGAATTAGTTTTGAAGAATCAATGCCCCCCAATCCCCATAATGATTATCTTAATTTTTCTGGTTATACATTTCACATGTTATCATTTAACATTATAACACATAAATCACTCCTTCTTTCTAATCTTCTGCCAGGACATTCATGACAGTAGAATGCTTATTTGGATTTCATACCCAAATTGATAATTTTTTATTATTTGAAATTTTGCTATGTCTAATATCTGCCGACTAATTGGTTATTCGATAGTAATTCTGCATTTTTCGTTTCCCTTCCCAAATTAGTACTCTTAGAAATTATCAGCCTGGGGGTGGACGATTTTTAAATTTTAAATTATTAAATAAGATGCAACATTTTTATTGAATTCTACTATAACACTAAAACATGAAGTTGTTATCGTAAAATAGAATATATATAATATTTAATTTTACTGTATCTTACAAGATAGGTTTTCCAAGTTTGTTTCACATAATTATAATTATGTAAGAAACCTGTTATTATATTTGCTCCCCTAAAAACACGCAAGTAGAAAATACCACCTATAAGTATTACAGTAAGCTCGTCAAGTTTGGTATAATGTATTTATTAATATTTATTAACAAAACATTTTCAATAATTAACATTCAAGATTAACAATTATGTTTCTCGACCTTGCAGTAAAATTCTTCTTCAAGATGAACTTCAATTTTCGGGATTTTCAATAGGTTTTCTCAAAAAATAAAAAAACCTTATTGCGTTGATTTTTTGATTTTTGAATTTGAAATAATATAAAAAGGGTACGTAAACGACAGAAAAGTTATTGAAATAACCAGTACGGTGACAGGACATTTCGCTACGGTACATTTCATACCGGATAATTTGCTTCCGAACAAAATTCGCTTCCAAACATATTTCTACCAGAACATTTTGCTACCAGACATTTTGCCATCACTCTTAAATTTTTACTAAAATATACTTTAGGTTCTGATAATATAGGTATATATTTCTTTTTCAATTAACAATTTTTAATTTGTCGTTAGCTATCGTTTTATGTTTTAATAAAAAATCAAAAGTGGTAACGAAATATCCTCGTGAAATATATCATTCAAAAGATTTAACAAATTAACACCAGTGGTTAATTGATTAAGAATTCATCGGTTTCTCCAAGAAATCTTCAGTATTTCTCAAAATTCTTTAAAAATTTTTTGTACAATAAATTTTGGATATATGATGTTTAGAATTTTTAAACCCATACACCTCAGAAGTACTACATAATTTATGGCTTTTGTATTGAAGAGGGGAACAAGCGCTATTTGACTCGTATTATGAAGATGTGGCGCCCTCTATCAACTTGTTTGAAGACTTTTTTATTTATGAGTTGGTGAATTCTATCAAGGAGATGCTGGAGTCCGGTGGTGCTGCGTGTGGTTTGTTTTTGGATCTGTCCAGGGCCTTTGATTGTGTGGATCACCGGTTGCTGCTGAGGAAGCTGTACAACTATGGTGTCAGAGGAGTTGCATATAGGTGGTTTGAATCTTACCTGATTAATCGGAAGCAGTGTGTGATTATCGAGGAGGTTGGAGTGCGTTTTTTTCCGAACTGAAGAGTGTTTTTTGGGTGTTCCGCAGGGCAGTGTACTCGGCCCGCTCCTATTCATAATTTTTATACAATGATTTATTGAGTATATTGCAGAATACTCGCCACAGCCTGGTTAGTTATGCCGATGACACTACGGTGATGCCGGAAGGTGGCGATATGGCGGAACTGAGTGCCGTGGGAGACTATTGTTTTAGATTGATACAGCGATGGATTTCTGCAAATGGACTACTTATGAATGCGGGCAAAACCCAGGCAGTGGTTTTCACTGCGAGTCGCTCCAGTGTGAGAAGTCCGGATGTGATAAACCTTGGTGGTGGAGAGGTGGCGGTGACTTCGGAAGCAAAATGCCTTGGTTTCTATTTGGATTCCACTTTGAGTTGGTTGCCGCACGTGGAGTATCTGTTGGGAAAGTTGAGTGGAGCCATATACATGCTGCGTGTACTGCGAGAGCACGTGAATTTTTCGAATTTTGAATCCCATCTGCGCTATGGGATTATTTTTTGGGGAAATTCTTCGGTGGTTGGGCGTGTGTTTGTCTGCCAGAAGCGAGCTCTAAGAGTGATGCGAAGTATGAAAAATATAGAAAGCTGTAGGGGGATTTTTAGGGCGTCCAATGTGTTGACAGTGACGGCGTTATATATTCTTGAATGTCTCTTGTTCAATTTCAAGAACAACGAGAAATTTGCAAAAAGTTGTGCTAGACATAGTCACTATACCCGGCACAAGAATTACAATATACCGAAGCATCGGTTGGGTGTATACAGAAAGACTTCCTACTATTCCTCGATAAAGTTATTCAATGCGCTGCCGGAGTGGTTGAAATCGAATGTGAGCAGAGGGGTTTTCGAAAACACAGTTAGAGGTTTTCTGATGGAGATGGAACCATACAGCCTGGATGAGTAATTTATTTACATGAAGACCAAGTCAATTGTGTCAATTCTTAATTAATTGTGTACTTGATGGTTTTTTTTTGTACTGAATGAGTGTGTGTATGCTGTTTTACCTATACTATTTTATTCTTGACTTGTTTCATATTATGTTTTGGTTGTTAATCAATTCTTTATTTTTATAAAATAAATACTACTTTATTATTATTATTATTATTATTATATAATTAAATTCCAGAATATAATACATCCGGCCGCTAGAAATATCAAACTTGCGACTCCTAGGGACTTAACGAAGCATCATGTACATGACTCATATTACCTACCAAGGCTGCATCAGTTCGTCTTATCTGCTGCAGATCTGGCCGTTCAACGTCCATCATCTCCACCACATAAAAATTAAATTCCAATTTATCACATAATATGCGAATTATCTGTATGTAGTACATCATATCTTAAATATATTATGTACATATCAATCAATCAATCAATCAATCCAACGAAATTTTACCCCCTTTTTGGCTGTGGAACTAAATCGGTTTAAACGGTTAAATTAAACCGGGAGTGCAGAGATCACAACAATGTGCACATGTTCACAACAAACTTAACGAAAGACTCTGCCACAAGTCAGCAAAGTTAACATTATTTTGAGTGCTAGTTGAAGAGTCAAGTAAAGGTTTTTCAAAATCTGTTGTAGAGCCGTTTTAATTTTACATAGCCTGTTTCAAGTGCGACTTGTGGAGTAGTTAGTGCCAAGTTAGCATCTATCAGCTTCAAGAATTTTGTTTTAAAATAACATAAATTATTTTTATTTCGACTTTGCACAAAAAGAAAAACCATGAGTTGTATCAAAAGTACCAGGCACCGGGGCTATTTATTGCTAGTTAGTGTGCATATGACTTTAATTGAGTTCCTGTTATTAGTAATCCCGAAACTGGTCATGTACTTAAATAGATACATGTCTTACGGAGGTTGCTTCTACTATAACCTCGCGTTAGGCTATGAATATGTATTGTAAAGAAAAGTATCTATCCATTCCTGATAGATAGCACGACCGAATCCATTTGACTATTTCAATTGATTTATCAAAAACCGTCGTTTTGAATTGTTCAAGTTTGAAACAATTAAAACTTTGAAGTGTCCTTTTATTAAATTAAAAGTATATATCAAATTTATTTCAAACTTCACGGGCTTACGGTATAAAAGTTTCACCAAAGTTTCTGATGCAAATTTCTAGATCTTATATTTTCTTATGTTTCAAAGTTTCTTTTATTAAATTTGATTGCACTATTTTTGACTATTTTAATAAATTTAATATAATATAGATGGCGTAAAATCATTTATCCGTAATTAAATTACAAAATTATTACAAAGTAGAATCTGTATTATATTATGAATGTTTAATAGGAACTAGTTAAATATTGAGTCAAACAAAAAGAATAAAATAATTTATAAAATTGTATTTGTATAGTGAAATATCGCAGAAATATGAAATAAAATTTTTAAATTGTCTGACAACCTTATAGTTTTAATGATTTTATTAAATGGAAACCGATTTTTTTGGTGTGGTTTGCTAGTTTTTAATTTTTTATTTGATAGCCGTTAAAAGGTTTTATGTTCGATAGCGAAATATTTAAAAAAAAGTCAAAAACAGTTTTTAATGGATAGTTAAAATTATGTTTTATATTCGAGTATCTTAAAATTGTAAATTAATTTTTTACATTTTGTGTCGCATTTCCATAGGAACAAACGTGATTAATTTTAGTATCGTGACAATTTTCTCAAAAGAATTTTTTGTTTGATTTTAATAATTGCTAATGAAAGAATTGAAATATTCGCAAATAATACAAAAAAAGGAGGTTACCATTTAAAAAAAGCTTGCGATATTAATCTGAAATTTTACATAATAAAAAGTTACTCACCATTCCAAGTTGTCCTTATAATTTGACAAATACGACGCTCTTCTTTTATGAGAGTTAACATCGGAAACATCCAATTTTTCAAAATAATACAGTTGTGGATCGGAATTGCATTTTAATAAAATATTACTTTGTACGAGAATGTCGTCGTCCGTCGTAATGGTGTTTAACGATTGGTTACATGAATAACTTTCATCACAATTGCTTAACGTATTCGAAGCTTTTTTGCTCGAATTTTCTAAATAAGTTTGATATTCTTCTAAACAGTCTTCAAAATCATTGTAATATTCGTGTAATTTTATGCACTTATAAGTAACCGAAGTTTGTACTTCATAAGAATAAGGTACGTCAGATTCTCTTAAAAAATTTATATCGTTTTCAGGTACGTTATCGTTTACATACTCGACCAAAAAAAATTCATCTGCGTCTGTCATTTCGCTAGGATCACTATAAATTTCTAAATTATTATTAAAGTTTCTATCGTATTCTAAACACTCGTCACTAGTCGTCACATAATTATCATTTTTATTTACAGAACACTCGCCAGGCAGGTCCACATTACCACTAGAAACTAAAATATTAAAATTAGTTGAAAGTTCTCGACTAATCGTCCCTTGGTTGCTTACCATTTATGGCACATAAAACATCAGATTGTATAACATCACAAGAATTTTCCATCACTTTGTTTTTCACCAAACCTTCATCCGATAGCGATTCATCCATGCACGTCTCGTATCCATCTTTTTCTGTATCATCAGACGTTTTAGAAAAATATATTGAATCGCTATTGGCTGATATATCACTTTTTGCTATTATCTGCGAAATTTCGTTATTTGCATCCACCATACCAATATTATACGAATTCGGCAGTAAAATATTACAAGCTGTGCTAAGATTTTGTTTTAAATTTAAATATACTGAATTTTTTTCTTCTTTTACTTCTTTTATATTACTAGAATTTTGATTAGACGACGATTTTAAAGATAAATCACAATTTTTACATAAAGGACTAATAGGCAGAGAACTTTTATCTAATTTTAAATTGGCACTTGAAACAGGATCGCATTCTGGCAGAACATCTAAATTTACTTCGCTTTTACAATTCTAACATAAAATGTTACAAAATTACAATTTTGTACCTAAAAGACAATTTACGACAACTTACAAACACTCCTCTTTTTGAAGGTCTTTCAAAACTATGAGAGGCTATAGTTGGCAAGGTTTGCGACCTAATACTGCGAGATAGTTTTTTAAAACTAGAGTCTTCTAAATATCTTTCTATAGTCAATAATACAACATCGCCGCTATTTTTCAAGAACTCAATGGCTTCTTGATTGGTTAAGTCAGTTAGAGATTTATTATTTACCTAAAACAAAAATCGTTTAACAGGACAAAGCAATTATCCAGCTCGAGCAACTCGACAAACCTTAATTATCCTATCATTCTTACGAATTTTTCCTTCTAAATGTGCAGCACTTCCAGCGCACACGTCTTTCACAAATATTCCGGATATTTCTTCTGCAACAGTCTACTTAATAACAGAAACGATTAGTAATTAACTTGAAACCTTCATCGCAAACATATCCGGCAACTGTAATTCCAAGTCCTAAATTATTTTTAAACAATTCAATATCGTGCATTTCCTTCTCTGAAAAACATGCTTCATCAAATGCCATAATACACAGTAATTAAATTAGTTAAAATTTTTTTCGTTTATTTTCGATTTTTTCATAACAATAATCTAAAAATAATGGATTATTAAATTAAGTTAAAAGAATTTCCCAAATTATACATAAACAACTAAGTAATAACTTTAAATAAGGAAGTGAAAACTTAAATCTTTATTCTAATAAAGTAAAAGTGAAAAGTGAAAACATGCGACATTTTATGTTGTTTTAGTATCAAAACGACGGTGATATGGTCACTAAGTTGACAGAAATCCCAAGGACGATTTAAAAAATGTTTGCTTTGCAAAATATAACAAAAATACAGGAACAAAAGAAGACATAAAATTTATAAACCCGTAAAAGGAGCTATGCAAAAGTTAGAGATTATCCTAAAGTTACAATAATATTGAAAAATAATTCAACCCCTTTTTATAGTGAAAACTTGGAATCTAACTCTAATGCGATATATAGTTTTAAAGAATGCCTGACGGAAACATTAGATTTTACAAAGCACAATCCTTGCACCAAGCAATGTTTGGGAAATTTAAGCTTTCTTGTCATCGGATATTTTTTTAAATTTAGAGAAACTAATTGTTAAGTTTTATCTGTTGTGACGTTATACATTTGTTAAGGAGATAACTAGCGCCATCTCTCGTGAATACAGGATATGTGGCGTCATCTGTTAGTTTGTTTCTCGCGGTTCTCAGTTGTGACAGAACCTCACCAAATAAAATATTTTTCATTATTTTAGTGGAATTTGCAAAAATACTCTAATCACGTCAGATGGACGAAGTGTTCTTGAAATCAACATTATAAGAAGTAAAGAAACAGCCATTGACCTAGTAAATAGAGCGATCAATTGCTAACACTTTTTAAACTAACTCCTTTATGACTATCTCTGTGTTTCGGAGAGCACGTAAAGTCATTGGTCGCATTGGGTTAATAATTATAAAATCCTGTCACACAGCGAAGCCTAATCATCTTTTCATAAAAAAAACCTAGGAAATTAAAAGCACTGAAAAAGCAGTTCATCTTTCAGGTTATTTTGGCGCACTTTGTACAAAAAGACAATTGCGGATTTTCATATCAATATTCCAAATTAATAGACCTGTTCTGGGGGGTTTTCTCTCAAATAAACATTTTATTTATTTATAAAACACTGATTTTAAGAAATCCCACTATGGTTTTATAAGTTTTCCTCTCTTTCTCATAGTTGGAATAACCTAAAGAATGATTTTGACAATAGGATTGCACATAATAATGGAAATAAATGTCCTTCTCTACTGAGAGTATTAAAATTTCTTAGTGACCATCTTGGTTTCGAATCTCACTCGAGAATGCTGTCGTAAAGTGATATTTATTTATATTTAACAAGAGTAATATATTTCTTGTTATTGAATATAAACTTTTGAAAACGTTCGGAAGAAGAGTAATAAGAAAGTCAATGATAATAAATTATTATATGAATATTTGAAATAAAAGAAGCTGAATTAGTAAAACCCATATAGAAAATTATAAAAATATTTTATGGGTAGCACTTAAATTATTACGTGAAGAAGAATTTGAGTTATTTCTTATAAATAATTTATCATTTTTTTCAAGGTGGAGAACATAATAAATAATAATAACAGCATCAGAAAATAAAATATAAATGAATCATTACCACATCCATATATCATGTACTAATCTTTATTGCATGAAGAATTATTTTAAACATAAGTGAATAAAATAATATAAACATGTAAACTACTAAAAAATTAGAGAAACCCAATTTTTGCTATCTGTAAAAATCAAATAATCGATAATTGCTTTGTGCTAATAAAAATATAGTTCAAGATCACGTTGGTTTGTTTATGTTTTATTGGTAAACTATTATACTAATTTGTATATAAACAAGTTATCCTTACCTCACGTTAAATCCATTACGTAGTTAAAAAAATATTGAATATTATGATAACCAAGTTCACAACTTAATTCAAAAATTTTATTTGTAAACAATAACCGCCACAACTTTCGTAACAATTATAATTAACATCATTAATCGCTTTTACTTGTATGTCTCTGGATATTGTCAAAAATGACAACTTGTAGATAAAAAGAGCAAACATTGAAACAGCGCAGGCTTCCGTTTGGAGAACGTATCGACCTCCATTTGAAAATCCATTATTGGTGTGTGTTGCTGATTTTCAACGTCTAAATTTTCTTATCAAATTTTTACAATTTTCATCGACAATTTATCTACACATCATTTTTTACTGTAACATCGAAACTAATAAATTATATTTTAGTGAAATTTAATTTATTTTGATGCCCGAAATTAATTGTATGTTTACTTATCTCAAATGTATGTAATCGACCACAGTTACCAATATAAAACGGAAGTATGCAAATGTAGGTATTATAATTTATATCTTATTGCGTTATGGTGCTTTATGTATAAATCATTGGTTTTTCCTGCTTTTGAGAGATAATACAAATAATATGAGCACGTAATTAAACGCTCGTTTGGATTCATCCTGTAGATGTTCAATAAGGTTAACTGGTAGATATTCAAATTAAAATTCTTGTAACATAATAATATGTAATTATTCAACTACCGAATTAATTTCGGTTTTGTATTAACCATTTAACAATTATTTATGATTTAAGTTTTCTAATACCTACAAAAAAACATTTGTTTACAAAATTGGTAGATCAAATTCCAAAATAAAATTTTTACTAAACAGAATGATAAATTCGTAACGTCAAATTCATAAAGATCGATTACGATTGGACAAATGTTGACTTTTGATTTATTATAGTAAGTATTATGTTATAGTAAGATAAAACAAGGAAAAGTTGCTTTTAAGAACAAACAGTTTAAACAAATTTTACTTATATACATATATCATGTTTCGAAAGGATTATTAGAAAACTCGGGCAAGAAGAGATTTACAGTTTAAAGAAAAACTTTGAAAATCCAATGCAGCCCCCCTTTTCTATTTCTAATAAAAAATAGTATAAAAGCGTAGTTTAAAATAATGGCGATTTCAAAAAAGATAGCGTCAGTAAAGAGAGAAAATAATACCGTTATTTCTGGCCCCTCTCATCCCTACAATTTAATTAATTACTTCAAAATAAGATAAAAATATCTGAGGGTGCACACTTAGCAAATAGCACATTGTAAGGATTAAATCTTTGCAAATTTAGCACAAAAATTTATTTTATGTGCCCTACTTTATTCTAACTCAACTTTTTTTTCAATTTATCCTATCATACGCCACATCAAGAATTATCCTTACAATTATTATTTTAACTGACTATTAAAAATATATATTTTACTCTATTATCGAAAACTTGGAAATTACATGCTAAAAAAGATTAGAAAGTAATTTATTGATTTAATAAGGAATATTGCTTGCCAATAGAAAAACTATGATGAACCTGAAACACTATTTAGTAAACATTTGCTAAGTCTGAATTAGATTAATTGAAATCTTGATATCTATCCAATAATTTTGGGTGGGTAGGTCCTATTTAGAGCCACTAAGGTCATTTTATTTAGGCATACTGACAACTTTAAAATGCATAACCTTTTTATAGTAGTTGGGCAAGGCAAATTATCTTCATTAATGCATTATC
Organism: Cantharis flavilabris; assembly: GCA_949152465.1. Taxonomy (NCBI): domain Eukaryota; kingdom Metazoa; phylum Arthropoda; class Insecta; order Coleoptera; family Cantharidae; genus Cantharis; species Cantharis flavilabris. The sequence goes on from OX424435.1 coordinate 91,025,837, forward strand.
TTCATATTTTCTAAACCTGATAAGATTAAATATTTAAAAATGCATACTTCAACATCAGCATGGTTGTGGGATAGTGGTTAGAGTATTTCCTGCAGTTGGAATAGGCCCGATTTAGCGGCTTAAGTATGCGTGGGGATCCATTCTTATTCCTTCACCTAAAATCCAGTCCAGACTATGGCACAGTCACAGTCGTGGAAAGGTGGATTTTCTGGAGGCCGTGGAAGCGGTGGTTTGTCAGCTCAAATAAATACTTTTACAAGTAAAGATTTCTTATTATTTACATAGCATTTATTTTTTCAGTGATGTAAATTTCCTAATAGTGGTTAATTTGGTTAATTAGGTTAGCTTAGGTTAGACAAACTCCGAGACACCGCTACTGTACTGTTTGCCCAAGACTCTTGCGCATTAACGAAACTATTTATACAATTAAAAGTAAATAAATTAATAATACCGCTTTTGGGGCCGCTTCCAAATGAACGTGAGTCTTTACTTCACTATTCGTCTTCTCGGCATTTACAGGTTCAAATTTACAAAATGTTTTGTTCATTTTTATTTCGGATTTATTTAAATCTAGCATTGATTGACAGTTTAATTGATGGCTTGACGATGTCATTTATTAAAAATTTGGCAAATTAACAAACTGAGCAATAAAAAACTACCGATAATCAAAATTAGTTATTTTTCTGCTATTTTTATATCAAACGTAAAATAATTTACTTGCCATTTAAACCATTACCATTTAAACAAAAATACATTTTTTCACAATTTTCTACAATTCAATAGCTACTACATCACTGAGGAGAAAATTTTCCTAACCTGGATTGCTGCAAACCCACGAAGTGGACCCTACCTGTAATAATACAGAAAATCTTTTGTTAGTTGTCATTTCAAATCTGAATGGTTTTTGTTAAATTACCTTTATCACTGTAGTCCTTTCGCCTTATTCCTCCTGACCATTATCCATCCAATAAACGCAAATCATTCACACACGAAACAACAGAAGACACCAAGAAATAAAGAGAAACGATAACTAATAGATGAAAAATTTACTGAAAATGAGAAATAATCCACTCTAATCAACATTGTGCCTCTTAATACTAGTTGTATAACAAAATATCAACCTCAGATAAAAGTTAAATCAAGCTTTACTTTGACATTGAACATTCTTATTGGTTTAACAATAAGTTGATCCTGATTTAATTTCTACCTGAGCTTTATACAACTGGCTCTTAAAGGCAACGAAATTACTGCGGGAGTTATTCATAAATACTGGAACATAGAATATATTGTAAATTTCAACCTATAAAAGCACAAAAGAAAAGTAAAAGCTGTTTAAACCAAATTAGGAAATACTTGTAATGCTGATTTTAATAATTGATAATGGCAATTATCAACCCAGAGAGATCGATAACTTAACGTTTCCTCCGAAGCACCGTGATAACCATAAAATAGTTTGGAGTCTTTTCAGATTTGAACCAGGTATCTGAGTGTGAGCTGTTGTTTGAATAACTACTAAGCTAACTGACCGTTATTTTATTAGTTTAATGTAACTAATATTAAAGAAAAATGAATTGAATATTATCAATTTAAGAAATTGTAGTGGTGTAAACGGGGGCCAGATGACTACAAAAATGCTTTTTCAGGTTTAAAGCTTTTTAATTAACAACACTTTTTTATAACAAATTTTAGTAATTTGGTTTAATTTTCTAAGTTCGCTCCTGCCTACATCAGTCGTGCACAGGCGAGAATCTGATTTGGTGAGAATACGGGCTTTTGGCACGTAGGTTTGAACACGGTGTGTAATGTTGAAAGATTATCTAGTCGATATAAGTTTTGGTAAAGTTTGCTTTTGACTTCGAGAGCGTTTTTTGGGAAACGCCATTTGCCCTTATTACCTTTTAACTATGAATTTTATTTAATGTTTACTTCATTTGACATCTTTTTTTGTACTTCGGTAATTGTGTTTACCACGAATAATCATCTGAAGAACATTTAGATTTTTTGCATCTGATTTTGTTGTAAAATTATTTTTAATAATTTTTCTTGAAATCGAACACATTTGGCGAGCCATTTCCATCGATAAAATTTTATCTCTGTTCGCAATTTTCCAGCAACGTTGAATTAAAACAAATAGTTCTTTTTACTGTTGATGTAGCCTACTTGTCTTTTTATGTTTCTACATTTGGGGTAATATTAAGACAAGTAGCTTCGATTTCTTTTTTCTTTCCATATGAGCTGATTAGCTGTCGGTCTATTGACAGCAAACTACCTGCTGTTACTTTTTTTTCTTTTCACAGAAGCCACTTCTTCGCTTCCGATACATTTCAGCTGGTCGTAACATCTTGGGCATTTACACGAATTTAAAGTTGATTTTTCTTTTCCAGCGTGTAGAGAAAATTCTGTTTCCTCGCATAAGAAGAAAGAATTTTTTATTAAAATTTATGTTAAATCTGTAATTATACGGTAAAGTGACATATTAGTTCGGCATTTAGGCCGCACAATCTCGGCGATTTTTTTGTATTTCTTACATAATGCTTCTCCAATTAGTTTGGAAAGTTACAAGGTGAAACTCGCTTTTGCGACAGTTCATAGGCTTCTATACATCTACTTTTTTGATAGATTAAATTATTTGGGTTTTATTTTATTAGAATTTTTAATGCGTTAATCATTTAAATAGATAGATACTGATTTTTTTTTGAATCATGCGGACAGACACGGAGCCAGATCATAAGGCTTCTTCCTTTTAGAAGCCTAAAAGGGTTACCTGAAACTGAAAGGTAAGTTAGGTCGCACAATCTGGATAATCGAGTTTCACACGATTTTCACACTAGAAGGTTGTGGAGCCGCCTAACATAATTTAAAATATTCAGATAAATTAAATTATAATTGTTGAACTTATAAATAACATTAAAATATATTAAACATTAAATCAATCAAAATTTTGATTTAATTAAATTATTTTAATAAATTAAAAATGTAAATTGAACAATTCGCGATTAAACCTTGGTTTTTTAGAAAGCAATAAGCGGGAGTCTTATACAATTTTCCTATTATTTTTTTTTCAATAAATTTCAATTCGCGGAAAATTACTTCCGAAAATTAAACTGTAATAAATGAAACAAAGGTTTGAGAAGGAATTACGGCCACTGTTTGAGGGAATCGCTTTTTAAAAAGTTAAGCTTCAATTGCAATAGATTCTGCGTATTAGATTGCTTCCATAAAAATAAAAATTACTTTTAATCAAAATTTGATTAAAAGTACCTCAAGTTCATCTTAGCCTGTGTACTTTTTCCTCAATTAGAGGAATTCCTAAAATTTCAAAGTCCAGTGCTATTAAATGAACATAGTTTATTTACCCACAATAATCTATTTAGTTAGTGTTTCGAAGTCACTACATATTAGTGCAATCAGCATAATCGCCAGATGGGCTTTAAATGTGTCTGTTACTCTGATTTATTGCTATTAAAACATCACATAATATTAACGTTGACAGTTGATCGTACTAACTACTAGGTCAACAAAGCCATTTTTTATATTATAATTATTACTTCAATCAATTCATTCTAAAATTTTGGGAATTAATCTGAATTTTTAACTTATGTTGAATTTTATAATATGCTTCCTTGGTGCATAGGCCCATAACCTGTCATTCTATATCTATTTATCCAAACACGAAAATTATGCTGCGGTTGGCTTCACATATTTAAATTAATTCTAAAATAATTTAAAAATTCACATTGCAATGTTTATAGATAGGAAGATGTAATAACCGTTTCAATCGAAAAGTATATTCATTGTAAGACTATTAGTACAAAATTAAAGTTGGTATTAACACATTTGATTAAATAATTTACACACAATTATTATTTGCTTTCTTTACACAACATTAACAAATATCGAACGTAAATTTAATAATTACGTATTTCATTTTTAAAATGCATTAATTTTCAGTAGCCGGGGAAGTTACGCATGTTGGTATAGTGTTGGACCATTTTCCGTTCTTCAAGCATTTCAGCATAGCTGCCCCATTTAGCAAAAGGTGTTCGTCACACGAGAAAGTAATATTTTCTCCTATTTTATAATAAAATTTAACAGCCGACATACGTCCACTTATGATGGTTCCAGGGTAAGAACAAGCTTGTATACCTAAAAGAATTTGTTTAAAAATTGCAAAATTGAAAAAGCAACGTTTACATTTTGGAATTCGTCCTGACCATCTTCCATTATCCTGGCATGCTATTATTGGTTGTCCATCCATCATAAAATCACTGTTACAGTTATATTGTACCACATCTCCAGCTTTGAAAGGCCCTGTTCCTTGAATATATCCATGTTCGGGAACTCCAGGTATGTCACATTGTACCTCTAAAATTAACATAGTACATTATCTGTGGTTACTTAACCAAGGAATGTTTAATTTTACCTGTGCAGTTTGGAAAAGGTAAAGACCATTCTCCTGTAGATAGACAAGTAGTTTCCGACGGTCCACTTAAACCAAACCCAGGAGAGCAACTAAATGTTGCACGTCCACCAACATCCCTACTTATGAGTGCTACTTTTAGATGTGCTGGTAAAACGCCACCAACCTCTCCACATTCAATACCTAAAATTTCGATTACAATAACATAAAATAAATTAATTTATGCGACAAAATTACTTTCACAAATTGGAAATGGATTGCTCCAATTACCCGAAGGTAAACAGATCACCTCCGATGTTCCAATAAGAGCGCTTCCATTCTCACAATGAAATTTGATATGCGTATTCATTTTTGTACTGTCGGTATCTGATGTTAATCCTCGCCGTTTAGGAAGCCCAGGACAGTGAATCGCTAGGAAATATCCAAAATAAAGTTTGAACAATGAAAATTTTCTTATATTTAGTACCTTTGACTTCGATTTCTATCGAATGTGTGTATCTAGCCGGAGTAACACACGTGAACACTCCAGAATCTTCCTTAGTTGCATGATCGATTGTTAACCTATATTCCAATTGGGAGTCTCTCGCTGAATCAGTTGTCCAATTTTGAGGATATTGCCTAAATTCGTGACTAATCGTCCATTTTGGAAAACCAAATCTTCGCATCCACAAGCATTCCATATGTAGAACCACACCTGGATATACAATTAACTTTCCTTCGTTAGATTGGGCTACTGGTCCTGATTCGTATCGAAACAGAATGGTCGGCGGTTTTTCCATAGAATAGTCGTGATACTGATTTAATCCTGTACAAATTGGTCTTGAATTATCCCACTCACCATCCACACATTTTCGAATATTGGTACCTACAGCAATTTTTTACCTTCTAATTTTATTAAAATTGAATAAGAAAAGTTTCACCTGTCATTGAAAACTTTCCAATATCAACACATCGGCTAACTAAAATTGTATCTTTTGGATATTCCACAATATCGCTAGTCACTTTCTGGTCATTATAGAATGACACCACATTTGGTTCGTCGTTTCTAAATATGCAAGTGTTGTTAACATTTTTTAAAGATAGCAGCTCTTCCGTATCTGAAAAATTTGGAAAGATTAAATTAGGAAGTTCAAACAAAACAAGGTTTACTACCGCAATTAGTAGGTTTGCCAATCCAATTACCATCATCGCAAATAATCTTCCAGGTAGTTTTTTTAAAAACCACACTTTCAATGCAACTAAAAATTACTTCACTGCCATCGGGAAACATTTCTTCAGCTTCTGTCATCAGTTCGCCATTTCGGTAGACCAACGACCCCTGAGCTCTGCAAATTTGTTTGTAATATAAATTATTATTGGCTTATTTTCAAAATTTACCTTGTGGGTGATGCACAAGACTTTTTGTTTGTTCCATAATCTAGTGCATTAATATCGCCTCCTTTCACAATATCGCTTCCACCTAAGTAATATGGAGTATCTTTGCTAACGTTCAAAACAGTATTGTAAGCAATGTTGCAATCTGGATCTTTTGGATCTAATTCACCAAGAATGCAAGACACGGAGTGCAACGTTGGTTTCTTGTTTTCTTTATGACATTGATAAATAATACTGGAACCATTTGCAATTGTTAATCCTGACCTATATCCAGACAAATACTCGCCATTTGCGATTTTGGGCAAAACACACGGTGCTAAAAACATTAAATAAATAAAATATTTCTATTGGGATGCCAATCTTACATAATAAACATTTTGGTTTCGCAGGTCTCCATTTACCACGAACACATTTTACAGTGGAATTTTCTGCTAAATTTAATCCAAATCCTTTGGTGCATGTTATATTCAAAATTGTTCCTGAACTGAATGATATACTTGCATCAAATCCATACTTTAATATTTCAATATTGGAGAAAGAATCGTCTGAAAATGGAGGACACATTTTCTTTTTATCAATCTTGACGTCGTTATTGACTTGTTTATTTTTTCGTCTAGCATTTGGTTGATTCCCTCTATTCTTCAAACCTAATCCCAACGCCCTGCTACTACTACTTCCGCTTCCAGTTCTGAGAGCTCTCTTTACAATTCGTTTGATCATACGTTGAGGTGCATGTAAAATTTTGGTTAGAAAATAATACCAATCGGTACTTTTCTGAATTATTGGATTGATAACTTCATGTTTGTTACTATCTAAAGCCTGTCGTTTCTTACGGCTCCATCTTAACCTAGGATGCTGTCCGGGAGTACACCTAAAGAAACAAAAAGAAAATTTGAAAGGAAAAGCTACACGTGGTTTTGTGGAATTTAAAACTTTAAATTGTTTACGTACTAACTTTGGCAATTCCCTAGGACTCCAACTACCACCAACGCAAGTTGCCCCTGGAGGCCCTTCGCTCAACACAAATCCCTTATCGCAGTCGTACATGATTTGCTTATTATTTGCAATTTTACGTACATAAGCGCGGTATTCGTATAAGCCCATATTACCAACTAATAAAATTTTTCCATTGTCTACCAAGCCAGGGAATGGACAATACACTAGAATTATTTTAAAAAATCATAAAGGATATTAAAAGAAGTACTTCAAGTAGGTACCTTCTTGGCAAATTGGAAATTCTCCCGTCCAGTTTCCAAAAGAACATTCAATAAACAAGTTCCCTTTTACTTCGAAACCGTCTCTACATTTAAATAAAGCTTTCATTCCGTGTTCCATCTTAGGAGCAATAATCATTCCGTTTTTTGGTGGCTTCGGTAAGTGCTTACACCTTGAATCAATTTTAATATACAAAGACTGCTTCTACAACTGAAAGAGAAAGATTTACCTAGCTGGCTGACATTTTGGAATATGAGTCCAAGTTCCGTTATTACATTCGACCGGTGCATAATTCATAAAAAATTCATAATGTTGATTGCAATCTACTGTTAAAGATTCTCCATCTTGAACCACCGTTGATGAAACCACAGTATCGTTTCTGGATAGAAGGATTACACGACCCTGCGATACTTGAGGAACAACACATGGAGCTAAAAGAAAAAAAAATCATTAGGGAGTAATTTGCAAATTTAAAACTTATTACCAAGACATTTTGGAAGTGGATAGCTCCATTTGCCATCAATTTGACATACAGTTGATGATTTTCCTTCCAAACGCATTCCTTCGTGGCAACGGAATATTATTGAAGCTCCTAAACCAGTTCCAGACTCTATACTTTCTAACCATCCATTCCATAATCTTCCTGGATGACCACAATTAATTTCTAAAAATTTGATAAGCAAAGTAATTTATTTTTTTATAAAATGCTGCAATATTTACCTTTACATTGGGGTTGAGCACCCGACCATTTTTTATCTGCCCCGCAGCGGCGAGTTGTCTCACCTACCAAAGTATAACCATATTTGCATTCATAGCTCACTACCGAATTATAGCTACATGATGTATAGATGGCTTTTCCATGACGCGGATTTTCGGGTGGCGGACATTGTACAGCTGTAACCACAACACACGAACACCACCAACAAAATATTCTTATTCTTTTATGTCATTAAGTTACACCACGGATAAATAAAGAATAAACAGAACATGATTATTTAAACAGCAAAATGAGTGAGAAATGAAATTTAGGTTTACTTACAAACGCAAGTAGGTAGTTCCTTAGGTGACCAAGTACCGTCAGATTGGCAGAAACGTTCGTTTCTACCTACTAATTCAAATCCATCGGCGCAGTGGTATGTTATTCGGCATCCAAAAGTATAACATTCTCCAGCATGCCATCCATTCGAAATATCAATTGGAGGTCCACATGAACGAGCTTTGAATTTTTAATTTTTTTTATGGTGGCATAAGAGATATAAGAATTACTTACGTTCGCATGAAATATCTGGTCCGTACCAAGATGCTTGACCATCTATGGCTAAGCATTTTGCTCTTGGAAAACCGTTTGTTACATAACCGGTATGACAATAGTACTGTAAGGTAGAATCCAAATCAAAAGTTGTTTGTTCTGATAGGGCATTGTGTCTGGCATGATCAATAGTTGGTGGAGAAAGACAATATACTGCAAGAAAATAATTTGAGACTTGCGGCGATAAGAAAATTCTTTTCTTACTATTTTGTTTACAAGCTGGTGGACTACCAGCCCATTGACCATCTGCTTGACAGTTTCGACTCTGTAATCCCACAACATGGTAACCATGTTGGCAGGTATAGGTTGCTCTTGCACCGAACAAACGTCCGCTTGAGGTTACAGAACCAAGTGAGATTTGTTCCGGTTCTGGGCATTCCCTATCTGTAAAAGTTTTGTTAAGCATCATTTTATATTTTAAAGGAGAAAAAATACCTGGTTTAATGCAAGACATGCCACATGCTCCATCGCATAAACATTTCTTTTTCTTGCTTTTGCAGTCTTCATCGGAAGAACACTTCCTCAAGCATTTCTGATTCTGCCAATAAAATATTGTCAGTAGTAAAAAAATGCATTGCACTGTATCGAAATGTTACCAATAAGGTTGCTTGCTCTTCATCTCTTGGACATAGGGTGCTAGGTGAATTTCTAGGATTTTTATAAATTCTACTGTCGTCATCTATTTCAGAAGAATCCTCCTCATCCCAATCATCGTCATCGTTGGTTGGAATAGTACTCGAGTGTTCTTCCACGTCAGAAGAAATTACTGAAAAAAACGTTTTGAATTGAATGCTCCGTTATCTCTGTTAAGAAATGTATGACCTACCAAATTTATCTCTACATAAATTTGAAATCAACAAAAATATGATCAATTCTTGTAACATAATTATCAAATTTCAGTCAAAACACATAACTTGCAATGGCACACTTTCTTATAAAAATCTTGTATGATATGTAACACAATATGTTTCGTTTTATAACAATTTCGTGTAGATTTTTGAAAATAGCTTCAACAACAGGAGGGTAATCAATGGGTTAATAAATGCGCTGCTTGAACAACGCATATTCTGGAAGCTGTGTAACAGATCTATAGTGTTTGCAACGACGCAGAACTTTCAGCAGCAACAGGTGCGAAGGAACCTTGTTAACATGACCAAGGCAATTTTTATTTTAAAATTATTAACACAATAACACAAAAATAGAAATAAGTAGAAACAATACTGATTTTTTAATAGCATTTATTTATTAAAAAATATAAATTACATAAATAATTTACAAATATTAAAAACATATCACAATGAAAAAAGGAAATTTCAACCTGAAATTTGTTTATTTGCCAGAAGTCTCTAAGGATAATAATAGGTAGGATACTCATATGTTGGATTGTTACTGGGGTAATAATTCGAAGGATATTGAGAATTACCTGGATAGCTTTGATAGCTATTGGAATAAGTGGGATAGCTGGAATAACTAGGGTAATTATTGGAATAACTAGGATAATCAGAATAACTTGGGTAGTTGGAATAACTGGGTCTATAATTAGCAGAATAATAATATGGAGTGGCGTAGTAGTATTTCGTCTTAGGAGGCGCCGAGTCGACAGGTTCTGAGTTAGAATTTTGTTTTCGCTTTTGAGCCTTCCTCTTTTCGGCTTTTCGTCTTGTTGCAAACAGTGGCATAAACACAATACTGCTTTCGGCAGTTTCCATATCGTCCTCTAAAAAATTGGAATAATAATAGTTGGAACACAATAAACAGTAAATTATATTTGACCTTCAATATTGGAGTTTACCAAATTATCGGAATCCAAATGTAAATTCTTATGTAAATCTAATGCCGAATTGATGATGCCATTATGGTGATGAATAGCAAATAATGTATTGGATGGGGTTCTCACGGTTGTAGGACTTATGGATGAAGTCTCCAATAATGGCTGCTGACTCGTGTCTGTTGTTTCAGCATGAGTTACCAATATTACAGTGAGAAGCATATAAATAATCTAAAATTAAATTAATAATTATTAATTAAAAACTTAAATGTTCATAATTATAACTTACCGAAAGCATGGTTGCACAGGCTTGAAAAATGATCAACACAAAGAAGTACTATTGCCACTTGAAAGCATGAACACTGAATCGTTTAAATACCCAAATGCGTCTTCTTAAATAAGCAAATTTAATTTATTGTTTTTAAACAATGTATTGGCAATAAAAAATGTGTGCTGATTTCATTAGAACTTTTAGTATAAAATTTTTGTGAAGACGTGATTGCGGATATGAATTTTGATAAAGATTCCCAGTAATGTGGTGTGTAATCGCATTAATGTTGCAATATCTGTTGTACTCCCTAAGTACATGTTTTCGACGTGCAAGTTTACGATTTAACAAATTTTTGCGGATTTACGATGTGTCAACTCTCTTGGTGCAAAGTTATAAGGCAAATATTTACTCATATTGGCATTACTTGCAAAAGTCGAGTTGATTTTGGTTCTAAAAATAAAAATTGGTTTTCAATATACAGTTTACCTACCAGGAACAGAAGCAAAAGTTGATTTTGTCGAGTGACAACTTAGACAACGTGGTGTGAAATTCCAAAAAAGGTAGTAATAATCATGAGATTATGAAGTCACATTGAAGGCAATGATGAATAAGTAGGTACTAAGCATTCTTGATGATGAATTGATGAACCAAGCAACTGAGGAGTAAGCGTGTTCTTCGGAACTTAGTGGATGTAAGATAAGTTGATGACTCTTATGATATAATCTAATAACTAAAAAAACAACTAAGATTGTAAGCTGAAAATAATTTCCAAGTCCAAAATGAACTGTTTTGGTTTAAATGCGGATAATATCGCTATTATGCAAATGATACTTTTATCTGTGCATTAGTAAATCCAGTTACTGTAAAGTGTATTTATTTAACGCTTTACCTAATTATTAACACATATCTCTGTTGTGCTAACTGTTGATTGTAGTGGATTTGTATTAATATAAAAATAGCTTTTCCCATATTATATATTTGCTTTAGAGGTTACACGACAACGGACGGTTTATACAAAAAATAATTATTTGAATATAAATATTCCATTTGCATAAGTACAATTCTATTGGGGATTTAAAATGACATTGTAATAGTTGTGGTCAATTAACAACCTTTCTGATCAAATTTTGTATTATCAAATATTTACAATAGCGTATTAAAAACAAACTTAGTCGTACACTAGTTTAAATAATTTGTTCATACATTTCTAGTATACAACTTTATCGTTCATCTAATTTTTTTTGACATTGAAGATTTTATGTGAATTTTTCAATAAGAATATTTTTACATCTAATGAAACGCATAAGAAATTTCAATAATTTAAAGTATTTAAATTAATAATCCAGTTTGAGTTATTTGAGTGACCGCCCCGTCACTGTCCTGCCATTTAGTTGTATTTTTAAAGAAAGACCAGAGAAAAGATTAGAGTTTAATTTAAGACAGGTAATTTTAGTAGATTTAGAAAGTCAATCAAAAGCAACAAATATTTTTTTGCTTGATTTGATTGTTTGCCTGATTTTACTTTGACATATCACTTTTTTGAGTTACTAATTTTATTTTGTTTTCGATGAACAACAAGGAAACTATATTCAAGTCTACACTGAGTATTACTACCGGAAATCATATAAATTTCACATCTGTCTGATATCTCACTTTATGTATATTGCCGAATAGGTAGAATTTAGATATAATTTTCAATGCTATTTTTGCTATGACATTGCTAAATCCTCACGCTTAGTGAGAGTCGTGAGTTCTCTGAGAATGCCAAGTGGAAATAAATAAAAAATTTATACTGATTATTATAATGGCAACTTATTCTCCTACAAAAAGTCAAAAGTAGCCTCTGTTTACAGTTCAGAATATCACAAGAAATAACATTTAGCATTAAATGTTGGATTTTCAAGGTTAGCTGCCTCACTATTTACTGATATGGAGAGCAGCTTAACAGTGTCGGATCAAGCTATTTTTGCTCCGGGTACAGATTAGGTAAATGACGCCTAATGGTCGGTTAAATTCATACCAAATGAAAAATTATCCCCTGATCTTGGCACAAATCCAGAAATGAAAAACAAAATTAATTTAAAAATAATCATTATTCACTTTGGAGATTATTTATTACTGTGCTCCCCTATACAATATTTATTTACAATCACTCCCCGATTTTATAAATCCAAGATTTGTGTGATTAATTTTATTAAATAGCAGCTTTTCCCTCTTTTAGAACCAATATATTTATATGTTGTGGCAATAATTTTATACAATCAGTTGGATACTGGGGTACTTGATACTACTCAGTGCGTATTGCCTAAACCTACAAATGAATACTTTCTATAAAAGTGATAGTCTCTTATTAAGTAGGTAAGATCAATCACAGAACATATACACAAGTTTTCAGTTTTTGAAACCGGGAGGTCTGGAGGGTGTGGAACACCCTCCAGTACACCTAAACAAAATTGGTCCCAGAATCTAGCTTCCTACAGATTTTTCCATATGTCTTTTGTAACCTAGATCCAGTAATGCTCAGTGGAATCACATCTTTAAAACTGGAATCGAAATTTGTTTGCTATTAGGAATATGTTCGGTAGAATTGTAATGTTATAAACGTAGTTTATATTTGAAATTACCATCAAAAACATACCTATTATTTTGGAAATAAGACACGAGATGGCGGCCCATTTCTTTACAGTGCAGGATGCAGGAGAAACTTACAGGAGACCTTATAAAGTCACTGTATAACTAAACAATCGCGCCCAAAAGGTGAATAACCCAAGAGCCCTAGACATTGTTCAATTTGATGAAATAAGGTTAAAACTTTGGGATATTGTGGGGGAACCATTTTGTTATGAAACGCACGAACACGAAACTTGCTCCTTTCGGTTCCATGTTAGAGGCGTTTAGTTATTATATTTTAACAGTTTATGAGAGATTAAAGATGTCAATATATTTATATTCTGAATCACACAAAATTATTATGAATATTGACAATATTATGAACATTATTATGTATGTAATCTGCCTAAACAAATGCAAAATTGACGTTGTAACCTACAAGGTAACAAAAGCTAACCATAATGTTGAACAGACAAATGTAACAGCAACTGACAAATTATAAATATCAAAATTTACTGTGTTTAATTTATTATGATTTCGCTTTGGGTTTCTTTCGGTCCATTTGATATTGCTCAAGTTTATTCTTCGATATGAGAGAAGTACTACGACGGGGATATAATGTCGGGGTAGGTTTTGTGCACAACGTGGGGATTTGGCATTAGACGATACGGCATTTCGTGTTTGATGGCCACCATAACTGCGCTTAGGAGGATTAGGAAGTAGGGTTGTTTGGGGGAGATTTGATTTGACGTTTTGACATTACAGAATATACACCTATTTGTGATTTTTAATACACTTACGGTGTACTGGAGGGTGTTCCACACCCCCCAGACCCCCCGGTTCTAAAACAGAAAACTTGCATGTAGATACATGGTTCTGTGTGATTGCTGTTATTTTTTGCTGAAATAAACAGCAAAAATAAGTGAAAAAATTAAGCAAAAAAAACGAATATTCGATAATTTTCAATGATTTTTTTTACAAATTCAGGGGACAAATCTTCTCCCAAATCAACTTTCTTGTTACAGATATTAGCTTTTCACCTCTCTAGTTTACCAAAAAATATGTAAAAGCTAAAATAATTGTTAAAACAATAATAAAATAGATAGGGGAAGAGGGAGTCCCCCCGAAAGTGGTCGATGAAGGCAGAAAATAGAGGTCATATTCGGATTCAAAAGGTTAATTTACATAAGAATCAGGAGGAATGGTATCAGAGCTTGATAAAAAAATTTGATTTGCAGACCTGTGTTATCATTAGGGGACGTCCATTAATTACGTTTCGCATGAAACTATAAAATTACTAGAAAACTAGTTTAAATTAACTAAAATAAACAATTTCACGTGAGATTAGAAGGGGGAAGAGAGGGTTAAACCAAATCTTACAACATCGCACCAGGGGAAGACGGGGTCAAAAAATTGCCTCGCGTAATTAAAGGCCGGCCCCTACTTATCTTTACCAATTAAATCAAAGAAAATATGAATTAAATAACAATTCGTGACTTCTCGCTTAGCGTTACAACACTTGTAACCGTAGCCTCCTAAAACACTGCTTCTGGATTCTGGATTCTGGATTTTAGGTAGGAGGGTAGGGAGGTATCCCCACACGCACCTAGGCCACTAAATCGGGCCCATTGTACTGCCTCCGAATGCAGCGGCCCTCCGTCCTGTCAGTCCTCAAGCCACCCTGTCGCCAGGATAAATTCGAGTATCTTAGCAGGCGGAGTGTCGCTGATTCTGGCCATGTTAGGCCAGAAGTCCCCTAGCATGGCACCTCTAATTGACGCTAGCGACGGACAGTGACAGAGCACATGTTCCGCGGTTTCGTCTGCTGTATTACATCCCCGACATCTTGGGTTATCTACAAGTCCCATTGTGTTGAGATGTTTGTTCAGTTTGCAGTGTCCAGTTAAAATCCCTGCAATTGTCCGTAGATTGACTCTGGACAGTTTCAAATAATATTTTGAATGCCTACTAGAGGGTGCTATGATCGCTGCCCTTGCTTGTCTGCATTCAGTTTCTTTTGCCCATCTGCAAGAATGCAGTTTTAGGATGTGTTGTTTTAGGAGGGTATCGATAGTTTTGACAGCTGGTACAATCATCGGCTGCGGACCGCAGGGAAGGCTGTTGGAGCCGATTCTTGCCAGCTCGTCCGCTTTTACGTTACCCTCGTTACCTTGATGCCCTTTCACCCACGAAAGTAAAATGACATTTGAGTTAGATATCTCATTTAGTGTTTGAATGCATTCTAGCAACAGACCAGATGTGACCTTGTGACTCCTCAGTGCCACAAGTGCCGATCTACTATCTGTAGATATCTGAATGTTTTTGTCGCAGATAAGTTTATCTTGGACTATTTTTGCGCAGTGCAGTATACCCATAAGTTCCGTTTGGAAAACTGATGTGTGCCTGCCCAGCGGTATGCTTATGTTTAAGTCAAGTTCAGCAGAGAAAATGCCTGTTCCTGAGCCAACATTGTTTTTGGAACCGTCCGAGAATAGACATATGTCATAGTCGTAGGTTTCTGTTGGATTCAACAGGATATTGTATTTCCTGTCAAATATATATTTAGGGGAGATTCTGTCAGGTTCAAGGTGCAGCAGAGGTACTCTAATTGAGTAGTCCTCTAAAATCCGCATATGACCCACAGCTCCTCGCCTATGGTTCCATAGCCCCCAGCTACGCATCCTAAGAGCAGCCTTAACCGCCATCTTCTGCACATGAAGATCAAGTGGTGGGAGGCAGAGAAGGGTCTCCAATGCTGTAGTGGGTGCAGTGCGCATCACTCCCGTTACAGCCAGACAGATTAGTCTCTGAATTTGGTGTAGAGAGGATGCTGCTGTTACCTATTTGGTTCTGGGCCACCAGACAAGTGCACCATAACAGAGCATAGGTCTGACCACCGCAGTGTAGAGCCAGAGGGTGATCTTAGGGGAAAGGCCCCATGACCGTCCCATCGCCCTTCGGCACTGCCAGAAAGCCATTCTTGCTCTGCTAACTTTGGTTTTCAAATGTTTTCCCCAGTTTAGCTTCTTGTCAAGTATTATTCCCAGATACTTGACTTCGTCTGCCAGTTTTAGAGGAGTCCCCATTAAGTTAGGCATTGTCATGCCAGGTAACTTTCTTTTATTGGTAAACAGAACAAGCTCCGTCTTTGTCGGGTTGACCGACAGAGAGTGCTCAATGCACCATTCCTCCAGTATTTTGAAAGCTGTCTGCATTAGCATTCAGATCATGTTTTCAAATTTGCCAGTAAGCAGTATGGTCATATCATCTGCGTATCCTATGGTATAAAAACCTTTTTCGTTAAGACGTCGTATGAGGCTGTCCACTACCATAATCCACAGCAGTGGGGAGAGTACCCCTCCCTGAGGACAGCCTCTGGTTACAACGCCTTTGATCTTTATGTCGCCGACACATACCTCCACGGCTCGCCACTTCAATATAAAACTGATCCAGTTCGAAATGGTTGTGGGAACACCGTATTGGCCTAGCGCTGCATTTATACTTTCAAAGGTGGTTTTATCAAAAGCCCCTTCGATGTCAATAAACGCTCCTAGGGTGGACTCTTTTTGGCCCAGTGATCTTTCGACGCGTTCCACCACCTTGTGTAGGGCTGTCTCAGTAGCTTTCCCAGGGATATACGCATGCTGGTTTACGTGTAATGGTCTGTGTTCCAGAACCGTATCACGTATCTCTCTGTCGCACAGTTTTTCTAACGTTTTCAGGAAAAACGAAGTCAAACTGATTGGTCTATACGATTTTGGCAGGGAGTAGTCGCCCCTGCCTGGTTTGGGTATAAAGATAACTTTAACCTTACGCCATTCCTTCGGTGTGTATCCGTGTGCAATGCACGCTTTGAACACTCGCACCAGATGACTGAGTAGGTGATCCAGACCCCACTGAAGTAGGGCTGGGAGTACCCCGTCAGGTCCGGGCGATTTGAAGGGGCTAAAGGATTTAATGGCCCATGCCGTTTAGGTCTTATTCACAACCTTCTTTGCAATTTCCCAGTCAGCCTCTGTCGGTGATTGGCTTTTGGTGTCAGTCCAATCGAAATCAGAGACTCTTTGGCTATCGGGAAAGTGTGTATGTAGCAGTATTTCGGCAGATTGTGAGAGGGTATCTGTGTATGACCCATCCTCTCGACATAAGCTGCCGGGCTGCTGATATGGATCTTTTGCGATGATCTTGTTTAGCCTAGCCGCGGTGGTTGTCTCAACCTCGCTGCAGAAGGCTCTCCACAACTCGCGTTGTTTCTTGCGGATTGCTCTCTTGAACTCTGACCGGTGCGCCTTAAACGCTGTCCAGTGGTCGTCCTTCTTGGAGTTTTGCACTTTATTATAGAGCTTTCTTGTCTCTCGCCTTAGCTGGTCGAGTTCTTCGCACCACCAGGGCGTTGCTCGAACCCGCAGTCCAGCCGTTCTTAGCGGACATGACAGCTCATATGCGTTTATGAGGGAGTTTTGCAGCTCAGTAGCATACAACTCAATTTCCTCAGTAGTTGTTAACTCTTCTTTGTTGGAAAGTCCCTTCAACACTTCAGAATCCATGGATGTTAACAGGTGATCTAGAAAGACCATCCTGTTCGCATTCCTAGGATTCCTATATTGCTTGGGTTCCATTGCTTTAGCCTTTAATTTAAAGGAAATCCATCTGTGATCTGACATTGTCAGTTGGTCGGACACTTGCCATTCACATAAGTAATTAGAAATGCTTAATGACGCCACGGTAATATCAATTACCGAGTTGCGGTGGGGTGACACGTAAAAAGTAGGGACATCCCCGCGATTAAGTATTACTAAATTTGTATCAATAAGATAGTCTAATAGAGACTTACCTCGATTGTTGCAATCTCTACTGCCCCATGCCTGATGATGGGAGTTGGAGTCGCACCCAATGATGAGGTGTTTCTTTTTTTGCTCGCAATAGTTCACCAGATCCAACATCCTTCGAGAAGGTGGTAGTTCCGGCGAATCGATTGGGAGGTAGATTTACGCTAAAACGACATCTTTTGGGCCATCTCCTAAGTCGCAGCTCGTACGAACTGCTGTCAGGTCGCAGTCGCTGTACTGCGGCAAAAGGTTGACTTGGATATTGCTAGGTATGTAGATACATGTCCTGCTTTTATTTGTGGAACTACCTGTGAACATAGTCCCGTTTAGTTTTGTAAAACCTCGTATAGAAGATTTTACTAACCAGGGCTCTTGTATTAGAGCTATAGTGTCCTTGCACTTGTCAAGTTGGCGGCATAGTATTGCCACTGCCTCCCGACAATGCTGCAGGTTTGCTTGGAGAAAGCTCCACCCTACCAAGGAAGCCATTTGGCCTACCTTGGAGGGTTTAGTCTTTCTCTACATTCACAGCCTCCGTTGCCGGGTTTTCGCCCGTCTCCATGGGAGTTAAGGAGGCTGTTTCAGTTTCCTTAGATGCAGATTCGTCGTCGAACTTCTACATCTTAACTTTGAAAAAGGTGAACTTATAGTTTAACATTTTAGCTGCTGCAAACTCAATTTCTTTGGTTGTATCACTAATATTTTCTAACCAAAATTAACTTTTCAGTATCTCTTAATAACTAGTATTATATAGTATAAATACCTTACTTTCAGATGGAATCTATAGAATAATAATTTCATCATTGCCCACCCTGTATTGGGCATTGACGTCATTGCCCGGACAATGATGTAAAAACCACATATGAAATTCTAAATGTCAACATTGCCCAAAATGCACGGTCATTGACGTCAATGCCCAACTAAGCTGGGCATTGACGTTATTGTCCGGCCATTGACGTTAATGGCCGAATTGTCCTCATTGACCGTAACATATATACTATTTTTCACAATTTCGCTGAAAATGCTGAATTACATTGGTTAATAACTAAATTTGAGATTTTCAAATTGCAATAACTCGAAAACGGCGCTAGATATAAAAAAACTAAGCAAAAAATTTCCTCGTTATAGTAATTTTCCAGCGATTCGTCGTAAGAAGCCATATGCAAAATTTCTGATCAATAGTGCGCAATAATGGAACGGGAAAAATAGTATTACTTTAGTCCCGCAAAAGCGGCAGTAAAGTGAGCACTTTACTCCCGGAATTGTGAAAAAATTATTTATTACAGATATCATAATATATCGTCGGTTTAGAAGTAAAACTCACTAATGCCCGTATTCATCAACTACAAATAGCACTATTTGTCGAATAAAACCAGTATTTTGCATTGTAATATGTCATTTTATTCGACAAATAGTGCTATTTGTAGTTGGCAAATACGGGCATACGTCACATTTCTTACAAAAATTGGTTTTGAACATTTTGTGGAACAACGTGTAAAATTTTACGTAGGAAAGTCTGCTTGAAAAGTATTTGTGAAATTCTTGATTGAAAAACTAAATTTTATGGTAAAAAAATGTGTTTAAATGTCTTAAAATGTAGGATTTTATTTATGCTACTTTTTTACTTCTAAACCGAAGATTTACTTCTAAACCGAAGACCTTGCGTCCGAAGAGGTTATTCTGGAGAGTTGGAAAATCCCTGAAAATTGGGTTTTTCCTTTCCTTTAATTAGACAGTGTAATTGAGTCGCATATTAATTGCTAGTCAACGCAATTATAATGTGCTAAGTGGTAACTAGAGTCATTTTATTTGCTTTCTTTTTTACTTAAATATAAAAAGTGATTATGAGAGACAAAGACTACAAACCAATAAAAAAAGAAATACGATGTACTGATAAATTGATATTGCAAATGTATGTAAAGTTCTAGATTTAGTTGATTTATTTTTTATGTAAATTTACATTATGAAACTTGCATATAGTAGCAGGCATTTTATCGATGATGTATTGGGTTTGCGAAACATGTGAAATTACAATTTGGGAGAAGACCTTTTGATAATTATTCTATTTAATTAAATTTAAGTTAAATTTCTTTCGAATAGTTATCCCAAAGTCCTGTGGACTTCAGGACTGTAATCAGATTATTTACCTTAAATGTACAACTTTGATCTGAACCATTCTGAACCACTGGACGTTACACAAGTATAACTTCGGAAAGATTTGTGAAGAATTTCCATTTATTGCCCTAAGCTCTCAGAACTTTGTCTTAAATAGACAAAGTTAAGTGTTGGCTGTAATAACAAAGTGAGTGTTATATCAACAGTTACTCTTCTTATGGTTGTTTTCCTCTTTACCCACATTTCAGGTTTTTTACCAGGAAAGATAACCTTTCTTTCGGCATTCATAAGTCTTAATTACTTAATTAAATTCGTTAATTTCCCGATTATAATCTAGTCCTTATAAGTGAATTACAACCATGTGTATTCCAATATGGTAAATTAAACAATGCTCAAGGCAATTTAAATTTTGTCTGATCATTCTGCTTAATTAAATGCAGTTGCAATCAACAAGTCATTTGTTTTATTAACATACAAAAGTCAATGTTGTAGAATACCGCAAAATACGAGCACACATTTTGAATAAAAATTGTGGAAGTGCATAAATACATATTTTATTACCGAAAAGTAGTAAACAATAAATATTCAAAATGTTTTACAACTTGTTTGATTCATCTGGTCTGTGTGGTGATTATTCTAATTAGCCTATACAGGTGGGATTATGCTGTTATCTATATTAGTGCAAAAACACTATCCAACCTTTCAAAATTGCATAAATTCAACTTTTACTTTCATTTTAAAAATATTTTTCCAGCAAATTTATTATAAAATTATAATTTTTAATTTAGGTTTTATGTTATAATTTACGAACTTGCGGACAACTGATTTTGTAATTAGTTATTTATAAAATGATTCTTCTCTTATGAAGAAGCAGGTTTTCCTCTACTCAAATGCGCACTTCTTGCAGTTACATAATATCCTGTATAATTATTAATAATTTATTAATTACAATTCGATATTACGATCACCTCATAGGAACAATTAGCTATCTACCTTTTTTTGTACAACAGAAACAATAAAAATCATGGTTACATTGATTCTCCATTACATCATATTTCTGTGAAATGCCAAGAGAAGTAAGTTGTCGTTAAAAATGTTTCATTTATAAACAAATTTCTTGATCGTTGCAGTGATCGTTAGACAGCTTCAGTACCCAATAAATTTTGCTATATTATACTGCGTTAATTGGCTGCACTAATCAACCAGATCACCTGTATTGTTGCTTTCAGTGTTCATTTGGTATTATTTGTTTCAACAGCAATAAATTATCGATTAAATTATCCTATAAAGATGTCGACTTATACGGTAAGAATTACCTGTTTTTAATTATGAATTTTAAATAATATTAGTTTTTTATGTTTTTAATAATTTCCTAATTAAGTATCTAGTTTTCCCATTGTGGAATCGCCCCGTTACTCTTAATAATTATTATTATATACTCAACAGTCTATCAGTTTTTAATTTTGCAGCACCTGTTCCCGACAATCCACTTATAATAATTAGTATAAATAAACAAAATTGTTTAACATTTTTTTCAATATCTGGTTTTATACCTTTTATTATCTTGGTTTTGCTTCCCAAGCCAGAAGACACCAACAGGTATCTAGAAGCAAACAAACACGTTTCAAGGTTTTCCAATAATTTAAAAACTGTTTTCAGTGGAAACATTCCAAAATAAAAAATTACTTAAATTTTTTGAATTATTTTTTGTGGAAAGTCAGCTAATTATTTATTTGAGTCGATTTCCACCTCTTAATTTTGTGTGGGGTACACTAATACAGTGGGGTACAATAGGACACGGTGTTTTTTTGGTTTAAACTTTTTATATAACATTATTTTGTTATTTTATTTCAAAATGCCTTTAGTGTAATGAGAGCCTGATTATCTCTTAAATGATATTATTTTTGTTTTGTAATACAAAAGAATAACAAAAAAATCAAAATATAACGAACGTTATGGTAGATAACCTTTGACAGTGAATAATATTTATTAAAATAATTCACACCAGTCAAGTTCGATTTGATGGTCAAGGTAATTGTCATAACACTAAAAAGTCAAGGTTGAAATTACAATAACAAATGAGATAAATACTACGAAAATATTAATTCTTTCCTAGCTCGCATTTGGTGAAAATTAAAGATTTCATACCTGCAAGTGAATTCCTGCGTAGGTTTAGAAAGCACTGCAACTGATTCGGTGAAATTTCAAGAGAAATTTTATGTTTCACTTAAATACAACACTTGACTACTATTTATTAATTTATTTAATATCGGTTTTCGTAAATCTGGCTCCCCTTCCCAAATTACTATGAATTGATACAAGTATTTTTATTTTTTCTAGGTGTATACATGTGTTGGAATTATTCTCATTTTAAGCCAAATTGTAACCTCGCAGTTTCGAGAACCTGATCAATATGCAGCTACGCAAATTCCAAGAGATCCAAAAGTAGTGAGAAACGTTTTGGGATATAATAAGTATGATGATGGAAGAACTGTACAGGACACCAATCAAAACGTAGAATATGGAAATAATTGGGAACAGTTTGACAACCAAAAGCTGCCTCCAGCACCTATTTATTACAATAAACAATATTAAAATGTTAAGAATTTGATTTAATGCCCATATTTCGAATACTAAAATCAATTTAAAACAATTTTATATTTTTACAGAATAAATAATAAAAAAGCAAAAATAAATATCTATGAAATAATTTATTATAACATCAATATACTATAATTTAAAAAAACATGATAGGCAACCTATCGTACATGAAAATACTCATGACACTTGGAAAATTCAAAATGTTAAAGAGAAATCATAATTTATGATAATATAAATTCTAGCAATAACAAACATGTGGCTTATTGTAATTATTTTCACTGCTAGCCAAACCATTAACACTACAATAATCAAAACTGTGTTTGAACTTTTGAATTATTTAATAATCAGCAAAAGGAAATTTCGTTTTGAATGTGTTATACGAGTTTTGGTAATTGTGTGAATCAGGTTGATGATGTCAATAATGATGATAAGGATAATTCCATGAGGAATGATGATGAAAATTGGGTGTAGTGTGATAATTGTTGTCATAGAAGTCATGATGATAATCGTGTTTTTGAGAATTGAGAATGTCACTTTGATGCTGGTGATGGTCATCCGGACCATGGTGGTAATCATGATGACCATGGTGGTAATCATGCGGATGATGGTGGTAATGGAAGTCATGATAAAATTCGTCTTTATGATCTTTGTGTTTATTTTCTTTATCTCCTTGAGGATGATAATGGTGAGGATTGTGGTGGTGATAGAAATCATTATGAAAGCCATGTTCGGAAACTTTGTGTTTACTTTCATTTTCTTTTTTATGGTCTGGGTGATGGGGATATTCGTGTGGATTATCATGATGATGGAAGTAATGGTGAAAATCATTTTCATGACCTTTCTTTTCATCATTTTTCTCTACAGTAATCGTTGATTCATTAAGTGTGTTTTCCGTTTGAACCATGGTTAAGGTTTTATTGTTTTCAGTTTCTTCTGCAGATGTTATTGATTGGTTAAATGTATTATCTGTTTCTATCACTGTTAAGTTTTTCGTATCATCAATTTGAACACTTATGGTTTCTGGTGTGCTATCCTGAACTTGATTATTGTTATCATCTTGATGATTTTCTATTATTGGAATTACTTTTGTATCATTTTCAGTTTCATTTTTGCAGGGATGGTCATGCTCATACTTATGTTTATGTTCATGCTCATGTCCATACTCATGTTCATGCCCATGTTCATGTTCATGTTCATGTTCATACCCATGCCCATGTTCATGTTCATGTTCATGTTTATGTCCATGCTCATGTTCTTGTCTATGTGCAAACTCCTTTCTATGCCAATGCTCGTAGTCATCATCGCAGTTATGATGAGGAGCCGCCTCATGAGCTGTCTGATTATTTTCATTACCACGTTCTACAGTAGTTATTGACGTATTAAATGTATTGTCTATTCCAATCATTGTTAGGGTTTCATTTTTTCCCGTTTCTTCAGCAGTAATTATTGATTCATTAAATGTATTATCTGTTTCTATCACTGTTAAGTTTTTCGTATCATCAATTTGGACACTTATGGTTTCTGGTGTGCTATCTTGAAATTGATTATTATTTCCTTCTGTGTGATCTTCTATTATTGGGATTTGTTCTTCATGCTTTGTTTCAACCACAGTTTTATTTTTTTCATATTCATTTTCATGCTCGTGCTTAGGTCCATACTCATGTTTATGTCCATAACCGTGTCCATACCCATGTCCATAGCCATGTTCATGTCCGTAATAATGGCCATGTTCGTGCCCATGTTCGTGTCCATGCTCGTATCCATGCTCGTGCCCATGCTCGTACCCATGCGGATGCTTATGTCCATGTGGATGCCCATGTTCATGTGGATGTTCGTGTCCATGTGGATACCCATGTTCATGTGGATGTCCGTGCTCATGTGGATGCCCATGTTCATGTGGATGCTCATGTCCATGTGGATGCTCATGTCCATGTGGATGCCCGTGTTCATGTGGATGCCCATGCTCGTGCGAATGTTCATGCCAATGTCCATCATTGTGCTTATCAAAATTTAAAGGTTTTTTTTCAAAATCACCACCATGGAAATCATCTTTGTGATCTTGACCGCTATGTTCTCTAGTTTCTTGTACAGTGATACCCGATTGTTTATCATTTTCTAATTTAACAAATGTTAGTAGACTTTCCGTAGTTTCAGATTTTGAAATGACTTCTGCTGCATTATTTTGATTTAAAACGTTGGTATTTTTGGATTCTAAGTTATTATTAGGTTGCAGATCTGAACCTCCTAAATTGGTTTCATTTTTTTGATTACTTATTAATAAATCATTGGGAACAAGTTTAACTGGGCTTGCATCATCATCCTTCATATTGTCAACTTCATCATCGATTGTAATTTCAACTTGTTCGGTATTACCTGGATATTGCGCTTCAGTTTGATAAAAGTTTACCACAAATATCAGCCCAGCAATAATTAAATACTGCAACAAAATAAATAAACATTAATTTTACAGTAACTGACAAACAATAGTATTAGCTAAATTATTTTTTGTATAATATATTATATTGCGAAGTACTGGGGTATAAAAATAAGAAATTTCAATTTAGAGTGGAGCTATAAGACTCTAATCAACCTCCAAATATTCACCATTTGTGAAATGGAACGTCATCCAGTGTGAAATGGGATAATTACAAATTATTTTATCAGCACAATATTATAATTAAGTTTCCAATTTTACTTTTACAGATTTCATTTTATTAATTTTTCTTTCAATTAAATAAAACTCAACTAGGTGAAACTCAAAACTTTACTTTACATCAAATCTGAGACGCAATATTAATACTTTTCACGGAACCTCCCGCAAAAGCGTTAGTCCACTTCGACGGACCTGGCAGAAAAATGTATTGTTCATTTTAGTACCAACTTAAAATTTGTCGGCTCAAACGATCAAATTCAAATATTTACACAAAAAAATTGCAAAACAAGTTTAAAATACATAAATAAAATTCAATCTCAAAAAAATAAATTCAAAATATTTTTTTTTCTTTGCCCGACCATTGTTAAATAATTGGTGGTTATCAAAGGAAAACCATTCAGGTTGTGATCCAAAATCTGAAATAAAAGCTCTTTTCATCGAATGGATTTCCACATAATTAACTTTTTCGCAAAGGAATGTTCACTCAGGAATTCATCGAAAGCACTTAAAACACACATTTTTTGTATTTAACCATATATGTTGGTCCTGGTGCTATAGCTGTCAGTCCATCCTTATTAAATATTTTGTCCATAATAACTTTTTTGTCTTCATTTTGCTTCCTATTTCCTTCAATAATTTCTAATTTCTCGGTCTCGTTTTTGTATCATTTTTAAAATTTTCTTTAATTTCATGTTGCGAGTTGTTTTCATCAACAATGATAATTTCTCATTTTTCAATTTTTAATGCATTTTTGGCTTTATCATCATTTTCTATATTTTCTTTCCGTTCCACTTTTCATTCAATAAATAATACTAAATTTTCATCATCGATTTCCAAATTCCGGATTTTATACTCGGATAAGTACATGTGTGTCATTTTCAAAATTGTTGTTTTTTCCTGTTGTTCGTATTTTTCTATTTCCAGCTGCTCATTCTCTTCTTCCGGTTTACCAGCATAATTTTTCATTATTTGTGTTTTATTATTTTCTTGTTCTTCATCCTCTTACTTTTCTTCAATTATCTTTCCAAAAGATTCCTTTAATTTCTTTCGTGTATCTGTCGTGTGCTTTTAACAAAATGATCTATTTCGTCTATTTCATCTAAACGTCTCATTAAAAGTTATTAACAAATTTTTCTGCCAACTTACAACGTTGACGCGGTAATCACAAAATTATCAAACAAACAACAAAATACAATTTAAATTCACAATTAATAATTATAAACAAAATTCGTATTTATAAAAATCAAGAATAAAACTCAAATTCAAAATAATTTTAGCTATATAATTTAGCTATAAAACAAGGCAATCATTAGCTTAGTAAGTTAGCGAAACAACTACTAACTCTAAGGTACTAGAGAATATTTTATCTTAAAAAGATAGATCATTCCACTGAAGCCAGAAACATTTTTTTGATTTATTAATTTATAACCTCTCCAGTTCTTGCAAGGTATGATGCCTAAGAAAGAAGGTTAAACATTTTCAAAATAATTTTTACATTTGTTTGGGGGAGGGGTCTAAAATCTAAGGTACCCTTTTTGGAAAGAACGGTAGGTCAAAAAAAAAACAATTGGCGGGGTTGACACTACATCGCCCCTGTATCATCAGAAGGAATTTGAAGGGAGTTGTATCTTCGTTGATGCAACAAGATGAATTGTGATGTGAAAATGCTCAACTTATGGGGGAAAACTACAGTTAGTAGGGGAGATCAAATATTTGGGCTTAACTCTAGACAGCTGGCTGACCTTCACACAATACATTAAAACACAACGATCGAAGCAATCAAAAATGGTTTTATGGCTGTACACCAAAGTTGTGATATCCACAATAACACATGCATCTCTTATCCGGTAGCACCAAGCCAAGAAAAAAGGGTAGTATTGCAATGTTAAACAAGCTGCAAACACTTGTCTGTCTAGCGATAACGGGAGCAATGGCAACAACGTTTACAGCAGCCATGGAGGCGCTTTTCGGGCATTTTCCTCTTCATTTGGAAGTAGAGTAAAGGCTCTACTAGCGGCATACAGGCTAACAATAAATGATCCCGGAGGAGTGCTCCCCAGAGAAGGTTTTCATACCATGATCTTCATCTTCATTTAGAGTAACAACATGCTATGCATGGAATCTGACAGAACTAGCACTGGAAGAAACTTCCAAAAACCTTCTAGGGTTCTCAAACATAAAATGAAACATCTGGTTTACACATGGATTCAAAACTAAATCAGCACTGGAGCAAGGATTAATGGACATAGAGGAAATGACCTGGAGAACTTCAACAAATAAGCGGATCTGTATCAGGATCGATAACCAAGCAGCACTAAATGTCTTGAAAGGAGTGGAAATACAATTCAAGGTTGTAAATCACTGTTTTGATGTGGTAGTGGCACTGGAACAACAGAACAGCTTAACGTTGAGATAGGTGCCTCAGCGCCTAGATTGCTGCAAAACAATGTCTAGTAGGAGCAAAACCAACTTGCAAGATATCATATCTGCCTTCAAAAGGGATTATAAAGGAACTACTAAGTAAACAACATCTTCATATGATTATATATGTCAAGGCAATCGCGGATATTCATTTGAGGATCCTCTAACGACAAAAGAAAACACGAAATCGTCAAACTGAGTAGACCATAGTTGAAGAAGTGTGACTACTTACAGAACACTGCTGTCTGAATAAACACCACAATATTATTCAGGTTGTGGAGGATCTCACATGTCGGAAGTGTTTGGAGAAAGAAGTAACTTTACATCATGTATTATTTGTATGTCTAGCCCTAGACTTATTCGACAACCGAGGAATTTTATTAAGAAAGCAAAGCCGATGGAGTAAAACTTGGTACGCGGGGTACAATAAGCCTAGAGCTTTAGTTCATCAAAATACATTATCAACAGAATAAGTTGAATAATAAATGCAAATTGACTTACATTAACTTTTTGTGGTTTTGAAAATAAGACAAAAAATAAAATCAAATATTCACAGCACCACAGCAATATAATTTAAATTGGAATAAATAGGAAATTTATTCTGAATGTTAGTTTTATTATATCAATAAATAATAACAAATCAAGTTTGAGAAAAATTCTAGTCAAATTTAGTATTTTGAAGAAATTAATTAATTTAATTCTAAATTTTAATAATTACAAGGTCAAAATTGTTGGTAGATAAATGACTGGGTGTCATTTATGTTTGAACATACATAATTTAAAAATTTTGGATATTTTAGTAGGATTTTATATTTTCTTATTAGATGCACCCAGAAATTTTTAAATTTCATGTCACAGGAATATAATAGCCTTTTAATAATATAGTAAATTTGAAAGTAAATATTCGTGTAAATATTTTTTTTAATTGAATCAAATTGCATCAATTCATTTTATGTCAATTTGGTCTAGCGTCTTGTCCGAGTAACCCTTGAGGTGGATTCGTCTTGCGCAGCATAGGTTTATGCCGAATAAATGCTTTTTATAAAATAAATAAAAAATGCTAATTACTTTTGGACCGAATTGGTCATACGTCGAATAGGGTTTGGGCTGAACTAGCTGCATCAAATTGCTAGTACCAAATAGGTTGCACCAAATCGCTCGCACCGAACTGGTCTCGACCCAATTTTTACATGATACCAAATATATTTGTTCTTCATTCGGTACACACTTCTAGTATAAACACAATAATTATTGGAGTTATAAAAAAAAGTATTTCCCAAATGCGTGATAAATAAATGGATTACGTTTATAAAACGTGTTTTGTGCACTTGAGGATCTCTTATTTAAGAAAGCCTTAAGGAACGACTATATCCTTAAATGCCATTCGTTTGTTCGAACATGTGGTACATAGTAAATATACGCACAATAATAATATAGTAAGACATGATATTATATTAATGAAAGTAATTTTCAGTTATTCAAAAAAACTCTTTGCTACTTTTAAATCTACAAGGACATCGGCTTCTGTGTTTTGTTTATAACTAATAATGCATTTTTTTTAAATAAAAATTTACGTGTTGAAATTTCCAAGTTAATATTACCTGATATCAAGAATCAAGCTATACGAAAATGCTAAAAATTATTTAAATAAACGTAAAAGTTGAACTGACGATGGCGTAAGCATTATACATTTTATGAATTCTTAAAAAATAATTATTATAAAAATTAATTATACAATTTTTAATTTTATGGTTTCTAGTTAAAATATATATCAATTATTAATTACTTACTTTAATTTTACTCATATTTTTATATCACTTTGCCAATTTGTCAATTGTATTAACACTAAAAGGATAGATGCAAAATAGCCTTTTATACAAACTAACTTGAAAGATTGAGAACCGGATTGGAAGAGGTTAAGCTACAATTGACAATAAACATGCGCAATATTTTTAAATATTTTATACAACACCAAAATATTTAATTAAAAGAAATCAGCATAATTTGAATAAGTACAACGAATGGAAAAAATTAAATTTTACATTTTCATTATTTATCTTCATCCGATACATTAGAGATGGTCATTGGCGGATAATAAGGATAACCTGGATAATGTGGGTAACTTGGATAATGTGGATAATTCGAAAAACTTGGATAATCGTAAAATTTATGTTTCCGAACTTCTTTGTGCTTTGAATTTTCACTGCAGGGTTTCATTGTAGTGGTTGTTGGACTATCTTCGCCACAATTATGATAATTATGTTCATGATGGTAATCATGATGATGGTAATCAGTATGTGGAACATTATAATGATGGTGATCAATATGTGGAACATCATCATGGTGATGGTGATGATATATTATGTGGTGGTAGTGATGAACTACGTGGTCATATTTCTTATGATGATCTTCTTTATGATGAGCTACTGACTCTGTAGTATTATTACAATTATTATTATTTTCCAGATTAGGTTTCATTGTTGTTAAATTTTCAATAATGCTATTTGAATCTCTTGTAACGTCTACAACTGTTTGCTGCTCTTCTGTTGA
Source organism: Cantharis flavilabris (assembly GCA_949152465.1). Lineage (NCBI taxonomy): Eukaryota > Metazoa > Arthropoda > Insecta > Coleoptera > Cantharidae > Cantharis > Cantharis flavilabris. The sequence goes on from OX424435.1 coordinate 91,055,973, forward strand.
ATTTGTTTCAATTTGTGGTACGATTAACGGATTATTTTCAAGGCTTTCAACAGTGGCATTTGAACCTCTATCAATATCCAGAACTGTATTCGAACTTTCTGTTAAATTTAATATAATCTCTGGTTTGGTTGATTCTTCATTTTTATGGCTTTCCACAGTCGCATTTGAATCTCTATCAATATCCAGAACTGTATTCGAACTTTCTGTTAAATTTAATATAATCTCAGGTACTGCTGGTGTATTAGTGTTGTGATCCGTAGGGGTCTGTTGAGTACTATTTCCACTTTCTTCAACTTCTAGAACTGCTTCTGTCATTTCAACGGTACCAGTGGTAGACGTGGTCGTTGTTTCAGTTACATGGTCTATTGGTACCGGAAGGTACTCACGATTAGGCGGAAGATACTCACGATTAGGCGGAAGGTACTCACGATTAGGCGGAAGATATTCACGACTAGGCGGAAGATATTCCCGATTAGTCGGGAGGTAGTCACGACTAGGTGGTTTCTTTACAGACTGGGATTTTTTTTTTCGATTCTGGAAGTTATCCTTAACATTTTGATTTAATGCTAGTATACTTTCTGTTGCTGTATTTTGAAGCCTTCCAATATGGCGCTTTGTCACAGAATTTCCTATTTCGTCATTAACGAATTCTGTAATATGTTGAACCGTATCATACCGTTCGTGTTTTTCATTTGGGTGAATTGTAGTGTGGTTTTCTTCCTTGCTCTTGCTCATTTGCTTATGCGAATCATGGACATTTTTATTATTTTGAAAAGTAACATGATCTAAGGCATCCGCTCCAAATTGATAAAAGTTTACCACCAAAATTAATGTAGCTGCAATGATCGACAACTGCAATAAAATATTTATTCATTAAACTGAATTAATTATTTGTATGCTCAAAAACATTTTTAAAACATAAATTTTAATTACTTAAAACATCTCCAGTTTAAACAGCTGAATTCCAATATTATAGTGAATTTTATTATAATTTTAAATTAAATACCTAATTAGTTTTTTATACTAATGCTAAAACTAGATTGTTAAAACATAAATAGTTCGTTCTCAGCACCATAAAAGTTTACTTTAAAGTATTACTCAAAGGCTTAGAATGAATTAATTTTTTTTACGAATTAATTATTTTGTACAATATTAACTTATTTAATAATTATCTCATTATTTGTGTATTGCAAAACTTACTTTTAAACGATTCATATTCTACTTTTTCAATAAGTACAACAGCTTAGCCACTAAATTTTAGACTAAAACTTTAAGGACAAAACTTATGTTTTTATAGTCAACATAATAATAAAAAACCGGATTATAACAAAATGAACATTTTGTCTTTATAACTAACGTTTCTTTCAAAATTAGCGATTCATTCAGATTTCATACATCCAAAGGTAGCATATTGAAAAATACCTTACTGGCTTTTTTTGTCTCAGGTTAGTTTGAAAGGAATTTATACTAAATAGTAGATATTTAGCACTTCATCACATGTTTTTTACTAAAGTAAATGAACTGACAACTCAAAGTTCTTCAAAGAATGTGGCTTTGGTAATTATACCAACCTCGTATCAAAGTTATACCGGGTTCCTCCTCAGGCTTCTTACCTTTGCGTTTCAGTCTCTAATAATAAATTTTTAGATCATATCTCAAAATCTTGTTGCAAATATGTTTATTTTTCTTAAACTTACTTTTCTTCCAAAGATGCATATGTATGTTTATTATGATTATCTTTTGGTATTCTTCTATAAGTCTTATACTGTATAATCCATTTTTTTACCAAGATTATTTTACCTTCCGAATCCCCTTCGTATTCTTCCAAATTCTTATTGTTTTTTTTGTAACACCACAATATCTATTTTGTACTTTTCTACTTCCCCAATCAATATGGAAAACGAAATATTATGAATTTTGTTCTAAGGGTGGCAGTTAGAGGGCTGAATTGCTATGGCGTATTCTTAGGTTTGATTACAAATCAAGTGCACCGGATTCTTTCTGCGTTCTTCATAAGCTGCTGACAATGTCGTTGAGACATTAAAAGGGCTGTAACCTTCTCGTACTAAACTGTATGTCCCCTTTTTTGAGAAATTATAGCTTGTGGAGCGATAGAAATAGAAGCAAATGCCTCAAGATATTCAAAAATCTTTAAATCTTCACCATATTCAATGTTTGCAGAACGCTCTGCTGTAAATATCTGGATCAACGCAATTATGTATTTCCATAGTTAAATTACTTAAAATTTAATTCAGTAAAACACAAAAATTAAATTGCAGAACAATTGGTTTGTATGAATAATTAATGGGAGGTTGTTTGTTTGCTAAATTCTCAGTAGCCGATTGTTTTAATTGGTTAATTTTTCTTTAATTAGTAAATTTGTAATATTAATTTACTTACATTAGGTAATACAGTCATATTGCTTAAGATGAAGAAAGAAGACACTCACTCACTGTATGCTACACTAAAAGATTATAATAAATATCGATGCTTTTATATAAACCCAAGCACTTCTTTCGTGTGACGTGATTCGAGTTCAACTATTATACAGAATTAATTGAATTTAATTAACAAACTGTTTTCTACCTCACCGAAGAACCAAGCGGTCTGATTATACATTGTATTATAATATGCAAGTTCAATGAAATTAGCTTTACGGATAAACCATTTTAAGATTGGGATAAACCAGAAATTCCAATTATGCAAATATTCATGTTATGTACTTTTATTTATTTATACTATTAATTACTGTATATTTTCTGATTGGATTATTCGATGATGCTTCTTCGAAGCCGAAACTTATCAATCACAATTATAATAATTTTATCAACAATAAGAGTAAAATTTAGTTTTACTATTTCTAAAACAATCTACTTGGCATAGGTTTATCAATAAATAACTTTTAAATAAGTAATACATATAAATTCAATTGTTGCCTAAAAGAAGTTGTGCTTTTTGTAAATATTTTCATTGGCGTAGTCTGTAGGTATACTTGGGGTATAAATTGAAATAATAGATTTTATTGGATTAGAACTACAGAAAAAACTGCAAAAAAATTAAGCAATAATTTTTCATTTGGTTCAAGAGAGTTGAAGATTTTGTAAATTTACAACTTTGCTGTACCTATAGCAAGGTTATTCAGGTTGTCGGTTTTTGTGATTAACTACGACTATTAATTAATATTATAACTTTATCGGTCATTAACCACGACCGAATGTTTAATTTCTTGGTTTAGGGCAATAACTTTTATTTTTTTTAATATTTTTATTAATGATTGACATTTTAACTCATCAGCTAGTAGGTGTTCCTCACGAATGATTCATGGGACGTCCAGTGTTTATTCCTAAAAATTTACTTTTATTGCATATTTAGGTTTGCTATAATTGGTACGGTATTTCCATACCAAGCGGTAAACAAAATGTGTTCCCAAGTATTTTATTTCTTCATTTTTGTGGTTTTCCTTAATTGTTTCGTTGTTAGATATTACATTTTTGCTGATTGTGTAGGGTTGGGGTTTTACTTTATTTCACTGGATGATTCTAAAAATACTCCTTAATACTCAAACTTAATTGAAATGAACTTACGAATAAGAAATTTCAAGTAAAATATGTGGTTTTTATATCATTTATATTGTGGTGTTTCAAACATCAATTATAATTTTATTTGTTAAATTATGAAGATTTTGTTTATTTTTGTTATTTTATTTAATTTTGTAAATAATTTTTGAATTTTGCAAAGGCCCTCCAAAGAATTTTAAGTTGACGACAATTTTTTCGGTAGAAGGGACTTTTTGCCAAAGTTGGCAAGGAGAGCCGACGTATTCCCGACGCTTTTTTAATTTTTGAACATTTTGACCAGTTTTTGACATATTTTTGTAAATTGATTTAAATTTGTGCGATTGGGTTGTTTTTTTTTACAAATAAAATTATTTTGGTGAGCTTTTGATTATTTTGATTGTGCGATTTATCCAAATTTTTCATATTGGATTGGATATTAATATTATTTTGGACTTGGATGTTGGAGATTGCAATTATTGTTGTAAATTTGGAAAGTTGAAAATTTGTTCAAGGGAACGCGAACGTGTGTTGAATCGATGTGAGGCCTGGCGGCTTATCGCCACATGAAGTTGGACGATTATTTTTCCATTAACCCATTTGTTCCCACAACATTTTTTTTTTAATTTTTTTAAAACAAATTTCAGTTTCTTATTAAAAATGGTGTTAAAAAACAGAATTGATTTTATTTTGCACAATATTTCAAAAATTTTAAGTAATATATAGGTGTACTCATATAAGTACAACGGGAATATAGGCACGTTACACAAGACATAAATTTTTATTTTATTTTTTTATATTTATTCATTACAAAGTATGATATTCAATAAAACAGTCTCTTTCCAGGCAAAGTGTTGCATTACATTTGATACAAGCCCATCTTGATCGCAGGTGGCATTTGCGACAACGTAATTGCTTTTCGATTTTTTTGGGGAAATGACCACCTTCGCTTTGTACAATGCTATTTGGTACAGTGCTTGAGTGTCTAGAATGTGCTGCCTTCTCAAACACTCTCATGTAGTGCCGGGCAATATTTCTTATAAAATTGAGCAAGTCTTCGGTTCCACCTGCTAATAAATGTAACCGCCAAGCGTTCACTACGGCCACATTCAACATATGCGTCCAAAGAGGCCACCACCACTTCTTACCTTGGATAGATACACGGTAATTATTGACACTTTGGTCCAGTAAGTCTACGCCTCCCATAGCAGAATTGTAACTAGCAAACAGATGTGGTTGTGGGACATCAATTTTTTCCTTCCTCTCTTTTGACCAACGTTTTACTTTTGCTAGAGGCTGAACACTGTCATAATTGGTCATCATAGTCACGATACTATTATCCTTCCACCTAACTAGAAGCAGACTATTTTCTTTGTCATACTTGAAGGAGTAATGTCCACGGTTTTCTTTTTTCATTTGCTTCTGATCTGGCAAAGGACATTTTTTTATCCTATTGTCTCGCACTGTTCCCGTTGCTCGATAACCTGACTGTCGAAGAGTTTTCATCAAATCGTGACTTGTAAAGTAGTTGTCAAAAAAAATAATATGATCCTTCGGTTCTTCTACCACGGATAATAGATCTAAGACAACTCGCGATCCTAAGGGTAGACTCTCTTTTGTAATTTTATCAATATTTTGCTTTGCTCCACAGTACGTATCAAATCGATAGCAGTAACCTGTGGAGCTACAGATCATCCAATCTTTATATCCGAAGCGGACGGGCTTTCCTCGAATAAATTGTTTTGAAGAGTGATGCCCGAAGTATTTCACCATGGCCTCATCGATAGAGAGCTTGTCGTGAAATATGCCCCACTGTGAGAATTTCTTGTTCAGTGTGTCCATAAGAGGGCGCAGTTTGTACATTTTGTCGTTCTTATCAATTTCTTCGTTATTAGCTACATGAAAATACTTTTTTATTTCATAATATCTATTACGCGACATACACTCCCTCACTAATGGAACGGATAAATCCTCATCTACGCACCAATACAATTTTTCTCGTGGTATATGATGATATCCACTAAACAATAAGATACCTATGAATATTTTCATGTCATTTTTGCTCACAGAAAATGAATGATTATTGTGCTGAGAGGCATATCTCTGTGTCTCTACCCTTAGATGTTCTATTACTTCTTCATCAAATAACTTTTCAAATATCTCAACAGGATTCAAAGTTTCTATCTCTTTTTTGATTTTATCTTGTCGATCTATATATCCAGTTCCTTCGTTCATACTTATGTCAACAATATCTTCAGTCCATTGTGGTTCCCTGTTTTCAACTCCTCTCTTTTTCACTGGTGGTTCGCCTAAATTATGACATCTTCGCAACATGGATAACGGAATATTATCTTCCTCATCACTTCCAGTATCCACATTTGAAAACATTTCAACTGCACCAGGGACATCAAATGGTAAAGTATCAGCTCGAATGTCATCTTCGTCTATTTCATCTTCGTCTGTGTGGTAGTCTGGTTCAGGTGGAATGACAACGATATCAATATTTTGTTCATTTTCATCCAAATCCTCTACAGCAGCTTGCAAATTTCTATATCTTCTTCCGTAAAACATATCAGTTGCAATAGGCTTGAAATCCATTGATTTTTCCTATAAAAAATATTTTTGAAAAAACAACTTCATGACCCCAGTGTACTCGTATGAGTACACCTAAATATACAGGTGAACTAAGGAATAGGTGTATATATTTAAAATAATACAAGTGTATAATTGAAAAAGGTACATACCTGATTATCTAATTTTAGTAGAAAAATCTGTTTATGTTTTACATTACTAGAAAAACGTTGAAAAAACTACACTCATACCATGTGCACAATATTTAATGAAAAATAAGGTTAAGTTCTACATTGATCTAAACGACATCTAGCGATAAAATTCTCATGTAACAATTCCATAATGAGTTAAAAACCAAATATTACAATTTACACCAATTTATGAAAGCAAATGGAACTGGAAAAAAATATTTTGATAACTGTACCCAAATGAGTACACCGGGTACAAATGGGTTAATAAAATTTAAATTAAATTTCGATCGACGATTCGGATATTTGGAAGATTTTCTGAGCTGGCCGAACCAAACCAAATTTTAAGTTGGAAAAGTCGGAAAATTACATTTTCCGAAAAAAAATACAAAAAAATTTTAAGATGATAAACTCCATGTAAAAACCCTTATTTTTTCGAAGTTCACCATTTTTTATTTTATTTTTTATTTTCTCAAAAATAACTTCAATTAATTCTGCGACTATTCCCGCTAACCTCAGAGTGGGACTATCTTTATTTCTAATTTTTTTATTCGATTAAAAAAATATTTTTAAATTTTCAAAAATTTTTATTTTATTTTTTTCAAAAACTTTCTTTAGGTATATAATAAAATAAATGCATTTTAACGATTTTCCAGTATTATATACTTAATTTAGAGTCTCAACCTAAAACTGTAATGACTAGCATTGATGTTTGATATAATTAACATTCAATGATTTTGAAAATAATGCAAGAAATCATTTATTAGTTTCTTCTCTGGCGTTTAAATATTTTGTGTTCATTTGAGTTTGAAAAGTTTTTAATATATTATGGAAAGTTTCAGAAAACATAATATGTTTTTAAACATTACAGTGTATTACAGTTGTAGATTGAGACTATAAATTAAGAATATAATACGGTACAATAGTTTAATTGCATTTATTTTATCGTATAAATAAAGTTTTTCGAAAAAAAAAAATTTTTAATTTTGCAAATTTGAAACTTTTTTTCAATTGAATAAAAAATAGAAATAAAGATCGGCCCAATTTAGGATTAGCGGGAATAATCGCAGGATTAATTGAAGTTTTTTTAGAGAAAATAAAAAATAAAATAAAAAATGGCAAACTTCGAGAAAATAAGTTTTTCTTTAAAAAAGGCGAAAATCTCATGGTTTATCATCTTAAATTTTTTTTGTATTTATTTTGTTCTGAAAAGTACTTTTAAAAACAAAAATTTTCAATACAATGCGATCCCGAAAAGTCATTTTTTGAAAAATTATTTATTATTTGAAAATAAAAAAGCCATTTTTTTGAAAAGTTTCTAACTTTTTTTGAGTTGGGTAAAAAAATTTGAAAAAAATCTGAAAACCGTTTTTCATAGGGTAGAAAAAAATGAAAAATTTAATTTTAGTAATTTTTTATATTTACATATATTATTGCTAGTGCTTTTTCAATAAAATTCTATAAAAATTATTTAAAATATACTTTCTTTTTTCCTTTTTTTTTGTCATAATATATGCGACTGAAGATAATAAAAATCGTAGAATAGGGCTTTATATCGCATACTATATTATATTTTTGTATTTTTAAATTTTCATGAAGTAATATTCTTTTTTCTTCGTTTTCAAATATTCTCTGCGGACAAGGAGGTAGGAAAGAGCATTAGCCGACCAAGTGTCCAAATCATACATCCATGCATATTTCAAAAATAGTAAAACAAATCGAATTAGCAATTATTTTTTTTATTTAAATGTAGCAAATATTTGTTAAAACATCCGTACACGGTCAGCGCCTAGATGAGGTGAAAATTAGTTCTCCATGAGTTCTAGTTATACATGGTTTTATGTTGGGTATCATTTATTTTGTCCAAAAACCCTTTTGCGTCGCTTACAACTTGCGTGCCACACCTCTTCTTTCTTAATTGTTTACTTGTTTTTGAGATAGTTGGCATTTCTTTCTTCTGCACGACCCAAGTAACATTTTGTGCTGAATATCAACTGCAAGCACGCTGTGTCAGCACAAAATTCAGCTATTGAGCTGAGTCAGCTGCTGATATTTAGTAACGTCAGAAGCTGAATTGCTATTGATTTGCTAATTTGGCGGCTGAAAACCAGCTGAAACTGTGCTGCGTCATCAGCTGATGTTCAGCGCTGAATATCATCAGAATCAAGGTTTTGAACAGCTGACGCAGCGCAGTTTCAGCTGGTTTTCAGCCGCCAAATTAGCTAATCAGTAGCAATTCAGCTTCTGAATCAGCTGATATTCAGCTTCAGATTCAGCTTTCACCTTATGGAGAAAGAAAAACTTAAAAAAGTTTAATTATTTTAAATTGATTAAATTTATAAATAAAAAGACTACCAACTTTGATCTCGAGATCAATAAGTAGCTGAGCGCAGCCGCTTCAACCAACGCTGCATCTTTTGACATCGTTCTATATACACAGCAAATTAATTACTTAAGTTAATTTAAATAAGTTGGTACTTATTGAATATCATGGCGTCAATCTATTAATATGTTTTTTTTACTCGGACTCTCCGCCATCTGCATATCCAAATCAATTCAATTCATCCAGGTCGACCTACTAAGCCAAACTTTGGTTTCGAATTCGTTCAGGTCGACTGCTAAAGCCAAATTTGCGCGGCAAATACAAATTCAAATAAATAACATTGCAAATTAAATTTAAATTACATTTTTTTGGTTTTCTTAAGCCCTCATTTCAAAAAACTTAAAAACACGCCAAAGTAAGATAGAGTGAACTACCTACTGAGGCTATGACCTTCCGTAACACTCTTTACAAACATTTTTTCCACTGTTTATACTAATAAAAAGCCGTCTAAAACTTGTAAATAATCAACAATGTTAATTATGTTTTATTTTGTTTCAACGCATCTTACTCGAAAAGCCTAATGTCGGATAAAGAAAATTTTTAAACAAAAGTTGTTTATTTTCTTACACAAAATATGATTCTGCTAAAAAATATAAGATGCCATTTAAAAAGCAAAGTTGACCTTTAAATGACTTTGAAAAGATCAATAAAGTAAAAAAAACAGTTATGCCATATTCATTCCCCCTCGCTATCATACAACTTTTGTCCAAAATATTTTTTAAATCTGACTTTTGGTTTTTGAGATATTAATTGCTGGAAGTTTTAAAATAAACACTCGGTATAACTAGAGCTAATGAAGAAATCAACGCTGATTAATTGATAAAAACAAATTTTTACGAGTAGATACACTTGATTAGGCAATTCAGGCAACACATCAGCTTTAGATTAAATGAAACACTTCACATAAACTCGGATTTAAAATCCGATAAGTCGGATTAGTAAGAAATGCAATAATGCAATTCTTTAAATAAAAATTTACTTGTTTTTTAAAATTTACATTCTATTTAGTGACATGACTATTTATCGACAAATAATAATATCGAACATAATATTATAATTATTGTAATAATTTAATTAATATACAGTTTATAAATAATTCTTAAATGATTATTATAAAAATTAATTATTTAATTTTTAATTTGTATGGTTTGTAATTAGAATATCGCACCCTGAGATGAGAAGTGTCGTAACTTCCAAAAAAAATGTTTTTTGTTTTTGATAGATTCTTATGTATATTTTAACGCTCTTTTGAATGGAATCAAAAACAAAAATTTTTTTTTTGAAAGTTACGACACTTCTCATCTCAGGGTGTGATATTATATCAATAAGAACGCATTAAGTTATGAATTACTTACAATTTGATTCATTATGTAATATCTTTTCTGCAAAATAAATATTTGTAATTACAAAAATTAAAATATTAGCATAATTATTAGAATAAGTAACCGCATTGAAAACAATGTAAAAATTAAATAAGTACTCGTATAATAATCTAATTTGGTAAAATGAGGTATCATCATCGTTTATATACATCCTCATCAGTTATCTTCATCCGGTACATAAGAAATGGCTATTGGTGAATAATGCGGATAAGCTGAAAAGTGTGGATAACTTGGAAAATGTGGATAATATGAATTACTTGGATAACTGTAAACTTTATGTTTCCGAACGTGTTGTTTATGCTTTGAATTATCACACCCACAGCAGGGTTTCATTGTAGTGGTTGTTGAACTATCTTCACCGCAATGATGATAATCAATATGTGAAGCATCATGGTGAAGGTAATCAATATGTGGAACATCATAATAATGGTGATATATGTGGTGGTAGTGATGAACTACGTGGTCGTATTTCTTAAGATGAGCTTCCTCGTGATGGGCTCCTGACTCTGTAATATCACTACAATTATTATTTTCCAGATCAGGTTTTATTGTCGCTGAATTGTTAGTAACAGTACTATTTGAATCTTGAACGCCCTTAAGTGTTTCCTGCTTTACTGTTAAATTTGATTCTATTTTTGTTATGGTTGATGGTTCATTTGTATGGCCTGCCGATTTTGATTCAATCTTTGGTACTGCCGATGAAGTAGTGATGTAATGTATGGGAGTCTGTACAGCAATATTAACATCTTCTTCAGTTATTATATCGTCTGTCGTCATTGTTGGATTGTTAAATCCTAGTGAACTACTAGTTGGTTCAACAGTGGTAGCCGTAGCTGTAAGGGTTGTTTCAGTTTCCGTCATTGTTGGACTCATTAAATCTAGTGAACCAGTAGTTATTTCAATAGTAGAAGCGATGGATGTGGGCGTTGCTTCAGTTGCATGATCTTCTAGTACAGGAAGAATCTCGCGACTAGGCGGAAGATACTTACGACTAGGCGGAAGATACGCACGATTAGTCGGAAGATACTCACGTCTAGGTGGGTAACTTTCAATTTGAGATTTACTTCTGCGCGTCTGGAAGTTACCTTTAACATTTTGATTCAATGGTAATATACTTTCAGTTGCTGTATTATGAGATCCTTGAATATGACGCTTTGTGTCAAATTTTCTTCTTTCGTCATTAATGTATTGGTCAATATTTTGAACCGTATCATACCGTTTGTGTCTACCATTCGGGTAAATTACAATATGGTTTCCGTCTTCGTTGATACTTATTGTCTCATGCAATTCTTGATTATTTTTGCCATTGTGAAAGTTAGGGTGAAAGACAACATGATCAAAAGCATTAGCTCCAAATTGATAATAGTTTACCATCAAAATAAATGTTACCATCAGAATCGGCATCTGCAATAGAATATTTATACATTAATCCGAATGAATTTGCATGTTTTAAAGCATTTTCATAAAATTAATTTTATTTATTATGAATTTTAAAAATACGTCTGATTCCAAACAGAACTACTTTAGGTACTTATTGCTAAATGGCTATAATATTATTAAAAAAATTTTGATTATTAAAACTTGACATTATTATGTAGGTAGGTATATTATACTAGTTGTTTTTAAGTAGAAATATTATCATAATTTTAAAGCAGATGTTAAATTAGCTTTTTATACATAAGGAATAATTATTAATAACTAGTATATGCTTTAAACGAAAATAGTTTTCTTCCAACACCTAAAATTTTGCTTAGATGTGTTATTATAGACTTAGATTACGTTAACTTACGTTAAGTAAGTTAACGTTACGTTAATTATAATTTATGCGTATGAATAAATTATACTATATAAAATTAAAATATATTTCATAATTATCTCGTTATTAGTACATTACAAAACTTACTTTTAATCGATGCATATTTTTCTTTTCCAAAAGTACACTTTGCCATTCAATTTTAGACTAAAATCTTAAACTGAAAATCTATAGTTTTATAGACAGCGTAATAATAGAAAAACCGGATTATAAAAAAAATACGTTTTTTCTTTATGAATAACAATTCTTTCAATATTAACTATTCAGTCAGTTAATTTTAATTTATATTAAAACATTTTAAAACTCATTAATTTAAAATTTATGTCAGTAGACATTCGGCATTTCAACATATTTTCTTACTAAAATAGATGAACTTTAAATGTGGGGTGTTTCCAAAATTATTTGGTTAATGTGGCTTTGTTAGTCACACCAACCACATTACCACATTATCAAAGTTATTCCAGATTGGAAATAAGCATTTTTCCAAAAAGCACTTTTTTTTCAGACGAAGTTTTTTAATGTGAAATATACACGATTCCATTCCAATAGATCCTGGAAGAGAGATATAAAGTTTCGCATTGCATAAAATCGTAATCGGTGTACTTTTTCAAAACCATTTTTTAGTTTAATTTCTAAAATTACTTGTTCCAAGGTATCAATTTTTTGCTTATTTGTTCATTGGTCGTTTAAACACTTTTTAAATATACTGCATTCAATAGGTGCAATAAATCACTTAGCACTAAAATTTACATTCGGGGTTGCCCAACCAAATTTTGAAGAATTTCTTCCAAGAAAATTTCTAAATTGAAATTTTAATTCTGTGTCATAATTCGTGGAAAATTATTTTTACTGCAAACTAAATAAAAGTGAGCTATTTATAGTATCTATCAATTTTAAACTCAAGTTTTCCATTAACGTAGTGTATTAGTAATACAAAAACGACCAGGAATTAGTACAGGGTGGCTCAATTTCGATGCCTCTTATGGAGAAATCGGTAACTATAGGAGATATCGTAAAATGGATGGCGCATCCCCGATCTCTTTTTTTGAGAAAAGTTTAATGGTTTAAACTCGAATTCGATATCATTTTTCGTTTTCGAGTTATGGCTAAAAGTTGACTTTTTCGACTTTTCGTTAAACGTCGATATCTCGGTTATTTGTAAAGTTATAGAAAAAATATTTACACTTTCTTCAAATACTTTTTTAAGGGCAATAAAATGGGCTAAAAAGATTTGAAATATCTAACTTAGTCTGCAAGTTATAATATAAAGTTATGTTTTTTTAAATAGAAACCATAGTTGGCTATGAAATATTTAATTAGAGTTTTTTATCCTCTTTTCAATTATATATAATATGTGGGGTCTATTATTTCAGTTTCGTCCCATTATATTAAAAAATGTTAAATAAAAACAAACTAAGATCGGAAAATTAAATGTTGGATTTATCAAAACAATCCATTATACATTTATATTATAATATTTCATAGTTTTCATAAGCCATTTGACACTCTTGTGAAATAATAGGTAATAGGTACTAAATAAAAATAAAAATAGGTATCGAAGTATTAGGTACTAAAAACACTCTTTAAAAACAACTGGAGACAATTGTTTTAGATGTCAATAATGATTTGTATAGTGTTTTGTTTTGAAAAAGTCAACCTTTAATTTTCCGATCTTCTTTTGTTTTTATTTAACATTTTGTAATATAACGGGATGAAAGTGAAATAATAGACCCCACATGTTACATATAATTGAAAAGAGGATAAAAAACTCTATTTAAATATTTCATAGCCAACTATGGTTTCTATTTAAAAAAACAAAACTTTATATTATAACTCGAAAACTAGGTAAGATATTTCAAATCTCTTTAGCCCATTGTATTGCCCTTAAAAAAGTGTCTGGAGGAAGTGTAAATATTTTTTTTATAACTTTACAAACAACCGAGATATCGACATTTAACGAAAAGTCGAAAAAGTGAACTTTTGGCCATAACTCGAAAACGAAAAAAGATATGGAATTCGGGTTTACGCCATTAAACTTTTCTCAAAAAAAGAGATTGAGGATGCGCCATCCATTTTTCGATATCTCCTATAGTTACCGATTTCCCCATAAGAAGGATCGAAATTGAGCCACCCTGTACATCATTAGACAGTAGCTTCAGAAGTTAATTCCTGAGTTATTGGGAATACAAATGCCTCAATTGATGATTGATCTAATTGATGGTAAATAAGTGGTGTTTCGATCGCTTACATATTGTCCTGGATTTCACATACTTCTGCAGAAGTGCAACGTGAAGTTGATGAATCACGAGACTGACGATTTTGCATATATGAATTAAAAATTAGATTTTGAATTGAGTTCATAAGAATCTCTTTTTCACTGAGTCACTAATTTTTCTTATTTTGACCGCAATCATATATCCAAAATGATCATACTCATCCATTGCGCCCGTCTGCTTTTCAGTAGACATTGATTTCAAACATTGAAAAGCTTCATCCATTTGGTTTTTAGCCGCAAGTATTTCTGGTGGTATTTTCTTTGAAACATTGTGAGATTGTTGTGTGGACTGCTTATAATTTGAATGAAAACTGAAGGGACGTTTAAGTATTTCAGATTTTGGAAGAACTTGAGAACTTCCTTGTTCAGATGTGGTTTCTAAAGAAAACTTGTTTGAACATTCACGATCACAACTAAGTCTTCGAGTTTCTTACGTTTCCTCGTCTACACATTTTACAGAAGACGTAGATGGCGAAGAGAGCTGAAAAAAATACATTTAACAGAATAATTTGTTTTTCAGATGCCTACAAACGAAAACGAGTGGTTAGTTAAAAATAAATTGCCCGAATATTGTAATGAATGAAACGACCCTACTGAATTTACAAATAAACAGCAAACAAAATACTGATTCATTAAATTTGTAAATTATTGATTGCTTCTTAATTAGTAATAGTCTAATAGTATACCTAATTATTATAGAAAATAAAAATCTCACACCTCAGTGTTCATGGTTTGATTATCCCCATACATAGGTTTCAGGAAGTCGTTCATCGTATCAAAAGCGAACCAGTTCGTCGAATAAATCTCGCTTGTTCATGCACCAGATTTAAGTGATTTCTTATATTTATTAAAATGAATTCGATAATAACCCATAAGAGAATATTTTTTCTTCTTTAATGGTATTGTGGTAGGAAATGTCAATCCTTGTGCAATTCTACGCGAAGCTTCACTTTTAGCACTACGATTTTATGTGATTTTAGTCTTGGATTCCATAAACATGGTTCCATTTGAAAAAGTTCTAAAAACTCAATCGCTTTTTTGTTAGACCAATCCATTGTGTACCACTGTTATTATTTTATTTTTCAAATAAACAAGCAAACACTATAAAACTACGTGATGCCGATAGCGCGAGATATACAACGAGTAATTCAAGTTTAGCCAACAACTGCGCACTATCTAACGCATTAAGACCCTTTGATGTGCCCAAAGAGACCGCTACCCCAGCTAGGGCCACATCTGTCTAATGTGATGCTTAACGCACTAAAATGCATGCATTTGCATGCATTAGACGCAGGTGTTAGCCCTATAGCAGCGTTATATATAAAACGATAGCTTGAATTGCTTACTGCACTAAAAGACAACTACAAGATACAGTCACATTGTAATTATGTGTAAAATCTATATAAATACAAATGAAATGCTGTTCGTTGTTAATCTCATAACTTAAGAACAGATGCACAGACTTATTGGGACTAGGACACAAGGACAAAAGGAATTAATCAAAAAGAAAAACTCAAAATGAATACAACGGAGTCAATATTGCCGATCTCAATGAATTGGAGTTGGAAGGTTGATTGGGATTCATAATCGCATAAACCCAATCACACATGGGGGAGACGGGAGGTCTTGGCAAATATCACTTAATTTTTTTTCCGCAGGAAATTGTAAAATTTCAAGAGAACTAGGTTAAATTAAGTGAAATAAACAATCTTACATGAGATTAGAGAGGAGGGGGCTTAAAGGCAAATCTCACGACATTTCACTAGGGTGGCGGGTCAAAAAAATTTCAAAATCACCTCACTTAATTAATGGACGCCCCTTTATGAAGAGTTACAATCAAATCAATTTTAGGTGATACGAAGTTCACCGAGTCAGCTAGTATAAGATGAAAATCATCTAAAATCATAGACCATATAAGTCCATAGAATTTTTCAGATGTTTTTATCTGTTTCTAAAACGATACACAGAGATACAATTTCATCATTTAATTTAGTTGATGTATCACCAACATTAAATAATCTTTTCCATTCGATGAAGTATAAATATCTAAAAATTTTGATAAATTTGAGGAAGTTATCATATAATAAAAGATATTCGAAATCATTTAACCAATAAAGAGCTGAATCTTCTATGTAATTTAAGTAAATTTATCAAAAATGCACTAACTTCAATTAGTGGACTTGCACTACTCGATTTTACACAGTGCGTATCTTTAGAACCCGAATAAGAATCTCTTTAAATTGATACAATTTTCATTCTTATCCGTTGTGATGGGAAGCAGGAATTAAAGAAAAATCCATTTCTTATGTTAATTTCCTATGTTCAGATGATCGACTCGTCACTCGGTATTTTCTGTGAGATAAATGTGGATGAATCTTAACTGAAGAGATGGGGGAAGCTTAATATAACGTTTCTAAATTTCATTTTTGATTAATATATTATCTGTATATCCTAACCTAAACCTAACCTAAACCTAACCTAAACCTAACCTAAACCTAACCTAAACCTAACCTAAACCTAACCTAAACCTAACCTAAACCTAACCTAAACCTAACCTAAACCTAACCTAAACCTAACCTAAACCTAACCTAAACCTAACCTAAACCTAACCTAAACCTAACCTAAACCTAACCTAAACCTAACCTAAACCTAACCTAAACCTAACCTAAACCTAACCTAAACCTAACCTAAACCTAACCTAAACCTAACCTAAACCTAACCTAAACCTAACCTAAACCTAACCTAAACCTAACCTAAACCTAACCTAAACCTAACCTAAACCTAACCTAAACCTAACCTAAACCTAACCTAAACCTAACCTAAACCTAACCTAAACCTAACCTAAACCTAACCTAAACCTAACCTAAACCTAACCTAAACCTAACCTAAACCTAACCTAAACCTAACCTAAACCTAACCTAAACCTAACCTAAACCTAACCTAAACCTAACCTAAACCTAACCTAAACCTAACCTAAACCTAACCTAAACCTAACCTAAACCTAACCTAAACCTAACCTAAACCTAACCTAAACCTAACCTAAACCTAACCTAAACCTAACCTAAACCTAACCTAAACCTAACCTAAACCTAACCTAAACCTAACCTAAACCTAACCTAAACCTAACCTAAACCTAACCTAAACCTAACCTAAACCTAACCTAAACCTAACCTAAACCTAACCTAAACCTAACCTAAACCTAACCTAAACCTAACCTAAACCTAACCTAAACCTAACCTAAACCTAACCTAAACCTAACCTAAACCTAACCTAAACCTAACCTAAACCTAACCTAAACCTAACCTAAACCTAACCTAAACCTAACCTAAACCTAACCTAAACCTAACCTAAACCTAACCTAAACCTAACCTAAACCTAACCTAAACCTAACCTAAACCTAACCTAAACCTAACCTAAACCTAACCTAAACCTAACCTAAACCTAACCTAAACCTAACCTAAACCTAACCTAAACCTAACCTAAACCTAACCTAAACCTAACCTAAACCTAACCTAAACCTAACCTAAACCTAACCTAAACCTAACCTAAACCTAACCTAAACCTAACCTAAACCTAACCTAAACCTAACCTAAACCTAACCTAAACCTAACCTAAACCTAACCTAAACCTAACCTAAACCTAACCTAAACCTAACCTAAACCTAACCTAAACCTAACCTAAACCTAACCTAAACCTAACCTAAACCTAACCTAAACCTAACCTAAACCTAACCTAAACCTAACCTAAACCTAACCTAAACCTAACCTAAACCTAACCTAAACCTAACCTAAACCTAACCTAAACCTAACCTAAACCTAACCTAAACCTAACCTAAACCTAACCTAAACCTAACCTAAACCTAACCTAAACCTAACCTAAACCTAACCTAAACCTAACCTAAACCTAACCTAAACCTAACCTAAACCTAACCTAAACCTAACCTAAACCTAACCTAAACCTAACCTAAACCTAACCTAAACCTAACCTAAACCTAACCTAAACCTAACCTAAACCTAACCTAAACCTAACCTAAACCTAACCTAAACCTAACCTAAACCTAACCTAAACCTAACCTAAACCTAACCTAAACCTAACCTAAACCTAACCTAAACCTAACCTAAACCTAACCTAAACCTAACCTAAACCTAACCTAAACCTAACCTAAACCTAACCTAAACCTAACCTAAACCTAACCTAAACCTAACCTAAACCTAACCTAAACCTAACCTAAACCTAACCTAAACCTAACCTAAACCTAACCTAAACCTAACCTAAACCTAACCTAAACCTAACCTAAACCTAACCTAAACCTAACCTAAACCTAACCTAAACCTAACCTAAACCTAACCTAAACCTAACCTAAACCTAACCTAAACCTAACCTAAACCTAACCTAAACCTAACCTAAACCTAACCTAAACCTAACCTAAACTTAACCTAAACCTAACCTAAACCTAACCTAAACCTAACCTAAACCTAACCTAAACCTAACCTAAACCTAACCTAAACCTAACCTAAACCTAACCTAAACCTAACCTAAACCTAACCTAAACCTAACCTAAACCTAACCTAAACCTAACCTAAACCTAACCTAAACCTAACCTAAACCTAACCTAAACCTAACCTAAACCTAACCTAAACCTAACCTAAACCTAACCTAAACCTAACCTAAACCTAACCTAAACCTAACCTAAACCTAACCTAAACCTAACCTAAACCTAACCTAAACGTAACCTAAACGTAACCTAAACCTAACCTAAACCTAACCTAAACCTAAGCACTTATTCTATTATTTCCAACACCAATGTGTTGGTGGGTAAGTGTGTGTATACGATAGCATCCCAACGAAGTAACGGAATTTACAGGAATCAACATTTTTAAAAGGTTTTTTTTGATAATATGTCTTTTTATACTTTTAACTTGTTAACCATTTAAAAATTATTACTTTATAAATAATTTAACATACAAAAATTAACAAATTGCATTTTGTGACTTATGCTGTTTTCGCAGGGAATGGGATTGATTGCTCAATAAATTGATTAAAAAGTCGGTTAATTTAAATTAAATTTTTATTAAAATGAAAAATAATGTTTTGAATTTAAATGTTAAAAACATAAATACACAAACACTCACAAGATTTACAATAAAGTAAGTAAATAAAATGCATCTCGTCATCAAAGATTCACTGCATAAACCGCATAAGTCAGTCGCTGATGCTATAGTTTTTGCAATGAACGGTGGTAAACATCATCATTTTTTACCCTCAACGATCAAATTTCGATAAAAAAGCAATTTTGAAAAAATTCTGAGTTATGCTGTTTTTGAAATGACGGATTCAATTATACTTTAAACCACAAATAGGGAAGTTTAAATTTTAAAACGCCGGGCAAAATAAATTCCCCGACTTTCTTTGCTACTTTCGCTTCGGTTTGCGAGCAAGCCTTCTAGTCGGAGGCGAAGACCTCTCAGGAGTGGATTAATCACTATCCCAGTTCGTCGCGACGGTAATTCAATTTTCCAAAATAAACTCTTCAAATATCCAATTATAACTCATAAAATAATTCCAAATTCAAATAAAAATGAAACGATAAACGAGTATACGCCTCGTACACTTCAAATCCAAATTCATTTACCTTCAAAAAAATGTGCTGGAAAATGAAACAAAAAATTTTCCAAAAGTGATTCGGTATAACACATACTGTTGTGTTCCAAAATTTTCAATTGGAATTTTGGTGTATAATTTGTAAATTTATATTTTTTCTAAAAATTTTATTCATTTTAAATAATATATGTTATTTCTTAATTTTGTAAAAATTAAATAAGTATAAAAATAAATACAAATAATAATCTATTTCGATGAAATGGGGTTTTCCTCAGAGCACTCACATTTATTTCCATTTATCATTATTCACTACTTTCATCGGATTCATAAGAGATTGGTGAATAATACGGATAAGCTGGAAAATGTGGGTAACTAGAATAATGTGGATAATTCGAAAAACTTGGATAACCGTGAAATTTATGTTTCTGAACATGTTTATGCTTTGTATTATCACTGCAGGGTTTCATCGTAGTGCTTGTTGAATTATGTTTGTCGCAATTATGATAATTATGTTCATGATGGTAATCCTGGATATGCGGAACATCATAATCATAGTGGTAAATATGTGGATCATAATAGTGATGGTGATGATATATTATGTGGTGGTAGTGATGAACTACGGTGTCGTGATGAACTATGTGGTCGTATTTCTTATGTTGATCTTCCTTATGATGAACTACTGACTCTGTAGTATTACTACAATTATTACTTTGCAGATCAGGGTTCATTGCTACAGAATTTGAAGTTATACTACTATTTGAAAGTCCTGTAACGTCTACAACAACTGTTTGCTGCTCTGCTGTTGTATTTGTTTCAATTTTTGGTACGGTTGATGCATCATTTTTATGGTTTTCAACAGTTGCATTTGCACCTGTATCAATACTCACAATTGTTTTTATTTGTTCTTCTGACATTTGTTTAATATCTGGTTCGGTTGATGCATTATTATTAAGGCTTTGAACAGTCGCACTTGCACCTCTATCAATACTCACAAGTGTTTTTATTTGTTTTTCTGACATTTGTTTAATATCTGGTTCGGTTGATGCATTATTATTAAGGCTTTGAACAGTCGCACTTGCACCTCTATCAATACTCACAAGTGTTTTTATTTGTTCTTTTGACATTTGTTTAATATCTGGTTCGGTTGATGCATTATTATTAAGGCTTTGAACAGTCGCACTTGCACCTCTATCAATACTCACAAGTGTTTTCGTTTGGTCTTCTGATATTAATTTAATATCTGGTACGGTTGATGCAGTATTATTATGGCTTTCAACAGTCGCATTTGCACCTGTATCAATACGCACAAGTGTTTTCGTCTGTTCTTCTGACATTAATTTAATATCTGGTACGGTTGATGTGTAATGATCTGTAGGAGTCTGTTGAGTACTATTTCCACGTTCTTCAACTTTTAGAATTGTTTCTGTTTTTGTTGATTTCTTCAATTCTTGTGTAGTACTAGTCATTTCAACGGTGCCAGTGTTAGACATGGTTGTTATTTCAGTTACAGGATCTTTTAGTACCGGAAGATACCAACGATTAGGTGGAAGGTATTCACGTGAAGGCGGAAGATACTCACGACTAGGCGAAAGATACTTCCGACTAGATGGAAGATACTCCCGATTTGGACGATTAGTCGGAATATACCCACGACTAAGTGGGTAACTCTCAATGCGAGATTTACTTTTTCGATTCTGGAAATCACCTTTAACATTTTGATTTATTGCTAATAGACTTTCGGTTGCTGTATTATAATACCCTCGAATGTGACGTTTTGTTACAGATTTTCTTTCGTCATTAATGTATTGTTCAATATTTTGAACAGTATCAAATCGTTTGTGTCTTCCATTGGGGTAAATTGGAATATGGTTATTTTCCTTGTTGCTACTTATTTGCTCATATGATTTCTGAACATGTTTGCCATCGTGAAAGTTATAGGGCAAAGCAACATGATCAAAGGCATTTGCTCCAAATAGATAATAGTTCACCACCAAAATCAATGCAGTAGTTCTCATAATCGACATCTGAAATAAAAAATAAATGCATTAAACTGCATTAAAAATACATTATCATAAATTAAAATGAAATAATATACCCAGTGCTGAATGAGTTATTCGAACATAGGAAATTAACATGTAAAGGTTTATTTATGCAAATTCCGGCTTCCCTAATTTTTTTAGAGAAAAAATCAAAAACACAAAAATAATGCAGAAATATATACTACGAATGATAAGACCATTATGTTTGATCTAACTATCACTTAAAAGGTCAAAAAATGCTTTTTAAATTGTTAAAATTTCATTTGTCGTTCGATTTGGCAACCGAGTCATTCGGTGTGTTCAAGCGAAACCTACAATACATCGATTTTGCTGAATATCAGCTATAATTTATAAATTTGTTTTTATATTTATGTGCAATTATATATTGTGAGCTTGTAAATTTTTGTGAAATGGTTTAACCGTAAATATATATATTATATTATTTATCGCATTGGCCATGTAATAATTTGAATTTAATTTAAATTTTCACAAGTAGTTACCATGGAAACTTACATGGCCAGTCTGATAAATGGAACTTTTAAGAATTTCAAAAGCATTTTTTAAAAGCTAAATAAAATCTAATGTTCTTATCATTCGTAGTTTATATTTCTGCATTATTTTTGTGTCTTTAATTTTTTCTCTAAAATAATTAGGGAAGCAGGAATTTGTATAAATAAGTTTTTACGTGTTAATTTTCTGTGTTCAGCTAAGTCATTCGGCACGATGAATAAGGGAAAATTCTTACAAAGAAAAGGGGACAGGGTAGTATACCTAAACTGAATTGTTTCGATGCCGGAAGCCTTAATATTTACTTAATAATAATATTAATAACCATAAAATAAAATAATAAAGCACTCTAACCAATTTAGATCTTGAAATTATTATTTAGCTTGATTGTTTTCAAGTTTAAAAATGGCACTTGAAAATGAAAACATGGCTTTTGAAACAAGTTACGCTAATTAATAATTTCAACTTTAAAAAAGTTTAAAATCAACTATATTTAACTCCGTCAAATTCACCTCTCCAGTTTGGAATTTGGAATTTATTAAGAGCTCACGAAGTACCAGCGAATGCTGTAAATTATTTTGGAAGTAGTTGGTTTGTTAATATCTTATTAATAAAAATCCGTTTTTGGGCCAAAATGTGGCAACTTAATGCCTTTGTGTAACATCATTGGCCTTATTAACACTAAATTTTAATCTTTTGTGGGTAGCTTCCCCCCCCCCCCCCCCGGGCTACCTGCAATTTTTGCAGTAGTTTATTTTACTTTATCATACGAAGTTTTAGCATAGTGGGGTCCCAGAAGCGGAAAATCATCATTTCCAAAAATGTCTATATATGTGTCTAGGTGGGTGTGGGTGTGTGGGTGTGGTCAAATTTTGTGTGCGCTCTACCTCAAAAAGTAACAGGAATTTTTTAACAAAATTTCGTATTTCGTACATATTGTGGTGTTTCAAACATCAATTTTGATTTTTGAAATTTTATTTTGTTGGATTATTATGAATTTGTTTATTTTTGTTGATTTTTGTAATTTGGGTGTGAATTTGTAAATAATTTTTAAATTTTCGCGGTAACGCGAGATTATTTGTAAAGTTGGTGACAATTTTTGTGAGAGAGGGAGCTTTTTTGCCGACGTGCGTATCGAGGGCGGACGTGTTCCGTTGCGTTCTCGTAGAATTTGAGTAATTTTGTAATTTTTTGAAGTATTTTTGTAATTTATGACTGGATTTGATATTTTGAAGAATAAATTTATTTTGGTGAGAAATTTGAATAATTTTTGTTTATATAATTTTCCAAAGTGGATGAAGATTTCGGTGATTGATTGGTTTGGATATTGTTAAATGTGTTTGGATATTTGAATTTTGAATTTGGATATTGGATAATGATTAATGAAAATTAAATTTTGTATCATTGAAATTATTGGGATTTGGAAAATTACAAATTAAAATTTATTATAAAGGCAGAGTGAAATTTGTATGAGGCAAGCAGCTGTGTTGATAACGATAGACTCGCGGTTATCGTTCCATTTATTAAATTCGAAAAATTTATTTAAAAGCAAATTTAATAATTTAATTGGATTTGGGGCTACATTACATCTTAATTGGAGCCAGAACGTGGAGCGCACATTTGGAACTCACCTTTAACCCTGAGATAGTGTCGCATGTTCTTGTTTAAAAATTTATTGGAAAGATAAAAAAATTTTTTTAAAACATGGCAGACAGTACAGAAATAAAGACAGAGGGAGCGACTATGGATGATATAGTAAGGATTTTGAAACAATCATTTAAAGAGATGAAAAGGGATAAAGATCAATTAAGGGAAGAATTAAAAAACAATTGCGAAGAAATTAAAGAGGAATTAAAAAATACTAGAATGTCGTTAGAAAGGAAACTAGAGGAGGAGGTTAAAAAACTTGCAAATGTGGTTTCTAAAAAAGAAAATTTAAATTATGAAGAAGAAAAATTTGATTGTAGTTTAGAAAGTGAAGATTTGGTAATTGTGGATGAAATGGAAAATTTAATTAATTTGGTTATTTTGGAAAATTTGAATTTTGAAGAAGAAAATTTTGATAGTATTTTGGAAAACAAAGATTTGGATTATGAAGACGAAAATGAAAGTTTTAAAAATTTAAATAATGAAACATTAAGTAATTTGGAGGAGAAAAATTTAGCCTTAAAAAATGAAAATTTGATTATGAAAAATGTAAAGTTATTCGGAAAAAAAGATGTAAAAATTGAAAATTGTGAATTGGTTCGTTTGAAAAATGATGATGTGATTAATTTGAAAAATAAAAATCTGATAAATTGGGAAAATGGAAATTTTGAAAATTTAAATGGTAATAACAAATTAATTAATTTGGATGAAGATTTAGACAGATTAGAAAAAAAAAGATTGATTGTGAAAAATAAAAACTTACACGAAATAGGTGACACGGAAAATAAGATATTAGATTTAAAAAATAAAAACTTGGATAATAATTTAAAATTTAAAAATGTAAACTTACCTATAATATTAAAAGATGAAAATGAAATTTTGGACATTGAAGATAAAATTTTGGATTATAAAATTGGAAATTTGGGAATGGATTATAAAAGCAAAGATTTCAGTTGCGGAGGAGAAAATGAAAGTAATGCCAAAAATGAAGATGCATTGGAGATGGAAAGATTGGAGGAGACAAGGATAAATATTTCTAAATTCAAGGATGGACGGACAGCTCCAATTCAAACAAAGATCTGAAGGAGGAAGTGGAAGTTTAAAAATTTTTTTATAGTCAGCCATTATGGAAGGAAGCATCCGGTTCCACCAAGGATTGTGGTGTGGAAGTCCATTAGATGGAAGAAAATGTAGAAACAGTTTCAAACACAACATAGGGAGAAGATTTTTTTTATCACCTTTTTTTTTGACGATGACCAAAAAATCGGAGGAGAAAAGATGTGGTGTTTCAAACATCAATTTTGATTTTTGAAATTTTATTTTGTTGGATTATTATGAATTTGTTTTTTTGTATTGTTGAATTTGTAACGCGAGAATATTTGTAAGGTTGGTGACAATTTTTGTGAGAGAGGGAGCTTGTTGCCGGCGTAGTTTTCGAGAGCGGACGTGTTCCGTTTCGCTCCCGAGATTTTGAGTAATTTTTGAAATTTTGAAATATTGAATTGAATTGATATTTAAACGAATAAATTTATTGTGGGGAGCATTTTGAATAATTTTTGTTTCTACAATTTTTCCAACGTTGATGAGAATTTGGTTGTAGATTGATTGGTTTGAATCATGGTTAATAAATTTGGATGTTAATTAATTTGGATATTGATAGTATTTTGAATTTGGATGTTGGGGATTATAATTATTATTAATTTGGAAAGTCAAAATTTTCTTCAAAGGATCGTGTGTTAAAGCGATAGTGTGGTCTGGCGGTTTATCGCCACATGAATTTGAAATCAATTTTTCCATTTATAGAATATATTAAAAATTTCGATTGACGACGAGGTGCGTATGCTGAGCTAGCCGGAGTAAAATAAAAGTGTAGGGGTGGTTTTGTGAAAAATTAATTTTTTTCATAAAATATCACTACAATATGTATAATGAGACTTAGAACTGATTAGATTTTGGTTAAAATCGGTACACGGAAACGCAAAAAAAAATAATTTTTGTAAATTAAAAAAATAATTTTTTCACTTTTTTTCAAATTTTATTTTGTATTCAGTTCTTCTCTATAATAATATTAAAAAAGTATTAATCAATAATCGTGTAAATATAATATTTCTTTATATTTTTGCTATTTAAAAGTATTATGATAAAATATAAAATTAATTATTGAGCTTAGTGGACTAAAATCATACTCAGTTTTTACGAAGTCGACGTTTCGAAGACTTACTTTCTTCTATTTGCTACTTGTTTTTTTTTTTTTTTTTTTTAATTTGTTTACTGTCCGATTGTTCACAATTTTAATGTCATTTTAATGACAGACACTATTTTAATTATATAGATTTATTTACAAATTTTAATTCAGTTCATATTTTCATATTTTAACAATTTATCTGTGACCATTTGTGACTCTCCCTATTTAACATCTAATTTTATACAGTCAAGCAGCTCGACATCCATTTTTTACTAGGTATAATTATTGCGTTTTAATGTTTTTATTTATTGTAACATTGCTTCTCTTCTAGTCTTGAAGATGAAGACATAAAGTCTTCGAAACGTCGACTTCGTAAAAACTGAGTTTGATTTTAGTCCACTAAGCTCAATAATTAATTTTATATTATCAAAGTTTGGACGAGAATTTTATTATTATATTATGATAAAGTTATGAGCATGGCCACATCCGATTTTTTTATTTAGATTTATGTTTAGCAACGTTTAGCTTCAAAATTTACCGCAAATCTTCAATCGGATTTTAGTCTGGAAATTGTGCTGGCCAATCCAACAAATTTAAATTGTTGTCTGTAAACCTACCCTTCTTCGCTCGTGAGGAGCAAGGAGCTTTGTCTTGCAGAAATGTGTTGGTTTGGTGATCCGTATTGGGATATATTTTTGCATAAGAACCTATTAAGCTAGATTCCAGCAGGTCCTATCACCCATAATAAATTCGCATATAAATAAATTACCCACCCTGTAACAATTTATTTGCCCTGCAATTAATTGTTTCGCATTTAAATTAATGTATAATTTCAGTCCAAAAATAGTTTTTATTTCTTCCCACTGTGGCGACCCTTTTTAAAAATCTGAAAAATTCATTAAGTTAAAGAGTAATATATCAGGCTTGAAAATAGAATAGCTTCATAATTTTACAAAAATTGTACCATGGTAAAAAAAATTAAATTAAAGAATAAACAATTGTTTTCAAAGATCTTATGAAGCCAAATAAGTGTTAATTTTTTTCTTAACAGCCCCTACCGGCCCCCAAATCATATTACATTTTTAGATCAATAGATTCAGTCATTTCGGAAAAATTTTTTTTACATATTTTGCTTTTTCTCGAAAACCAATTGAGTTAGCAATCTGAAACTTTCACGATCTTATTATTTTATTAGTACCAACATATCCTTTGAATATCGTTTGAATATCTTTCCGGGGCCGAATCACCATGCTTATACCCCTAGGGCCGTTACTTAAAAATTTTTATTTTGGGTTCATTTTCTAGTTTATACGCTTACCGTTAAAAACGTGGTAATTTTTGAATTTTTTAAAAATATTTAGAAATCAACATAGTTGGCAGTGTCTTTCTGATTTCAACTTGGCAGTGCCAGTTAAGAAAATTTCCGTTTAAATTGATTTTTAAGGGTTATTTCTACATGTGGCATAGCTCAAATTTGCTATTTTTTTGGGTTATTGGTAAGTCATCTACGTCAATTTTTAATATTTTATTCATTATTTATAGATTCTTTATTAGTTTAGTTCGAATATTTTTCTTATTTCTTATATTTTTTCAATTTATTAATTATAATATGACTTATGATCGAAAATAACCGTGAAATAGAGACACATATATATTTTTTACAACATATTATTCATTCACAGTTTTTAAATATTATTAATCATATTATTAATCATAACATATTATTAATAAGACCTGTTAAGTGATTATTATGCCTTTTTTTAATTTTTTGAGTTATTGATTTTCTACGTATTGTATTATTCTTAACTTTTACTTAAAATGATTGTTAAATGTGGATGTTGAAATAAGTCAGTGTTTCCACACTTATTATTTAATATGGCGCCTAGGGTGTCGTATTACCTAAACATTATCTTAGATTGAAATATTTGTGTCTTTCTAAAAAGTAAATATTTTTTCGAACTCTATTAGTATTTAATTTATTCTGGAATATAGTACATTAAGTCAATAAAGTGATCTCAAAAATCAATTGGGTTGTTACCAGGTTTTACTCTAATATATAAATTAGTCCACCCATCACAATTATCCTTATTCAATCACTTACTATATTATTTTATAAGATAACTTATTACATTATTTTATTCTTTCATAAAATTAAGAAAAAAAATTGTTTCTGTTTCATTTATATAATATTTTCTTTATTATGACATTAATTTACTTACTTTTAATTGAAACATAAGTAGCTGGAATATCAGGTAGAAGATCTTTCACTGCCTACAACACTGAAGGATTACTACACTCCTATTATTTTATTATATTATAAACCCACATGATTTCCTCAAGATGACGTGATTAACTGCATGCATGACATATACTTAACTAAAAAGTGGAATAAAAAGAAACTTGAAAAACCAAACAAAGAATTTCATATTTCAAAAAAGAAATAACTAATTATTCTATCGTAAATGAGCAATATAAATTCATTGAAGGCCTACCAGAAGTCATATGGCTTCGGGAAACTTCTTCATGAACGTATGTATGTACGTATGAAAGTACACATACTCGGTGTAATAAAGAGATTTTATGTAAGAAATTAGCAATAAATTCTCAATAAACAATTTTTTTTTTAAATACTTAGCCGACCAGGTATTGGATAATATGAAAATATACGAGGTGTATGGACGAGAAAAAGAGGATTAATGTTTTTTTTTAAATTGTTTTCGTAATAGTTGAAAACTATATTTGAACAAATTTCAGGAAAACTATATTTCTTCCTTATAAATAAATTAAAAATTTATTTATATAAAATAAAATAATAGCTATTTACGAGTAAAGCGACCGAAACACAATGCTTTATGCAAGGCGTAAGTTATGTACAAGTTATACTGGCTTGAAAATTTTCCACCACAGAAATTTTCTCACAAAAGAGGAAAAATGTGATTTTTAATTTTAATAAATTTTGTTAAGATTAAGATGGTGGAATCGGACTTAAATGTTATGAACTCAAATGGTACTTGGCAAATTTGAAAATTCGATTTTGTTAAAGATAATGATGAATCAATATAAATTTGGTTTTTAAAACAAAAATTCTCTGTTGTCACAAGCCAAATAATTTTTATCAAAGTATATATCTTTGTTGTCAAGTTACCCTCCCTGATTTTTTTGTCATAACAAACTAATAATAAAAATAAAGAAAATTATTAATTTTTATATGCAATGGTGAATAGAATAAATAAAAAGAGAAGTTCAGAGTGATACGTTCATTTCTTAAAGGTTGTAGATTTACTGCAATAAATTAGATTTATTAAGAATCGACAATTTTGACCTTGCCAATTAATTTGTTAAAATATATGCGTTTTCACATAGCTGGATGTTTTTTTTTGAAATTGTTAAGAATCAAGGTAAATTACACCAAACGTTTAATGATACAATATTATAATTAACTATCAGTAGATCTTTAGCAATTGCTACTCCCTGGAGATTCAGAATCCTGATTTTGGTGACTTAACGTACAAGAACGGCATATTTTATTTTATATAATTCTCTTAATTAAAGGTTTATTTACATAATATTTTTGTATCCGTTATTTTTACCTTCAATTTGTGTAGTGTTGGTTCAGCGTGTTGATGTTGTGGTTGATATGAACCCAGAAACAACTTTGTTGAACCTAAAACAGTTTTTTATTGTTTCTTGTTTACAAGAATTTTATAAACGTTAATAATTAATTATTGATTGTTTTGGTGACATCTAGTGTTTATTTGTGTGCTTTCCATCTTGCGTAACTTGTTTAATAGCTTTTTTTT
Organism: Cantharis flavilabris; assembly: GCA_949152465.1. Lineage (NCBI taxonomy): Eukaryota > Metazoa > Arthropoda > Insecta > Coleoptera > Cantharidae > Cantharis > Cantharis flavilabris. The sequence continues at coordinate 91,085,918 of OX424435.1, forward strand.
AGTTAGCGATCACACCAATAGTTACCATTAGCGGTGATATTCCGATTTTTATCTTTGAAAGATGAAAAACACGTTATGAAATCAGAAAATTGACCGATGGTGAGCTCGAGATTCCGGAAGAATCATAATTGCAATTACACTCTTGCATTTGAATTAATAGTAAAAAATAATTGCAATCTTCCCAAAAAATATAACTATTAAGTTTTATTAACTAAGACTTACTATTAGAAATGAACAAGTATTCTGTATTGAGACCCATCAAAGTAATTACTGTAGCAAATTCTCCATCAATGTTATGTGCATTAATTTAAGTTTAATAGCCCTGAGTTATTTGATATTGGTACCGATAATGTTATGAAAATCCAAAATGCGGTCATCGAATGCATTAGGAATTGCAATGAAGATTTATAATGATTGTTAAAATATTATTCAAAGAACTGACTATAATTAAAAACCAGGAGTTTAATTTTGTCCAGAAGTATAATACAATCCCTGAGTACAATCATAACAATAGTATAGAATAGGAAAGATCCGAAAATTTTTGATGAGTCACAAAAAGTAGCTTTTCTCCAAATAAAACATGTTGAGGGAAAAATTCAAAAATCGGTGGTGTATTAGCGCAAGAAAGAAGACAAATTATAAGAATTAAAACAACCTTTTAAACGTCAAAAATTTTTTAGATTAAATGCACAACGTAAAAATGCAGAATGGAATTCTTTTAGGTTTCAGTATTTTAATGTTAAATTTTTTTAAATTTGTTTTTTATTTTGTACTAATAAAAAATTGTATTATTTGTAATAATTAATAGTTTCCTAAAAATTCGCAAAAAAATTAAGAGCAACATATTTTTCATGACGTTCTTTTGAATTCTGAAAGCTTTTTCTCTTGAATTAGTTTTAGTCTGTGAATAGACTAGACTATAATTTATTTAAAATTGCGAGTCGTTGATTTTGCAAAAAATAAAGTATAAAAAAATTTAGTCAAGCCAACAACTTGATTGGAATTTTAAATTTATTGTGAAAAATAAGTTTTTTTATGCATATTTGCATAAAACTAAAATTAATGATTAACAATTTCTGATTACGCGATATTTGAAATTGATTAATTAATTTATTTTGTTATTTGATTATAGAGTTAATGATAAAAAATAAAATTTAAAGGGATATAGAGGGGAAAAATGCGCGATTAAAATTAAAATTTAAATAAATATAATTAAAGGACAAAATAAAAAATTATAGCAGATGCTCAAATATCATCAACTTTCAAGCAAAATTCAGCTTGAGATCGTGGATTGAAAATTTTGTTTTAAAATTGCTTCTTATTTGATAATGAATCTGATTATATTTATTTATAAAATAAATTATTGTTATTAAATTGAACGCTTAATTTAAATAAAATATTTTTTTGAATTTCTCTAAATTTTAATTATTTGCATTTATTAATTTTCAACTTATACTACCTGTAAATTAATATATAAAAATATACATCACCACATATGGTAATGTTTACAGGGAGCAGGTTTCCGAGATAAGTATAAACAACATCATCCATATTAATGCTAAACTGATATAGTAGGTAAAATTTTGTTGACCTTTAAGAGCTTCTGGTAATTCCCACAAAATATTGGAACAAGCGGAACATTACTTCCTTATTTACAATTAAATTGAAAAAATTATTCACTTTATTAAAAATTGCAAACTAATATTGGTAATATCATATTTAATGTACTTACTCTTTAACTTTCCATCTTCCAATATTGATAAAATTAAATAGGTACAAAAGTAAAGTTTTAAAAAAAAACGCATTTTTTTTGTGGTTGGCTATCTGCAGATTTAACCTGCATATTAGAAACTATAATTAATATTAAAGTGCTCTTTCAAATTACCAATGCTTGTCAAGATCCTAGAGTTACACTTGAGAGATTTTTCTCGTCAGAAATAAATCCCAATAAAATTTTATGGGATCAGACTTGAAATCACACAACAAGTGAATTGAAACAAAGTGGAACATATTCCAATAATTAATCTTTTATTAATATCTAAGCTTCATATTCGGGTCACAGAAAATCACAGGAAAAATTTTAGTTAGTATTCAAAGACCTCTGGGAAAACCCTAAATTATAATAATATTTTAATATATTAATTTCGATGGTTTTAACAGTAGTAGGCAAAAAATATAAATCACAAGTATTGTATTCTCAGTTCTTTTCTAAATTTGGAGTTTCTTTAATGATGTGATCCGTGTCCATATCCATGACCATGATGATCGTGATGATCATGATAATCGTGATGATCGTGTCCATAATCATGCTTGTCGTGGTGATCGTGATCATAACCATGGTGATAATCCTTATGTTTATCATGGTGATCATGGTGATCATGGTGATCATGATGATCATAGTGATCATCTTTATGTCCATGATAGTCATGGTGATCATGGTGATCATGCTTATCTTCATGTTTACGCACAGGATGATGGCTTCCACCACTACCACCACCATAACCACCATAACACATAGCAGCTACTACTAATGTAGCGAAAACGAATAGCTAGAAAAAAAAAATTATTAGATGGTACCTAGTTTTTAATTAAATACAATTATTATTTAACAATATATTTAAAATATCTACTGATAAATAAACAACCAAATTTATCAAAACATAAAAAATACTAATTTAGCTTACCGTACTAATACGTGTCATTTTGAACTCTTAAATTTTTATTTGCGATGGCACGACAACAATATAGAAACTAACGATTTGACAAAATTAATGCTGCTTTTATATTGAAATTATTGAACGCTAAAAACCGGATTTATTGCTATTGAAATATTTAAGTATGTAAACAAAAAATGTATAATTTGGATATACCTAATTATCATATTAATATAACCAATGATGCCAAGCATGAATAAAAAAATTTTTAAACTACTTTAGTTTTAATAAACATTTCTCAGAATAGAAAATAAGTTGGGAAAATTTTTCTGTAACACTTGGGTTACTCTACATTATATCAATATACAAAATTTTAGGTATTTATTGTTTCCAATATTCTGGAGTAAATATAAAGAAATACTAGCAAGTATTTGGGAAATACATAATATTTGGTACTTTTTTGTCGATGCTTTATTGCATTTAAATGTTCTTAAGGAAAATAAAATATGAATTAAATTTGCAATAAACTGCAAATGATTGCTTTTTGAAAAAATTTACTATATCTTTAATTATTTGGTGTTGGTCCAATACGTACGTAATTAATTTGAATTTTATAATAGTATATATAGGTAATAAATAAGTACACGTGTATAGGTATAATTATACTTAAATTGTTATTTACTAAGAAGTAAATTTGGGAAAATATGATACGACAAATTTCCCATTGATTTAAAAACTGTGTTTTGACAAAAAAATGTATTAAAAACTTGAGTAAAACAACTTTACCGTTACAGGTATTTTTAATTTTTTTTTGTTTTAGTGAATGATTTAGATTTTCAATTTCGTTAATTTACACGCGCTATTTATTATCTATATAGAAATCTGAAATTCTTGTATACGAATTATATTTTTTCACGTAAAGAAATTATTTTTTAAATAAACAAATAATTTCAAAATAGCTATTTTTGTCACAAGTGACGGAAAAACAATGATTGTTTTTAAAAAATATAAGAATAATGCAATACGTAGAAAATCAAAAATTCAAAAAATTTAAAAAAGACAATTATCACATAAACAGATCTGGATTAAGAATATTTGAAATTATGAAAATTCATAATGTAATATAACGTTATTTATTCTTATATTTTTTAAATTTAACCATAAATACATACTACATACCACAAATTTACTTAACATTTTTATTTTGAGTTCAATTTCTAAGAATTTCCAATTTAGTATTTAAGAAAACTATATTCTACGGTTTAAAATTATTAATTAAATTAATAAAACATATCAAACACAACAATTGGAAAAATGTCCTCAAAGTAATATAAGATTGATTTGTCTGGAACACATGTATACCCTAAATATTTCATAATTGAGCTAAATTGACAAAATTGTTGCATTGTATTTACATTGGATTCTGCTGACTTCGATTTTTTATTATAAGTAAAGAATATTATGCTATAAGGCAGACCACATGCTGACAAAAAAATTTTTTGTCTAGACTACCTACCGAATCGATGGAAAAATTTCATAAATAATTGTCGCAAAATGGATATTCTTTCCTCAAAGAAGCAAAATATGTAATATATGAGAAAATTTTTTTGATATTTTTTATTATATATGTGACCTGGTCTACGAAAAGGGGGCTTACGTTCTAAAACCAGTTTTTTAGAACACAGCTTTAAAAACAGTTTTAAAGATAAACTCAATCTGAATCGGCAAAAAAGTGGGAAAATGATTTTTTAACAAGACTAAGTACTATATTATTTTTAATTAAATTATTTATTTTAGTATAAAGTAAAATTTAATGAATTGACAAACCAATCTAAAATAAACTAAACTAAATTAAATTAAATATGTATTCCAATAATTTAGTTTAATTATTTTCCTCATTTGATTCATTTATATTAAAAATAATTAAATTTTCTAAAAAATGAACAATATAACGATAACGCACGAATTTAATAATGATTCACTTTCAAAACTGAATTCATAAACTACTATTTAATGTACTGTAATTATTGTAGAACTGATACTACTTTTTAGCAAATCATTGCTAAAAATTTAATTTGGATAACTACAATTTTGATTATAATTAAATAATTTACATACACTTTACATAATTTCAATGGTGACAGAGGACACTTTTCTAAGAAAAATATTTAACAAATATTTTTTCTAAATTCTAACCCTCGAGAGTTAGGCCACCTTCAAGTTTTTTTTTTTAATTTCCACTTTCACATGACCATAGATCAGAAAATATAGATTTTTAGTAAAAATGCTTAAATTCTTCTTTAAAGAGCATGGAATTATCTACAAACTAGATTTACACCTTTTATTGTCTAAAATCAACGGCTTTCAAGTTATGAATTAAAGTATGTAAAAAAATGTTGAAAATTTCAAATCTTTTTTTTTCTTGGATCTTTTTCCAATCCCTATAGTTTTTAAACGAAACATTTTACAAAAAACTCTAATGCCCCATTCCGGATAGGAAATTTAACAGACTACAACTTCTGTAAAGTAATAATTTTTGAAAAACCTATCCGTTTTAGAGAAAATCAGAAAATAATAAAAAAGACGCTACAAAACAAAAAATTAAATTCTCTAAAATTTTATTAGGAAATCCGAGAAAATCTTAGGAAATCCGAGGAAATTTTGGGTAATCTTAGGTAATTCTAGGCAATCTTAGGAAATCTCAGGAAATTTTAGGAAATCCGAAGAAATCTCAGGCAATCCCGGGAAATCCGAGGAAATCTAGATGAATCCGATAACTTCATGTTATACAAGTTTCGTTATAATGTTAAATTAGCACTTAGAAAATAAGAATGCATACATCTTTGTTTTAAATCGGTTTTAAAGTTCTTGATGGTTTTGAATTACAGATTCTTACCTGTACATTTCTTATTGCGTTTATGTGACTAGGAGATGATACACCAGCGGCATTTTTGTAAATTTTGCCACTTATCGTGCTGGAAGGTCAGCCCTCGAATAACAATTTCCCAAAGTTGTAGAGAAATATGGCCAGAAGTTTTCGAGAAAATCGACTTTTAAAATATTAACACCGAGGTATAAAGACTGGAAGTAAAGTAGTTGACAATAGCTAGAGTGACTTAAACAGTATAGGGGTTAGTCTAGAGAACGGTGGTTAAGTGGTTCTGCTCCCGACGGGGTCTGACTGATTAGCTATAAAAACAATTATTCAAACAAAATAGTTTTTTTTTTATTCAAAGAAAACTTTTTACTGTTTTTTACCCTTTTAACTTTTTACCCGACCCGACGTTCTTTATTTTGGTACCAAAATTTAATTTATCATAAAAATTATTAGTCAAGAAGCATAAATTTAATTACTTTTGAAATGTATTGGAGAAAACAAAAATGAATTAAAGAATAAAAAAAAGTTAGATGCCGGCGGGAGTCGAACCACTAACCTCTGTTCAGTAGACTCACGTCGCTACAGTTTGAACCACGCTCGCTATTGCCATTTGCTTCACTTCCAGTGTTTATACCTAGAGTTAATATTTTAAAAGTCGTGTAATGTCAAGTCTTGAGTTTGAATTTCGCTCCCCCATATTTTCAAACCTCAAATCCTCAGCACCAAATACCTAGCCGCACGCTCGTGATCGTCAAATCCAACACCCATACGTCGTTAGGAACCTTCAGTTTGTAGTAACCCAATCTTCAGATTCTTTTAAAGAACAGACAAGCAGTTTGTGAGATCGACATAACCTTTGCTAAATATTTAGTTGTTGAGATAAACAAGATGCAAACTCAACTTACAGTTTCCTAGTTTGTTTGAACCAGACGCACTGAAAGCTATTTGATGTAAGGTTAATAACAATTAAATCTCAAAAGTTGATTCAATCAAGAGCAAAACATCCCAACTTAATATATTTAAATAGATTAATATCTCCTTTTAATCCAATAGACATAATAAAACACAGAATGAGGGTATATTTTGGTATTTATTAGTAGATAAAAAAAATTGCACGGAAAATTCGAACAACAGCCAAATCGGCAACTCTAGTCATTATTCATTAATATCATTAACAAATTACATATTGGTAGTTTTCTGTATTATTTCATTGATATAATAAATTCATTTTCTAAACTCCACTTTCTTGTCTCTAAATTGAAATAATTGTTATAATTTGTTTGATAATCTTTACCTTCAAACTTTTGATTCATCATTAACATATAATTTCCTAGCTTGACTTTTTAGTCAAAATTAACTTCATATTTATAATAATTATATTTGTATGAGATTCTTGTTCTCTTTGAGAATTTTATATCATTTTATATTCGTCAACGACGTTTTTATATTAAAATCTAAAATACAAAGATAACACATAAAATAAATAGTAATAAATTGAAACCAACTGTTGCTTGCCAAACAACGAAACAAACACATTCAAATAATGCAACAATTTGAGAAACCACATACCAAGATTAACATAGGTCAAATGGAAGGGGGATAAAACCATCGATTCAAGCACACAATGCCCTAACTAATATGATTGCCTCATCTCCTGATGAATGCTAGCTATACAGATGATCCGGGCTCGGTTACGCCTTGCAGATCAGTACAAACCTCATATTATTGTTAATTCTCAATAACATACAAACTCTTGGTTCGAAACAGTTGCATTATCAAATAATTTACAACATAGTATGCAAGCGTCACCCTCGCCATTTAGTAAACCAAACCACCCTGCCATTTTGTGAACCTCCCGCCATTTTACCAAACCGTAGGGGTATTTTTATTAATTTGTTTTATTGTTAGATGTATTATAATGTTATAATGTTAAATTTGACTTTAATATTAATTATTTAAAAATCCAAGTGGGGTATAATGTATAATTTATTTTATAAGTTGTCTTTTAATATAAAAACTTATACATGTATAAGTAGATATTATTAAAATTGCTATTACTTATTTGTATTTCGAATTATTGAGTTATTATAAACGTGTTATTTGTAAAACTGTGAAAGAAAGTCTACTTACTCTCTTAATGAAGCGAAATCCAAAGAAATTTTATGAAATCCAAGGAAATCTTCGGCAATTCAAGGAAATCTTAGGCAATCCAAGGAAATATTTGGCAATCCAAGGAAATTTTTAGGAAATTTTAGGAAATCCGGGTAAATTTTAGGAAATCCAAAGAAATTTTCGGCAATTCAAGGAAATCTTAGGAAATCCAAGGAAATCTTAGGCAATTCAAGGAAATCTTAGGCAATCCAAGGAAATCTTAGGCAATCCAAGGAAATATTTAGGAAATCTTAGGAAATTTTAGAAAATCCGGAGAAATTTTAGGAAATCCAAGGAAATTTCATAAAAGGAAATCTGGTGTACCAAAATTTGGTTTGCGGTTTCGGGTCGGGTACTATTCGGCGCAGCCGTTTCGACGCAACCGTTTCGCCGCTGCCGTTTCAACGCAAAACCGGTTCGGCGCAAGTACAGTTCGGCGCAAGTACAACTTAGTGCAAGTACAGTTTGGCGCAAGTACTATTCGGTGCGAGTTCAGTTCGCGGCAAACCCCTTTCGGCGTGAGTCTAGATCGGCGCGGGTACAGTTACTATATTTTTAATCTTGTTCTAATTTGATTTAAAAAAATTATTTAAAAAATAAATTTTATTAAAGAAATAAATAAACAAAACAATAATCCTGAAAAACTAATCAATAAAAAATTATGCGCGCATAGCAAAATTATGCGCTAATCCGCGTAAAAATCGATGATATTTTTGTATTTTTTTAGTTTTAATGGTGGAGGATTTTCAGCAACAAGTCGCTCATAGGCTACATCTTGCCGTGTTTGAATTTTTTTTAACCTATTAATGAATTGCCATTTAGTGGGATGTGTCATTCCTAATTCATCCTGAATTCCTCTATTGCCAACTTACTTGGGTGGCGTCTCTCTCCATTGGTTTGTTCATAGTCAGGACCGTATCCTCTACTACTAATGCTAACATATTGTTGTGTTCTGATAAAGAAATGAAAAGTGAGTTGCGTAATTTAGAAATAAAGAACTGACTTTGCAACCTGAGGAACAATAAAAGCAGGACTCTGAGTTCGTTTTTCAAATAGTTTTAATTAGTGTTAAGTTTGTTCGTTAGTTAAGTTGTATTGTTTAGTTTAAGTTTGTTGTTCCAGTAATTTAGTTCATTGTTGTTTAGCGACTCATACAAATCCAGCTGAGCAGTACGCGAAAATCTTGATTTTATTTAAAAAAAAAGAAAAATATAAAAACCAAGAAAATAAAGAAAATAAATAAATGGAAAAACAGTCAGTCGTAATTTAAAAGCCCGAGAGGCTAGATAGTATAGAGTCGTGGTAGCAGTCGTAATTTAAAAGTCCGAGAGGCTAGTAATAGTATCGAGTCGTGGTAGCAGTTATAATTTGAGAGCCCGAGGGGCTAGTCGTATAAAAGTCATAAATTGAGAGCCCGAGAGGCAAGTCGTGGTAGCAGTGATAAATTGAGAGCCCGAGAGGCAAGTCGTGGTAGCAGTCATAAATTGAGAGCCCGAGAGGCAAGTCGTAGTAGCAGTCATAAATTGAGAGCCCGAGAGGCAAGTCGTGGTAGCAGTCTTAACAAGGAGTTTTGTTGGAAAGAGAAGCGAAGAAAGTGTCCGAGTTAACCGTGCTGCCCAGCGAATTTTGTGTGAGTCCTGTTTTATAAATTGTTTCTTGTGTGCAGGTTAAAAATAAATTGTTCTATTATTCGTTAGTTTTTTATTGTCTTCATGTAACCATTTTCGAGAACCAACGACCAGTCTATAAGAGAGTTGAGAAAGAGCACTACAATATATAGTAAAAAATTTACTATAATTAAAAGGCAGGTGTTAAAAGTAAAATAGAAAAACGAATTAAAAAAGATAGAATAAAAAAGACTCGCGCTGAACTGTACTCGCGCCGAATTGGACTCGTCCCGAACTGAATTCGCGCCGAACTGGACTCGCGCCAAACTGTACTTGCGCCGAATGGAACTCACGCCGAATCGGGCCTGCACCAAACCGGACTCGCGCCAAAACGGCTGGGCCGAACAAGATCCTCGCCGAAACGGCTTCGGCGAAACGGCTACGCCGAAACGGCTGCGCCGATTGGGGCGTTCCCGCGGTTTCCCCCTCGGCATAGTATTTTTTTATAAAATTTCCTCTTTCGTTACGAGCTACTATAGCATTCGTTATACTATCCATTAATTTCTCTCTGGTGTCGGGCTTCACGCTGTCGCTGTATACCAACGCTTTAACAGCACACCAAAAAAATATATCAAAAGGAGTTAAATCTGGAGATATTGCTGACGAATTAATAGTTCCACCTCTTCCGATCAATATTTCAGGATTGCTTCATTTAAACAAATGTTATTTGAAGCCCAAAATGTGCAAATTAAAAATGAAGGTAGTCGTTTTGAACATTTACTTACATAATGTAATAGTTTAAACTTATTAATAAAATAATTTTTCAATAAAAATAAAAAAAAAGTTATAGTCCGTTAAATTTCATATTCGGAATGGGGCATTAGATTTTTTATAAAATGTTTGGTTTAAAAGATACAGCGATTTGAAAACAACCAAGAAAAAAAAATTCAAAATTTTCAAATTTTTTTTACTTTAATTATTATCTCGAAAGCCACTGATTTTAGACAATAAAAGGTTGAAATCTAGTTTGTAGATTATTTCACGCTCTTTAAATAAGCGCTTAACCATTTTTACTGAAAAATCAATATTTTCCGAACTATGGTCATGTGAAGATGGAAATTAAAAAATGCTCTAAGGAGGTCTAACTCTCGAGGGTTTGAATGTAGAAAAAAATTTTTGTTAATATTTTTTTTAGAATAGTGTCCTCTTATTACTACTGAAATTATGTAAAGTGTATTATGTCCTTGTTTGAAGTAATTATATAGAAAAAATATAATTTTTTAAATTTTAAATAAACATTTTTAGACAGAAAAATGAAATATTATTTTACTGGTTTAACAGCAATACGATAAATCATAATTTTTTTATTAAAAATACTAAAAATGTAAATTATTCGCTAAGACCAAGAAATATTCACCGATGACTTAGGACCACCAATAAGGAAGATAAAATGTTTCCAAAATAATATTTAACTACAAAGTGAAGAAAAAGTTATTTAACTTTAATGCCTTATTTATTCTTTTATAATGTAATCATAATTTTCTATCACCATCTAAATAAATTCAGAACAAAAATATTTTCTAAGATAGGTTTAGAACTGTAGTCAGTATGTTATGTCTTACTTTTTGTTTCTGGTGTGGCTTTAATTCCGATCATGTATTTTCTGTTGGTGAATTTTAAAACTTCTAGTGTAAGTACAACAATTTTATTTTACCCCACTATATCCGCTTCACCCTGTTTGACTGGTATACTAACTTATAATCATACATAAAAGCATTTATAGGCTTAATTTTTATTTTAAAATTTTCCGGTTTTTCTTTATGTATTCATGCATATAAAAGCTGCTGCCATAGTAAAATATGTATCAGTTCGTCGAAACCTGGCAAATATTAAAAATCATTTCACCATGAAACTTTATATTACAGTGAGTACAATATTACGTTAGTTTATTTAATAAATCATAAATTTGTAAATATTTTGTTATTTCAATTAATGTGCAATTTATTATTCTTATTTCAGATTTTGTTCTTGGCTGCTTTAATAGTAGCAGTTACATGTGGAGGATATGGTGGTTCTCATCATCATCAACCAGAACCACATCATGGACATCCCGACTACCCCCAAAAAAATCCACATAATTATGAAAATCACAAGCACCCACCACCACCTCATCATGAATATCATCACTATGAAAAACCACATCACAAATATTGAAAAATATATCCATAATAAAACATATTAGCTTCATATTCAAAAAGTTGTCTGCTAGAAACTTCATTCATTCTCTTGATAATAAGAATTTTTTTTAAATAAACTTTTTATCCTTAATGAATTCTTTTCATTTTCAACAACATATCGGAAAATTAGTAAGTTTTACCATTTATTAAATGGTAAAATATATAAATGTAAATTATCAGTTTGACGAAATGCGTATACTCATTTTATAACATAATTTTACTAAACTGGTTATTATATACCTATATAATATGCAAGTTTTTGTTTATTTTTAAATAACTCTTTGTGGTGAAGGTTACATGATGTGAGAGCCTCTCAACATCCAAGTTCATAACCGCTTCAAATTCAAAGTGGTCAAAAACCCATCGCTGGGTTTAGAAGAACCCTTAGAAGAACTGTTTTTTTATTGAAGGTTTTATCTAAACTCATAGTTCTCTTAATAAACTTATATTTTAATACGATTTTCAAATAGACAGCGCGGAAACTACAAAAGATATGATTAAAATTATTTTTTGCTTCAAATTGTCTACAAACTCTGTTATTAATCTACAATAGCGACAATAGGAAATATCCTATCACAGGAAAATTTTGATCGTTAACAAAATTTGCATGTTAAGGAACAATTTAAAATGTGCAAAATGAGCAAACATGAAGATTGACTGGTTTGTAAAATTAATTAAATCGGCCTTGTGGTTTTATAGTAATTCATTTTTTACAATTTTCATTCTTTAAATTTTTTTATGAAACTTTGCAATAAAATTAAAATTAAAAATGTAGATTTACTGGTTTAAAAAAAATTTAAATCGGTATTGCAGTAGGTAGTCTGTTGGCATGCTAAATGTTGTTTTAAATTAATAAAAAAATGCAGAAATAAAATATTCATTCAATTGCATACATGGTAACTGTTATGGATATTTTTTTATTATATTAATTTTAATTATAATTTTAATTTTGACAATTTTTTCACACGGACATAATATAAAGTAACATACCTACTAACAGTATTTTTACAACACATTACAAGTTATAAGTTACACCATTAGTAAGATAATATTCTAATTTCATAAAATATTAGGTATAAAAACGATTAATCTTAATTTCTATTTAATTTTAATAATTAATAAATTATTAATTAAATGGGTTTGTTATCAGAAGTTGAATTTATTTTTGTTTATTTAATTTAGTAGATTAATAATTTATTCTGTTAGATTAACGAAAATCGCCAAAACAAAAGCAAAAGAAGAAGAAGAAAGAAAAGTATGAGTTATAAAAAACAAATTTAGCATCAATCAGGTAATAAATAAAAAAAATCATTTTAGTTAGTGTATTTAAGCGCCCTTGTACTTTAATGTACTACAACGAACACATAAATTATTATCTGCGATACCAATTTTTGTTGAATTACTTTATGCATATTTTATATTTATTAATACAATATTATTTTTTTTATATTTATTATAACTAATTATTTTCTTAATGTTTACACTAGATTTTTATAATGCAATCAAAATATGAACTCAAGATATGCATGATATTTACAGTAATTTCAGGTTTATTACATGTCATAAATGAAACATGTTTGCCAATTATCTATGTAGCCATTGGTTAGTTCTTCTACATAAATCTTCTTTTCATTTATGGAAATTCCTAATTGGATTCTGACGTCGTTCGTTTAGAATTCCTCGACGTTATCCACCTCGATTTACCAAGAGAAACTGTACACCTTTGAGATCATGGCTTTTTGATTTATTTCTAATGATTTACACAGTTTAAAAAATTGTTTGATTCAAACTACTTAATTTGTATAATTCAAACAAAAAATTGTTGATTTGTTAATAATAATTTAAAATTGTTTTAGAATATTTTAGTTTACTGATACAGCGAACAACAAATTTTACATATTTACAAACTTTTTAAATTTTACTTTATTGTTAATTTACATAAATAATTTATTATTTAATTATTTATTATATTAAATTAATATTTCATTAATTATTAAAAATTAATAATATTATTTATAAAATTATTTGATCATTTAAACCATAATTTTATTCTTTAAAGATTATTTATTTCTTCAATACAGAAACAATTGTATTTTGATTTAAAATCTATGTTTTATTTAAAATACCTAACAATGATTACAAATAAAACTAATTTTTTTCAATGGAAACAAATTTTTAACAATAAATTTATATTCAAATATAAAAAATTGACTACAAAAAATATTCTCAATGTAAAAACGAATTGTCAAATAAGCAAACTATAATAAATATTTCTTTTTGAAAATTATTTTGAAAATGCAATAATTTGAAAAACTTTTGTAATTTTGTTCTGAAAACAATTTTTTGTTGTTAATTACGTTTATAAATAATAAGCAATAGATACATGGTTTCAATCAAATCAATATTTTAGAAAACCCAATTTTATGCAAAATTCAAACCTAAATTTACAGTAAAAAATGCTTTTCATTAATAAATTAAATAATAAACTTCTTAATAATTTCAAAAAGCTTTCTTAAAGGGACCCATACACACCTCATTCTTTTTCGACAGTTAGATCTGACGTGTAAACCGGTTGAATAAAAATATCCCAATCGTCTCACTCATCAGAACATCAGATAATAACTCTTTGACAAGAATGAGGTCTGTGGACCCCTTAATAGTGAGTATGACAAAAAACTAGTAAACTTTGAATACCTAGAACGAACATTCTCTTCTTCATGTGGTCAATCTTACCCGTCCTTCGGGTAAGTTTTACAATTAAAGCTGTGGTTTGCTAAAAGCAGTAGCAGCAAAGCAATTATGGATGGCATCGGATATGAGCAGTCACCCAAGGCTACGGTGTGCAAAACATACCTTAAGAGACTACAATCGGAGCTTTCAAATTTCAACTTCATTATTAAATAGGTATACTACTACCTTCACCAGTGACGTAACTACTGGGGTTTCGCAGGTTGAGACCCAAAAAGAGTTTTCTCTACACTGATTGTAATTGTTTTAGAAAATGTTGGTTATTCATTACTGACATCCCAATATTGACTTTTTTAGCAAGATGAAGACAAAATACATCATTAGTTTTATTTATTTAATTAAAATGAATACTTACTTATATTTTAAATAAAAACTGTAATAGCCATGTATTTTAACCAACCATTTTCTCAGTGTAAGATGAAAACCTCACCTCACCCCTTCTAGTTACGCCACTGGCCTTCACAAAATAAAACGTGCACACCAGTGTTCCAGAAAAGGCATCTCCGTAAAGAATCATAAGGATATTCTACTTCACATAACATTTTCGAAGAACTTCTGTTGAAGTGTCGTCTCTAATTTATACCTTTGACAGAGAATGTCGATACGTATTCTTGTGGTGGAAAAGCTGCTGATAAAAGTTCAAGACAAGTTTTTGCGGTTTTATTTGTTATAAAAAGTAACCTTCGAAATCAAAATTGAAATTGATAGCTACCCATATTCTTTGTTATGTAACCAAAAACACATAATAATAATAATAACATCATCTTCATCTTCATAAAAAACAATTTTATTACATTTAAGGTATTTGATTTATTCTAGAAAAATAATTTAAGTTAAATAATTAAAATAAATTAAAAATTATTTTATTGGTTTTATTTAAATTACAGATTTAATTTATTTATTCGCTAATTTGAATTATAATTAATAAAGATAAGCACATAGGGCACTTTGTAAACTACGAATTTGATTTTAAATTTTGCATGTCATAAATCTCTTTTGTTGATTTATTTAACAATTTAATTAAATTTATTTCAATAAATTTGCACTAACGAATTTTCAATTGCGTGCAATTAAAACTCATCGAATAAGTTATTCCAAAGAAATATCATGGGCTTTCATTGAACCACGCTCTGGCAAAACCAGGTAAGGTAGAGTGGGGTTAACTGGACCATCTATTAAAAATATTTAAATTTATATGCGTTTAATTTTTAATTTATTTAAAAAATTGTCTTCTTTCCAATGGTTTTTTCCATACAGGAAAAAGTGAAATTCGTGGTACAGATGAACTGACAGCAACCTAGGTGGATTAGTTGAACAAATCTTTAAAATATTAGTAAAATATAAAAACAAATAATTGACAAAAAGTGAAAATTACTACGAAAAACTTGATTTGGGAACTGATTTTTATATTAATAAACTTTCTTTGCTAGAAGAAAAGTTAGATTCAAAATACGTTTCGTTACTGCCTGTCTTTTAGTTTCCCTTGCTTTTCTGTGCTTAAATTTTATTTTCTTTCTCGATTTGTAGCCTCCTCTTCTAAACTTTCTTTGTTGGTAGTGTCGGTAAATATTAAGAAATTTTCTTTCTTGCACCTACCTATACCGATTTTCTCGGAGTACTTTTGTAAGCTGCAATAAATCAAACAATAAATCCAATAATGGTAATCAAATACTTACCTAAAGCTCTATGCAATATGATTTTTAAAATATCGCTGATGTGCAATTAAATTAAATTAAATGTAATCTAATTCAAATATTTTGAATTTAAAATTGAATATTTATTCAAATTAACTAAATTGTATAATTTGTAATAATTTACCTATTCTTAAACTAATGCAGAGTTTTTAATGATTATGAATGTAATTTTCTGAATGAAATACATTCAAATCAATCGAAAAAAGCGAAATTTTTAATTAGTTGTAAATTTTTGCTTTTTAATTCGGTCAACCCTAGAAAATCTCGTCAAAATCTTAAAAAATTTCTGTTTTATGCAGTTTTGGGTTTTCTTCTTCAAAATAATTATATTGGAAATGAAGGACGATCACTTTTCAATGAAAAGCTAAAAAGTGTTGCCAAGCAATACCAAGGATCCGCTTTTAATCCCAACGATACCATAATTACGAATATTTAAGGTGTAATTTTTAATATTAAGTAGAGGAGACCGGGTATGTTTGGATTGTTGATCAAAATTACCTTTTTTTGTAGTTAAATTTTCGTTAATCTATAATTTTATTTTCAACAATTTTATTTAGTTCCTTTAATTAATTAGTAATTATACTTTATAATCTAAACAATATAAATATATACAAAATTAAATGAAAATTCTGAGTAGTGTGAAAATTAATTGTGTATTATTAAATTATTTTATATATCGACCACCCCGATGCGATGTGGAGATGGTTATCAAAACATGAGAGATCATTTGATTTTCATTTTCAAATGTACAAAGTCAACGATTACTCTTTAACATTTGATGTTTATAAAAAATAAAATGAATAAAAAAAAGTTATTACTAAACAGTGCGACAATCATACCCGGTCTCCCTTACAACTGTTTACAGATTTTATATTGTGATTAAATTTAATATAAAATTTTATAAAAATGAAGAATTTTTGTTATATTTTATTATAAATAAACAAAAACCTGTACCGACTTAATTTTCAATTTAAAATTACCGGTTTTTCTTTGTTTATTTATGCACCTATCGATTTGTATAAAAGCTCTGGTTATGGTAAAATCTATATCAGTTTATCAAGAACTAATTCACCATGAAACTTCATATTACAGTGAGTGCCATTATACATTTTGTAGTGTTTTACAATGTTTATTAATAATAATCACTTATTAATTTTTTTATAATCTCAATTTACTTTTTATTTTATTTTATTTTAGATTCTCTTCTTAGCTGCTTTAATAGTGGCCGTTGCCTGTGGAGGATATGGCGGTTCTCATCATCATGAACAGCAACCACAACACCACCACGAAACATCACACCACCATGAACCTTCACACCATCATGAACCTTCACACCACCATGAACCTCAACACCACCATCAACCTACACACCACCAAGACTCACACCACCACTACTAAATATTGTGACGTGTGCGAAAGGTTCTACTTGCAATACGAATTTATTCAAACTTAATTTTTTCTCTTGTCAATATAAATGTTAAAAAATAAATATTTTAAACGTTATTGAATAGTATTTTTTAAATTGCCTGACAAAATGCTTGAAAATGTCTCGAAACTTCAAATAGGTAAGTTTGTGGTGTGTGGATCCTTCCGATTAGTTTGGAAGTTAGTAATATATTTTGCAATTTAAAATAACATCTTTTAAAAAATGGTATGTGCGTTTTCAAATAACTTTAAAAATACCAATTGGAAAATACTAAAATGATACATTCAGAGGTTTCCTAACAAAAATAATAGCTGTATACTTAATTTTTCGTGCTGTAATTGAATGATTGTAGTTCATTATACATCATTAAATTACATATTTTTGATATACTATGACATTTGAGGACATTAAAATAATTTTAATGTAACATAAAAAATTTAAACTTTTTGGTTTGGTTAACAATATTAACAACGGAAACACAATCTCGTCCAAATGCAAATTGGATTGAAAAATGGATAGCGGGATCGTGGACATCCTCCATTTTTGACTGTGAGTCCTGATGTCGTATAATATATAGCCGAAACGTTGACCAACAGTTAGTTTGTTTTCTTGAGCGTTCCACGATCCCGCTATCCATTTTTCAATATTAACAACATTAACTTCATATTTTTGTTGTTATTTGTTTAATACATTTCAAGAATTGTTTAAAAGAAATTTGTGTTTCAAACGTTTTTGCTTTAGAACAGCAATTCTCAACCTAGGGATCGCGACTCCCTTAGGGGTGACCGATCTATTTTAGGGTATCGCAGAAAATTTAACAATTTTTTTCCAAAATTAGTTTTCAATTTGAATTAGAAATTAGTAACCTGAATTAAAATTAAAAAAAAACTAATTAATTTAAAAAATTAAAAATCCAAAATAATAAGTAAGTATAGTTTGTTTTAAGCTAAATGGAATTGAAAAAAGAAATATATTAAATTACTTTGATATAAGAAGGTAAAAACGTTTCCCCAAAAACTTAATAATTAATCGCACCTTAGCCATTTTGGCAGTTAAGTAGCATTATTATGTTTTTGCTGAAAAGTTCATACGTTCTTACATCAAAGTAATTTGATGAAACTTTTTTAGTTTTTTTAATAATTCCATTTAAATTGAAACAAACTATACATAAAAGTAAAAAAGATTATGTACCATAATTTGAGTATTTGTGTTTTTTCTAGAATTGTATCATTTTTTAATATAAATTTTAAACAAAGTAATGCATTACTATTTTTTAATTACTGACATTATTGGGGCCGCAGATAAATAAGCAAGAAAATTTTGAAGTCGCGTCGTAAAAGGGTTGAGAACCGCTGCTTTAGAAAATGGTTTGCTTTTCCTGCTCTGAAAAGAAAGGCAATACTAAAACTTTTATTTATATTGTCCTTAGTCTACCCTTAACGGATTTTCAGGTTTTTAGATTAATTCATTTAATTCTGTTACTGTCATTACTTTTATTTAACCTAAAAACAATTGCATTGTTTGTAACTATGGATTCCACAAATTGACAAACTTGATTTTTGCTCATTTTAAATTGTTGATTTTTTTTGCAATTTTCGAAAAAATGTAATACAAAACATGTCAGGAAAATGTCTCACTTTACTTGGAGCTCTAAAATACCTACTCCTCGTCAGTAATTTATCATTTTTTGACTTTTATGTTAACTATTTTTTAATAATAAAATATATTAATTCTGTGGCTTGGTCCAATAAGTGACGAAGTACAAATTCGTAAAAAATGAGTTTTTGATCCTACCTAACTGATTAAATATCGCTCTTTTTAAAGAAAATAGTCCCAAGTGGATAAATCTGCTTCTTATAAAGATTTCAATGTAAAAGCGACCTAATAATAAAGCTGGCCACAGACAGGCGTACATGTGTGTCACACATGTACGTCACACCGGGTTCGACGTTGATGTTCGCTGGTGTGTGGGCAAAGAGTGACATACATGTGCGACGCACAAGTTTTCTATTTTACTTAAATTCAAGGTATGTCATACATCAACGGCCACAGACCGGCGTACAAGGGTGTCATACATGCACGTCACACCGGTTTGACGTTGATGCATGCCGGTCTGTGGACTCTTACTGTTAAAATTATTAATTAAATTGTCCGATTTAAGAAGTTTGACCAAAGAATTTATGATTGAGTTCATTGAACTTTATAAAAATTACCCTTGTCTTTGGAAAACTAAATCCAAAGATTATATGAATTGAGCAAAGAAAGATGCAGCTTATGAAGTATTATTAAAAAAACTTCAAACTAGTGAACCAAATTCAACGAAGATACACCTTAAAACTAAACTAAATAGTATTCGTGGGAGTTTCCGAAGAGAAACAAAAAAAATTGAAGAATCGAAACGATCGGGCGCAGGAAGAGATGAAATTTACGTTACCCATTTGTGATATTATGATTTACTACTATTTTGTAAAGATCAAGAAGTGCCTCGAACATCTGTAAGCAATATTGAAGATCAGGAAAGGGAGCAGAAGAGCGACCAAGGAAATAAGGATGAAGGGGAGGTAAGCAAAATTCAATTATATTGTTCAATTTATTACTTCTAAAAATATATTTGAATATAATAACTTATAATCAATACACCATTCTTTGTTGCCACTCTACGGCACCTTCATTATTAAAGTAATTCGTAAACAATTCCCTGACTTTTTTCGCTTCATTGGTTGGCCTTCGGCTATGACCTTGTTGCAAATCAATCATATCAGTTACTTGTAAGCCCAATTCGATAGTGCCATCAACTGTATCTTCTATGTACAAATTATTTTCTTGCATATATAAGGTCGCATATCTTCGTCTTAAAAAATTATGCAAAACACAGGTTGCCATAACTATTTTGTCAATTGCTTCTAAATTAACAGAAATTTGTGTGTGAAATATACTGAATCGATTAGACAGAATTCCAAAGGCATTTTCTACCTTACATCTTGCCCGCGATAGTCGATAATTGAAAATTTTTTTTTCGTTGTTTAGTTCTTGTCGACTGAATGGTTTCCAAAAATCTGAGCGAAATGCAAAAGCTTCATCCGCAAGAAAAACAAAAGGTAACAATGTGTTACTATTTCGGGGTTTTATTGGTGGCGGTAAAGACAATTGTTCATTCTTAAGTTTTTTGTAGAAACTACTGTATTCAATAACTCCCCCATCAGATATGCGACCGTTTACTCCAAAATCACACATTAATAAACTCTAAATTGGCATTGACTACTGCCATTAATACTAAGCTATGAGTCCCCTTGTAATTATAAAAATATGAACCACTTCCAGCAGGCGGAATAATATTGACGTGTTTTCCATCGACAGCTCGTAGGTAGTTAACAAAATTACATTTTTTTTCAAAGTCGTTTTCAATTTGTCTCCACTCATCCTCCGTTGACGGAAACTGAAAAGAATAACAACACTTATTATAATTGTAGGAAACTCAAGATGTAGACGAAGACGAAGATACTCCAAGACTAACTTCATTTTCGTCTACAACAACCAATTGTACAACAATAGATGGGGACCCTACACCAATGTCGTCAACTGCCACTCAATGCTCAAGTAGTAGAAAACGTAAAAATAAAATTGACCAGCAAGCGGACGACATATTAACTATGGTTGGAGATAGGCTACGTAGTAGTGCATGTAATGACGAAGATCCATGCAATATTTTTGGAAAAAATATTGGGGCAAAATTAAGAACGTTGCCAAAACAAAGTAGGCTATATACTGAAAAACTGATCAATGATTTGTTGTTTGAAGCTGAAATAGGGAATATTAATCAAAATACTAGAATTGTTACGTCTCCGAATGACAATACTGATGTTAATCAGCCCAATCAATGTACGTACTATATGCAACCTAATGGATACCAATTACCACATCCAGTAACTTATCCATGTGAACCTCCACCTGAGTCCCAGTCAGAACATGGCATTCCATCATTTTTTGGAAATTATCAACCCAATTATGAAAATTAATCAAAATCAAATCAAAACAATGTAAATTGCACATTTTGAAACCGTTTTTGACATATAAAAATCGGTTTTACAGCAAAACTTTTTGGAGATTTTTGGTTGAAAAATTCATTCTCTTCAATTTTGTACCTATACATTTTTCTATTTTGTCGCCCCGTTTTTGAGTGACAGCGACTTAAACAAGACGCTGCGCTGTAAAATACAAAAAATATTATCATCTGTATCTCAGAAACGGTAAAATAAAATAGAAAAATGTTTAGGTATAAAATTGAAGATAATGAAATTTTCAACAAAAAATGTCAAAAAGGTTTTGCTGTACAAGTGATTTTTATGTGTCAAAAACGGTTTCAAAATGTGTAATTTACATTGTTTTGTAAATTTGTTATTTATTTATATTTGTTTATTACCACGGGTAATCCTTTAAGTTTGAGATTCTAGTTTTTTTTCAAAGAATATTCTATTTTATTTTATTTTTGTAACATAATAAATTAATTTTCTTACCTTCATATAATCGTTTTTTAATACTTGAAATATAACTCTGCAGGTTTCCGGAATTATTTTGCCCAACGACTGAGGATAAATTAGTGTACAAAACTTCAAATCTTCGTAATTCCTCCCAGTCGCTAAATAACGGAGCGTGGCTGTCAATCGTTCATGAGGGGATATAGCAGGCCTCAATATTGTGTCCTGCTTCTCAATTAGCAGAGTTACTAATTTAAGCAGCATAACATAACTATCTTCATCCATCCTTAGATAATTTCTCCAATCATCAGGTTGTAAGCGTAATTCTTCTAGTAAATTTATATGTGTAAAATCTTGTCGCTTTAAAAGCCATTCCTTCACCCACTTGGTACGTGTCTGATGCTGTTTTCTATTTTTATTTTTCCTTTTTTTTTATCATACATGCATACGCCACTGATAAAAATATGAACTTGTTTTCATTATTCATCGTCGCCGTTCAAACTGCGTGTGACACTCAAGTGCTAAATACGACGCACATGTATGACACTCCTGCATGACACACATGTACGCCGGTCTGTGCCCTTTAAAGAATAAAAGGCCTGTAGTAGAATAGAATTAGAATGTTATGAACTATTATGAATATTTGTAAACCCCAACAAAATTTGATCAAATTTCAAAAAGAAACATTTAAATAATTCATAAGCATTTTAAATTTCCATATAAATCGCCAATTATAAATATCTCAAAACTTAATTTTGTTAGATAGGCCCTTATTGGACCAAGCCACAGAATTTAAATTGTTTTAAATCTCGTTCACACTATGCGATTACTCATATGACCATATGACTTATCATACGACTTGTCAATATTTTTACGTTCACACTATACAATTTTCAATAACAAAAAAAAACAAAAAAAAGCAATGCGCGTTGCTTACGATTTTAGATAGGATTTTTCATACGATAAAGTCACATGAGCAATGCATTGTGAACCAGCTTTTAGAATATGTACCTACCAACTATACAATACTATTATAGTGACTTGCTTACAATAAGTTTGAATTTATTTTAAACCGCAATAAAATTTACATCAAAATATAAAATTATACATTGATTCAACTTTTAAAAATATGTGGAAGAATAAAGAGTACAAAATTTCCCCCGAGCAACTTCAATAAAGCAAATAATATGAAATTATAAAATATGCTCCTACCGAAATGCTTCACAGCAGTAAAATGTGATGCCTACGTTTAAGTATCATTCAGTTTATATAATTTTAAATACCTAACTGAAGTATCAAACAAGTATTTACAACAAAATATACTGTAATAATATGCCAAGAACCGGAGTAGATAGTAAATACATGCGTATGTACAAGCATATATTATTATACCCAATTACATTGTCGTTAATTAGTTTTAATATTTGGATGGATTTAATTTGGATGAAGTTTTTGAGATTTAAGACCGAATTTAATTAAATTATTGGAAAAATTTTAAGTAGGTTTAAATTGTAAAATTGTTAAGTTAAAATTAAAAATGTAAACGCAAGCAAGATAAATTCGATGCGAGTGCATATGGGTGCGCTTATTGTTTAATTTTAATTTCACATTATTTAATTAATTTCAACTTTGGGTTTGTCAAAATTATTTATTAGGTATATTAGCTAATAACTCAATAGTTAAACCGATAGAAATTATTTTTGGAATTTATATTATAGATTTTAATTTTGAAAAATATAAAAAATATTGTTCCTCGCGATATACAATTTAGTATTATCTGAAATCATCAGCAAAAGTTCTAGAAATCAGAACTTTAGTAATATGCGCGTGCAAAGGGGTATAAGTCCATTTTTGGGCAAATTGAGTTAAGTGCATTTATTAGTAGGTTGCCTCTATGATTCTGCACATGTGTGTAGAACCATATTAGTCTAATCGATTTTTTATCGGTCAAAATTTGTTTGTGAAATTCAGTATAAGTTCAAAATGTAAACAAATATTTTGTGCAAAGGGGTACAAAATACTTATACCATTTTGCACGTTTAATTTATTTTTTACGTATTTAAAACATTTTGTAATATTATTTATTAATGAATAAACTATTAAAAACCGATTTGATTCTATTATTATAAAAAATTAAAGAAAATTAAGTGAAATTTTTTGTGCAAAATGGTATAAGTGGAAAAATTTTAGGTGTCCAAAGGTACAAGTCAGCCGTTTTTTTATAAATTGAAGGGTCCAATGCATAAACCAGTCAAGTCACATTAGGAAAAATTTTGAGGAGAGTTAAAAAACACATTGGAACAAACTTATTAGTTATTTTTAGACAACTTAGACTTAGAATTATACAATGTAGTTCCCTCATTTTTAATCCTATTGAGATGGTTTATGCACTGGAAGATTCAGAATTAAAAAATGTGCATGAATAAACAGTAGTTCGATTTTTTTAAAAATGGACTTGACTGGTTTATGCATTGGGCCCCTCAATTGTACTTTTTAACTAATTTTAAAATAAAAATTTAAATTATGCAAAATTGTAATCGGTTCAGCATAAAATTATTTACCAATTTGGCCGGTTTACAATAATTGATTAAATGAGGGTAAAAACCTTAAAACTGCGATATCTCAAAATGCCAATTTTGGACTTATACTCCTTTGCACACGCATGCCGCGCGTAACATAACAACTACTTGTATGGCACTACTTGAGAACAAGCGCTAATACTGGGGGGGGGGGGGGGGCAACGGGTGCAATCTGAAAAGTATTGTGGGTAAATTAGATTGCGGCGGCTAGAAATATTTTTGTGAATGAAAGTCCACTTTGATTGCTTAAAAATGTCAAAGTAAAAGTTATTTTAGTTGTAGCACAGAAAAAAAATGTAATCGATGCAACAAAAAAGTAGCTAATGGAACCATAATAAATTGTCGCTCTATGCACACCAATATTATATGTTTGATGGAACAATATGAGGTTGGTCGCATTATATGATTGACGCATCACTACCGTTTATGTTATTTTAACACTTAAATATAGTTGTATTAACTATATCTTATATTGTTTTATAAACTGCATGATATAGTTATAATAACCATGGACAGTAACTATTTAGGGTCTTTAATTTAACAAAAGATGATTGTCACTGTAACGAAACAAATGTTTTTAGTTTAAATACAAGTACTAACTATACATGTTGTGATTGTATGTATGTATAGATCGGTTTACTCAATAGGATCATTTTTAATAGCAGCGTTTTAAGTATAAGTAAGGCATCATTTATGAATCCGGGCGTAACGGATTACAACGGATGTTGTTATACAACAAAGATGTTGCCAGCATTTTGTGAGGGAGACACGGTCGAGAGTGTTGTGGTTGTAAGAACTAATAATCATAGTTATTAGTTATGTAGGTGTAACTTTCTCGGTTATTTAAAATATTACAATAAATATAAAAATACAAATTTAAAAAAAGAATTCAAAGATGCTTCTACAGACGCTGTTGTTCTAGAATTTAAAAGATTGGGAGAATGATACATCCAGGTATTCTACCTAACTTTCTAACGTATCAGGAACAATGTTGAATCAGCCACGAAAAATTGTGTTATAATTGTTGAAAAATTTAGCTCGATCTCCAATTGTGCTGTAAATTTTTGTTGAAAGTGCTGGGTTTGTTAATTTTTTATTAGTGAAATACAATTTTGTAATTCGTAAGAAAATACAATTAAGTTTGAAAAATTTGCAGGTTAAAACAAGACAAAATAGTAATTTTGTTTCTAATGAATTATTTAAGGTAGTAGTCTGGTAACTTGCACGTTGTTTTACGTCTCTATTGAAATTGAATGGTTTTGGTTTTTTTGTGTGTTATTATTGACATCTGAAGGATACAAAAAAAATTTTTTTTCACTTAATTTTACAACGTTCTGTTATTATTATTATTGGTCAAAATAAGCGTCTTAAAAAAAGGTACGTAATTGGCCCGGGTGATTTCGGCTCTTGAGAATATCGGAAATAAAAAATTCAAAAAAAGGATTAATCTATAGACTTGTCGTTATCTCTGGAACTAGAATTATTAAATTTTATCGAAAAATAACAAAATGGCCGACTTCTAAAATAAAATTAATTCTTTTCAGACACAAATAGCGCTGTAAAATGAAAAGTTAGGGATAGAGAAAAAAAATCCTAGTTCCAGCGATAACGACAAGTCAGATTAATCCTTTTTCTGAATTTTTTATTTCCGATGTCCTCAAGAGCCAAAATCACCCGGGCCAGTTACGTACCTTCTTTTTACTTTGACCAATAATAATAATAATAAAATATTGTAAAATTAAGTAAAAGAAAATGTTTTTTGTATCCTTTAAATGTCAATAATAACATACTAAAAAACCAAAAGCATTGAATTTTACTTTCCTATGGAAAAAAAAAATTCTCAATAAAGACATAGAAAAACGTGTAAGTTACCAGTCTACTACCTTAAATGAATTTTTTGTGGAAAATGACCACAGATAACTACTACAAAACTAGTGTGAAAATACTTACTTGTATATCCAGAATAACAATTTCACAGACACTAAATTTTAACAGGAATAAAATACGTGTATTTCTAGAAAAAGAACTCAAAATAAAAAATTTTAAGTAAATTTGTGGTTTTTAGTATGTATTTATGGTTAAATTCAAAAAAATATAAGAATAATACAATACGTAGAAAATCAAAATTCAAAAAATTTAAAAAGGAGACAATTAACACATAACAGATCTGGATTAAGAAAATTTGAAAAAATGAAAATTTCGTAATACGAAGTACAATATAACGTTATTTCATGGTTATTGCCATTCTTCAGTTGCACGCATCGATTACATTGTAAAATAAGCAAAAAAATTCAAATTAAACAAAAATATCGACTAAATTGTACAAAATTGACTTACCATAACCTCCAAAGATTATCAAAACTGAACTTGTTACATGAAGTATGAATAATTTAAAAATGATTTGAACTAAGAAATTCGTTTACCTAGCACTGCTAGTTTGAAATCCGAAGGCACTGCCCCAGAAATCATATGAAGAGGGCAGTGCCTTCGGATTTCAAACTAGCAGTAACACAAGTAACACAAGTAAGAACGCCAAGTAACACATCCACCTTGAAACATAAAGGCGTATCCAGTCGTAGAACGCCGTTTGTCCAGGTCATTTGCCCAGTCTGCATCAGTGAAACCAGTTATACCACCCTTTTGAATTGTGAACTCTAGTTTGTAGTTCAGAGTTCCTTTTAGGTACCTCATAACTCGTTTGACTGCAGTCCAATGCACTCGTCCAGGATTGTTATTAAACTTTGATAAAGCCCCCACTGCATACGCAATATCTGGTCTGCTTATTTGGGCAGCGTAGAGTAAGCTACCTATGGCTTCTTGATAGGGTATGTCTTTCATTTCAACTTTTTCATCAGCCGTAGTAGGAGAAAATGCATTCGAAAGCTTTTGATTGACGTCAACTGGTACATCCACGCGGTTACAATCTTCCAAGTTAAACCTTTTTAGAATGTCTTGCAAATACCTCTCTTGATCAATCCACAACTTTCTATTCGTCCTATCTCTTGTGATTTTCATTCCCAAAATGAAAGCAGCTTCCCCTAAGTCTTTAATCTTGAACGTCTTATTCAAATGAACTTTCAGCTTTTCCGTGAATTTACCATCATTTGAAAAAATCAAAATGTCATCTACGTATATTGCGATGTATGTTCTTCTTTCCCCTTCTACATTGTAATATATGAACGGATCAATTTTTGATTGTTGAAGTCCAAAATTCACCAAAGTGTTGCTTAACTTCTGATTCCAACAACGGCTGGCTTGCTTTAAGCCGTACAATGACTTTTTTAACTTGCATACCTTATTAGGATCACCACCAAAACCCTCAGGATATTCCATGTAGATATCTTCTTTCAACTCACTTTGAAGCAACGCCGTAACCACGTCCATTTGGTCAATATCCAAATCGTACTTTACTGCCGTAGCCAAAAGTAAGCGAATTGACGAATATCGCACCACCGGCAAAAACGTTTCTTCATAGTCGATACCCTTCCTCTGCGAATAACCTTTGATGACAAGACGTGCTTTGAATCGTTCGATGTCACCCTTCGAATCTCTTTTCAACTTGAAACACCATTTATTTTTTATGGCCTTTTTCCCTTTAGGTAAAACACAATCAACCCAAGTTTCATTCTCAACCAACGAATCAAACTCTTCTTGCATCGCTTTCTTCCAAAGATGAGATTGTTCTGAGTTTAAGGCTTCATGGACAGTATCTGGTTCTGACAACTCTAAAGGATTACAAATTTCATAACTAATCGCAGCATATTTTTCTACAGCTCTCTTAGTTCTTGATGATCTTTGTAGACCTGTACTATCAGAATTTTCTACAACTCTCTTAGTTCTTGATGATCTTCGTAGGCTTGTACTATCAGAATCTTCAACTTTCACCGAAACTGTACCGGGATCCCCTTCTATTTCTTCATCAGGTGTAGCGTAATCTTCTTCAGATAAAACCCTATCATCAGCTAGTTCAACTACATCTTCATCAATAGAAGCATTCAAAGGCAAAGGGTTCTCATTCAGTAACTCAACTTGTGGTTCAGAGAAGACATAAAACATATTTTCATTCACTTCGTCTCCAATGCTACCAAACTGGGTTTCAAGAAATACTACATCTCTACTAGCAGTTACCTTCTTAGGTTATGGGCCCATGTGCCTCTATCGCTGAGTAATTACAAGTAATTTGTTGAACACTAAAAATGTCGTCTTCAAATATACCACAAATTGAACGTCTCAAGGGACGTGAAAATTGGGATCAGTGGAAATTTGTCGTTGAAGCATATCTACAGATGGAAGGTTTATGGTCATGTATTGATGGTACAGAAAAGGACGAGAAGAAACTTGTGAAGGCGAGATCTAAGTTGATATTGCTCGTGGAACCAATACTGTACGTACATATCCAGACTTCAAAGACTGCGAAAGATATGTGGAGTAATCTAGAAAAGGCATTTCAAGATTCAGGTTTGACGAGAAGGGTTAATTTGCTGCGGAAGCTGATATCAACACGCTTGGATGATTGTGCTTCAATGGAAGAATTTGTAAATATCATCATGGTGACAGCAAACAAATTGACTTCTGTGGGATTGGAGGTTTCGGATGTTTGGATTGGAACTCTTATGGTAGCAGGATTACCTAATAGATTTTTGCCAATGATAATGTGAATCGAGAGCTCAGGTGTGGCTATCAGTGGCGACTACGTGAAGACTATGTTGTTGCAAGATGTAGGAGCTAATTCATCATGTAAAGAAACGGCTTTTGTTGGAAGATCTCAATCAAGTCATAAATCATTGGGACCAAAATGCTATGGGTGTCAGGAGTATGTGCACATCAAAAGTAATTGCCCTAAGAAGAAGAATCGCAATGAGAAGAAAGAAAACAACAGACATAAACCAGCCAGTGAAAAGATGAAACAGATGACCATGTATTCGGCGGCATTGGCGGCGAAGGCACAGTCAGGGAATGAATGGATATTTGATTCAGGAGCTACGTCACACTTGTGTAAGGACAAATCCATGTTCAATTGCTTAAAGAAAGTTCCTGAATTTTCCATTGGTGCTGCCAACAATTCGGTGATGAAGGGTGATTGCCAAGGTGATATTGAAATGACAGTCAAGTTCAACGAGGATAAAACTCAGGACATTGAATTGAAGGACGTCTTGTATCTACCTGAAGTACACATTAACCTTTTGTCGGTTCCGAGCATTGTCAAGTATGGTCACACTATCACATTTACTTCGTCGGGGTGCAAAGTGGTTAATCCAAAAGAAGATGTTGTTGCAACTGGTAGTTTAGTTGATGGGTTGTTTGTGATGAATCAGCCAGAAAAATCAAGTCCTAGGGATACCTAAGAGTTCAAATTTTGTTGGTGTTGCTAAAGCGGAGGAAAATTCGGACTACTTGTGGCACAAACGGCTAATGTAAATGCTGGTAAATGGTTAATATTTTATTGAACGATAAAGTTACATTTATATTAAATGTCATAAACTTCATAAAAAACAGAAACTACTAGATTAAACTTGACTCTTCAAGTCTTCATTCAAACAAGTTTTCATGTTATCAAATGGTATAAGTATGGGGGAGTCTATTTATTACGTAAGACAATTGGGTAATTTTTTGACCCCCCTCCCCCCTTGTGAAATGTGAGATTTGACCTGACCCCCCTAATCTCAATTGAGATTTTTTAAAATGCGTATTTTTAGTATGGTATAAAAATACATAATTTGCCAAATTATTTTTATTTAAGACCAGTTAAGACAAAAACTACATGATATTTGGCGAGAACCCCCTCTCCCCACGTGTGAGATTGATTGAGGATTGAGATTCGGTAACACCCCCCACCCCCCTTTAAACCTATGATACCTATTTCGTTTTATTAAAGCTTTAGACAGAAGTTTTATGTTACAATGATTATGAATTATTTATTGTATTTTTTCGTTTGATTTTTTAGTAATTATCTCTATTGGTGAGTTGACTACTGTAAGGGGATTGGTGTGTGTAAAGGGTTCTGAATTAATTTCGGTGTGTTGATGCTCTATGTATTTAAGATTTAAATTAAATATGTTTTGTTCATATTGACCTAGAACTACTTTTTAAAGTTTTTTCGGATTTGATGTATCTTGCTCGGAGTTTTACTTTTCAAATTTTTTAATAAAATAGGTATATTCAAAAAATTTACAGCACTCGCCAGCACTTCAAGAGTACTTTTAAATAATGTAAAAAACATTTAAATATCTAATAAAATTGAAAAAAAGAGGGGCCAACTTGACGATTTTGACAATTGTCGATATTTCAATTCTTAATAAAAATCTAACCGACCCAGCACTTTCAAAAAAGTTTACAGCACTCGCCAGCACTTCGCGATCACTTCCAAACTATGCCAAAAATATTTTCAAATTCCAAAATGGAGGGGCCAACTTGACGGAGCCGTATTGAATGATATATAATTAGGTACTCTAGGAAAAAGTAAGAATACAGCTATTATTTTTGCTTTTTAAAGTCATGTAAAGTCACGTAGGGAACCTCTAAATGTATAATTTTAAAATATATATTATAAAATAATAATATGATATAAATTGTTGAGTTTAAAAATTTTTTAAAGATTTTTTAATAATTTAATTTTATTGTATAATTTTTAGCCTTTAAAATGGGTCATATTTAAAGAAGACTCGAAACGTTGGTCAATTTAATTAATTAAAAGATCTCAAAACTCAACAATTTATATCATATTAATATAAAAAAGGTGAACGATAATATTACTAATTTTATAAAATAATATTCGATAAATGCTATATCGTTTAAAATATTTATTTTTTAACATTTATATTGACAAGAAAGAAAATTAAGTATGCATAAATTCATATTCCAAGTACAACCTTTCGCACACGTCACAATATTTAATGGTGGTGTGAGTTAATATGGTGTGGAGGTTTGTGGTGTGGAGGTTCGTGGTAGTGTGGAGGTTCATGGTGTGGTGGTTTGTGGTGATGTTGCGGTTGCGGTTCATGATGATGAGAACCGCCAGATCCTCCACAGGCAACGGCCACTATTAAAGCAGCTAAGAAGAAAATCTAAATAAAATGAAATTAAAAGTAAATTGAAATTATTGAAAAATTAATAATTGATTGTTATTAACAAACATTTTAAAACACTACAAAATGTATAATGACACTCACTGTAATATGAAGTTTCATGGTGAATTAGTTCTTGATAAACTGATATAGATTTTATCGAAACCAGAGCTTTTATACAAATCGATAGGTTTATAAATAAACAAAGAAAAACAGGTAATTTTAAATTGAAAATTAAGTCCCCACAGGTTTTTATTTATAAATAATAAAATATAACAGAAATTCTTCATTGTTATAAAATTTCATATTAAATTTAATCACAATATAAAATCTGTAAACAATTGTATGGGAGACCGGGTGCGATTGTCACACTGTTTAGTAAGTCCTTTTTATTTTATTTTTAATTTTTATAATCATCATGTTATATATGCTAATGAGTAATCGTTAACTTTGTACATTTGAGTACCTGCAAAGAATAAATTAACAACTTCGTTTATAGTCTGTTTTTGGCCAATATGGTAGAATTGGTTAATGATGATGATGCAAATTAATTGATAGTTAACTTCTACATTTTTTTCTTCTACTTTTTAGAAGAAAAAAAATGTGACTATCAATTAATTTGCATCATCAAAATTAATAACCACAAGACAACTACAAAACAATAAGCAAAAAAAAATGAAATGAAAAGACGGCAGTAACGAAACTCTTTGGAATCTAACTCTTCTTCTAGGGAAGAAAATTTATTATAAAATGTTAGTTCTCTAAAAAAGATTTTCGTATGTGATTTTCATATTTTTGTCAATCATTTTAAGTCATTTTTAAATTTTTACTAATAATTACTAATTTACTAATTTTTTGTTTCGGTTAACCTGCACATAGGGTTAACTGAACCATATTGCAGGCATGCAATAAACTAAAACTATAAGGTTAATTTTTATAAACTGTTTATTAGATGCAAATTTCTATATCTGGTTCACTGTTAGAAATTTCTATAATAATTTTACAAAAAACGTTGGAAGTTTTTACGCAGAACAGTTTTGTAAATTTACTACACGATATTCCAACTCAATTTAAAAAAATTACAAAACATTTTTTGAAATACTATAATGAGTTGTAATTTCCGATAGATGTTTAGAAAATTTCAAGAAAGGATTTGTAATTTTTCTAAATTGAGTTGGAATATCGTGTAGTATATTTACAAAACTGGGGTAGTAAATTTACAAATCTGTTTTGCGTAAAAACTTACCACGTTTTTTCCAAATTACTATAAAAATTTCTAACAGTGTTCTATATAACCAAACTAGATGCCGTAAAGAAGTTGTTGATCTAAGTTTACATAAACGGATGTAAATTTAAATATTTTTAATAGATGGTCCAGTTAACCCCACTCTACCCTACTCGGTTTTTCCCGAGCCTGGTTTAATGTAAGCCCAAGATATTTCTTTGGAATAACTTATTGAACAATATACGCAATTGAAAATTTCCCATTTCAAATTTATTGAAATAAATTCAATTAAATTATTAAATAAATTTATATATGAAATTTATGACGTAAAAATTGTATGTTTTTTTTAATTTAAATTTTTAGTACAAATATTATAGAATTAAAATCGTAGTTTACAAACTTTGTAATTACAGTTAAAACTCGGAAATAAATAAATGAAATCTGTCTCTGAATTAATAAATCAATGAAACAAATAATGTTTAATTTATTTTAATTATTTAACTTGCATTGTTTTTCTAGAATAAATCAAATACTTTATATGTAATAAAATAAACTGTTTTTTTATGATGATGAAGTTGATGTTATTATTACTATTATTGTATATTTCAGTTAAATAACAAAGAATATAGGTGCCTACTCATTTTAGACAAACTTATCAAATAAAAAATATAATATAATCAATTAATAAGTATAATATAATTAATATTTAAATATATAAATCTTAACTTGTGAGAAAATAAACAATAAAACTCTAAATAACAAGTTAATCTCAATAATATAATGAAAATAATATTTTTATTAAATAAATTTCTGACAAAGGCGATAACAGTCGCCGAAAGCTTAAAAATATAACTTGTTATTGTTATAATATAATATAAAATAAATGATAAAATAGAAAAAAATAAAAGTGTTTGTGCATTTTTTTAGCGTTTTTCTGAATATTGATATGATTAATAGTGCAGTCAATAGAAACTTTGAATATATGGCAACCCAAAAGTTGCGTTCTAGGGGATGAAAGTTACACCAATGTTCCTTTATGAACATATTAAAATGTATCATCTCAATTTTTAGGGCGTCATTTATAATTAATGAAAAAGAATCCAAGATTTTCGACTAATCTACTTTCATCCTTCATTTCTTCAAAGTAACTCACCCAATCCAAAAAATAAAATTACCAATTTATAGAACGGAAAATTTACTATCATATTCAATTGGAAAACTTTGTGAGAAATGCACCATTAATGTATTATAATGTTTCAAAGTAGTTTGTAAACATTTATTTGACAAAACATCAGCTGATCGAATCACCACGCCTCCCATGGCATCTGCGCCTGCGTCGCATGTTGCGCTCCGTACGCAGTACATTCTTATGTCCGCTGAGAATAAATTTAATTCTATTTAATTTTCCTGATTGTTTCTCCAAAATTTTCCTGTCTTCATATTTTTTGAACTCGATAAAAGTAATTGAATTCTTTCAAATATGTAATATTACAGTAAGTAAGTATTTAATAATTAAAGATAAAGTCAAACTCAAGGGACAACCAAAAAAGTTCGAATTTGAGAAACTTCAAGTTATCAAAATAAAATTACATAATTAGTAGAGTCCTTCGTTTTCGAGTTATTTGGACTTTTATAAATTTTGTGAAAATCGACACCTTGAATCAGTTTTTCGAATGCCACAGGTACGAAATTTCAAATTATAAAGTTCTAATTTTGGTTAAGCAACCCTGAATAGCTCTGCTATTGATTACATAATATAAAATAAAATAAAACTAATGGTGACAAACCTTTAGAACAGAAAATTGCCCAACTCATGAGTTAATTTTTTTTATTCGCTAACTTCGGCTCTTCATCCTGTAAAAAAAGTATACCACAGAAACCTGGCAAGTTATTTAAAAAAATTGCTCATCTAGTGTAGTTTACTAAATGGTATAACATTTCATGTTTTGCTTTATAAAAAAAGGTATTGTTAATTTTCCATAAAAGGAGCTCATTTTAAAATTATTTCAACAATCAGCAATTCAAATAAAAACATTTTTTAAATTTAAACCGATTTAAAAATAATCAAAACTCAAAGAATGTGTTCAAAATGTTCAAAAGTCAGCATCTTTTTAAAAAAGATATGTTTATCAGTCTTGCAGTTCTTGATCAAATTATTTGTTGTGCCTCTTCATTAATACGGTGTCTCACTTCGTTAACATAATTAATTGGTTTTATTTTATTATTTACAAGAAAACCTTATAAGAAAAACAATTTACAATTAGCGGTTTTCCTTTGTTTATTTATAAACCTATCGATTTGTATAAAAGCCATGGTTATGATAAAATCTACATCAGTT
This sequence comes from Cantharis flavilabris, assembly GCA_949152465.1. NCBI lineage: Eukaryota > Metazoa > Arthropoda > Insecta > Coleoptera > Cantharidae > Cantharis > Cantharis flavilabris. Next base: position 91,120,994 of record OX424435.1, read on the forward strand.
CATCAAGAACTACTTTACCATGAAACTTCATATTACAGTGAGTATCGTTATGCATTTTGTAGTGTTTTAAAATGTTTATTAATAACAATCAATTATTAATTTTCCAATAATTTCAATTTAATTTTAATTTAAATTAATTTAAATAATAAAGTGAAACTACGAAAGTAGCTATAGGTGGAAGTAATTTTATTTTATTTTATTTTAGATTCTTTTCTTAGCTGCTTTAATAGTGGCCGTCGCCTGTGGAGGATATGGCGGTTCTCATCATTCTGAACCGCAACCGCAACACCACCACAAACCACCACACCACTATGAACCTCCACACCATCATAACCCTCCACATCACTACGAACCTCCACACCACTACGAACCTCCACACCACCACAAACCTCCACACCACCACCACTAAGTATTGTGACTTTTGCGAAAGATTATACTTGGAATATGAATTTATATGAACTTAATTTTCTTTCTTGTCAATATAAATATTAAAAAATAAATATTCAAAACGATATTGCATTTATCGAATATTAATTTATAAATTTCGTTCTTAATAATAATTATTATTAGTGAGCGATCTATCCAGATAAAAAGCTTGCAAATGTCTCGAAACTTCAAATAGATAAGTTTAGGGTATGTGGATCTTTCGATCAGTTTGTAAATTAGTAATATACTTTGTAATTTAAAATAACATCTTTTAAAAAATAGCAAATGCATTTTCAAATAACTTTAAAAATATTTAAAATATTTGCTTTAATAATATTTAAAATTATATTTTATATAATGGAACTTCTTCCAGAAATTAGATATCACTCTTCAAATAATTTATTGATTTCTTCAACATTCTAATATCTTACGGAGAATTTTCTCCTCCTTCTTCCCACGTAAAATTATTTTCATTTGGGCGTTGCGTTCTCCGCCCAAATGCAGTATTGTTGAAATCTTCGACACAAATCACGTGGTTTCGCAAAACTTCCACATGAATCCGATGTTTCAACCTAACTTACAACCTAAATCATGTTTAACCTCAAGTTTTACCCTTACAAATTCAAATTATTTATCTACCATCGTTATTATAGTATTAACCCTTTGGTGCGCGGCGGGAAGACGTATTCCCAGCACCAAAATTGCCGAAAAACGAGTTCTTGGGACCACATTTTACCACCTATAATTAGTCTGTCCTTTAGATATATATATACGAAGTAATATTTAAAGGTATTTGTATATATACAACAAAGAAAAATAGTAATTTTAATGATTTAAAAATTTTATTTGACATTGTGTGTCAATATATTAGTGTTAATTATTAAAAAGTAAATTTAAGTTTAGTGACATTTTTTGCATTATATGTTTATAATAAGGTTTTTTCTGATATTTATTGTTTGTTAAAAATTATATTAAAAGTTTTTTTATCAATAAACAGAAATAATTTCTATAACATTATCGTTTAAAAAAATAAAAACGAAAATTACAAATTTCAATTTTTTTTCAATATTTCAAAAACTACAAATGATACATCAATTCAAAAGGCTTCACATGTTGTATTTTTTATAAAAAAAAGCTTTAAAAAACACGCCAGAAAAATTAGCCTACCAAAGGGTTAACCCTGCTGTTCTCCTCGGGTCAATATGACCCAAATTTAAATTTAAGTTTCAATAACTTTTTTATATATGAATATTTCTTCCCAATAATTATTGACTTTGTCTATTACCTGTCAAGTATTACGTAGAATTCATATTTTTTTTTAAAGATTGTGTATTATTGTTTAAAACTTAATTGTTACACTAATACTTTTTGGGTCAATATGACCAGAAATAATTTTATATTGATAACTTAGGCATTATCTTCTTGTTCAATAATTTTTTTGTAATTGATGTTATTGCACTTATATGATACACACGCTTGTTCAGTATTAGACAGTTATTATCTTTTTCTAAATAGTGCCAAGTAATTCGGAACAAGTGCAAACATGTAAGTTAGTTCAAATATAAATATTGAATGTTATTATGTGAATCCTGAGGTTCTGTTCGGTGCTTCACTGAGTAAAATAATATTTATCTAAGCGAAATATTTTGAAAATAATAATATTGGCGAAAAAATTACTTAGTGATGAAGAGATGGCGAATATAATTTATTGAAAATCTGAGAGACGGTGATGAAGATGTTTTTGAAATTGAGGATCATATTACGGAGGACAGTAATTATGAACCAGAATCAAATGATGATGTTTTAGAAAATGCTTTTCATAGAAATACTACAGTGCAAGCATTGCAACCTGCTCAATCACTTCAGTCCCAAGACAATGCTATAAGTTGGAAGCTAGAACTATTTCCACGGCAAGGAACGTGCAACTAGTTCAAATATCATAAAAGTTTCACCAGGTCCAACTAGATACTGCTTATCTAGAGCCCAGGATATAATCATAATCATAATCATAATCATAATCATAATCATAATCATAATCATAATCATAATCATAATCATAATCATAATCATAATCATAATCATAATCATAATCATAATCATAATCATAATCATAATCATAATCATAATCATAATCATAATCATAATCATAATCATAATCATAATCATAATCATAATCATAATCATAATCTTAATCATAATCATAATCATAATCATAATCATAATCATAATCATAATCATAATCATAATCATAATCATAATCATAATCATAATCATAATCATAATCATAATCATAATCATAATCATAATCATAATCATAATCATAATCATAATCATAATCATAATCATAATCATAATCATAATCATAATCATAATCATAATCATAATCATAATCATAATCATAATCATAATCATAATCATAATCATAATCATAATCATAATCATAATCATAATCATAATCATAATCATAATCATAATCATAATCATAATCATAATCATAATCATAATCATAATCATAATCATAATCATAATCATAATCATAATCATAATCATAATCATAATCATAATCATAATCATAATCATAATCATAATCATAATCATAATCATAATCATAATCATAATCATAATCATAATCATAATCATAATCATAATCATAATCATAATCATAATCATAATCATAATCATAATCATAATCATAATCATAAATTTATTTTCCAACAGGCATACACCCAATAACAGGAAAAACAAAGTCAATAGATAACATTTTACAATATATACATAGTCTCACCAAAACAAAATACCAAAGTCCCAAAATTCAAAAAATCCCAAAACATCAACATTTCAAATAATTTTCAATTTGATTATATTTATTTCAGTGGCTCGGGTCAATATGACCCGAAGGAGTACAAGTGTGATGCCTCTCCGAGGAGAGCAGCAAAGTTAACAAATTGCTACAAAAATTTTTTAAAATCAAAAATATGTTATGGTACCATTCTGTAATGTAATTTTTAGAAAATCGTACCATAAATGTAAAAATTATTTTGTAAGTTCATGTTGCAATCGTTTTTAATATATTTATTAATTTAAAATGATAAAATACTTGTCTCAATAATATTGCCATTTATTTCATGTGAAAATAGTTTTCCTTAATTTTCTCAATATCATAATTTTGACATTTAAATGGTTTTGAATTACCGCTTTACACATTATTACACATAGGGCACTTTGTAAACTATGATTTTAATTTTATATTATTTGTACTTAAAATTTAAATGAAAAAAAACATAAATTTATTAAAGGGACAGGTATATTTATTTAAAATCGATTCAAAAATAAACAAAATACATATAAAACTCAAAGAATGTGTTCAAAATGCTTATCATCAAGTCGAATGCAGGTACAGTATCTTTTTAAAAAAGATGAGATTTTTTTAAAATATGTTATTCGTCTTGCAGTTCTCGATAAAATTATTTGATGTGCCTCATCATTAAACCGTGTCTCAATTCGTTAGCATAATTAATTGGTTTTATTTTATTATTTATAAGAAAACCTTATAAGGAAAACAATTTACAATTACTGGTTTTCCTTTGTTTATTTATAAACCTATCGGTTTGTATAAAAGCCATGGTTATGATAAAATCTACATCAGTTCATCAAGAACTAATTTACCATGAAACTTCATATTACAGTGAGTGCATTATACATTTTGTAGTGTTTTAAAATGTTTATTATTAACAATCAATTAATATTAATTTTTCAATAATTTCAATTTACTTTTAATTTTATTTTATTGTATTTTATTTTAGATTCTCTTCTTAGCTGCTTTAATAGTGGCCGTTGCCTGTGGAGGATCTAGCGGTTCTCATCATCATGAACCGCAACCACAACACCACCACAAACCACCACACCACCATGAACCTCCACACCATCATGAACCTCCACACCACCACGAACCTCCACACCACCACAAACCTCCACACACCCACCATTAAATATTGTGACGTGTCCGAAAGGTTGTACTTGCAATACGAATTTATACAAACTTAATTTTTTCTCTTGTCAATTAATATAAACTAGAAAATTAACCCAAATAAAAAATTTTAAGTAAATTTGTGGTATGTATCTAGTATGTATTTATAGATAAATTTAAATAAAGTTAAGAATAATACAATACGTAGAAAATCAAATAATTCAAAAAATCGAAAAGACATAATTATAACATAACAGGTCTGCATTAAGAATATTTGAAAATATGTAAAAATGAAAAAATTCATAATGCGATATAAAGGCCCTTATTTCTCGGTTATTTCCGATCTTCAGTCGTATGTAATGAAAAAAATATAAAAAATAAGAAAAATATTCCAAACAAACTAACAAGAAATATTAAAAATTGACGAAATTGACTTACCAACTCAACTAATCCAACGGAAATATCAAATCAGATTTGATATTAACATTAAACAAAATATATTGTAAAATTTGCCAATAAGCGAAGTAGATATTTCTAAATGCATGCATATGTACAAGAATATTATGTATTGTTGTGTTCCGACCAAGTATGCAGAATTTTTAAAGGTTCATTAATTGAATAATTTAATATAGTCTTTTGATGCCTTAAGCGGTGGCGACCGATTTTGTCTACTTAAATATTAATGAGATTTAATTTGAGTTTTAATATAATTTTCCTAATAAAGTGCGATTTATTTAAGTTAGTTATTTTGATTGTCTCAGATTTTTGAAATAGTTTGGATATTTTCAGAAGTGATAATTTAATAAAATCGATAGTAACACTTTTTGTGCGGAGCATGATAACTATAAAACGAACCTGTGATAATTAATCGGCTGAAACTCACGCTATATTATACTTATATTTATTAAAAATAAATGAATAAACATAAATTGATACAATTGTTTCGAAGGGATAAACCACTTCTTCTTCAAGTCCCCATTCAACATCAATAGGAACATTTTTTCCTTTATATAGGAAAAGAATAGATACCAACCGTGTTGAAATATACAGAGGGGCTTATGAAAGAGAGAAAGGTCGTAAACAAACAAGTCATTAGCCAATCTTATGGAATCTTAAACAACAGTGGTGAACTGATGTCTTGGAGTTCCAATTGTGAATTGGTCAAGTTTTGTCCGCTTAGTAACGCTTTCTTAATTTCAAGGCTTTCTAGTAAGGTTAATATGCGACCTTTACGTTCTGTATGTAACACCACGATGTTATCAGAATCTAAACCATGATTTGTTTCATGGCAATGTGTAGAAAACCCGGTACTCGTTCTATTATTGGCTAGATCTGCCTCATGTTCTTTGACCCGTGTGTAAATCGATCTTCCGCTTTGTCCAATATAAATGGCTTCGCATGTGTTGCAATGAAGTTGATATATCCCGCTATTTTTGAGTTTGTCTGTCTTCCCTTTCGTAGTGGCAAAAATGGATCCTAAGTTAACTTTGTTTACTTCTGTAATTCGGATATCTGACTTACGTAACTGTTTCATTATTTGCCCGCTAGTATATGAAACATAGTTTATAACTCCCCAATTGGGAGCCGGCTCTTCAATCTGGGTGGCAAGTGAAGCAGTAACCAGACTTCTTTCAATCAGTTTCTCTTTTTTCTTGATAAGGTTATCGACTAAGTCTGTGGGGTATCCATTTGCATCTGCTATCGACCGGATTGTATTTGCTTCTATTAGAAAATTTCTTTTTGACATGGGTATTTTAAAAAGTCGGTAAATCAAACTATGGAATGCGGCCATTTTTATTTTCCAAGATTGATTGGAACAATATGGAATGATAGTGTCGGTCGTGGTGGGTTTTCTGTAAATTGATATGTCTAATCCTTCTTCCATCTTAGTTAAGGTGACGTCCAAGAAGTTTAATCTATTCTCTTTTTCCTCCTCCATCGTGAACTGGATTTTCTTATTTAGTGAATTAAGGAAAGTGAGGAATAGACATAGTTGGCGGGCAGAACCTTTCCATATGCAAAACACATCATCTACGTAACGACACCAAAATACTACGTATCTTAAAAGCCAAAGGTTGGAGGCGAATAACATTTCTTCAAAATTCTTCATGAATATTTCTGCGAAAATGGGAGCAGTAGGTACTCCCATTGGTAATCCATCTTTTTGTAAGTAAAATTTGTTTAAGATTCCATAAGATTGGCTAATGACTTGTTTGTTTACGACCTTTCTCTCTTTCATAAGCCCCTCTGTATATTTCAACACGGTTGGTATCTATTCTTTTCCTATATAAAGGAAAAAATGTTCCTATTGATGTTGAATGGGGACTTGAAGAAGAAGTGGTTTATCCCTTCGAAACAATTGTATCAATTTATGTTTATTCATTTATTTTTAATAAATATAAGTATAATATAGCGTGAGTTTCAGCCGATTAATTATCACAGGTTCGTTTTATAGTGATAATTTGATTGATTAATAATTTAATTTTGATGCAAATTTTGAGATTTAAGAGATAGAATTTAATTAAATGATTGGAAAAATTTGAAGTAGATTTAAATGATAAAATTGTTAAGTTAAAATTAAAAATATAAAAGCAAGGCAAGATAAATTCGATGCGAGTGCATATGGAGGTGCTTATCGTTTCATCTTAACTTCCCATTTTTAATGTTGAAAGCATTATTTCAATTTTAAATTGGATACTTTTAATAAGAACAATAAATGGTAATATAATTAGTTTAAAGTTTGCTTTTCTCAAAACTATTTAATGTTAAATTGCAATTTGGGTTTAAACATTGTAGAAAAAACAAAATTGTTCTTGACGATATACAATTTGCTATTATCTGAAATCATCAGTAAAGGTTCTATAAATCAGCGCTTTAGTTAACATAATAACTAGAAACTTGTATAGTAAGTTTAGCAGCGTTACTTTGAAATTAATGTCACCATTGAGAACAAGCGCGGATACTGGGGGGAAGGCAATGGGTGCAATCTCAAAATTGTTGTGAGTAAATTAGATTTCGCAGGCTATAAATATTTTTGTAAACCAAAGTTTGGTTTGCTTTGAAAACTAAAAACTTTGGTTGCTGGAAAATGTCAAAAGTAAAAGTTATTTTACTTTCCGGTATTGGTTAAAAATATATATTTTGAATAGTCGATTGATGGTTGCTTTAAGTAGTATAACGTGATATTAACCATATACCCATACCAGTATTTTAGAAAATACCCAAAAAAAAAGCACAAACAATTTTTTTTATCTTTTTTTATTTTTTATTATATTTATTGTAAAATTATTGTATATTATACAAATAATACAATAATTATTGTATTTAGTAAAATATTTTCATATATTAATAACTACTGTAGAATGCGCTTCATGTGATCACGAATAATGTTATCAGTCGGTTATTGTGATCATTTTGACTGGGAACCGGCCGCTTTAATTAGTTTACATACAAAAACTACCGGATAATGTGATCAAAAAGCCACTTATTATTATAACTTTCAAGAAATTTCCTACACAATAATCAGTTTTTCTAAGTATCTTTTCTGATTTGTCATTGAAATTTTATATATCCTTTACAAAATTTTCAATTTCTACACAAAAACTAATAAGGTTTCCCGTTTCATGGCGTGTTTCTATTTTAATTTTGCTAAATGAGCACTTTGCTTTATGCATTTTAATTTAAGTTTAGTTTATTCTTGCTAAATTTACCTAATTCTTTTTAAAAAAAATTTTTTTAAATTGACTTATTGTTATCAGTCGGTTAATGTTATCAAAATGTTCTTTGCCCAAAGTGATCACATTAAGCGGATTCTACTGTATAGTCCAGGGAAAGTAGAGATTAAAAACGCGGTTCTAGGAAATAAGTGGCGGAAAGCTGAATTTTTGAAGAAACGTTGATTTTGTGGTTCTAAATAAGATCTGAAAGTTCCCCATGATTCCGAGTGCCGCTAACAATTCTACTCAGGGTCAAAGGTCACTACAATCAGTTTCTTCTGAATATCTAGTTAGTTTTACGGGAAAAGTTCAAGAGATCAAATTTATAGGTCTTAAAATTGTATACAAAAAACATTCGTATCTTTTTTGTGTGCAATCAACCGTTTTAACAATAATTCAATTCGTACAAAAAGAATTTCAAAATTTCCAATGTGTACTTCTTTTCTCGATTTTTGTGAATATCTTGTTGGCCGTTACTTTTACGAGAAAAGTGCAAGAGATCAAATCTGTTGCAGTTAAAATTGTCTACAAAAAATATTAGTACATTTTTTGTGTGCAATCAACCGTTTCGACAATAATTCAATTCGTAGAGTTCCAATTTCAACATTTCTAATGTGTGCTTCTTTCGTAATCACCTTTGAGCTATAGTACAAGACGCATTTTTTTAACTTGGTTTCCCCAATAAGCTTAATCCACGATATACTAATTAAAAAATTTGGTTCGACAATTCTCATATTTCTGAAAAACAAATTTTTCAATTTCGATAATACAGGGTGTCCCCGTGACCGTGGAGAACCTTCGAGGTGATAATAAAGGACACTTTTCTAAGACAAATTTTTAAATAAAATTTTTGTCCAAGTTCAAACCGTTGGGTGGTATCTCTCTTTAAAACAATTTTTTGAATTTGTGATTTCAAAAGGCCCTAGCTCCGATATTATTGATTTTTTAAGCTTAATGAATTAAAACTTTTTTAAAGATCATTCGCTTATCTACAAATTAGGTTATAACCTCTTATCGTTTAGAATCAAGTGATTTCGAGTTATAAATTAAACTATGTGAAAATATGTTTAAAAAATTCATATTTTTTTTACTTTTGTTGCGAACCCTGTATTTCTTAAACGTAACATCTTAGAAAAAAATTTATGGCCCAAACCAGATAGGGAATTTCACGAGCTACAACTTTGTTCTAATAGTTTTTTTTTAGGAAACTAACCGTTTTCACAGAAATTCTAAAAATTATGAACAAAGTGTAGGTAAAAAAAATAAATTCTCAAAATTTATTTTAATAAATTTTCAAAATGGCTTCCCTCATTTTCCTCAAAATGTAATTTGTAGATAAGCGAATTATCTTTAAAAAAGTTCTAATACATTAAGCTTAAAAAATCAATAATATTGGAGCTATGTCCTTTTGAAATCAGAAATTCAAAAAATTGCTTTAAAGGGAGGTACCCCCAAGGGTTTGGACTTAGACAAAAAGTTTATTTGAAAATTTGTCTTAGAAAAATGTACTTTATCACCACCTTAAAGGTTCTACACTGTCACGGGGACACTCTGTATGTTATTCACTTTCAGACTCGGATTCGATCTCCATGATTTCTTCATTGTCCTCATATTCTACTTTTTCTTCTGATGCTTCCTGTATGTTCATAGATTCAGTCAAAGAACACGATGAATTGAAACACGAAATTGAAAAATGCTGTTTTCAGAAATATGAGAATTATTGTCGAACCACTGCTATCGAACTGCAACAGATTTATCTCTTGCACTTTTCTCGTAAAAGTAACGGCCAACAAGATATTCACAAAAATCGAGAAAAGAAGTACACATTGGAAATTTTGAAATTCTTTTTGTACGAATTAAATTATTGTCGAAACGGTTGATTTCACATAAAAATGATACCAATATTTTTTGTATACAATTTTAAGAGCTACAAATTTGATCTCTTGTACTTTTCCCGTAAAAGTAACGGTCAACAAGATTTTCACAAAAAACTGATTTTTGTGACCTTTGATCCCGCGTAGAATTGTTAGCGGCACTCAAAATCATGGGGAACTTTTAGATCTTATTTGGAACCCCAAAAGCAACGTTTCTACAAAAATTCAGCTCTCCACCACTTATTTCCTAGAAAAAGTCTAATTTCCCTGAACTATGTATTCCATATTATATTTTTTAATATATTACATTTATTTTATAATAATAGCACGATCTACATCCTCATAAAAAAACAATTTTATTACATATAATGTATTTGATTTATTCTAGAAAAACAATGTTAGTTAAATAATTAAAATAAATCAAAAATTTTAAAAAATTTAAAAAAAAATAAAAATAAAAAAAATTCAGAAACGGATTTAATAAATTTATTCGTAGGTTTTAACTGAAATTAATAATAAATTATAAACACATAGGGCACTTTGTAAACTAAGATTTTGATTTTATAATATTTATACGTAAAATTTAACTTTAAAAAAACATAAAATTTTTTGCATAAATCTCATTGATTTATTTAACAATTTAATTGAATTTATTTTAATAAATTTGCACTAGGAAATTTTCAATTGCGTGTAATGTTCAATAAATTATTAGAAAAAAACATTATGGGCTTCTTTTAATAAATTTGCACTAGGAAATTTTCAATTGCGTGTAATGTTCAATAAATTATTAGAAAAAAACATTATCACCTCGAAGGTTCTCCACGGTCACGGGGACACCCTGTATTATCGAAATTGAAAAATTTGTTTTTCAGAAATATGAGAATTGTCGAACCAAATTTTTTAATTAGTATATCGTGGATTAAGCTTATTGGGGAAACCAAGTTAAAAAAATGCGTCTTGTACTATAGCTCAAAGGTGATTACGAAAGAAGCACACATTAGAAATGTTGAAATTGGAACTCTACGAATTGATTATTGTCGAAACGGTGGATTGCACACAAAAAATGTACTAATATTTTTTGTAGACAATTTTAACTGCAACAGATTTATCTCTTGCACTTTTCTCGTAAAAGTAACGGCCAACAAGATATTCACAAAAATCGAGAAAAGAAGTACACATTGGAAATTTTGAAATTCTTTTTGTACGAATTAAATTATTGTCGAAACGGTTGATTTCACATAAAAATGATACCAATATTTTTTGTATACAATTTTAAGAGCTACAAATTTGATCTCTTGTACTTTTCCCGTAAAAGTAACGGTCAACAAGATTTTCACAAAAAACTGATTTTTGTGACCTTTGATCCCGCGTAGAATTGTTAGCGGCACTCAAAATCATGGGGAACTTTTAGATCTTATTTGGAACCCCAAAAGCAACGTTTCTACAAAAATTCAGCTCTCCACCACTTATTTCCTAGAAAAAGTCTAATTTCCCTGAACTATGTATTCCATATTATATTTTTTAATATATTACATTTATTTTATAATAATAGCACGATCTACATCCTCATAAAAAAACAATTTTATTACATATAATGTATTTGATTTATTCTAGAAAAACAATGTTAGTTAAATAATTAAAATAAATCAAAAATTTTAAAAAATTTAAAAAAAAATAAAAATAAAAAAAATTCAGAAACGGATTTAATAAATTTATTCGTAGGTTTTAACTGAAATTAATAATAAATTATAAACACATAGGGCACTTTGTAAACTAAGATTTTGATTTTATAATATTTATACGTAAAATTTAACTTTAAAAAAACATAAAATTTTTTGCATAAATCTCATTGATTTATTTAACAATTTAATTGAATTTATTTTAATAAATTTGCACTAGGAAATTTTCAATTGCGTGTAATGTTCAATAAATTATTAGAAAAAAACATTATGGGCTTGCATTAAAACACAACTTGGCAAAACCGAGTAGGGTAGAGTGGAGTTAACTGGACAATCTATTAAAAATATTTAAATTTATATCCGTTTATGTAAACTTAGATCAACAACTTCTCTACGACATATAGTTTGATTATATGTATAGCAAGAGATATGGTAATTTGTATCTAATAAACAGCTAATAAAAATTGACCCTATAGTTTTAAACAAAGTTATAAACAAAAAGTTAAACATATATTATTTAAAATATTAGTAAAAATTAACAAAATACTTAAAATGATTGACAGAAAAATGAAAATCACATACACATTTCTTCTAAAAAATAGAATTTGACTATCAATTAATTTGCATCATCATGACTAACCAATTCTACTACATTGGCCAAAAACAGACTAAAAAAATTGTTAATTTATTCTCTGCAGGTACCCAAATGTACAAAGTTAACGATTACTTATTAGCATAGGATGATTATAAATATTAAAAAAAATTAAAAAGTAATTATAAATACTAAATCGTGTGACAATCATACCCGGTCTCTCTTACAATTGTTTATAGATTTAATAATGTAATTAAATTTAATACCTATGAAATTCTATAACAATGAAGAATTTCTGTTATATTTTATTATTTATAAATAAAAACATGTAGACTTAATTTTCAATTCAAAATAATTGGTTTTTCTTAGTTTATTTATAAACCTATCGATTTGTATAAAAGCTCTGGTTTTGATTAAATCTATATCAGTTTATCAAGAACTAATTCACCATGAAACTTCATAATACAGTGAGTGTCATTATACATTTTGTAGTGTTTTATAGTATATTATTAAACAAGAGGTTTAAATGGCTTATTAAACGCGAGGTAGATCGGATGTCATGAGGCGCAGCCGAGTGATATACAATCCACACAAGCGTTTAATAAGCAGATTAAACTTGAGTTTTAATATACTGTTTTATTCGCACCTGTAGACGTAATAAGGAAATTAACAAATTAATGGACAATAACAAAAAAAATCGTGGAATAAAATAACAGTTGAAATATAATTTATTGCTCGTAGGTAAGCTTTGCGAATAACTAAGTAATTCAATATACTGATATACACTTATGCTTACTTATGCAGTATAAGAAAAAAGATTGACCTGAGAATAATATAATAACACTTCTTGTTACATACATAAGAAGAGACGGCCACGGCATAACAATGCTATAATAGAGGTAACGTGTAATGTAGTTGAAATGCGTGGGCAAATTATATCTTAAAGTAGGTAACTTTATATTTTATCAGGGTCGTGTTTAATTGTCAACTTATAGGTGCCAATAAATTATATTTCAACGGTTATTTTATTCCACGAATTTTCTCGTTATTGCCCATTAATTTGTTAATTTGCTTATTACGTCTACAGGTGCAAATTAAATAGTATATTAAAACTCAAGTTTAAACTGCTTATTAAACGCACTTGTGGATTGTATATCATTCGGCTGCGCCTCGTGACATCCGATCCACCTCGCATTTAATAAGCCATTTAAACCTCTTGTTTATTAAAATACTATTATTAATAATAACCAATTATTAATTTTTAAATAATTTCAATTTACTTTTAATTTAATTTTATTTTATTTTAGATTCTCTTCTTAGCTGCTTTAATAGTGGCCGTTGCCTGTGAAGGATATGGCGGTTCTCATCATCATGAACCGCAACCGCAACACCACCACAAACCACCACACCACTATGAACCTCCACACCATCATAAACCTCCACACCACTACGAACCTCCACACCACTACGAACCTCCACACCACCACAAACCTCCACACCACCACCACTGATTATTGTGACTTTTGCGAAAGGTTGTATTGGAATATGAATTTATACAAACTTAATTTTCTTTCTTGTCAATATAAATGTTAAAAAAGAAATATTTTAAATGATATTGCATTTATCGAATATTATTTTATAAAGTTGCTTTTTAATAAAATTATTATTAGTGACCGACCTATCTAGATAAAAAGCTTGAAAATGTCTCGAAACTTCAAATAGGTAAGTTTGTTGTGTGTGGATGCTTCCGATCAGTTTGTAAATTAGCGATATGCTATGTAATTAAAAATAGCAACTTTTCAAGAATAGCAAGTGCATTTTCAAATAACTTTAAAAATACCTACTGAAAAATTTTAAAATTATACATTCAAAGGTTTTCTAATACATGACTTAAAAAAAAATATTAATGATAATAATAATAATAAATCTATAACTAAATTATTGCGTGATTATTTTTATTCAATTAACGTTTCTTTTATTCGTGAAATTATAAGTCTGGACAAAAATTTTAGTGGTTTAAATTTAAAAAATCAAAATTTTAATTGTGAAGAAAAATCTAATTTAGATATTAATTGGAAGAATAAGGTGCTTCACGGCAAATATCCGACAAGGTTGGACTCCGAAAGAATTGATGGAGAAATGTCAGTAGAATGGTTGAAGCGGGGATTACTACACTTTGAAACTGAAGGATTCATGTGTGCGATTCAAGATGGTGTAATTGCCACTAACAATTACAAGAAGCACATCATGAATTTTGATGTTGCAGATAGTTGCCGAAAGTGTGGTGTCCCCAATGAAACCATAGAACATATTCTAGGAGGATGCTCATTCTTGGCTCCAACTGACTATCTTCATAGACACAACCAGGTTTGCAAGATATTACACCAGCAGCTTGGTAAAAATATAACTTGCTCGACAATTTTAGGCCCTATTATGACTACGTACCTGAACCTGTACTTGAAGACGATTTTTCTCTACTCTACTGGGACAGGACTATATATTAACGGATAGAGAAATAAGTCATAACAGGCCTGACATTGTCTTGATTAGAAAACGAGACCAAAATGCATTCATTATTGACGTTGCTGTGCCTTTGTCAAAAAATGTCATAACCACCGAGAAAGAAAAAATCCAGAGGTATGAGGCACTAGCGATGGAAATGATGAGTGTATGGGGTCTCAATAAAATAGTAATAATACCTATAGTAATATCGGCTACTGGTGTGGTATCTTCCAAATTTAAAACCCATTTGTTAAAGCTGGATCTATCAACAAAATTGTATCCAGAAATACAAAAAGCAGTTATTTTGGAAATGTGCCATATTGTCAGAAAATTTTTAAATTCTCAAAATTAAAAATGCACTAAACAATTTAATATTTTAATTATGTAGCATACTTATTATAAGTTAAGAAAAACATTGTAAAGTTTAAGATGGTTGGAGCTAAATCCCCCATCTTATGCTTATTGCCACTGTATGTGAGAACTAAAATAAAATAATAATGGGGCGTTTCATACCCCAACGTTAAAAAATTGTTTTTCTCCAACCATATTAAAAGCAGTACATTTTTAATAGCATTACCTCAAATCAAAGTTGACGTTTTTGTTATTAATATAAAAATGTGTACATTACTAAGAGTTATGTGTACTCATAAATTTGCTATTTATTAGATAACAATTTCCGTTTGATTTCTTAAGAACGTATGAATCACATAATATTCAGATAATGCATTTATAATAAAATGCAACTGTATGAAACGGAAATCGCATTCTAAAATTAATAATAATGTTATTATATTTATCACTTGCATTGTATTAACCTGAATCAACTATTATAAAATATCTAATCAAATGCAAGAGGAAGTTCAGTCTTATTTTAGCTTTAAGTAATTATAGTTATTCATTGTAGTGTGTTAGTTCAATTTTAATATATTTCATTAATAAATAATATATAAAAGATTAGTTGTTTTTTAAAAATTAAGAAGTTTAAATAGTAAATTTAACTGGCGCAGTCGGTAGGATGCGAATTTCGACAATTTTTAAGAACAAAAATCGTCTTAAAAAAAATTGAAGAAACCACATCAACTGCAAGTGGACAAAAATTGCCACATCAACGATCAACAACTACGAAGTCGAAGACAAAAATCGCTGAAACCAAGTAGTCGAGATCAAAATTAACCTTAAGGACCTAGAAGTAAGAAAAGGTGGACAAAATCGCCACAACCCCGATCAACAGCTACGAAGTCGAAGACAAAAATCGCTGAAACCAAGTAGTCAAGATCAAAATTATCATTAAGGACCTTTAGCAGTAAGAAGACAACTTAGCAACAATTAAGAATTAAGAAAATATTTCCATGAAACTACTAATATTAACGTGAGTAAAGCTCAAATTTATCCTTTTAATAATTGTATATATACTGAACCATAAACCTTAAACTATAATTTTAAAATAGTCATAAAATCTAATCAATATTATTTACAAATTCAATTTAATAATCGTATAAAATAAATAGTAATCATAGATTTTAAACATTTTATGGACGAAATTTCGCTATTAATTGACAATCTTAGTTTAAACGAAAGTAAAAGCGAAATTTTAAATATGACAACTCCAGAATTACCTACACCATATAATTATCAGTTCATACGTTTATATTTAGATACAATACCTACTTTTGATGGTAGTCATAGCGCGGTCAATATTTGTATCGATGCTTGCGAAATTTTCTTAGCTACATTTTATAATTTTAATAAATTGGACGATCAAATAAATCAATTTTTAATAAGAGCAATTTTAGGCAAACTAAAAGACAGGGCATTAACGTTAATTGGAAATCGATCAGAATTAAATAGTTGGGATTCAATAAAACAAACTTTGATTTTAAGTTTTAGTGATCAAAGAAATTTAGACTGTTTAGTTCAAGATTTAATTTTATTGCGACCTTTTAAAAACGAAACGCCTTATCAATTTGGAAAACGTTGTCAAGATAGTAGAAGCTTGATTATGTCTAAAATTAACGCGAGTAATTGTACTCCTGAAGAAAAACTTTTGCAAATTAAAAATTATGACGTTTTATCACTAAAAACATTTATTCGAGGACTTTCTGGCCAAGTTCAAAACAATGTTCGTTTAAGAAATCCAGATACATTAGAAAAGGCTATGAATTATGTGATTGAAGAAGAAAATTTTTCTTATTATTCTCAAAAACAAAATTCATTGCAAATTCCAAATTTACGTAACGATAACACTCAAAATTTTAATTTCAATAGTAATCCTAAACCAAACAATAATCTTTTGCAATTTAATCGACAAACGATACCAAATAATAATTTTAAACCGAATCCATTTACGTTTCAAAATAAATTTCGACAAACCCCAAATTTTCAAAATTTTAAACCTAACCAATTTCAACAAACATCAAATTTTCAAAATTATAGACCTAATTATAATCAACAGCCACAAAGTTTTCAAAATTTTAAACCAAATTTTCAACAAAGACCTAATAATTATCAAAATTTTAATAACCCACAAAATTTTAATAAAACTTTTACATCTAAACCTAATTCTGGTAGAACTTTTAAACCCACACCCATGGAAATAGACTCTAGTTATAGAACAAATTTTAATAAATCTACAAGACCAACTTTTCGATCAGACGAATTATTTAACTTAGAACAAAATAACGATCAATACGAAAATGCTGATAATAATAATTTGGAAGAATACGGAATTTTCTATGACAATGATTATGAAAATTTTTATGAACAAGAAAATCCTACAGAAGAAAACTTCAATTCATTATACCAACATTTTGAAGAAACTATGCCAAACAATGAACCACAAAATGAAAATTTTCGGTTAGTTACCAACCAAAAGCAGATGACGTAAACATTTATTTAAATAATTTAGAAACAATGATAACCACTTTACCATTTATTTATATTCCCGAAATTCAAGCAAAATTTTTAATTGATACCGGTAGTGCAAGAAGTCTAGTTAATTCAGATTTAGCCTTTAAACATTTTAAAAATTTCATTCAAATTGAAAATTTCCAAATTCAATCAGCTCATGGATTTTCACAACATAACAAAATAATTTTTACTCAAGTACCCAAAATTTTCAATGTTGATATAAAACATAAATTTTATATTTTTGATTTTTCACCAAAATTCGATGGATTAATAGGGATAGATTTATTACAAAAATTAAAAGCCAATATTGACGTAGAAAAAGAAATTCTTATCACTCCTCAAGTAACAATTCCTATAATTTTACAAACGGAATCAAATAAAAGTTTTTACCGAAAGAATACTAACAATTTTGAAAATTATCAATTAACAATTGAACCCAGAGTAGAACAAGTAGTCAAAATTCCTGTGAATCAAATTAACGGTTCTGGTATTTTACCGTACACGAAATTTAAATCTGGTGTCGAAACACCTAAAGCACTAGTCAACATAATTGATAATTATGCAATCACAACTGTTAGAAATTCAAATGATGTACCTACCACAATAAATTTTGACAAACCTTTAGAAATTGAACTATTGAATATTGCCGAAAATAATTTTATCGAAAAAATGAAAGCTGATGACAATCTTAATCAAATTCAAGATAACCTTCTAAAAACAAACTTAAAAAATTTACGCTTAAATCACACTAACCAAGAAGAACGGGAACAAATAAGAAAATTATGTTACGAATTCAGAGATATATTTTATTGTGAGAATACACCTTTAACATTTACAAACAAAATCAATCACGAAATTAAATTAACAGATGAGACCCCAATTTATTCAAAATCGTATAGATATCCGTATGTACATAAAAATGAGGTTCAAAATCAAATTTAAAAAATGTTAGACCAAAAAATTATTCAAAATTCAAATTCACCTTGGTCATCGCCAGTTTGGGTGGTTCCCAAAAAATTAGATGCTAGTGGAAAAAAGAAATGGAGGGTCGTTATCGACTACCGGAAGTTAAACGAAAAAACGGTAAGCGATAAATATCCCATACCTAACATCAACGACATTTTGGATAAATTAGGCAGATGCCAATATTTTACAATTCTAGACTTAGCTTCTGGTTTTCACCAAATTGAGATGAATCCGAACGATATCCCGAAAACTGCATTCTCTGTCGAAAATGGACATTATGAATTTCTCCGGATGGCATTTGGACTAAAAAATGCTCCAGGTACCTTCCAAAGAGTAATGGACAACATTTTAAGGGGAATCCAAAACGAAATATGCTTAGTTTATTTAGATGATATCATAATATTTTCGGTATCACTACAGGAACATTTGGAAAGAATTCGACAAGTTTTTCAAAGATTACGAGATGCCAATTTTAAAATACAATTAGACAAATCAGAATTTTTGCAAAAAGAAGTTGCTTATTTAGGACATGTCATAACTCCAGAAGGCGTGAAACCTAATCCAAATAAAATTAAAGCTATTTTAGAATACCCAATTCCAAAAACAACAAAAGAGATAAAAGGATTTTTAGGATTACTAGGATATTACCGACGTTTTATAAAAGATTTTGCCAAATTAACCAAACCATTAACATATTGTCTAAAAAAGGGTAAAGAAATCAATCATACTTCCCCAACATATATCAATGCATTTCAAAATTGCCAACAAATTTTAACCAACGATCCAATATTACAATACCCCGATTTTGAAAAACCTTTCATTCTAACTACGGATGCTTCAAATGTTGCAATTAGTGGAATTTTAAGCCAAGGTAAAATTGGTTTCGACCTACCAGTAGCTTATGCTTCAAGAACATTAAACGAAAGCGAACAAAATTACTCGACCATAGAAAAAGAATTACTTGCAATCATTTATGCTACCAAGTACTTTAGACCATATTTATACGGACGAAAATTTACAATTGTTACTGATCACCGCCCACTCACTTGGCTTTTTGGCTTAAAAGAACCAAATTCAAAATTGGTAAGATGGCGATTACGATTAGAAGAATTTGACTATGACATTGTTTACAAAAAAGGGAAAATGAATTCAAACGCAGATGCACTTTCTAGAATAAAAATAAATGCTTTAGAAACGGATGACAATGAATCACTTTTTAATAACCCTGGTGATGTTGACGAAAATGTTTTGGAAATGTTAAGAGAAACCACTCACGAACCAGTACCACAAACTTCAAATATTCAAACTTCAAACACTCAAAATCCAAAAAATAATAACAAAATCAAAATTTTATCAAATATTCAACTCAGACCTTCAAATTTACCTACCGAATATACACCTCATTCCAACTTTAACGAAACAACAAACGATGGAATCCCAATTATCGAAGATGCAGTAGATAACAAACCAAATCAAATAATTGTTTTGCCAAGTCGTGAACAGACAATGAACGTTAGTAATGATGACTATGAAAACTTAAAAATTCGAACTCTCAAAATCCCGAAAGAGTTTAATAAATATTTCATTCTCAAATTTTTACAAACTTATACCACTTCCGAAAAAACCTATCATATTTATTTCCACACAGAAAAATTATATCAAGACTTTTGTCAAGTTTATCTAAAGAATTTTTCCGAACGAGGTCCTAAATTAATCCGATGTACGAAAAAATTAAATTTAATTAGAGAAAAAGATGAACAATTATTGCTGATTAGAAACCACCACGAAGGAAAAACCAACCATCGCGGAATAAACGAAACCTTAGAATATTTAAAACGAAACTATTTTTGGAAAGATATGAAAACGGGTGTTTCAAATTATATTAACTCCTGTACTATTTGTCAAGTCACGAAATACGCGAGAAAAAAACCTTATGTTCCTTTGCTCATAACCGAAACTCCGAGTAGACCATTCCAAATTTTACATATGGACCTATTCAGTTACAATACCAAAACATATTTGACCATCATAGATGCATTCACAAAATTAGCACAAGCTTTTAAAATAAATTCGAGAAATGCAATTGAGACAACTCAAAATTTAATGCAGTATATAAATTTTTATGGGGTGCCCGAAAAGATAATATGCGACAACGGAGGAGAATTCAAAAATGAAGTAGTTAAAGAATTTCTTAAATTACATAAAATTGAAGTCCATTTTACAACACCAGCCCATCATGATTCAAATGGAATAGTTGAACGACTACATTCAACATTAATCGAACACCTACGTCTATTACAATCCCAATTTCCAAATGACGATAATTTAATGCAATACGCAATTACGGGTTACAACAATAGTATACACAGTGTTACTAAATTTACCCCTTTTGAACTTGCCTTCGGACATACAAATTTAAGAGACAATACCGATTTATTCTTAGAACGAAATTTTTATCAAAAATATATTGACGATCACAAATTAAAAACCCAGATAATTTACGATAACTTAGAAAATAAAATTAAACAACACAAAATTGATACAATCAGTAAAATCAACACCGAAGGTGATGAACAACATAATTTTGAAATCGGACAACAAGTTTATAAATTAAATACTAGAAAACGAACAAAAAAAGATAATACATTTATAGGACCCTATACGATTACCGAATTATTACCCCAAAACAAAGCTGAAATTGTAAATAACAAAAATAATAAGCACGAAATTATTCACTTAAAAGAACTAAAAAAGCCAAATCTCATTTCAGATGTTTCTGCCTAATATCTGCAAACGAACCGACATTCAGAAAACTGACAGACAACCCTGGACTCTTACCATTACGACTGGGAAATGCACAGAACAAAATTTCATTTTGGACATTTGTTCAAATATTTGACATATCCTTAGTTATAAATCAATTTCACTCTCTGGAAAATCAATACAGTTTTATAAATTCTACGCTTCATCAAATTCCCATTGACAATGAAAATAAAAAAGAATTTTACAATTCATACCAAATAACAAATCATTTAATAAAACTAATAAATAAACAAATTTCTCAAATTAACCCTTCAATTCCGACAAAATTAAAAAGACAAAAATGCGGTTTTATTGACGGATTAGGATCACTAATCAAAATTGTTACCGGGAATTTAGATAATGATGACGCTATACGTTTTGACAACGCAATTCAAAATTTAAATCAAAACCAAAATAAAATTAAAACAATAGTCAATGACCAAATAACGCTTATGCAGAATGTTATTACAAAATTTAATCAAACTACAACAACTCTTGTTACAAATCAAAAATCTTTAGAATTCAAATTAAATCAATTTCAAGAATTTATAAAAGCAACGGAAATTAAAAATTTAAAATATCAACATCTCAGAATTATGATGACCACAATTTCGGAATTAATAACAACCTTTCAAATAATTAATAATTTGTTGAACAATTTAGAAGTAGCAATTAGTTTTGCAAAAATTAATGTTTTTCATAATTATATAATAGAACCAATTGATTTGTTGGAAGAAATAAAATTTATCGATAATCAAACCGAAGACGCAAAATTACCGTTTGAACCAATTTTAGAAAATATTTTATTATTTGAAAATGTCATTAATATTAAAAGTTATACAAAATCAAATCAAATTATTTTTCTACTTGAAATTCCTATAGTTGAAAAGGAACCATATGACTATTTTAAATTATATCCTTTACCAATTTTAGCCGATAAAAATAATTATGAAATAATCCTACCTAATTCCAAATTTCTTATCCTAAATGAGCGATACTACTCAAATTTTCAAGACAACTGCAAAGAAATCAAGTACGAGGAATATTTGTGTGAAGAAAGTGTATCCAAAATTAAAAATAATGAAGATATTCCATGTGAAGTACAACTACTAAAATTTTCGGAAAATATAACAAATTGCAAACAAGAACACATAAAACTCAGCAATCTCAAAATTCAAAAAGTTGATAACGGCAAATGGATTGTGATAACAACAAACCAACTATTGGGAATTCAAAAGTGTAAAGGTGTAAAAGAAAACATTCCCCTGCAAGGAACATACATGATCGAACTTCCAAAATTTTGTGAATTAAAAATAAAGGACATTAAATTACGCAGTTTTGAGTCAAAGAACAAGAATTTAAAATTTTTTAGCATACCCAACATAAAAATTTCAGAAAATGAAGAAACAAGTGATAATTTCGAAGTGAAACCTTTAGAACTGTCTAAATTAGATCTAAGTGAATTCAATAAAATTCAAAGTGAACTTAACGATCAAAAAGTGAAATTAAATGAGAAAAATACAGTGATACATTTTAGGAAAACAAGCATTTGGACAATTTTAATTTACATTTTTATATCAGTAATAATTATTTATAAAATCTTAAATTTCATTAGGAAACGTAAAACACCTAAGAACCGAGAAGACAATCTAGAAATGTCAGAAAAATTTAGAGCAGATACAGCCCCAAATTTTTCAATCTTACGCGGGAGGAGTTATGTGTACTCATAAATTTGCTATTTATTAGATAACAATTTCCGTTTGATTTCTTAAGAACGTATGAATCACATAATATTCAGATAATGCATTTATAATAAAATGCAACTGTATGAAACGGAAATCGCATTCTAAAATTAATAATAATGTTATTATATTTATCACTTGCATTGTATTAACCTGAATCAACTATTATAAAATATCTAATCAAATGCAAGAGGAAGTTCAGTCTTATTTTAGCTTTAAGTAATTATAGAATTTTTTCTAATTAAGTAATTAATTAGAACACAGTCGAAAAAAATTTAAAAAAAAATCGGATGACAACTGTAATACTGGGGTCTCTGACGGCACCACTATAAATAGGTACTTTACACGTTTGTCAATGTTTAACTAATGATTCCAAAATATAATGATTTTGGGTCGAGAGGGTGGTGGCATCCTTAAGGTAGTAGTTTTTGTAACTTGCAAGTTTTTTTATGTCTTTATTGGAAATATTTTTTCTATAGGAAAATAAAATTTAATGGTTTTGGTTTTTTAGTATGTAATTATTGACATCTAAAGGATACAATAAAAAATTTTTTTTAGAATTAAAATTCTAATAAAGACGTACAAAACACATGCAAGCTACCAAACTACTACCTTAAACTAACAACAGATATTGCTTCACAAGTACAAATTTCTTCCAGTAAAAGTGTTTAAATTCAACTTGATTACGGCTGGGCTCAAATGGACCCCACGGTAGCAGCGAAGAGTTAAAAACTGGTTTGCTTTTCTTCCTCTGTAAAAAAGGAAATACTAAGGTTTTAATTTATATTATCCTTATAGATTTTCAGGTTTCTTGCTTGAAAGAAGCAGTTATTGGTTTGCAGATATGATAATAAATATGCTCGACAAAATTTGTCGTCTTACTGGATAAAACAATAAATTTAATTCGTTACTGTCAATAATCTTATATATTCTTTTTTTCAATAAAATGAACAATTTTTATTAATAGAATAAATTAATTTAGATTGTTTTAGAATGAGTATATAAAAAAAATATGCGAAAGATCAAAAAGTACATCATTTTTATTTATTTTTAATATTATCAATATAGCAAATATGAAATTATAAAATATAATATTCTTTATGTATACCTACTACTAGTATGTTACTAAAATGCTTCAGCAGTAAAATGTGATGCCTACGTTGTAGTATCAGTTTAAATAATTTTAAATAACATTACAATTAAAACAGTGAAGTATCAAACAAGTAAATTTATCAAAATAAATATGTTGCGTACAAACATATTTAAAACAAAATAAACTAAAAAAAATATGCCAATTTTATTGCAATTTAATTTGAATTCTGATATAATTTAGCTAATGACGTGCAATTTATTTAACTGATTTATTTTGATTTAAATTTGTCTCAAATTTTGGACATAGTTCATAGTTTGGGTATTTTGAGAAGTGATAATTTGAAAAATTAATAATTTAATTTGGATCGAGATTTTGAGATTTGTGAGGTAGAATTTAATAAAATGATTGAAAAAATTATAGGAGGCTTTAAATGGTAAAATTGTTACATTAATATTAAAAATATAAAAGCAAAGCAAGATAAATTTCATGCGAGTGCATATGGGTGCGCTTATCTTTTCCTTTTAATTTTACATTTTTATTGTTGGATATTGGAAATTGGATATTATTTTTAATAAGAATAATAATGGCAATATAATTATTAGTTTAAGATTTGGTTTTCTCAAAAACTATTTATTATTAAATTGCCATTTGGATTTTATTAAAATTTAGTCAAACAGCATTAAATTTGAATGATAAATTTAAAGAAAAAGAACTCAAAATAAAAAATTTTAAGTAAATTTGTGGTTTTTAGTATGTATTTATGGTTAAATTCAAAAAATATAAGAATAATACAATACGTAGAAAATCAAAATTCAAAAAATTTAAAAAGGAGACAATTAACACATAACAGGTCTGGATTAAGAAAATTTGAAAAAATGAAAATTTCGTAATACGAAGTACAATATAACGTTATTTCATGGTTATTGCCATTCATCAGTTGTACGCATCGATTACGATTACATTGTAAAATAAGAAGAAAAAATTTTTCAAACTAAACAAAATTATCGACTAAATTGTACAAAATTGACTTACCATAACCTCCAAAGATTATCAAAACTGAACTTGTTACACGAGGTATGAATAATTTAAAAATGATTTGAACTAAGAAATTCGTTTACCTAGCACTGCTAGTTTGAAATCCGAAGGCACTGCCCTCTTAATATGATTTCTAAAAACTTTGAAAAAATTCAAAATTCAAAAATTTACCACGTTTTTTAACCGTGAGGCGTAAAACTAGAAAAAGAACTCAAAATAAAAAATTTTAAGTAAATTTGTGGTTTTTAGTATGTATTTATGGTTAAATTCAAAAAATATAAGAATAATACAATACGTAGAAAATCAAAATTCAAAAAATTTAAAAAGGAGACAATTAACACATAACAGGTCTGGATTAAGAAAATTTGAAAAAATGAAAATTTCGTAATACGAAGTACAATATAACGTTATTTCATGGTTATTGCCATTCATCAGTTGTACGCATCGATTACGATTACATTGTAAAATAAGAAGAAAAAATTTTTCAAACTAAACAAAATTATCGACTAAATTGTACAAAATTGACTTACCATAACCTCCAAAGATTATCAAAACTGAACTTGTTACACGAGGTATGAATAATTTAAAAATGATTTGAACTAAGAAATTCGTTTACCTAGCACTGCTAGTTTGAAATCCGAAGGCACTGCCCTCTTAATATGATTTCTAAAAACTTTGAAAAAATTCAAAATTCAAAAATTTACCACGTTTTTTAACCGTGAGGCGTAAAACTAGAAAAAGAACTCAAAATAAAAAATTTTAAGTAAATTTGTGGTTTTTAGTATGTATTTATGGTTAAATTCAAAAAATATAAGAATAATACAATACGTAGAAAATCAAAATTCAAAAAATTTAAAAAGGAGACAATTAACACATAACAGGTCTGGATTAAGAAAATTTGAAAAAATGAAAATTTCGTAATACGAAGTACAATATAACGTTATTTCATGGTTATTGCCATTCATGCCATTCAAAAACGTGGTAAATTTTTGAATTTTGAATTTTTTCAAAGTTTTTAGAAATCATATTAAGAGGGCAGTGCCTTCGGATTTCAAACTAGCAGTGCTAGGTAAACGAATTTCTTAGTTCAAATCATTTTTAAATTATTCATACCTCGTGTAACAAGTTCAGTTTTGATAATCTTTGGAGGTTATGGTAAGTCAATTTTGTACAATTTAGTCGATAATTTTGTTTAGTTTGAAAAATTTTTTCTTCTTATTTTACAATGTAATCGTAATCGATGCGTACAACTGATGAATGGCAATAACCATGAAATAACGTTATATTGTACTTCGTATTACGAAATTTTCATTTTTTCAAATTTTCTTAATCCAGACCTGTTATGTGTTAATTGTCTCCTTTTTAAATTTTTTGAATTTTGATTTTCTACGTATTGTATTATTCTTATATTTTTTGAATTTAACCATAAATACATACTAAAAACCACAAATTTACTTAAAATTTTTTATTTTGAGTTCTTTTTCTAGTTTTACGCCTCACGGTTAAAAAACGTGGTAAATTTTTGAATTTTGAATTTTTTCAAAGTTTTTAGAAATCATATTAAGAGGGCAGTGCCTTCGGATTTCAAACTAGCAGTGCTAGGTAAACGAATTTCTTAGTTCAAATCATTTTTAAATTATTCATACCTCGTGTAACAAGTTCAGTTTTGATAATCTTTGGAGGTTATGGTAAGTCAATTTTGTACAATTTAGTCGATAATTTTGTTTAGTTTGAAAAATTTTTTCTTCTTATTTTACAATGTAATCGTAATCGATGCGTACAACTGATGAATGGCAATAACCATGAAATAACGTTATATTGTACTTCGTATTACGAAATTTTCATTTTTTCAAATTTTCTTAATCCAGGATAAATTTAAAGTTTGCCGGTAGAAATTAATTTTGGAATTTATTTTATAAATTTTAATTTAGAAAAATTGTCAAAAAATTGTGCCTAATCATAATATGATTAGGAAATTTACAATGTACTATTATCTGAAATCATCAGGGTAAAAAGGTAAAAGTAGTTATTTTAGACAATTTTTCAATAAAAATAAAAATTTTGTAAATTTAATTTTTTGCTTCGTAGTTGCCTTGTTTATTATTTTCTGATTTCGTGTGAAATGGATTGGTTATTCAAAAAATTTGACTAGACAAAAGTTGTAGTCCGTTAAATTTTCTATCCGGAATTGGAATCAGATTTTTTGTAAAATGTTTCGTTTAAAAGATACAGAGTTTTGAAAAAAAAAATAGATATAGCTTGAATTTTTTTACTTACTTTAAATTATAACTCAAAAGCCGTTGATTTTAGACAATAAAAGGTTTTAATCTAGTTTGTAGATTATTCCACACTCTTTAAAAAAATACTAAACCATTTTTAAACATTTTTTGCAATTTCAATCTCTTCAAAAAATGCTAGAAAACTTTATCTCGAAATTATTGTGGGTAAATTGGATTTCGTGCATTGAAAAAATGCACAATTACTTTTATTTTTTTTATTATATAAATATTGTAATGATATTTATGTGTAAATATCAATTAGTATCTCTTACGACTTCCAAGCCGGAGAGCTAGACTCCTCAGGGTTGTTTTATAAATTTTTATAATCCAATTTTATAATCCAAAATTTTATTTTTAGGTTTAAATATTTCAGGTAAGTTTTCATTTTTAAATTTTAAATTATTATCCAATTTTTTATTTTTTAAATCTAATATCTTATTTTCCGTGTCACCTATTTCGTGTAAGTTTTCATTTTTCACAATCAATCTTATCTTTTTAAATCTGTCTAAATCTTCATCCAATTTAATTAATTTGTTATTACCA
This sequence comes from Cantharis flavilabris, assembly GCA_949152465.1. NCBI lineage: Eukaryota > Metazoa > Arthropoda > Insecta > Coleoptera > Cantharidae > Cantharis > Cantharis flavilabris. The sequence goes on from OX424435.1 coordinate 91,149,117, forward strand.
TTTGTTAGAAATGTTGAGCAACGGGGGTGGGGGCGGAAATATTGCGAACGACCTAAACTTATATAATTCGATCAACCCAAATTAAGATACGGCTATATAGCTATTAGTTTATTTGTATGGTTAGCAAATATTTATTGTTGGAAAAAGTGTTGAAAATTTCTACAATGAATAAGTAAATTTAAATAAATAATATAACAAAAATATAACAATTTAGTACTTACAATTACTGCCCCTAACACACTTTCACTTTTAATTATTTCTACTGTTTCTTCTTCTTAAATTGACCGCGTATTCCACTTATATAACGTTATTTAGGCATGTTTTTAAGTTGGTAGAGGCAGTATTGCAAGTACAGGGGAGTATTCAGGACCATGTTTTTAGAATCTTAGATACGGGTTAGTATTAAAATATTATTTCTGTAACACCATTTAAATTTTCAAAATTTCCATTTTCCCAATTTATCAGATTTTTATTTTTCAAATTAATTACATCATCATTTTTCAAACAAACCAATTCATCATTTTCAATTTTTACATCTTTTTGTCCGGATAACTTTACATTTTTCATAATCAAATTTTCATTTTTTAAGGCTAAGTTTTTCTTCTCCAAATTACTTAATTTTTTATTATTTAAGTTTTTAAAACTTTCATTTTCGTTTTCATAATCCAAATCTTTGATTTCCAAAATACTATCAAAATTTTCTTCTTCAAAATTCAAATTTTCCAAAATAACCAAATTATTTAAACTTTCCATTTCATCCACAATTACCAAATCTTCACTTTCTAAACTAAAATCAAATTTTTCTTCTTCATAATTTAAATTTTCTTTTTTAGAAACCACATTTTCAAGTTTTTTTACCTCCTCCTCTAGTTTTCTTTCTAACGACATTCTAGTTTTATTTAATTCCTCTTTAATTTCTTCGCAATTGTTTTTTAATTCTTCCCTTAATTGATCACTACTATCTTTTATTGATTGATTTGTATTACTATTAATAATAATATTTTGCAAATTGAAAAGTCTCATTATAGCCTCCATAGTCACTGCCTCTGTTTTTATTTCTTTACTGTCTGCCATACTTACACGCAAAAAAAAAACTATCTCCCGCAAATTGTTCAAATCGTTCTTATTTACCGTCACACTTGGACGACCACTAGATACGTTGAAATTATAAAAGTCAAAGCCACGTTCAGGCGACAAATTTGAATGTAATTCGAGCCCCACTTTCTGGCGCCAAAATAGATGTAATGTAGCCCCACGTTGGGCGCCAAAATAGATGTAATGATATTTTTGTGTAAATATCAATTAGTATCTCTTACGGCTTCCAAGCCGGAGAGCTAGACTCCTCAGGGTTGGGTTCTGGTATTTTGCGATACCAATTCAAATTTTCCAAATTAAAATAATCCAAATTTTTAAATTCCTTTTTTTGTTATAAACCCAATTAATAAAGCAAAGCTTTAAAATAATTTTTAAATAAAATTTCCATTCAAAATTCAAGTGCGTTATCAAGCCAGGTGTCGCACTATCTGTACAAAATTTTCCAATACAAATCTATCCAATTTAATTATTTAAAACCAATTATAAATGTTCTCATAAATTCTCAAAGTTGCAATTCCATCAACAACCAATCATCGAATCTCAATCTTTCACATCCAAATCTCCAAATAATTCCAATGTCGTCCAAATATTGGACGATATACAAATTCAATAAAACAAGAAAATCACTCACTCAAATTTCAACTTTATTCTCAACAATATCTCAAACTTGAGACGCAAAATTAAAAATAATCTTAGGACTCGCAAAATCACGTCCGCTCCGTCCCACGGACATGGCTGGAGTTTTTATCTCGTCTCTCGGTGCCAACATAAAAATACCAACATCAAAAGCGCACAAAAATTCAAAATTCACAATAATCATTTACAAAATTAAAAAGTATAAAAAAAAATAAACAAAATCTTCTCAATCCAACTTCAAATCAAAATTTTACGTTTGAAACACCACAATATATTTTATACTTACGGTGTACTTTATTTGTGATGACTTACTAACATTGTAGTTCTAAAAAGGGTTAGTGCGGTTTTTGAGTTTTCTAATATTGTTGCACGCTGTTAGTGCAACAAATTTTCTCATGCCAATAAATAATAATACGAAATGCCCTAAGAGTTCTCACGGTAATAAAACCAAATCTTTACTTTAAAGATTGGTGGAAAATATGATTTCAACACGTTTCACTTTAAATTGGCACTTGCCGCAAAGACCGGACAGACCGTATTACTATTTATTGGCAATAAGTATATTTAAGTTTATAAGTAGGATAAGATAGTTTACTCATAAACCTCCAATTGAGCACTTGCCGCTCCTTCATACATTGTTGGTTTATGAGGAGTATTGGCTTGGGATTCCTTTGACAATGGTACTAATGGTTACCCTCGTACCTGTCTTAGATCCCGGCCTTTCTTTTTATTATGGTTTCAAGCAATTTTCACACGCTCTCCGGTTGGTTAAATTTTGCAAAATTGTTAAGCCTTCAGGAGGAGCTTGAATTTTCATCAAGTGAAATTGCTTGAACCAAAGACAGTACACTCCATGAACTCGAAACTACATACACGTTCATGAAGAGTTAGTTACCACTTTTGTCAACTCCACAGTAATTAAGTGCTACAAATATTGTGAAGAGAGAAATGTTATTCTTACGAGCACAAATATAGAAATCAACTGTACATAATTGTAAATTATCGTAAATAAATTGTGTAATTAACAGTGAATCCTCATTATATTGTGCGTTAATTTGGTCCTTCGATTTCAATCAAAATCATTTCGGAAGCCGCAGCATCTTAGCTTCTTCACAGGCCCGAACAAATATATTGATATGGTTGCATATTATTTTAAAAATGAAATCCTTGACCTGACTTGACTTGAGAATGGGTTTTTCTTTCAATGCGCACCATCTGAACTTGTATAATAAATTAAAATTAACATCCAATTTTATTATCTATTTTTGCATAAACGTCTATAGTTTTATATAAAAGCTACTGTTGTGCTAAATTCTATATCAGTTTATCAAAAATTAGTTATGAAACTTCATATTATAGTAAGTACGATATTTTAATTTAAATTTTCAACTAAGTTATTTAATTTTAATTATAATATTTGTTTTAGATTCTTTTCTTGACTGCTTTTATGATGATGGTTTCGGGTGCATATGGTGCTGCTGCTAGGCGTAGACCCCATAGAGTCCACAATGAAAGAGTTGTTCAAATCAAAACTCATAACACGCGAACGGTTCGAGTCAAAAATGATCGTTTTGTTCATTAAAATTTTTGAAAATAAATCTTTTAAATTGTTGGAATATTAATAAATTATTTACCAAAACTAAATCACTAAAAAATATCATTTACGCAAGAAGTGGTATATAGAATACCAATACTATTGGCACCCCAAGGGATCATTTTTAATGACCATTGAAAACTAAGAATAGGAACACTTGTAACACATTAAAATATTTTGTTTTAATCTTAAGTTTAACTTCGTCAAGAAAGGTTCTAACTTATTCGTGTGTTTTATTTCTTTTACCTATCCATAATCCAATATAAATATTATATATTGAAATAAAGTTTGATAATTATTATAATACTTAAATCGAAATGTGATTTAATTCTAATAAGGAATTTCAGGATATAAACGATATTATGTACCTCCTAATACCTATAAATAAGGTGTGACTATTGTAATGATCATTTTAATTATAAAAATTTATTTTAAATACATATTTATGTTTTCTATTTTTTTTTAATAATTAAAATTTAAAATCTCAATTTGTTTTTTTTTTTGATAGAAACAATAAATTAAGTGAAACTAACAGCTTACTCTCAATGTTTCAATGACGAACTTCAAACTTCGAGTGCAATCTAGCACCGTAAACAACTTCATTATTTCAAAAATCGCAACAAGTGATTACACGAAGTTTATTTGACGGGATATAGATAGATAAAGAGGAACTAAATTCTTACTACTACAAATAACATTCAAATAAGGGCTACCCCTAGGAATGCAAAGGACATCAAACTGCCAACATACAAAATACGACGCCTCTACTCCAGAACTCAGATATTATGATAACACTTCATATAATGACTTTTAAGCAAAAAAAAGTCAATCTATTAAAAAAATTGTTTGTGATTTGGAACACAGTGTGATATGAAATGTAGTTACCATGGGTTACATTATTATAATAAAATATAATTAAACTCCCAAAGGCTTTCCTAGATAAAATCTTAGCATTTCAGAATCACAGAATCTTCTGATCAAATTAATATGGTGTGGTGTTCTAAAATTCCCGTTTCAGATTGAATATTAATTTTGTGTTTAAGTTGTAAAATTTGTTTTTTTGCATTATTTTAGGTAGTTTTGAATTTGTAAATATTTTTGAATGTTCTTGCTTTCGGAGGTAAACGAGATTTTTTGCCGAGGATGGCCGCCGGCAGTAGTTGACGAGACAGTGGTTTCCTTCAGTTTTGTTTTTTTATTTGAAATTTTTGATATTGTTACGAGAATAAATTAATTTGATTTTGTGAGCAAAGTTTTCATTATTTTTCGAATAATATTCTCTCAACTTTGGAGGAACATTGGATATTTTTAGAGTTGGTATTTGGATGTGATTTATTAAGTTAAGATTCGACGCGTTATTTATGAACTACCACAGGATTTACGCCAAAAAGTAATGGAAAATTTTATCATAAGAGCAGAAGTCAGCACGGCCAGTCATAACGGCCGAAATAAATTAACAGTTTCGCAAAGGCTAGTTGAAAATTCATTATTGCAACATTATTGAAAATCCTTAATCATAGATTAAATTTTAATTAAGCTTTATTGCAAAACATATGTTTTATTAAAATACTTTTTTTTTAATATTTATAATTATTTATATTAAAACATAAATATAATCATATTTAACCGATTTTGGCTAAAAATCGGAAGGTAATATTGGTTATCAATATTGGACCGATATTGCACCAAGCACCAGAACTGATTTTCTATATCGGCGCAATATTGAAAAACAATATTGAACCGAGATTGGCTGCAGATCGGCAGGCAATATTGACTATCAATATTGGCCCAATATTGCGCCAAGCTACAGGTCCAATATTAATTTTCTATATTGGTGCAATATTGAAAAACAATATTGGACCGATATTGGCTGAATCTTGCAATATTGCACCAACATTCAATATTGGCCCAATATTGCGCAAACACTGAGTGCTACATAGGACATAACATTAAATTAATAAATTATTATCACCAAAAGCACAACTTGAAATAATAATATTTTTGCACACTAACATCTACTCGAAGTCAACTTACAAATAACACTGGCTACGTTTGGTGCGTTTCAAACGCTCTAATCACAATAGAACATATATTTTGAATAATTAATTCATTAAAATTCATATTTAACGGACATAAAACCAGTTTATTAAAAAAACATTAAATTTACTAGAATTTTGTCTATGGATCCTTAAATTTATATTTTTAATTAAAAATTACTTCATATTACACAAACAATAAGTTCTGATTTCATTGCCAATTTTTTGTACATAATTCAATAAACCCAACTGAGAACTAAAAAGTTTGTAGTACACCAATTAAAAATTATAAAAATCCCCATATTAGTTAATTATGTTCTTTTGCTACATGTTAAATATATTAAAAATAAATAGCATATTATATAAGTTTCATTGTTATTTCTATAGATGATTCCAAGAAACATTAAATGTAGTAGAAATGATGCATCTCATCAATTTTGACAGGAAAGACGGTTAATCAATTAATTATAAAATTAATTACTTTTTGCAATTGTTGTTTGGTATATAAAGTAATTCACTGCTTAACAAAATTTAAATAATTTGTGTTGTAGTGTTCAACAACGACATGGCTAAGTTTCTGGTAAGTCCATTTTTTACAAAATCACAACCTCAAAACATTTTTTGTTCTGAATTTGCATTATAATAAATTTTAAAAATAATCGAATCCTGAATATTACAAAATATAAAAAATTATGTGAAAGTGAGGCATACTGATTTCATTTTTTTCAGTTTTAAATTTCAGACATTTAGTGTTTTGAATACTAAAATTTGAATAAAAGTAGGTAATCAGATTTGAAAAATTTTATGGCCTATTACTAATTTAATTAAGTACATTTCATCTACTACATAATTTTTTTTATTTTTTTATTTAAATTTTAATTTAATATAATTTAATTTTTTAACTTAATTTAAATTAAATTTATTAAATTGAAAAAGAATAATAATAAAAGTCATTATAAATTCAAAAAATATAAGAATAATACAATACGTAGAAAATCAAAATTCAAAAAATTTTTGAAAAAGAGACAATTAACACATAACAGGTCCGAATTAAGAAAATTTGTTATGTGTGTTAATTGTGTGTAATAAAATGTGTTAATTGTCTCTTTTTCAAAAATTTTTTGAATTTTGATTTTCTACGTATTGTATTATTCTTATATTTTTTGAATTTAACCATAAATACATACTAAAAACCACAAATTTACTTAAAAATTTTTATTTTGAGTTCTTTTTCTTTCTTTTTTTTTTTTTTAAAGTCATTATATTTTTATGTACAAGTTTTGAAAATGGAAAACTAACTTTTAACGAAAAAATTTCCAAAAACAATCAGTTCACATAAATCAAATTTATTTAAATTATCACAAATAATAATACATCTTTACTCGTTGAATTGCTTTGATGCAATTGGAATATAGTTTTATAGTTAATCATTAATTTTTGTTTCAGTTGTTTGCATTGATTGTTGCCCTAGTGGTGTCAGTAATCTTTGCCTTCCCGGGTTACGGAGGAGGTAGACCTGGAGGTGGCGGAAGACCCGGTGGAGGTGGTGGTGGTTTTGGAGGAGGATTTGGAGGTGGTCATGGAGGTGGAGGTGGTGGTGGAGGTGGTGGCGGAGGCGGACTTGGAGGTGGTCACGGCGGTGGATTTGGAGGAGGATTTGGCGGTGGAAAAGGAGGATATGGTCGTTAAAACTTAAAATGGACACGAATTTTCAACTACTAAACCTTCACATCACAATAGGAAATGTTTAAACTATATAAATACATATTACTGTAAATGTTAAATTTTAAATTTTAAATAAAATTGTTTAAAAATATCAATAATTTTTTTAATTTTCTGTTGGTTTGACTGCAATATTAATAAAAAGAAAACATTTGTGCATTTCAATTTAGAATTTTCTTTATTTTTTTTGTATAATTTTGATTATATTTTAGGATTAATTGATAAATAATAAATCAAACTTATTAATGATTTAGGTATACAATTTTACAAATTATTTTATTAGTTTGTTTAAATATTTTATTTATTTATTTATATATAAATATTTTATTATTGTTTGTTTAAAGTACTATTTAAATTATAAATAGTATTATGTACCAAAGGATAACAATGCATTAAAAGGATAAATGTTACCATGAGATTATAAATAATAATCTGTTGTAAAATTAATTATGTTAAATATTTGATATATTTTGTGACGACAATGCTGTTATTTTTTATTAATATAAATTAAGCTTTGCACTCTATTCTTCCACATTAATTTTATCGTCAACTATAATAAAATGAAGGTACGTAAATTTTTTTTCGGTTTACTGATTACATAGCTTTAACAATTTTTTAGATAATTATAGCAATAGCAGTGATCGCCATAATTTGTACTCCAATTACATTAGCAGGAGTAATAATCGATGGGCCCATTAATGGCAATCAGGGTTCTGGAGGTGTCGCAGGAATTGGTCTTGGTTTAGGTGTAGGGGGTGACGTTGGAAACGATGGAGTAGGAGGAAGTGCTGCAGGTGTTGCAATTGGAGGTGACTTAAGACCTATTCCACCGAGCACTGGCTCTCAGTTAACTTAATTCGAAATTTATGAAAATATAAAATTAAAAATATAATTAAATTTTAAGTCTTGTAATCTATGTATATAAACATAATAAAAAATATTAGGAGTAGGTAATTTTTATTTTAATATTGTTTTATAGATAAAAAAATCCCATAAACCCATAAAATATAAATAAAATTTTTCCAGAGTAAATGTGAAGCATTTCCACTATTATATGCAGGAGCACTTTCTCCAATATCTATAACAAAATCGACTGAATGATATCCAATCCCTTTATTGTCGACAATTTCCCCTTCTATTGTTATGTCGCAATCAATTAATGGAGGTAAACAAAAAATTATCAGTCCAATACAACATGGCATAGCCTAAAATTTTAAAATAGTAAACTTTTATAATAAATTTCTTACAAACTTACCCGCATATTGGTACAATATTGTGGTTGAACAGGATATCAGCTTATCAGTAAGAACAGGTGTGTATCCAATAGAAGGGCATTTACACCTACTTTATAATATGTAAACAGCTAATTGTGTTAACGGTGAATCATATGAAAAATTGTACATTTTTTATAGTTTAAATGGGCAGGACCGTCTGAAGTCCGGGTGCATTGATGGTTGGTACATGGTTTGTTCGTTTATCAATAATTGTGTGCAGGGTGAATGTGCCTTAAGTAGATTACATTGAACTCATTGATTTTTGAAGTTAATGAAATATACATAATAACTGAACTGAACTGAATAGTGATGTGCTTTTTAGCTAATTTTGATGGTCGAAGTCATGTCGCCGTACGACTGTATTTTTTAGGAGATGACAGTCGTAGATCGCCAAATTCTGCAGAGATCTTCCTTGTACGACTGTTGCTGTATCGTTTTCCATTATATAAACTTGGTCAACAGGCCATGAAGGCCCAAGGCTTATTGTATAATCCTTCTCAATAGTTCACTGCCTTGCGCTTTCTCCTTCCTTCCACCAACTCCCGGCAGTTTCAAATCCGTTTCCACCGCATCAAACCGTTCCTTGGTCATCCTCTCTTTCTCGTATCCAATACTTTTCCTTTCATTACCTTTCCTGTGACTCAACTTTCCTGTAGCATTAGTTCTTCTTTTCCACTACTTATTCACTGTCCTCCCTCCGTCAATCATTCTTAGAACCCTTCTTTCCCCTATCTCCAAATTTTCCAACCCATTTTCCCCAATATTCATAATCTCCATGTCCCCTTGTTTGGTCTCTTCCAACGCCATAACATCCAACCTGTACCCTGCATGCCTTTACTTCCTCACTTAGAATTTCCAGCGCTCCTTCTTCGTATATTCCTCTAACCTTCCAAGTGGCTACCAATAGTTTTTCCTTTATTCTATTACATGTGTTCTGTTGTCTCGTTTCATTGTCCTTTTCTTCTGTGTTCCGCCGTTTCATTTTGTTGTCCGTTTTTCGCCTGGTCGTCCAACATATTTCTTCGTGGTCTACATTTGTCAGTTTTTTGACAACGGCGGTTGATTTTCAACTTCTCGCAGTTCACCGACCTCTTGATTCCATTTTAGCATCCTACCCTCATACATCAATTTCTGATAGTCCACCTTCACTTGTCTTCCCGATTTTCTCAGTTCCTCCGCCATTTTTCATATTGTTGCCTGGATTCTTCTCTCCATATATGTTAGGTCGTTGTCAATATAGACTTTGCTTCCAGGTAGCTTAATCAACTTATATTTGCTCTTCATTACTACCATTTTTTCTTCAAAATTCTCCATCTCGATGACACTTCTTTCGCTCCCCACCTTGTACGCCGTTGATATCTTTATGTCGACATCCAGGTTATTCTTTAAAAAGATACTAATACTATCCTTTAGGGGTACCCGTCCATTCGCATCTAATTTAATTCCTGTCACCACCAATCTGTTTTTCCTTTTTTTCCTTTCTTGTTGTTCGAGATTGTATTTTATTGTGCCTAACTTATGTTTAAGTTTTTTTATTCTTTCAACCCCCAACTTCTTTTCGTGGTCCCAGTTTGTTTTAGTTTCTTGCAACTCCTTTCTCACCTCATTCAGTTCCTCTGCTTGCATTTCGATTTGTGCTTGAATCTTCCTGGTGTTTTCTCTTATCTCTCTTTTCACTTCATAATTTTCCTCTCTCATTTGCTTTATATCATCACTTATCGTCCTTAGAAAATCCTTAATATCCTCCATCTCTTTATTTTCTATCCCTATATCTCTATAGTCTCCTCAGTCTCTTCAGGTCTTCTTCTTTTAATATAGTCGTCCAGATTTCGTATACTATTTGTTCTTCTGCGTGTTTCAATTTTTCCATTAGTATTGTTTTATTTTTTTTTATAACAGAAAAGAGCTTACCTGACAAAGTTATCAAAAGATTATGTCAAAAATATAAATTAAGAAGTTTTTTATCTTAATCTAAATACATATATAAAAACAATTGTTTATTTTTCTTGAAGTGTATTATTCAAATAATTATAAATTAATTGTATTTACTTTTTAGCTTACCAAATTTACGTAGGTAATATACGTAGCACAAGCTATAAAGCGCTGCATTTTATCATTATTTTTTTCGTTATAATAATAGTGCAGATCAGTGCAGATACACTAGAAAACATTTTTGGAATATAACCTACATATCAATAAAATATCAAAATGAAAGTAAGTGTATACATGCAATAATAAATATTAATTTAATGTAATTATTGTTAAATTTCAGTTTGTTTTCATTGCCTTTTCTTTCGCCATTCTTTTCGTTCTTTATCAACCTACAGATGCTGGTCTTGCAATATCCGGTGGAATTAGTGGTAATGGTGGAAGCGGCCAAGAAGTTGGTGTGGGTGCAGCTATTGGTGTAGGGGGTGATGCTGCAAGTGGAATTGGTGGAAATGGAGTTGGTGCCTTAATTGGAGGTAATCGTATTCCACCTAATTGAAGACTTTGAAAGCTAAATAAATTACAATATTAAACGAAATTAAAGGCTCTTTCTTATATTTATATTTGGAAGTGCCTGTTATTTTGATTGTTATTTTTTACTCACAATTTAGTTAGGTATAAAAATAAATAAATTCTTTATTATAATAATAAATGTATATTTCAAAAAAATTATAATTCAAATTTTTATTAACCACCTTTAGATCTTTAAAACATTACTGTGATAGTAAAATAGTTTTGATATTATTTAATATTTGCCAACAAAAGATATATTTTAAAAACAACATGAATATTGACGAAGAGTCAAACGGGATGGGGCATTTCATGATTTTAATAAAACTATTTTCTTTTTGTTTTATTATATTTTTTTATTATTATTCTTCTATTTGTATTGAGGTTGAAGATCAAACAATATTTTGTTACTAAAAGCACAAATAATAAAAATACAAAAAAATTGATAATATTAACTATAATAGCAATTTTATCTTATTTGTATGAGATTTGACATATAAATGGTGTGATTATTTTTCTACGTATTAATATATACATAATATAAGCAAATGGTTTTTTTCTAGATCTCTTTTGATTGATTGTTTACAAAAAGTAAATTGGTACTTGGTTTAAATCAGTGAGAAAAATATAAAATTTGGAAAGTTGCAATGTAACGCAGTTGAAAATTTGAGTAGTATCGATAGACCTGGTCTGGTTGTCGCACAATTTTGCGTTTCAATTTATATACTAAGGCCAGCAACGAACCAATAAGCGATAAACACAATAAACAATTAACCAATCAACATCCGTATAACGTTACACCCCGGATAAATAATACTTAACCGACTATTGTAAAAGCGGACCTAAGTGAATTTATTTAAAGTTTTAATTTGAATTTGGATTATTTTAAAATTATTAAAGGAGTCTCATCCGCAAAAAGGGGATTACTGCTAGTGAGGCGTATGTTGGAAAGTTGTAAAGGAAATAAAATAATCAAAAATAAATTAACCCGAAAGAAAGAGAATGAAGAGCTCGAATTTTTGAAACCAAAAAGACATATAAAAATTAAATTTAAGAAAAAGGTTATAAATTAACACCTACAATTTGGAAAATTTTGCGATAGTAAATAATTAATTTAGAAGAAACGGCTTAAGCTATGGAACTCAAAATTTTTGCACTTATATGGGGAGCTGAAAGGAACAAGTTTGGAAAATTTTATTGAGATTGGAGTAAGTTCATGAAATCATCAATATCAAGGCTAATTTGATTTTTGTAGAAATTCAAAAAAAGCATAAATATGAGTGCCTATTTTGAAACAATTCAGTACTATTTTGTCGTTTGTCCGGAAAGGATGTGTTAACCTAACCTAACTTTTGAAATAAAACAAAAGGGTCTTCGAAAAGTTTTGATCGTAAAGTAATATTGTAGTGAACGGGAGACTACCTAACCTACAAATTAAAAAATTTTAATAGAACGTTTAATTTTGAATGAATTTTCTAACGTATAATACCAAGTGGTTCTTTGAAGTAACTAGGTTTTCTCGTATTACAAATTGTAATATTTAAACTTCCAACCTCGATAAATTACAGGGACGCGGAGGGCATCAACAAGCTTTATCCATTTCGACCCCATATCTGACGAAAGCCTAGGTATTTGCATGCGAGCTATTCGTAAATATATTTTTTTTACATTTTTAATACCAACCTAAGTGTTATAACCATGAAAATAACAAAAAAATAATTGCTTTCAGTTTCACATGAAATGTACGTGATTTGACATACAAATGGTGCGATTATTTATCCAGGCATTAAGATAAGTAAATATTTCTTTAATACCTGTTCAAATATGGCATTGTCGCTCGTATTATTTATAAATAATACTTACATAGACACATTTTTATCTCGAATTTTGATACCTAATTAAATCAGATTTTCAAGTACATTCATAGTTTATTGTTGGTAGTACTTAAAATAATTACTTAACTAAGTTTAAATATGAAAGTAAGGCTTTTTGGATGAAATAACAGTTTTTTATTTATGTTTTCTTTAGTTACAGATTTGCATGATGTTCATAATGTTGGTAACTTTACCAATCGTTAAAGATTCATTATGTTCACGAGTTGTCATTTTTGGTGGAGGGATTCGTGGCAATAAAGGTGCTGGACCTGCGGGAGTTGGAGTTGGAATAGGTGTTGGAGGTGATGCACCATCTAGAGGTGGAGATGGAATTGGAGTTATTGTTCAACACCCTAGAAGATTATAAAAGAAACAATTTATTTATATTTTTTTTGCCAAAGAATGAAAGGTCGGTTTTGAAAGAGTGAACACTAGATCTAAATATCGGGGGCAATATTAGAGTAACATATACCTCCTACATACTTTAGGGTAGGTTTATCAAAATTTTGTATTGTAGGCGTAGAACATTTTTATAGTCTATTTATCTTTGTTTATTGTGCAAATAAAAATTTATTTTATTAAGATTATAATAAAAAATTACATAATATTTGCAATAAATGTTCCGCCTTAGTTTTCCAAAAATCTTATTAAAAATATTAACTGTTAAGATACATATTTACGACCGAATAGTATTAAAAAGTATGTTTGTGCATTAAAATTTGTGTAATGAGAGATAAATTAATATACTTTCACTCAGTACCAGTATATCCATTAGTGCAATAAAATGCATGTAAGTAAATTATATTTAAAAATGTAAAACTGAAATTAAACAATAAATTTTAGTTTGCAACACTTATCATAGTAGTAGTATTACTAAGTACCATACATATTTCTAACAGTGGTTTAATAATCACTGGTGGAATTAATTCCAATCATGCTTCTGGTGGTGAAGTCGCAATTGGTCTTGCTATAGGAGTAGGTGGTGATGGAGAACAAGGTGGAAATGGAGTTGGAGTTATAATAAATAATACAAAAAGATTCAACAATACTACACCATCAGAGGACCCACAGTTATTTTCTAAATTTAAGTGACTGCCAAGGCTTTGTAAAATTGGCAAAATTTTGATAAAAAAGTGACCTCTGTTATAAATAATTATGATAAGATTTTAATATAATTTATTCGTGCAGCTCGGGCAACATCTTTGAAGCATTAAAAATTAAAAAATTTAAATACTACTTTACTGGATACAAAGACAGTATATATGTTACGGTCAATGATGACAATTCGGCCATTAACGTCAATGGCCGGACAATAACATCAATGCCCAGCGTTGTTGGGCATTGACGTCAATGACTACACATTTTGGGCGATGTTGACATTTAAAATTTTATATGTGGTTTTTACATCATTGTCTGGGCAATGACGTTAATGCCCAATACAGGGTAGGCCAAGTGTGAAACTACCATTCTACAGATTCCATATCGTCAACACAATGCAAAACTAACGAAAGTGAAATAAGACCGGCTTTGGATTCGGATTATATATATTTCATTATAAAATATTAATGGAACCACAGAAATCAAATTTATTTATTCCATAATATCATCATTGTCCAATCCATTTTGGCCATTAACGTCATTGACCGGCCAAAGACGTAAATATTGCAATCAAATAAAAAATATTTACATCATTGCCCACTGTTAACGGGCGTTGACGTTAATGGCCGGTCAGTAATGTTAATGGCCAGCGTAAATGGGCATTGACGTCATTGTCCGGCCATTGACGTCAATACCCAATTTACATCATTGACCGTAACATATATAATTATGTTGTATGTAACTTTTGATAGTTATTTCACCTCCATACAGAGCATAGCACTGCAATATATATTAATATGTAGATTTATTTATTCATTAAATTTTTATTTTTAATCTTTTGCATTAAGTGTAAAACTTGCCTTGGTCAAAAGCCATTTGACTTTAATTATACAATTTTAATGTCAACTTTTTGATTATTATATTAAAATTTAATTTACATTTATCTTCTTTTTTTTAATTTGCTTTTAATATTAGAAGTTCTATTAATTACCTTAATTAAATACTACTTCATTATTTTATAATAATTATAAATTTCCTTTTTTTAAATTCATCTCATCATTTGCTTCTTTGTAAATACTTCAATGTCATCTTCATCATCAAACACTTGAATCACAAATCAATTTCTTTATTTACAATTTTACATAATAAAAACTTAGTTTAGCATAGCGATTTATTTTTGAAGTTTGTACATTAACAAAATCTTCTTCTTAGCACTTTTACAGCAAGGTCGCCAACTAATATTTGTCTTACAAGACAAATAGAAGTAGAACAATATTTAAATTTACAACTTCAACCAACAAAAACATTCTTACAAGCACCCAATATGCATTTAATAAGATGAAAAATGTCAAAAATTATTAAATGTGAATTCGTTTGAACATTTATTTGGATTTGGACAAGCTAACCCAGCGTTGTTAACGAAATTTACAAAGCCCAGCCTATTGGAAAAAAATCTACGAAAAAATCACTTTAGTGGCTTATTCATACAAAAAAGAAGATGACCGAAAAGAAGAAGAAATAAATCGTAACATATGGAGAAATCTGAAAAATATATTTGGTCATCAAAAGAAAGCTATTCTCCCCGGAATAGTTATTTATAGTATATGTATGTGCCAAGCAGTTTCTATATGAGGAACCTTGGGAATAGAAAAACTTGGATTGAAAATTATGGTGTAACTCTATAAATATTTGAATTCATTTATTACTTTTTCTTCGGGACTTCTACCAGAGTAACGAAATCAAATACGTTTTTCTGCAGTACTGCCAAAACTATAAAAGCTGTATTAATATTTAATTGGTTCAACTTCATTTTTCTTCCCGAATTATTTATTGTCATTTCCTCTTTAAGATTCATATCTGTGTTAGAGATCCATAATGGTTTTTACTGGACTTACTGGACTAAAATGACATTTTTCGAACCAACTGCCACCGACAAAATTTCCTATTGACTGTTTACCTATACTTATTTTGATATCTTTATATTAACCATTCTAGCGCAGTCGACACTTGCAATGGCCATGGTAATGCTTTCTTAATTGAAATTGGCAGTTGCATTCTCCGAGTGATTGCTGTTAGTTTTAGAAGAAAATAGTAACGCTAGATTTACATATTATCGCAGCCCACATATAATTTTTTGCTTTTCCTTCCGGTGACCATTCCACTTTTCTACATTAACATAACAATACTTGTTAAAAACAAGAAAAAAACAACAATGCGCAATCGTGTTTTACCTATTAAAACTATAAAAAAATTGAACGATGATTTAACTTGAAAACTAAATCTTGACTGATTTAAGACACAAAATTCTTATTAAGTTTTTGTTAATCTGATTGACCTCTAATATTTATTGTTCATTAGTAATTTTAAGAAAATCATTTTAACAATCTGTGATTGTTTAATTAATTGTTTTTCATTGAACCACATTTTATCTTTTGACCCAAATTAAAAAAAAAACTCAATTTATCTGTATGACTGTTATAATTATTTGCTTATTTATCTAATTATTTTTGTTTACGTTGTACAATTTTTTAGGATATATATTCATGTAATTAAAGTGTATATAATAATTACAAGAATTCTTTCAAGGAAATTTCATAATTGGGACTATGTAAATAACCTATCATGTTTTTCCGGGATTTTAATTTGTATTATTTTCTTGAAATATAACTTTGATTAGGTTTCTTAATTTGATGTTTAAATACAAAAAATACATTACAATAACATGTTTCGATCACCAGGACCGGCATAGGCCATGTAAACTACAATTGGCTGTTCCCTATACCAAGGGAATTTTCAGGAACCAATTTGGAATATTTAGACACTAAATCGTTGAAAAACGTCGATGATGTTTTTTATATATTCTGTTACCATTTCTTCTATTCTAAAATATAATACATCAACTGGTAGCCTTTTCATTAAATAAATTAATTTTAAACTAAAAGCCCTTAAAAAAGGGTAAATATTATAGACTTTAAAATAGAAAAACCACTATTTTGAAGATTAACCTGTATAATAATTATGTATTGGATTTTGGTACATTTCAATTATTATAACACTTCAAGGATAACTGCTATTATCGGATCAACTTTGAACTTATCGTTAAAACTTTTATAAACGAACACAGGCGATTTTGAAATAATTTGAGTAATTAAATAAACAATGTCATTTATTCATAATTAGTATATAAGCCACCCGAAAACTAAAACGGAATCAGTCTTCAAGTACTATTCAGCCATAAAGTATGAAAATGGTAAGAAACTTAGTGCGATGTTTCGAAACAATTTTTTTAATTTAAAATATTGTTTTAGATTTTGGTGCTACTCGTTGTGTTGGTGGTTAGCAGTTCCTTCGCTCTACCTTATGGTGGTCATCATGGTGGACAAGGCGGTGCACAGATAGATCCTGGTTTCGATGGATCTAACTTTGGTCCTGGACATGGAGGTGGACACATAGATCCTGGTTTTGATGGATCTAATTTAAGTGGACATGGAAGTGGACAGGGAAGTGGACACTTAGCTCCTGGTTTCGATGGATCTAACTTCGGTCCTGGACAAGGAAGTGGACACTTAGCTCCTGGTTTCGATGGATCTAACTTCGGTCCTGGACAAGGAAGTGGACATTTAGCTCCTGGTTTTGATGGTTCTAGTTTAGGTGGACATGGAGGTGGTCAGGGAGGTGGACACATCGATTCCGGTTTTGATGGATCTAATTTAGGTGGACAAGGAGGTGGACATGGAGGTGGACATGGTGGACATGGTGGCCACGGTGGTGGTGGATACGGTAGACATTAAGGGTGAACATAAAAATATTAATTTGAAATAATTTATTATGATTATGCGAATTCCAACATTGTGATAATATTACTTTAAATTTTTTTAATAAACATATTTATAAATAGTTTTATGATGTTTAATATTTGATCAAAATTGACTTTTTTAATATTAATAATTTGAAAAGTACTTGGGGGTACTTAAATTGCAAGTACAAAGTTAATCCATTTTTTAAGATTGGTGTTTGTGTGAGTTTTTTCCCTTTTTACAAAATTAATTATTTTTCCTCAAACTATGGTACAGTTAACATACGTTGTGATTGTACTGCTTTGTATAGGGGCCTCAGAATCCGGGAGGCTGTTAAGTACATCCAAACCCGGCTTTATTTTTGTTTGACTAAACATTTATCGGTTGTAGACTAAACATTGCAATGCTTTGTTACACCGAAAATAACTAAACAATCTATATATTTTCTTAAAATAAAATAAAGTACAGAAGCAAATACATAAGAAGAAAAATAAAAAAAGAGTACGACAATAAAATATTAATACACCTATATAGCAAAATGTAAATGTTCAAATCTGTAGTTGACTTTCAATCCACTACACTAAAACTACTTGCACCTTTAAATAAATAATATTATATACTGTATCAAATTGACTATAATTAATTATAAACTATAATTTACTTCTAAAATTTGTTTATCATGCCTGAACCGAACAAATTTATATAATTTACTTTTGAGTGATTTTATAATTAAAACCTTGATAAATTAGGTGTTAAATTGTAAATAAATTAGATACATCGCACTTAGATCATCTAGCAAACTATTAATATTACAATGTATGCATATAGTGAAAAATAAATAAAATTTCTAATTAATTCATACGATTATTCAATAAATTGCACAAATGTTTTTTATGCAATCATTGATTGAGATTAATTATTTGTTTATCTTTAAATTAAATCATAATTTTATAAAGCATTCATTTTTTCCAGTTCTGTTTCCGAACAGAGCAATAAAATTGTGTATGTTGAACACCCTGTAGCATTTTATAATATTCAAGATCAGTTTTAGATAGAATTGTATTTAAATATTATATGCAAAATTGAAATTTACATATTTATGTAATGTAATGATAGGTTGAAATTATTCTGTATTTCATTAAAATGGTTTTTCGCCAGTATAAATTTTACCTTTGTAAAGTTTTCTGAGATAAAAGTAAATTTTAAAATTTTGAATTTAGAAATTCAGTCATTCCATCACATCAGCATAAAATTAAAATTATTGGATCAATTGAAAAATTGATATTACACATTTACCAAAAGAATGGAATAATCTTCAAGTGGACTGCTTAGGTATTATGATAAACAAAATTATTTACCATTTGCAATTTAATTCTTACAATCTCTTATCAAAAAAAAATAGACGAGAACTAACCGCGCATCTCAAAAACTATACCATCCATTCATTCACCCATTGTGGATCTTGGCTGCCTCTGTCAAAAAGTCTACTATATATTGAGAATACCTGCAGTTGATCATCTTTCTATTGCTTTAGACGCTTTAGACTATTGCTGTTTTTATCCTGTGCAATAATTAAGGTAATGAATTTAAAAGTATAAATTTTTAAATATAAGATGAAAAATTTAAGATATCAGTTTTTTGGTAACCTTGTTCACTGCCCAGTGCACCTGGACATCCGCAGAAACAAAAAAAGATGAAATATTAAGTAAACCTTCATAATTATTATTAAACTTAGTGGAGTACCTATACTTTATTTAATTTATAAAATTTATTGGAAAAAATTATTTATATCAAGGAACTGATGTCAAAGTATAATATTATATTAATAAATAATATAACACATTATCCCAAATATATTGTTAATAACATGTTATTATGCTTAATTTTTGATTTTTAATGCTTTCCAGTTGAGTACGTAATTTAATAAGTTACATTAATTATAAATCTTAAATTTTAAGTTACGTGAATAAAAATGCAAAATCTTTACTTATTGCAAATACGATTAAATATTTACAATAAAGAACAAATAGTTTTCACCGGAATCGGAACTATTGAGAGATTCTCCAAGTACATCAAGGTTGGAAACGAAAACCTACTTAGTTACACAGGATATAAGTCAATGTAAACGCATCAATTATTATATGACAAAACAAATTTTGGTATGTTTAATATTTTAGTTACGGTTAAGTATAAAAGGTGCTTACGAGACAAGGACGGTTTAGTCGGTTAACCATGTCTGCTCCGAAGTGTTTTGTATTTTTTGTTGTAAGTACTACTCAAAATTGCACGTAAGCTTTTTGATTTTTTTAATATAAATATATAATATTATATCTAACAAAATTTTTATTGATTTTAGCTTATCGTACAATTGATAGATAACTCAGTTAGATGCATGCCTGTTGATGAAAATAGGAATTCTCAAGCTTTATTGAACTATCAATATGATAATCCTTACTTCAGGGGAGGATATGGTATTTCTAATTGGGGTGGTAACAGACCAATGCCTTATCCTGGAGGAATGGGAGGTGGAGGATTGGGACCTGGATATGATAGCAATTCCGGATATGTTCCGATAGGAACTGGATATATACCACCATCGGGTGGCGGATCTACTGGAACTGGAGGGGGATATGATCCTGGTTTCGATGGCTCTGGTTTTGGAGGAGGACATGGAGGAGGAACAGGGGGAACGGGTAGTGGAGGATTTGATCCCGGTTTCGATGGTTCTCATCTAGGAGGAAGACCGTCGGGTGCATTTGATGGTGGTTTTGATGGCTCACATTTAGGCGGTTCTGTCGTCCAGACACCAAACTTTGATGTGAGAAGCGGATAACATAAATTTTCCAAGTGAGAACTGTTTGTTACTATAAAAGTAATTTATAATTGAGGTTTACAAAATAATTTATGTTTGAATAAGAAAAATATCTGATTATTATGTAATTTAATAAAAATTAACCTTCAATTTACAAATCTATACTTTTAACTGTGATGTACTTATAATATGTACTTATACGTTTAGCACAATTCGCATGGTCTTACCTGCATAATTTTATTAATGTGAGAAAGTAAATACGTTTGTTTTTGTGATTAAAATATACATCCAACTTGTACATAGCTATTTTATCGTTTTTTCTGTATCTATCTAAATTTCTGGCTTTGTAAATGAGCATGGCAATAAAACAAAAATATGTAAAAATGTAATTTTACATAATAGTTACGGTATAAATTTTATTTAAAACCTTTTAAGTCTGCCTTTGTGACAAAATGCTCATTAAAAAAAATTAATATATTAGTCACTATGAAAATAAAAATTATAAATTATGATCTTTTTAAGAATAATTATAATAATGTTTCTCATTATCTTCAACAACCGTGAAAGCATATGTTACAAATTACACTAAATTTAAATTTGGGCACTTCTGGACTTGTCGTGTGTCACCTCAATTAAACACAATAATGTTTACCTCGATCTAATTATTGTTCCTAAAATCCTTGAAAATCATTTGCATTTGTCACTACAATTTTGGAACCTTCGGGATTAAACTGGGATCTTAAGTTTTACATTTTGTTACTTGTTGCCATTGTTAATTTAATCAATTTGTTCCAAATATTTTAGGTTCTTGATCATCTCTACTTGACTTTACTCTATCTCTCTTCCTTCTTTCATCAAGTTATTTATCAATCAGGCTCTCAAATCTATTAATCTTTTTCTTCCTAGTATCGGGGGTTTTGGTACTATTGGGCAAATTCGGATCAGTTTTTTTTCAGTAGTCATGAAAATTTTTGACCTATTTCATTTCATTTTAACTACCTTTTTTTTCTGTACAACCTACTAATACATAGGTATTACCTATAGGTAAAAGCATAGGCGTAACCTGCTATGCTTTTACAATTAAAGTGAATTTAAACTGTATTATTGGTCGCTTTTAGTTTAGAGTTTCTTTAAGGCATTATTAGTATCATTAGAGCGATTTTGGAAACAGGAACAGGAACAAATACAACAAAACACAAATTTTTCCTCAATTACAATTAAAATTATTCTCAAGTTAAAAGATAAATTCAAGTAGTTCTCGATAAGGTAGCACGTTATGAGTGGCAAAATTTTCCTATAAATTTCCTGAAATAAAGTTATTGCACAATCAAAGGAAATATGATAAAGCAATTAAGTCTTAAAATCAAGGAAACCTTTTACTATTCACATTTGCTATCTTATCACGAAACCCTACATTTCATCTTTAGATGAGTCAGTAGTTTTTCAGATTTTGAAAATCTAGTCTGTAGATCTAGTTACAAACTAATAAATTTGAGGGATTTGAGAAAAGCAGTTATACTTTACATTAAAATCTATAATATGATTGTTATAACTAGAGTACGGATTTCTGGCAAATTTGTTATATATAAGTATTGATAGCAGAAGTGTAATTGTTATAAATGTCCATAAATTGTTAAAAATATGGCATTTAGCTCTATTTTTTATGCTTATATGCTTATTTTGATACTTTTCGCGGTCCGATGTTCAAACTGATCTTGGGCCAATGCTCTTTGCCGTTGCTTTACCCGTGATCGGTTTAAGTTTCGGCTACAAGGTATGACTAGTGCTAAACCAGAATCATTTTTATTTTTTTGCAACTTATATCCTGCACTTTACTCAATTTCCCATTCACTAAATTCTTCACATACCTAATTAAATGCACTGACTCTAGTTCTCCCGTAACTTGCCAATTTTTTTGGATTTTTTTTGGAAATTTAAAATATTTTGAAAATCATTATTCAAGCTAATCTAAGGGCTGTACAATTCTGCACAATTTCCAATACAATTTTTTGCGCTGAAACGTCCAAAGTGTGTGCGTCTTGTGGTTCTTTCGACTTTGCAAACTTAATACGTTGAATGAAGAAGGGGACTTGGCAGGACGGTTACCGGATTTTTCAATTAAAATTTTGTCAACCGCATTAGCAAAATTGGTCTCTACCGCAAAGCCTAAAAATGAAAGTGGTCATGCAGATCAGAATATATATATATTTTTAAACCCAAGATGCTTTCTGGAATAAGGGCGTACATCAAGAAACACTTGTATGTGTATCTAGAAGACCTTTGGGTTGACATGTGGATGGAATTTAAGTCTTTTATTTTCTAAAGTCTAACGGATAATATATTATCATTGGCAAAACAGTCAACCTTGATCTACCATAAAAAGATTAGCATGCAAATACTTGGCAAGTTGAGATTGTTATTGTTATCATTGTTATGCAAATTATCTCAATGCTATTGATCTTTGTTGAAATAACAGGTAAAATTACAGATTCTATGTTTTACCTGTAGTTGATTAATGGCACAAAGATAATGCGATTAGATTGGATTAAATCAATTTTTGCAACCGATAATATTGGTATAAAATAAGGTGCAACCAAAGAGTAGAAAGAGCATAGACATTAATAATTGCCAATAATTTAACTTTATATAAACTACCAATTCTTATTAGCTTCGACTATGTCTGATCAAAAAGGTAAGCGATTATTCCTTTCAATTTGTATGAAACATTAATTTGATATCTTTGCAGAATCTACACAACAACCTTTTCCGGGGTTCGGTGTAGGTTTTGGAGGTTCTAACTTGGGCAATCCAATAAATGGAGGTGTCAATGGTTTTATGCCACCTGGAGGTATGAATACATTCATGCCACTTGGAGGTATGAATGCTTTTATGCCACCTGGAAGTATAAATGCATTTATGCCACCTGGGGGTACGAATACATTTATGCCACCTGGAGGTATGAATGCTTTTGTTCCACCTGGAGGTATGATTGCATTTATGGGATCTGGAGTTCCAAGTGGTTTCGTTCCACCTGAAGGCACGACAACTCCCAGTCCAGCTGGAGATGTGAGTAATTGCGTTCAACCAAACAGTGGCAATGTTTGGAATCCTTCTAAAAGTGGGGATAGTGTAATGCCATCTGAAAATAATTTTAATATGCCCGGATTAACACCACCTACTGGTTTTTCTCCTAGTGGTTTTGCTCCTAGTGGTTTCCCCCCTGGTGGCTTTCCTCCTAGTGGTTTGCCTTCTGGTGGTATGCCTCCAGGTTCCGAAGCTGGATATGCTGGTGCCACTGTTACAGTTAAGAGAAAAATAATAATAAATGGTGAACAGGTTTATTGTTCATGCGAGGGAAATTCTGGATAATTCATCAGTATCTCAAAATTTCTAATACGTTTACATCCATAAGGAACGAGTAGTTGGTATTTATTTAAATTTTTCTGATATAATAATAGCAATAGTCGATACGATATTTTATAACAAGCAAAAGTAAAGCTTTTTATGACGAGTCTGTTGTTGATCAGTTAATGCTACAAAAAGTAATTTTGCTCCAAATAAAACAAAATTATTAAATATTTATTATTATTATTATACTATCGAATTTGATTTTTTTTCTAAATGAAATAAATTTTTCAGTGTATAATTTTATTATTTTTATTATTTCTAGTCGAGTTAAAATGTAGAAGCAGTAAATCAATAATATTCTATCCCCAAAAGTTATTATTTTAATAGTCATAGATAAGCAAGTGAAATCTTTTCTTGGCTAAAATTGACAACAAAATTTTTGTATCAAAATCGGCGCACCCATCCATGGCTGACATTTTTCAATATAGTTCTAAAATATCTATGACTAATAGGTAAGTTTCAATATTTCTGAATAAATGAGAGATAACGTTATTGAAATAGGTTACAACCACAGGTAAAACACATAGTTACTAGAATAAGTCGAATACGATTAGATTAGATCTATTAATATTCGCAGCCGATAATATTGGTATAAAATAAGGTACAACTGAAAAATAAAATTCTTATAGTAGATAACTGTGAAGTATAATAATTCGAACAACCTACAATTTATACAATTTTTCGATTATGGCAAATCAAAGAGGTATGTACCTATACATTAATTTTGTAACGATGAATAATTATTTTCCGGGTTAAAAATGCAGGAAAAATTAAATGCATAGTATATTGTATTCCAATATACCTAGCGCTCTCTACTAAAACAATAAAAAAATATCGAATGAGCTAATAATTATTAGTAAGTGTAATTTTTGGGTTTACAAGACAAAACGTAGACAATGCGTTCGTTGATTTAGATTTTGGAATATCTAATATCAACTGGAATATCAAAAAGATCATCTTATTAGTTTTTCATTCTTTTAGGATATATACCTCCTGCAGGAGGTGGTCAACAAATTGGAGGACCAGGTTATATTCCTCCACCTGGAGGTGTAAGTGGAGGTTTCCTACCACCTGGCGGTGGAAGTGGTTTTATCCCACCTGGCGGTGGAAGTGGTTTCCTCCCACCTGGCGGTGGAGGTGGTTTCATTCCACCTGGTGGTCAACATTTACCACCTGGCGGTGGACATCTACCACCTGGCGGTTTCATCCCACCTGGTGGAGGACATCTACCACCTGGCGGGTTCCTCCCTCCCGGAGGACAACCGCGCGATGGTGGATTTGATGGCAACAATCTTTCTGGAGGAGGCGGTTTCTTACCACCTGGAAGACACTAATAACAAGAAAACCAAAAAGTCAGCATCCATCTAACTGAATTACTGTTTGTATAACTCCATGAAAATTCAAGATTAAATTGGTATGAAGTCGGATGATGGAATGACGCTTGTTAATCATTGTGACTTTTGAACTGAGTTTCAATTTTATATTCGTATAGATTATTACAATTTATAATTTTAATTAGTTACATAAAAAATTTATAATAAAAAGATGAATAAACAATTTCCTAAAAACTTGTAATGAAATTATGTACATAACATAGATAAGGTACTCACGGTGATTGATACTCGTTTGTTATCTTATGATATAAATGATAACTTATCTTCATATTATTTATAAATAGCTAAATTTTTGGAATTATAATAAATATAGAAAATTTGATATCAATAAATTTTAACAAAGTGTCAACAAACATAACATAATGCAAATTTTAACAAACTCTAATAGATTATTTAATTAAGTGTTTTAATAAATATTGTAAATAATAATACTTCATTTGGAACAATAATATAGATGAAATATTTTGCCTGTTTTTGCAACTTTTTTGAATTTAGATAATATCGTATCTTTACAATACGGCATGTCTAGACTACACAACAGACAGACTAGGCTCAAATAAATCTAGGAAATTCGCAGTTAGTCAGATGTGCAAGAAGCTTGTTGCCCATGCAGATATACTTCATAGTATGACGAAATAAAAATGATGGTTATGACTTATGAACCTTGATTTGCCTATGAAATATTTCTTTGAAATTATTGGTGTAACCTAAAAGCTCGTAGTCCTTAAAGAAATTTTCTCCTTTGTTATTTATAAATTGATTTTATAATCATCTTGTTTTACATTTGGGGACCTACGGTTTAATGTAAGATTTGTACGACGGTAAGTGGAATACCCTTTCACTGAAAGAAGAAATATTCGAAAATAATAATATTATTATTTTGTAATATTTAGCTAATAATATTATGATATTATGTCACAATAAAAATATTTTTATTTGTTATCTGTTTATAAAGAAAAGCTTCTAATTATTATTCTCCTGAATAATATTATTAGATAATAATAATTAAAATTCATTTTTTTCATAATTTTAAGATCAAAATAATTTAATTGAAATAATTCATACTCAAACATGGTGTTTCAAATTAAAATCATCAAAGAAACGTGGAATTTTCTTAAAAAAAGAACTTCAAATGTCATGGAATTAAAATTAAATTTTAATTGAAAAATAAAAGTTATTTGTTGCTCATTTGAAAATAAAATTTTATTTCTTTTCTATTTTAATTAAAAGTTATAAAGTTTAATTATAAAAATTTAAATTATAAAGAAAATGGCATTAACAACAATATATCGAGGCCAAGCTGCATCCCCTATTTTTATAAGCAACCATTCCATAATTTTTTGGCTTTTGAAATAATAATAATTGAAAAAAAACTAAAGTTTTAGATGAAATTGTTTAATTAACTAATAAAAATCAGAATTCATTAATTTTCTTTAAAATTTAATTCGAAGTTGGGCATAGAATTGAAGTCCAGCTGAGATTCACGATTCACCTAGAAAACATCAAATTCAAATAGAAAAGTAAACATTTCGTGATAACTTTTCTAAAATCAAACCAAAGCCAGTTTGGTTGCCTACGCTTCAAGTTTCTGTAACACTTTTGAATTATAACTTTTTATCTTAAAAATTACCTACTTATAAAAATAAGGTATTTAAACATAATAATATGATACCTATTATCAAAATGTTACTTATGATTCATAGTACATGATATTGCTATCAAATTTAATAATAATTTAATAATTTAATAATTTTTACTTCCTTGTAAAACAAGGAAGTATTGTGATACCGATTTTTTTCGATTTCCAGATTTTGACGGAAATATCCGTTTTGACCTTCCCTGAATCCATTTTGACTATTTTCGTTGTGACGTCTGTACGTACGTACGTACGTATGTACGGATGTCTGTATGTCGCATAACTCAAATACGGTAGGTCGTAGAAAGTTGAAATTTTGGATTCGAGACACTTATAGCATCTAGTTGTGCACCTCCTATTTTTGGTTGCGATTGTCCGTCCCAAAAGTTGTAATTAATGACGCGCATGAATAGATTAACGAGATTCCTGTCCAATTATTATAAAAATTACAAGGAAGTTATGTGGTGTCCACATCAAATTTTTTAATTTAATTTAATATTTAATCATTAAATTAAAATTAAAATAAATTAAAAATTTTTAAAAATATATAGTACCTAAATTTTTTAGCTTTTTATAGATTTCTTTGTGTGATGAGATATAATAAGATTTAAAAAAAATATTATTCGAATTAAAGCTACATTGAACAACTTGAAAATAAAAATTTGGAAAAATCAAAATGTTGAAAAAATGTAACATTTTAAGTATTGGAACGAGGGAATGATAAATTAAGATGGAGGCGGCAATAAACTCACTTGTTTAAACTAAACAAGTTAAAACTAAAGTCACTGCCATTCAAACATTTCTTTTTTTATTTTGAAGAAAACATTGATAAAGGGAAAGTAGAATGCAAAACCCGAAGTACATCCAGAGCTTATTATATTCACTTCCCCGTAATAATAGTGTTTTTACTTCCTTGTAAAACAAGGAAGTATTGTGATACCGATTTTTTTCGATTTCCAGATTTTGACGGAAATATCCATTTTGACCTTCCCTGAATCCATTTTGACTATTTTCGTTGTGACGTCTGTACGTACGTATGTACGGACGTCTGTATGTCGCATAACTCAAATAAGGTAGGTCGTAGAAAGTTGAAATTTTGGATTCGAGACACTTATAGCATCTAGTTGTACACCTCCTATTTTTGGTTGCGATTGTCCGTGCCAAAAGTTGTAATTAATGACGCGCATGAATAGATTAATGAGATTCCTGTCCAATTATTATAAAAATTACAAGGAAGTTATGTGGTGTCCACATCAGATTTTTGTTATTTCAGTACGCCGTCGCCATGTTATAAGAGCAGCAGAATCTAGCTTGCTATAGTACTTATAATCACATTCGGGAAGATATAAACCAATCTGAAGAAAAGCTACTATTTCTGCGGGGAATCAGTGGCTGGCGACTCGTGATTTTTTTCGTTAGTTAGTTAGTGTGGTTACCCCAGCACGGAGGGGTTGCCATTTACATTTCACAGATACATGAAGGGGTACCGTATACAGGAATAAATAACCTAACTATTCAGCGTTGCATCGAACTAGCAGGATGTAAAACGACATGTTATGGAAAAACCATTAATTTCGTCTGCCTCTACAGACCACCAGATGCCAAAATTCGAATATTTTTTGAAGTATTTGAAAATCTATTACAGCTTCTCGAAGGGGATGGCCACGATTATGTAATTGCAGGTGATTTCAACATAAATACTAAAGACTCAAATTCAAGCAATACTAATACACTTAATAACCTTTTATTATCGTTCAATCTAAAACTGAAAGTGACAGATTGCACTCGAGTAGCATACATTAACCAAAAATGCAGCAAAACTTGCATTGACAATGTTATCGCAAACATTGAAGAATCTACGGTAAAGGTAGTGAACAAAAATCTATCTGACCATCTTAGTCAAATAATCACCATTACTACAACTAATAAAATAAATAATACCAAAAGACATACCAAACAGCTGTTAACAGAAGAAAATCTTAACAATTTCAAAAAACATCTGATGCAAGAAGACTGGAAAGAGGTATATAATACGACAGGCACCAACATGAAGTGGAACACGTTCGTGGAAATATTGCAATACTATTTTAAATTGCATATTCTAAATATTATTGTTGAAAACAAAAATGGGATTTCAAAATCTAACAAGAAGAAATTGAGTGGAAAAACACAGGAATGCAAACGAATTCTAAATATCTTAAGTCGATGTCACATTGTAAAATTTCCATCCAAATTTTTATACAAATTTGTATAAAAACGATTTGGACAGTGTGACAGTCCACTGGTTTTATAAAAATGACGCAAGTAAAAATATTTTTATGGTGCTTGTATTTTCATGACGTCACGAAAACGTTTTGATACAAACGAGAGTTTTTATAAAAACGAAAGTTTTTAGAACAGTCTTTAAAATTTTTATAAAAGCAGGCATCCCATTGGCTGTTGACGCCCCCACTCAACTTGAATTTACGCATCAAGTAAAACCGGTTGACTAACTTTTAGGGTAGCTTATACAAAACAGCTGATCTCGTTTTTATAAAAACTGCACGAAGCATTTTACAGTGAGACATAGCATAAAATAATTTTATGGCTCGTGACGTCACATCGCTTGTATACAAATTTTTATAAAACGTTTTTATACAAATTTTTACAGTGAGACTCAGACTTTATACGTACTGAGACCATATATACGGAACGGACAGCAAGCCTATGCCGATCAAAAGAAAATATATAAACAGATGTTAAATCAAGAAGCAAAAGAGTATAACAACGAACTAATAAAAAAATCGCAACAATGTGGAATATTGTTAAAAATAACATACATATTGGGAAAACTAAAAGCGATTTACTACAAACGTTGCTAAAACAGTAGCGAATATGTTTACAAACAAAGCAGTCAATACTATACTACCACAAATATGTAAGGAGACCATAGATATGTCATATGCAACCGAAGTTGAAATTAAAACTGTGATTAACAACCTGTAAAACAAAAAAACCTGCGGAGCGGATGGTATTCCAGCACTGGCATTAAAGTATAGCAAATCGTCGATAGTGAAACCGCTGACTCATCTCATCAATGAATCCATAAGGACAGGAATTTTTCCAGATGCCCAAAAAGCAGCTACAATCATACCAATTTACAAAAAAGGAGACAATTTAGCCAACTATAAACCAATTAGTATACTCAACTCTCTCTCAAAGATTCTTGAAAGAATTATATACAACAGAATATATAAGTTCTTTTGTGACAATAAATTATGGTGCAACCAGCAACATGGTTTTATGAAGAACCGAGGCACAGACACTATTTTACATTCTTTCACGAAAACTATACTTGAATTGTTGGATGACAAAAAATACCATGTGGTGGTTTTCTTGACTTATCAAAAGCCTTTGATTGTATCGATCACAAGATCTTATTAGAACAACTGGGTAGATACGGAATTAGAGGAAGAGCCTACAGTCTTATAAGCTCATACCTAACAAATCGTACTCAAAAGGTATCGATGAACAATGGTGTAAATGTCGAAATGTCTAAGGAAAAAGTTGCATCACTAGGTGTGCCACAGGGGAGTATACTGGGTCCGTTGCTATTTCGGTGTTTCATAAATGATTTTCCTGGATTTGTCGAAGAGGACGATAGCGATCTTTTGATATGTGCAGATGATACTAACGTATTAGTATACAGCAGGAGTATTGCTGAACTACAACAAGCGGTCTGCAGAAGTTTGGAGCGTGTTGATGAGTGGCTGAGATGCAACCGTCTGATGCTCAATGAAGGCAAGTCGGAAATATTAACTTTCCGTGCAATATACAAGAAGACTACATCAGTAAAAATCGATGGCATGCTGTCAACATCTGTTACAAAATTTCTGGGAGTGTACATGGATGAATCACTTTCATGGAAAACCCATATCCAGCGTTTAAGCTCAAAGTTGTGCTCCGTATGTTTCGGTATGCGTGTGCTATCCAAGATTTGTTCGGCACAAACAATGAAGATGGTTTACTACGCCAACTTTTATTCTCTACTACAATACGGAATCACCCTATGGGGTAGTTGTTCAACAGTCGAGACTATTTTTGTTACTCATAAGCGTGCGATTCGCCTGATATGCGGAATATCAGAATATCAAAAACTGCAACAGTATATGCACTATATATTTACAAATGCGTAATGTACATAATTATGAATAATTACCACCTACAACATCTTGACAAAGTAAAAATTTATAATATACCAGCTCATCGGTTAGCTTCATTCGAGAAAGGAGTGTACTTCAAGGGCATTAAATTTTACAATGCTCTACCTGCTAACTTACATCGGTATGTCGAAGATCGAAAATTGTTTAAGACACGATTGTTAGAAAATATGGTAAACTTAGAACCCTACCTATAATGAATTTTTCGTTAAATTTTAAGAAATTATAAAGTATTTGTACTTTACATTACTCTATTCGCTGTAATATTTTTCAACTACTCTGTAATAGGCTGTTGACGATTTCAAACACAATGCGATGTAATTTTATATTGGTTGTACAGTTTTGGAATAAAATGCTTATTATTATTATATGCCAAAATTTTTTTTTGTATTTATTCTTATTACCTAAGTGGGGTCTGACAAACCCCAGCGTTTGTAAATTGATCTAAATATGTACCAAATGTACATGCATGTCATGTCATGTCAAAACAGCTGTTAGTGCATTATTGCGTGAATAGTCAGATAAACTATATGAATCTGAAGTGCTCTGGGGTATGTCAGACCCCACCTATGTAATGGCGTTTGCAATTTAAGCTTATAAAGTGATGGTTATTTTGAAATTCTATTGATCAATAAACTTAATATTCTTATTTTTGGGTGGATCAAAACTTCAGATGGTGGGAAGGTTATTACTCGCTTGGATAGTTATATCCAATACATTATAGATAATCCGAGGGTATATAAGGCTATGACAATTCGCCAGGACGATATGGGGACGTCCATTAATTACGTGAGGCGTTTAGAGGGGTTTAGCAGAATCTAGATTCTACTGATCGGAACTGAAGCTTCCATTAAAATAAATGTTTGGATTTTGCAGAATCTAAGAGTCCCATAAGGGTCGTGGCTTTCTCTGGAAGTCCTATCGGCAAACTATAGTGTTTTAAACTAATGTCGATAGTAAATACGAAACTTATCCGTTATTATTTTTCTACCACTGATGCTCATAAATGGATTAACGAGAGATATTTTAATGAAACAATTACTAAGTAATATGTAACCAAAAACCCTCACAAGACTTAAAGATAGGAGTTTTTGAAGGCCAACATTGCCAAGAAAGCAATGACGAAATCTATAAAGACGGAACAGGAAAGAACTGCCTATACCTTGAAAAAAAGAAGAAAAATCATTGTCTACTGAAAAATTCGCGAACAAAACGAAAAAGTGCACTGGGGGTATTCCATTGTTTTATGACTTTAAACCTTAAATTTAAAATCTAAATAGTTTTAGGGGTCTCATAATACATTAAAGCTTCGGGTCGCGGATCCACGTCAAAACGTCGCGGATATTTGGTCGTGCGACATTTGGACGCAGTTATTTGGACGCGCGACAATTAGACGCATAAAACAATTGGACGCACGTCAATTAGACGCATGTAACAATTTGGTGATACGACAATTGGACGCGGATATTTGGACGCATGCGATATTTGGCTCATGCGACAATTGAACATAATGCAATAATTAGACATAAATATAATAGATATAAAATTTACTTATAAATAATAAACTACAAGAAGTAAATAAGAAATAATGTTATCAATTTTTTGATTGAAAATCTATATTTGGGAAACACTTATTAGACACAAATCATAAACAGGGGGGGGTAGAAAAATTTACACGTAGAGCCAAAAAGTAAAAACTTAGAAATTTTAGAAGCCGTGGAAATTAACAAATTTAAGCAATCATCCTTTTTATTAAAGAGCCAATTGACTTAAGTAACTCACCTCGATTAAACATTTTCAAAAAATAATTAAACCCCGTTTTCTTCTTTTCTCCTCTTTAATTGGTTAAGGACAATACATCCCTATTGGTTTAACCAATAGGCGTACGAATACATTTTTTATAATTATTGATACCCCTATTAAAATCCCTTTTGAAAAATACATGCTCCTACCACCCCGAACGATATTTAACCCATTTCGTCCCGATGTTGCGTTACTGACACAGTAAACTTTTTAGTGGCATAGCCAGGAATTTAGTTTTGGGGGAGGGGGCACCCCCCACGAACTATTTAAAAAAAATATTTTTAAAAAACCGGACAAAGGGTTTATTACATAAGATATAATTCCAACGTCCTAGGCGCTTGGGCCGAAATGGGTTAAACGAATTGTGTAATTCTTTAACTAATTAATTATACGCATATAATATATTTATCTATATATATTTTATCTATAATAGGAAAAACTATAACTACTTAAAAACATAATTTCCGGGCAACAACAAGATATAATTGAGTGTTCATATAGGGGTTAAATGTTATAACTTTGGCTATAACCTTAAGATAATTCGAGCTGTTTTATTATTTGGGATTTGAGCTTATTTTTCATCAAAAGCCATTAATACCATAATACACCATCGGTGCGTCCAATTGTCGCGCGTCCAAATATCCACGTCCAATTGTCGTATCACCAAATTGTTACATGCGTCTAATTGACGCGCGTCCAATTATTGTATGCGTCCAATTGTCGCGCGCCCAAATAACAGCGATCAAATATCGCACCACCAAATGTCCGCGACGTTTTGACGGGATACCCGAGTCGCAAAGGAAATTGTTTTTCTGCTAAGCCCACAAATAATTTATATTTATATTGGTTCTCAGACTTCATTTTTTTTTTAGTCTGGGGTTAAACGTATTTATTTAATATAATTACTACTTCAAATATTGATTAATCTGCAGCTATTGGCAAACCGGAAGGTCTGGGTGGTATGAAATACCCTCCAGTGCACGATTTCAGCGCGTCAGTCTGCTGTAGACAGAAAACGGATAACTTCCGTAAAGGATTTATGCTTATTTTTTATTATTTTTCAAAAATAAACTGTTAGTGATATGACCGCCCCTGATTCCTAGGATACTACCCAGTCAGAATCATGTTAATGTTAACAAACGGGAGCTTTGGATTGGTAGATCAGCAGAAACATGGCATTTGATTGGAGCATTTGTTAACATTACGTTAACGTTAACATGATTCTGACAGGGCAGTTACGAGTTTACCATTCGACCACAAAAATCGCCAAAATCATCAAAATCGCTTCACACAATTAATGGATGTCCCTTATAATAAACAATTTTAAATTGATCTTCTGCGTATTGTATTATTCATAACTTTAATTTAAAATTATATAATATGTATTTTAATATACGAAAATTGATCATTAAAAAAAAACAATTTTAATTATTCCTTTCGTGAATATATGGTTCTTAGAAAAACGGGAAAAAAATTAATATTACATCGTTTTAATAATTGGGGCTTAGACCACAGCAGTGGACTAGTCTGATCGCTGGTTGAGTTACAGAGCGGAAATTCTGAGTTCGAATCTCGGACTTGGCAGAATTTCTTAGCTCGACCTTCCGGCGTGCATCAACACGTTGTGGATTTAAGAATTGGTTCTATATTTACATAAGTCTGGCCAATTGACAGAGTCAAGGTCAAAAATTAATTAAAAAAAAAAAATTTGGGGCTTGTTCACACCCCACCTATATACTGATGGGATTGTTTTCCACCTAGGTAACGCCAGGTTTTAATAAGAACGAAAAAACAAAATCGAATATCTAATTTTTTATTCATTCAAATTTATTTAGTTATTCGTCTGGGCCCCTGAAGGGTTCCGGGCTCGGGGGACAAATCCCCGAGCGCCCCTTCCTCTGGTTGGGCCTGCATATATTTATCCAAAGGTTTTATTCAATGTATAGTCACTGCAGATGAATCTGTGCTGGTGAAGTAATTTTGAAACCATTAGTAATGCAGTAAACCTTGTTGTTCACGTGTTGGCTAAACAATCCGCATGAGCATGTATGGTTTTACCTCTGCGGTAACTTCCAATCTACCCTAAAATCCAGTTTTTATGTTTTTGAAAATAAATTGAATTATAGTTTATTAATCCAAAATTTCAGGGAAAGCTAAGCCTTCCTTACCTCCTCTGATGAACGTTTTAATCGCTGTTTTCTCAGAAACGGTTGCTCATGGCACTTAAGAAAAATACAAATGTTCACTAAATTATAGTGCTTTTTCAACCTACCAAAAGTTGTCCCGAACCTACAGTTACACTTCAGATGTTCTCCTCGTGCGTTAAATTGACCAAAATTTTTCATTTTTTTTTTAGTTTTAAAATTATTTTAAATAGGTATTCATTAACTTAGCATAATCTCCTTCGATAATTAAAACGATCCATTTATTATTATACTTCTTTTCAAATTTTTTCTTTTCAATTTTTTATGTTTGCTTAAATTTGCATAAGTAATAAATAAATTTCTAACTAAGTTAGTCATAAATATTAAATCGTAAATAAATAAATCTAAGCACAGGTCTAATATTAAGACATTGCTGAAAAGTTTGTTTTCAATTGGTCAGGTTGAATAATACAGTAACTACCTTGAAATTTTGTCAAATTCAGAAGCTTTCAAAAATTCCTTATAAGCTAATCAAACTTTATAACTTGTTTCAAACTTTGGTTTTGTCTATGAAGACAATAAATTATGGTAGATTACAAAAAAATTCAGATTTAATTATACGTATAGTAATATTATACCAATGTGTGCTATTTATGCACAGTGGTGCGTTTTTGTGATCATATAATAATTATGTAGCATTAAGACAGAAACTATTAATAACATGGAATAAAAACTTCCAGCTAATTTTTTACATGGTGATCAAATTAGATAATTGATGCATCGGATTTCTTTCATAGCAAGTAACGTAAGAATATTAAGATCAACTTGAATGTTAGGAGTAATTGTTAATGCAAAATAAACAACATATTAGTAATATTTGTAAACATCTTCCGATCGAGTTCAACGACAGATTGTTTAAACGGAAAATATTTAATTTTTTGCTCTGCATACTATCAATATTATTAAGGCTCCATAGAAACAGGATTCAGTAATTAATTTATTATTATTATCATCAATATTTGGCACTAATGATTTTTTTTTGTAATAAAAAAAATACTAATGATTCGGTTTTTGTCAAGTTTTTGTATTTTAAATTTAAACTGAACTACAAAATTAGTGACAATGTACACCCTATATAAAACAGTATAATTTATTGTATTTGTTAGTAATTAATTAGGCTGGTTATATGAAATTTTACTTCAAATATTTTAAAATATCCAATCATGTTAATTACATTGATTATAAAATTCTCGAAGAAATGTATTACATTTTAAAAATGCAATAATTATGCAAACTTAAAAATGATGTAATACAAAAATATAAAAAGCTATCAATGTTTGTTATATTATACATTCATAATATTATTATTTACTTCTTATCGAAAATAATATTATCTAAACAATTTGTTTAAAATTTTAAATTTTGAGTTCTCGAAATTTAAATATCAGAATATAGCAGTTTTTCTAATTCGCTATAAATTTTTGCAGCCATTCAAGTAGTGTTTTCTCGAGATACGATGGTAAACCACCGAGGTTGAACCCTATTTTGAACCCACAAGTTTGTGACAAATACTACACAGTAATTTACAAAATTTACAATTTACTATTGGGTTTTTCAAGTTACAAAACTAATCACTTATGCTGGTTTAAAAAGTAAGAGTTTTAAAAATTAACCCTTTCAGACCCCGGGTACACTATAGCGTACCCACGTTTTATTAAATTATTTTAATGTTGGTGTTAAACTTAAGAACCACGAGGAATTCAATAAAAATATAAAAAAAATTTCTATGTTCTCTATGTTCTAAGTTTATCACCAACTGAAAAATAATTTAAAAGACTCGAATACT
Organism: Cantharis flavilabris; assembly: GCA_949152465.1. Taxonomy (NCBI): domain Eukaryota; kingdom Metazoa; phylum Arthropoda; class Insecta; order Coleoptera; family Cantharidae; genus Cantharis; species Cantharis flavilabris. The sequence continues at coordinate 91,185,984 of OX424435.1, forward strand.
CGCCAGATTTCAACTAAAAAGAAAGATTTTGTCCTTTGTACCTAGGCTGTTCAATTCAACTTCAATTTTACAAATTTAATTCTAAAAATTAATATTAAGTACCCAATGTACTTAAATAAATAATTATAAATTTTAAACCCACTGAAAATAAATTTGCATTACATAAGAAAATTAAAAATAACATCAAATTTGAGATATTGCTCACCTCTTTATATCCTTGGCATTCAAAACAATAACAAAAATCAAAGTAAAAAATTGTGACCTTTGATAAATTCTTACAATCTTATCAATAATTAAGTATGTTAAAATTATCTGGAACTTGAAAGCTCTTGGGGTTATCCCCCAATGAAGCAATTAATGCACTAATCGTGATTTTGTTTATAACATTTCTGCTATATAAGACAACAATAGATGAATCTGAACCAGTTTATTTCTTCTTTTAGAACTGAACTAATTTAAAATGGTTAAATTTGTGGTAAGTTTATTTTATATCTACAACATTTTTTATACATACATAAATAAAATTAATTTCTTTTAAATAAAGCAACACAAAATAATATTTTGCATTAAATCTAATTGTTCAACAGATTCTATTTTGCTTGATTGCCATTGCATATGGCCAAGGATATGGCCAAGGTGGTGGATATGGAGGCGGCGGCGGCCATGGTGGTGGTCAAGGTGGAGGAAGCCATGGTGGAGGTGGCCATGGTGGAGGATCTCACGGAAACGGCGGAGGACATTTAGGTGGTGGTGGAAGTGGTGGACTACATGGTGGTGGACCTCATGGTGGTGGTGGTAGTGGACATGGTACAGGTGGTGGACATGGTGGAGGTGGACATGGTACAGGTGGTGGACATGGCGCAGGTGGCGGACATGGAGGCGGTGGCGGCGGTGGACATGGTTCACAACATGGCGGCGGACATGGTGGGCATCAGGGAGGCTACCAACAACATGGATATTAATTTAGAATGAGACATTTTTCATAATTTATTTAATAAATCATACTTCTTCATATTATTTAGTGTTAAATAAATTAAGTAAGTAAAATTCAGTCCATACTCTGATAATACAAAATGAATGTGAAATTTTTAAAAATTATTTTTTTATAAAACATTTTTGACAAACTAGTAACTTTTATTCACTCTTCTGCACTGCGGGGAAACCTATTTAAATAGGTTTTGCTTAATTGGATGTTTGATGAAGAATTTAGTTAGTTTTATGTTTACAAATCAAAAATCCGTTTCTATCCATTAATCCGAAATAATGCTAACTACAAAGTATTGCAGCCAAATCTATAGCAATCGTTTGAACCTTTGTACCTCTTTGATTTAAAACAAGAGGCCAAAAAGCACGTTATTAGGCAAAAATTCTCTACCGATTTGTGTAAGTCTTAGAATTGGTTCTGTTTGTGCCATGATTAGCATGGGCTTTCGTGCTTCCGGTAAGATATTCAGATATGCAACTCTTAACAAAATTATCAGATGCTCTTTTGCAATTGCAAACATTATTATAGAGGTATTTTAGAACCCGTGGGGATTTCACGAGATGCTAATAAGAGCCTAGATGGGGTTGACATCAGTTCCATGGTGGCAAGAGAGAGCTTTAATTTATAAATTATTGTAAACCACAAAAGCATTGTTAATAGTAAATATGTTAGACTTTCTTCGTTGTGATACATTCTTGTAAAAGCAGCATAAACCCTTAAGAGCACTGTCAGAGGCTAGAGGTTTGACCGTTGGATTGTAAGGTGAATAATTTTTTCCAAAATTATTTAAGCATTGGTACCGCAAATTGGATGCAAAGTTTGAAGGAAAAAATACTTAAGAATCAAATAATTAAACTTTAGATTGAATTTAATCTTCAGTTTGTATTTACTGGTGCTGGTATAATGAATTTAGCATCTAGGTCTCTGGGTCTTTGAGTTTTTGGGTCTCCGCACTTGGTAAAAACATCCCAAAAGGTCGAACGGACTTGAAAATCATAGATCTTCGAAAGACAGCAGTTTCTGCACCTAATTGCTTAGTAAAAAAATCACTGAGGGACAACCGAACTCGAAAATTTGATCTAGAAAGGCAGATGTTTTTGGGTCAATGCACTTCGTGAAAACATCTCTGAAGAACGGCTGAATTCGAAATCCACGGATCTAGAAAATCTGAAATTTGAAGGTTTTGTACGGCCGTCAAACATTCGTTTGCAAAATGCAAAACAAAGTAAAAGAACATTTAAATTTTTTGATATAATATATTGTATCTTGGCAGTGATTGTCAAAGCAGGAAAAGAAAATTTTCGAATTTTTACTTTCAAGAATATGCTGGGTTACAACTTTTTTGCTCAAGATTTCAAACTTCTGTATGTAATCTGTATGTCCTCGGGTCCAATAATTTTGCCCAGGTATCCAACGCAGGATATGAAAAATATATTTGAAAATAAAATTTTTCTTTAATTGCTCCTACGCAGTTAATCTCGAAAAATTGTAACAACATTAAAATATTCAACTGGATTATTTTACTCATTAAAATGACATTCTTTGGTGGTATCGAATTATGAAATTACGAGTTTAATACAGTGAACGTGTCCGATAAAAAATATAATAATCGCAGTAAAAATTTAATTTTTGTATAAATACGTGTCAAACACCTAGTAAGGTAATATGGTTTCCTGTTTGTTACTTATATTGCAGAAATGATCAAGCTACTTGTAAGTACCTACCTTTTCTCAGTTTAATTTATTTTTCTAAATTAATTTTTTATTTATATTTTAGATTTCTTTAGTAATTGTAATTGTTGCTGCTAATGTAGCTATCGCACATTGTAAACACAGAAGCCGCGAGGTATTCCTTCCAAGTCCGCATAACGAACACATAAACATTGATGATATACTACCAATAGAAATTAATAGGCACCCACATCATAAAAAAGTTACTGATAACATTAACACAGAGAATTTAGATGACGAAATTCGCAAAATTTTACCTGACATCTTGAACGAGAAGCACCATAAGGGTGGAAGAAATACACATCACGATGATCCGACAATACACATTTCTCTAGAATACGATGACAAAGGCAAATTAGATATAGACGAAAACGACAGAATCAAGCCTATTCATAAAATCTTTAAAAAAGATCTGCCAGACTGGTTGGATGAAAATCACGATTTAAACTGGAACAATAGAAACAAAAATAAATGGCGTGATGATAGATATTATGTAAATAAAGACTGGATTATTAGAGATCAGCAAAGAAATAGAAAACACAGGGATGATTGGGAAATCAAAAGGGATGATTCTGATATTTGGAAAAAAGAAGTAAATGAGTGGGATCATAGAGATACTGAGCGTAGAGAGTGGGAAAATAATAAGCCCCATGTTATTTGGGACAATAGAGGCGTGGATTATCCTAAGTGGAATAAAAATAATAATAATAAGAATGATGGATTGGATTTACTTTCAAAAACTAAGAACAATTTTAATATTTATGTTCCTGAAATAGTTTACGATAGAACTGGAGCAAAAAATGGACTTGTCGAGTTAAATGATAACATAAACGACTTTATTTGGAATAATACGAAATCCTTTGGAGATAATTTACATAATCTTGAGACAGATCTTTTAAATGTAAAAGTAGATTTTAAACCGATTCTTTCGTTGAAAACTAAAGACATCCTTCATGGCGATTTAACTATTGATCCAATTACTGTTAAAAGAGCATCTCCATTGAAGTACAGTAGTTCTGATGGAGACAATAATGATGGTATTCATGGTGCATGGCGGTAATGGAGCATTATAACTATTCTTGTTATATGCAATTATGTTTTATTTATATTTATACTCAGAATATTATATAAAATTATCTAAGTTTTAATTGGTATATGAAGGTAGTACATACTACTTCGTCATGTCTGATGCTAACTTTAAAAATATGTTTACTTTTAATTATCTGATTAAATAAAGCCGCACATAGCAGAGAAAGTCAAAATTATTGACAAGCTAATTATATTTTGTGTTAATTTATTTATTAGTTTAAAGACTCTAACAAATTACCGACAAAATTCTTTCAAGTTTACAAGGTTATCTTAATTGTTAAACATATAATCAATTATATAAATATAATGATTTGCCATTTTTTAAGTGATTATTTAAAGGTAAAGTAAACATTTCAGGTGTTATTTGTAATAACAATCAGAAATTAATAGTAATTTGTGCTCAACAAAGCAAACATGGTAAATCCCCACATCATCACAACATCATCTCACTCATTGAAATTTTTTTATACTTATTGTTTTAATATAAAAGCAAATCATACAATGATTGAGTATGATTTTCTATGATACCTACGTTAGAACAAGACAAACGATAACATGGTGCGACTAATTGTAAGTAATAAATTTTTTAATATTTTTTTTTCATTTTTGAAAAAGGAAAGAAATTTTTCAAAATTACAATTTTGTTATAATAATTTCAGGTTGTGGCTTTGTTTTTAACGATGCTTGGCGTTGCATTAGCCCAACGTTATTATAACGTTGATCCAGGATTTAATGGAAATCGATTCCGACCTGGAGGTGGTGGTGGTGGTGGAATAGATCCAGGATTTGATGGCAGCCGCTTTGGAAATCGTGGTAATGGAGGCTACGCCGTCCCTAACAGATACCAAAAATACAACTAATGTTATTAACAATAAATCAAAAAAAGGAAAAAACTGGATTTTCGTAAAAAATACAAAGTTTGATTAATATTATTAAACAATATTCTTTAAAACTGTTATGATTTTATATTTTATTGTTTTGAAATAAATGATCTAATTAAATTATTTTTTACTATACTAATACTTATATTACTTGATTACCCCACACAATTTTTGGAATCCTTGAAGTATTTCCAATAGAAATACTATATATTTTAATTACGGCACCAAATTTACCATTTGTTGGGGGCAAAAGTATAAATGCTGTTCCATATCCTCACAGCTCTTTTTCATTTTTTTGCATCTTGAATCCCAAATTTTAGTCAAAAATAAATAATCCCGTTTATAAACTATTACCTTAGCACTAAATTTAAAATGTTATCGTTAGAAATAAATTGTTAAGTGCATGTTAGCTTGTTACATTAAAATTAAAACATCTTGTATAATATTCAATATTTTTATAAGTAATCTGGGCTGCCTACATTTAATTTAAAAACTTTATTTCAATTTTTGTATCAACTTTGCTTATTATTGTCTACATATTTTCAGTTTTATACTGCAAAATATAAACTTATTCTGATCTTTGAGGTTTTAAATGCCCATGGATTGTTAAGTCAATTATTTTAAGCAAATTTTATTGTGTTTAATTTATTAAACACAATTTTTTTTAATTTTTATTAATTTAAAAAATACGTAACTTTTGAATTGCGCAAAACCATAACTTTTATTTGAGGACAATTGTGAAAAATAAACACTTCAGTCTCCCGTCGAATTTTATTAATTTGCACTGCATCAAAAATTTCGCAAAATTCAAAATTTCATAGTTAAAAATTGAGTTCAGTATTCAAGACAACTTAAACCATTTCACCTGTTTCGTTCAAGCATTTTTATAAATTTTCTCACTTCATCTTCAATTTATAAAATTAAAATTATTGTTACATTTTTTAATTAATTAATAGTACTTCTCCATCTAACGTTTTATGATTATATTAACACAAAAATTTAGTGCAGTAATCTGTTATCAAATAACTATAATTAATATAATCATTTTCAAATTTAAAGCAGCAATGTAAATTTTTGTAATTATCAGCATTTCCAAACAAAATTACCTCCTGCTCACACAAGGTAAATTTTGTAACTTATTAAGCAATTTGAATCTAATAAATTTCCTTTGTTTCAGATGTGCGCTTTGAAACTTTTCCAACAACAAGAAAAATGTAGTTTATAAGTTTATGATTTCTCAATACCACGAGATGAAATTGTATTGTAATGATCTCTTCATAAGATTTAAAAACAATAAGGAAATTCTTCGCAGTTATAATAGTTTCCACTTATTTGTAAGTATTATTTAATATTCAGCAAAGCAACCAAAGCTGATTTTATGTACCATCAACGATCAATTTATTATAATTTCGGATATCATCAATGACAAATTAACTTCAGGTAAGTAAGTAAATATACCTTTCCAATCAGAATATTTTCCTAGCTACACATTTTTGTGTTCCAAATTTATTATTAATTTATTATTAACTTTCGTTAATAGTCAAATTTTTAATACCTTTGAAAACCAAAAAATTTTACTTATTGTTGAGTCTGAGTTAAAATTTAAAAAAAAAGGATAATAGGATGATAATAGGATAATAGGAATTCAAAACTTACTCTTATGTTTTTATTTAAATTCAAAGTACTAAGCTACTAATCTTTATATATAATGTAAGAATACTTTTTCTAGTCTAAAGTACTGGAGTTGGCAGGAAAACGTAAGGTCCTGGCAACAATGAAGGGAAACTCCTGATCTACACCTCCACGTGGTACTAGACGGGCAACATCTAAGATGGCTAACGTAGATAGGGACCGAGCGAGTATCGGGATAAATACTCAACTTCGTCATGACGAAAAAGGGCACTCTCTTGTCCTGGAGGGAAGAAACTCCCTCCAAAGGCGGATGAACCAATAAATGACGGTCAACGGCATAGAATCGGGCAGGCAAGGGGAAACCACCCGATTATCTTCCCGAGAGTGCATCATGATGAGTCATATAAATGATATTGTTGTGCCATGCGATCCGGTTAGCGACCGGCGCCTAGTTGGGTCCGGTCCGATAGGTGTGAAGTGGGTGACCGGGCATGTGGATGTGGTTGACCAGGCGGCACATGCAAAATGGGCAACTGGAGAATCAAAAATTAAACTAAGAAAACAACTTAAAATGGCAACATGGAATGTGAGAGGGCTACTGGAGACTGGAAAGCTAGATATAGTAGAGAGAGAGCTTGTTCGGGCCGGAATCAAAATATGCGGTATAAGCGAGACACATTGGAAACAGCAGGGTCATTTTAAAACGCAGAATCACACTGCCTATATCTCTGGTCAAACGAATAGTAGAAACGGCATGGCCTTTCTGGTGAGTAACCGAATTGCTAAACATGTGGAAAGCTACAAATGCATTAGCGAAAGGTTGATGATGATCACAATAAATGCCTCGCCAAATAAAATCTACATATTGCAATTATATATGCCAACAACAGCAGCCTCGGAAGAAGAGATAGAAAAAATATACACAGAAGTGGAGACTACGATGGCGGGCATCCCACACAAGTATCCTGTGGTCCTCATGTGCGACTTCAACGCGAAAATTGGAAGTACAACCAACGATGACCATCTACGTAACGTGATAGGCAAGTACGGCTTAGGTGCACGAAACGAAAGAGGAAACAGACTCATCCAATTCGCTTTAGATAACAACCTAACAATTATGAACAGCTGTTTCAAGCACCATCCTAGACTTCTTCATACATGGACTTCCCGTAATGGAGAATTTAAGAACCAAATCGATTATGTACTAATTAGAAAGCGATGGAGAACCTCCATATATAACACCAAAACAAAACGTTCTGTGGAATGTGGATCTGATCACAGGATGCTACAAGCCAGTTTTAAGCTTAAACTGCACAATATAAAACCAATCGATATAAACCAAAGAATAAAAGTCTCGAACACAGAAATCATTGAAGAAATGCTTGGAAAGTCCGAGGTACCGGAGATGAGCAAAGATCCGGAGAAGATGTGGAAGTACATCAAAGAGTGGATGGTGAAGATTGCAAACCCCACCCAAAACCCCCATTAAGAGGAAACATTGGATGTCAGACGAGACGATTCAATTATTGGAAGAACGAAGACACTAAAAAACCGCAAGACCGCTATCATCAGAGAAGACACGTACACTAGAAGACTTAAACCGAAAAATAAGAAGGTCATGTAGAAATGATAAAAACAAACACATCAGGGATATTTGCGCAGAATATCTGTCACGAGATTTTAAACCACGCACACAGATCATAAAATATCAAAATGGCAAGACATACACAAATATCAGAGAAATAGTTGAAGAATGGAGAAAATACTGTGCCGGACTATTTGGAGACGCACCGCAAAGAGATTCAGACGCACCAAAGAGAAATGAGCATTACGACCAAACATCCTAAGATCGGAGATCGAGAGAGCAATAAAGAAACTAAAAAACCGAAAAGCGGTTGGAGTAGACGGAATTACTGGAGAGCTCATTAAGGCGATGGGAGAAGCTGGGGTGACAGTGATGCACTTGTTGTGTCAAACCATATAGCAAACCGGAAAATGGCCGGAGGAGTGGTGCGAATCGACATTCATTCCGTTACATAAGAAAGGCTCACCAACGGACTGTAACACCTACAGGTTAATTGCTTTAATCCCACATGCAAGCAAGATAATGCTTCACATAATCAACGAACGACTGAAGAATTTTCTCTTGCCACAAATTTCTGAAGAGCAAGCCGGATTTGTGCCGGGGAGAGGAACCAGAGAACATATATTAAATATACGTCAAATCATCGAAAAGGCGCGCGAGTTCTGCGTCCCAATGGTTCTGTGCTTCGTGGACTATAGGAAGGCCTTTGATTCTGTGGATTGGAGAAAATTGTGGAGCATCCTTGAAGACATGGGCACACCACGTTACTTGATAAATCTAATAAAAAACTGTATGAAGAAAACTCGACAAGAATTCGTATAGATAAGACGTACTCGCAAAAATTTAGTATAAGTGTCGGTGTGAGACAGGGATGCATTTTATCGCCAATACTATACAATATATACTCAGAGTATACGTATAATGCGTAAGGTGCTCTCCGAATGGAACGGAGTCTGGAGGAACTTGAAATTATCATGAATAGACTAACCGAAGTAAGCAGAAACTTTGGTCTTCATATTAATAACAACAAAACAAAAATCATGATAGTAGACCGCGCCAATAATTTTTCCCCCGAAATCCACACAGCTATGGGGTTTGAGGTGGTTCGTGACTTTGTATACCTAGGCTCCATGATCTCCAACTCAGAAGGAAGTACACCGGAAATAAGGAGACGACTGGCTATGGCAAGGACGGCGACCACTAAACTCGTCAATATATGGAGAGACACAACCGTTACCAGAACAACGAAAATGAGACTGCAGTCGGCACTGATATTCCCTGTGGCCACGTACGCGGCCGAAACGTGGACAATGAAGGTGGACGACAGAAGACGAGTTGAAGCCTTTAAGATGTGGGCATACCGGCGCATGCTGAGAATACCTTGGACTGCCCACCGCACAAACGTGTCCATCTTGAACGAGCTACGGGTCAAAACGAGGTTGTCAACTACCCAGCAAACACTACAACGTCGGCCGTAAGCCGGCACTGTGCCGGCAGTGCTGGCTACAAGGCGGCCACGGGCTTCAGTTACCGGGCCGCTGCAGGACCAGAGTCATGGAAACGCTGTCCGAATACGTGCATTGGCCCGCCGGTAGGCCTTCAACAGGTTTCCAGCATCATCTAATTATATTTAGGCATAATTTTTACGTCTAATTATTATTGTTGGTCAGATCACTAAAGGTTTTTTGTATTTTCAAAAATTATGGGCACCGGGCCCGATTTGACTTATTATTATAATAAAAAAATATGATTGTCTTTTTATTTTTGAATTTTGTTATATATCTATTACTTTTATGTTGGTACCGCTCAGGTTGGCTGCGCTTCAACCAAATGTCGCTTTTCGTACTAAGTGTGCATGTGTTTAATTCGTTTAATTCAGTAATTCAGTGCAGTGTGGTTTAATTCATAGCCAAGATAAACGTTATTGCTCTTTAACAACACCACCCACCAGGATGGATTCTGAAAATACGTAAGTAGAATTCTATTATTACATGAATTTATTTATTGCGTGTGTATCATAACCTCAAAAGTTTTTCAATATACTTTTTTAATACACAGGTGCGCATAGATGTTAACCGGCTACTCATCGTGAGAGTTTTTACCTGACCTCGTGCTTGATCTGACGGTACACTGTTAAAGATGCCCCGCCAAGATGCATAAAACCCAAGTTGAGGATATTATTAAAACGTGGCTGCGAAATGCCCCTGACAGGGAAGGTGGGCGGAATAAAAGAAAGCGAGGAGGATAATTTTAATTTTTGTTTTTTTGTAATAATTATAAAAATATATTATTGCGTGTACATCAAACTGTGTATGAATTTAATTATGCTTTTCTGTAAAAGAAATTACGGGATGTAGGCGCTGTAGCTATAAAATGACAGATTTACCTATGTATATCTAGCAACTTCAGTGATTTTACAGTTGTATATCGCCTATATCAGGATATTTTTTTTACAAAATAGCGCATCTACCTAGAACCCCAGAAAAGTACCAAAATTAATGTACGGCAGCTTGCCGGGCGGGTGCACGTCACAGGCAGACACCCAGCGTTGGCCCGGCTGACGGCCGCATTCTCCTGTAGGTACTGGCCCAGTGCAGATAGCAGACACTGGCCCAGCACGGTCACTTCAGGCGTTTAGACGCTTTGCCATTGCCGGCCCATCAGTAAATTGTTTGCTGGGTAAGATCAGCCAGCCTGTCCTACGATATTTTGGACACATTGCAAGAAAACCAGAAGCAATGGAAAAATTGATGATCCAGGGCAAGATCGAAGGAAAGCGGCCGAAAGGAAGGTCCCCAACAAGATGGATAGACCAGATCAAATCCCTGACGGGACAGACTATGCATATGGCGACTCACGCAGCACGTGACCGAGAAGCATGGAGCACCTCGCTGAACGCGCTATCATAATGATGCCACTATGTTCTTACGTAGAACGATGGAACCTGAGAGAGAAAAGAATACTTTAAGTTTTGCTATGTAACACTTATTTGTATTAATATTAATTCTATATTTAGCCAACAGAACCTATTCTAGTCCTGTCCTTAATTGCCCACAACGCAAAGTGTCCTACCAATAAAAAAATGTTTTAATAATTATTATTACTTAAATTGAGTTGTTGCATGAATTAAGAATAATGAACTTTCAACATTTTGCTTTTTTGGCAGTTTCGCTTTTCAAATTTCGCTTTAAGGCGGGATTTTAGCAGTCGAAAGGAAATTGAAATCGATGCTATTATGATACTAAATTTTAAAGTTATTGCTGAAATTATCATTTTCATTTCTTTATTAGACATTAAAAAGATGTTATTGTAAACTACTACGGAGAAATATTAAGAATAACGCAAGTAATTTTCTAACATAAAATTCGCAATTTTTAAGGCACGGATAACAATGAAAAAAATTTTTCCGGGCAGTTAAAAGTTGTTTTAAGAGCACTACGAAGTCAAATTTTTCAATTTTTTACTTATGCTTGCGCAGTAACATTTAAACATTGCTTATTTTCATAAATTTTGTGAATTTTTTTAACTGTTATCTAACAAAAAAAATCTAAATATCTCTTCGTAGTGCTTCACAATATCATCTTTTCAATGTCTAGTAAAAAAATGAAACTGATAATTTCAGCAATAACTTGAAAATTTGGTTTAATAATAGCATCGATTTCAACATATTATCAGCTGCTGAAATCTCCTTAAGGGTAATTTTACACAATTATCATACTGACTCGCTTTTGATCAAAAATCTTTAAATTTTTTTGTTTTAGGTACAAAAGGTTGTTCGAATTTTACCAATTATGGATAATATGGATTGATGCTCTGCTAAAACAAACATTTTTATGCTGATTATTTATTTCTATTCAGAAGTACAATACTTTATTTTCCCCTAGAGGTAGAGGTAGATTACACTAATTACATATATTATGGTTAGACAGTTTTTAACCAAACTTATCGTCTAATGAGACTTACGAGGAAATACGAGAATATCTGGAGGTTCCTTTCCAAATGGATCTTCCAATTGCAAAATTCGAAATGGATGAAGTCAGAAAAGTTATTAAAGAAATAAATCCAAATAAAGCTTCGGGATTTGATCTGATGCTGAAGAAGCAAACAATAAGTGCTTTAAAGCCATAACTTACATTTTTAACGCTACCTTTCGAATAAATTCCAAATTTGTAATCCCAAAACCAGGAGAAAAGGCCAAAGACGTTAAATCCTACAGATCAGTAAGCTTGCTTCCTGCATTATCTAAACTATTTCAAAAACTCTTACTTCAGATTAAAGCTTGTAATAGAGGAACAAAAGATAATTCTGGTTCATCAGGTTGGGTTTCGGAATCACCACAGAACCATTGAGCAAGTACATAAACTGGTCAGAAGAATTAATAAAGATCTTGAAACAAAACGGTTTTGTTCAGCTGTTTTGTTTTTGATATATAGGTACATAAGTCAAGCTTTCGACAAAGTATAGTACGAGGCTGAAAAATAATCTCACACGCCACTTTTACCAGATCCTCAAATCATACTTTGTATGAACAAATTAATTGTAGCAATTGCAAGAATTGGTGAACAAGATTATGGTCTGCAGATTCATTTTTCCTTATTGCGCATAGATGCAAAACTGAGATTACTACTGAAGATTACAATGGATTACCAGATAGTACTTTAAGATTACGGTTAATTACTGATGACCATAAAAAGATATAGCTGATTACAAGTAAAAGTTTTGCCAAACCATCAGCATAATAATATGTATCTCGTACACAAGGTTGGAATTGTCACTGTTTGGTGTCAGAAGCTTTGAATAGGAATACAAAAAAACTAGTATCTGCAATTTGTATAATTTGTATTTGTATTATAATTTATTGTAATTACTTGTAAAAATTTGTAATTGCAAAATTTTAGGTCACTTCATTGAAGCCCTTTACACTTTTCATTTAACTTCTTCTTCCACTTTTCTTTTCAGGAGACAAACTCCTGTTTGTCTGACATCGGGCTCTCTTTTATGGAACAGGAGAACAGGAGTCACTATCAGTTCGAAACTGATTCAAACCGGGTGTCAGCAGTTATTCATATATACATACTAGGCTTATGACAGCCTCTTCAATTAACTTCTCTAGCTAAATATTTCCTGACTTTAATCGGATTTTCTTGTTTTACTGATTTAACTTTTTAATTACAAAGATTTCTAATCATTCAACCTGTACTACTTAGCCTGTCATATCATTATCCTTAAATTGCTTTTTTTTAATTCCTTGAACACGTTTTGAACCCATAAGGCCGTATTAAAAATTTGGATTCATGGAGCTTATACCCAGGAGTACAACATTACCTATTGGGTGAAGATTAGGTAAAAATGTTTTTCAAAATTAAAATTTTAGTCTTGCTTTTCTAGGAGCATGGATTAAAATCAGTTTATGTTTTTTGAATGCCAAATGACATCTAGGATAGACTTTATATTTTGCTTTATGTTGAATATGAGTAGTTCAGCATATATACTTATTATATGTATATGTTTTCTACTTTTGGTTTTCTTAAAAACAGTACAACTTTTTGTTTCTTTGAACTCACCGTTGGGAAGCTCATATTTTTGCAGTGAATTCAGCTTAAGACAAACTTGATTACAAAGTTTGCTGGTTTGATAGTTCGATGTTGAATTAAAGTTGGCTTTCAAATAAAAAACATACAAAAAAGCTACCTACTTCCACTATTCAGCAGTTTAAAAAAAAAAGTCTGATATTTTTCGAAAATAAATAGATTAATCAATTGGATCCCCCCAGAGTATATTCACAGTCAAAGTTTAATGAACTAAACATATTTAAAATATCAAAATGTAATTAAAATATTTCCTCTTTGGGTATTTTACCAGTAAATATAAAATCATTATTAAGTACTTATACGTAAATTAAGTAACAATTCAATTCAAATGTTCTATAAATTAGTGCATTTCTCAAGAATAACTGTACTTGTTGATATTTGATAATAATAAACATACTAAATTCTAACAGAATATGAAATTATTAATAGGTCATTAAACCACAACAAGTTTAAGATTTCAAAAAGAAGTGACTCTTTAAAATCAACTCTGAAGATTATATTATTATGTGGCAGTATGTATGCTCCATAACTTGAAAATTTTTATAGTATCAATAAAAACGTTTTATATGTAAAGTAGCTGAAACTAGTTTGGATTTAGCAAAAATATAAAACACGTTTAATACTCAAAACCTCTTTGCCAACAAGTCATAGCCCTATAAAAGTTCAGGAACTGTTACCATTCTCTTAAAAGTCGTCAATAGTTTCGAATGCAAGATGACTCGCTTTTTGTTGGTAAGTTAACGAAGTTGTTAAATTTTTGTAAAAGTCCATTGCAATTTTTAATAATGCCTAAAATCAATTAGTGACATCAATTTTTGTTACCAGATAATTTCGTGCATATTACTAACTACCTTCTCTGTACATGGAGGTGAAGAAGATGTAAATAAATTGACAGACGATAAAGGTAAAAAACCGGATAGCGGATATTATCGTCCGCCTTATCAAAAACCAGGGCATCGTCCGGGTGTGGGAGGACAATATCCAGGAGGTGGTGGACAATATCCAGGAGGTGGGGGACAATATCCAGGTGGTGGAGGACAATACCCAGGTAGTGGAGGACAACATCCAGGTGGCGGACAATATCCGGGAAGTGGTGGACAATATCCGGGTGGCGGACAATATCCAGGTGGCGGACAATATCCGGGAAGTAGTGGACAACATCCGGGCAGCGGTGGACAATACCCTGGTGCTGGAGGGCAACATCCTGGTAGTGGAGGACAATATCCAGGTGGTGGACAATATCCTAGCAGTGGTGGACAGTATCCTGGGGGTGGTCAATACCCAGGTGGCGGTGGACATCGACCAGGTGGTGGCCAGAAACCAGGAAGTGGCGGACAATACCCAGGAAGTGGTATACAATATCCAGGAAATGAAGGACAATATCCCGGTAGTGGCGGACAATACCCTGGAAGTGGAGGACAATATCCTGGAAGTGGTCAATATCCAGGAGGTGGACATTATCCTGGATCAGGTGGAGGGCAACACCCCGGTGGTAGTGGAAATCGCCCAGGTGGTGGAGGAGGACATCATCCTGGAGGTGGCTTTGGACAATATCCTAGTCCGGGAAGTGGCAACGTACAATTTCCTTTAACAAAAACTAAAGGAGAGTAAATATTTAATTTAAAACTCCAATTTATTTTTGATAAAGTAATTTATTTTCAATACAGTTTTAGGTATTTTGTTCCTGTATAAAGCACACACTAATATTAATATTTAGTTTGGAAAACTTTGTTTTTATAAATTGTAAGATAAAACTGCCTCTTGATACATTTATAATGTTGATTCATTTCTCAGTATTTAAATCAAACAGACTGAAAGCTTTATCTTACAACTAATTCTGTTCTATAACAAACCTAAATTTTTAATAAATATTTTTTTTTAATTATTGTTTAATGTAGGTAGTATAATCATTGGCGTAATTTTTTGTTAAATCGATATTTCCATTTAATTTTTTTGCATAATATTTAGATTTAAATGAATCTAAAGCTTTATATTTTTTATGTAAAAATTTCATTGGGATTTCGAGTATCTCGGCCTTTCCAGAATTTCCATACCACCCACCATACACTCCATGCTTTTCTTTATCATGAGTTGATCCAAAACAGACTGCAACAATGCTAAGACATAGTAGACCCAAAATAATCTAAAAAAAATATTATTTTATTATTACAAGTTTTTTTGTAGATTTTTACTATAATAAAAGTTTGGTTAGTCTACTATGAAAGTGATCTACAAAACTTTAAGAACTAGGTTTGGTAAGTACCAGATAAGGTATTCTATAAATAAAGGAAGGAGGGGTCGATTCCAAAACTCTTTGAAAATACAGAAAAGGCAGAAACAGAAGCAGAAATTTAAAAGTGGAAAAGCAAAAAGTTTTGGATATGATATTAAATTTTTTTTGTGATTTTAAACCTTGTTGATTGGTTTATTTTAATCAATGACGATTTCTTGATGTGTGAAAAATTTCAGGACCCGATTAAGGACGTAACTTACAAAATATGGCTTGTTTGTACGTTCAAAATAATTATTTATAAAAATAAATGTGATACAAAATTTTGATGTGAAAGTTTTAGTCGGTTCTGGCAACTGGTAACACAGTAAAGCCTTGCAATCTATGCCTGCCATCTGCATGTATTTTTCCGAACTGAAAGAGCTGTTTCCGCAGTATAAGAAATAATGATGTGTAGCATATTATATTATGTAAAGTACCTATGTAACAGCAATGTAGAACAAAAAATTACATACTAACCAATGTACTGCTAATACTATATTTTTTTATCATAAAATTTGTATAACTATTGTGAATAGTTCATTGATTTCACTGATTCAATGAATAACTTAATTTACTATACACGACAGTTTTGGGTTCGGTGGCCAATTGCCACAACGCACAGGGCTTATTTTACCATTAGACGCATTTGGCACGTGTCCAGGGCCCAATGGCTAGAGGGGCCCGAAAAGAGAGACCATAAAATCGTAAAATGAAAATCGAATTCTGATAAAATAACCCAAAAATTGGGCATTCGATGCTATTAGTTACACTCGAATATTAGGGGCCCGAAAATATGCTAGAGCCTAGATCCCAACCCAATTATAAACAGGCCCTGCCTCTCAATTTTTTCCCTTCTACTTCCTTCCCTCTTTCTTAAAACTGCAACTTTCAAATACGGCGCTCACAATCAAGGTACTGTAGACTATTGGTTCATAAATAAAGAGTAAACCGTACACTGGGGAGTATTCCATATCCCCCAGACCCCCTCGCTTTGCCAATGGCTACACTGAAGCTCAATCAATATTTGAAGTTATAATAATAAATAAATACATTTAATCTCGGGCCTGTTTTATTATGGTTTCTGCCATCGATCAACGATATTCAACTCCCTGGTATGCAAAAATTAAATTACTCATATGCATATGCGCCCCGTAGTTTATCTATCTTTTTCGATACCCAAAGCTTTAAACATATTGTGGAACTTTCTAAAAGCACAGTACTCAAAAGATCGCTCAAACTTGGAGGTCTTGTGCACAGGAACCGATAGATTACTACCATTTCTTAGATTTAGATTGTGGCAGAGGAATCTTCTATTCAAAAGGTGCTGTAGATAGTTAGGTCGTCCTGATTTAAAGATCCCAAATAAGAATACAGCAAACTGGAGTTCACACCGAGATTCTCATTTAAGTATATTCAATGTGTTGTAGATGGGAGTGATGTGATCCCAACGTTCGATGTTGAAGGCATAACGTAGACAAGAGTTTTGTAGCACTTGAAGTTTATTCCTTAAAAAACATGTAAGGAAACCAAAGTAAACAGTAGCGCAGTAATCAATATGTCACAACACGAGACTTTGAACCAGGTTCCATTTGACGTGTGAAGGAAGAAATAGCTTGTACCTGTACAACGACTTGAGTTTGTAATAACCCGTACTACATATCTTGTTGACATAGTAGCTAAACTTCGCCAAAAGAAGCTCATGATCGATTACATCGAACGCCTTGCTATAATCGAGTAGAGCCACAACGGTCACTTTGGAGTTGTCCATATTACGAATGACATCATTCGATACTTTCGCCAATGCAGTAGCCGTACTAAAAACAGCCCCGGAATCCCGATTGAATTTTGGGCAGAATGCCCATCCCTTCGATGTATTCCATCAGCTGCCGATGCATAAACGATTCAAGAACCTTAGAGAGCGCAGGTAGGATGCTGATGGGTCTTAGCTCACTAAAACATTTTGCATTATTGACTTTCTGGAGAGGAATACTAATCGACTTCTTCCATAACTCGGGTAGAGACGATGACTGAAAACAGAAGTTGATCAAATGAGTGAAAATGTCCAAACAAAAAGGGAAGACAAGTTTCAGTATCCTGGATGAGATACCATCTATACCAATTGCATCCCATAGAAGTCCGAGGATGGAAAAAATTTTTATTAAATTTTATTAAATTAAAATTAAAATTAAAAAAAAATGTCATTATTATTAATAATGAATTAATATCACAGAATTAAAAATAGTATTAATTTGAAACCCAACTTTCGCAAATTTTAAACAAAGTTTTCTCACATAACCATACACTGATAACTAGAATAAACCGATATAAACTGTCACTATTTTATATAAATGACATTTGCGCATGCTTCCATTGCTTGAACCCAGTTCAACTTCTCTTGAACGACCGTTCTACCTGGTTTTCGTGAACGGGGATTTGAACTGCAGTTCAAGCTTAACTGGGGTTGGTACAACACAATTTTTGAGTTGAACCGAAGTTCACCTTGAACGACCTTTGAACGAGGTTGGTACAACCGGCCCATAGCATAAACCTAATCTATAAAATCCCAGCACGCTGCTGCTGCTCCTGCTCCAGCGTGTCATTTTTGGTGAAAAAAGAAACACTCTGATTGGTCGATTTTTTTTACCAACCGAAAAATACATTAAGCTAAGGGTAAGACTAACAATATTTGAAAAAGAAAATAATAAATAATTACCTTATAAAACAAAAATTGAAATTTACTAATTTAGAGGGTTAATATAACCCTTCTCCGGCAGTCGGTTAACAAGCCAGAATGCGGCTGCTACAGCGTATCATAGTTTTAGTTAGAAAAACCCGAAGATGCAGACTTGATTAATGAGAAGAAAAACAAAGAGGAGAAATGGAAAAAGAAAGAGAAATAGGAAGTAACAGCAATTAGTGAAGATACATCGCCAGTCAAAGATATAAAATGAAGACAGAAATGATGTAAAGAGAAGCGACGAAAAGAAATATAAAAAGAGAAAGGAGAAATAACGGCTATTAGTGAAGAGGCACTGTCAGTCAAAGATATAAGATGAAGATGAAGATGAAGACTTGATTAATGAGAAGAAATAGAGGAGAATCGAAAATGTACGATACAAAATTGAAGATGTATGAACATCTTAATGGATAACCGGATAAGTGTACATGGGCGCCCTAGGGGGGGGGGGGGTATTGATATATAAAGTATTGTCTTTTGCCCCCCCCCCCCTCTGGGAAATTGAATGGAAGAATAAAAAACAATTTTTACTGACGAAAAAACAACAAAATGAAATTTGGAAACTGTAAATTTATGTAGTTGCCACCACTGAGATTTATTTTTTCGGGCGCCCATGTAACTACAGTTTTGTACATAAATAAATCCATTAACCATATAAATTTTATAACTACCAATACCACAGGGCTACACATCAATCGTGATCGCAACTAATCAAGTTACACATCAATGGAGTTCCACAGTATTAATTTTTAATTGCGACCGTTAAAAGAGAGATCCACCGGTCAAGCTATATATAAAAATTTAATAAAAGCCGGGAAGCTATTTCTCCTACAGCGTGTCATTTTTTTTGTTTAAAATAAAGCCGAAAACACAGAAAATGTATGATACTAAATTGATGAGGTATTAACGTCTTAATGGATAACCGGTTAATCGGATAAGTGTATAAGCGGATAATCGGTTATTTTATGTTGAATAATATTTTCTACTTCTATTGCGGTCTAGGACATTTGAACGCGGCCGGTTGAACGCGGCCAGTTGGACGCGGCCGTTTGAACGCAGAGCCGTTTGAACGCAGGGACGTTCGAACGCGAGGACGTTTGAACGCAGAGACGTTTGAACACGAGAACGTTTGAACGCAGAGACGTTTGAACGCGAAGACGTTACTGTTACAGACTATGTGTATGAGCCTTTATGGATTACAATAATCGCAGTATTGTTGATTTTTTGAGAAGCGTTTCTCATAATTATGAAATGAATGGTTAAGTTCTGTATAATAAATATATCGACAAACTTTATGTTTGCTCCAAATCCAGTTAGCTTTTATTTGTTTGTAAGCTTCTGTAATTTTATTCTTTTCAATATAAAAAAAAGCTTTTTCGAAAGCTCGTTTAAATAAAGTGTTTTGTTTGTGTCCTGTGTCTCAATATTGATAATTCTATTTTATATATAAAAAAAGGTTATATTTATTTTTAATTTATTATTATACAGTAGAATCCGCTTAATGTGATCTCGGCTAATGTTATCAGTCGGTAATTGTGATCATTTTGACTGGAAACCGGCCGCTTTAATCAGTTTACATACAAAAACCACCGGATAATGTGATCAAAAAGCCGCTTACTATTATCACTTTCAAGGAATTTCCAACACAATAATCACTTTTTCTAAGTATCTTTTTCTGATTTGTCATTGAAATTTTATATCTAGACAAAAAACGTCACTCGTTTAAATTTCTATACTATACAAAATGAGGTTTCCCGTTTCATGCCGCGTATCTATTTTTATTTGGCAAATGCGCACTTTGCTTTATGCATTTTAATTTAAGTTTAGTTTATTCTTACTTTTCTTACGATGCCGACGAAGAAAGGAAACGATCTCTCGGTGAAACAGAAGGTAGAAATTATTGAAAAGTATACGATAAACTGCCAAAAATGGGACAAAGAAATGCACCGCGCAATTGAAAATCTCTCAATCTCTCAATTTGCTAATTATGAAAATTTTATCAACAAATTTCTCACTTGTAACAAGCAATCAACGTTGGACTATTTTCTTTTATGAATGTAAAGTAATGTAATGTACAACTAATGTGTAATAATTATGTACATAATGTATAATAATTAACTATGTAATAAAATCACTGTAAATTAAGATTCTCTAATTTTTCGTTTCTAAAATTTGTGTTTTTATAAATTTCTCTTATTGTTATCGGTCGGTTAATGTTATCGAAATGTTCTGGTCCCAAAGTGATCACATTAAGCGGATTCTACTGTATTTAAACATAATGAGGTGAGGTGCAATTGCATCTAAGTTCTCGCGTTCAAACGTACCCGCGTTCAAACTTCCCGCGTTCAAACGTCTCTGCGTTCAAACGTCTCCGCGTTCAAACGTCCCTGCGTTCAAGAGTCCCTGCGTTCAAACGTCCTTGCGTTCAAACGTTCTCGCGTTCAAACGTCCCTGCGTTCAAACGGCTCTGCGTTCAAACGGCCGCGTTCAAACGGCCGCGTTCAACCGGCCGCGTTCAAATGTCCGGCTCCGTTCTATTGAGCGCCTCAACAAGTACAGGCTTGCCTTTTGTTTTAAGACGGCGACAGCATGGGCGCCGGCAGGATTATTTTCAGGAAGGTGCAACTGCATCTACACATCTACAAATTTATTTCTTAATCTTTTTCCGTGTGTGTTCTTTCATGGCAGGGGGGTGCAATTAAACTTGCCTTTTCCATGACGACTAACAAGACTCAGGTACATATGTTAGAAAAAGTAGGAATATATCTGCCTGAACCTGTGTTTAACCACTGTGCACTCTATGTATAGCAATGTCAAGAGTACGGAGATCTGAAGATAAAAATAGTGGATAGAAAAGATCAAGGGAAATTGATTCAAGGTTCACAAGCAGTGTAGACGAAAGAATTTTTTAATTAATACCACTAAAAATGAAATCCACCGCCTAGCTATTTATATATATAAATATTTGAACAAACATTCTTTATATTATCATAAGATAATGATATAAACAAGAAATTTCATAAACAATAGGATATTGTTTTATAAGAATCAAAATTTCAACTTTTTGTGGCAAATCTGTAGAGTCGACGGACGATCAAAGTGAATTCTACAAGTACAAACAAACTATAAAAATTATGTTTGGTTTGAATAAAACATTACATTTTTGTACATTTAATTAACATTTGAATTACTAGATTACTACCAGCAACAGACGACTAAAAAATTAATTGCTTTCACAGTTGTAAAGAAAGTGAATCTTGAAGATAGAAAAAGAACTCAAAATAAAAAAATTTTTAAGTAAATTTGTGGTTTTTAGAATGTATTTATGGTTAAATTCAAAAATATATTTTATTTTGAGTTCTTTTTCTAGTTTTACGCCTCACGGTTAAAAAACGTGGTAAAAATTTTTTAATTTTGAACCTTTTCAAAGTTTTTAGAAATCAAATTAAGAGGGCAGTTGCCTTCGGATTTCGCCCTAGCAGTGGTAAATATTTTAAATATTCTTAATTCAAACCTGTTATGTGTTAATTGTCTCTTTTTTAATTTTTCTAATTTTGATTTTCTACGTATTGTATTATTCTTATATTTTTTTGAATTTAATCTTGAAGATTGCTTAATTGAATGATAAAGTCTACTTTTTTATGATTTATCTATTATTTTTGATTTATTCATATGCATACAGTATACCAGATGTTACATGCGTGAAATCATTAATATTATCAAAAATTTATAAAAGGCAGATACTTCTTTCACAATACATAATATCATCTAATCAGGCGCAGACTGGCTGTATTTTTTCATGGGTGCTAATATTTGTAGGGGCTACAATTACAAATTTGAAAGCACTAAACAGCTTTTTTGGAGCTATTTTGAATTTCTGCCGAATTGGTCATTACGATTCCAATAATTCATTGCTTATCAATGATTATAATCGGTTTTTGATTAGTTTTAATTTGTTGGGATTTAGAAGGCCCGGCCTAGCTTACTCCGAGAAGTCCACTCTTGCCCAGTCCGCGCCTGTATCTAAAGCATAGCCATTGAAAATTATACTAGGTATTCGCTAAGAATTACTTTTATTTGAATATTTCCACTAGTTTCTGACCGCTGCGCTCTACAAATTGGTAAGCTTAATTTTTCTGAGATTGATTCCACCATTTGGATGAGATTTAAACCAAAGTTATCCGGTAAGGAGTTTTTGAATTTCAAAATTTTTTTTTCATATTTTACATTTTAGATTATGTTTATAACAAAGAGGGGACTCTTCCTGCGGGTCACGGATTTTAAAGTCCATTTGGTGGAGAAAAGTACGTCATAATAACAAACTCTAATAATAACAAACTCTAGGCCAAGCGGCAGCACCGACCTTTTGAAAAAAACAGAATTTTTGAAAAAATTACGTTTATTTATATACCTGTTACGGTCAATGACGTAAATTGGGCATTGACGTCAATGCCCAACTAAGCTGGGCATTGACGTTATTGTCCGGCCATTAACGTTACTGATCGAATTGTCATCAATGACCGTAACATACCTATATACATATGTAGCTGCTTGGTTGCATTAATAAACAGATAACCGCGATGGTCACAAGGTAAACTATACGACTATCACCCAGTCGGTCCCAGGTTTCAATTCCTCCAAGAGTAAATTTTTTCCGTGTTGAAATGTTTTGTTTTGAATTGAAACCTGGACGACCGGGTGACAGTCGTACAGTTTACCTATACGAGTAAACGTAATAAATTTTTTCAAAAACTTTGTTTTTTTTTAAAAGTGGGCGCTGCCGCTTGGCCTAGAATTTGTTATTGCGAAGTACTTTTCTCCCCCAAAAGGACTTTAAAATCCATGACACGCAGGACGAGTTCCCTCCTTGTAAGACAGGTCAGACATTTATTCTAGTTTAGCAGACCTCAAATTTTACCAATAATTAATTTGAAGGTCATCTACATTGCAGTAAGAAGGACATAAGTAAAAAAAACATTTTGAAGTAAGTGCACAATACGAGTGCAATATTTAGGGAGGGGCTAAACAAATTTATCGCAAACCAGACTAAATAAAAGTAAACTGTAGGCAATAATTTTTTTTATTAATTTTTTTACATGTATTCATTTTTTAAATTAAAATGATTTTTGTAAAAAATTTTACTCTAGTCAATTCCTGCCCCCCGTTTCCCGGTAATTGCACTTCTAATATCAACTAAAATTTCTACTTTGCAGATACACTGACCGAATGCTTACCTATTACGTTCGAAGAAAAATGAATGTCCAATTATTTCAAATGAAATTTTCACATTATTATTGAATATATTTAATTTTCTTTTATTTTGACATAATAAAATAACTTTATCATTTAAACTAAATTATTTTAGTAGTTTGTGATCATTTCTATCAAGCCCAACCCTATGTTCCAAGTTCTACATATTAAAATACGCAATTTAAGTAGTAACAAAAAAAAATCATTTAAATTTCTACGAATTTTTGTTTATTATTTTTTAATAATAATAAAACCTCTTGTTTTTGAAATCAGAATCTTTTTTTACCTTTTGCGACGTAGTTTGACGAGTTAAATTTAATATTGAATGCAGATTTCACATAATATATAAATATAATTAAATAAATAAACAGAAAATCGGAAATAAATAAATTAAGTTTAGTAAATTATTCGCTCTCGACAAGGCAAAATAAATTTAATAAAGCAACAAATTAATTCTTCCGCACAAAATGACGATGACGCCAAACTTTGCCAACGGCTCAAGAATTAATTTGTCTTTCAAGTTTATTTTAGCTCATCAGTATCTATTATTATTTTAATTTAACATGCAGTTTACCTAAAATACAATAAATATTAACGTACCTTTGAACAAATTTTCTTTGTCATGGTTAATAAAGATTTGATGACAGCACAACTATTGTAATAGTAATGAATACTCTTGCAGAAATATTTTAATAGAAATGTAAAAATTCTGGTTTTATAATTAATTAATTTTTTAATTTTATTTATGTACAAATCAAGGATGCCATGCGACGTATCTATAAACGTTAATAAATAGTAACAATGGCCTTGTACATTATTATTAACATTTTGTGTTCCGGAAGTTAAAATCTTCTTCTTAGCTGTCTTATAGTTCAGGAAACAAGCTTGAAAAGAGGTAAACCGCAGGCTTACTCCACGGAATATTTTTAATTTTTTCTTCGATTTTGTGAAGCAAAGCGGATTTTTTCACCCAGCGGAAGAGCAAAGTTATTTTAGTTGATTTATTTTGCCCCCCATATTGAAGAAACAATATCATATTTGCTTCAGGAATTTATTTATTAATTAATAACTAAAAATTTTATTTACTTTAAAATCCACTATGAATTATGTTATATTGAGGTTTTCACTAATCACGTTTGAAATGTTGTTCATTTATTTAAAATCGTACCTACAAAAATACTATTACAAAAATGTTTATACTAAAATAATTTTCGATTGAGGATAGTCGTAGTACTTCCGGTTATAAGCATTGTAATATCTTCTGTGATAATAATTGTTATAGTAATGCTTATGAGGATCATAGTAATTATATCCATAATCATCATGGCCGTATCGTCTTGGTTCGTATCGACCATGTCCATAACCGTGATCTCCATACCCTGAATACCCATGGTGATGATGATGGTGGTCATATTGTCCATGGTGATGTCCATAGCCATCGTATCCATAACCAGTATGTCCTTCGTGGCCATATCTTCTATATTCAGACCCTACATTTCCATACATATTGCCATGATCTTTGGAATTACCTCCATAATACGTTTGCTCACTTGGATAGTTTTCATAATTACTCTTCGTATAAGTGGCAAGCTGAGGTGCTTTATGAGAATCGTCTAAGTTGCTATTAGCAATTGGAACGCCACACACTGACCCCATCCACAAAGCTGTCATACACATTATAATCTAGAACATTATGTTTTTTAATTTCAAAAACATTGGAATTTAATTTGATTTGCATTCTAATGAAACCTTGATCTGAATATCCAAAAAGTTATTATTGTATTTTCAATTACCTTAACGTATATCATTGCACTTGATAGAAAAACAATTAATGAACACTCGGCTCTGGTTTACACAAACTTCAAGAAAAAAATGGTACCACAATAATTTTTTTTCTTTAAATATATAGGTACCAATAAAGAACTTTCTCAAGGACAATTAAAAATGAATACTTATATGCAATTACATGATGAAATGTATTAAAGGAGTAAGGTAATTGTTATAAATTTCATAAAATTAAAGATAATTGAGCTATAAATTTTAGAAAAACAACAACCAATTTATGGTCAAAGATTTGACAAAAAAATTAATTTTAATGTGGTTTCTGCAGAAACTCCTTTTGCAAAACATTTTTTTGCAATATATTCATTAAGTTTTTATTATAGTTTTTCTGTAATAATTACTACTACCAATTACGTAAATTAAACATTTGTTATGTTGATTTATTAGTTTTTATTCAATAATTGTAAATTAAATAATAAATAAATACATTACAGGAGGTGAAAAGTGACAGATTAAACTAAGTAGGAATGGTTTTTGAGTAAAAGCTAACTGTAGATATCACATTGCGTTGTAAAAAGAATTACAAAATTTAAAAATCGTAGTAATTATCGTGGTGGTGATGATGATGTGGTTTATACGGTCTGTTTCCATGGCCTCCATAGCCTCCATAACCCCCATAACCACCATATCCTCCATAGCCTCCATTACCTCCGTAACCGCCATAACCTCCATAGCCATCGTTGTAACCACCATATCCTCCATGTCCGCCGCCATGTGGAGGTCTGTATCCTAAGTAACCTCCATGAGGTGGTCGACCAAAACCGTGGGGTCTGTGTCCATGTGGTCTTGAGCCGAACAATCCATGACCAAATCTTTTGCCATTGTCGTCTTCATCTTCACCATATGTCACACCGATGATTGCAATTGCAATAAGAATTATCACCTAAAAATAAATCAAAACTTATTACAGTTACACAAAATTTTAAGTCTAACTTACTTTTAAAGTTGTCATTGTGTGTACAATATTATTGTTACAGTTTCAATCTCTACTGTTTCTCTGACAAGCAATCCAGCAGTCTAAGTTTATATACCAAGCTTTTAAAACAAATCAAGGCTGAAAATATTCATCTTTTGTCTGATTAATTTTCACACGAAGGAAAGGGTGATACAATCGAGCTAATTTGGTATTTCCGAAATTCAAATAATTTCATGTGGTATCAGTTACTCTTGACCTAAATCTCCTACTTAGCAAGATTTGAAGGTATACGTAGATTTTTATGGGATAATAAATAAAGTGTCAATAGACTTCGATTGACTTCAGATTAAATTAAATTGAAAGTCTAATTGTCTAACTATGACAATTTCATTTTCATATCAAATTTAATTATATAGTATGTAAAGGATATTTTAAATTTGCTAATTAACTATTTCCTATTATCATGATTCAGATTAATTTCTTTTCATAAAAGAATTCAAAGTTTACCTTGTTCGTGGCCTAAATTATTACAAAATCCCACACACAGTATACTGCATGTTTTGCAATAGTCGCGAATGCAACAGACAACAAAATTGGAAACAAAAGTCCTTAATTACTGTCGACCTCGAGATCACTTTAGATAGTTTCAATGGCAAGGCCTAGGATTTTTTGTTAAAAAAATTTAAAAAGCTTAGGTAGGAAAAAGCATCAAGTTGAATGACTCATTAAGAACGTGCGTGAACTCACGCATGGCGTAAAATCACATCGAGCTTAATCTGGTTTATTAGAATGTTTTACAAGCAGTATTTTGTAATTAGTCAAGTAGGTAATAATTACACCTAAGAAACCTTTCCAAAATAGTGTCTAAGGTTTTACTTGCAATATTCTCACATTTTCCATGAATAAATTACGGAAATAAATAAAATTTACCTCTAAACCTGATCAGGTAGGTGGTATGTGAATTATTGCAAATTACTTTAAATCCTTCAGTCCAAGTATAAAAAAGTATATAAAATGATCTAATCAAGTTTTGCATAATTTTATAATTTGGTGGCCAATTGGTCGACTAATACTGAAGAAACTGGATGTCACCCTAATTTATATTCTGGGCACGCACTCATAAATATTATCAAAATTAATACTGAATTTATTTGGAATAATAATTTATTATTTATAAAATTGTATATACAGTGTTGTAACAAAAAATTAGAGCTTCATTAAATACAGTAATAAATTGTGCATGGTTTAATTATTTTTACTGCTATTAATAAATTCTGAACACAGTTTTCAATTGGAAGTTTGGACTAGGATTTGAACTTGACCAAATAATTTTAGCATCTGTTAATAATAGCCGTAGTGATGATGATGATGATGCCCATGTCCATGTCCATAGCCGTGACCATATCCGTGTCCATATCCATGACCATATCCGCCTCCGTAGCCACCATGTCCACCGTAACCACCATATCCTCCGTAACCACCATATCCTCCGTAACCACCATATCCTCCATAACCGCCATAACCGGCTCCAAATCCTACCCCTACACCAAATAAGGGACCGGCATATGCTGTGACCACAATGGTCATCAAAACCATTAAGATTAATCCCTAAAAAAAATTTTTATGATATATTTTTACAATGCAAAAGTTAAATTAAACGCGTACTTTGTTGAGCACCATTTTGTATCACAAGTTCACGTAAATACTATCACCAAAATTTCACAAATATATAAAAATCATACAATCTTGAACATCCTTAAATGTAGGTATATATAGCCTCAAGGGCAATATTTAAATTTTCTATTTGATCAATTTTTACAGAGTGGGAAAAGTGCTAACTTGTTTTACGTGATTAAGTGACTCATAGAATTACAAAGCTGTAGAATCTCACATTAAAATATCAAATTAAAAATTTAAAAATGTAAAGACGCAAATGCAAACATAAATTTTACTAATTTTAGACATAAATCTTCGACTAAATTACAGTTAAGTATTCCGTTGAAATAAATTTTTGCATATTATATCCTTTTACTTAATAAGATTTTTTTGTTGCTCTGTATTTATATAGTTTGATGGTAGATGTGACATTCTTCCGCTGGAAATTTCTGAAGACAATTAATGTAAATTTCGTAACAGGTATTCCACATTGTAACCTTTATGAGTAACTCTGGGTCAATAAATTACATCAATCGATGATGATAATTATGTTTCATTAAAAGTATTCTAAAAAATTAGTTTTGAAAAAACCCCAGGATTTTTTTGAAAAAATTTTCCTATTGTTTTATATTCACTGTTTCGTCTCTTCTTGAGTTACGTAAGCAATGGGACACTTTTCTAAAGCTAGAAATTAATATTTTCAATTATAACTTATATGGTCGAGCATGGTCGTAAAATGACAATTAAAATGTTGGATTGCTATTCCGTAGTCGTGAGTTCAATTCCCAACTAAGTACATTAAATTTTCCCGACCCTGTTTTTTCTCACAAAGCAACATATTTGAAATTAACCTAAAGCCTTTGATGTAATTTATTGGTTTGAGCTTCATGCCTATTACTTCTTAGCTGTCAGCTAAATGGAATCTCTCAATATAGGCCATACCGCCTGTTCTGTCCAAAAGAAGAATAAAAGATCTAGATGATAAATTGGAGAAGAAAGAGAGAAAAAATTAGCCCCCAGACTTACTTGATATGATGAAGTGAAGGTTTGAGGTAAGAAATTCTAGCTCAAGGAACAAATAATTTTTTAAGCAGCCAGCATGATCATTACTGCAATCCTACGCATCGACTCCAATACCCAAATGTAATTTAATTGATATCTCTTTAGGAACCTGATGATTTTGGTGCCTTCTTACATATGAAAACCTTGTTTGATATAAAAATATCAAACAAGTTTTAAAATTAAAATTAAAATTACGTAAAAATCTAATGTTATTGTTGATCCATTAGAAATTCGTTTTAGTTTTTGGTTTAAAAAATGCAACATTTTTGATTGTAAGTACCATCGACGTATGAAAAGATATGGGAAAAGTAGAAAACAAAAACAAAAGAACAACTATTCTGTTATTCCAATATCACTTAGAAGAGTATGTTCAATTCTCCGTCAGACAATAG
This sequence comes from Cantharis flavilabris, assembly GCA_949152465.1. Taxonomy (NCBI): domain Eukaryota; kingdom Metazoa; phylum Arthropoda; class Insecta; order Coleoptera; family Cantharidae; genus Cantharis; species Cantharis flavilabris. Next base: position 91,215,604 of record OX424435.1, read on the forward strand.
AGTTCCCTTACGAGAAATCCTGAAGAAAATTGCCAGAAAAATCTGCTTTACAAATGAAGGGACAGCTGAGGAAAATTTAGGAAATCTTAGAAAATTAGCATATTTTAGGAATACTATAGATGAACTTTTTTTTGTTATTACAACTTTTTGAAAAGAAAATCTTAAAGTAATTTAAGAAAAAATTTATGAAAATCTTGTAAAAGAAAATCTAGTGTACAAAAATGTGCCTTGTTCGCCTTTCGTGGGAAATAAATATATAAATTAAACAAATACTATGTACATCGAAAAATGAAAAGACTTGCGCATCGTATTTATTGAACTGCATATCATCGAACTTTTGATTGCATCCTTTTTGAACTTTTTGAACTAAAAAAGGTCTGATAGATATCGTTGAAAATATACTAAGTTGTCGCTACTCTATATCACCATGGGAAGGGAAGTTAAACAAGCTATTCATTGTCACCACTTTTTGATACATCTGCCACATGATAGAAAATCTAGATTACTTCTTTTGTTAATTTTTTAAAAATCTGTTTATTATCTCTGCCATATTCACGATCGAGCCAGTGTCAGTTCTAGTTTTTACTGATAACATAAGTGTTACGAATGACCTAAAGGCCTACAGAACATTTCGCCGTCACCACTTCGCCATCGAAGAATTTTGCCATTGGATATTTAGTTTTAATTTCTTAAATATCAATATGGGCATACAAAGTATTTTATTTTATACAAACAGCATTTATGCGGAGTAATAAATAAAACAGATCTTCTTTTTAAATTAGGACTACATCCGGGTCTAGTTCGTTTCGACGCCGTCACGTTTCAACGCCGAACGTTTTGACGACGGTTTTTGTTTTAATGTTACTATAGACTATAGAGTATAGAGTAATACTGATTAAACTTCAGACAATAATTGTATTCTTTTAAGCAAAAGAAGTAAAACCAAGTTTTATAGCGCCGCATATTCGTATGTATACTGTGGCGAATTTGCAAATTTGCCGCCAGTAGGCAATTCAGTTTTTGCCGCTCCTACTGACCTCTGAAATTCGATACTCTAGTTTTTCAAATTATAGCAATGATAAATAAAAAAAAATGAGTAAAATTTACTAAATTTAAATTGTAATATTTGTCATCCCCTAAAATCTGCCGCCCTAGGCTTCAGCCTGCTCTGCCTATATTAAAAGATTTTAGCATTTACAGTAAAAAACTGTTTTTTTTTTAAATATGGGGCATGGAATGCCCTCCAGAGCAATTTAAGATTTTCTAAGATTATTCCCGAATATCTTATTTTCTAAGAGTTCCAAGAACTGGAACGTTTTGCGCGTTTATGTAGGTTGCCCCTAAATACCATAAAATAAAGGTGTCAATCTGGGCGGTCTGGGGGACGTGGAACGCCCTCCAGTGCATTCTTTGTTAATTATCCATATATCCCGTGAAGAAAGAGCAAATATTGCACTAGAGGGCATTCCATGACCCCCAGACCCCCGGATTATCCCTACCCTTTGCGTTTCTAAAAGTTTCTGTTACCATAGCATACGTTGGGGCAGTGGCAGATTTGCAAAATTTATGATTAATAAAAAAAATGAGAAAAATGTACTAAATTTAAATTGCAATATTGAAAAACTATTAGAATATTTAAAAAATTCATGATCACAAAAGTATATTTCACTTATACACTTTTTTACTTATATATTTTTCATATACACACGTAATATTTGCCGCTAGGCTTCAGCCTACTTAGCTTGTTGGTAAATCCACCACTGTATATGATAAAAAAAGAGCATGTGATTCAAAAGTTTTTTTGGAGTTGCGACAAATCGAGCATGAATGGTTAAATTATTATAAAAGAAATAGACAACCATAGCCATGATAGTTCGGGGGCTGAAATAGAAGCGGAAATTATAAAAAAAGAGCTGCAGAAACTATGGAACTGCCCTTACAAATTATTAACGAATGTGTAAGCAATGTTTTAGCAAGGTGCTCAAGCAGTTCTTCCTACATATCATGCGTTGAAACAAATAATAAGAAGCAAGAGAACCAAAGTTAGATAAGCGCCTCCTGCACCGATAACATTGGAAAATTTAATTATCCCTGAAGAATACATAAGCTACACTGCAAACGACATTAAAGAAATATTTTCACTTTACGACAGTGAACCAGTGTCAGATAGAATCTTCATTTTTGGGCAACAACGAAGTTTGAAAGAAAAATCATAAACTAACACTAACCTAAATAACCAATGCATATATTCGCGCGAATATCTCTTTTACGGGCGATTTTCGAAACCTGCCGCGTCTAAACGTGCGGGTCGAAACGAACGGCTTCATGGATTTCTGGTACCCGGGGCAAAACCTAAATTTGCCGCCCTCCTATTTTTGCAATTAAGTAAAAAAAAGTATTTAGTTTATCTATTTATTAGATACTAGCTGGAAAGCCCGTCCACGGACGGGCAGCTAGGCGATGGATTTTAATTAAAAAATTATTGATTATTAATTTTTATTAAAAATTCCTTCATCTACACTGCTTGATGTGAACCTTGAATCAATTTCCCTTGTACTTTTCTATCAACTATCAACTATCAACAATCTTCAGATCTCCGTACTCTTACACATTGCTACATAGAGTGGACCGTGGTTAAACACAGCTTCATGCAGAAATATTCCTACTTTTTCTAACATCTGTCCCTGAACCTTGTTGATCGTCATGGAAAAGGCAAGTTTAATTGGAAACTGTCGCCGGCGCCGTTTTAAAACAAAGAGCAAGTCTGTTCTTGTTAAGGCTAAATCTATGCTAAATTGATTGCTAAAAATATGCTAAATAGAAATAGAAAATATGATTCAACATAAAATATCAGATTATCCGCTGATACACTTATCCGATTAACCGGTTATTCAATAAGACGTTGATACATCATCAATTTTGTATCATACATTTTACATACACACATACACAAAAAAATGACACGCTATAGGAGGAGCTTCCCGGCTTTTTAAAATTTTTATATATAGATAGCTTGAGGGAAGTTGAAGTCTGATGCTTAAGTGCGTCGACTACTAAGCAGGGAACTTTGGTTCGAACCCGAGTGGAGCAAGAACTGTATTCTAGCTGTCCTCTGTCGGCGCGCAATAGCAAACTGGTTAGCCAAAACCCACCCTGGGTTGTAGCGCTATTCTGTAATATACAGCTTGACAGGTGGATCTCTTTTTTAACGGCAACTCTATTGATGTGTAACTTGATTCGTTGCGATCTCGATTGATGTGTAGCATCGGGGTATTGGTAGTTATAAAATTTATATGGTTAATAGATTTATATATGTACAAAACTGTAGTTCGTTGTCGTCTCTCTATTTCTATTATTTTATTTAATTTCTTTGTTTTGTTCTTTTTTATTTTCCTTTTTCCAATTCTTTCCTGGTTTTTCTTCTCATTAATCATGTCTTCATCTTCATCTTATATCTTTGATTGGGGGTGGTTTTTCACTAATTGCCGTTCTTCTTCTTTTTTTTATATTTCTTTCGTCGTTTCTCTTCTCATCAATTTTGTGTTCATCTTATATCTTTGACTGGAGATGTATCTTCACTAATTGCTGTAACTTTCTCTTTGTTTTTTCACCTCTTCTCTTTGTTTTCCTTCTCATTAATCATGTTTGCGTCTTCGAGTTTTTCTAACCAAAAATATAAGACGCTGTAGCGCAGTGTTTTGACTTTTTACCCGACTGCCGAAGGATGGTTATTATATGGTTTAATTGTTTTTATTATAACGTAAATTATTCATTATTTTCTTTTTCAAATATTTTTAGTCCCAACTTTACGTTAATATATCTTTCGGTTAGTAAAAAAAATCGACCAATCAGAGTGTTCCTTTTTTCACCAAAAAATGACACGCTGGAGCAGGAGCAGCAGCAGCGTGCTTGGATTTTATATATTAGAATTATTAAAAATAATTATTAAAACGAAATTAAAATAATAAAATATAAATTTTATTCTGCGTGTGTTACTCTCCCTCTCCCCCCCCCCCACGTTACCCTACTGCAAGGTAACGTAAAAGACGATCTCCCAGGTTTGATATGTAATAGTATAAACTTATTGAGATATTTACATTTTGTTATGCCTGTTACGAATACGAATCTGTTGGATAAAAATCATGTAACCAATCTTTATGATTTGTTATTTTAAATTTGAATTTCAAATTTTGAGTTACTGTGTTCTGATTGGTTACTTATTTAATTTGGGGTCATTCATAAATTATGTCATGTAATGTACTCGTAAAGCATTTTTTACCCCCTCCCCCCATCATCACACTTTGTCACAAAAAAAACGAAAAATATACACAAAATAACAAAATACTAACTATTAAAGAATATACATAAGTATTGGGTCCGTTACTTTGGCCCCCCCCAGTTAAAATTTTTGACCAAAAAGCTAGCTCTTGGAGCCAAAATATTAACTGGGGGGGGCTAGCGTTACTTTAGCCCCCCCCAGTTTCAATGTGGATTTGTGAAAAAACTGTAATGGTGCTAGCTTTAATATTAGGGTGCTAGCCGGTGCTAGCTATATCGATTCGGGAGCTAGCTTTTTGGCCAAAAATTTTAACTGGGGGGGGCTAAAGTAACGGACCCATAAGTATTATAACTTAAAATAAAAATTTTAAAAATTTATATTTCAAAAATTTTTTGCTGACTGCTCAACGGAATTCTAATAATAGTTACAAGTCGGCCGTTAGGTCTCACAAGTTAAGCAATCTAATAATAAATTACAGTCTAAAATAAAGTAGAAATAAGACCAAAACATTAAAAAATAAACAATTAAATATTTTTTAAAAAACCTTCTTCTTCTTCTTCTTCTTCTACTACACGTCTGCCGATGTTACGTTTTTCTCTCGGCTTGTATTGGAAGAGTAATATTATATGTAAACTTAAAAAATGTGCACTAAAAAGCAAAATATAAAATAACTTCTTAAATAAAAATAAACAAAGCTACTTGAAAATATCCTACTACGTGAAACCGTCCAAGAACAATTTTATACAACTACCGAATTACTGAAATTCATAGCTCCACGCTTTCATATATAGATGTTTTCAAGCAGTTTTGTTTGTTTTAAATTAAAGAATTAATTTATTTTTAACTTTTTAATTTTAAATAAAAGGTTTTTTAAAATTTAAAATTTTTTATTTAATTTTTAACTTTCAATACATAGACGGTATAATGACTGTAAAGATATGCATTTGGAAATAAGCTATGCAAATAAAATTTTATTTTAACATAGTATATGCCTGATCTTTTATTTTAAACAAGCCAATATTAGGATGATTAAAATCATATTCATTCAAAGTTTCTTAAAAATTAATATTAGTAGGTATAAACTTTGCTATTAGGTATACTACTATATAAAATGCAAAAAAATTAATTAGTTTTATATTTTATACATATTTATATAGTTTTTCATATATTTCTTTATCTAAATTTTTATGTTAAAGAACATCGTAGTTTTCTACTACAACACAATTCATAAATTTTTTATATTTGCATTTCATATAAAGCATCTTAAAATTGCACAATTATAATAAATTAATGTAAAATATCACCATTCCATGTTAAATAAAATTTAACAATACAAAATTTTTAAAAAATTATAATATCGGTAAAATCCCTAAACCAAAATACAAAATTCTAAAAATTGAACCTTTTGTTTTTTTATTGTTTTCCATATTTGCTTCGTTAATTTGTTATACTTATACATTTTATTTTAACTTAAATGAATTAAAAGAGACTGTTTCCCTCAATTTTTGACGGTTCTGTTTCGGTTAAAAAGTAAAAAATAGTTCTAAAATCTGAAAAGTTCTGTTGATGTCATCCTTGTCAACCTTGATGTTGTAAACCTTGATGTCAACTCATAAAACTGTTATTAAATTTAATTTTTAATTATTGCACTAGCTTTCGACATTATTTAATTTGCTTTTTTGGATATTTTATTTTATAATATTCGATAATGTCGTTTATTATAAGTACAAGCTAGTTATAATAAATTAAAAGCTAAGGATCCGAAAAAGGCTAACAGGTATTGTTAAAACTATATTAGCTTAACAATGTAAAAAAAACTTGTTCTCACCCTAGCTTGTATTCTGTAACTAATACCAATAATTTGATAATATGCAAATATATCAAAATGAATACTAATTTAATTGGAATAATAATTTATTATTCATAAGATGAACAATTTATGTAAATTGTATATTATATAACCAAAAATTGGAATTTCACTTAATACGGCAATAAATTATTATTAGTGATTTCATTATTTTTATTATTGTTTTAAATTTTTGAACACAGTTTACAATTGGAAGTTTAGACTAGTAGTTGAACTTGACAAAATTATTTTGACATTCAGTTTCAATAGTGATGATGTCCATAACCATGTCCGTGTCCATGTCCATATCCGCCATGCCCATACCCATGACCATGCCCGTACCCATGACCATGGCCATGACCATATCCGTGTCCATGTCCATGTCCATAACCATAACCGCCGCCATATCCTCCGTAGCCTCCATAAGCAAGCGGAGTGGCAAATGCTGCGACCACAATGGTCATCAAAACCAATAATATCAATCCCTAAAACAAATCCACTGTATTATTACAAAACAAAACTTAAAATAAAAGCTTACCTTGTTTAGCACCATTTTCGTATCGTAGTTCACGTAAATACCTACTATCACCAAAATTTCACAAATATTAATAATATTATTCCAACTTGTACATCCTTAAATAATGCTCTCCCTTCTCGAGGGAAAAATTTAAATTTCTTATTATTTGATCAATTTTTATAGAGTGGGAAAAGCGTTAACTTGTTTTTAGGTGACTAATTAGCTTGTAGAATTACAAAGCAGTGTATCAAATTCAAATTTTAAAAAACAAAAACTAGAATAAATTTTACTAGTTTTTATCATTAATGGCTATTAAGCGGAAAACTGGGATCTACAGCACAATAAAGACTAAATACCTTTTTACATATTAATTACTGAATTTATATAAAAAAATTTTTTTTTAATTTTTTTTTTAAACTTATTGTAGATTTACTTATAAGGAATTCTCAGAAAATGTAATCAGCTAAATCGGGGTAAAAACTAATTATTCGTGCTTTCCTGATGTAGGAACTTCTTATTATTTATTTCCTGATTCCTAAAGTGAAATAATTATTGCTGCTTTTTAGTATTTAGATAATTTGATGGTGAATGCGACATTTTTCAGTGGAAATTTCTGATGAGCAATAAATAATGTAAATTTCGCAATAAGTATGCAGTATTGTACCTATGAATCAATAAATTTATATTAGGTAATTATATAAAATGATGTTATTAAGTTTTATTTTCAAGTTTTGGTCTTGCTCGAATTTTGGAAGGTCATTTCTTGTTTGTGAGAGTTTTGCAAATTTCTTGCCTTGCAATATGATGTCACAATTTTTCACGGCATTCTCTATTTTTATTGCTTTTGTTATATTTTCCAAATAAATATTCTAGTTTAACCATAATATCATGAAATTATACATAATGTTCTTTTTTTTAAATCTTTTTATTTTAATTTTTTTTATTTTTAATGAATAATTGCATATCATTATTTATAATTTATAGATAATATAATAATACTTATTAGTATTTATAATAATAATACATATTAAAGATACATATTAAATTAATATTGTATAACTTTTTAATGAGAAATTATGTTTGATAATTGTTTTTTTTTTTTCGTGATTAATACCTAGTCCCATTAAAAATGTCTATAATTAATAGTTTTCTTTAATCATTATTTTTAAATTAATTTTTGAAAGATTTCTTGTCTTGTGCAAAACTTTTTGTTAAAAATGTTTTTTCTTATTTTGCAATTGGAATCACCAAATTTTGTCTAGATCTGGTTTTAGCAATTATTTGTTGTTATTAAACAGATACTTTATTAAACAGATACAAATTAATTTTTGGTTGAATTAAAATTATTATTTTAAAATAGTCGACCTTCCATTATTTAGTTATGTATAAGTCTATTAAGTTTGTAGTGGAGAATAGCAGAGATTACGGTCAAATAAAACAAAATAATATTGTTCGATGTTTCGGGTTTTTTATTCCCCCATTATCTAGGCTAAAAATGCAAATCAAATAAAAATTTTTAAAAATTGACACAAATTGAAAGCGTGGTTAGAGTATAGGTTGTCCTGAAAATGGTGGATCTTCTACCATAATTTTTCTCCTTACATGCTAGTATTCCATTGACAGCTTTTCTATATTTCCATGTCATTTGTAATTTTAGCCTTGGAAGTTCGGAACATCGGCCAATATTATTTTGTTTCTCCACTACTTATGTTTGAAAACTTAGAAATCTAAAATTTCTTCCTTAGCTACAAAAATTGGCTTTTGATATCTGGCGTCTTTTCGGAGGAACCCTTAGATTTTTTCGTGAACCCCTAAGGGTTCCGCGGAACCCCATTTGGGAACCTCTGCCTTAGAGTCCCCTGCAAAATTCGCATTCTAACGAAACACTCCCATAAGAAAACATGAAGAGCAGTCACTGCGACTTCAGTCGCAGTGACTGCTCTCTACACTTCCTTATGATACAATCGCATTCAAAGGAAACGGTCCCATAAGAAAGCATTGTTGATATAAAAGTATGAAAGATATGAATCTTTAGCTGCGGCCGGAACTGTGCGACTGAAGTCGCAGGGACTGCTCTCTAAGATTTCTTAGAATGATACAATCACATTCTAAGGAAACACTCTCATACGAAAGCATGATTGATATAAAAGTATGAAAGATATGAATCTTTAGCTGCGGCTGGGGATCTGCGACTAAAGTCGCAGTGGATGCTCTCCATGCTTATATATAAGATAGTTACCTTAGAGCAGCGGTTCCCAATTAGTTTTGGCCGCGGAACCCTTGGGCGAAGTAAAAAATTTTGCAAAATTTATTTTTCGCCATTTTGAAATACTTTTTGGCGGAACCCTTGGATTTTTTCGCCGAACCCCATTTGGGAACCGCTGACGTAGCTTCATTGTTGTAATAGTCAACAATTTAATTTTTAGGATACAAGTTACATTGCAACACAATACAAATTGCATACAAATACGAAAATAATTTTGAAATTTTGAGTCAGCTAAGCAGCGGGTCAGAGCAAAATTTTGTTTTGCGATTTACGCGGTTAATACTAAACTTAAGACTTTAATTTTTAACAATACAAATAATACAAATTGAATATAACACAATACAAAAAAGAAATTTCAAAATTTTCGAAAATGGGGGGCCAGCGCGAAATTTTGTTGCGCGATTTACGCGACTAATGTTAAATTTAGGACTTTAAATTTTAGCAATACTAACAATACAAATTGAATACAACACAATACAAACAAAAAATTTCAAAATTTTCAAAAAGGGGGGCCAGCGCATAAAATGGTTTTTTGCAATTTATAACTTTATGCTTCGCGAAATGAAAAAAAGATTTACAATACAAGCAATACAAACTGAATACAACACAATACAAAAAAACAATTTTTAGTTTTCGACAAAAGGGGGGCTAACTTCACGCACATTGTTTATGAAACTATACGTAGATATACATAAGTCAAAGTCAAATTCAAAATTGGATCAAACTTTTAAATTCTTTAAAAGCTTTACTTCAATAAAGTAATAACAATTTTTAAAGAAAATATATTATTTGTATTTCAATAAAAAAAAATTTAGTAATTAAAGTAACATTACAGAAAATAGTAGTTTTGCGCATTTAATGCAAATACTACTATTTTATATAATTATCTACGTAGTTTTATAATATGCCTACTTATTTAATAATTTAATTATTCTAATATTTATATTTTGCATTACCTAAATTTGTAAGTTGAACAATGTTATATTTTTCTAAGACTACGTCAATGTATAATTTTGTATGTTTGCATTTCATATAAAGTATCTATAAATTGCACAAATATAATAAATTTATGTCAAATATGATAATTTCATGTTAAATAAAATTTAAAATTTAACAAAAATATTATTATCCATTGATGAAATCTCCAAATCAAAACGTGGAAATGTAATAAAGTATAATATATTATGTATATTATCGTTGTGTTAATTACTTTGTTATTTATATTTCTTCGTCTCTTTTTAATAAAAAACACGCAATTATTTTATTTATTTAACAGCTATGTATCTAATATAAAAAATCACTTTACAAATTATTATTACAAATACGTACTGAATACCTCAAATTTCTTATTTTAAGTTCATTTCTATCAGTTTAAAAAATAATAGTTTTATAATATTATAATTATTATTTAATCGTAAAATTTTAAAATTAAGAAAACTGAAAATCTAAGTAAATACGGTCAAGCTTCCATTAGTATTATATATACATTACCTTAATTATTTATATTTTTAAGTTAAAGTTATTTCCAAATACATACTACATACCAAAAATAGACTTGAAACTTGATTTTGGGTTCATTTTCTATATTATTTATTTTATTAAATCAAAATTTAAGACTGCAACAGTGAAAAATATAATCTTTTCCGTTACAAATTTAGTTTAATTTTAATTAGACGTTATGTTAATTTAATTACACTGTTGTTAGTAGGTACAACTTTGCAATAATTGTTATGATATCGGATAAAAAAATATACATATAATTAAAACATTATATACGAGGTGGTCTATGATTTATTACATAATACAATAAATGTTTTTCTTGCAAAGAACATAAAAATAATTAAGTGGAGCTTTTCTTTGCTGTGCGTTTTATTAAATGATTGTTAATTAAATAAGAAATTATCAAAATTGGGTTTTGCGTAACTTTTATAGAGAAAATAATTGTGGTTGGTTTGTATGAATTTGATTAAAAAGTTTAGGGAATAAAAGGATTATCGTACTTCATTTTCACCCTCTTTGCTACACACGTAACTGCGGATTTTTTCAAAACAAAATAACAATTTTACAAAAAACTATACTAGAATCTACCTAACAAAAATAATCTACATTTTAAGATTAATAAAAAGAACCAGAATGAGCAAATATTCAAAAATTGATGTTAACAAAAAGAAAATTTTATTGGAATTTTTTATATCAGCAAGAATTCTGCTTAAAATAATTTAAGGAACTCAAAAACTAAGAAGCATTCGACGAAGCCCCGAGATATGAAATAATTTTTTTATCCTTTATTTATTTATATCACCAAAAAATTGGTAGCTCGATTTTGTAATGCAATTTTCAAATTTTAATTTAAAATTTATTTATCGAAATCGACTTTTAGTTAATTTTAAAAAATATTAATTATAGGTTTTAAATTTAACTTATTTTGAAAATATATAATACGTACACCAATTTTAATATTTAGTTTTTGGCAGTGGTCACCCTAAATATTAATTAAAAGACAAATTAAAGTGTGAAATGGTAAATCTAAAACTGGAATATATGTTTCAGCCGACAAAGACACTTTTGTGAGAACTTTTAAAAATATAATTTGGAAAAGGAAGTGTAGTTTGAGAACCCAAGAAGAAAGGTTGATTTTTGTTACTATTTCGCTAACTTTTAAAAGAACATTGAAAACCTACAAGAGAAGTTTCAATTTAGATGTATTACAACAAGGGATGTATTACAACAAGGGATGTATTACAACAAGAACAAGGGGTCGAGCCGAATCTCACCAAATCTCACGTGGGGGAGAGGGGGGTCTCGGAAAATATCACGTAATTATTTTGTGTTAACTATTCTTAAATAATAATTATTAAGCAAATTATGCTTTTTTAATAAATCCAATGCAATGAAGAACAGATTAACGTATTTACACTAAAAATACGCATTTAAAAAAATCTCACGTGAGATTAGAAGGGGGGGGAAGGGATCAAGCCAAATCTCACGATATCTCACTAATGGGGGCGGGGGGGGGGTCTAAAAATCGCTAAAATCACCTCACGTAATTAATGGACGCCCCTTAATCGCTAACTACGATTAATACAATACATATCTAATACTTCTCTTCAACATCTTCTCATCAATTAAAAGTGTATTCTATGTCGACAATTTAAAAACTAATTCTTTGTGTTACCAGGACTATTTGTTGGGGTAAATTTAAGATCATATTGTATTCCAAATAGTAATTAGTTTCAATTTTAATAATAATTTGATGTATTTTTGTTTTATTAATTTTTTTATTTTTTAAAACATTTTTGCGTTAATATATGTATTTATTGCATGAAATCCTTGTTTTTTAATCTTCAGTTTAAATTAATCAAACCCCGACCTGTATGTTTTTATTAAAGTCTCTTTAGCGGTGGTAAACAATTTATATATATTTAAAATAAAAAACAAAGAATGACCATTACAATTTCCGATGTACTGAATACGTAATGGTATTTCAGACTTCCTGGTGCGTACTACTCCGGCCTATAAATGTACTTTGTTTATTAAAACTTTAACTTAACTTCAACTTAAAACATTTGTTTTTACGTTTGAAAAAAAACACATATCAGTGTAGTTTAAACTTTGTTTGTAGTCAGTCACTATGTAGTGAAAAATGGGACTACATGGAGATAACTTAAGAATAAAAATGTTCTATGATTTCTGCATTAGATTCAAATTCAAATATTAAAGCTCTTAATTAATACAATTAAATAAAATTTTTTAAAAATTAAAAATAAATGGAACCGCATAATAATTAATTTAATTTAATTTTTATTTTCAAAAATAATTACCTTGGAAACTTACATGGCCAGTTTGATAAATGAAACTTTTAACAATTTCAAAAGCATTTTTTGACTTTAAAGTAAGAGCTAGATAAAATCTAAATGCTTTATATTTCTGCATTATTTTTGTGTCTTGAATTTTTTTTTTTTAAAATAATTAGGGAAGCAGGAATTTGCATAAATAAGTTTTTACAAGTTAATTTCCTATGTTCCTCTAAATCATTCAGCACTCGGTATGTAGTTCTATGCATAGTTTACAGATAATTGAACTCAGTTTCGCTTATCATCTGCTTACCATTTTTGCAAAAATTGATAAAATCGGAGTTCTATGAAGAGCTATTGCTCGGAAACTAGGTAAACAGTAAATACTTGTGATTTACAGAATTTACTTATGATATTATGGACATCAATAAAAATTCGACTAGTAGATTATTATTGTTTTGCTAAATTAAATCATATTTAAAATTTAAATAGGTCTTTAAATAAAATCGTATAATTATAATTTCTTTAGTTATTAAAAATGTTTATAATTTTATTATTTTCGTCTAGATTATATTTACATTTAATATTATTTACATTAGTGATTTATATGAAAATTGTAAAAAAAAATTGATAGTTTATCTATTTTCCATATCTTCCTCTTCCATAACCTCCTCCATATCCTCCTCCAAAACCACCTCCTCCTCCATGTCCTCCACCAAATCCTCCACCAAATCCGCCTCCAAATCCACCTCCTCCTCCGAAACCACCACCTCCTCCAAAACCACCGCCGCCACCACCGCCACCACCAAATCCACCCCCAAATCCGCCCCCAAATCCACCTCCTCCACCATATCCACCGCCATGTCTTCGTCTATAATAACCAGGCCATGGATAAGCACAGCTCAACGTCACAAAACACAACACCACAAGTAATACCAAAACCTAAAACCAAAATAATTATCACCCACAGTCAAGTTTCAATAAAACAATTTTAATGAAAAATATGAATATTATTTATACTAAATGAATTTAATCTGGGATTCACTTAATTATTATTTTGACGGAAAATTTAAATTGTTTGATATGAGAATAAAATGTTTTCAATACATCATCTCGACTTATTAACTCACTTTAGCTTTGAACATATTGAATTACACGATCGACTATAAGTTATTACTAATAATATTAATAATAAATTAGTGATGAGCTTTTATAAGGAAATATTGAAAACGTCAAGGCCATTTTTAATTATATTTTATTCTTTTTATACGAGAATTTGAAAAGTCCGACGCTCATAGACATTTACAAAAAAACAATGAAGTACTAATTAAAACGGTGTTGAGTTTCTGTAAAAAATTAAAATTTATTGTTGTATTTAGAAATACTTGGATTATCCAAAATTTGGACGTAAGGTAGTTTTTATTCAAATATGTACATAGCACTTCCGCATTTTAGTTTAGTTTTCATTAACTTTTCTCATTAGCTTTTTGTAATTACATAGGTAATTAGTTATTTGTTTGTTTAAATAAATCATTCATCAAAACCAATTCGATGCACAGATCAGTAATTTTTATGGTTCTCATAGCCTCCAGAACTGAAATTCCGTTGCGATTTTTATTAAAAATTGATTTTAACAAGTTTTGCAGTGGTTTCCAAATATAGAAGTGGGGCACATTGGATCACATTTCATATAGAACTATCTTCAGTGAAACAAAATTTCTTGAATTGAGATTACTTGGTGGGAAAACTGTGAAGTTACTAAATTCGACAAAATGTTTTACAGTTTTACTTTATTATTGTTTTAATACAAATTCTCGCTCTGTTAACATATTAATATTAATTATAATTTACGATTACGTTTGTCCACGTTGAAAAATATGCATGGGGTAGTTTTAAAAAAAATCTTTCAATTTTATGAATGCATGATTGCATGAATGAATGAATTTTTAGAATGCTAATAAATTAATTTCCAAAAATAATTAAACCACAATTTGAAGCTGAAGTTGACGGTCCTACTGTAAGCAAGTCTAAAATATCATTTTATCCAAATATATAACTGTTATATTTTTATTACATTACATCTTTTAATATGTTTTATTTTAAATGTTGAAAAATTTTGTTTTACTATATATTATGTATTTTTTTTAATTCATTTTTGACCTTGACATTGTCAATCGGCCAGACTTATGTAAATAAAGAACCAATTCTTAAATCCACAACGTGTTAATGCACACCGGAAAGCCGAGCTAAGAAATTCTGCCAAATCCGAGATTCGAACTCAGAATTTCCGCCCTGTAACTCAACCAGCGATCACACCAATCCACAGCTGTGGTATATCATGTATATTAATGGTATCAATATTCGCCTATCGTCTTTTGTTTAAAAGTAACTAATTGGGTGCATTACCCGCATCCGTTTTTAATATATAATTACTAGTTATTAATAATTATTAGTAATACAACAATGCTGATGATAATCATTTTTTTATTTCGTTTAACTAGTGAGTAATTATTCGGTACTTTTTAATTTAAATAATGAAGACTTTAACACAACCGCAATTAACAACAGAAGCAGTTTTTTGTGCTCGTATGTATGTGTAGGTAGGTACTTGAAATTTTCCAACTTACATTGTATAGTTGAAGGTTAACAAATATTCATACAGACAGTACATGGTTCAGGTATCTTGTGATAGTATTTTCATCAAATTTTAAATATACAAATTTATTAAGATTTTTTTCAAATAATTTAAATATATTGCACTCTTTTCGTTTATAACTTTAATTATTCATTAATATTTTTTGTGTTAACTGATGTTAAAGAGTAGTTTGTTTGACTAAAAATAATTGAACAAGTGACACTTTAACCGCAAGAGTAGATAAAATCTATTCGGACCTGATCATAGACAATTCAAAAAGTAGATTAAGTTCACCAAATGCTTCCGCAACAACACTTATTCGATATGGGGTATTCAATCCTCCATCTTCATTTGCACTAACAACCACCCACATGTGCGATGTCGAAAACCAAATACGAAAGCCAGTTTGTAAATACGATATATCCAAACAACATGGATACAACAAATATATTCCAATGAAGAGTAATGCAATTCAGAATCTTTAAATTGCTGTACTGTAAAATTTAAAAAAATGGAGATAGAATACTCTGATTCTGAGGTGACGAAATACTATACTACACCAACAAAACTTTAAATTTACTTATAGCAGCTTCAAAATCACAAAATTACATTTTATTCACAAAATCTCCATTATAACAATACAAAACAACAAAAATATGACCTATTTTCCAGTGTCTGTTCTATTCGCGATTATTAAAATGTTGCTAAGAAGAGGCTATGTACAGGGTGGCTCAATTTCGATCCTTCTTATGGGGAAATCGGTAACTATAGGAGATATCGAAAAATGGATGGCGTATCCTCGATCTCTTTTTTTGAGAAAAGTTTAATGGTGTAAACCTGAATTCGATATCTTTTTTCGTTTTCGAGTTATGGCCAAAAGTTCACTTTTTTGACTTTTCGTTAAATGTCGATATCTCGGTTGTTTGTAAAGTTATAGAAAAAATATTTACACTTTCTCCAGACACTTTTTTAAGGGCAATAAAATGGGCTAAAGAGATTTTTAATATCTTACCTAGTTTTCGAGTTATAATATAAAGTTTGGTTTTTTTAAATAGAAACCACAGTTGGCTATGAAATATTTAAATAGAGTTTTTTATCCTCTTTTCAATTATATGTAACATGTGGGGTCTATTATTTCACTTTCATCCCGTTATATTACAAAATGTTAAATCAAAACAAAAGAAGATCGGAAAATTAAAGGTTGACTTTTTCAAAACAAAACACTATACAAAATCATTATTGACATCTAAAACAATTGTCTCCAGTTGTTTTTAAAGAGTGTTTTTAGTACCTAATACTTCGATACCTATTTTTATTTTTATTTAGTACCTATTACATATTATTTCACAAGCGTGTCAAATGGCTTATCAAAACTATGAAATATTATAATATAAATGTATAATGGATTGTTTTCATAAATCCAACATTTAATTTTACGATCTTAGTTTGTTTTTATTTAACATTTTGTAATATAATGGGACGAAACTGAAATAATAGACCCCACATATTATATATAATTGAAAATAGGATAAAAAACTCGATTTAAATATTTCATAGCCAACTATGGTTTCTATTTAAAAAAACATAACTTTATATTATAACTCGCAAACTAAGTTAGATATTTAAAATCTCTTTATCCCATTTTATTGCCCTTAAAAAAGTGTCTGAAGAAGGTGTAAATATTTTTTCTATAACTTTACAAATAACCGAGATATCGACATTTAACGAAAAGTCGAAAAAGTCAACTTTTAGCCATAACTCGAAAACGAAAAAAGATATCGAATTCGAGTTTAAACCATTAAACTTTTCTCAAAAAAAGAGATCGAGGATGCGCCATCCATTTTTCGATATCTCCTATAGTTACCGATTTCCCCATAAGAAGGATCGAAATTGAGCCACCCTGTACATAATTCTATACGCAAACCGAACTCGAACAACATTTAACAATATTTTGTTACAAGATCAAGCACTTACTTTGTTTTTTTGAAATAACTATAATGGTTCTTAGTCGGTAAGAATATGAAATTCATCATGTTTGCGCTAATGAACAAAATTTGTTATATTGATAAAAAATTCGTAATATTAGGGTGCCAACTTAAAACTTGATGTTACCTTATGAGAACCTTTATAAATAACTACCAACCACAGAAAAGTAATTAGTTAAAATTATCTGAAAAGGCATTAATGTGATTGAAATAATATAATTATTGTGGGGTTAAAAAAATTCGCTGAGCTACGGGCGCTCCGGGCCATTTTGGCTGACGATACCATGACAAACCACGGATCAACCCCTTCCCATTATACTATTTAAATACGATTTTATATATAAAATTTTAGATTTTCAAATGCTGTTTTCTAGAAAACTAATATATTGTCTTGAGCCAAAATCAATTTTTTTAAAAATTTGAAATTTTAATGTTAAATTTTGTGTGGGGACCATTTATTGTTTTGAATTTGCTTTTTTTGATATTTAAATTAGTTTGCAATTTGAGTTTGACCGAAAAATTTATTTTTGTAAATAATCCGTGTTGAATCCGAAAAGAAGATACGTACAAAAAGTTGGTCCCGAGAAATTTTAATATTCTGTTTAGGTATAATTGCGATTTATGTAAATAAAGAGTTTGTAAATAAATTATTTGAGTTATCCGAAAGTGATTTTTTTAATTTTAAATTCAAAAAAATATTGAACTTATTATTAAAAAAAAAAATTTGAGAAAAATTGGATTGGTATTTTGAAAAGGTGGAAATTAGATTATTGTTTAATTATAATGAAAATTGGAAATTGGACGGTAAAATTAAACGGATTCACAAGGTTGAAATTAATAAATTGGAAAAATTTTAATTTGCAATATAAAATTTGAAGGCATCGTGAAAATCATGTGGACATCGAAGCACCTGGTGTGGTGTCAAGCACACTTTCAAGTACGCTCACAAATGGTTTTCTTCTTCCTCTTATTGTGGGACATGTCCTGTAATAATCTAATTCTTTGTCGCCCGGAACTGTTACTGTTGTTTCCTTTTTTCTCTCTTCTTTTTTTTTAAGGAGTGACTTGGGATGCTGATGTCCAGCTCTCATACCATCTCCTTGGTGGTCGTCCTGGTAGTCTTTTCGAGTTAGGTTTATTTAGCATTGCTATTTTTGCTAGTCGATCATGATTTATTCTTTCCACATGGTCCCTCGATAGCCGTCGTCTTGCTCTTATCCATCTCACGATGTCTTCGATTGCACATTTCTGACGGATAGCAGCGCTTCTTACTTTATCTCTGAGGGTAAATCCGACAATTGCTCGAAATGTGCTCATTTCTGTGGTTCGGAGTACTTATTTGCTTTGTCTTGGAGGTTTCAGCTCGTGTTTCTGCGGCGTATGTTAATATGTATAGGTCTCACGCATGTCTTGTATATTCGTACCTTGCTATCTATTTCCATATATTTGTTTTTCCAGTTTATGTTGCGCAAGCATCCTGATATAGCAGAAGCCTTTGAAGGTTGGACATGTACTTCTTGTTGAATGTTTCTGCTGCTTGTGATGTAGGCGCCGAGATAATTAAAACTCATTACCTAAGTAATCGTTTGGTCGTCTACGGTGAGTTTGAAACAGATAGGTTCTTTGCTTATCGTCATGGATTGGGTTTTAATAGTTGATAGTTTCATGTGGTATTCACAAATGGTAAATTTATTATACTTTTACTAAAAGTTAATCTTGATTTCCCTGCTCCTCCAGTCTATCCGTCTTAACAGACGCTTAGTGACTACGTCACTAAGTGACTACGTATCGTCGCCAGACAAACAACCGCTCAAGGACAACATTATCATAGTGCTCTTGGGAAAAATAGTGTAGTAGATTCCCCTGCCTTTCTACACCGCAGTACTTCAGCCGTTCTTACTGATGCAGTTCCGCCTGAAGAAATCTATTTATGATCCATGCCAAGGTTATTCCTTTTCTGCATCACCATAATACTGATGAATACTGCTGCCCTCCATCAGAGTTCACCATTGCTGGCTATCCTCACCTAGTTTAGCCTGCAGGTCAATGCAGTCGTACGGGCTATGGCACGTGGAGCCATAGGTGAGAATTGGGTATCCCGCGAGGACCAGTTACCAAAGACCTTTGGTCTTTGCAAAAAGTGCTACCTCTGCAGCATAACCCTATACCCTTATAAATCTTGATTTAGATTTTAGAAAAACAACAAGAGTCTCTTCTGCTCAAAATATAAATCGATTGCTTGGTAGGTTATTTTTTGTAAATTTTACACCCTAGTACATCCCAATATATTGTCATGTTCCAAAATAAATTTTTGAATTTAAAATTTGGAATTTTTATTTTTGTTTACTATTTATAAAAGATGGATTTTTTTTGTAAATTTTTGTAAACTTGTAAATTTGAATTTGTTAAAATTTCGCGCGACAAAATTTTATGTCGGCACGAAAATAGGGTTTAATTTGGCTTTTTGTCAAAATGGCCGCGTAGATCGGAAGGTAAATTTTTGTGCCTGATTTTCATTAAAAATTGCTATTTGAATTTTATATTTGAAAATAAATTAATTAAAAGTGTGATGGATGATGGATGATCAAGTTTCCGACTATTATAAATTGATTAAAAAAGTGAAAATTAAAGTGTGGATTTGAATATTTTTGAAAATTATAACTGAAGGCGTTATAAATGGAATTAGATGTATGGTCGACCTATCAATAAAGTTTAATTTTTCCATTTTATACATCGCAATATAATCCACCACAATTTTTATTTTTCAATTCTTAAAAAACGGTACTCTTTCCAATGGTATAGGAATAGGTATAGGAAAAAGTATAATTCGTGGTATAAATTCCCTGAGAGCTACTGAATATTTGAATAAATTCGATGATATTATTTTATTTTATTTATGATTGTTCAGATACAAATGTAAAACAAAAATTGTATTTAAATAACATATGATTATTGAAAACAAATATATAAATTATAAACAAAATAAGTAATTTTCATCTTCCATTTTTAATTACATTTTCTTTTTCGTGTGCATTGTGATTGGCTAAACGGCATTTATATTTCATATTGAGGTATATTATGGACGAAGTTATACAGAAACCTACCAACCCACAATTATCTAAAAATGAGTTCATTACAAAAATGGGCTTATTATGAACTATTGATTTTGCAAAAACTTACAAAAATACAACAAAATAATATTAATTTTATAAGTGAATATTATGCATAAAACTACAAACCTATAAAATTTCAATAATTTTGTTTGCCCAAACACGAAAATTATGGATATCTGAGCCCACATTATTGGTAAAAGCATCCCTAAAGGTTGTCCGAAATCGAAAATCGCAGATAATAAAAACATTTATGAAAGCAATCAAAATCGAAAGGCGTAAAAACATTTTTTAAATGTTAAACATAAGAATTAATTATTTTGTTTGATCTTCTTTACAGTGTAATGTGTATTTCAAAATATTTAAATTTCCCCCCCTCTTACTATAGTTAACAGGTACATAAATTACATAATAATTCATACCATATCTAATCTTATAGTAATCATTAATTTCAACAATAAAAATAATCGAAAACTAACCACAGAAAAGTAATTAATTTATTTTATCTGAAAAGGTAATAGTGTGATTGAAATAATATAATTATTGTGGGAGTAAAACCCATTATTCATAGAATAATACAATTTAATGTCAACAATCATGGATCATCTTATTTCCAATAAATTGAAACTAAAATGAATTTATAATTAAATGGGTTTGTTTTACGAAGTTGAATATACAGTACAGCCTCGTTATTCCGGACAGATATAGTTTTGAGTTTGTTCGGATAACCGAGTTTTCCGGATTAACGAGATTTTTTTTACTTATTTTTTTGATTAAAAACTGTTGATACGTATGTATTATTCAATTATTTTATTTTATATAGTTTACATTAATAAAACTAAACTAACCAAAATTAACAAATAATAAAAAAGTTAAAATAAAACTTAAAAAAAACCAATAGGTACATTTATATGTTGTGGCAATAATTTTATACAATCAGTTGGATACTGGGATACTCGGTACTACTCAGTGCGTATAGCCTAAAGCTACAAATGCACACTTACTCGCAAAAAGTTTTCAGTTTTTGAAACCGGGGGGGGGGGGGTCGGGGGTGTTCTGAACAAAGCTGAATTTACAGTTGTCGATTTTTCACCGACCGTAATCACTTAATATTTTTAGGCTGGTAACTTAAAATTAACCAATTCTAAACAGGCCAGTGGAAAAACGCCGATACTTATTATTATGATTTTTTTTTGTTTAATTTATTTCATAAAATTCCTATTTGACCTGGGTATCGAATCAAATTAAGGTCTTCGGAAGTATCTAACTTTCTTCATAAATCATGAAAGGTTTAACGAAATTCTTTTTAATGTTGAATAAATTAAATTTCAGATAGAAAATTTTTAGTATCATTTTATAATAATTGAAGAACTGGCTTAACCTCGGATTGTAAACAAATTGACAATATTGTCAGTGTCAACTAGGCAAATTGACAATGTATCGTAAGCATAAATTGCCAATTTTGTTTATTGTTACTGATAATTGAAAAACAAATTTATCACAATTATTGCATGGTTTCGAAGTACAAGATAAGAATATGAAAGATATTAAGTAAACTGCCAGATATCAATCGCGAGCTTAGGCGGATTTATGGGAACAATATCCCAAATCTGAAAACATTTTTTGCCCGTCTGATCTTTTTGCTCTTTCCAGAAAAAATTCTGGAACCGCTCCTGATCGCAATATGGATTAAGCAGCGACTTGTAGTTTGTCATATTAAGGGGCCGGGTGGGGGGCAAAAAATTAAAAATTGGACCAAATGTTTAAGCAGGATTTTCACTTGCAAAAGTAAAGGAATTGAGAATTACACAAATTTGGTCAGGAAAAGTCAAGGAATTTTTTATTTTTAAGGAAAAGTCGTGGAATTAATTAAGAAAAATTCTTGGAAAATTCGACAAATAAAAAATTTATAATTTTTAAAATTTGAAAAATTTTTAATTTTGATTTAGGGCAGGGGTCGGCAACCTATTGAAACGGAAGAGTTAAAACTTACAATTTACAAAATTTCCCAGTTTTTCCCACAAACATTTTTATTTCAATATTATGGTATTTTATCCTGTTTTTATTCTGTGTTTTTACCCTGTTTAAATTTTTTTTTTGCAGAATAATACTTTTTATGAGTTTTGAAAATAAAATAATAAAATTATTAGGTAATATTTGTGCGTGAACCTGGAGAGCTGCATCTCGACATCAAAAGAGCCGCAGGTTACCGACGCCTGATCTAGGGGAAGACTTGGAAAAGTTAGGGAGTTTGTTTTTGAACGTTTGACAGAAAACATACACAAGTTTTCAGTTTTTGAAACCGGGGGGTCTGGGGGGTGTGGAACGCCCTCCAGTACACCTAAACAAAATTGGTCCCAGAATCTAGCTTTATATAGATTTTTCCAAATGTTTTTTGTAACCTAGATCCAGTAATGCCCAGTGGAATCACAACTTTAAAACTGGAATCGAAATCTGTTTGCTATTTGTGTTTTTTAACACACTTACAGGTATACTGGAGGGTATTCCACACCCCCCAGACCCCCCGGTTGTAAAAACTGAAAACTTGCATATATGTAGATGTTCTGTGTGATTGCTTTATTTTTGCTGAGATAAATAGCAAAAATAAGTGAAAAAATTAAGCAGAAAAACGGAAAATTCGATCATCTTTAATGATTTTTTTTACAATTTCGGGGGACAGATCTACTCCCAAATCACCTTTCTTGCTATAAATATTAACTTTTCACCTTTCAAGTTTATCAGAAAAAATGTAAAGGCTAAAATAATTGTTAAAAAAAATATAAAAATAGATAGGGGGAAGCATCCCCCGATAGCGGTGGATGATGGAGGAAAACTAAGGTCATATTCTAATTCAGGAGGTTAATTTACGTACGAATCCGGAGGAATGGTATCAGGACTCGAAAAAAAAATTTTATTTGCAGACCTGTGTTATCATTAGGGGACGTTCGTTAATTACGTGGGCGTTTAAGGGAGGAGGAGATCAAGGAGTCTCTACTTATTTAACTTTACCAATTAAATCAAATAAAATATGAATTAAAACACAATTCGTGACTTCTCGTTTAGCGTTTTCTTCTTTTTATTCAAAATTTAATATTTTATAGAAAATTAAATTAAAAACGCTCAATTTTAGAGCCTTCTGAATTTTGGCGCTGGGTGCGGCCCTGAGTGATGTCATAGTTTAGTCTTATAAAAGAGTACTGATGAATTGCATTAATTTGAAATTGCAACTAGAAAATGTCCGAAGAGCCGGAATGTCCGGATTACAGAGTGTCCAGAATAAAGTGTGTCCGGATAAGCGAGGCTGTACTGTATTTGTTTTTATTTTTAAGTACTTCTTTAATTTATCGAAGTATATATTTAAAAATAAAAAAAAATGAAATTGTAAAAAGCTATATTAATATTCAATAATTATTCCACTGCCACTACTCTTAATATTCCATTCACACAATTTGACTTTATTACAGTAATTTTATGTTTGTTACTAATATTATAAATAATGTGAAAATTCTTTCTTTCTTTTCTGTCTTTACAATAAATATCATTATTTTTTATGTTTTATTTTTTTTGTATGACTGGTACTCCGCAGAGCTCTGACAAATATAAAATCCATGTGAATATTAATTTTAAATGGCAAATATTAAATGTAAGTAAATTTGTATTGTTCATGACTACTACATGCACAAGTGACAAATACATTTTTTCGTATAGCATATATTATTATTTATTCTTGTATACGTAAAAATAATGCAAATATCAGTAGCGGGATAATTTCAATACATTTCAAAAGCTTGTTTACGGCCTTAATTGCGAAAATAATTACTACATAACTCAATGTCAAACCTTTAAAAAGTCGAAAAAAAAGAGATTAAAACCGCATTTTAATCTGAAAAAATTTTTTCAAAAAATAAAAACAATCAAGATCGGTATTGAGTTCAAATTTTATCTTATAAAAAGCTATATTTTTAGAATTGTATTGAGGCATTGACGTAACTTATCTTTTCAAATTTTATTAATGGTCATGGAAATCCCATTATACTAGGTGAGTTACCGTTCATTCCTAGTGTTTGACGCAATGATAATACATTATTAAAGCTATTACGCTACTACTAGAGTTCACAATAAAATATTGAAGAAATTCTAAATAAATAATTATTTTAAAATAAAAAAAAATTATCAATTACCTCTTTTTACTTAATTCTTGAAATTAGATGCTCAAAATATTTATATCTCTCCCCTAGCCCTTTGATGAAAGAAAAACAACCCAATAAATGCTGACTATTTTAAATATAAATCTTTATTTTCAGTTAAATGAGCAAGGCTCTCCCGTCCTTATAGCAAGACCACCTCTCTAATAGATTCGTCCTAATATTGTTAATACATAAAGCAGAAGTTTGCGTATTTGCTGACATCAAGTTGGCATTTTCCAAGAATTTTCGCTATAATAGCTTTAATCTCAATAATCAATGAAAATATGTAAACATCCTTCACATTATTTAAGTGTAAAAATAGAAATTAAAAAACTAAGCAGGTAATCTTGAAAATAATGGAAATTGATGCTATTGTAGAAAAATCTTGTATGTAAATTCGAGTGTGGCATTGCGGTTTCCTCTCAATTCTCTGACCATCGGCAATGATTTATTTCGCACTTTCAGTATAGGTACACAAAAATTTACTTATTTCTATTTTTATGAAATAATCAAATAAATAATAAAAATTGTAAGCCTTATGATGCCTAAAATTTCTTTCTTTTTTTGTATAATAATTGCAAACTGAAATTTTTAACCAGTTCAATAAATTTTCAGCTTTCTCTCATAGCTGCTATATTTTTGGTATATTTTTATAAAGTAGGTTCCTAAAACTAAATTTAAATAAAGCGACACAAATTTTCTGACCTCAAGACAAATTTCACCAATTAAATACACCAATATACTACATAGTACTCTTAACGGATATAAATCTATTGAATGAATGTATGACGGTCTTCGATGGTAGAAATTTGGAATATACTGGCGTCACAAAATTACTGGTATTCCACTCCCAGAAGCTAGTTTAAATCTTCAAAACAACAAAACAGGTGTTGACTATCAATACAGTTGAAAGTTGAATTGTAGTTAACGGGGTGGTTTTACTCAACCTTCCTTGTGGTCCACAGTTCAATGTTGGATTGTAGATCCGGCTTGACCAGGAATAAAACTGCGGTTTTTTAGGCTCTTGGTTTATGCTTGTTATGCTAACAAAACGTGAGCTACTGACGTGCTGCAACAGTAATCCTTCCGGTACGATTTTGTTTAGCTATAAACACTATCATTATAATAATTCAATTGCACCATGACCTTAGTCGTTATAATGTTGCAAATGCACCTAAACCTAAATTTTCCATTGCAAAAAATACTACTATATTTAGTTTTGTAATTCACACCATGATGCATACAATTGTTTAAAAACTCATGATAATTGTTTTGCAAATATAGTAGCATCATTATAATATCTACGTAGCAAAAATTAAAAACCCCCCAAATTTTTAATACAATGGTAAGATCAAACATTTTAAATTACTTTAGTTAATTTAAATCAACGACAATCGTCAATGTAACACAATAATATAATACTTATGATTATTCAAAAAAAAAACTTTTATTCTCGCATATTTGTGCAAAATAAAATTTAAAAAAATTGATTTTATTTAGACATCACACAAATACAATTTTAATTAAGGTACAAAAATTAAAAAAGTCCAATACCAATATCACACACATTCAAGGTTTCTTTTTTTACAATAACAAAAAGTTGGTATTCCCGAGTTCAAGGCAGCACCGGCGCGATTACCTACTGAATTTTGTCCATTAAGAATTAAGTTGACTTGTTCTTTAAAATGAATACAAGTTTAAGTTAAGTCAGTTTTTATAATAATTGTTATCCACATTTTAATGATCATGTACTTTGTGGACCTACACGATTCAATTCTGTTTATAAAAATTGGATTTTCCCAGTTTCTGAAGCTATCAGAGTTAATGGATTTGATTTTTTTTCTCAATTTTGCTCCCCCATTAATTTAATTAAATTTGATATATTGAATAAATCTTCATTTAATTTAAATGTCTGTTTAATCTTTAAATAAGATTGGCTCAATCGGCCCTTAATTCACACAAACACTTACTCCTTTAAAACTATCTTGATTATTTATTTTATATCTGGACAAACTAAAACTATACGAAGAAGTGTTATTCCGTAATGACGCGTTTACAGTCGATTCAATTATCTCAATTTTTACTTTGTCGCAAGAAAAGTAGATTTGCAAGTAAGTATAAACAATAATCATACAATTAAAAAGGTGTAATAATATAACATTAAATGTCCTGACAATGTTCAATGAGTTTTCGTGTAAAATACAAAGCAATTATTCGATGTACTTAAATTTCGGTTTTCAGTGAATATATTGTGATTTAAACTGCTCAACTGATCAAAGAATCATCAGAGTTGAACTTGGTGTTGTGGATTTGAATCGTTATAAAAGTTAAATAATCAACAAAATAATGAAGGTTAGTTTTGAATTTTTGAAGTTTGTATAATAAAATAAAACGCAAATTATGTTATAGGCTGTTGTGGTGTTTTTTGTCCTGTGGATTTGTGTTTTGGTTAATACTTCTCCACTTCTAAATCAAATGGTAGATAAAGTGGTTGATAATCCTCTTACAAATGAAAAGAGTGCCTCTGAAGATTTACTGGATACTGCCGAATCATCTAATCCACGTCCATGTGGCAGATATGGTTGTGGTGGCGGACATCGACAACGTCGTCGTCATTATCATATTAGTGGATGTGGCGGCGGAGGTTGTGGCGGCGGCGGCGGCGGATGTGGCGGCGGAGGATGGGGTGGCGGAGGATGTGGTGGTGGATGCAGATATGGAAAATGATTGCTTATCGTAGAAG
Organism: Cantharis flavilabris; assembly: GCA_949152465.1. NCBI lineage: Eukaryota > Metazoa > Arthropoda > Insecta > Coleoptera > Cantharidae > Cantharis > Cantharis flavilabris. The sequence goes on from OX424435.1 coordinate 91,242,966, forward strand.
AAATTTAATCAAGATGATTTTTTTCTAAATTAATCTCTAAACCAACTACATTTTATTATCTCAAAATACAAAATAATTGTTAATAATTTATTAATTTATTTAAACCTATTATTTTATTTGCTTTGTTTTATTAACTTGATATAGTTAAAAATATTTATGCTAAATAAATATGCCACCCTTAAAAATGTACCACCCGGGGAGGTCTACCCCCTAAGTATAATGTTAAATAAAACTATCCATAGTATCGGACAGAAAAATAAAATAATTTTTAGCAAAAGCGGAAAAGTACAGCGCAACAAACAAGAAGAATAAAAAATAAAAAATTAAAAATCAAGTATATTACACAAACAAAAGTCACTGTGCCATCCTAGTATTATTGACAATTTTGCTTCGGTTTGTCAGTAATTCAAACTCATCAGGCGGCAAAGGATAACTTTTCGTCCTAATTACATAAAACACTGGATGCAGGGCAACATGCAAAAATTCAAGAAATTATTTATGGTGTTAGGTTTATGCAATCCACTATACACACAAATTAACTGTTGCCTATGTAGCAATACTTTTATTATTTTACATATTTTTTTTATAAATGAATAATAATAATTTATTATCAGTAGCGTAGTAAGAGAGAGGCAGATTACCTCTAGTGGATCCATAAATTATTAACACAATCCTATATTAGCAATGTAAATTGTACTTTTCGAAGACTTTTCTGTCATATAAATTATAAAAATCGATTTTACAGTAAAAGTTTTTAAACGTTTTTTGTTGCAAATTTCATTACCTTCATTTTTGTGTATATACATTTTTCTACGTTGTCGCACTGTGTCTGAGTGACAGCGACTTTAAAGAATTAAGAAATTTTATTAAATTTTTTCCAGTCTTCTTGAAGTTACTGTCGCTCAGAAACTGTGCGACAAAATAGAAAAATGTATATAAACAAAATTAAAGGGAGTACAATTTGCAACAAACAATGTTCAATAGGTTGCTATAAAATTGATTTTTATATAAGAAGAAATCTTCAAAAGATACAATTTACATTACTACCATAAGAGTATTAATAAATTCTGAAGTCACTGTAGGTATAACTGCAATTAATATAAAATGTTAAATAATTTATTTCATTAATAAATTTTGATTAATTAAATTAATAATAAACAACTACTAAAATGTTCTTGGTAAAAAAATATGTAACAAGAGGGGTTTGAACTGCCAACCCCCCCTTGCGCACGGGAATGGTTTAAGTGCATATTTAGCGGTATTTTACTTCAAATAGCACATTTGTTTATATTTGCATCTATTTTGCATAATTTAGCAAACCACACACTAAAATTTTTGTTATTGCAATAGTGGAAACGGTTTCAACTATATCTGATATCTTATTTTGTTTTATTCGGGGATAGGGGGGTCATGACAATTTCTTTAATTTAATTTCAAAATATTTGAAAAAAGTTTAAATAAAATTTTTTTAAATATAAAATAAACATAATCTCTTCGTTAATCTCTTCATTAATCTCACTGTTAACTTAAAATACAGTGGCGGATTTAGAGGGATGCTGACAAAGCTGGCATCGGGCTCCCTTCATTGAAAGCTCCAAAGAGTCCCCCAAGACCTTACTCATTATTTTATAGAATTTAATTTGTTTTCTCCTTTTATGAGCTTCAGTTACCTTTCTTTTGTTGTTTAGATAATCTATAAAATAATCGGTTGGTGTGTGGTTTAGATAGTGTAACTCGATATTAACCATATCAAAATTTTAGAAAACCCACACACTTGTTAGAACTGAAATGGTTTTAAGTTATCACAAAAAAATACACTGTAAGTATAAAATGTCGCAAATGTTTTCATCATACTATGGCATCATCCGGCGATGAACAAGAAAAAAATTGGTTATGTAAACATCGCATAACTTTCCCCATTTAATATAATTAATTTGGGTATGAAAAATGGTGGTCCAAAAGTAATTGACACTTAAACTTTCTTATTTTCTTGATCATTTCTACAATTATCAACGATATTTTACCATTTTCATCTGGCCTTTAAGTTTAAACTATGATGCACATTTATGCCAAATTAAATTTGCCTGTGCAATTGATACAATTTCTTTTCATATCCTAACCACATGCAGACAGACAGACATACAGACGAACATCCAACTAAAATTCATCAAAAACTTATGCAGACATGATAAGAAACATTTTAATAGCAAAATTTAAATTTCTGAGTGGATTACTCAGAAGTAATCAGAAGTGGAGTGGATTTGGGGAAAGTAAAGAATTAAGGAGAATCCGTTTAAATGTTTTTCGGGGTGGTAGAAGCAGGTATTTTGAAAAGAGAAGAGAGTTTTTGGAAAAGTAATTTAATAAGAGTAAGGGGGGCGAGAGTAAATTATTTTTTTTAAATTCTAGTTTTTTACTTTTTGCCTCCACATATAAAATGTCGTATCCTCCCAGTTTGTGATTAATGTCTAATATGCTTAATTTGGGATCGCGTGTGTTTGTTAAATCGTGTTTTGAAAGATCTACCCGTATGACCAATATATTTTTGAGAGCATTTGCAAGAGAGCTCATCGTGAGCTTAGAGCTAAAACAATTGGATGCGAATCATACCCAACAAAGCTCTTGCAAAACCAGATAATTACATTATCACTAATAAACTTTTTGTAGAGATATTTAGTTTCGACGAAGTCCATTTTTACAACTCTCAATACTGCAAAAATAAGTTAAGTGCAGTTAGTTTGTTTTATACTATAATAATTACATGTTCGAGAAGTAGTTCATGTAGTAGTTGAATGCAAAAACCAGATAAGTGCTACTTAGCTTCTTTTGTTTATAAGCTAACTGTCGAACAACAGTTTTTGGAGAGTGGGCCCAAAATTATAAGGGAGTTAACTGAACCATGTTTGATAATTTTACGTAGCAAAACAAGATAAGTCTTTTACATTCCGAATTTTACATTATCACTGAACATTAAAGTCGTGTTTTCTCATAACTATCATTTTGGAGTAATCTTGTTTTAGCTCTAAGCCCACGTCATAAACTCCCGATTAGTCAAAGTATCGGACATTTTTCGTAACAAATATATTTTTTATACTTATAAAATTATATTTAATTTCATTTTTTGATATGTAAGATTAAAATTTTTTCTTATCTATTACATACCATTATTTTTATATTAGACAAACGACAACCCCCTCCCCAATAATATCCTACCAGGGGCCTCTAAAATCTAATTAGCATCGGGCCCCAAAAAGTCACCATCGACTACTGGTAAAATAGATAGCAAACATTCTTTTGACCTACTTGGAACTGGCTTCTCATTGGGTAATAATTAATCTTACGTAAGATTAGGGGGGGGGGAGGTATATATTTTCTTATTTTTTCTTGAGAAAAAAAAGTGAGAGAGAGTCTAAAAGTAGGGAAAGTAGGTAATTTTCCTAATAACTTTTTTGTCACAGCAAAAATGCACTAAATTTCTTATAATTTGAAAAATTTCTTAATTTTTGTTGTTAAATATTTCTTGACTTTAGCTAGATCTGCCTTTAATTTCAATTTGGACCGAACTATGTAAAGAAAAAATGATTAGTTTTTTGTATCTATTCAAGTTTATTTCAATTAAAATTAAAAACAATGACATCTCTGTGGTTAAATATGCTTCAGTGACATTTTGATGTTGAGGTATTAAATAATATTTTAGGTGTAAGAACTTTCCCTGCAATACATTTTAAAGAATAAAAAGTAGAATAAATTTTTTGTGAATATTACATTATTCTTTTAATTTTTAAAGCAAATTATATATTTTCAATATAAAATAAAAATTATAATTTTCTAAAGGTGCAGTCACACCGTAGCCATCGTCAAACGCCAACCAAAATGCAATCAACAAAAATACTTCATTTCTTATTTGATTTGTTATCCAGCATTTTGATGCATATTGCAGTTTTTAACACTGAATTTAGTGCTTAATTTGAAATTTTAGAGCTTTCACCTAAGTATTTACAGGTATTTTAGCGCCTAGAAATCCGATCCCCATTAATATAATTTTCCATATTTCAACTTTAGCTACGATTGGTATTCGATGCACTATTCACTAAACAAAAACCAAGCAGAGGTCAAAACTTTTTAGCGAAATTCTCCTAAAATAGATGACATTGAACAACCAATTTCAGAAAAATTTGGGTGGGAGTGTTGTTCAAACACTCAAATGCATTTATCTGTTAATTTTCAGTATTTCTGAATTTTTTGCAAACTTCCAGCATTAACTAGAGCTATTAACACTAGCGTACCTAGGGGGGGGGGGCGTACCGCCCCGGGCGGTACAAAAATATTTTTATAAAACTAAAAAAAATTATAAAAAAATAAATTCTTTTTATAAAAAAATATTTATAAAAAATTAGGACGGGGGAATAGGGGGCGGCAAATTTTAAGACCGCTCGGGGCGGCAAAAGCTCTAGGTACGCCAGTGGCTATTAATAGTAAGTTAGGTATTAACTTCTGTTGTTTTTGCGAATTAATTGGAAAATTTTGTAATAAAGAGTAAAATTTTTCACTATTTGCATATAAGCTTTTAAAATTCCTTACAAGCTAACATAAAAATAAAAATAGCGTATGACCTTTAGGAAAAATTGTTCTTCTCAATAATAAGTCACGTTTTTTTATCTTCGACTCGTAATAATATGGTACCTGTTAATTATGAACAAAAAACAAAAATTTACCAAAATAATTACCAAAATATTTTTAAAAAAAGTACTTTAAATAATAATATTTAAAATCAGAAACTAAAAATTTAATTCTGAAAAGTTTTTAAAAACTCTATAAGAGAATAAAATTTTGTAAATTCGGGGTAATTTAATTGTTTTATATATAGATATAGTAACAGACAGACTTGATCAGATATTAATAAGCAAAGACGGGAAATACCTGTCGGTCACTTTCAACAACAATTAAATATAGAATTAATAAATGCATTAAAGTTCATGTTTTTATTGTAAGGAAAACAAGCTTTCAAAATGCAAAGATTAAACTGGCTTAGTTATTAATTTGGGAAAATTTAATAACAAATAATTGAAACTTGTTCTTGAATTTTCGTTTGAATTGTTAATCAAGAATGGAATATATTAGCAAATTAAGTAGCCTGATTCCCAATTAGCGTTTTCACTCGGTCACTACCCTAAAAAAAAAACTTTTATGCAAGTTATTGTTTTATTTTTCCACACAAATATATACACACTAGTATACTCATAAAAATTTACATTGATATTTTTAATTAAAAAAACATTTTATCTTCCATATCCCCATCCTCCTCCATGACCCCAACCGCCATGATGATGATGATGATGTCCTCCCCATCCTCCATGATGATGGTGTCCTCCCCATCCTCCATGGCCCCATCCTCTATGACCCCAACCACCTCCGTAGCCACCCCATGCAGATTCTGCACCACTTAAAGTTTCTAATTCAGCATCATCATGGTGAACTTGAATTGCACCTGGTGATAAATTTTCCGCTGGGTAGGCCAATGCCAAAACCATCAAGAAACCGGAAAATAAGAATATTTCCTGAAAAATTTATTTTATTTAAATTAAATATGTAAAAACATAAAAATTAATTATTTTATTTAATTAACGTTAATTTTACTGCCGTCTCTAAAGCAAAGCAATTTATTACTTTTGTAAAAATGAATCATGAATTTGTGTAATTAATATTAAAATATTAAAATTGTAGTTAACAGCTAAGTAAAGGATGAAACTTTTATTTTTCTTATAACCATTGTTGCCGAAACCTTATGAAAAATATTTAATTTTTGCTCTACACTCTTTCAAGTTAAATTTAAAAAAATTCTTTTTCTTCAAAAAATCATTTTGATTAAATAATAAAATCAAAAAAATTAACTAAATTAAACATTTTGGTTGCGCGAATACAGCGCAACCGCTATAAACCAAATTAAAAATTTTTCTTTGATTTCAACAAATTCTTGTTGGATCGAAAATATTTTATTTAAATTAAACAAAATTAATCTGTTTTAAAAAAATTATTTTAATCCAAAAAACAGTAGCTCAAAATATAATAAAAAAACTGAAAACTAAAAAAAAAAACAATGAAAATGAATTCAAAATGCAAAAATTAAAGTAGTTTGGTTGATAATTTTGAAAAGTTTAACTAATCAAAATTAAAATTTTAATATAAAATATAAACCTACCTTCCACATGTTAATGTCGTAGCGAAGTCAGAAAAAAACTATATAACAAATAATTAAACTTCTCCCTCGAATTCTCGTTTGAACTTAAATTGCAAAATCTTGTCAAAGCTTTTATATGATCTATCGCCAAGACACCTGAACTTGTTTGTATAAAATTACCTCCCTTGTGATTGGATTTTCCTACTTTCTTCTATACGCCCACAAATATAATTTAATTTAAAAACGTAATTTACTATTTGTGATGACGAAGATTGGCATATATTTGCTGGTTCATGTAAATTACAATTTCGAGGTAAAATCAGAAAAACACTGTTTAGTTGTTTTATATTGAAATTCGCTAAACTTTTTGTTAACATAATTAGAGAATCTTGAATAATGTATGATAGTAATCAACAATTAGAAATATGAATAGCTGTGATGAAGAATAAAAAAAAATACCATTTATCTTAAATTATCCGTTTCTGTAACATAAGTTTTTTTTTAATTATTAACATCTATCTAGGTACCTACTTATAGAATACAAACAATAAAGTTATTTTAAGTAATTACTAATTAACTATTAATACGTTGTTATTCAAAAAAATGTATAAGAGTAAGTTATAAACAAAGCAAAGTATAATTATGTAGACATAGTACATATTATAGAGAAGTCGTAAAGTTTATTTTCCGCCATTGACAATTTTTTATTACACTTTTTTGTGAAGTGTTCGTCGATGTGGAAATTTTTTAAATTGCAACTTAGGTTTTTCTTCACAGATTGAAATTGATATTCGCAATAATAAAAAATGGGTTTGCTCTTTCAACAAAAACGTAACTCAACAAAAAATATTTTGCTGGTTTAACACAAAACTATTTGATCCACCTAATATTTTTGTTTCCAGCACCTAATTATTTTTGCTAAGCAAATAAACTTTGTTGAGACAATTTTATTGCGTAAGTATGCAATTCTACTATTTAACATTCTGTTTTGAGAGTTTTACAATTTATTTATATCTACTAAATACCGCGCAATTTGCCTAAATTTCTTATTTTTTGTTGTTGTTATAACTACACCAATAAGTCATTTATCTGAGTGTGATTAGTAATTACAATATTTTCATTTTTGAGATTTTTGTAATTTTTGAAAAATGTTTGCTATATTTCAGAACATCAGCATCTTAGAACTTATTTTCTTGATGTAAAGTCAAATTCTTTTACCGCTTTTGCTTTAAATTCTAATTTTACAAAAAAAAATTTATCACAAAAACAAACTTGGGACAAAAAGATTTCTTGATGCGGCTCTGACTATGCCGGATCTAGTCAAAGTTGGTGTTTGTTAGTGGTTTGCTTTATTTGTTTCTTTTAGTATTTTGTTGATGATTTGATAACAAAAAATAAATGAATTTTATAATTGAATAAATTCTATTTTTACACCCGTGCTTTAGAAAATATTGTTCATAATAATAAACAAAACTTTTTCTTTGAAAGCTGAATGATGGTTTAGCAGCTCAAACATGCAATTTAAAAGTGTTTTTATTTTTTATATTTTTAATTTATTTATTTATTATATAAATTATATATAATGCGACGAAACACGTATGGCGTATAAATCCAGCAGACGTGGGAGACTTCCACGGTCCTAAAATCGAATTTGAGCTGTTAAATAAAAATAAATAAATCAAAGTAAAATTTGTAAAACTTTAATTCAAGAAAAACTTTACAATCCGAAATATATAAAAATATAACAAATCAAATTTTATAGTTAAACAAACAAGCGAAAATTATAAACCAAAAATGTGTATAAACAAAAATATTGCCAACAGTGCGCGCGTGCGGACGAACTTTTGATAAAAAATCGCGTTATCAAATAACACGCTTAAATTTGAAAAATTAAAAGAAAAAAAATTAATTGTCTGGGCAACAGATGTATAAAAGATAACAAGATAAATAATTTAGTTTGCGACGGAATCCCAACGAGGAAGGTCGTTTTTTTGAGTTCGTGATTGAACCCCAAAAAGGGAAAATCCTATGGAGTTAATCATAGCTCTTGAAAGGGATTGTGTGCATGTGTGTGCTTGGAAACAACCATAGCATACACCAAGTAAATCAAAATTAAAATATTTCGATCCAAGAAGAATAAATTAAATTTTTGGACGAGAACCAGCGGCCCATAATCTGGAACAACAATTTGGAACTGGAATAGAAAATCATTTTTGAACTGAAAAGGACAGTTCTTCTTTAACGTGGGAGACAGAAGAGGTACCCAAAACCCATTTAAAATCACCACAAGGACAGAAGCTCAGGTTTGCATAAAAATAACTTTTAAAGTGCTCGCGATTTAAGAGGAATCTTATTCGGTTCGGAATAACGATGCGTCACTGCCAATATTTGTAAATCAAAGATAAATTTTGTAATTCAATTGTTTTGTTTAATAAAAATAAAATTTCCATTCATTCAATAAGTGGGATAATTTTTTTGAATTAAAGAGATTTAATGAGTCACATCCATTAAATATTTTACTACCTTACCTCAAAGAGTTCAAAATAGAGAAAGTATACACGAATTTAGGTTCTTCACCGAGTCGTAGCAATAAATTATATAAATAAATATTATCCTGAAATAAAATTGCACAGCATTCGCCAGCCAATATTTTTCACGAGCACTTCTAATTTATTTGCCGCTCCAGTCAGGGGTGGCCAACTTCATTGTATATACGATCGACTATGTTTCTTAAATTTTTTCGCGATCTACCTATTAAAATCTTAATATATAATATAATATTAATATTATATTTGCATATCAGGGTTCCCACTAAATTTTCCAAATCAAATTCCCTATTCCCTGGCTTTTCCAGGTTTTTCCTAACAAAGAATAAAACATTTCCCTGACATTTTGATAAATTGGAAGATAAAAATGTAAAAAAATCTTAATTTTAATTTAATTTAATTTAATTAAAATTAATAATTTTTTTTAAATTTCAAAATTAAAAATATTTCATTTTTAGATAAAAAAATTAATTTTTAAATAAAAAAAATTCAATTTTATTGAATTTATTATTTATAGTTATTTATTATTTTTAGTATTTAAAGTGAATAAAAAACTTTTGATTAAATTGTTTTTCCTGACTGATAATAATTTAATTTCCCGGACTTGGCACTAAAAATGGGAAATTCCCTGACCTTTTCCTGACAAAATTAGGAAAATTTTAAATTCCTTTACTTTTCCAGACAAGTGGGAACCCTGCATATAAATAATACTGGAATGATATTTATTAAGGTAAAAGTAGACCAGAAAACATATTTTCTTAGCTTACTACGATGAGGAAAGCACAGACCCAATACACCAGATTTTTTTTGACATTTTCTTGGATTTTTGTAGATTTCGCCGGATTTTCTAAAATTTCTCTAGATTTCCAAAATTTGCTTGGATTTTTCTTTGCATTGTTTCATAATTTCTTTTTAAAAAAGTTGAAAAGCAAGATTTTCTGAAATTTCTAAGATTTCCTTAAATTTTCTTAGATTTTCTCAGATTTCACTTCACTTGTACGATAAATTTCCTCAGCGATTTCCTTCTCGGTTTATTATGAATCACGACTAGTGTCAGCAGCTATGATCGACTAAAAATTGTTCGCGATCGACCTGTTGGCCACCTCTGCTCTAGACTATATAGCCTACTAAGCTTATAAATAAATCTAAAAGATATTCACTAGTGTATGAACAAAGAGTGCCCTACTTTTACAAACATACTAAACCTTTGCTGTTTTACTGGAATTCAAGTAAAACAAAAACTTATGCAATCCACATGTATGTCATTTTTGTCCACGGCAGTGGTGTATTGAGAAAATGCTTTTGGGGGGACAGATTAAAAATTTTTAAAAATCTCGGTAATCCATTCAAGCGCGTCAGTTGTAACTAATCATAATACATAAAATCCCAGCACTCGTCTGCTGCTCCTGATACAACGTGTCATTTTTTGGGAAAAAAACACTCTGGTTGGTCGATGTTTTTACCAGTCAAAAAATATATAAATATATAATTAGATTAGGACTAAAAATATTTGTCCAATATTAATCCAAACCGCGAAATTTAAATTTTTAAGCAAAAATTAGTGAAGTTTGACCTTTGGCTAAAAAAATTATAACTCGGAAAGCATATTTATTTAATTACTTCTAATTACTTCTTCTAATTACTGCTCACGGAGTTTAGCAGCAACTTTCTGTATTACTTCGAAAGATAATTATAAAAATATTATAAAGTCAAAATTGAAAACGGGGGGTCTGGGGGGGTGTGGAACACCCTCCAGTACATATCGGCGGATTTCTACTTTTTTTGGAATACTTGGAGAAGATATAGTCCAGGGAAATTACGCTTTTCCCAGAAAATAAGTGGCGGAAATTGTTCTTGTGGTTCTAAATAAGAACTGAAAGTTCCCCATCGATCCGAGTGCCGCTAACAATTCTACGCGGGGTCAAAGGTTGTAAAAATAGGTTTTCTGCGAATATCTTTTTAGCCGTTACTTTTATGGAAAAAGTACAAGAGATCAAATTTGTAGCTCTCAAAATCGCCTATAAAAAATAGATTTTCTTTCCGATCTTTTTTCTGTGCAATTAACTGTTTCGACAATAATTCAATTCGTAGAGTCAGAATTTCTCAAAAATTTTCTCTTGAAATAAATACCTGGCGGAAATTCATATAAAGGCAGGGAGAATAAATTCATTCTTCGCGTTACTGCGAGAATAGTTCAAAAAATGTTACATAAAATCCACACATAAAATTCACTCAAGGACTTAAAAAACCCTCCAGTAACTTCTGAACATAATGCTGCAAGAATAGAATTTGCCCGAAAGTATATGAAACGGACAAACCAATGCAATCGGGTAATGTTTAGGTGAAAATAAGTTTAACTTAGACGGTCTAGATGAATTTCAGTACAATTCACACAATTTATACTATGAAAAGAGAGCGGGAACTTCAGTGGTGGTAGTGTAATGTTATGGGTAGCATTTTTCTCAAGTTTAACAATTAAATTGCCAAGGTTACCACGACAGATGAACTTTGAAAAGTATTTAGAAATATTAGACAGGCTTTTGGTGGAACGTCTTGAAGAATGGTGTGGCATGGACTTAACTTTTCAGCAAGATAATGCCGTTACACACATTTCTCGCAATATAAAACAATGGTTTGAAGATAAGACCATCAAAATTAAAATTTCGGACTTAAATTTAATTGAAAACATATTAGGGATCCTTGACAGACGTGTGTATGAAAATAGGAAACTATTTAACTCTATTGGTGAACTTAAAATAGCACTGAGGTTCATTTGGGACTTTTTGACACCAAATGAATTAAAAAAGCTAATTTCGTCAATGCCCAACCAATTTTTTTAATTTATTTGAAACAATGGAATTTTAACCAATTACTGAATAATTTATATGTTGAGGTTTGATGACTTTTTAGTATTAATTTTAATTTGCCTTTATATGAATTTCCTCTCTTCCTTGAAGAAAATGTGTATCAAAGTAAATTTCTTGCTGGAAAATTAAACAATTAATTTTTTCTATAATTATTAGTGGGCATTAAAATATCTTTAATAATATTGTGCAAAAAATTTAACAATATTGTAATCATTTAAATAAATTTGCTAAAATATCCCATTGCCTTTATGAGAATTTCCACTTCTGTAGTCACCACCTAATCCACATTGTTTTAAATCAATAACCATCCGTGGTTATACATTATCAACAATATATTGAACTGCAACACCTTCTTGAGATATTTTCAAGATTTTAAATAATCAGAATGATACAGAATGATGAAATGATAATAATTCACTGTATAACTGCCTTTTCAATTTCATTTGAATGGTTTTCTACTGCTTTTTGAAGGCATTATGACGATCATTTACTATTTTTTTCATTTTCTCATTCGTTTTTTTTTTCACATTTAAAAACAACATTTAGAAAACGCGCTTTGTACTATACCTCGAAGGTGGTGACAACAGGAGTATACATTTGAAGAGAAAATTTTTGTAAAATTCTGATTCTACAAATTGAATTATTGTCGAAACAGTTAATTGCACAGAAAAAAGATCTAAATAGTTTTTGTATGCAATTTTAAGAGCTACAAATTTGATCTCTTGTACTTTTTCCATAAATGTAACGGTTAAACAGATATTCTGAGAAAATCTATTTTTACAACCTTTGAGGAATTGTTAGATGCACTCGGATCGATGAGGAACTTTCAGTTCTTATTTAGAATTACAAAAACAAATTTTCTGCAAAAATTCAGCTTTCCGCCACTTATTTTCTAGAAACGCCTTTTTTTGATCTAATTTCCCTGGACTAATAAGGAATTTATAATTTTACAAATTTTGCCAGGAAAACCCTGGAAATTTGAATTTTTAACCAAAAATTAAGGAAATTTAAACCTTTGGCTAGAGAATATTAAAGCTTGGAAAAACATTTATTTAAGTGCCTTACTGCTCAGAGTTTAGTAGCAACTTTTACGTTACTTTGAAAGTTAACTGTCAAAATTATAGTCAAAAGTGTAAACCGAGGGGTCTGGGTTGAACACCCTCCAGTACATATAACAAAATTTCCAATCTTCTAGAATATACCTACAGAAGACAGAAAAATTATACAAATTTCGTCGGAAAAAGCTGGAAAATTTTTTGTTTTTGAGCAAAAGTGAAGAAAATTAAAACGTTCGCCTAAAGAAAATTAGAATTTGAGAAACTTATTGATTTTTATATAATAACAAAATATTTTAATTGCCCCACGGCACATCAAGTTTAGTAGCAGCTTTTTGCGTTACTTTAAAAATGTAGAAAAACAGGAATCAAATTAAATGTTTAAATATTATTATACCGCTGAAAAAGAGATCCACTGTCTAGCTGCCCATCCGCGGACGGACTTTCAGGTTAGTAAATAAATAAATAAATAAATAAAAATAATTTAAAGTTATTTAAACTTTGAATCTTCGTGGTAAATATTATTTTTATCATGGGGGGCTTTCGGGGTACAATCCAAGTCATCTTTGGGGGGGGGGGGTAACAACGCACAAGGATGTATGACACACAAGCATATAGGCTAATCTGTGACACTGGCTATAAGCAATAATTACAACATTCTATTACCTACGATAGAAATGATTTAGTGTGTTCTTGACAATCTCTCTACTGTTCAAATAAAAAAATAACTAAACTTGCAGCTGTGTAAATTCATAAACCAATGAAATGTTCCAGCATCTTGCATCCCATAACGCCGAAATTGCTAAATCTTGATTTTTACATTTAAACGTCTTCAAAAGCTGCAGTACCTTATATGTATATATTTGATGAAGGGAAGTCTCCATACATAGAAACGACAATTTGAAGACATGGACGGAGAATGAGACAGAGACATATTATAAGATGACTCTAAACAATAATATTGTATGTGGGAATGACTTGGTTGTGCAGTGACTACTTTTTTTTCTATCAAAGTCAGGGTCAAGTGAGTTCTACATAGAGAGAGAAAGTATATGTCGCTGAATTTCTGATTCCAACCTTTGAAAACGTAGTGCAAAATACTAAGCCTAGAGGTAGACTGAGTGGGAGTAGAAGGAATATCATAAATCCTACTCTGAATAAAAAATCAAGAGGCGCAAGGGTCTCCATCAGGGTCGTCTATTTCAGATTTAATATATTATGGGCAGAAAATCGAAACATCTAAATTTATATAAAGACTTCTAAACTTTTTTTTTTGGAAGGATTTATATTATTTATTTTAAACGAGTTCCAATTTCAAATTAAACCATGCTTTGCCAAAGCAAACAATAAAGCTGACTAAGAACTATAAAGGTTAGGAATCAAAGATAAGAGAGATTTCTATCCTCTCTAATCCTGTATTGAGAAAACCCAATAAGTTCATATCAAACAGTATTCTTATTACGGGGATTATGAAGATGCATGAAATGAACTACTAATTAATCTAAAACGTCAAATCAATCTATCTTTAAATGTGGTTTTCACATTATTTCCAAGTCAGGTTAAGGCAGCCATAGATATATAGGTCAGGTCAAATAGCTCGTTTGAGTGGCTATAATTGAAATATAAAGTAACAACATTATATTTTATAACAGAGTACTCTCCTTTATTTATCTACACATACATACAAGTATACACAAAAAAATATATATAGTTATTATTTAATAAAAAACAATATGTTTTATAATTAGGCCTCATTCTATACCAAGCCTTAGCCTGTTTGATGATGTTAACCATAATGATGACCATGGCCGTGCCCATGCCCGTGCCCATGACCATGTCCGTGTCCGTGTCCATGTCCATGACCATGACCATGGCCATATCCTCCATGTCCATGACCATAACCTCCCCACGCAGATTCTGCTCCAACTAATGTTTCAGCATTATCGTCTGCAACTGGAGAACTCAATGTCAAAGCCATCAGACAGGCGCAAAATAAGAAAATTTCCTGAAAAATTAAAGAATTTTATTAAAAACTAAATATATCAATATAAATATTAAATAATAAAATTAATTGTAAATTGCCTATAGTTTTATTTTAATTATTGTTCCATTAGTAAAATGTAATGCCATTTTCTATTTATATAAATTATTAATAAATACTAACTAATCAAAATTATTAAATTTGTGATTCCAAAATACACATGTGATTACTCAAAATTGAGTTCAAATCTAATTTTTGAAGTAAAATTGTAGGGATCTGTATCCTTTTTTACTTTTAAAAGTTTCTTTAGTTTTAACATTTTTTTCCAAAAATCAAATTGTTGGTAAATTTACAATTGATCTAGCTCACTATTTACTAATCAATACATTTCGCAATTATCGCAGCCGATAATTGCACTCGAGCTAGACATTGACAAAATTTACCATATAGGTATTTTAAAATAACAATAAATTCTTTTATTTCTTTTAAGTTATTTTAAAATTCCTACTGATATTGGTCCTTTAATAAGGTATTATTGATAATATTGTAATTCAACATATTAACATACCTTCCACATGTTTACAGCTCAACCAGTACGAGAAAACTACACAAAGAATAATTAAACTTGTCTTTGAGAAGAACCTTCGATTGAATTTGAAACTTACAATTTCGTCAAAGCTTTTATATGATCCATCAAATCAGCCATGTCTGGTGTTAAAAAATATACCTCACTACGATTAAGATTTCGTACTTTCCGATAAACGCCCACTGATTTAATTTCTATGAAAAACTTTGTTTGAATTTCATATTTATTGTTTTTTTTTACCTTAATAATATATTCAATAATTTATCATACAACGATAATAATCGTCGTAGTTGACAGTAGTAAACAAAATCATGGGTGATAAGTACAGGGTTATTCCAGGGAACATTTACTCTTTACTGGTATCATTAATTTATGTTAACTTATAATAATGGGAATGTACGTTTCTGGTTTTTTCGTTATAAATTGAAAATACTAGATAAACTGACATTCAATAATGAAAAACTTCATAAAATTAATTGACCGCAATTTGGAAAATTAACCAACTTATGATGCAATAGATCAAGGTATTAACTTAACATTTTTTATAGAAGAAACAACTTTTTTAGGTAATTGCAAAGAAATTGAAGCCGAGGTTTCGAAACTGTGTTCGGGGGATGTAGCCAGGATTGGTTAAGTTAGCTTTTTTTATATGCTCTGTTGTTAGCGTTCAAGATTAAATTATTTGACCTTTTATTTAAATGTTAATTGAATTTTGTATAATAGCAACGTCTAATGTAATTGATAAAATAATTATTTGTCGGTCAAGCGGATTTTTGAATCAGCGGATAAGCTAATCAAAGGATAACATTGACTGTGGATAGTCTATACAACAGTATAATAGTACATGATTTGACAATCAGGAAGTCATAGATAAAGTGAAAACGCTTCTCTACTTAAAAATATTACATATAAATAAATAAATTTTCGGCCAAACCCATTTCTAATATAAATAAAGTAGTAAATTTTAATGGCTAACAATACTGTTGAGGTTAGTTAATTGGAGGTAATTTATCAAAGCTTTCTTGTTTGTTTGTGATCTATCGATTCTTAAAAGGATTACTTACATTTTTTTTTTATTTTAAAAATTCAATGTTTTATATATTATCAGATATCACAACTCGATGCTCTAGGTACTATTTAAAGGCAAATCTCTTTTTAGTTTAAAAAGATCTTTGAGCAAGTGTACTGTTGAGCAAAGATTGTTGATAATTAACGAATTTTTTGCATTCGTCCGCATGAGGCAAAAATTTTCATAGAGTTAACAGAACATTCACTAAAATTAAAATCAATAATAAACAGATTTTTTAGAACCCATCGCAAAGTCATAAAGTTACAGAATCATCCAGACACTAAATTATTATGGTTTCCAAAAGATACTTGTGTCCTTACGACGGTTCCAAATCCAGTAGTAGACACAAAGTTTGTGTATTATTAGAAAATTAGCAATAATTATTATATATATTGGCCTTGTGATAGAAGTTTAGAAGTTCATTACTCGACACATAAGTTTTTATTTGTTTAAGGATGAAATTCTCAGGATTTTTTGTTGGTATAATTAATTAATAAATTTTAAATAATGTATAAATAATATAATTAACAATTTTTATTAGATATGTATTAAAGGCTCGGTTAAAATAATATAATAAAGATTACTTATATATTTTACATAGAATAATTCCAACCCCCAAATAGATTCAAAAGAGCTTTCAGAAAAATCCTGTACCCACGTAAGTTTTCCCGGCTGATTCTAATTTGAAAAATTTCTTCCAGTATTCATTATATTATCTGAAAATTTTGTAACACCAAATATTAAAATTTCAACTCCATTTGCCCTTCCAATATTTGCAAATCCAAAATTGAATTATTTAAATTAAATTCCTATGAAATTTTCCATATAAAATGATAAGTTAAATGGTAAGCGACGTCCGTTCCTATCATACTTATTCACAACAAGTTTTCAAATTCCAAAATAATTTGTTGAAAATTATTTACATAAAATGATAAATCACCTTTATTTGCCAAAATTTACAACTCAAAATCAAAATCGTAAAAATTCAGGTGACTTTCGTCTCGACCTCTTCTGGAGTTACACTGACTGGGAGAGGTTTGATTTTTACACCTGCTTGCTTTAACCTTAACTAATTGAGTCAGGTTTCGGATACAGCTTGGTGCAGACGTTTTGGTGCAAGTACAGTTCGGTGCACAC
This sequence comes from Cantharis flavilabris, assembly GCA_949152465.1. Taxonomy (NCBI): domain Eukaryota; kingdom Metazoa; phylum Arthropoda; class Insecta; order Coleoptera; family Cantharidae; genus Cantharis; species Cantharis flavilabris. Next base: position 91,260,385 of record OX424435.1, read on the forward strand.
CCAGTTCGGCGTGACTACAATTCGACGTGAAGACGTTTTGGCGCGAATACAAACTCTTGGGGTTTAGAAAGTTTTTTCATTACATTTTTCTACTTTTTTTCCAAACTTTTCCAAACAAAAACTTATTTCTAATTTACAATTTAATAAAAACATAAATCCTTTTTTTTATAATCTTTTATCTTGCGCGAAAAATATGATTAATGAAATTTTTATTTACTTATTTAATAAAATTTGGTTTTCTTTCAATAATTATTATTTTACTAAAATTAGGATAATATCCAGATATGGCAATAATCTAATGCATATAAGAATGTGTAATGTAATAAAACAAGGCGCCGAACCGTACCCGCAGCATTCCCTGACTAATTGGCAGAAAAACCAGAGCATACTAAATATTTACAAAACTCAAAAGTAAAATTTTTTACAAATAATACAAAATTTTTAAATTAAAATATAAAATTCCAATGGAAAATTTTCGAACACGACAATAATATATTAAATTAAGGGCTATCCATTAATTACGTAAGAATTTGGGGGGAGGGGGGGGAGGTATCGAAAATCTTACAGACCCTTACGTGGGTGAGGGGAGGGTCCGACGTATTCCTTACGTAAGTTTAGTAAAATACTTTTTAAAAATTTATTACCAATGTTTTGTATTTACTTTTTTATGCAAATAATTAATCTTTATTAACTTTTATTTATATAAACATAAAATTTAATGTAAATTTTTGGATTTTTTGTATAATAAAAATATTATTGTTATTCATATTTTATAAAAAAAATAAGCGGAGGAAAGAGGACTCAACATTATGTTTGTTTAATAATCCATACGTAAGATGTAACGGGGGGGGGGCCAAAATCTTACGTACCCTTATGTGAGGGGGGAAGGGAGTCAAAAATTACAAAAATCGTCCTTAAGTAATTAATGGACAACCCCTTACGATTAATAATAATTATTATCATAATTATTTTTCATTAATTTAAAAAACATTTTTTAATTAATCAGCTGCATTTAATGGAAAAGGAATAGAGTAATTTAATGAAAACCATTTTATTGCATCATAAGAATATATTCTTATAAAAATCAATTACAATTGATTTGAAAACCTGATACATTAATAATATACAAAAATACTAAATATTATGTAAAACGAACTTGTGGTTTGTGAAGACACTACAGATCCTAAGTAAGATTATAATTATTATATTTAATCGTTTTCGGTGGATTCATGTCACTGGGACGTAACAATCGCCGGATTGCTATGCTAGCAATAATAAAATTATACCAAAACAGGTGTAGCCGAGAATTTTAACCTCCTTTTATTTTAGGTAAATATTCTCTGAGAAAATTTTACCTCCAGTAAAAAATGATTAGGGGGTAAAATTTCACTAGAGAATTTTTACAGGGAGGTAAATAAACTCAAAATATTTTTAATAAATTTTTACCCCCTTTAAGAAATTTTACAGGTAAATAAGAATTTTTATATCGGCTTCTGTAACAAATTCCATAATATTTTACTGCAAAATGCTAAAAGATCTTCCTCAGATATTTGAAGCATAAAATAGGATAATTTAAAAGTTTAACACATTTATTTAAAAATTACATTTTCTTATACACTTCTTTTTACCGAAACTACTACTTCAAAATTATTTGAATTTTTATGGTTCAAATATATTGCCATATTTTTGTAATTTGGTTCATCGGAAAGGTGCATTGAACTTGGAAACCTTCGCCATGCAGGATTTTTTGAAATTTGAGTAAACGAATATACCGAATGCTGAATGAGTTAGTCGAACATAGGAAATTAACTAGTAAAAACTTATTTATGCAAATTAATAATAATAATAATTAATAATAATAAGAGATAAAATGAAACACACAAAAATAATGCAGAAATATAAACTACGAATGATAAGAGCAATAGATTTCATCTAACTTTGACTTAAAAAGCCAAAAAATGCTTTTGAAATTGTTAACAGTTTCATTTATCGGACTGGCCATGAAAGCTTTCATGGTAATTATTTTGGAATTTATTACATGGCCAATGCGATAAATGAAAATTTTAACAATTTCGAAAGCATTTTTTGACCATTTAAGTAAAGGTTAGATCAAATCTAATGGTCTTATCATTTGTAGTTTATATTTCTGCATTGTTTTTGTGTCTTTCATTTTTTTCTCTTAAATAATTAAGGAAGCAGAAATTTGTATAAATAACCCGATATTTTGACTCCTATGAGTGCTGCAGTGAAAAGCATTTCAACATCTGTTGCCCAAATTGCTTACTTCCTTGTGCTGATCTTCACTTCCAGTAATGCATAAAGATATGCATCTAAAAAAACATTTACCGTCTACTTTGACGTCTATAACAATGTGAGTTGAATGGAGCAACGAATTTTTTGTTATTGCAAAGTCGGAATTCTTGTTGAAAGTCCAAGCTTCTCACAAAATCGTTTTTTCCATATATTATGTATGGGACTAAAACGAAATTCTTGAGATATATTGTCGCGCTAATGTTTTAAATTACTGATAAGATATCCTTTTTTCAAAGATTTTCCAACTTTCGACCGTAAAATGCAGTTGCCATTGCTCAGAAAAGGGGAAGTTCCCGCACCCTACTGTGTATTACTAATACTTTTACTATTTAACAAATAAATTATTAAAAATTAAAATTTTATTCTTCCAAAATCTGAGAAAGATATTTTAGCATCTCGTAATAAAATATAATCGAATTTGATATATAAAAAGTAATAAAAATTCTGATTTACCTATAAAATTTCTTAAGGAGGTAAAAATTCACTGAGGTTATTTTGAACTTTTTTAACCTCCGGTAAAAATTCTCTAGGGAAATTTTACCCTAGGGTAAAATTTCACTGGGGTCAATATTCCTGGTTACACCGGCACTGAAAAACAATACTAAATTCAAATTATTTATAATTGCAATAGTGCTTATAACATCATATCAGATTTAGAAACACTAGGATACCAATACAATGAAACACTAAACTTGATGATACATAGAGAAGTATGGAGAGCCGTTAAGTCAGCCAAGACCTACCCGGGGTAGTAGCGCTACGCAAGAAGAAGAAGAATAGTGGTTACGAAGTTTTTGCTCTAACTTTATACTTCCCACCCAGCGGCGGCTTGTCAGAAGAGGCAATGAAGGCTTAGCTTTTCCTGAAATTTTGGGATATTAAGATATTAAAAAACAGTAAAGTTGAACATATTGAAACTCGAAGAAGTCGATCGACTTAAGAAAAAACTATAGTAGGCATAGAGAGTTGAATAATATCCTGATGAGAGAATACAAAATTAAAAATTAGTAGCAAAGAAGTCCGAGGGCAGGACGTAGGAATAGACAAAGAAGTAGAAGATGTCAGAATAAATAGTAGGATAGCTGCAATATCAGATTAGCAAAAGTAGAAAGTAGAAAAAAGGAAGCTTTGCTTCTCTGAAATTCTCAACTTTTAAATTTTTTTAAAACGTTAAAGTTAAATTTTCGATCGTGAAATCTATCAAATGGTAGATACTCCTTCCATAATACATTTCCAAAGAGTAACTTAAGTCTAAGGTACCTGCCCCCAATAAGGCCTAGATAAGGGAGATTTGCAATAAAATGAGAAATATCCAGTTTAATGAATATGTTTTAATAAAAATCATATTTTTGGTACATTTTCTACAAAATATAAACGAAAAATGGTAACTTGTACCATAGACAAACACAAAATTAAATATTTTTAAAAACCTTGCCAGTAGGCTTTATTTTAATATGGTACCATAATTAGGCCTATGGCTTTAACATACTTAAGGTAGAATTGTTCTTCATTTTTCCAAATAGTTGTGTCTTTTTTAATCTTTTAATTTATTATGGTGAATTTCTTACCATTCATCTTTCCATTTTTCCAGTATTTTAGTAGTAGCCAGTATTTTTATTTTCTTGATCTTTTAATGTATGGATGTCTAAATTGTATTTGTTAAGGAGTTCGTTTAATGTGGTCGGTAAAGGTTTCTTTAATTTTGGAGTAGATCGATATAAAAATGTTAATTTTGGAGCAACGATTGTTGAAAAGTTTTGATGGTCTGGGTTTGAAATAATTTTAGCGTAATAATTTAATATGATCTCTTCTCTTCTAAATTTTTGAGGTAGTTTGCCCAATTGGTTGTAGAGACTTTCCAATGGTGTAGTTTTTAGTACTCCAGTAGCTGATCTTTTTGTTAATACTTGTTGATACATATTCTTTTAATAAATTTAATGCTTTTATAGGCATAAGCAAATTCTGCACAAATTTTATTTATTAGTAAAATTAAAGAAAGTACCAAATAACTCATCGTTGGGAATGTTCAATTTGTTTAAAACTTGATCCAATATGACTACGTCCTGAAGAGCATCGTGAGCTTTATCGCAATAATTTATGTTCAATTCTTTAGCAATATTTTCTAACTTGTACAATTTTTGTGTTACTTTTACCTATGTATTGAAGTATTTTTTTATTGTGATAGAATGGTTTGACTGTGACATTAGTTGCGTTTTAAAGAAATTGCCCTGGACGTATTTCTTGGCATAGAGGGGGCGTTTGATAACACGTCCTTCAACTCAATAGATAGCGCACTTTGAGTGATCAGAACAGAACAGCTTAGCGCTGAGGTGGGTGCCAAAACACGCAGGAATAAAAGACAACAAAAAAGCAGATGCCCTTGCTAAGGCTAAGAATATCGGACCGTAGAAAGGGTTATAAAGGAACTACTAAGTAAACAACATTTTGCGTACTGAAGGGACTTTTCGGGCCTGAGGCAATCGCGGAAGTTTATTGGTGGATCCTCCAATAACAAAAGAAAACTAGAAATCCTCAAGGTGAGTGGACCACAGCTGAGGAAGACAGTAAGACTACTTACAGAAAATTGCTGTCTGAACAGAAAATGCGGTATAGAGGAAGAGACTCCACACCACTTACTATGTGTGTGTTCAACCTTAGTCCTGTTGAGGCTACGACACTTTGGCTGGCCACATCTGACAACCGAGAAAATAATTCACTCGCCCATCAGCTATGTACTTAATTTTATTGAGGAAACAAAGCTGATGGAGTAAAACTTGGAACGCGGGATAAAATAAGCTTCGAGGTTTAGTGCAAGTGAGCAACTTTTTCAGCAATAATAATAATAGTTGCGCTCTATTTTCTATTTACTGAAAATCTAAGATAATCAAAGCTATGTTGAAGTGCAATTTGTTAAAACTGCTTTCTGTTTACGACGTAGCATCTAAGGGGAAATTAGAATCTTATGCTATTGCATGCGTTATCTAAGGTAATTCGATATGAACCTTACTTCCTAACTTTCATTGCTAAATTTACATGTCATATATCTGTCAAATTTTATAAAATTAGAGAATTGTATTTCAAATCTGTCAAACTGAAGTTAGATCCTATGGCGACGTTGCCTACTCTAAATACTGCGTAAATCAAACGAGACATTGAATATTTTTAACTCTCGCAGTACCGACAGTACTACCTTAAATAATAAAATTATACGAATAATATTATTTGATATTTGAAATCAATAAACACATAAATGCAACAACTAAACATTCTTTAAAAAAGAGTATTAATTACAACGCCTTGGGCACTCAAAATCATCGATTTCTGACCACGTGGCTCATTTAGGAGGCATCGGCCCGAATCACTAAAACTAACGCTCAATGATTTTATAATAAATAAGCCTACTAATTATTTACATTCGTAATATCTCAAAAGTACTGTAAAATACATTATAAAGCAAACAAACTTTGATACCATAGTAAGACTATGGTAAATTTAGTAGGCCTTAATAAGCGCACACCACTTTATGTAAGACAAACAAAATAAAAAATATTTAAACCGCGATACGATATTCAAATTTTTAAGATCATCGAATCATGTACTTATAAAGATAAAAATTTAATTTTATATGGCTAACTGTTGTATTACAAAAAATATTTACGATTTATTTGAACCGATTTTTATTATTTGGGGCTGCACGGTCTCACTTTATGATAAATGATGTAACACTGGGGGCTACAAATGGGATATTCAGCTCCCGCAAAATTTTAACAACTTCTACATGCAATAGGTGTCTGTAAGTGTGATATTGAGCGAGGGAGGTTATTTTAAGTACGTGTTTTGGTGTTTAGGCCTTATTAGGGTATAGGTCTTATTACGTGCAGGTACCTTACCGGAGAAGCAACATCTTTAACCTGGAACATATACAGGGTGGCCGTTTGAAAACGAAACAGACGGGAATGTGGCCAGCAGAATTTTTTTTTCAAAAAATGCAAAAACAAGTCAATTTTATTATCGAGGGAAACAACTGTTGCGACCAATGTCACTTCCGGATTGTTTCATCCCTTAGCGCTGTAATTACAACCCCTGAAATCTTAATAGGGATGATATTGCAAGTGACACTTCATTTGAAAGGTCTTGCTTCCCTGAGTTTAGTCCAATAATTTTTTAGAAGTTTTATCAATTATTCAACAAAAAAATTGAAGCTGAAAAAATGCAAAATAAATACGATACTTCAAGACATTTAAGAATAAAAAAGTGAAAAACGCTTGAACAGGTTGATTTTAATTTCAATGGGGCTACATTTACTACTTCCTTGCTCTGTTGACATTAAAATCAACCTGTCCAAGCGTTTTTCACTTTTTTATTCTTAAATGTCTTGAAATATCGTATTTATTTCGCATCTTTGCAGCTTCAATTTTGTTGTTGAATAATTGATAAAACTTCAAAAAAATTATTCCACTGAATTCAGAAAAGCAAGATCTTTCAAATGAGGTGTCACTTGCCATATCATCCCTATTAACATTTTAGGGGTTGTCTTCACAGTGCTAAGGGATGCTAAAACAATACGAGAGTGACATTGGTTGCAAAAGTTGTCCCCCTCGATAATAAAATTGACGTGTTTTTGCATTTTTTGTAAAAAAATTCTGCTGACCACAATCCGGTCTGTTTCGTTTTCAAACGGCCACCCTATATGTATTTTATTATTTTTATTTTGACGTTATTAAATAATTATTTGTGCAAATAGTCATGAAAGGCGACATTTTTCCGTACTAATGTGTGAGATAAAAAAAAATTAGTTAATCTATTACAGAATATTGCTTTGCAAATTATTTTTGTTTATATTTTGGTACTAAGGTAGGTAGCCGTTCTACCTGTAACGGATAAACACCGAGAATATTTATAATCATTTCTGAGCTTTGCACTTATATTCGCATGTGTAGAAAATTAAAGTACACTTTTGCGTGAAAAAATTAATTTTCCGCAGTAGGGCGAAAATAACTTACTCAAACCAATATGGAAAAGTTCAACTTTTTCACACAGTAATAGAAAAACTAAATTTTAATATTTTGAACTGCATAGTTAGCTACTTTGATAAAATTCAAGTTAAATATTGCAATGCTGGCAAGCGTAACAGAAATTTTAAGTTATATTTTTTATAATAATTTGGATATGCACAAATAATAATTTAAGTATTTTACGCTCATTGCATCTTTTGAAAATATGTAAAATTGTAAAAAATATGCAAATTTTAAAAGCAAATTAATAAAAATGTAAAGATTGTTTTTAAGATAACAATAATAATTATTATAATAATATCATATATTTCTAACAGGTTCTAAACATTCTGAGACTTTAACTCAAATTGACTGCTCATGAAGTCCACTCTCTCACCGTATGGCTATACTGGGTAATTACCCCAATAATTTACAACATCTCTTACAATATTACAACATGAAATGATATTATGTCCAAAGGTGGTCGAGGAATTATTATCTACATATAGGTTTAGTGTAAGACAAGGCTCTCCGCCAATACTTCCGTTGAACTTATATGTCCAAAATCATGAAAAGATCATAATGAGAAAAAATGTAAAGTGTCCTGATGCTTTTGTAGTGTTTAGACATTCATTTTTATTCTAAACATAAAATAATTTGAATAAACTCAACAACAAAGCAAATAAACCACAGTTTTCACTTGGGTGGAAAACCTTTATTATTGATGCCTTTCTCAAAATAGGATTATGAAGAGTAAGACTAATTTCGAATCACTTCTACTAACTAAGTATAAAAAAACTCAGAAATAATTTTGGGTTGCCACTTGTACATCAGACAAAGGACAATAAAACATAAAAGATTAAACCAAATTATAGATAGAAATTCTTCAAGCATGAAGAATTAGTCAAATTAAAAAACTAACAAATAATTGTACGTTTTGCTAATATTTTGCGAGAAATAATATATTATATTATATATTATGCGTTTAATTATGTAACACTTCGATAATTGACAGACCTTGTACAATAAATTAGCTACGCTTCAGATGTTCTTTAGATCTCTTTAAATTTAATCCAAATCGACAATAGTTAATTCGCAGACATATTGTTCGGTATCCAGGTTCTCCAGAGTCTAGAGTAGAACCCGAAATCAATCACCTCTATACAATTTGTTTTTAAATCATAAAAAAAACAAAAATACTTGGATTTTTTAATAATAAATTTTATTGTAAATTTTAGATTTTCTTTTGTTTCAAGAAACCCGTTTTTTGTTTGAAACAAAATACTTAAAAAAATTCTATAGTTTGGCTAATAATTATACCTATCGATGATCGATTTAAAAATAATTAATTTTTATTTTTATTATGTTTATAAAGTCGCAAATTTTTTGATACCAGAATACTTTTTCTAACCTTCAAATTTTAATTCATTTCGAGGTAAACAAGTTAACATTTTTATGCATTCATTATAAAATTATTTTAAAACTATGTATGGAACAAACCAGAAATAAAAATAGCCCAAATACGTATTTTCCACGTTTTTCTCTAGAATATAAATTATGTTCAATTAGTTGTTATAAACTTTACATTTAAACGCAGTAATTTAATTTGTAAACTAAATCATTAATTTATAATTCGATATAATATTAATAAACATATATTAAATCGCAGAGCAAATAAGCTCTAGCCTCTCCAGCCAGAAGTTGATGGTCTCCAGCCCACACTTGGTCCTAACCCTTTCCATCCACTGTAGCTTCCTAAATTTTGATTACCAACGCCATCATTTCTCCAACCACTGTATGGATTAAAAGAATCACCCACTAATCCCAGCTGATAGTTTCTATTTGCAAACGGTTCATTTGCTGAATAAGGAAGGTACACTACCGGATTTGGATTGAAAAGTCCAAACGTAGGATAAGCTACCGAAATCGTAATACAGTACAGGACGAATAAAATTACTTCCTAGAATAAAAAAAAATCTGCATAAAATGTTGGTCATTCAAAATTCAACAGAAAAATTTTTTTTAAGTTCGATGCTAACGTCATCACTACCGTCTTTATTGTTTATCAATTAAAAGTAAGTTATTCAAATTTGCATGACAAATTTATAATATGCGGTTAGGAATATTCCAAATTGCAATAAAAAATTAATTACCTTGTACATTATTGGAACTGTTGTTCATTAAATTATTCAACTTTTTCGTGCACCAATAACCCTTTAACTATTTTTTCTAGAAGCAGGCTGTTTATATATAGGCCTACGTTTTTTGTTTTTATTGCCTACATATTTGTTTTGTGTATTAGAAATCTATAGAAAAGAACATTGCCCTTTAAAATATAACGGGTTTTTTTCTAATGTAGCCTAAGAAATAATACATTGAGTTGATATGTAGATAAGATGCACCGTAGTGCAGCATGTTCAAGTTAATCAGGAATTTTAATTAGAATTTTTTTTTAATGGAAAAAAAAATATTAGTAAAATTTACAAATGAAATTAAAATTTAAGAACAGTAAGATTAGGTACTGTTTTTCTAACACGACAATGATCTAAAAAAAATTTTTAATGTGTTAATATGATCACAAACAACGAGATTTTATATTTCCTGTTTATTACTTTTTAAATTATAATGAACAATCAGGTGGGTACTCGTACAGCATTATCTCAACTTTATGGTTGAAAAATCCTAATTAATATTTTGGATTAGTCAACCTAAAATTGTTGTTATTCAGTTGTTCAAAATTCTTGTTAATTGGGTATCAGAGAAATATAATTTAAACATACAGACATACATTGATACTGTATAATCGGATTAACCCTGAAAAAGCCCAACGCCTCCCAAAATCTTTTAAGTTTTTTATTTGGTATTACCATAATAATAGTTCAAAAAAATATAATTTATTCTTGTAATAATTACAATCAACCCAATAATAAAAAAAAAAAAAGATTGTATTCTTGTAGTAGTTAATAGTAATTTAATAAATAATATTAGACGGTAGGTATCTATTTTATTTATTAACCTTGATTTTTTTCACTGGGTTAATATACTGCAAGTGCCAAAGCTGAAAAACAAATAATTGCATTAATGATTTGATCAGCATTCACATAATTATGTAAATAAGTTTAGTTTTTTAATTATTTAGGTATATTAAAATATTTCTTTCAATATTAATGTCACCAGTAATTGAGGGATTGTATAGGGAAATCCAATGCTCTTGATTCTTCTAACAAGGAAATCTTTAAAAATACATTTAAATTTTAAATATTATCTACTTATTTCATGTGCGTAGAATTTGCCAGCATTTGCAGTTATTTTACGTTGGTAATATTCAAAGAACCTGAAGTAACTGCAAATGGATCTTAATAATTGCAATTTGGGAAAACTATAAATTGTGAAAAGTCCTGGCCAAATTTATTATAATTTATGTATTGTATAAGATAATAGAACTTTAGCATCCTTCTCCCAAAGAAATCCTTCTAACAATAATTCCATGTTTTTTGATTTTGTTTGAACAGCATAACTATACATAAGATTAGTTCTTATTTTCTTTTATTTATACTTATACATTCGATGGCTAGAAAATAAGACGTACTTAATACTAGGAAAACATGTTTTCTTTCTATTTGACCTTCAAAAGAAGAAAATGTTTTCGATGACTGCTAATAATTTTGTTTACATAAATTGCACCAATTTATCCTTCAATAGAAGGTAAAATTTTTGTGTTTATGTTTATTAACAGTTAATTCTGAGAATTTGGTAAGTGACTATATAATTCACTCATTAAAACTTCGATGAAGTTTAAAAATCCCCAAATTAATTGCAATCAACAAGTTTGTTCTTGAGTAAGTACTTTACACTCCTTAATTACTCATTCTATGTAAATTCGCATGTGTACGGTATGAACTTGACCTCACTAGTTATTTACGAAATTTGTGCTAACAATAAATTTTTTTAACAAAAATAACTAAAAGAAACTGATTCATAAATGCAGCACGAGTAACTATTGTAACAGAGACCTACCAGGGTACCTGCACAGAGACCTTACAGGTTTTCCTGTTAGATACCTTACAGGTTTCTCTGTTGGATACCTTATTAGATATTAAGTCTCTCTGTTAAATTCATGCCTGGTCTCTCTGTTAGATACCTCCCAGGTTTCTGTCACAGATACCTACTAGGAAATTGTTGCAGGTGATTGACAGAGTTAACTTTTATCATAGGTTACACGTGTAAAAAAATATTCAATATAATTAAATTAATTCAAAATAATAAATTTTTTCAAAAATTTATTTTTCAATTTATTTTCTACTTGGAGTGTGCTATAATTTCGTGTTGAATTTTACAATTTTAATTATATCTAATTCCAGAAAAAGAACTCAAAATAAAAATTTTAAGTAAATTTGTGGTTTTTAGTATGTATTTATGGTTAAATTCAAAAAATATAAGAATAATACAATACGTAGAAAATCAAAATTCAAAAAATTTGAAAAAGAGACAATTAACACATAACAGGTACGAATTAAGAAAATTTGAAAAAATGAAAAATTCGTAATACGATAGTACAATATAACGTTATTTCATGGTTATTGCCATTCTTCAGTTGCACGTAATCGCTTACATTGTAAAATAAGAAACAAATTTTCAAACTAAACAAAAATATCGACTAAATTGCACAAAATTGACTTACCATAACCTCCAAAGATTATCAAAAATGAACTTGTTACATGAAGTATGAATAATTTAAAAATGATTTGAACTAAGAAATTCGTTTACCTAGCACTGCTAGTTTTAAATCCGAAGGCACTGCCCTCTTAAAATGATTTCTAAAAACTTTGAAAAAATTTCAAAATTTCAAACGTGGTAAATTTTTAATTTTAACTTCTAAAAATTTCTTTATTTCTTCAAATAAATAATTGAATTCAACATAAGGTTGCATTTCATGTCACATAAATTACACCTGCTGGAAGCTTCTCTTTTTTGAATATAAACGTTCTACAACAAAATAATGTAATATAATATATTATTTTGTTTTAAATATATATATATATATATTGTAGGGGTGGTTTTGTGAAAAATTTATTTTTTTTGTTTTGATCCGGCTAGCTCAGTATACGCACCTCGTTGTAAATCGAAATTTTTAATTATCTATAAAATGGAAAAATAGATTTCAAATTCATGTGGCGATAAACCGCCAGACAACACTATTGCTTTAACACACGATCCTTTGAACGTATTCTCAACCTTTTTAAATTTAAAATAATTCCAATTTCCAGCATCCAAATTAATAAGCCAAAATTCAAATTCAAATCCAACTTGACAACATCCAAATCTTCATCAGACCCGGATAAAAATAACGCAATCGAAATAATAAATTCTCACCATAAAATTTCTTTATTCGTTGAATCAATAAACTAAATCTCACAATTTCAAATTAATTTACCAAAATATGCCAAAAACTGGCCAAATTACTCAAAAATTTCGAAAGCGCAGCGGAATACGTCCGCCCTCGATACGCACATCGGCAAAAATCCCCTTCCCTAACAAAAATTGTTACTAACTTTCCAATAATTCCCGCATAATTGCGAAAATTAAAAAATTGTTTACAAAGTCAAATCAATTTATAAAAATTAACAAAAATTAACAAATTCATTTCAAAACAAATAAAATAATCCAAAAATATCCCAATTTTACATTTTGAAACACGACAATATATATAATATACTGTAGTGTTACCAAATCGTCATTTTGAAGATTTTGATCAAATAGGAAGAAATAGAAATTTTTTCTATGATAATTTTTAAAATTTTGAGTTTTTGTTTAATATTTGGAATTTGTAAATATGGGATTTTGATGAATTATTTTTATTTTTATTTGTAATTAATTTGTTGTAATTTTTGTAAATATTTCAAAAAGTTTTAGAATTTCTGCGCTGTTAAAATTAAAAATGTAAAGGTTGGCACGAGTAGAAGAACTTTTGCCCTTCCATTGTCGTCCGTCGGACGAAGCTGATGTAGTTTTGCGACGTCTCTCCTGAAATTTTTTTGGGATTATTTTTGTGATTCAATTGGAGAATAAAAGATTAGATTTACGTGAGTAATTTTGTTTGTTTAATTTATTCTGGAGGTTGTCCGAAATTTGGACGACTCTGAGTTTTGGAGAAGTTTGGATTAGATTGTTGATTTGGATTGGATCCGTAAATCAATTTATTTATGAAAGATTTACACAGTTTGATGCTAAAGATTTGTAATTGGTTTTGCGAACAATTTAATTTATTAATTTGAAAAGAAGAATAAAATTTGTATAACGAAAGCAGCTGGCCTGATAACGTATACCTGCAATCACCTTTCCATTTATTAAATTTGAAAAGTTTGAAAGTTGAAATTAATTTAAGTTGAAGTTGTTTTATTACTTATTTTTGGATATTTGGAGAATTTTAATTTGGCCTTAAAGGAACCGACTTCTGTATTGTTTCTATGCCCACCGACAATTGAGCTAGCCGTGGTAAATTTCAAGTGTTGGAAAAGGAAGTCGGGTTGAAATTAAATTTTTTACCAACGTTCCACTACAATATATGCTATAATTCCACAATTCCCTGATTTGGAGAGGACCCCTCTATGCCTCTTTCGCATGTAGAACAAAAAATATTGGTGTTATAATATATTGCAGTGTCTAGAATGCAAGTAATCGAGCCTAAGGCAGTTGTTAATTTCATTAATTCAAAGAATTATGTCAAATATAAAAAATACAAATTCAAAAAAAATTAACATTTAAATTTATAAAAAAATTAATCTTGAAAGAAACAAAATTCAATTTTGGAACGAGAACGAGGTGTGATTTTGGACAAAACATTTAGAAGAAGTGAAAGGAAATTAATCTGGGATTAGCTGGTAGCTGATAGCAGGAGATTCGTATCCAATTTAATGTGGACTCTTTGGGTCGAATAAAGAAAAAGATAAAGACAGGTTTGCATCATCACTATTATAAGTATAATCTTTGCGGCAGATAAACCAATACTTAAGTATAAAGCGCAATTGGGGAAATGAAAGATTCAAATAATTAAACAATTTTAATTCAATTGTTTATTTGTTTTTTTTTTTAATAAAACGAAACATTCACAAAAATTTATATAAGATTCTTTGAAAAATAAAAGATTGTACAATTCCATTAATTCGATCCACAAAGAGTTAAAGCTGAGGTTTGATAAGCTGTGCATTCATTGTACAAGCAGAGTAAGTATGGGCTTTTAAAGATCTTCAATCTTTAACAATGCAATAATATATTAAAAATCAATATTGTGCCAATATTGAAATATAATATTGGTGCAACATTGATTTCCAATATTGAGGCAATATTTATTTGCAATATTGGAGTTATATTGATTATTTCAATATTTGTAACAATTTTATGTCATATAAAAATATGGGCATCATTCCTTCGGAATTTTATTCCGGGATGTCTATGGAAACTTAAGTTAGTTTATTTTTGAGTTTGCATGGACTGACGGAATTTACATACCAATACCGCTGAGTAAGAGGTTGACTTTGGAGTTCTTAAGCTAAGAAGTCAATTAATCTGTAATTAAGACTATTGAGAATTTGGACTTTATATATTCCAAATTCCTAATGGCCTTATTTGCATGATAATTAAATAGCATTCCTCTGCTATACAACCGTCAACATTAAACGTCGCGGTGTCACTTGAGGGATTGAGAACCGGTGATGCGGTATCAAATTATTTCAACAACAGTCAATGAGTTCGTAACTTCAATGAGTATTTACGACTAACCTGTGTTGTGCGAGAACTATAACAGTAGAGTGTTTCTGTAGAGTTTGATTCCTTTTGGTTGCAATTCATCATCTACCTAAGATCCAGCTCATCCTATCGAGATGGTGCAAATTTAGTGAAAATTAGTGCATAGCATGCAGTAATTTAACACTAGAATTACCAGTTGTACACTTATTGGGGGCTCCAATGAGTAAAAATCGTTTTATAATTACATTTATGCGAAATTTGTGTTTAGGAAAAAACATCTGCTTTCCATTGTTGTTGACGACGAAGTCTTTTCGTTGTTTCATGTACAATGTACAAATGAAATTATGCAATTACAGTAGTTGGAAGTTGTTGTTGTACATCAATTTTGAAGACCTCAATTTATTGAATCTTATTAAATTTTTCAAATCTGTGTGTGAGTTTTATTTAGAAACCGAGAAAGAAACCTTTATTTTTGGATCCACGTTCTTGTCTCCGATCAATGAACAGAGCTGGTTGCATATTCAACATCAGGGCCTTATCGTATAACTAATTACTGGAGAAGACCTATTTCAGGTGTGATAGATAGGAATAACTAATTCCCTAGGGAAAGGTCATTGTTAATATATTGTCTTGGAACGTTGGATTTAAAACCCAACTTCCTTTTCGAACTCTGGTTTGCCAGCTAACTATTAAATCGGAAGCAGAAACCTCTTAGTAGTGGGTTTAGGTATTTACGTTGTTTTAATTTAAATTTCTCAATTAACTTTTTAATAAACCAAAAATAATTTTCTATAAAAATAATTTCAAGTGCGTTTCAAATTAAACTTTTAAAATAAATTTTGTATTCAAAAATAGAAACGATAACTCGCTGGTATCCCTTATGGTCGCAGGTGCTGGCCGCAAATACAATTTTAATCATTAAATTATTCGAAAACCAATTAATTTTTTTAACATCTGAATTTCCAATTTGTGTTACTAATTTTTATTCAAAATTTTATAAAAAATACATAAAAAATAAAATAAAAATTATTACTCACTTCAATCACAATTTTTATCATCAAAATTGAGACGCAAATTAAAAAACTCCCACAAAAATACGTCTGTTTACCTCGGTGGGCAGTCTTAGAAGAAACGAGTATCTTGTCTTTCCGTACCAACATAACTTGTTAATACCAAAAATTCAAAAATTTACAAATCAATTACAAAATTATTTTCAAATATATTTTTCATGTCATATTTGCAATAATTCAAAATTATCAAAATTAAATTTAAACCCAAAAAAAATATTTTACACATCAAAATTTAAAACCATTAAATATTTTATAAAAAATGATTTGGTAGCACGACAATAATAATGTATTAATTTCAAGATGTGAATATTTTCCAATATTGGTAGTATTTTCCAATACTCAACTCTGTAAATTAATTTTGCCTTCCTGGGATATAAACGTCCAGCTAACCTCCCATCTTTTTGAAGGTCGTCCGGGGGATATCCTGATAGGTCTTTGCATCACCACTATTTTTGCAATTTTAGCATCATCCATCCTCTCTACATGGTCTTTCCAAAACTTTCTTCTCGTTCGGTCTTATCTGACCACTTCCTGTATTTTGCATCTTTGGGGTTGAGCTCGCTTCTCACTTTATCCCACAGTGTTACTACTGCTAGCGCTTTCAGTGTTCTCATTTCTGTGGATTTCATTGCCTGTTTTGTTCTTAATGTTGCGGCTCTAGTCTCTGCTGCGTATAGGTAAGAACATGAAACATATGATGTTTCGAAGACATCTCGAAATCATGGATGATTTGGATGCTTGTGTGCGTACCCCTGAGATGGTACTTCGGTCGTTGATTATATCTACACCAAGGTAGGGGAATTTTATGACCTGCTCAATACGTTCTTTGTTGACCATAAGTTTGCAGCGTATGGGATATTTTGAGATCAGCATAAATTTTGTTTTTTGGGTCGATATCCGCATATTATACGTTTTTAATAAAAAATTATTGAGTCGAAATAGAGAAGTCGCCATTCGGCCATTATGACCACGTCATCTGTATAAATAGCACACAATAAGCTGGATTCTGCTACTCCCTATATATTCAAAATCAGTGTCTTTGATACTGATACAGATCTAATGATCTGCTCAATAATCAAGTTGAATAATGTAGGACTCGAGCTATCCCCTGTCTGATTCCAGTTCTGATTGGCACCTCTTCTATATATTTTTAATTCTTGTTATTGTGTTTGTGTTAAAATTTTTAATTATATCAATTATTTTTCCATTGACGTTGTTATTGGTTATTGCTCAGGGCTATTGCTTAGTACATCCATCGCTGAGACTCACTTTGTCGAATGCCTGTATGAAATCAACAAAACAGAGGAATAGTGGCATGTCGTATTCAATTAAACCCTGTACCAGTTGCCGAATTATTCAAATTCCATCGATAGTAGATCTATTTTGGCGAAAACCTTTTTGTTCATCACTAGTAAATCTTTATAAATAACTTAAATATTAAAAAATAACTTTGTAAAAGATGTACGATACTCGATGTACGACAAAATATTAAAAATTTTAATTATTGACTTATTGACAATGAACCATAAAAATTTAATTTTTTCACTTTTTTTCTCGGAAAATGTAAAAATTCAAAAAATTATTTTTTGGCAAAATGTATTGTCATCGGGGACGAATCCATGTGCAAAATTTCAGCTCGATTGTATAGCGCAAACTGGGTCAAATTTGACTTTCTAAGTTTTGCCGTATTCAAGCAAGCAAGCAGAAAGATGAAACTAATATAAAGGATTTAAAAATAGGTACAGTGATGCTTTTACGCCATTCTTTAGGTATATTTCCAGATGATATTATCTTTTGTAACAGTTTTTGGAGTTTTTAGGGAAGTGCAATATTGATTTTCAATATTTATTTAAAAATAATTTAATTATTTTTACGAGAGAGGCATGACCCCAAAATACTCCCCTTCTTCATAATGGGATTTTTAAAACAAACTATGATTGCCGTGTTCTTTATATAAACCTCTATAAACACCCCAAATGTTATTAAAAAAATTTAATTATTTATTGAATTGCTAAATAAATTTAATTTCTGCTACCTGAAATCCGTCGCAAATTATCAAAAATATTTAAGAAGTTTGGCAAAATATGTTTTATAGTTCAGCAGTCCCGAGTTTTGAAAATTTGGAAAAATTTCCAACTTTTGCGAAAAGGGACTGCTAGAGGGTCAAGGTTCACCCTAGGGCGGTTACGGTTCGCCCCGGACCCCGAGGGAGAGGGGGGGGGTTACGGTTATAGACATTTCTATAAAAAAATTTCAGCTAAAATTTTTAAATTTTCTAGATGGACTGGTAATAATATAATATAAGCATTTCTTGAAAACATAGTTAAAAAATCCAAATTATTTTCAAAGAAAAACTATTTCATTTTAGCATACAAAATTTGATGACGATTAATTAGACCTAATGAACAAAATTATTGTATTGATGAACAAATTCACAAATCCAATAATTTTAGATTAATAACATAGAATTTGTTCATCAATACAATGAATTTTGTTAATCAGCTAAATTATTTTTTAGTAGTCAAATGATATTTAAATATTTTAAATTCTCGGTTTGCATCTTTTCACTTTTTGGGTTTTTTTTACAATTTTACAAAATTAAAATTTTCTTGTTATACGTTCTTTATTTTCTTCTTATTCTATTATAAAATTTGAAAAGTAAAAAGTTTCAAGAATTACTGAAATGAGATATGGAATGGGACATCAAATGTGTTTTTTACAGTTAATTATGATATCAATTACCTAGCAAACCATTCCAAATTAACCATCCCAAATAATTTCTGTTTTTGCTAAAAAAAAATTGATTGAAAAATCAATGGTACGTAATTATTACTTACATGAACATAAAATAGTATTTAGTATGTTATCTATATGGAATCTTTATCATATGTATAACAAGTAAAGTATAAATTTAAAAAATATTTGTGAAATTGGTAATATTTTACCTTTTTACTATTATAATAATAATATCTATAACTAATGTTTAATGTTATCTTTTTACAACATTCATAATAACAAAAAAAATCATACAATAATTATACTGTGGAAAATAAAAGTTTGATAAAACAAGATTTTTAAAACTTAAATGTTGAATATTTTTTTAAACTCCTGGAAATTGTTGCCGATACATGTTTTGATTAAAATACCAAGGGAAATTGGTTTGCGCAGGAATCGTTTGCCAATTCATCCAAGGCAATTGTTGAGTCGTTGGTGTTACTTGCTCCCAATATTGACCATTCCATTTCCATTGAGCACCATTACTCGTGATATAAGTTTGTTGTTGAGCTTCCGCCACCTCACAAAAAAATTGCAAAATCACTATCAAAATTAGTATCCTCGATTTGTTCTAGAACAAAATTTTATTCACAAAAAAATTTAAACAATAAATTCTTTTACCAACTTTAAAACTCGCCATTATTTAGTTTATTTCTAACTTTTTATTCTTCAATGAAAGTAAAAAATTGAACTAGACATAAATTTAAATTTGTCAACCTTTTATATAGATTTAGGCACTATTGTTATTAAACTATATAACCCGTGATTGTTGCTCACGCTATTTAAGTTAATATTCCACTTATTAAATTAAATGTTAGAGTTATGTAAAATAAATTATTTTTTGTTAATTGTATGTATTAGGTCAATTTATGCTGTAAATGAGCCAGCGAAATTACCTAAAAAGTTTATTTATAACTTTTCAAAGAATTGGACAAACGTAACAAACAACAAAAGCTTTTAAATATATAGTTTTTGGCTGTGAACTCTTATCTCCGGATCCCTTTAATCACAATTATATAGCGGTACGACTTTGGTTCCAATTCTTTTGGAATTCACTTTCAATTCCTATCTTTTTTAAAGCTCCACGAGCAAGCAAAATTGCTTTCGGCAGTGTCTGCGAGTAATATAATATTATCAAAATTTTGTGAAGAAACACACACTTTTCGCATAAATTATTTATTTTAGGACTAACCGGATTCTTGAAACTAATTCACATCATTGAGCTCTCTTACGTCAATTAAACTAACACCACAATTAAAATCTCTATCTTGATCTATCCTACACACTCAAATTACAAAAATAATAAACTTCTTCAAAATTTCAATCGCCAAATAAAATTAAAACTACTGAACAAATTAAGAAAAACGTAAACCTATAGGTAAAACAAATTAAATGAACTTAACCTGTTAAGTTGTTAAGTTAATTTAATTTATTTTATCTATAGATTTACGTTTTTCCTAGATTTTTCAGTAGTTTTAATTCAGTTTGACTATTGAAATTTTGGTGATATTTTGAAGAATCTTAATTATTTTAATTAATTAATTTATCTTAATTATCACTTAAAATAAATGCTTACAAAAATTTATTGATTTTAGATTTTCATATTCTTCCCAATATTGTAAATATATATTTATAAAAATAAATACCTATTTTCAATGTTGCACCAACATTGCAAATAAATATTGCGTCAATATTGGAAAATTTTCTCATTAAAATATTAAAAACTTTTTAATTATTTATGAGAAAAAGTATATCGTAAACATTTTTTGAGTTTACAGTCAAGTACATCACAAGTGTTTTAGAATTACTCCAACTACATTATACTATGACGCTATTGCATTGATTGTATTTTATTAGAAAACAATTTTGTATAGTAAACAAATCGTTTACACTATAATTTTATGATGAATCCTGTATGCGTCAGTTCATCACAAGTAGTTTTTTCATTTCGAGTTACACTCGATCAAATAAATTGAATTGAATTTTGAAACTAAAATACTTGTTAAAAATAGAATTATATTTAGGATTTTTATAATCATTAAATTGATTGGTTGTTATTAAAATAATAAAACATCAGGTACATACTCGTACCATAAAATTATGATTTCCACAAACGTAATTGATTGTAAAGTCGACAAAAATTACCGACGAGTTATGACGTGTTTATAGTAAATTATATGGTTACTTAATTGCATAATTAATTAATTATAATGTTTTTTGAAACAATTTACCAATTATTAAAATGTTTTTTTACTTTATAATATTGTAAATAATTATCAACAATTATCATACCGGTATCAATAAACATTTAGCATTTTGTTGAAATAACTAAAAAGATTATTTTATCTAATTTTATGACTCATTGTCAAAACAGTTTCAAAAATCGTTGTGTAATTGATATTATTCGACGATTTTGTAAATTAGATAAAACGTTGTACACCACTCGTAAACAAAAGTTACTGAACTCATCGACTTCGCGTACACTGTTTAAAAATTTATATTTTAATATAATTATATTTTTTATTATTTTATGTAATACCTACTCTGGATAGGTAAAAAAAATTCGGAGGATTGATTTTTTATTGTGACCCTCTAAATGAATACATTGGAATGTTAAATTCAGATCAAATTTACAATAAATATGGTGTAATCTTTTTATAATAAACATTATCGAGCAACTGTGTGTTTATTCACTCTTCAGAACTTAGTCGACCATAATATTATGATGACAATTATTATATTAAATTAGATTGTTATAGAATTAATTATATAAGTAACGTGCAAATTCTGATAGTACATGATTCATAAACATTTAGCCAATAGGAATAGCTAAAAGTGAAATTGCGTCACCTTAATAGGTCATCTCCAGGTAATTTGGTCCCTGCTGGTAATTTTGTCTTAGGTAATTTCACCCTCGATAATTTATATTATTTCACTGTATTTTATAAACTATTACAAAAACTAAGAGCTGGAGCGCTACAGTGAGCGGTTTCTGGGCTTGTTGGAACAACAATACCCAGATACCATAACACCTTATTGATAAAAGGTAACGTAAACTACGCTCTTTTGGAGCAACCTGCATTTTATTTTTGTTTTACGAATATCACAGCGTCGAGTGCACATCGAGGGAGATCCACATCTAAACTTGTAGCACAATTTGCCGAGTAGGACCGGTCTAGAGGATATTTTTAGTAAGTTCTGGTAATTTAATAATTTAATCTAGTAAAGTAATAATTTAATTCTGCAATCTCTGCAGAACTGTGAGATTACCGGGGGTGAAATTATCGAGGACCTGTAACTCCAGCTTTACTTCATATAATTACTTAGATCTTGGTTTGGAAACCACGTTGATCTGTAGGTTATATTTGGATATATCTTCAAAAATTAAAAATCAGTTTGTTGTTAATCTCAATTATAACAAGGGGAAATTGCAATACAAATTTTAGTAAATCAGATTTCCGTTTATAAGATTCGCAAGAGAAAAAAAGTCATCTGTAGGATTTCTAAGATTTCGTTAGATTTTCTGAGGTTCTTCAGATTTCCTGAAATTTTTCAGTAGCGAGAACAGATTAACGATTATAAAATAATAATTACTAAATTGTAACAGAAGAAATCGTGGATATAAGATATAATCTAAGAATGAAATCAATGCAGAAGTATAATAATTTGTCAAGAGAACAAAATTCTCTCTTTTAAAATTTCCAATTATAACTATCATCTGTGCAAGCTATCACCTTCCAAAACAATCTAAACTTGATTCAAATTTGATGGAAATCCAATTCAAAAATCACTTACGCTTTCAAATATTTTATTTGCAAATTCATAATAATCTCAATTAATCAAATTAATCAAATAATCTCAAACAAAACTACATTTCTAATTTCTCTAAAGCCATTTTACAGTTTCTCACCAAATTGAAGACAAATCACACACTCTAAAAAAAAAAGGTTTGTCGTAGTAACGAAGTTGTTAGTAGCTATAGCTTCAACAGAGTTTTTTCCTGCTACAACAAATTTTATGCTGCCACAACAAAGTTTTTTGTGTTCAGAACAAAATAACATAAAATTTGTTGTAGCAGCAAAAAAACTCTGTTGAGACTGTAGCTACTAACAACTTTGTTACGACCACAAACCTCTTTTCAGAGTGCAATATCTGCTTTTCTGCAGCCATATGCTGAACCACATCCTTTTTTGCATTTTGAGTACAGAAATTTGAGAAGTATTTCAGAAATAGGGGCTATAGTTGTTCTGGTCTATTCCTCTAAATTTTTGAGAATACCGTATCCTGCCTGAAATTGATGATAGGATCAGAGTGAATACTGACGTGATGCTGATGCTACGGTGCAAATTACCATGTGAAGCTACTTTTTAAATAAGCATAAAAATCCTCAAAATTACAATTACCATTACACAATAGCTTACGTTCTACACTGATTTGAGTTAGGTAATGTGTAATTTGTTTCAACACGGTGTTAAAAATAAATTATTGTGAATGTCTCAATAGCTATAATGGAAAAGTAAGTAATAGACTAGACTCTACACCATTATCAGTGACTCAGTAAGAATGCATTTCAAATTCAGCGTTATTTGTTTCTTAAGCGGGCCACAGACTGGCGTATATGTGTGTCATAAAATACGCCAGTCTATCGCCTCCTTTAGGGTAATTTAATTGTAACGGTAATTAAAAACCTCTGCAAAAGTAGTCTGTTTCGTGAATTTTGTAATTATTACTAAAAGGGTCTTTCAAGCAGTAGCGGATCGTCAGACAAGGCAAGGGAGGCAAGGGAGACTATTAGAATTTTCAAAGAACGAAAACAGTGGATTCTCGAGTGTGAAATCTATCATAAAATAGATACTGCTTCAACAACACATATGCAAATAAGGTTTTCTTGGATTTCCCTAGATTGCTCTGGATTTCCTAAAATTTCTTAAGATTTCCTTGAATTGCCTCAAGATGTTTTTCGAAAAAGTTAAAAACATGAAAAACAAATAAAAAACAAAGGTAGTCTGTTGTATCCCTAAAATTTCTTGATTTTCTAAATTTCTATTGAATTTTCTAAAATTTCCTTTCATTTGTACATTGCGGTTTCCATTGCGGCTACCGCAGAAGTAGTATCTCTCGCCTAAAACATATTAATGATTAACTGATAGTTTCAAGATTACTTCGAAGAGATTTCTTATCAGGCACAGAATAATTATCAGTGACTATGCATCGACTGATACCTCCACATAAATATATGCTGCCCAACGTAGCTTTTGAATAATTCAGTTGAACGTCAGCCTCCTTTGTAAATCGTAAATAGCATCATCCAAGTTCAACTTTTTTTATTTAATAAAACCTTGGTTGGGCTACACTCCTCCACTATACTTTATGATTATCCCCCTCAAATGAATAAGCAACGAACCGCCACTGCTTCCAAGTTGGTATTGAATTACTTGAAAAAATGTTACTGATTGATTATTACAAAATAAAATTGTAATTGTAGTTTCACTACCTCGCATATTAGCAACTATGATTATTATTATTATTATTATTATTATTATTATTGTCTTTTATTTATTTAAATATTTTAATATCATTTTTATCTCGCTTCGTCGCTTCTTGTTATTTTTTCATGACTTTAAATTTAAATTTATGTTTAACATGTCCATATTCATTTTTTTCGAAGTTTGGGGCCCAAAGAGTTAAATAAAAATTATGAAAAAATTGAAAAATCATATTTTGCATACTTTTATCTTAATCTTAAATGATTTTTATTAATTGAATTGTATTCAAAATTATAAATAAACAATAAATTTTAAACGACATTCTGGGGTCACCTTAATAATCACCAATAATTATTTTCAAGCTGAATAATAGTTTTAAGGGGAGAAATCCATTTAGACGCCCGGAAATAAGAGACATTTTTGGTAATTTTTTACAGATGAAAAAATAATCACATCATTTTAAAGTTTCAACATCATTTTATAATAGTATTAAAGTGTATAAAAAAATTTTTTATAAATATTTTTTAGCAAAATGACAGCTCTGTAAAGTGTTTTCTGACGCGTCTTGTTTCAAAAACTGCTCGTGCTGTATTATTATTATTATTAAAACGGGTTGTGGTTCTGACACCCACTGCACTGAAGCTTAAGCTTATTGTGCCCCTCGTTCCACGTTTTACTCCAGAAACTGCGTCTCCTCGACAAAGTCGAGTAAGCAGTTGTAGGGTGCTTTAGCTATCTCCTCGGCTCTCGGGTATGGAAAGTCAAGGTGGAGTAGCCTGCTTCCAGCTAAAGCTGGGCATTAACTTAAGATGTGGTGAGGGGTATCATCCCCTTCACCACACATCCTACAAGTAGGATCTTCAATCAACCCCATCATTTTGAAGTGTCTCTTAAGGCAGCAGCGTCCTGTAAAAAGTCCTACTATCCTCCTTAACTGTTTTCTACTCAGTTGGATAATATTTTTTCCCTTGGATTCCCTGGAGAGGCCCCCAATAAACATCCTCGACTGCCTCAGTCCTGGAAGACCCTCCCAGTAAGCAAGGTGTTGTTTCCATAACATGTCCCCGATCCCCTTCCCCTCGGTCGTGTATGCGATCCCGCAGGTGGGCTCAGGACCTATCATGGTTGTGTTGGCAGCCAATCTGGCCAGGCAATCTGCATCTTCGTTCCCCTCGATGCCCAAGTACCCCGGAATCCACGTGAGCAAAACGCTGTTGCAGACTGCCAGTTTCACCAGTGCATCAAGCCATTGTTTAACGACTATGGAGTATATTTCTACTCCTTCAAAGGCCTTTAGAGCTGCCTGGCTGTCTGTCATGATGCAGATTCGTCTAACATCGTAGTTCCTCCGCACCAGTTCAGATGCACAGGCCGAGATTGCAGTTACTTCTGCCTGGAACATAGTAGCGTGGCAGCCCAGGTTAATGCCAAAGGCATCCCCTGTTCTCCCACATATACCTGCTCCAGTGCTTATCTTTGTTTTAGATCCATCTGTGTACCAGATGGTATCATATCGGTTGCCCAGCTCTTGTATGGTTTTTTCCTTGTCCCTCTCAGGTATTATTACCCTGAATGGTTTTCGGAAGTCCCTTACTGTGCTGGTTCTATCCGATTGCATGCTAAGCATGTTGTTACTCTTGATTGAGTTAAAGATCATAGCATGGTGCCCCTTTATTGGAGAGTCCTTACCATAGCCGTTGATTGATAGCCTGTAAGCCGCTAGTAAGGCCTCTGCCTCCACCACTATGTGTAGTGCGTGCAGCCCCAGTAGAACCTCTATGGCTGCGGTGGGCGTTGATCTTATTGCCTCCTTGATTCCTAGGCATGCTAGTCTCTGCAGCTTGCCAAGTCTTGTTATACACTCCCTTTTCTTGGATGCGGGCCACCAGATCAGGGCTGAGTACGTGACTATAGGTACCACTACTCTGGTGTATAGCCACAGTACCATCTTGGGTTGTAATCTCCAAGTTTTGCCAATCATACATCTAGAGGCCCACAGGGCCCTTGTCGCTTTGATTGTTACATTGCGTATATGAGAGGTAAAGGTCAATCTGTTGTCTAGAATTAGACCCAGATACCTGACCTCTTTTACCACATATAGTTTTTTTCCCCACATTTTTAGCGTTTTCACGTCTTGCAGTTTCCTGCGTCGCGTGAATGCGACAACTGAGGTTTTCTCCGGGTTTACCGATAATCCTTCTCGTGTACACCATCTCTCGACAGCTTTCAGGACTCTTTGCATCAGGGATGATACAGTTTCCCCGAATTTACCAATCACTAAGATAGTGATATCGTCAGCAAATCCTTGCGCGTGTACTCCTATCTGTTTCAGCTCCCACAAAAGGCTATCCACCACCAGGCACCACAGTAGGGGTGAAAGAACCCCGCCCTGCAGACATCCCCGTGCGGCAGAGACCTCCGCGGTCGCCTGTCCCAGACTGGCACTAATCTTTCTACCTCTTAGGGTGGCACTAATCCAACCTGCTATGGTTGGGTGTATTCCCCGTTTCCTAACGGCTTTCTCTATAGAGTCAAAGGAGGTATTATCAAACGCCCCCTCTATGTCTAGGAAGGTTCCCAGAGCAATTTCTTGGTCTTCAAGAGCCTTCTCAATCCTGTGAGTAAGTTCATGTATACTTAACTCGCACGATTTGCCTGATTGGTACTCATACTGGTATTTGTGCAGTGGCGAATTTACCAAGACACAATCCCTAATATGCCTGTCGATCAATTTTTCTATTGTCTTTAACAAGAGTGACATCAGACTGATTGGATGGAAGGACTTCGCCTGGGCATATGATGCACGCCCTGGTTTGGGTATAAATACCACTCGGACCTTCCGCCAGCTCTGAGGTACATAATTCAGAGCTAAGCTAGCTCTGATTATGGCACATAAAGAAGCGGACAGCTTCCCCAGTCCCTCACGTAGCAGGGCAGGAAAGATGCCGTAAACCCCCGGAGACTTGTATGGTTTGAAGGATCTTATCGCCCATGCCAGCTTCGTATTGCTAATGATTTTATCAGCCATCCTCCAGTGTTCCCTTCCAGCCCGATATATCGGTATACTGGGGGACTTTTGGGTGGCGGGATCTTGACCAGGTTTCGGTGTGCATTCCGGGAAGTGTGTCCTGAGCAAAAGCCCAAGAGTCTCCTCCCCCGAGGATGTGTGCCCCCCCTGTGAATTTATCAGCGTTCCCACCTTTCCGTGGTTGTTTTCTGGAGTACTCTCTGGAGTCTGGCGCATTCCGGAGTTCTTTCGACCTCCTCACAGTACCTCCTCTAGGTGTCGGGATAGGGATGTTTCGCCCCCACCGTTTAGCCCCCGCCGTTTCACCCCCAGCCGTTTAGCCCCCCCCCCGTTTCGCCTCCGCCGTTTGGCCTCCGGCGATTCGCCCCCGTCCGTTTCGACCCCGTCCGTTTCGCCCTTGACTGTTTAGCCCCCGTCCGTTTCGCCCCCGTCCGTTTCGCCCCTGACCTTTTGCCCCTGACCGTTTCGCCCCCGTTTCTCCCCGTATGGGGCCATCCATAAATTACGTCACACTTAGGGGGTAGGGGGGTTATCTTATATTTGTGACAAAAATGCATCGGGGGTCCGGGGGAGTTTCAAATGTTGTCATGTCAAATTTTTAAAAATATATTTTTTGGATCTATGGATCGGTTGTATGGTGCGGCCGAAAAAAAAATTAAATATTTATAAAAATAAATTATTATTTAAGACCTGCAAAATTGATATAATTTAAGTAAGGGGGGCAGGGGGGGTTAATGAAAATTTGACTAAATGTGACAGGGGGAGCGAGGAGTCTAAAAACCTTAAAAATCGTGTGAGGTAATTTATAGACGACCCCTATGTAAACTGACCAATATTGATTGATTTAAAATAAACTTTAACTTATGATAGGCGTTTTCGAAAATTGATCTGGTACAAATAATCTTTGAAGGTAAGTGTACAATCGGTCTCTGTCAAAACAAACTCAGAGTGGGCTATAAAGAATTTACTATTTTAAAACGTCACGATCTAACGGTATGTCGGAGGGGGGTGCGAGTGGCTGAGAAATTTGTATCACGTCAAAACGCCATCCCCAAAGACGCCGTTGGAATAACGCCGTGAGGTAAAGGGACGCCTTTAGTTATTTAGATAGGTATTAATAGGTATTTAGAGCTAAAGAATTTTTCTCCTAAGTCCGTTATTTACTCCATTATTTACGTAAGGACGATTCTTCTAATTTTTTAGCTCCCCCTCCCCTGTGTAGGTACGTAATATTTTGGCCCCCCCCCCTCATTTTACGTATGAATTAATTAAAAACGGTGGGGACTAAAAGGTGGAGGTGGGTGGGGGTAAAAGGTCGGGAGCGAAATATCCCGGGGCAAAACGGCGGGGGCAAAACGGTACGGAGGCGTTCCTTGGCTTTCCGTATAGAATACCTGGTATTTAAGATTGGTGCTCTTATATGCTTCCCAGTCCCCAGTTCTTTTTGCCCTGTTGAATGCTCTACGTGTGGCCGGCCTGAGAGTTTCGAGCTCCCGATTCCACCAAGTGGCCTCGCGTTTTGCTTTCTTCTCTCTTAGCGGACAGCTTAGTTCATATGCTGCCATGATGGCCGACTTGACCTTGTCGTTCATCATTTCCAGCTTCACTGTGTTGGATGGATTAGACGGACATTCTCCCAACCCCTGCTTCAGGCTCTCCCTAAAGAGTGACCAATCACAGGTTCTTGGGTTTCTGTACATCGCCTCCTCCATAGGTGGTGTTTCGATGTTAAATCGTATATATTTATGATCTGAGAGTGACTCCTCCGTAGAGACATGCCACTCTCTTATCCATTGACATGCGATATGTGTAGCTATCGTCAGGTTAAGTACTTCCTTTCTTGTCGCTATGACAAAGGTAGGATCATTTCCTCTATTTATTATTTCTAACTTATTGCTAAAAATAAATTCCAAAAGGAACTCACCTCTGCTGTTTGTGTCCGTGCTCCCCAGTACGATGTAGTGTGCATTGGAGTCACAGCTGATAATCAACTGGGAGCCCCTGCATTCGCAGTCTGCAACCAGTTTTTCAACCTCCTTTGTTGGAGGTGGCTGTGGTTGATCAAATGGAAGGTATGCTGATGCTACGACCAGGTCCCTCAGACACCCTTCCATTGCTAATTTGAGTTTTGCCGCCAGTAGGTCTCTAGTACATAGTCCCCATAGCGGCAGAAGATTTAACCTCTTTTTTGTGATAATAAATTCTCTTGGCTGAGTTTCCTTTAGGTCCCTGCCTCCGTTTTGAGTTGAGCTGCCTTGAGTTTTTTCAATTTCCTCTTGGCAGCCCCTGAAAGTTTGGGTCCGGATGGGTCCTTCCTTTCGGAACCCTCTTCCGTAGTGTTTTGTGTAATTGTGTTTTCCATATTTGGTCCCACGAGTACTGGGGAAGAAAGGTCACCATCGCACAGCGCCCCATATGCGACAGAAGGCTAAATACAACGAGGTTCGCCGGTTGTATAAGCCTTGAGGTTTCTGCGACTAATGACTGAGCTACCCCTCAGCCTTTGGAATTCCCCTCGTAGGAATTGGTAGATTTTTATAGTGGTGTCTGTCCACGTGGTCTAGGAGGTTAAGCCAAGACCCTCGTGCCCCTTGTCACTACTATTCCCACAGAATCGTAGTCTGCGGAAGAGTCTTTGCAGCCCACAAGCGGTTTACGATTTGTTCTTTGTGTTTGCCAATTAGTCTGGTTTCCTCAAAAAAGAGTTTTTAAGTTCCGGCCGGTCCCGACCACCCCCCGCCGGCCGATGAGAGGTTTAACCTCACCGCCCGCCCTGGAGTACATGCCTCCGGTTTCACTTGAAACGCGCTAGCCCCCTCACCACGTCAAGGTTGCAAACACATGGAGGGGGTGCTCGTGCTGTAACTCAAAAAGTTACTGATCGATCTGGCTCAAATTTTAGAAGGCTTTAGTCAAAATTATTATCGGAAGGATAAACCTAAATTTTTAAGGATATCCAGTAAATAAATAGTGTTTTTGGGGTAAAAACTGTCGAAAATTTGAATTTTTTATTAAACAGCCTAATTAGTTTTTGATTTTATACTTATTTATAATTTTTTAGGTTCATCCTTCCCTTGAACATGTCAATAATCGAAAAAAAATTTGTTTCCTTATTTCAGATCAATAGAAAAGAAATGATAGATGCAGCACTTTTCGATGCCATGCACAAGACGCCTGAAAGAACACTTCACAGAACCGCCATTTTATTAAAAAATTTTTTTCTACACTTTAATACTAGACTAAAATGATGTTGAAACTTTTCATCAGTAAAAAAATTCCCAAAGAATGACTTCTTTCGGGGCATCTAAATGAATTGCTCCCCTTAATAAGATATTTACCACCTAAGTACATTCTACTATAATTACTATTAAAATTTACATTGCAACATTTTAATTTTACGATTATAAACTAATATGTACTTAAACGGAAAATTGTTAGTTCGTGATTTAATTTACCATAATTAACTTGAGTAAAAATTACATATAATGTAACTAAACAACTGCTGTCATTACTGTACAACAAAAATTGGTATAATAATAATAATAATTATCGATAAGATAGTAACTGACAGTTACGTATGCAACACTTTGTACAAATGTAAATTGAAATTGCCGCGTTAATTTTCAAAACAACGACAATGCGCGATGACCAACAGTGACAGTTAAAAAATCAGCTGTTTTAGGACATTCAAGATACATGTGTGTGAATAATGTTAACTGTCAACGATAATAACCCAAAGTTGTAATAAATAATGTATTTAATTATTTATTTTACTTAATAAAAATGGAACCACTGCACCTTTTATTGTTAGAACACAGACACGAAACAAGAAATCTTCTTAGTTACATGACATTTGAAAATGAGAATTTTAGGGGTGAGTTTTGCAGTGTTAGGGCTTTTCAATTACTTATCACTTTTTATATAAATAGGTAGACTATCCAGAAAGCCACCTTCAAGTCCTCGGGCATCGGAAGCACGTAGATCTTCTAAACAAGAATCGAATCAAACAGGAGCCGTAAGACTAAGATCGGCTTCCACTGGAAGAGATAAAAGATCTGATATTAGAGCAAGATATTGGGCATTATTGTTTGGAAATCTTCAAAGATCTGTAAACGCAAATGTTAGTTATTGCTTGGCTAAATAATTACTGATGATATTTTTTTTAGATAACGGAATTATTCAATACAGTTCAAACACATGAAAGTATTACGGAGTGTGAAGAGGTTTTATTAGTATTAGAAAATTATGTACGTGATTTTAAAGGTTTAGCAGATTGGTTTCGTATTAAGTGGGATTATGAAAATACACCACCACCCCAAAGACCCACATCCTTAACGTGGGGCGTTTCGAAAACAACATTAAGTAAAAGTGGAAAATCGAGTCCTAGTATAAGTTCTGGTCGAAACAGTCCAAATGTTTCCGGAAAAATAAGTCCACGAATTGCTGCAAGTAAAAAATCAGAATCTGTGAGCCCTTTGCCAAATTTAGAAGACTGCACAACAGTAAACGATAATATAACTAAAAATGTAAAACCAGAAGCAGGTGATGCACAATTAATTGAGGAAGCTCATGATAAATTTTGTACTACTGAAAGTAGCAATGAAAGTTCTTGTGAGTTAAAACGAGAAGATTGTGAGAATGCTGCTCACCAAACCCAAGGTATTACATATTCTGAAATGGCACCCACTTATCTCAAAGTAGACACATTGGAAATGGTCGATTCTCCCAGTGAAGATCAAAAAACTTACGACGTTTTACGTAAGTTTGGGGTAGAAAGTAAGGAAATTGGTACAAGTACAGACGATTTTCCACGTCTGTTACAATGGAAAAAATCAAATGCAATCAAAATCAATCAAGAATCTCAAACTATGAGCGCCGATGAAAAGAAAACGACACTAAGTGGTTCTAGAGCTTTAAAATCAGATCTTAATAAAGTAAGCAAACCAAATTTACTTAAGCCTGCTTATTCTACAGCTTTAGCATCAAAATTAACAGCTACTCCAAAATTGTCACCAGTTAAACAGTGTGCAAGACCGGCTATTTCATCTACTGCAGCTAAACCACCAATCAAGAAGGTAGTTGGAAAGCCATTTACCAGTACTAGAATTGTGCCCAGTTCTTCCAGATTAGGTTTAGCTAGAAGTAAAACTATCAGTGATATAAATCCGTCCACTACTTACAACAGTAAATTAAAAAAACAACCTCAGCCTTCTAAACCTATAGTTGCCAAAAAGTTAAATAACACTCCCATCACGAAGTCAACAAAAAGTAACACAGCTATAAATAAAACAAAATCTTTAATTTTACCGCTAAAATTGGAAAACGGTCCCCTGAAAGAGAATTTTCATTCCACCGAAACAATCGTCAACAATACTGGATCAACTAAAAATTTAAATAGCACTTTTAATTCGTTTGACAGCTCAGCTAGCTCTATCGAAACGATAAGCAACAACAACATTGTTAAAAATGGCAACTTACATTCAGATGGTTGGTTAACAGTGAAAACAAGATCGAGATTTAGAAATCGCAAATCGGAGGGTGGATTATCGTGGACGTCCCGTTTTCATCAAGTCAGTTCAACTGCCAGTCTTCCAGCTTTAGCTTTGTTGCCTGAAGATAAAGAAAATGAGACGAATTTGCTAAATGTTAAACCAAAGCCTAAAAATGCAATTACCCCATTACCTAAACCACGAATCGACTCGACTTCGGCGTTTAGACAAAAACTGTTGTTAAAGCGCTCACACACAACTTTAAG
The DNA here is from genome assembly GCA_949152465.1 of Cantharis flavilabris. Lineage (NCBI taxonomy): Eukaryota > Metazoa > Arthropoda > Insecta > Coleoptera > Cantharidae > Cantharis > Cantharis flavilabris. The sequence continues at coordinate 91,293,552 of OX424435.1, forward strand.
TAAAACTTATGAAGACTCACCAAGGTCAACGGTGAGACCAAAAAGTGGCTTGAGTAGCAAATTATCCTTGACTAGGAAAAGCCGTGAATTAGTGGTCGACTTGGATTCCGAAACTGATGATGAAAATATCAGAGGTAAAGATGTACACGATGATTTTGTGAGTGAAGAAGAGCATAATAAGAAGACACAAAAGCTGTCTGAAGAGGAAGAGCGTTTGAAAAAAGAAATAGCACATTTGCGTGAAATGGATATTGATGTTGATACGGAAACCGATGGTACAGAAACGGATGGCGAACTTCAAGGCGACAATGAAGGTGAAATATTAAACGAAAATATGGCGCAAGATGATCAAATGTCTCTGGAAGCTCGCTATGAACCAATGTTAGCTGGTAAGTTCACTTTTATCTGTATAAAAATTGTCGTAGTTTACAATCATTGCATTGCTATTACATAATTCATTATGTATCTACCCTATCTACCTATTTGTTGTTGATAATAATTAATGACGATTAGTGACCTACTTGACTCTTTTATTATGTAATATAATATTTTACCTGGCTTTTAAACTTTATTGAACTTGGGCTCAGCTCTTACTCTGAGTTGCTCATTTTTTGAACAATTTTTGAAAGTTTATAGAAAGAAAATAGAGGAATTTTTATTTATTGCAGTATAAACCGTATGGGCTAATAAATGATAGCACTATCCAATGCATTATAATTTTGCAATATCTTGTAGATATAATTTACATAAGAGTACAATATTGTAATACACTTTTTTGTAATTTTTAGGATTATCTTGGGGAGAAAGAGTCGATACTTTAGCAGCCTTAGAGGCACTTGTAGCAAGACACCCTGGTAGGGCTCTTGAATTACATCAAAAATTATCAAATCCTACTAGATGTCCTAGTTTGCAAGAAACTGTAAAAAAATTTCAAGCTAAGCAAGCTAAAGCGCAACATCGCAGACAAGTTTTGCAACAAGAAAAGTCTGTTAAGTTACAAGCTTTATTAGCTAGAGTCGAAGTTGTTAAAAGTATGAAATTGCAAATGAGCAATGAAAAACGACAACGAATGGAAATGAGGTAAATCTTTTTTTATTTTTTATTCAGTAATTAACCCGATAAACTTATTATTTACTACTACTTTTTTTTTGAACAAACGTTTATTATTAATCAATCAATTAGAAATTTTCAGCTCTTCTAATTTGCCACTACTAATTTTAATTCTTTAATTATTATTTATTGTTACTAATATGTATAATGTATGTTGATAGAATGCAAAGAGCAGCGCAAAATAGAAACCATCATTTAAAATGTATTGTTAGAAAAGCGCACGATGAAGAGGAAAAACTTAAAGAAATCGCCTTCATTAATGAACTTGAAGCTCAAAATAAACGGTAAGATTGCAAGCTTTATCTTTTATTTCCATAGAATAATTGTTCATTGTAGCCACGATTATGTACAACTCGAGAGGGAGCAAAGGGGTCGAATTCAAGGAATTCATGAAGACCGTAAAAAGAGACAAGAAGAGAAAGCGGCTAAAGAAGCAGCAGTTGAAGAACGTCGACGTATACTTGAGCGAGAGAGACTTGATAGATTGGATCGATTGCAGGATGAGAGGAGGCAGAGAGATGAGAGGCAATTACAAACGCAACAACAAAGGGAGCGTGAACGCCAGGAACTGGCTCGTGAGAAGGCAAGGGATCGAGAGGTAAATCCTAGTTGGACTAATTAATTGGAACATTAGTCATTCATTTACATTCTTTTTAGGAACGTCTACAAGCACTTCAAGCCCAACAAATAGCTTCTGCCAAAGAGTTACAAAAAAGAATTGATCAAAAACAAGACGAATCTGCTCGCAGACATGAAGAAAATTTGGAGCAAATTCGGCAGCGTGCTTTGGAATTATCGATACATCGATGTCACCTTGATGATAACGAAGCGCCAAATAATGCATTGTACCCCATCCAGAAATTATGCACTGTTTGCAATGTTCTAGTAAGAAAATTGTTTGGATGTTAAATACAAATTTAAACACATTTAATTTCAGATTAAATCAGAAGTTTATCTAATGAGTCACCTTCGTGGACGCAAACACAAGGAAGCTGTGAAGCAAACATCAAATATTGGTTCTACCTCTGTAACAAATAACGAATTAGAAGAACAACTTAATTTGAAACTAATTGTCGACGCCCCCGTAGGTAAAGAAGACCCCAAGGTGGAAGCAGCTAAAGAAAGAGGAAAGATTCATCGTAAACGTTGCAAAAAAATTAGACATCGAATGTCACTTAAAGCTACCGAGTTTGAAATTGGTTATAAGCCTGTTAAGGTGGATTCCGCTAATATTCGCACTTTGTATAGGAATGTTAATAAAATTGGAAATATTATCAATCAGGCTCCCCAAAACTTTTCTCCTGCAATTTCTAGTCAACTTGATCGTATTTTAAATGAATTGAATCGTTTACTTATGAAAGGATCCAAAGAAGATTTGCTGGCTTTTCAGTCTGCTGATGGATTTGGCGTTTTATCTAAGATGTTTCAGTTGGGACAGACAGTGCACTGTGTTATTTCCATTAAGTAAGGTTTTTTAACTTTTGTTTTTTAAACTAGGATATAAACAAATATTTTTTGCAGAAGCTTTGTTATCGCATGCAACTTATGGCAAACGGCATGTAAATTTGAAGGTGGTGCAAGTAATTGTAAATATATTATATTGGCCAATCGCTTAACTGCTCCTCTTGATTTGTTGCAGTACAAGTTGACGGTAAGTAATTTAATTTTTTTTAGTAAAAATGAGACTATCAACAAAACATTGTTCTAGTTAGAAAGACATATATTTGGGACTAATATAAAATAAAAATTATTTGGGTTCTTCCTATACCTAAGTTAAATTCAAATCATTATTAACCGCATGTTTGTGTAGTTTACATAGCAAACCATCAACCGATTAAATGTAGTAGAATGCAATCTGCCGATATGCATAAATTGATTTGTGATTACCAATTTTTAGCCACTTTTTTGTATAAATCATCTATGTCAACAGTAACATGATTAAAATTAGTTTTGAAATCGTGAAGTGTTGTGGTCAGATCGTGATCGTACAACCAGAACCATGTAAGTCCACTTTTTATGAAAGGAGAAATTCATCACGTACAAGTTCATATTAGGGTAACGCTTCAGTTAAGTTTCAATTCCAACAGTTTATTTAACTGAAGCGTTACCCTAATATGAACTTGAAGGTGATGAATTTCTCATTTTATAAAAAGTGGACTTACATGGATCTGGTTGTAATTAAATAAACTAATGATTGATTTTAAGAATTTATCTCTTAGTACTTACAAGCAAACAAATTATCTGTTAACTTTAACTGCTTGTTAAATGTTTTATAATGTCAGACATAAAAAAGTTGCTTTATCTGTGCGGTTCACATCAGCATTTTTAAAGATTACATGACCACCAAACTTTTGTACTAATAAATTGATTGAGATGCAGGCATATTTACCATACTCCAACAACTTATTAAAACCACATCTTGTTCAGATCAAAATCATCCAAATAATGATGCCACAAATAATCGGTAAACACGCTTTTGCAGTGTTTTTCACTCACAGGAACAGCATTCAAAGAAATAAGGTTCAATTATGCCTCCAGACTAAAATGCACATCAAACAGTTAATTTTTGTTGATGTATCGAAAGGTTTATCAGTCTATTAGTATGTGACCGTTAAATTTAAAATGGTGAATATGGGGCTGTTATTAATGTCCACTATAAATTTGATAATATAATGCTTGAAGCGTTGCACGTACAAATTTACGTTTTATTTTAAAAACAAAATAAAAGTTGAAGTAGTAGAAGTTTGTGATATCAATGTGAACGGAGGTTATTATTCAACATGTGTGATGTTAGTAAGACAAGATGGATAAACTGTGATTTCAGTTATTGATCTTGTAGCTGATTGAAAATGGCAAAAATCATTTTCACATATTGTATTATCACACCAATTAATTCTAATTAGGGAATAACTAATTAGACTGATGTTATTTCCAGTTATAAATTATAATTTTTTAACTTGGACGCAATTATTCAATTTACCAATAATATTTTAGATAATTTAAGGGTTGGGAATTTTTTTTTGTAAAGTCTGCTTTATAGGGTAACCTTTTTTAATCATTTAGGTGGAAATTTCCGTAATTGTAGTTTAACAAAGCTTGGAAATGCATCTCTTGCATTTCATGCAGGTAGAAAGAATTTAACGGAAGGTGGCAAGCAAAAAATTTTAGTTTTACCATGTGAAAATAAGAGTTTTACTTATATAAGCAAGAAAATTAGTTACAATAGACGCACGGTAAGTTGATTTTTGTCAAAATATGCCAGTAGTGGCAGTTTAAATTCACTTCCAAGAGGAATATCAAAAAGAAAATCGGCTGAAGCCCAGACCAGTTATCTGCATAAAATATCATTGAAAAACCGCTTTAAATCTTGTCAAAAATTAAAGGCAGACTTGAATGATCAACTTGAGTCAACATCGGCATTCGAACTGTTAAAATACTGCGAAAACAGTAGTAAGTAATACTTTTGTATGCAAAAATTTCAATTTCATAACTTTTTTATTTATTACAGGTGATGACTTATTTTATTAACAATAGAATTTATGTAATTGATTGGCCAGGAAATAACCCGGATTTAAATCCAATTGAGAATTTGTGGGTAATAATGAAACGGCATGAGGTTTAAAATTCTCCAAAGAGTGCATCTGAGCTAACTCGGCCATTAAAATTTGTAGGGAACAATGTTTTAAGGGTTGATTACTACTTGACTAAGGGTTAACACTTAGTGCAGTAAATGTCTCGCCGTCTACAGGATGTCATAGAGGCATGAGGAGGTTCAACCCAATATTAACCCAACAAATATTGATTAATAAACATAATTTTAATTAAAATACTTTTTTTCAACTGAAATTTTTTTTATTGGTAAGCACAATTACTGTGCTACTTAGGGCTAATTGTATAAAACTAGATTCAGATTTAACTCAGGGTTAACTCAGTATATAGCCGATCACAGCAGCTGAAGAGTGAGTTAATCTTGGGTTAACTCTGACTCGATGTTTATATATTTTTAAGAATAGCTGATATTATTTGTTGAAGCAAAACTAATTTAGTCACCAATTATTGCCTTCAAAGTTTTTCTAATTTCTAATATCAGTGTCTCTTTAAAACCACAAACCCCATGAGTGGGTTTAAAAATTTGCGCCGAGGGGTATAGGCTAGAATTTTTAGCATTTGACCTAGAAAAAATATTGTAAGTCTGAAAATTGGCCTACATGATCTTCTGACTCTGAATAACTGAATAACATACTAAAACTTCCAAGATCTCCCACGTCGACGTCGTGGTTTTTTTTATATTAATTGGAGCTTTGGAGCGTAAGGCACAAGCATTAAGACAAATTTGGTAATATTTACCCAAACATATATTTTGTGTTTGTAAATTCAGAATTAGCTCAAGTACATCTAAGACTTGCCAAATATTAAATTTAGGTACCCAATTTGATAAAAAATTAGTGAAGATATTATGATTTTATAAAAGGTATTTAAGTTAGTTTTAGTCTTTGTGAAAATCAAATTTAACTTGTATTTCTTACGATTTGAGAAAAAAATGGTAAATAGCAATGTAAAATATAATTTAATTTTTCTATATTACTTCACGATACAAATTAGCTTTCTTATGACAATTTATTGTTGAAAATGCGTTTTAGTAAAAATCGAAATTACTGTTTCAATTTCTTGAATTGCAATTTGACAAATTCACAATAGATGCAAAAAGTGATTAAAGAAATTTTTGTCATAATACAATTTAAGTACCCAGTGGCGTATTTAGAGGGGGGCAAAGGGGCAAGTGCCCCTCCCAAGGATGACTCGGATTGTATCCCTGAAGCCCTTCCTGATAACAATAATATTTACCATGAGGTTTTATAATTTAAATAACTTTTATTTATTTTTATTTATTCGTTTATTATTTATTAATTAATTTTTTTGGTTACCACTGACCCGCATAAATGGATTGACGAGATTCTGGAAATATTTATTCTGTCCAGTGGCGTATTTACTCTCTGTAACTAATCAATATATTAAATAATATACAATTATTTGTTATTTGAATATTTAAAAAGTTCTGAACGATTCTTTAATCATAAATTTTATCATAAAAATAAATATTAAAACTTCAATATAAAAAAAACTTATACAAGTTAAATTAAATAATATAATGGAAATAGTATTTTTGAGCTTTCAGCGACTGTTATCGCTTTCGTCAGAAATTTATTTATAAAATATAATTTCTTTTTGTAAAATTATTAAAATTATTTAATTTAACTTATTGTATTGAAGTTTTATTTTATATGATTATTAATTCTCACAAGTTAAGATGTATATATTTAGCATAAAACTAGCAGAAAATTATTTTTGAATTTCATATTTTAAATTTCCATCAGAGTGCGTGACCTAGAAAATTTTAAAAAAATTGCCTGCGGTGCTGTATGCCAAATGACTGGCTTCGCTTTAGTTTTAAATGTAGTAATTTTACTTTTCGATCCGAAGTCTTTCTGCACGTAATTACTAAATACGCCACTGGGTCTGCTCCCCCCCCCCCCCCAAACGCATTTTCTAAATACGCTACTGTAAGTACCTACTTATAATTGTTAATTTTGATTTTACTAAACAGCACGTCATCATAACTTCGTCATAACAATACCAATTTTTACCATGGAGGAATAAAGAAAAAATTTACTTATAAAGTTACCAAATTGAACTAATTTTAAGGACGTTCATGCGCTTCGCTAGAGTCAAATGAGTACTAACATTTTCAAAATTTATTCGGAACTTGAGAAAAATTTTAAAATATATCAATAATCATGCAATGATTTATAATGTTTTATTATTCTTCCCGAATACTTTTTAGTAGTTTGTTGTAAAATATCACTTAATATAAATAAGTCATTAAGTTGACTCTATTTGTATTATTATATTAAACTTGACAACTCCGCCTATCCAAATCTATTCAAATATAACTTTATTATGTTTTATTTGACATTTGTGCATGCGTTTTGTTACGCGCTGTTGCTAGATTTCAATATGGAAAAAAATCTAGTATGATAGATTTAATTTAACTGATTAAAATAATTAATAATTAATTTTAACGTTCGTCAACACCATTTTTTTAATGCAATTACATAAACTGCATAGTTTGAAGAATATTTTAAGAAATTATTTATTATGGTATCTACTTTAATAATATAAATATTATAATAATTATAACACAACAAATTGCTGCTTCCCCATAAGGCTCTATGTTATAAATTTGATTTTCAATCATTAATTACGCTCCGAAATGATCGATGAGGGGTTTTGAATTTTTGAGGAAGGATGACTATATAATTGAGGGTTCCAATTTTCAAAATTAAAATTTTTTATCTACTATCAAGTTTCACGCATGAACGTCCTTAATATTTGGCAAACCTTGAAGCTAATATTTAACCTTTTCGGTCACCTCGTAGTCAATTGGCTACATTAAAATTAATATTTTTTTGCAAGAGAACTAGACGCTAGAATCAGTTGATTCTAACTTTAATCAATTGTTTACACATCTGTCTTATACGATTAGTGGTAATGGTAGCATTTGGTGTTTGAAAGCTGAAGCTGCAGAATATTTTCCAAAAATAAATGTACATTTCACTGCATTTATACGTTATACTGCTATACTGCATTACAGCGACTCTGTAAAAACATTTATAAAAACTATTACTATTTCGATATCAGTTTGAAAACTTCAAAAACATAAAAAGAAATGTTTTAATTGTTCGAATGTAGTAATAAAAAAATATATCTTAGTAAGTTTATCAGTTTGTTTTTAATTTTCAAAAAAAAGTAGTTATTTGATCACATACCATAACTCCCCCGGGAAGGCAGCTAGGGCATTGCAATTTTCATCTAAAATTTTCAAAAAATTCAATTAAGCAAATGTGCAAATAGCAAAATTTTTCCTTCGGTAGAATTAAAGAGTGACTGAAAGGGTTAATTTGCAATATGTTTAGGTGAATTTTATTAAAATTTTCTTAATATGCTTACGCCTTTATTAATCTAAAAAACCACGACTACGGCGCGGCGTGGAAGGTCTTGGGAGTTAGTATGTTATTCAGTAATGTTTGAGGATCATTAATTTAAGCCAATTTTCAAACTTACAATACATTTTTCTAAGTTTGAACAAAGACCTGGTCTGTAACAGTTTAAGCTGTTTGAAAATTTAACTTTTCAACTGATGGTTGTGACCATACAACAAAAGTTATAGCATTTATAGCTGGTAAATTAAGTTTTGAAGACCCATTCAATGGACATACATACTAAGTTTATATTGGCATTAGTCAAGTGGACTAAAATGTGGCTTAGTACTTACATAGTTAGTGGGCACTGAGGGCGGATTCAATTTACCAACTAAAATGTTATTAAACTAAAAGATTTTAGTAGTAGTAAATAAAGTAGTAATAGTAAATAAATAAAGCAGTAAATAAATAGTTATTTAAGTTACAAGGAACGTAAGGACTTTATTATCAGTCAAGGAAGGTTAATTTAAGACGAGGCGGAGCCGAGGTTTAAATTACGTGCCTTGTTGCTTATTAAATTTTTCTTGCTTCCAATGTTTTAAAAATATTTAAGAAATAGTATATTATACATCATGGGACTAAGGTGCTACTTTTCATCCCGCGTGCGAAGGTTTTAGCCGAGTGCAAAAATCGCACACGGGATTAAAAGAACCTTAGTCCCAAGATGTATATACTATTTTTCACAATTTCACTGAAAATGCTGAATTGCATTGGTTAATAACTAAATTTGAGATTTTTAAATTGCAATAACTCGAAAACGGCGCTAGATATCGAAAAACTGAGCAAAAAATTTACCCCCGTTACAGTAAGGGAGAAAAGTGAGCACTTTACTTCCGGAATTGTGAAAACAATATTTTTATATAATACTACAATTTGGCATCGATCGTCAAGTATTTTATTAGAATTTTGATTAATATACCTACTGTTCCCTGGTTAAGTGACACTCTTAAGTTCATTCTCCAACGGTAACTAATAACGAATGTTCTGGGCCTATTTTACCATTAGGCGCATTAGGCACGTGCCTAGGGCCCAATGGCCAGAGGGGCCCGAACAAAGGGAACATAAAATCGTAAAATAAAAGTCAAATTCTGATAAAATAACCCAAAAATTTGGCCTTCGATGCTATTAGTTACCTGGGAGTCCAACTTAGTTTAAAATAGGCCCTGCCGCTTAATTTGTTCTTTTCCACTTCCTTCCCCCTTTTTCTACTACTATTGGTTAATAAATAAAAAGGAAACCGTACACTAGGAGTATTCCATACCCCCAGACCCCCCGTTTTGCCAATGGCTACACTAAATTTAAATCAATATTTGAAGTTATAATAATAAATAAACTACAAATTATTAAATTTTGAATTTAAGTTTAACAATGAGGATAAACCGGGGGTATGGAATACCCCCCAGTGCACGCCTTTATTTTATTTCCAAATTTACCCGTAGACTAATTGTTGAGTCTGGGGGTATAGAATACTCCCAGCATTAGCTACTGCCTTTACTACTGCGTAACTCTTCAGCTTTAACCATAGAAGAAATGTTGTACTCAAACCTTACGGGTGTCTACCAATAGAAATATGTAAAAATTACAAAACTTGGAAAAATGTATTGATAACCAGTTGATTTTTTCAGGATTGTTTAATAAAAATGTGTGGAATCCAATTATTGAATTGTCCGATAAAATACATTTTCCCATTTTCCAGTCCGACGCGCGGAAATCTTTCAGAAAAATTGCAGAGGAAACGCCGCGATTGCGAAAATTTTCAAAGAGGGAAAGATGATAGACTAAACGCAATTAACCCACACAAGAAATTATAAGTTGTTATGTATGAATTGAACTAACTATATGTCGGCGGGCACCCAGACTATAAGTACCATTTGAATCAATAAATTCTCTGTTTTCAATAACCGCACGCAAATATTTTCTTTTTGTAAAAAAAAATATTCTTAATTAAGTTTTCTTGGATCATACAAGTATATTCTTAAATAAAGTAGTTAAAAATTTATTTGATTTAAAAAAAATCTTCTTGAATAAAGAAGTTGTTCTCTTCACTAATGCCCGGTTTCTGAAGCTCGAGTTATACAAAGGTTAAGCTTAACCGCAATATACCTGCAGATTTTGAGTTTCTATAGCGAAAGTTATCCTTAGATCTCTGGTCAAAGTTGACCTGCGGATGGGCTCGGGTTATCCACTGGTTAACTTTGTAGAACATGCGCAATCGAATTTATTATGACAGTTGAATTGAATTCAGTGCTTATTTCGATCCATGCATCGTTTTTAAATTTCATATTAGTTCCGTCTCTTTTTTTATTCTTTTATTTGTGATTAAACTCTTGTTCGATATCAAATAAGACATCTTTGTCGAAGTCGGTGAAATTTTTACTTCTTTTATTGAAATCTATTATATTTTTACGCACAAAATAATTTATTTTCAAATATTTTTATTAATAATAATAATAAAAATAATATTATATTTAAACTTTTCGGCAAAACATTTAAATGTATAACAGATTTTTGCCAACATAAAATAATAAAATTACAAAAAAAACTGGTTAATTTGAAGTAACTACTGCATCCCCATCTACCGGCAATTCAATCAAGCGAGTTGACAAGAGGTTAGTTATCCTCTAGTAGTTGGTGGTTTCAGAAACTCATCTTACTTTAACCAAAGGATAACTTTAACCTTTGATTAGCTGACCATAGGATAACCAGAGATCTTCAGAAACCGGCCATAAATTACTCCGAAATATTTGGGTTTTTGTATATTATGTTATAACCGAAGAGTGGGTGGGTATCCAAGTATTACGGCTTCATCTGTTGGACTTCTGGCGGGATATTATATATATTTTATATTTTATTTTATATAAAACTTCGTCCGGTGTGGGGTTCGAACTTAGGTTTTCCAGCTGCATTATCGTGGGATGAGTACAATTTGCATTTGGCTATACTAGTCGAACTGTTAAGTGTGTACAAGTTCGTAATATAATTTTTTTTTTTTTTTAAATTAATTGTTTAATTGTTTATTGCAAATTATAAATAAGTCCTAAAAGTACATAACTTATAACTATAAAATAGTTAGGACTAATTTAGATACTAAACATAATAAAACGAACTTATAACTAAAATAGAATAATATAATAATGCGGAAGGCTAACAATAGAAATAATGATTTAATACAGCTAAATTTTATATGTAAATTGAAAGAATTTTTGTTATACTTCTAAGCCTACGTTACTAGACGCTCCATCATATTCATTTTAAATTTCTTGAGGGTTTGAAAACACCGATCCGAAGAGTCGAGACCATTCCATAATAGAATTAAAGCTTTAAAGCAACTTTTGTCAATCCAGGAGTTAGGTACATATTATTTCTGGGACTCTGTTATTTACATGATCTCTTGGACTCAAATTAAAAACAAACCGAACGCATGCATTAAAAGCGACTCGTAAACGGTCAAATTCACTTGATAAAAGTGAGGGATAAAAAACAATATCGCAATAAGTAAAATATGGAACAATAATCGTAAGGACTAAACGTTTGCGCATTTCTAACGAAAGAAATTTTGAGTAAGGCTTCATGGATTTTAAAGTACCAAAAGTTTTCCGAGTTATCGAGTTCACCTGGTCATTCCATGATAAATTTTGATTCATAAGTAGTCCAAGATTTTTTACTTTGTTTAGAAATGGAAGTTCTTCTCCATTAATTGAGATTTTTGAAAGAATTACTGGTAAAGACGATGAATGAAAAATAATTGCCTGCGACTTTGATGCATTTAAAGATAAAGAATTAGCATCACACCATTGAACAATTTCTTGAATAATACTATTTATGTCTGTTATAATCTCATTAATCTTTGCAATCGGTCCAGATTTATATATTTGTAAATCATCAGCATATAAATGATATGAGCATCTTAATAATGAACCCAAGTCATTAATATAACTTGTAAACATAGTTGGACTTTTTATGGAACCTTGCGGAACCCCTCTCTTTATTTTACAAACTTTCGATTTTGAGCCATTAAAAACAACTATTTGAGTTCTATCTGATAGAAAATTGTTTAGCAGGTTAATTGCAGATGGACTAAAATGAAAGAAATGAGCAAGCTTATCAAGTAGTTGTTTGTGTGGAATGCTATCGAATGCTTTTGAAAAATCTAATAAAACCATGACAGTACACATTGAACCTCCACTTCCACGACAAATATCCTCCGTAACCTTTATTAAAGCAGTAGTTGTGCTAAATTTTGGTCTAAAACCAGATTGAAAATTTGAAAGCAAACGATTTTGCTCATTATGTTCTTGAAATTGAAAAAATAGAACCTTTTCTAAACCCTTTGACAAGAACGAAAGAACACTAATTGGCCGATAATCAGATAATTTTGATGGATTTATAAGTTTGGGAAATGGAACAACTTTAGCTTGCTTCCAAAGATAAGGATATGAGGAATTTAAAATTGCAAAATTATAAATATCTTTGATAATCGGGATAATCAGAGGAAGTATGATTTTTATAAATTTTGGACTTAAACCATCGCATCCAACCGAATTTGATTTAATTGAATATAGTATATTAAAAATTGCTTCCTCAGTGACACATTCAAATTTAAAAGTTTCGTAATGAGCAGATGTTATAAAAAAACTATCATTTGTATTTGTTACTGAGTTGGCATTCGTAAAATATTCATTCAAATCATCTAAATTGACATTCATTTCAGGATCTAATTCATCGCCATACACTCCTTCCTTCCTCAGATTTTGATATAAAATTTTGGATGGAAGATTTAGGTCAAATTTTCGTGCACAAAACTTCTTTTGAGCCAAATATTTTAATCCATTCACTCTATTTCGAAGTTTACGATATGCTTCCCATAATTCATCTTTTTTACTTCTGGATTTTCTTTTGCGCCAGACACCGTAAGCAACATCACGTTTGTTCATTTCGTTTTTAATCTTCCAAGTTAACCAGGGCGTAGAGCGATCAGGTTTAGAAACTGTTTTAACTGGAACGTGCCTATCTCGAAGCTTAATCAAGTTATTTGTTAAAATTTCAACCTTTTCATCTAAATCTGCCGACATCAAAATAGGATACCAGTTTACTGCAGCTGTAGCTCTGAAAAGATTTTCTTGCTCAATGGCAGAATAATCGAAGAACGTGTAGGAACTTGGAATAATCGTAGGTTTGCAGATCTTCAGAGCAACAAAAAGAAAATCATGATCGGAAACTTCCTGCATCACGCCTGTTTTTGAAGCAACTACTTCACAATCTTCAGAAATGAAAATATGATCAATAGCAGATTCAGAATTATGATGAAAATCGATGCGAGTTGGACCAAATTGCAAATGTGATAAAGAAAATGAATCAGTTAAATTTTTCAAGAGGTTAAAATTAGAATTGTTAATTAATGAATTTATGTTGAAATCACCCATCAGAAAAACGCTTGTATAGTTTGATGACCATCGCATTAAAATATCCGAAAGTTCACTTATCATATCATTCACACAATGTTCCTTTACTCGATAGACAATTCCAGCCAAATATTTTTTTAGGTTTATAGATATTTCGATGAATAGATATTCTAGTGAAAAAGTCATCAAGTTTGGTGATTTTTCCAAAATTTTGAGCTTTAGATTGTTTCTAACATAAAAACCAACACCACCACCTCTTCCTTTTGGTCTAAGGTTATGCACAAATTTGAACCCCGGAACACTCACCGATTTCAAAGTCGAACCAGATTTCATCCACGTTTCCGTAACTCCAATAATCGAAAAAAGGGAGTTATGCAGAAGTGAACGTACTTCATTAATATGAGCTGGTAAGCTACGTGCGTTGAAAAGACCTAAATTAACATTGCTAGCAAACTTTCGAGAAAAGGCCGAAATCGTTCCATTCAAGCGTCCATTAATATCGCTCATTCTATCAAATAGATTCATGATTGTTATGTTATTTTCTTTATTAATATTATCTTTTGGTGTAATTAGTTGCTATTGGTATTTAGTCTTGTTACTATCGATTTTCATTTGTTCCCACTTTCTTTTATAAGCTTCGCAATTTTTGTCATTTGCCGGATGCTGCACTTCTAATTTTAAGTTAAATCTTTCATTAATTTGGATACAATTTATGAAAGATTTAACTTAAAATTACTTAATTAAAGTTACTTAGATTAAGAATATATTAATATTGATGTATTTAGAAAATAGTATTTTTCGTTAAAATGAAATTTTCTGAATCTAAATAATATTTCAAGTAAAAAATATTCTTGCTGGAAGAAATCTGATATTTTTAATACAAGCATATTTTATTGCTCGAAGAAATTATATTTTTAAATGAAATAAATAAGAAAATATTTATTCTTCATTTAAGAAATCCTTTTTTTCCGTGTATTTAACCTCGCAACAGGGCTTATTTTACCATTAGGCGTCCCTAAAATCGTAAAATGAAAGTCACATTCTGATAAAACAACCCAAAAATTGGACCTTCGATTCTATTAGTTACAGTCGAATATCAGGGGCCCATAAGTTTGCTAGAGCCTAGGGCCCAACCCAGTTAAAAATAGGCCCTGCGAATGTTATGAATGAGCAACTTGGAACTTACATGGCCAGTATGATAAATGAAAATTGTAACAATTTCAAAAACATTTTTTGACTTTTTAAGTAAAAGCTAGATGAAATTGCTCTTATCATTCGTAATAGTTTATATTTTTGCATTATTTTTGTATCTTTCATTTTTTCTCTAAAATAATTAGAGAGAAGCAGGAATTTGCATAAATAAGTTTTAACATGTTGATTTCCTATGTCCGGCTAACTCATTCAGTATCCTGTATAAACTATTATTAGTTTTTCTGAATATGAAATAAATACTATGTTTGAAGAAGAAAAATGCTCTATTTTTACATTGTTTTATAAGAACTCAATATATAAATAAACTAGAATATATAAAAATAAATTTTTTATGTTTTTCTATATAGTAAACAAATTTAAAAAAATTGTTTATTAAAAATGTCAAAGCGGAATATAAAGGTTTAAATTTTAAATTAAAACCGATTTATTTGGGTCAGCATGCTATTATAATATGATCCACATAGGTAGTATATAGAACCAAAACTAAGAACATTTGCAAAAACCAACAAAAAATTGAATTTTTTGTTTTCAACAGAAAGTTACTGGAGTAAGTTCTATCAGGACATTTGATTTCTTGTGAAGTAATGATGCTTTATAGTTGTCCAATCCGCTGAAGGGTTAAGGTTGACAAATAATAAAGGCATACATTTTTTTTTGAGAAGTTTTTTTTTTATATTGTGTGCCTGCCTAATTTTCTGTAAGTCCGTGGTCGTTTTTAAATTATTTAAATAATTTGGCTATACATAAATATGGTATTCTTTAATAATATTTTATTAGACAGTGTAATTATAACTCAATCTTGACGAATTTCTCTTTAAGAACCGAAAATATCGTACTTGATGGGAAGAAATTAAAAAATCATATTTGCTAAACTCTCTTAATTTAAAAAGCATTTTTCAAGTAAAATTTGATGTTTTCCATTAGCGAAACCATTGTTATTCTATTTACCTAGATATACTTTTCTTGCTCTATTTATCAACTTTACAGAAATGTAACTATCGACTTGACACTTTTAGATGTTATATAATAATTCAGCTGTAGTACATCGATTTTAATGCACTTTGTGTGTTTTTTGTTAACAATTTATCGTGCACATGACATAAATAGAAACTGTTTGTGCAAATAAAAATTATTTTTAAATGTCCTGGACATTGCTGTTATTTTTTTTTTAATTTGTCATTGAGTTAATTCGGTGTTTGCTTTAATTTTATATAAATTTCATAGTCGTGGGATTAATAATTACACAAACAATTTTTAATTTATTGATTACAAAATTTATAAAATCTTACAGTAATAACCCGATCGGTTCTGCCCTCCTTTGTTAAAAATTGTAACTACCTAATACAAAAAGTAAGACTACGAAATATTGAAAGAACTACAACACTTATTTGGTTGCCTCACCATTTACTCTTGAAAGAATGGAATTTTCGGCTATTTCGTAGCACACACCAAGGGTTAAATTCGCTACCGAAAGTTTTTATCGTTACGAGACGTAAGGGAGGAGTGCATTAGCGCCAAGCTTTTAGTCGCGGTGAGAGCTGAACGTCTTGTCTATAAAATGGAATGCACGTTATGATTTTAATGTTTATAGGTTCTTTAGGTGTTACTTTTTTATTATTATTATTTTTCTTATGTTTGGGTTTAAAATTTTCTATCGACTTTTATTTTTACAATCCATTGGATAAACTAATACCTATCTAATTGGCGAGACATATATTAGGTACTCCTTTGGTTTTTAGAAGGCGTTTTTCTTATTATGATTTATGGATCTTTTTCCTCTTCTCAGACTCGACAATCCAGAATGCAAAATATAGTGATGGCGTTGTCAACTCAAACGATAGGTGTTCGTATACGCCTGACACTTTTGTTTTTTTATTGGAAGTTTATGATCAAAATAGGACCTTCCTTTTAAAAACACGTTATTCTTCAGACAAGAAATTTGCAAATTTACTGCATCGTCGACGAATTGCCAAGCTCTAAAAATGTTTCTCGTGTGTGCACTTTTATTGCAAGACTTTTAGGTATTAATAAAAATTCATCATATGTGAAAACATAAAAATTCGTTCGGGTGTATACAAAAATATTCTGAAACGTCTCCAAATTGTTCAGACCCCAACGTTTTATTTAAAATCGAAACAATTTCACCGATTTTATGGTTTTCTATTGAGATTGATTTTTTTTGCTTTATTAACCTAATTTATGAGTCTAGAATTGGATTTAATCAAGCGAATTTTTGCTTACGAGTACCTACCCTACATTTTTATTCGAATTCGTTTATTTAGTATTGATTTAGAATATTTTTGAGGGTATATCAAGCTTTATTGAAGTCGATTCTCAAAATTAGGTAAAAAATTATTATTCCCAATTTTTTTTATTTCGATAATTCAAACCAATAATTTTACAGGTATTACTATAAATAATTAAGAAAAAATTCTATATTCTAATAAATAATTCATATTATGCTAATTTATTGTTTTATCTTTGCTGTTCAATTTTCACTTAATCAGGATTAAATCGCCGTACTATATTAATATATTATCTTGTACCGAAGTATATGAAAGTGGTTTATGATGATTATTTTTCGTTTTTCCAAAATTTCCACACAATGAAATATATATAAATTTTGACATGTTCTGGTGTTATTATTTTAATTTTTAGTATATAGATTGCTTTCTCTGACGATTATCAGTGTTTATTTCTTCACTTTGATTAAGGTTTTTCCGAAAATTACATTGTCGTATACATACAAAAACTTATAAATTACAAAACAAAATAACTGATTCAAGATGTACTTCTGGGTTGATATAAAAAACTTAAAAAGCTAATTCCGTTTTTTACTTTTTTAGAATCTTGAAAAATCTGAAGATTCTCCTCCTTCCGATCAACTTGCAACATCCTTAATGCAACTTTCGGCAACCGTACTTAGAAATACTCCAAAGGACACTCCTTCGCAAAGAGTTCAGGACGTCGTAAGGTAGGTGAAATTTTTGTTTAATTTATATTGCAACATGAAATTTTAAAGCTTTAGGCTGCACTTCACCCTGCAGTACTTTTTTCATCATGGTTAATTTTTCTTTCTAAATTTTCAATTGTATTGTAATAAAAAATATCAGATGGTTTCAATTTAAAGGTTTAATTAGTACTCGACCCAAACTATGCAGCCTGAGGACACGAAGGATATATTGCAGGATACGCATCAAAATAATCCTTTCGTTGGTGGTTTTATTTTACAGCCTTAGGCTGGTCAATTAATTGAGCACCTGATGCTGTACTTACTTAGTGTTAATAAAAAAAATTGTGCTATTGTTGATAAAATTTTGGGAAATATTTTTCTATTATTAATTCAAGCTATTTAGCATTTGACCTAAAAAAAACCTATTTTTTCCACTAATTTTTGACCAAATCAGGAAAATTTGAATATTCAGCAATACTTGAGCTAATTTTCAATTTACAATATGTTTGTTTGGCTGTATTGTTTAGAATATTTTTCAGTAATATTTGAGGATCATTTAAGCCAAGACTTACATTATTTTTTCTAGGTTGGGGAAAACTTTCATCTAAAATGCCCGGGCTAAATAATTCTTAGTGTCTCATCACTTCTATATTATAGAGTGCTTTCTCCTGAATGTGAATGTTTGATATGTAAACGTAAGATTAATAATTTTTTTCTTGTGTAAACAATATCGATTGATTGTATTGTCGACTTTTTTCTTTTTAATTTAATATTAATCGACTGTTCAAATAAGAAAGAAATATTACAATCCCCTTGACAAATATACGATAGAACTACATATTTGCATCCATATCAAATATATATAGAAAGGTCGAACCGCATCATGATACAGACATGTCAGGAAACATAAACAGAATAAATGAATTATAAAATACATTCTGATTGAAACATCACGCTGCGCTGTGGGCTATCAAAGTAAAATAATCAGGGATTATCATTGTTTGCAGATGTCAGAGGACATACGGGGTGGCTTACATAGGGTAGCGAGGGGCAACTGTACCTTATACACGACATATGCATTGTACAGGAGCTAAGGTTGCTACACTATACCACTTCCAATGGGGTTTGCTCTTTTTGCGGGCGACATACGGTCAAGTTTCAAGAGTACGAATGCTTTTTGCTTCATATACTCTTTTATCCTCGTTACAGTTTTGACAGGTTTATTGACAGGTTAAAGTTACACTCCATAGAAGTGAATTCTTTTTAATTATTATAATTTTATTAAGGAAACAATGTCTTGTGGTTTACTTTTTCGCGAAGTTTTGAAGCTGATGCAATATCAAAAATAACAAGGTAAAATTATAATCATTAAGATCATTAATGTAGATGATCCAAATGACAACTGTATAATGTAATGAATGTTTAATAGTAAAGCAATAAAAATTAAAATAATAGGGAAGACTTGATATGGAATTAAATGGCCAATACATTACCCATTATATCTACACATCCACGTCTTTGGTATACACATTTATTTTGTATTTATTTATATAGGGAATGAGGTTCTAGGGACCGAGTAATAATGATAATGCGAATCGAATAAGTAACTAGCCGTATCGGATGAGCGGTGACATGACAAGTAGGGCTAGTTGCACGCCCTTATCTGGTCATCTGCACATCTGCCAGCCTTCTACTACTCCCTCGAGGTCGTCGTCGAACCTCTCTAAATTTACTGATGAGCACCCGGTATTAAATATTTAAACAATAATGGTTCAAATAACAGATTTTGATAATCCTTCATCAAAAATCCGCTTTCTGAATTTTTCTGCCAGTCTGTGGTTGATTGGATAATGCATCATCAATATTTTCGGCGTTTCGAGTTTTAATTTTTATGAAAGAATGTAGGTCTTCTCGATATGGTGTTCCAATATTACAGAGATTTTCTTTCCCCTTCCCTAGATAATTTTTGTTATAATATTTTTATTATTATCTCAAATTCTTTCTTTTCTTTTTTCTTTTATATTTCTGCAAATAACTGTTATTTATGAAGATTGTCAAATGGGCAATCTGTTACATTTTTTTGTCAAAAATAACCAGTTTCCTTTTAGAACACATTGTGCACTTTTTGCTTTTCTTTATAATTTATACCGTTGTAGTATAGATACAATAGGTTCTGATAATATAGTTGGAAGTTAAGAGATGTTAAAGAACACCATTACCTGACGGCATTAAATGTTAACTTTTTTTACTAATTACAAAAGGCGAAAGCGTATAATATGTGTTTTATTTTATATTGTAAAAAACCTCGAATACAATGTAGGTATCTTTATCGTAAAATTCAATCGACAAATCGCTATACGTAAGTATTATATTGTTGAGATTTAAGCCTTATAATCGGTAAAAATTTATAAGCCTGTCGAGAAGGCATAATCTGTGAAGCAGAAAGAGTTGGCTGGTATATTAATACCAACTTTATCTTTTATTTTACCATGATATCTTTATTAGCCTACAACTGACATGATTATTACTGCATTATCCTATATGTTCATGGCAAATGGTTTGCTCGCAATAATATTAATTTATTAATTAACTGAAATGACTTGAAAGAAAAACTAAAACTTATTCTTTGAAAACGTCCCGCGCTACATCGTAGACTTAAGAAAATATAATTAACAAAGAGAATATTCATTATTTTTGTATAATTTCAATTTAATTTTTTTTTTTTGTTAAATATGAAAACCCGGCTGTATAGAATTCGCTATCTCTGGGACGACTTTAAATTGCTGCAGATCTAAATAAACATTCCGTATTTACTCAAGAGTTCTCATTCGTTTTACAAATTTAGACTCACTGTAATTATATTTGGATTTCAGACAGATACTTTTTCAGTTTTCGCTTCGTACACATTTCAATTAGCAAAATAAAAGCAGCAGCTTCTTTTTGAAGTGCCTCAAACGGGCGCTATTTTAATAAGTTAGGCAATATAATGAAAGCAGCAAATATTTAAATGTTACTTTTACTCACTGTTAATTTAATACTTTTTAAAAATTCCTTACTTGTTTAATTTTTGTATATTATGGATCTATTAAAAATATTCCTTAAATTTTGTTTTAAATTAAAAGCTTTAGCTACATTTGGAAGATCTATAAAAGTGCCTTGATGTAAAGTTAAAATATTTGAGAAGAGAAAATTTTAAAAGTAGATATTGCATTTGACGAACAAATTTAATTATAAAAGAAAAGAAAAAGTCTACAAATGTAAATTAATTACCGAAAAGTCTTCTTTTACTAATATTTTTTTATTTTCATAAGCTTTTGCCTCGCTCGCTTGTAAGCTTAATTGCATTTTTTTTTATTAAAATTTTTACCATTCGAATTATTGTAATTTTATTTTGAATTTCAAAAATGAATGTTTCACATTCTTGTTGCATCATGTATGCAAATGATGTCTAATAGTAGAAGAGCGGTCTTCTGTGAAATATTACGAAAAAGCTTCTAGTTCTTATGCTCAATGTTGTTTTTAGTACTTGAACTGTTTTAAGTGTTCAAAGAAATATGTTTAAGTTTATTTTATTTTGTTATAAGAACTGCCGTAATCGGTTATTCACCTTTGTCAAGTGCTTGATATTTTTTCCATCACGTTCGAGTTCTTCTATCAAGTGCTACTTAATACGCACGGAATACAGCAAAATGGTTTTCATGATTTGTTAATTGCTAACAGTATAGGTTAGGTACAGTTTGGATTGCAAACAGGGCCGGCAACAGTTGTGTTGCTTGAGTGCTCGGGCACCACACTACGGATTTTGAGCACCACACGGGAAATTACAAAACAGTAAATAATTTGGGGAAGAAAACACTAAACACTTGAAAAAATTGTATTTCAGATCACACAATATTATGTAAGCACCACACGGTAAATCTAAAAGATGCCGGCCTTGATTGCAAATCATAGGTTTGTTCAAAATAAAAACATAACTAGAGAAAGATGAATTTGTTACTGCCTCTCGTAGAGATTTGAAATGGAGCGGTTTTGGATCATTTGAATCCCGAGAAGAAGCTCCAAATATGTGGATCTTGAGTTTTATCTTGAATCGTTCATTATTACAATATTATCAAAGTGATATGAACCATAAATTGAACAGCATTTACCTCGAAAATTCTACAAGTGATCTTGATTTAATTAATAATTTGTGCTTTGAACCAATACGCTTTATATCGACATGTCAAATGCGATTCGCTTAAAACTCTTCAAGAGGGAAAGGATGAGGTGTGTTGATTCTTGGTAACTGAGAAACTTTCTCAAAAAATCACACGAAGATTGGAATACAATTTATTATTTTATCAACATTTTTGAAAAAAATTGTAATTGTTTCTATAACGTATGAGTCTAAAGTAGCTGGACAAATTTCAATTACGTCAAAACATTATTTATAATCTAGCAAATCTTTTGAATTTTTTTCTGTACCTTCCTTTATATGTTTATTATCAAATTTTATTAGTTTCGTTTGAATTATCATTATGAAAGTATGCGAACAGAATTTTTTGCGTAAACTCGTTTTTAAAATGCTTGGCGGGCAGGATAAGAGATGCGTTTTAAATCATTTTATAAACTAAGGGTTCAGCCGAATCGCCATGTATTCCATAATTTTGAGGTTTAGTAAGAATATTGGCCCCGAAAATATAAAAAAAAACGGAAGAAAATCAATTCTAAAAAACTCAGCTAAGTTCCTTGAAGAAAGCCGCTGAAAACAAAATTAGAGTGAGTACTCACATATTACCATAAAAATTTCAAGATTTGTAAACAATAATTTGCCGAAATTTGAAAAAATTTAAAGTAAAAAGGTACAAGAAAAATGTTAAACCAAGATACACCGATAAATAATTAGCGGATATACCCGGAAAATGCCACGTTTTGCGACAATAGTTTGTAACAGGCGATAAAGTGAATATTTTGGACGATGAAAGGTACTTCATTTTTGCGAACAGTTGTGACGTTGCAAATAAAGGATTTTATACCACCGATAAAAGTACAGTTCCTGATAACGTAGAGTTCATAAGAAAATCAAAATTTGAACCAAAAGTATTGGCGTGGTGTGCAATATCAGTGAAAGGCATATCAAATTTTTTTGTACAAACTCGATCGGGTATTGCTGTTAACACAGACACTTACATTAAAAAATCTTTATCAAAACAGTAAATTTTGTGCATAAAAACCATAAAGATGATAATATCATCTTTTGGCCGGATCTTGCATCTTGCCATTATGCAAAAAAATATTAAATTGGCTAAATGGTCAAAAGATACGATTTGTTCCAAAATATGCAAATCCGGCAAATTCCCTGCAACTCGTCCAATCGAAATTTTCTGGTTAATTTTCTCACTATTAGTTAGCAACTTAGCAACTTCAGCCGATCAATTAAAAAATCGGATCAAGTCATGTGCCAAAAAAATATGTGAATATGCTCCGCCGTATGATGGAAGGTGTTAAAAGTAAAGTAAGAAAAATTTAAGAAAATGAACCATTGTGTGTTGAAATATTTTTTTTTTCAATTGTGTTGTGTTTTCTTAATAACAAATTAATTTTAAGTTTTCTATAACCAACTTTTTTTAATTAAAGTTTTAATTCTGTCCAGCTACTTTAGACTCGTACGTTAGTTTATAAAATAAGATTTTTCTTAATAAATTATTAAGTTTATGAAAAACTATCTTCGTGTAGAAAGCTTAGGATGTATTCTACCTTTCCTGATGGGAAAAATAAACTTTTTCGCACATTGAGTGTGTGGCTCTAAATGATATTGCAACTAGCTGGATGTTAGTGGAGAGCGATGGTTGGGTTACTTTCCTGTGAATAAAATTACACTTCCGAAAGATAAGAAATAAATATTAGACAATATTTTTTGTTTTTATAAAATAAAGGATGCTGATATAATCACTCGCACAAGTTTTCTTATCTGTTGTAATAAATTGAAAAAGCAATCAATCTGATGTTCACGATAAATAATTAAAATTGCTGAAGAAATGAGCACCTCGTAATCGGTAAAAATATTTAAGTAAAAACACTGCTTTATAATATGACCCAAAAAACTTAAAGAGAGAATTAAACTACTTTACAATGAAGTAAATTTGCCATTTATAAAATGGTTTATAGTTCCATGGATCGGACAGTGAAAAATTAACACCACATAAGCAATTTTCAAGATGAGGTGAGAACACTAGATTTGAATTAAATAACAGCCTTCCTCTCTGTAACAAATTTTTGCAATTTGTTTAATTGCCGAGTACGCCCCTGCCTAGAAGCTGATTGGGGGGATGGGAGTTTGCGTTTTGTAAACTTTGCCATGAATTGCTTTGAATTACTTTGAATTGCCATATTTTATTTTAAATAATTTTCAATGGTAAATTATTTTGTATGGAACCATCTCATTCCGAGTTATCTATCGATAGCTTTATCTTCGCTCGCACATTTTTCCAACGTTAAATATTATTAACAATTTTAATATTTAATTTTATAATTAAATTTATTTAATTATTTTGGTTCAACAATTATCGTATGCTGCTTGTTCTTAGTTATGTTTCTCCGAAAGATAATAATTGAGACGAGTAGCTGCGACTTTTTGGTGTTTGGTTGCAGCAGCACACTTCTTGCAGAGATTATTTTTTCGTTTTGTTGTTATCTTTTGTTTTTCGGAACCTATGACCCTCGCTTTCCGCACTATCTACAGCTAGATTAACATCTTGGGTATCTACAGTAAGTAAAAGCTGGTTGATCGTGGAAGAGGAAAATTCTGGAGGCCCCATGGGGGGAAGAGGAATTGTTTGTTTTCTGGCCTGGCTTATGGTTGGTGCTATCAGCTATCACCTTGGGTGTATTTATGAGCTGCACTGACGGGCACAATTCGTGTGCGGGGCCGGAGATTGGGAATTTGGTTGATCCTCGAGGGGGGGAAGGAATTTTTTATTATATCTCTTTCAGAACCAATACATTTATATGTTGTGGCAATAATTTTATACAATCAGTTGGATACTGGGGTACTCTGTACTACTCAGTGCGTATTGCCTAAACCTACAAATGTACTTATTCTCAAAAATGTGATAATCTCTTATTAAGTAGGTAAGATCGATCACAGAACATATACATAAGTTTTTATTTTTTGAAACTGGGGGGTGTGGAACACCCTCCAGTACATCTGAACAAAATTGGTCCCAAAATCTAGCTTGCTATAGATTTTTCCAAATGTCTTTTGTAACCTAGATCCAGTAATGCCCATTGGAATTAAAACTTTAAAACTGGAATCGAAATCTGTTTGTTATTTGGAATATGTTCGGTAGAATGTACACCTATTTGTGTTTTTTAACACACTTACAGGAATACTGGAAGGTGTTCTGCACCCCCTAAATCCCCCGGTTGTAAAAACTGAAAACTTGCTTAATATGTACATGTTCTGTGTGATTGCTGTTAATTTTTGCTGAAATAAACAGCAGGGAAAAAACAGGAGACAAATCTTCTCTCAAATCAACTTTCTTGCTGGAAATATTAACTTTTCACCTCTCTAGTTTACCAGAAAAAATGTAAAGGCTAAAATAATTGTTAAGCAAAATAATAAAATAGATCCCCTGAAAGCGGTGGATGAGGGGAATAGACGGAGGTCATATTCGGATTCAGGTGGTTAGTTTACATAAGAATCAGGAGGAATGGTATCAGGGCTCAAAAAAAAATTTGATTTGAGGACCTGTGTTATCATTAGGGGACGTCTATTAATTACGTGGGCGTTTAGTGGTGGATGGGGTCGAACGGAATCTCACCCAATCTCATGTGGGGAGAGTCTCGGTAAATATCACGTAATTTTTTTTCGCATGAAACTGTAAAATTGCGAGATAACTGGGTTAAATGGTTAAATTAAGTAAAATAAACAATTTCACGAGAGATTAGAAGGGGGGCGGGAGTGTTAAACCAAATCTTACAACAAATCACCAGGGGGAGAGGGGGCAATGACGGCACCAAGGCAGGGGTGGGCAGCAAGTGCCTACTTAATTTTTTTAGGTGCTTATTTCAATAATGTATTTTTTTGAGTTTATTTATAAATTTTGTGTGCTGCCCACCCCAAATATATTGGACCCAATTTGTGCCCAACCCATTTCAAAAATGCTGGCGCCGTTGCTGAGAAGGGGTCGAAAAATCGCCTCACGTAATTTATTAATAGCAGCCCCCTATTAATTTTACTTTACCAATTAAATCAAAGAAAATATGAATTAAATCACAATTCGTGACTTCTTGCTTAGCATTTTGTGAGTTATTGATTTCATATGGAGCCCGCCGTTCAGATATTTCTTTTTATTCAAAATTTAATATTTTATGGAAAATTAAATTAAAAACGCACAATTTTGGAGCCTTCTGAATTTTGGCGCTGGGTGCGACGGCTCCATGGAACCCATGGTTTATCCGGCCCTGTTCCCAACTCAACTCAAGGCACGCGGACCACGGATCACTATTAATTTGATGACTTATGTTGATTTATATGGAATTTTCTATAAAAATTCTAATTTCTATTAAATTTTATGGCACCGTGAACTACTTGGACAGATGACTTCTTAAAAAAAAAGAGATCAAGATAGTTGAATAAAAAATGAAATCAAGAAAATTACAAGTAAATTTAATTGATGCGAGATCTTCTGTCATAGACGCATCAATTTTTTGTGTAATTATTGGAGTGTCTGAAATTATTTACATTTATTGGCAATAAACTGTTACGACTCTTATTACCACCATTTAAACATCGGTCTATTTTATTATCAATTTCATAAATTAATTTTAAAAAAAATTAAAAACTTGTTGATTTAAAATAATTGTTTAAAAATTGACAAAATTATAGTTTTTTAAATTTTATCGACGTTGACAATTAACACTTATGCACCTACGCACCTCTTAAAACACCATCCAATAGCTGCATTGTGTTTTTAAATTTCTTAATAATTTCAAATTTTGAACAAAATATGTATTTTCTCTCAAAACTCTCAAAACAAAACAATTTATATCATATTAAAATACGTATTGTTGTTTTTACACTAGACCACTCATGCTAAAGCTTTCGTGTGTTACCAAACAAGGATACTTATTTGTTTACAATCTTAAATTTTATATTAAACCATGAGATCTTCTTATTACATGTCCTAATTTACGTAAAAACACGTGATTATGTAAAATAATGGCACATTATCATATGCACTTTATAATATGCAATATATGCATCACTGCTTTAGACGCATTGCTATTCAATAAGCTGGATGGACACCTCTCATCAAAGAATGGAGCTCTCTTTCTTATTTTATTGTTCCTGTAATAATTCCTGACAATTATTGTTCCTGCGGCTCAATTGGATTGATTTGAATGCTCATTAGTCATTTTTTATTATTCAATGTTTCTTGATTATACTTAGCTGATGAAAATCTACGAAGATCGAAACAATTACTCCTCTTTTGATTTTAAAAATGTTGCATTTATTCAACTTCTTTTTTTTTATTTCTTTTCTTTTAAGTGTTTGTAATTTTGTATTTTTACTTCAAATTTCCGCATTCATTAAGTTTTAATTTTTTTTTTATTAAAATATAAATAAGTTTGTGCGGCCTTTCTTATATTAGGTACGTAATTATCAGTGTACTTTTGTGTTACAAAGTACCGTCGCATTTTTAACTTACGCTAGTTATTCGGCAATTTCTTTTTCCATATTTGTTTTTACTGGGTCCTTAATAATTAATCTTTTCAAATTGAATATAAACGTTTCTTGGCAGGTTGCAAGCTATAGTTGTGATTATTTCCCACCATATTTTGTGTATAATGCTGTTTTTAAGCTAAAACCAACAATAGTGTCGGATGTCGGCGTGTCTGTTACACAAGAACCTAGCGTCCCATTCTTCTTGAGTGTTCGGTAAACGCAAGTCCCACAACAAACAACAATCTGTGTAAACAAGAATCTCCGATTGCCCGTCTGTATAGTGTAGCCCCGCCAAGATCGGGTTACGAAAGAAGAGAGAAAACTATTCTGATGCAGCTTCCCCATTATCATGATAAATTGAAATTAATTAATTTAATTTATTTTAAGTCTCAAGCAAAGATTAAAATTTTAAGTTGGTTGCAAATTTTTCTAATTTGTAGAACATATTTTGCTAGCTGAACCAATTTTAATATTAATATCTAACTTATAAACAGAAAACATTGGAAGCGAAGCTTGTTCTTAATGGAAAACTCAAACAGCAACTTCTTGTTAATATATTTCGTGCTGAGGCTCGAGAACAAATTTCAATTAACCGTGTGATCCCACGTTAAGATTTTCTATTAAAACTTAGTACATGAGATTAGCTGAGTATTTGCTCATTCCTAAGATGCGTTATTGACACAGTCAACTTGGTAGTATAGCCTCCGCAATAAGGAAGTGCCTTCTTTTTCATCATTTTCTCCGCAAAATTAACAATTTCAAAATTAACTCTTACAACCAAGCCGTTATTTATTTTATAAAATTGCCAATCATGAAGCATATACCCTCGACGTACATCGTGTCTTATTACCGCATCGAAATTAATTTTTTGTTTCAATAATAAAATTTGCTTTCCCGTTTTATTGACGTTTTCGATCCGGAATATTCAAATCATGAACTGCACTTCACAATCGTTTTATTTTATAATTAGACAGAAATTCTGGGTTCTAATCTCCGACCTTAGAGAATCGGAAAATCTGACCAATTATGGCAACACGTCAAGGTCGAATAGGAAAGCTTTGAAATTAATAACATTTTATCGATTAGATATAATGAAGTGAAGTTGTTTTAACAATAGATTTATTTTTACATAACTCCCTCGGATGCAAATTTGGGTTTTGCATAAGGGCATTAGGGTATTAACAACATGCGGTGCAGATTGCTACCGGGTGGGCTCTTCGAATAGTATACAGTTGCAAGGAGAACGGATGGATTGCTCATAATATTTAGGGGCGGAATTTTTAAATGAGCTTAACGGGGTTACCAGAATAAGGGATTCGCTATTCTTGTTTGCATAGGTAATTCTATATGCTCAAAAAATTTGCATATTAAAATTATCGTTATCGATATACTATATCACGAAACGAATTTGTTAACTTTATATTTCATTAAAATCTGTTACATTAATTTTAATTTACTGAACCGAATCTCCTGCAGAATTTTATTATCATCAGAAAGTTTTTGTTTCTTGTTTCTATAATCTTTTAAGAAACTTGCACGAGTTTGGACGAAAGAAAACTTAACTTTGGAAAAAGTTTTCGCTTTCCAGTTCCGCGATATCTTAGGAAGGTAGATGGATTTTTTTTTGCACAAAAAGATAAAATTTATTATTCATGTATCCACCTTGTTGACTTCTTTTTAATTTTGATATTCCGTGTACTATTTATTTTAAAATTTCTCTTTGGTGATGTGGTTTTGCAGTCTCATCGAAGGCTTGGATTTTCGTCTCTACCTGCATTCGACAGAATAAAAGTGTATGACAAAGTATACTGTTACTGTATACATTTTATTATAATTTATTCATATTTAAATAAATTTAGCACTAATCTTGTATAACGATTTAATAACGATGGGAACTAAAACCCATCAATTACTTCATGGAAAGATTGCATGCAACGAGTCCGTTTTGTTTCAATCTCTAAACAAGTGCATTCGTTGCGTTCCCACGAAGTGATTCTCTTTATTTACTTTATTTTTCGTCACGTTGTTATCTCGAATTTTCTTTTTCCTACACTAAATCGAACCCCTATTTATTGTATTGTAGTTTAGTTATGAAATGGAATATAGAGAAAGTGCTAAGAAGTGCACTAGCTTTTCGAATCTGCCTCGCGTCACTGCGCTTTGAGTTGGTGTTTGTATAGAGGGCTTCCACCCTTGCGTTCTTC
This sequence comes from Cantharis flavilabris, assembly GCA_949152465.1. NCBI lineage: Eukaryota > Metazoa > Arthropoda > Insecta > Coleoptera > Cantharidae > Cantharis > Cantharis flavilabris. Next base: position 91,323,182 of record OX424435.1, read on the forward strand.
TACTGTTACACTGTCAATTCCAAATCATCTACGTGGTCTGGGATATGACATGTGTACCATTGTGCATCCTGTATTCTTCATCATAACAAATTAAGAAGAATTGTCCCAAAAGTAAACACAATCGACTAAATGGATAACCGCATATAGTGAAAAAATAGAATAATTATAATATTTTTATGCAATATCTTGTTCGATTATTTGTAATTAAACTGAACGTCGCCTTCAACAATAGAAGATTATAGCAATAAAATTGCAATAATAACAGTTGGAACTGCCCGTATTTAAATTTTATGCGTGCGCTTTAAAGTTAGCAACCCATATGTTAGAATAACCCTTAATAATAGGGAGATTGAAAGTTTTTATTTAATAATAAAGACCTAACTTAGATTCCCGTCACGAACGATTATATCAAACTTATTTTGGCGAATTAGCCGAGATTTATTTCAATTAATTTGCCACTCTTACAATATTTATACTGATTTTTTTAAATATTTAATTTTTAAATTGCTCCTCTACTATGGTTACGTAATAGGTCATCTTCTACACTGATTGTCTCATTATCGTATACTTGAATGATTGTTAAACTCGGCTAGCTCCTGGTTTTGCAAATATTAAGCGCGTTCGGTAATGACTTACTTTCTACACTGATGACATAAACTACTATTATATTTAAAATAGACACCTGAATTGTTAAGTCTGATTGTCAGAACGCGAGCTACTTTAAATGTTGTAACTGACGAATCAATTCTTTCCCCTAATTGTATTAGGGAGTCTTTCACACCGTAACACTTTCGTTATTATTCTTTAATCAGCATTAGACCGATTCAATTTTTTATTACATGTTGACCAAACAAGTGTTGATTCTCTTGGTACAATAAATTGTTTTCGACGTTTTCCGATACAAAAGAATTGACAGAATTTTAAATATAAAAAAAGAAAACCATTTTAAGGTAATTCCGGTTCAAAAATCTTAATATACGAGTATGTGCACAATGGATATTCAACTGCGCTGGAGTTTAATCTTCATTTTCGTCTTCGTACATGTTTATTAATTTTTTCCCAGTTTTTTCTTACTTTGTCTCTCAAACACCCCCTAATTCTAACCAATTTAATGCATTATGAGAATTCGATTTTTTTCAATTTTGAAACTGATTTCCCTCTTTTTACCATTTCGAACTTCATCATCTGTTGTTAAAGTTGATGATGCTTGTTGCTGCATGTTTTGTTCACAGCACAAGTTGTTTTGAGTTCAAGCCTGCAAACTTTAGTTTAGCAATTCACTCAAATCAATCCGAGTGTTGGATTTTGTTTTTATTTTGTTCGGCAAAAGATTTGACTGAATCACGAGCGATAGTAATAATGATTTAATATTTTGTAAAATTTTAAATTGAATATGTTAGCTTTGTAAATTAGGAAGCTTTATGCATTATTCCACACCCGATTGACAGAGTTTTAGATTGACTTTTAAGTATCAATGAAAATGTTTATCTTAAAGTTTCACTCGAACGATATTGAATCTTGAAATGTTTCAAGTAACTGCGAAAACAATTTCAGGCACATTTACATTTTACAAGAGCGTCTGCATGTTGAAGGGTTCATTCGCTCCAATAATATTGACCCGTAAGTCCGAGGGCATCACAAACAATCTAAAACAGTATTTCAATCTAGGAAGTGCCACTCGAGTTTGGCTGACTTGTTTACAAGTACCAAACTACGTCATGCGTTATAGTTAGAAAGTTTATATTTCCACTTTTTGTACATTTTAGACCGCAGTTAACAACGAAACTTGGAACACTTTTTCACTTTTTGAATTAAAATATACGGTGCGTCAGTTTTATGAATAATGTTCTTTGCGATTTAAACAATCGTGAATTTTTAAGCCATCTTTTTATATCTACACTGCATGTTTATTTGAATAAGATGAATACTAATTGGATGCTTTCCAAACCATTCCACATACACTTCGTAAACTATTTAACTCGCGACAAATGGAACGTTTTTCTTTTTCAATTTTTGGAATAAAGTATAAATTCCCGAAGAGAAATGTTTAATTTTATTTGGCTTATTTTACTTTAGGAAAACAAAATAATGAAATTTTCAACCACAACCTCTTTCAAATTACTAAAAATTTATAACCCAAGTTTTAGTAAGTGGATTTTTGAATAGTTTCTGGAAAATTGTGTGTTTGTCTTCTAATTTGCTCTTACTGGAGTGAATTTATGTGCAGCACACATGTTATAAAAAAGGAAGGTTGCTTTGTTTGCAGCTAGTGAATGGGCGTATATGATGAGAACCGGCGTCGGCGTCCGCGTAATTGTGATGAATGGGTGCGTCGCGGTGCTGGTCGACTCTTAATCGAATTCATAGCATAGATCACAGTTGGCACCCATTAGTAGATTGCCTGTGGTGTTTAGTCCGCTCATTTCAAGCCAATTTTCGATAATTTATCTACTAGGTGTATGCATAACATTTTCTATTTCGTTCTTATACTGCAATGTTACAATTTAACAAAATTATATTATCCAAGGTTTTGCCTTTTCAAAGGATTCATTTAATCCAATAGCTAATTGGTTAGTTGATGACTATTTTTTGCAAGAGGTATACTTAAAAAATGTGTTGCCTTTTTTGTTGAAAGGAGACAAAATGTCTGTAATATTTTAATTAAGATATAGCACACAAGGCTGACTAGCTGCTAATCTGATAAACTTAAACTTATGTTAGAACATTTGGGTCGTATATGTGTGTGTGTGTGGCGGTGGGACAACTCGCACATGCCGAGATAATCACATCAGATGTGTCATGTGCACAGCTGATTATCGTTCCCCCGCGATAACGATCGTCCCTGGGTCACCCTCTTGTAGATGTTGAGTGCCTCTATATACTACCATACATCCACTTAGAAGCGCAGCCTGATACCTCTTATCACAGTCAACCTTTGATACAAAGTATAACAAATCTGGGTGTTTTGGTTATTACAGAAAATTATGCCACTCCACTGCACTAGTTTTGAAATTCAGATTTTATTTGATTATAAATGTAAAATAAAAGAAGTTAGTATTTTTGGGCTTTGCAATAATTATTTTGGTATCGTAAATTGTTCTCTATACATAAAATCATAAATGGCCAAAATTAATAACCATCAGCAGACGATGAAACTAAGAATATTTTATGTAACATCCATGGTATTCTCATAAATGAAAAAGCTCCATTTTGATTTCTTTGAGTTCATCGATGCAATTATCAACAAAATAATTTTAAATATTCTCTATCTACGGTAAAAACTTATCGATTGTGACTTTTAAATCCCCTTTTCAGGTTTTCCCGTGATCTGTCAGTTTAAAAGTTTGCTCAGTCGTATCTTCTAATATAAAATTTATGAAAGGGGTCTTGTTCGAAATTTATACCGAAGGCACAGTTTAACTATCAAATTAATTATTAAAATATTAAAATTCTAGATTTTCTTTCGACATTTATAATTAATTTTTTTAACTTTATGTTTTTTGTTCTTTTGTTTTGAAAGTAACTTTTTGAGTTTTTTGCAATATTTGGAAAAAAGAAAGCAAAATATTGGTAACCAAGAAGGAGCCAATAATGTGAAATTTATATTAAATAATAATACTTCAAAATCAGGTATATATTAATACATTTGGTATTTTATTTGATATTTAAGTTACTGTAAAATACATAATTAGTGATTAGCATGAATAGTTAACTAATCTATTATTATTGTTAATATGTTTACATAGATTTTTGTTTCCAAGAATGTGTAATTCCAAAATACCGAACTAATTAATTGCTAAATATGACAAGAAGTACTAGCCAATAACATTTTAACCCTGTATCCAATTAACTTAGAAACTGAATTCACTTCAAATCATGCAGGCTGGGTTGACCTCATGTACCTGAATTTGCATATTTTGGCTATTTTTTTAAAATATTGAATATTTGGACATATTTTATAAAATTTCTAAAAAATGGAAAAGTTTCTTTATCAGATAATTTAAAATTTAAATTTGGCCATGCCAACAAATTAAATTTTGGGTTGGCAAAGCCTACTAAAACTACAGTAGAATCCGCTTAATGTGATCACTTTGGGCCAAGAACATTTTGATAACATTAACCGACTGATAACAATAAGCAAATTTTAGAAAAAAAACGAATTTTAGAAGAATTAGGTAAATTTAGCAAGAATAAATTAAACTTAAATTAAAAAACATAAAGCAAAGTGCACATTTAGCAAAATAAAAATAGAAACACGCCATGAAACGGGAAACTTTATTAGTTTTTGTATAGAAATAAAAATTAGTGACGTCTTTTTTAAAAATATATAAAATTTCAATGATAAATCAGAAAAAGATACTTAGAAAAAGAGATTATTGTGTAGGAAATTCCTTGAAAGTGATGATAATAAGCGGTTTTTTGATCACATTATCCGGTGGTTTTTGTATGTAAACTAAGTAAAGCGGTCGGTTCCCAGTCAAAATGATCACAATAACCGACTGATAACATTATCCGTGATCACATTAAGCGGATTCTACTGTATTATAATAAGTAGATTATTACTCTTTCTTATCTATGAGTAGATCTATATTAAAATAGTAAAAAATAGTAGTAGATGTAACAAAATAACGTTATTTTGTAATATTTATTGAAATTTGATGTTGCATATCTTGGCAGTTTTTGGCGATTTTGATGCATATTTTGCGCATTTTAAGTTGCATATAATCCTATCTCTACTAATAATAAATCGATATTGAAATTAGGCTATACATGTCTCTCCAACACATATTAAAATTTTAGAAAAAATGGGGTGTTTTGAGAAAAAAGACAATATGTTCTTGTTGGATTTTTAAATTTAAAACAATCAATTTCGATGTTGATCATAAGTGAAAAGACATCAATCCAAGCCGCTATCCGACTCTTTTTGGGGTGAAAAAAATATACGGGTCTCCTCATTTTGTATGAACAACAACATTTTCTGCAGAAGCAACTTCTGGAACATAGGTCCATCCAGCCTGCATTATTTGAAATGGATTCAGTCTGTAGCAAATTACCATATTATACTATATGCATGTGAGGTTAATAATAATGGATTATATTTCAGAAATTTTATATCTTTGGATTTAATAACTTATAATATTGCTTGTTTAATTTCAAATAGCAGTGACTCACATGTAATCCAACAACTGTTGTTTTGTTGTTAATTTTAACAACTAATTTAATACAGTGAAAATTTGTTGATACGGATCATTTCATGATCGGAAATCTATTATTTAATTTTTTAATGTGAAAATAAGCATCCGGAGTATTTTTGTCAAGAAACAGGAAGCAAACTCAACAATTTTTTGCTTTTATCTTAGTTGTTCTGTCTCCAGAAATAATATGTCGATGACTTGGTAGAATTTTCTGCAAATTTTTGTAATATTTCGAAAAATTATAATTTTTTATTAGAAAAATAGTTCCTAAGAGCCGTTTTACATTATAGCAAATTTGCTAGCAATTATTGCATAAAATTTTGAAATTATTTATTTCATTTAAAAAGTAATTTCTTCGCGCAATAAAATATGCTTGTATTAAAAATATCAGATTTCTTCCAGAAAGAATATTTTTTTAGTTGAAATATTTTTTTCTTACAAAAAGAAAATATTTTCGTGCGGCTATTGAAAACAGAGAAGTTCTTAATTCAAATGGTACTTATTTGAACCAAGTAATTTTTTTTCCGTGTAAACCAAACCAAAACAAATCGACATTTGTCGTAGCAAAAATCAACTTTTCAATGCCGAGTTGGTAGTGCGATGCGTCCAATTTTTTGAATAATCAGTTACGACGCTTTCGATTTCCTCTGTTGAATTGAATGGTTCGAATTGAAAATGACTACATTCCTCTCTATTAGGTAACCGTAAAGAGTGTGTACTATGGATCTTCGTAAATCAGCTCTTTAACGAGCGCAACGTTTTCGTCGGTGCTTGCATGCGCAAGTCGTTCTTCATCGTGCAACTGATTTGGGCCGTTTACGAATTACATCGCGCTACCATTTCAAGGCTCATTTACTACACAATTCTTGATAAATTTCCGTTGCCGTTTCATTTTTTCCAATCAAAAAACGAACCACATCACGAAGTTCACATTTGGACGCAATTTTCAATGGCAATTCCATGGTAAAACGTTATTAAACTGTTAAACTTCAATCGATTTGATTTCTACCCAAACGAACATGTTTACAATCGATGAGAGACTAACCTATAAAAATGTCATCGCTCTACCGTTTCACTGAGCTAGGATCGTTAAACTTAGAAATTAAGCACCCTCGTAGAAAGAGCCACACGTTTGTTAATTATTTCAAAATCAGTAACATTATTAGAGAGAATTAGTTTTATTTATTTATTTTTTTTTATTTTTTTTATAACAGATCCGAAATTGGAAGCCGTAAGATGATTTTGTTTTTCCACAACATAATAATTTCTGAATATTGTCCGATAGTAACATTTGCAATTTTTTGTTGTCTTTCGTTACATGGAAATTTTCTCCAATTCTGCCACATGCTATTTCCATTTCTTTCTTACTACGATCAGATTATCCTGTATTTAGGCCATAATCTAAGTTTCTTTACTTATGGAATATTTTCTTTTTTTATTATTTGGAAGCTTTCGATCTGCTTGGTACTATACACAAAATTTTTTTCTTATTTGGGCTTTTGTATAAATATTTTTTAATGCTTATTTTGAAGCATTAGTTTTTAAATCTTTGCTACATTGTTTTACCATGTGTTTTATCAGTATATTAAAAAATATTAAATTTTTGAACAAATGAATGAATTCTCATACGATTTGGCTTTAAAATCTTGAGTAATAGAGGTTTTTTGAATAATATATTGTATGTATATTATAATGGTTAGGTACCTAAATTACATTTTATGGAAATAAATATAGATTATTTTTGAACTGCTGAACTTATTTTCAATCGTCCTGCTGGTGCTAAAAGCTTCTATTGGTCTTAATTTTTTCATTTTCATCTTTTTTATTTTGGTTTCTAATTAAATGGCTAAAACGTTATTTTGTTTCAGTTTTGCAGTATGTCTCGACATAGTGGATCAATTGGCTGACTGTTGTCACGCAGTTCGAGGTCCCATTCATGATATACCTCAAGCTTGTACTTTTCTACTAGCCGCACTTGAATTTTTGGCTTCTTTGGCAGTTCATTGTGTCGAAGATGCCGATTCTACGCATTTAGTAAGTTTATAATTTTGATTTGAAATATTCCAATAATTTGTCTTTTTTATTTTTTATTTAAGGTAGCAACCCTTCACGAAACGGAACTTATGGGTGCCGTTTCAATACTTTACGGATCGTTATTACCACCAGAATCGTTACCTCGTGAAAGACAATCACCTCCCGTGGTGCCGACGACATGTCTTAATTTGGCGACAATCACGTTTAAATTATTAAGAAGGGTAGCGGAGTTGGATCTTAAAAAGTTTCAAGTAAGTTTTGTCTTTTCAAATTATTACAAACTGTATCTTCTGTTTTGGTATCTTATGTAATTTTGTCGAATTGCCGATGAGCAAAGCACACACACTGCAATGATAAACAAACATATCAGTTAAAGTACACAAGAAACGCCCTAGAGATCGTGCCCAAATTAACTGAAGCTTGAGCACAAAGCCAATTTTCAACTGGAAGCAAAATGATTCAATTAAAACGTAGCGGCCGATGTAAATACAGTTAGAGGTCTATCTGTAAACAAGGGAAGTTAACTTAAATTGATACTCCGTCCAGCATCGTTCGAAAACGCCACTAGATTAATATCCAATTCAGACGAATTTGGCCAATGTTAATAAACGCAAATATTTTTTTAAAACTTGAACCAACGAAATTGTTGTACTACCAAATGGAATTTCTAAATTAATTTTTCTTTCGCTTTAATCAAGAACTTTTTAATTTAAAAGTTAATTATTTAGATACCCTAATTAATAAGTTTGTTTATCTATTTAAAATTGTTTGGACATATAAATTGAATGTTAAATTTTATAATAATAATTTCAATATTGGCAAGTCTCGATGTGTTTGAATGTGCTAAACAGCGAAACGCAAATTTAAAATCCATGTAGTTTATTTTCCATAATTAAAATGTGGATGCGTGTTGATAAACTTTGTGGATTTTTTGTTATTCATTCGATGGTATAATATAATTTTTAAAGCGATACGCTATCGTGCGACTAGACATTCCCAAAGCTCGTTATATTCTCTAAGGAACAGTCACGTGCCCAATATTTCTGCATAAAGGCACGCTCAGTTTTATCCTTAGGGAATTTATGCCTTGGACAAACTTGAAAGCTAAACTTTTCTCACGTGTCAGCTTTAAACTTATACGCAACAATGGCATCTTTTAGGGAGTCCTTGGTGCCGAAGGAATTTCCTTACAATTCCGACACATTGCTAGTCATCTCATATGGTGTTGCAGTTCATCTACGTTATCCAAAAATTCTACTAACAAAAACAACGGCTCTTCGGAAAAAGAAACACATCAACAACTTCTGCACGAAGTAATTACTGTAACTGGGTATTTTGCCGCCGGGGATCAAGATAATCAGGTGAGTTACCTGCGCTTATTTTTTATTTTCGACAAAATTTTGAATCAAATTGCCAACGTCAATAGTAATCATCCTGTCGGTGTGTAACAAATGAAAATGACAATTAAGCAAATTTTGGTGTAGGTAATTTTTTTTTTATTATCACATATTTATTTTGTGATAAACCGAAGTGAACAGTTGTTGATAAACCAAAATCGACAACATCGTGAAGTGGAACAGTTGTTGGATAAATAATTTTTTAAATGTTGTGCCTTCCAGCAGAATATTTCAAATGGGATAAGTCCTGCAGATTTTCTCATATATTGGAAAAAAAACTGTTTTCTTTTTTACCTTGTCTTTTGTCTCATTAAAACTATACAAGGGTAACAAACAACTTAGAATATGGAAATGTGTGTAGAAATGTGTCAATTTGCAAACATGAAATCCGGGTTAGCGGTTGCCAATATCGTCGCATCCCGTGTTAATGAGGGCGCGGCATGACCAGATACCGCGAAGATGGGGACCTGCGGTGGCGCCGCGCTATCTTAATGACGGCGGGCGGCGCGACCGGCCAACATGGAATGCGGTTCAGACACGGCCTGCGTCGTGTTATAAACTAAAGAAACCGAAAAGCTCATCATATGTTTTCACAAAAAATGATAATTTCTATATTAATCTTCGAGTGTTTTGATTGCCGCACGTTTATGCTCGCATCATAATATTTTGCAACTTCCAGGAGCACTCAGAAGGACGAAAACGTTAATCGGTACTTTTCAAAAGCAGCATCTTGGCTTTAAATTTATTAGTTTTGATTTTTATACCGATTTGCGGTTAAGTTACTTATAAAATTAGCCTGATTAGTTTTGTGCCCTGCTCTAACACCTACTATAAACTCAATTTACCCAAGTTAGTTTGGATACGAAAACTTGACAGGATTGACTATCAAGTTGAATAACTTGATTTTGTTTATCTTGGGCTCTTTTTAGAATTCATATAATTCTAAGATTGATGACTAAGGTTAACAAATAAATTAGTTATTGATTAGCGAAGATGAGCTTCATTCGAATGGACGTAATTAAGATTTCTAATGCCAAATATTTTTTTATACTTTAAGAGCCAGAATATTATAGAATCTGAGCATCAAATTAACTAAAATAAAAACTTTGACTATTTCATTATCACCATTTACAAGGAACCTACTGTATATAATAAAAAATTTACAAATAAACGATAAAATAAGATGATTTTTAAAAAAAGTGAATTTGAAACTAGGGTAACTATGAATTATTAAAAGGGTGATGATGAAATTAACGAAAAATTAGGAACAAAGATCAAATTTAAATAGTTATAAGGTAAACTAAAATTATTTCAAATTGAAAAATAAATTTTTGTCTTGAAGATGGTTTACCAGTGGATAACCCATAATCTTGCCTGCCCATTACTTGTTAAATTTTAAAAAAATTAATCATCAACTAGTGTAGATTTATATAAATGCAAATATATCTTAACAGTTTTTAAAGATTCTTCTCAACTTTTCCGACATTTTCCATAAACCTACCGAAGCTACGTCGGTAATTCACAATAGTTCAGAACACCCTTTTGCTTGTAACTTAGCTTTTTTTAGCGCTTTTCCCAATCGTTCAACAAGAATTTTCGAAGTAGAATGAATTTTCAAAAGGAATTAGATAGAATAGATACCAAGTCAAATTAAACTAAAAATTTTACTCTAATGCTTAATAATTCTTAACTAATTGGATAAAATAAGCATTTATACCCCTAAAAATCATGAATATAGTACTATGCGCTCACACATCATGTGAATAATTGCTCAAAGCAAAATATATCTGACATACAGGTAGAGCTTTTCAAGCACGATTCTATGAACGCGCACGATCTCATTAACTTGAAGACGGAAAATCTACTTTCGCAGAACACATATTAAATAACGGACAACAGATATAGAGGGTATGAGGTTTTATATAACCGAGTCGAAAACTAAATTTTTAAATAGGTACTATTGAAATTAACAGATTGAAATATTATATTCTGTTTATTAAGCAGTCAATCAAACCTGCATAATTTGTATTATTATATTTCTCCGAACATCAAAAATGCTTCGCTTTATATTATTCTGAAAGTAATTGTTTTACTTCACTGCTGGCGACGGACGACACTAAAGTACTTTTGTGCCTCTAAAACAATGTTAATTAGATATAATTTAAAAAAAATAATTGCTTATACAATTTTGTAGCCCTGATGTTAATTTTAATTCTAATATTATATTTAAATTTCATACAGTTTTAATTTAATTATTTTTATAATTATTCAACTATTTTTAATAGAAGTGTTTCAATTTCAATATTATTTTATATTTCAAATAATTGATTGATGATTGATAATTCACATTTTTCGTTTTTTTTTAACAATAAAATTTGCCTTTTAGTTTTCTTGTATATATTAATAATACTTGCCGAAAATGCTCTTAATAAAATCGAAACATGTCATAACATGATGTAAATGCAGTGTATGATAAGCTATTACAATAAATTCTCGTTTAACCGGCATTGAGACCCCATAAGCGGCAGGTAGAAATGCCTCGCTCCAGACATATAATGAAAACCTAGTATTGTTACAGTTTAATTAGCCAAAAAATTTAATCCTGATGTGGCTTGTTTATGTTCCTTAGGTTAAACTAATCAAGGTAGTTTTCTATTCACCATTATATAATTAACCAAATGGGACTTTTGCAATAAATTATTAATTTTTATGAAACGATAATCCGCAGACTATTAAAGTTTAAGAACCGGAATAGGTCTTCATTAACAGTTTTTTTCTACCATCTCATCTATTATCAAGTTTTTGCATTGATATTGATTTATCATTAATAGACCCACATAATTAATAGAGCACAAGCTGGTTAAAAAGCAATCTATATCCGATTTTATCTAATCTATGTAAACTTGCCGAATTACAATTTCAATACCAAACTTCAAGTTCAAACTAAATAAATTTTATTGATATTCGGAATTCTTGCATTTGAGAATGTGCTTAAACCATTACATCACGAAGCTATTCCATTGGGACTAATGAACAGCATTTACTGTTTCTGTTCTTGGATGTCGCAAATCAAACCAACTACACGAGATTTTTTCATAAATTTTTCTCAACGGGAAACTCGAGGAAAAATTTGTAAATTTCTTTTATTGCATTGTGAGATTTACCTACAGCAAATTTTTTTTTTGTATAATTTAGGAACTGTTTTTGCTCTGGATTTGTCATATGCATAAATATGTTTGTGTAATAAATCTAAAATGACAATATTCTGGTTGTGCGTGACTAGATGAATTTTCATTCTGTTACGCGATGGTTATCATTTATAAATCATCCATCACATTTATGTTGTTATCGTTATATGTAATTAGTTTGTATAACCAATATTAAATAACTATAATTAGGGGTAGCTTAATCGAAAATGGTGTAAGATGAATGAAAATGATGTTTGCACAGGCGTAAATCAACTATAATGTCTGATGAAGTTAGGAAATTTGAGAAAGTAACTTGTAGCCCACAAATATGCAAAGACTCAACTTAGATATTCTCCAATAATTCGAAAATATAGTGGAAGATAAATTCGTTTAAAACAAAAACAGAACTTACCAACCGTAATTATTTTTAAATTTAAATGTAGATATATACTTAATATGCAGAATGTTTCATAAAACCAAAATGAAATAATATTCCAGTTCTTGTAGTTTTCGAAATATTGCCTTCCATAAACTGGTGTCGAGATGAGTGAAATTGGCTAAAATTTCTTATAAATTCTCGCATAGAGCAATTTTCTAAAGAGTATCTTACGCGATGGCTGTGTTTGTCAAAAGAGTTTTCGGTTTTTGTCTTTGATTTCTGCGCAGAAATGGTAACAATTTTTTATCACAAAAATCATCATCGGCGTTATAAGGAAATTATGTTATAAACAAATCTCTAGGTTCTTCAATTTTCAAATTTAAGAATCGGATTTTCAGTGAAATTTTTTTTCGTCGGTAAGGACTACAGATTTACAAATCTGCTGAAAAAAATTGTGTTAAATTTGCAGATAACTAATCTTATTCTAACTTTGTCAAAATTTCAAAGGAGTTAGAATAAAATTATTTACCTGCAAATACAAAACAAACCCGGCAGAGTTGTTTAAATTATCAGCCTTTGCGAAAAAAATAAAATTTTCTATTAAAAAATCCGACTTACACATTTTAGTTCCGTGACTGGAGCTTTTCTTTTGTGAGGTTTAATTGGATTTCTTTAAATTGCCCGAATTTCCTAAAATTTTCCCTGATTTCCTAAAATTTTCGGGATTACCTAAGATTTCTTTGGATCACCTAAAGATTTTCTTTCGAAAAAGGTAAAAAAAAATTTTAAAAAACAGAAAACGAAGGTTTTCTGTAGTATTAAGACTTTTTTATTTCCTAAGATTTTCTCGGATTTCCTCAGATTTCTTTTCACTTGTACATCCAAGTTTCCCCCCCGGCACTGTTCCATTCAAGTTGCAAACCGCTGACTTGGTATTGCGTTTCTCTCGAGTCTAGACTCTAGAACAGGGGTCGGCAACGCTGTGACCGCGAGCACACATGCGCCGCAGCGGAATTTTGATGCGCCTTCACGTCTTTTCAAAAAAAAGCAGCTTATTGGTTGTCGTTGTCAAACATTTATTCGCCCTTCAGGAGTAAATTATTTTAGAATGAGCCCTTATACTGGATAAGGTTTCCGACTCCTGTCCTAGAGTCTAGAGAACCAGTTGAATAGAAAAAAAAATTGTTAGGACTTTCTTTTTGTAGAATTTTCCGCTCTAAAATTTTGTTCCGTGAGTTTTTTTTTGTTGCTTATTTTCACTATTTTTGCCATTGCCCCCCTGTTTTGAAACTTACTGGAGAGGAATCTTTTTTTTTCATTTAATTACACAATCACTTTCCTGCTGAAATCCAAAAATTCACTTGGTTTGCAAATTTTGTTCGGTAAGAGCAATAATTATTAAAATTCGCTTTTAATGACGATGTTATAATTATGTTAAATTTTTGTAAAATCATAAGTAGGGTTCGGATTTATAGGCACTAAAATATTTGAAAATATGCAGGCAATTATACTCTAAAAACTTTAAAATAAGCACATAAATATATGCGTTAAACATTTTTATTATGCCTCAAAATGCTGGATTACCATTGGTGATTTTTTTGATTTTTGAAAATAGTTCCCAAACTTTCTTTTGCTTTAAAATCAAACTCAACAGATATTTAAAAGTACACTGTAAAACTTTTTATATAAATTTACATAGAAAATCATTGGCAATTTTGTGGCCTATGATAATCTATGTAAATATACCAAAGGATGTAATTTTACATACCCATGTATTATGTACTCATATGGGAACTGTAAAAATACTAGTTATATCATTATCATTTCACAAAATTTTTGTAAATTTACAGAACGGAAATTAATTTTACATTATCTAAATCAGTTAATTTATATTGTGTTATTATTTTTACACAAATTTTTTAATTTTACAATAAATATCATTGTAATTTTCCATAAATTTTTAACAGTGTATGACAGGGACATAGCAACAGGTGGTGCTGCGCACTAGGACCCGGGACCAAAAGGAGCCCGGTTGCCCTTTCAAGACCATTTAAAGTTTATGTTATTTATAGAGTAGAAATTAATAAAAAAGAAAATAAAAGCAAAGAACACAAAACTTCAAACAAACAAAAATTTATGTTTGGGAGAAAAATTGAAGACAAAAATAATGCAGAAATATAAACTATAAATGATAATAAGAACATTAGATTTCATCTAGCTTTTATTTAATAAAGTCAAAAAATGCTCTTGAAATTGAAAAAAATTTCATTTATCAGACTGACCAGGTAAGTTTCCAATGTAATTATTATTGAATTTATAACATGGCCAGTCTAATAAATGAAAATTAAGTAAACAACTCTAGATGAAATCTAATGCTCTTATCATTCGTAGCTTATATTTTTTGTACAATAAAGTTGTTATTTTAAATTTTAAAATTGTCATTTTAAAACGATGAAGGGGGCCCGCTGTGACCCATTGCACCAGGGCCTGGCTTTGACTTGTTACGTCCCTGGTGTGTGACGTCTAAAAGAATATTTTTTAAATAAAACTTTTTGCGGATGAGGCTCACTTCGGTTTTTTAATATTTTATTTATTTATTTTCTAATATTCTTGACCGGTAAAGTTCGTTATACCTATTACCTTATACCTATGGGTTACCAATTTGAAAATGTTAATACACTCTACCGGTCCTACATAATTTTAAAAAAAAATATTTTTTTTAAATAAAAAAAAATACAGACGTTACAAATATTAACGTAACGCAGGATTCCCACTCGTTTGAAAACATGGAAAGTCTGGGAATATAAGATTTCCCTAATTTTGTCATGCAAAAGTCAGGGAATTTCTTATTTTTAATGCCAAGTCAGGGAAATTAAATTTTCAGTCAGGGAAAACAATTTATTGTAAAAATTTTTTAAATTTTAAAATACAAATTTTTATTCGCCTTTTTGTCTTGCGATTTATCGTAATGTCAAGGAAAATTTTTATTCTTTTTCAGGGAAAAACTGGAAAAGTCTGGGAATTTGATTTGGAAAATTCAGTGGGAACCCTGTCACGATTTGAAGGTGTCGGACGTATGCGAAAGTTTATTGAATGCAGCAAAAAAAATTGAAAAAGAACACTGAAATTTTTTCAAAATCCCAAAAATTTTGTATTAAATTTGATAAATATGCAAAATATAAGGCAACTTAAGGAAATAGACATTTATAAGCAATAAACCACCAAATATGTACTTACACTCAAAATATGCATTTATTAGGCAAAATAAAAACTACATAAAACGACTCAGAAAGGCGTAAAACATGTTTCTCTTTTAAAAATTTTCGCTTGCCTGGTATGCAAAAAAAAGTATGCAAATGCCTAAAAATCCGATCCCTAGTATACCTAATAAGAATATACCTACAGAAAAATTATATTGGTATGATCTGAGATACATAATAACTTGAATTATTATAAAATTGTTGTGCTTGACTTTTACTTTTTGTAAATTATCATGCACACGGGAGTTAATATAAAATAATCAATAACTTTTTACTTGTTTAATGTCATTTCATTAATATTAAAATATGATGTGTAACGTGGTTATCACTTATCAATGTGTGCACGGTAGTTCTTT
Source organism: Cantharis flavilabris (assembly GCA_949152465.1). Lineage (NCBI taxonomy): Eukaryota > Metazoa > Arthropoda > Insecta > Coleoptera > Cantharidae > Cantharis > Cantharis flavilabris. Next base: position 91,338,991 of record OX424435.1, read on the forward strand.
GATCCTTTTATAATTAGGACTTCTACCTACTATACAGATCCTTATCGAACTGTCTTGTACATCGAATCCAGTTGATCGCATTCGCGTTGAACATAATTTTATATAAATCGTTTTGGCGGTTTTACAGGTTGATTGTTTTCAACATGCGTGGTCGATTAATATTTTTTTCACGCAATCTTTCGTTCAGCAGAGGAAATTAGTCCATAACAAATGATTGATTGAAATACCGGTGCATTATCAGTAATTTGTACTGAAGAACCGAGGTATTATAGAATTTATGATTCGCACCTTGTATGTTATATCTTCTTATCGATTCGACTCATAATTAATAATATCTGAAAATGACAATTTACGTTTTGCAAAATTCAAGAAGTCAAATGTAATAATGTGAAATTTGATAAAGGCGTTTGAATCCTCATTTTATAGTACGATATACCATGAACCGAACCTTTATTGACTCTTTCGCCTTAGGTACATAATAGATAGGTTTGAAACAATTTCCATTATCTCTAATTACAAGTGAGGTGACATCAGAAATAACAGTGGGACACATACACGTGACGCCTGACGCGCGTGAGACCGGAAGTAAAATTAAACGTGCGGTAATGCAAGTCAACGAATGGACGTTGTCGCCGTTGCTCATTATTCTGCATAGACATTAAGGGTACGGAAAACGTTAAATATTACATAACACAATCAACGCTATCGCTCGCACAAATCGAACAATAGCACGTTATTGTGTTATTTAAACCACATTTTGATTTATTGACTTCAGATTTATTCAAATCAAACCAAAAATAATTTCAATTCAATTATTAGAAAAAAAAAATTTATCTTGACCCAATTTCACTCTACGGTCAGTCTGTCCAATGCAATTCTTTGGACAAAATAATTAACATAACCTAACTTTTGTTTTCTGATGATATTTTACAGATGCTGTTGGTCAGTGGTCAACCGCCGTCGGTACTACAACAGTTATGCACTCTTCCGTTTGAATACTTTTCTGTGGAAACTCTTTCTCAAATTCTGTATCCCACACTAATAGCTTGTTGCGATGGAAACGAACAAACTACTGAAATATTGGTGCACGATATATCTTACGAGGTAAGTTGCAAAATTTGTTTTTCCCATTGAGTCCAGTGGCGTAACTGCCGAGGAGGCAATTGCCTCCCTTGCTTCTATTGGCCCGAAAAGGGAACTTTTACGTCCAAAAACATGAATTTATGAAGTTACGCCACTGATTAAGCCGGATATGTATTTCTCAATTATAATTTCTTTCTCACAGTTACTGAAGAAGTATCGAAATTCCGAATCTGGACGCGCACAACGTTTAATTCAGCTCTTAAATAATAAAACTGCTCTTAAAATTGATACTTCATAAAGCATTTGCACAATCATTATCAATGTGCCATTTTTAAGCATCGCAAGTATTGGGAGATATTCGTCAGTGAAGAGAGATCTTTTGGATTTTGATTTGTTTATACATGTACTTTTTCTACACTCCGTTTTAACAAAAATTAGTATTTCTAATATATAATATTTTATTTTAAGTCAATATTTATTAATAAAGTAACTATGGCCTATTTATATTTATTTACAATATTCTCACATACAGTTTGTACTAACCTATTATATAAAAGTATTTCTATGTCATTTGATAATTTGTTAACCGAGTGTCCAATTCAATTAAAGGTAACTAGCTAAACTTCCAGATGTATAAGATGCGGTTTTCGGTGAGTATCAAGAATCCACAGTTATAAACGAAAAAAACTGCTACCTTTAATTGATTATTGCACACTTATGCTATATTCGCTTGTGTTTTAACCTTTTATTTAAGAATTAAACTAATTATATATTAATGCCAATGACCTAGTGATGTGTAACTTACTCGGTATATTAAAAAAAATAGAATCGATAGTGAGAAGGTGTTAGGCGAAAGTTAATTAAATTTTCGGGTATAAATTGCCCGTCTAGTTGAAAGAGATTGATCGAATTATTTATAAAATACAACTAAAGTTTTGTTAATTGTTGTTACCAAATGACTTTGACAACGCGACATTGATTATATTTCAAGAGGTTACAAAAACTTGGCCGATAAATAACTAATTGTGCCTCGATTGTAGACGCTTAATGAAACGCTTCAAGTATTAATAGTTAAAGGTAATTATGGCAAAAATGTGAAATCTGCGTTGCGAGGTTAAAAATTGTGTCTTTAGATGTTTTTTTTTAATTAGCATCTAATTTTGATGGCAGCAATAGTTCTCTCATAGTATGTTCTCTTTGTAAAACGTCATGATCAAAGTGAAAAGGGGTCATATCTAGCAACTTGACACACTCAGGCAGCTATACATAGAGCGAGAATGCTAAGTTAAGTTTTCGACAATAGCTTCAACATCAAAGCGCGAAGTGGAAGTGGTTCCTAATAATTTGAGAGATCCTATCGATACTTAATAATTACTATGACAGAATTAATTCACCTTTTCATTATATTATCTGGTTGCTAAAATACGCTAATTATAACAAATAACTAACACTAATTATACAATTTGTAACGTTTTTATTAATTGAGGTGATTTTTTGTGAAAACTTTGTGATGTTAGTTGTACTTTTTACAGTGTAGTTTTATATGATTAAATACATTTTTAAATAATTTTTGCATTAATAATCAACGTTTTATTTTATTCTTTTTCGTTTTTGTCTAAACCCGAAATACAGAACACAATCTTTTGAGTTTTTTAAGTTTTTAATTTTAGTTCGATAATTTTTTTATTTTTTTGTATAGTATTTTTTTTAGATGTCTCGGCACCGAAACGTCCTTTTGCCGAAACGGTCGTGCCGAAACGGCCAAACACAATTTCATTGTTGGCAAGAATAGCAATGGTGTTGAAAGTAATTTATTGGTGTTGAAAGTCATTTACCGGTAATAAAAGTATATCACTGATTTAACTTAAACAGCAGTAAATTTCAACTTTTTATTGGTTTCCTAGTGTATTATTGAACCAATCAGAAGTGTATTCTAATTTCAAAACATAATAAGTCAAATTAAAATCTGCGAAATGCTGACTGACGAACAAATCATAATTAAATCATGGATTATTTTCATTTATTATCTAATTAATCACAGTTGCACTTTAACCTCACGAGTATCAGGTAAGTTAAATTACAAAATGAAAGGACAGTGGTAGAACAGCCGCCCAATTAAAGTATAATTAATTATCAATTTAAGTATTTTAAACATATTTTCAAATTTGTGAAAGTTTCGTTATGCAAGACTTCAGCTAGTTTATGCAATGAAAATTTAAAAGCCTTGTAGCTGAGATGGTAACGCTTACTCAAGTGGATTTGAATGTCCAAGTCACTTTCCCCCAGTAATCGAATTTTTCTTTCGGTATGCCAAATTATCAGGTTAGCAGAATATCGTCGGTCTAAGATGCAAATTGTTAGCTGAAACTTGCAAAATGCCATCTATTCATAAAAATTATTTTATTTTTCAGCAAAAATGGACTTAGGCAATTTGATTCTTATTGTAGCATTCGGAGAGATATAAAAATATCTGGAAAAAAAACTATTCCTGAGAGAATCGAATCTGGTAAATTGTTACCATTGAGTGTCAAACAAAGATTCACTTTTACTTCGAATAAGACAATTGACTATTTATTAAAAGGCTAATCTTTTCATTTAAATTAAAAATTTTATAAATTTACGAAAATATATTCAAGTGTTTCGTTTAAAAGATACAGATAAGTTTTCAAGATAACATAATAATTTACATTTTTAAAAAAAATTTTATAAAGCGTTCGATGTTTTACATAGCAGTGTTGATTAAAAAAGTTTTATTTTTTCTCTTCTGCAATGCCTGCACCATACAATTGGCCTTGTAAATTTCAGAACGTAAATTTACAAATTTTTTAGATTAAAAATATTTTTTCAGAAAATGTTTAAAAAAAGTTAAGTTAATGGTGAGTTTAGTGTTGTGAGAAGTTAGTGGCGAGTTTAGTGGTCTGAAATGTTAGCGAATGCCGCTATAGACCAGAGGTCGATCGTTTTTCCTCTTTGCAGAGGAGTCGTGGTCGAAAGTTGTCTGCAGCCAAGATGACGTACTTGGGAATTTCATTAATTGGATGGTTTCCTGTTGCCTTTCCCATAGCTCACAGATATATTTTGGACTTTAGATCACAGCAGTGTATTCGACGCCACCAGGATTTGAACCGAGGTTGCCCGGTGTAGGCGTTACGTGATACTGCTGGACCTTACATTAGCCCCACAAAAAGAAGTCGGATGACGTCAAGTCTGATGAGCGTGGTTGCCATCTTATGGAGCCGTATCGGCCGATGAGTTATTCATTAAATTTTGACTTCAAAAAGACCATCGTAGCGATGTGTGGTGGTCTAACTTGGATGACACCATACACTAAACTGTCGCACATTCTGGATGCAATTCGACTTTGTAGATGGTGTTTGGGTACGAGGCAGACCAAATGCGATAATTTTGCATATTCACATTACCATTCAAGTTTTCAAGTCATGATAGATCTCGTCAGAATAACAAGATTATCCGGTATAAGCCAAAATAGACAGCATCTCAACAGCATTATCTTCAAGAAGTGAAGTGATAACAAAAATTTTGATCCAAATGTTAATAAAAAAATTTTTTCCGTTCAAAACTGACAGCCCTTTACTTTCGGTTACGGTAAATGCCCCACCCTGTACTTAGAAAAATTTTTGTGGAAAACTATCGAAAATAGTTGGATTAATTTTAAATTCTTTAAAATATTCTGCGTATATTTTTAAGAAGTAAATGAAATAATAAATTGAACTAAGCGTTTGGTATCATTGCATTTCGAAGCCAATTTTACAAAAAAAGTTTCTTATCTAAAGTTATGATTAATTTAAACACCAACGTGTTTTGCGTTCTTTATTCTTTTGTTGACTAATTTTGAAACAAAAACTTCTGACACATCGGCCTAGTATGATTTGTCATTGCAATTTTGAACGCGGTGTGTTTCGTGTCGTTCGATCGCGGGTGCATAAAAGTGGAAAAATTCAGTGAAAATAACGGGAAAACTTCTAAAATTTGTGATAATCTAAATTCTAAACAACGTAATTTTCGCATTGATCAAAATAGGCTAGGTGTGACATCAATTTTGCCGGTTTTATTTAAGTGACAAGTGTTTTTCGATCCGTTTTCGATTTGTGATGAACTGAACAAACTCAGAGTGCCGTGGAAACAAATGGTGGGCCGCCAATGAAGAATTTGGGGTTAATTTCTTCTTGGAAAAGGGTAAGTACAAATATTTAAATTCAATTTTCTCAATGTTATTTTTAAATTGACAACTATAGAAGTTAACTTGTTTTACAAATATTATCCATATTATTTACATTATTATTGTGATATTTGTTCGAAACCATTTTTCTTCAATAAGAAAATTAGGGATGACGTAATATTGTTGATGATAAAGTTGTTATATAGATGTCAAGTTCAGACTAGTTATGTTTTTTGACATAAACCCCCCCCCCCCATCTTTTCAACCCGAAATTATACACTATTTTGCACTTTTTACATTTAGACCTGGTTAAAATAATTATAGTTTTTTGCTGTATAATGGGGGGGGGGGCATCAATTTTTTTTAGATTTTGTAGAGGTGAAAAAAAAAGTTTTTGTTTTGAATCGAATTGAAAATAAGAGGCAACAAAAATCAAGTAATTTTTTTTTTTGATTTTGAAAGGAAAACAAAACTTGGTTAGTTAGAAAACAAATACCAACATAAATTCTTTATTATGCTTGATAAGCCATTATTATGTATACTGTATACTAGACACACAAGGCTATAGTTAATGCAAAATCCAGAATTATTTTTCAATTTGATACACTTCAAAGTTGAAATAAAATAAAAAACTAGAGCAGCCTTCCGGAATGATAAATTAAGGAAACATGTAATCACACAAATACCAAAATTAATTCCGAAAAAAATTCATTCATTAATGCGCAACATATGTTACGTCAGAAATGCAGGGCCGTAGCTAGAGTTGAATTTAAGGTAGAGCGGAAGTTAAAATTTTACTTGATCTATAGCTGGTCAAACTTGTGAGTGTGAGTCACAGTGAGGTACTCAATTTTCGGGGGAGAGGGATAGATAAACGCTAAAAAAAATCATTTATTCAGGTTTATATTATTTCTCCAAACGTATTATATTCAATATTATAATAACAAGTCCTTCTTTAAAACATCTGAATTCTTCGATTATGAAATTGCATACAACAAAACTACTATAGTTGAGTCCAGGGCTAGGCAGTATTTGAAATACATTTTGTATTTCAAATACCCAAAAACAAATGAATTTTGTATTTCGAATACCCAAAACCAATGTATTTTGTATTTCAAATACATATTTTCATGTATTTTGCCCACCCCTGGTTGAGTCTAGACCTAGTCCCTTTAAAGTTTATGCAGGTATATTTTACGTATTTGCTATTACAACTTCTAGGTGTTTATGCTTTTATTGCTTTATTATACTTTTTAATAGTATATTCTGTAACGAGTTAGGAATTGGCATATTCTGCACGAGGGGAAAGTTTGTCACCCGAGTGCAGAATAGCCATTCCAAACGAGTTCCAGACTATACTTTCTATACAACAGACGCACAGTGCTAGTGTATTTCTTGTAATATGCGAACACCAATTTGACAGTTGGCGTTATAAGACCAGTAAAACAACTTGTTAATAGATATCACTACAAGGTTTTAATATTTCTTAGATGTGAGAATATAGTCATTCTGTAACAGGTGCGAAGAATGTGTATTTTCTGAACTGAAAATTGAGCCAGAATGTTCGTATTCTGCATTAGTCGTATAGAAAATAATTTTCATCAATGGAAACAAACGACATACTGGACTTTTTGTTAAAAATAATTTTAATGCATTATCATATGAACAGAAGTGTAAATTAAAAACTAATAGACCAACGCCGATTTATTAGAATACATATAAAGAACGTAAATTTCAGAGATCGCAACTGCTTAGTTGATAGTAGGGCATTGCCCCCCAATGTCCCCGCTAGCTGCAAAATTATTATTTTGACAATGCTTAACACTTGATTTCCTATTTGATTATGGATCTGGATACAAGAGAACAAATGAATAGGGAAATTACAAGATGATTATTACCCGACAAAATTGGCTTGAATTAAAGAATTTCTTTTTCGGAGTCTCGTTATAGTATGTGTATATTAGCACTTGTTTCTCTTTAAGTACAAGATGTACCCAAGTTTGGTTCCTGCTGAGAAGATTATTGCACTGGGAAAGGGCTGATGCTGAAGGCTAAGAGAATGATTTTCTATTTTTTACCCAAACGGTGTGGGATCGAGGTTGTTTACAATTAATGAGACCCACGTCAAGCTAGCACCCCAAACTTTTCAAAATAAAAAAATATTTATACCATAATTATGGACTAATTTTGGACAGTAATCGCGAATTTTGAACACCAACGGTTTCGCGATAAAGCATAAATCTTTGGTGGGGGTGCTGAGTTGACGTCAAGCTAGCACCCCCACGTCGAAAAAATGATTTTTTTTGAAATTTAATAAACCATAATTATGGACTCGTTTTGGATAATATTCGCGAATTTTAGACACTAACGGTTTCGCGTTAAAATATAAATTTTTGGGTGGGGTGAATTTAAAAAAAATATTTAACAACAATTTACATACTAACGATATAATAGATGCATTTATTTAAAAAAATAACTATTTACTTACTATTCTGAATATAAGTAACAGTTACTGCTCAGTCAGAATTATGTTAATATTAACGAACGAGAGCTTTGGATTGGTAGATCAGCAGAAACATGGCTTTTGATTGGAGCATTTGTTAACATTACGTTAACGTTAACATGATTCTGACAGGGCAGTAAGGCTGGATAAAAATGTTTTTCTTTTTTACGGTAATTTGGGCATCCCCCCTCCCCCTACAAAATTTAAACAATAATTGTGAAGTCGGAGAAACGGAGAAGTTTTATACGGAATTTATAAACAGGTTTCGTGAGTGGAACAAATCTCCGTTTTCTCTAACTTCAAAATTAGTGTTTAAATTTTGTAGAAGGGGGGGGGGGTAAATAGGTTAATTTTTCGAGTTAAGTGTCCGAGAGTTTATGTTGTTGAGTGAAGAAGAAAAATTATTTTTTCCTTTTTAAAGGAAACAGTAGTTTATAAAGTAAGTGCTCTTATTATTAATTTTTATTTTTGATTTTTTTTTGGAGTAAATTGTCAGCAAAAATGTAGGTGTTCGTCGTGGTTTGACTTTCTTCTAGGTTGTTGAGTCGGGCTTGTAGTTGGAGGGCTTATTTGGGTCATATGGGTGGGATGAGGGGGAGAATGAAGAAAACTTCTTCCCTGTTTCGAATTGGGAGAGTGGGACAGTTTCGTTTGTTAGCTTTTTCAGGTGCTTCAGTAGAGTTGATGAGTTCTGCTGGGGGGGGGGGGGGTAAAACAGTTTAACAATTTTACTTAGGCTGCTAATGCTGTTATTAATGGGAGTATATGGAGGGCCGGTTGGAGGAGTTTGTTTGATGAGAAGTTTAGTATGGAATGCTTTTTAACTTGAAATAAAAAAATCCAAGAAGAAGGTTGAAAACAAAGCGTAAAACACAGGAATAATTGACAAGATACTATCATAAGCAACATTTTTGAATGCTTTTGAAATAAAATAATAACGATTTAACATATAATATATATATTTTTTTTGAATACGTTTGTATAATACTATACTATACTTTTGTGTAATACTATACCGGGTGAACGGTCGACCATCTGAACATAGGCAATTAACATAGGAAATTGATTTTTCTTTAATTCCTGCTTCCCATCACAACGGAAAAGAATGAAAAACCAATTTAAAGAGATTTTTATTCCGCTTCTAAAGATACCTAACACTTGATATTTTGTTTTTCAATTACTGGTAAAAACTCACTAATAAAATGCAAAAAAGAGATTCAAAAAATAATTTTAGTTGCCTTGATTTAATTTTATTGCAATTGTTTTTGTTTGAAAACCAATAATTTCCAACAAGTTACTTTGACAGATTACAATAAATTTGGTTAACAATGAACGCTAACACTTATTCTGGGGAAGAAAAAGTTTTTATGGTAAAATTATATTACAGTGGTAGTTGTATTACAAAAACAATTACAATAAAATTCAATCAAGGCAACTAAAATTATTTTTTAAATCTCTCTTTTGCATTTTATTAGAGAGTTTTTACCAGTAATTAAAAAATAAAATATCAAGTGGGAGTATCTTTAGAAGCGAAATAAAAAACTCTTTAAATTAATACCATTTTCATTCTTATCCGTTGTGATGGGAAGCGGGAATTAAAGAAAAATCGATTTCTTATGTTAATTGCCTATGTTCAGATGGTCGACCAGTCACCCTGTATAAAAAATATATATAAAAGAGCTTGTTTGGATATTATTCGCTATACACTCCTAAACCCTTCGGCCAATTTCAACCAACCTTTGCACACTTACTCAGTGGGACTTCGATTAGGTTTGTGTCACAAAAAAACGAAAAAAATTGAGAAGAGAGCGGGACTAATGACGAGCAAAATATCGTCAACGGGTGGCGCGACAATAGAAATATTACTAAATGTACTTTTTCCGAGGTGGGGTTGCTAGCTTGACGTCAACTCAGCACCCCCACCAAAGATTTATGTTTTATCACGAAACCGTTGGTGTCCAAAATTCGCGACGATTGTCCAAAATTAGTCCATAAGAGCCGTTTTACATTACTATATAATAAAATTTGTAGCAAATCACTACTATGACAAATAATTGCATTCAATTTTACAAGACTGTCATACAAGAAAATTACTTCACAAATTTGTATCCTAAATTTGATACCAAATATTTCGATTCGTTGAGGTCTTCCGAGTCGAACAATACCCGGAAAGAGGCTGGCGGACGAAAATTTACTCTCTAATTATATGTGCAAGGAAGTAAATCTGCACCTTTAATTTAACGGATTTTCAAATTTTTGGTTTTGACTTTTTGATGCGAACTGTAGTTTTCTCGCGGTCTTTCTCGTCGAATGGTACTCGGAAATAGGAGGTTGAACGATAATTTTTATACCCAAATTTAATGGGGAGAGTTATGCAATGTTTACATAGCCAATTTTTATTTTGAAAAGGTGGGGGTGCTAGCTTAATTTGGGTGTATATGAGTGGATAGAAGGAGGGTTGAGACCTGTGTTTATAGCGCTTTTCCAGAAGATTGAAAAGCATTTTTTCTATACAGGGCTTTTCTGGGAATGAATTTGTCGCGTGCCAGGAGTACTAAAATCTTCATTAACAAGAAGGTTTTTCAGTTTGTTTGGGAATATTAATGATTTCAAGAATTATTTTCGTCCATTTCTATATAATTGTTTGATTTGATCATTTTGGAATATTGGACAATATGATTTTTAAAATTAAATATGCTTGTTCACAAAAAGTTGACGTTTCTCCCAGCTTTATTGTGGGCTTCTTCAGAATTAGAATGTATAACAATTAATGGTAATTAGACCCAATGCAATAAAATCTTAGCCATTCGAGATCTTAAATTAATTCATAAATTCTCCGTCCAAAAATGAAAACAAGGGTTGTAATAAAATTTAGTCTTGAAAAAGCCTGCAAAATTGGGAGAAACGTCGATCTTTTAATCAATCGTTTAATTTCAAAAATCCTATTGTCCAATATTTAGTATATTTTAAATTTTTATTTTGACTGGAGGCAGGACCCCAGAAACGCGGAACCCGTAGCACATTCATATTAAAAATATATTTACAATTTTTGCTTTTGGATAATGACAACCAGATATTATTTGGAATATTCGCACTCTGTGATGAAGCTCTTATTCTAATCACTGAAAAAAATGGTTCATCATATTGATGAAAAGTTCATCCGTTTTTAGCCGATGAACAGAATTCATCATATTAATGAACAAATTTCATCAATATAATGATTTTTTCATCAATACTATGAATATTTCATCAATATGATGAATTTTGTTAATCGACTGAAAAATTATGAATTTTTGATGTGTCTTTTTTTCAGTGTGATTATCTGGGGAGAGGTCACATTTTTCATATAGCAAATGATCCCAACTAATAAAATGATTACAGCCCAAAATATCAAGTTTTTTTATTAGTTCAGCAAAAATAAAACCTTTTTCTTCTTTAATATTCACAACAAATAATTTGCAATTGATTATTTCAACTTGACTGCCACAGCACCAAATTAAATTCAAATATAAAGATATATAATCTTGACCATTAGCAATGCTTCCTCCTGGATGCAACAACAACTTTCATTTAATTTCATCTACGCGTTCACAATCTGGAAATTCAGGCGATTCGAGTATTTTATCAACACTTCCGCGAAAATAGTTCAAGTTATTTATGGCCTACGTAAATTGAAATTTTTCCAATGTATCGGGATGAAATTCAATTTCGTTAGGTAAACTTGCCATTTTATTCAAAGTCATTGTTCTAAACTCTAATCGCAATCTAATAATTGTGCTACCAACTTAAATTAATATAAACATTGTAAGTTTTGGAGAAACCTGTATTCAGTTAAGCCATGATTTTAATTTTATAATTTGGACCATGGGAGTTGGAAGGTGTAACAAATTGAAGTTTTGTTGGCAATGCTTGGTTTATATTGACGATAAATTAACATTTTACTTCTTCTAATTTATCTATTGGTAATATTTTGAACCACATCAGGTATTTCCAAATAGAAATTTAAAGAAACCTCGAAAAATTGGATGATAAACATAATAATCAGTCAAAGTTGATCGATAAACTGATTATCAGTAATCAACTAAAGCCAAAAAACCGTATCGATGATGTGCCAGGCTGAGGCAAGCACTTGAGGCCGAACAGCCATCTCAATCACAAACCAGAACTACTGTTATACAAAATAAAGTAAAACACATTTCTTTCAATTCAAATATTGCTTTAGCAAAATTGCCCAACGACGAAGTCTGTTCTGTACATGTCGTATAGCAATCTTGAATACCAGCCATCTGGAGCAATTTTTTAGGAATTGGGGCCGAAACAATTCCTGTACCACGTGGAGCGGGTACAAGTCTCACTTGGACGGATCCACATTTTCCCGAGATTTTGCACGGTACGGTATGCGGTTTACCAATTTTGTTACCCCAGTAACCAAACCGAACTGGAGCAATGGAGCATTTGGCGTTTATTATAGCACCGCGGATTGATGTAGCTACTTCCTTGCTACACTTGATGCCCAAGCCAAGATGACCATTCCCATCTCCAATAGCAACGAAAGCCTTGCATCGTGTTCTTTGTCAAGCATTAGTTTGCTTATGCACAGGCATTATTTTTAAAACTACATCTTCCAATGTTGGAAGAAATAAATCCACAATTTCGTGTTTATGGGTATAGCGGAGACGAAAATTTCTTCCAACGATTTAATTTTGTCGTCTTTCACCAAACGACCTAACTTGGTTACAGGACACCATTGCTGTTTCTCGGGTTTTCCACGTCCAAGTCCGCGATCACGTCTACCAACGCGATGATTTGTTCCTCTACGTGGACCACCAAAACCATCTTGAAAATTATTTCGGTTCTCTGATGTTTGATCAGCCATTTTAAAAATGACTTTGCGTCAGTGATGTCGATCCAGTAAAGCTGGTACAGATGACGCTAAAAGTTGGTATTTGAACAAAAAAAGATGGTACGCGAGAAATTTTCCGAAAAACACGAGCTTTTTTTTTTTTTAGGGTACCTATACCTACACTTTATTAAAATTGTTGTTATTGAAAAATACCATAAAATAGATGGCGTCCACAGAAATTTAATAAAAATTAGGAATAAAAATTTTAATGCTTGATCGATGTTAAAAGTTGGTACTTTTGCGTACCAACATAACTTTTAGTTGGTACCTGGTACAAGACCCTAAAAACTGGTACGCATACCAAGAAGTTGGTACGTCTAACATCACTGCTTTGCGTTAATAGGTTTGTTCGTGCTAGCTACACTTTTTACACTTTAGTGTAAAGTGTACACTTTTCTGTTCGTGCTAGCAGAGCGCGCTGTTCGTGCTAGAAAGTGTAACTACACTTTCTTACACTTTTCTACACTTTTTACACCTGCTCTGGAGCAGGTGTAAACGTTTACACTTTTTACACTTAATTTTGATTGGCTGTTAGATTTTCATAAATGAAATTTAAAAATACACACCTAAAGAAATAAAAATAAGAGTTACCAAAAATAAAATGTTAAAAATGTATTATGTCAAGTACCTTGTCTTTAATATTTTATTTATTTTTAATTATTAACAATTTACGATTTTTTTAAATTAAAATTAAAAATTTTAAATAAAATTATTTTAAATTTAAATTATGTAAAATTTAAGGAAAATGATTGCAAATCGTAAAAATTATAATTATTTTATTGCTCACCAATATCTAAATTTTGATTTACATAACCTTATACCAACGCAAATTTGAATTCAAGGGGAGGAGTTACACTTTTTGCGTTCGCGTTAAACCTACACTTTTGGGAAAAAGTTAAAGTGTAAATTTACACTTTAAGTGTAAAAAGTGTAACTAGCACGAACAAACCTATAAACTAAACTTGGTTTCTCATATGTATAAGTAACAGTGGTGCCAACCATAAAAAAAAAATTTGAATTATTTTGAAATTGATAGAATTAGAATCTCTATAAATCTGTGTAAATATATATCTACAATCTGCAGGGCCCAGATTTGAATTAGCTTAAAAATGCTAAAAAATGCTCATTTGAATGTATAAGCATTAATGGTAAAAATACCCAAAAAAAAGAAGCTCTGATTTGATAGCACCATCTGCAGATAACCTTTCGAATCGCGGGATTACCAAACGTTGAACAGTTTTTCAACCAAAAATTTCCTTCTAATAAAAAACTATTAACATACAATGAAGAAAATTAAAATTTAATAAAAATAAAAATTATTTTTCATGAAATAATTTCATAATGATATCACTAGATTGCGTATCTTTTCAAATTTATAATCAGTGACTTGCAACTCATTGTCAATGAAATCATGAAATTAACAATATTATACAGAATGACCCCAAAATAATAATTGATCAAAATTTGGGAAAATTCAGATACAATTAAAAGTTCTTTTTTTATATTTCGATTAATTATTATTTTGAGACTACTCTGTATAATATTGTAAATATTGCAAATCAGTCCAGTCACTGATTATAAGTTTAGGAAAGATGCGCAATCTGGTGAGATATTATGAAATTATTTCATCATCTATAAAATTTTTCGTAAGGTTGCGCATCTTTCTCAAATTTATAATCAGTGGTATCAGGGGCGGACTACCGGGGTGCGGTGGGTGCGACGCACAAGGGCCCCCAGCTAAAAGGGCTCTCGGTTGTATTGTGACCTTTTCAATTACAAAAAAATAAAATGTAAACTACAGTAGAACCCCGATTATCCGTGCGCGCATTATCCTTGAAGCTGTTTATCCGTGGGCGCGTTATACTTCGATTACCGTGCGCGGATTATCCGTGCGGCGGTTTTAAGGCATCTTTTTGTGTTATACATAATATGAAATTTCGCTGAATTTATTGTTTTGTACAAATGTACTTAAAGTGTCAATTCGTCTAAATTTTCTGTTTATCTACTATATTTAATTTAAGTAAAAGTCAAAAAACAAACAAAATTATCTGATTTTTTCAAATAGAACTTTAAATTAATATGTTGCTTGTTTGTAATCTACTATAATATAATAAGTATATTTTGTAATATTAACAAAAAACGTCAATAATTATTATCCGTATTTTTCAAGTATCCGTGCTGAGCCCGGTCCCAGTCGACCCGGATAATCGAGGTTCTACTGTATTAAAAATATAATCAGATAATCTAGTATGTATTTAATTTTTTTAATATTCACAATTAAATATAATATTTTGTCAGTCTTCTCTTATTGAGGTAAGCAAAGTGGGCATCATTTATCATCAATAATTCAATGTTCCCTCAAAATTTTCAAAATTAAATCCTGACATTCCAGGTTTTCCCTGACAAAGAATAAAAAATTTCAGCCAATCTTCTAAAATTCCAAAATTAATACATTGTATAATATAGGTATATTGAAGTTTTCAATACTGGAAGCTTTATTTTTTAAACGCCATGTCAATTAAATATCAATCGTGAGTTAATAGCCGTCATCGAGCTAATAAGCTAAACTAGAATCAAAATCTGACTGGAAGATGAGCTTCCACAAGCCTAATCAAAATAGCTTAACCCAGTCAAAATTTGTATATTTTTTAGACGTGTTAATCTAGAAATGTGACTTCCCATTTCCAATTCGCTCTCTTCTAATTTATGGTATCATTTATGAACACATTTTATCGGTATACTTTACTAACTTCCTTCTGTGCAGAGGAAGTTAAAAATTCTCATCATAACCTTAAAAATAGGCTTTTAAAAGCATCGGCACTACTCTTTACCTTATTTTTTTGAGATAAGTGCTTATATCCGAAATTGTTTAGACTCATTTATATAGCATGTGAGACATAACGTCAAGTGGTCCTAAAATAAAAATAACTTAAAAATGCACTCGTCAAGTAAAAATAACTTCATTTATCATCCAATATTTGATTGGAAAGAAATTATACCCCATTTACTACCACTCAATTTAACTACATCTCCGACTTATTGCAACAATAGCTTTGAAATTTGAACGAAATAAATCAAAATTGCTTCGAAATTTTAATTTCCGGCGAAATTTCGATGATGGTGCGTGTATGTGTGTGTGTATAGTGACTTTGAATAGTTTAAAATTGCAGAATTCTCTCTAGTGAAACATTTTGAAGTGTGTCGACTCTTTGTGCCCCATTCACGCGAGCACAAATTGAGCGTTAAAAATAATAACACTTAATTTTAAATGTCCAAAAGACATTCAGATAGTTAAAAATTTCCAATTGACCAGCTATCTCTTTTGGATTACTCATAAATATACGATTAACAGTAAAAAAACTAAAATTTTCAAATTGTTTTTAAAGCTGTTAAAGGTTTCGTTTAATTGTTGTCTCAGATTTACAGACTTAAATCAATACAATTTTACTTGCTTTAAATAGCGTGCTCACGTTAATAAATTTGTCAATATTTGAGGAAGAACCAGTAGCAACGTACGGAGCAATTCACATGTACACGTTACTTTTGAAAAAATTGATTTAGTAATGAAACAATATCATTCTGTCTTCTGCAGCAATTTAATATTATATTAAATCAAAAATAAAATTTGAGCAAATAAATTGAATCAAAAATTAATATTTCGTTTAATTTTGCAATATTTACGCATTTCCGCAACTATGTGACCAAACTGAATTCGTATCGGAGTTTTAGAGGCTGGGGCGGACTCCCCTATGCTCTTAGCGCTAAGTGCTCGTGTTAATCTACCACCCCGCGCCCTTAAGCTACCCCAACGCTGTTATTCTACTATTTTCGACGCTAAGACCGCTTTCTTCTTGTATGAATGCCAGAATTTACTTTCTTTTTGCTTGTGGATACAAATGGTAAATCAAAAATTTTCAGTAAAAAATTTAATATTTTTTTTTTCGAGCGTTGAATATTTTATTTAAAATATCAGTCGAAGATTGGAAGACAAACCGTGCGGGTAGGATTTTTTCTTTGAACAGGTGCTTCAATTGACGTTAACCTATTTTAATAGTTTTTCCCACAATGTAAAGCGAAACAAGCACTATAACTAACATTTCCTTTTTATGTAAGTAAACTTTTCTTTCGGTTAGGTAAAGTTCCCATAAGCACCTGCATCGACTTGTATTAATTATTCATACATCTTAAGGTATGGTGGTTGTAGGGTTTAGGGTAGGAACGTTGCAGTTGCACACCTGGGTTCCGGTTAATTTAGTAGTTATAACTTTTATTACGTAAGCGATTGTTAATTTTTATTTAATGTATATTTTTTTTACAAAATAATGAATAATAATAAACATTGTTTGTACCTTGTGATTTTGAATATTTCGATTAGGCCGGGAGCTAATTGCCATCATCGGCTTCACCGCATAGCCTCAATGTTTGTTATTCCCAACTCGCTCTATATTTATGAAATCTGATATTTGTTAGTTTGTTTAACATAACATGTCAGTCAGAAGCTCATATAAACCGTGTTTATTTGATTTTTAACTTGATGCGAATGCCGGGATTTATCTGTTAAGCTATATGAATATATGTGCAAGTAATAAAGCCAATGCTCTGGATTGCTATAAATACGAAGCTTGTAAAACGTGTAGCTCAATCAATGTTCCTCAAAAAGCTTTTAGTCTGTCGATGTTGAAAATTGACGTTTTAATGTGTGGGTGGTGCTACTTTAGCTGCCGTACACGGAATCGCAAGTAGATATTATATGTTATTCGTGGTATGTCTTGAAATGTACATCCTTATATTCCTTTGTCATGCATCGACTTCACAAAGGATTTATCTATGAAGTTATCTATTTCTATCAGACGAGGGTAGGTAGCTGCTACCATTGTTAATTCTACCATCAACTTATTGACGTGTAATTGATGTAAGGCGTGAAGAAATTTATCTTCTCGATATCTAATTCCGATAAGAACAAATTAATACAGTCGGAAAAATTAAATTTAATCCATTCATGTGGGTTACAACCTTCTAAATCACCTTGTATTTTTAATTACAAATTACTTTATGGGTCAATCAAATTAATATAAAACTATTTATAATCACGAAGAAAGCTTATCAAAACTGTAGATCTGTCAAACGATGCTCAAACAATTTCATCTGGACGAGAGGACATATACAGTTATTTATTTTTATTTTTTATTAATTTGTTTTTATTATTATTTATTATTTTGATTGATTTGATTTATCACAATAAACTAAAGGGCGGGCCGGATTGGTGGTGTTCGCGGGCCGGATTTGGCCCGCGGGCCGTAGTTTGGAGACCCTTGTATTAGACCATCGTGTGGAAAAATGCAGAATGCAGTTATTTTACTTTCCCCATACATATACGTATGTATAAGGGAAAGTATTGTGATCCACTCAAAAATCGAAATTTCGGTATTAAAATGTTTCTTATCATGTCCTGATAAGTTTTTGATGAATTTTAGTTAGATGTTCGTCTGTATGTCAGTGTGTGGTTAGGATATGAAAATAAATAGTATCAATTGCACAGGTTAAACCACGCAACCAAATGTCATGAAATTTGGCATAAATGTGCATCATAGTTAAACTTCGAGATCAGATGAAAATGGTGAAACTTCGTTGAATATTGTGTCAATTACTTTTGGACCACCATTTTTTATAGCCAAATTATTTATTTATTCCCAAATTATATATTTATTCCTAAATTAAATGGGGAAACTTATGTGATGTTTACTCTTATAGCTAATTTTTTAAATTACTATAGGTAGTGTTTGAATTGTGGAGAATTGTAGAGTGTGAGGCCTAAAAGGCCGTACTAAGTTGGCAATAAAACTCTACTAATCGGATATGCTTTGTGGAAGAAATGACTGACTGCGGCTGCAGAGTCCTGGTTAGCCAGTGCCGGATTAAGCTATTTCAGCGCCGGGTGCAGATAAGGTAAATGGAACCTAATATTAGTCGGTTAAATTCATACCAAATGAAAAATGATTCCCAACCAAATGATCCTGGCACAAATCCTGAAATTAAAGAATTTATTTCAAGATTAATTTAAAAATAATCATTATTCACTTTGGATTATTTTCTGCAAGGATTATTTGTTATGGGATTATTCGTCGCGACACCAACATGTAATTTATTGGGCTGTGCTCCCTTATACAATATTCATTAATAATTACTCCCCGATTTTATAAATCCGAGATTTGTGTACATGCTTTGTGATTAATTTTATTACATAGCAGACTTTTTCTCTTTCAGAACCAATACAGTTATTTGTTGTGGCAATAATTTTATACAATCAGTTGGATACTGGGGTACTCAGTACTACTCAGTGTGTATTGGCTAAACCTACAAATGTAAGTACTTATTCTCAAAAAGTGATCTTATTAAGTAGGTAAGATCAATCACAGAACATATACACAAGTTTTCAGTTTTCATCGGTCTTAATAGTTAAGGATAGCCTAAAGTGATGCAGAAATGCTTCTGCTGACACTCCAAGGAAGGTAGATCCTACACTGACGCGTTGATGGACGAAGAGGAACTTCAACGATGCAACCATGAATATATCTTGGCTGATGGTAATTTGACCCTTCAGTCAAGATACCCAGACGACGCGGCGGTCATCAGATGCAACGGTGATTCTGGATTCTGGATTTTAGGTAGGAGGGTAGGGAGGTATCCCCACACGCACTTAGGCCACTAAATCGGGCCCATTGTACTGCCTCCGAATGCAGCGGCCCTCCGTCCTGTCAGTCCTCAAGCCACCCTGTCGCCAGGATAAATTCGAGTATCTTGGCAGGCGGAGTGTCGCTGATTCTGGCCATGTTAGGCCAGAAGTCCCCTAGCATGGCACCTCTAATTGACGCTAGCGACGGACAGTGACAAAGCACATGTTCCGCGGTTTCGTCTGCTGTATTACATCCCCGACATCTTGGGTTATCTACAAGTCCCATTGTGTTGAGATGTTTGTTCAGTTTGCAGTGTCCAGTTAAAATCCCTGCAATTGTCCGTAGATTGACTCTGGACAGTTTCAAATAATATTTTGAATGCCTACTAGAGGGTGCTTTGATCGCTGCCCTTGCTTGTCTGCATTCAGTTTCTTTTGCCCATCTGCAAGAATGCAGTTTTAGGATGTGTTGTTTTAGGAGGGTATCGATAGTTTTGACAGCTGGTACAATCATCGGCTCCGGACCGCAGGGAAGGCTGTTGGAGCCGTTTCTTGCCAGCTCGTCCGCTTTTACGTTACCCTCGTTACCTTGATGCCCTTTTACCCACGAAAGTGAAATGACATTTGAGTTAGATATCTCATTTAGTGTCTGAATGCATTCTAGCAACAGACCTGATGTGACCTTGTGACTCCTCAGTGCCACAAGTGCCGATCTACTATCTGTGGATATCTGAATGTTTTTGTCGCAGATAAGTTTATCTTGGACTATTTTTGCGCAGTGCAGTATACCCATAAGTTCCGTTTGGAAAACTGATGTGTGCCTGCCCAGCGGTATGCTTATGTTTAGGTCAAGTTCAGCAGAGAAAATGCCTGTTCCTGAGCCAACATTGTTTTTGGAACCGTCCGAGAATAGACGTATGTCATAGTCGTAGGTTTCTGTTGGATTCAACAGGATATTGTATTTCCTGTCAAATATATATTTAGGGGAGATTCTGTCAGGTTCAAGGTGCAGCAGAGGTACTCTAATTGAGTAGTCCTCTAAAATCCGCATATGACCCACAGCTCCTCGCCTATCACAGTGGTTCAAAGCCTATATAAACTTGGCCAAAACTTCCAATTGCTTCGTAATAATTATTTAAAAGATAATTACACTAAAATGCAAAGAAATTTAATAAAAAAAAAGAAAATTAGACAAAGAGATACACTGAAAAAAATAACTAAAAATTTACAAATTTTATTCCGAGTCATAATCACGATCACTGTTGGGTTCATTTGTAGGTGTGATTTCTGGTACTTTCAGAAGGGCTAATACATCAGCTGGAAGGGTTTTTCGTTTTTGTTTAATTAAAAATGGCTGACGGAGAGTAGAGATTAGGGGATCAGATGTTACTAAGAGTCTATTAAAAATATCATTCATGGTGTTTTGTCTCGATGATTTTCGTGCATGATGTTCGCGGTAGCTCTTAAGGTGCTTGTTCCTAGCCTCTTATGCTTCTTCGGACATCTGTCCTATGGGCAGTAACGCAGCAGAAATAATATCTGAGCCATGCATTAGTATTTTATGCACTGAAGCAGGCATATAATACCACGGGTATAGAGAAACATATAATTCAGCTGTTTCTTGACACAATTCCGCAAACTTAACGGTGTTAATCTCAAATCCACAAGATACAGTTTTGAGAATCACTGCACATTTCCGAATGAGACTTACATCTATCCCAATTATACTGGCTGTTTTCTCTGGGTCTTTGAAGAATCGTCTGGCCGTGTTTCCATCATTACTTGTACCGCTTCCGTCAGATCTTGGTTGATCTATCATTAAACCCATTTCGGTTTTCATTTTTTGTTGAATCTCAAATTTTTTAGCCGCTAACTTTTGCTTGTCCTCATTTCCTCTCACTTGCCATTTCTCTATATCTGATCTGTAGGCTACGTGCAATAACCACTCCATAAACCTTATCCACGCATGGAGCGTCGATAAACCAAATTTAAAAGTGGATGTGTCCATAGTTTTCTTTTTACTCAATATATTCATATCTTTTGGAGTGGCTTTGCATACGTGACTAGAAGTTGTCGATGTCAGAGCATTGCATACTTTGCCGTCAACCATCGTTAACTGCAGCTTATGATGGATCTCTATTTCTTTAGACTCAACACAAATTTTTGTAGATTTTATTTCTGAAAGTTGGTTTTCTATGTTTTCTACTTCTTTGGAAGCTAGTTCTGCAGTTTCTTTTTTAAATTGAATCTTCAGCGGTCTACAAAACATCGTGGATGACGGGGATCTATTTTGCCAGATAATTTGTTTTTGAAGTGTGTCTGAATGTAATTGA
Source organism: Cantharis flavilabris (assembly GCA_949152465.1). Classification (NCBI taxonomy): domain Eukaryota; kingdom Metazoa; phylum Arthropoda; class Insecta; order Coleoptera; family Cantharidae; genus Cantharis; species Cantharis flavilabris. Next base: position 91,360,666 of record OX424435.1, read on the forward strand.
ACCGGTACCAAAGAAGTAAAAAAAAATTTGGTTGTCCATCAATGTCTTATCTTCAGCTCTTTGTTTGTAAATGGAATGGCCACTGCTCCCGTCACAACCCCATTTTGTTGGTGTGGACAAAATGAGACTTTTTTGGACTTCTGCAAGACGTTGGGCAGTATGATCAAGAACTTTCTGAACTTTAACTTCAGCTGTACTTTCCGTAATCTTAACTCCCTTTGGGTAACATCTCTGTTTTTCTTCCAATATTTTATGATAAGATGGATAGATATCATGACCAATGTTTTTAGCTGCACTTCTTAACAGCTGGTATTGATGCTTTGTTAGGTCTGCTTCCAAGAAAAGTGCCAATGCTTCTTCAGTATTATAACTTCTACTGCTCTGTGCATTTATCCAAGCATTACTTATTTTTTTGTGACGCGTTGGGGTGGTGTCTAATTCCTTCAGAAGGTCAGCTCTTTCTAGTCTACCTTCGGACCGGCTCTTCATGCTAGCGGCATAAGTTAAAATTTCACTACCGGTACTAGTTCTTAAATTCTCTGGTTTTCTTCTTTTCGAACGTTCACTACTATCCTGAAAATCTACAGTAGGTCTACCTCCTACTGATAGTTCCAAAGTTTTTTTTGTCATCAAAATGGTTAGTTGAGTATTAAGCCATGCATCGTTCTTTTTCTGGAAACGTTCAACGCTCCTACCGCTTTGGTCTAGTTTTTTAAAAACTTGGTAACAGAATTTGGCCACTTCTAGTTTTAAAGTTTTTGTATCCTCATCTGTTGGTACTTCTATTCGTTTAATAAGAACTTCCTCTAGATATTTTTTTTGTTCCTGTCGGCCACCTCGACATTCTTGCATAATTTCGAAAAGTTCTTTCCGTTGCATATTTCGCTTATTTAAGCAATTTATTTTAATTTTATATAATATAATAGTACTTTAGCTACAATTTTGTCACAAATTAGTCAGTTGAAAGCTTTTGAATTTTTTTAAAACACCTTAAAAAACATACACTTTTGGAGTAACACCTTATTTATATTATTTGCACTGTTGAAATGTCAAATTGACATGTTGCATTAAAAATACTGTATCACTACTTAGTTACTCAAAAAACAAAAGATAATGATACTGTATAATACGTAACTACACGAGTTCATATATGCTTGAAAAAGTATCGAGTAAAAATCGCAAAACAAAACTACTACTTTAAAAACAAAAAATAGACTAAAATAGGACGAGGAAAATCTAATTACAAGTAATAAAGGATTTTATGAACATTCAACTTTAAACTCCAATCATAAAATATATGATTTTAATCATTTCATAATCAGGGTTTTGGCCACATAATTCCATTGCTTGTACCACTGTGCTATGGTTCCATAGCCCCCAGCTACGCAGCCTAAGAGCAGCCTTAACCGCCATCTCCTGCACATGAAGATCAAGTGGTGGGAGGCAGAGAAGGGTCTCCAATGCTGTAGTGGGTGCAGTGCGCATCACTCCCGTTACAGCCAGACAGATTAGTCTCTGAATCTGGTGTAGAGAGGATGCTGCTGTTACCTGTTTGGTTCTGGGCCACCAGACAAGTGTACCATAACAGAGCATAGGTCTGACCACCGCAGTGTAGAGCCAGAGGGTGATCTTAGGGGAAAGGCCCCATGACCGTCCCATCGCCCTTCGGCACTGCCAGAAAGCCATTCTTGCTCTGCTAACTTTGGTTTTCAAATGTTTTCCCCAGTTTAGCTTCTTGTCAAGTATTATTCCCAGATACTTGACTTCGTCTGCCAGTTTTAGAGGAGTCCCCATTAAGTTAGGCATTGTCATGCCAGGTAACTTTCTTTTATTGGTAAACAGAACAAGCTCCGTCTTTGTCGGGTTGACCGACAGAGAGTGCTCAATGCACCATTCCTCCAGTATTTTGAAAGCTGTCTGCATTAGCATTCAGATCATGTTTTCAAATTTGCCAGTAAGCAGTATGGTCATATCATCTGCGTATCCTATGCTATAAAAACCTTTTTCGTTAAGGCGTCGTATGAGGCTGTCCACTACCATAATCCACAGCAGTGGGGAGAGTACCCCTCCCTGAGGGCAGCCTCTGGTTACAACGCCTTTGATCTTTATGTCGCCGACACATACCTCCACAGCTCGCCACTTCAGTATAAAACTGATCCAGTTGGAAATGGTTGTGGGAACACCGTATTGGCCTAGCGCTGCATTTATACTTTCAAAGGTGGTTTTATCAAAAGCCCCTTCGATGTCAATAAACGCTCCTAGGGTGGACTCTTTTTGGCCCAGTGATCTTTCGACGCGCTCCACCACCTTGTGTAGAGCTGTCTCAGTAGATCTCCCAGGGATATACGCATGCTGGTTTACGTGTAATGGTCTGTGTTCCAGAACCGTATCACGTATCTCTCTGTCGGACAGTTTTTCTAACGTTTTCAGGAAAAACGAAGTCAAACTGATTGGTCTATACGATTTTGGCAGGGAGTAGTCGCCCCTGCCTGGTTTGGGTATAAAGATAACTTTAACCTTACGCCATTCCTTCGGTGTGTATCCGTGTGCAATGCACGCTTTGAACACTCGCACCAGATGACTGAGTAGGTGATCCAGACCCCACTGAAGTAGGGCTGGGAGTACCCCGTCAGGTCCGGGCGATTTGAAGGGGCTAAAGGATTTAATGGCCCATGCCGTTTTGGTCTTATTCACAACCTTCTTTGCAATTTCCCAGTCAGCCTCTGTCGGTGATTGGCTTTTGGTGTCAGTCCAATCGAAATCAGAGACTCTTTGGCTATCGGGAAAGTGTGTATGTAGCAGTATTTCGGCAGATTGTGAGAGGGTATCTGTGTATGACCCATCCTCTCGACATAAGCTGCCGGGCTGCTGATATGGATCTTTTGCGATGATCTTGTTTAGCCTAGCCGCAGCGGTGGTTGTCTCAACCTCGCTGCAGAAGGCTCTCCACGACTCGCGTTGTTTCTTGCGGATTGCTCTCTTGAACTCTGACCGGTGCGCCTTAAACGCTGTCCAGTCGTCGTCCTTCTTGGAGTTTTGCGCTTTATTATAGAGCTTTCTTGTCTCTCGCCTTAGCTGGTCGAGTTCTTCGCACCACCAGGGCGTTGCTCAAACCCGCAATCCAGCCGTTCTTAGCGGACATGACAGCTCATATGCGTTTATGAGGGAGTTTTGCAGCTCAGTAGCATACATCTCAATTTCCTCAGTAGTTGTTAACTCTTCTTTGTTGGAAAGTCCCTTCAACACTTCAGAATCCATGGATGTTAACAGGTGATCTAGAAAGACCATCCTGTTCGCATTCCTAGGATTCCTATATTGCTTGGGTTCCATTGCTTTAGCCTTTAATTTAAAGGAAATCCATCTGTGATCTGACATTGTCAGTTGGTCGGACACTTGCCATTCACATAAGTAATTAGAAATGCTTAATGACGCCACGGTAATATCAATTACCGAGTTGCGGTGGGGTGACACGTAAAAAGTAGGGACATCCCCGCGATTAAGTATTACTAAATTTGTATCAATAAGATAGTCTAATAGAGACTTACCTCGATTGTTGCAATCTCTACTGCCCCATGCCTGATGATGGGAGTTGGAGTCGCACCCAATGATGAGGTGTTTCTTTTCTTGCTCGCAATAGTTCACCAGATCCAACATCCTTCGAGAAGGTGGTAGTTCCGGCGAATCGATTGGGAGGTAGATGGACGCTAAAACGACATCTTTTAGGCCATGTCCTAAGTCGCAGCTCGTTCGAACTGCTGTCAGGTCGCAGTCGCTGTACTGCGGCAAAAGGTTGGCTTGGATATTGCTAGGTATGTAGATACATGTCCTGCTTTTATTTGTGGAACTACCTGTGAACATAGTCCCGTTTAGTTTTGTAAAACCTCGTATAGAAGATTTTACTAACCAGGGCTCTTGTATTAGAGCTATAGTGTCCTTGCAGTTGTCAAGGTGGCGGCATAGTATTGCCACTGCCTCCCGACAATGCTGCAGGTTTGCTTGGAGAAAGCTCCATCCTACCAAGGAAGCCATTTGGCCTACCTTGGAGGGTTTATTCTTTTTCTACATTCACAGCCTCCGTTGCCGGGTTTTCGCCCGTCTCCATGGGAGTTAAGGAGGCTGTTTCAGTTTCCTTAGATGCAGATTCGTCGTCGAACTTCTGCATCTTAACTTTGAAAGAGGTGAACTTATAGTTTAACCTCTCCCCTCTTGTTTTGATGGCGGCGCTGTCTGCCTGGCCAACGCCAAAGACAAGGAGTTTACCTTTCGGCTCATCCTTTCTCGCGTCGTGGAAGACGCACCATTCCTTCAGTTTAGCCCAGGGGTTCTGGGCAGCAAGGCGCCGTGTGATCATCTCAGTGGGTTCCGGTTCCCCAGGAATCCAAAGAGTGACCTTAGTCAGCCTCGGCAAGTTGTCCACCTGGACTACATCCAGTTTAACACCCTGCCATGGTGGAGGCAGGTTTGCTATGCTTGTTCGCAACCATTCCAACGAGCTCTGGTCACTGCAGACGATCCGAAGGATCTGCCCCGAGTGATAGAACCCGTCGAAGGTGGGTGCTAGCTTTCCCTCATTTCCCGCTGCTGCTATAAAAGCATCTAGTGCAGCGGTGAGGTGATTTTCTACTATGATCACCTGGAACTCATCGAGTTTGCCCAGGGGATTTGAGCGGTCTATCACCGCTACTCGGAGGTGCTTTCCAGCGGCCTCTTTGTAGGTGACATTGCCCACCCGATTTGAACTCCTGTTCTCGGAAGTCGGCTTTGCCCTCTTCCCCTGATTGCTCGAGGGTGAAGGCAAGGAGTCCCGAGATCGGAGTCGCTTTTTAGCAGCTTCAGTTTTCAGCTGCTTAGTTTTGTTAATACCGTCGTCACGTGCAGGTGGTTTGGATAACCTGGCCTGCTCGTGTGCAGGTTTGCTTGTCGAGGTGCCCTCGCCTGACTGCATTGCTGCCAGGCGGGCTTTCCTACGACGTTTTATCTCCGCTCCGCAGATCCTTTTTCTCCCAGTCTTGGGAGGTAGGTCTGTCTCGGAAGGAGGTGCTACTTGCAGTGTGTCCTTATTGGACGCATCTGCAGATTGAGACGGGGTATCCGAAGACGCACCCATCTGCTGGTTAGTAGCTGATACATCAGCTGGTTTTTTTGGTTTTAATTCTGCCATGAAGAGAATTTAGTGTTCGTCCTCCAGAGCTCCCCACCCGCCATGGAGCCCGCAACGTTGGGGACGCCGAAAATCGACGCCAGGGCTACTCGGAGGATATAGCCCTCGGAAAGGTGCGGTGCTTGCACACTACTTCCTTCCCTAAGGACTCGTCCTACTGAACCTCTGATGGAACAGCACAGCCGATTGATCAGGGTGGACTAGTCCTGACCGCCCGTTTGAGTGGAAATCCAGGCCAAAGTGGAGTGTTGCCAGACCCAGGAGAACTACTACTGCCCCCGGGCTGGCTCAGCCACCAGGACCCCTTCATCCCACCGTACGGGTTACCGCGCACGGCACAAACACGCAGGTACCTGTATTCGTCTGGTTTCTCCACAATGGCCGTCATCCCGTTTCCTTGACAAGCTAAGCCCGAGCACAAAGGTTTTTAAGCCCCGGCCCGAGCCAGCCTGACAAAACAGACCGAGCACGAGAGAGTTTTATGTCCCTGGCTCAAATCCTAGCAGGTACACGCCCACCGCTTCCTCAAAACACGCAAGCCCCCTCACCACGGCAAGGTTCAGGTACATTCGAGGGGGGATGCAACGGTGATAAAGCTAAAAGACTTTAAAATGAAGCAAGGTCTAGAGTAGCGTTTTTCTAGTATAGGCTGCAGAGTCCTGACATTTTTGAACTATTTTTCGACATATTTAGCCAACTCCCAATGCGAATATGATTAATAAAATACTTAAAAACATTAATTGATATATTATATTATTACATAAATTTGTTTAGAATTCTTTTTTATGAGCCTATATAATAATATTTTATAAATATCGAAATTTATTTTAAATTATTCATAAAAATGTATAAAAAAAATATTAACAAGTTATTAAATCCGCCTGCCATTAAAAACGATATATTTATTAAAACATTATTAATATTCCATATTAAGTAATATAAGCAATAAAACAACGACGTTAACTTACAAATTTATATTTAATTTGATAAAGGTAAAACTGAAAAAAAATATCAAGAAATCCATTTTATTAGTCTAGTTTTTAGTTCTACATTAAAATAATAATTCTCCATGTTATAAAAAATTTAACAAGCGTTGTCGTGATATAAATTTTGTCATACAACCTTCAAAGAAATCAGTGTCCAAAGTTGACATACACTGTAAAAAAAAATTTACTAAAAATAGCACAAATTAACACATTCCTGTGTTAATCCAGGTCCACACGGAATTGTGTTAAAATTTACACGGAAATATTTTGTAAGTTCAATTTTTCAGCGTGTAAAATCTTGACACAAAAAGATGTAAAATACTTACACCAATTTTTGTACTTATTGATAAAATTTAGTAAAAAATTAACACATTTATAATTAAAATTTTTAGTATTTCTTTATTTCTAGTGTAAATTTTACACGAATTTATGCACATAAGTTATTACAAAAATACAGTAAACTTGTTTCTAGATAGAAATGTGGTATTGAAATGAATTTAACTCCAAATATTAGTAGCCCCACAATTAATTCTTCATTTTAAATTTTAAATTTCTTTGACCAGTAAAACTTTATCGTAAGTAGGTATTCAACGCTTCTAAGTCGTCATCCTGACGCGTCATGTCTAGGTATCATTTTTCATTGACTGCAACTGCGCTATAAAATAATTTTAAAAATTGCCTTACATGCAAAGACAAACTTTATGAAACTTACCTAATTCTACGTAATCCTAATTCTCGTATTTTACTTGAGTGGATATAATCGTCCATACTATATTTAAACAGAACACCACATCAACATTGTTTAAAATAATTAATAAATTGGATCTAAATCTAAATTTTAAGCACATGTTTACCAATAGGGTACATATTTTATATTATTTTGTTAAGCAATATAATACTTACTTATTCGTAACATACACAAATTTCTTATTATTTAAAACAAAATTTATCGTTGTTATTCTGCTGGAGATATTAAACGTGTGCTCGATGTAGGTATAATCACGCTTGGTAACTGGTATCTAACGTCTGTTCTGTCGCGTTTGTTCCACCTACAACCCACATATTTGTCGGGGAATCACACATTTACACAATAACGTGTTAAAATAATTATTTTTATCCGTAAGCAGAATATTGTGTAAATTTTTACACAGTGTTGTGATACAAATTAACACAAACTTACAAAGCTAAATTTACACATCGAATATAGCGCTTTACACATCGAAATTTCTAGGAGTGTATAACGCACGCTCCCAAAATTATACATAAAAATAGCTTGGAACAACTAAAGAAATCAATTTTTTTATTAAAGTATATATTGCCTTATCGATAAAAGCCAAAAGTAATAAAATTTCTATTTCCACTTATTTTTATCAGTTTTTAACAAAATTCTAAATTTCCAAAACTAAAAGAAAAGGTAAATTTCAATAAATAAGTCAAACAAATGTTAATAACAAAGTGTCACACCAGAAATTCAAAACAATTTTGGGTTTACATATTATAAAAATTTTCAGTTCTTTTTCTGCTTTTTTTATTGTTTTATATTATTACTAAAGAAAATAAGTATTATTTGGTGCACTAGTTACACAAATAACTGTTTAATGAGGACGTTCTCGTTATATTAATACATTATTTTGGTGATTCTAAACCGCACATGGATATAAAAATGTAATTTTTCCTACCTTAATTAGTATCAAATTGTTCATATTTGATCAACTATGAAGTCAGTTTTATTTCAGGACTAAAAATGTCTAATTTGATTAGCACTGCTATCATTGAGCATACCGCAAATAATAATTGTTAAATATTTTGCGTGTCACATTTACCTACTGCAGGATATAAAAAGATTAACGATTTATTATAAGAGTACGAGCTTTTTAAAATACATCAAATTAAAATTAGATAAATCTAAGTAAGTGTAAGTGCATTAATGTTTCGAAATAGACAAATTGAGGAAGTTCAAATTTATAGGTCATGAGTGAGTTTTAAATTTGAATTTTTTAGTGCTTTTAATTTTCATTTCTTAAATAGAAATCGTAAATGCAGCTCTTCGTTTAATTATTGATTAATAAAGAGTGAATTTTTCTTTGTACTTCATGCTTAACGAGAAAAGGTGTGTAGAACATCCTGACTGAATTTGTATTACAGAGAACTGGCGTCGCGGCGCTGCGGTTTGCTAGAAGCTCTTTCTCCACCCTCAGTGCCGCCTGCTATCCATTACACATATTGCCTGCCGCCCCCAACCGAAATACCTACAGAGTCGGACTGTGTCACATAAAAGTGTAAATAAAGAAGATCGTTTATTATCATCGGAGCTACTCTTTAAGAATTTGAAACGGAACTTCGTTTGAAAAATCTCCCAATTTTCTCTAATAATTATATTTGCATGGGAAATCTGAAAGTCTTAAAAATAGGTCACATTATTTGATTTTCAATTTCAAGACATTTACTTTAAGGAAATATTTATGTTACTCTTAATTTTTTGTCAAAGTGTTGAAGTTTAAATCCAAACCTGGTGCAACGTAATTAATTCGATAAGCAGCGCAGTCACTGTCTTCGTAAAGCTCCTGTAAAAGGGAAAACTCAAACAAAACTCTTTCACTCTTTTTTTATTATTCACTAATGGATCAATTTTACTTCTTCTGAACTCAACTTCAAACCCCAACATAGTTATTTAATTTAAGATATAAAAACGTCATTACATTGAATTTATTGCCATCTTATTGAGCAACGCTACTGCAACTACTGACATCAATAAGGATTAGATACGTTCAAGGAATGCCTAGTACCTGGGCGGTAAGATTCTGGAAGCGTTAGAAACAGAAATATAACATAAGAATAATATATTCCGAAATATCTTAATTACTTTTTCAGAAAAAAAGAAAAAAGTACATGTTGATAAACGTTTGGCATCAAGGAAATAATTTGACTTTTTACATTTTCGATTTTGATATATTTCAGCTCAATTGTCTGTAAAAAACTGACTTGTACTTTGCATAATAGAAAATAAATAAAAAACTAAATTTTGTTTGAAAAAATTCTGAATGATTTATTTTGGATTTAATAGTCCAGTCATGGAAATAATTCGGAAAAGAAATTTTTCCTTTACGTTAGTATCCGAAAAGCCGCCTTAAGTTTTCTACACTGTATTAAAAAAGTGTTAATTTAACATAATTATTGCCATAATTAATAAAACATTATCTAAATGTTAAGTTGTTGTTTACTAAATATTAAGTAAATTTGAAGCGGTTAAGCAGTTTTTAACTGCAGTAAAAGTCGTTTTTCTCTTTATATACAGTAAAATCTCTATAATTCGACATAAACAGAACCCATTTCCTGTCCAAACATAGAATTTGTCGAATACAGAGTTGAAATAAATATCTTTATATGATATAAACTATTCTTCATTACGATAAGAATTTATTTACACTATACTTTACCCAGCAAACTTCATGATGTAATTTAAATATACAAATTTTGTAAAAAGAATTATTTTGCAAAAATTTTATTAGATACTTATATAATTTTACGAATAAATGAATAAATAAATAAAATTGTGACGATACGCATTATCAAAATAATACGATTAGAATGTAAAAAAATTTTATTTTTATTAATTTCGAATAGCCTCTTTTTCAAATTTATATTATCTTTTATTTTAGCATTCACGGAATTGTCCAAAATGGGAGTGTCGAATTATGGAGGTTCTACTGTAATTGACAACATTACCTGGTTTGCTAGGTGCTTCTATTTTAGTAGAGAAATTTTTGATTTGTCTAATAATTTTGACATTTTTGAAAAATTGTCTACTTACTTTTTTATTTAGCATAATTGAGAATATGAGACAAAAGGTAATTCATCTTTTTTTTTCTCTATTGAATTAACACTTATTCGTTTATCTATTTGCATTTTCACATTTGAACATTATTATTTTAAACAGTGTATACTACGAATTAAAACAGAAACAGAGGCAACATTGTTAAAATTGGTTCCAAAATCACACAATCTAAAATTGGCCGTTTGCTGTACACAGGGCCGTCGAGAGCCATGTCGGTCCCCGTGGCAAGACTTCGCGGGTTCTCTGGTCTTCTTAACAATTTCATAAATAAAAAAAGAAAAAAAGTAATATTTGAAACTTCGTATTTTTATTAAGAAAAACTACGCACGAAACATCTAAAATATGTAAAATTAACTAAATAAAAAAAAATAATCAACTAATTTTTGGTTTGATACAATATTATAGAGATTTATTTGCACTTTCAAGATGCTGCTATGAAATTTATTTGGCAATTCGCCCTTGAGGGATCCCGGGCTCGGGGACAAATCCCCGAGCGCTCCCCCCTTCTGGTTGGGCCTGGCTATATATCCTGTACCCAAAATAGATCATAAATCAAAATAATTACAGTAAATATTTTTTTTACTAAAAACACTTTGTTTTCGATTTGAGATTTATAATTTGTTTCTTTTCAGTTCAGTAGCTATAATAATGGTCTTAGCCGTAAGTAGTCAAACTTGATCCTTTTTGATTTTTAGAAAATTTTAAGAAACCAAAAAGAAGAATTTTCAATAAAAATAAATATTACAATTTTTACTAAAAACTAGAGTATTTTGGAATTGAGTTTAGTCTCACCTATCTGTAGATGAACAGAAAAATATACTTCGTACATCAAAACTAAAACAATGTTTTCTTTGGCAAAACTATAAAAATCGAGGTTATATGAAGGATTATAGCTCGGAAAGTAGATAGACTAGAACAATAACTATTTTATACTTTCACTCAAAATTGTATCTACTTTAATTCTTTAATTCATATTACCTAAAAAAAAATTTAGATAGTAACTGGACTGGATTATAAATTTTAAATCCACTTTGGCCATTAATAATGTGGAAGAAAATAAGAAACTACTGCCTTTTTCACATTTTTATTCGTAAAATAATCAAATTACAAATATTAAATACTAAGGTTCTTCTTCTGCTTCATTCGAGGAGGCACCTGGAACAATTTGGTCACTGGAGAATTTTAAATAGTTGTAGAAATCCCAATTTCTGTCTGAAATATATGAAAGAAATTCTTATTAGAAGTATACATAGTTCCCATTTTTTACTGTTTTTGGAATTTTAATTGTTGTATGGTAATTTATATAAAGAATAGCTTACCAATCGATGTTTCATTTTAGCCAAGCCCCAGGCTGTTTAAATTACTAAAAAAATGTTTAGTTTAGAAAATTATATTTTGTTAATCAAATGTTGCTGCTTTGTAGTGAGAAGAAAAAATATTTACTCATCTAAATAAAATGAAGAGAAGTCGCATTTGTAAGTAACTTCTTATATTTTGATTTTTGATGTGGGCAATGGGGTGCCGCTCTTTTTAAATCGAATATTAACCCTTTCAGACCCAGAACTTCTGGTTCTGAAAGGGTTAATACAATGCAGGAATTTACTATAGTGAGTTTTAATGAAAATCACTGTAATTTTGTAATTTGCACATTACTACCAAAGCTGTTACGGCCAAAATATACTAAAAAAAGATTTTTTTTTATTTTAGTTAAACCTTTTCGGTTTAACCGTAATTGGAAATTAGTTAAACCGGAGCTAGACAGACGCGGGATTTGTAAGTCTATGCAATAGCTAAAAGCATCTCTGAAGGCGCCAATATTAGAAAATCCTGGTAATCCAATTTTTTTTAAATTATGTTACGATGTTAGCAGTTGCACGGTTAGAAAGCAACTGCTGCCAGCTTTGTCCATTAAAACACATTGTTGCTCCTATTTATGTCAAAATATTTTTTTTATTATTTATTTATTTAAATATTTATTATTTTTTCAAAATTATGTAACGTTTAATGGAAATTCCTTATTGTTTCTGCATAGCTCATAAAGTAAAGCCGTAACCTAACATTATCTTAATTATTTTTATTAGTAAAAATGAATTCTACTAATTACAGGTCTGCTTTATAAAGTTGTATATATTTCTATATCTCGTTTTAATCAAATACCCATAATATCCTGTACATTGTTAAACTTGAGTTTAAAAACAGTCGCAATTCAAATACAATTTGAAGTAACCCAAATCATCTTCAAAGATGTGGAAAATGAGGCGCAAGTATATCCTAGATTTTTCATTTCATATCCGATTCTAATAGTCTATAAAAAACCATACATCAGCATTAAAAATTTTACTAATAAAATAAGAAAGATCAGGTGAGTAAAAAACAGGTGTTAAAAATTAATTAGGAATAAATACAAATAATTACCTTAGCTGCTAAATTGGTTCCACAACACTAAATTTTGCCACTTAAAAAATACTGGAAGTCATTAATTTGTGTTGCAGAAATTAGATGAACTCGTCTACCTAATAAAACAAGTTTAATAACATAAGCAAACGCTTCAAAAGATAGTCAAATAAAATAGAAAATAAGTCGTTCAGCGCAATATTGATTTCCCTAAATGTTATTTTTGAATTTACACAAAACGATTACCCTCAATTTTTATAGATACAATAATAGTTGTGAGTTTCCAATTAATTATTCAAATTACATTTATCACAAACAAGTTTTGTTTTTTTCAAACTTGTGAAATTTTCTTGGGCAATGGTGAAAATACTCTAGAAAATTTTCAAGTGTACTTTCATACTTAACTTACACGAAGTAATATAATAATCGTCTCATCGATGGGAGAGAAGCTAAAGAAAATCCAACGAATGGGCTAATAGATAGCATATTGAACAATAACATTCAGGCTGAGAGAGGAAGGAGTAAAATGCTAAGAGACTTACTGATACCAGATTCCATTCCACGGTTCCATTCCATCAATCCTAATTGTATAACTAAATTATAAAACAAAATATGCATATTAAAGCATTGTTTAATTCTTTATAAGAAAATGTAAACTTTGCGATGTACTGCAGCTTCTCCACCTTGTATAATGAAGATCCAAGTTAAAATGTTATTTCAAAAATTTGCATTAAATTTTTAGTTTCTTTGTGTTTTAAATTAAGTGTCTTCTTTTTGTAGCTGAGCCATAATTAAAAGTTTGTTATGAGATCTACACAATACTGGCGTTTCCGACTTTGAAATAGTTTTATCATGATTCTCTTGGGATATTATGCGAAAAGATTTGTAAGAAACTTAGCGAACATTACCATGTTAATAGAAAATTTATCTTTCTTTAAAGGTTTTTTGTCTGGAAACTTTTCACAATGTTTACTTAAATTTATAAAGGAAGGAAACTTATAATATACAGGCTTTTTAAACTGCATTTTAGTAAATAAAAATATTGAAAGAGTCAAATCCGGCTCTGCATTTTGAAATCTCATACCGTTTTACTGCGTTGAAATATCGATTGAAGTGACGTCACACAGGTAATACGTCCCCGGGCATTGTCACTAGGCTGTGCGTGCGTAATTGGCCGGCTACAAAGGGTTATAATATTACCTTTGTACGAACCACCAAAACCAAGGGGTTATGTGTCTCTTGGCGCATACTTGATCTAACTTACTCTGATAATTAATTACTTCAACGTCAGGTGTCGGAATGGTTGAGTGCGAGAGTACATTTTCCTTTCGATTTCAAATCTTCCTGATGTAAAAATGTAAAAAATTTCTAAAAGAACAATTATGTAAGCTGGGCATAAAAGTAATCAGTTATACCGAATAATCAAGTTGTACGTAATATTCTCAATTATTATTCATGAGCACACATCAAGCAAAGCAAATATATCTTGGTTAATGAAAATTGCTGTTGCTGCAAGTGCATTTCACGCTGTGATGATTAGTAGTCTAGTGTTGGTAAGGAAACATCATCCTTATTATCGAAACCTCTGAATTGTTAATTGGACTATATTTTTTATATTTTTATTAATGAAGATTTTATGCTTGCATACCCTTCGTTGAGTACACCAAATTTCGTGAAAACTGGGAAAACCATCTGAACTCCATCAGCAACCCATTTTTGATTTTCTGTAAACTATTAATTATTTTCAATTTGTCTTTTTCTTTTTCTTTATTTTTTTTCTTGCTATCATCTCTTTAATCTTTTTAATGTAATTTTCAAGATCTTTTTCATTCTTCGCTTACATTCAATTTTATTAAATTTCACATTTCACAATATTTAATGCTTTCTTTTTCTCTTATTTTGCAAAATTTCTCTTTTTGTGTAACTAAGACTTTTTATCCACTTCTTTGTAACCACTTTTTTATATTTTAAATAACATTTATCCTCGTTTAAAAACATCGACAGAAAACAGAGAAATCCATTTTGCCCCCCCCTCCAATCTTCGCAGCTCGTTTGACCAATTTTAATAAGAATAAGTTAAATAGACATAAATCATTTCCAAAACTTAACAAAACAAAAAGTTATACATGAAGTTTTGAAAATAATTTCATATCTATTTAACTCGTTTTAAATTTATATGTTATCTATATTTAAATAGTAATTAGTAATTACTAATTATTAATGTGTATGTTCGTTTTTTAGAAGTTCGTATAAATTCAACTAGTACTACAAAAAATGTATTTTTATTTGAATTATTACTTAATATTTTGATTCTCAACTAAAAATATACTTCATTTTTATAGAACGATAAAATTCCATTTTATCAACAAACGAATATTTGCTAGAGAGAAAGAGATACAAGAAATCCAAACTACAAATTAAATTATTATTTGATAGTTTTTGTTTTACAATAAATCGAACGTACCTACTTTGCAAGTGGTCACTTGTTCTACTATTTTCAATCGAACAAACCGCGCTTTATATCTGCTATAAAAAAACTTTTTAAGCGTTGTTCTAAAATTTAAAATTTTTTATGAATTACATTTTTTCTTAACTGATCAACCCTGATGATGACTCTTAACGAAACCAATTAAGAATTAATAATAAATAATAATTCAAGCATCAACATTTTATTTTCTAATGTTTTTAATAATTATATTATGTTTAAATATTTGATAAGAAAGAAAGGAAAAAGAAAAAGGATACATGAAATCCATTGGGTTTAACACACATATTCAAATCCAGTCCGCAGCGTTTCTTTTGTATAAAGAATAAACCATTTCATTATAATTTATAACCTCGATTACAAAATACTTATACAATCACAATAAGAATTAACAAATTTTTTTTATTTTCAGCTAAGATGGACATTAGTGCGTGAACGCAAAATTCGTATTTCGCGAACGGGAGAGTGATGTGTCGAGTACGAATTTTTGTGAAAAAGCTTGATGGTAGTTTATTAATTAATAATCGCGAATCATTTTTTTAAATACTTGAGTGAAAAATTTGTGCTTCCAATGATTTTAAAAAAAATTTTTTATTCGAAATCGTTAAAAAAATGTGCAAGTGTCCGGGTTGGGGAGTTATGGACGATGAAGAAGCTATATAAGTCAAGAGGAATAAAGCGAAAGGACTGCAGTGTTAAAGATAATTTGACGAAAACCATTCTCATCTAAAATGATGACTAACAAAGAATTTTCTTTATTATTGCAGGTAGGGTCCACTTCGAGGGTTTAGCAGCAATTCAGGTTAGTGAACTTTTCTCTCCAGTGATGTAGCTAGTGAATTGTTTAAAATTGTGAAAAAAATGTATTTTTCTTTAAATGCACAAGCTGTAGTTTGATAAGTTTAATGCAATAGTACGACCGCAATAGTACGGGCAAATGTTACATCAGAGTAGACTCCACACATCATAAATTTAAAGCCAAGGTAACTTGGTGTGTGAAGAAATTTGTTTTTCCTCATAAGAAAGCAAATGTTTTTATTTTTAAAATATTTTTTACTGCAATTGGTGGGTAATCGTGAAGTGCAAAGTGCATTTTTCCAAGGCAAAAATTGTGAACGACTTTGGAACATGCCAAAGTTATTATTTTGGAATTCCCTTGGAAATCTCTGGAATTCCTTGAAAATCATAGAAATTTTTTAAATTGGAACTAGTTTGGAAAACAAAGGCAGATTCAAGCAAAATTTATGACGAGAGTAAACGAGCAGTAGTGAGGAGGGGGTAAATCAATATATTTGGGGTAATGTAAACTGGGCCAAAAAACTACTTGAAAGTGGTAAATTTTGAAAATTCTGTTACTACTATAAGAAATCGAGAAAATCTTAGGAAAGACAAGGAAATCTCAGAAAATTAAAAATACTGAAAAATAAAATTTATCTCGATTATTCTTAAGATTTCCTAATTTCATAAGATATTCTTTCACTTTTGTATTTCACGATTTGACCTCAGTTTTCCAGCAGCAAACTAGGGAGAAATCATCAAAAAACTGTGGTGTACTAATGAAAAAAAATCTGAAAATACTCGAGGAACTTCCAGAAAATCTCAAAGAGTTTTAGAATTTCAAGATAATCTCAAGAAATTCATTTTAGTAAATAGGAAATCCGAAGATATATAAAAAATTTTAAGATTTTTAGAAATTTAAGAAAATCTTGAGGAAGAGGAATATCAAAAGAAATAAAAAAAATTTTTTATTTCAGTTAACGCCTCGTGCAAACAATCCTTTACCCTCAGGTCAAGAAATGGTCACTTGATTCCCTTGGTGTATAATGTACTATTTTCAAATTTCCCTTTAGTTTTGTATATGACGATTTCCAGTTGGCTGTTCACTTAGTTAAAATCGAGGGGGACATTCACAGAAAACCAGAAAAATGTTAAGAAATCCCAGGAAATCGAAATATCAAGAAAACCTTTAAAATTTCAAGGAAATGTAGAAAATCCTAGGATATCCTAGAAACTCAGAAAAATCCAAAGAAATCTCAGAAAAATCTAAAAAGTTTCAGGATCTAGAAAATTCTAGGATATAAATTCTAGCCAAGAAAATTGAAAAAATAAAAAAATATTTTTTAAGACTGCCTTAAATTTCGCTTCAGTTGTACCCAAAAGCAGATTCCGGCATTCAGGAGAAATTCATGGGCGAGGTAAATGAGGCTAATAAATTTTAATATTTTATTTTGGATTTTGGATTTAAATAATTTTTCCAGCTTTATCGAGATGAACGTATAGTGCAATATTGGAGAACATTGAGAAAATTAAATTTAGTCATTTCGCTGATGAGATATTATATTGTCTCTGGTAACTCTTGTTTTGCTAAAGAACAATAATGGAAGCCAGATGGTGACATAATATCATTTTAGATGTTGTCGTTGACGTGCGAAAAACTGTTGAGGGGAATTGATTTGCTTACATGCTTCATTAGGAATTAAGCTCTGTTGTACATTTTGGTTTAAAATGACCATTTGGGCGTTTAGGTCATCGGGGCGATTTATTAATAAAATAATTTTCTGTCTAATTCTGTAGCTCAGTGAAGTATGGTGAACCTTTGGAAAGCAATAAAAGAGTGAGGGTGAGAATTGGAAAGACTTAGCAAAAATATAGAAGTAAGTTATAATAGAGGACGAGAATTGGAATGTTGGAAACGCGTGCTAAAGATGATTATTTGAATTGTGCGTAACGCTTAGTCGCAGAAATTAATTCCAGCGTTGTTCTAGGGCTGAAATAAAGAATCCGTTGGAGCATAATCCTGGGCAAGGGAGACGTCTATAAATTGCCAGTCACGAAACCGAATGCGGAAAAAGACAAATATAAATCAGAACTGCTATATTTCAATCAGATTGTGTAGGGTGTTTACCAAACAAATATCTAAGCAATGCATATCAATGGCTAAACCAAACCGTACATGAAATTGATATCGACTATTCTCATGAATATACAGATGTAATATACTAAGTGCAGTTGGATTAGCATACGTTTATTAAGTTTATCTTATCGATTTACAACATGACTTGCGTTATTATCAACGTGTGGGTTATTCGCTTTACCGTAACGTCGGTGAAATAATAATCAAATACCTGCCACGAGTGGGAAAGTCATTTATTATTGTTACCTTAATAAATTAAAATTTTTGTGCGACTTCTTCACCGAATCCACGACGAAAAATTTCGACAATTTATTCACATGATGAGCGCTATATTTAATTTGGA
The DNA here is from genome assembly GCA_949152465.1 of Cantharis flavilabris. Classification (NCBI taxonomy): domain Eukaryota; kingdom Metazoa; phylum Arthropoda; class Insecta; order Coleoptera; family Cantharidae; genus Cantharis; species Cantharis flavilabris. The sequence goes on from OX424435.1 coordinate 91,378,784, forward strand.
TAAGATGAAATGGAAAGACCCTTTGAGTCTTTGACATAAAACTAGAACACACATACACATACAAACGAAGTCTACTGGAGTATTTGGTGCCACAGTCGTTGCGTGCAACCACGAATGACCCTCCGGGAAATCTTTCTAAAAGCTACTGATTTAGAGATTTCATTAAGTTAAGGTTTGGTCTTTACTACACATTTCAGTCGATACTTACAAAACACAATGCTTTGACTTTATCGCCGACTTGTTAAAAATATTTTAATTCAAACACCCGTCACATTTACTTTTTATTTATTCAACAAAGCGCACCTGTTCAAAATTTATCCCAAAATCCATTACAACAATATTTACTTCGCCCTAACTCTTCCTAAAATAATTTTAACAGTGGAAGGCTTCTTTTACTACTACTACAACCGCTTCCGCTATTAGTGTGACAAATTTAAATTTACTTTTTAAATTAAAATTTTATTAATAAATTGATGCAACTTGGAGCAGCGCACCGGCATTTTTTAAAACGAAATTGTTTCACTCTTTTCAGCATGCTGACTAAGCCATTCGACTACAAATGTATTAAAGTTGAGTAAAAATTTTTAATCCCACTAATGCATCCCCGTGAACCCTCATTTATGTACCTTTAGTACGGCCTTGCCCTTCATCGATATTACATCAGGCGAATCGCATTTGATCCATCTCCAACAAAAACATAAATCTCTTTAAACGATTTAAAACCACGTGGCATACTATATATTTTCAGTTTTTTTTTCGGAAATATATTTTCCAACATTAGAAAAATTAATTTGAAATAAAATTGAAGAAATAAGTTTCCCATTGTGGAATTGTGTCTCGAGTTTTTTTCATAAAAATTTTCATCATTGTGGAAAATTAAAACTGTCGTTTCATTTCTATTTTTATAATGTTGAAGCATTGTCTACCGGTGAGCAAACATGAACAATGTTGGCGTTCTGTTAGTAGCGATTCGCACAGTTAACCTTTGTTTCGAAGTTTTAATCTAGGGACGAGGAGGGACTCTCCTGTTGTGATTATTCGTGATTACAGGACACAACGACAAGTGTAATCAGCGTATTCTATTGAAACGCGCTCGACAATACGAATTGCCGGGTCCAATCTATGTCCCCATCCAACTTACTCAAAATTAGGGATGATGTTTTCGCTTGAACGCCGATAAATTCATTTTGAGCGACTTATATGAGTGATTGAAAAATTGACAAATCCGATTTTTATTAATTACATTGCCTTTTTATAAAAGCACAAGCAGAAATATTTATAATGCAATAAAGCTCAGCAAATTTAATTAAATTGCATGCTTTACGTCAAAAGAATTACAATTTTCAAACTTCTTTCCTTTCATTAAACTAACTTACCGAGAATCATCATTTACCAAACTTTTTGAAAAATCTTATTTTGTATTAATAATAATTAATAATATTTTAACTGAAATTTTGCTAAAATTCTAGAAAAAAAATTAAAGGTATTTATTTTACTTTTATATCTCAATCAATTTTTGACTAATTTGACTTGGAAATAAAATTTTGTTTTGTTTAAATCCTTTACTTTATTATCAGAAATTGGCCATGAAATAAATTCAACTTAATTTCTATTTTCAAAAATAATAACCTTGGAAACTTACATGGCCGGTCTGATAATTGAAACTTTAATAATTTTGAAAGCATTTTTTGACTTGTTGATAGATTATGGCTTTATAGTATTATAATATAGTGATGAAAAACTAATTTGTCAGAGTGATACGAACATAGAGAAGTTGTGGATGAGAGAGAATTGTTCACAAGAAGAAAGAACTGACATTCGAAGTACAGAGGTACCAATATAGAAATGTCATAAAGCTAAAAATTAGAAAGTTACTAGGGCGAGAAACAACTTCACTCAATTATAATAAATTTTTTTAGAGAGAGAATAATAACGCATACACTTGTGAAGTGTTGAACTGAGTATATGTGTTATCCATGACTGAAATAGAAAGAAATAACAAACGACCAAGACGACCCGGATTGAAAGCCTTGTGAAGGCGAAAAACCACTCGAAGTGAAACCAAGAAGAGAGACAAATGTAAAAAGACACCATGAAACCAGATACTAAGAAAGACACCACTGAAAATAAGCCACAAGTAAGTGACGGATACCAATATTCGCAATATACAAAAAGAAGGTTTTCCCAAACGACGAAGTTCAAGTAGCAGGAATAGCGAAACTATTTCAGAGAAGCAGAAAAATTATGAGATCATCTCCAAATCAACAACTAACAGACTAAGTCAAAAAACGAAGAACAATATATAGAAATGGAAACGGTATTGCATGAAAGCAATCGAGAACATGAGAACAGAAATACGTGATGCTTTCAAAGAAAATAAAGATGAAATAAGAGAACTCCGAGACGAGATTATGGGAATGCAGGAAAAAGTAAATGTGAGAAGAGAAATGGAATCGGGAAAATCATGCACTTACGAAAATAATAATGGAAGAACTCGAAGACGCTTTTGAAAAACAAGAGAAAATAAATTAACGAAACAATATAATAATTAAAGGGCTTGAAGTATAGTAAACCTAAAGCAACTAAAGAAAAGAGTTCAGAAACTACTAAAAGACGAGATGGGAGTGGAAGTTGAATCGCTGGAAAGCTTCCAAATTGGGAAAAGCGAAGAATAAAGCCCAATAGTGGTTAAGATGAAAAACTGAGAAGAGCAAATGATAGTTATGAAGAATAAAAGAAAGTTGAATGGAAAGAAAATATTTACTATATATAGCGATATGATGCTAAAGGAAATGAAAGCACAAAAGAAGATAAAAGAAATGGTAAGAAAAGAAACCGAAAAATAAAATAAAACTAAGTAGAATAGGATATCAGAAGATAACCATTAATAATAAGATACTTGAATGGAAAGAGATATAGATGACCATGAGAAACCAACAAGGATCTGAGGATGGCCTGGATTCAAAAGACTAACAATCGAAAGACAGGACACCCAAAATATAACGACCTCTGTAACGCCATTGATTGATCTTGAAACTGATAATAAGGAATATAACCGAAGTGAGAAAATATTGGGGAAAAGCAAAAAGGAAAATAAAACAAAAAAAAAAATAGCAACCTAATTTCCTATAAAAATAATGTTGTCTTGCGATCTTGTTTATTTATGATTTTTTCATCAATTTTTCAATTTTTTCATTGTAGATTTTTATTACCAATATCTCAACTATAATATTTTTATTCTAATTTCTTATGTTCGGTTAACACATTCGGTACCCTGTATACCAAAAAATGTTTATAAAATAAAAAAATATTTTTTGACCTGTGATTACTAATTTTGCATTATTCAGTTTTTAGACATATTATTGGAATCATTAATACAGCTGTGGCCAGAAGTATTTTCTGAAAACAACCATGGCATAGCCTCTTTGGTGAAAAAAGCAAGCTGTTCTGCTAAAACACTAAATTACCAAATATTAAAGGTGATATAGCCTTGATTAAATCCTAATTTTTTTTTCACTTGTTTTATACCTACTCAAAAATAGATTGTAAATTTTACCAAAATTATGTACTATGCACAGTACTGATTATTACAAACAAAAAAGTATTGAACAAAATCTTTCAAAAACTGATCATTTTTTTGGTATTCTTGAATTTGGTCGAGTTGGTATAATGATGAATGCAAGAGTTTTTGAAGATTTGACTTTAATTTAAAGTTTAAGATTTGCATTCAAATTTTGGTCAAACATTTTAAAAAAATTTCCATCACTCATCTACTGCCTTTAACTATTATTAAATTTTGTATTATAAATAATCGGAGAAATAAGGGCAAATAAAATAAACCTGTAGGAACATAAGGATTTTCAACAATATACTTAAATCCAATAATTCACCTGGTTTGCCACTTTAATGTTTGACAGAAAAAAATCTATATTGACTGCACACTCGACGCTTTTATTATACTATCAGAAATCAATTTAGTCGGTGGTTGAGGTCAAATATATTTTCGCGGTTCTCTTCCGTTTGGTTTGACAAGATCAACGGAATTTGTTTCCAAGGTATAATGAGAAGATAAATTCTTTGTTAACATCTTGTCTAAGTGAGGCATAACTGACATACTAAAATTGTTGCAATATTTAGGTACCTCTCTTACGATGTAATAATCCTACGATATTTTTCACAACATATAAGTATATTAGCCAATGTTGCTGCAGAACGTCTCTGGCAGGGCCTGATTGGAAACAAATTATTTATCGGGATTCGCAGCCGGCCCCTATCATGTATGAAACATTAAAATGCGCCGCAGGCAAACTTTTAAGACATTTCAAGGTCAACAAGGTTTCAATGAAAAGTATTTTTACAGGAAATCTACAATTAATTTACAGGAAACTTAGACCATGCAGCGGCAACCTGTTCATTTCGGTTTTTTACCATATTATGTTGGACATTTTTCTATCTTTGAATTTTAATTACCTAACTATTTTAATAAAAATGTTTAAATAATCAGTCACAGGCCCCCGTTAGGCCTACGGCCTACCGGGAACTTCCCGATTTCCCGGTGGGCCAATCCGGGCCAGGTCTCTGGTTATATTATAATTTATAAATAACCAGAACTTCCTTAAATTGTTTTATTTTGTTATTTATTTATTATTATTATCATCGCTGCACGGGTAGTAATTCAATGCTCACTTTGCTCTGAAGCTCTAGGCTTATTGTACCGCGTTTTTCCATTGAACTGTTAAGGAAAGTTATAAATAGAGCTCGAATTTATATGCTCCAAAATACTTGAAAATATGCGCATCTATATGCACTGAATTTCCTTAAAATATGCACTAAAATTGATAAATATAGATAAAATATGCATCGATTAGCAAATTAAAAAATATGTAATCTTGGAATTTTTGCCATTTTTTTTCAAATTTTTAATAAGTACAAAGTAAGTAAGTGCAAAATTTTGCATATTATCAATATTTGGTGCATATTTGAGTAAATAATTCATATTTGTGCATATTTGGGCCACTTTTGGTGTTTTTTAAAGAATTTTAATAGAGAAAATAAAAAATTATTATTAAATTTTGCTAATTTAAGCTATTGTTTCATTTAATTTTAAGCAATTTAATTTTTTATTTAAAAAATTATTTATTTTTTTATTTAAAAAATTGTTTATTTTTTTTTATTTAAAAATTTATAAAAATTAAATAAAATAGCTGCTTAAATTGGCAAATTTAATAATAATTTTTTATTTTCTCTATCAAAATTCATCAAAAAACATCAAAAGTGGCCCGAATATGTCCAAATATGCCCAAATATGCCTTATTTGCTCAAATATGCATTTTGACAAGTAGTTTTTCGGATTCTTTTTTACCTAATTTGTGCAGATTTCATAACGAATCTGTTGGCATATTAATACTAAAGAACATGCAAAAGCATAAAATCCGAGCTCTAGTTATAAGTATTTGAATCCACAGTTTGATGTTCACCAGAGGGCTGAGTTAAGATTTGTTATTTAATATTATATTATTATCTTTTATTATATTAATTAAATAAATTAAATATTTGATTGCTTGAATCGGTTTGTACTATCATTTATATTATTATATACCGGGTGCTGAATGAGTTAGCCTAACAGAAAATTAACATGTAAAACTTATTTATACAAATTCTTGCTTCCCTAATTATTTTAGAGAAACAATGAAAGACACAAAAATAATGAAGAAATGTAAACTACCAATGATAAGAGTATTAGATTTCATCTAGCTTTTAGTTGAAATGTTAAAAAATGCTTTTGAAATTATTAAAAGTTTCCTTTATCATATTGGCCATCTAAGTTTCCAAGGTAATTATTTTTGAACATAGAAATTACATTGAATTATAAATACATGGTCAGTCCGATAAATAATGAAAGTTTTTACAATTTAAAAAGTATTTTTTGACTTTTTAAGTAAAAACTAGATGAAATCTAATGCTCTTATCATTCGAAGTTTATATTTCTGCATTCTATTTTTGGGTCGTTCATTTTTTCTCTAAAATAATTAGGGAAGCAGGAATTTGCATAAATAAGTATTTTTACATGTTAATTTCTTATGTTCGGCTAACTCATTCAGCATCCTGCACGTCAGTATGACACAACCGGACACCTGTAATGCAGCTTCTTTGAAAAATATGAATGAATATTTTTAATTCAATAGGTATTTTATTTTTGATCTTTCTTATTACAAACTAGCTGTCCCGGTGAACTTCGTATCACCTAAAATTGATTTGATTGTAACTCTTTATAAGGGGGCGTCCATTAATTAAGTGATTTGGAAACTTTTTTGACCCCCCATTCTAGTGAGATGTCGTGAGATTTGCCTTTAACCTGCCCCTCTAATCTCACATAAGATTGTTTGTTGTACTTAATTTAACCCAGTTTTCTCGAAATTTTACAGTTTCTTGAGAAAAAAAATTACGTGATATTTTCCGAGATCTCCCGTCTCCCCCATGTGTGATTGGGTGAGATTCAGATCGACCCCCCCCCTCTCCTAAATGCTTCACGAAATTAATGGATGTTTCCTAAGCGATTATGAATCCCAATCAACCTTCCAACTCCAATTCATTGAGATCGGCAATATTGACCCCATTGTAAATAGATAAACAAAGATGAAAACTTGCGAACACGTGACATACAGTTGTCCATATGCGAAACACGGAAATACCAAGTTAATTCCAACGAGTTGATGGTCATCGCGAACGCCAAACGCATGGGGAATTACAGCCGTTTAAACTCGAATGGCAAGAACTTTTGAATACGCAGTTCGTAAACGCGGACTTTTTATTTCTTGCGGCCCGCCTTTAACTTATAATCTGTGGCCCCTAGTTCCAATCAGTCTGTACATCCCTGCATTACATAACATCATGATGACTGAGCATATTTTCAATTACAACTTGCAACATGTGAAGTGGTAATCCGGACAATTCAAGCGAATTCACGAATTCTATGGTATAGTTGACTATTTTTTTCATCTTGATTGAAGAAACCGATTTGAAGGAAATCAACTCACCCGCAGTTGATTCATCATCGATTTCTTTGTTTTTCGCAGCCAATAGGCTCTTTCCTCCAGTCAATTTTGGTTTTTGAAACTTTGCACTATGTTGGGATAAACACTATGAATGAGATATTCCTTCGATTTGGCCAACTGGCAGAAATGAGTGGGCAATGTGATGAATCCGGTCAAGATGTCAACTGCGATTTTCCTATTACCAATGTCCAACAATCTGGCAAGTATGCCATTTTGGTTTTGTGAATGGATTTATCTGGACAGTTGCACCTAATATAATTGATGACACATTTAAGTGTCACCCTCTAATTTAAAAGTGCTGTCAAACGACATTTAGGCACGTAGCAGCATCTATCGGAATAGAAATGAAGTAATTTTAGTTTTTCCCAGATTTTTTTATTTTTCGGACAACTTTTCTAAGTTTTTTTTTCGTTAAAACCTTACTCGAACCATAACGAACATTTATAAACAAAAAATAACCAAATCGGTCCAGCCGTTCTCAAGTTATGAGATTAGCAACGAACAGCATTTCATTTTTATTTATATAGATATTATTCAAATTAATTTAAATTGAACCATATTAACCATATTTTAGAAGAAAATTCTATGAATTTGCATTAATTAAATAAAAACGAAATCAAAAAATGTAATTTGCTGGCCATTAAATTTAAATTAAAACTGAGAGATAATATAAAAGTAATTTCAACCAAAACATATTTTTAGTGTAACAAGAAAAAGAAAGTGAGATATTTAATCATCAACAAAAAAAATGAGCTGTTTTAATTACAGTGGTATGAACATTATGTTCTATCTCTAAGTAAATCGTCAAGTTATTAAATACTACATAGAAATCTTCTACAGTCAAACTAACTTTCACAAATATAAAATTTAAACCAAATATAATCTTAAGCATACATTTATGTAGATTTTTCTCCTGACTTTGCACCATGAAAACATTTGTAATTTTCCAAATGCCCTTTGTAATTACCAGACTGATAATATTTTGGCTATTGAAGAACTTCTTTGAGCGGCAAAGGGCTGCAAAACTGCAGGTTTCAGAACCTGAATTTATGTTATTCAATTGCCACACTTTAAATTAAATTTTTTGTAAAAGCAACTATTTTACTTTACTGCCGACGACGAGCGACACAAAAACACATCCAGTCTTACACCAAAATATTTTTATTTATTACAAAAATATCAAAAATATAAATTCAAATAACTATAAAGCAAATCTAAAGTGTGGGGGGGGATAGATATCCATTATATTATCGATTATTATAATATTTTTTATTACTCAAAGTTTGCTAAAGATGAAATATAAAAATTGTAAAATTTACGAGCATAAAAAATGTATTCTTTAAAGCCATTTTACAAAGGATAATCTTTGCATAAAATTAATATTAACGTGGACTTCCTTATCATTATGCACGTTTTAATGATGCAGTAGTTGGAACATCGAAAACAGGGATTTGCTTTTTATATGTTTGTCTAGCCGTTTTATCTAAAAATTTTGGTTTTGTTGCGTAAACAAATGAACTTTTGAGTGTTGCGACGAGATTATTTTATTTTATATTTATGGACTGATGAAGTGGACCATAAGGTGAAACTTCGTTCGCTTGATGGAGTGTTATCAATTTTTATGTACATATATATTTTGTTAAAACATTTACCTTGTCGCCTGGAGTCCCCGAGATAACATGCTAATTATAAAAAAATCAAATTCATACAATAATCAAAAGTATATTATTGTAAGCACCAGGCATCACGAAATAAAAATATATTGTTAAAGTCAAAAACGATAAATTTTTTTAGTGTTCATAAGAATGTTGATCAAACATATGTATAGAGGGATGTTTGTTGTAAATATTTGAAAAATGTTTTATTTATCTATAATGCGTTGTATTAGATCGACGTTAGTCGGGTGGTCACATTCACCTAAATGTGATAAGATATTTAGGCGCCAGTAAAGATTTTTAAAATAATGCCACATTAACTCTGCTATAAAGGTAGCTTAAGAAATTTTAAAAATGTTGTTTGAAATTTATTGTTATCTATTCTAGTTTATAAATGAGTTTGTTGACCAGATTAGTGATTTACTATTTTAATCTCAAATTAGAAATAAAATTTTTTGTTCTCTCCCAAAGTAAATAGGTATTTTTTAAATTGAGGTTATTTAAACAGTCCAGATCGTTAATTTTACAAATCAAGATTGGTCAAATAATTTATAGCAAAATGTGGAGTAATAGAACAAGTAATTTTTATTCTGAGAAAATTCTTCTTGGAAAATTTTCTATTTTTAAATTTATATTTATTTTCCTATGTAATTTACCTGAGACATTAAACAAATCCAAATCTTCAGCATTTCTAATTTATCAGATTTTGATAATTGATAATTTTCACGAATATCCAGTATATTAACTCTTTATTTTCAGCAAAATAAATTAGTAACTGCACCTATACCTAATATTATTTTCAAGGTAGGGGTTTGTTTTCCTGCATATTTCAGCGATCCCGAAATAAGATGATCTTCTAACCTGCCCCTTTAAGAAAGCTGATATAGCCACCAAACAAATTTAAAAATTAGAATGTATAGCAGCGGTCTACAGATTGAATCCTGGGGTACATCCAAATTGCTTCTTTGTTTTTGTGATTCCGTACTATTTCGTGTAATCTTCTCTACTCGATTCAACCAGCACGATTTCAACCAAACTACTCTAGTGCATTAGGAATAAAATATCAGTTTTACATTATATACAGATTTATATATATATATATATAGGGTGTCCACATTTTTTTAAGAAAACCTTTTTTCTAAATTGAAAACTTCGAGGGTTAAGCCCCTTTAAAACATTTTGAACATTGACTTAAATTATGTAATAGTTTAACCTTAATTAATGAAGTAATTTTTCAATAAATATGAATATCAATAATGAGCTAAAAGATACAAATAAATCCTATTATATGGATTTTGCAATCCTATACAATTTGTAAAAAAATTGTTGTAAAAAAATTATTAATGATTGAAAGTGCTTACTGTTCATGGATGCAAAAAAAATATGCAAATAATATGAAATAGTCTGCGACAAATGGGCCCTAGTTGTTTCGAATTTCTGATTCTCATCAGGCAAACCTAAAAATTTTTTTAGTAATTTTTCAACAAAAATAAAAATTTTGTGAATTTAATTTTTTGTTTTGTGCTATCTTGTTTATTCTTTTCTGATTTTCTGTGAAATGGATTGGTTTTTCAAATCCAACCTTTAACAAAAAGTTGTAGTCCGTTAAATTTCCTATCTGGAATTGGGCATCAGATTTTTTGTAAAATGTTTCATTTAAAAGCTACAGAATTTCGAAAAAAAAAAACAAAAAATCAAAACGATGGAATTTTTCAAGATTTTTCAAGAAGCCGTTGATTTTAGACAATAAAAGGTTTAAATCAAATTTGTAGATTATTTTACGCTCTTTAAAAAAGCTCTAAACCAGTTTTACTAAAAAATCAAAATTTTCGTCGCCATGGTCATGTGAAGGTGGAAATTTAAAAAAATACTTTGAAAATTTAGTTTAATACTTTTCTTAGAAAGGTGTCCTCTATCATTACATAAGTTAATATGTAAAGTGTATCTGGGTACACCCTGTATATGGTGTTATTTTTTTTTCAGTTTTGCTACTGTAATATCCCTGATCACTGGCGGTTTTCATCTCCAAGCAAAAGTTTTAAAAATTAAAAATTGAATTTCAGTGCAGGTATATTGCTTTGCATTTTCTTTGTTTCTAGGATATAAGGCCTTGATCTTGTATACTTATCCTTTATATTAAACTATATTTCACCTGAAAAGTTGACGTTAAACTGGTGCAAATTTAAAACTGTGCAAGCACTGCATATCAAGCAGGACCTACAATTTAACCAGAAATATGAATCCAGGCATCATATTTTAAGATATTATATTAAGTTATATACTTATTTACCATTTTGTCATAAATTTTTTTTTAAATTCAGCAGATGTGCAGTTGTCATACTCTCCACACATTTAGGGAAATTACAAAAATTATAAATCATATACTGTAATAAAATGCGACCACCAAAGGAGAGATGAACAGATCTTTAGCTAAAAAAGCCCAAAAACGGTAAAAATGTAATGCGAATACTGTATTGGCTGTTACCCAACTCATAAAGAAAGTTTGCAAATGCAGTAGAATCCGCTTAATGTGATCACGGATAATGTTATCAGTCGGTTATTGTGATCATTTTGACTGGGAATCGGCCGCTTTAATTAGTTTACATATGTTACGGTCAATGACGTAAATTGGGCATTGACGTCAATGGCCGGGCAATGACGTTAATGCCCATTTACGCTGGCCATTAACGTCATTGACCAGCCATTGACGTCAACGCCCGTTAACGGTGGGCAATGATGTAAATATTTTCATATGATTGTAATATTTACGTCTTTGGCCGGTCAATGACGTTAATAGCCAAAATGGATTGGACAATGATGATATTATAAAATAATTACTATAAGGAACAGCAAAATGGCCTTGCACTTCAACTAGGAACAATTATTTGTCGTGCACGCATTTTTCTGTTTAAATTCAAGACCTCAAAAAAATTAAATTCAAGACCTCATAAGTGTACAGAGATTTTTATTTAATTTAGACAAACTATCATTTTTAGGGTGGATCCATGATTTGTCGTGTTTGCGTCAGCCAAAGCGGCCCGAAAAAAAAATTAATTAAATTTAATTAATTCATTTTACGGTTGATCCATGATTTGCTGCAGTTGCGCCAGCCTAATTGAAAGAGTGATAGAAAATAGAATCTGTAGAATAATAATTTCATCATTGTCCAACTTGTATTGGACATTAACGTCATTGTCCGGGCAATGATGTAAACACCACATTGGCAATTTTAAATGTCAACATTGCCCAAAATGCATGGTCATTAACGTCATTGGCCGGTCAATGACGTTAATGCCCAACTAAGCTGGGCGTTGACGTTATTGTCCGGCCATTGACGTTAATAGCCGAATTGTCAACATTGACCGTAACACATACAAAAACCACCGGATAATGTGATCAAAAAGCCGCTTATTATTATCACTTTCAAGGAATTTCCTAACAATAATCTCTTTTTATAAGTATTTTTTTCGGTTTGTCGTTGAAATTTTACATATCTTGACAAAACACATCATTCGTTTTAATTTCTAAACAAAAACTAATGAAGTTTCCCGTTTCATGACGTGTTTCTACTTTTATTTTGATAAATGTGCACTTTTCTTTATGCATTTTAATTTAAGTTTAGTTTATTCTTGATAAATGTACCTAATTCTTCTAAAATTCGTTTTTTTCTCAAATTTGCTTATTGTTATCAGTCGGCTAATGTTATCAAAATGTTCTTGGCCCAAAGTGATCACATTAAGCGGATTCTACTGTATAGGTAATTTTAATGGCTAACTCTCTCTCACATGGACTGCAGTGGATGATACAAAAATATCTACTATTTTTGTTTTTGTATTAAATAAATACTTATTTGAACCAAGTAATTTTTTTTTCCGTGTGCTGTTTTTTACATAAAAATCGCATTTTCTCTATAAAATTATCAGCAGCATCAACGCAGAGACTAAAAATTAAATTAAATTATTAAAGTTTTATTTTAAACAAAATCTTGTTTTGATTAATATGTAGGGTAATTGAAACGTAGGCTTTGCTCGGACCGCTACACGCGTATTAGCACTAAAGGCTAATACGAGGGAAGACTAGATGCCGTCTTTCAAAAACATTAATTCATATTAAATATTGAATACATAATTAATGCGCCCGGCCATTTACGAACACAATTATTGGGAGATACTAGGAGATATTTTATAAGTCCCAAACTCCCTAGTTTCAAAATTCGAATGTTTGCGTTTATGTCATGGGCGCCGGCAGCAGGGTGCGAGGGGGTGCACTTGCATCCCCTCTCTACCATGAAAGAAAACACACGGAAATTCGAATTTTTTCCTTTCCACATCCTTCCCTCTCCTTCTCAAAACTGCGACTTCCAAATACGGCGCTCACAATCAAGGATTCTAGCATTGGCTACTAAGTAACTCTTCAGTACTAAAGAACTAATACTATTGGTTCATGAATAAAGAGTAAACCGTACACTGGGGGGTATGGAATACCCCCCCAGACCCCCCGGTTTGCCAATGGCTATACAAAAGCTCAATCAATATTTGAAGTTATAATAATAAAGAAATACGTTTAACCTCGGGTCCGTTTTATTATAGTTTCTGCCATCGATCAACGATTCAACCCCCGGATATGCATAATTAAATTACTTACATATGCGCCCAGCAGTGGATCTAACTCTTTAGATAACCAAAACTTGAATCATATTGTAGGACTCCCCAGTGCACTCTTTTATTTTATTCCCAAATCGCTACGCCCAACACAACAAACTAGACTACATCATCTACTCAACCTCTCAACAGGGCCTATTTAACGATTTGACGCATTATGCACGTGCCTATGGCCCAATGACCAGAGGGGCCCGAAATGAGAACATAAAATCGTAAAATAAAAATCAAATTCTGATAAAATAACCCAAAAATTGGGTCTTCGATGCTAGTAGTTACTTTCCGTTTTCCAAAAAATAAATATTAATTCACGAAAATTTGCTAAAGCCTAGGTCCCAACCCAGTTAAAAATTGACATGTAGTATGTTGGAGTTGTTACAGTCGTGTAAAACTGATATACTTTGGTTTATTTGGTTTGGTGCGTTGTGCGAAAGTACTTCTAAAACTCATAAAATAGTAAAATCCAAAAAAGAATTTTTAGTTTATCGCCTCATGATGTCATAGTATGAAAACGTTTGCGATATTTTATACTTACGGTGTATTTTATTTGTGATAACTTAAAAACATTTTAGTTCTAAAAAATGTTTGTGGATTTTTTTGGTTTTTTTTATATGATATTTAATATATTTTTGAGTTTTTTTCTCTGTGTAGGATCTTGCGACTATTATAAATTATATTTTATTAGTAACTAACTGTTAATAGTATAGTGTGTAGCTGCACCCAGGCCCGGATTGGCTCATCGGGAAGTTCTCGGTAGGCCGTAGGCCTAACGGGGCATGTGACTTTTTTATTTTTGACTTTTTTTTTTAACTTGTTAGGTAATTAAAATTCAAAGATAGAAAAATGTCCAACATAATATGGTAAAAATATCCTGTAAATTACGTAATCGATAAATATTCTATTTAAAACATACTATTTATTTAAACCTTGTTGACCTTGAAATTTCATAAATTGGGGGTCCCCCAACTGATGGGATCCGGTGGCGGGCTGCGAATCGCGGTAAATAATTTGCTTCCAATCCGGCCCTGGGTGCACCTCCCTTAAAATAATCCTACCTGCGCCCATGGTTTATAATCATTGATCAGTATTAAATTTAATACAAAAAATACATAATACATCATCTGTCGCGCCCAGTATTCCAGAAATGCATTGAATACTCTTTTTAGAGTTTGAAGATTAAACTGCAATAATTATACTCTATAACCGGCCCCACAAACCCAACAATGAGAGTTTTAGAACTCAAAATTGTAAAATCAGATGTTGACTCAAATCAGATGTTTACATTCAGCCGACTAGAACTATGATTAATAAAGTCTTGCGATCTCAATAACATTATAAATAATATTATTCTCAGTGGCAGCTAGTACGGGAAGAGCCATCGGGTGCCGCCTTCCCAAAACAAAATATTAAATTTTAAATTTATTATTAATATTATTACTTCTTTTTTTTATGTAAAAAATACAGGAAACTTTTGCGTCTTCAGAATCTGAGCACTAGCGCCGATTTCTTCCTAAACATTAAGTTAATAATTAATTATTATATATTTTTTTACACCTGAGAAAGGCAGTTTTCTATTTCTGAAAGCTTAAGAAACAATTTTATTTCTTTTGTTCTGTAATTTTTAAATGTGTATGAGTTGAAATGAAATAAGATTTGAAACTAACATTGTTTAAAATTTCCAGATTGTACTAATGGTTTTAAGCAAAACTATAGACAACTTATTTACAGTCCCCAAAGCAGTACTAATAGGATAATTTAATAATCATAAGCCAGCGGTGGAGTATTTCACTTAGGGCCGAGTGCGATTAGAAGCCGGAACGAAAGTCCGGGGTTCGATGATTGAACGTGACAGGATCTACGAAAGCTTTTCGACCCTGTTGTAACTTTACTATTCGCCATAATATGTTCTCATTAATATGTAAATTAGTTAAATTAAATACACAAATTTTATATCAAACACAAAATTAAAAAAAAAGGTGTCGGAGTTTGCGTTCTTGAAGGAGCAATAGTTATTATTGCGATACGTGCGAGGAAATCATTATTATTAATTTGTCTGTATTCATCGCCACAAGACATATTTTGGACGTTTAAAAATTAATGTTAGAAAAACATGACGTCCATGAAGTTATCATAACATCAAATTGCACCTAGGCACTGAAGCGAAACGACGTTATGTTTGGCGTACGTTTAGGCACGTGTCCTCGGATCTAGCTATAACTTCTTTATTCAGCCGTAGACACGTGGCACCGCCCTCAAGCCACAAATTGCACGTAGATTGTTAGACTGTGAATATTTTGCTTTGAAAATTCAATACGAACGTTACATTCAATGGTTTGTTATTGATAGTTTTCTTTACTTTATTATCCGGCCGCGTGTCCTTTTCAGTTGTGTTTATAGAATATCGCGTACAATTATGTAAAAATTATCTACGGCATAGGCTTTTTTCTATCTATACATTGGTGTTAATCTATCCTATTACGTGTCTTTTAACTTATAGTTTCACACAACAAGTGCATTAATTTAATTTGATCATTTTCCACATTACGACCGATAACTAATTGCACATTTACAATCGGAAATTTCTAAATTTGCACAATCATAAATAGATGGAATATTTAAATACTATATTTTTGTATTATCATTACGTAATAGCTTACAATCTACACTGATTAGAACTACATAATGAGCCACTTTCACGCACTAGTGCGGAAAGTGATTTATATTCAACACCGGTGTTGAAAGTTAAATTCGCTATGCTTTTTATTTTATTTGAAATGGAACAAACATTTTTTGCATGTTCGATAATGACTTACTTTCTCCACTGATCACATAAACTATTATTATGCAACTTCAAAGGTATAACAGTTGCGATTTTACAACGAACGGCTTAAACGGCTTTACGCCTTAATGAAAAAGGTGCCATGTCTGAACACAAAACCTTTCAAATTAATAGAGAAACACTAGTATTATAATGTAAATCATTTCGGCAAATCTGAATAAACTGAATTGGTTTCATTTGTTATGAAAAGAAAGACATATTGCTACATATTATGTTAACCTTATGTAAATCAAAGCGCTGAAAAAGTAGAATAATAAGTTTTGATTGGATAACTTTTAAAGCTATCGTTTATTGTATTTAAGTCTAAAACCTTTCCTAAAACTTTGAAACTAAGTGTACAACCCAATAAAGTAGGAAAATGGCATTAGAGATGTAGAGCTACAAAAAAAAATGAATAAACAGTTCGTTTATCTAAACGAAACATCGGATTAATAATGATATCGGGATCGGATTTTTAGGCATTTGCATGCTTTTTTGCGTTCAGGCAGGTGAAAATTTTTAACAGGGCAACCTGTTTTACGGCTTTCTGAGTCGTTTTATGTATAGTTTTTATTTTGCCAATTAATACATATTTTTAGTTTATTGCCTATAAATGCATATTTGCTTACTTTGGCATATATTCTGCATATTTAGCAAATTGAATAATACAATTTTTTGTTTTTGCAAGGGTTCGAAACGATTTAAGTTTCTATTTTTAATCCCCGACGCAAAAAGAGGGGTATTATAAGTTTGACCTGTGTATCTGTGTATTTGTGTATCTGTCTGTGGCATCATAGCACCCAAACGGATGGACCGATTTTGATAAATTTTGTTTTGTTTGAAAGGTGACTTCATCGAGAGTGTTCTTAGCTATGATTCAACAAAATCTGTCCAGCCATTCAAAAGTATCGTTAATATTTTTGTTGTTGAAATTTTTTTATTATATTTTACAAGTTGACAGCATTATTTTTATATTATCAAAAAAATAAAAAATAAAACAATTGTTTATTATTATTTTATTTCCAAGGATGTACTTTCGCTGTAACCACACTTCAACATCAACTAAACTTTTAACAAAAGTAATTAATTCATTATTTGACTAATTGCAATCCAGTATTTTGAAATATAATAAAAAATTTGATCGCATATTTAAGTGCTTATTTTGAAGTTTTTAGAGCATATTTTCAAATTTTTTAGTGCCTGATATAAATCCGGACCTAAATAATTAATAAAAAAATGTTCATATTTATTAATCACATCATAAAAGTTCTCACAGTTACCAGACTGCAGCCGGTGAGTGCAAAATTACTTAATTAAAAGTTAATAATGTGTATGCTGTACTGAGGACCTCTAATAAGACTAAACCACAGTGCCTATCGCTCATTCCCTAATTATAAAAAAGTTATTACAATAATTATTAATTAGATAATATAACACCTACCTGATTGTTTTCCTTCCGATGTAGTTACGAAACTGTACATTTAGGAAGAATCTCAACTACCTATATTTACTTTCTCACACTTTCTGTTGTTGAATACTTACATTATTTTGATTCGAAAGCTTAATGTATAAAACAATATAATATAAAACAATAATTATTATATTAATTATGAAATAGAATAATTAAATGCCAAAACTAAGCTTTAGATGTTATTCCGATTTCGCAGCGAATGGAAATATTGTGAGAAACAATATATAGGCCAGGGATCTTAATTAAGTATATTGATTTTTATTATTTTTTTTTTATTTAGACAATAATTGTTAATTAAATAAATATTTTTAAAATATCCAATGACTAACCAATTCCCACAAACCGTTTTGCAGAAAAGCTGCATAAAGTCTGGCATTAATTTTTCTTTTCGTTTCTCTATGTGAAAAACTGGTATAACAATGTCAAAATCATAGTTTCTCTAAATACTTTTTTAAATTCATAAATTTTTATTGCTAATTTTTAATTTGACACTGATTAAAACTTGGATTTTTTGAATGAAAAGTAGTGTACTCTTTTTCTTAGAAACGATTATTTTTTTAAGCAGAACAAGTGACACTTTAACGATAAAAGTAGATAAAGTAGCTTTCTAACAGCAAGGAAGAGTAGATAAAATATTACTTCCTTGTAAAACAAGGAAGTATTGTGATACCGATTTTTTTCGATTTCCAGATTTTGACGGAAATATTCGTTTTGACCTTTCCTGAATCCATTTTGACTATTTTCGTTGTGACGTCTGTACGTACGTACGTATGTACGGACGTCTGTATGTCGCATAACTCAAATACGGTAGGTTGTAGAAAGTTGAAATTTTGGATTTGAGACACTTATAGCATCTAGTTGTGTACCTCCTATTTTTGGTTGCGATTTTCCGTGCCAAAAGTTGTAATTAATGACGCGCATGAATAGATTAACGAGATTCCTGTCCAATTATTATAAAAATTACAAGGAAGTTATGTGGTGTCCACATCAGATTTTTTTATTTTAACAAAATTACTATTGAATTGCATAATACGATATAGGTATTCAATTTATTGCCAAATAATATTTTAATTTGTGATTGAAACTTCTTATTATATCATTGCGTAATGGATTCATTCGCGACTTCGCTGCTCGTGAATTAATATTTTCATAAAAAGCAACTATTGTTGTTATTTGTTAAGGCAAAATCAATCACTGTTGTATTAAATCGAATTGCACACCAATCAAATTGCACATCAATTGAACTGTAGATTAATCGAGTTTCACCGTATTCGGTTATTAAAAGGCTATTGCGGCCAAAGATCTAAGGCCGCATTTACCTTTTAGTTTATCACGGGAGTTTATTATTATTTGACAAGAATAATTCGTCTGGAAAGAGTATTTACAACTAATTTCATAATGAATTTAAAATGAAGCTTTAAGTTTAAACTGACGATTTTCATTTAAAGGTCGGCTTTAAAATTAAATATTCTTTTAAAATAGAACATTTTTCTCTTTGTCAGGCTCACCAGTCTAATATAGGCCTGGTAAGATTTTATTTAGGGTGGGGTTGGGGGTCGGAATTGTCTAAGGATGAAGACGAATATAAATAGGTACCTAAAAGAAAAATTTATTCTTATTAACAAACATAAATATCAAGAAAAAGATATCTATAATTTTAAAAGTATAAAAAATATATTGTTCCAAAAAATGACATTTTAACTAAATCGGGAGTTTATGAGCTCACTTGCGAATGCTCTCAAAAATGCATCGGTCATACGGGTAGATCTTTTCAAACATGATTTAACGATCACACGCGATTCCATAGACTTGCAGACAGAAAAATCAATAGACACATTAGACAACAATTAGACCTACTAGACACTAAGCACAAACAAGGGGGGGGGTACAAAATTTTACGTGTAGAGCCAAACGGTAAAAAACTAGAATTTTTAGAAGCTATGGAAATCAATAAATTGAAAATTGAAGCAATCATCCTTATTATTTAAACAGTCAATCTGATGTAAACTACACATCTTCATTAAACTTTTTCAAAAAATAATTAACTCAACCCCTCTCTCCTTTGTTCAACTTATAAAAGCGCTTATTCTTTATATTCTAACCCTTATTAACTTTCCTAAAAACGTTCTTCTTTTTTAAAAAATATTTGCTCCGAACAACATTTAAACAACTTCTCTTTAAATTTTATTTCTAGTTCATCGCTTGATATTTTACAATATCAATATTTTACAATATTTTATTTGTGATGACGTAAGTAAAAATATTTGAGTTCTAAAAAATGTGTATGCATTTTTTGAGTTTTCTAAAATATTGATACGGTGAATATCGAGTTACACTACCTAAATCACGTATCAATCGATTATTTTATAGATTATCTAAAATACAAAATAAAAGCAGAAAAAAAGAAGAAAAATTCAATTCTATAAAATAATGCGTAAGGTCTTGAGGGCCTCTTTGGAGCCCTCAATGATAGGGGTTCTGATATTCCAACATCTTAAGCATCCCTAATTTCCTGTAAATCCGCCACTGATATAGTTGCTTTTACATTATATTGTATTTAATTAAATAAACAAAATTTTATCTTTTGCACTTACTATTATATTATTTGAATAGGGTAAATAATAAACAAAACTAATATCTATAAAATAATAAGCAAGGTCTTGGGGGCCATCCAATGTTCGGGGGCCCGATGTAGCAGCATCGTAAGGGCCCCTATAAATCCGCCACTGTCTGAATACCACGTAATTACTAAATATATTCAGTTTTTATTTAAATCATGCTTTCCTGATTAGCTGTAGGTAGTTCAGGCGATGTCTATAAATATGACAGCAAATTTGCTAGCGGACTTGATGGGCATTTATTAGTTCAAATATATAAATTTTAAATATTATGAAGAGCTCTTAGCTATACTATATCATAACTATGATTTTAAAATTTAAAGTCAACCTGTGGACCATTTTTGGAATGAGTACGAAAAACTTTTACAAAAACTGCAAATCTAAATAACTTTGAGTTGAAATTGTAACAAAATATTGTTAAATCTTACTATTGTTACAATTTGCGTGTAACACTCTGTACATAACTTATTCCGCCTAGTGACATTGGTAATCTGAATATAACTGTTATTATCGAACTAAAGGGCATATTTTTCTTCGTCGTATGTCACGGATTTATGAATATAAACTGGATAGCTAATGCTGATCCCCACTATTGTCTCGATACCGATGGCCGCCATACTGTGCGAAAATGCTACCTACCTACCCCAACAAGGGTTTATCTATTGTTATGTTATAAATAATAACCTGACTATACTTTGAAATTGCTGACCAAATGACAGACTGGAGACTCAGGGTGACAATTTTGCATAGCTCCGACAACTGTAAGGCATTAAAGTTACTGAAAGTTACTAAAAATTAGCACATTATGGCGGCCAAGGAGGGTTGGACATAAATTGTGGTGGGGATATACAGTAACTGGCTATCCAGTTTATATTCATAAATCCGTGTCGTATGTATATTAGCTTTGATACTGTAATTTTGTGATTTTGGAGTGGCTATATAAGTAAATTTAAAGTTTGGTTGGTGTAAGTATTTCGACGATTTTACAGGGTTTCATTATTTTAGCTCTGTTTTGTTGGGCGTCTTTGGTTTTATCGATCGCAAGTATTGGTTATTGGTTTTTGATAATCAAAAAACCAAAAACCCAAACATGGGTTCCGTCTATGGTTTCGATATTCGACAAGCGACATTCGATTAGTGTGAAGTGAACCATTGAATCTTGTAATGAAAAGGTACAAAAGATAAGTTTCATTTTAATATATCATTGTGGGAAAATATATTTTTGAACGAAGAGATTTACTTTTATGATTGTTGTCTTGCTATCAGTTGGAGTACACCTCTTAAGTTGGGTTTCTCCCTCAGAGATTACTGGCATTATTTTTATGTTAACGCCGGGAAATCGAGTCTTCAGCTCGAGATTTCCATGTTACTTCCTTTTGTTTATGATGAATCGGGTGGTTGGATGGAGTAATGTTGTCACTTTGTCACTTATATCGACTTTTGATCAGGTCAGATTGGAAGCGTATCTTCAGTCTGTTGTTTTTGGTCATGTAAATGTCATGTAACACGCCTGTCCGTTTTTGACGGATAAGTAAAAAATGTTGAGAATTGTAGACTTTATTTCTATTATTATTTTTTTGTGTTTATTTATTGGGCATATAGAGAAGATTTGCTGAGACCTATCTCGGCATAGCCATGGTTGAGCTGGGGTTAATTTAAAAAGTTACAGTTATACTCCCAAATTATTTGTGCCGTGGTTAGGATTTCACGTTAAGCTAAAAGTCCAATTGATAATTAATCAATTTTTAATTTATTTCATTTTGACATAATACAATAATTTGAAATGTGTCCGTAAAAATCACGTGAAAAATAAAATAATGAATGGATAAAACAATTCTTTTCAAGAAATGTACTACTGCATTGTGTGTGAAAACTAGGAGTGCAACTTTTATTTCAAACATTTCGTTATAAAACTAAAAGTAACCGAGATATAGAGGAGTTTTTCACGTAATATATACTTTTTAGCAGCCTCGTTTATGAACGTTCAATCTCGTCCTTGTGCCCAGACACCGCGCTTGCAAACGTGCTGCTTCCAGCATAAAAGTTGAAAAATACATAACGTAAAGTGCAATTTTGTTCATATATTTTGGCAAATGAGATTCTTATGTGAAAATAAAACGAGAACGGTGCAACGGGGGGTGGGTCAGCGTAAATATTCCAAATGGCCATAAAGTGCATAAGTGCTATAAAGTCCAATAAGGTTTGCGTATGCGTTGAAATTTACGGATAATCAGATTAACTTTTAGAAAACGAGCATTACGTTATAATGTATTCTGTGTAAACATTGCACATTATAAAATTATACGAAAATGACAAAAAAGTCAGACATAGTTGTACTACATATTATTAATGTATAAGGATTAATGTCGAGGATTTACACCGTTATACATAATCCAGTGATGTATCGAAGTGGACATATGTGAAATCCGAATAAATCCTATTATACGGAACAATGATATAATTTTACATATTGTGGTCAAATGGTATTTCGTTGAATGCTTTTTGTTTATTTAAAAATTTATCCATTTTTGCACATAGCTAGTACATTATAGTTTGATATGGAATAAATTTCAAATATTTCCTTTGTTTACTTTTTTATTACAAAACAGTAACTTTTTCAAGTTTATTCCGTGCAACACTTAAATTCGTATAGAAGTTGAGAAAAATCAATTGAGTCGATTGTTCTTTTCAATCAGTACTTCGGTGCGGGGGCGATATGCAAGAATAAAATGCAATTTTCAATTGTATAACAAGACCGAGGACTTTAATCACTGTTCGAGAGCTTTAATGGTCAGAACATGAACGACTTTTATGTATTAAGTTGAGAGGGTGAATATTGGCATTGGCTGCACTACGAAACAGAAATAGAAATAATAATAAAATTTCTTCCTTTATACTATTTCGTTTATTTTCGGAAAATCCGCGAAAAACTTTATTAAAAATTAAAGAAAAATTTGTACCACTTGTTGCCGATGATAGTGGAACTTTCAATTCTTAAAATTATTTCAACTGAAATATCAGTTTTCGAACCGAAGCGAAAGTTGTATCTATTGTGTGAATGAGTATCGATTGTTGAATTTAACCCTGAGTATGCCTCGTGTGCGACTCCGGGAGAGGAAATTATTTCCACTTCCGGCGAAGACCGGAACCTGTGCTGCTATTAGCTTGGCCGACGTTCATTTGTTTAGATCGTTCTATATATTTTGAAAACAATATTTCTAATGTTTCGCTATTGCCCCTCACGATGACTCGGTTTACCACTTTTCTATTCCACTTTTTTATGTATTTCATGCATTATGTATTCACGTGCGAGTTTGAGGCATAATTTAGATTTAAAACTGAACAATCCGACAGCAAGAGCTGAATTTGTTTGGTAATAAATGGAATAAAAGAAGAGTTTCCCTTCAAGAGCCAGTCCTTTTATTTTCTCGTAGCCACGCGTTGAAGATAATAAATGGTCGAAGACAAATCATCCTTACAACCAACTTCTTTTGTGTCTTTGATTTATGGCTTCGAGTATGATCGGATACTTTATTTGTCTAATTGTTTGCTTACATGTATAAAATTTTATTTTTATTTATTTTTTTTCGAACAATTTTACGCAGTGAGTCAAAAGTGGTTATAAATAATTAATTTTAGAAGTCAAGTTAAGGTGCTTAAATTAGTCTAAACAACATCCACGGCACTCATCAAGACGAGAAAAGGAACGTGACAAGGTAGGATACCTGCCGGATTAGTAGATCGAATGATAGTCTTGACATCAGATGGACACGCCGATATAATCCAAACTAGACCCTCTCGCGGCAATTAGTTCACTAATTCTACATGTAGCTGCCCGATTAACATCTAAATATTTCTTTGTTATGTTTAAAAGTTGTGATGATTGTTACTTAAAAGAATTCCTGCTTTATTGCATCGATAGATGTATTAAATTCTCTACAATCAAAGAAAGAGCGCTCAGTTCAATTTTGATAGTGCGATTGTGAAGCACGAGAGTAATTTTTATAAAACAAAAGACCCCGAAGACTTTTTTCAGAGTAAGGGATAATTATGATTTTTTAATTATTATATCATATTAATGCAAGGAAAAAGAAGTTGTTAAAGTAACTACAAATGCAGTGCAATCTACTACAATGGATTGTAAATATAGTGACAAAATCAAACATATTAAGTAAAATGTACACGTCAATTGTTGTAAAATTTTAACAACATTGTGATATAAAGTACTTATCATTTGTTCATTAACTATTTTGAGTGATAAAGCAACAATACTCTCGAGTTAAAAGTACAAAAAAATTGTAAAATTAACTACATGCATCGAACATCAATGCGTAAGTGCATTTTACAGTTGATCTAGTATAAACAACATGAGGGGTGTGTTTTAATTTTACTACAATTGTTGTTCTTGTGACAACAATTACTTTACAACATGAAAAATGTTAATATAACATCTATTTTTTGCTTGTGCAAATTAATATATAATATGCGACTGCAAATATTCATCTTACAAATTATGTAACAACAGAATTGTTAATGTTATTTTGCAGCACCCGGTATATTTGAAACTAAAGATTGTGTGTACAACAATTGCGTATTCAGCTGATAAGTGGTTTTATAATATTTTTGTAAAATATTCTATGAAAATGTTATAAACTTGGAGTCCAGTTTCCAAATAATTTCACAGCAGTTCCTTACCTTCTTCGGCCTTTTCTTTCTATTGCAGGAATTTCTTTTC
This sequence comes from Cantharis flavilabris, assembly GCA_949152465.1. NCBI lineage: Eukaryota > Metazoa > Arthropoda > Insecta > Coleoptera > Cantharidae > Cantharis > Cantharis flavilabris. The sequence goes on from OX424435.1 coordinate 91,403,794, forward strand.
AGCAATCACCATCCGGATTAGCAGTTGATCACGCCAACTACTAGGGTAATGTTGGTCTCCCGTTTTCTTATCATTATATTGTAATTGTCTTTGGTTTGAATAGTTTCCCTACATCTGGTTGATTTTTTAAATATCGAGATTTTCTGGTCATTGATCTGAGTTTTTGGGCAACCAAAATATACCATGGATTGGTTCAGTTATTCAAAGCTATATATTTCATACTTGACTTTTTCAAGTATAACTTTAAATAATTTTAACTTTAATTGTTGATTATTTCTTTTCAAATTAAACCTTCACTGTAGTATCCAATTTAACTTGATAAATATTTTATGCTTCTCGGCATCCTTAATTTTGTAATTTAGAATACTCTGCGCCACTTTGATTCCATTACTACTGTTAGTTCAATTACTTTCATTTGGCGCCCAACAACAGCACCATTTTATTCTTAGATTACACATTAACTGCTCTGCAGAAAAAATAAGAACTCCAAAGCCTGGAAGTGGTAAAGTTGGTTCTAACAAAGGCAACAAACCGATCGCCTACAGACCCATCTGCCTTTTATATCTTCTCAATGTTCACCACGCAGAATTGCATTAGTTCATTCACTTACATTTTGCATACCACAGTCATTATGAAAGACTAGCACCAACGACCATGCCTATGGAACATAATAAGAGAAAGACAAGACACTGGCCCAAGGTGTTTCATCAGCATCAATTTAAAAATTTTCATAAGGTTAACTTCAATCATGGTGTGTCTTTATGTTATATAAGTGTTTTCTTTCGGCATAATTTGGCAATATTAACATTACTACTGAAGCTGTTACGGCCAAGAACATATTAAAATTACTTTTTGTATTATTTTTATTAAGAGGATTTTTTTTATTTAAACGACAGATTTAAGAAAATAACAGAAGGAGCGATGCTCCTGTGCTCACGCTTTTGGTTAAAACATCCCTGAAGAACAGCCGAACTCTAAAACCATGGATCTCTAACTTCACGTACTTGGTAACAATATGCTTGGGAGCTAGCACTCAATAGTTATGAATCTAGAAAACAGAGATCTCTGAGTCCACTCAATTGGTAAAAACATCCCAGGGGGCCGCCAGAACTTGAAAATGAGGAATCTCGGCGACCGAAGTTAAAAAGCGCTAGTCTAGAATGGCAGGAATCCAAATTAATTAATAGAAAAATTGGTGTTAATCATCAGCTGAATCGATTCATTTTAGTGTGATCTATGAAGTTCTACAAAATTTTGGTGTTAACTATAAAATTCGGTTCCCAAATCAGCTGTTAAAGCAAACAAGTGCTCTGCTCAAAAGTAGCTCTGCAAAAAGTGTATTATTGATGAAAAACAGTGAAAATTCTGAAGAAATTTTTTAGACCATTTTATTAAGCCCGCTACTAAGGGGAAATATGTCTGATGGTATTAATTGCGATAAGAGGCAGCAAAGAGCAGCACTCACGGTGCTACACAACAGTGCCGTATTTACTCGCAGGCTACCTAAGCTGCCGCCTATGGGCCCTTACCACAAAAAAAACTATTTAAAAATTTTAATTTTGAATAGACTTTAAATAGGACCGAAGGGCCTGCACCACAGATTTTGCTTAGGGATCTACAGATTTTAAACACGGCCCTCCTACATAAGTTGATGCTTAGCAAGCGGCACCTTCAGAGCTTAACTGAAGGTTACCGTTACCAACTTAATAATACTCGTTGCCGATCTGGTTAGAACCTGAGCAAAGCAAGATACAGTGAAAACCTGATCCTTGTCCAAGGTCCAACTGAAAATCACAATAAAAATCAGTAAAGAAGTGGAATACCTCTAGCTATAATATGTAATCACTACCATATACTCACTAATCACTACTACATCTCGATCGAATCAGAGATGAAATGTGGAATAAAGAGCAGACAAAATGGAAGAATACTGACAAAATCAGGGGGACATACAATCTGATCTCCAATATAAAAAACCATAAGTAATGAGACAATACTGTGATTTGGAATATGAATCAACACAATCCTTGTATGAATACGGACGCTTTAAATAAATAAGGTTTTAAATCTTGACCAGACATAGTATAAATATAGAAGTTATTTATTGATAATTGATGATTAATCAAATGATTGATAATCTGGGTGTTGGTAATTTGATTAACAAAATGGTAAATTTATTATAAAAAAGCCAAGAAGAGGGACAATGCTGAACGTTGATACTTTTGAGCAGTGCCGGAATATATTGTATAGAATATTCGCGATTTACCTTACCGTTGATAGGGCTTATGACGCTACCAAATATCCTGAACATGGAGTCTTTATTACGTACAATAATTGATGTTCTTTTGAGTTTAATTCTAAATTATTTTATCGTAAAACCGCGGTGAAATGATAATTCACAAAATAAAATGCCAAACGAATGCAAACGTTTAGTTTTAAACAAAACTTTCTATATACCAACTATACGTATTAGATTAACTTAATATTTGTCCGCGTGGTGGCGTTTCTTTAGTGTAAATCATGAATAATCAAAGAAAACCAAAAATATTATTATTTGGGAGTGTTTGGAGAAGGATGAGGGAGACTAGAAGCTGGAATACGTAGAAAATAAGTGAGAAAAACTTTCGGTTACTGTTCGTTATCCAAAAATCCAAAAATATTACAGAAAATGTCGGGATATTAAGAAATTCCAAAAAATGAGAAATTCGAAAAAATGTAGAAAATTCTAAGATATCTTAAGAAATCTCGGAAAATCTTAATAAAGCCAAAGAAATCTCAAAAAATTAAAAAAATATAAAAAGCACATCTATATGTGAGATTAAGATTTTCTTGTATTTCCTATTTCTTAGGACTTCCTTGGATTTTCCCAAATTTTCCTTCACTTGTATATAATAGCAGATTCAGGAAAAATTCATGGAGGTAAATAATACTGACTGGGAGAAGGTAAATTGAAATTCTTTGGAATTCCATGGAAATCATTGGAATTCCGAGTCCTGTGTAAAAAATTATTTCGAGATATTTAATCCAAAGAATTTTCATAGTCAACATTCCATCACCAGATGAAGAAGATTGAAGTGCCTCCGGCACTCTATGCTTTGCATACCGTTTCCTAGATATGTCGGGCCTTGTAGTTGAGGTGGATTGATTTCAGAGATGTTGTTGGCGAGCTAAGCGCAAGCCAAAACGGTCAGGAGCGCCCGGAGCGTAGCGAAAGGCTGCGTAAGTTCAGCTTTGGCTGGCACAACCACGGTAAATCACGGATCCATCGTAATATGAATTAATTTAATTAAATTAATTTGGCTCCTCCCCTTATTTATGTATGCGATTTTAGATGAAAATTGTTTTCCAGACCAGCGCGCGGCGCTATCATTACTTATTTTACTAAATATGATTATCAATAGTGTATTTTCAAGAGCTAATAATTTTGATTAATATTACTTATTTTACTTCACCAATTAGATCAAAGAAATTATCACTAATTAAATCATGACTTTTCGCTTAGCATTTTGTGAGTTATTGATTTGATATGGCGCCCACCGCGCGCCGTTCAGATATTTCTTTTATTCAAAATTTAATTTTTTAAAGAAAATTAAATTAAAAAAGCACCAATTTAGCGCCTTTTGAACTTTGACGTTGGGTGCAGCTATATGCTTTTGAATATAAACTAAATCGATGGGCGGTCCTGAACATTTTGCCGTCGCCATTTCGCCGTCGGAAATTTGTGGTTTAATTTTTTAATGTTAACATGAGCAGCCCTAGAATGTTTTTAAAAAATGAGAAGCAAACTCTACATTTACAATTACAACAATTACAACTGAACAATTAAATAATAAAATTCGAAATATTTTTATTGTTGCATTCAGAATAAGTTTACTATGTTCTTTTTCTTCTTCTGTTGATTTATTTTTACCAACACCAACCCCGGGGGTGTTCCAAAGTCACTATTAGTGTTGTGAGCATACAAACATATTTAGCAATCGACAATTGAAATATTTTTTAAAGCTTTTTACTTGCTTTATTTATTGTTGTTTTTATTATATTTACAGCCTAACTATTAGAACCAACAATTATTTTTCCTCATATTGAAGTTTTTTCAATCCAAAATTTATAATTTTAATTTTAGTTATTCTGTAATTTTTTAAATATTTATAAGATATAATTAAATAAGTTCAAGTTCTTTCTAGTAGTCCCCGTGACCTTGGAGAACTTTTGAGATGGTGATAAAAGACGCTTTTCTCTTAAAAAGACAATTTTTTTAATTGCGGAGTACCTCTCTTTAAAGCAATTTTTTTAATTTTTGATTCAAACGTCCATAGCTCCGATATTATTGATTTTTTAAGCTTAATGGATAAGAACTTTTTTAAAGATCATTTACTTATCTACAAATTAGGTTATAAGGCCTTATCGTCTATAATCAACGGATTTCGAGTTATGCATTAAATTATCGGAAAAAATGTTAAAAAATTCAGGTATTATTTTTTTTAGTTTTCTTGCGAACTCAAATAATTTTTTTGGGAAACAGAAATTCTGAAAATAATGAACAAGGTGTAGGTAAAAAAAATAAAAATTTGCAATATATACTAATTTTTTTATATTTTTTAATATATTTTCAATTTTTTTGATTTCCAAAATTCAATTAACAAAATGAAACCTACTTTTAGTACTTACCAATGTCGATCGTTCAAGTCTCATTTACCTATTTAAGATCTGATTTAAAGATTACAGCTTGTATTTTGCTCAAAAGACAGACAAAATAGAACAGAAGCTTAAAGCAAAATTATAAAACTTACAACTTTCAGATTAAAATTTTAATAAATAAAATGTTTATAAGTTAAATTTTATTTTCGTTTTGTGATTACACCAAGCTACTGCTTTGGTTAAAGTTATAATTAAATACATAATATATTATTAGAATATTTTTAAAATGTATCATCCCTTTATTCCCAAATGGACGTTCGTATACGAAGAGAAAGATATTCGGTTACAAATTATTTATTTTTTCAAATTAAAAGTGTGGGTATTTAATTTTAACAAATATGTGATTATAATTTCGAATAAAAAACAAGAATTTTTGGGTGAAAGAATCGAAAAGTTAAGTGATTAACTTTATTGTTGGCTTTGTAAGTGATGTAGAAAGGTCTGATATTAAATTGACAATAGACTTTAATAACGAAATTACAAGAATTAACCAATGGCAAATATCAGGCGGCACAATATACATCAAGTCGATAAACATTTGAATTTATAATTAAAAACCAACACAAATACACAATACGCCAAGTGTAAACACGCATATACCTTCAGTATTTTTTCCGACGTTGACTGAAGTAAAATAAACACCCCTAATTAATTCAAACGTAAACATTGATTACGCCTGAAAAGACACCATTTGAATCAATAATACATTGTGCAATAACATATGGGCACCAATAAAACAAATCAAGGCGAATTTCAAGTAGCTCCACAGAAGTGCAATAAATATCATAAAACATTATCGACGTTAGAATTAACTAAAGGACCCATAGGTAAATCAGCAAACATGTGGCCAATTTTTCCAAGCCGTTGAACGCTTTATCCAATACATTTTAGGATTAAATACTTTGATGATAGGTACTTTATTGTTCGTTTGGAGAACGGAAAGATTACCATACAAGGATTTGAACAAAAAAGCAACGAGGTAGGTAGGTACTTATTCTCTTTTACAACTGCAAGTAAACTCATCATCTAACAGGTGTAAAAGTTAATACCTATGCATGTCGAGAAGATTTATTTAATCGCTTACCATTTTAAAATTTAATTGATGATAAGTGAAAAGTTGGATAATTACAACTAATTTATAAGTTACGTTAACTATGTTGGTTATGAAAAGTTTGCACTACTAAAGCAAAATTACAAGTTGCTTTTTGGAGCTTAGTTTTATTTATTCATGACGCCAGATGTGTCCAAGTTCGCCCGGATAAACAAGCATTTACCAGATTCTACATGAGTGATTTCACTATACAAAGCGTGGCTTTATTTAATACCTTGTTGCTCATTTTTGGGGTCAAAACACAACTTTTTCGTAATAATGAATAAAGAACTTGGAGATTTATTTTGGTCTCCAATACGTCTTGCCATAAGTTAAACTGAATGCTTGACCGTCCTAGTAATCCCGTAATCTTAAAAAAAAAAGAATTTATGTAAAGGTGCTTTTAGTGTTAGATACATTTAACATACGTTCAAATGCTGACACTAAATAAAGGAAAATAGGGAACCCAACCCTTCTACTATCAAACCTAATAATACCCCTTCATTAGGTTATTGACAAGTCAAGAGTAGAGATGGAGTATTCAAAGCATTATGTACACCTAATCGAATCACAGTCGATACTCACTGATTTGTAAACTTATTTATTATCATTAAAAGTTAACAATGGAGTTCGCAATAGTATTGCGTAATTTTTTGGGAGCAGCTCGGAGAAGGCCGAGGACAATGTGACAGGTATATATGGCGATACATGTCGCTCATTAAACTTGCATGAGATATTAAAAAAGTTAATAAAGTTTATTACAGGGTATTACACAGAAGATAACCAATCATCAAGGACAATAAGGTTGCAATTAATGTCGCGTGCGTTTGTTCTACTGCGGTCACGTGTGACGTCACGTTATGGTCATTAGGGGCGTAAAGTCAGTCGGAGTCATCATCATTAAACACGGCACCTAAACACGCCAAATGCGCATCTGCTTTACTAAATACCTGATATTTATATTAATAATGTAAAACCAATCAATTTTACATACTTTCTTTGTCCGATCGAACAATTATTATCCTTAAAAGCACCTTACACGTCGAAGTAAGCAAAATCAAAGGCTTATATCCTAATAACTGTGTGCTTTATGACAAATATATTCCATTTGATGTGTCTGTGACACATATACAGGAATTATAGGTGATGCAGTCAGTATTCGTCATAGGGGCTGCGTCCCCCAGTAAATAATACGATAGACCCAGCGAGCGCAGCTAAAAGCATATCTGTGTATGGAGTAAGTGAATTTGGCTCGGAAGATACTTTTAGGAAATGTCCACCCTTGCTAGAGATTACAAAAAATTCCATATATCAAAACTTATTTCCGGAATACGCGGATGCATTACTAGCAATAAATATGACGTCTTAGAAAAATTATATACTACTTTTTATCAACAGTTTATGGGTTAGAAGAGAACAATTCTATGTCATAGCTTCAATCTCTTCCAGCATTTTTAAACTTACTTACTCTTTATTTTACATAAATTAATAACAGCCAAACAGCTTCTTCTTCAAATGCATTGCATACATTTTGAATATTGAGCAATAGCATAGCATAATTACGCCATCCCCTGTGCACGCTTATTTTACAACTCCCCAGCATATAAAATTTTAACAAGCAATAAATAAAAATATACCTTGTAATAATCAACAATGCAGATGTTTCTCTAACCATCTGCGATGTATATGATTTAATAGTGAACACACACACAGCACAGGTAACGAGCAGCTATCACCTCACACCTCATGAAAATGTCATGAGCTGATTGAAACAAATGACGCTTCAAAAATAAGAGTATCATGACTGTTGCAGATACATCAATCTATCATTCAACTATTCTATTGTCACCCTATATGTATACAAAATATATAAAATTTAACTCGATTACATAAAACCTGTATAGATACCTGGTATATGAACGTATTTGATAAATGGAAAACGAGTCGAGAAACGAAGGTGATTTTTCACTAGTTTACATGTTTTGACTAATGATGCGTTTACATATATTCAATTTTTCTCGCGAATTTTGGAGATATGGGAAATTGATGATCGTGTAGGTAATCGTAACAAGAAAAATATTTTATTTGCCTTTATTATATTTTAAATCGCAATGCAAATGCATTAAGTGTAAGAAATTTTATTTTTTAGATAAACTAAGTTTTTTATTTTTATTGATACATTTGGATTTTATTTTTTATTTTCTCACTTCAGTTGCAAAATTAAACGCAACTGATACAGAGGTTGGCTTTGATGGTTGGTATAAAAAGTTTTGTCAATTATCATTTCACCGCGGTTTTCAATAAAACAATTCGGAATCAAACTCAAAACAACATTACGTGTACGTAATAGAACCGCCATGTTGTTGATATTTTATTTTATTTGTGACAGTTTATCTGCAATTTGAATAATGCCGACCCAGAATACATCAAAGCCAATGAATTTATTACTATTTTCAACTACTATCGCAATTAGTCATTTAAAGCTAGAAGAGGCAAGCTACAAAAATTTACAACTAATAAATAAAATGACACACAATCATGACGTTCGGCAGTTAAGAGTCATCGAATGTTCACTCAGTCGGTACAATAAATTCTCCGAGGATTTTAAGAAAATACTACGAGTTTAACAACTTTATTCTATATCCAAGATGATATTGTGAATAAACCCCTAAGCAAAAACATAATAATATTATTACGCAATATATACTAAGGACAAAATTGAAAAGAAATACTACCTGTATTATCGACTGAGAAGAGATATCCACAATTACTTCCTCTTTTAATGATAGCATATTCTCCTTTATAAAATATCCCAAAGTTGTAAATCCATCAATCCTGTTTAGCTCCACATCTCGAATTAGATATTCCAATTTTTTTACAATGGCGTTTTATAATGTACTGTATTTATAACATAAGTAGGTACTTAATCTTATAAGTATTTAAAACATTGGTATTACTTTGTGTTTTTATGCATATGTAAAAAATAACAGCATAAAAACACCAAAAATAAAATTTTTTTGGGCACTTTTTATATCAATTGCGATCGATTGGTGTTTCTCAACCTACCCCCAAAATGTACCCCCAGTGGATACCTATGCATAGGTTCAGAAACGCTGCACTATACCATTTGCCACGCAACCAAATGTTAGTTAGTTGATAGTTAGCTTAACTGGAAGTTTACTTACCATTATGTATTACAGAAGTCAAAACTTATAGGTGGCATAGTCACTTTTGATAAATGGTAAATAATAAAAACCTAGACTTTAAATCAATAAATAAAATTAATAAATAATATAAATAAATAAATAAATAATAAAATAAATAAATAAATATATAATAACTTCAAATACTTGACTATTTAAATACCAAAAATCTACTTGAAATTTCTCATTTTAAGTTCATTTTATTATATTATTCCAATGGTTGCCTATAGCTTTTTATATCAATTAGAAATTAGAGGTTAATGGTTAGAGATTAGAACCTAGAAGTTCGAGCTTAAAATTTCAAGCTTAGAAGCTAGACGTTAGAGCTAAAAGCTTACAGGACAAATAAGATTAAAGGACTCCTAGTGCAAGATCAATAATTATAATACAGTACAGCCTCATTATTCCGGACAGATATAGTTTTGAGTTTGTTCGGATAACCGAGTTTTCCGGATTAGCGAAAATTTTTGGCAATAATTTTATACAATCAATTGGATACTGGGGTACTCGGTACTACTCAGTGCGTATTTCCTAAACCTACAAATGCATACTTACCCTCAAAAAGTGATAGTCTCTTATTAAGTAGATAAGATCAATCACAGAACATATACACAAGTTTTCAGTTCGTGACGCCGAAAAACGCCGATACTTTTTATTATAATTTTTTTTTGTTTCATTTATTTCATAAAATTCCTATGTGACCTGGGGTATCGAATCAAATCAAGGTCTTCGGAAATATCTTCCTTCCTAAATCGTGAAAGGTTTAACGTAATTCCTATTAATGATGAATAAATTAAGTTTCCGATAGCAAATTTTTAGTATCATTTTACTGAAGAACTGGCTTAACCTCGAATTGTAAATAAATTGACAATTGTCAGTGTCAACTAGGCAAATTGACAATGTTTCGTAAGCATGAATTGTCAATTTTATTTATTGTTACTGTTAATTGAAAATAAACAAATTTATCACAATTATTGCATGGTTTTGAAGTACAAGAAAGGAATATGAAAGATATTTAATAAACAGCAGACGTTTAAAAATAGACAAGGAGACAATCCCAAATCTGAAAACACTTTTTGCCCGTCTGATCCTTTTGCCCCTTCCAGAAAAAATTCTGGAACCGCCCCTGATAGCGAATATGGATTAAGCAGCGAGTTGTAGATTGTTATAAGGGGCCAGGGGGGGCAAAAAATCAAAAATTAGGACAAATGTTTAAGCAGGATTTTCATTTGCAAAAGTAAAGGAATTGAGAATTACACAAATTTGGTCAGGGAAAGTCGAGAAATTTTATATTTATACGGAAAAGTCGTGGAAATTAAGACTTGAAGGCAGGAAAAATTTTCGGAAAATTCGACAAATAAAAAATTTACAATTTTTAAAAGCTAAGGTTTGCAAAATGTTTAGGGTCGGCAACCTTTTGAGACGGAAGAGCCAAAAGGTACAATTTACAAAATTTCCCAGTTTTTCAAGAGCCACCAACACTTTTATTTCAATATCATGGTATTTTATTCTGTTTTTATCCTGTTTAAAGTATTTTTTGCGGAATAATATTTTCTATGGGTTTTGAAAATAAAATAATATAATTATTAGGTAATATTTGTGCATGTACCTGGAGAACTTGACATCAAAAGAGCCGCATGTGGCTTGCGAGCCGCAGGTTGCACACCCCTGATCTAGGGGAAGTCTTGGAAAAGTTAAGGATTTGTTTTTGAAAGTTTGAAAGAAAACATACACAAGTTTTCAGTACACCTAAACAAAATTATTCCTAGAATCTAGCTTTATATAGATTTTTCTAAATGTCTTTTGTAACTTAGAGCCAGTAATGCCCAGTGGAATCTCAACTTTAAAACCGGAATCAAAATTTGTTTGCTATTTATGTTTTTTAACACACTTACTACTAGATACTAGATACTAGAGGGTGTTCCACAACCCCCAGACCCCCGGTTGTAAAAACTGAAAACTTGCATATATGTACATGTTCTGTGTGATTGCTTTATTTTTTGCCGAAATAAACAGCAAAAATAAGTGAAAAAATTAAGCAGAAAAACGGAAAATTCGATCATCTTTAACGATTTTTTTTTACAACTTCAGGGGACAAATCTTCTCCAAATCAACTTTCTTGCTACAAATATTAACTTTTCACCTTTCTAGTTTACCCGAAAAAATGTAAAGACTAAAATAGTTATTGTTAAAAAATAGATGGGGCGGGGCATCCCCCGATAGCGGTGGATAATGGGGGAGAGCGGAGGGCATATTCGGATTCAGGAGATTAATTTACATAAGAATCAGGAGGAATGGTATCAGGGCTTGAAAAAAAATTCGATTTGCAAACCTGTGTTATCATTTGTTGTTAACAACTCGGTAAATATCACGTAATTAAAAAAAATAAATCTTACGACATATCACCAGGGGAAGAGGGGGTCACAAAATCGCCCCACGTAATTAATAGCCACCTCCTATTTATTTAACTTTACCAATTAAATCAAAGAAAATATGAATTAAATCCGTTCAGATATTCGCTTTATTCAAAATTTCATATTTTATAGAAAATTAAATTAAAAACGCACAATTTTAGAGCCTTCTGAATTTTGGCGCTGGATGCGGCTGCTCCATTGCACCCATGGTTTATCCGACCCGATGTCATAGTTTAGTCTTAGATGAATTAATTTGAAATTGCAACTAGAAATTCATCCGGATTGCAGAGGTAAAAAATATAAAATGTCCGAAGAGGCGGAGTGTCCGGATTACTGGAGTGTCCAGAATAAAGTGTGTCCGGATAAGCGAGGCTGTACTACATTGGATTAACGGTATATACTTGCAATAAAACAAATAATTCTTTTTATCAATTAGTGTCAATCTTTAATTGATCATCATAACTCATCAGGATGTTGTTAATACAGCACTAAACTTAAATTAAGATAAAAACTTTGACGTTAAGGTTAGAGATTAAAGCTTTGAGACTTAAGTTCAAAGGTTAGAACTTAAAGGCCAGAAATTAGGGAATAGAAGTTAGAGCTTAATGCTTAGAGGTTATAGTTTATAAAATTAAGCGTAGAGATTTGAGTTTGAAGGTTAGAGCTTGGAAGTTACTATGCTCTATCAGAATAATGTTAATGTTAACGTAATAACGTAATGTTAACAGTATTTGTTAACATTTGTTTTGTGTGTTAATATTTGTTAACGGATTTATAAAGATGCTTACGATGCTAGAGCATCAGGCCCCCGATCATTAAGAGACCCCCAAGACCTTACTGAGGCCTTAATTACTTATTATTATATAGAATTTAATTTTGTTTATTATCTATCCTTTTCAAAAAACATAAAAGCAACCGCAAATAATAAATTTTGGTTAATTTAATTAAATACAATGTAAAAGCAACTATAACAAACATAACTATGTTTAAGATACTGTAACATTAATCCCCCGATCACTGAAAGCTCCAAAGAGGCCCCAAGACTTTACTCATTATTTTATAGAATTGAGCTTTTTTTCTCATTTTATGAGCTTCAGTTGGCTTTGTTTTGTTTATTAGTAAATCTGAAAAATAATCGATTGATACGTCGGTAGTGTAACTCAATATTGACCACATCAATATTTTAGAAAAACCAAAACCTTTCCAAAACACTTTTTGGAGCTCAAAAGTTCTCATTTTGAGAGCATTTGCAAGTGAGGTCATAAACCCCTGATTTAGTCAAAATTTCGGACATCAGTTTTCGTAACAATATATTTTTTATACTTTTAAAGGGATATATTTTTTTTTTTGATATTTATGTTTGTTAGTAATAATTTACTTTTTCTTACCATTGTTTTACATATTCACATATAAAGGGCTTCTAAAATGTAATTACTAATTACAATTATCATCGGGCCCCAAAAATTTTACCTATCAAAACCTTGCATTTGTTAACATCAACATAACTCTGACAGGACAGTTACAACTTGGAGGTTAGAGATGAGAGTTTAAAACCTTAGAAGGTTGAGCTAAGAGTTTCTTTCTTAAAGGTTAACCGTTCCAGATCAAAGCAAAAAACTAAAAAATTTGCATCCATAAAATGCGAGAAATTTCATTCATCTTGCATTTTCATTTGCAATTTTGTTTGTCCATTTACTTACTTCTAAATTGTTCTGAATTTAATAATACCTCTAGATTACCTTTCATAAACATAGAGAAAAAACAATCCTCGCAATAATTTTGTAATAAATATTACATCAATTAGAGTAAATTCAGTAAAATTTACTTCAAAATTGGTGAGGCTGATTTGAACTTCAATTATTGAAGTAAAAATTACTTCAAAACACCAAAAAAATTTTTCTGTGTATAATTTTTAATTATTATGCTAGCTAAACAATGTTGTTACAAAACAATAAAAATGAAATCTGAATAGCACATAATATGGGGGCCGATTTTTGAAAATTTGTGTTTTGAATAAGTATATGGTTGGAAAGAATGGAAATCAGATGTATATATGTTACGGTCAATGACGTAAATTGGACATTGACGTCAATGGCCGGGCAATGACGTCAATGCCCATTTACCCTGGCCATTAACGTCATTGACCGGCCATTAACGTCAACGCCCGTTAACGGTGGTCAATGATGTAAATATTTTCATTTGACTATAATATTTACGTCGTTGACCGGTCAATGACGTTAATGGACAAAATGGATTGGGCAATGATGGAATAATGATGGAATAACTAATATAAAGAACAGCAAAATGGCAATTAAAATTTGACAGCCAACTGGCAAGTGATATTTACGTACCCATGCTGTATTCATTGTATTATAAATATTATAATCATTTATTAACAAAAAACTTTAAAAACAAAAAAAAAATTCATAATTTAATTTTAAATTTAATTACGTATGTTATTTATTACTTTAAAGAATTGTATTTTAACTTAATTTCTTCTGTAGACACTTGAAGATGTATGATTCTTCATACGAAACATGTTGTGATAATTTTTAAAGAATTAAAAATTAAAAATATTTGCGAAGTCGTACTATTTATATATTAAAAATAATAAAAATTAAAAAATAATTAAATAAATTTTTTTAATTAAATTAATCATTTTTATTCTCGCACGGGAGTGACCCATGGCACTTACAATTCCAAATTTGTTTGCTGGCACGACACGCAAATTTATTATTTTTACATTCAGCCTTACAATGACAACGCTTGTAACCGTGACTTCCTAAAACACTGCTTTCAGCTGCTGCTTGTCTAAGAGTATTCTCATTTTCTTTGGTCGTATCACTAATATTTTCTAACAAAATTAATTTTTCAGTGTTCCTTAATAGCTAGTATTAAGTATTGCAAAGGCACATTTAATAAATATTACTTTCAGATGGAATCTATAGAATAATAATTTCATCATTGCTCACCCTGTATTGGGCATTGACGTCATTGCCCGGACAATGATGTAAAAACCACACACGTAATTTTAAATGTCAACATTGCCCAAAATGCATGGTCATTGACGTCAATGGCCGGTCAATGACGTCAATGCCCAACTAAGCTGGGCATTGACGTTATTGTCCGGCCATTAACGTTAATGGCCGAATTGTCATCATTGACCGTAGCATATACATACCTAATAAAAATTCAAAACACCAACTTTCAAGAATCCGCCCCTTATTAGATGTTGCTTTAAAATTTGCAGATTAATTAGAATACATGTTGAGGAAAAAACCATTCGCTTAATTCAAAAAAAAAATATCGTAAAAACAGGAGGAAATAAAGCAAAAAGGAAAATGTTTCGTATTTTTGGTATTCCCCAAATAAATAATTTAGAAATTTAGAAAGCATTTTGACAAGCTGCATGCACTTTGGAATTCAGGAATAATTCAAAATTCTCTGTTAATATTTTAATAAACTCAATATTATAAAAACTACTTGGAAATTAAACGCCATTTCAAAGGCGTCGCGTCGTCGCCTAAGAAAAATTTGTTACAATTTTTGAGTATTTTTAGTTTTATTTTGAAGATAAATATAATGAGACTTCATTACTTAATTTGTAAGTTGTTATTTTAAATAATAGATATTATATGCGCTTTACTTTACTGTTGCTGGCCCTCATGACGCTACTAAATATAAACAACATGGCGGCTCTATTACGTATTTTTGATATTGTTTTGAGTTTGATTCTGAATTGTTTTACAGCAAACTGCGGCGAAGCAAAATGATAATTCACAAAATAGAATTCCAAAAGAATGCAAACGTGAGGTTTATAAACAAAACTTTCTAAACCAACTGTACGTATTAGATTCATTTAATATTTTTCCGTGGGGTGGCGTTTGCTTAATGTAAATCGCGAAATCGTTTATAGTCTATTTATTTTATAAACCTTTTATTTTCGCTAAAAATGCGAAAATTTAAAACGCGTTAAGAGATTATTCGACAATTTATTAATCCAAAAAAAAATTTAATAATTTAGAAAATAAAAAAATTTAAAAAACAAAAGATTTTATTATTTTTTATTTCGCTGAAAAATATCTGAAAAAATAAAATACAAATAATATATGCCCGGTAACAGTGGCGGCTCGTAGACTAAAATATTCAGTTGGCCACATCGGCATTGGTCTAATTTTAACTTAGATAAATCTATTATTCAACGTACAGTTTTTTAATTTTCTGATGTCCATAACCTTCTTCTGTCTCATCATATTTTAGACTGTTTTTACCAACAATAACCTCGGTGGTGTTCCGAAACCACTATTAGAAATATGAGCATATTAATTGCAGTGTTGAATCCAGTGGGTGTCCGAGAGGCCAATGCACCCCCACAAAGCGTACAGAATGCCCCCCGGAAAAATTTTACTGCAACATAACTAATATTATGCTTTTTTAATAATATACAAAATATTTTCAGAAAAAAATAGTTTTTTATCTAAGCAAACGCAAAACTTGTTTTTTACGTTAAAACTCTTAAATTCATTTTATATTTGGTATAATCAACTTATACATAGTCTTATTATTTTGAAAAACCAAATGTAATTTTAACAATAAGCGTAACTTTACGGGCGGGATATGAAATGATCTAGAATATTTAATAAAAAATAAAGAAATAAAAGCTTGAAAGCATTTTTTATAGTAATTAATTCTTGATATACCTATTTATTTCTTTATATAAGTACTGGTTATTTATTGGATTTTAATGGTTGTTTAATGTTCAATTTAATGTGTAATTTGTAATATTAACTATAATTTTATTTTACTATCTATATTTTTATTATAATGTACCAAATGTACATACAATAATATTTATTTTATGCTTTTATACCTAAAAAAAGTGGTAGTTTACAACAAGAGTTATTTAAATTAGGTCAGCACTGGTCACTATATGTTCCTATTTTACCAGATTCAAAGTTAAAGATTCTCGTTTTTACAATCGCGTCGGCCACAATGAAAGTGACCACAAAAAAACAATGAAATAGAAGAAATATTTTACTTTTATTGCCGCTCGTCCCCGGCAGTAAATGAAATAGTTATTAATATCTACTAAAATTAATACTAAAATATAAAAAAAAATATTTTCTTCTTGGAGGATTTAATTTTGATTAATCAAATTTTCCTCAAGCGCAAAACTTGCAGTAGCATAATATCAAAATATTCTAAACATATTTCAATAATTTACCCGGATTCATTAAATTTGATGTGTGCAAAATCTTCAACTAAAGTGAAACCAAATCTATAGAAAATTTATTATTTAATAAAAAGGATTGTAATGTCATACCTTATATTTAATAGTTATGCTCTATCAGTTTTATAATAATTGCAGTTGAAAGAATAATAAAAACTTTATTGCCTAAAAGTTGGAAATAGAAAAAATATTGATGTGACCTAAACCTGAAAACAATAAATCACAGGAACTGGATTTCACAATTTAAACACCTATTTGTTGTATGTGTGTTTATAAAAGTTTGTTATCTGAAGATTGTCACGAATCGCTTACTATGGCTAGTGTCAACAATTTCCGGGACATACAAAGTCAATTTGCAGTCCTGTAAAAGACAGGAGCTGCAGTAAGCGTGTCCATGTGCTTAGCTATATGTACACGGCTGTCATCTACAAATCATTCTCGTTCTTCCGTCTTGTCATTTAAACAAAAGTTTAAAATAGTTAACGGTTGTTAAATTAAATATTTATCGAATAGATTTTAACACAATTTTTAATGTTCCGAACCAGTTATTTCCTAAATCGGCAATTAAAAATTAGTAGCTTAAATTATTTCACCTTAAAGTGAGAGTTCTAATCAGGACAAACTGAAAACTACCGACAAAACTCGACAAACAGTTTTTAAAGTTGAAGGGTCTTTACTAAGAACTAAATTCTTCAATTCCTTTGGGAAGAGCGCGGTCATTTTGAACACTGCAAAAGGCCACGAGTCAATATTATGTTTAAGGTTCCTCTGATGTTGTATGTTGTGCTGCGACCCTCTCTCGAGTTTAGTCTATAAACAAACGGGTGCTTGAAAAAATTAAAAGCTTAGAAAGAGAAATGTATTCCGCAACTATAAAAGAAAAAAGGTTTGAAATAATGAAATAAGATAAGAAAATAAAAATTCGAGTTTTTTACAAAGGCAAAATTTCATTATTCCGAACCATAACGTACGATTTGTGGTCGAATTGGTTAGAATAATTTGATATTAAAAATTACAACTTTAAGACTATAAAACTATTTTTATAGCTCGATAAAACGCTAAACAATTTTTTGTTTATTGTGGTTCTAATGTTGATTCTTCTTAATTTATGTTTTTACCGTCATCCGAGATATAAGACTATATAAGGTAAGTATTGATAAGGTGACAATAATAATACCTATACGCAAATAAGTTAGTATGCAAATGTAAATAATAAAAAATTAACCAACCAAAGAAATAACGAAATGGATTCTCCGAAATTTTAACGTGCAAAACTTGTTATCTTCAGATTGGACGTTTACATTCATCTTATTGATAATAAAAATACGTTATACATTAATAACGCCCACAAAATCAGCACATTATTAATTATTATTAAAATTTTTAGGTGAAGATGAAGCAAATTTACAAGTTTAGCACGCGGATAATAATTATATTCCAATATTATTTAAAAATTGTTTATATTGTCTAAATAATGGGCATATGGATAAAATATGTTAAATTAAAATGTCAGTTTCGTTAATATTAAATTGTCGATATTTTTTATTGTGCAACTGTTAACGTTCAATAAGGTAGTATAGGTACCCATAAATTGAATAAAATTAATATAGACAAAAAGCTTTTTTTGTCATTTAAAACTTTAGCACTTGTACTATATAGAAAGTTAAGTGATATGTTGCGTGTGTTGGTCAGTCACGTATTGCGATGGACTAAAATAATTTCCTGCTTTTAAAGATTGCTTTATATGAAATTGATATAATTTTTGTATAAATAATTTATTTGGAAAAGTACCTGCCTATAAAGATGTCCTACTACATACGTTACGCCGAGTATAAATTAATTGGAGTTTTATTTTAAATCACCTTTCATCTACGTCTTGCGAACTTATGATCGTAATAACTAAAGAATTTGTTATTCAATTTTATTGCGGTTGCATTTGCTACTTTAAAATATCGATACTTGCTCGTGTGAGATAATGTGAATTTTTCCCGATAGAAGTTTTTTTATTTTACCACTGTAATAGTAAACAAGGTTATTTGAAAATGTTATCTTCGACAAATATTACAAACCGAACGAACAAAATTACTTACTAGAGGAATATTGTTTTCAAACAATTATTTTAACAAGAAAACTTGACAGGACTAAAAAGAAATTAAAATTTAAAGACTATTTGAAAGGGTAACAAAATGTAAATTTTATCCAAAAACTTAAATTTTATTATGGAATTACCTACCTGGAGAAAAAATTACTATTCATGAAAAATTTGCATGAAATTTTGATTTTACAGTGAATCTATGTTCTATATAATTAGGAATTTTAATATTGCATGTTACATTATACCGTGACTGACACCTTCGATCAGTAGGTAATTATAGCATGGGTAATGCGTGACAACAATCGAAAATATTTCTACCCCAAATAAGTTACATCCCAGATGTTTTATCTATTAAATTATAAAATCAATAATTAAATTAATTTGCGTACTTTTCATTACTCAAAATAATTAGTTCCATAAATTTTTTCAAAAATTTATTACACACATAACAGCTAATTCCAGTTGTTGTAATAGTAGGTAGGTATTCGATTATGCTAAATTCAATAAATACGCAATAGATAACTGCGTTGATAATAAATATTTAAAAAAGTTCTCTCAGCAAATTCACCTAACAATAAAGATTACTGTATTTTTTAAACAATGATTTCTGTAGCATTTTTTGCTTATTTATCTTTGTTGTTATTCTCCACGTTGGGCGCCATTTACTTAAAAAGATTTTTTTTTAATACTAAAATATATTACATTATGATTGCCAGATTTTTTCCGCCGGCGACAAACGGCAATATAAGTCTCCTGTTTTGTTCTAATTATTTTTTACATTTAAAGAAAAATTTTAATCTTTTATTTGCAGCAGTTAGACGGCTCAATTCCATAAGGAAACAACTATAATTTAAAAATAATTTTTTGTTGTAAACATAAAAAACCTTTTACCTGTACAATTAACTTCTAGTTATTTGTAGTTGGTTTCTGTTTTGTTTTGTAATTTACGAGTACAATTTCAAAGTCAATATAATTGTTTTTTTAAATTGTATCCCTTATAGAACTGAGCCAAACTTCAATATAACAACAAGTTTATTCAAATAATAAAATATAAATTATAATTGAGCTTTCAGCGACGGTTATCGCTTTCGTCAGAAATTTCTATTTTATTATTTGAATTAACTTGTTATATTGAAGTTTTTAATATTATTAATTCTCAAAAGTTGAAATTTATAATGTATTTAAATAAATTTTATTCCCTCTTACAAAATAGCACTATAAATAGTATATTATTTTAGCTTTTTACAATACTAATACTATATTCATCCTGATGATCATTCCTATTTAATTTATTGAAAATTATTTCTAATTTAAATAATTTCACATTGGGGATTATCGTAAACACTTCGGACTAAATGTTTAGATGCAAATGAATAAATACTATGCAATATGCATAAAATTAAGAAATTAATAAAAATCATATAGGAAATTCATAAATGCTGTATGATAAATTCGTTAATTTCGTGTTTTGATTTTTTAATGTGGATTGGATATATTGTACACACATACTGTAGAAATTCATTGTAATTACTTTTAGGTGATTTATTACCGTCCATAATAAAATGTTATAGAAATATTATTTTGTCTGTATGTTCAAATAATATTTTTAGTTGGTATTATGTAGATTAAACTTATGGCTAATATCGGGATGTTGATTATATTAATGTGTGCAATACATACTGTTCACCAATAACTATATTTATTATATAAAACATAAATTACAACTATTACAACTATAAAAACAACTAAATACTTTGTTAAATCATATATTATGTTTTAACCAACGACCAACTATTGCCTATATTGTTATTACAATAACTAATACAAATTACTTACAGTATTAATGGAAATTCTATTTTATATATATTTCCCTGTATAACTATTAATATAATTTTCCATAATTATATGTAAACGTCTAATATTAAATAATTAGATAAAAATATTCTAACTCAAAATATTTTCGTCCGATGGTAAGTTAGTGAAACGGGATATCGGGTATGCGGACACCAAATAAAACAACAATGTTATATCGTCGACGTTTCAAAGGTTTAATTTATGCCTTCATCCTCAGGACTGTGGATAAATACAAGCATGTGAACGTCGGTAAACAGCAAATAATAATAATTCTCACCTCAATAACGTGATGGAAAGTCTGTTTATATGCAATGGACACACAATAATTTGATGTTTGATGGCTCGAAATACGGTAACAGGCGTTAATTTTGTCTAAATATGATACTATGTACAGTTTAAAATGAATAAATAAATAAATACACTTGTTAAATAAGAACATTACAGTTAAAACAATTTCCCAATATTAAAACACAAATGGTAAAAAACCAATAAATTTTTGACAAGGCCCGTTTGATAACAACAGCCAATGGTATAAAATAATTTCAAAAACAAAGTGTAATACCGCCAAAATAACATAATCCGTGTTGTGTGTTGGCGCCATCTACTAGTGAAGCTTAAGAACTAACAATGTCAACAAAAATAACAAAAACAAAAAAACAGACATTGAGTCCGCATACCCGATATCCCGTTTCACTAAAATATTCTAAATTAAAATTTAAAAATTGACAAGTTAAATAAGCTATAAAAATGTAACTTAATTTCAAAATATAAATAGTATTATAATAATAAATTCACTAATTTACTATTAGTAATATAAAGGACATCTACCAACCTATTATTAATTAAATTTCAACGGAGTGCTATAAATCACAAACAATTAGCATAATAAAACAGGGACGATCATATTTCTAGTTTCGGAAGGGGGGGGAGGTTTATTCATTAAAAAATAACCACAATATTAAAAAATATAGATGCTTAGAAAAAACAATGTTTTAAAACACTATAACATGTTGATTTCGAGGGAGCCACGGTCCTTAGGCCCCCCCTTTATGAGAGCCCTTGACAGAAAACATGAATTACTTAAGTATTACGGGTTCAAGGGCACTGGGGCCCCTAAGTTAAAAAAAAATATGTATTTTATTAAAAATGAAATTGAAATTTCTAACCAACCCATTGAGAATTTAAAAAATTATAAAATGCAAATTAACACTACTTGTTAATTTGATAAATATAGTTTATCTTGAAAATTTTGTGTACACTTCTCAAAAATTCTTTTGGAAATCCGTGGAAATCTCTGGAATCTTTGAAAATTGCAGAAATTCTTTAGATTAGAACTAGTTTGGAAATTCGAGATAATCTCGAGGAAAAGGAGAATCTAAGAAAATGTAGAAAATGGGAAATCCTCAAAATTGTACCTAGTCTTAAGAAATCTCAAATTTCCTCAAATTTCTCTTTAGATTTGTATATGACGATATCTAGTTGGTTTGCCACTAGTAAAAATCGAGGTCAAATCAGGTGTACAACGTACAAGTGAAAGGAAATCTAAAAAAATCCGAAAAATATTAAGAAATCTCAGGAACTCCAAGAAAATCTCAAGAAAGAGAAAATTCAAAAAATCCCATAAAATTCTAGGAAATCTTATAAAATAGAAATATCAAGAACATTTTAGGAAATGCAAAGAAATCTCATAAAAATCTAAAAAATATAAAAAATACTGGTTGATAGTATATTCTTAAGATTTTCTAATTTTCTTGAATTTCCTATTACTTGAGATTTAAGGGTTTCCTCAAATTTTCCTTCACTTGTATACAAGAGCAGATTCAGGAAAAATTCGTGAATGAGATAAACGGAAGGTAAATACAAATTTAAAACAAATTCAGTAGATTTTGTTGATTTTGATGGGTCATGGGGGCCCAACCTCCACCTTGTTGGAAATCATTAGAATTATTTGAGCAGGCCCGTAGCCAGGGGTAGGCCAGGGCCAACTTTTTTCTCTGTTCTGATTTAAAACTGAAATATTAAATTTAAAATAAATATATTATTTTTTCATAGATGATTAATTCATAGAACAACGATGAGAGCTAAAAAATTTATTCTCTTTTATCAGTTATCACTTATCACAGCTCCAATATAATTGGCGTAAGATTTTTTTATCGAGGCTTCAGCCTACATAATATAATATGTTGCAAAATGTGTTGTTAAAACCTGATATCAGGTTTTCACAGATATCAGCAAAATTCTTGTAAAATTTGAAGGATGACATAAAAATGAAGCATAATTAAACTAAAGATGTTAAATAAAAGCCTATGGTTAGCCCATTCTGTTGACGGTCCGTGAGTGCTGAATTTGTCTTCTAGCCGTGCAACTGTTAACATCAAACTATAAAATTATTTTCAATTGAATTACGTTAATTGCAGCCGAATTTAACTTATAAATTTATAAACGGATTCCTGCCAATCCAGATTCGTAATTTTTGAGTACGGGTGGCTTCAGAAATGTTTTTAAAAAGTATGTACACTTCAGAGATCTGGTCTTTCTAGGTCCTCACTTTTCTAGTTTTGGCGGTTTCAATGATTTTTTTTAATGAGTGAGTGGACTCACAAATACAAAATATGCAATTTTAATATAATTTTGGTTATAACAACTTCAATAGTAACATATATATAACATAATATATAAAAAACACTTGTATAACAAAAAGACACGCCATGGGCGACACTAACCTTATGGAAACAGCTAATCAAATAATTGGATTCGATATTTTAGGCTTTTTTATCCGAAATTTTGAATGATCTTTAAAATTTAATGTTTATATTTGTAATTTATGCCATCAAATTCCATAATTTCATTTAAAAAATTTTTATCTTTTATTTATTTTTTTTTTAGTTCAAAACTATGATCCAAGTGGGAAAAGAAACGTGAGACGTACAAGAAAGCGATGTGTTTAGAAATCAGAACAGGGCTGAGGCCTACGCCGGCGCCGTGAAGTAGACAACGACGACAACCATCGTGGTGATAACATTCGGCAAATTATGCAAATATCCCAAATCTTAGGCAAAACAAAGTAATAGGTAGGTACATTCTCTCTCATGCAGTTGTCCATCCTGGACCCTCCTTGATAATTAATTTAAATCTTTGATTAACAATTTATTTTATTTTATTTATTTTATTTCGCAATAAATTAACTTTTACAGGGTGCTGAATAAGTTAGCCGAACATAGAAAATTAACATGTAATAACTTATATAATACAAATTCCTCTCTAGCTAATTATTTTAGAGAAAAAATGAAAGACACAAATATAATGCAGAAATATAAACTACGAATGATAAGAGCATTCGATTTCATCTAGATTGTACTGAAAAAGTAAAAAAAATGCTTTTGAAATTGTTAAAACTTTCATTTATCAGACTGGCCATGTAAGTTTCCAGGGTAGGTAATTATTTTTGAAAATTAAAATTAAATTGAATTTATTTCATGGCCAGTCTGATAAATAAAAGTTTTAACAATATCAAAAGCATTTTTAGACTTTTTAAGTAAAATCTAGATGAAATCTATGGCTCTTATCATTTGTAGTTTATATTTCTGCATTATTTTTGTGGCTTTCGTTTTTCCTTTAAAATAATTAGGAAAGCAGGAATTTGCATAAATAAATTTTTACATGTTAATTTCCTATGTTCGACTAACTCATTCAGCACCCGGTATAATATGATCATTGACCCAGTAGCGGATCCAAAGAGGAAGGCCATGTCCCTTTAGAGTTCAAAAAAACATCAATTTTTACACTAAAAGATGTTTAATTTATTAAGATTATTTTTGATATTAGGTACTACAACTTTCAATTTTTTATATTTAATAATTTTTTATTTTGTTACCCCCTCAATTGGCAATTGTTTGGGTCCGCTACTGGATTGATCAAAGTAAAAAATATAGCTGTTGTTGATCGTTACAACTCCAGATGTATGATTTTTCCATCTGATGTTTATATTATAAAAAAAAAATCTGGAAATTACTTTTTTGATCTTTTAACCGAAAGCAAAAAAGCATAATAAAATACTAAATAGTCAAAAATTATTGAAAAATTGAACTACCAGAACATCTGAGCATTAGGAAAACTTGCATGTGCACGGATTTCAGTATCATTAAAAATCGTCAGTTGGTTAAACTGCAATACTACTTCAAACGATAACTCAGTTACAGGGGTTGATTATTATTAGATAAATATAATAGAAAACCAACAACAAAAGTCGAAAGAGTGAAACAGAAAACTAATTATTACCTTAATTTCTAAGATTTATAATTTACCGTGTCACTTATGGCTGTCGAGTAAAAAATAGTTTCGTCTGGCGTCAACACTAAGATTTTTTACCATTTAATTTAAAAATTAAGGTGGGTAAATTTATAGATATCCTAAAATAGTAAAGCAAAGAGAAAGCATTGTTTATTCGCTCCTAGAATAAACGTCATTATTTTTAGAATAATTTCAAAGCTTTGTATTCAAAATATTTTCAAATATTTTAAAAGAAAAAGAAACAAACAAAATCTTTTTTGAAAACCTTTAACATTTTTGAGTTAAAACCATTATGCATAGTATATCTTTTAGATTTTCCTAATAAACACTTTTTGATAAACAAATCAAAAAAATCTTTTGTAGGTACCACGCACAATAATCCGTCTTGAAATAATTACAAAAATGTGTTAATATGAAAGGCATTTAACTTGAAAAACGTCGTGTCAGCTTATAGGATATCTGATCTAAAATTTTAAAATTTGGAATATTTTCTATAGTTTCAAGATCTCGCTTAATCTTTCGGATCTGAAAAAGTCAAAGTATTTTAAAATAGGATAACGCTTCAAATATATATAATAGACAGAATCCAAATGCATTAACGGCGCATAATAATCAAAGCAAAAAACCTTAGAAAGTTTCTAAAATGCAACACCGTTTATTGATGTGAATGATGATTAAGAAAATTTCCTTTTTATAATAATTTTAAGTGCTTTCGTGATTTAGCAATTTTAAAAATAATTTATACATCCAACTT
Source organism: Cantharis flavilabris (assembly GCA_949152465.1). Classification (NCBI taxonomy): domain Eukaryota; kingdom Metazoa; phylum Arthropoda; class Insecta; order Coleoptera; family Cantharidae; genus Cantharis; species Cantharis flavilabris. Next base: position 91,429,422 of record OX424435.1, read on the forward strand.
TGTTTTCTAGCAATAGAAATTACCAAAAGCTATAATTATGTGATGATAAGAAATCCCGACTATTTTTATTCGATTTGCTTCGACTACCTTGTACGTTATAATTTGATGATAAAACAAAAAATGCTTGAAAGAAACTTTTTAATCAATGCTAATCAATTTAGAAACTTTTTTTTTCAAAATTACAATGTAAATGTCAGGAATTTCGATTTTTTCCTGGTCATGATGAAGATGGACTTCCGTCAAAATGTTCCATCTTTTAATTGCAAAAATTTTTTTGACGCATCTGTTCCATCGAGCTCGAGCACGTTTTAGCAGTTATGCCATAAGAAAAACTAGAAAAGCATCTTCATCGACATTTGGGTAGAAAGCAGACCTTTTTTATAGGAATTATGTCTTTCCAATTAAAGCATGCATCGTTTGATAATTGTTAAACCATTCTTGTTTATATAAGCTCTATATTATTATCGCGTTAGCTAAATCTGTGCATTTGAAAACGGACTGCTCCTCTTCTGTCCTCTGCAACAATGGTCCTTTATTCTAATCTTTGGTTACAATAGCATTAAGGTCAAGTAGGCGTGAAGAATTTGGTGTTGAAACGGTAGCGGTTACTACGTACAACATTGCACCTTTGCAACCAGAATTTTGCGCTCCATTATCCTCAAGGGTCGTGACGTTACATCCCGTGCTTTAAATATTTTTACATGAGCATGTGTGCATAGGTCAAGACAATGGGCGGATAATAAATCACCAAAGAAGTTTAAAAGTTTTATGATCTCATTAACTTAATTACGCTTTCGAAAAAGTTGAAGTTTTTAACTCGAACCACCGTAAAAATTTAATGCAAACTCGTTAATCATAATTAGAGTGTCAAAAATAAATTATTTTCTAAAAAATGTAAGTAAATGAAAATTTCGTGGTTAATTAAAAATCGAAACCAAAATCTTGTGAGAGTGTAAATTTCGCAAATTTATGTATTAGTTAAGATAATAGATGGGATATACATCGGGTACTTTTGGGTCCACTAACAAAATTTTATTGTTATGGTAAGACATAAAAATATAATGTTCATGTGTTATGTTGTTGAAAGAGACAAGATGATAATGTATTTTCTTAATGTATAAAAGCATCTAAACCTCAAAGTAGCTAACCACGAACACTAATAGGTAATTAGCCACTGAGTAGCCTAGTGCAAGTCACACTAAATAAGCTCTTGTAATGTTGAGTAAAATCACTTCAAACTTCTCAATTTTTGTCTTTGTCTTCTTTATATTAAGCAACAAAGATGCTCCACGGCGTAAGATCAAACGGAAGGGAATAAAATAACAGAGGACCAGGTGTAGTTTCATTCAGAAGGCAGCAATTTGTGAAATGGAACAAGGCTATTGTTTGAATTTAAAACCTCTTAGTGCAAGAAAATAGTGATTATGTTATTTTGACTTCATCAAAATGGTTCGCCCCATCAATCTTCTCTTAATATAGTTTTATGTTCCTTTACGATACCCCGAATTTTTTATTTTATGATTGTCTGGAGATTAAAATAAAAATTAGAGAGCGTGTAAGTATTATTTATTTGCCAAGTCATCCAGCTAGGTACCCACTAAAATCCGCATTATAATATGGGATATCTTTCAAATTTTGCCATAAATTATAATTATGTCAACAAAGAACAGGATTTTGCTGCGACAAAAATAGAATCATTAAAATTAATTTTATCGACCAAATATTACCAAATATAATTATTAGACATCCACAAGGTTAAATTCAATTCCCTAATGGAAAACTTTGATCTTGTGTTTAGTTTCACGTTCAACAGGTTTGTTTTCTTCTGTTTACAATCCGTCGTAAATGAAAATTACTTCAAGTTTCAAAATTGTGCATTCGCATAATTTCTAATTTTTTCCAAAAAACCAAATATTACTACTTCCCTATTATTTTCATAAACGGCCACACAGGTGTACTTTAATTTTTTTCAACCGAAAGCAGAAAATAACCAGGGTTTTTTGCAATATTAGAATTAATTGCGATTGAAATCTGTTTAACCGCGTGCAACTTTAAAATGCATCAAAATTTACACAGGCGAAAAACCAATCGAAAAACTATAAAATTAGTTTTTTGATATTGAATTATATATAACTCGGCATATAATTAAAATATTAAGCATATCAAAATTATAGCATTTCTAACGTATAATTATAATAGACAGATAACAAATAAAACCAATTAACCTTAAAATGCAAACATATTTTGTATGTACCAGGTATAACTTTTAAAAGACTACAATGATCATTGAATTATAAATATTAAAATTGACAGTTAACAAATAAATTCAATTATATAACTAAAATATAAAGGTATAATGTGCTCGATACAACGCAAATACTGCACTGCTGCAATATTCCTTAAAATAATATAATTAAAAAAAAAAAGAAGTAGCAATAGAGCCGATGGCGTTATTGTTTCTCTTATAAACCCCTTATAAAAAAAGTTTGTTCCTTTAACGTTACCCCAAGTAAGAATAAGGTAGTAGGTAAAAAGTTTTGTTGGAAAAGCTTATGAGTTATACCTCGGTAAATATCAAGTTATTCTAGAAATGTTATGCCTTCTCTCATTTTATTTAATTAATATCATTGGGTAGGGTATGAGTTTGCCTGTTACCGTACTACGCCCGCTGTCGTACACGAAACGATATATAATTAAATAATAGTAAAACTGTAAAACAAAAGTTAAAAAAAATTAAAAATGGCTATTTTTTGCTATCTTTCTATTTTCTTTCTATTCTTTTTCTTCAAGTGCCATACACTATGTATGTATTGGGCAGTGCGTAGACGTAGACGATCACTTGGCTGAAACCAAGAGAATTTAATTAATGGGGTGGTTTCCCGTTGGCTTCTCCATGAATCTCAGATTTATCTTGGCAGATAGATCACCACAGTGTACTCGACGCGACCAGGATTTGAACCGCGGTTGACAAAGTTGACAAACCATTAAGTAATAAGATACGATTCGATGGGTTGGTTTGCAAATTTACATGCTTTGTTCTAGTATATTTGAAATAACAACGGTATTGTAATGGGAACCGTTACAAGACAAAATTTGTTTTAAAAATTTTAATAACACACAATATTGTTTTATTGTTCTGCTGTACAATATTCAAAACCAGACATCCTAATTCAGCGTCTATAGTGTGCTTTTAAAATTATTTTGATTAAACATTAAAATAATAGATCATTTAAAAATAAATAAAGGAAAAGTTGAATTTTGCAAAGGTAAAATAAAAAAATTTGTATTTTATATCAAATCAAATATGAAATTTCTGTTAATCGATCGAAATCCGGCGAGTTGCTCCGATACCTTGGAGGTTTTTGGAAGTTAAAAAACACATTTTTTGTAATATAAATAAAGTCAATTGTTTAAGGGTTTAAAGGGAGAGAGCCGTTCTCCCCAATATCTCCAGCAGTTAATAATATTATAATTCGAAATTATGTTTGCATTCCCAATGAACAATTCTTGTTTCATAAAGGTTCTCAAAATATTACCATCACCTAATCATCAGGTTTACGGAACCTTTATAATACAAAAATATGTCATTGGGTTCCTATAGCAAAAGAAATGTGCTCAGCTAAAAAATGTAAAAATTACAGAAATTTTTAGTAGTAATTTTATATCACCAGTAACCAGCAGTGTGGTACAAAGCGCTTAAATCTACATGTTACGAAGAGGGAAACCGCGGTTTGGTGCTTACCTATGGGCTATGCATCTAGCAAGGGTAAATCAAGAATTTTGCCCTCCCACCCGGGGCTGTTTACTCAAGTATTGCGCGAAAAAGATAGGGGACGCCAAAAAACTAGTTTTTATGCCAAATAATTGATACTTTTCCTGAAAATTTTTCAATTTTTCAACATTTTTACCGATTATTCCACTTTTTCAGTCATTTTTGCCTGTCATCGTCATCGTTATCGGAGTGAAATCTGGTTAATCCGTTCATGCGAGTCACGTCGAGGGCAATACTCCAATTCAACTGCTCCTGCGATAAAACAACAACGGGGGATCTTTGTTCAACCTGGCTTGCTCGAACTTTACACTGAAATTACAAATTACACAAACAAAACACATAATACAGGAAAAACAGTATATTGAAATTAAGACGTTCGACATAAATATGAGTAGACAAAATAATAATAATAATTTGGTTTTAATAAATTCTTACAGTTACACAAATTTTTAACTAATCGCGGCACCGCATCAGAAACAGTTAATCTTAAATGAATTTGATAAATTATGAAATTAATCTGTTTTACGTTAATAAATTAATTTTAATAATACAAAGTGTTGAAAATGAATAAATACTAACAAAATAATAGTTTGTAACTTGAATTTGCGAAGATACAGGGGTCGGTATGATAATTTCGAACACTCCCGGTTCACTTCCAAAAATATCGGCACATCATAAATATCAAGTTAAAATTACTTACAAAAGTTGATGGTTCTTTAGTTGAATGCCAAATTTCGTTAAATGCGGTACATATAAAGTTGTGATGATAACTGGGTATAGAACAAAAATGTAATTGCGGACGATGTTCTTCTGAACTACAAGATGGCAAGACACAGCGTGGTTGTTGTTCCCTATTTTTATATTTCGCACACGGCGAACTAAATAGTATTGGGAATTTTCCACCGGTAAAACGTAACGTAAACTTCAAAAACTAAGGGCCTAATGCGTACAAGCCTATTTTTCCAGCGAAATTACACCACCCGAATTACTTTTATTCGAACTTAATTGATATACTTGAAACTTTGAGTTTTTACATTCCTATCCGCACCTGGCGTTATTTTTTTTGTTTTTAATATTAACAGAACGGAGTCTACTTAGTTGTAAGTTAAGTAAGACTTAATTTAAATTTACAACGACCTACTCAAGTTTATGAGTTTTTGAAGAAATATACAATGACATAAACAAATTTATGAGTTTTTGAAGAAATTTACAATGACCGAGTATTTTAAGAAATTTTACAAAGCTATGAAATTAATTACTTATGTGACAACGAATATACAGGATGGATTAAAGCAAAGTGTCAAAGTTTTAATGGTAATTGTTAAATTTGTCTGATTATCGTATAAATTAAAATTCTCTTTACATATTATTTCCCTCTGTTCGGATGTAAGGTCGGTCACCCGGTATAAAAAATATTGGCAACAGTAGATGATAAGATAAAACAAGTAAAAAATTTCTATTTCGCGAACGTTGTTCATCGGTTGTAAACTCTACGTTTTTTCGTCTCTATCCTTTGAGTTTGACGGTATTTTTGTAACATTTATGCAAGGAACATAAAAGCTAAAACTTTTTATAAAGGATAGCGAGAAAGTATTTTTTAAGCTCCTAGGTGCTAATCTTATAAAGATGAGTATAAGTTTTAATTTTTTAATTTCTAAATTGTAAATCTTATGGATAGTCAGTACATTTCTATGACCTGTAGGTACTGTAAAAATTTAGATTCTAATTTTATTGTCTTTAAAATATTGATTTTGTGGGACCTAGTTTTCTGATGTTACAAAATAAAATGCAATGTAGATTTATCTAGCAACCAAATTATGTCTATCATCAGCTGCGGTTTGTCAAAAGAGGCAAGAGAAGCTTAGCCTCTCCTGCAATTCTGAACTATTAAAGTGGAAAGTAAGGGTTTCAGGGCAAAAAAAATTAAATTTTAGTAGATTATACTTTTTGTACAATTATTAATAAATTAATATAAATAAAAGTATCTAATGTTAAAATTTTAATCCTAGAAAACTTACTAGATATTATGTAAAACAAACTAAATTTGCTAACTGAATTACAATTGACGCTTTCTGATATGCATCTTATTTTTTAGGCTTTCCGTGTTTGATTGTCTTCATACTATTTTTTATTTTATTTTTTAAAGAAGCAAAATAATGTAAATAACGCAATTTGATCAAATTTTTGATTTTGATCAAATTTTTCTTACAATATAGTACTATAGATATTAGATATAGATAAGATATACTGCGTCGACAGGTAGCATATACCTTCGGTTAATCATACAATTGATATTTTTGGAAATGGTAATTCTAATTTTATTTTTTATCGTTTATATCCAGCTTTCCACTCGCAAATAATATTAATCTATAGTACTTTATATACAATAAATTAAATCAAGTAGTATAGCAGATACATACCCATACTCCGTCTTATTATTTATGTATAAAGGCACCGACATATACACTTCTATCTTATCTTCTATATTGTACGAGGTTAAATCGATACATCAAAGTTTGCAGAATGCCGCTTTTATCAGTTATCTATCAACTTGACAAAATGTCAAGTGTGTATAATATCGTATGCTATGATTTTTTAAATTAAATATTTTTTACTTTTTATAATAGTCAACTTCACTCGCTTGTATGTAAGAATTGATATTTTCAGTTTTCGATATAGCAATATTTTATTGCTAACTATATAGACATGTTTTTTATGTAGATACGTTCGAGTCTAGACTGAGATTTTTACATGAGAAGATAACACATATACATGTCGTAAACGTAAATTTCACTAAAAGATGTTCCTGACATGATGGTGACAGCAGGACACAAAATACTTCAACAAGGGTGTACTTCAAGTGGAGCAGAATATTGGTTTAGGTGTTGCGATGACCGGAAGTCGGGGTAGACTTCACCACAGGCGCCTGCCATAGCGTCGCCGTGATACAAAAAATTTCAGCGAAAATTACCTATGGGTAGATATAGGTATAGCAATATTTAAAAAAAATAAATTTTATTAATTATATAAAATTATAATATTATGTGAACAGGAGAGAAGCCATGAAGGATGCCTGAGGAACATTTTAAATATATATTATTAATCATTCCAATTTCCAATAAGTTAGATAATTTAAAAAAAAATTTTAATTGAATAATAATTCCATTAAGTACAATAATTATTATTATTATTGAAAACTATAATGACTAATTATAAGTTTAAAGTGTTTGTGAAAACATAATATTATCGAAACTCAAATAAATATAGAATTTTTTTGATAAAATTTATCTTGATAAATAATATTGCTGCAAGTGTTAAACAGAGAGTTTTTGCAATTGTGCAAATATAGGAAAAAATAATATTATTTTTGAAAGTTAAATACCTAAATGATTTTCTCTCTTTTAGTTGTATAAATTTTAGTTGTATAAACACAAAAGCTGATATAAATGAATAAAAGGTTATGGGTATTACATATACTTACTTGGATACTTAGGTATATGTAGGTAATTGAGCAAAGTGGTCAATAAACACAAACAATTGGTTTTGGGCACTTCGAAGGTTTTATTAACTTATTGTCTAGAGCAGAAAAATAAATAGAAATAATAAACAAGTTCTAGTGGAGTGCTAACCTTGCTATAGATATCATATCAAAAAATTAATGACTTTTTTGCATTTAAATATGATGCTTTTTTATAGTTTTTGCTTTTCAAAAGTTGTGCCAACCTTATAAAAATGAAAAATTCTTCATTGTTAAAAAACAAATCAGTTTTTTACTAGGAAGGCGGTGCCATGTTTTTTTTCAGAAAATATTCAACAGTTGCGCATAAATTATTTTGAAAACATTTCATTTGGAAGAAAAGTAAATATCTTATTTATTAGTAGAATTTAAAACATAATTTCAACATTTCCTATTGCTGATTAAAATTGTTATACGATAAATAAAATTAAATTAATCTAAAGTACGGATTTTAAAATATTCGTTAGTTTTTTAATTTAATTTTTTTTTGAGCCTTAAATATTTGTTTGTAAATAATTTGATATTACAGAAAATGTAATCATAAAGAATGTAAATTTAAATTTAATTTCCCAGGATCACAGGGAATTTCGCCTATTAATTTTAGCAAATATATAGGTATGTAACTACCTAATATACAATATACATTCATATTGCTGTATCGCAATGTTTGCGGTTATCCTACAGTAAATGAACACTGTAAATATAAAATACATATTTTACAAAACTTCAAAGTAAAATGTATAAGTATAATAATGTAATAAAATCAGTGCCGAATTTATTATTAGATTCACTATATTATATTGTGAAATATAGTTATATTTTGGAAACAGATGAATATAGATAATTACATTTACTGGATACTGTACCGGTACGATACCGAATTGCGGTATTGCACCGATACTGCTCGAACACGAAAACAAAATGTTTGTTAAAATCGCAATTGCATATAAATCCGTACCCGCCCGATAAGATTAAGGATATCTATACAGGATATCTGTATAAAATCATTATCGGCCACTCATATGTATACCTTAACCGGTATTATTTGCTTTGTTTCTAAACTTTGATTTAGAGATTAACAAACAAAATTCACAGCAGTTGAAAAAATTTATTTTGTTTTTCTAAACACTTGAAAACAATCGAAAATATGACACTTATAGATAATAATCAATTTTATTATAATTTAAAAAAAATTATATATAGTAAATACTCTCCGTAACCAGATATGGCAATTGTTTACAGTTTTAAATTTAACTTAGGATCCTTTTTGTAAATATGTATTACCATAGAAGCTTGAAAAAACCAGTAGTCGGGAACTTCTTGCTTACAAGGTTAAAATTATATGTACAGAAAAGAAGGCAAGTAATTCTTGACACCAAAACCCCACCAAGTCTTTGTTATTGATTACCTGCCAACCATTTTGTGTTACCCAGAGCTTTACCGTCAAAAGGATCTGCCAATGGTAGCTTAGAGCTTTTGGGAATAGAAGGCGTGGTATTTTGGTGGGGGAACAAAAAATTATCGTTTTACCGAATGTAGCCGAGCTTTGCTAACTCTACGATCAGTTGTTCGTTGTTGTTGGTGAATGATGGATGTATAAAAAATATGTGTTCAACTTTTAAACGCATTTCATTTTGATAAACACAGTTTCCAGTGCTCCCACATATTTTTTCATACGGAAGCAAGTGAAGAAGTTTTAGTTATAAAATCTTTGTGTTTGACTTATCGAAGCCATCATCATCATCTCGCAGCCTTATACTACCCAATGAAATTTTGAAAACAGGAAAATAGTTCTGCCGTGTTAACTCAAATATACTTACAAGTGCGAATCATCTATCAAGTTTTTTTTATGAACTGTTAAGACCGTCACGCCATTTGTGGTTTAGTGGATCAAAATAAGTGTTTTTTATTGTGAACTGTTTAAATTCGGCAGCTCGTATGGTGATGTCAGAGCAGGGCGGCATTGCCATGCATCAACTCCCTATGCATCATAGAGGGCTGGTGCAACCAAGTCTGATAATGAATCCTCATCCTCTAAACGATACTTGCTCGTTGGATACACCTAACAGTAAGTCACTATTGTAGATTAGCTCATTTCATCTCTAAAAATATATCACAAACTCAATGATATAGCTAATTTACACGATATTATCGATAGTCGTGCAGACAAATCTGGCCTATAGTCACAAAGAATTGAATGAACTAAAGAAAAGTCAATGTCCAAAATGATGGAAAAAATATCTTGTTTAGCATGACATTGAACTTTGTATCATTTGGTATGCTGGAAATTTAATTTAGATATTGAAATCAGTAATCATATAATTGCACCTATCTTGTCGTTTAACATATTATCATTATGGTCCCCAAAGATTCAAAGTGTCTAAATATAACAATGAACAGACAAAATAACAAGGGTTATAAACATTATATCGTGTAACAAAACATTGATAATGTTATGTTTTTGAAATACGTCAGATAAATTCCATTTCCTGTTAATTACCCTGTTTTCATTAATAGTGCGCTTATCGTTTCACAATTATAATAAAAAAAAATTAGTTTGAATGAAAATTTTCTTCTGTTATATTTCCAATTTCAAACTACATATTTCATCTTTTCTCCAAAACAGGAAATCATTATCACCTTTTCATCATTTGATTCGTTTAACGAAAAAAATATTTTATTTTTTTTTGCCTGTTATAATTCATAGAAACTTTTTAGTTTTTGTTATATTTCCTTATAAAGAATAATTTAACAATAGCTATTTTTTACTTTGATGAAAAATGAAGAACTACCTGTACTTACGCCTTTATCCAACAATAAAGATGACTTCATTGCTACAAATCTCGAATTATAAAATGCTTGATATATTACAACCGGCGGATATTCACAATAGATTCTTTTTGTTACAATATACTAAGTAATAAAAGTTTTAACACTTAATACTTTGGTATACAAACTTTCTTTTATTATATTCTAACTGCTTTATTCTCTAAAAATATTTATTATTATTATTATTTCAAATATTTCTAAAAAAAAACAAAGTGCAATATACCTACAATACAGCTTATTTACTGCCGGACCAATGGGCAATATACCTATAATATATTATTATTATTGTGTATTACGGTCGCGATATTCTTTTGTTTTTAAACAAAATTTTTAACTATTGTAATTGATGAGTATTAGGGACGAACTCCGACGCGGTTAATCATTCATTTGATTTAAAAATATAGAAAGAAGTACCTATTGTAAGTTAAAAATCCAATATAGGTGAAATTTAATCTTAAAAGTCGACTGATTTAACTGCAAGAGTTAGTTACCCATAGATCTATATAATATTATTTATTTGTGCCGGTTACCCTCTTAATATCATTTTTTCTATTATTATTATTATTTGTAAGTTATTTTGTAATGAAATATAGTTCGACGTGAAGAATGACAGAGTCAGGTTCCTCGATTATATTTTGAATTAATACAAAAATATTTTGGCGGTAGTTCAGATTCCACGTTAAACTGTAAATATCATTAGCTGTATTATCAACTTCACGGTTTATTAAGTGTATAGTAATAGCTCAAATAGTTGAGGTTTTTTTACTAACTGAAGTTTGTGGGCTAAATTACCATTACCCCAAAAAATCTATAAAGAAGACACAGCATCTCCGAGTTGAAGCTCCCACATAAAATTCGTTCAAAGCTTAAGTATTAAACCCACACAGGGAAATTTATAATATATTATGGCTCTCTACCTTTATTTATGGCTAATCCCTAGAGCTACTTTCCCAACAGTTATTCGTCAGTTGCAATATTGCCATGGCAACCTAAAACATTGCAATAATGATTATATCATTTTTGCCATTTAGAAAATTATCCATTTTGGTAAACTAGGACTTGCGAGCAGCAAATTACAGTAAAAAAATAAAAAAAATATTTAAAAAATATAATACATTTACCTATAGAAAGTAAGGGAAATATTATGGGTAAATTTGCTCTAAACCGAGTTTTTTGTTGTTATAACAAAAAATGTGAGTTGAAACAGCTAGGTTTTTTAATAAAATAAATTTTTTTGTCGAGTACCTACCCTTTTAAAAAAGCAAAACAATGTTAAAAATTTTTATACCAAAATGCTAAAATAATATAATTTTTTAGAAAAAATTGCTGAAACTTGAGAAAAAATACAAAATCTTTTTGCGATTTTAGCTGCAAGTAGTCTGGAGTAGATTTAGAAATACATATTGTCATGGAAATAAATAGACAATTAAATGAAAATCTAGGAGGGGAAAAATTAAAAGATCGAGGGAGTCAGTAAGTTTTAAGAGATGACAGGTGTAATTTAAATATGAATTGGGATATATTTTTTTGAAGTAAACTTTGTAAAAAAAATATAATAATTAGAGTATTGTAAATATAAAACTGTTACATTGAATTGAATGATAAAAGAGGTGAAGAAAAATAGATGACAATATTGGTCGTGGGTTCGAGCCCCACGTTGGGCGCCAATTTTTTTATTTAATTGTCAATTTTTTTCAAAAACAATATATACTAAATTAATAGCATTAGGGACTCTCACCAAGTTTTCATTAAAAAAATGTTAATTCTATAAATCTTAAATTAACTTCAATTAAACCTGAATCTTTTAGGCATCATACATGTTGATCATTCCAATGAATAATTTTTGTTTTATAAAGATTTTATAAACGTATAATTAGGTGATGGTAATATTTCTAGAACCTTTATAAAACCAAAATTGTTTCCAAAAAATAAAAATAATATAAATATAATATTTTTTAATTTTAAATTTTTTCTTCGTTTTCTTATTAGTGGCTGATTTTTATCAACATTGTTTTATTTTAATTATTTTACATTTAAGATAGCTTGCTAGGTTTGCCCGCTTTGAAATCATGCATAGTGAAGGCTATCAATAGAATATTACGGAAATGTCATGGAATATTGCAGCACTTGACTTGACTCTTTCAATTCATGCTGAATATCCACACGAACTTGTCTAACATATAATGTAATATCTTCTTTTGAACACAATTACTGGATTACTGATTATTCAAAGATTTGTGTATATGTTCTTGTTCTGTGATCAATTCTATTAAATATGAGTTTTTTACTTTTCCAGAACAAATAGGTGCTTTCTAGTATATTATATCAGACTTAATTGTATGGAAGTGAAAGATTCCGATTTAATAAAATCAATCACAGAACATGCACATAAATCGATGGGCTCTGAAACCGGGGGGTTTGGGGGGTATGGAATACCCCCCAATATACTTTTAATACCTGATTGTGTTCAAGCAAAAAACCTTTGTCATGGTAGATAACGATCCACTTTACACCAGGAATTGAAAGAGTAAAGAAGGTATTAATTAAAGTTTTGAAATATAAGGAGAATAAACTACACTGTAACCCGCGCCGACGCTGGGGTAGAGCGAGAGGAGCGGTCGCTCTAGGCGCCAAGGTGGGCAAGAGGTGCCAAAATATCAAATGCGAAAACAATTAATTAACAAAAATAAAATTTTTATGGATAATTTAATTTAAATTCAATAAATGTTGGTTTACGAAAAAGTTGGTAATTATTATTTATTTAAGTTAAACTGAAATACAATTTATGTGATGTGAAAGAAGAAAGAGCGCCGAAAAACAATCTCGTTCTAATACCCTGATCAAGGGCTAGGGTCGGCACTGCTGTGACCCCACGTTTCTAGTCATTGCCATTTCCTATATACGATCCTTAGATCCTTGATATGCAAAAGACTATAATTTTATTAAAAACTAAAAACAAAAAAGGGTTTAATTTAGGTACCTACCGGCTGTATGAGCTATACTTTACCTTACTTTGATCAAAACTTCTATTGAAAATTACGCAGTGATTGTTTTAATTTTGTTAACTAATGGAGACTAACGAACTTCTAAATTGTTTTTGCATTTTTGATCCCCTAACGTAGTTGACCGGTGCTGTTAATTACCATAATTATAAATAATTATTTCTCGATAATTATAATTAAAAGAAATTTGTTATTATAATTATTGTATAAGTTTCTTATCTATACGACTGATTCGAGTAAATGAAAACCATATATAAGCAATTAAATTTTTATAATTTTTATGGTAAAGATGAAAATCAGCACTGAGTGATCTTCACGTTTTATTCCTAGCTTTTATTTTTTTATAAAAGTTGTATCTTGGGTACAATAAAGTAGATATAGGTATATTATTATTATTATGAGAGTTATATTATATTATCTAAACCAGGGCTGGCCAACTTCATTGTATATACGATCGACTTTGTTTCTTAAAATTTTTTCGCGATCTACCTATTAAAATCTTAATTATAATAATATAATGTTTATATTATATTGACATATCAGGGCTCTCACTAAATTTTCCAAATCAAATTCCCTCGCTTTTACAGGTTTTCCCTAACAAAGAATAAAACATTTACCTGACATTTCGATAAATCGGAAGATAAAAATATTAAAAAAATCTTCATTTTAATTTAATTTAATTAAATTTTTTTTAAATAAAAAAATTTTAGTTAAATTGTTTTTCCTGACTGATAATTTAATTTCCCGGACTTGGCACTAAAAGTGAGAAATTCCCCGACTTTTTCCTGACAAAATTAGGAAAATTTTAAATTCTTTTACTTTTCCAGACGAGTGGGAACCATGCATATAAATAATACTCGAATGGTATTCATTAAGATAAAAGTAGATAAAGAAACATATTTTCTTAGGTTATTACGAGGAGGAGGAAAGCACAGTCCCAATACACCAGATTTTTTTTATGACATTTTCTTGGATTTCTGTAGATTTCCCCGGATTTTCTAAAATTTCCCCAGATTTCCTAAATATCCTAAAAAAATATTTCTATATGACAAGTCGTGCAATAAGTCACATGAGAAATCTCATAGTGTAAACCAGCTTTTCGAGAATAATTTTAATACATAAAAGCTCTTTGGAACTCCTTGTGGTTTAATATTTTTGAAATAATTCTTTTTGGGCATTTCATAATATAAGGTAGGAATCTCCAGTCTTTACTAATCCAATGATATTCGGTAATCAATGCATCTTACCCAATCATCATTCGATTTTTTGACTTATCTTCAATGTAGTTTTTTCCGCATCCTACACATTTATTTTTGTCTCAATTTATTTCTTCATCACTATCATCTTGAAAGACTGGTGTCTCATCTCCTGATGATGATGATGATGATGACACATACATTTTAGATTTTTTTTTCTTTTTTTGTTGTAGAAATTTAATTTACATTAGAAAAGTTAGTTTCGTCTTTACCTGAATTTTTCGGTTCAACTATCCCGAATTTACGGTACAGATGGACCACTGGCTTATTTTATTTCTCTACTATAAATGACGCAATTTAATGTTATGTTTATTTAGAACACAATATTTCTTACCTCTTAAATACTAGAAATAATAAAAAAAGTCAAACTTAAAAACTAAAATTTTACAAAATACGATTACACACTAAAATTTCTGAATATCCTGATCTGAAAATCTCTAATTATCGCTTTTAAACATTCAATTTAGTAATCACTAAGATTACATCACGTGATTGGCGTAATCTACAATCTAGTTTAGAATATAGACAACTGGTTCATCTCAACCGCCGGTTCGTCTCTCCCGGAATTACCCTAATGATTTTCAAGGTACAAATAAAAAAAAAATCTGCTATACGACGTTTAAATGCGAAAATATTCCAATGAGCGGCTAGCGACAGCCTGTTTTTCATATATGTAGCTGATCTGATACAATACGTGATGTAGGGTTAAGTAATTAAATATAATTTAAGTGAACTACAACAGCATTACAAATTATTATTATTATTATAAATTAATAATATACACTGTTAAAAATTTATGCAAAATTACAATGATTTTTATTGTAAAATTTACGTTGAAAATCTATGTAAATAAAAAATAATTACGGTAAAAATAATAGCACAATGTAAATTTACTGATTTAGATAATGTAAAATTAATTTTTGTTCTGTAAATTTACAAAAATTTTGTGAAATCACAATGATACAACTAGTATTTTTACAGTTCCCGTATGAATACATATTAGTTGGGTATGTAAAATTACATACTTATGTATATTTACATAGATTATCATAGGTCACAAAGTTGCCAATGATTTTCTATGTAAATTTACATAAAAAATTTTTTACAGTGTAGAAATGTACTAATTTATTATAATGCAGTTCTGTTTTTAGCAAATAAGTAATTACAAAACTTGGTTATTGCATAAATTCCATTAAATATAATTACATATTATTATCTCATAAATATATGACTACGTGAAAACACAATTGAGACGATAAAACTTCATTATTTCATAACAAAACATTGAAATGACAAGTTTATCGATTTTTCCACATGAAATATTGTTTTGGGACGCGGAAAAATTATTTCCAAAAGTACCCATCATACGTTTGATGGCTACTGAAAACACTGAAAACTGAAAGAAATTCAGAAGTCAGTAAAAGAACTGTGATTACTTTATTACTGCTAACATCAAGTATATCAATTTGAAGGTTATGTACCTATCAGTTTCTGTATTAAGTAATAATATAAAATACATTAGTTTGTTTTATTTCGTTTTTCTTGAAGTTATAGAACTTCTAATGGATATGTTTTTTTCAAAAGCAATTCCGTACTATCCAATATAGATAAAGCCGACAGTAACGTTTGCGCCGAAACAGTTGGACTATAAAAGTTGTGTATGCAACTGACAAAGTTTCGAAATAAAAATTTTAGCTCTGAATCACGCGCGCACCAAAAGTTCCAATTGATCGAATATAACAGTACATTATATACAAATACATCACCTATAAAAGTTGGATACCTATACCTAAATTCACAAAGGCAAACATCTCTCTCAATAAATTCCGCGGCACGTCTCACACGGCTAATGTAATCACCTGTCATTTCTCAAACCTGGCGGAACTTTGAACTCTATGTATAATATATTTTACTGAACTCGTTTTTATTACATTTTTTATCAGTAAGAATTTGATAATTGTATATTTAATTGGCTTCTTTAGTGACATTAATATATCTTACACTTTCAAATTAATATTTGCAGACTTGAATTGTGACCGCGTAACATTATTTTGCGACCAGTTCCTGTCATCGTCGCTTGAAAAATCATATCATCCCAAATAATATTAATATCACTTTCGTTTCAAGTGTTCGGTAAGAACATAAATCTCGATTTCGAGTGATTCAAATTCTCGAAGAAGTGTCGTGAGAATTAGATAATCCCAGAGCACTTGTGATGTGGTATAATTGAAACGATTGTCAAAATCGGGGCAATTGCGGACAAATTTAAATTTTTGTTTAGAAACTAAAGGTGTTTAAGGTTACGGTAGTTGTAGTTAGGTGGATGTCTATTTGACACGCATAATCCGGTCTTGGACAGGATCAGCATTGGGCTATATAATCCGGCATTCCGAACCTGATGGTCGGCGCCTTTCTTATCACCTTTATACAACCCGTCTGCAAGCCAGAATACCTTGCAGAACTGTTACTATAGAAGATATCTGTCCGATTTTATGAACACCAGAACTAAAGATAAAAAGACATTTCCTTTTTTCATATTCAAATTAATTTTATTATGCAATTTGTTTTATTACACCTCCTCGCTTTTGTATATCGTAGGCTTATTGTACAAGACCATTGACATCAAGATCCATTGAGAAGGAAATCCAACTTAAAATTATTCATATTTTATTATACTTACCATAGAAGAGAAAGAGAATCGGGTGGGAGTTGCTAATGCCGATAAAAAGTTGTATTTTTTACACAATTTTCAACTTTTTCATTTTTCGGTTAGAAGCCACGACTGACTATTTTTTAATTCAATTTATTTTTATATTTATAGTTTTATTTTAGCAGTAATTTTCGCATTCTTGTGTGGCTGTGTAATTTTATAACATGCAACCAGATCAGAGAGCCTCGTTCGTTTGACTATCGGCTTGTTAATCTTTATAATTACGAGCTTCTCTTATCGGCGGGACTTGCCTTTCTGTTCAAACTAACCAACTTTACTGCTTTTAAACGCCACATTTGCATACACAATTGCAAATTATTAAAATCACAAATGTCAACAAAACACATAAGCCGACATAAGAGTTGTCATTTTTGTTACACACTCTTCGTATTAATTACCATATATTTATAAACACATCACACAATTATTGATTATTTTTAAATTCTTCTTCCCAAGACCTGTTTACTTCTTCAACTCCAACAGCTTATGAACGATAAAATATGTTAATGATTTGGTTTTGACAAATCCACATTTTGAGAAACACTGGCCTAGAAATAATATTTACCTAACGGGTTCCCTAAACTTGCTGGACCATAAATTTTATTCCGACAAATTTCTACTACCGATAAGACAAAATATATTTATCCAAAACAAAATGTTGCATATTCTACCTTTTTTTTTCTTATTCTTAGAAACCCAACAAAAAACTGCTTTAGTCTTATTCGGATAATTTTTAAACCTGGTACCTTAGGGTCAGCAGTTGATCGGTCGACTTACTAGGTCAATAACAGTCTTATTTCAATCCAGAGTAAGTAATATTCCTTGGTAAATCAGAGCCAAATGATGTTTAAAAGAAAAACTGTTATAACGAACAATCGAGAGCTTAATCAATTTGATTGTGAACACAGGTTCACAACCAGTTTTACATTCATACTTTGAGTATTCCAAAGGTATTTAAATACAATGAATATTAGTCCATCATCAAAGAATATTTAGATAATCAAACGAAAAATTTTTTTAATTTTGCAAATGACTTTTGATTCAACTTCGATAAATCTATGAGAACTGCTTATTCCATCTACTGATGTTTTAAAAATTTTAGTTTAGTAAGTTTCTTCATTCGTCTGGGATTTTTTTTTTCAGTTAGGGAAACAAATTAGTAATTTAAAAAAAATATATAATTTTAAAATAAACTTTTTTTTAAATGAATTTTTTTGAATTTTAAAGTTAAAATGTTTATGTCAGGGAAAATTTTTATTCTTTGTCAGGGAAAACCTGGAAAAGTCAGAGAATTTTATATATAAAATTCAGTGGAAACCCTGTTTTTGCTATAAAACCCTATCTTCTCCGGATTTGAAATTAGCAACTATATAGTGAGTGCATATAATACATGTGTGGGTATTTTAATTAGAAGAGGAAGTAAGTGATACATTAATTAATTAATAATGGTAAATAATCACCTACTTCACATCATGCACTGAACCAGTAAAATAGTAATTTATTCGGTCTTCTACAATATGTTATAAAAAATACTATTCAAAATCAGCAATTAAGAGTAATTGTGTATTTAAAATTGAGTTATGATTTTATATTCTGTTTTGGAAGGGCGGCGTACCATGACCCTCTCCATAGCAGCCGCCACTGCCTGCATGAGTATAATGCAAACTTCAATTTCATTGTGTGTTGAAGAACGTGTATAAAGCCACCATCCCTGCTTTCTCAAAATTAAAAATCAAATAATTAATAATATTGTGCAAATCATGTGCTAACTATGTGTTCTTTTAAAAAAACATGTGCACTTTTTGTTTAAGAATTATAGCGATTTTATTGGTGGGGATGCTAGCTTTATATAAACTCAGCACCACCACTTTTCGTAACTCGGCTACCCTTAATGCTACAAAATAAATAAGCATATCGAAATGATGTGCAAATTATGTGCTAATTTTGTGTTCATTTAAAAAAACCTGTGCACTGAATAGTCAGTACCACTAATAAATCTTGGCTACTATGCAACCAAGTATCAGTCTTGGTTTTCCCTCTGTCTGTATTTCATTAAATAATGATGTCGTTTGTGTCGCTGCTTGTTGCAACCGCTACACATATTTTTCACTATTTTGTTTATATTTCACAAATAACTGCCTTTATCTGAGAGATATGAGATATCTTTTCTCCATACCTCCCAGACCTCATGATTTACTCCCACTATTTTGTGTCTTTAAAACATAAATTCAAGATTTAGAAGCCACACAATATTTTGTGCGGACCAAAGCTGTGAACCCCGAAAAGAAATGGCTGCCTGCTGAACACAGAAGTAATTTTATTTTTGTACTCCCCGTGAGTAGAAGTCTGTTAATCGATAATAGAAATCTAGCTTTATTATGGTTAGTTTACGTTTAGCTTCAAGTTAAACGAAGATTTTTGATATCAGAGGTCTAGCGGTTGCGAACAGCATTGGTGCATAGCATATATTTACTGATCTAAATCTAGATAACAACGAGAGTGCACACACGCAGGAATGACACCTTGGTAACACAAGTTACTAAGAGATTTATTATTCGGGAATAAACAAAGAGTTTCTACAACCATTCACCGAGACAACACGTATTTTCGTTCATCACTTATTGTATCCAATTATTATTTCATGTAACAACCTTTGGTAAACCAACAAAAACAAAATTATTATTGTAATAAATTATAAAAGATTTATTAAGTGAATTATCTAAGAAGTTTCCAATCACAAGCAAAAGCAAGTTACGACTAGCTATGGCAACTTAATATCGTTATACCTAGCCCGTACAGAGGTTAAACTTATTAATTTTTACAATTTCAAATATTGGTTGAGTTTCAATGTAGCCAGTGGTGGATTTACTAACAGGCTGAGTAGGCTGAAGTTACAATTTAAATTTAGTAAATTTTACTAAATTTTTTTATGAATCATAAACTTGCAAAACTTTTAAAAACGCAAAGGTTAGGAATAATCCGGGGGGTCTGGGGGGCATGAAATGCCCTCCAGTGCATTATTTGCTCTTTCTTCACGGGTTGCTCAGTTATCAACGTTTCGAGATATTTGCCATCGAGACCCCCGGATTGACACCTTTATTTTATGGTATTAAGGGGCAACCCAGGGCCGATTTATCCATTAGGCAAGCAAGGCAGCTGCCTAGGGCGGCAAAAATTCTAATAAAAAATGTAATATAGATAAAAATTCAAGTAAATTTTTAACTCTCAGAGTTAACATTTTTTTGCTAATAAATATATGCTGTAACAATAATTTCAATTTTTTATTATAAGGGGAGGCAAAAAAAGTATGCCTAGGGTACTCACATGCCTTAACGCGGCCCCGGGCAACCTACATAAACACATAAAACGTTCCAGTTCTTGGAACTTTTAGAAAATAAGATATTCGGAAATAATCTTAGAAAATCTTAAATTACTCTGGAGGGCATTCCATGCCCCATATTTTTAAAAATCCCAGTTTTTTACTTTAAATGCTAAAATCTTTTATTACAGGCAGAGCAGGTTGAAGCCTAGGGCGGCAGATTTTAGAGGGCAACAAATATTACAATTTAAATTTAATAAATTTTACTAATTTTTTTCTATTAATCATTGCTACAATTTGAAAAACAAGGGTATCGAATTTCAGAGATCAGTAGGGGCGACAAAAATTGAATAGCCTACTGGCGGCAAATTTGCAAATCCGCCACTGAATGTAGCTATTTTCAAACCGGGGGGTCTGGGGGGTATGGAATACCCTCCAGTACATCATTTACTCTTTGTTCTTGCACTAAAACTTAGAAGTTACTCAGTAGCCCATGCTGGGATTAAAACCTAAAAACATGAAGAAAAAATTTGAAGTTAGTTTATATGACCTCTGGTCTTTAATAATTACCGGTTTAATCGGCTTATAAAGTTATTTTAGCAATTATAAATTAAAATAAGCATATAAATAAAAATGTAACTATCAACTTTTTATATCAGCGGTCACAAAATCGAAAAAAAAAAACAAATCGTATAACAAAATGAGTTGATTTAAAGGGTAGTTTCTACATTACAGACATTAGCATATACATATACATATATAGAGATTAGCAACGCTGCCACTATAAACTGCCCTTGCATGGCATCTAAGGGCAGTTATTATATTAGCAAATCTGCAATTTTCCCCTTATCCCCCAACTTAATAATTTTGATAATTTAGATAATTTTGATAATTTAGGATAATTTTGATTTCTGTGGTTCTATTAATATTATTTAATAATGAAATGAGTCGGGTATATCCAAAACCGGACAAGTCACATTTTACTAAAATCAATCTGAGATATACGTTTTGTTGCTTGGCCTGTTCTATCATTTAAATAAAAGTTTTTGGTAATAAAACAAAGAATCCTGCTTAAAATAAGGGTTGAAAACTGACATTTGTATCAAATATAATGGTGAACAATATTCTTTTATGCGTTTATCTCAAATTCACGCTAAGTGACATGTCCAGTTTTGCATATACCCCCCTCAAATACTAAGTTGAGTATATAATCTGAATGCTAAGCTATTATGCCTAAGTTATTTCACTTTCACTATAGTTTTTCATAGTGTTAGTGACAATATGTGAAAATAGTCAATTGACATGAACTTCATTGGTTGAAAGCCAAATTTTTTTATTTAATTTACGAATTGTAAATTATTTCATTTTAAATTTTGTTAGAATGTTACTCCCATAGTGAAAAAAGGAATGTTGTTTATAGAAAATTGTTTGGTCGTGTGATTTCCACCATTCCAACTAAGGTTTTCATTGACTTTCAGAGTAAATAGTCGGATTTGTCGCTGATATCCGCAGTCGTGTGACTAATATTAAGCTGGATCATTGTTAGATATTATAATGAAAATAAAACATAAATTAAAGCAATAATTTAAATATTAATTTTTGGAAAATTCCAAATCAAAAATTATTTGGCTCTTTGAATCGAAATCTATTGTTGGAATCTAAGGATATCGAAGCATATCTACCATATTTCGTTATGGGAATCCCCGGTGGTGACTTGCTTAAATTATCGAATAAAATCATCTTGATTGTTGCTTTAAAAAACTTTCTCATTGAGATTTTTATTTGGTTGGCTTAATTATTTCGTTGTAGCATGCAATACCTAACTCACGTGTTACGAAATTTTACGGAAGGCGCTATTAATGAGGTTCAAAATTAAGGATTAAATTAAGTTTTAAAATAACAATCTTACGGTTACGCTTACTTAACCATAAAATTTTTACAAGTTACATTTTAAACGTTCTTATGGTATTAACATTTTTTCATATTTAATTTTGATTATCTTAAGATATAAATTTATGCGTAACATAATCTATTATTTAAATTAAGCTTGAAATTTATGTGATTTCAAGTGTAAATTTAATTGCACTACAAAAAGTATATCATACTACTGCATCGGGTAATCTGTAAATCTTTGTGTGTACACTGACAAAAAACACGATCACTTGAAGTTCCGTGTTTTTAATTAGGTGGGATTTTTTCTGAACTCTCCTCGTATATAGAAACTTATCTTTAAGATTGGAATGTAATAAATTAAATAATTATTCACAAAATCTAAATAATTATTCACAAAATCAGCCTAACTACTTTATCTTGCATGCCTATCTACTGATCGAGTCGTTCAATAATAATTCAGAATTTTTTGTTAAAATTTATTGTTCTGTTTTGATTAGCCCAAAGAATCGGAAACGCTTTTGGTCAAAGCAACAAGTTTTGTGCAATTTTCGGTTGATTACGAAAATCGTTTTATGGTAGCTCAATAAAACTGTTTTGCTTTCTCTTCATTTGTACCCACATCATATCAATTTCGAGTTTCCGAGATTATTTACTACTATGAGCCTAGTAATGGTTGGATTATTTCATTCATTGGGAAAAATTTTGTAATAAAGAGAACCAGAGGAACCGGTGTTCGTTCTTCTAGGGTGATTTATTAGGGTCGTCTATGGCGCTAGTGTCGTCGGAAGAAGACAACACCAGAGGCGCCGGCGTTTACAACTTAGCTGAGACAGTCCTTAATCTTATCCGATTTTAAGGCTCACCGTTTCCACTTGAAAGTATCGAAGTCTGAGTTTTAGAACAAGGATTAAAAATAACCGCTACGGATTGTTTATCTTCAACATTTTTTCGAATAAAGGAAGTTTCTAAAATACAATATTAGTCATAGAAAAGTTTTTAAATCCAATCCAGGTTGATTACACAACAATTTATATAAGAAAGTAAAGTAATAAAGTTTTCAACAAATTAAAATCTTATGCAAGATTTTACGATTTAATATCGTAAAGTTTACCTACTGATCTCATTAATTATTATTATTTAAGAGGATGATTTGTTTATTTATATTATAAATATTAATTAACTTTTCGGTTATATAACATAGCTATACCAAAAATTTGAAAAAAAATTAATTATTACAACCTCATAGACGTACACGGTAAAAAAATTAATGTGGGCCGGAGGGAATTAGCCTGATAATTAATTATTCATATTAATTTTTTTTTTATAATATTCAAGTTTTAAGCTAAATATCAAAAACAAGAACCCGTTGATGTGCTACCGCTAATTGTCGTCACCTACGGCTTATCTCAAAAGCCGGGTCTTACAAATTTCTTCTAAAATTTTATAACTCTAATAACTTAAATAATTA
The DNA here is from genome assembly GCA_949152465.1 of Cantharis flavilabris. Taxonomy (NCBI): domain Eukaryota; kingdom Metazoa; phylum Arthropoda; class Insecta; order Coleoptera; family Cantharidae; genus Cantharis; species Cantharis flavilabris. The sequence goes on from OX424435.1 coordinate 91,453,188, forward strand.
GGCACATGGTAACTATAAAATTAAAATTAAATTCATTTATGTTGAGTTATCGACTAATCACACCGTACGGTTATAGTAATTCTTGTTGCCGAAGATTTTATGATGAAAATACGATAGGATGCGTCACAACTACAGGTAACACCAAGAAAGCGGTTCTTTTGATCTCATTAACACACCATTTTATACCCCCGCGAGCCGTCATTAAGCCATAATTAAATTCATGACCAGCTTTGATAATATCCCACTACTGTGTTAATATGCAAATTTTCTGGTATTATATGACACTTGGATTAAGGTGCTGTTCAATACAAAATTCGTTTTTGCGAAATTTAATAGCGCTCGAAAAAAAACAAGAAATCTTGAAATGAACTTCTCGAATTTGCATCGAGAACTATAATTATTATTTTTGAAAAATTTGTAACTGTTAATATCCGCGCACCAACATGTTAATTTGAGGAAAAAAATTGTTTAAGTTCAAAAAATGTATGTAAAAATTATTCAAGAACCGATTTAATTTAAAGATAAAATTTAATTATTAAACAACGGCTATCTAATTATGTCATTTTTCATTACAGTCTACATGCGAAGCTTACTATTTTAATTAATGTTTACATTGGCTAAATGATTTCAAAAGTTATATAAGCCGAATTTTCATAAATATGCAACATAATTTTAATTTATGTTAATTTATTTTACCGTATACTTGAAGTAAATTACAAGAAAACAATAAATTGGCACATGCACAATTTTCTTCTCTAAACACTTTTGACCTTTGGTCCATATTTTACCGACAACTATCAATTTTATAATCAAGGATGTGTATAGGTAATGCCGATATGAAAATTACAAAATTACTTGCTGTCATAACGAATTTATTATTTAAATATTTATTTTACGCAAGTGGATTTTAACCACATAAGTAAAAATTACTATAAATTGTACAAACGTGTTTATCTTATAATTTACATCAAACTATTTTGCATCATTAAATTTTGCAAGGTCCTTTTAGCGACTATATCGTTTTCACACCCACCAACAAACCAGGAGCAGGCACTGATGACTAAATTCAATATTTTGTTTTGAGTAGCTGCTGCCTCATTGCCCTCTCTGTATCAGCCGCCACTGAACATAAAACCATTCCTAAAACAATCCGTTTTTAAGTTAAATTCGACTCTTAATTATCGAAATCCAATTTAAAATAAATTCAGATATTAAGATGTTAACACTTGCGCTTCTGAAAGACAATTGCGGCAGGCACCTATCCTTAATAAACTTTTTCGTAACTTCACTGTGGAAATTAGAGGAAATTCAAAAATTTTGAAAATTTTAAATATGACATAAATTTGTAGGTCACCAACTGTTTGGGTCGGGTGATAACGTCTACAGTTTTTCACTTAAAATAACTCCAAACAGATTTTTCAAGTTAACTAAATTTATTTTGCAAGTTTGAATTTAATTTGTTAAAAATTAATAGCATCCCTTCATTGATTCATTAAATAATCTGCAGCGTATGTAACTTTAATAAAACCTGCATATTATAAATATACTCGAGAACAGTTATAGTGGACAACGATTTTTGCTTTTAGCATAATAAATTTAAATGGGGAAGCGGCTCACACAAACAAAGAATTTTATTTTCATAATATATTTAAGACGAAAAATGATTTCTCTCTTTAATCTAATAATGTTTATAATACATTCTTTGAAAAAAGATAATATAAAGAAAATGTGCAATCACAATATAGCATCTTGAGTATTTATAATAAATAATTTTTTCTTTTTGTCCAATTGGGCTGCAAAAACTAACGTAGTGGGGGGTATGGTGTTCCCACCAATGCTTTAGAAGATTTATATTGGCAAATACCAGATCTCACGATTTATGCACATATAATTTTGTTTGAAAAATTGTTTGTTGTATTATAATATTAAATATTGTTAAATGTATACATTTTTAGTTATGCTGTAACTATAACAGTTAGATCATTTATCTACATGTAGATCTATTTATCTACATATAGATTTATTTATCTACATGTAGAACTAATTGTATTAGACAATTCATCTAAAGAGAGTAGGTACACTGAAAAAAATGATTTATCATATTGGTGAAAAATTCATTATTTTTACACCGATGAACAGAATTCATCATATTGATGAAGAAATTCATAAATTCATTAATTTTGTTCATAAATACTATGAATTTTTCATCAATTTGATGAATTTTGTTCATCGGTGTAAAAATGATGAATTTTTCATCAATATGATAAACCATTTTTTTCAGTGTAAAACAGTAACTTAAACAGTTTGATGATTTATCTACATGTAGATTTATTTATCTACATATGGATTTATTTATGTACATCTAGATTTATTTATCTACATGTAAATCTATTTATCTACATGTAAATCTACATGTAGATAGTAGGTATTACAGTAAATTTAGCAGTTAGATGATTCATCTACATGTAAATCTATTTATCTACATGTAAATCTACATAGATTTATTTATCTACATGTAAATGTCCATGAAGACAGTAAGTAAATTAGAGTAACTTTAACAGTTACATGATTTATCTAAATGTAGATCTTTTTATCTACATGAAGATCTATTTATCTACATGTAAAACTAATTGTATTAGACAATTCATCTAAAGAGAGTAGGTACACTGAAAAAAATGATTTATCATATTGGTGAAAAATTCATTATTTTTACACCGATGAACAGAATTCATCATATTGATGAAGAAATTCATAAATTCATTAATTTTGTTCATAAATACTATGAATTTTTCATCAATTTGATGAATTTTGTTCATCGGTGTAAAAATGATGAATTTTTCATCAATATGATAAACCATTTTTTTCAGTGTAAAACAGTAACTTTAACAGTTTGATGATTTATCTACATGTAGATTTATTTATCTACATATGGATTTATTTATGTACATCTAGATTTATTTATCTACATGTAAATTTATTTATCTACATGTAAATCTACATGTAGATAGTAGGTATTACAGTAACTTTAGCAGTTAGATGATTCATCTACATGTAAATCTATTTATCTACATGTAAATCTACATAGATTTATTTATCTACATGTAAATGTCCATGAAGACAGTAAGTAAATTAGAGTAACTTTAACAGTTAGATGATTTATCTAAATGTAGATCTTTTTATCTACATGAAGATCTATTTATCTACATGTAAAACTAATTGTATTAGCCAATTCATCTATAAAGAGTAGGTACACTGAAAAAAATGATTTATCATATTGGTGAAAAATTCATCATTTTTACACCGATGAACAGAATTCTTCATATTGATGAAGAAATTCATAAATTCATTAATCTTGTTCATAAATACTATGAACTTTTCATCAATTTGATGCATTTTGTACATCGGTGTAAAAATGATGAATTTTTCATCAATATGATTTTTTTTCCATTTTTTCAGTGTAAAACAGTAACTTTAACAGTTACATGAAATCTACATGTAGATAGTAGGTACACTGAAAAAAAAAGGTACATAAAAACTTCATCATTTTTCAACCAATGAACAAAATTCATCATATTTATGAAATATTCATAGTATTGATGAAAAAATCATTATATTGATAAAATTTGTTCATCAATATGATGAATTCTGTTCATCGGCTGAAAAATGATGAACTTTTCATCAATATGATGATCCATTTTTTCAGTGTATTACAGTAACTTTAGCAGTTAGATTATTCATCTACATGTAAATCTATTTATCTACATGTAAATCTACATAGATTTATTTATCTACATGAAAATCTTCATGTAGATAGTAAGTATATTAGAGTAACTTTAAGAGTTACATGATTTATCTACATGTAGATCTATTTATCTACATCTATATCTATCATCTAACTGTTAAAGTTACTGTTATACCCACTCCTTTTAGATGACTTGTTTAATACAATTAATTGAATCTGTTTTCGTTTGCTCAAAATCTGTTTTCATTTGTTCCAAATCATGCTGGAAAAGGTATATTTGATGTTGCGCCAACTAACGGGAAAACCAAGCTGTCACGCTAAAATGGCCGCTTGAGTTGGATTTTGAGAATCAAATATGATTTTATTTTTTGCATGAATAAATATTATTTCTTTGAATTTTATTATAATTGGAAAAGTTTTGGTAAAATTCATTTATTTTATACAATCAATTTGGATTGTCAAATTTGAGATTAGAGAAAAGATTAAAATTGGATTTGAAATATTAAAAATTAAAATTTAAAGTAATATAATTTGATACAGTTGCATATGGGCAATTTATTCTTTTAATGTGACGTTGTCATTTCATATTGGAAAATTGTTTAATTAATTTGGATTTTTAAAGTGAAGTTTTTCAAGTTTCGAAATACTAATTTTTGAAGAAGGATTTGAGTCTGATTGTGCAGTGCAGTAAGGATTTGGGTGTTTAAAATAATTTATTATTATTTCAAATTTTCGCTCATATTACTCGTACATCGCGAAATATGTTTTCCGCACATCTTTCGTCTGACTGAATTACTGATCTGATCAAAAAAGGCAGTTGTTTTACTTTATAATAACATGTTTTATTTGGACCAAAACGTATTTTTTGTGGATCATCTGCATAATTGCCCGAATCTTTCCGTTCCGCTGATTCGGCAATCCTAACAAACTGGCTACAAAAAATTCTATTTTAATTATAGAATTAGAGAGAACTGTCTAATAAATCTAGCTAATTTTAATTGGCCAATTAAACAATAAAAATCACCTCTAACTTGTATTTCTTTAAAAAAAAAATTTTGCTAAAATTACTGTTATTCTTTAACAGCAAATAAATACTCGTACCTAATATCTAATACCTAATCCATGTTATTGGATTTCCCATAGTGAATATTTCAGTATTGCTTGTCACGAGGGTTTAGCGCGAGGCGAGCAGAAAATAGCAGTATATACATACACAAGCGCTGACTGAGTATGCTGTACTCTCTTTAACTGATTTTTATTATTTATTGCTTTTTTAAATATTTGACTAAAACAACATATTTTACATATTCCATGGAGTTTTCCTTTGTCTCCTTTTGCAATGATAGGGGGGCCTGTGAGGGCGAACGAGCGGAATTTTCTCTTTTTATGAAAAAATATTTGCGTTAAATTTTTTTGAACAAAATAATTTTTTTGTTTATTTATTAATTTATGTTCAGTAGTATTTATATTGACCTTTTCTAGGGGAAGTAAGTGGGCAGCAAAGATTAGAACCCGAGTATATATTATACCATTTTTTGCTTGGACATTATTAATTTTATTTCTTTACACTAGAACCAAGTAATAATTCTTAAATTAATTTTAAAATAAAATAATTTATTTAGTTATAAAATTTATTAGGTGCTATATTTTTAAAAAACATTAATTTTATTCATATTATGAGTACAATATAATGGGTTTTATAGTAAAACGTGTTTGTTCTTGCATTTAATTAATTATGAACACAGTAAGGAAAACAATTGTTCGATAATAAAAATAATAATCATTTACCCAACAATTTAATTGCGTCAAAATTATAATTAACTTTTAATTTATTTTTTGTACCTTCCTAATAACCGTCTCGAGATATCTGCGCGTCATGATTTTTAACAACTTCTTTTGATTGTCTTGCAAATAGATAACTAATTAACTCTTTTTGAGTAAATAATCAAGTTAATTTTGGTTTAATTATAAGTAATAAAAATGTCTGGAACACTCTACTTTTCATATCAATGCGGGTATATATAGTGAATAAATTTAAAATATTATATTAAATAAATAACTTTTAGTGAACGAAGAAGGAAGTCATTATCATCAAGAGCAAAATTCCTTTTCTTATAATATTATATATAGGTGTGCACGCATTATTATTTTAATTAATTACAATTTTTTTCTCAAGTCACTTCGTAGGCAACTCAATAGATTTTTAAGTTTTAAAATTCGGTTAAGTGAGGAAGCACTACAATATGATAATTAATTTGGGAACTTTCTGCAAATTTTAACTTACCAAATTAAATAATTGCTATGTAGAAATAAACGTACAAGATGATTTGCAAAAAATTAAAGAACCTGTTACCGGGCGTTACACATTAATTAGCAAAAACAGTCGAATCGCAAAAAATTTAATTTTGAAAACTTCAATCGGATTTTACCGTTACATGAAATTGTTTGGAAATTTTCGGATCCATTGGTTTTGACTTTCGTACAGAAACCGTTACTTGAATGGTTTTAAAAATAAAAATACAAGGTGGTCGTTTATTATAATCACAACTATAATTAAAAGTAATAAAGAAAACCAAACATATTACGAGTAAAAACGAGTTTTTATGAGTACTTTTTCGAGTTAAAAAGCGTTAATAAGACAGACTAACGTCTACACAGGTCGGTAGCAGTCGGCTAGGCAGCAGAAACTAATTAACACGTTGGTGTTAAATGAGAAATATTTACAAGGAGTCGCCTGTCGGCAACCCCATTTTTTGAATCGAACACCAAAAATTTAACTATCTGTGCGGTCCAAACGGAGTAGCTCAAAAACATTTTAAAAAATTCATTAAACTTTAAGCGACATTTTGGCATCCAGCCAAATTTTGTTTGAATAATTTACAAAATTAGCAAAATAAACATTAGTACTATAATTTTTTTGAAGCCGCAATTCATATTTTATGGAAAAACAACATCAATTAATTTGCAATCAATCATTTAGAAGTCGCCCATCACATTTGAAATTGTGGTAATTAATTTTAAGTAGGAATTACAATTTAAACAAAATAGAATGTTATATTTCCACTTTGAATTAAGATATTTTAATTCAAATAAGCAAACTACTGTATAATTTGACTTATCAGATTTTATCAAACTGAAACGAGGCTTACATTTGTAATAATTATAAATATTATGGTAATTTTATGTTAATTTCAATTTTGAAAGAAGTAAAAATTATTAAATTCAACAGTTCCTAACAAGTGACCCTTGACAAAATAATACTTCTAATTTGCACAAGAAAGTCGGATAATTCATGCGTTCATAATTTAATCTTTATCTAATAAGTGAGTTTTCCTGTGGATTATTTTACTGTTAAATATATTTTTTTTAATTTCCTCATGTTACTATGCGATGAAGCCATCGTTCTCAGGATTAAAAATTGCGTCAATCGTCGGTGTTGGTTGGTTTTTCTTGTAACTTGCCAAAAACAGTTTCCAGAGAGTTTTCCTCAAAACACCAAAAAACCAGAACCAATGAAAGATTTACAAAACTTTATAGTATTAAAATAATATCATTAGAATATAAAATTAACAATGACCGATTGTTGAAAAATATAATGTGAAGCTTATCAACCGGTGACCGATTTCTGGATTACCGAAAGACAACAAAATACGCAATGACATAAAATACAATTATGTTGAAGTACAAAATAATTTTCTGGGTTATCTAAATGATACGCAAATACTTGTCAGACCATCATGGCATCTGACGTCACTATTAACATCAATTATTATTATTATCACTTACAAAAATAATTCCTCTAAGAGCAATTAACAGTTTAAAACAAAAGTTTTCAAAATATACACTGACCGAAGTACTTCAGATATTCGTGATTTACCTTACCGTCGGTGGCGCTCGTGACGCGACCGAATGTCAACAACATGGAGGCTCTATTACGTACACTTCATATTGTTCAGAGTTTGATTCTGAATTATTTTATCGTAAAATAATGCAAACGTTTATTTTATAAACAAAACTTTCTATACCAACTATACTTATTAGATTAACTTAATATTTTTCCGCATGGAAAAACTGAACTGCTTTGTGATCTCCACGGGTACAGATGCTAAATCTATTAGGTTTTGCCAGAGAGTTACTGCTTGCCAACTTATTAGCTTGAACTTTGTACATTAGTATTTTAATATAGATTAAAGAGTTAACTATCTGGATAGAGATGCAGACACAATTTGTTCACCTGGGATTTCCGTCCCGAGTTATGTTAACTACTTTGACACTTGCGAACTTATTCACTTGAATTTTTAATATTGATTATAATTATTATTGACAGTGGCGTATTTATAAAATGCTTTGGGGGGAGCGGCAGATTAAAGATTTTTAGAATTTCGTTAATCCATTCATGCGCGTCAGTTGTAACTAATCTTATTACAACTCCTGCTACAACGTCTCATTTTTTGGTTGAAAAAAACACTCTGGTTAGTCGATTTTTTTACCAACCAAAAAATATATTAAACTAAGATTAGGACTAAAAATATTTGTCCAATATTAATCCAAACCGGGAAATTTGAATTTCCCTAGAAAAAAATAAAACTTGGAAAGCATATTTATTTAATTTCCTTACTGCTCACGGAGTTTAGCAGCAATTTTCTGTGTTACTTTGAAAGTTAATTATAAAAATAATATGAAAATATAAAGTCAAAATTGTAAACCAGGGGGTGTGGAACACCCTCCAGTGCATATCGCAGAATTTCCACTTTCTTAGAATACTCGGAGAAGATACGGGATTTACAATTTTACAAATTTCGCATTTGAATTTTTAATCGAAAATGAGTGAAATTTAAACCTTTGGCTAGAGAATATCAAAGCTTGGAAAAACATATGTTTAAGTGCCTACCTGCTCAGAATTTAGTAGCAACTTTTACGTTACTTTGAAAGTTAACTGTCAAAATTATAGTCAAAAGTGTAAACCGGGTGGTCTAGTACATATAATAAAATTCCCACTTTTCTAGAATACCTACAGAAGACAGAATAATTATACAAATTTCGTCGGGAAAAGCTGGGAAATTTCCAAGTTCCAATAATTTTAAGTTAGTATTTAAATTTTTAAACTTCGTGGTAAACATTATTTTTATCAGGGGGGGCTCTAGGGGCAGTGGCGTATTTACCCAAGGGCCAAGAGGGCCATGGCTCGGGGCGGAAGGCTTCGAGGGGCGGCGCAAGCCGTCCCTCGCGCTTAGCTTGGGGCGCATTTTATAAACGTTATATCTACACTGAGAGAACAAATAAAACTTATTTTTGTTTTTTTTAATTCATTTATGGGGCGGCAAAACTTTTGGGCCCAGGGCGCCAAATTTTAAAATACGTCACTGTCTAGGGGTACAATCCGAGTCATCCTTGAGGGGCCAATTGCCCCATTGCCCCCCCCCCTCTAAATACGTCACTGATTATTGATATCCCAATAACGCCAAGAAAAACATAATCCTGCGGAATAAACAAAGTCAAAAGGTAGTAAAAGATAACCATCTTCATTATTTTGTTAGAAACAAATTTAATGAAGACTGACCCTGACAACAGTTCAGTTCAGTACAGTATCATAGCAGAAAGAAGTTTTAGTTTCCAATTAGACCACACTCAGTAGCGTCACGTAAGGGAATTTTACTTCAATCAATTCATTTTCGATAATAAAAACAAATATGTAAAGAAGTAAAGTCAAATTTGAAACGTTACACAGCTTATAAGTCGCATCGGCTTAAACAAATCTAGCTTAAAGCTAAAAGTTTATAACTTTTACACTGAAAAAAATATCTGTTAATACCGTGGAGCCCACGGTGTTTGTTTTCTATCAAGCCTGTTTGTTATCTTAGTGACTTCATTATTATTCTCTTTAATTACGATTATTTTACAGCCATTTGGGATGGTTAGAATTTATAAGCAAAATTTGCTCATATTCCCTAATGTGAAATTGGTTTTCTCGCTGTGATATATGAAATGTAAATAACTTTAACGAATATTTATACTGTAAAGCTAACGTTGCCAAGTATTTGTTTGAAACACATTTTATAACCAGAGTAGTAACAAATAGATGTGTATATTCATATTAACATTCCAAACGGATATCAAAAATTAGCCATGGAATATTATGATGTACTATATGTACCTAGTTTGAAATTCAAGAATTTCAAATTTTTCCACTTTGCGTGTGTTTATATAACGCGAATGTAATGCATTAACTTCGATGACATACACAAAAATAAACATTTTTGATGTGATTTATGGGATACAGTAAGTAGGAATCGTGAAATGTTAAAATTATAATTATTTTTATGTGGGCAGCACTACAATGTTACAGTTATAATCAAGTCATACTTTGACAATCGATTCTGCAATAAAAAAATATCCTGTATAGCTCACTTCAGTATTTTACGAGATTTCTCTCTTGAGCAACTAATTAAATTTTTTAAGTACCCATGTACTATGCCCAGTGCTTCGACTTGTCAAAGCAAAATCAGTCAAAAAAATTTGAAGCAATTTTTCCAATCTTTGCATTTTAAAATTTTCTTAAATCTATTGGAACTGCATAATTGTCTAGAGAACTTTATTACAAAAAAAACTCTCACAAAATAAAGTTTCTGTTCAAAGAAATCTTTTCCACATTAAGCCATGAATATTAATAGAATCTTGAATGAGAGTACACTGAATGGACTACAGCATGATCGTGCGCAAATCCTAGTAGTATATCCAACAGAATCTCTTCGTACAATATGGCCGCTAAATTTATTCCAAACACACCCTTCCTCAAAAATTATAATCTACTATTTTATGAAAGTTTTATTTTTATCAGGGCTAATCAATTCATTAATCATTCGCCTTTTTATTGTTACAGTCACGTAAATTCAAAAGATTTTTAAATATTTTCGGGATTAGAAATTTCCAAAGGATTTCCTCAACTGCACTAGTATTTTTTAAAGTTTTTTTATATTACAATATTTAAAATATTGATTATATATTTGGGTATAATCAACCCAGAGCAAAAAAATGTATATTGTATTAAGAACAGCATAGCGCAAATTATAGTACGTATATATATCAAAATTTAATTGGTTCAAATCTATGCGTCTTCCTATTGTATTATTACTTTAAACTGTTAATTCTATTCATCAATAAACCTATAAATTAGGCAAGGGCACAATAATTATTTATAATTTCAAATTATTATGGTATAAATATAGGCAACACTTTTTGCATGACGTCACCTTATATGTAATTGGATACGATTTTCTTCCCCGTCAATTGTTTTTCCTCTATTTTATCTAAATTAACGAAAAATTGCGTCAGGAAATTTTGAGAAGAAACTCTGACCTCATTAGCTATCTCTGAAAAGTGTCAATCATAATTCAAGTTAATTTTATATTTGGCTCTGATGTTGCATATTATTGACATTGTACATAGTACCAAGATATTATGGACATGTCAGATTATAACCTAAAATTAAATTTTGAAAGGTATTGTACAAGGACACATTTATTATTACATTATTAAAAATTATCAAGCACAGGAGTGAATTGTCAATAATTTAATTAGCTCAATTTGAATTGATTAGTCGACGCACAACTTGGTCAAACAATTAGTTATCGACCATCGTAATGGGCTCCCCATACCACCAGTATTGCATTACACCTCTGACATTGTATCAATTAAATTGTTTAAATTATTACCTTGTTATATAACCACAATCACCAAAATTTTTAGTCACGACAAAATATTAATATGATTTTTTTTCAGAAAAGCCGCGAAGATTGAGCCATTGCGTAGGGTGCGGTGGACAAATTCATGACCAATACATTCTACGTGTTGCCCCAGACTTAGAATGGCATGCCGCCTGCCTTAAGTGTCAGGAATGTCGCCAGTTTCTTGATGAATCTTGTACATGTTTTGTTCGCGACGGCAAAACATATTGCAAAAGAGATTACGTTAGGTAAGAAAGAAACTCAAGTATAATTAGGAGATTATAATCCCGAAACGAATAATTAAATTTTTTTGTTATAATGGTCCTTTGATAAAACAAGACACGAGATTTATTAACTATTTCTATTATCCAGTTGACACTTTTTGATATAAACCGGATTACGTTCAAATTGTAAATAAAATTGACGTTCCGCAAGGTTAACTTGTGGGCCGCTGTTATTATTTTTTTTCAAACCATCACAAGTATTTCCTTTAATGGTTCCAGTATGTGTTAATCAAATTTGGAGACGTACAATACCTAATTTACTCTGTAAATACTATAGCTCTTCCTATTTTTTTTACCTACCGAAATTTTATTCGGTAGCACCGCACTGTGTTTGCTGTTAATTTTCTAAAAGTGTAACCGCGGTGGTAGGGCCAGGTGAGATATGTAAAACTGCGACCTAACGTTTGGCCCCCTATATATAATCAGGTCCCGCTAAATCAACTTAACTTCTCCGGTTACCGTCAAACAAACCCAAACCACACACAGTCTATAAGATGTTATACATCATCTATCTAAGTAAAATAAACATCGGGACGAAATTTTGAACCCTACATTTTCATGAATATTAAATTATGTTCTAAATTTAAAATAATAATAATAAAAGAAGTTATTGTTTAAGACGGATGTGCCAAACTTGTCTAATAATACAAAAATAAATACTATTTGAAGATTCTAAAATTAACGTGCAAAAGCATATTATATCCAATAGTTTAGAGCTTGTCTCTGGAGCGAGTGTGGTCCAATTTGAACCAGACACCATGTCACTCCATATTTAGTTCATAATTATCTTGCTGATGTTTATTTTTCCAAACTTATATTAACGATTTTTTGTTATTTTCAGATTATTTGGAGCAAAGTGCGATAAGTGCGGTTCATCATTTAGTAAAAGCGACTTTGTTATGCGAGCAAAAAGTAAAATTTATCATATAGATTGTTTCCGGTGTTCGGCTTGTGCGAGACAGTTAGTTCAGGGTGACGAATTCGCGCTGCGGGACGGTGGTATTTTATATTGTAAAGAAGATCACGATATCATGGAAAAAAGTTCAGCGCCGTCCACTCCTCATCCCGGAACAGAAAGTAACAATAACACCAGCCTTAGTAATAACAATAATCATAGTAGTACGAGTACGGAATTGGGATGTATGTCCGGTAAGTTCTGGCATTTTAGTTTTTCTTCCACGCAATTTTGAAACACCAAAAAGCAATTACTTTATCTGCTGAGAATATAAATTGATTCTCTGTCGCTTTCTCAAAAGCAGAAAGCAAAATGATTGTGAAAACTTAATTCCGTAAAATTAAATATGTACAACTGGAAAGTAATTATACCAATTACACGAGGTATAGTACAAATGGACCGACAAATGAGGTCTTTATTAGCTAAGTCCTGTATGAATGGATATAATTTAATCCTTTTGTAAATTTTGGAAGGATTAGGCAAGGCGTGAACTACTGACCATTACAAAGCTTCAGTTTTCCCCTTTATAAATTTTAAACGTCCCGAATGAATCACACTTTAATCTACTTAATTTGAATATTTTGTTAGAAAAATTTTAATAAATTAACCTTTGGGATGGGCAAAGGCTTCATTAAGACCTCCTATCATCGAGTTAATATTTCTTCATCGTTACATGCGACCTTAATAAAATGGGTAGAAATTATTAGTATCTATTAAGTTATGTAATTCCTCTTTCAAAGGAATTTATTGCGGTAAATGCCAATATAAGCTATTCGGTCATCAAGAACAATCTTGTCGCTGGTTTAATAAAGACTTCATGACTTGAAAATTACTAGATAATACTTTGTGTTGTAACTCGTCAAACGGTATCTTACAAAGCAATTGCGATGATTGCTTAAAAATAAAAATAAGTAAGTAATTGAGATATTGGAAAATGTTTCTGGGTCAACTGTTAGTTTTTTGAGTGATAAAAGTTATTTGTTCAGCCAAATTTCCACCAAACTTTGTTTCAATCAAATACATAAGTATTCTATAATTTACTATTATTATAAGACTCTTCAATCCGAAAATAAATAAATTCAAAATATTTTTTAAATAAATCCAATTCCAAATTCAAATAAAAACTTTAAGATCCAATTTAAAATGAAACTGCATATCAACGACCATACGCAGAGATATCCAATTTATCCTGCAATTATGATTTCAATTTTACAAATTTTAATTGTCCAAATTAAGTGTAATCTTTCAAAATTTTCAAAATACTCAAAATACCATCGCCAATTTCATACCCAAAATATCCATTGATCGTCAAGAATAAATTTAAATTTTAAGAAAATCCAAATTTGTTTAAAATTGGAACAAATCAAAATCAAAATTATTCAAAATTTTCGGGGAACCACCTACTACGACTTCCACGGTGGCTCTTTCCACATAGCTATTGCAACGCCATCTAGTTGGCGGAAAAAACGTCAAAATTTTAAAAATATTTATAAAATCAAAAGTAAATAAATTTTTACAAAAAAATATAAAATTTTCAAATTAGTTATCAAATCAAATAGTTCAAAATTAATGGAGGATTTTGGAACACAACAATATATTTTTTACTAGCAATCTTTATAATATCGAAACTACATTAACCATAGTATTTATCAGTATTTTGAATTTTTTCATTACAAATTATATAAATAAGAGATTCCAAATTTTTTTCTGATATTTTCCAAAAATATTTATATTATTTTTGACCATTTCTTTGCGTTATAATAAATAAAATTCTCAGGGGTATTCCTCCTTGTTTGCAATTTTAGTTTTCATTATGGCCTGTTCACAAGGTTAATATTTTAATAATAATTTTGATAATAAAAAATTTTAATAAAAATATTGATCGTGACAACAGGCCATTACTAAAGCTGGGCGATATTCAAACATCGCGATAATTCAAAAACTATCGATAATTTCGATTAATCGACCACTTCGATTGATCAATATATCGATAATTATCGAAGATATCGATACTCTATTAATTATCGAATTATCAAAATAATAAACCCCAACTTTTTTTTCTCGAATCAATAACTATCAAAATATCGATGACTATCGAAATATCGGTAGGTAACTATCGGAATATCGAAAACTATCGATATATCGATTAATCGAAATTTCAAAAATAAAATATTTGGTCTTCGATAACTATGGATATTTATCGATTAATCGATGACTATTATTTCAATAGTTTCTCCGCCAATTTAATAATTTTTAAGTTTTTCGATTTCTAATTATATGTTGTTGTTTCTCAATTATTTGTAGGTAGGTGTATGTTTTTTTTTCTTGCATCTTAATTTTTCTACTTCTTTAAATCTTTTCTGAATTTAATCTAAAATAAATCGAAAATATCTGTTTTTATTAATAAATAGAAACATTTAAGTGAATTGAAAGATAATACTGTTGAATCCTCTTATTTTTAAGTTGGCAAAAAAATTATTACAGAGTTGCAGAGTTTGGAGTTTTGTGCTTAATTCTTAAGTATATTTAATAAATTTATTTGATTCGTTTTAATTATATGTACGTCTAGGCTGTGACTAGACTTCGACAATTCCCTATATATATATTTTTCTATTTTTTACAAATATTTTTTTTGCTCATACATTTTTTCGTTGTTTTTGTTTTTTGGTTAATTGCAACTTAATAATCATAAATAATTATTGACTTTTGTCTCATTTAATTATATTTTATTATTTTTCCTATATAGGGAAACTTATGATTTCCATTGAAAATATGCAATTTATTTTTATTGTAAAGTTTGATGAAACTTTTGACCAATTTTTTGCACAAATAATCAATTCGTGAAAATCGTCGTTTATAATTTATATTCTATTTGCTGAGAAAGAAAAGCATGAATATTTTACATATTGTAGGTACTGCATAATTTATTTTCCTGAAGCTATCACGATAAAGTGCATCGAAGAGTGATGACGAAGGTCAGATTTTTAGTTACTGTGAAATCAAACCCACCGACAGGATAAATAATAAAAGAGTTTTTACCCTAAATAGTTTAAACTGGCGTAGTTCAAGTTTCAGACATTAAAAGTCGCAGCAGCAGTAGTAAAAAAATAAAAATCGACCAAGACACTGTAATTTATTCTAAATTTCTCACACAGAGAAAAAAACAATCCTTGCAACAATTTTGAAGTAAATATTACATCAATTTGAATAAATTTTATATCAAATTTAGTAAAATTTACTTCAAATTTAGTACAATTTACTTTAAAATTGGTGTTATCCTTATTTGAACTACAATTGAAGTAAAAAATTACTTCAAAACACCAAAAAATTTTCTCTGTGCAGAAGAGAGCAAGGCCTCTAAGGCCGATTTTGATTTTACTTCCTAGTATGAAAACTATACCTCTTCATCATTTTAAAATGTTAATTTTAAAACCTAAAATACAATGTTAGGTATTGCACAAAAAATATAAATGAAAAGAGCATTAGATTTCATCTAAGAGTTGTTACTTTTGAAACTTGTTAAAATTTTCATTTATAATTTTATAACTATAAAATTTAATAATAATTACATTGGAAACTTACCTGGCCAGTCTGATAAATGAAAATTTTATCAATTTCAAGAGCAGTTTTTGAAATTTAAGTTAAAGCTAGATGAAATCCAATGCTCTTATCATTTGTAGTTTATATTTCTGCATTATTTTTGTGTTTTTCATTTTTTTTCTCGTACATAAATTGTTTTTCGTTTGAATTTTTGTGTACTTTGTTTTGTTTTCTTTTTTTTTTCATTTTTACCCTGAAACTATAGAACATTTCTATCAGTGCGAACTGAGTTTAATATATTCGATTACCCCAGTAGTCATTTGAAATATTCAAAATTTATTTTTCTTTCAAGCCAATCTAAATTTTTATGCAAACTTAAATCTAGATCTTAACGACACTGAATTTAATTTAATTCCTCTTCTGTTTATTAGATAGTCAACAGTTAAACTCTACATCATCAAACCCAAATTTTTCTCTTGATTTTCGCGTACACTCCATTATAATAAATTATAATAAAGAATATTATAATAAATTATAATAAAGGACTGTTACTGTAAATACCTATATATATTTTAATGTGAAACCGACTTTAGATCAATATTTAATTAATTAATATGTAAAATTTGAAAAAGGTCGAACCGAAGAGATGATGCCGGATAATAGCAAAGAAATTTAGGTTTTAAATTAATAATAAACAAATTTAATTAATTTTCTAGTTTTTCGTGGATTTTTGTTAGAAAAATTAATTTATAAATATTGAAATAATTTAAAAAAATTTTTAATTTAGATGTACTCTTTTAATGCTCTTTTACTCGCTCCTTTACTGACCTCTTCGGTAACCTTTTACCAACCGAAAAAAACACTTGGATTGGTAGTACACTCTTTTTACCAACCTAAAAATATATTTAACCACCGGTAAAAAAACTCTGTTTCTATATAAAATAGCGCTAGCAAACGAATAAAATGACTTCTTTGGGTACTCGAGGGTCTTCTCAAAATTTGCAATTGTTTTTGCATTAAAACAAAATTGTTAATCGAGGTGCGGCCAAACCACTAACTCTTATGGTAACCCTGATGTGGTTGCGAACAGTAAACAGAATCCCAATACTTTTTGTTCCGAGATTTGGTGACTTACTCTCCAAGCATGGTTAATAGCAAACAATTAGAAGACAAACAGGAAAACTGAGTCATCAGCATTTTTACCCGCCGATGAACATTATTTTGGAAAACCAAGTTTGACTTGTGCTACCAAAAATATGCATTAATTTTCTTGAAGCTTTAAGCCTTTTTTTATTTATAAAAAAATCATTAGCACATTAGCTACTACTATTAAACTACGCCATATTTTTCAGAAATATTTTAACATACCTACCTGTAATAAATTAAAGAAAATAGTACTAAATTTACTAGGTATACCTGGTAGGTACCTACTACCTAAGTATAAATTTATGTTTTACAAACAATAAATTTCATGTTATTTTTTAAGCCTTGAATTGTAATTTATTGGCTTACTCGTAATGTTGCTTTTATTAGTAGTAAATGTATAGTAATACATTATAAAGGTACGTTAACATACCTATCGTACAAAGTAAGTTAATAATTTACTAATCAGGACAAAATAGAATTACAATAAATTATTGATATCGGCTAAATAATAGTGGCGAAAGATTTTAGTTATACCTGATATATCATTCAGTAATTACATAATTTGAATAAGCATTCTAAACCATGGTCCACCAAATTGCTAATTTTTATAAATTAAAAATAAATTTTCTTGTACCCTGATTTAGGCTAAGTAATTAATACCCTAATCGTGATTTTGGTACTACCAAATATATTCTAAAAATTGAACAAATAAACCGCACTTATTACGGTATTTGAATTTTTATTTTTAAAAGATTGTTTTATTTTGTGTAGCCCGCGGAAAATTGTACGTCGTCAAGGTGGCCCGCAGAACGATTTGGGTTGACCAGGCCCGATCTAGATTTTCGCAATTTAGCTACTCTATGGCTACTGGAGATTTTGATAAACGAAATGCAAGTTTTCACAATCATTTTACCAGG
The DNA here is from genome assembly GCA_949152465.1 of Cantharis flavilabris. NCBI lineage: Eukaryota > Metazoa > Arthropoda > Insecta > Coleoptera > Cantharidae > Cantharis > Cantharis flavilabris. Next base: position 91,471,496 of record OX424435.1, read on the forward strand.
TGAATTATATTCTACATTATCTATCTAAATAATATACTACTTCGAATAAATTAGTTTGTTGAGTGATTTTGTTGTTATTAAAAAAACTCAGTTATTTTAAATGAAAATTCCGAAAACTAAGTAAAAGTCTTGTAGCAATAGGGAAACTTGTTTAACTCAGATATGCCCATAGCGTCGTCATAAACTTTTTTTAACATTTTTTATTAAAGTTAGCGTTGAGTAAAAAAACATTTAGGTAAAAAATTTCAAAAATTATTTTATACGGCAGAGAATCAAATTAAAAGTTTCTATTTTTAAGGTTTTAACTTCAAATGTTCCAACAATAACCAGATAGTCAATAACCACGTAAGATTTTGTCATTTCTGTGACGGAGTTGAGTCAGGATTTTCTTTTTCAAAATTTTTTTTTAATTATTATTTTATTAAATTTTTTTTATTATTTTTTTTATTTATTTTTAAAATTAAATTTAAAAAAATTATTTTGAAAATATCTCTAAATTGTATATTCCTTATTAGTCATTCGGGTAATAATTAAAAATATAATTGTAGTATTTTTTAAATTGCAATATATCAGTTTAAAAATAAAGCGGAATGCATGAGCCTCGGTAGATTTTTAAAGTAATATTCCTGCATTTAAATTATAATCAGAAACACAAATTTTTCTACTTTTTCACAGGTTTCAGATAATAAAAAAACACGTCAATATATTATACAACCGCAAGGATGAACCGATGAGGATGAAAGGGAGCCCCCCAATATTTTTGACAGTTGGCAAAAGTTGGTAAAGATACCGAAAAATTGACAAATTCAATTCTTTAATATTGATATGTCAACAGATTCGTTATGAAATCTGGACAAATTAGGTAAAAACTATTCCGAAAAACTGCTTGTCAAAATGCATATTTTCAACATTTGGTGCATATTTGAGTAAATTACTGCATATTTGGGCCATTTTTGATGATTTTTGATGAATTTTAATAGAAAAAATAAAAAATATTATTATATTTTGCTAATTGAAGCTATTGTTTTATTTAATTTTAAGCAATTTAATTTTTTATTTAAAAAATTATTTATTTTTTATTTATTTAAAAAATTATAAAAATTAAATAAAATAACTGCTTAAATTGGCAAATTTAATAATAACTTTTTATTTTCTCTATTAAAATTCTTCAAAAAACACCAAAAGTTGCCCAAATATCCATTATTTTCTTAAATATGCACCAAATTTTGAAAATATTAAGGACTCTTCCTCCATGAAAAGTATTGCCCTCGGTTCGTCCCTGCCCAGCGAATTCTTCTTTATTTAAAAATCAAAATTCCCAATTCATAAAAGTTTATAAAAAAATGTATACGAGATATTTCATTTTACTGCTGGATAAAAGCTTTTTTCTATGTTCTGCCGCCATCACGTTCATCCATCTACTGCTTTTTTTATTTCGTCTCTTTATTATGGTCGAAGCATTTTTCGTGCCCACATATTTTCTTTTTTCTGGCTAATGTATATCCTAATTCCATTTCAACTGTGTATATGGATTAACCACATCTTTTACTCCTGTTTGTTGTCTTCACTTTCAGTTGGGCTTTGTCATTTATTTTTCAAGTCTTTAGTGTATGTTAGTACAGAAAAAATTCATTCATTTCAGATTGGAATATTAGATTTTAATATGTGCTTTACTCCTCCAGAGGCTTTCTAGCTCAACTTGTTGGGTCTTCTTGTTCTACTCTGTTATTTGAAGTTGTTTCAATTTCATTGTGACATTATTAGGGATGATTCCTAAAAATATACGAGTGATGTTAATGAAATTCAATTCATCCCGAATTTGGAAGCTCAATTTGTTTTTCGATCATAAATTTTTAATTTTAAATTATATTATAGTTTTTTACTGGACAATAAATTAATTGGTTAAACTTTTATTTTCAAGAAGCGATTAACCTCTCCGTTTGTCCAGATGGTTGTTCCAGGCATAAAAAACGTCCTCTCTATGCATTTTTTTTTTGTTTTAAATAAAATAATTTGATAAACTTACAAAACACATCAATATACATCGACGCGCGCCGGTCGTAATTTGCCGACAATAGAGGAGCGCCATTAATTTGACGAAATTTTAACGTTGAATCATGTGAATTTTTAAAACTTTTTATTTTAATCCATAATTAAGTCTATACAATTACTGAAATGCTGGAATATATTCCGTACACAGAGAAGAATATGTGTTACTAATCTACACAATTGTGCAGAAAAAGTACGCAATTTTCTGCACAATTGTGTCGATTAGTAACACGTATTTCTCTCTGTGTAGGTATACTTACTCGTGCGTTTTGCTAAGATCTATAGTTAAGTGTACAATGATTTAAAATAGTCTTATTTAATAAAACAAACCACATAACATGCACACAAATTTTTTGTTTCTGGAGATCGGGAGGTCTGGGGGTATGGAATATTTTTCAGTAAACCAGTAATTGTGTTTTACTTTTTAAGGCCAATACTTCAACTTCCGTTATAAACCGCCTTATTGAGCTTTTTTCAAAATATTGAAATACTACCTTTTTAACCAAGCGAAGGTGATTGACTTGCATTGCTTTAATATTCTGTTTCATCCTCCATAATACGATAAATGACACTTTTAAGAAAGAATCGCTTAAGAATAACAGCTTTGCTCTTGATTTAAATTTTGTAATATGTGATTTTTGCTGTGGATTTTTCAGTGGTTCGTATTTTTACACTTCATATATTTTGTCATCAGTTGGTATTATCTCAAGAAAATTTGCCATTTGATAAAAAAACATTTTTGAATAAAATCAAAATAAATTACACAAAAATCCATACCGGCTGATTGTCCGGAGGTCGGTCCGACATTATGATGCTTATTTTGAATTAATAATATACCCAAATATTATTTTAAAATTATTCGGTAGACCTTTTTGTTGAAAAATTCAATATCATACTTTCTTATGGATTATATAAAAAAATTCTGCAATATTCTAATATTCATGTTAAAGAGTTGGAACTATAGAAAGTATGGAAAAACTTTTTCGGGGGCTAATCATTTTTTACAGAAATCTTCTGCTAATTTTTAAAAATAAATGTTGCCATAAAGTTGTCTTTTTCTACTTTCAGTTTCGTCAGGAATTTTTTGCGGTTTTTATGATATACATATATGTATATAGATAGGGCAAATTTAAAATGTTTGCGTCTCGAAAGTCAAAAGACTTTTTGCTAGTGAGTTATTGGAAATTGTTTATTTTTCTTACGGTCGTCAAAGTATTCTGAATGAAAGGTTGATGCATACTTTTTTTAATTCAAATGTTATATTTAGTGTGATGCCTTTGTCTCAATTTTCATGAAATTTTAGTTCATTTAATTGGAAATTTTGTTCTCTGTCAAATGGCTCGCGTTTGATTAATTCTGAAATTAACTCAATATTTAAATTGCTAATTTTAATTTAAAAAAACACTACCGCGCGAAAAAATATTAAATTAATCTAATGCCCGTATTCCGTATTTACCAACTACAAATAGCACTACTATTTGTCGAATAAAAGCACAATTTTGCATTGTAATAATGTCATTTTATTCGACAAATAGTGCTATTTGTAGTTGGTGAATACGGGCATAATTCGTATATAGTTGGTATAGAAAGTTTTGTTTATAAACTTAACGTTTGCTTTCCTTACCAACGGTAAGGTAAATCGCGAATTAAAAAGAAGAAAAATTTGAAAAGTATTGGAAAAAATGGATAAATAAATTGAATAGTGCAATGTATTTATAATGATCAGACACACAACAAGATTATAATATCTAGACATATTTCAAGTTAAAGCTGCTATTATATTATCATTTTTCTAGTTGCTGCCAACTATTGAACAAAATACAAACAGCCATATAGCTCAAATATGTTTTTGCGCAATTTCGGGTCCCACTATCATGTAAATCCTCATCTTCGTTTTGTTCCTTAGTTTATTTTTTATTTTTATGTAAATTTTATGTAAATTACTATGTAAGTTTCCACATTATTCAAATATTTGAAGGTCAGGGCGGTCGGAAGGCCGCCAGGTCTGTTAGTTTATTATAAGAACCAAATTTGCTTACACTCTGAAAATTAAAATTTTATAATACACCACTGAAGGTATTAAATATTAGCTCACCAAAAGAATTTAAATTTATGAAAAATACTGAATCAGGATATATACATAGAGAACTTTTTTATTATTTAAGAATTTATTTAAGAAACTTTGTAGAGTACAAAATTGCTTAATGTAAATAATGAATATGACTAGAATGTAATTTCAGTCTGAATCGATATTTTTTCATAAAGTAAAATAATAGCAAACTCTATTTCAAATCAAAACAAATATTCAAGCTACACCACTGGTGTAAATGTTTTGGAATAACCTGCAGAATAATAATAATTAGGGTAATAAAAGGATAATTTCTACTTTGATTAGGATTAATAATTATAGCAATGTTTGAAAACTATATATTGAAAATCTTGCTTAGAAGTGATTAATCATCTGAATTTAGTGTAGGTGTCACTTATTATAATCGCGTTTGTCCGCTTTAATTTTAATTATGTTCAGCCATTAACCTAACAAAGGATTATATTAATATATTAATAAATTGAAATTTTTTTTTGAAAATTGATTTTAAAAAAAAACTTTTGCAATATGGAAAATTTTAAGCTGAATTTTTCCGACTCCATAACTGATGTGTTTTTTAATTTTTTTCCAGATTCGGGTTCGGAAAGCGGTTCACATAAAGGTGAAAGACCAAGAAAAACAAATAGCGGAAGTGATGGAAAACCTACGAGAGTACGAACGGTTTTAAATGAAAAGCAATTACACACATTACGAACGTGCTATGCTGCCAATCCTAGACCAGATGCCCTTATGAAAGAACAACTTGTGGAAATGACCGCATTATCTCCAAGAGTTATCCGAGTATGGTTCCAAAATAAAAGATGTAAAGACAAAAAGAAAACAATTCTTATGAAACAGCAAATGCAACAAGAAAAGGTTGGTTCATTTCTATTTTAATTCGGAAGCTTGCTTCCTTACGCATAATATTATGACGTTCGATTTTTAAAATACCTATTGGAAATTTATAAATTATTTGTTTCCTGACCTGCTGAATTTATTTCTCCCACCTTTCTTCTATATCATAAATCTCGGGAGGCGTGCAAAGCAAACTCAACTCCTCCCAAAGTAGGTATCCAATCATCGAACGTACGCTGCTATGTCTGCAGGCATTGATTTTAACCAAAAAATCGGTTATAAGACTCGTTTTTTATACGAGCGACAATGTTGTAGGACGGAGATATTATCATGTTACTGGTTCTTCAACTATGTTTTATTCTCTTTCGTATTTGTTGTTGACACAATAGAGCTAAATTTATTTAAAAAAAATTTTGGATTAAAGAAAGGTTTTTCCCCTATTGCAAAATCTAAAGGCATGGGTGGTATATTAAGATTTTATAAAGAGCCTGCTTCGAAATATTGGAATCCGGAATTTCCGCTCCATACCCAACTACCGGTAACAGCAGACCAGTGCTGTATGAATTAAATTAAACCGAGTAAACATCATTTAAATACTAATTAAATCAAAATGCATATTTTCTGAGCAACTACGTGCTTATACTTCAAATCCTTAAATATCACTCACAACATCACGCAATTCCAACATAATTATTAGCACACAGATTACTATAATTTGTATAAAATTACGTTCTATTGCACCGCACCGGTTTTAATAATAATTACCTTCGGCAATTTAATATTTTTTAAATAGTTTACAGTTAGATAGACTAGTAACATTCACTCGGTTAAATTAAACAAAATTATTTTATTAAACATTTCACACTTACAATAAATTGTTAGCGTCTAAGTGAAAATAATTAAAATAATAAATTGACGTCGGATCTATGAGCCTATTACAAAAAGTGATTTACATTTTTATTGCCCGTAATTAAATTGCAACTTAATAATTTTTGGCATAATTAATACTTTTAAAAGTCAGTATTAATTAGGCTTTGCTTTGTTTCTTATTAAAATGTTTCTAATTATTATAATTACTGATTTAATTTTTGATAGCGTTCGTGTTTTTATTAGACAAATTACCCAGATTCTAGTAGAAATTTACATTTAACAATTTTAAAATAAGTGTTGCAAATTAGTACTATGTCTAATTAACGTTTTAATTTCTTTCAAAATTGGATTAAAATTTTTTAGATAATCATCAACATGATTTTGGAAATCAACTTTAATTATACACGATGAAGACGTTTTAATTTTGTTTACATGTAAATCCTAAAAAAAATGTTAAAATGTAGGAAATCGGATTCTGTTTGTAATTAAGTAATTTGATCCAGCAGACTTTTTTTTGTATACTTGACCAATTTTATAAATTAGTAAGGTACCTGTGCATAATAATTAAGGGATATTTGAAATAAAATGAAAAATATCTAATGTAATCAACACTTTTTAATACTAATCATGTTTTTGGAATATTTTCTACAAAATAAAAACGAAACATGGTAACTTGTACCATATAGACAAACACAAAATTAAACATTCAATAAATCATTAAACACATAAATGCAACAACTAAACATTCCTTTTAAAAAAAAAGTATTAATTACAATGCCTTGGAGCACTCAAAATCATCGATTTCTAACCACGTGGCTCGTTTAGGAGGCATCGGGCTCGAAGTACTAAAAATAACGCTCAATACATTGTAAAGCAAACAAACTTTGATACAAGAAGTAAGACTATGGTTAAATTTAGTAGGCCTTAATAACCAAAAAAAAAAAAAAATAACCAAATAACCAAATCAAATTCAATGTTTCCCCAAAACCCTGAAAGTTATTTAAATATTTAAAGTTTAAGTCCAATCTGTGAATAAAAAGTAAGCTAATTCATTATAGATTTTTATACAGGACGGACGAAAACTTGGTTATGGAGCCATGCAAGGAATACCCATGGTGGCATCATCGCCAGTTCGGCACGACTCTCCGATAGGAGTTCATCCATTAGAAGTACAAGCTTATCAACCACCGTGGAAGGCGTTATCAGATTTTGCTCTGCACAGTGATTTAGAACAACCTCCTCACGCAGCTGGTTACCAACAATTGGTAAATCAGGTAATTGGAACTTTTTCATATTTTTAGAATTGAATTGTAAAAAAAGAGATGTGGTTTACAGATGCACGGTTACGACTTACCACCGCCGTCCATGGGACCCACACCACAAGGTCCGCCGATGCCTCCACTGTCCGGACCGCCACCAGATGGAATGACACATCCGGATAGTACAGATAGTTACGTAACATACCTCGAAAGCGATGATAGCTTACCAGCCAGTCCTTAACCTTTTTTTAGACCATATCTAAATTTTTATTACATCACCGGTCGCCTTTGCTTATCATAAGTTTGTTAATTAATTTGTGCAATATTTATTGTTTATATAGTAAAATAATATTTTAATTTTTTGTGCATCTAGGTAAATAAATTATAAATAAATGTGTATAGATAACTCACAATAAATTGCGTTATTATTCTAAATAATTTTGATAATTAAATTTAAATTTACTTAATTATGTATTATTTAAAAATATGTAAAATAAAAGAATTTTAAGCAAAGGATGTTTATGCATTTGTAAGTATTGTAATATTTTACTGTATAATCTCTGTTATTGATCTTAACTTCTTAGTATTTTTCATAGATGTTAAACTAACTGAGGCGAACCAAGTCTCTTGATTGTTCAATATTTTTGCAAAACGGCTATATCACACGATTTATTGCAATGATGATTTTGTAATAATGTGTATTTGATAAAGCGTGATTAAATGTATATAATAATGTTATACATACAAAAATGCTTTGTAAATAAAAGTATATAAAAAAATTGTTGAATTTTTCAAAGCATTTCACCAATTTTTTTGACTGATTCGATACAACAGCACTACGAAGCCCAGTGGCGGATCTAGTCTTTTCGGGGCTCGAGTCTAAGAGGATTTGAAATTTTTACACCCAGAACCTCCGATCGGCTTAATCCGCCTCTGGACGTAAAAAGAAAAAATATATTGTCATGTTCCAAAATCCTCGTTTGAGTTTTTGAAAAACTGGATGAAACTTTTTTATTTATTTTAAAGCTGTAAATTTGATTTTATTTTGATATTTACCATTTTGATTTCAATTTTTGAATTTTGATTTTAAATGATTTTTGTAAAATTCGAAGTTGATTTTAATTATTTGTGGATATGAATTTTATTTTATTTTATTTGATTTTACTTGTTAATTGTAAAGATGTTTATTTTTAATTTTTGTAAATTTTTAAAATTTTGACTTTCCATTGCAAATGGTAAATTTGTTTAAAAGTATTTGTCAAGTTAATTTTAAATTGAAAATTTATAGAGTTTTAAAATTGAAAAAAATCGATTACTGGAGGTAAGAAATTTATTAGTCGTGTAGCCCAGTAGGCGACATAGGGGCAAAACGAAGTTCGGGGCAGGACAGGAAATCTGCTATTGCGTGTGACTCATACATGCAAATGTGCCTGCGACAGCGCTGTTCGCACAAATTACGTCACCTTACATCAGTCAGTCAGTTTTAGCTACGCTGTGAACAAAAACTGAATTTATATATAATTTTTTGAAGTTTTATGATAAACTTCTGTGTGTTATGAGGTGAGTAAGCAAGTTTTTGCAATATTTTCAACCAAAAACCATAGCAGTACTATCAGATTTCGATGTTAGGTATTTTGGATAACAGTCACTGTCGCTGAAATGCTTGGTTTCATCAGAAAGTATGTTTGTTGGGGCAAAATAATGAGTATAACGGGATACTATCCTATCTTGCCCCGTCTTTGCGATATGTGTTAAAAATTTTTTCTTTTGTTTTCAGTCAAAATGATCGCAATTATAAACAGAAGACAGATTGCGCAAAATGGGAAAAGGTTGACATGAGAAGAGCAGTTAACGCTGCCAGCCTGACTAAAATATGTGCTCTTTTTACCCCGTGCCATTTCCCATTATGTCCCGACCACTGGGCAAAATGAGAAATCTGACTTCCTTATTGCTGCTCCTAATTTAAACAAAATTCTCTGGCCACTTTAGGATAATGGGGCCCATATGACATAGGGCTATTTTGTTAACAAAAAAACATGCAAAAGAAGTATCACCTTGTAGATAGGCAGCCAGACAGAGTTGCCAGTGTTCTTTAGGCCCCTTGTTCATTAGAATACCAAACAAACCTGAACAACTACCCAGGGCCCCGCGATCCATAGGGCTCCCTCGGCCCCAAACTCGATAAAAATTTCAGAAAATTTAACATTGCTCTTATGGTAGTTTTAATAAAATTTTTACAGAGACTACCCCTTTTGTCTGTTGTTAATAAAATAGTTGTCTTATCATAGTCATAGTGCCCAGGGCCTCTAATAGGTTAAAGACGGCCCTGTAAATAAGTATTGTAAATATTACTATGACATTTATGAACAGTAATTAAGGGGTTTCACCACCCTGAGATTTTCAAAATATCGAATTTTTTTTTAAACTCGATACGTTGTTTATACTTTCAAGACTATTTCAAACATTTAACCATGTCAAAATTCATTTATAATCGCAGATTAGAGGGTAATTTATAAAATATTTGTGTAAGAGGCAAACGCAATACTGTTTTTTCTTTTGCGTTTTTCTCAAAACTACATTTTTCAAACTGGTGGACAAAATATCTCAGGATCTACTTAACCGATTATGTTAAACTTTACACCACATCTTCTTCATAATATTATCTAAGGTGTAGCATAGGATTTTTTTAATTGGATGCCGCGTTCATTAGTTATAAATTTTTAAAACTCAAAATTTCGATAAAAATTGGGTTCTTTCTTCAAAGAGCTGTCATTTCTACAAAAAAATTAAAAACAAATTTTCCCTAAGCTACATCTTAGGTATTACCTTTCTGTATAAGAAAAAAATTAATTTTTAATTTTTCGACGATGCCTGACAGAGAAAATAATTCCACCATCAGCAAGGATTTTCAAAAGAGGGTCTTACTTGAAGGCTCATATCTCCATCAACTTTTATTATATTTTTATTTGTTTTTATGTCAAATTATTCATAAAACTACTATATATAAATGTGTAAAATAAAAATTATTTTATATACTTAATAGATGCGCTAGAAAAAAATTTACTTTTTATACCTATTTTTCCGAACGCCAAGGTGGTGAAACCCTATAATAATTATCTATCTCTAGAAACTAGAGAGTCACATGGATCGCGGGGCTCTGGGCACTTGCCCAGAGTTGCCAATGGAAAAGAGGGACCTAACCTCAAGGCTCAAATTCAAAAATTGAATCTACTAAGTAAATTATGAGGGCGTCTATTAATTACGTGACTCGATTTTGGCGATTTTTCAACTCTTCCCTTCCCCCGGTGAGAAGTCGTGAAATTTAGCTCGACTCCTTCCCTCTCCCTCTAATCTTACGTGTGAGTGTTTGTGTTATTTAATTTAACCTGTTCTCTAATAGAAATTTTACAGTTTCTTGCCAAAAAAATTATGTGATATTTGCCGAGACCCCCTCTACCCCACGTGAGATTAGGTAAGATTCGGCTCGATCTCCCCCCCCCTAAAAGCCTCACGTAATTAATGGACGATTATGAATGGAACGACTCAACGCAAAAGAAGCTAGAGTCTGTCAGGAGACACTTTTTTTCGGCACTGCTAAAACCCTGGAACGACAGTTCACTGAAAAGAAAATCTATGATTTTCTACTTTTTTTTAATTATATAAATTTTGTTACTTAAATTTTAGTAATTTTTGTGAAGAACTGCAAACTTCTTTAATATAATCCTTACGACGAAAGACGTACCGGTAGCTGGTTAATAGAATTTCAAGTATAATTTAATTTACAAACTTTGTAATTTATTTAGTTCTTTATTTATTTAATTAATTTATTTGGAAACCTATGTTTTTCTTAATAACACACACTTTCTTTTTCAAAGCTCTTAGCTCTGTTCTTTTTATATTTATCACAAAAGCTTATTGTAAATAATATTTAATTAATTTTAAATTAATTATAATTTTTCATAATAATTATGTATTTTGTACCCGTATAATAATGCAAGGTGTCCCCGTGACCGTGGAGATTCTTTGAGTTCTACATAAAAGAAAATTTTCATGATACATTTTTTACAAATGAAAGTTAAAATAAAAGAGGAAAGCCTTCTTTAAAGAAATTTTTTCAGTTTCTGCCTTCAAACGGCCATATCCTCTCAACTATTGATTTTTTTAGTATTAATGGATCAGTAATATTTTAAAGACCAATCGTTCATCTACAAACTAGTTTATAACACTTTATCGTCTGGAATTAACAGAATTCGAGATATGAATTAAATTAAGAAAAAAAATGTTAAAAATGTTCAGGTTATATTTTTTGTTTTTCTTGCAAACTCTGTATCTTTTAAAGGAAATTATTTATAAAAAACTAAAAACTCAGTTTGAATGTCAAATTTAACAGGCTACAACTGCAATATAGTAAAAAAAATTTAAAAACCAATCACAAAAAATCTCTGAAAATAAACTGATTCACATCAAGTTCATGAAAGGGGTAAATGGGGCTAGAGAAGAGGGATAAATAGCTATTTTCCGATACGAATTTAGGTATGTTTTTCAAATTTTAATAAAATTTAGTCGATTTTGTTGATTTTTGATGGATGGTGAAAAGGGGGGTAGTTACCCCGTTCCCCCCTCAATGCAGTCAATCAAATTCAGATTTTTGATAATTTGTAAATTTTTTTGTACTTATCTTGTTCATTACTTTTGGATTTTCCAAAAATTACAGAACTAAAGTTGTATAATCTGTTAAATTTGCTATCCGAATTGGGTGTAAAACGTTTCGTTTAAAAAATACTTCATTTTCAAAAAATTGATTATTTAATTGATTAATTGATTTAACAATCAATTTTAAATATGATTTCAAAATTTATTTCTTTTTTGAATTATGTTTTCAAAATCATATAAAAAATTTTCATAAACTTTTTACAGGTTCAACAGTAAGTTTAAACAAAGATTCATACCAAATTTCAAAATCTTACTTATTTCTTCCAAATGCTGAAAATACTGATTTGAGTTACATAATGAGCCAATTTCACACGTTAGTGCGGAAAGTGATTTACTTTCAAGTTTCAGCATTTGATATTTGTTTTAAATTGAAGAAACTGACATGTTGACATTACTTGTCAAACGTAAACCAATAAAAAAATGAATATTTAATTAGAAAAAGAACTCAAAATAAAAAATTTTAAGTAAATTTGTGGTTTTTTAGTATGTATTTATGGTTAAATTCAAAAAATATAAGAATAATACAATACGTAGAAAATCAAAATTCAAAAAATTTAAAAAGGAGACAATTAACACATAACAGGTCTGGATTAAGAAAATTTGAAAAAATGAAAATTTCGTAATACGAAGTACAATATAACGTTATTTCATGGTTATTGCCATTCTTCAGTTGTACGCATCGATTACGATTACATTGTAAAATAAGAAGAAAAAATTTTTCAAACTAAACAAAATTATCGACTAAATTGTACAAAATTGACTTACCATAACCTCCAAAGATTATCAAAACTGAACTTGTTACACGAGGTATGAATAATTTAAAAATGATTTGAACTAAGAAATTCGTTTACCTAGCACTGCTAGTTTGAAATCCGAAGGCACTGCCCTCTTAATATGATTTCTAAAAACTTTGAAAAAATTCAAAATTCAAAAATTTACCACGTTTTTTAACCGTGAGGCGTAAAACTAGAAAAAGAACTCAAAATAAAAAATTTTAAGTAAATTTGTGGTTTTTTAGTATGTATTTATGGTTAAATTCAAAAAATATAAGAATAATACAATACGTAGAAAATCAAAATTCAAAAAATTTAAAAAGGAGACAATTAACACATAACAGGTCTGGATTAAGAAAATTTGAAAAAATGAAAATTTCGTAATACGAAGTACAATATAACGTTATTTCATGGTTATTGCCATTCTTCAGTTGTACGCATCGATTACGATTACATTGTAAAATAAGAAGAAAAAATTTTTCAAACTAAACAAAATTATCGACTAAATTGTACAAAATTGACTTACCATAACCTCCAAAGATTATCAAAACTGAACTTGTTACACGAGGTATGAATAATTTAAAAATGATTTGAACTAAGAAATTCGTTTACCTAGCACTGCTAGTTTGAAATCCGAAGGCACTGCCCTCTTAATATGATTTCTAAAAACTTTGAAAAAATTCAAAATTCAAAAATTTACCACGTTTTTTAACCGTGAGGCGTAAAACTAGAAAAAGAACTCAAAATAAAAAATTTTAAGTAAATTTGTGGTTTTTTAGTATGTATTTATGGTTAAATTCAAAAAATATAAGAATAATACAATACGTAGAAAATCAAAATTCAAAAAATTTAAAAAGGAGACAATTAACACATAACAGGTCTGGATTAAGAAAATTTGAAAAAATGAAAATTTCGTAATACGAAGTACAATATAACGTTATTTCATGGTTATTGCCATTCTTCAGTTGTACGCATCGATTACGATTACATTGTAAAATAAGAAGAAAAAATTTTTCAAACTAAACAAAATTATCGACTAAATTGTACAAAATTGACTTACCATAACCTCCAAAGATTATCAAAACTGAACTTGTTACACGAGGTATGAATAATTTAAAAATGATTTGAACTAAGAAATTCGTTTACCTAGCACTGCTAGTTTGAAATCCGAAGGCACTGCCCTCTTAATATGATTTCTAAAAACTTTGAAAAAATTCAAAATTCAAAAATTTACCACGTTTTTTAACCGTGAGGCGTAAAACTAGAAAAAGAACTCAAAATAAAAAATTTTAAGTAAATTTGTGGTTTTTTAGTATGTATTTATGGTTAAATTCAAAAAATATAAGAATAATACAATACGTAGAAAATCAAAATTCAAAAAATTTAAAAAGGAGACAATTAACACATAACAGGTCTGGATTAAGAAAATTTGAAAAAATGAAAATTTCGTAATACGAAGTACAATATAACGTTATTTCATGGTTATTGCCATTCTTCAGTTGTACGCATCGATTACGATTACATTGTAAAATAAGAAGAAAAAATTTTTCAAACTAAACAAAATTATCGACTAAATTGTACAAAATTGACTTACCATAACCTCCAAAGATTATCAAAACTGAACTTGTTACACGAGGTATGAATAATTTAAAAATGATTTGAACTAAGAAATTCGTTTACCTAGCACTGCTAGTTTGAAATCCGAAGGCACTGCCCTCTTAATATGATTTCTAAAAACTTTGAAAAAATTCAAAATTCAAAAATTTACCACGTTTTTTAACCGTGAGGCGTAAAACTAGAAAAAGAACTCAAAATAAAAAATTTTAAGTAAATTTGTGGTTTTTTAGTATGTATTTATGGTTAAATTCAAAAAATATAAGAATAATACAATACGTAGAAAATCAAAATTCAAAAAATTTAAAAAGGAGACAATTAACACATAACAGGTCTGGATTAAGAAAATTTGAAAAAATGAAAATTTCGTAATACGAAGTACAATATAACGTTATTTCATGGTTATTGCCATTCTTCAGTTGTACGCATCGATTACGATTACATTGTAAAATAAGAAGAAAAAATTTTTCAAACTAAACAAAATTATCGACTAAATTGTACAAAATTGACTTACCATAACCTCCAAAGATTATCAAAACTGAACTTGTTACACGAGGTATGAATAATTTAAAAATGATTTGAACTAAGAAATTCGTTTACCTAGCACTGCTAGTTTGAAATCCGAAGGCACTGCCCTCTTAATATGATTTCTAAAAACTTTGAAAAAATTCAAAATTCAAAAATTTACCACGTTTTTTAACCGTGAGGCGTAAAACTAGAAAAAGAACTCAAAATAAAAAATTTTAAGTAAATTTGTGGTTTTTTAGTATGTATTTATGGTTAAATTCAAAAAATATAAGAATAATACAATACGTAGAAAATCAAAATTCAAAAAATTTAAAAAGGAGACAATTAACACATAACAGGTCTGGATTAAGAAAATTTGAAAAAATGAAAATTTCGTAATACGAAGTACAATATAACGTTATTTCATGGTTATTGCCATTCTTCAGTTGTACGCATCGATTACGATTACATTGTAAAATAAGAAGAAAAAATTTTTCAAACTAAACAAAATTATCGACTAAATTGTACAAAATTGACTTACCATAACCTCCAAAGATTATCAAAACTGAACTTGTTACACGAGGTATGAATAATTTAAAAATGATTTGAACTAAGAAATTCGTTTACCTAGCACTGCTAGTTTGAAATCCGAAGGCACTGCCCTCTTAATATGATTTCTAAAAACTTTGAAAAAATTCAAAATTCAAAAATTTACCACGTTTTTTAACCGTGAGGCGTAAAACTAGAAAAAGAACTCAAAATAAAAAATTTTAAGTAAATTTGTGGTTTTTTAGTATGTATTTATGGTTAAATTCAAAAAATATAAGAATAATACAATACGTAGAAAATCAAAATTCAAAAAATTTAAAAAGGAGACAATTAACACATAACAGGTCTGGATTAAGAAAATTTGAAAAAATGAAAATTTCGTAATACGAAGTACAATATAACGTTATTTCATGGTTATTGCCATTCTTCAGTTGTACGCATCGATTACGATTACATTGTAAAATAAGAAGAAAAAATTTTTCAAACTAAACAAAATTATCGACTAAATTGTACAAAATTGACTTACCATAACCTCCAAAGATTATCAAAACTGAACTTGTTACACGAGGTATGAATAATTTAAAAATGATTTGAACTAAGAAATTCGTTTACCTAGCACTGCTAGTTTGAAATCCGAAGGCACTGCCCTCTTAATATGATTTCTAAAAACTTTGAAAAAATTCAAAATTCAAAAATTTACCACGTTTTTTAACCGTGAGGCGTAAAACTAGAAAAAGAACTCAAAATAAAAAATTTTAAGTAAATTTGTGGTTTTTTAGTATGTATTTATGGTTAAATTCAAAAAATATAAGAATAATACAATACGTAGAAAATCAAAATTCAAAAAATTTAAAAAGGAGACAATTAACACATAACAGGTCTGGATTAAGAAAATTTGAAAAAATGAAAATTTCGTAAT
Source organism: Cantharis flavilabris (assembly GCA_949152465.1). NCBI lineage: Eukaryota > Metazoa > Arthropoda > Insecta > Coleoptera > Cantharidae > Cantharis > Cantharis flavilabris. The sequence goes on from OX424435.1 coordinate 91,487,690, forward strand.
ACGAAGTACAATATAACGTTATTTCATGGTTATTGCCATTCTTCAGTTGTACGCATCGATTACGATTACATTGTAAAATAAGAAGAAAAAATTTTTCAAACTAAACAAAATTATCGACTAAATTGTACAAAATTGACTTACCATAACCTCCAAAGATTATCAAAACTGAACTTGTTACACGAGGTATGAATAATTTAAAAATGATTTGAACTAAGAAATTCGTTTACCTAGCACTGCTAGTTTGAAATCCGAAGGCACTGCCCTCTTAATATGATTTCTAAAAACTTTGAAAAAATTCAAAATTCAAAAATTTACCACGTTTTTTAACCGTGAGGCGTAAAACTAGAAAAAGAACTCAAAATAAAAAATTTTAAGTAAATTTGTGGTTTTTTAGTAATCAAGTTTTTTTGATAATCTTTGGAGGTTATGGTAAGTCAATTTTGTACAATTTAGTCGATAATTTTGTTTAGTTTGAAAAATTTTTTCTTCTTATTTTACAATGTAATCGTAATCGATGCGTACAACTGAAGAATGGCAATAACCATGAAATAACGTTATATTGTACTTCGTATTACGAAATTTTCATTTTTTCAAATTTTCTTAATCCAGACCTGTTATGTGTTAATTGTCTCCTTTTTAAATTTTTTGAATTTTGATTTTCTACGTATTGTATTATTCTTATATTTTTTGAATTTAACCATAAATACATACTAAAAAACCACAAATTTACTTAAAATTTTTTATTTTGAGTTCTTTTTCTAGTTTTACGCCTCACGGTTAAAAAACGTGGTAAATTTTTGAATTTTGAATTTTTTCAAAGTTTTTAGAAATCATATTAAGAGGGCAGTGCCTTCGGATTTCAAACTAGCAGTGCTAGGTAAACGAATTTCTTAGTTCAAATCATTTTTAAATTATTCATACCTCGTGTAACAAGTTCAGTTTTGATAATCTTTGGAGGTTATGGTAAGTCAATTTTGTACAATTTAGTCGATAATTTTGTTTAGTTTGAAAAATTTTTTCTTCTTATTTTACAATGTAATCGTAATCGATGCGTACAACTGAAGAATGGCAATAACCATGAAATAACGTTATATTGTACTTCGTATTACGAAATTTTCATTTTTTCAAATTTTCTTAATCCAGACCTGTTATGTGTTAATTGTCTCCTTTTTAAATTTTTTGAATTTTGATTTTCTACGTATTGTATTATTCTTATATTTTTTGAATTTAACCATAAATACATACTAAAAAACCACAAATTTACTTAAAATTTTTTATTTTGAGTTCTTTTTCTAGTTTTACGCCTCACGGTTAAAAAACGTGGTAAATTTTTGAATTTTGAATTTTTTCAAAGTTTTTAGAAATCATATTAAGAGGGCAGTGCCTTCGGATTTCAAACTAGCAGTGCTAGGTAAACGAATTTCTTAGTTCAAATCATTTTTAAATTATTCATACCTCGTGTAACAAGTTCAGTTTTGATAATCTTTGGAGGTTATGGTAAGTCAATTTTGTACAATTTAGTCGATAATTTTGTTTAGTTTGAAAAATTTTTTCTTCTTATTTTACAATGTAATCGTAATCGATGCGTACAACTGAAGAATGGCAATAACCATGAAATAACGTTATATTGTACTTCGTATTACGAAATTTTCATTTTTTCAAATTTTCTTAATCCAGACCTGTTATGTGTTAATTGTCTCCTTTTTAAATTTTTTGAATTTTGATTTTCTACGTATTGTATTATTCTTATATTTTTTGAATTTAACCATAAATACATACTAAAAAACCACAAATTTACTTAAAATTTTTTATTTTGAGTTCTTTTTCTAGTTTTACGCCTCACGGTTAAAAAACGTGGTAAATTTTTGAATTTTGAATTTTTTCAAAGTTTTTAGAAATCATATTAAGAGGGCAGTGCCTTCGGATTTCAAACTAGCAGTGCTAGGTAAACGAATTTCTTAGTTCAAATCATTTTTAAATTATTCATACCTCGTGTAACAAGTTCAGTTTTGATAATCTTTGGAGGTTATGGTAAGTCAATTTTGTACAATTTAGTCGATAATTTTGTTTAGTTTGAAAAATTTTTTCTTCTTATTTTACAATGTAATCGTAATCGATGCGTACAACTGAAGAATGGCAATAACCATGAAATAACGTTATATTGTACTTCGTATTACGAAATTTTCATTTTTTCAAATTTTCTTAATCCAGACCTGTTATGTGTTAATTGTCTCCTTTTTAAATTTTTTGAATTTTGATTTTCTACGTATTGTATTATTCTTATATTTTTTGAATTTAACCATAAATACATACTAAAAAACCACAAATTTACTTAAAATTTTTTATTTTGAGTTCTTTTTCTAGTTTTACGCCTCACGGTTAAAAAACGTGGTAAATTTTTGAATTTTGAATTTTTTCAAAGTTTTTAGAAATCATATTAAGAGGGCAGTGCCTTCGGATTTCAAACTAGCAGTGCTAGGTAAACGAATTTCTTAGTTCAAATCATTTTTAAATTATTCATACCTCGTGTAACAAGTTCAGTTTTGATAATCTTTGGAGGTTATGGTAAGTCAATTTTGTACAATTTAGTCGATAATTTTGTTTAGTTTGAAAAATTTTTTCTTCTTATTTTACAATGTAATCGTAATCGATGCGTACAACTGAAGAATGGCAATAACCATGAAATAACGTTATATTGTACTTCGTATTACGAAATTTTCATTTTTTCAAATTTTCTTAATCCAGACCTGTTATGTGTTAATTGTCTCCTTTTTAAATTTTTTGAATTTTGATTTTCTACGTATTGTATTATTCTTATATTTTTTGAATTTAACCATAAATACATACTAAAAAACCACAAATTTACTTAAAATTTTTTATTTTGAGTTCTTTTTCTAGTTTTACGCCTCACGGTTAAAAAACGTGGTAAATTTTTGAATTTTGAATTTTTTCAAAGTTTTTAGAAATCATATTAAGAGGGCAGTGCCTTCGGATTTCAAACTAGCAGTGCTAGGTAAACGAATTTCTTAGTTCAAATCATTTTTAAATTATTCATACCTCGTGTAACAAGTTCAGTTTTGATAATCTTTGGAGGTTATGGTAAGTCAATTTTGTACAATTTAGTCGATAATTTTGTTTAGTTTGAAAAATTTTTTCTTCTTATTTTACAATGTAATCGTAATCGATGCGTACAACTGAAGAATGGCAATAACCATGAAATAACGTTATATTGTACTTCGTATTACGAAATTTTCATTTTTTCAAATTTTCTTAATCCAGACCTGTTATGTGTTAATTGTCTCCTTTTTAAATTTTTTGAATTTTGATTTTCTACGTATTGTATTATTCTTATATTTTTTGAATTTAACCATAAATACATACTAAAAAACCACAAATTTACTTAAAATTTTTTATTTTGAGTTCTTTTTCTAGTTTTACGCCTCACGGTTAAAAAACGTGGTAAATTTTTGAATTTTGAATTTTTTCAAAGTTTTTAGAAATCATATTAAGAGGGCAGTGCCTTCGGATTTCAAACTAGCAGTGCTAGGTAAACGAATTTCTTAGTTCAAATCATTTTTAAATTATTCATACCTCGTGTAACAAGTTCAGTTTTGATAATCTTTGGAGGTTATGGTAAGTCAATTTTGTACAATTTAGTCGATAATTTTGTTTAGTTTGAAAAATTTTTTCTTCTTATTTTACAATGTAATCGTAATCGATGCGTACAACTGAAGAATGGCAATAACCATGAAATAACGTTATATTGTACTTCGTATTACGAAATTTTCATTTTTTCAAATTTTCTTAATCCAGACCTGTTATGTGTTAATTGTCTCCTTTTTAAATTTTTTGAATTTTGATTTTCTACGTATTGTATTATTCTTATATTTTTTGAATTTAACCATAAATACATACTAAAAAACCACAAATTTACTTAAAATTTTTTATTTTGAGTTCTTTTTCTAGTTTTACGCCTCACGGTTAAAAAACGTGGTAAATTTTTGAATTTTGAATTTTTTCAAAGTTTTTAGAAATCATATTAAGAGGGCAGTGCCTTCGGATTTCAAACTAGCAGTGCTAGGTAAACGAATTTCTTAGTTCAAATCATTTTTAAATTATTCATACCTCGTGTAACAAGTTCAGTTTTGATAATCTTTGGAGGTTATGGTAAGTCAATTTTGTACAATTTAGTCGATAATTTTGTTTAGTTTGAAAAATTTTTTCTTCTTATTTTACAATGTAATCGTAATCGATGCGTACAACTGAAGAATGGCAATAACCATGAAATAACGTTATATTGTACTTCGTATTACGAAATTTTCATTTTTTCAAATTTTCTTAATCCAGACCTGTTATGTGTTAATTGTCTCCTTTTTAAATTTTTTGAATTTTGATTTTCTACGTATTGTATTATTCTTATATTTTTTGAATATTTAATTATTAAATAACTTGATACTTTCTACACATAAACTACTATTATGTACCTAGTACATATGTCTCTAATTTTTATCATTTCCCCATTTATATAAGATAAAAAATACAGGCAACCCATTTTACTTGTACCGAACTTTGTCAACCACAGATGGCAATAAAGTTTAATTTTGAATTTCCCACCACTAACAAACGTCAAAGTCCTGAAAGTAACCTAATATTTTAATAATCTAATAATTAATCAAAAATTAGCGATTATTGCAATGTAAAGGCTATATTTTTTTAATATTTAACAGTTTAAGTACTAATTATAATATAAGTTTTAAAATTTTACTTATATACAATGAGTGATCCAAATTCAGGAAATATAAGAGAAGGCTTTTTGTGTCCTGTGTGTCACAGAGACCTTCGTTCTCCTAGTAATTTACTATCACACTTTCAAGAATTACATTCTGAAGAACAAGATTTATTAAAATCTATTAAAGGTAACGAAATGGTATTGTTAGTTTCGTCAATAAAACATTTCGTATTTTAGATTTGGTGGGTAAAGCAAAGAAGAAGATATTAAAACTTGACGAACAACAACTCGAGTCGTTCAAAACTGAAATTTCATTACAAAAGTATTATGTTGAATACAGTGAACCCCAGGATCCAGGCTGTAGTCGAGATCATACCGAATTTTTTAAGCTAATAAGGAGAGAACGTCTAGATCATAGGACAACCGAAACGAATAAATTAATTATTAGGTTGGATAAGCTATTGAAAGTTGAGGGATCTGATAGGAAACAAAAGGAACAGGAGCTTGTCGCTTGGCTAGATGGTACAACTGTTACGAGATGTCCTTCTTGTGCTTCCAGTTTTAACTTGACGAGGAGACAGCATCATTGTCGTTTATGTGGTAGCATTATGTGCAATTCTTGTTCTTGTTTTTTGTCGTACGACACAGCCAGTAAGTTATTCTTGGGTTATTGTCACTATTTCTAAATGAATTATTTTGTGCAGAAATTATAGTTGCTCCTGTTTATTTGGATAATCAAGCAGCTGCGAATATTAAAAGTGATGCAGATAATTTAAGGGTGTGCACACATTGTATGATCATGTTGGAGAATCGTCGAAGTGTACAAATGGCTCAAGTTGTACAACCGCTAATATGTCAGTTGTACATGAAGTTGAGGAGGATTCAAAACGAGTTGCAGCCATCCATAGATTTATACTTGAAGGTGAGGCTTTTATAGAAAAAAAAATTATTTTTTTAAAAAAACATTTATTTTTCAGATGTACAATTCTTTAACGTCGGGTGACACGACATTCCAATTACAAGATGCTCAGTCACTACGAACTTCTATTGCAAAACAAGCAGAAACAATTGATGCGATAAGTAAGCAAATTCTTGCAATTCCAAATGAACCTGATCAAGGAAAAGCTGCAGTTTTGCAAACGTCAATTCGTCGTGCCGCTTCTCAATACATCAAAGACTACCTATTAACTTTGCCCGTTCCTCCTAATGTAGCCGAACTTGAAAAAATTAAAAAAGATAGGGCAACGAGAAATGTTGAGATGCCTAGACATTCCAATATAACAAATATTAAAAAGGTTGCAGTTACTACGGGATGGTCACCTGTAAACGTGACAGTAGACGAACCGGAAATTTCATCTGACGATCCTTTAATGCAACAGATTAATATTGTTAGGAATTATATAGCACAAGCTAGAAAAGCTCATCGGTATGAAGAAGTGAGTTCGTTGAAAGAAAATTTAAAATTGCTGAAGCAAGCCTACCATAAACAGCAACACAGCGACAGTGATAATGCGTAATAATTATTTTTTTGATATTATTTCAAGGACCTACTATGTTGACGTGATAATTTTTATGTAAGAGATGAGGTAGGATTGTAGAAAATTTGCAGAGTTTTAGACTTTTTGGGAAAGTTTTGCAGGACGGAAAAACAGGTGATTTTGAAAAATGTTAAAAACATAACTTTTACATGAAAATTCTTATTTTTTTTTTTTTCTCATAAATAATTTTGTATAATTTTAAATAAAAATGTAATTTTGAGACAAAATCTTTCCCAATAGTAGCAATTTTTAAGATATTTGCTTGGTATTATTGGCATATTTTACCACTAAATTTAGGTTTTTTATGCACTATATATTTTTGTGTAAATTGGATCATTGCAGAAAAGCTATATACTTATGAAATTTAAAGTTAATTATTTTAGTAAAAAGTATTTCTAAAATCGTAAATTGCCATTACTATTGAGTCTTTTAAAAAGGTTTAGAACAGATAAACTATTTGCAAGAACTTATTGTAAGATTTTCGAAACTCCTGCCAAACTGATGATGTAAACGCTGATGTATTTTACTGCGTTTTAATAATATTATGTGCTGTTAAACGAAAATTTTATATTACCTATGTAAACTAGTCTCATAATTGCAACTAGAAATTGTTTATTAACAAGTATTATAATAAATGTTAATTTTAAAAATATAATAATTATGCTGTTGTGGGGTATTTCTTAGGATTTAAACACACAAGAAAGATAATTAGTTTATCTACCGCACAAAATTTTATTTCAAATTTGTTTATTTATTGAGCATTTGACATTTGCAACAAATAAACAACTTTCAAAACAAAACAATTGAATGCAAAATGGCAACAATTATTCGAAATGTCAAACCGTCATTTTTATTACTCACAACAATTAACTAAACATTGCTATTAAAATATAATGGAAATTAAAAGCTTACCTCAAGAAGTGCGTTCGCAATTAAGAAATGGGACAAATATTAACAACATTACACAGTGTGTTACAGAATTGGTGAGTTTTATTTTTAAATAAAATTATAAAAATATTGCTTAGTAAGTAAGCTAACATAAATAATTAATTAATTACACTTAAATTTTATTATGTATATTTCTTTTATGTGCTACCTCTGCAACGGCAGTGTTCGAAAAGAGGTAGGTTAGGCATAACTACCTTTTAATAAATTTTTTTACTTACTTTCAGGTGCTCAACAGTTTGGATGCTAAATCTACCGCGATAGCAGTTCGAGTCAACCTATTAACTTTCCAAATACAAGTAGTCGATAATGGTAAAGGAATAACACAATCCAATATGATTCTGATAGGAAATCGATTCATGACGAACAAGTGTCATTCGTTAGCAGACCTCAAAAATATAAAATATTTTGGATTTCGAGGTGAAGCACTTGCCAGTATACGTGGAATATCAAAAAGTTTATCAATTACATCCAGACCAGAAAATGTAGAAAATACTTACAGCAAAGTTTATAAAAATGGAAAATGGGGTGAAATGGAATGCATCAAGAAGAGACCCAGTAAAGGTACCACCGTCACGGTAGAAGGTTTTATGAATAACTTACCTGTCAGACAAAAACGAATTAACCAAAGCGTAGATTTGGAAAGCATTAGGAAGATGCTCGAAAGTCTAGCAATCATCAATTCCAAAGTTTCTTTCAATCTTCGAAACGACGCTAATGGAAAAACAATTTTAAAGAGTAGCAAAACCTTGTCTGTTTCTCAAGCGTTAGTTAACTTTTATCCTCACATTTCCCTAGAAAACTTGGTGCAAGTTAAAGTATCCAGGGATAAAATTACTATCTCGGGATTGATTTATAAATCAACGTTCAGCAACAACAAACTTCAATTCATTTATCTCAACAAAAGAGTTATAATATCTTCAAAAATCCAGAAATTGGTCAACTCTTTGCTGTCGAAAAAAATTATAGAAAAATCTGAAACTCACGTCGCCAATAATAAAAACGAATATCCCGTTTACGTATTGAACATTCGTTGTCCGTTCTCTGAAGTTGACTTAACTTTATGTCCAACCAAAAAGAACGTTGAGTTCAAAAATTGGGATATTATTTTAGCTTGTTTCAAAAAAGCAATCAATTCGCTAGCTCAGAACGAAAAATTAACCGATTTAAAGAATTCCCAAGAAATTATGAATAAGCTAGAAGCCCTTCCTTCGGAAGGATGTAAAAGTCAGTTTGGAATTTCCCAAATTTGCGGTGTTATTAAGAGCATTCCAGTAAGACGTAACAGATTAATAGAAAAATCAATCGAAGATAAATCTTCTGACCAAAGTTCCGACATTCAAATGTTAAACCCGATAACAAAATCTCAGTGCGATTATACTACAAAGAAAGTACTTCCTAATTGTGATGAGAACGAAAAGAAAATTAATTCGAATTCAAAAGTTGGGGATAAAAGAAAAATTGAAGAAGCAACCAACGACAATGAAGTGAAAAGATCTAAAATTGAAGATAATTTACATGATTCCGATAGTTTCTTCGATACATCGCTTTCCAAAAGTGAAGAAAAACAAACAGTGCAAGTTAATACAAAAATTAAGACAAAGGTAAATAAAACTCAAAACAAGAAATTTCAAGATTCTCCTGCAGTTATTCCATTGAAGAAGGTTGCCAATCAAGTTGGAACTAAAACCTTGGATAAAATAGCTGATAATTGTGAAGATTTAAATTTTGACAATACGAATATCAGCTGCTTTCCTATTTTTCATCCAAGTATAAAATCAAACTCGAAAATGTTCACTGATCATTCAGGTTCTGCCAAAGAACAAGGAAATGGTTTCAAAAATATAGAACAGGAATTAAATAATCTTCCTTCCGAACTCAAATCAACGAGTAATAAGATAAATATGGAAAACGAAGTGGAAGGAAAAAAATTTATAATGAACATGTTTTTAAAATCATCTGCCATGTTTCCAAATGATGACGAATTAAAAGCTATTCAAGTTGATAACTCGAACGGTGAAAAAAAAGACGAAGCAGTTAGTAAAATTGTCGTTTCTCCTGAGAGTGAGGATAAACAACCCTGCAATGAAATTGAAAAGCATGACGAACCACCCACGGAAGAGTTTTTGCCCAAAATTTGCTTTTGGCAGCACACATTAAACAAGATAAACATACCACAATTTGGAAATATGGAATGCTTTCGTCGGCCAATGGAATATGGAAATATTAATATCAGCGAAAAAATTTATAAACCAAATATTGGTAAAGATGAGAATATTTTTGTAAATAAAAACTTTTGCGCAAAGAGTATTTGTTACACAAAAAGTGTTTACAAAACCACAATGCCTAAATCTATTCTCAATTTGGATACTTATCAGCAATTAATGCAGCCTACATCAGATTGTTATAATTATTTAAATATGAATAACGAAATGTTTTCAAATTTTGAAAATTACAACAGAAAGGCTCAGAATGCTCCAGTTCCCCTGTACGAAAGGCACCGTTCTAAACATCATATACCAAAAATGAATATTAATATTTTTCAAGAGGAGCAATTTAATTTCAATTTTACTTCTAGAAAAATTAATTCATTTAGTTTAAAATTCTTCAAAAATTTTGATAAAAAGGTTAATAGTAATTTCGAAAACCACGACTATGCTATTAAGTCGGTTCATGATAAACTTCAAACGGTGCAATTATATAAATCGACTATTAAACCGGCTGTGTTTAATATTCCGAGGAAGCGCAAACCCTTGGTATTTAATGAAGATTATAATGGCAACAACTTGAATTATGGAAGAAAACAATTATATAAACCGATATTTCAACCGTGGAATCCTGATTGCAAAACTAAAAATCGAGACCACCATGTATTCAAGAAACCTTACGCTATACCAAGTGAAACCAAAAAAGAAGTTTTTCGAGCCTCAACTATGTTTCCTGTGTCAAGTACGTACAAAGTTTGAAAATTGCTCTTTGTAAAACTTTAATATTTGTAATTGTAGTAGGAAGGAATTACGGTTGTCAATCTCCTTATTTTTGCAAATCAACTGAAAAAGCCAAGAAAAATTTTTTTTCTAAAGATCATCAAAATTTATTTGCTTTAAAAGAAAATCGATCGAGAAAACATCAGGAAGTTATTGACAAAAATATATGTTCACCATATTTTCAGAAAAGTGAAAATAAATTTGAAAAAAAAAATGACCAACTGAACAAATCTAAATATTTTCAAAAGAAAAATAGTTTTGTGCCGGGTAAGTTTCTACCAAATCCATTTTAGCCATTAACGTCATTGACCGGCCAAAGACGTAAATATTACAATCAGATGAAAATATTTACATCATTGCCCACTTTTAACGGGCGTTGACGTGAATAGTCGGTCAATGACGTAAATGGGCATTCACGTCATTGTCCGGCCATTGATGTCAATGCCCAATTTACGTCATTGACGTAACATAATATACTTATTGAAATAATTCTAAAATGTTTTTATTTTAAGAAAATAGAAAGTACAATTTTTTTGACCAAATTCAAGAAACCAACCAAAATATCAATTTTGTCGTGAATTTAAAAAAAATGGAAAAGATTACAAATCGGCCAGTAAATATGGTGAATACTACTAACCATTCGAAACCAATATTTTTAAAAAACACCGAAGTTGTTACTGAAAATCCAGCTATTTTTTTTCCAAAAAAGAAATGTAAGTATTATTTTATTAATATTATATTAATAAAATTTATAAATTTTTAGCAATAGAACGAAAGGAATTTATAGAATGTCCTCAAAAGAAGCCCCAACGCTCAAAACTTTCACTAAAAAAACTGAAATCGACTTCGCCTGAAAATTTGAGGGATTCACCAAATAGGGAATTTCAAGAAAAATCAATATATTTCCAGCAACAAAATTTTCCAAAACCTCTCTTCCAAATCGACCAAGTTCAAAATGAGCAAAGCTGCGGAAATGTTTGCAACGAGTTTGAGTTACCTCAAAATAAAAATATAAATATAACATTTAAATCTGGTAAAATAATATATCAAGACAAAAGTTGTGTACTCGTCGATGCTGAAGTTGATCAAAATGTTATTAACTCCACTGCAGGATTCAAACATTTCCAACCCAAACTTTCCAGTACTGTAGAAAAAGTAGATGAAAATGTAAATATTAGCGTAGCACAGGAAGAAATAGGCAATTCAAATAGCCTAGTTGAAGAGCAGAAAAATTATAATTATGAAGCTGAAGAAATTCGAAGCTTTAATTTTTTCCCAAAAGAACCTGTAAGAAACAGCAGTGAAAATTTAAAAAAATTATTTACAATTTCTGGCAGTACCAATCATAAATATAATGTGGATAATAACAACGAATTCAAAAAATTCGATAAGGATGATGATGGTTTTGAAAAAATAAAACCGAGAAGAAACCGTAATGTTTTAAATGGTACGATTGAAGATTTAAAAGAATATTTTGCATCTTCCAACGGTGACCATAAAAATAATTTAGATAATAACAGCAAAGAATCCAGAAAATTGGATAAGAATACTGATGATTGTGAAAAACTAGAATCAAGAACAAACCCCAGTGTTTTGAATGTTACGATTGAAGATTTAAAACAATTGTTGGCAACCTCTCAGGATCTTAAAAATAACACCGAAACTAAAAAAATCTACAGCGTTTTAAACAATTCCATTATAGACTTAAAAAAAGCACTTTTAACTTCTTTTAAAATAAACAATGAAACCCAAAAGAACTGCAATAAATTAAATACTTCTATTGCAGATTTAAAAAGTATTTTCTCGGAAGTTGGCAAAAAAATTGAAAACAATACCCCTACGAAACAAAATGAAGAATGGATAGAACAGGTCGATAAAGGTACTCGGCACTTTTTTTCCAAAATAAGAAACTGAAATTGTTTGTCTTCTTTCAGACACGACGTCTATAATCAAACCATGCGAGGATTCAATCTTTACCCTTGCTCCGAAGACAGAGTTTGCTCCTAGAGGTTTTCCTATGTTACTAAAAGAAAGGGAAAGCAAAGAAATTTTCGTTTCTCTAAGCCCTAAATCAAAGAAGGCTTTAAATAGTGTAATATTGGAAAGTTACGAGGACGAATTGAATACTATTAAGTGGTCAAATTTAATCAATGAATATACTGGTAGAATTTGTTAATATAATTTATGTAAATTTGCACTTTGAGTTTTTTTATTTTAAAGATGTGAAGCAATTTTTTGATGATTTATACAGAGAAAAATCCAAACAGTTTGATCGATTAATTCCTAATGCAAGTGTAAACACTCTTCCCCGTGGAATCGTAAAAATATACAACAATCTGGAAGCGGAATCCATCACAAAAGATATATTTGAAGACCTCACGATTATTGGGCAATGGGATAATAAATTTATTATTGCATTAGTTGAGAAAAAGGGAATGGTGATTTTATTTGATCAGCATGCTGTTGACGAGCGGATTCGTTTGGAAAATTTGTTGGAAGGTATGATTTAAACTTCAATAAACCCAACATTATTGTATTATGTTTTATTAATTTTGGATTATAGAATACATCGAACTAGACCAAGAACCACACAAGTTTAAGACAACAAAATGTGATGAACCTGTTATTTTTGAGTTAAACGATTCGGAAATAAATATTTTGCTTAATTATCAACATTTATTCGAAGATTTGGGATTAATTTATAAAATATGCGCAAATAATATTTTCATATTTTATGTTCCAACTTGTATTTATAACAGAATTTTGAAAAATGTGAGTGTCTGAATGCTATTTGTAAATTATAATACTTAATTATTTATTTTAGCCTAAAAAATATCAAGAGACTGAATTAAAAAAATTTGTGTCCTCTTTGGTTTGCGAAGAAATTGACACAATTTTATCGACAAGAGGTATTGGAATCAAAATTCCAATACTAATGCAAAATATTTTGAATTTGGAAGCATGTAGAGGTGCCAGATTTATTTTTAGTTGTTTAAATAAAATTTGTTAAAATTAATTTGTTTGTAGGTGCAATCAAATTTGGCGACAAACTAAATTTAAACGAATGTGCTGACTTAATTCAAAAATTATCAAAATGCAAATTGCCCTTTCAGTGTGCTCATGGTAGACCTACAATTACCCCTATTATGAATTTACAGCAAAATGTTTATAACAAGGTAGGTTTTAATTAAAATACAAACTAAGTCATCAATAATAATTTTAAATTTTTTAGCCAACGAAGATTAATTTAAAAAAATTGAAATACTGAAGTTTATTTTTTTTTATAAGAATTATTTTTGAAAATGTATCGAAAAATCCTGATTTGCTCAATATGAAATTTTTCTCTAGCCTGATATTTGATTTTAGTTTAATTTTATTGCTGGTTTTTTTTTTAGCAATTACATATAATCAGGACTGTTGCTATCGGTCAATTGCTTCTGAATTGATTCTTCTTGAGAGCCATAATTGCATGCAGATCTTGATCGTAACTTGGCAATTAATATTAACGAGCAATTGAGTTTCAGGAACAGAAAAAACGAAATACAAATGACGGGCTGGATTATTTAAAAATCAGTTAATCCTGGAAGTTTATACATTATTTTTAGCACTTGCATACACGAAAAAACGAAAATTGCTATATTATACACCAAACAACTAAAAAAGCCACTTTGGTTCTGTGGTATGCATACTATTCCTTTACTTCGATAACAGTGATTATGATGAATATTTGAAACTTTTGGCTTGAAGTAGCTAAGTAAGAAGAAGTTACTTTAGCTTAAAGCTTAACTTGAAGTTTAGCTACAAGCCATAAGTTAATAAAATGTTTAGTGTAAATTGAATACGTAAATACCTTAGAGAGGATTGACAACTTCATAATTTTTTAATAATCCCTCTCCCAAATTAATTGACAGGCTAGCGTCGCTTCGGTGGCGTTTGGTTCTGAATCAGACTGTGAAAGACATTTAAAAACAAGACGAGTAAGAACCCAAAAAATATTAGACTTAGGTGCATTCTATATAATATTAAATGAAAAATTCAGTTTGAATGTTCTGTATTGTTTGAATTTTTCACTTTATGGGAGTCCCCCATAATGGGACCAGGATCGCATAAATTTGAGGAGACAAGTTTACCATTCAATTTAGCTTGAGTTTTTTGACTTTGACTCAGACATTCCGGGTTTCTAGATCCATAACTTTTGAGAGTGGCTAACTTCTAGGAATGCTTTTACCAAGGGGGAATACCCTTACCTCCATTTATCTACTACATTTCGATAAGATTTTAAAAATAATATCTTAAAATTCTTATCAAAATATATATATTTACCCCCCCCCCAATCTCATTTACCCCCTACTTAAACTTCTCCTCGATCCATTCTTGCATTGATCCATATTCGTCTCAACTTAATAAAAAATGAAATTATAATATGTTTTAGCTTTAAAAACTTCAATAATAGCCTACAAATTGGCAAATTATGCCAAAAAAAACACATATTATAACTTAAAGGCACACTATGGGCGCGGGCGGGGCAACCTTGTGGCAACAGCCAATTAATTTAGTAGCGTAGCGGGGGGGGGGCAATAATTATTTTTAATAATATCTAATAAATTGATACAAGAAATACTTTTATTGCATAATTGCGAAAATAGGGGTTGGGCAAATTTAAGGTTTGTCCCGGGTACCAGAAATCCACGCTACGCCACTGAATTAATTAATCGCATATGTTTTTAGACATTGGTCAAGGGGGGGGGGGTATGGAATAAAAAAAAGGTTGGCATAATATATGCTCTGGTTTTAAATTAATTTTTGTAATGTAGTAATTATTAAGAAATACTTAACCCATTGCGGGGGGGGGGGTTGAACCCCCAAAGCCACCTTATATACCGCCCTGTAATACAAATATGTTGCTTTATAATTCCTACCTTGGAAATTGCTAAATTATTATTATTACAATATTTTTTAAATAAAAAAAGTTATATATACTTACTGCATTGACATACAAGGTCGTCGGTCCCCGTGCCAAGACTTCGCGGGCCCCCTGCTTTTAAAAATTTCATAAATAAAATAGAATTTTTCTAAAAAAAAAAACTTTTGATAGCTAAAATAGCTAGACTGCTTAATCTTTTCTGGCCCGCTGTTGCGCTATAGCGATTTTTGATTCAAGCGAGCTAAAACCTTGAGGGTTTGAGAGAGAAAATGTAAATCATTCAGTTTCATTTGCACTTTGAAGATGCTTTTATGGAATAAATTCCTTAAGGATCCCGGGACAAATTCCCGAGCGCCCTCTTCTGGATAGGCCTGTTAACGTATACATTGCCCCCTCCTCCAATTTCCCATCGAAAATCAACAAATTCTACTATATTTTGTTGAAATTTCAAAAATACACCTAAATTCTTATCAAAATACATTTGAAAAATTGTATTTATTTTATCAATTTTTTGTAACCCCCCTCCCCCTAGAAGAAATCCTGCGCAAGGGCTTGCTTCAGCCTTTTTCCATCTATGAACTTTGCCTGGATTCGCCCATAATATACGTACTATACACTAGCGAACCGCCCGGGCGGCACATTTTTAGGTTTTTTTCTTTTTTTCAAAAAATATTTTTTTTTAAATCATAATAAATTCTCTTTTGTATTATAAGAAAAATAAATATATAAACATGCGTTTTTTTTTGTTTTTCTTTTATTTATTTATATTTATGTTCAATAAAATTTATAATAAACTTTTTCTTGGAAGGGAGTAGGGGCGCGGCAAATTCTAAGACCGCCCCGGGAGGCAAAAGCTCTACGTACGCCAGTGACTATATAATGTGATCTCGGTCGAATGGAACTTATGATATTTTAAAAGTCTGTACTTTAAGGAAATAGAAAAAATTTGAATTTTAAAATTTCCTCACTAGAGTACCGCCTTAAGGGCTTAAGCCAACATTGTAAAGGCCCTTCCCTCTGCCAAAATGTAATGTTTGGGCTAAAACAAAGGTTACAAAATAAAAATTTTGTTTAAAAAAATACTAATACTATATTTTTCAATATTTTGATTATTTTTCAGAAATACTTCCCCCTCCCAGAAATTTTATAAATATAACCGCCTCTAAAGTAATGGAGATAACTACCTTCTTCATGAATCTCCAAAAATTTAAAAAAAAACTGTTATTGCATTCAATAAACTATGTAAAATTTTAAAAATATAGTATTTTTTATAGCAACATTTTTAATTACCCCCCCCCCCCTTTTGGTGAATTTTGGCTGGATCCCTTTTTAGTTAGCGAGGTACTGCATTAATTTGCTTATTATTTTTTGTTTAAAAAATATGTTAATTTCCCCTTCCGTAGATGACTCAAACTCAGGGATTAATGAAAATAAATTCGTAAATCCGTGTTCAAACTAGATTTTTTCTTTGTGTAAAAATTTAAATTTTAAGCATTACCAACACTTTAACATCACCCTATATATTATTATATTTACCAACTGTTTGGTGGGTATTTTATAATTTCGCATGCGCAAATACAATTTAGACAGGTTCCGAAGAAGAGCAATTTAACCAAAAATACCTATACTGTAAGAATGGCGTCAAATACAACGTGCCATTCCATACCCAATATTCACGAAAACGGTTTAAATAGTGTATGTTCCACGGTAAGTAAATTTAAAATATTATCTTTATTTTCGCATATCGGTTCCGAAATCTGTGTGCTTAAAAATTTGATTATAAATAATCGATTTATCCAACACGCCTCGGTGTATTTGATGTCTCCTTATGTTGGTACTTCTGACTTTGTCAAATACCAGGACCCGGTTTTTTGTGTAACGTTCGTTCATTTTTCACGAGTTTTATTATTTTCGCTTATAATTTAAATAATGCCGACATCTGATTTATCTGTAAGTATTTACGATTCGTTGTTTGATACATTTCATTCTTTAACAAATGTGGAAAATTCATGCACTCGGCGTCTGGTGTACCTAACCTCAAATGCGTCTTTGTGATTCGAAAATTTTTTCAAAAAGCACATTATTTTACGTTATTATTTTTAAGCATTTTTGTTTGTTGCTATGGGACGAATGCTTAAAAAACCACTTCCGGTATTTACGTTTTTGACATTATTTCCAAATTTAATTAGCGATCAACACGTAGGTCACGTCTGTGCTTTCAGTGTGAAATTTTTTATAGCAATCTTTTGGTTAGCATATTTACAATTTTTTATAATTTAAAGTGGTTTTGTAGTTGATTTGCTTAATATTTGGGAAAATGGGGTCAAATTTTCAACTTCAAGTGGCTATTTAACCTCAAACTTTAAAATGAGAAATAAAAAAACTTTGATTGGTTTTTTATTGTTTGCATGAAAATATACCAACTTTTTTAATTTTTACTAAACTTTGTCTATAACAAAGTTATAGAGTGAAACTCAGATGACTGCAGTTCCTA
The DNA here is from genome assembly GCA_949152465.1 of Cantharis flavilabris. Lineage (NCBI taxonomy): Eukaryota > Metazoa > Arthropoda > Insecta > Coleoptera > Cantharidae > Cantharis > Cantharis flavilabris. The sequence continues at coordinate 91,505,307 of OX424435.1, forward strand.
GGCTTCTAAACAGCTATCATTCGGGTTTAGCTGATTAAAACAAAGTTCTAGATTTTAAAATCAGATTCTGTGATTTTTAAAATTTTATTTTATAAGGTTTAAATTTTATGTAGCAAAGGAATATTAATTGGTTAAACAAAGAATTTGAATTATGCGAGCCGACGTGGAGCTAGTTCATAGGGCTTCTTCCTGTACTGCTTACGGAAACCTGAAAGGAATCACAGTCCACATTTAAATTATGTTCAAGTTCAATTTTTTTTTTTTTTTTTTATAAAAATCAGACTTACAAAACTGGATTAGAATGCAATACAATAAATTGCTGTGTCATTTAACTGGAAATTCTCTACAACCACTTTTTTTTTCTATGCAAAGCTGGTTTTCCATACTTACTTTGTAACACAGTATTATCGCGAGATGCACAACTTATTTTAACATTTATTTTTGAATGTTTTTTATATGAAACCATTACGTGTAAACTTTGAATGGCCTACGATAAAACTAGAATGTTACAACAGATATTTTTAGTAATCGAGTTTCAAAAAAGTGTTTTGTTTATCTTTTAATGGATAATGTTTCATGATTACTAACAATAAATAACATTTTCATTTCATTAAATACTTAGTTTTACTACACACCAGGTGCTTTAAAAAAAAATTACGTGGTAAATCCCTATGTATTACTGGACAATTTAGCAGCCACTTAAATATTTTTTGGCAGCGAAATTCAAATTTACTGGGTTTTTTAATTATATCAATTTATAATTTATTTTTCCACAGACAAACGGACCTAAAATGGAAGATATGGAGATTACGCCGATACCGAAGACTCCGACCACCAACGGTACCGAAGATGTTGCTGTGGATGAAATGACGTCGCGTGATTATTATTTTGATTCGTATGCACATTTTGGAATACACGAGGAAATGCTAAAGGACGAAGTGAGGACGCTTACTTACCGCAATTCCATGTACCACAACAAGCATTTGATTGCCGGAAAGACTGTCATCGATATCGGTTGTGGTACCGGAATCCTTAGTATGTTTGCTGCAAAAGCTGGTGCTAAGCGTGTGTTTGCTATTGAGTGTTCAAATATAGTTGAATATGCACAGAAAATAGTAAAAGAAAACAAGTTGGATCACATCATCACAGTTATCAAAGGAAAAGTGGAGGAAGTCGTCTTACCTGATGGTATAGAAAAGGTTGATATTATCATATCTGAGTGGATGGGTTATTGTCTATTTTACGAGAGTATGTTAGATACTGTTCTGTTTGCACGTGATAAATGGTTGAAACCCGATGGTTTGTTATTCCCAGATCGTTGTTCTCTCTTTGTCACCGCCATTGAAGATCGTGTCTACAAAGACGAGAAGATCAACTGGTGGGATGATGTGTATGGTTTTGACATGAGTTTGATACGTAAGGTTGCTATTAGTGAACCACTTGTGGACGTTGTGGATGCCAAACAAATTGTAACCAACTGTTGTCTGATTAAAGAAGTGGATTTGTACACCGTGACAAAGGCAGATTTGGAATTTACAGCTCCATTTGTTTTGCAAGTTCGTAGGAATGATTATATTCAGGCAATGGTCACGTTCTTTAATGTGGAGTTTACAAAGTGTCACAAACGGGTAGGTTTTAGTACCGCTCCAGAATGCCAATACACACATTGGAAGCAAACCGTTTTTTACTTTGAGGATTACATGACTGTTAAAAAAGGTGAAGAAATTCACGGTTCGTTTTCAATGAAGCCAAATCCTCGCAATAATCGTGATTTAGATTTTGTCATCAATCTTAATTTTCAAGGCGAACTAGGACAAATAAATGAAGTTAATCGCTACAGGATGCGTTAAGATGAAATAAATAAAATTATTTATTGTAGCTTTTTCAATTTATGATGATTTGAGTATGATTTATGTAGCATTTTACATTTTTATTGTGTTAATATAAACGTGCTATAGTGAATGTAAAATTTGGAAATTGTTAAGATTCTACTTTTTGTTTTCCAATCCGTATCTCAACTCTCGATAAATGCGACAATAATTTATTTGTTTAGGGTTAGGTAACATTCAGCTTTGATATTCCATACGGAATTACTTTTAATTTTATGACAAATTCCTTTTTTTTTTTAATTGTGATTTTTAATGTTATAAAATTTATAATCTCTTCGATTAAAATGAAGCTCCGTTTTGTGTATAAATTTTCCGGTCAATAATTTTTGTAAATTATTTTGATTTGTAGTTTATAGTTATTAAACTGTTTCGTTTGTGTATAATAAAATAGTTTGATGTTTACTATCTTATCTAAACGATTTTGTATTTTAAAAAATTGCACATATTTAATTGTTATATAATAACATTTATATAACGATTATTGTGTTATTTTATACACTTAATATTATTTATTTAAGTTACTACTTTAGTCTACTAATATGTACTTTATATTACAATACAATTTTCTTTAATTTTTGCTCCTTTTTTAAAACGAAAACATTTTAGGAAGTTACAAATTTTTATTGTGCATCAAGACTGATAATACTATGAGTCGTCCAGTTTGAACCTGCCTAACATAAGATCTTGCTTCTGACCGTCTCCTCGGAAGGCAACCGTTTTTGAAATTTAGTGTATTGCTCTGCCAAAGTTATACAGCATCTTTAATATATATTATGCCAAGAGAATTCTAATGTACATCAGTTGGGAGAGAATGAGTATTAATGTTCCAGATCGGAAATTGATAATGACCAAGTCAATTTGCTCTCATGAAAATACTACAAAACTGCGTGATATAATCAATCATGTAAGATCAATAAAGACTTGTAAAAATGATCTTATTGTTTTATTAGGAATATTGGTAAGATTTTTTGTCCGACAAGTACAGGCAAGCTATAAAGATGGTTTTATCTGAAAACAATATAAAAAAAAATACAGCTGGTCTTGAAAGTCCTCGAACCTAAGAAGTGCGGGGGTACAAAGGAGGTTTTAGTTTTTTGTTTCTATCTCGAAAACGGTTAGGCGTAGCCAAATGGTTGTTCTGTATAAAATTAAAACTGATAAAATTTTCCACAAGAATGTTTCTATTAATTTTTGAGTATTATTTGTTTCAGTTTTCAAAATGAAACTTTTTTTGCCTCACGTTTTTTAATCAACTTCGTCTATTAACTTCTGTAGAGTTTGTTTAGGATGAAAATCCTCTTAGAAACAGTTTCAGAGCATTAAATTTTCTTTAAAATAAAAAAATTCCTGTTAGCAATGTAAATTATACCTTTTAAAGACTTTTTTGTCATATAAAAATCGCTTTAACACCAATACTTATTAGATAGTTTTTATTGAAAATTTCATTCCCTTCATTTTAGTTTATATACATTTTTCTATTCCGTCGCACTGTTTCCGAGTTACAGTGACTTAGAAAAGAATGTAAACTACAAAAAATATTGTCATCTGTATCTCGAATTAATAAAATTAAATTTGTTAACTGGTATCAGTCGCCGAAATATATGACTCCTGATTATATATAAATTATATTATGACAAAAGTAAAAGATTTATTTTCATAAAATACAATTTAAACTATTTTTATACAAAAACAAAAATAAAATGCCTATTTAGAACCTTTTGATTTAAAAAACTTAAAATATTTGCACTTAATCAAATTATTGCTTTCTGCCCTTTTTACCTTTAACCTTTTCGGGTGGTGCGCTTGGATTAGTACCTTTATAAAATTCTTTCAACAAGTTCATAGCTTCTTCTGCTCTGTAACCACCTATAACAGTAGTTTCGGGTTTTACAACTGCCGCAACATCAAAAACAGTTGTACCACCAAATCGATCGTTTTTACATCCAAAAATCACACACTTAACACTCAAATCGTATAAGGCAGCAGCACACATTATACAAGGTTCTACGGTAACAAACACACTAACTTTGGTAAAAGTTTCGCCAACATTTAAATTTTTGCATTTACAAAAATTCACCACCTGTTCAATACAGTTAATTTCTGCATGTTTTGTAGCATTGCGAGTTTCGTTAACTCTATTTCGTCCCTTTGCAATAATTTCGTCTTCGTAGACGAAAATACAGCCAACCGGAACTTCTTGGGCAGCTAACGCTTCGTAAGCAAAATCGAATGCGATTTTCATAAAACTTTCTTGTTGGCACGTTAAATCCATGTTAAATGACTGTCAAGACAGAGAGGTGTGGCGATCGAAATGCGGCAAAGGCTGTAGGAACCCCCGCCCTATATATATATATAAATTAAGGTTTCAAGTAAGTCATAAGGCCAAGTTCCACCAGCTTCTTTTCTGCAGTTGTTACCCAGTTTTGATTGTTAGCAACACGTGGGCTTGGATGAAGAAGATACAAGACTTTCGTGTTTAGCGGATTTTGTTTCTTCAAAATTTCATGGGCTCTTTTTTCCGCATATTTTCCAATTCCCACTACAATTTCAGCTTGTAGTAACTGAATTATATTATAGAAAGCTTTGTCACACAGTTCTTCAAGTTCTTTCTGTGATGGCCCCTGAAAAAAAGAAAACACATTTTAAATATCTTTTAGAGCAATCTGGCTCCATTTAACAGTTGCGGCCTGACAAAATCATAAAACATTTAAAATGAATACAGCGAAGCAAGTAGAAAAACTGATTTTCACCCATAGATCAGTGAAATGCAACAATTATTGCAGTCTCCATTGTTAGTTTATCCCTACAGAAACAAGAAATCCTGCACAGAATGAAAATATGAAGAATGAAGCCAAAACGTCAGAGATTATCAGAAGCAGAAAAGTAAATAGAATAGTTTGACTTAACGAAAATTTAAAAATATATATCGCTGGTATACAACAAATATTCATCAACACAGTAAATTATGTCTGACAATAAAAAATAGTTTGAAAAATAAAATATCAGCCATGGGTTTTCTTTTATATCTCAGGAAACAAACTGTTTTTTGCCAAACATAATTTATTATTTGTTTTGATGCTGGCATTAATAATCAGAAATTTTAGAATACCTTAATTTCGGTAGGAGTAACATTATTTCCATTATTTTTCAACATGGCAATGGGGCAATAATTGTACATAAAGGCAGATTTAAAAAAGTTCTCGGGTGTACCACAAACATTTCTCATTAGTCCCCAAAAACGTTGGCCACTAATTTCAGACCTGGAACACAATAATCCAGTAACTTTTCGTTCGGGGCATTCCTTTTCTGGTTTTGAAACAGCTTCGTTGATTTCAAACCATTCCTTAACAATACGAACTTCACCAAACGGAATGCCACTCTGACACATTCCCCATGGTCCCGGATTCATACCGACAAATAAAACCTTCTTCGGCGATTTAAGATATTTATGCGCAAAAACCGAATGCGGTTGAAAAGCATAATCTAGTGGACAGTAAACATACTCTACTTGTTTTGGAAAGTTAATTTTCTTAAGAGATGCGTTTAAATTCAGTTCCAATTTTAAAAACTGGTCAGCTATCGAAGCATCTGAATTTTCCTCTAAACTTGCATCGTCATTAACTTTTGTAGACACACTTACTAGTGGATCTAATTTAAGTTTTTTTCGTAACATTTTACTTAAGTAAGATCTAATTATTAACATAAACTAACTTTACCTCCAACTTCAAATTCAAACAAATTTCTTGTTACTGATTTAACCTCACTTTTGATTAAAATTTATGGATATCGAAAATTTTTAATTATTTCGAAGAAATTAAGTTAAAACACCAATTCAGTTTAAAAGTAAATATTAATATTAATTTTGTGGAGTTAATTTACTTCGCAAAATAGAAAATATAACCCAACTTTACTTTAACTTGTTTACGTTGACAGCTAAATAACCTTAAAGTATCTGTTTGAATGTACGCCCTTTATTTTTTAAATTTTCAAAATGATGCAACAATATATGAAAGAATTGGAACAGGTAGTGTTAATTTAACTATCGGTGACTTATGTGAAGTAATCGTAATTCAAATTTAGGAACCATTTGATGCAGAAGAATTTGTGGAACGGTTGGCTTGGAGGACCATAGCAGAAACTAAAAAGGAAGGAGAGGATGATTTTAATCCCACACTCTTACACGATTCCTTTGTTCAGGCTATCAAGTATGTAGTAATAATAAGTAAAGTAGAAACTGTAGTTTGTCTTTCAGGGACTTAACTTTGTTACAAGAACGACAAGAAAAGAAATGCGAACGACTAGAAACTGCCGTTAGGCAAGATCAGCTGGCTTTCTTTCAGGAGGTACAAAGCTTGCAGGAGAAAAACAGAGTACGATTGTGCATTTAATAACTTTGCGAGTTAACTATATATTATAAATTTCTAGGGTGCAGTGCATACGTTTCAAGATTTAGATGGCAAAATTAATAATGTTGCAACCAAAGTTTTACATTTGGGCGATCAATTGGATAATGTAAATGGACCCAGGGCTCGAGTTGTGGAGGCTCAACGTTTGATGACCCACTTGAATGAATTTCTAACACCTGGTAACCTCCAGTCCTCCCTTTTTAACGATCCTTTTAGGGTAAACTTTAATTTTTACTCGATAACTGGGGATAATTTTGAAAATTTTAGATTAACGAAGCTGCAGATGTAATTCAAAAGCTGCATTTGGTTTCACAAGATTTACCTGCCCCAAAGTGAGTTACATTTTTATTGTTTCCGAACCCTGGTTTCTAATAATTAAATTTGTAGATTTGAAGCAGCGAAGAAAAAAATTGAACGAAAATACGACGAAACTGAACGTGCTTTAATCGAAGATTTCTGCAAAGCGCAGAAAAATCAGGATTTGAAAAGCATGAAAGAGATTGCAAATGTTTTGTCAAAATTTAAAGGGTTTTCACACTGCGTTGACGCATACATCGAACAAAGTCAAGCTGTAAGAATATTAACAACAATTTGCCTTTTTTACGAAATTTATATTTTAGGGCTGCTTGTTTAACAAAGATGTGTTTTCGTATTTGCTGCCTCTATGTAAAGAAAGTTATCAAGTGATAAAGTCTGTTTTTAATAACGCAGAACAAGTGATGGCGAAATTTGTCTTGAATATTTATCAGCTTAAGTTACAGGAATATATATCTGACCGATTATCTCAAAAATTGGATACATATGAATACCTACGCATTCTTTATGAGCTGTACTCAAAGTAGGTTTTAATTTACTGTTTATTTTGATAACTTGAAAACTTTCCTGTTTAGAACTAATCAGTTATCTAACGATTTGGTTAGTTACAACATGGTTCAAGATCGAAGTTATTTAACCAAGCTGAGTAGCAAAATTTTCCAAAAGTATATTGATAATTACATTAAGTAAGTAACTTCTCGTGTTAAGTTTGTCCAGAGTTAAAATTTTGTTTTCAGTTTGGAATTAAAATGCTTAAGAGAGAGAAGTTCAGAAAATTTGCAAAAATATTACGAATCGAAAAATCATCAAAAGAAGCAAATACAATCTGGAGGGTAAGTGGGTAGAAACGGGTAAATATCTCCAATAATTCCAATTATTTTCGAGATATTCCCCACTTAGGTTAAGCGATTCCTTTAAGTTTTGAGTTGCAGGTTTCAAGATTTGCGTCGCGATTTACAAGCCGTGATTGGTACCAGAGCGAATATAAACATTGCTCAAATCGAAAATTATGGTGGAGAGACTTTTTTGTCTGAAGAATTAGCCATTACTATATTGCAAGATACTAAACTCGCTTTCAAGAGATGTCAATTGGTAAAACAATGTTCTGATTTTAATTCGATAAACAGAAATTTGGTGTTTACAGTTGTCACGACCCGAAGACCGAGCAAGTAATGCAACCCAGATTCTCGACTTTCTATTGGTTGCTTTGTTAAGCGAGCATGTTGATTATGCTTTGGAGTTGGGATTGCAAGCTATTCCGGTTGCTGAGGGACCTAAAGCACCGCCTACCATTTATTTCTTCAATGTCGTTCATCAGAGTAACATCATCACTCATTTATTAGAAAAACAGTTTTCTGATTTAGTCGTTCCACTTGTGGTGTAAGCACATTATTATTTTATTATTTTTAGTAATTAATTTTGAAATGTGTTTAATAGTAACACTCCTAAATACAACGATTGCATCCATAAGAAGAAGTTCGTAATGGATGACATAGAACGAAAAGTTAACACTGGTCTGGATAGGTAAAAGGTGAAATTATTTCTTACTTTGTAATAAAATTGAATTTCGTAGGTCTTTAATTGCTATTGTAACTTGGATCAGACTGTATCTACAAACAGAACAAAAGAAAACCGATTTTAAACCTGAAACTGATGACTTCGATACTGTTGCTTCACCGGTAAGCATTACCTTTCCAAGGTGTCCCTTCTCAAGTTATTATTTCAGGCTTGCAAAACAGTTGGGCAGTACATAAGACACATGATAAGTCAAATTCAAACCAATATGGACGGAAATAACGTGTCGGCCCTGTTGCAAGAATTAGGTCTTCGACTGCATCGGGTTATTTACGATCATATGCTACAATTTCAATATAACACAGCTGGTGCAATGGTCGCAATTTGTGATCTAAATGAATATAGGTCAGCCACAAAGGTTTTGGGACCTTTAACGGCAAAATTATTCGATACTTTAAATGCTCTTTGCAGTTTATTGCTTGTCAAGCCAGAAAACTTGCATCAAGTTTGCTCGGAAGATTCTCTGGTAGTTTTATTAATAAGGTTGAATTTCCTATACTAAATTTTTTTGTTGCAGGTGGAATTAGATAGGTCTGTATTAAATAATTTCATTCAGTTAAGAAGCGACTTTAAAAGTCAAAAACAGACAATCTTGAAAACGTGATAGACCAGTTTTTTGTAAATATTATTGTTTCAAGTTCAAAATAAACGTAAGCTTTCTATTGTAATATTTTTTAACTGATCTTGTAATGGAAAAATCCTTGTCCACTCAGTCGTCAGTTTTAAAAATAAAACACAATGAAATGAAACAATCTATTAAAAACATATAAGTTGTGTTACAACGATTTTTAAATATTTTACTTTCTTCATTTACATTCTATTAAATCCATAACATGGTTATCAATCTCTATTTTTACAACGAAACAAAGCAGATGCATGTTTTTGAATCGACTACAACTTTAGCATTAAAAAAAATATAATCACAAGTAACCAAGTGTTGAGTAATCCTTCTACAAATACCAGTTTCTTCGAAACATGGATTTGCGAAGTCTTTCTTTCCACATAAAACACTTTTAAAATGTACATGCATATGCTTTGCTTTTAATATTTTTTGTGAAACAATACGCATTACTTGTACTTAAAACGTTTCTTACTATCTAAATGTGGGCCATTCAATTAATTATAATATACAAATCATTAGATTTACTGAATACGATATACAGTGTGCTTTCATTTTATTTATCGAGTTAAACTCAAAAAATACTAAAAAATATAAATATATACAAATTAATTTCTCCAGGTCTCCAGAATTAATATTTACAGGTACATTTGGTTTAAAATTTATAAAATAAAACTTTTTTCTTAACTATTTAGGGTACTAACGAGGAAAGTCGCAAAAAAGAACAATTTTGTTTATACTCTCAAAAATTGTATTTCTTTTCAGCATCCTTCCTAAAACAAATAAATAAATTTTTCAAAAAATATTTACAAATAATTTCAATTTCGTAGGTTTGGTTTAATTTTATAAAATCACAACTACAAAATAGTAAACGTCCGTATTTTGAGTATCAAAAGTTCATAGTGCAGAAAATTCACCTCTGCACCCTGCTTCGTCAAAAATTACGCAACACACTGTATAATTTTAAGGTAAAAATTTTTGTACTATTTGCAAGTATTTTTATTTAAATTTCAATATTCAAAATATTTTATACAAAAATCTATACCTTTAATAAATTTGAATGAGAAAGAATTGTAACTGTGCAGATTATGTAAAAGCAGAACCGTAACAAATTTTGCGCTATACGTTTGATCATCTTTGTGAAATAAATTCGAATTATATTTATATCACAGTTGGAAACCAATAGTCAATAATCATTTAAAATTAAATAATAAATTAATTTTACCAGGACACAGGACTTAATTAAAAATTTTCAAATAACACCAATAAAAACTATTATAAAATTGCAGACCCCCCCTTTGTAAAATTTTTGTCTGCAATTCAATTTTTGGTACTTTCGAATTTTCCAAAATAAACAAGCACTTCCTAAGCCTGCTTTATCACAATTTCCTTACCCTTACCTCAGACTTAAAAATATCTTATCTACATTTTTCTGTAAATGGTCAAACAAATACCAAAGAATTGACGCACTGGATGGAAATTTTTTGTCCAACTGCAATTTATTGTCTACTTTTATCAAGTCAAATCTGAGTACATACTCTTCCAGCACCGACTTCTTCTTCCCTCAATACCGATCCAACATTTTTTGTTTTAGTTTTTAATATATCAGTCCATATAATATCTTTTCGGTTTTGCCAAAAAATTGTCCTTATTGGCTATTTGGTTCAACTAAAAAAAAAAACGCCCCACTAAATACTAACTTTTAAAATACTTGGTAACTTTAAAAATGTCACAATTTTTTTAACTTTTAGAATTTTTTTCGAAAACTTGTAAATCGGTAAAGAATACTTATTAAATTCTAAAACGGCCTACTTATTATCCAAATCATAAAAGATGATCAAATTCGAATAAAAAACTAAAGTTAACGCGTAATATTAACAATTATTATTTACAACTAATAATATGAAAGACCAATGCTCTTATTGTGTTGCATTTAATTTTGTCGGCGAATGTCCGTTGGTTTTTGTGTAATCAACGGACTCGTCTTGATTATCTTTCACATCTTTTGCAATGTCACTATCGCTACTGCTACATGAACTGCACGATTCGCTCGAATCCGATTCAGAATCTTTCGAATCGGACGTACAATTGGACAATTTATTGCGTAAATCGTTATTTTCTCGTTTTAGAAAAGAATTTTCTAAAATTAATCGATCAATTTCGTATTGATAATTTTTATCTTTATTATCGCTACCTTTATTTTTGAAATTTTTGGTTAAAACTTCAACGCGTTTTTCGAGAATTAGAAATTCTTCGATGAGTTGATTTTTTGTCATCAAATTTAAATTGTCCGCTCTGATATTTTCGTATGCGTCATCAAAATCTTTTCTCAGAAACGCCTCCTCGTCGTCCGGCGACGAATAAAATTCTGCTTCCGAATCCATGCTGAAACTGGAATCTCTCGTTCGGCTCACACCTACATCGTGGATCAATTGTTGTTCGATTTCTTTGCTATTGCCTGCAAACAAATTTAATAATTAAAAAATGTTAATACAAATAAAAACAAATATAAGTATATGAAATTTTGCTCTTTCTGCAAAAATAACCGATCCGATCAAATAAAATCTGTGTAGCCCATTTTTCTAGATTGTGACTTCAGAAACCCGGTTTACTTTTTTAATTTTCTGATAAACACACCAAATAATCAGCAGTGTGGATTTCCACAATCGAATCTCAGTTCCTAGTCTCTTTCTAGTTTCTTTGGTTTTCTAGCCAGGTTAGCACCTTACTAGAATGAATCAATAGTGCTTAACCCTTGGCGGTCGCACTGGGTTGATTTTGTCTGAAGCAGAATTTCAATTGAAAATTTTAATAATGGCTCATAATAAGAGTAATAACTTTTGTACTTAAATATTTGTGAATTCACATTCTACAAGCATTCAAGAGTATTCATGAATTTTTTTAGATTTTTTAAAGCGCTTTAACAGGTTGAAAAAGATACATTTCAGTGCGACCGCGAAAACAGCAAAATTATAGTGCGACCGTCGAGGGTTAATAACCGATAATAAAAAAATAAAGAAATAACAAAAATTAAAAATACCGAATAGAAATTATTTTCCAAGCAATTTTTTGACGTGTTCGATCCAAACAGAATTTGCATATTTATGCATTATTTAATTTTTAATAAACGCATTAGTACCTGCCACTGTGTACCTAGCTTTCATTAATATCACAAAGAGTGATTTTTAACGCTTAGTATTCATAAAGTAATTACAATTAAAAATGTATAGGTCGTTCGGTAGGGAAAACAAACATTTTTATGCAGAAGAAAAAATACCAACAGATTATTAGAAAACTTTTCTTTTGAATTTCAATTGGTTAAATATATAAAAATTTGTACCATGTGAAAAAGACAAATTTCATTTGTCACAAAAAGTACATTAGCTCCGAATAAAGCATGGTATTTTTTCTTAAAATGTAAAAATTTAATTATCAAATTACCTTATATAAAGTAAACCTTTATAAAGTAAAAAAAGGAAAGTAAGTGTAGATTTAAAAAATAGGAACAAGTGAAGTATCATAAATCACATAGTTAATCGCAAAAATATTTAAAATAATGGTGAGAACTAGAAATTAAACATTAACATTTAAAAGTACTTGTAAATCTTCTGACCTAGAAAAATAACGCACCTGATAATCACTAATTTATTGTAACGACTCGAGCCATATATAATGAGTACTATACTAACAGATTTTGTAAAAAAAATTTTTTAATTTTTTCAAATGTATAACCCAAATAAACAACAATCGATGGGAATTTCAAAGAATTCGAAATTATTCGAGTGGAATAAATACGTTTTTGCAAACATTAATAATATATATTATGTTGCTTCAGATGAAGTCTTTAGTTCTATGGAATGCATAGATTCAAGTATTTAAGCAGCTACCGATTGATGGCTACCCCATATTTCTATGATTTTTTTATTTGATTTACTTATTGCAACGAACCCATATATTCTAGCCTTAAAGATACGAATAAGTGAAGAAAGGAAAATAGGAAGTTTATTTATTTATTATTATATTATTTGAACTATATTGCATGAGGGGGAACCCCCTCATAGTAAGAAAAAACAGTATTTCGTTTCAAAAAAAGTGAAAGTAAGTGTAGGTTCCCCCTTCAGGTGTTTGCAACCTTGTCGTGGTGAGGGGGCTAGCGAGTTTTGATGAAGCTACAGGCGTATACTCCAGGACGAGCAAAGAGGATCCCCCCTTTCACTCGGACGGGAGTCGGTTCGGGACTTTCTGGGCCGGACTTGACCGTCTTCTTAAGGTTACAACGGTTGTGGGTAAAAAACCAGACCAATTGGCAAACACAAAAGATCATACCGCAAACTGGCTTGTGTGCCACAACGACTCTGATGCGGAACTTGTGCCTAGGAAGAAAAATGTTTTGATGTTTGATTAATATCGATTTTTGGATTACAATAAACATTACATTCCAATTCAAGCATTTACGATCGAACCTCGTAGAGAAATTCAATCAGAATAGAGCGCACGCTCGAACCACAATAATATAAAATGTATAAAATCAACTAAAAATATATAAGATGTTTTGTTATCTACTTATTATCGTCGAGTTTCGGAAGGTCCCTAGTCGAAAATTTTACTAATAAATACAATTTCCTATATTGTATTTCATTTTCAAAAACAAAAAAAAAATGAACAAAACGAAATATGTAGCTTTCATGAATGTATTCCTGCAGAGACGAAAAATATTCTGCTGGTTTCTAAAGCTCGTGTAACAGGATTTGACGTCACATTTACAGAATGCAAATATGTAGATACGTACATAAATTTGTATTACAATTGCAATTAGGGGGACGACCCGACTTGAAAGGTATTGTTTAAAAAAAAATTACACAAAGAAATTTTTTTAAATCGGATTTAACAAAAAGAAAAACGAAAACATAAAAATGTGCTTCAATGCATAAGCAGTTCCATTCTCTTCGTGCAAAGCTCCAAAGGTTTATTATATTTGTTAGGCGAATCGCACATGAAAAAGCTCATGTTCAATGCTGTTTAAAAATTCGATTGTGTGAAAATAACAGAATATTTTTAAACTGAAAGTTCATATCGCACTTAGTTGTGAGAAACCAGTTATACTCGAAAAAATTAGCTCCGCCAAGTCGTAAAACTAAAACTGTTTTATGTTCAGTCTTCTGATGAAGATCTACTCAATAAAAGTTTGCAACACGAAAAAACGAATTTAATTGTAGGAGATATAAAAACGAAACTATAAATTAAATTTAGGAAATTTTATAAGTTAGCAGATAAGAATAAATTAATAAAAGAAAATTGAGAAAAGTCAAAGTTGAAAAACATGAGTGTTGGAGGAAAATAGGAAACTTTAAAAATGCGTAGGATGCCAACAATAAATAATAAACGAAGCAATTGAATGTTGGAGTTTATCACAATCGGAGAGGGTTCTTATATTAAAAAGCTTTGAATGGCGCCTTTCCGGATGAAAATGTAGCAAGCGCTCATGTTTGATGTTTTCGATAATTTCGAAAACATAAAAGCACAAGGTTTACAAAATTAAGTATGATTGATTAAAAAACACGAAGCTTTTTATGAGAAGATTTGATATCGCGATTAAAAATCTTTAAAATAGCAAAATTCAGCTATTAGCTCCTTTACGTCCTATAAAACTACCACGCGAAACGTTTAACTCTTGCGTGTTGATAACCATGGCGTTATTCTAAATTCGATAAATTTAAAATAGTTGCAAAATGACATTTTCAAACAAGGCAATAATTTTGCCCACACGAAGACAAATCATGCTTTATTTTTAGTTTTTATAATTTTACAAGCTGCCTATTCACAATTTGAATCATATAAATATTATCCTTAACCATTTAATATGTCCAAGGTTTACCCACATGGTTAACTTATAAAAACCATCGAAGTAATTTCACCCACCGACAAGTTGGTTGAACTCATTACTGTGACATGATTTTTCCTATCTTTTATCAATGTAGTATTCGGATGCGGAAACTAAATTGACGATTTAGACTAATTGCAATTTTGACCAAATAAAATGTTTACAATTTCGTAATCGCCTTGCCAGATCAGTAGTAGCAAACTGCCCAGATAAAATATCTCTGCACTGTATGCGCGATGAGGATGCGAGTAATGATCCGAATCAAACGAATTAAAAACATTTGTAAACTAAATTATTTGTAGGATGAACCGAAATTGTTCCATTTTAAAGTTAACAAATAGGTTTTTATTGAGTTTTACGTTCTTCTTCCAATTATAAATGTAGGCATAATTAGAAAAAAAAAAGTTCTAGACAATCAGTTAATTGCTTAAAATGTCTCGAGTATAATTAGTATTGTTATGTACACAAAAATGAAAAATATGTTTTAAGTTTGACTTGACTAGAAAATTGCATACTGTATTTGAATTTCTTAATTGGATTTAAGTGCATTCTCGAATTAAAAGTGTCTACTTTCGTTCGTTGGTTCGAGAATAATAATTTTGTATACCAAGTTAGAAAACGTAGTGGCTATACAATCATCATCTGTTTATTATTGTAAATTTTTCTACGGGGCTCATGAAGCTTTGTAAGAATAAAATTTAAGGGCAATTCAAGTACTTTTTCAAGAAATCCTATTAGATTTCGTCAACTAATTTTTAATAAAAGGTTTATTCATTTAGGCTAACCCATTCATGCGCGTCAGTGCATTAAAAAAAATTATAAAAATTAATTAATAAATTACAACTAATCAACTATTCCAAAGCCACGAACAATTTCTCCTGCATCCTACAGATCCTTTTTGATGCTTCTTTTGATGATTCAAAAATGTTGAAAAAACAACAACAAAATTTCTAACCTCCATTTCTCGAACACGGCTGCTCACAGCATTTCGAAAAATACATGTTCGCTTAGTTTTATACCTATTTCACTCTGTAAAAAGTTTCCCTCGTCGGTAGTGTAGATTAGGATAGACGAACTATTGTTTTGTATATCTAAATTTTGCTGACTCCACTCCTCCAAACCTTGGTTCTCAAACTTGCATACGTTTGTGACACATTAAGGTCCAATTATATAAATCTTGGGTCAAAGTTAACCAACTTTTGACTAATCTGATTGAATACTCAGTAAATGTCCCCTGGACCCCTGAGTTAACTCTATCTTCCGCTAAATCTTTTGTTCTGGTAAGTTATAACATTATAACCAGTTCAATTACAGCTTAATAAGTTAAAGGAAGGTTATAGGACTAATGTCCGATTTCCTCACTTAGAGATATCCACCCTACAAGTATAAACACACCGATAACCAATCAAAACGGTTGTCTGTTTGGTCACTTGATTAATTTGATTGGTTGTCGGTATGTTTATACTTGTCGGGCGGAAATCGGGCATTAGCCAACCACAATATCTTGGGATTTCCTCACATTTCCCCCCTCGCCAATTTTAATAAATTTATTATTTAATATTAATACATCAATCTTCATGTTTTTCATTCTGAAACAATTTATATAATAGTAACATCTAGGCCACTAGATGGTGTGTCAATGGAAAAACAACATCGCGCCATCTATTGGTGACATTTTCATCTATTAAAAAAGGATCTTTTAATGAAAACTGTCCCTTTTCACTTTCCAGTGGATTTTCTAATTTTTTTTTCTGTATTTTGTTAAAGATAATTATAGTAAGTAATTTTTCATATTTTTTTTCAAATTTTTTGCCATTGTATTTGATTTGATGCCAACTTTTAAAGTCAAACACCTCACCGTGCTTTGTTGGGAACGTAAGCAAAAATTGATCTCCAAGGAAGAGATCAGCAAGATATCTAATCAGTTTTGCGAGCATAAATGATTCATTCTAGTAGAGGGCTAATCTGGCTAAGGCCCGCTTTTACAATAGTCGGTTAAGTATAAGTATAACTAACCTATAGCAACGAACCAATAAACGATAAACACAATAAACAATTAATCATTCAACATCCGTATAAAATTACACCCCGGATAAATAATACTTAACCGACTATTGTAAAAGCGGACCTAAGACGCAAAGAACTCAAAAATTGTTATTGGGCTTTTACAATTCAACAGAGCAGTTAAAGGAGCAGAGATTTAAATGTGTATGAACTTAACATCGCATTTTTTGTAAAAATTATATTTTTGAAAGTCATTTCATGTTTCTTCTAAAATAAATATTTTTTCGTGAATTGAAAAAATAACGCTAAAATCGCGAAATACTGTTTTACAAATTTAAAAATTTTCTAATGAAATTATGGTAGTTTATGGCATAAAATACAATTAATTACAAACAGTAAATTTTTTGGATCATCCCAAAAGGTTCAAAAAAACGAAAAAATTCTTATGTATATGACACGGATTTAGAAAAAAGGACTGTTTGAGATACTCCACTCATTAAAAACATCCCTGAAACCGCGCCGACTCCAAAATTACGAAATTAAATTTGTAATTCAATTCAGTTATAATTAACGAAATTCAGTTTACCATAAATTTATAATAATGTTCACTGTTGCATCCCTAGAAACAAATACTGGAACTGGAACTATTTACGTCGAGTACATGTACCGTCAACGGAATGGAACAAACACCGACTCGTATGCAAAAATTCACAACTTTAATATTGCTTATTTCGTAAATTAATTGATTATTAGAGGTTCGTCCATAGTTTAATCGCTTAATTTTAGTATTATCTATCTATCATAATATGCCATTACAATTTTTTTGTATCTATAATATCTTCAGTTCAGTTCCCACTGAATTTTATAAAGCAACTTTCCTGACTTTTCCAGATTTTCCCAAAAGAAAAATAAAAATTGTTCCTGACATTTCGATAAATCGGAAGATCGAAAAGTAAAAAAGAAACTTAATATTAAAAAAAAATTAATTTTAAAATTAAAAAAAAATTTAATTAAATAATTTATTGTTCCTGACAAAATTAGAGATATATTAAAGTTCAAATTTCTAGACGAGTTGGGAACACTTTTCAGAAAAGAATTAATGAAATTATTGATCAGCCTCTTTTACTTTTAAAAGTTTAATTTTTGTTTGTTGATTCAGGTAGTTCCAAGTTTGTCGTAGAAATATATTGTTGTAGAAAATCATTTTAATAGATTCAAAAATAAAGTCGTGGGACGTGGGGAGAAAAACATTTAAAGCCAATCCATACTTTTAAATAAATAATTTTTAAACTTTTAAATTGTACAATGTTTTTTATAGATTGTTCCAAAAAATCACATTCATAAGAAATATAAAATTGAAGTCGTGGGAGAGAAAGAAACATTTTAGGCCAGTCCTCCTTCCTCCCCAATCCCAAAAAGCATTGAATGGTATGATTTGCTACAAAAGTTTTTCTCAAATAATAACAAATATCCACACTTATATACCGGGTGCTGAATGAGTTAGCCGAACATAGGAAATTAACATGTAAAAACTTATTTATGCAAATTCCTGCTTCCCTAATTATTTTAGAGAAAAAATGAAAGATACAAAAATAATGCAGAAATATAAACTACAAATGATAAGACCATTAGATTGTATCTAACTTTCACTTAAAAGGTCAAAAAATGCCTTCAAAATTGTAAAAATTTATATTTATCGCACTAGCCATGCAATAAATTCAATTTAATTTATATTTTCCAAAATAATTATCATGGAAACTTTCATGGCCAGTCCGATAAATGAAACTTTTAACAATTTTAATAGCATTTTTTGGCGTTTTAAGTAAAAGTTAGATGAATCTAATGCTCTTATCATTCGTTGTTTGTATTTTTGCATTATTTTTGTGTCTTTCATTTTTTCTCTAAAATAATTAAGGAAGCAGGAATTTGCATAAATAAGTTTTTACATGTCAATTTCCTATGTTCGGCTAACTCATTCAGCACCCTGTATAATATATAAGCGCTCTTAGTAAGGGGGAGGGGGGGGGAGAGTTCAAAGAGTAAATTTTTACGTAAAATTATTTTAACTACATATTGATCTTTATAAATAAACGACTATTCCGAATGAAGTCCGGACTTTGGCTGAAAAGTCAGGAATTAATAGAAATTTGTCAGAAATTTTCATTTTTAAATTTGGCAACCCTTTTAAAGTGAAAAAAATGTGAGGTGGAGGTAAGAAGTCCCCCCCCCCCCCCCCCCCGACGAGTACTCTGTAAGAAGGACATAAATATTGTAAATCATGTAACCTCCCCCAAAGTGAGGTTCTGGGTTAGGCTACTAGGGTGAATATAAAAAATCTTACATAAGGGAAAAGGGAAGTTAGAAAAATGTAGGTACCTTTACATGGAATGGAGAAAGGGGTTAAAATTAAAAAACATTATCCTTGGGTAATAATTACCGGACACTACATTTTTTGTAAAAGTATAAATTTTTACTTAACTAAAAAAAATAACAAATTATAAATGGAACCTTTTGAATATTGTATCAGAATTTTACAGTGTTATCGTCCATAATGAAAAATAATATTGAAAATTTTGTAAATACTGCTTGATTTATTATGTTACCAATCTAAAAAAAAATTAGATAGGTTACCTGGGCAATCGAATATTATTATAATAATATATTGCTCTGCATTTTAGTGTAGAGGCGGCTTTCATTTATAAATTTTTGTTTATTTTTTGTTTATTAAAATTTTGTTTAAAATGTGCACTATCGCAGTTCTGGATAAAAGGTTGAGGTCAGGATATTTTGAATAAAAAATTTTAATTTTTAAAATGAAACTGTATAATAAATTAGAATAGATCACAGCATAAAAAGCTAAGTCCGTAATTCCTTTCGTACTAAACCTCCGATCAATTTCTTAGCAACCTAGAAAAGAAAATTAAAGTTTTGGGAAGTAACGGATCAGTGCGGCCTTTAGGCTTCACAACCTGCGCGATTCGTCTGTTTATTCTTACGTTACGTAAATTTAGTTCAATATTTTTAGCAAATTTTGTTTTTATATAATATTACTTTATCTTTATTTAGATATTGTTGGCAATTAATCTTAAATAACAAAAAACATCAAAGTTGTTTTCGTTTTTTATTAAATTTAAAATACAAAATTAAATTTCTTAAAAATGCGGGGTAAACACGGAAAACTGTTGTTCCCGTATAATTCGGGAAAAAATATTTGGAATAATATTACAACCCGGAAGACACTGCACTTTCCTGTTTAATTGCTATGAAAACCAATATTTAAAAAAAACGTTGCCGGAAAATTGCATAAAATAAAAAAAGAGATAAAGAGGATATGAATTTTTCGGAATTTTGATACCAATTATTATGTGAGGTAATAAAAATCAATATAAAATAAATAAATAAACAAATAAGGAATTTGAAGGTTTGCCAGATTACGTGGCATTCTATTTAAGTAAACATAATTGCATAGTATGCTCTTCATAAACAGAACATTCTGTATGATTAAAACTCAAAATATCAGCTTCTAAAGCCTTTTTTATATAAAATCATCTACGGCGCTGTCGAAACACCATGTAACTTAATCCGGTCATGTAGTTCCTATTTAATTTCCTGTTTTGAGATCAAAATTATGTTGGATTGAATTTGAATTTCTAACATCCTTCAAATTAAAACCACACTCGCACACTGAACGACCGACATATTTAAATGAATCTCATTAAATCGAGCAGGATTATTAAATTAATTAAGTAATAAATAATAGCCTTTGCTTCCCCGCGGAGAAAATCAGAAAGTGTTAATAAAAGTAAAACGCACCAACAGCAGATGCGTTAAAACACTTTTTAATTGCTATCTAACAGAAAAAGTGTGAGAAATTGAATCGAGTGAAACACGTCCGCCTATTTTTAGAAGTGGAACGAAATTTTACAAATTTTTTTACAATACCTGGCTAAAATGAAACAAAACAGAAAAAAACTGAATGTTTTTTGTAATTAGAAAATCATCAAACAAAGAATTAAAGATGGCGCGTTGGCTAATTTTTAATTATTGTAGAAATTTACTAAAATACCATAATTTTAAAAATGTAATTTTTTTGTAATTAGAAAAACCGCGGTTTCCATTTGAATAAATTTGGCATGGTTCCACGCAATTTATTTAGATTATGAAAAAAACTATGCGAGGAAGGAGTGTACCAAGGTTACCGTAATCACAAAAACAATTCAAATATAACAATTTGGTAATTAAAAATAGACCGTCTTCGTGAACCACCTTTGGAGTCTTTTTTAAATGCGGGAGGTTCAAATCGAGGTATTTTGAGAAACAAAAATAAAGTAAATAATGCAGAAAGAGCGATGACGGTTGCAGGGTTAACGAGATTATGATGTACATTATTGGAAGTGATTGAATAAGTTTCGTAAGAATAATATTACCTTGATCCTCAATTAAAAATTGATTGCTATTGTGAGGTGCCTCGGGTTTTATTACATTCGAATTGGTTTTCTTGTCCCTATTTCGAATTAAATACGGATGGCGCCTTTTGTTTCTCCTACGACGTTTTCGTTTTTTTGCGGGGATTTCGTCCTCGGTTTTATTCGGTTGAACATCGGATTTGGTATCTGCGTGCGCAGTAGGTAGTTGATCGACGTCATCTTGTCGTAGCGCACCAACCGATTTCAAATTTACGTTTACGTCTTGTAACTTTGAACACATTTTATAAAATTTTGTCGAAAAACGTTAATTTAATGTAACTTTGCACTTGGATATTACACTATACACCCTCGTCATGAAACACTTGATAAAATTGTTCTGCTCGAAGTATACACAACCTTCGCCAAATCGCCATTTTGTAACTTGATTACAATACATACCGCTACGGCGCTGTTGATACAACCCCCACTGCATTGATAGGGCGTCTCTTATAGCTGACTAGATCCACCAAAATTTCTTTTATTAAAAAATAATTTATAAATTTCCAATTTCGCATTATTAAAGCCAACGTGTTTACCACGATTTTAAACGAGCAGGGTGTTTATTAATTAATTTCTGACCGTTCACGATAAACACCCTCCGTTTAGGTAACGATTTAATTAATTTTTTCCACTGACCTACTAAAGGATTGTTTGTTGTTCTTCAACTACGCAGTTTTTATCATTTTTCGATAATTAGCGCGCCCAATTATAAAATCTTCGAGTCGGTGCATTATCAAAAAAACAATTGTTTAAACAAATTGTAAACAACCAGTGATATCTATAAATAGAAATGTGTTTTTCAACAAGACAACCACAGAGCATTGTAGTGGCAAGCAAATCGCAAAAGAAAACTTTTATGTATTTGGAATAATGAGAGACACACACCTATTTTAGATTTATTATTCCTTCGCTTTCGAGGTGGAGAAACACGTTTTTCTAAGATAACACCACTCCAAGTATTACCGAACCTAATCTTTGTTTACATTTTCGCTTTATAATAGATAAAAATTTATAAATTATTATTATCATATTGATTACAAAAATTAATTAGACACAAAAAGCTGCTGTAGGTAATTTTTAGCCCATTAATTCAAACTAAAATCTTTTATAAGACTTTTTGTCGTAGTATAAAATCGCTTTTACACTAAAACTTATTATACATTTTTTGTAGCAAATTTCATTTCCTTCAATTTCGCTTATATACATTTTTCTATTTCGTTGCACCGTTTCCGAGCTACAGTAACTTAAAAAAAGACTAAAAATTAACATTATTCTTATAGTACTTAATTGTTTTATCGTATAGAAATTGGTTTTGCAGCAAAATTTATCAGGTACTTTTTGTTGCAAATTTCATTCCCATTATTTTTGTTTATATACGTTTTTCTATTTCGTCGCAGCGTTTCCGAGATATAGTACTTTAAAAGCAACTCGGTAAATATTTTAAGAAAATTAACATTTCCCTTATAATACCTAACAAAGACTTTTTGTCGTATTAAAATCGCCTTTACAGCAAAACTTATCATACCTTTTTTGTTGAAAATTTCATTTCCTTCAATTTTGTTTCTATACATTTTACTATTTCGTTGCACCGTTTCCGAGATACAGCGACTTAAAAACGATTCTGTAAATTTTTTTATGACATTTTACTCTTATGGTACTTGTTTTATCATATAAACATTGTTTTTATAGCAAAACATATTAAACATTTCTTGTTGCAAATTTCATTCTCAATATTTTTGTCTAGATACGTTTTTCTATTTCGTCGCACTGTTTCCGAGATACAATGCTTTAAAAATGATACTGTAAAAACTTGAATAATATTGACGTTACTGTTACAGTACCTTAACAAAGACTTGTTGTAGTATTAAAATCGCTTTTACAGGAAAACTTATCATACATTTTTTATTGAAAATTTCATTTCGTTCAATTTTCCTTATATACATTTTTCTATTTCGTTGCACCGCTTCCATGATACAGCGACTTAAAAACAATTCTGTAAATTTGTTTATGACAATTTACTCTTATGGTACTTGTTTTATTATATAAAAATTGGTTTTACAGCAAAATTTATCAGGAATTTCTTGTTGCAAATTTTATTCCCATTATTTTTGTTCATATACATTTTTCTATTTCGTCCCACCGTTTCCGAGATACAGCGCTTTAAAAATTATACTGTAAAAATTTGAATGAAATTGACGTTACTCTTATTGTTCCTAACAAAGACTTTTTGTAGTATTAAAATCATTTTTACAGCAAAACTTATGATACATTTTTTGTTGAAAATTTTATTTTCTTCAAGTTTGTTTATATATATTTTTCTATTTCGTTGCACCGTTTCCGAGATACAGCAACTTACAAACAATTCAGTAAATTTCTTTATAACAATTTACTTCTATGGTACTTGTTTTATCATATAAAAATTGGTTTTACAACAAAATTTGTTAAGAATTTCTTGTTGAAAATTTCATTCTCAATATTTTTGTCTAGATACGTTTTTCTATTTCGTCGCACTGTTTCCGAGATACAATGCTTTAAAAACGACTCTGTAATAGTTATTTATTATACAAGTGTATTATTAGGCCCCTAAAACACGAAAGAAAAGTTTAAACACGAGACCGCAGGTCGAGTGTTTAATTTCTTGAGTGTTTTGGATGCCAATAAGACACGTGTGTAATACAAAGTTTTATCCAATATCTCGTAATAATAGTTTAAAATGTAATTAAAAGTTTTGACATTTGACGTTTTAAAATATCAAATTGAAATTATGAAAACTATTAAGTAGTAGGTGTACTCATAATTTACATATAAGTCATTAGTGTGTAATTATAAATTCATAAGTCCACTAGTGTTTTATAGACCCCATAAGATATGTAAAATCGGCATTATTATGCCTTCATAAGACAGAGGTGTTGGATAAAAATTTTAATGAACTTGACATTACTCTTGATACCTAAGAAATACTTTTTATCGTCTTAAAATCGCTTTTACAGCAAAACTTATCATACAATTTTTGTTGCAATTTTCATTTATTTCAATTTTGTTTATATACATTTTTCTATTTCGTTGCACCGTTTCCAAAATACAGCGACTTAAAAACGATTCTTTAAAATTTTTTATGATATTTTACTCTTATGGTACTTGTTTTATGATATAAACATTGTTTTTATAGCAAAACTTATCAATTATCATATATTTTTGTTCCAAATTTCATTCTCTTTATTTTTATTCATATAAATTTTTTTATTTTGTTGCACCGTTTCCGAGATACAGCGATTTAAAAACAACTTGGTAAAAATTTTAATGAAATACCGTGACTAGAAGTATGTACATCGGATGTACTGGAATTAATACATTGTGTTTTATTTTGTACAAAATATTTTTTGAATCAAATTAAATTATTTTCATTAAATTATTTTTTTTTTATTTAAAATTAAACATTAAATTATATAAATCTTAACTTGTGAGAATTAATAATATTAAAAACTTCCAAAGCGATAACCGTCGCTGAAAGCTCAAATATATTATTTGAATTAACTTTGTTACATCGTTAAATAATTTTTTTGGTTTTTTTTTTATCAAAAATATTTAATTTACATTAAACAAAAATTATTAAAAATTGGTATACTACTTAATTATAAAATAAAATCTTTCAAACACGGAATTAATTGTTATGGGATTAATCACGGAAACTAAGTAGCATTTTTACGAGACCAATAAAAACTTACCTGTAATTAAAGAAAAAGTACGAAATCCAAAAATTACGAATCTACAGACATCATCTTAAACAACTATAATAGGGGTAAGTAAGAGTATGTAAAAGTACTAAAAAAGTTTCTCTTCAGGTAAACGCTTTGTATATTAATGAAATTTTTTTATAGCTTTATATAAGTTTTCCTTTGAAAAGTTTTAATTACTTTTGCTTCAATTTTCAGACCTTAAAACCTTACATAATTTAACTTCAACCCAGATAACAATTTATATTTTTTATAATATTTCAAATAATATATAAAGATATCAATAGATTTTATCCGTTAGATCTGTCTACAACTGAGGCACATGAACCGATTAACGAGATTCCCTGCCTCCGATCATTCAAATGTTGATTATATGAACGAAAAAAGAAAAGACAATTTAAAAAAAATTTTATCAAATAAAAATGTTTAAATTAAAAACAAAATTAATTTTTTTTTAAGAAAAGAAAAAAGAATGAATGATTCTTTTATGGTTTTAGAAATTTTTCAATTAATTTGTTATTTAAATTATTTATTTAGTTAAATAATTATTATGATTATAATATACTATACTATTTATCTCTCATAAAATTTCATAAGCCTTCTTAAAATTCTTATAATTAGGCTTGACACACTAAAATAAATAATCGCCTGCGGCGCTATTTTCGCTCGCGATATGTTTTGTTTAGCCCCCCCCCCCTCAAATATTAGTCTTAATTGCGCTTATGTATTCAACTTCGTTTAATAAATAATGGCAACATAATTATCACTCTGGTTTTTATATCTTTATAAATTAATTTTGGTTTCGTCTGTGATGACATCGAATCAAGTCAACAGTAAAAGTTGATCTTACAGGTTTCTGGATTCAGATCAGTTGCTAAAGTTAAATGTAGAAGGCGGTATAGGATGTAAGGATGTAATATAAACTGTTTGACAGATATTAAAAAGCAACAAAATCTTATGAATTTCTCGGCCAGCTAAAAAATATTATTCAGTTTTTTACGATAGTTTTTGACTTAATTTAGGTTTTTCAGGTAAGTTCAACACATAAGTAAGCATTTAATTATATTTAGAGGGCTTTTAACCCATTTTGTTACAATCCATCCAGGTGGCAAATAACTGTATTACCAAATAGCTCCAATTATAGTAGTTGGCCGGAATGGCCAATAATAGCTACACTGTAAAAACTTTTTTTTATTTGAATAAAAAAACAATTTTTGTTTGACCAAAAATATTTTTTAAATAAATAAAAATTATTCAAACAAAATATTTTTTTGATTCAAATTGTAATTTTAATTATTTTATAATAATATTATTTATAATTTTTAAAGGATACCTACTATATTACATATCAAAAATTTTCTTAGAATCATTATGCCGAAAGCTCCGACTGCTTACAGTCCTACAACAGTGGAGAGGGCTTTGCGCGAACTTAAAGAAGGTCAAAGTTCATTTCGACATATAGCGAAAAAGTATGGCGTCCCACGAGCCACTTTACAGTATAAGTTGAAAAACCCTGAACGTAAGGTCACTTTTGGTCCTTCTCCGGTGTTAACGGAAAACGAGGAGAAAGCTATAGTTAGGTAGGCGTTTAAAATGTTTTATATAGTATCAGTTAATATCCCTCACGATATTCTTAAAGATGGATCACAGACCTGGCAAAAAAAGGATTCCCCAGAAAAAAGTACGATATCATATCCAGTGTGCAGCAATTTTTAGAAAAACATCCAAGGCCAAATCCTTTTACCGATAACAGGCCAGGTGAAGGTTGGATGCGGGTAAGTTTCTTTCAAAATCATCAAATTGACCAAATTTTGCCAACATTTTTTCAAGGCTTTCCTCAAAAGACATCCCGACGTAATATCTTGCAGTACCGAAGCAATCACTTCGGCCAGCGCTTGTGTCTCCGAAGAAGACATTACGAAGTGGTTTGCAGATATTTACAAATATATTGAAGAAAGAGAACTGGAAGAAGTATTGCAAGACCCATCACGAATTTTTAACGGGGATGAAACACGATTTCAGATATGCCCAAATACTGGAAAAGTTCTTGCCCCAAAAGGTTGTAAAAATGGCTCCACAATTAAGCAGGGATCTTCGAAAGAGAATAACATAACGGTTATGTTTACTTTCGCTGCTAACGGAAAAACTTGTAGCCCCATGGTTGTTTTCCCATATAAACGAATACCTGAGAAAATCTTGATGACTTTTCCAGAAGATTGGGGACTTGAACGAAGCGACAATGGCTGGATGACTGCACAGACGTTTTATGAGTATATCGTTAATGTTTTTCACCCTTTTTTAATCAAAGAAGACATACAACTACCTGTTATATTGTTTATTGATGGCCACAAGTCACACCTCACATATCAGCTAAGTATGCTATGTTCCGAATTGGGTATTGAACTAATAGCTTTATACCCAAATGCCACTCGAATCTTTCAGCCCACAGATGTTGCGGTTTTTCGACCCGTGAAAATGTACTGGCAAAAAGTAGTTCGAGAATGGAGCGCTGAACATCCAGGTGAAGCCATAACAAAACCGAGTTTTACACCTTTACTGGAGAAAGTACTATTAAGGATAAGTGATGAACCGGAAACCCTGTGCAATGGTTTTAAAGCTTGTGGACTCTATCCTTTTGATCCCAATGCTATAAATTACAGTAACTGTCTGGATGCATCTGACAAGGAAACCCTGGACAATGATTTTGAAGCTTGTGGACTCGACAGTTTTGATCCCAATGCTATAAATTACAGTATCTGTCTGGGTGCATCTGAAAAGGAAGTCGACAATGAACATACAGGTGACAATAATATCCCTAACATTAATGTAAGCATGGATTATGCAATGTTCGTTAATATAGTGGGAAAAGAAAAAATTAATTTATTTCAACAAATACGAGCTATAATTGATAAGGACGATGAAAATTTTTTTCTTTTGTACAAAATTTGGAAGCATTTCAATAATCATACACTAGATAGTAAAAACGCCCAAAGTGAAACGGAATTTGTAACATCTATTAAAGATGAAATGGAAACCCAGCAAGAGGACTTCGAAGATTACGTTCAATGCAAAGATGAAATAGTGACATCATGAATAAAAATTCACAATATAAATTGTTTAATTTTAAATAAATTATTATGGGCAATTACTGTGATATACGTGGTCAATTACTGTTAAAAGTGGCCAATAACTATAATTTCATGTTTTAAGAATAAAATATTTTATATCAATTTCATATTAATGTTTTCAAATTAAGTTAACCATAAAACTAGCAATTTCAGACAAAGATTCTATTTTCGAAATGAAAAATATTATGAAAAGTACTTGTTATATAATTATTATATAAAAATAATAAGTAAAATATTTCCCAAGATTACCTGGAATTTCAGAAAATTTTCTAGATTTCCAGATTATTCAAAAATTTCCTCGAATGGAAAAATAAAAAATTTTCGTATTTTATGACCACCAAAATTTTCTGGTGGACCACTGGTTTTTGGTTTATTTTTATTTACAAGTTGCATCATAACCTAAAAAAATTTATACCTGCTTTACAAAGTTTGATTATAGCAAAATGCCGGAAATTAGAATAACACCTTTGGGTGCCGGTCAGGATGTCGGTCGAAGTTGTATATTGTTATCTATGGGAGGAAAAAATATTATGTTGGATTGCGGTATGCATATGGGCTTCAACGATGAACGAAGATTTCCCGACTTTTCTTATATAACTAGCGAAGGTCCTATTACATCTTTTATTGACTGCGTCATAATATCTCACTTTCATTTAGATCATTGTGGTGCATTGCCTTACATGTCCGAAATGGTCGGCTACACTGGACCTATTTATATGACCCATCCGACCAAAGCAATTGCTCCGATACTCTTGGAAGATATGCGGAAGGTATCGGTCGAGAAGAAGGGCGAACAGAACTTTTTCACTTCTCAAATGATTAAAGATTGCATGAAGAAAGTTATTGCAGTTACGCTGCATCAATCGGTGATGGTGGATAATGAACTGGAAATTAAAGCGTATTATGCCGGTCACGTGCTGGGTGCTGCTATGTTTTGGATTCGAGTTGGCACGCAATCGGTTGTTTACACCGGTGACTACAACATGACTCCGGATCGACACTTGGGCGCTGCTTGGATTGATAAGTGCAGACCCGATTTATTAATTAGCGAATCGACTTATGCCACAACTATCCGAGACTCGAAAAGATGCCGGGAACGAGACTTTTTAAAAAAAGTTCACGAGTGTATCGATCGTGGAGGTAAGGTTCTGATACCTGTTTTTGCTTTAGGTAGAGCACAAGAGTTGTGCATTCTGTTAGAAACGTACTGGGAGCGAATGAATCTAAAAGCTCCCGTATATTTTGCCTTGGGTTTAACCGAAAAGGCGAATAATTATTACAAAATGTTCATTACGTGGACGAACCAGAAGATACGAAAAACGTTTGTGCAAAGAAACATGTTTGATTTTAAGCACATCAAACCTTTCGATAGACAGTTTATCGATAACCCTGGCCCGATGGTTGTATTTGCAACGCCTGGCATGTTACACGCCGGTTTAAGTTTACAAATATTTAAAAAGTGGGCTCCTAACGAAAACAACATGGTTATAATGCCGGGATTTTGCGTTCAAGGTACGGTGGGTCACAAAATATTAAACGGCGCAAAAAAGATCGAATTTGAAAATCGTCAAATAGTCGAAGTTAAAATGTCGGTGGAGTACATGTCGTTTTCTGCCCATGCAGACGCTAAAGGTATCATGCAACTCATACAATACTGCGAGCCGTCGAATGTGATGTTGGTGCATGGAGAAGCGGCAAAAATGGAATTTCTGAAAAGCAAAATTAAGCAAGAATTCAATATAGCTTGTTACAATCCGGCTAACGGCGAAACTTGTGTAATAAACACGCCCGATAAAATTGCTCTGGATGTTTCGTTGTCTTTGCTTAAAGCAGAAGCCAAAAAGTTCAATTGCTTACCTCCAGATCCCAAGCGCAAACGAACGTTGCACGGCGTAGTGGTGATGAAGGAAAATAGTATGTGTCTAATGGACGTAGACGAAGCGTGCCAAGAAGTAGGAATTAATAGACACATTATTCGTTTCAGTTCCAATGTTACAATTAACGATTCTGGATCGTCTTTAGGAACTGCACATAAATTGTATAACCTTATAAAGGATAATCTTATTCAGTATTCTGTTACGTTGACGGATGGTTCCATTTCGGTTGAATCGGTGCTTGTAAAAGTTGAAAGTGAAGACGATGATCAAAAAAATGTATTCGTGTCTTGGACCAATCAAGATGAGGAGCTGGGTAGTTATATTTTAGAATTATTAAATAATATGGGATAGAAAACTTGAAAAGACATCTCCCGATGTTATTTTTTCACGTGAATCACGAAAATATTCTATTATAATTTATTTTCTTTACAATCTGTGTAAAAAATTTGATTTATTTTAACTTTTATAATAAAATTTTAATAATTATTATCTACCTTTATTTAGTTATTAGTACCTTCTAAAGATTTTGGGTTATTACAAAAAAAAATAAAGTTCAATATTATATTCAAATCAAATTATAAATACAAAAAATGAAACATTTACATGTAATCCTAAGTTTCTGTACTTCCCCATATTAAAGCCACTTTAAAAAAGTTGTTCGGAAAGATGATTATTTTATTTATAGCGTGAATTAATTTCATAATAGGCTAATATTATTTTATTAAAAATATAATTATAACAAGTTTAAAATAAATATCATAAAAATTAAGTTCTAAAAATAAAAAATGTATAAAGCATACTTCAATGGAAACATCAGTGGAGTATTGAGATGATGATATGTTTTTGTTACAAATTAAAGCGTCTTCGCTTTCCTTTCTCATTTATGAAATCATCAGTTCTATTAGAAAAAATTAGTTAAATCAACTGTCCAAAGAAATGAGATGAAATAATTTACCTGGGTTTTTTAAAACTATTGATGGGAATTCCTGTACTTTCATCTTCGAGTTCTTCGTTATCCTAAAATCGTTCGGTTAAAAGTGTTACAAATTGAAAGTTTGGAAACTTACATTTTCTTTATTTGGACTCCGGTTTTCACATACTTCAGGTGAACAATTGCATAACGGCCCACAATTTCGAGCAACTTTGTTGCAACCACATGTTCTTCTAGCGCAGTTACCTTTGCAACTACAACTACCATCAGATTTCCTTTTTATAGTCAATCGTTCACTAGCTATTGGATTAAAATAATAATGTTTATAAATTTAGCAAAGAAAAAATATTTGGGCTTCTACAGCTAAGAAGCTGTAGCTGAAGTTAAAAAATTAAGTTAATATTTTACCTATGGTGGATGTTTTGCGTATGTTAACAATCCGTTTTGCTAACGGCGTCTTTTTCCAGTCCGGATCCTTATTGGGATCGTCACTATCATAGTTGATGTAAGTCTGGTCCAAAAATGTTGTCTTAACATTATCTATAATGTTATTCTTCAGTTTCAACATGCTGCTCTTTTGATTATTTAACACAGGCGTTCTTGGATCGTCATCCTCTTCCTCATCTTCTAATGAAACTACTTCCGGTGAATCCTCAATTGAAGAATTACTTTCTACTATCAAATGTATTTTACCATTTGGTTTTGGAGTTTGATTGGAACGTGCTTGCTGTAATGCTTCCTAAGATTACTATAGTTAAAAAAGCCACAGCAAGGTTGACTTTTTAAATTACTCGAAACTTACCCTAATTTCTTTTAGTTTTTGATACAATTGTTCATTTTCGGACCGAAGTTGTTTCTCCATCTCGACACTCTTTTGTTTATGCGCCTCCAGTTCTTCTTCACTTTTACGCAGCATTTCTTGCAGACACATTTCCGTAACTTCATTCTCGTGTCCTATAAATTTAAAAACAAAAATAGAATAAAAGAAATTTGGCAGTAATTTACGCAAATTAAAAGGGGGAATTTATTAAAACACTTAAAAATACAATTAGACTTATAAAAGATTAATAAATTTCAGTAGCATGCTCTTCAATTTTATAATGCACAACTACAATTACCTTGGGTTAGTAATGGCAAAACAAAACAATTTAAAAAACAAACCTTCGATGGGAGCACCTCGCAGCTGCTTACACAGAATGGAAATTTTATCTTCATATTCTTTTCTAGTTTCATACAATTTGAGTTGATTTTTCTCTTTCATCAACTTCAACGCAGTTTCTTTTTGTTCAAGTTTCTGAAGAGTCTATAAAAAGAAAAATGGATAGCTACAATGTTTCACCTGAAAATCACATCAACCTTACCTCTTTTTGCGTATTTTGAAGCTCGCTAAATTTAAATTCATTGCTTGCTTCTTTTTTGCGTATATCAGCAGTCAAGCCAAATAAATGCTTCAGACAATGTTTTGCTTCTGCCATTGTTTGAACGTTTTCCCACCTCGTCTTTGATTTATTTTCTAAAAAAAAAAAAATCGATAAACTGAAGAAAGAAACATAATTTATTGTAATCATCACCTTGATCAGAATTTATTATTTGTTGCTGCATTTCAGTTATGTGCAGAGTCCGCAAGTTAATCTGTTCTTGAATAGCTTCGTCAAACTGATCGTTAGCTTTGAGTTGATTTAGTTGTCTTTGCAAAACCTCTCTGTCTTCTAGTAAAATTGGTATACTGGCTTCGGCATCAACAGTTTTAACAAACACATCCAACTCATGTTGTACCTAAAATAAATCACAATTTAGTCTCCAATTTGGTGAACAATATAAAAGTGACGCACCCAAGCCTCCAACTTTTCGAGTTTGTTTCCAGTATTTTTAGTATCTTGCACATTCTTTCTTAACGAAAGAACATCCTGAAGACGCTTGTTCACTGCCAAAGTCTGCTCCATCTTCCTCTTCAAGACGTTTTGTTGACGGATGTGCAATGTTTCCATCCTATTGATTTCGTTCTGTCGTTTACGATCTTGATCTTTTAACTTGAAAAGTTCCTTTTCTCGTTGTAATTTCCATACTCGGAATTTTTCTGATTCCTGCTTCATATTTTTAATAAGAGTCACTTTGTTGACTTTCATCTGGTGAATTTCCAAATTTAATTTACGAATCTTTTGGTCATCGTTCTCTTTCATTTTGATTAATTGGGCCTGTTGTTTCAACTAAAATCGCAAATTGATTATAAAATAAAATCAAACTTTATAAAAATCACCTACCTTCTTTTTTAAATCATCAATTTCGTGTTCCAAGTCTTTTATTTGTTTACGTCGTTGTTCGGCTACTTTACTATTAGGTGGTTGGTTTTGCGAATTTTTCAATTGATGCAGTAACTTATCCTTTTCCTCTTCCAAAGTCTTAATTCTCTGTTCATTCTCTTTAACGGAATTTGCATCGATGATGCCATAATTTTGCGAAAGAATTTGTTGTGCTAGATCTTCCTTCAACGCCAAGGACTTGCTTATTTCTTGTAGCTGAGTCATCATCTCCATTTGTTGGGCGGCTCGGGTTTCTTGTTTCTCATTTATATCTGACTCTGTCACCAAATCAACATTAGATAAATTTGAAATTGTACTATTACACCGTTCATGATTACGTATATCTTCTTCCATTTTTTTTCTATTGCAATCGATATCGACAAGAAGTTCCTTCATTGTCGTCAACGTCGGCAGATAATCTTTAAGCCCTTCCAAGTCGTTTTGTTCTACACTTATATTCAGCTGTCCAACAGTTAAATTAAGAGATTCTTTCAGTTCAAGTATTTTTTTATTTAAAACTTCATTCGCAGTTTGTACAATTGAGAAACGTTCGCTTAAAGCAAAAAATTCATTTATTGTTGTAGACAATTTCATGGTCAAATCTTGATTTTTCTTTTTTAGTTGACCATTTTCATTGTGGATTTGATCCAGTTCTGCTTGACAAATAATTGGTCCACCTACAAAATCATCAATAGTAACATACTTTGTTATGTAAAGTAAAAAAGTTACCTTTCCCGATCATTTCTAAACGTAACTGATCAATTTGTTTCTTCAGTCTATTAATCTCGGCTAGTTTAGGGTCTTCATTTACAATTGGTTTATTTTTAATTTTTCTGGCTCTGTCAGCATAGCGCAGCGTCGACAGAGTTTCGTCCACGTTATAATCGGCTGGACTAATGCAGGCAATCATCAGTGTGATGCTGTTACCTCCCAAGGAATCTAAAGAAAAAATACATTTTTAACTTGAAATTTGGGGGTGTAAAAGTGGTGATTGTTTGAGTATTAGGTATTACTTTTAGAAAATATAAAGTTTACCTTTTAAAAGCCTCGTTAAGTTACTGTCTCGATAACAAATGTAGCTTCCTTGTTGTTTTTCATCACCAAGAGCCGAAATAACATTTCCAAGCGCCAGCAAACCCTTATTAATATTTACACCCTCCTTAAACGTCACACCAGTGGCACCCGTTTTCTTCGGCCTCTCCGAACCAGCTAAATCAACCAATTGAAATTTTGCGGTTCTATTTTCGCTACTGGAAGAGAAATTTCTTTAAAAACGAAAATAGAAAGTTTTTAAAAATGTACTTATTATCTTTTCGTTGCATGGAAATATTTATAGTAAATATGGCATGACTTCGTGAACTTTGCGAATTCATATTGGTGGTGGACGTTGCTCGTCCCTGCGATCCCTTTAAAAGATATTCTAGTGTTTTGCTTGCAGATGCAACCGGTTGCTCAGTGAGTCCAGGCAAAATCATACCTTTCAAGTCTTCACGAATTTCTATAATACTTTGATCACGTGACTTTGATGAAAGCAAATCGTAGAGTATTTCTTGGTACAGTTCCATAAATGAAACCGTAATTGAAAAGTCATAAGCAAAATTGTCATTTACGTAAAGGAAAATATCGTTCACTACACGCGGGATTATCCCCATTTCACCTTCACCATTATAGTTTGTTCCCATCGAATAGGTTTTACCGGAACCCGTTTGACCGTATGCAAGTATAGTCATGTTGTAACCTTTAAATAAATTTGATATCATTTTTTGTATTCGATTTTTATAAAAGGTATCTTGTGAAGTGTCAGGATCAGCCACATAATTAAATGTGAAAGCTTTATCTGTGTTCTTTATTTTTATTTGCTGTAACTCTTTGTAAACTTCAAGAGCATTTGTAGAACCTCTCGAAACTTCGTTATCGACCAGCGGCCTTATTCGCACCGCAACTTGCACTGAGCAATTATCCTTTTCATCTGAATTCATCTGAAATAAGAATTATATAAATAAATCTCTAACAAATCCAAAAGTGGGTTTGTAAGTCCAGAAATGAATTATAAGTGAAATGAACTGGTGCAAAATTTTTTTTGAAAAATATTACAAAAACCCAAAAAAACAGACAGAACACCAGCTGTTACAGGATATTTTGATAAGTTACTTTGAAACTAATGAATTAAATTTTAAAACAAAGTAAAATTAAAAAGCTCAGGCAGGTGGATACTGGATACTCACATTTAAAAACTTCAAATTAACTAAACGTTACTATACCGGCACTTTAAATTATTATTAAATAATATTAAATCTTAATTAAAATATTAAAAATCTGTAACACAGTTCACAAAATGTATTTGACATCACAGCTTTCAAAAGTACGAACGTTAAAAATTTCGTTAACGGGCAGTAAAGTTTGAATTGCACCTTCGCGATTGGTTGATTGTATAAAAATATTACCTGTCAGTATTCAAAGGATGCGGCATTTTCTTCTCTAGCGGTACCTCTGTAGCCCACTTTTGATTGGTACATCCAACTTTAACGTGCTGGCTTTAAATGAAGAAGTACGCACTGCACCGTGATTAAGCGAATTTTTGTTTCTCAAACTTTTGCAACAAATGCAAAATTAACACCACTACCACATATAGAAAGCCTGCACTGCAAATCTTTTACGCATCGTGTGCCGCTTTATATTTAAATTTTGCTTTCCACGGCGCACCCAACTTCTGCGCTAACTGGAACCGCCAAAAGTAAAATATTTGGCTACTTTTGTAGGTTATAATTTGTGTTTTGTTATGTCAACTTGATGAAAACAATAGTTTCAAAAAAGTGATAAAAATGTACAATTCTAAGTTTCGGAAGGATAGAAATGAAAAACAAGAAAAAACTGACCAGGCTCCCAATACTACGAAAAGGTAATTTTTTGGCCCCATATTTACTAGTTCTAACTTTTTAACTTTAGAGAGGAGACCTCGGAATTACGTATACAGCAATCCATAGAAAACGATGCTATAGATTTAAAGTATGGGTTCGACAGGGTGCGGGATCATAAAGAAAGAATAGGGTTCATGCTAAACATGCACACTGTAAGTCGTCTAACTTTTAATAATACTTTTATGACGTTTTAATTTTAGACCGAAATATTAGACGAAAACAAAAGACTAATTTCTGCAATGGATTATTACTTTATGGAAGAAGATGGTACGAGGTTCAAAGTGTCCTATCCATTTAAACCTTATTTTTATATTCTTACTCGCCGAGAGTTATTACAAGAAGTTTCACAGTTTTTGTTGAAAAAGTATGCAGGAACTATCGGCACCATAGAAGAAGTCATTAAGGAAGATTTGGAACTACCAAACCATTTAATTGGTTTGAAGCAGCACTACCTGAAGCTGTCATTTTTTAATCAAAACGACTCCACAAAAGTTAGACGCGATATTTTAGCAGTGGTTCGGAAAAATAAGGAACGTTTAAAGGCCAACACTTTTTACACGGAATTACTAACAAGTACGTTGGTCAATCAACTAAATCAAAATGTCGAGCATACCACCACCACCACCGATCATTTAGAGAATATTTTAGATATCAGGTGAGGGTAGATGTTTAAAAGTTATTGGCTGTTTTGTCATAAAAAAACTTGTTTTTAGGGAATATGATGTACCTTACCACGTGAGAGTTTCGATAGACCTTAAAATATTTTGTGGTCTTTGGTACTCGGTAAAATGTAAATCTTTAGAAGTAGAAGCACCGTATATAAAACCTAGACCCGACATTATAGAACGTCCAGAACCAATAGTGTTGGCATTTGATCTCGAAACTACAAAGTTACCGCTTAAATTTCCTGATGCCAACTCCGATCAAATTATGATGGTGTCCTACATGATAGATGGACAAGGTAAGAGAGTTATTCTAAGTTCCATAGTTTTTGTAAGCAAATTTTTGTAAAATAGATTTCCTTTCAAAGAAGTTGAAATTGATTCCTATTATTTCTTGAGATTTTTTCGGATTTTCTATGATTTCCTTAGGTTTTTAATTTAGCAATTTTTCAGATTTTCTTTATCGTAAGATTTTCTTGGATTTCTCAGGTTTTCCTTCACTTGTGCACCAGATTTCCAATTCCCTCTTCGCCTTGAAAAGTTTTGTCAACTTAATAATTTTTATTTTTGTGGGAGACTTGAGGCCCCCTAATTACGCTAGTAACCAATAGTCTTCTCTCTGCTTTTGGTGCAGGAATTCAACATTTATTATGCTATGGGGCTTCTTGGATTTCTTTCCATCTTTGAAGGTGTTATATTTTTTGCATTACCTCACATGTTCTTTAGTTTCTATCTTTTTGTTGACTAGGCATTCTAGTCCTATTCGTTTGTCTTCATTTCCTCTGTAGAACAGGGAATGACCACTCTTTAAAATTATACATCCTTCTCCTTTTCTTCTGACTTCTGACAGATCTACAATCATCCACTTTATTTTTTCCAACTGCTGTTTCAGTTCTATTAGCCTTTCCTTTGTCGCCAATGACCTTACATTAAACGTTGCCACGTACAGCAAATATTATGTTTCAGATTTTTCCAGTTGATTACTTTTTATGTTTCTCTCAAGTTTTTGTCTCCCCCAGAAGCCGTGAGGCGGACTGATTTGAAATCAGTGTGAGATTCTGAGATATTTTTTCTACTCACCTGAAGTAATAGTTTTAAAAATCAACATCTAACCATTTAAATTAGCTCTCCTAACATGGAGAACCGACGCTGTTTGTAGCCGCTCACTCTGAGTCAGACACTACTATGTTGCTTGTTGGTTCGCGGGAGATATTTAATTTCCCTCCTACCTCTCATATCTGAGGGGCTTTCCCCTATCCGCCACCTGGGGCGTGAGTAACTTACCGTTACTGTTTCTGAACTTCAACTTGTTTGTTGTCTACTGACACATTGGTCCACTCATAAGTACTCTTTTGACAGAATACGATACAATAACTTCATTTAATACACTCGATTAATTATTTCGTCATTCATGAACTATTTTAGTGTTTACTTTGAAATTTTTAGGGTTTTTAATAACAAACCGAGAAATTTTATCGCAAGACATTGAAGATTTTGAGTATACACCCAAACCTGAACTCGAAGGAAAGTTTACAATTTTCAACGAGAAAAACGAATTGGGTTTGATTCAAAGATTTTTTGACCACATTATGGATGTTCGACCTCACGTTTTTGTTACTTACAACGGAGATTTTTTTGATTGGCCATTTTTGGAAACCCGCGCCGCTAGTTACGACCTTGATATGAAACAAGAAATTGGATTTTATAAAAATAGGGATGACGTGTATTGTTCTCGTCCGGCAATGCACATGGATTGCTTATGCTGGGTAAAACGAGATTCTTATTTGCCTGTTGGTTCGCAAGGCCTTAAACGTGTGGCTAAAGCTAAGTTACGGTACTGGTTACCATTTAATTTTTATTTACATCATGTGAAATTACGAAATTTTTAGATACGATCCTGTGGAATTGGATCCTGAAGATATGTGCCCCTTAGCTGCTTCCAATCCTCAAGTTCTCTCTAATTATTCTGTATCAGATGCAGTGGCAACTTATTATCTGTATATGCAGTATGTCCATCCATTTATTTTTGCTCTGTGCACTATTATTCCCTGCGAACCTGATGAGGTCTTACGGAAGGGATCAGGTAAGTGAAAAGTTTTAAAAATATGACAAATTTTATTGTGTAAATTTTAGGTACACTTTGTGAAGCTCTGCTTATGGTGGAAGCATTTCAAGTGAACGTAATTTTTCCAAATAAAGAAGAAACTGTTTTAAACAAGCTAACAGATGATGGCCACTTGCTACACCAAGAAACTTACGTAGGGGGTCACGTTGAAGCTATTGAATCGGGGGTATTTCGTGCAGATATTCCATGTCGGTTTCGGATGGTTCCTGATGCAATAGACCGCTTAATCGAGCAAGTACCTAAAACCTTGCAGCATGCTATAGAGATTGAGGAAGGAATACCTCTCTCAGAAGTCACTAATTTGACCGAAATAACAGATGAACTAGTGTCAAAATTGAATAATCTTAAGGTAAGGAATGCTTTTGTTTAACTTGGAAACTAGACCAAAAGATATTATATTATGTAGGCTCAACCGTTGCGTTTGGAACGTCCATTAATTTATCATTTAGATGTTGGTGCTATGTATCCTAACATTATTTTAACAAATCGTCTCCAACCGTATGCAATGGTAGATGAAAGCGTGTGTGCTGCATGCGATTTTAACAAACCTGGTGCTACTTGTCAACGAAACATGGAATGGATGTGGAGAGCCGAATACAGTAAGTAACTTTAAGTTTTTAATGCAGAGTATAATGTTAAATTTTAGTGCCAGCGTCTCGAAACGAGTATCATCGCATTCAACAGCAATTGGAAATTGAAAAGTTTCCCTCCCAATATCCGGGAGGAGCGCCCAGGGCATTTCATTTATTGACCAGACAAGAACAAGCCGATCTAGAAAAGAAAAGATTATCAGTTTATTGTCGCAAGGTTTATAAAAAATTAAAAGTGACTAAGATGGCGGAACGCACCTCAACAATTTGTCAAAAGGAAAATTCGTTTTATGTGGACACTGTGCGCGCCTTTCGGGACAGAAGGTAAATGATGTGTTTTTTGCATTTTTGTTCTACTTTTTTGTTGTAAATTATTAGGTACGAATATAAAGGGTTGGCCAAGAAAGCGAAACAACAAGTCGGAATTGCCATTAAAGGTGGTAATGCAGGCGAGATCAAATCAGCTAAAAATCGAGAAGTTTTATACGATTCTTTACAGTTAGCACACAAGTGCATTTTAAATTCATTCTATGGTTATGTAATGAGACGAGGGTAAGTAGGTAAATAAACCACACCTCATCATTTCTAATAATTTATTTTTAAGAGCTCGATGGTACAGTATGGAAATGGCGGGTATTGTGTGCTACACAGGTGCAAACATCATTATGAAGACGAGAGAAATTATTGAACAGGTTGGTCGTCCTCTCGAGTTAGATACTGACGGAATTTGGTGTATTTTGCCAGCTTCTTTTCCCGACAACGTAACTGTTCTGTCTACTAATGAAAATAAAAAAAAACTGAATATTTCGTATCCTAATGCAGTTTTAAATGCAATGGTAAAAGAACATTTTACCAATCATCAATATCACGAATTGATAGACCAACAAAATTTAGAGTATGTTCAAAAGAGTGAAAATTCGATCTTTTTCGAAGTGGATGGACCCTATAAAGCCATGGTGCTTCCAGCTTCTAAAGAAGAAGGTAAAAAGTTAAAGAAGCGGTACGCGGTTTTTAATTTTGATGGATCTCTTGCCGAATTGAAAGGGTAATTAAAGTGGTTATTTTATGAATTTTGTTTTTGAAAATTAACATTTTCTAGGTTTGAGGTGAAACGACGGGGAGAACTCCAATTAATAAAAAATTTTCAATCATCTGTATTTGAAGCATTTCTTAAAGGAGACTCTCTTGAAACTTGTTATGCAGCTGTAGCTCAAGTAGCCGATTATTGGTTAGATGTCTTGTACTCTCATGGTCGAGACATGCCTGATCAGGAACTTTTTGATTTAATTTCCGAAAATCGCTCCATGTCTCGAAAACTTGAAGATTATGGTACTCAGAAGAGTACTTCCATTAGTACAGCCAAAAGGCTGGCCGAATTTTTAGGCGATCAAATGGTCAAAGACGCTGGCTTGGCATGTAAATATGTCATATCGAAAAAACCTGAGGGGGCGCCCGTTACAGAAAGGTATACCAAATTCTATTTATTTTCTTATTTTATAATTTTAATTTTATTAGGGCCATTCCAATGGCAATTTTCCAAGCAGAAGAAGCTGTTCAAAAAAATTATTTGAGGAAATGGTTAAAAGATTCGTCTCTGAATAATTTTGATATTCGAGACATTTTAGATTGGAGCTATTACATTGAACGGTTAGGTGGTACGATTCAAAAGATTATCACAATTCCTGCCGCCATGCAAGGGGTAAATATCTATTAATAAAATATAATATTTTGAATTTCAAAAATGCTTAAATACAAATTTCAGGTTGCGAATCCAGTTCCTAGGATAAGACATCCCGATTGGTTACACAAAAAAATGTTAGAAAAAAACGACAGTTTTAAACAAAGGCGTATCAGCGATATGTTTTCAGCTTGTCCAAAACCTGTGCCATCTACCAGCTCAGCAAGTCACGAATCGCTCGATATTGAAGATTGTGTAGGTAAACAGAAATCGCCTAAAGCGTTGCTGCCGGTGGTTACAGTCTCAAAAAGAAAGCGTAAACCAGAAAATGAATTTCAAGACTTTGATTTGACTAAAAGTTGGAGAGAAACTTTAGGAAATCCTCCGCCATTTGGTACCACTAAGGAAGAACGGCTGGATTGGGTACGGTTCTTAAAGAAAAAATGGAACTATCAGTTGTATCAACGCAATAATGGTTTACAAAATATCAAAAAAGCAAGGGGAAATTCAAATTTTATTCGGTCGGCACCTAAAAATACTTTGGGTGGATTTTTACTGAATGCGCAGCGCACTTTAATTACAATTCCGTGGCAAGTGATACAAATTGCGCCTACAAGCACACCGGGAGAGTTTCGACTTTGGGCTCTAGTACAGTCCGAAATGCACATGATAAAATTAACAGTTGCAAGAATATTTTATGCGAATTTAAAAACACCAAAGTGTGCCGATGAAGGAGCTTTGTTTAAAAAATGTAACAGAACTTTGCCACGTTCTAGGCCCGTGTACAATTTGTACATGTACAGTGTTCCCGAAGCTGTTTTTCAAGAACACGGAAAGTAAGAAACAAATTATTATATTTTTTTATATTTATTAATTACAATTTTCTTCTAGGAAAGTTTTTATGGATCAAACAGATCCAGATGTGGAAGGTGTGTACGAAACTCAAGTACCTCCAATCTTTCGTGCACTTTTACACACAGGTTGTGTCTGTCGTGTGGTTTCCAAGAACAATGGTTCAATTGACACTTTCACTTTAGATGATTTAGAAATGACCAATATTGGAAAGCAGCCATATTTAGTCAAAGGTTCCCTAAAGCAATTATACTTGTACCAACATCGAGCAAGTTCAGGACCTCGACAAATATTTGCTCTTTTTGTCACCCCCTTAAAGAAAGCACTAATCATTGTTGTCGACTCTGTTAGAACCAACTTGCTTCCCAATTTACAAAGTTTGTATCAAGCTGAACGAATTGTAAAGTGAGTCAATTTCTTTTTTATAAAACTATCTTAACTCGTCACCGGTATTGGTGATTATTTCAATAAATATTTATAGTCCATAATCAATACAATTATATATTCTTTTAGGTGTGAAAGAAACCCCGAAGAAGAGTTACAACTACCCGATAAAATTAATTTTGAAGTACGCATCGAAACTGATTTAAAACAAGTATATAAGTTGATTCAAACTAATTTGCAAGCTTACAAGAATGAAAAGAAGGGACCTACATTGCTTGTAGTGCAAACCCATGACGGAGTGACCAAACTGAAAAGCAATGTACCCAGTTTTTCAGAATTTCCTACAACTGAAATTCATGTTAAGGTAAAATTGTGATTCCTCAAATTAGCGATTCTCTAACTTACTTGTCAAATTTTTCTTTAGGATGTAGAAGATTTGTATAGCAACATCGAATGGCAAAAAGTTGGAGCTAAAACATTAATTCGACATTATCTGAACAGCGAAAGTCTGTTGGAAGTCATCACGGAACAATGTCGCTACTATCATTTACCCATTGGTAATCTACCTGCCGATCCTACGTTATTTGCGTCCGACTTATTTTTTGGACGCCACTTGATGAAACAAAATCACGTTTTGTGGTGTTCTACTTTAGACCGGCCTGATTTTGGAGGCAGCCAAGAAACTGATGCAAGGTAAGTCTTTTCTGCAAACCATTAACTTTACATTTAAAATTAATGTTTGTACCCATTTTGCTTAGACTTTTAGCCGAAAGCCACGAAGGTTCCAGTGAGATTTGTAACGTACCTGGTTGGTACTCCAGCGTTTGTGTTGAGTTGGATATCGACAGTCTTGCAATCAACACTTTACTTCAAGCACACCATGTGAGTGATATTGAGGGAACCACCTATGCCACGTCTTTTGATGCTGTGGCACCTGCATCACTTGATGATTTGATTAGCGGAAATAATGTGACTTATGATGAAACTGCTCGGTGTACGGAAGCTTTCAAAGTTTTGAGAACCATGGCAACCATTTGGATGAGGGACATTTCTTTGTATCGGAATAATTTTGCCGATTTTCAAGTCGTACATTTTTATAGGTAAGTTGTTCCTTCAATCAGTTTTCCATGCTAAATTTGTAACTAACCTTTTTCAGATGGTTGCGCTCCTCTAAGGCATTATTATACGACCCCGCCATCATTCGCACTTTACAAAATTTAATGAAAAAATTATACATCCAATTGGTTGCGGAATTTAAACGATTAGGCTGTATTATAATTTACGCAAACTTCAACAAAATAATTATGTGTTCTAAGAAGCATACGGTGGAAGACGCTCTTGCTAATGCCGAATTTGTTATAACTTCAATTTGCAACAAAGAATTGTTCCATTCTTTACAAATCACATACAAGTAAGCAATTTAGGAGAAACATTTACCAAATTTAATGATTTATTATTTTTAGTAAATGTTGGGAGCAGTTAGTTTGGTTAGACTCTGCTAATTATGCTGGAATACAAGGAAAGCTACCAGAGCATATGAAACCCACAGGAAGTGGAGAATCACAAGAAGGGATGCAATGTGAGAATGACGATGAAGAACCAGACGATGGCGTAAGTTACTCTGACTTTATTTGTGTTAATATTGGAATATTAGAGGGATTTTGAATCAATTAGCACATTTATAAATTTTATAGCCTGTGGTTGTGATGAATTGGAATTTAGCGGAACAATTACCTGAATTGGCTGGATGTCGTAACAGTTTTAGTGCAATCATAGCTGGCTACATTAACGCAATTTATACGAAACTTCGGCAGACAGAAGGGGTTCAAGCTACATTAGTTCTCACTCAACCATCTTTAGGTTTAGGAGCCCACGAAGAAGTTGTAACATTTGCTAAAGAAGTCATATCGGGTGAAATTAGTCAGAATTTGTTCAAGTAAGTGGGTTAATTGTGATTCTTTAAATTTTTAATCATTTATTTTGTTAAAGAATAACGGAACGGATAGTCAATCGTTTACCAATTAAAGCACCCGACGGCTCTTGTGCAGCATTAGATTTTATCAATTCAGTTTGCCACGTGCTTGG
The DNA here is from genome assembly GCA_949152465.1 of Cantharis flavilabris. Classification (NCBI taxonomy): domain Eukaryota; kingdom Metazoa; phylum Arthropoda; class Insecta; order Coleoptera; family Cantharidae; genus Cantharis; species Cantharis flavilabris. Next base: position 91,549,726 of record OX424435.1, read on the forward strand.
ACTAGATCCTGCAGTTAAAGAAGAAGTCTATAATCTGAAATGCAACATGTTACGACTTGTCGGTGTTGGAGAATTTTCCAAAAAAGCAGAATTTAAAGATCGAACAGTGTCGTATATAATCCCGCAACTGATTTGTAAAGTTTGCAATCATTGTAGGGATGTAGATTTAGGCAGAGATCCTCACAGATCGGAACACGAATGGTTGTGCCCTCTGTGTAGTACCGCATACGATAGCAACGAAATAGAAGGCCTGCTGCTTGAAACTGTTACTCGTAAACTTTTAGCTTACAATTTGCAAGATTTGCAGTGCAAAAAGTGCTCACAGGTACTGAGGTTTCCAGTTTTGATGTAACGGTCTTAAATTTTTTTTTTTTTAGATCAAAATGGATAATTTACTTTTACGTTGTAATTGTGCTGGAGAATATCATGGATTGCTTTCAAAGAATGATTTAACGACGCTTTTAAAGACCTTCTATCAATTGGCCGAGACTTTTGAAATGTATATTCTCAAGGAACATATTCATCTGGTATTGCAACTTTTATGATAAACTTTTTAATTTATTTTTGTACATAATATAAGCTAATCAGTGCTTTATTTATGAATTTTGTTGTTGTAAAATAGATATTTTTTAAAAATTGGATGAAAACCGTTTGTTCAGCCTAGAACTACCCTACCATTACTAAAATTAGCCTCACATTGGACATCAACTTGATATTTTTGCAGTCGACTTAATAACCTTCAAGGATGTTTTTATCCTTCCTCTTGAATTCTTGTGGGGCTCTTACGTTTATATTTCTTATGAAACGGATGAAGTCCAAACATATTTTAATAATTACACTTACTTTTCAGGGGGGAACTGAAAACTTTTAACCATATCAATATTTTAGAAAATCCAAAAAAATGCAATAAACACTTTTCAGAACTAAAATGTTTAGTGCATTTTTAGGTTTTCTAAAATATTGATATGGTTAATATCGAGTTACACTAATTAAACCACGTATCAATCGATTATGAAAACTTTTATTTGATTCCTCAATCAATTATTTGCAATTTTTTCCAGATTTGGGCTCAAATTTGGACTGAAACAAGGGCGTTATTGCTCCAGTTTATAAAGTGAAGGGAAATTTTGGTAATCCCAACATTACTTTTTCTGGAGGAAATCTAGTATACAAAAATTTGACTTTTGGCTCGCCCCTTTTTTGATTATTTTCTACTGAAAACTTCGAAAATATACATCCTCTTGCAGTTCATTTTTTGAAAAAAATATGAAACAAAAGCTGTATGTGGAAAAATCGATACAATACAAAGCTGTAAGTCTAAAATTTATTAAGGATCAGCATACAGATACACTCACAATTTCAAAAAAATTGTACTACCCTTAATTTTGTAACATCCTATTAATTTAACAAGTTTTACAAACTAAACATTTACTTTTTCTGTTCTACCTCTAAATGAATTGAATCAATTTTGGGATCTGTGAAATTGAATGTTGGGAACTTGGTCATATCGACACCGGGACCACCACCGTATTGCTTTCCAATTTTTTCCAATTCAGTCTTCAATTCTTTCTCGATGTTAGAAGAAGCTTCAAATAATTTATTGCCACTAAAATTCAAAAGTTTCATTACATCACTACTTTTAAATTATTAATAGTAAAAATAGTACCCTCCGCTCTTTTGTCGGTATTCTTTCAATTTGTCGAGAAACAATTGTTGTATCGGATCGGAAGCTTTTTGAAAGACTGGTGCAAAAATGCCCAAATTTCTTTGACAAACGACTCCTCGTGCTTGGTGTTGTACACCTTTTAAAACTTGATTGAACAGCATCTGAAACGGACGTGAATTATGTAATAATTTTATATTTAGTCAATGAATAAAATGAAGACTTTTGAGTTGTACAAATTTTCACCAACAACTTAAAAGTGCAATTTAAAATTGGTAAATTACAAGTAAATTTTACATTACCTTAGCAAAATTAAATTTTACCCAAAAAAACCCACTTGAGACCTCAAAGTTCTTCGATCTGTCAAATTGCGAACCATTACACTACCGGGTTACCAACTTTAATTTATTTCAGTGATTCTAAATTAAATGTGCAAGAAATTTTAGATAATAAATAGTTCGAAATTCACGCAAGGAATAAATAATTAATACCTAATAATTTTTCATAATCGAATATTATAATTTAATTTCGAACAGAAAATATTATATTTGAAAAAATTTTGAGAACCACTAACGCGTCTCGTAACGCTACGTTTAGAATTTATGTCATCAACTTCCACGTCAGATTTGTAGGTTAAATATTTAATAAACTTTGAAAATGGTTTCGGTGTTAAATACAATAGATACCGGTCATGAAGATATGATCCACGATGCCGAAGTGGATTATTATGGTCTTCGTTTGGCTACCTGTTCGTCAGACAATTCCATTAAAATTTACGATATCAAAAACGGTGCCCATACGCTGTTGGAAGATTTGAAGGGACATTTGGGACCAGTGTGGCAAATAGCATGGAGCCACCCTAAATTCGGAAATCTCTTAGCGTCGTGTTCGTACGATCGCAAAGTTATCATTTGGAAGGAACAACAAGGGAAGTGGGGCAAGTATTACGAATATGCTAATCACGATTCGAGTGTGAATTCGGTTCAGTTTGCACCGTCAAATTATGGTTTAATATTGGCCTGCGGTAGCAGCGACGGTTGCATTTCCATCTTGACTTACCAAAGTGAAACGGGTACTTGGGACGCGAAGAAGATTCAAAATGCACACGCTATTGGCTGTAATGCTGTGAGCTGGGGGCCTTCGATCACTCCGGAACCTGCTTTCGATAATCAGCAGCAACAGAGTTTGATCAAGCGCTTAGTTTCTGGTGGATGCGACAATTTGGTTAAAATATGGAGAGAAGAAGGCGATAGGTGGGTGGAAGAAAATAAATTGGAAGTGCATTCGGATTGGGTACGTGACGTAGCTTGGGCACCTTCTATTGGATTAAGTCGACATATCATTGCAAGTTGTTCTCAAGATCGCCGAGTTATTATTTGGACAAGCGAAGATTGTCAAAGTTGGAACTCTACTATTATGCACACATTTGATGATGTGGTGTGGAACGTGAGTTGGTCTTTGAATGGTAACATCTTGGCGGTGTCAGGTGGTGATAATAAAGTGACATTGTGGAAGCAAAATTTGGAAGGAAATTGGCAATGTATTAGCGATGTCATTAAAGGGCACGGGCAAATCTCCTCTGACCAAAGACAATTATAAGCTCCTTTTTAAATTTTATAGTTATTTCATAATATATTGTAAGTTTACAATAAAGTTTAATTTGTACGAATAATAAAACTGAGTAGTTCATTCAGCCAACAGCAAAAATAATATTTTTTATTTTTAAAATTAGCTGGCATTGATGATTGGCAGCAAACCGATTTAGTAAATTTTAAAATAAAAAAATTGCATCTGCCAAATCATTTCGGGTGTTAACTTGGGTGACACAATATTGCAAAATCAACATAAAATTTAAATATTTATTAATATTTTTGAAAATAATAAAATACAGAATTTGCTAGGATTACATTTAGAAAAATAAAACCCTGATATTACTACATATTTTAGACAGGCATTACCCATCGACTAACCAACTGGGTTCATGACTTAGTTTGTTTGTTTAATCTTATAATCTGCAAGAGCTGCTTTGATGGCATCTTCGGCCAACATGGAGCAATGCAGCTTGACCGGTGGTAACGATAACTCCTTGGCAATATCCGTGTTCTTGAGTTCCAGAGCTTGATCGATAGTTTTACCTTTGACCCATTCGGTTGCTAAAGAACTGCTAGCAATGGCCGAACCGCAACCAAATGTTTTAAATTTTGCGTCAATTATTTTGCCATCATCGTCAACTTTTATTTGTAATTTCATAACATCGCCACAGGCCGGTGCTCCTACCAAACCTGTTCCGACACTCTTGTCAGATTTATCCATCGAACCAACATTTCTTGGATTTTCGTAATGATCGATTACATTTGGATGATAAGCAGCAGTGGCAATTTTCACTGTACTTTGTGGAATCTTCAGTAGTTTTAAGGAGGCATTTAATGCCATGTTTAATGTAGAAAAAAGTTCACCACTATTGAATACTTATGGAAATCTTTCAACTTGACACATAACCTTCGGAACAATGCAATGCGTAATAAATTTTACTGTCAAATAATTAAAGCTCAATATACACGATTGGTATTATTTGAATGCTCTATTTTGTTGTTTTGAACAAATAGAATTATTTCTTTGTCATAATTTGAATGAAAATTACCCAAAAATTAATTAATTAAATCCAATTAAATATTAATTTCGATTTAATTAAATGGAATTTTATCGAACGTCACCTTCGTCGGAATAACTGAACGCAGCCAAATGTCAACATTTTTGACGTTTGTCTAGATTTGAAATCAATTTAATTTTTTAGTTAATTTTTTAGCTTTATCAACTTTAAATCTAAATGTTTAGTGTTCGAATAAGTGTAATTTTTCATCTAAAAAATGTTATGTTTAATTTACATGTTGATATTTAATTTGGTTTTTGTGTACGTACGTGGAGATGGTGCACAGATAACACCTAACGCACTCAACAATGTAAACAATAAAGCCGCTGTGGCCCCAAGTCATTCAGACGATGAACTTAAACAAAATGGAGTTCAAGTTCCAATTGATGTGCAACCTGAACATGTCGAGAAAGATCAAGGCACGAAAAATGATACCAAGGATGACGACAAGCTTGATACGAGTAATTCCACAGTTCCACATTTACACTTTTTAAATAAAACGGATATGATGCAATCGGGTGCACTGCTTCGAGGATTTTATGTTTTTTTAGGCTTGAGTGTGATTACGATGATGTACCTTATTTGCAGATCGTATAGGTTTGTAAATCATCGATCTTAACACGATCTTTGTAATTACCTTTTTTTTCTCCTAAAATTAGGTTGAGGAACGGCAGTCAACCTTCGAATACCGTGCGCAAATACGGCGTTAAAGCAAGAAGAAGCGACATAGAAATGCGTCCTTTGGAAATGGACGAGGAAGATGATGACACTGTCTTTGAACTTAATCAAAATTCGAGAAGTTAGCCGTGTTATTTGAAAATTTAAGTACTTATGGACTGACGATGAGTTGTGTAAATTTTTTATATTATTTGTTAACTTTCATATTATTCATTTTTTATTTTACAATGGATAACCAAAAATGAAAAATATGTGTTTGTTTACAATAGTTTTACATTTTTGAAGTGTAAATAGTAGGTGTCTAAAATTAGCACCTTGTGGTGTGCCATATCTGTAATGCATTTATTTCTTCTGCAGTGTTGGGTTTTGAACGCAATATTTTTAAAATTTATAAGAACTAACTTTCCAATTTTGTCGATACTTGTATTTATATTAATGAACAAATTTTGTATATAATATTTTGTAAATCAAAATTTATAATAAATAAAAACAAAAGTACAGGATGTACTTGTCTTTGTACAGTGACTTTGGTAATTATATCATTTTTTGTGGTTATATGTAATAAATTATGACTTCATTATTTTAATGACAATCAAATTTGACGTTTAATTTATTTTTGTAAAATCTGTCATTCTGCCGCTGGTGTGTACTCTCCTTTAGTTTTTGCCCTTTACTATTTTTTATCCGCGTCCATTCGCGACGCATTTGACATTTGTGTAAACATGGCTGTACGTCGGTGGTAGGCGTAACGCACCCGCTAAGAAAAATATAGTTTTAATTAACATACGCATTGATTACTTCCTCACTTTGCGTGCTCACAAAATTTTGAGTTTCATTATTAGAAAAGCTTAATCGATATGGCGTCTGAAGAAAATGTTGTCGTTGAATCTCACAATGAAAACGAAGAAGGCAGTTATGTAAGGCAAAGAAAATTTGTTGAAAAAGCTCAAGAAACGATCGAACAAGGTGATTGATTGCTGTGTTATCTTTTATTTCCCGCGCACTAATTCAATTTTAAAATTTCAGCTTCTGAATTGTTAAAACGAAAGATTCCCTGCGCGGGATATTTTTTATCTCCTAAACGGCTGTGGTTAAAAAAAGTTTCGACTCCAAATTGCGATGTGGTGGTAGTTTTTCCTACCGGGACGCCGGATTCTATTTTGTTATGGTTGTTATCGCGGTTACGTCAGTCTCCGGGTTTAACGGTGCATGTTCGGCATCATGCATCCACACAGTGTAGTGCATTTTACTTGACTGCTCCATTTCCAGTGTAAGTTATTTTGAATTTTTTTTTGTAAAATTCAAGTTTTTTTTGATTAATTAACATGCGACCCTGGGGCTTTGTCCTAGTAGGTTTTTGTTCCATTGTTGGGTTATTGAATGACCGCATTGGTGCCATTATTTAATGAAAGAATAATGCAAGCATTCTTTGTGACTCTTTAAGAAATACATCGAATCATATTCAATTGTTCTCGTTTGACTCTAATGGTTTTTAAATTTAGGGTATAAATTACTCTAACAGTGATATTAAAAGGTTTTAGAATTCAATATTATACAATGTCATCTCAATATACCAATGCTAAAATAAAGGTTGTTTTTTCAAGACTAATGCTCGGTTTCACAAAGGTGAGTTAAACTCGAGGCAAATTTTTGTACACTAAATTCCCATTTACAAGATCTTTCCAGATTTTCTTTCGAAAAACTTGAAAAGTAAAAAGAAAAGCTTATAGTATTTCTAAGATTTCCTAGAATTTCTTAGGATTTCTTACATTTCCTCAGATTTATTATAGAATTTTCTGAGATTTCTCAGGATTTTTTACATTTCCCCAGATTTTCTATTTTCTAAGACTTCCTCGGAGTTCTACAATTTCCTAAGATATCTTAAAATTTTCTAGATTTCCTATACCAAAAATATTTTTGTTGTTTCTATTGCTATGCTAATTGATTAACCCTAAACTTCGCAAGCACTAATTTTTCGGCATAAAATTATTTCTGTCGGAGATTATATCTTTCGAAGTTTTTCAACCCTACCTGATAAATGGAATTTTTGAAACTATCTATCTTGTGAGATACATTACCAACTTAAAGGTTAAAAAAATGATGGACATTTTGATCGTGGGAAAAGGCCATTAGATTTCCTAAGATTCCTCAGGAATTTCTACATTTATTCCTCGGATTTCATATTTCCTATTATTTTCTACATTTTCCCGGATTCTCTATACATTTCCTCAGATTTCCTATAATTTTTCAGGATTTTCTATATTTCCCCGGATTTCCTATAATTTCCCAAGATATCTTCAGATTTTCTACATTTCCCCAGATTTTCTATTCCAAAAATATTTTCACTGTGTTTCTATTGTTTATGACGTTACATCAACATGTTGTTCCAAAATTTGATTAAAAATATGATGTAAATTTTGATTGTGGGAACAGGCCACTAGATTTCCTGAGATTTCTCAGGATTTTCTGCATTTCATATTTTCTACATTTTCCCGGATATTCTATTTCTTACCATTTCTTAGGATTTTCCAAGGGGTAAATATTTCAAAATAATTTTGTACATGGAACTCGGAATTCCAATGATTTCCATGGAATTCCAATAATTTGGGGCAGGTAACGGGGTAACTGTCCCCTCCCATGACTTATCAAAACCAATAAAATTACTAATTTTGTTAAAATTTAAAAAATATATATAAATTCTTATCAAAAAAATATATATTTGCACTCCCCAGCCTCATTTACCGCACCCATGAATTTCTCGTGGATTTGCTCTTGTGTACAACTGAAGGGAAATTTAAGGAAATATTAAAAAATAGAAAATTACAAAATCTTAAGAATACTTTTGATTAGATTAAAAAGATGAACTTTTTTATTTTTGCAATTTTCTGAGATTTTCTTGGGTATTCTAATGCCCGATTTCTTCACTTTGAGATATCTATCGGATAAGTATACTTTGGTATAACTATTAGTATAACCAATCAAACAACCGTACTTCGAATTTTTACGGTTGTTTGATTGGTTATCCTTATAGTTATACTTATCCGATAGATATCTTAAGGTGAAGAAATCGGGCTTAAAATTTTCTAGATTTCTTTGGATTTTCCGGAGTTCCTAAAATATCTTAGGATTTTCTACATTTCTTTGAATTTTCAAAGATTTTGTGATGTTTCTATTTCTTGAACTTCCTGGGATTTCTTAACATTTTTCCGGTTTTCTGTAGATTTTCTTTCACTTGTACCCCAGATTCCTTCTCGATTTTAACTAGGTGGAAAACCAACTGGAAATCGTCATATACAAAACTATTGAAAAATTTGAAAAAAATTGTTTTATTTCCTTTGATATTCCTCTTCCTCAAGATTTTCTTGAATTTCTTAAAATTTTCTAGGATTTTTTTACATTTCTTCGGATTTCCTATTTACTAAAATGTCCTAGAATTTCCTGAGATTATCTTGAAATTCTTAAAATTTCCATGAATTTTGTGAAATTTTCTAAGATTCTAAAACTCTTTGAGATTTTCTGGAATTATCTTCATTTATTTCTTCAATTATTATCTTCAATTATCTTCGAATATCTTCAGATTTCTCTTCACTAGTACACCAGAGTTTTTTGATTTCTCCGTAGTTTGTTGCTGGACAATCGAAAGGAAATCGTGAAATACAAAAGTGAAGAAAAATCTTATGAAATTAGGAAATCTTAAGAATGATTGAGATAAGTTTTATTTTTTAGCTTTTTCAATTTTCTGAGATTTCCTTGGCTTTCTTGATTTTCTCGATTTCTTAAGAGCCATCGCACACTGCAGACTTTCTATCGGCCGATATAGTTCACCGACCAATCATATAGCCCATCAAACTTTTTATCGGCCGATATCGAATCGTTATAATGTGCGCACTTGCATATATCTTCATACTGATTAAAAAACCGACCAAACTATCGGCCGATAGAAAGTCTGCAGTCTGCGAGGGGTCTAAAATAATAGAATTTTCTCTAATTACCCATATTCTAAGTTTTTCCTACAAGGATGTTTGGAAGGGGGAGGGTAACGGGGCTATCTAACCCCCTCGTCATGTCTCATCAAAAACTAACAAAATCTACAAAAAAAATGTTTAATTTCAAAAATATACCTAAATCCAGTGTGTTCAACTGCCAAAACGAAAGAAAAACTCTGGTTTAGCTTTTAGTATTATCATTAAGGAAGGTCATGCTCAAGGCTGTTACCTTTGCAAGATTATTTTGTGACATTGTATGCAGTATTTTTCCTGCTTACCCCACGTTGGGCGCCATTTTATTGTGCAAATGCTATTTTGTTTTTAATTAATAATTTTTCATAATCCAAAATATCAACCACCATAACTAATTCTTATCTCCTCTTGAAAATCGTTTTTTTTAATAAAAATTTTCACTTTTGAAATTTTTCAGTCTCTTAAAAGCTGCTGAGGAGTATCACCTACCGAAAACTCTAAAATCATCAAAAGGAGGTGGATTAAAAGAATTTACTATTCACGATGCACATTCTTTTGAAAACTCCGACAATGATGTTACGTTTTTTACTAGTCAAGAAAGGCAATGGTTAGTTTTACGGTTATTGGAAAGCATTCATGCTAGAGCTTCTGATCGAGATGCCGTCCCAGGAGTGACTTTGCTTGAAGGACAACCCATTGGTGAGTTATTATTTTTGTGATAATTTCATATTGCATTTTTTACTCGACACTTACAGTACCGAAATGTCTTTCCGCTGGTATAATATCACAAGTGTTTCCATTACACGAACCTCCTGCACTAGAACGTTTACAAAGCACATGGGTCAGAGATATTCGTTCTAAACAACCTTTAGGTATGCTACCTTCACACAATTTCTGAGAAATAGTTTAAAATTATTCTTTTAGATGAAATTTGTGAATACTTTGGAGTGAAAATTGGAATGTATTTTGCGTGGTTGGGTCACTATACTATGGTGTTAAGTGTTCCAGCATTTGTTGGTTTTTTATTTTGGGTAAGATTCTTTCACAACGTAATATTTAGCTTTCCGACAATTAATTTGGGATTTAGGTATGTTGCAGTGGTAAACATCAACATATGGAAGATGTCGGTTACGTGTTGTTTTCGATATTTAACGTAGTTTGGGCTACAATTTATCTCCAAGCTTGGAAGCGTTATTCTGCAGAATTGGCGTTTCGATGGGGCACGCTCGATCAGCGTGACGATCTCCTTTCCGAACCTCGCCCTCTTTTTAGGGTAAATTTCACTAATATCTACATTGTCAAGCATGTATCAAATCTTTTAGCATCATTGATAGTTCATTCTTGCTAATGCTTCTTTTAATGTAAAAATTATTTTGGTTTACTCGAAATTATATTTGATCTAAAAAGAAAAGGTTGAAATTTTAAATAATTTGGTGTTTTTTTAATACAACTGCTGCTTGTGCTTTCTCACATTAGGCTTATTTCATACATGTCGTCCCAGCTTGCACGACATGTCGTATGTTTTCAGGGTCCTTTACAGCCTAGCCCGGTTACCGGTCGATTGGAGCCTTGGCAACCTGCGTGGCGTAAACATGTTTTTCGTTACTTCGTAACTGTGCCTCTCATTGGTATTTGTCTGTGTTCAGTTTTTCTTGTTATGATCGTTTCCCTACAAATACAGGTACGGCTAAAAATTTCTGTGGTTGTTATTTTTCTAATAAATAATTTTTTAGGATTGGTGGGATGGACAGTTGGAAGCTCGAGGATTACCCGATTGGCTGGGTTACGTACCAAAGGTGATGTTGGCAATTGTTATATCTCTGATGGATGAGGCTTACTTTAAAATTGCAATTTGGCTCAACGATAAAGGTAAGGCGCTAAACCATATTTTATACAATTTAATATTTCTAATTGTAAACTCACACTAACTTTCGAGAATAAAATTTGTTGTGCATGATTTTGTTTATGTAGAAAATTAAGTTTTATACTGCAGAAAAGGATAAATTTTGGTGAAGCCTTCTGTACTTTCCAATGCATGCCTGAGATTTTTTTCAATTATTATGATTTTTAGTAGTGTAACAAGCATGAATAGTATCTAAGTAGCTAACTATGATAGTTGCTATTTAACTGTGGCGTGTGTTTTTGTCACGCTGCCAGAGAACTACCGACTTGAGACCAAGTACGAAAATCATCTTATCGGCAAAGTGGCATTGGTGTGTATTACATACTAACTTTTATTTTTATAATTTTTGCTTGTTTCAAAATAATAAATGTGATAGTTTTGACCTCTTACACAGTGTTATCTCTTACAATGCACAAGTTACTTCTTAAGGCTGTCGGTGTAAATAAATTCTTTTCTTAAAACAACTTTGTTAAAATTTTCAAAACTATTATGTTTATTAGACCAATCAATTTAGGGTTTTTAAATCTTAATTTCAGTCTAGATCGAACCTGGACCATTCAATTAAAAATAAAAAATCAATCGAATTCAAAAAAGTTACATAAAAATATACTAAATCGTAAAGCGTGGAAAACATTTCAAGTTGTACATTTTAGATTAAACTTTAATTAATAGTAATTAAAAATTACCAAAAAAAGAAAAGATTATATCAACAAAACAATTACATAATTTTCTTAATTAAAATTCTTAAAATCTAAATTAGTTTCCAAGGTTAATGAATATCTAAAATGTGATGTTTTTTAATAAAAGACTCTTATGCACATATTTGAGAAGGAAGATTGATTTCTCTATTAAAGCATATTTTAGCACAATTATTTTTTATTTTATGAGTAAACTAATTAAATGTAATCTAGTTCAAATTAATTCAAAAGTCTTCTTTGGCAGTGTTTTTGCCTTAATTGGATGATTTTATTTCTAAACAATTTTTATTGATGGTACATTTTTTGATTTGCTATTGTATGTGGTTTGAATCCTTGGAGAGACTAACTTTCTTAAGACTGCCTTTGCACTAAATATTGATGATTGCTGTTATTAAAGTTAAAACAGATTTACAGGTACATCTGAACCTAGCAAGCTACTTCAAAAAATATTAAACAATTAATATGCTAACAGTACTAATCGTGGTTTTGCAAACCCACTGTTGAACTTGTAAGAAGGTGAAATATTGGAAAATGTACCAACTAAAAAATAAAAGCATATTTTCCCGTCCCGAACTTTGTAACTTGATTTTTCTTCGAAAGGTTCAAATTTGATCAAGTTTGAAATTAGTTACACAGGTCAAAGCTGAAAAATGGTAAAGCTGGTAATAGCTAATAAATATTTATTTTAACTAAAAATGGAATCAATACTTGTCTTCACTTTCACGATTTTATTCTTTATAACTCAGAATCGAGTGTATCATCTAAAATTGGTTATTTTTTTTCACCTCAAAAAGATATTATAAGGTTTGGTTTCATGGAGTTTTAATACGTTTAATCTCACATTTAAAAATATTAATACAAATTAGAAAATTTTGATTGCTAGATTTATAGGATTCCATTAGTTACTAACTTTTAGTATAGTTTTCGATTAAATGTTTTTTTAACGCATGAAAATAGTATTACAGAAGAATGGCATATCGTAACATAAAATTAATTAGTTTCAGTTTGTAAATTCCTTCTTGTCTTTGTTTTACATCGCATTTTATTTACAAGATCAAGCTCGATTAAAAGAGGTCAGTTGAATTTTGTTTTCTATTCTTTTTCTTTGCTAATTTCAATCTATTTCAGCAACTGGCTGCACTTTTAATTTCGCGCCAAGTTATTGGTAACTTAAAAGAGTCGGCGTGGCCTTATATGCTAGAGCACATGCGACTGGCAAAAATGAGTTTTGATTTGTGGGGGGTCTTGACTCCCACGATTACAAAATTACCTCCTGGTGCTGTTAATCGAGAAGAGTCGACGGAGGATAATGTAGAAACAAATGAACAAGATGCTGCCCCTCCCGATAATTTCAAACGAAGAATCAGCCAAGCTGAACTTGAAAGCTCATTTTTTAAGGTATACAATTGAATATCGAAGTAGACATTCTTTAATGCAGCATAAACATTTTAGTATGATGGGACCTTTGCCGATCATTTAGAAATGACCATACAACTTGGTTATGTGATACTGTTTTCGTCTGCTTTCCCACCTGCAGCACTTTGTGCAATGTTGAATAACTTTGTTGAAATTCGAAGTGATGCATTCAAACTAGGCTATATTTGTCAGAGACCTTTCGGTCAACGAGTTCCAAACATAGGAACGTGGCAGGTAAATTTGAAATGATTTATATTTTCTAGAATTTAATTCCACTTTTTAAACAGAATTGTATGGAATACATGGGAATTATGGCTGTGCTAGTTAATTGTGCTCTAATTGGTCTATCCGGGCAGGTTCATCGAATGTTCCCCGACATGACTGCCACTCAAACCATCCTCCTCATTGTCGCTTTAGAGGTAATTTTGTGGTTTTAAAAAATATGTTAATTTTAAAAATTAATTTTTAAGCACATAATGTTATGTATACGATTTATTATAACCTGTACAATACCGGATATACCTTCGTGGTTAGCCACCGAAATGGCTAAAATTGAATGGGCACGACGTGAAGCGAGTAGGGTCTCGAGAACTGCTACACCTTCACCAGACGACGCAGTTACTAAATTTATAGGAAGGTAAAACGAAATCGAGTATATTTAATGATTTTAGTGTTGAATTATTTCTAATTTCTAGATTTTCTGTTTCTCCCAGTCACAGTTTAGTTAAAGAGGTTTCTGCGGAGAAATTGGAAGAAAAGCTGAGAGAAGCAGAATTCGAAACATTACAGGAAATAATCGATTCCAAACACACTACCCCTGTTAATTCAACGCCTTCACCTACCCCGACGACACCTGGACCTACCACTGGTAAATCTCATTCTAGCACCAGTCCCGTATCCATATCAGCTAATAGCATACAAGCAATACCTCCATTTAAACCTAGGAAATCTAAAGAATGGACCGCCGTAGAGGTAAATTTTGAGTGTCATTTTAGAATGTAGAAATGTAATTTGAAATTCTAGGGAGAACCGAGTCATCATTTGACTATTGGACCTAGTGGAGGTGCGGAATGGACGCGCAAGTTAAAAGAAGATGCAGATATTCACAAAAGTAGCGAATGCATCACTTCTAAAGTGGGTAGAATAATAATTGTAAACTTTTTGTGACCTTTCTTTATTTTTTAGGATGCATCAAATTCCGATCCAGATTTATTGAGGGGTAGTCCACTATGGCCTCCAAGGCCTAGGTCACCTAGCGGTAGTAGTAGTACAACCAATAATGCACCACCTCCAGCACCCCGTCCTTTAGCAGCAGCAGCTGAAGCTAACCTTAGTGATAGTACTCGTAGCATTTCTAGCCAAGAAGCTGAAGACCAGGTTAAAAGTAAGTTTTTATTTTTAACTGTCAAGAAAAATGTAATTCTAATTTTATTTGTAGCTTCAGCTGAAGAATTAGCAGCAAAGAAAACGCGCGTAAAACAGAGTCTTATGAAAAGAGCGCGCTCGGTAGCAATATTTTCGCTAAAATTAAAAGAGAGGCGTGCCAGAGAGGCACAAGAGAAGGCCAACAAACCTGCAGTCACGCCGACAAATCCACTACCTCCACCACAATGTGGCGGTGGTGAATTATCCTGTATACCCATCGAGAAAGTAAGTGAAAATTTTAATGTAATATTAAAGAAAATCTATGATAGTGTTCGTGAAAATGCAAAACAAAATATGTACATTTCAAAATCTTCTATTTTTTATTGAAGAAATTTCAAAAATGACAAAAAAATTTTGTCTAAAATGTTTTGTTTACAGCTTATACAAGTTGAAGATTTGAGGCGAAACCAACGAACAAATCCATCTGGCACGTTGTAGCATGACAGCTACATGTATTAATTACATCAAAATTGTACACATACACAAAATTTATATAAACCCCTCCCTTATAATATACATAACATAATATTAATATGATATATATATTTTTTAATTATTAAGTTGTATATTTCTTGTTTTCTAGTATATAGGGTTAATTAATATGGATTGTCATGTCCTATTATGAGTTTTTTAAAAACATTTCTACAAGGTTTAAAGACATTTTCATCCTGTTTCAGCCAATTTCTTACAGATGCTCAAGATATTTTTTTATCAGACAGTTTAATTTTAAGTTTCGGTAGGCCGGTGGTTTTCAAACATTTAATTTATACAAAATACGAAACAGAATTTCAAAAAAACAATACACTCGTCATCGTTTTGATTTCAAATAGAGTGAATAGTCTTATAGTACTTTAGTTTGAGAACCACTATGGTAGATTGTTGTAGAGCGCTTTTGTAACTGTTTATATACAATACAATAATACAGCCACTGTATTTTTTGATTTTTTATTTATATAGAAGTTTGAAACTACCAATAGGTTTAGGTAGAATTATTAGCATTCAGCTCATGATGTACTATAAGCTGAATATATTTATAGAACAAAAGCAGAAATTTTGGATATCATTAACTATAGACATTGATGATAAGTACATAGAATAAAATACATTTTGGAAATTTCTAACTCAGACATAAAGTTACCTTCCGTAGGCAAAAATTGAGTACGGGTTTTATCGTCACTTCTCACGGAGCTTCCAGTCGAGCCAAAGTAACAGATAGGTAGAATTTCAAACAAGTTTTAAAATTTCTCTCTCTCTTCTCACAAATTTCCAAAATTGTATTTTGGTAGATTTATTAGTACAACGATACCATGATGTGTCAACTAGTCATAAATAGGTTAAAAATATTATAACATCAATAATGCTGCTGTGGTGTTTGCTTTATGAACGTTAATTTAGCAATAAACTACAATCGATAGATCTAAAAAAATGTAAAATTGATTAGCGGTGTTTGTTTTGTAACCACTAAAAGATGATAGTGTACTGCAGTGGCTTATATTAGCAATTAATGCCTATTTTTGTACTTCTTGCATTTAAAAGGTTAGGTATTTACAAGTAAACAAATGCATCGAGGTCTAAACTATAAAATAATTTGCTTTTACAAAAATATTAAACTCGTTTCAGTGTTTGTTGATGTTCTCATAACGTCCAGTTGCCCATCTGATCTCTAAGAGGTGATTGAAGAAATCACAAAAGTTATTTTTTCAACTGTTACTTTTTTATACGAGAATGACAAGCAATACAACACACATCAAGTGACATTCAATACTTAAACTTTAAGCTCCTTCAAACTTCGGTATCTTAGTTAACGTAATCAAATAAGACTGGAAAATATTTTGTGAATGCAATACACTTTATATTACCTGTTAACGTTAAGTACTATTAGATAATCAATAATATTGCTGTTGTAACGATTATGCCTGCCTTTAACTTGTTGCCACTGCACAGTTTGTGACAAAATAAATATTTTCTTTCCTCGTTCGATATATTTTTATAGATTGTTTTGTTCCTTTCAAACATTTATTTTGTTGCACACTGCATTAAAAATTAATGTTGCTTAAGTGTAAGCTTGTTGATAATAAAGTGTTTGTAAAGTTACCTTTCCGTTTCATTTCGGTTACTGCCTCCGAAACTCTCAACCGACCTGATGACATACTTGCACTTCTGATATAAATAAACTTTCAATTTATGTATTTACAACTTTACTTATCAATAAAAAGAACACTATACCTAAACATAACTGTAAACAACTTAAAGTAGAATATATTTAACACTTTTCCATTTCTTCTAAATGCATAGCAATATTTTTATTCAATTTAATCTTTTTCCGAGGAGCCATAATACATTCCATTGGATCATCCTCTGCGGTTCTCTTACTGGTGCGAGTCTCTTCGCACATCTCCACATCCATCGTGAGTGAACTCAACGAAGGCGGTTCGACATTCTCTTTGTCACTATGGTTAAGAACCTCTTCGATTGTTTGTGAGCCGCTTGGAATGCTGGTACTCTCTCCTTCACTTTCAAGTGGAATTTCAACCTTTTTCTTTTCGACCAATTTATTTTTGAAAAACTCAGTGATTGATTTTTGCCACTTCGGTGTCGCCCAGTGAACAACAGGATTTAACCCTCCGGTACCCTTTTCGGACGAACTGCCAGAAGGCGAAATGTTGAGACCAGCATCTGGCCGAACGTTGACGTTTGTCCCCTTACGGGTAGCTTTGCCCCCGGTAACTGAAATAATAGAAAATAGTGTCAAGTGCGAAATTTGGAATATTACAAACTTACCTCTTAATGAGCTATCGGCTGTACGAACCATTGTAATTATATTTGGGTAATTAGAAAAAAAAAATTAGAAAATAAATAACAACAAAGCTTCCTAACCTAACTACATCAGCAATAAAATCCCGCTTTTTTGATCGCTAAATCTGCGATTGCCAACTTGACTTAATTCGTCGATGTTTATTACTATGTAGTACAGGATGTTTACAAATAAAATAATTTTTTTTGTAATTAAAAGAAAAAGAAGAAATTAAATATTATGAAAATATATTAATTTTTAAAAAGACAAAAATAACAATTTTAAAATAGTATATCTTTTATAGTATGTTTATGTCAATTAATTATATTTTCCTTCTGCGTCATCTTCATCGAGACTTCTTATTACACTGGTAGTCTGCAAAGAAACGATTAGATAAATTATAATAACTTCTTGGAATCTCGTTAATTCACTCACCTCTACTTCTTGTTCAAATTGATTATCAAGTTTTTCACGAATTGGTCGTTGGAAAAAGTTGCACTAAAATTAACAAAATATTCTATGCAATATTCTATGGGGGGTACGGGTACCTACCTTATATAAGAGAAAGATGATTAGGGCAAGGATAATAATGCCCACTATTACACAAATTATGTAAATCCAATAGGATACTTCATTTTGTGGCAAAGATCCAATCAGTAATGTTTTAACGACATTTTCGGTTCTGTAAACAAAATTATTCTATGAAATTAGCTTCTATATTTTTAGAAACTTACGTTTTCCCATTTGTGATTATTGTTGCAGTCGAGCTGTATAATAATATATCCTTGCTTTCCAGTAATTCATCTAAAATCAAAAAAAAAAAAAATAAAATTGTAAAAAATCTGAAGGCATTAAAGGTAAAAATGGTAATCTGTTTAGATATGTATTGTGAAAGAAGTGTCAAGTATCTCTCTTTGCTAGATTCCAAAATGAAAAAACCAAATGTCACCAAAAATGGAACTTACGTAAGATATCGATGTAAGCGGTAACTTGAAATTGAACATGAATGTATTGATTTTGAACTATTACATCGTTGGTTGTGCATTTGACACTTTTACATTTTACTTCTGAGTTACTGCAATTAACAAACAGCGTCCTATAGTCGGGTAGATCAAAATTTTCCGAAATCAATTTTTCACTTTGTGGTGATCTTCTGAGACGACGTATCGTTTCCACCTCTTGATTCACGTCAAAATCTTCTTCCTCTGCGTTATTACTAAAATCCCTTAAATCGTCTTCCATCCCACACCGACTAATTTGATTGTTTATAAGTGCTTCCGGTTCTCCAAGATCAAAAACATTTTTAAAAGTTTTAATATCAATTGGAAAATTAAAGGTAACTTCCGCGCCCAATAAGGGACTGGGACCATCATTTTTGAAAAAAAATTCGTGGGTTAAATTTACAATTTCAAATTTTATACTATTTCCTTCATCCACGTATACGATTTGATCAGGAGAAGATTTCCTAAAAATTTATATTTATTTAACAAGTTCTTAATTGATATATTGTAGTTTACCCAGCTACTTCAATGGTATTGTATAATTGTATTGGTAGGGTTTTCACTACAAAGTTGTCATTTGGATTCACTTCTTCGCCTTTGCTGTCTGCAGTTATATTGAACGACAGGACTGTGTCTTTCGGGTTGAGCTTTTTGATATCCAAGTCAAAAACTATATTTCTCTGCAATTTTACGGTTATTTGACAAAGCAACTAAGTTTTGAACTCACATAATCGTTAAACCGGAGTGCATCATCTACCAAGCAGGAATATATCTGATTTTCGTCCAAGTAGCAATTACCGGAAATTTGTAGAATTTCGACCCCGCTTGGAAGCGGCAGTTGAACTTTGGTTAAATAAGCAGGTTCACCTTGATTTTCCACCCGAATGTTGATTTTTAAGTTATTCGACAAACCAATCGTCAGTGACTTTCTGGAAAAATGTAAAATAACTCGAAATAATTCTATTCCAATGAACTAGTACTTACAAATCGTTTTCAAAGTCTGCCGAAATTTTTAAATTTGGCCTGCAGATGTTATTATTTTTACATCCATTTGCAAAAGGAATGTATAGGACTGTCGAATTGCCATTATTGGGATCAATAACTGGGCAAAACGGGCAAAATTCTAAAACAAATTTCTTTTATATTATGTAGTGTACAATGGCGGATCTAGGCAAATGGCAACTTATTTTAATGAAACAATATATACTATAAAGGCCCCACGTTGGGTGCCATCTGTTCGTAATCGGGGTTCCGATTAGGTGATTAAGGCTCATTAGATAGATCCGCCGCTAATAGCATTTTTGGCAATTACTTACCAGTTTCTGTTTTATCGGCAATCGTAAAAATTAAATCAATTTTATAAGACATGGTATAATCATAGCTGCCGGCCTGAGAACTTACAGATAGAGAATTTGAAAAGTTATGGTTAATTTTGTTTACCTTCAGAACAATATCGGTCGTATTGCAAACTTTAATACCTTTTTTAAGCTTGATAGTGTCTACAATATCATTTGAATTTAATGTTCTTGAATCTTTAACCAGACGGATTTCCGCATCAACTTCATCAATATTATTGGTTGCTATAGAGTAACTTACGCAATAAGTAACATTAAAAGTTTTGCTTTCAAGAGATAACTCGTTCATGTTGGAACGCAATGCACCATGAAATTGTATCACAGGCCGTGATTTAATAATTGCAACTTGGCTGGATTTATATGCCCCAACTGCGATATCTAAATGAAATTTAGTTAGAACTGCGTTGCAGAAAGAAATCAAAAAGTTTACCTTTGTAAAGGTTTTCATCGATATCAACTCCTCTGGATATACTGAAACCAAAACCGCGAAGGGACTTATCGATTTGCTTTGCCGAAATCTTTTGGCTGGGCTCAGCACTTAATCCGTTTGCACTGCCCAAATATATGTAAACCACACCTTGCTCTTCATACGGCGCCGATATTGCTACATCTGTTCAAAATATTTGGTAAAAAAATAAAAGTCGGGAATTTTACAATACCTTGGAAAGAATCTTGATTAATATCGCCAATATTGGCAATTGTGGTTCCAAATCGAGCACCAGTATATTTCGATCCGAATATCAGTAAAGGTTCTTCAAAATTTCCCTGATCGATAAAAAATATTTTATTGAGATTAAAATAGCCCTGTTGACATAATTACGTCATATCACGTCAAAATCACGTGATTTGACGTCAAAAACACCTAAAATAACGTGATTTTGACGGATTCTGACGTAACCATGTCAGCTGGGAGTGTATTGTAATGTTATGTACCTCTCCATCGTTTTTATAAAAATAAACACATCCTTCATCATATATTTTTGTAAAATACGTAGGAGCTCCTATCAGTAAATCGTCTGCCTGATTTCCAGTTACGTCAACACCCAATACACTTGCTCCAAAATATGAACCTAGTTGATTTCCCATAAACTTTTTTTCTACTCTAAGATCCCCGTTACGATAAATGGGAAAGTTATACAATACAACCTAAAATTACACCAAGAGTTAAAAAGACAAAGGCAAACTTAGTCGTTACTTACCAAACCGTACAAATTTTCTCCCCTGGGTGCTCCGGTAACGTACCAAATATCATTAGAATTCGATCTAAATTTACCAGAAGATATGGAATAGCCTATTTCACAAGAATAAAATATTATGCGGACGTATAAAAAATTATTGGACAGACTTGCCAAAATACGTGCAATCTTCCTTTAAACTGCTAATAAAAACTGGATTGGGTATATCAGTGTTCGCATAGATTTGCCTCTTTGATCTTGACTGTGTTAGTCTTTGCTGGGGAGGTGGTAAATTTGTGTATAAAGCCTTGTACCTTACCACGGTACCTACAAAGAAAAATTTAACATTTGGAGCTGCCCAAAGTTTTTGATGATCTACCTTTCCAACTTAAAACGCCTGGTGCACCCAACAAAAGTTCTTCTTCCTTCTAAAAGCAAGTCAAAATTCAAACTGATCAGTCTCAGGTTGGAAATTCACTTACACTAAAATACTTCATGGACATCCCAACTTCTCCCATTGCATAATAATATTTCGATTTATTATCTAAGAGATATCCTTGCCTACCTAAAAGTTACTATATTGCAGTTTTTGAAACTTTATTTTTCTAAAAATACCTAAATCTAGCAAAGGAAGCAGTTTAGTTCCAATTTCGTCTAGATTGCTGGAATTTTTGATAAAGTAACACATTCCATTAAGTAGGTAATGCTGACCGTTCTTATCAGTTCTTTCGTTGATCCATTTAGGACTGCAAACCTGATTTAAAGAACTATCTCGTAAGATATTTTTTGATTGATTAAAAATTTATAGTTACCACAAGAGGATCGTTAACGTTTTCGCCACCATCAACAGTGGCACCTAACATACCACCATCCTTTCTGCTCGTGTAATGGTACCTGCTATCTCCAAAAGGATAATCCACATTTCCTTTAAATTTTACGTTAAGAATAAGAAAAACAATTGCTTTAAGACAATTTACCTGTATTATCGATGGTATATCGTTGACAACGATTGGATGAACCAAGTTTGCATTGATACAATACACCTGGTTCTGTTATCGTTTCATAATTTGGAAGTGTTGAGTTTGACTTT
Source organism: Cantharis flavilabris (assembly GCA_949152465.1). Classification (NCBI taxonomy): domain Eukaryota; kingdom Metazoa; phylum Arthropoda; class Insecta; order Coleoptera; family Cantharidae; genus Cantharis; species Cantharis flavilabris. The sequence continues at coordinate 91,571,533 of OX424435.1, forward strand.
GGAGATCCCACGATAACCCTGCATTAAAAATGTTGTTTATTTGGGTCTACTTCCAATTACAGATATAAATTATTGCCTTGAGATAAACAGGATGCATTGTGCATTAAAGATAAGTTTACCCAGAATTGCAGACGAAGTGATTAGAGAAATTTAAAATTTGAAAAGAGTTAACATTAACTTGACAAACATGATAATATTTGGAATTACCTTTAGTTTCGACAGATTTGGAATGAAATATATGTAATCTATACTGATAAACTGTAAGAAATACCGGCAGTGATTCATCCACCCAAAAAATTAAAAATATTAATTTTTCAAAACTTTTTCAATATATTTTTGAAAAATTAATTAAAATGTAATAGTTTTTTTAATGATAGAAACTCACTGAGAGATTGGTCCTTTTTGTAGCAATACGGAATAACCAAAATGATCATCACTGTTGTTACTGGTAATTATATCAACAAAATTTAAATCAAAATTAAAACCTAAATTTGTACTTATTTGCAAAATTAACACAAAATATTGTATGAAGCTACACTTCGCCATATTCCACTCGATGTAAAAATTTATGAAGTTATGATGTGATTTTTTACAGATTATGTTTGCTTGATATTATTTACAAGTGTATGTAAATATTAAAATAGTAAACATATAAAAGAAAATTTATATTATTCATTCGTCGGATGTAGATAATATGAATCACTTATCCATTCTCAGCACACATAATATTTGATAATACTTTATTTAAGAAAATTTTTAGTATAAAACTATGTGTGAAAGCCCCATGAATTGAAATAAGGTAAATTGTATGACTAATAATGATAACACCGACAATTTTACGCAACAATTCTTAAAAATCTATTGCTAATTTTCTATAAATAATTAATAATTATAATTTGTATTGATATTAATTAAATATTTAATTATACTATAAGATTATTAGTATATTAGTTTTAATTTAATATTAAGGTGGAAAAATGTGTTGTTAACCTTTCACAAATACGATACCCTGTAAGTATAATTATAATCGCAAAATGTGTATCTAAACCTATTTACACTTCCTTCCACGTGATTTGCGAATACAACTAATTGGCGCTGTCAAATTTTGTATAATATTTTTTCAATTTTGTAACGTAAAATATAAAAGTATGAAAACAGAAAACTTTATTAATATTTTATTACGTAATTTGTCGAGATAAATCGACTAGAGGGCGTGGAGTAGGCAGACTTTGCGTATAAGAATGATGTTTAACCAGTTATACGCCTTTCAAATTAAAGTTATTTTTTCCATCTTGCATCATATGTTAGTATTTCCTATATCAATATTTTAGAAAACCCAAAAAATGCACTAAACACTTTTCAGAACTAAAATGTTTAAAAGTTAGCACATGTAAAATACACTGTAAGTATTCGCACTGTAAGTATTCAGCGAATACTTACAGTGTATTTTACATGTGCTAACTTTTAAACATTTTAGTTCTGAAAAGTGTTTAGTGCATTTTTTGGGATTTCTAAAATATTGATATGGTTAATATCGAGTTACACTACCTAAACCACGTATCAATTGATTATTAGTATTTCCTGCTAACTCAAGCATATTTACCAAGCTTGAGGAACCAAAACAACTCAGTTTAAGACTTTTGAGCCGAAAAATTGAAAGTCTGAAATCGAAAACTATTTTGACTGTTTCTTATGCAGTTTGCCGAGAAAAATGGATTGGCGCTGGCAGATTTTACGTAGCTAAGATATTTAAGGATATATGTGACTTTAAAGTTCAAAAAATTGTTTACATTTTGACCAGCTTACAAGCGTTTCTAGCGAGCGAAATCATGTCTTCCAGTCGCCTGACATTAAAACACGTCGATTAAAGACATAAAACGGCAATCTAAAATTTTTGCGATTTTTCACAAAAACGTTCAATTAACCCCTTTGGTGTTTTTTGACCCCCAAAATTGAAAGTCTGAAATCGAAGACTCTTTTGACTGTTTCTTATGCAATTTGCTGAGAAAAATCGATTGGCGCTATCAGATTTTACGTAGGTATAATATTTGAGGATTTATGCGAGTTTAAAAAAACTGAAAACTTCAAAGATTTGATTCGCATTTTGAGCAGCTTACGAGCGTTTTTACCAAACTAAACCTGGTTTTTCAGATTCCTCGCATCGAAATACGTCAGTTTAAGTCATAAAATGGCAATCTAAAATTTTTACGATTTTTCTCCAAAACGTCAAATTAACCCCTTTGGTGTTTTTTGACCCCCAAAATTGAAAGTCTGAAATCGAAGACTATTTTCACTGTTTCTTATGCAATTTGCCGAGAAAAATCGATTGGCGCTATCAGATTTTACGTAGGTATGATATTTGAGGATTTATGCGAGTTTAAAAAAACTGAAAAATTCAAAAATTTGATTCGCATTTTGAACAGCTTACGAGCGTTGTTACCAAACTAAACCTGGTTTTTCAGATTGCTCGCATCGAAATACGTCAGTTTAAGTCATAAAATGGCAATCTAAAATTTTTACGATTTTTCTCAAAAACGTCCAATTAACCCCTTTGGTGTTTTTTGACCCCAAAAATTGAAAGTCTGAAATCGAGGACTATATTGACTGTTTCTTATGCAATTTGCTGAGAAAAATCGATTGGCGCTATCAGATTTTACGTAGGTATAATATTTCAGGATTTATGCGAGTTTAAAAAAACTGAAAAGTTCAAAAATTTGATTCGCATTTTGAACAGCTTACGAGCGTTGTTACCAAACTAAACCTGGTTTTTCAGATTCCTCGCATCGAAATACGTCAGTTTAAGTCATAAAATGGCAATCTAAAATTTTTGCGATTTTTCACAAAAACGGCCAATTTGGTGTTTTTTGACCCCAAAAATTGAAAGTCTGAAATCGAAGATTATTTTGACTGTTTCTTATGTAATTTGCCGAGAAAAATCGATTGGCGCTTTCAGATTTTACGTAGCTATGATATTTAAGGATTTTTGTGACTTTAAAGTTCAAAAAGTTGATTCGCATTTTGAGCCGCTTACGAGCTGTACTAGCGAACGAAAACATGTTTTTCAGCTTGCTGATATTAAAACACGTCGGATTAAGTCATAAAATGGCAATCTAAAATTTTTGCGATTTCTCACAAAAACGTCCAATTAACCCCTATGGTGTTTTTTGATCCCAAAAATTGAAAGTCTGAAATCGAAGACTATTTTGATTGCATGTTATGCAGTTTGCTGAGTTTTAAACGAGTTTTCGGAGCTTCATGTATCAAAATACGTCGAGTAAGGAATAAAAAGCCCACCTAATATCTTAACAAATTTTGAAAAAAAACGGTAGGTTTGAGCCCAAAATATAAAGAAAAAAATTCGACAGTTTTTTATATCAACTTACACAGCATAATAAATTTCAAAAATGGAATATTACTTAGAATAAATATCACATTTATAAGTTACATTATAATAATTTATGAAAGGGCTGAGTAAAACAAGAACAATGGAGTACTTTTATAGGCTTCACAATTTTATTTAAAAAGAAGTTATCCAAAATTATTTATTAAACAGTTAACAAATATACCCAAAATAATAGCCATCCTCAATATAAATTACAAAAAAACCTTTAGCAGTAAAATGCAAAATTGGTGTAACATTTTACAGTCTTAAAATGTTTTTATTAAAACTAAAATTTAGAATAATAGTAAACCAATCACTTTTGTATAAAATTTTCATCTAATTGCCAATTATTAATATTATGTTCTTCTGGTTAGTTGCCATTTACAAATTCATGTGTAATAAAAAATACTACAAGATAATTAAATTCAGTAAGAAAATAAAAATAATTTTTCGCTATCACAAAAAAAATTCAAGACTGCCAATTTTTGTATAACCTACCATTATCTTTTGAAAAATTAAAAAATTCTTGCATCTACTTTAAATTTTGCTTAGTTTGCTACATACCACTACTATACATAATAACAAATTCACAACAGCCAAAACTAGTTAAGTAAAAATTCTAGAAAAATTATTTGTCTCGTTTAATGTAAGAAGTTGCATGCCCATCAACAATTAGCTAAAACAGAAGCATTCCTCACAGTAAACTAGATAATATTGGAATAATTACATCACAGGTAACCATAAATAGATCAAGGTGAGTATTCGGTGCTCCTCAAATGAAATGTTTTCGTTAAAAGTTACATTTTATACAAATTTATTATATTTAGAGCAGAGTGGTTCATGCAGAATATTTTTAAATTAAACATCCTGTACCGATTATAAAAGGTGAATAAAACCAAAAGTGATATTTTTAGTCTCTTCACAGCTGCCACTATTTCTTTGCTAAGCAATTAATTTTTAGGAACTACATTTGGCGCTTCTTTCGTTGCTTGAGCTTTGGGTAGTGATTCCTTCGATGAAGATTTTGTTGCAGGTTTAGGTGCTTCTGTCGCTCGAGAAGCTTCTTGAGGTTTAGGTGTTGGAGAAGATGGCACTTCTTTAACTTGGGGTTTTGGTGTAGGAGGTGCTTGTTTAACTTGTGGTTTTTGAGGAGAAGGCGTTTCCTTAACTTGAGGTTTTGGAGTTGTAGGTGCTTCTTTAACTTGAGGTTTCTGAGTTACAGGTACCTCCTTAACTCGAGGTTTCTGAGTAACAGGTACTTCTTTAACTGGAGGTTTTTGAGTCAAAGGAGCCTCTTTTACTTGTGGTGCTTTAGTAGGAGGTGGTCGCTTTACTTCAGGTTTTTGAGTTTGAGGAGCTTCTTTAACTTGGGGTTTTTGAGTTACGGGTACTTCCTTAACTACAGGTTTCTGAGTTGTAGGTGCTTCTCTTACTGAAGGTTTTTGAGTCGATGGTGCTTCCTGTGTTTGTGGCTTTTGAGTCACGGGTACTACTTTTTCAGTTTTCACCTTTTGAGCAGTTTTATCAGTCATCAGGTGCTGTAAGCCTGCTTTTTCTAGAGGAATACGACCAATGTAATTGTTAAATGGCGAACCAAGATAAAGAACATTTTTGTAAATAAACGCATCACTTATACTAGCAAGTCGATTATTATTCGAGTGCAAACTATCCAAAATTTCGCCAGTTTTAGAAAGATGTACTATAGTACATCGTCCAGCACTGCCTAGCACTACCGAAGACGATGTAAAGTGTCCGATCTATTAAAAAAAAGTATTGAATATAAACACGAATTCAAAAATTTGTTACTTACAAAATGAACACTACGCTCTGCAAATTCTGTGGGGTATATCTTGTTAGCTACTTTAAAGCCCAATTCGATAAGTCCAAAAATTCTAGAAATGAATTTTCTTACTAGTGGGAATGGCCCAAAAATTAGGGCAGGATTTGGATGTTCTTGATCATGAGGAATTACCAAAGGGATTAAGAAACCACCTTTTCCATCTGATTGGATATTATCGGTAAATCCAGGTAAGCCAGAAGCAAAAATATCAAATGTTCCTTTTTTGGGTCCTTTGAGGTAATATCGATGAATACGACTCCGTGCAGTTTCAGATATTATAACAAAACTTTCATCGTCAGATACAAATACTCCATTTGCAAAATGTAAGTCTTCCAACAAAACTGTATTTTTTTTAGTTTTAGCATTATAATGTATAAACCTGTAAGTAAATTTGAACTTCGAATATTAGATATCAAAACATATTAAAAAACATACCTTCCACTTCCATCGGCAAGCATATCAAACATTCCATTTTGAAGGTCAAATTCCGTGCTGGAGTCGGTCCAATATAAGTCTCCATTATCTAAAACGGCTACACTGTTTGGTAATTTTGGCTGTTTTCCATCTATTTCATCGTCCCTGGATATAAGTCGCACTTTTTCTCCTACAAATTATTTTTTTAAAGGAACGAAATTTTGTCGACAATTAAAATAAACTAATAAGTAGATATATTTTATTTTATGAAATTTCCTATTGTAAATGGGGTTAAAAAGTGTTGACTTTCTTTTTTTGCTCGTTACACCTTTTGCGGTGATAAATATTTTTGACATTAAAAAGTTAAATACTAAATTTCTGACAGCGACGGCGAAATGGCCCATCCCCTACTATTTTAACTCAAAAGCTTCTTGGTTTGCAAGCAACCGTCCTAGCTGCCCCGCTTAACTAAGGCATAAATATCTTAAAATTGTTGTGTACAGCTCCACCACTTAAGAGCTCTGAAGGGCCGTGAGTAGCGTTAGTGAAATTAAATATGTACACTCAAAGGAAAAAGTTTTTAAATAAAAGTGCATTCTTGTGTCACTTATTCTGCTATTCTCATTTTTTTATCGTGTTTTGTTTTTGAACTATAATAACATCGTAAACTTGCAATCTTTATTATTCATTGTACGGAACACGAATTTGACTGTAATCAAAATTTTGTAATCTGTGGTCGATTAATTGTCTAAAATTTTCTAATTTTGGTACTGATTATCTTATAAACTTTTTGCTTCGAGGTCATAGTGCTTTTACATTGTCATACTCAGAAAATTGTGCTCTACCCAAATCAGTCAAGGAAAATAAAAGATGCTATTTAAAAAAAATTACGAAGACTTCATAGATCAAATACAAAAATCATAAATCCTTTTTGGCTTTGCCGCAGTCGGGTAAAAACAATAAAAAAATGTTAAAGGCACAAAAAAGTGACATTTAAAAATATAAGGTTGACATATTTGATGATTTTCTGATAAAATTTTTTCGAATTTGTTCCATACTTTGCGAGCACACTATATAAATATAAATGATTACTAAATTACAAAAGTCTATCATAATATTATATATACAGTTGTAGATGTTGTAATCAGCAATTATTACAAATTACATTACATTATTACAAATCAAAGACATGAACTTGAAATTAACTTTTAATGAAAAAAATTTTTGCAAACAAATTCAGAATATAAGAGATCGTTTTGATGCATGCATTCTGAAAAAGAAGGAAAAAAAAGTGTTACGTGATTCTAGTCTCTACTTTTTTCTGGTGGAATGTAATTAGGCTACTGTTCTCTTGTAGCGTACAAAGATCAAATGCAACATTGATCAACTCTGCTAAAGCTCAAGATAGAAAACACCAACCCAAATTCAGCTTCCGACTACGCCACTGGGCGACTCTTCAGGAAGTGTGACAGTTTTTTGCCTGTTTTCTGCTGTCATTACCCTCGGAGAAAATTGCATCAATTTTATAATTTTCTACCAAATTATTTTGTGCAATTACTTCTCCATTAAGCTTCAAAATTAAATACATTTAATCCGTCTTAAAAGAAATTAATTATTGAGCTAAAAAGAAATTTTCATAATTTACGGTCTGGTAGCAACAACTTGAACTTGATATAAAAAAACAGATTCAAGGTTAAATTAAAATTATCCAAACATTTCCAAAGGTCAAGATATTAAAATTTATATTTGTAAATCCTGACTTAGTCTTATAATTACTATAAAATCCAATATACGCAAATACAATTATTTAAATTAATGTACTTATTCCAATAATTAATTGATCAAAGGTTATAAAAGTAGATAGTCGGGTTGGTATAGAAAATTAATATTTAAATAACAAACTATAGAGGTATGGTACTGAATCAGTTCAGAATTTTTAATTCCACATCAATGTTTACTGATCAAAGTGCAAAAAGTTAAAACATAATATTTAAGATTACTCACCAGTTTTAACATCAACCTTATAAATTCCGTAATATGCATCGGCTACATACAAAACACCATTTTTATCAAAAGTCATTCCTAAAGGTCTCCCACAAATTTCTTCCTGGTATACACCCTTGCAAGGTTTACCGAATTTAACTACGGGAATAATATGTTCCCCGGTTAATTTGACGATATCACCACCATGAACGGAAGTATACAATTCCCCATTGTATTCCGCGAATGCTTCGGGGCCGTCCAAATCACCTTTGTGCCAGATTTCCACATTTTCCAATCTATCGTTGAGTGCCAATTTTCCTTCGAGAGGTTTAACGGTATCAACACTAAACAAAAAATGATAAACAAAAGAAGTCCTACAACTCAAAATTCAAGTTTAACTTTAACTTACGAGTATGACTTTTGATATTTTGCATCAGGTGGAAGGTTGGGCATAACTAACACCAAAATGATAGCAACCATTCCTTCGAAAGCCCTAACCCCAAGAAATTTAAATATTCCTTTGGCTCCCATTTTTACGGTCTAAATTGTTAGAAAATCATGTACACAATAATAATTAATTGTAAGAATAATCAAAAACTTACGTCGAAATGAACTTTGAATTTAACCTACACACACAACACCTCATCAAGTTGTGACGAAAATGGTATTATCAAAGAATTATCCCACTTTTAATGTTTGCCCATTCATAAAAGTCGATTAAAATATTATAATCTACTTAAATTTATAATTTTCGACTAGCCACGACGTAAAGAAATTATTTACTTCTTATACCGTCTTGAAGTTGGCGATAAAAAGAATTATAGGTATTCCGCTGCAAAAAAATTGTTTTCAAACTGTAATAATTTTTTTCAAAATGTGACGTTTCAAGAAAACTGACATTTTTGTTAAGGTAATTTTTAAGAATTATAATTAAATATTTTTTGATTTTATGCAATTTACAATAAATTATAAATTAATAACAAAAACATTCAATTTTTTTGTTTTATCAAAAAAAGCAATAGGTATAATTTATTGTGGATACGGAGCAAAGACTGTTCGTGGCGATAATTAACGGATGTGTGGAGCCGGTCCAACAACCAAGGGGGATAACGGGGTAACTCCCTCCCCCACCCCCCATGATCCATCAAAAACTAACAAATTTTTATTAAAATTTGAAAAAAATGTTTTTACCCCCCCCCCCCCCACTCTCATTAACCCAATCCATGAATTTTTTCTGAATTTGCTCTTGTGTACAAGTGAAGGGAAATTTGAGGAAATCTCATGATGTTTCATGAAATAGGAAATGCAAGAAAATTCGGACAAGGGCGGGGGTTGTGGCCTGATAGAGTAACTACCTCCCCCCTCCTCGATTTTCTTCTTTTAAGTGCTATCTGCCATCTGCGTAGGCGATTACTTGGCTGAAGCCAAGATGACACACTAGGGAATTTAATTAATCGGGTAGTTTCCCGTTGCCTTTCCCATATCCCCTATAACCCATCAAAATCTACAGTATTTTGTTGAAATTTGAAAAATATACCTGAATTCTTATCAAAATATATTTATTTACCCTCGTCTCTATGACCGTTTCCTGGATTCGTTCTTCTTGCTTGGCTTTTTTAAGATTTCTTTAGGTTTCCTGAAATTTTCTGTTTCCAAAGATTTACTAGGATTTTCTACATTTCCTCAGATAACTCCCTATTCAGAGGATAATATAAATTTGAATTCCTCAAATTTTCCTTCACTTGTATATCAGATTTGCCCGTCGATCTCCTTCTCGTTTGTTGCTGAAAAACCGAGAGGGAATCACTGCAGAAATCGTGATTATACCAAAGTGAAGAGAAATCTTATGAATACTCAAAATGAACTTTATTGCTTCGCTTTTTCAACTTTCTGAAAATTTCAAAATATCTTAAATTTCCCATTTTCAACGAGTAGAGGTTACCCCCATGACCAATCAAAATTTCTTAATTTTGAAAAAAAATTACCTCAATTCTTCTAGATACATTTATTTACCCCCTTACAGGAACTTTGCCTGGATCCGCACTTGCGAACAATTACAAACCGATCGCAGAAAGTCAACTTTGCTCCAAATAAAACATGCTATTTGTTCTCGAGCGAAATTAGTTATAGTTTTAAGATGACACAAAAATTACTTTAAGTACCTCCCGTCGCCGACAACAAAATAAAACAATTGCAATTGCGACATGAAGATAAGTTTTTTATATCTACGAATAAAAGTTTTTACAAAAATGTTTACAAATAAAAATTTTTTTTGCCAAATTCATGTGGGGGTGTCATAGTTAGTTAAAATTTTAATGTTTTGGGTTTTATTTAAATGCCTGATGACTCCTCAAATTCCTCGGTTAATAGAATTCTATATAATTTATTTTCTCTTCTATTCCATTTTCCCTTCGATTGGACTTTGCTTAAATTTTCTTTCTTTAATTTTTAATAAGTATTGTAAAATTAAACAAAAAAAATTAGTACCACAAGTTTTATTCGGCACTAGAAACGTATACAATGGTTATTTATTTGAAAGCTAACTAAGTACGTATATGCACAAAGTACATCATTATGAGAAGAAAATAAATCGAGAGTCTAACGATAAGTTAACAAATTAATTGTTCCAATAATTTATAAAACGGTTGCTTTACTAAATTTAATGTTTTACTAAGAATCTATGTACACCTAAAGATCACCGACTTATTATTTAAAGTGTACAGTAGGAATGGTATACAAAAAAAAATATCACAATTTTATAATAATTTTACAAAATTGATTCAATTAAGCACCAGTAATTAACATACAAATAACATTATTCAACAAACAAAACAATAATTTTGACAAAAAAATCACAAAATACTTTTTTTTAATACTGAAGTAATTACATCAAGATTATTGTTATTTTCAATTAGTAATCGATATGAAAATAACAAAAATTTGGCACTTAAGAATAGAAAAAGAAGTAAAAAAATCTTTTACAAATATTAAGTCTTAGTACATTTAAAAATGTCTTACATCGAAAAAGCTTTAAAAGTCGAAAACAAAACTTTTTCTTCAAGTAATAGAGGAACCATGTGGTATAAGTTTATACACGGGGTGCTTCTTTCATGACAGTTATTAACTCTAAGTAATAAATTATAAAAAGTGAACACTCAATACAAAATAGAAAATTTGCATTTATAAAAAAAGGAAACGTTACTACTACTTAAACACTATTGAATATTTTGAAATTTATTACTAATGGGTCATTTTACATCCAATAACACATACAGGGCGATGATGGTGGTGACGAAAAACATAAAAACACCACAAAAATCAAATAATAAAATTGTAGAAAAATGACTACTCTTTACTTTCAGTCCAACAAACAAACGAGTGTGATGTATCACAGACTTCAAAAAAGCTACCATCAAGTCCTAGTTTCCGTAATAAAAAAAAAAAATAAGATGCAATTTTATGCTAAACATGACCCAATACAAGAACTTAAACAAAACAACTTAAAAAGTATCTTTCTTTAAAAAACCTTATCGCAGAAGTAAAATTGCGAACGTTTAAACTTCTACAGTAACTGCTGGAGAACCTTCACTAGCATCCAATTTTTTTATTTTAATGTCTTCTACACCATTCTTTCCTTCGTCTTCAACACTTTGACCATTGGTGGTGGTGGTGGTCACTTCAGGAACTTCTTGACATTTACCATTTTCGTGTTTACCATTCACTTCTGGAACCTCGTCAACTTTTTTTGCACTACTTTCTTCGGTTCCGTTACTAGATTTCTCAGTCTCTTCTTTTTCTGTTCCAGCTTTCACCGAAGTTTCTTCGGTAACTTCTTTAGCTACTTCAACCTCTGGTATGCTTTCTTTAGCTACTTCAACTTTTGATTTGCTTTCTTTAGCTGCTTCAACTTTTGGTTTACTTTCTTTAGCTACTTCAACTTCTGGCTTGCTTTCTTTCGCCACTTCAACTTCTGGTTTGCTCTCTTTTGCTACTTCAATTTCCGGTTTGATTTCTTTAGCTACTTCAATTTCCTGTTTGCTTTCTTTAGCTACTTCAACGTCCGGTTTGCTTTCTTTAGCTACTTCAACTTCGGGTATGCTTTCCTTAGCTTCTTCGGCAATTTCAATACCTTCGGACACTTTAACATCGGAATTGCCATTTTCGGCAACTTTAGCATCTGTGCTATCACCATTTTCAGCGACTTTAACCTCTGCTGTCTCTTCTGCTACTTCCACAGCTTCTACAGTCGATGTCACTTTAACTTCTTCTTCCATTTTATCTTTAGAATCTTCAACTTTTACATTTTCTTTTGCTTCGACGCTTTCCATTTTTTCAATAATCTCAGTCTCCTTTGTTTTTTTGCTAACTTCTTTAGCAGCATCTAACTTATCTGTCGATACCTTTGGAGGTTCTTCAGTTTGAGTGATCATTTTTTCAGACTCTAAAACTTGTTCCACAGTAGATTCAGTCTTACTATCAGTCTTAATTTCCTCTTTTGTTTTCTCCACCTTTTTATCACAATCAGCCTCACTAGTTGGCTGCTCGGCAGTCTTTTCTATTTTCGTTTCTGGAATTAATTCGGCAGTCTTAATAGGGGTTTCATCTACAGTCTTTTCAGAAATTGGTTCAGTAATTTTTTCGGCATCTTTCACTTCAGTCTTATCCTCGACGGGCTTAATTTCCCCAGTGGGTACCACTGCTTCGGCTTCGTCAGTCTCCATTGCCTCAGCGACAACACTTTTAATCTCACTTACTGTAAATTACAATAAAAAGTTAATATTTAATTGATGGCAACCAAAATTTATCAAAATACCTTTCTCCAGTTTTTCAGTCTGTTGTTTAGGAACAACTTCACTAGTTGTAGTATCAACTTCCATAGCTTCAACCACGGGGTTTCCCTTCTTTGCTTTCTCCTTATCTTCCTTCTCGGGTTTGGCATCGGTCACCTTGGTACTCTCTTCAGTTTTTAAAATTTTTGCAGGTGGTTCCTAAATTTAAGAAAAAAATGTAAAATATTTATTTAAAAATGATGCAAAATTGTTAGTCATTTAAAATGATAGGAGATGAAAAATTAGAATTGAAAATAATGAGTTTTCAATCCTAAATGTTTTTTTTTAAATTAAACTTACCATTTCTTGTTGCATAAAGAGGTTTTAAAAAGAAGAAAGATAACAGTAATACCTAAAAAAGCAGATAATGTAAACAATAAACCACTATCTGATAATAATCAAAACCTTAGAAGAATTTAATTTTTACACTAAAATAATAGAAAAAACAAATCTAAAAAAAAACTGTCAAAGTTTTAAGCATTTAGCATCACACACCTCTGCCACAATTTTATCTTCGTTCTTCCTTTTATTAGTTTTTTCTAATTTGATATCTTCAAAGGATGCCACGACGGTAAAGTCTTTAGCGACTTCTTCTGCAATTTCTTCGTTGCCTTCACGTTTCACCAGGACTTTGAGTAAACCTGCGTCAGCTGCAGCCTTCAATTCTGTTTTAAAGAAAAATTATTAGAATCAAACGGTTACGACGTTAAGTTTTTACCTTTAACGTCATCACTAAGAAATAAAATCTCTTCTGGTTTGACTTCGAGTTTTTCAGCTATTTTAACGTAACTGGAAGCTTCAGTTTTCAAGCCAACGCTTTGGTCAAAATAATTGATTATGTGTGCGGATAAGTCACCTTCAGTCGAGTGGCTAAACAGTAACTTTTGAGACTCAACACTTCCAGTTGAGTATATAGCAATCTTATGATCCTTGGACCAGTTTTCGAAACATTTTAGCACATCTGGGAATACACTACAAATTTTGTTTATTAGAAAACATCAACTGAATTTTTATTTAACTTACTGTCCCTTTAAATTTCCACCGTCGTATCCTGACTTGTATATCAATCCTTGGAGAGTTTTTAAACCTTCATTGGTGGAATTCTCTTTTGTTAACTTAGTGATCAGTTCAGCTGCCGATTCAATAGTCAACTCTTCTTCTCCTTCCTTGACAAGCTTCAGCGAATCTACTACGCCATCCGAAGTCCAGTTATCTTTTAAAAACGTTGATACGTTGTCAACGATGAATTTTGACAACGTTTCCTGGAAATAAAAATAATTTTATATAAATTGCCAATCGTGAATGGATTAACGAGAATCCTACAGTAAACTTATAACTTGCTATAGCATTAAAAACCTTTAGAACAAGGGCCCTAATCTCTAGTAATATTTAAAATTATTTTCTTTGTTTAATAAAATACTATTGGATATCAAAGGAATCTTCAAAATAATTCAGTTTTGTTTCAAATTAAATCGTTTAGACTCAGCCGGTCACAGTTGACTTCTAGTCATGCTGCTGTGAACAGAGATGCTATTAACGAGTTGAGATCCGCATCTTTCTGCATTTGTAATTTTTGAGTTTGAGCGGCTAACCCAAGGGTTATTGGGAATCCAAAAATCACATCATGTTAGAAATGGAATATTGAAACATCTTCTAATCTAATGCATTGTTTATCTAGCCGAGATATTGTAAAAATTATTCTATAATTGGTTGTAACAGCCCTAGTAAGTGATTGGATTATATCCGAGTATAGTGCCATTGCCTCAGTCATGAAAAATCCAATAAAAAAAAAAGTAATCTCTTCCCAACTTCAAAAACTTTAGATAAATTTGCGATTTAACTACCTTAACGACAAGTTTAAATTGAACTACACTAAATCTAAAATCTAAATGAATTTCCTCTCGAGGCTCCCTCGTATAATAAATGACAAATTGGCGAAGTACATTAGTTTGTAAAAAAATTATTAGTTAATAAATAAACTAGAAATAGGAGGTAATCCAGATAGGGAAAATGTTCAAGGAGGAAAACTGGGATAATGAAGTAATTATTAGTCAATAAGTGGATGGAGTCGTACACAGACGGTGAGTAGACAAACGACTGTGATTTCAAAGTGGAAATCATTAGCTATAATTATAATTTCTATCAAGTATGTTTAGTTATTTTTTATATGCAATAGATTTAGTTGACCCCAATAATAGTTTTACAGTAGAGCGTCGATAATCCGGATTAATTGTGACCGGACCCTGTCCGGATTATCTAAATATCCGGATTATTGAAAAGAACCAAAAAAAGGTTGTTTTAGTTCATAAAAAAAGAAAACTTGGTAAAATCGTTAATAATTCACTTTAGTGGTATTCGAGAAATGTGCATGTATTTTCTTTTTCAACTTTTTTTTTCACCGAAATTGAATCCGGATTATCGACGCTCTACTGTATTATGATAAAACAATCCCCAAATGTTCAACACTTACACCATCTGACTTTACCCCAAGTGCAAAATTATAACTTAAATTTTTATTCTGATTTTTCTTATGCTAGCTTATGATGGCTAATTCAATAAGGTTGATATAGGAAGAGCTTTAAAAGTCACCATTTACTTTTGGGGTACTGTATATCATCATTGATTGCGGAGGCAAATTAACACCTGTGGTGAGGACGATCGAATGTACATAATATGAAATTGTAGTAATTTACGTTGGTGTTTAGGCTTCCAAATGTTACAAGTTCGAAAGAAAAATATTTCACGTAAGTATTCGCGAATACAAAGTCCAAGGAAAATAAATCCGGCTCTCCAGTTGGCTGGAATAAAGAGATACGTCACTCGAGGGTTATTCTCAAAGATATAAGTAGTAGATGGAAGACGACCTACAGAGACTCTTGCATCAGTTCAATCTAACAGGTAAAAAATTCAATATGACAATATCGACTGGAAAAACAAAATGTATAGTGATATCTGCGAAGTCAATGAAATATAAACTAGAGACGACTAAAGTTGTTGTTCAGCAGGTGACGGGATTCAACAAATTGTTGGTAAAACCCTTTGGGATAGAGAACGTAGTGAATCGCCGAAACAATCATGTAACATCAAGAACATCAATGAATGGGCATAAAAAGAGAATACCTCTTCACAAAAGAGGTGGAGCAATAACATCATGCAAAGATGAAGAGGTAATCGAAGAAAGAATAGACGAAAGTCTAAATAGAAGAATATTCACTGTGTATGAAACAGAGTGTACGGTGTAAAGTTTACACCAAGTGGGTCATGGCCGTAGCCAGACTGAAAGATTAGGGCAGGCTCAAGATAGGCTGAAATTGTCTAAAAAAAAAACAGGTCAAATCCAAAAAGTCGAACTATGCTTTATTGAAAAAATAAAAAGTAAATATTAAAAAAGTTGCAATCGTCGGTTTTTCCGTCCATTAAATTTTTTCAGAAGGAAGTCTAAATCCAGAATTTTTTCGTATCGAAAAAGTGTTAAATTAGACATTCGTTGGTGGCAGATAGAAAGTCTCTGTGGTCGGTTAATTCTTGCCAACACAGAGAAAGTGGACTCGCAAGTAGTGCTACATCCAAAAGATCGTGCAGTCGCTAATAATTTATACGTGTCGGCGAATGCTACTCGTTGCTGAAAAATTATCTCGAAAACAGTTAGGCTTGGGTTTTCCTTCTTTTGGGTTTCAATCTCCTTTTCATTTCACTCAAAATAACATAAAGTGCTTCATAAAAGATTGCTTTAAAATTTTGGTCAACATCTGATTTTTCACCAGGAAACATCATATACCAAATATTCTTACAGTATTGTGTTTTGTTTTCTTTGGCTTTTCCTGGGAAGTTCTTCTTCATCAACATGAAAATCGGTGTCAATTTTGGCATCGATTTCTTGTAAACATCATCGTTTCGGTAAGAGTTAAGGGAATTCACTACAGAGATTGTGACAACTACTGAATCTTTCAAACTCGTTTAGTGAGCTGAAGTAATTTATCAGCAGGCTCAATGGTTTCTAAAATCTTTTTTATCGAAACCCTTTAGATCGAACAATTATGAGCAACCTAATACTTTGTACAACCAAATTAAAGCTTCGAAAAACTATTAAATTAGTGTATTTGCAAAAAAATGATTAATTTATTGAAATCTAATTTTAAAATTGAGTATTTTTTAAGAACTTGGTGAATCAGAACTCCTTCTTTTTTTTCTTTAATGAATTTAAAAAATTTGTTATGCCGGAACAAAAACTTTTTATTTTAAATTAAATATGTTAGTTTTAAAGAGGTCTACCCTTGGCTACAGGCCTAAAGTGGGTACTCACAGTTCAAATCCTGCTTATGTCCGAAAATAAAAGTAGAGAAGGGAGAATGACAAGAGAGCAGTATGATATGAAAACAGAATAGAACTGTTCATCATGAATGCTGCCACGATGCCTGGACATGGATATACCGACCGTGTATGCAGCATAAAGAGTCAATATGTTTCGACTAGTCGGTAGCCACAAATACATCATCGACATTGGTAACCAATTATCCTTTAGAAGGTTCAAGTGGCCACATACAACAACAAACAAAAATATGTTTCGTAGTGGGACTAATGGGTAAAGGACCTACTGCTTAGTGAGTTCAGAATGGAAGTGTAATACCCTTCATTTTGAGATGACTTCGATGGTGGCTTTTCATTGCGTTCCAAAGACGTTTGAAAATAAAGTTGTTACTTTATCCTGAATCAAACCGAGTGAGTTCTTGGCATTTGCGGTTGTACATCTACCACAAAACCTCTGACCGTTTCACTCAGTTACCTTCGTGTTAAAATATATATTTACGGAGACCTACAAGAGGACAAACCATATGACAAGTCTGCAAGTCTTGACATGTAAGGACAAAAACCTCACTGAAAGAATTGCAATCCGTGATGATTGATAAAATGAGATTGACTAACCCAGACTACTATCGTATCCTTCCAAGTAATGGTGGAAGAGCCGAGTGTCGACAACATTACAAGAACCGAACTGAGTAAATCAAATGGGATTAATATAATAGGTTCAGTCTAAAACAAAAAAAAACCACGTACATTGTGATTCCTATCAAACTGTTACCTTTGTACCAATACTTAACCAATTAAATTTTACTGCTTACATTTTCTTGAATAAATTATAGTCAACGTTTTACCATATGTCTTTCTCAAATTCATAATTAATGATAAGAGACAAAAATCTATAAGTTGTCGAAAACTACAGGTGATATCTGGTCAACTGCGCCTTCCAAAAAGATACTACTAATATATTGTATAGCCGATTAATTGGCTAACATCAAATAAATAGCATCTGAGGAAAGAAATTTTTCAGTTCATCAAGATCGTAAATAGTAAGACCTCCAGTTAAACCTACAGACCTCTTTTAAAAGAAAGTGTTGCTGTAAGCAAGATTTTAAGAAAAAGAAAGAACAAAACAAAGCCAATTTATTGTGGAAGCACTTTGTACTTGCTAACACAAAAGAATTAGCTAATCTGTTTTGGGGTTGATAAAATAGAGAAAGTAAAAGCAGCAGAAGGGTGAATGACCTGCACATGGATAAACTAAAGCTTGAAAGGTCAAGAATGAAAAATACTAACATTTGAAGATAAAAACTTGCACAATAAGATTTAATTAAGGTTATTGTAAATTGAGGATGCTTTCGAACACCAAAAATTGAAATTTAAAAAAAAAACGGGAAAATGTTAAGTCTCGTCTGCGTTCTATTTATTTTGTTCCACTTATAATAAAAACCTCTTGTATACAATGTCAAGCAAAAAAAGTACATAAACAAAGATTTAAAAAAAAAATGTATCTATCGAGGAGGATGATCCTATAAAATTAGAAATAATTGAACCCAAAATGCTTTAATAATCAATCCTGATACCTTTTGATTATTATTACCTATCTATTTCGATCTTGGTCGAGTGTCATACCTACAACGTTTCGATAAATCTTCTTTAGCCGATACCAATCCAGTTGCACGAGAGCTCAAAGACGAGGCATGCAAACTGATTAATTAAATAAAAAAAGGCTTGTAAATTTGAATATCCTTCTTTATTCATAAGTTCAAATTTGTACCTTTCCTGGGAACAGGATGCAGTTTTAATTCAAATTAAATTGTATAAAATAACTGTCATAAAATTAAAAATGCTAAAAATATTCATAGCATTTGTAAGTTGCATTTATATTATGATCTGCGAAATTTCAGGTAGCAAAATTTTCAAACAAATAACAAAAGACGTTATTTTGATTGTTCGCAATATTTCAAGTGCAAAGAACGAAAATTTTGGGTTGGCTGTACTTTCAGGGGGATCTACGTACGGACAGGGGCTAATTTTTACCTGTCCAAGGACAACTGCTACTGCATGAAAATCATGCAGCTGGATTTGCACCGACGAGAAAATACCACAATACCCATAAAACCGTCGATATTCTTAAAATGTTAAATAAAAAGTCGTCGGTATGAATAAAAGATGACTAGTTTTTTGTAATAAAAAAGGAATGTAAAATTTTGCAAACGTAATTCGTAGGAAATTAGACATATATTTTATATAAAAAGAAAAAAATGTTACCTTAACAAATGAGAGTTGGGTCGTAGTGCCGGCTACATCTGATAAAACCACGACACATTCATTTATGGAACACATTATAAGTTATAACAAAACTTCAATAATTTATAAAACAAAACAAGTAATAAGATGATATTATATTAGTTAGAACTAGCTAGTATTTTTATTGAAACGAATATTTAGGCATGTAGCATTCGCCTCTACCGAAAAAAGCAAATACAGGAGCTTACAGTGGCGCAAACGCCTAGCAACGTACATGCGCAGTCACCGATAGAAACGAGTTTCAACGAAAAAATTCATACGGTTAGGCTTTATCCAATCGGAAGTCCGCAGCTGACTTCGCGTCAATTTAAGTTTTTTCAAATTTAAAACCGGCAAATTATTGAAATTTTTTTATTCTTTTTTTTGTATTTAGTACCGAAAGTATAATATCTATTATTATTTATGATTTAATAATTACGTATGTATTATCAATGTTATTCAAAACTTTTTGCTATTTAAGGCTTAAAAACCGTCAATTTAGAATACGTATACTGTATTGGTTGTTTCTGCAAAATTAGCCCCGCCCATGGCGTTTCTTTATGTTATACAAGTGCAAAAAACAAGTTGTGCGGCTAGAAACAGAACTCCTGTCACTTTCCTATAACCTGTCTCAAAACTTCCAAGTTGGCCAGAAAAATATATCAGTCGATGCGATAAGTGCGTTACGGAAATAATGACAAATTAGGTTATAGAAGTAGGCTAAGAAAAGAAAGGTAGCTCGCAAAGAAACTGAATAAAAAGAAGTTCGAAGAGCTTGCCAAAAAGGATATTGATGATAAACAAGTTACGGACGTAGCTGATCTTACCAAAGCGTTACAAGATATCTGCAAAATAACGATGCCCTCTTCAAAAATTAACGGTAAAAAACCAGTATACTGGTGGAACGAAAGCATCGCTCCGTGGAGAAGAAAGGTACTCTATACAAGAAGAGTTATCCAGCGATCAAAGAGAAAAGGAAGACCAGAAGAAATGGGTATACTTCTGAATAGGATAAAGCAGCAAAGCAAAGAGCCGAATTAGGAAGAAAGATAGCCGACAGTAAAAGGCAAAGTTGGCAAAACCAGAACTTCGGAAAAAATGGTGTTGATAGTGGACGTATTCTTCCCACAACACGATTTAGTGGAAACTACAACTCATAAAGTAAGCATCAATGACATACCCTTGTTCACCATGGAAGAACTTCACAAGGCGATCGAAAAAAAAAAATGAAAAGCGATAAAACACCGGACCCAGATGGTATTCCGACAGAAATAATCAAACAAGCTATGGAACTCACACCGAAGGTGTTAATTACAAAATACAACAGGTGCCTTAAAGAAGAAATATTTTCAGAAATTTGGAAAAAAGCCACATTGGTACTGGTCAGAAAGGGGAATAAACCACTATAGGACCCCAGCTCAGGTCTTAGAGAGGCCACTGTTGGAGAGAATCAAGATCTGTCCGGAATCAGTAAGGATTCAGGGAGGGTAAATAAAAAAAAAAGTTTGCAGAGATTGCTCAAGTTTTGCGTAGCGGTGGTCCTAGATGTAAAAAACGCTTTCAATTCAGCCAGATGGAAGTGCATCATTAAAGAGCTGATACGAAGAATGTTACCACCATATCTTCTCAATATAGTGCAAAGCTACTTAAAAGACCGACAACTAATTATACAAGAAGAACTGCTACAAGAAACAAGATCAGTGACGAGTTCTTGGACCCTTTCTATGGAACATCATATGTATGACGGGGTGTTGGGGCTGGCCCTACCAGACGATGTCGAGATGGTTGGGTTCGCTGACTATCTTAAAATAATGACTGCGGACATAAAAATCTAACAGCTGGAAGAAAAAACCAATGTTGCCCTTGAAAGAGTCGGACAATGGATGACCGACAAAGGACTCACTCTGGCCCCAGAAAAGACGGATACCGTTATACTAACCAGCAGAAAAAAGAGCCAGATTTCCCTAAGACTTGGCAACTCAACCATAACCCCCCAGAGAGACTTCAAATACCTGGGGGTCAGAATTGACCGGAAACATAGGAGGGCCCTCCACTCAAAAAAGAAAACTGCTGGTAGCGGTGGTGACTCAATACTATTGTACGCTGCCCCAATATGGGAGGAGACTCTAAGATATAAGAGCCGAAAGCACATCATCTCGAAATGCCAAAGACGATTGGCTATCCGGGTTGCCAGGACTTACCGAACAATATCAGCGCAAGCCGTTTTGGTGATTGCTGGAGTGTGCTCAATAGACCTAATGACAAGAGAAAGAAAATAGTTATATAAAACTGGAAAACACTACAAAAAAGAAGCCATCAGATACAAACTTTTACAGGAATGGCAAAGAAATTGGGAAAGCTCCAAAAGAGGCAGATGGACAAGGGAACTTATTCCCGACATGCGAAGCTGGGTAACCAGGACGCACCGAGAATTGAACTATCACCTAACGTAGGCGCTGAATGCCCATGGATGCTTTGCATCCTATACTGAAAAAAAAGGTACATAAAAAATTCATCATTTTTCAGCCGATGAACAAAATTCATCATATTGATGAAATTTGTTCATCAATATGAATGAAATATGATGAATGAAATATGATATGAATGAAATATGATGAAATTTGTTCATCAATATGATGAATTCTGTTCATCGGCTGAAAAATGATAAACTTTTCATCAATATGATGAACCATTTTTTTCAGTGTACCTCCATAAATTCACTAGGAAAGATAACGACATCTGCTTCTTCTGCGATGTGCTTGATCTGCTTGCTCACACCCTGTTCGACTGCTGGAGATGGAGTGCTAAGAGACAGCTTGCCGAGAGAACTCTAGGAACAAACTTGATCATTGGAAATATGATTGAACTGATGCTACAAAGCAACGAGAAATGGGCAATCATAAATACAATTTCGTGTACAAGTGAAGGAAAATCTTAGGAAATTTCAAGAAATCGAAGGAAAATTTAGGTAATCTTAGGAATACTAAGAACAAGCTATTTTTCTTACTTTTTCGAAAGAAAATCTTAAGGTAATCCAAGAGGAAATCTTTCAAAAATCTTTTAAAACAATTTGCCTTGCGACTTCCCCCTCGTGACTAGAGATCATATAAATTAATTTCAAAATATTTCATTATGTTCTCAGTTATTAGCTTTTTTTAAAGATTTTCTCGATAACTTTCAGATCCCAAAGAGTCTCTCAGCAATGGCTACCGAGTAACTCTTCAGCATTAGACTACGAATAAAGAGCAAACGATGCACTGGGAGGGTATTTCCCCCAGACCCCCGGTTTACCAGTAGCTACGCTGAAGTTCAATCAATATTTGAAGTGCTATTAATAAATAAATACGTTTAATCTCAGGTTCCTTCTATTTCAATTTCTGTGATTGATTAACGGTCTTCTAAAACGGCATGCAAAAATAAAATTACTTGTGCGCTCAGCAGTGGAACCGGCTTTTAGGCGCCCAAAGCTCTAAACATATTATAACAAAATATACTTGAATACAGCAAAAATATTCGAATACAGAAAAGTACTGATAGGTATAAACAATACAATTTTTATTTTAGTCTATTTAAAATTGTAATTTTCAAATAGTTTTTGTGGTGCGGGCCTCTATAGGTTGCAGCCTAAATACCTTATGCGCAAATTCGGTGCACTGTAGCATAGCATAAACCGAACAATTGCAGAGTAGAGCCAGATGATGATCTTAGAGGAAAGACCCCATGACCGTCCCATCGTCCTCCGACACTGCCAGAAAACCATCCCTGTTTGCTAATTTTGGTTTTCAAGTATTATTTTTAATGCAATCTTCCAATATTTTGATACAGATTATGTTTTCAAATTTACCTGTATGCAGTATGGTTGTATCATCTGCATATCTTATGATATAAAAACCTTCGTAAGAGCATTTTTAGGTATTTTGAAGTTTTCTTTTAATTGTAATAATTAAAAATTAATATCTTTTATTCGACTGCAATAAAATTATTTTTAAAAACAGGTATTTAACATTTTTCTTAAATTAATAACGGTGATAGTGCGATTCAAAAGGCTATCCACACATGGTGCTAATAAATAAAAAGTCTATTTAGTTTGCTCTTGGCCGATGTAGTAGAATTTATTAATCATTGCTGACAGAAAAACTATTTATTCGTCTGATTCTACGAGTTTTTCACATGTTTCGGGTTAGCCCCATTTTCAAGTGTTACATATATTACAAAAAAGGCTGCTAGCCACTTACATTCTACAATATTTAGAACCAGTCAAGTTCGCATTTAAAATTAAATACTAAAATATATTCAAATTTAAAACCGAGATTAAGTATTGAAGGATATCTCTTCACGTGCACAGTATATCTATTAGTGGTCCGCTCATTAGATTTATTTGCTCGTTGATAAGATTTTCCGGGTTGTTCTTCAGCATCTTCTTTATCTCCATGCTTTCTAGACGGTCCATTGTTGGTCCTTTGTCACAAATATGCAGTATTTGTAGATTGTGCTCACCTACATCGTGGTCTTCCTCTAGCAAGTGGTCGGCAAAATTTGATTTTCCCCTATTTTGCAGTCTCCAGTGGGCTGTGTGTTCTTTGAACCTTGTTTCGAAGTTGCGTCCAGATTGACCTATGTATTTTTTTTTCATAAGTATACATTGAATCCCCTATGTACTTATGACCTTTTAAGTGCCGACCACAGAATTCCTCTTCTTATTTCTAATATTTGCAATTCCTAGATTTTTTACACACAACGATTTTGTAAAATTCCTTTTGCGGTTTACCCCTCATATTTGCCTTGGATCTAACATAATTTAAATATTTATATAATATTTTATAATGTATAATATCTACTTAATATATTATTATAAAAGTAAAAAATTTTGCAAATATAATTCAGAAAGCTCTTCGGTCTAAAATTTGTCGACTTAAATTTTTATTTAGAAATATTAAATAATAAATATTAAAAATTAAAAAAAAAATTGTTTTCTTAACGAAAATGAAAAAAACACAAAATTTTGCATAAACCGATAGTCAATACTTTATACTAAATAAAAAATATTGTTTTTCAGAATCTGTCCAATGAAATCGGCTGCCGCCTTTGGGATGCTGATGCCCGTGTGTTGATACATCACCTATTCATCTTTTTGTTCTGAAACAAGACTCGGAAAAATATAACTTTAGATTCACTGGCACAATGTCGATCAAGTTCATTAGAGATTCAAGAAGATTTTAGTGTATTCCCACTATTATTAATATTACTTTATTAGGTTTGGTGCTTGGAATTTGGATTGCAGCTTGATTACTTGATTCGATTCATCAACTTCACGATAGCGTATCGGTTTTATTACTAAAAACTAAAACAGAAAACATGCATTTAAATCAAATCCATTACATATGATTGCTTCCCAAACTTGTCAACTTCCATTTAAATGCATTTGACTGGTTTTCAAATGGACTTCAATGACTACGCAGATACCAAAACTTCCACTTTAACGCTAGAGTTCATCAGTCATCCAATTCCACTACCAAGGGTAAAGACTACAATTTGCGTTAAAAAATGATCAAATTCAACTTAATAGCGAGATCAATGAGGATGGCATGACTTCGCAGTTGAGTCATTTACAAATGAACCAAAATACTTCGAAACGCACTTAGTCCACGAGTAGGACTCAAGTCCTACAGCCCTTTAAATCAAACAATAAATCTCTTTTTACTCTTACATATCTTAACGGAAGCGTTGCCACCCTGACCTAAAGGTTTTCAAACCTGTCCATTAAACCAAACCTTTTGGATGATTTTTTCAATATTTTATTGAATTTGTTCCAAAGTTTACCAGCTCACTAGATGAATTTCTTTAGCGAAAAAACCTCGATTTTCATTTTAGTTCATTGCACTTGTCATTTAGATCCATCTGTATGCCAAACCAGTATTGCGAATTGATATTATTTATAGATATTTAGCATTCAAATCGCAAATAAGATGTAATATTGTTAGTTATATTATTTACTATAGCTGGATACCCGGCTTCGCTCGGGATTTAGTTTCAGCTTTGTATAGTAACGCAGAGAACGACATAGTTCCAAATCTATTAAATTCTTCTCTTAGAAATGTTTTTTGTTGTTATTTTTCTTCTATTGTCAAGACAATTTCGTACGATCGCTCTCTTCTCTCGAATTTTTTTTTCACAAAAACCTAACCCGATCTTACTGAGTAAGTGAGTGTGCAAAATTTGGTTTAAATCGATCCAAGGATCTAGGTGTGTATAGCGAACAAACACACAAACAAACATTCCTCTTCATACAAGGAGTAAATATCTCGAAAATGTTATGTACACTTGATTGGAATTCCTTAGATTGGAACCTGTTTGGAAATCATTGGAATTTTTTGGAAATCGTTGGAATTCCGAGTCTTGTGTACAGAAATTTTACTGGATATTTACCCCTTGTTTTTATATAATATGTACATTGCACTGATAGATTGTAGAAGTTTCCATTTTAGACTTTCATGGCAAATCCCTTTGAAACATTTTTGTGAACGCTCACGAGCAAGAACAGGAAAACATCGGAAAGAAGAATCAGAAGTTGTTAGCTCCCTAGAAGAAGTTTGATTTGTAAAAGTAATGAGCTTGGTAGCGTAGCGTAACCAGCCCAGAGGAAAGATGCCTTGGCCTTTTAAGTGTCAGAAGAAAATGAAGGAAAGCAGTTTAAAATGGCATGTATTTTTATTTATATAATATGTATATATAGAGAGTGCATTTTACATTTGCAATACATACAATGTGTTCACTTCTTTTACTAAAATATAACAGAGACACAATGTCATCAAATGGCAGATGAGTAAAAAATTCTAAAACGAAAATAATGGTTACTTCAACAATGTGTTAGGCACGTACACTATATATTTATATTTAAATAGATTTTCTAGATGTTTTTTAAATTATTATCTTATCATTAGGGAGTGAATGTTTCGATTTTTAAATTAATATGCACATGCAAATGTTTTCATTTCAATTCGATTTTTGCTCTCGTTTAATGCACTACCTAGTCAAAATTCAGATCTATACAAATCAAACTTAAATAACAGTAAAAATTGGTCAAGTCGAGTCTAGTTTTTTGTTTAAATAAAAAAATCACGGCGTGGCTACAATATAATTCTGCGATAATAAAAAAATAATAATATAATATAAATAATAAATTATAAAAACTTGTGTAATCACTTTTAAAAATCTAGCATTACAAAAAAAAGTTTCTCTGTTACAATTTAAACTTTTTCTTGTTACATGTTAATAAGTAAACGGTGTAATTCGATTACAATGCCAAGTTCTACTCAACTACACACATATCGAACCCATTGTGTTTTTAGCTTAAATTCTTTTAAATGTTTGTTACTACCATGAACAATTACATCCAATATAGTACATAACAACTCCCCCCCCAACCCCCGATCGTTAGAAGAACTTTTTCTTAAAGAAATAAGTAAACTTGATAGGACAAATTCCAGTTTTTTTTAAGCACAAAAACATCTAACGAATAACAGCGACAGTGATAAATAAATTTTGTAGTAGGAATTTTAATATCACCAATGGTAGCAACAAACAAATATTTATAAATACAAACAGTTTGTAGTGTAATGTTCTAAAAATGGCAAATTCGTATAACCATTTTTCGATAGTAACAAAATATACATACACCCGAAAACCTCAAGGAGTAAATAATTATTAAAAAAAAAAATATATTTACACGTATTTTAAGTGATTAAGCATAAATTTACAAAAATAGGAACTAAAAATTGAGTACAGATCATTTGACATCAGACAAAATGAACCTCCTCAAGGTGTTTCGATCAATTTTTACATAACTAAGTGTATAGTAAGCAAGTACACTGTTAAAATTTAAATAAAAAAATAGGCTACACTTCGTTTTCAACTTTATGGCCAACCTGAGACTATAATAAAATCGATTCCGTCATCTATTTTAAATTTTTTTCTTATCACATTTAAATTAGATGATGGAATACATAGTTTAGTGTCATTTCAATCACTAAAATAATCAGACGTGTTCGAAATTTTTAAAAGTGGCAAACACATCCAATTATCGACATTTTAAAAATATTTTATAAAAATCCCTGATATTAAGCACAAAAATTATTTAGTTTTAATACTAATGTAGTGATAAAAACTTTAAATAAATGACAGGTTGATAGCTATGGTTCAATACAAAAGAAATCGATAATCTTGAGAATTTAGAGTACTCTTGTTATCTAGGATCGTCGTTACGTTATCACACTCCCTCACAGTAGTCAAAACTTAAAATTCAAAATAAGGGGGCACCACATATCATTTAAGGCTTTGTGCGGGTTGCGGTGCTGAAGGGCTCCCGCGATCCGAATATTAGTAAGTAGTTGAAAAAATTAAAAATACTGAAGGGCCGACTGAAAAGAAAGCAGAAAAAGTTAAAAAGCGAAGTTGCTTTGTTCGCCCTCATAAAATTATTGTTCTCTTAACAGCTTTTTAACGTCAAACTCTTGCAATAAATTATTAAATCCTTTAGTTATTACTTTCAATGAATCGGCACAAAATAAAAAAATTAGTGCTTTTGGAACCATTATAGTTAATTCGCAAGTACCCACTTCAATTATTTTATGATCCAATAGTTTTTAATAACAAAAATACTAAACCTGTTAAATTAATAAAATTTCAAGCAGAAATAAAGCGTAAAAACTACTGCAAGAATATTTAATTGGTTTAAATTTTCAAATGGCTTGAACTTAAAAATTTATTGACTGAGATTACAAGATGCAAGTTTCAATATAAAATATAAACTATTGACATTTTCATGCAGCAGGACAGCAAGAACTGAATACAGTGCAATATTTTCCGTAAATTGTACGATTCAATTACCATTTAAGAATGGAACTAACTTATGCAGTTTATTGTGTCCGAGATTAATTTTTACATTTATCATTCTTAATGCCAGAAGTGATAGATTTTATATTTCCTACAAACAAAATTTGCATGATTTTGGTTTAAAAATAATTATTGCGACTTTTCAAGAAAAATTTGTTCGGAAACAAATGGAAATTTACATATTAAATTAAAGTAGATGCTCGAGTCCAACCAGACAGATTGGCAGTAACTTTGTTAAAAAAAGTTCGATGTTCGCCCCTTCCCACATTAAAGAATTTTAACAAAACCTTAAGGGTCTTTGGACCTTTTGAATAATATACCGAGCTTTCCATGTGGTTTATTTTCAGAATCATTAAACCTTCCTTAGTGTAAATGTTGCCCATAGGAACATTGTACAAAAAGAAATTTCAAGATTTGGAGAATTCCCAAATGGCACACTTACTAGTTCACAATTTATGTGCTATCCTTTTAACAAGCTAATTTTTTTATACATTTCAAATATTTGAATGCCATTAGAATAGAATAGAAAAAGTACAGTTTTTCCCAAATAACTCGAAAACGATTCAAGATATAAAAAATCGGCTTTTTGACCTCTTCAACAGTTTTGACATTGTTCGCCGTTTTTGAGTTATTCAAGAAAAACAGAGTTTAAACACTTTATTCCTTTATTATTACTATGCCTTTATTCATAAAAAATATCAAAAAATTTTTTTTTCAAGTCGGAAGCTATCAAAATAGCCAACGAAAATATGTTGTGTATATGTAATTTATATGTAGTCGGAAGGTAATTTCAGTTATATTTCAGAATGAAATTATTAGAAGCAGTTGTTTTTCTTATAAAAACACAATTTTAAACCAAATTTTTAACAAAATGGAAAGAAATGAAAGGGCAATATTATAGTAATGTCCCGATGTCATTGTATGCCTTGAAAAGTTTACCCAACTATAACTACAACGTCGAGAACGGTATGTTGTAAATTTGCAACAGTATGCATTTAAGGGTTAATTGGATGTTCGTCTGTATGTCAGTGTGTGGTTGGGATATGAAAAGAAATAGTATCAATCGCACAGTTATAAAATGTCACGAAATTCGGCATAGATGCAGTTATAAAATGTAAAAAAAATTAATTAGAGTAGATTTAAAAGTGACCCCCCCCCCCCCCGGTGTATTACTGTGTTGTCTTTTATTAGGTTTATCCTAGCTTGATGCAAATGTAAAAATTTAATATTTTTTACCCCAGAGAAGCCGTAGTTTATATTTTCACAGCAAAAGGAGTTAATTCGCGAATCACACGTTTAAGAACGTATACGTTCGTAGCGGAGATCCTAGTTTAGTATCACCAGAACTAACATTATGTCATCGTGACGTTCGTATAGGATGAAAAAAGTTCATTGCATCAATTAAATTTTAATTGAAAGTTAAAATTTTTTATTTTCCGTCTTGCGATATCAGTACCATAACCCACACAGCTTAATGCTTACGAAATATTGATTTAGCATATACGTTGTATAAACAACATTAAACTATTAGCGAAAAAAATATTGCTAAAATTAGGTTACCGGAATTCATAAAATTCAGTAAATGTAAATTAAAAGATATTTTGTTTTTTTAAATCCATAATTAAAAGCTATTTAATATTAGTTTCTAAATGGAAAAAAATTGTTTGTTTAATCGGATAAAATTGTATTTGCGTACGTACAAACCTTTCATTCTAAATGTACAGATGTTTATGATACAAATAAAATTCAGATATATCAAATAAAAAAATACGCAAATCTTTATTTACGTTTCGTGTGGTTTATTTTCAAAATATTAATTTTTTTAGCGCGAAACTGTACAACTGAATTACTAAAAAATGGGGGATTCCCAAAACCATAATTTCCTTTCTACGCAATGTTCCTGTGAGTAAATCAAAATTTTTTTTACAGGGTAGCCCATTAATCCAAGACATGTAGAGGTAATTTTTCTGGCATTGTAAAATTTCCCACAATTACGTTGTACGCCATGAAGGCAGAACAAGGCAAACAAAACGCAATAAAAACGGTAGTGCCAATCAGGTATGTAATAAACAATTTTCAATCTCAAACTACCGAATAATCATTTTCATCTATGTAGTATCACTTGTACTACTTAATTTGCAAGTCCATTAAAGATATGAATTTTTAATTAGCATTAAAATTGTGATTGAAAATTAAACTGCATAGGTTACGGTAACTATTCCATTATGCTCCTTTTAAATGTTAGCTAAATAAGAGGCCATTGTATATTCGAACGCGCGAGTACTCATAAATTAAAAAATTACTTCACGACCAGGAAGTCGTCTTTTTGTATTTGAACCGTATCATTAAAATATATAAGGTAGATGGGTTTTAAAAATCGCCGTGACCAGGAGTACATCGGATGTACTTCCAGCTGCGGCGTAAAAAAATCGTTCTGAACGTCTTGCAAAATCACAACCATTATAACTTAAAAATTATACAGTGTGCTTCAAGAGTGGAATCTGTTTTAGTATCAAAAGTTTTGTATGCAAATGTTGAAACACACCGTACGCAGTTTAACGTAAAAATGCACAGTCATAGCAATAATGGCTCAAAAACGTTCCTCCCTAAAATGAAGAATTTATTATCGGCTATCACATCATAATTTCCAGGAAACATGTGAAGAAATGAGTAAAAATATTTTTGAGACAAAATTGTAGGATAGTGCACGTTTACGGTAGAGTAGAGAGCAAAATAAGTTAAGTACATAATAAAAGTAAACCTAGGCGAGTGTGGATGACGATGGCGATGAAGAGAAGAAGAATATCACAACTACAAACTGTCAAATTCTAAAAACACCAGCGCTACTCTAAATTATTAATATTTCGTATTATAACACGATAAAAACTAGTTATCAGTCTTGACAATTATACAAATACAATGTAAATTTAATGTTCAACACTGTTTTATTTTATAATAAATCTACCGCGAGAAACAGTCAACTGACCCCCAAAAATATATAACATTTACACGTCCAATTTCCTTTTTTTTTTTCAAAATATGGTCACTGCGTTTCACATTATTTAATGTCTCGAGTACTCAACTTACACACAAACATATTATTAAAAATCTGTACACCACATTAAAAAAATCGTTGATAAAAAAAATAATATGCCTTAATTATTATCGTTATTAATAATTAATTTATCTTTCTTTTTATATTATAAAAATTAGGATTGGTTTAGGTCGCACATTACGTCTATAAAATTTAACATACAAGAGGGGCAAGGAACACATACAAGTTCGTTTTGTTTATATATTTCATCGACTTGCAAAGAGTAACGATAAAATTGCCGCAATTATTACTAATGAAACTGCCTCAGCTTTACTCGCGCCACTACCTCCTAACGTGAGTTCTTCACTTTTAACCACTTCGTTTGGATGTTTGTTAAAAGCTTTCGACTTTTTAGTAGGTTTTGTTGTGGGTGCTTCCGTACTTGTCGTGGTTGTGGTAGTAGTCGTAGTACGAGAAGGTGAAATGGAGGACCACATGGGCCTGGAAAAACTAGTGGTGGCCCTCGTGGTGGCATCGACCGGAGGTGTCCAAACTTTGAATACGATTTTCATATTATGTGTGGTGCAGCGTCCTCCTATTCTTCTGTGCAAGTCGTCGCTTGTCGAAGTCGAAATAAAATAATAATCGTGACCGGGCAAAAATTCTAGGCCCCCCGGTTGTGGCGTAAATGGCCGAAACGTAATTGTAAAGTACATCAGTTTGTAAGGTTTGTCACAAACTGCGATTATTCGCGGATTCGGATTCGTAATCCGACACGTCTCGTATTCGTCTTTCGAGACATTGTAAATTATGAACTTCTCCATATCGTCGTCCCTTGTTCCAGGCGTATAAACTGGACATATTAAATTAACTTGATCGTATTCGAACTTTAAATTATTTCTATTAACGTCTATAACGTTATCTGTATTGTCAATGCGAAATATCGGATTTGAAGAATTCCAATGGATTGTGTAAAATTTGGCTCCCGTAGGCATCGTCGCTAACACGAAAGTGTGCAAACACAATACCAGCAATATAAGCGCATTACGCGCTGCACCATACGGTAACCAAGTCATTGCACAGGATCCTCAAAATTCTTCCTAATTTAAATGCCCTCACATGCTGCTATCTCCATTATATTGCCCTAAAAACAGAAAATCACAATTAGTACCGAACAATTTTTTTTAGGCCAAATAAAACTACCACTAATTAAGAACCAAAACTTTTCTGCATTAATTCCTAGCGACCCGAATGCATTCCCATATCTCAAGTTTTCGAAAAGTTTGCACTAATCAAGATTAAATTAAAATAAAAGAAGTTGCGCGCGGCTGAAAGATTAGAAATTTCTTAAATAATAATTTAATAAACACAAAGAGGGCACCGGAAAAAGCAAAATGAAAAAAATTAATAATATATTAAAGGCGAAGAGAGCGAATAAATCTTAATGCATGTAACGTCAAGCTTGAATTAATCGAATGCGATTTAATCGTTACTGAAAAATTATTTTAGATTACGTACCGATTACAAAATGCACAAGGAAGTGCTAAGAATTAATTAAAAATAATGATACAATAAAAAAATAACATTTAGTTTAAAATCATTTTAACGCAATACTAACTTGAAACATAACAATTTTGTCCCGAAGGTTCGATATAATTGCCAATTATAGAGTTAAAATTTTAGAGCAATTAATTTTTAAATAGGTAAAAATGCTTTTAAAATAAAAATGTTAACCGAGGCAATTTTTTGTCAAAACGGCACACGAACATGTAAAAAGGTTACGATTGGCGCGCGAGTAGATACTTATTTGTCTAGTTCCGATTTTAATTAAATATAATGAAGCATTTTCAAGTTGAAACTCTTTGAAAAAGACAAAAACGTTGTCCTTTGTATGTACATAATAATCATTAAACAGGAAGTCACAGCCCAACCACTTAGCTATAGTTTTATAAGTCAAGACGAGAGAAGAAACATCAAAGTAGTCGACGTTTCAGCTCCATTCCCAAATAAGAAAATATAATCGAGTTGGAATTTTTCAATTTTGTATTAGTTTTTCGCAAAAAACATTTTCATTTTTATAAATTTGAAAACAGCTGTCCCGATAATCTTTCGAGGAACTATTACAAGGGTTGCAAGTATCCCGAACATCTTATCGAATTTAGTGGCCAAGAAGAACGGACACTTAACAATAAATAGCAAATTCTGGAGTAGATTTTAACCAATGACCATAAGGCCAAGATATTTTTCCAGATTTTTAAATCAATTTCAAGTGCAACCAAAAAAGTAGAATTGCGCCCTCGGATGAAAATTGCGTTTTATAGTGTATTTATTTTAAGTTTCAAAATTAATTTAATCGAGGAAATAGCCAAGATACTCAAGTTTCCGACGTGGAAAGTGAAGGAGTTCTACTATTATCGTAGAATTAGTCCGATAAAAAGTTTCTCTTAAAACTTTCAACGCTCTTATATAAGAACCAGTGCCGGAGTGGCACTTCCACCTGGCGTTAGAGAACAGAGAGATATGTACATTTTTCGCCTGTTATACCTTATAATGTAATTTATAATAAATTTACGTCAAAATGTTGCCACATTTCGGTTAATAAAGTTTTCTGTAAGTATTCATTCAGGTTACACGTTTTTATAAAATGATGCGGCAAAGTATTATTTTCCGTATGATAAATAGTACAGAAAGTGATACTTTCGTTGATCTTGGCGTTAGAAATCTCTTATCAAAATTTTTTTCTGGTTTCCGACCTGACTAAGGGCCACAATACAACTTTACAAAATTATAAAAATTAATATTATTGAAGAAAAATATGAAAATGCCCACTCAAAAAATAAAACCTGACGATGGCGCTATTCTGAATATAAAAACCTAAACTACAAAACGAAGAGAAAATCGTTGAAGAAATCTGGTATACAAGTGAAAGGAACACCTAATGAGCTATTTTTGCTTTTTTAACTGTTTCGATAGAAAACCTTAAGGCTATTCGAGGGAATCTCTCAAAAATGTCCTAAAAGGACATCTAGTGTACAAAAAACCTTGTAATTCGCCACTTACCAAAAAGTAAACAGTAGTGCAACCAGGTTCTTTTAAAACTTTATTATATATATTTTTTTTAATGAAACGTATGTGGCTCATTCCGCGGTGACGGGTGTTACATTTGTAAGCATTCAAACTGTTAAAATTTCTAAATAGAACAAAAATGTCTACATTTTGTGCAATTTATTAAAATCATTACAAATTTGTATTCAATTTTAAACAAAAACACATTAGGAATTATTAATGCAAATAGATGCTATAATGGATTTAAGCTATGTGACGGTTGTTACTAGTACTCCTACAGAATATGCTACCTTGTTAACTAATCATCAAGTTCAAAAAAAAACTTTGTAACAAAATGAATTGCTAAGTAGACAGTTAAAGAAATCTTCCTACCCGATACCTCGGTATTTTGTGGTTCTATGTTGGTTCTTATGTTTTTACAAGAAAAGTTTGTGACGGGTGTTACGAGTATAAATAGATTCTGTTTAATATAAATAAAAATTTTTGGCCCAACAAAAATTTATTTAAATCAAACACAATTTTAACTTAAGAAACTAAAATTCTTGGTTAACTACAATAAAATCAGCTCCCTACCACTCCAATGGGCGAAAATATAAAAAGCGGTCATAAGTTATCATTCGATTTTAGTTCCTTTGGATGGCGCTAGTAGTTTAGCCTGCTAACAGCTGTTAGCTAAAATAAATATTTTCATATGTCTGTAATATTTACGTCTTGGACCGGTCAATGATTTTAATGGCCAAAATGGATTGGACCATGATGATATGGAAAATTATTTGACGTGCACGTGTTTTTCCGTATAAATGACATCAACTCTGCCCTTTTCACGGCTTCATAAGTGTACAGGGATTTTTATTTAATTTAGATAAACGCAAACTCATTTTAGGTTGGATCCGTAATTCGTTGTGGTTGCATCAGTCAAATCGGCCCGGAGAAAATATTAATTTAATTTAATTAATTGATTTTACGGTGAATCCGTAGTTGCACCAGCCAAAACGACCCAAAACTCTCTAAAAAAAAGCTTTCTTACTCGCTAAAAACATCCCAGAAATCAATCCACCTCGACTGGGAGGCCCGACATCTCCAGGGAAGCCCGAACTCGGCAAAATATTGTCGTATTATTTTTTCCCCTGGTTCTTTTCAGATGTAATATTATTTTGTAAAAATTATTTGGCTAATTTAAAATTATTCCAATATTAAAACTTGCAATGTAAAATAATGGGATCGCAAATCGTCTTGATAAACTGACCCAGGTGCGCCACTATCAACTTCACGTTTCGTTGCCTTGAATTGTTGAATTATTTTTATAAATTTTACCAATCCAATTAATTATATTTCTCTCAACCATCCAAATTAATTAAAATCAAATATTCAAACTTATCCAAACAATTATGTCCAATCTCCGAACAAACAAACTCCAAACAAATAAAAAAAACACATAAAAATCAAACGATTTATTCTCAAAATTACAAAACTTTAAAGGAATTTTAAATAAATTTATGAGACAAAACTACGTCTCAACCGTGTATGGCGGCCATTCTCGGCAAAAAGCTTCGCGGGCGATTACAAAATTCAAAAATCATTTATAAAATTAAACAGAATGACAGAAATAAACAAAATCTTCGGAATTACATAACAAAAATCAAAATTTGATGTTTGAAACACGACTATAAATAACGTGTGTGACGTCTATCACTAAGAGGACTAAGAGTGATAGAATATGGAATCTATAGAATAGTAGTTTCATCATTGCCCACCCTGTATTGGCCATTAACGTCATTGCCCGGACAATGATGTAAAAACCACATATGAAATTTTAAATGTCAATATTGCCCAAAATGCATGGTCATTGACGTCAATGCCCAACTGAGCTAGGCATTGACGTTATTGTCCGGCCATTGACGTTAATGGCCGAATTGTCATCATTGACCGTAACATATATATTTGCAAATTATTTCTTTTCTTCTTGGTATCGATTACCGCGGAATGGCCCATATTCAACTCCTTGATTTATATTTTTTTTCTCAACCTTTAAGAAATAATCCGAAACTATGTGAAAACTTGAAAAAAATCCGAACAAAAAATTCGCGAGAGCATATATTAATCTTCAATAGTTTAAGAAATGGTAACTATCTAAAATTACGGCTGAGTACTAAAGAATCATAATTTGCGACTTTGAAAAGATAAATATATGAAAATTTAAAGTTTTCAAAAAACTATAGCAAGTTCACCAAAAAGAATTTTTCAAGTAATGAACATATTTACGAAATTCATAAATACAATAAATTTTAATTCATTAGTTGAAATTTTATTTATTCAATAAAATTTTCATTGTATATTTGGTTATTTTTTGCAGTATTTGGTTCAGTATATCAGATCTTGTATTGAAATGTTAAGAAACTACAGATAGATCGAGGAACGAGTCACAAGACAACTTTTTGAATACTAGATTTTTTCAAAACTTTCTGAGTTTTGCTCGTGAACAAAAAAAGGCTCATCTATGTATTATTAAGATTTCTAAGAATTTCCTCAGATTTCCATTTCCTTGTATACCAGATCTCCCCAGCGATTCCCCCTCGAGACAGATAGATAGACAAACATATGTGTCAAAGATGCCTCAAACACCGCCTTTAGGTCGGGAGATTAAAAATTATATTCATCAAAATGTTTTAGTAATAATTAGTGTGCAAATGAATCACCCAGGTGGAGGCGGTCTGAAAGCTCACTATCCTGTCAATCAGAGGTAAGTTACGTAGGAACAGACAGACAATTAATCGAGTTGTGCGGCCTAAAAGCCGCACTGATTCGTCACTTTCCCGTATAACGTACGGAAAGACACGGTTCTTTCTTTATGTACATACTCGAAGTTATTTTGCTGTATGTACTCTTGTACGATTTTTCGTTATTCATTATAGAGGATCAATAACCTTGTTTACTACATAGACATATCTGATGATATGAAGGAAAGACGTGACCTTTTATTAATAATGATAAATATATCAAAATTTTTAATTATGCTATGAGGACAAGCCTCATCGGTCCCGGTAGTGAATAGATTAACGTAATTCCCTTAATTATTAACTAAAAATATTTCTAAAAAGTATTACGTTGTTCACTCTAATTTTAAGTAAAATATCGAGTCAATTTGGCCAATATAAAGAACTTGAATTTACCGATAAGTGAAACGGATGCCGGTATATTATTATGTATTTGTAATTGCAAGTGTGATAGATAAGCACTGGACTGGAAATATCGAAATCCAAAACGATTACCGACACCATCTGAAGTAAAAATTTGTCTATGAAATTGATTTCCATTGTCGATTTAAGTTTCATTGTCTTCAATTTTACTGTGGAATTCTATGGTAATTGATTTCAAACAAGAGGAACATATAAAATAAATATAATGTGGTCATATACTATGTACATAGTTAATAGTTACCAATATTGACTAGGTATATAAAATCAAAAAACTATTGTGGTAAAAAATTTGAAATAAAGATGGCACCACTATTGAAAAGTCCATATGATTTTTATTAATTAAAATTATTAACTCTTGAAAATAATATAAATTAGAATTATCAATATTCAGCTACAGGACACAAATAAAACACATTTTTTAAACGAGCTTTCGAAAAATATCTTTTTCTTTTACAAGACAATTACAAATATAATTTATAGTTACTTTGTAATTGTCATTGTTTTTCAATTCATATTAAACTTGAAAAAGAAAAAGATATTTTTCGAAAGCTCGTTTAAAAAATGTGTTTTATTTGTGTCCTGTAGCTCAATATTGATAATTCTAATTTACATATGATTTTTAGATAGAACCAACCTTCAAACTAAAACCACTGTAACTTGAGAACGAATGGTGGGAATTCAATAAAATTTGAATACATATTGTTTGAAGGTTGGTAATATCTGAAAATCATATAAATTTGTCGATAGTGGCGCCATCTATATGTCATCCTACGAACTTTTGAATGATTTGTAATGTTAAACTAAAAGGTCAAGCGACCTATCGGCAGCCCTGACCTCTATCGCGTAATATTTTAGCCACATAATTTTATGTGTAGTACAGTCACCGAGTAGTCTTAAATTTAAGAAATGTTTAAATTACAGATTTAGCTCATGGAGAAACGAGAAATGACGTCTTAACCGCTAGTTAAATTTAACTAAGTCTTAAATACTACGAAGCAATCGGGCATTAAAAGTTTATAGGTGATAAGGGCTTTCAAGCTAAGACTATCGTGCATTGCTAAGCAACACTATTACACTTTACTTATAAGTTTGTAACCTTAACCCTCCAGTACTAACAATCGGTCTCACAGACAGACGACTTCTATTTTTAACTGTAAATTTAATTTTTAATATCTTTACAGCATTAAAATTTTATAAAACAAATGAGTTTTTCCTACTAGAATTAACATTATTAGAAAGAAAAATACCTAAACATTTGATATTATTCCATTTATGGTGAAAAAAAATGTAAACAATGCGTTAAAAAAATTAAAAACTAGAATCGGTCTCATACTCCGACGTTAGTACCCGTGTTATAAAAAAATATGTTAGTACTGGAGAGTTAAATTACCAATTCAAATTCAGGTTTGTTATACTTATTACCATTGAGAGTATCAGCGGGAAATATTATTGAAACGCTAAAATAAGCTCTTGGTGTAAAGGTTAAACAAGACCGACCATACATTACACAATGTCGTTGGGACAAGACGAACAGTGCTTTTATTGCGCGGTTAATCAAATTTGACTTTGTACAAGAATAGCGAAACTTATTGAGCAAGAAATTATTTAGGCTTCTAATTGATTTTTCTTCTTGAAAATAACGAGTAAGTAAATCTACAGTTAAGATGAAAGAAGGCGACTGAAAAGTTTTTCAAAAACCCAGCGTGGAGGCGAAGGAACGAAGAAGGATTCACTCTCGAGAGGAAATTGATTTTAGTTTTTCAACTGCAAGTTTTGTTTATTAACTTTGTTTATAACTTATCTTTCTAACAAAGAAAAGTTCGAATAATTCTCGAGTACTTTGATAGGTGATATACGGTACTCGTGTACACTGTAGAGTCTAAGTCTAAGCGATAGACGATTATACCAAGTTGAACATTTTTCAACTTGAAAGTGGAGAAATAAAGCTCGCCGGGCGTTTAAAATAGGGCGGCGATTCCGTGGAATATCTGTGCGGTGATATACCCACACGAGACGAAATACGAAATAAAATAATTAAACGAGTTCGTCCTCCACAGTTATGTTAATTACGTAATAAATCAAGATTCAGAAGAATTTTGAAATTTTATATAAAGCACTAATGTGTCGAGTAAAGTAGACAAAAATATATAAAAATGTCTGCTCTTTTTCTACCAATTAACGTTTCTTGACAAGAACATAACAATAAAGTTTCTCGTGTAATAAATTTTCAACACTTTTCCAAGCAACATAATCTAAAGAGAAAATATAAAATATGATACAAATAATTTTTAAGTTGCTCACAAAAGAAAAAATTTAAAATAATGAGACATTTAGAAAAAACCTGTTCACTTGCAGTGCCGTACGTTTAAGAATGGCGTCGAGAAAGAATAGTTGAATTATACTTGGCTAGTAAATGTAAACAAAAATATTCATATATGCAATTCTTAACATTTGACTTGTATCGTATTTTCAAAGAAATATTTTTTATTCGCCTTTTTAAATGGTGAATTTCTTTTGTTTATATCGTAAACTTTCAAGAAGCTACACATTTTAAGATTTCTTATATAAAAAAAAACTAAACTACACGAGTTTTGCTTTTAACGTAAGACAGTGCTCGAAAAACCCTTGTAAAAACATAAACAGTTCCTAAACTGCGGAGTTAAATAGTAAGTGATATGTTATAGTAACGAAGTTAGTTATAAGTTTTGAAGA
The DNA here is from genome assembly GCA_949152465.1 of Cantharis flavilabris. Taxonomy (NCBI): domain Eukaryota; kingdom Metazoa; phylum Arthropoda; class Insecta; order Coleoptera; family Cantharidae; genus Cantharis; species Cantharis flavilabris. The sequence goes on from OX424435.1 coordinate 91,611,470, forward strand.
AAACCCCACACGGATAATTTTGTTCCATCATTACATTTAGAAATCTCTGAAAGTTCTAATTAGAAATCTTGCTAAAAGATATCTGAACCTGTTACCTGGAAACAGGATAACTGCGAAAATAAAAGTAGACCGAGGGAAAAATTCCTTTAGTATTGTAAAAATTCGTCTCCGATTTGATTATATTTGAGCAGTGTCAATTTGGAGAGCTTTTTCATATTTTACCCCAACCAACTCTGCACCGAGACACATCTATAAACATTAAAGGTGGGGTGAGAGGGCGAGACACACATAATATTTGATAGGGGAGTTATATTAATTTCATGGACTGCACTTATTAGTGGCACGCCACGGGCGTGAATTGCTCGCTATTTTTAAATTAGTCAGCCCAACCTCTCAAGTCCAGACTCACAAAAACACCTTGTAAGCGATAGATAATTTATAGAGTGACTTTCTCCGGCAAAAAGAAAATGGATCTTGGTAATTTAAAAGCGTTTTCCATAAGGAATGACAAAAGTATATCAATCAATCATTGTGGAAAAGTTTAGAATTTTATGATACCCCTCGTAGGTGGACGTCCGTCGAAAAAACTCGATGGTGACAATTTACCAAGTTCACTTCCGTCTCATTTTCAAAATGTTTCTATAACAAACAGAAGATATTTCCGATTGGGGTCGTTTCGTGAGGATCGAAGTTCAAGTTTTCAGAACAAAAACATTTCAGAGCATTTACGAAAAATTAATTATTTACCCATTGATCTCAATAGAAACAATTAAATATATTGCAATATAGATACAATAAATCATGTTTTAATTGAGCTTCAAATAAAATTATTGAACCATAAAATTGATAATAATTAATCACGAAAACATTTCACAATAAATTTTTATCGCTCAAAAAAAAAGAAGCGATATAATATATTGAAGAATTTAAAAAAGTTGTAATTTCATTTTTTCCAAGAAAATCAATTTTACAAATTTTGCCATCTACACTTAAAAACCGATTTAAATAATCTTACGAATCGATCAAAAGCGCTTCGGTATAAAAAGTTAATTCAAAAGGAAAAATGTTTATTACTTTAATCTATCCAATCGAATTCAATTAATTCGTCTTAATTAATTTAAAAACCACAAAAAATCGGTTATGCAATAACAATTTTTTAAATTTCGAATTAAGCAAATATCGAATTATGTCGATATATTAACACTAATAAGGTTAGATATTTCGAAAAAACGGTAATTGCATAGAGAACGTTATAATTTTTGTCAATTAAAGAAAAAAATTGAAATTTTTTGTAACAAACAAAACTTCTAAGTAAAAAGTTTACAAAATTTTGTTACCGTCATTTTGATTATTGATTAATTCCATAAATTATAACGGAAACGCTTTTTCGCTCTAAATTTTTAATGATCTCTAGATTCAAATTAAAATTATAAATTGGAAAAATTAAAGGGCAAATAAAAATAGACCCAACCGAACAAAGGTGGTAAAAGTAAACTGTTATTTGAAAATTTCGATTTTAAATAATTTTCCCACAATTTAAACTTTTGCAATTAGAATACGATTGTTTATACGTCGCGCTTAAATTTTTATTACGATGCGGAAAATATTTTACAAAAAACCAATTAGAAAAATTGGAACAAATGCACAAAACATTGCTTTGCTCTACAATCTCAAAATTGGCATATTTAAATTAGCAAGTTAATTAAAATCAATTTAAAACTCATTCCGAAAAGTTTAGAATACCTCGAATCCGGCACTGATTTCGTTCGATACCTATGTACATTGATTACAATGGTACAATTCAATCATAAATTCGAGCAAAGCAGTAAAACATTTTATTTCCCAATACAGTAAAGCATCATAATTTTTAGCTGTACATTTGCTGCCAGCTAACTACATAATTATTCCCGATGTCCTTCACCGATTTTCATAATTTTTGAATAATTATAATATATTCAAGTATCAAGTATTTGCTTTTAGCAACTGAAATAAGGTTATAAAGTAACAATTATTAGGAGTTTCCAATTTGAATGAAACCAACGCCAACGCCGAACACTCCATTTTATAACTAATTAAAAATAAATCTCGCTGCGATCACTTCATATTTTGATTATTACTGTTTTAGTAATATAGGTAGTAATTAAATATCATACATAATGACCATAGTATTATTTCGAAAGCAATATAATTATTCTGTAGAGAAAAAAATTTAAGTTAGAAGTGCTAGTTGTATTTTCGTTCGAAATTACATTAAAAAAAGTTACCGCCCCCATTTCACAAGGAAAGACTATGAATATCACCTAAACAATTCGATCGCTTGACAGGCAATTCCAAGAAAATCGATTGAAAAAAAATTATTTCAAATTCATCAAGTTGTCGATAGATCGAATCCTGCTATAAAAGCTTGTTTTTATTAAAATAAATTTAATAATTAAGACGCAAATATATTTAGAAACATTGGCATTAATTATGCAGTAAAAATACGTGTTAAGTGCACAAAAGACCAAACAGATTTACGGTATTTATTCTGTTTTTTCCCCAAAACAAAGAGTATACTGGTGGAACGCAGAGATAGCAGACCTGCGAAGAAAATGCGTGGCGACAAGAATGGTACAAAGAAGTAATAGATGTGGAGCAGACAAAAAGGCTTGTGTAGCTAAAAACAAGAACTGTGTATTGCAATATAGCTTAAAAGCTCTCTGAGCGAGAGAACATTGATTTATTGATGAAAAGGCAATATACCATCAAGAGCAAGAGATTACTAATAGCGAAGTCCCGCAGGGGTTGGAAAAACTATAACAAGAAACAATGATATAGAATGGCAATGAGAGCGGAAGAAATATCAATGGTGAATCCCATCGTTACAGTCGAAAGAGCTTTTCGTGAGTAAGAATCCCACACTATCGCTCCAAGACACCAGGGTGGTACCTATTGAGGTCTTCACCTCCTCAAAGCACTAAAAACAGAAGGTTTACGATTTTTATAAATCCACGTCTTTATTAAATGTTGGCATCGATTTCGGATGAAGGACAGAATATTGAACCTTCAAATTCGCCCAAGTCTGTCCACTCGTTCAGTAATTCGATATTTTAGCACTTATGTAAAATACTAATATTTGTGTTTTCATTTTCTTTTTTCCATAACTTAAAAAAATCAAAAAAGGGTTTCCTCACATCGGATTTCAAGAAGTTAGTAATAATAAAAATTCATAAATTTTAACCCTAGAGGAGTACATGGGGTGCGTGTGAACCCCAGACAACCGCGCTTCACATTTACCTAGGCTAAGTAACAAAAAATTATTAATTTCTTTTAACTAAGTATATTTTTTTCTTTATTTTACACACAATAGTGGATAAAAAATATTAGAGTAATTTTTTTGAGGTCTAGTTCGTTTCGACGCGACCGTTCCTACACATCATGCGTTGAAACAAATAATAAAAAAAAAAACCGAAGTTAGAAAAGGGCCACCTGTATCGATAACATTGGAAAATTTAATTATTCCTGAAGAATACAGAAGCTATACACTGCAAACGACATTAAAGAAATATTTTCACTTTACGACAGTGGACCAGTGTCAGATAGAATTTTCATTTTTGGGCGACAACGAAGTTTGGAAGAAAAATCATAAACTAACACTAACCTACATAACCTATGCATATCTTCGTGCGCATAATATCTTTTTTATGGACAATTTCGCTAAAGAAAAATATAAACTAAACCTAACCTGCATAACAGATGCATATCTGCGCGAGGATATGCGCACTTTTTCAAGTTTCAAAAATGTCGAATCGTGCCGGCCGGCGTCAAAACGTGCGCGCGAAAAGAAAGACTTCCATTTCTTTATAACTGCAATACAGGAGGGGCTAGCCATTTTTGAAACTTGTACTTCAATAAAGTCTAAAATACAGTGTACCTACTCCTCTAGGGTTAACAGATATAAAAACAAGATTTCAACGTTGAGTTAAGGCTTTCAAATTTACTTAAATCTATAAACCATGCTTATATTTTGCGTCCTCTCTTTTCCCTTATTATCGTGTACACATAGGTTAGGTTAGGTATGGGAGTACAATCCAATCCAGATTTACTCTGCCAGAAAGCATTTGGGTGGTCTTAAATTCAATCCATAAGCATGTTCTGTATTCTTATGATAGACTTTCCAGGCGGAAATAGCTCTATTAGTTTTGAAAGGCAAATAAGCTCCTTCTGTTGTCAGAGCAAGATGTTGAATGGTTTCTCGCCTATAGGAATTTACTTTTATAAAACTCTACGAATCAAGCTCCCCTTTTTAATTTGCTTTTTTTTTAATATGAATTCATAATTTATTAATTTAGTTCCACCGCATTTAGTCAATAATTTATTATATTGATATTGATAAGATTATATAAATATGTATGTTGACAGAAGATAAAGCACTGAAAGGATAGTGCAGTATATTCGATTTCAAGGTTGAAACGCAAATAATATAATTAATTTTTGCAACAAATATGTTTATCTAAATAATTTTTTTCAGTTTGCCCACACCAAATGATGCACCGACAAACTGATCAGTGATTACTTACTAATGCGGATGCAATATTGGTAAAAACGGAAATAGTTTTGAATTTATCTTTTAATAAACTATAAATAGTATAAAATAATAATAAAAGCGAAATAAATTCGCACCTTGGAATTCGCGTTTCAAAATTAAAATTCCCTTTTTAGATCGTCTCGATTATAAATAGTGGCCATTACTTCTCCATTCAGGCACATACATTAAGTATATTTAAAAAAAAAGAAGTTTTCAAGTTAATTGGGGTAGCTGCAAAAGTATCTTTTAAAATAGAATCTAAACAAGAACAGCTAAAATCTATCTAGGTATAAATAGTTGTTTTCATTAAGATTTCAAAAAAAACAAAATTTGCTGATGGAATTTTATTTCGATACCTCAAAACTACCCCTCACCTAATTTAATATACGGAATATGTTTTAGGGGCTAAAGTAAAAAATATTTATCAGATGTGATTTTTCGTCTCAAGTTATGTGCAGATTTACGAGAAGTTGCAGGTCAAATATCCTAGAACGATGGCAGAAGAGACACGAGCGAGGAGTAAACGTCACATATAATCAGCCTACCAGGTCGTAGAGATTTAGCTAAGTGATAATATTTTTGTTGTATTTTTCTAGAAAATAATATATTATCAAAATGCAGTTTTCCCAACTAAGTGGTTGAGATTTCAAAATCCGAGTCCTCTTCCTGGTGGGCTAAAGCCTGGAGGAGAGATTTCCTTCGTAGCTCTTGGCATTGTTCGTTTTACGGTGCGCAATATTTTATTATGTTACAATATTGCATTGATTAAATAATCAATCAAGTCAATTACATGTCCATCAAAAATTTAATTCGTACTGTCTCCCTTACGTTAGACTATAATTTTCCATGATAGTACTAACTTTATAGCTTCGGTAACCGACAATTTTCTGTTATACATTTCACTTAAAAATTAAAATTGCGTGTATCTAATTGACGATTTAGATTATTACTTTTTATTATTATCTATGCAATTGTTATTGGAAATTGGGAGTAAAATTCCCTATTGCTATTAGATCCTGACCAATCTCAGGATGCATAAATCCATTGAGCATCATTAAACAAAGTTAAGTGTATGACAAAACGCTTGTACCTGAGACAGTTTCCCATGTTATTATAATTTAAGGTTTAAAAATCCTATTACGTACGAGCATTTGGAAACATTAAAGCAGCTTGCATCTTGGTTAAAAATAATTCCTTATTTATGCCTTTCTAATAATATAAGGAGTATACGAAGAAGCGAACCTTTAAATTATTTCCTCTGGGATGAAACGTCAGATTCGATCCTTGAAGACTTTGTTTCTATTTTACTAATTAATTTAAACAATCTGGTTTTTTGCTCACCATCACGAGCTATTATCGGCATTAGAGTACATACTGAATCAGCCGGAATCAGATATCAGCATAAATATTAAATCTAGTTTGATGATTCCTAGAATGAATAATATAATAAAATTTCAATAGTTTAAACGAGTTTAATTGCCTTTTCTATTAGGGTTGACAATTTAGCAATGGTTTTAAAATCCGATTAATTATGCATCGTATGTGTTAGTTGTTACTCTTACCAATTGTAGACGACTGTGCATTAAATTTTCATCGCCAATTTCTAAACCTGACTACATAAATTGCTGCATGAAATCACAAACGTCGATCGAATCCACAAATTTGTAAGATGAATAATTTACACAAAAAAGACACAAAACCCACAAGAATGGATCGATATACGAATGTTGTTCATTGAAAATATATTTAAATTTTGAGTTAAAAAACCCAAGACTATTGGCAAATATTGACAGAGATAAAATGTTCAACTTTGAACTTTTTATCGTATAAAAATTGATAGAAGTATGTATTATATATAACTCGGGGAGAAGTTTTGGTATTTAAAAAATAAATAACTAAATTAATAGCAACAAAAATCAGAAGTAATATCCAGCACAGACGTTTTCCAATTTACTTGGAAATTTGATATTTTAGCGAACAAGTAAACGAATAATTCCTTCTCAAATTTCGTAGGTATTCGAAAGTTGATTTTGAATTAAGAAATCAAAAAACAAAAATTGAAAATTTCGTACACCACGGACGAGATTGACGTTGCAATAACTTAAATCTTACTGAGAAATTCAATTAAGCCACTATAATAAATATGAACTAATAAAATAAGCGGTAATAATATAAATAAAATCGAATTTGCTCTTGTAAATTGATTGGACAAAAAGCCAATCATATACTTAATCTTTAATTTCAAATCAAATATTCCAATTAGAGTTTCATTAATGCCAATAATGCGCAACTGTATTATGGTGTACTTATGCAAATTAACTATAAATAAGTATAACTATAGATTGGAAGAGAACGTACAAAATATAATAATAGTTAGGAAGACACAAACCAAACGTGAATATTAAATTTTCATCCTTTCTTTACGTGTCATATTTAAGTGACATTTATTATAATAAAAATTTTTACCTCCTCCAAGTTCAAAATATCGAACAAGCATACAATACACTTAAAATAATTACACACAAGTTTACTGCATTAATAGTAAGTATAATAAGTAAGCATAATCAACTTTTTTTTTGAATTTGGAACAAACACAAACCTAAATTAAATTATTAATGCATTATCGAGCATATTTGGTGGCTTTATAAATGAAACATCCAGGAAAAAACTTCTTTGGTGTCAAACTTTTTTGATGCGTTTAATATAAAACGTTGGAGCAATGACGTCGATGACACTTTTTAAATTTTAAAGTCATCCCCATTAATAATCGCTACTTGGCTTATTCTCCCTACACTTTTTACAGCATAAAATTTCTTTCAAATTCTTACTCTAAAGAGTGAATTTTTAATGCTCGTATTTATTTACTTTGTCCTATTGGGAATAGTCACTTTCATAACCACTTCCGATTCTTCTGCTTCTATAAACAAACTACTATATTTAAAGGATATTAACCTAAAAAGGAAGAAGATATTTTAAGAGTCCGTATTTATACATTTCGTTTGCGTTGTATATCACACCGCTTTGTTTTCGACATTTCAAATGATTGTTTAATATACAACACACTTCGTATATCATACGAACAGAATACATAATGGAATTTTTGGAAATATACATATATGTAGCTAAAATTAGAACGACAAAACACCTGATATTATCAAAAAAATATTTGATAATATTGTTCCACGGCTTCCGGCTTTAAAAAATTTCATAAGCTGTTTACCTCCTTTGAGAAGCTAAACTGAGATTAGGGAAGTTTTATTTTAAATTATAAATTGCACACTGGCAATTTGTGCCCATCAACAATAATTTCTCTTAACAACTTGACGAAAGCGCTAGAAAAAAATATGCCTTTGGGACTGTAAGCTGAAAAAGCTCAGAGAAATATTTGAGCGTACGTAGTATTTTTTTCATTAAAGAACTCGATTTAAAGCAGAACAAAATTCGTGTTACACAGAAAACTAGGCCAGGCGGCGTTACAGTCGCCACGGTGAGAATCTCCCTGTCCCAGGGGAATCACATTCATGCTTACAAATAATTATTTTTTACCTTGTTTATACGAGTTAGCGAGTTAGCTAGTTTCATAATTAAATTACCTATGTATAAATTAAAATAGTTTATCCATGATTTAAAAATTTTACGTTATCACGCTATCTACCTTTAACATTTAAGATCCATTAGGAAAAACGCCGATAACTTCTTCCTTAATTTACTCCTTGATAGCACTTTATGAGGTTATAATACCCCACAATTAAATTTTTTTTAAATGCAATACACAAATCGTATTCGTAATCTATGTTATACGTAATGGTCCTATGTAATACGTGAGTGATACGATCAGCGGTTTATCTTTTGTGAAATTTTTCAAATTGGCGAGCCCGTTGTTCAAAAACTACGAAATCGATACCCAAAGGTTCAATAATTAATTTTATAAATTCATAATCGTTAAGTTTCCTACTTTAGAATGTTCCATGTTTAATTTACGCATAAATAATTTTAAAATTCAATACTAATACAATAATTACAATTGAAATTCATTACATTTACGTACTAGTTCCAAATATATGAAAAATCAGGAAATAAGATATGGAAATAAAAATCTCATTAATCCATTCAGCGCGTCCTTAATTATCCGTCATTTTATGCCATAACGATTTCGACTAACTTGGCATTTTACTTGGAAACTTTATACGTACAGAATATATCGGCGTGTTTTTTAATATGAGCCAAACACTGGGTTAAGCAAATTTGTTAAAATTGTTTATTTGAATGCATAGCAATTCGAAACGTCTTGTTGAGATAATTAATCAGTTCTTCAAGAAATGTTGTGTACATAATATGCATCAAATTCGACAAATAGGAATGCATAATCATATACTATAAGACATTTACGGCAGTGTGTAGGCACTCCTATGTCAAATTTCAGAGCTATTGTTTATCTGGCAGTGATTGAAAAATCGATTACAAAATAAATATACCTAGCACCATCCACGAAAGTTTAACGAGTTTTATAAAATATTCTTATATGCAAGACACGATACTCAAAAATCACTCAAAATCAAAATTGGCTTTACCTTTCGGGTGGACAGAATAATCTTGAATTGTAATTTATCATAATTAAAACATATGTATTACCTATGCAAATTTGTAACTAAACTTGTTGTTTTGTTAAACAAACATTAAATCAATAACCAATTATTTTCAGATATTTTATAATACCTCCTACCATTATTTATTTTATATTACACTGAATCATTATTTGGTTTTTATACCTTGACAGCGAAATATATTAAGTATGCTATAATACTTTAGGGCGTATAAATCGTAATGCCCGCTTATTATGCCCTCTCATCGCAATTATATACACAAGTCACGGCAAACTAGGAAATTTAGCAAATTTAAATTCAAAATTTATAAATTTTCTGAAATTCAAATGCAGTGTAATACAAAACGTTGTATGCAACACGGGCATTACTCGATGTTTATGCTCTCGGGCAACTTAAAAACCTTTTAAATTGGTTGCCCTCGACATAATGCCCTTGATACATAAATAACTATTATACCTACTTATTATGGTTATTGTATACATTTATAATTTTTAAATTTTCAGTACAGGATTTTGTATACAATGATTATAATATTTCCATATAAAGACCATTATTTCGTATACCCAGTTTACGTTTCATCGAAAATATTTCTTAAACAAAAATTAACCGATATAGGATGAGTTCGCCTGTTACCGTACTATACCGCCCCGTTCTCGTACACCAATTTTTTAATACACACATAGGACGATTGCATAATATTCAAACTAGACATTTTAGTTTAATGACATTCCGGTCAAAGAAGAGTAAATAGTATGCTTTTAGAATTTTTTCCCCGAAACAAAAAAAATAAAGGTAAGATTCTCTTGTAAAATCAATTCAATCAAACTCCGAATATAATTTTAAAAGTGTAATTTTTACATACCTTTTTCTGCCCCCCCCCCCAACATATACTTTTTTTTAGTTCAAACTTCACACCATTGAGTTCTTCAATCTCGATGCCTAGACAGATACCTAGATGGTCAATTTTCAGTTTTCCATTTGATTTAATACTTTTTTCAAAATTTTGTTGCCACTTTTTCCGATTCGTTGCTCATTTAGGGCTAAAAACCACAATAATAAGGTGAGTTCGCCTGTTGGCGGCCTTCGCCCACTCTCGTACACCAAGGAAATGTAAAAATTTATATTATGTTGTAATCTCAAAACAAATATTTTAATCTCTAAGTTTTAATTATAAGTAAGCAAACTAAATATTACTCTTTGAAGAAAAGTTATTTAAAGTAAATTCAACAAAATAATTATTATTTATACATCCGTATAATTGCAATTTAAAAAAAACATAGTTTTTACCATATGAGAATTTTGCAAAGAAAGAACAGTGCTGGAGGCTATCAAGACTTGGAGCTTCCCCGCAAATACTGAATGAGGCAGTCACTACGAAATTACATCAAAATAGCAATAGATAAGGACTAATTAAGTAGCATAATAATTATTCTAATTAATCAACATTCTTTGATAAAAATTAATCACTTTTGTTTTATTATTTAACGTTCTACGTATAAAATGCGAATTATCAAATTCCATGCCACTGAGCAAGGCTTTTATTTTAACTTATTCTTCATACTTGACTAGTGAAAACATAATTTTCAAGGAACAAAATAGATTCGAACACGCAGACAGCAATCAAAAATATAGATCACAGCCTAAACGCATGACTGCGGTTTCGAGATTACCCGTCCTCGGATGCAGACTGAAAAGCAAGTGTTGAATACCAAAAACGACGGAATTTTCTGCAAATGAATCTCAAATAAAATTCATACTTCCCGGCAGTTGATTGTACAACATTTCATTAATGCAAGTAAAGTAAAAATCGACAAATGTGCTGCAATAATTTTCTAAATTAAAAAAGTAATTTCAAATAAATGTGCTTTCGGTCGACAATATTGCCACGCTGATTGTGTTAGTGAGAAATTGTTCCATATGGATTTTAACAAATCAATTTCAAATTTACAAAATTTGATGTTAGAAATTATGATTTCGGTTCATCAAATGAGATATGATGGAGAAAAGGTGTGGCTGCCAATAAGTTATAAAATGACAATCGAATGACAAAGATTGATAAATGATGGGCAGATTTCCAAACAATTTTTTTAAATTTCTCATTTCGTTAGCCCTAATTTGAAAATTGGCATTGCCCTGAATTTTTCTATTCAAATTTCAAGTTCGCTTCTGTAAATTTAAACAAGGTAAGTAGGTAATTCATGTATGGAAGCTTGAAGTAAAAAGCATTATTTAATTAAACGAGTGAATTTGAAAGTCATTGTTAAATATTATCGAGAGACTCTAAAACTGTGAAAAACAATCATCGATGATTGTTTAGACCGAAAGTATCTTAATTAAAAGGCCGCAAATCCAATAAGTAACCAAACACGCATTCCGTTACTATTTAAAAACCAAGAAATATTAGGTTTACCAATTTCGCCTTCATATATGAATAGCTGCATTGTTCTCTCCTAATTTCTAATTCTCCCTTCATTAAAAATTTTAAACAATTTAAAAAAGACAATTCCAAAATAATATATGTAATTTTAACTTTTCTCCGTGTTCCTTCCACATACAATACAATAATCGGGCCTTTGTTTTATTTAATATTCTAGTTACCGACTTTTTATCAGTTTAATTAAATTGATGACTATAACTTCGTGTTTAACCCAATTTAAAATTCGGTTTCTCATGATTCTTAAATCTTATTTATGAGAATTAAAAATTTTCGAACCTGTATTTTTCCATAATGGCAAGTAGAGTTTTCGTTTACCCCATCAATTTCATATACATAAATTTAAATTGATAAAAGCAAAATCGATAATGAGAAAAATGCGTGATTTGCAATACGTAATGATTTGAGGTTTCAAATTTTTTTATTCTTGGTAATTCCATTGAAATGATGAATTTTATTTAAATGGTTTCTTTCACTAATATAACAATTAATGCATTAGCCAATAAAGGAAATTATTCAAAAAAGCTTAAATCGATTAATTTTCTTTTATAAAATAAAAGTAATCTAGAGTAAGTGTGGTTGGTTGTGACCGCCGGTAGGTTCTAGAGCGCATGCTGGTGAACTTTTGTTCATTTAATTTAATCAAATTAGTTAAAAATGCATTTACAGACTGCTTCCTTTTAAAAAGTAGTAGGAAAAACTACAAACGCTTTAAATCCGACGATAAACATTAAAAATTCAACACAAGTTTAAACTTCAATTAAACAAATAAAAATAATTCCAGTAAGTAGTACTATAACTTCTGTTATCGGACTTTATTATGGATTACGTTATCACTGTTTACGTTTTCAAGTGTTTATTGTGGCAATATAATAAAATAAATCACTTGAATCGTAAAAATCAAATCAATTAAAATAAAACAAATTACCCGATTAATAATAAAAGTGACAATCGATATCGACCAACAGGAATCGTTAAAAATTAAATCTTGAATTTACAGTTGATTAACAAAATAAAAAATTAACAAGTTGGCAATTTAACACCTATTTCAGGTTGTCATTAAGATTATAAACCAAGCGTACGAAGTTTGGTATTAAAGGTATCGTTTCGGTAATATAAAATTACACCTACACGTCACACGATTATTATCAATTTTTGAGAGTCAAAATAAAAATAAATGAGTTGTATTATATCGGATAAATTTAAAAAATCAAATTTTCCAACAATTAGGAATGAAAAGTCCTTTTTAAAAAATTATTGAATTGCCATCTCTTCTTGGTATTAGGTATATTTTATTAGAAGCCATATACAAACATCCTATGTATGTCAAAATGTTTATTTGTAGAAAATTAAGATAAAGGACCTCCTTTAGAAAACTCGATCCGAATTACTGCTTCGAGTGGAATTGTCAATAAAAACTCAACGTTCAACTGAATGAATACGCGAATTTACGAGAACACTAGAAATAGAAAATCGATAAATTAAAAATTTAATATTGAAAAAAATTAAATGTAGCAAAAACAGAACATAAAAGAAGGAATTAGAAATTAATTAGTGGTCTGCATATAAAGCGCCCTATTTTAATTCCATATAAACCATTTCCCCATAATTGCAACCATTATGAACAAAAAATGAAAAGCCTGTCATCCCCTAATTTATTTTTTCAAATGATTTTTTAAAGAAATGCTCGTTAAATAAAATGACTTTTAATTAAAAAGAAAACCTCAGTTTTCATTTCAGATACAATTTCATTTTCCTTAATACCGAATTAGAATTTCGGTATCAATAGTTTTTGTCATTACTCCGCATTATAAGATTACATTTTCTAATGATACGGGAAAAACCGATATAGGTATACATTTGACTTCGATATTTTTATAAAAACACAAAGAAGAAAAACGTAGGAGGTAAAAGTTACAATAGGATCAACAATCTTTTTATGCTGGTAAAGATGTAAACCCTCATAATATTTTATCTGCCAGCAATATCTCTTTTAATTTAAACTTTCCTCCAACATCTAATGCTATCATATTATTTAGGTGTTTGACGAGATTAGGCACTACCGAAGAGAAACCAGCTGTCGATGGCAATCTTCAAAAGAATAAAATTACATATTAGAACTACAATAAAATTTAATTATCAATTTTAAAGCGCTTCCTGTAGAACTTAATCTTAAAAGTACAAAAACAAACAAGAAAATCTCAAAAGACCGAAAAAAACTTATGCAGGAAATACAAAAAGTAAGAAAAACGTTTCGAAAACCACTTTTTTAATGGCCGATAACAAAGCTTTTGACCTGATTGATTTTTATTTATTTTTCGATATGATTCAAGTTAACCTGCTGGAAAGTGTTCTATGTTGCAACAGAAAAATAGAATGCAAATATCTGATAGTGCCGATGAGAAAAAAGGTGGCGGTTTTATCTCCTCCGATGCACAAACAGAAAATTTGAGGAAAATATTGAGTTTACATTATAACAATATTTGTAGATAAGATAATGCATCACTTCGAGTGTTATAAAAACATACCCAAGTGCATATGCAAATAATACTTTATCTATCTCCAAAATTAAAAACGAAACGGCATTTTAGATAGGTACCTACCGACTATAAGGAAAAATCCTAATGATTATTCATTTCCATTTTAAGGATCTACAATATTCTGCGAATCGGAGTTCCGATCAACCGATATTTAACAGAAATGAAGGAAAACTTATGACGGTTTCACTAAACATTGAAACCCGACATTTCGTTAACACAGTTATGAAAAGGTAAATTAATGATATCTGACAATTACGTTACACCAGACTGAGTTGAATGAAAAACTTAGGAAAACCTAGCAGAGTGTAAAATAAATCTAGATAATTTTTACACCAATTACTGAGCCAAACACAATTATAGTGAAGACAATCAGAAGAGATAGTTAAAATACTCCAATTATGTCGACGGTCACATAAAAATCGTTTAAAAACTAACAAGATATCTACAATTATGGAATTGAAGTTCAAACAGGTAACGAGAGAATGTGGGTCTTGTAGCTTAGCCAAGGAAGAATATGTAGTTGAATTGGAGCACTGCAATAAATTCATTCGAAAAAAATATATATTGAAGCTGAACATAAATTCTTTACAGAAAAATTGAAAAAAGTTAGTAATACGATATTTCATACAAGCAAATATTCCTACAGAATTACAATACAAGCAAACATTTTGCTACATGAATTAGAATCAACTTTATGCAGATTAAATGATACAGTGATCGCTCATCAGACCGACACCCATGAAATTCAGAAAGAAATTATAAAAGAAAAATTGAAATAATACAAAAATATGATATGTGGTTCATTCGGCCGAGTTTTAACCAACAAGGAAAAAAAATTATTTTTTTTGTACTAAGTGCACTTACCGAACCGAAGAACAGTTGTATTTAAAACAGTACCTAAGTATTTGCCAGTTACATCAGTAATGACTCTGGACTATTTGGTCTATAAAGCCAAACGGATTTTTTGTTGGAACCAAACTCGTTATTAAAGTGACACGCAATCAATGATATAATATGTACATCATTGGCCATCAGATATTAATTTTACAAATTACAAAAATAAATATTTCGTTTATTTCAAGAGATTTGTGTTTCAATTAGTACGCAGCCAATGACAGCTGTCCGATTCCAAGTGTATGGAATTTTCAACAATTTTCCGTGTGCAGTTAGATAGCGATTTTAGATTGACATTTTATCGGCAATTTTAAGGATTTATGATGTAATTAGTTTTACTTGCGTGTTTTAATTTCATAATAAGGTCATCTTATAACCAAGCTCTAATTAGTCAATCCTTTTTAAATCAACAATAAAATGTGCAACCAATCGAGTTCCATACCAATCGTATTGCACATCAATCGAGTTTCATTGTATGCATTCATCAAAATGTATAGATATTTACGAGTATATAAAAACTAAATCTGTCTGTATCAACCCATACATTTTTCTTATGAATTTAAAAAATTTGGAAGCTTTAGGTTATGAAAAAAAAATGACGATTTGTCTGTTGTTTTTTAAATAACGCTTCTCCAATTGGTTCATTTTAAGTTATCAAGCTAAAAAAATTAGGAAATTACAAAAGACTACAGTCAGTGCGGCCTTTAGGCCGCACAACCAGGATAATCAACTTGCGCACCAATCGAGTTCCACACCAAACATAAATTAGGACAGAGCAGCCCGCCTAACCTTCTTGTAACAAATTAATAACAAACCATTTTCTTCGAGACTAATTTCAGTTAAGATATACCGGTTTCGAATTTAAATCATTTTCAGTATGTACCGTCAATTATAACCAAACATTATGAAATTACTCTTCAGAGTATTATATATATGTGATATTGAAGAGTCATTTAAAATTCTTGTGTGCAACACGTGGAAAAGTGATATTTCTTTGCTAGTTGCACCATTAGCTAGTACAGTCATTGTTGGTTCTAGATGCTAGCGTTATTCCACCATTTTTCTCAACATCTACACCATCTCACCCACACTCTCAAAACATTTCCTAGACATTTCTTGCGTTATCTGCATCAATCTCCCCGGTTACCAACAATTAATTTCCAAGCAGTATCCTCTTCGCAGTCTCACCAGTACTCAAAGGAAGGAATCAAGGATAGCTCGAGTAATAAATGAATTGCGTTATTACATGTCATCAGAATGTGAACTGTTCTTTGATCAAGATTTTCTTAAAACATTAGCGGTTAGACGATTGCGAATCAGAATCAAATATTTAAAATATTAAAGCTGCATTGTCAACCTCAAAATTAAAGGCTAAATTAACGTAAGAAAATTCCTGTTTATCGATCAATTTGGGTGTGCTCGACCTAAATGGGTGCAACAGTGTGTGCAGCAGTAAAACGCCATTTATAAAATTAATTTAAATTGGATTTAACTTAAAAACAAAGATCCCGTCTTTCAAGATCCGTATTTTTCTAATTAGAGCAGCTTCCGGGTTGTTTTAATGTCATCATCAGCAGCGCTTCAGTCCACTCCTGAACCATTGGCCTCTTTCTCTTGAAAGCAAGGTTGCTCAAACCGGATTGGGGAATGCCTGTGACCCTGTTTTTAATAGTTGATGGTATAGCAATCATCGACCCAGGGGGACCGTCGGCTTTACGTGCCCTTCGAAGCACGGAGACGGTCATGTGAAAGTTTTAGGCTCTCCCCGGATTCGAACCGAGTACCTTAGATTCAGCAGTTGTTCGGCTAACCTACTAAGCTAATGTCCGTCTCCATTGTGTGTGAAGTTAATAATTATTAGATCCGCCATTTTCAAGTGCAATAATATATGCCCAATAATATTTGTATTACATAAAAACACGCCATGGGCGAGGCTAAAACTTATGGAAACAGTCAATCGAGTAATCGCATTTGCTTTTCCTTTACCATTTTAACCCAACATTTTGAATGATCTATAAATTTTTTTGTATGCTATCCTCGTAAATATGACAAATAAAAAAAAACCTTTGATCAAGCTATTCATAAGAAATTGAAATAAATAAAAAATCAGTTAAGCTTTTTTACATCTGTATCACATCAGGGTATATAAGAAATCTTTTATACTGAAGCTAACCTTAACTTTCTATTGTTAACTTTTATTAACTAAATTAAAAAAGTGAAATGGTTTCGGTCGATATAATCTATCCAAAATAAAATACTTCTTTCAAAATACATATCCAAAGTTTCACACTAAGCTAGGTATCTGCATAGGACATACACATAGATCATAGAGTCTGAGATTATGATTGCGGTTTCGGGATTATCCTAAAGAAATTTGCCATTCTCAGATGCACTTGCCATAGAAACATTGCTGTTTGTATTTGTACTCCAAGCACAATAAACTGCATCTGCCAAAGTAAACCTCCTTTCTCGTACTTGAGGACTACGTCCAATAATGATTTTCTCTCCTGCGTGCGTGAAGAGCAATAAATCACTTTTATGATCTGTAAGTCAGTAATTTACAGTTATTTTGACAAGGCTTTTCCTCCCTTTTTATCAGCCCCCAACCTAAAAAGAGGAATTCTATAATTTTGGGGCATATGTTAGTCTGCCTGTGGCTTCATACATTTTCAACGGAAGGTCCAACTTTGATGGGGTTTGTTTAAATGATATAGAGCAATCTGCTTATCTTAAAAAAAATCCGCGACAGCATATATTATACCTTTATTCATTTAGACGCAGGAGGCATTGAAAGTTGAAGATTATGATTTAGAAATTAGTCTTCTTCCACTTTTAGGCTAGGATAAATCCTGTTTGCCTTGACCTCAGGCATCTGATGCAGCTTTCTGAGCTCGTCTCAGATGTGCCCGTAACACTGGATTTCTTGTTGATGAGAACAAATCATCAACCCAGGGGGACCGCCGGCTTTACGTGCCCTCCGAAGCACGGAGACGATCAGAACAAATTTTCAGAAAAATTCAGCTAACATACTAGGGTAATGACCGTCCCAAGACATTAGTAAGTTCATTTAAAAATCGATAAAATAAAATTTTGAAAAACCCCCGACATCAAATAAGGAAAAATTACTCCACTAATTTTGTTTTCTATTTATTTATTGTTTAAGTTCCGAAAAAATACCATAATCAAACAAAACGTGTGAAGCAGACTCCATTTAAAATTCATTAATGGTAAGCATCTAAAAGTCGCAAGCTCAAACTCGGCTTAAAGGTAAATCTGGAGTAGTTCAGATTCCACGTTAAACAAAGTATAATTTTTTCAAAAATAAGAATAAACTTCCTTGCATAATTCGGATAGAAAATTTGATTACATTTGGATGAGTTTGAGTCTAGACTGTCTGAATTTCCTGACAATGTGCAGGTTTACCTTGTATAAGGTTAGAAAATTGAAATTAAAAAATGAATAATTTACAAATCTCGTTTCTTGGGCAAAAAATCAATTTCGAGCTGCTGGTCATCAAAGAATTAATTGGGAAGGATTTTAAAATAATAAATTTATTTAAAACATAAAATAGAGAAAATCGAAGGGTAGGCTTTATTTTTATGCTGTTAGCTTTTGAGTAACAAGAAAATCTCAAATCGAAGTTAAGTTTGTTTTGGAAGTTTTGTCAAAGTACGATGACACTTCAGAGCTGCCGTGGGTTAAATGCACTTGAGCGTCTTCGGGGCAGTCAAAACCGTTAAGTGAAATTTTGATTTTGATCAAAAAATTAGGTAAGTGTAGTTTAATGGTCTTTTAATTTGATATTAGAGACAATGATGGTGCATTTTTACTGTCGAAAAAATGTTATCCGAGGTTTTTTTTCGTCGTCCGATGGATATTTTTTTATTGTTAGCAACTTCTGCACTAAACGTCAATAATCCTTCAAGAAAGTTCCAGTTAGCAAAAAAGTTATGTCGGTTCGTGCTATTTTTTATAGGTTTAATTTTTTATGGTTATATAATAATATTAAATGCCGGTTGCTTGTGGTCTCGTTTGCGGTCGCGAATTTGTAGTACCGATGATAGGTAGTACACACATGAAAACAAAAGCGGTGACAGTAATTAAGTCAACAAATAAAACAAATGACGGGCACGCAGATGAAATAGAGATATTGAAGAAATAGTTGAAATCGCAATTAAAAACTAACAACAAAAGAACGGCGTTTTAATTAACTTTCGAGACATTTAAACAAACACTTGTTATTATGAACGTCTCGTCATTCTAACTAACTGCCCTTATGTTGCATCCACATTCCATTTTAATACAAGAACTTTTAACGAAATAATTAAAAAAAAAAAAAGAATTAAAAAAGTGACGAACGAAATTTAAAAACTCCGATGGGGTTAATGTAGAGAGGCAGATAAAATCTTTGGAAAAGATTCTTGTAAGGAGGAAGTCGGTGCACACATTTTATCGTGGTTGTTTTTTTCGGTCTGGGGTTGCAACGTTTCAAAATTCAAGTTTTCACAATCATTTTTCGACGACCAAAATTAAAAATTAATCGGTATTTGAGTACTGCCTATGAATTATTAAAAATTTAATCATGTTTTCTTGTTTGTTTAATTGTGTCGTCCGACTAGTAGGTATTTTCCATTATGTGGCAGGAAATTTATCTAGGCGCAAATATGTATTATAGAAAATATTTGATCAAAAAAAATTACAAAAGCATTTTTTCGATTTTACTGTTAGGCAATAAATAATATAAACGTCGCACGAGTTATGCAGAAAAGTCGGACTCGACGTGAACGAACCTCCTAGCAAAATTTTTATAATTTTCTATTAACACCCCTGTGTGGGCAATTAGAAAAGCAATTAAAAGTGTAATTTTCCATTAGGTTTAGACACACCTCTGTAGGTTAAGTAAAATTATACGAGAATATTTCTAAAGCTACCTGTACCTACATCGCGGACTCCATTCGAGTATTTTCACCTTACACCAACTTTTTCTCATTTTTTTTAACAATAAAAAAACTCAATCTCCTTCGTTCCGCTTTAATTAAATAACGCGGCAGTAATAAATCAAAATTTCACGTAGAAAAATGCACAAAGGTGAGTGATAAAGAATGGACATGTTGAATTGGCTTACCTATTGTTGAAAGTACAAGATTCATAAATGAGATGGAATCATATTAGATGACCACATTTATTTTTACACTCACTTAACTGCACCATTACGCGAAACTTTATAAACGAAAACACTGCATATTTCGACGCTATGCACAAACTACACATTAAAAAACTTGAAAAACATTTTTATAACATCGAGTGATTACACCAACATTCCATTGCCATTTTGTCACTGCTAGTTCACACAACAGAGAGCGCAGCGCTGACATCTACCGCTTCGAAACAACAATCGAGTGAGCAAAAATTGACAAAAATTTCTGTTTTATCGACCGATATTTCAAAACAGCCACCCAGTGGTGTGCAAACTCAACGGCAAGTCGACAATTAATAAAATTAAACAATTCCTTTTATTTCATAACTTTTATTAGCCAAAAAACAATATTATGTACAATAAAAGTTACTGGTTCTTAAAATTAAACGCACTAAGAACATATTAATTTCCTTACAAATATCAAAGTATAAAAATTATTCAAAAATAAACTTAAAATACGATTTTGCAGACGGAAACGAACATTTCCCGTAACAAAAAATAAATTCATTAAAACAATTATGTAACTTCAAAAATCTTAAAGAAGTCCTTCCTTCTTCAATGCTTCATACACCTTCGGAATGGTAATGTAATAGGTCTCATCTACTTTTTCTTTAAGATCGATATCATACGTCTCGCTCTCTATAATATGGGTTTTCAGTTTCGATAGCATTGGCTCTTGTATTTTAGATAAATCATCTTTGACAATATCTGAAAAATACAAAGTCAAAAAAAAAAGAAGACAAGTTTTTTAAAAATCTTACCTTTAAGAACACACGTTACACTAACAGCTGAATAACTAGCTAACTTTTCGCTAATTCTTCTTACATTCTCATAACTGACATCACTTGCATTGCCATAATCAATAAAAAAGACTTCAACTTTTCCATTTTCGAATCCCATTACGGCGCCACGATACCAAGAGTCTTCGTAATTAGCTACACATAACTCCAACAAATCAGGTCGATATGGTTCTTTATCCTTTGCAACATGAGTATCAATTAACTCTGTTATCTCCAACAAATTATCAGATGTAGCATCAGTATGCGGACAAAACACAGCTACACCATCATCTAGTTCCCCAGTGTACATGCAAATAACTTGATTCAAACCAGTTTTCAACTCAGTTTGTGGCAAATTTTTCATATAATATTTCTTTTCTTCAGTACTTGAGCTGCTACTTGGTTGAAGTGAAACACTGGGTGTTACAATTGTTTTCACAACGGGAGGTGCTGGTGGTTTCTCCAAATCAATCAGCTTTTTACTTAAACTGGTTTTATCGGAAAATAATAAGTCAAATACTTGGGGATTGTCTGTACCAATCTAAAATGTAAAGAAAAACAAGTTAGTTTGCAATATTAAGAGGCTCCAGTTACTAAAAG
Organism: Cantharis flavilabris; assembly: GCA_949152465.1. Classification (NCBI taxonomy): domain Eukaryota; kingdom Metazoa; phylum Arthropoda; class Insecta; order Coleoptera; family Cantharidae; genus Cantharis; species Cantharis flavilabris. The sequence goes on from OX424435.1 coordinate 91,633,085, forward strand.
TGAAAAACATGCGCTGGAGCTGCCAACTTGGAAGTTTTGCAATAGAACTTCGATCAACAAAAAATCCAGGGTTACGAGCACACTGACAGGGTTGCCACTGAATAAATTCTCTGGCTTTCACAGGTTTTCCTTGACATTTTGATAAATCAAAATCGGAAGATAAAAAGGTAAAAATAATTTTAACTTAAAAATTTTAAAACAAATTTATTTTAAACTTAAAAAAAAAAGTTTAAATTAATTTGTTTTCTCTGACTGAAAAATAATTTTCTTGACTTCGCCCTGACAAAATTAAGGAAATGTTAAATTTCCCGACTTTTCCAGAAGAGTGAGAACCCTGTCTGAGAAGAGCCCAGCAAGCTACCTCAGATGTAAAACAATTAATATGATCACAGACTAATAGTGACTTCAGCTCCTCTTCGATAGAAGACAGCCCGAGATCAAGGCAAACAGGAGCTTATCCTAGCCTAAAAAAAGTAGAACAACTTCTAAATTCAAATACAATATTTGACTTGACTGGTAACTGAAAGTAGGCCTTTCACAACAAACTTTCCAGATTTTAATTACGAATTTAAGAATTTAATTTTAAAAAGAATTTAAAGAATTTAAGAAATAATAATTATTATTATGACAAGTCAAAATATGTTTTTAGGGGAGGAAGGGGGGAATTCAAATATAAAATCAGTTATAAATTTTTGAAACAAATTTCTATACTCAGACATCAATCATCAGCCGTTCGCTGAATATATTAAAAATTGAAATAAAAAAAATTTGAATAATATTGTTTTTAGTTTAAATTTAAGAATACAAATTTTTTTAACTAATTTTAGGAATTTAAGATAAATTTTAGAACAAGTGGAAGGCCCGTGAAATTTAATTCTAGATCGGAGAGTTAATATAAATTATAGGTACTAGATTTGCATGCATGGTTATGGCTAACCAGTAATTACACTAAATTTTTACTTTGCCTTGTTATAATTTTTATAATTAATTGTGATTTTCAAACTTTCGAAAGATTTTCCTTGGCCCAAAGTCTTAATTTCACAATTTGTTAAAATTTACAATATTTAGAATTGCCTGACTTTTCCAGGAATTCCAGACAAATGGGAACCCTAATTACAATGGGTACATTTATAGCAAGAGACTACGGGGGCGTCCATTAATTACGTGAGGTGATTTTGGCGATTTTTAGACCCCCCCGCCACCCTTTGTGAGATGTGAGATTTGGCTCGACCCCCCCCCCTCTTAACCTCAAGTGAGATTTTTTAAAATGCGTATTTTTAAAGTAAATAAGTTAATCTGTGATTGATTGCGTTGGATTTATTAAAAAGCATAATTTGCTGAATTATTTTTATTTAAGAATAGTTAACATAAAAAAATTACGTGATATTTGCCGAGACCCCCCCTCACCCCCACGTGAGATTCGGCTCGACCCCCCCCCCCTAAATGCCTCACGTAATTAATGGACGCCCCCTAAGCGATGACCTGACCTATCTGTTCACCCTTTTACAACTGTTACCCACGTCGGTTTAGTCAACAAACAGGTAGAATAATGCAGTCTATTGTATGAATACAAAACAAAATTACCTACTTAACACTACCTGAGGTATAACAGTTTACATCGTTCGGATGGGTCGCTAATCTTAGGTCAGTCCAAAGAAATTGTCGACCTCACCCGACCTAAAAATTTGGTCAGTTAGGTCGGGTAGCAAGCAGGGTTCTCTCTGAATTTTCCACATCAAATTCCTTTCCAGGTTTTCCCCAACAAAGAATAAACAGTTTTCCTGACATTTCAATAAATTGGAAGATAAAAAGAATCTTAATTATAAAATTTAAAAACAAATTTATATTTTAAAATTAAAACAAATTTTTAAATAAAATTGTTTTCCTTGACTGAATATTTAATTTCCCTGACTGGCACTAAAAATGAGAAATTCCCTTACTTTTCCTTGACAAAATTAAGGAAATCATAAATTCCCCAACTTTTCCAGATTTCCTCAAACATTGTGGGACAAAATAGAAAAACAATGTCGGATAAGTTTTACTGCAAAATCGATTTTTATATGACAAAAATGTCTCGAAAAAGTACAATTTATGTTGTTAACAGAGGAGTGCCCGTGTTTTTTTGTGAGTCACTGTATATTTACATTAGGAGCTGGTACGGAAGGGCGATGAGGGGCTATCTTCTCAGAACAAAATATTAAATTTTAAATTAATTATTGTAATGCCAACATGCACAATATTTTTTTAAAAATGGATAGAATAAATTAATACCCCCTGTAATACCCCCAATTACAGCAAACCTGCAACCTCCAAATTTCTACAGTAACCATCAACTTGATGAAAAAATAAGTAAATAATACGTACCACAGTCAACTTCTTTCTGAGAAGACAACACTCTTCCAAGAATGTTAATTGTTTGGGGGTGAATACATTGTTACCAAATTCTTGCAATGTGATCTTACTGTAAGTGTTGGACATGTTGGCTAATGCTTCATTAACAGTTTTGAACGCAGAAATTGGAACTCGATCCAAATCTCCATAATCTGCATATCTGACATTGGCAAACTGTCCATCCACGGAAATAACTTCCGCACGATACAAACCACCGTCAGCATCATTGGTATATGGACACAAAACCAATTGATTGACTACAGGCGTTTCAGTCAGAGCTTCGGCTAAAAATAATAATTACAAAAACAAATTGAAACATTTGAATTAAATTAAGTACCTTGATGCTGCTCAATGGCTAGTGCTACTTGCTTTAATAATGTGTCACATTGTCTAGTGCGCACAATCAAAGAACCATTCACTTCCGAAGCAATTATGACCATATCACCTGAATTCAAGTGATTTTTTGCTTCTGCAACTTTGAATACTACTTGTAACGGTTTAATATTTTCAGTCAATTTTGGCATTGGAACGCCCAAAGGATTCCAAAGTTTTGCCTGTACTTTGTACTTTTTCTTAGTTTCTTCCATTTCCAAAGTTAAGTTACCAGGAGATGTAATTTCTAAGTTCATATTTCCGTTCTAAAACAATAAAATGAAATTTAAAATAAGGTAAAATTAAGAAATAAGAATAACTCACTTTTTTTATTTCCTTTAGGTCTTCTGCACTTCCAGTGATATGGCAAGCAAATTCTGGAATTTCAATAAACTTCTTGGGGAGAGATCGGATATTGGTAGATGTAACCTGTATGCCATAATCAATCAAGCTGCATGTGTAATTGTTGTTCACAATGTTATTAACAATTCCACGAACGTAAGTGTCTTCTTTATCGTGGAACACTGCTATCATATCACCCAAAGCTGGTGCAAAGTTAAGATTAATTTGACATTCTTCGGCAATCTCACATAATAAACTAAATTCACTCGTACAGCACAAGGGTACTACATATGCTACGATAGTGGTATCATCAACAGTCGAAAGATACTCGAGCATTCCTCCTTGTGATACAATATCAACTGTACACTTTCTAGTGAATGTGTTTACTTTTTCTTTTGGCTCATTGGTGGTAACGGGAGATGGAACCGGTGTTGAAGAAACTATTGATGAACTGTTTCCAAAGTCAGAATTTGAAACTCTTTTTTGCTGATTGTTTTGCATTTTTTCAGAAGGCGGAACAGGTGAAAGTGGCAAAGAATTTTGTGGTTTCGATGGTAGTTTATCTGACATCGGTTCTGGTTTAGAATGCAAAGAATTCAAACGAGGTTGTTGTTTCTAAAAAAATAAAATTTATTTAATTGGAAAATCTCTTAAAACAGATTGGCAGGTTGTCGTGAAGCAATAAATGAAGAGACATCTAGTAGTCTCAGTAAAATGATATAATTCAACTGCATAAAAAAATTACAATAACCAAGCTCTTACCATATTTGAATGATCTCGTATGGGTTGTAAAGGTTTACGTAAAGAAGTGTGAGAGTTGGAAGGAGATACCACATCTTCATGTGAACTTTTCCGATACGAATTAGAGTTATTTGGATAATCTGCTTTGGGTTGGAAAGATTTACGTTCATCATTCCTCGTAAAAGAAGTACGTGAATTGGAAGAAGATCCACCATCCTCATGTAAACTTTTTCGATAAGAACTTGTGTTATTTCTTTCCGTATTAGGAGATCTATAATTATTCGAACGTTGGTACTGATTTTGGTTTGAATCCTCTCTATTATTACAGTTCGTTCTATTTCCGTTGCGTTCAACATTATTAGAAACTTTTGCGGTTGGTTCAACTTTAGTAGATATAGTAAAATTTCCATTGTTATTGTAACTGACTGTACGATTTGAATTTTGACCAAGTCTAAAGTGTTCCTTTTGCTCTTGAATAATATCGTCAACAAAACCTTTACGTATTTCCATGATGGTGCGACTTAAATATTTACTAGCTTTCACTCTTAAGTACATTTCAAACTGGTTTATCTGCATGCTAAAACAGTTTTTTAAGTCTTAGTCAAAAAAGATATAAAAATTTAAATTAACTTACTCGGTCATATTACTTAAATAACCCCCAGGTTTAGGAAGAGATCCTGCTTCAAACAATTCAAAGCCAGATTTCTTCAGTTCAGTTAATGAGACAAAAATATCTCCGTAGTCGTCCTCGGCGACGCTGACAAGACGTCCATTTATATCAACGTACTTGCCAATATGAGTTATTCCAACTAAGGATGGCTCCAAGTAACGTCGATTCATCTTGATGCCTAAACAAAAATTGACTCAAAATAATATTCAATGCGAGAAAATATTTAAAAATCAAGATTGAAGAAAATTATCACGTGATTGTTAAAATTATAAAAATGCATACTTTAACTTTCTGTAACAGTACACCTCGCAACGATTTTAGTGGGAAAGTTTATCGAACAAATTTTTAGGTTACGTTAAACAATACTAAACATTCGTGAAAGTTGATTTACAAATTATATTTATTATTATTATTCAAGTTACAAACTTACCTAGTAAATAGTTGCCTCAATACAAAAGAAATGATTGGTAAGACTTGTCTGTGATTTGCAACGACAAATCGAAAGTTTTCAAAATATTTATGGTCAATCACAGTACGAAAAATAATAAGCATATGCCGAAGATGGCGCATCGCATGATAGACGAAGAAATGCAAGCTTGCCAAAGTAGATATGTTGAAGTTTAATACAGGGTGGCGCAAAAGGATTTTTGATTTAAAATGAGAATTCCATGAACGGTAAAAGAAAAAGGGGGAAAATTAATTTAACGTTTAGTCGTTTGGAGAGATTTAAAAATTTTAATTACAATTTTTTTATGCCCAAAATAACCATGAATAATTATTGTAATTAAATAAATTAATAAACATTTCGGTTCAGGACTGGTAGGTAGGTTTTAATTATTATTACTATTATTATAATAACATTAATTTTTTAAAATTTTTTTAATAATAAATAATTTTTTTAATTTTACCCCCTCCCTGAAAAACGTTCTATGGATGCTCATGGATAGCAATCACCCCGAGAAAATAAATTTTATATTTTCCACTTCAAAAAATCAAAAAAAAAGTCTAATTGGTAAGTGAATTTATTTTAAATATAATAAAATATAATGCTCTTAATTTTTATTGGTGGGGGCGGGGGGCGCTTTAGCTGTACTAATTCCACAAATGTCGTGTATATTATTCAAGAAATAAACAATAATTAAAATAAATAATATATAAGAGGTATTCCTTAAGTATTACAGTCAATGAATATTAACTTCAGAAATTTATTGTAAAATAATTTATAAATTATTTAATATACATATTTAAATTTTTAAACAAAAACAATTTTTATCAATTTAGTAATAATCAAACGGTTTTTGCTTTAATTTCGGTAAATTAAAACGATTTGTAAGAATGGGCATGGGGGGGGGGGGCTCGTGGGGGGCAGAATTAAAGTATTGTTAATTGTTAGAACTTTAAACTTATTGAAATTACATGTTTTAATTTTGCATTGTGTCTAAAAATTTAAAGATGCACTGAATTTGACTTAAAAAATGTTAAAAAATTATTACAAAAATTAAATCTCTAAAGGGGTGGGCTTTAAGGGATGCACTAAAAATAAATAATTCTGAAATCTAAAAATTTGAAAATTGACTTAATTTGAATTTAAAATATGTTTATTAAAATTAAGAATATCATCCCCAAATGTTTAGAGCAATTTATTTTTAATTCACTCGCTAACCCCTTTCCTTAAGGTTTTAATTTTTTTACTATTTCTCCAAAATGCATTATCTAAAATTAAGGGGCCTTACCAGTTTGAAACTTTAAAAAAATCAATTTATTTTTTTGTGCATTTTTTGACAGTTTATACTTTCAAGAATATCCTGTAAAAATTTCAAGGCCGTATATTTAATACTCCCCGAATGACAGTCTTTTAAAAAGCAACCGCTCGGAGGTATAAAATGCCCCATCTGCCTGGAGGCGGATCACCGATACTTTTACAACACTAAACATTATTTTAGTAATATTAACAATAAAAGATAGTTACTAGAGCGATGCAAGAAAGGAAACGCGAAAAATATCAATAAAAGTTATAACGGCTTGCTCTGCCACCTTCATAATGGATTGAAAACGATCGAGCTCGCTAATTTCCTTGCAGTCTCAATATTTAACGATGGTTTTCATGCTATTCTAAAACTGCTGTAAGTAATGGACGTCATCATCAGTCCTATTGCAAAAGAATACGCCATAGAGAGCGATAACAGCCGAATGCCGAATCAACCAGGCGGAGTTACTTCATGAAGCATCCTCAAAAGAGGGACGAACAGCTCGGAGAAAAGCTTCAGCCTCTCAGCAGACATTATTTGATGAAGAGGAGAGTCCATTGTATGGGCCAGGTATAGCTGATCAGCAGTTTTTATGGTTAATATCATTTTATCTTGCAAAAATCGATAGTTAAATCTTTAAACGCGTATTTCCCGAAATGACATTTTTCAAATTTGCTGCCATTGTAACTCAAAGAGCAATTATCCGATTGACTTGAAATTTGAACTGAGTCCTCTTGAATAGATTTACTCTACAATGACGAAGGATAATTTTGATTGGATGAAAATTGATGATTTGGTATTGAAAAAAGACCATTTTATAGGCAAAAAACAGACTTTTTTTTTCATAACTACGCCATTTTGATATTTTTCGAAAATCCTATGTCATTATACAGGATATACCTTCCAGTTTAACGACATTTTTTCCTTTTTCGGTTTCAGCTACTCAATCGGCCGGAATCATGGCAGCAGTTGAAGAACTTTTTTTTTTGGCGCTTCCGAAGGCAGCGCATAAGTCGCTTGGATTTCAATATTTTTTTATAAAAAAATTTTGTGATATAGGTCAAATATAGCCAAATATATCATTAATTTTTCGAAACATTTAATTAAGTACTTTACTTTCAAAAAATTCCCGAAAATCACTCAAATTTTCAGCGTTCATACTGGTATGGCCCCTTGAGCGCATACCTAAGTTTTTAGATTTTTAGTCTGTAGTTTGCTTTTGTTTCACTTCCTAGAACCACCAAGGGGGTGGGCCCTGTAAGGAATTATTTGTTTCACTTGTTTTTATATTATTCTGTGCAAACAAATTAAAAATAAATAGAAAATAAAAAATTTTAAATTTAAAAAATAAAAGCAAAAATTGAAAATTTTGAAATTAAGGTTCAAAGATGAAAAATGGAAGAAAAAGTAAAATAAAAATTTTTACACTTTTTCAAGCAGTAATTTATAAAACGTGAACTGATTTTCAGATATCGTCAATTGTAATTCAGATTTGTCAACTGATATCAAGTGAAACTATTCGGAAGCAGCAGTTTTTAATTTATTAACTGTCAAGATTTTTTTTTGAAAACCTCCCACAAGTTCGTATACAAAAATGAGCTTCTTTTTAGTTTTCCACCTCTTTTTTGAAAGCTAAAGCTATTGATTTATAACAAAAGTGATTTCTGAAAACTGATGGTTTTTTCAACTTTTCCAAAGATTTTGTCATTGACTTATGCTTTTGTCATTTGCCGAAGATATTAGAGAGGGGGGTTCCCCGTTCTATTCCCTCCCATGGAGACATCCCTGACTGATATTCAGAAGTCGTAAACTGTAATTCAGATCTGTTTTCCAATTTTTAAAATCATAATTAAAAATTAATAAAATCATAAGAATTTTATCAAATATTACAAATTATTTATAATTATTAATTAATTAACATAAAATTAATAAGCAAAACAATCTGCTGCAAAGAAACAGGGATTATAAGTAAAAATTGGTTGAAGAAAATTTTACAATAATAAATCAAACTTTTTGGAGGTATGTCTGGTGGGCTCTAGTGATAAAAATAAGATTTTGGCAAAGAAATCTTTGCCAGGGCTACCACAAAAAAAAAATTAAAAAAATTAAAATGTCATCGTATCTCCGGAAATGTTTAACCGATTGAGATACAATTTTGTGTGCTGATATGGCTGTTTAAATACAAGTATCGGTGAGGAAACAATTGAGCCAAACAATTGAGATAGAAATCTTCATTTTCTATCTATAAGGATACTGATTGCACTTAAGTGTGCAAAATTCCTTAGCCATAAGTCTTGACGTAATATGTATCTACAGGTTTCGTTATTTGAATTGGAGATTCTATCCAAAACTTCACTCTACAGTTTAATAAAAATAATTGTTTTGCCAAAAATAAAATATGCAACACTGACATTGAATTACATATTTCTTCTTCACAAATGAAAGGTAGTATTGCAAATTCTTGTTCTAATTTCAACTTCTCTTGTTTTCTACTTGTTAAGTGTCATTGTATAAGCGATGGGAATAATTCAACGGTATTTGTGCCAAGTATAACATCATATTGATTGCAATTAGCTAAGTAGTGATATTATTGGATATTGTCCAATCAAGTGGATCAGACTCGAGGCGTCAATCTTTTGTTACATGTGAAGCATTTAGATCTGAAAATGTTAAGGGCAAATGGCTTGTGATATATGTCATTTAATTATAGATGTTTTCAATCAATCCTTTAATGACTTGGAAAATTGATCCACATTCTAAATTTGTTAACAAACAATTTAAGAGTGTGCTTTAAAAATGGATAATTTGGATTTTATGTATTTTTGCACAAAAACACTTTTATTACTCCGAAGAAAACCATTTCAATACAGGGTCTAGCAGAAATTCTATTTTTTCTCATGATTAGGGCAGTAAAAATGTTTGAGTGGAATTCGATTGTGCACTGCCTCAGATCTTGTGCTTGATGAGTGTCATAAGAATAGAATATGATTGTTCGGATCCCCAAAAATAAATTGAAAAAATTCATTTCAAGTTACAGGTATAGCATTAGATTCAATTTTTGTATCATTAGTGTGTGAAGACCACGACACAAATATCTTGCTCATCGGTCTGGATATCGATCTGTTTGTCACGACGCTTTATTCAGACCATGTCGTTCAAACTTGTTCTAACCCCATTTATTGAATTAAATTTTTGGAATTTTTAAATGAATGTAAAATATTAAAAGAAAATAAAGATTATTACTTAAAATTAAATGAAATTATAATAAAATATAAATAAAGCGTAATTAAGTTTAGCCCAGTTTTATCGATATTTATGGACAAGGAACCCACTCTCCCGTTAGATACAAGTAATGGGAGATGATCCAATCAAATCGATTTTGGCAGGTAAATAATTTGCTATCATTTAGTCGTGGTATTGCAGCACTTTGACTTTCGAGCCGTTACAAAGAGTGAGCGTATTTTTGATTATTTAGAGCGATAGTGGTAGTGCATAATTACAACCACCACCATTCCACGATAGTCCAAAATCATTTTAGTTTGTCTACGAGCGACTAACGCTCTTGTGCTCGCACAAATCCCAGATGCCTAAGAAGAAGGAAAAACGCACCAAGAAAGCTTCAAGAGCTAGTACAAAGGATTTAAAACCAGTGCTAGAGTTTCCTGAAATCGATTTAAACAAACCATTAAAAAATCGTTTTGATCCAAACGATCCGGTGTTATTCGACTTGACGCTTCCAACTTTTGAAAAAGATTTACTCGAACAAGAACGCGAACGGGTCGACAAATTGAGCGAGAAAAAATCGAAAGAAGAATTGGTAATCGACAGGCGCAAAAGAGAAATCAAAGCCAAAGTTAAAGAAATTTTGAAAATACCGCCACCCCCGAAGTACCAACCTCTGGAACCGGTAAGAAAAAGTGACAAATTGAAGGAATTCGAAAAACAAATCAGAAAAGGTAAATTTTTCGACAACAATTACAAAAAATATTTAAACAAGTTTGTACCAATCGAGAATACTAATTGGAGGGAACCCTATGATTATAGAAATACCTTCGATTCGGTGGGACTCGAACGACACCGAATTTGGAAATCTGTTTATTAATCATCCATCACAACAGCAGTGTGTCTTCGATCACTATCGAACGACACAATTCGAACTGCATCCGAACGAGATATATCGTTTATAATTAATTTTTTTTTTTTGGTTTACTTTAATTATTCGTGTTGAATTTTGCCCTCAATTTTATTCAACCTACTTTATATTATTTTAAAATTCCCGGAGTGCTTAATTATTTTTAAATTAATACATCGAATTTAAACCGAAACAACCTTCGATATTTAATTGGAATTCAACCAGAACCAAGTGAAATTATTTTGGATATTTTCTCAAGATGACAATCAACGTGAAGATATCGCTCTGCAAAATCACCAAGGCCAGCAAGTTATTTCAAAGAAATTATTACTTACCTTTACTGAAACCACTGTCGCCCAAAGATGCCCTACGAAGAAAAATTATTACCGGTCAAAATGTTTTGGGTTCAAGATACGAACATTACATACCAACGCTAGAATCATACGAAGAGAGAGTTGCAAGACGAAGAAAACGGGTTAAAGGAAAACCGATAATCAAGAAACGTGTTCGAGTAAGTGAACGGTACAGATACATGGCTCCATTTTTTGACGAAGGTATGGAAAATCACAATCTTTTAAGAAACGTTATCAGCAGAAAGCCCAAAGGAAGAGGACAACAATATTGCTATGAAGTATTTGACAAAGGTTGCGTTCTTGTTTTACCTTTCGCATTTGAACGGGCAATTCGAGATAGAGATATTATCGATGTGGTTATGGCTCAACGAAGCGAAAAAATTGTAATTAAGTTAAATACGGGCGTAAAAATCTCAATGCCTATCGCTAAATTTGAAGGAAACTGTCCGTTGTACAGAGGTTCGGGATGGACCAAGGAAGCAATCGAAGAAGAACATCACCACGGTAAAGAAACCTTTCTACTTGCAAAGTTATTCGAAGCTAAAGAACAAGGCGTGGAAGAATGGGAACTAGAAATGATGCGTTTGGCCAACAAACGAAAAAAGAAACTTAAAGGAGAAGACACTCAAGATTGGAAAGAAATGTTGTCGGGCTGTTTAGAAAATATGGATTGGGATAAGTTTGAAGAAGACACCAAGCTAATTATCGAAGAGAAGGACGAAATTGTCGAAGAAGAAGATATTCCCATGGCGGTCGATGATATGGAGAAAACTAAAAACGTGAACAACAAGTTGAGAGATGGCGGCGAAGAGATTTTATGTCAATTGCCAACAATGAAAGAGGTGCCGGAGGTAATAAAAAGTTTGGGCACAGGAGAAATGTGTGAATTGCAAAATGTGAGTGGTATAAGAGTAAATTTGCAAAGTGGACAGAAACGTTTCGTGGCTGGTCAGATGGTTCAAGGAGACGAGAACGAGGTGTTCGTACCCGGACAAACCGTAACCAATGAAAACGGCGATACCGAATACACACCAGGTATCACCGTAAATTTGGATAACGAACCAACTTTAATTCCTGGTTTGGTAATGGGAGAGGAAGAAACTGCGCCCATGTTTCTGCCCGGTGATTCCACCATCACCCAAGAAGGACAGTTACAATTTGAAGCAACGGAAGAAGATTTGCCTCCTAAGCAGCGTAGTCCCACCCCGGAAGAGTCTTCTTCTTCTTCCCGTTCTTCGTCGCCTTCACCTCAACCGGAACCGAAACCTAAAGTGAGAAAAGCTCAACAGCCTGTAGTAATAAGACGGCGAGTAATTGAAGACGAACCCGTAAAGAAAGAACGAGTCAAGAAGAAGAAAGTCGCACCCGTAGAAGTTCCGTTAAAAGAAAAATCCCCACCAAAAGTAACATTAAGAGAAGCGTTACCACCACTCGAAGATAATTGGGAAGCTCTAGAAGAAAGGCGAAGGAAGGAATTAGAGGAAGAAAAGAAGCGCAAAAAAGCGCATGCCGAGGAGCGCGTGTTGGACGAAGAGAGAAAAGTCGATCAACTTCGATTGAAGATTAGACAAAAATATAGAAATATGAAATTCGAGAAGCCTGCGCCGTATCAGCCGACCGAACCGATCAAGAAAAGCAGTAAGTTGAAGGAACTGGAAGAGAGCATAGAGAAGGGAACGTTTTTCGAAGACGAAAAGACAAAGAAAATTCGAGAAAATGCAAGAAACTTGACTAAATTTTCGAGATACCACAACAGTGTCAGTGATTACGTAGGTTTGGGCTTCGGAAAGTATAATCTTCAGGAATTGCCTCCGTTGTCTCTCGGCGTCAGTCGACAGCTTCGAATACTAGTTCACTAAGAAAAGCATCGAGACGTCGACTCGTCAGTGCCAAAACATCGTCGGGAAGTTTCATATCTATTGATAGCGAGTCGTTTATACAATTTCGATTTGTTTTTACATGCATAAATAAAAATTAGCTGAAAATCAGTAAATTAAGTTTTTTAGATTGTAAAAATTAGAAGAAAATCTTGTATGTTGTGGGTTGTAAAAATTGTTAATCTTGTATTAATTTATTGTAAAAAAGTTCAACCAGTTGTTAAAATAAAGTGTAAATTGTAAGTTGTGTTTTCAAATATCGTTCATTAACATTGACTCTTTATCAAAATAAATAAAATTTTCATTATTTTTAAAATTCGACGTGCGACCACCTTAAAATAACCCTCTCGCCATGAATTACGTTCTCTCGTTTTGTAAAGTCACAGCTGCGAGTAAATTATTTTCCAGAAATTTTTACTTACCTTTACTCAAACCCTTAACACCGAAAGATGCCTTGAGGACATTTCGAATCACCGGAAAATGGCTTTTAGGGGCCAAAATTCAGCACTACATTCCGGTCTTGTTAAATCACACGAAAAAGAGATCGAAAAAGGAAAAAAATTATGGCAAAATAAAACACCAACACATGGAAGAGTTCATTTACATGATGCCCATTTTAGACCCAGACAATAACGAAATGCATAAGAGATTATGTGATATTTTAAAAACCAAAAAAGGAAAAGGTGCTTTCGTTTACACAGTGGACGATAAAAATTATAATTTAGTAGTGGATGCTCATTTAGAAACCGCAATAAGGGACGGAGACGTTATCGACATCCTCATGTCCCAAGGTACCGACAAAATCCTAATCAAATTGAGCGATTTCAAAAAAGTTCCAGTCGAAATCGAGAGTTATACGCGGGACGAAAAATTATTTAAAGGCGAAGGAACTACGACCAAAGAAGACGAACGACACCACCATCATGGTAAATTAACCATGAGTTTGGCCAAAATATTCGAAGATAAGGAACGGAAAGAGGAAAAATGGGAGGAAGAGTTGAAACGTATGCTGTTGAGACGTAAGTTGCAACCGGGTGAAGGTACGAAAGAATGGAACGAAATGTTAAAAGCGGCTACCGCGAATATGGATTGGAAAAAGTATGAAAAGCAAGCAAAACGGCTGGTGCAGTACATCGAAGAGCCGATTGTTGAGTACCACATTAGCATGCAAGTGGATGATTTTAGTAAAACGAAAGATGTGGAGGAATTAATTACGAAAGGAGGGCAGGACATTTTAGATCAGCTGCCCACCTTGCAAGAAATACCCGATATAATTAATAATTTAGGTGATGCAGATTTTCACGAGTACGAGATTGAGACTGAAGATGAAGAGGGAGAAAAAGTATTACGTAAAATTTGTGGTGTTAAGGTCAAGTTGCCGTCTGGCAAGGAATGTTTTGTCAGTGGTCAAATGATAAAAGGGGAAGAAGGTGACGTTTTCGTACCCGGACAAACTATAGAAAATGAGTTTGGGACCGAATACGCACCCGGAATTATGGTTTGTATGGATAATAAACCCACCTTAATAAATGGGTTAATTGTTGGAGATTCGGATAACAAAAATCCGATGTTTGCACCCACACCTTCCACTATTACAGAAAACGGTCATTTGTCGTTTACCGTCACCAAAGAGGAAAGAATTAAGTATAAACCCAGAAAAGTGCCAGTCAGGAAAGTAATTAAATCGAATAATCAAAATCCTGAAGACGATTACGAAGAGTATTATTACGACGACTGCGAAGATTTTGCCGAAGACCAATTGAAACCTCGAAAGAAATTAAGGAGAGTTGTCAAAAAACGTAAAATTATACCTCCTGGTTGTGTGTACACAAGCGAAGAAGATATTCAGTACGAGGAGGAAGAGTATTCGGAATATGAAGAAGTGGACGACGACGAGGATGAAGGATTCATAAGCGAAGATAAGGTAGGCAATTCTTCGGAAAGTGAAACTGGTGGCGAAATTGACCTAGAAAACGATAAGCCTAAAGAATTGACCTTGGAAGAAAAAATTGAAATATATAGGAAAGCAGTTGATCCTCGTATAGTCGCACATAAGGAACAAATCGAGGAAGAACGTCTGAGATTTAAGGAAATTAATGCAAAAATTACTGAACTTATCGTGAACATTGAAACGAAAACTGAAGAAGTTAAAGAGAGACTGGAAGAGTTGAGAAATCTGACGATAGTGAAAGAAATTGACCCAATATCGACGGCGAGCATCGAGGACGCCGTGGACATCGCAAACGAAATTACGAACCAATTTGAAGATGCTAATATTATATCCGATATATTATTAACCATAGTTCGACGAATTGTTACATTTTCGGATAAAAATAGAATTAGTGTCGATAACATAAATAATTCTAATAATAACAACGAATTTAAAGTAGACGAGAGGTCTAAACGCTGTGAAAAATTAAAAATAGCTTTAAAGACAGCTATGGTGGCTGGAAGTAACGTATTTAAAAATAGACCTAAAGATGAAGTTTCAGCTTTAAAAGCTATCGGAACCGTATTGACTTTAGCTCTGCAAGACCAAGACAAATTGGTACTCGAATTGTGCGATTTAATGAAAGATCCAATGGACCGAAACGAAATCTGCGAATTACTTCTCAAAGAGCTAAGTCAAAAACATAAGAAAAATAAAATGGCCACCCTGGAAGATGCAATTATAGATAAGGAGCGGGACATCTTCGAGGACAGTTACGTCGTCGAAAAGTTGAAAGACGTTTTGGACAAAAAAGGCGACATAATTGGACCTGCATTTAAGAAGATATCCAAAAATAATCCTGATCTCGTGTCCAAGGTAATAGAACTTATAAAAAATAACGTAAACCTCGTAAAAAACGATCTCAATGCTACCGAAACGTTGCAAGATGCGATAGTAAAAGCCGTGGAACAAATGGCGGACAAAAATTTCAAAGATTTTGTGAAAAACGCCGGAAAGAGTGACATCAAGGACTTGATTTCGGAAGCGGTTTGCTTTTCGAGTGTGTTAGGATTAAACGGTGTGGCTCAAGACTTATTAAAATTACCGCTAAATTCAAATTTGGTTTCGACGGACGACGAAACCTGTTTGAACTTATTAAAACGTGTGGTTTTGATTAGAAAATTAGCGGAAAACGATCGTGGGCAAGCTGCAGCTTTAAGAGAAATTAAAAAGAATCCCGAATTTGGAAAAACAAATCCGAGAATTCGTCAATTAATTCGTGAAAGCGCAGGACTTGCTTCCAATTCGACAACGATTAAAAATTCGAAAGAAATTCCTACGAAATTGTTCGACGAAAAAAATATTATTGCGTTGGAGGACTTTTTGATCAAAAGGTCAAGAATCGATTTGCCCGTTTTGATTAGTAGAAAAGGAAAGGAAGTGGTCATTCCGACTGAAATGGAAGATAAGGTTTTGAAGGGTCTCGTGCCCTATTCTTTGCTGGACGAAGAAGGTGTTAGTAATATAAAGGCTGTGAAAAAGTTTGCGAATGGAATTATCAATAATAACAAAGATTTTGAAAAATCTGTCGACGAATATCTTCCATTCGGAGCTAACCAACGACGAAATTCGGAAGTAAAAAACGAAAAATGGGCCGAAGTACCTAGTTTTGGCAAGATGGACGTAAGAAATCGTATTCGTAGATTATCAAACTTTAACCCTCGAGTGACTGCATGATCCCTTTAAATTGTGCTGTGATTTTGTTGTATTTGTTATTAAATTTTGTTGACAGTTACTAGTAGAATGTAAATATTTCTGAAATTTTATTTTTTGACGTCAAGTTTGTTTGAAATGCATGATGTGTAGTTAATAAAGGAAATGATAAGTGATAATAATAATAATAATGTAATGCACTAATTAAGTTGTGTTAAATTTAATGTTAATTTGATGGTTGCCAACGACAACATCAAAGTTTTGAAATTGCAAACGGTGAGTTTCGTGTTAGAATTTTGCTTTGTTTTCAAAAAATTTTAATTGGCGTTTTTTTGAATAAATCATCCCTACTTACGAAGTGTTATTGGTTGTTTTAGTTCTGGGTTAAGCGTTAACATCATTTTCATCTCTCATCTCTCATTCTCAAATTCTCCTAACTCTCACACTCGCAGAAAAGTTTGCTTTACTCACATCGATGATGCCCACAGGGTTTCCTCTTCGGCAGGAAGAGCGAATTAAAATCGGAAGAAACGATTATAATACATTTTGTATTTTTGTCAAGATGTTCGTTTCCGTTAACTTGACGATATTTCCAAGCAATTTAAATTTTGGATCTATCCCAACAGATGTGCTTTAAAAGTAAAAGTAGTTTAAGATAAACGAAGCGTGTACTATTTACTATTTTTAAATATAAAATACATGTATACACGGTGTCATAACAAATTCATCACTTTCATTAAAACCTGGAAAATGCCATTTTATCGTCTAAGTATGAAGTTGATTAATTTGCAAAATAGAGCCAGTTTACATCATGTTCTTAATTCAGAGTTACTATTTTCCTAATCCTATACTTTAGAATTAAACTGCACAATTTTTTCTCTTCAATATACCACAACTACAATATGCTACACACAATTGTAATGCTTTATAGGTAAGGTATATGCCCCCCCCCTAGCGGTATTTTTTTTTAAATAGCAGCTACGTCATAATATTAATTTAAATAAGAAGAGGGAGGCATTTTATTTTATCCTTAAGAGCCAAACCGAGAAGTGAAATTTTTTTTTCAAAAAAGTAAAAATCTTATTTTTTTAAATAATATATTTTACATTTTTTGCAAAAAATTAAACCGAATGTAATTTAAAATTTTAATTTGACTTGAACAACCAAACTTTTTAGCCCCCAAACACGGGCCACGGATGAAAAAAACAATTATTTAAAATGAAAATATCATAAAAATTTCACTATAAACAAAATTACACTTAACCTGCGTTGATAATCCTGATGAATTAACAGTTTTGAAATTTGAATTGAATTGAAGAAAAATAATTTTTCTGAAAGTTTGTGTTAAAAGAATGAAATTGGTGTTTTTAATTTTTTTCTGCCATTAATATTAAGCCCAAAATAAATTTTTAAAAACCCAGCTACGTCACTAGAAGGTTTTGTAAAACGTCACAACCCTGTACAATATTCGTATATTGTGGTAAGACAAAGACAAAAAAACTTAGAAACTTGAGATTTTTTAAAATTTGTTCTAGTGTATAACATACTTTTAAAGGTCAGATTATATTTCAATATGGCCGCAAACATATGTTTGATATAATAAAATGATATATAAAATCATTAGTATGGGTTTTTTTGTTGGAATCTTATTATACAAAGTCAATGATGGAACTAGATTGAAGTATTCTGATGATTCTGAAGAATCTGACGTTTAAGAGTATGTTTACACTAGAACAAATTTTAAAAAATTTCAAGTTTCTAAGTTTATTGTTTTAGTTTTACCACCATATACGGATATATATCTTACTCATTTTGTTGTACAGGGTTGTCACGTTTTGCAAAACCTCCTAGTGATGTAGCTGGGTTTTTAAAAATTCAATTTTGGGCTTAATATTTTTAATCTAAAACAAAAATTAAGAACATATAATAAATTGTATTATAAACTTTATATATTGATAGTATTCAAAAGTATACTAATTCCGACTGTTGCAAATTTTTCATTGTATATTTCCTGGGACATTACAATAATCAGTAATGATTTTCGATCATTTCTAATTTAAATTATTGATGACAACATGAAAAACTGCAAAAAAGTTTGCAAAAACCTTAGGAAATCTATTATAAGTAATTCAAAAATATACATACATATAGCGATAACTACATCATTAATTGGAATTCAAACAGAACCAATCAGAAATTACTAGTTTTTTAATTTGTATTAAAGTGAAAATGTAAAATTTTTACAAGAAGAATAAATTCATTACGACAAAGTCTGCAAAATGAAAAAAAACAAATTTACGTTTATTTTATATGTTTATAAAATTATGTAAAAAATTAATCAAGTCTCACCAAGATAACCACACAGTTTTGGAACACAATTTTTTACGTAACATTATCCTAGTAGGTAACTTACCTGCGCCCGAGCGAAAAGTCTCGGAGACTTTCGCTTTTTGCCAAAAGCAAAAGTCTCATGGGACCTTTTCCCGACAAAGGCGCGGCTATGTTTATCCGAGATTTGGCGTGAAAAAAGGATTTTTACCTAAAAATAATGTGTTTTTCCTAAAATTTGTGGAAATATTTCGTTTTTTTTTTATATTTTGACGCAGTTACGCCGAGCAACATACAGGGGGAAAATGTCCCCCGAGCAACGTGCGGAACTTTTTCCTCCGAGCAACACTCGAGTGATGTTCTCTTCAAACCAGAACTGACAAAAAAAATATGGGAATGTTTCGCAACAGTAACAACCTTGGCTATGACTGTGGTAACATCTGTGTAGCGGTAACGACAGCACTGAAAGAACTTGAGTAGAGTATGACTGTGGTATTTAAAATTTTGTTTCATTTATGTACTTGATGTAATTTTATTCTTAAAGTAAATAAATGTTCACTTAAATACATCGATGAAAACGAAGTTTTCAAGAAGAAATAATATCATGTAGGGTTAATTGGATGAGAACTAGTCTTAACCTACAGCTGTTTAAGTAAAAGTCAATTTTTTTTAAATAAATCAATTTACCAATTAAATCGGTTGCCATGATCACCCGTTTCAAATTATCTAAAATTCCTTTACCACATCATAGATGTTACCACAATCACAGCCAAGGTTTTTACTGTCGTTAGACGGTCGTCAAACTATAAATTATAGTACTTAACTATGTTTCCAAACTATTCAGAAACTTACAATTGAAGATATATCACTTGCAAGTTGTCAACCTCAAAGAATTTAAAAAAAAAACGTTAATTTTCGAAATCATTTTAAAAAAAGCGGTAAGTTTAGGTCAGTGTTATTCAAACTGTGTTGCAAGCAGAGTTGAAAGTATTTCAAGTAAAAGATTTGCAAAAAGTAATTCAAGTACTTAAAGTACTTTTGAAACTAACTTAAAATCCCTTAAAGAAAGTACTTGGAAATTTTGAAATTGAATTTAAAAAAATTTGAATAATTGAAATACTTTTAAAGTAATTGAAGTACTTTCAAAGTAATTGAAGTACTTTTACAGTAATTGAAGTACTTTTACAGTAATTGAACTACTTTTACAGTAATTGGAGTACTTTTAATGTAATTAAAGTACTTTTAAAGTATAATTGAAGTGTTTTAAAGTAATTAAAGTACTTTTAAAGTAATTGAAGTACTGCCACAACTATTTGAGCAATTGGACATTAAAAAAGAATGTTTTACAGAGATCGAATTCAGACCGAGACTCTGCAGAGAGAAAATAATTGTTATTTTGGATATTTATTACCGTGTTTAGGTGGCCTTCTAAAAAATTAAATGGCAACAAAATGTAATTAAATAATGTAATTGAATTACTTTGAGTAATTTGGTGGTACTTGAATTACTATTTGGTTAATTTTGAAATATTTGAATTACCTAGTTTTAATAAGTACTTGGTAATTTAATAGTATATTACGTGCCGAGGTGGAAAATGCTTCATTACAGCCGAGCGCTAAGTTAGTTGACTGAGGCGCGAAGCGCCGAAGTCAACTACAAGCGCGACGCTGGAATGAAGCTTGACACCGAGGTATGTATACTATTTTATTCACAATCAGTTTGTAAACAAAAAATAATTAAAAATTGAATTAAATTATACACTGCTTTTCATTTGATTTCACTTTTGAAAATAAAAATTGTTTATCAAGTTAGTATGAAATATTAAAAACAAATTGCTGTTTATGTCAAACAACAAATTTTTGTTGACAACTGGCAAATATTATATTAGTAACAAATTTACAGATTTGTTTCGTGTTTTTAATATTATACTGCTTAAATAATTTTTAATTATTATGGCTAAACTTAAACGTATAAAGTAACTAAAATAAAATTAGATTATAATTTAGCTTAAATTAGTATATAAATTGTACTTGATACTTGACATAACCTTAACTAAATAATTTGACGCATATTTTTGGTTAGTTTCTTTTCTTGCCATCCATGCGACATTGCAGGTCGGGAAGTGGCCACTTCCCAACCTGGGGTAGGTTGGAAAGTAAAACAAAATAGCTTTTTGATTGGTTGGCAGTGAAACTAAATAATAAACTGCTTCCCAACTTATTAAAAGTCAGGAATGTATCGATTACTAACCGATTGTGAATAAATACTTTTTCTTAGTAAAGTACTTCAGTAGTTGATGCTTCAAGTACTTTTAAGAAATTATAGTAGTATTTGATACTTGAAGTACTTTTGCCATAACAAAGTACTTGCTAATTGGTACTTGAATTACTTTCACAAAGTGCTTTAGACAACTCATTCTCCCCAAAAAACTTCGATAATTGGCAAAAGTTGTGAAAAGTTGGTAATTCACTGAACAGTAGGCAAAACTACTAGTTGTCACAAATTGCACAAATTGTAACATTCCAATGTAGAGCAAAAGACGAAAAAGATAAAAAAAGCTCATTTGTATAATGCGGAGAGCAAAATAGTTGGAAATTTCAAGACTGTTGAAAAAAAGTGTCGGTTCGGCACGTCCCTTTTGTGAAATAATTTAAACTCACAAGGGTTTCTTAAATTGACAAAGTTTGAAGATCACTGGTTTAGGTTAATCGCTGTCGTATTTTTTGTAAAATTAATCAAAAACAAGACATATTTGCAAAAATTATAAAAATCATAATAAATAAAAATAAAAAAGTTTATCTATCAATTGACATTTTTAAGTTAATACATTTTTTGCGGAAGAAGTTCGTAACAGTATATATTTATTTTCAATTGTTTCGACATGGAAGGCATTCAAAATTACAAATAACAACTAAGAAGTGAAAACTTGCGACCTTTATTGCTTCTCATATTAATATAAAAACTTTGAAATGAAATATATGCTAACACGAACCTTTCTTCTGGAATTTTAGATGTCTTATTGTTTTTGCAGCGTTTCGGGTTTCAGGTTGCCGCGTACTTTATTCTTGGGAATGTCAATTCGAACTACAAAAAGTTACTGTTTATTGTTTTGTCAATGAAAATATATTATTTTTTATATGTTGAATTTTTCGATATCTGCATTGTTTCGACGCTGTCATATTGAACATACTGACACCAGACTATTCTATTTTTTCAATACACATTCAAAAATTATAGTAAGAAATATTGATATGTATTAGTATTAATATGCTTTGTCAAAGGTCGCAACGTGACTATTTGGCGCCCAGACAGCATCAGTTCATGTTGGGTGACAATGTGAGATTCTATCGACTAAAATTTCATCGCCTTCCTTAATTACTATGGGGGAATCACAAACTGTTTTGAATTTAATATAATTTTTCTATAATTTTATCCAGCTGTGTCTGCTAAATCTTATTGTGTCTATCATTATCTGGACAGCATCCCATTCCTTCCTTTTTCGTTTTTTGGAGAAGTGTTCATTATCTTTCGCCAGTAAAACTGCTGCCCATGCTGATCTTTTCACACTATTCTATTTACGCGTATGCCTTACGGGATGTAGTACTATATTAGCCCACAGGATTAAACTATGGACGAATCTAAATTTTTGCTATAATTTCGAAAATATCAATTTTTCACATAAAGTCTGTGTTTTACTCATTCTGTTAACGTACATGTGATCGACATAAATAAGTACAGCAATGTGTTTTAGTGGGTGGAATCGGCCGCAGTTGTCTTCCAGCCGTGCTACAATTAACATCAATCATACATTTATTTTAAATTTTATTTTGTTAATTATAACCGAATTAAACTTAAAAACAGATTCCTGCTATTCCAGACCCCCGATTTTCGAGTTCGGGTGACCTCAGGGAAGATTTTAAAAATTACGTGAACTCAGTAATTCCGCTATTTTAGATAGTAACTGCAATATTTTTTGGTTGAGTTTTTCAAGGAAGATGATATATGGTAGAAACTTGAAGTCTTCCATTCTTCATACTGATATACTAAAAGAATCTCGATATAGCAGCAACCTACGATCGACCTTGCCTTGACATTGCACCAAGTGTGCGATTTCATAATTTTTGCGCACTTCATTGATAGTCGAGTGCAGAAATTCCTAAATTACATTTTGGCGTTATATCATCGTGAAGGGCAAGGTAAAAGAGTAAAATAATATAAAAATAACATTGTCTGTCTTGCCTCATTTCAAGCCACCTTTACATAATATTTGTCATATGGTGTTAATAAATTCTTAAAATAAAATTATCCACATGTTGAATTTCAAAGTCAATGTGGAAGAGTGCTATTGGACCTAGGACTTGGGAAAGTTTAGCTAAACTTGGTATATCGAATGTACAGAGCAAAGTTAATTTGGCTTAAGAGACATGTACGAAAATATCAATCCAGGTCCTAGATCTTTATTTTCACTATGTAATGAACTGTTTGCGACTTCACTTTGTTTCTGTTTAGACGAAGAGTGAAAAATAAATAAAGCTAGCTATTGGGAGTTCTGTTTTAAGCTCATTCAGGTTGAGTTCAATGTTCTGTATCTTTCGACCTACATATTTGTGTTTTTCTCCTTTTTGTTTTTTAAATATATTAAAATTCCTCAATTAATTTAACTTTATTTTTAAAATGCACGATTTTTGTACTTTTTGTTATCTGTAATTTACCGCATAATTTAATTTTGTTTGATTTTTGTGACTTACTTTAAGGGAATGCAACTTGGAGGAATTTCAAGATTCTTCGTTTTGATTTTTATTTTTTCATAACAGGTAATTAATTAAATACCGATGTCTTTAGTACCAATCAATCTATTTTTTGTTGTTTAAAAAAATGTTTGTCAGTATTGTATCGAGAATTATTTTTTAACATTCCAAATTCGTAACTCGATTGTCGTCTATATTAAGATTCTCATGTGATAAAATTTTTGGCAGATTAAAATTTTGATTGCGTAAGCATTGTTGTCTTAATTGATGTTTGAAAAAAATATAAAATGAAAAAACTCGTTTAGTATTCGGTTGCACTATTTCTCACGCGGATTGGTGGAATTTTTAAATTTTACAAAAAAAATTCTATTTTATTTAAAATTACTTTTATAAGCTTTGACGACGCCGTTATGGTATTCAATTTGTTCTGCAGGTTGAATAAATAAAGAAATTTCAATAAGGAAATTATGTTTTTCTATGATATTGATGCCAACAACACAGGCAAATTATTTCTTTGTTAATCGGTTGTCAAAAGGCGGTTAATGAACTAAAGCAATCAATTGTTGCGTCAAACCGTCACTGAAACTTCCGCATAAGAAAGTTTTTACCCAGAAGAAAACTTTACGTATTGTTTTCCTAATGTTGAAAATATTGACCGTACAATAACGTCAGTTATATTTTTAGCCTTTCAATTTTTCAAGGATTTGAAAAATCTACGTTTTAAATGAATTTTCCAAAATTTAGCGAGCGACGCACTGGCGATGCTAATAATCTCATTTCTCTTAGATCCTCTTATTGACGTCAAAGCAGTCAAGTGATATAGCATAAAAGCTACGATATTCCATCTGCTCTATTAAGTCAAGACGTATGCGGATGTCTACTATCCCCAGTGGTTAACTTAACTTACTGTCAATCTTTCTCAATGCCCATCCAAAGTTTTTCCTTTTTTGCTTTTTAACCTTGACTTATCGTCAATTGTACCTCAATCAATAGTCACAACGAAATCAGAGATGTAGGGCAAGTTATTTATAGCCTTAATAATGCAATGAACACTGCAACTATACCAATATCCCCTCACTCAGAAAAATGATCTTTTCAGTATGACAATATTTAGTTATAGCACAAAAAATGTATTAGTTAATCCAGATTTAATAGTTTTTTATTTTATAATTTATTGTTTAATTTTAATAATTCACCAAAACAAATTTATAGATATTTTTTCCAATTAGCAAAGGATATGCCAAAAAATATTTATCAGTCTCAGTCACAATGGTTGCTCATAGTTTGTTAGAATAGAACAGTGACGACTGTTTAAAATTTTTAATCGAGTTGGAAAGAGAGGCGGGCAGGCAGGTTACATCAAATTAGTAGATATTGAGATGAATTTTAGCCGAAAATTTGAAATTAAATTTTACATCAAACTTCATAATCCAAATTCTGCACTGTCAAGCAGTGAAACTCTTTAAATCCAAAAATTCCAAATAAATCCAAATCCAATTTGTTAATTTATTTACAATATACGAGTAATATAATTTTTGCTCGGCTAACTTTTCAATAATCCAAATCCAAATTTAACATTAATATTTCCAAGTACAAAATGGTAAATCAAACATGGGTACAAAATGCACCCATGTACGCTTGCATCGAACTTATCTCTACGTTACGTACGTAAAACTTGGCTCCCCTTTTTTCAAAATATTATTTTTTCTTGTTTTCGATTGTTTTCAATTGTTTCGAAATTTTTTTTTGATTTTGCAAAAAAAATGAAGAAAATCTAAAAAAACTTTTTTCTGCCAGTTCCCCTTTTTTCAAAATTAAATTTTGTTATTGTTGTTTTCGAATGTTCTTAATTTGTTGGCAATTGTTTTGTAAAATAATAAAGTCAAACCTTTATAATATTAGCCATTAGCTCAGAACTCATGGATGTTTAGGACGGTCCTGCAGACTGCGAATAAGTATTACAGGGTTAGGCAATTGAACTGTTACCAACTACACGCCGAATATCTGCCAACGCGATTATGTCAACTATGTCAAATTAATACCAACGAAAGCTGTTTATATTGTTTACAAGCTACCATAAGCATTTGTGTTTAAGTTACACCAAAGCTGAAAAAAGTCAGACTCGAAAGAGCAAAGGAATTGTTACACTTGCACGAACGTGGCGAATTTCCAAACATTGTGTTCTCTGATGAGAAAAATATCTCTATTGAGCAGTTTATAAACTCTCAAAATGATCGTCTTTATATAATTGAACGAAGTAATTTTCCATCTCAAGTAATGGTATGGGCAGCTGTGACCGCCGATGGACGCTGTCCAATCGTTTCTATCGAGCCTGGTGTCATAGTCAATGCGACTTATTATCGGGAAAATGTTTTAGAAGCTGCTTTAGAGCCGTGGGCACGCAAACATTTTGGTCGTACACCACGAACGTTCCAACAAGACTCGGCACCGTCTCATAAAGCTCGTGTGAACAAAGAATGGTTAAAAAACCATGTTCCACACTTCATTTCGTCCACACAATGGCTTTCTTATTCGTCAGATGCAAATCCGATGGACTATTCCATCTGGGCCATATTAGAGAGCAAGGTGAGAACTAAAAAATATGCTAGTATGGATGCGCTGAAGAAAGCCATTGTACGGGAATGGGCCAAAATACCGCAAGATCATATTCGTGCAGCATGCAACTCTTTTTTTTAACCGTTTGAAAGCTATAGTCAAAGCAAAAGGTGGCCACATCGAGCTAAAGTGAATGGATTCTAAAATTTTTATTATTTCCTAACATTTTGTAACTTGATTCAATAAAAAATAATTTCCCCATAAAAAACTATCGTCATTTGAATAGGTAACAGTTCAATTGCCTAACCCTGCATAATATCTTTAAATAAATAAATTATAAGTAGAATACCAGAGTACTAAAGTAATACAAGATACTTCAGAGCAAATGAAAAAGGATCCACAACAACAAAGATAGAAAATTATAATAAAAAATAGAGATTGGCTTTAAATTTTATTTCGCGGTTTTGCAGTTATCATTTGATTTAAAAACAATTGACAACAAATCAAGAACAATCGAGAACAATAAAAATAAATTTAAATTTTGAAAAAAGAGGAGCTGGCGCAAAATCTTATTTCGCGATTTTCACGGTTATCATTTGATTTAAAAATTTTATTTTTATAAAACAATTAACAACAAATCAAAATCAATCGAAAACTATAAAAATAATATTTTAATTTTGAAAAAAGGGAAGCTGGTAGAAAAAAGGTTTTGCGATTTTCTTCATTTTTTTTGCAAAATCAAAAAAAAAAGATATCAAAACAATTGAAAACAAATGGAAAACAATCAAAAACAATAAAGAAAAACTAATATTTTGAAAACAGGAGAGCCAAGATGTGCGTGTTTGTATTGTAAATCTTTTTTTCATTTCGCGAAGCATTAAATTATAAATCGCGAAAAACCATTTTATGCGCTGGCCCCCCTTTTTTAAAAATTTTTGTTTGTATTGTGTTGTATTCAATTTGTATTGTTTGTATTGCTAAAATTTAAAGTTCTAAATTTAACATTAGTCGCGTAAATCGCGAAACAAAATTTCGCGCTGGCCCCCCATTTTCGAAAATTTTGAAATTTTTTTTGTATTGTGTTGTATTAAATTTGTACTGTTTGTATTGTTAAAATTGAAAGTTTTAAGTTTAATATTAACCGCATAAATCACAAAACAAAATTTAGCTGTGGCCCACTGCCTAAGCTGACTCAAAGTTTCTAAATTATTTTTGTATTTGTATGCAATTTGTTTTAATTTGTATCGTAAGAATTAAATCCTCCTCTGGCCGTACAATCATTATTTTCTTAAATTATATATTTCAAAACAAATTTTATTTGTACAGTAATAAAATTATGTAGGTACACTACTTATCTTTATCAAAAATTATATTTCCGTGCCGAAACGGCTTGCGGTCGAACCGTCTTTGCTCCGAACCGTCCTTACACCGAACCGGCTTGCGCCGAAACGACAGCGTCGAAACTTCCGTCCCGAGAAGTCCCTATACCCAAGAATTTCAAATTAGTGGGACACTACAGCAACATTTCTTCTTTTTCAAGTGCCATACACTATGCAGTGCGTAGACCAGAGGTTCCCAATTAGTTTTGGCCCCGGAACCCTTCGGCGAAGTAAAAAATTTGGCAAAATTTATTTTTCGCCATTTTGAAATTCTTTTTCGCGGACCCCTAAGGGTTCCGCGGAACCCCATTTGGGAACCGCTGCCTTAAAGTCCCCTGCAAAATTCGCATTCTAACGAAACACTCCCATAAGAAAACATGAAGAGCAGTTATTGCGACTTCAGTCGCAGAGCCCCAGCCGCAGCTAAGGAATCACACCTTTAGTGGGCATCTTAAGGTTCCTTAGCTACGGCTGGAGCTCTGCGACTGCAGTCGCAGGGACTGCTCTCTACACTTCCTTATGATACAATCGCATTCTAAGGAAACACTCCCATAAGAAAGCATTGTTGATATAAAAGTATCAAAGATATGAATCTTTAGCTGCTGCCGGGACTCTGCGACTAAGTCGCAGAGAATGCTCTCCATGCTTTTTTATGAGACTGTTACCTTAGAGTCCCCTGCAAAGATCGCATTCTAAGAAAACATTCCTATAAGTAAGCATGGAAAGCAGTCACTGCGACTTCAGTCGCAGAGCCCCAGCCGCAGCTGAGGAATCACACTTTTATCTGGGCGAAATTTTCTTTACCAACACTACGGGCTAGTTAAATGTTATGTAAAAGCCGCAGTTAAAAAATCACACCTTAAGCTGGTCATTTTAAGGTTCCTTAGCTACGGCTAGAGCTCTGCGACTGCAGTCGCAGGGACTGCTCTCTACGCTTTCTTAGAATAATACCATCACATTCTAAGGAAATACTCTCATACGAAAGCATGATTCGCATATAGCGAATCAAGCATATAAAAGTATGAAAGATATGAATCTTTAGCTGCGGCTGGGGCTCTGCGACTAAAGTCGCAGTGGATGCTCTCCTTGCTTTTATATAAGACAGTTACCTTAGAGCAGCGGTTCCCAATTAGATTTGGCCGCGGAACCCTTGAGCGAAGTAAAAAGTTTTGCAAAATTTATTTTTCGCCATTTTGAAATTCTTTTTGACGGAACCCTTGGATTTTTTCGCGGAACCCCATTTGGGAACCGCTGACGTAGCTTCATTGTTGTAATAGTCAACAATTTAATTTTTACGATACAAGTTACATTACATACAGCAACACAATACAAATTGCATACAAATACGAAAATAATTTTGAAATTTTGAGTCAGCTAAGCAGCGGGTCAGAGCAAAATTTTGTTTTGCGATTTACGCGGTTAATACTAAACTGAATAAAATACAAAAAAACAATTTTTAGTTTTCGACAAAAGGGGGGGCTAACTTCACGCACATAGAGCCAAGTTCGCGCACGTCTCAAACTTTGCTTTTTAAAAATTTCAATTTGATTATTTTTATCATTTATTTATATAATTTATTTAAATTTATTATTTAATTTATTTAATAATGAAATTTAATTTTATATAATTAATTTATATCATTTACATTTAACAATCTAATTTATTAAATCTTATCTAAATATACAACTTTTAAAAATATACAAATTATGTCAAACAATTTAGGATAAATTCAAATCTGAATCTTTCAAAATAATTTGCTCAGAAATATAATCAAATGCATATTTTGCATATTTTTAACATTTGGTGCATATTTGATCAAATAATGCATATATGTGCCACCTTTGGTGTTTTTTAAAGAATTGTAATAGAGAAAATAAAAAATTATTATTAAATTTGCTAATTTAAGCAGTTATTTTGTTTAATTTTCATCATTTTAATTTTTATAATTTTTTAAATAAAAAAAAATAAATAATTTGTTAATTAAATCGCTTAAAATTAAATAAAACAATTGCTTACATTAGCAAAATTTAAAAATAATTTTTTATTTTCTCTATTAAAATTCTTCAAAAATCACCAAATATGCACAAATAAGCATTATTTACCGTAATACTCGTACATAATATAGTATGCACCAAATGTTGAAACTATGATAAATTTTGCTAATTTTACGTAATTCGTCCAGATTTATTATTAAAATTATTAAATTTTATAAATTTAGGTAGTACTTATTCTTATTGAAAATTTAAAAAAAAATTGAAAAATTTGAAGATTGGATATTTTTGGTTTGCATATCAATGCATAATTATTTTATCTATTTTTATCAATTTTAGTGCATATTTTAAGAAAATTCGGTGCATATATATGCCCATATTTTCAAGTATGTTGATGCATATAAATCCGAGCTCTACGTAATCACTATATTCAAAATATCGCAAAATATGTATAACTAAAAATCGCAAAATCAAAAATTAAGAAGGCAAAAGAGGTGTGGCGTTGATTTCTGGTACCCGGGGCAAACCCTAAATTTGCCGTCTTCCTATTTCTGCAATAAAAAAAAAAGTATTTTTAAAATCAATACCTCCCCCCACGCTGCGATAAGTGTGCAGCCATCTTGGCGGCAAAAAAACTGGTTTTTCCACCTAGTTTGTGACAATCTCAACTAGTTGGCGGGAAAACCAGAATATTCAATAACATTTACATTATTTAAAATGTAACAAAATTTTTAGATAAAATCGCAAAACAAAAAAACTACTAATTTAGTAAAATTTACTATCGTTCGCTTTTATTTCCCATCAGTTGCAAAATATTTCTGCGTAATCCCTCTAGTCCAAACCGAGCAGAGTACGATAACCCGGCCCCAAAGATATTATAGATAATTAAAAAAATACAAAGGCATATGATAGATAACTCGAAAATGAACTGAACAAACTATGAGCAAACTTCAAATATCGATTTTGGGAAATAAATAACTTTCAAGATTTGATTTTGCACTTACATAGGCATAACAATGTGTTTTAACGGACGGAGTCGGTTGCAGTTGTCTTCTAGTCGTGCAACTGCTAACATTTTAACACAAATTTACTCTAAATTTGATTACTTTAATTTTAGGCAAATTTTAGGGCTATTTAGGGCTATTTTTATAAAAAAACAGCTAATACAATATAGTCATTTAATTTTTACGGGTTTTTAAGGCTTTATAGAAATTTATTTTTAAAAGTTTTAAATTCCAGGACCGAAATTTTGTGCTATTCCCGTCACGACTTGGAATGAAAATTTATTTATTACCATATTATATATTGTAGCTGATGATGATCTCTTCATGATCATTTCAATGCATTTATTTAAAATGACAGATTCAGATCCGATGACAAACAAATAACTTGAAACAGTAACTTGACACATCATAGAGCGTACAATCTTTAAAATTTAATTTAGGCAACTTAAAATTAACTTGAAGTGTCTTTTCATACAATCTTAATACAACTTTGCTTTTAGAACTTACAGAAATCAAATATAAAAATTAAAAAAGATTGTGCTTCCTGTCAAAGAAATTGGCAGAATATCTTAAGCGATTGATACAGAATTAAAGTGGTTATACTGTAACTCATAAAGGAGCTTTACGTTAGTTTATGTTAGCTTTATGTTAATGGATTGGCGAAGGTGCACAAAAGAATTTGCTTATTCTATAAATTTAAGGAATTCTTTAACAATAAAGGCATTCCTTTGTAAAATCCAGTCAATAAAGATAGATCTTAAAAATCCAGTCAGTCATTAAAGGAGTCTTTACAGCTACAGAATAAGTTTAATCTTTTCAGAAAGGAATCCTTTATGAGTTACAGAATAACCACCTTAATTTTCTATCCCACCAGTTATCTGCTTTTTGGGATATGGACAAAAATTCTAAATTGAAATGATAAAATTTATATTTTGTATTTTTTTGGATTTTGAGTGTCGATTTAAAAGTTTTAATTACTTCGTGAACAGTTTAACGAGATTCGCAGATTTTTCGCAAAATTTTCGTAGTAAGCTTGTAACATTTGAAAACGTTTTAACCTCTAGTTTACAAATTAAATATAAATATAATACCATCTGAATAACCTTGCATTGATATAAAATTTGTTAAATTTCAAAATTTCAATTGAAATATTTTTTATAAATTTGACGTTGTCGAAAATTTCACTTTATTGATTTGCTTTGTTTTAAATAAGGTATTATCGTTTTAACATCAAGAGGATGCTCTACCGATCCTAATTATGTGAAGGATTCTCGAACTTCCACTTGAGGACCGTTGCCTCTTCGTTAAAACTTAACGGTTAGAATGCTTTTGAAATAAAATCACTCGGTATATTTCTTTGTAAATAAACAGTAGGCAAGTAAATAATGTAAGTTAAAAGAAACAAAATGATCAGAAAAATTTAAAATTTACGACGCGATACGAACCGGAAAATGTCAGCTTTCCCATTGTTGCAAATGACTTATTCCTTGTAATAGCCAAAGCCAACAACTCTAGAATTAAGAGCGCTCGACTAATCTTTTAGCGACAATGTTTTGGCAGTTGTACACGACTTATAAAATAAATAGCTTTTTGTTTCAAATGTTTGAGGAAGTAAGCACGTATTAATGTATAATTTGGCGTATAAAAAAAGTAACGCAAAAATAGTTGTATAAATATTGAAAATAGCGAAACGTGAACGACTTTGTCTTAAAATAAAAATTTCGGCCACTTGTTTTCCAATCGAGATTACTTGAGAATCTTAGGTGTTTGTTAAAAAATGATTTTTCCTTTTCACAATTTCAGAATACTGCAAATTTTCATTAGAAAAAATTTACTAAAATTATGTTGTTTAAACCGGTTTATCTGAAACCGAAGATGAAGGAAGCTTTCATACCAATGGCTGCCCCACAGAGATCGCCGTCACCGCCGCCTCCTCCTCCACCCGAACCGGAAGTTGTTGTAATTCCACCCGAACCGGAAATCATTCCCGAGCCGTTGCCTCCACAAGAGGTCGAAGAAGAAGAACCAGAAGAGGAACACTTACCAGTTTTGGTTAGCAGCCATGGTATGCACATCGTTTATCCTACCGAAGCTCGAAGAGACGTCCTCTCTGGAAAGGTGGCTTACATGTATATCGACGAGAAGGGTGTGACGGTATTTAGACCAAAGCACATCTTCACGGCTCTCAATTTAAAGACCGATCAACGCAAGAAGTATGAAGATTATCCTTGTATTGGAGCCCATCAACGAATTTTTGAACGAAAACCCCGTCCAGCTGGAAGAAACTATTCTGTTCCAATATCTGATGTAAGTTAATTTTGCATTTTTGTCTGTGTCTTTGTTCGAGCAGGTACCTGCGCTCTAAAAAATCAATTTTGGATCTTCCGTTTCGTCCGGTTTGATCTCTATATATGAGCTTTTGTTTATGTCTTAATTTACATACTGTACGCCACTGTATTTACCACAGGTAACTAACTGGCAGGTGGGTAATAGGATGGACAGGTGAAACACGCGATGGCCAGTGTCGGTTCAACTTTGTTACTGTCGACGTGTGTTGTTGTTCTTTTGCGATTTATAACTTTTTCCGATTCGGTTGTAATTTTTATTTTTTAAATCTTTTGTGTGTGAAAATCGTGTTGCTCGACACACGTGGATTACTTTAAGGTGTTTAAGAGCAACAAATTAGAAGACGTAAGTTTTGTTTTATTGTTGTTAAAAATTTTGTCGTGTTTATTTTAAAAACACCTAACTGGAAGAAACTATGTAGAAGTTGTTTATCTTGTCTATTGTGTCGACTAATTGCTCTAGACTGGATTACGCTTGTCGTTTTTTAAATTCTCAAATTCATTTTTACAATTTAATAAGAAGATCGAGCTTCGGCCGAGCTTTCCATGTTTCCCAAATTTCTTGGTTTCCATTAGTTCGCTAATCGATGTGTTTAAAACAATATTAAGGAGTGGTTCGAATTAATAAACTCTTGTAAAACGCGAAGGAGGTGTGTAAAAGACGAATAATTAAAATCTAATTAATTCTATCAGCGACTACAACAATACACGCTAAATCCAGCCGATTGTTATCAGCCCAAATTTTAGAAATAAATTTTAACGTGGAAAACAATTGTTTTTTCCCAAAAATGTTTTGACAGACTACATCCAAGTATTGGCACTCCTATAATTACCCATATTTTACCATTAGCCTATACTTATCGATTATGATTTTGAAAGTAGGAACGCAAACTTCTTATTGTGTACTTTACACTTGAATATAAATTTATTTAAGTAATAAGAATGTGTACATAGTTTTGTATGCATAATTAACTTGGCAGGCAATAAAACTCCTCAAAGGTTTTTGACATCAAATTAGGTAATTTATGCACCCTGTTTTACCATCACGTAAGTCAATATTAGTTACAGGTAATATACTTATTTACTTTCCAATAACTATATAGAAATATTTTCTAACTAAAAAATCAAGAATCCACGCCGATATCCAAATATTTAAAAACCGAAAACATGTTTACGGTTGATTAATCATTAATTCTTTAAAAACAGAAATTTTGTTATCGTTAATAAAAATAAAAGTCAGAAAAACCATCAACGAGCCAAGTTTATTACTACTAAAACTTGAATAAAATTTAAATAAATATTGAAGTTTTTCCATCGAAATAATTTCACAACATTTACGCCACCACACTCGAAAATTATTTTTCTCATTGTTAATTTTGAAAAATAAAATTAAAATTAACATCGCATTAGTCGAATTCGTTAGGAATATTTATGGCAAATTAGCCATTTGATTTAAAAGTGCTTATCTAACATAGATATAATAAATTTATAATTTGCATAACTGTCGATTTCATTTAAAAATTCAAATTTATCATGGCGCTTGTTGCATTAACACGAATGTCTAATTTATTCAAACTTTAAGTTATGACTTTATTGCCTTTAATCTTATTACGACAGAAAGAGTTAATTAAAAAAACGAGGTGGTTTACAAAATATGTTTGATTTATGTAGTCAAATAAATGTGAAATTCTGTGGTAGACATCACCATCATCAAGCCAAGCCAAGCCGCCATTTTCGATTTTTGAATTTTATTTGGCAACCTGAAGGTCTTTTACGGACGTAAATCTTGAAATACCAAAATTTAAAATATAAAGCTTTTAAAATACCAGTCAGTTAGAACCAGTGTATTCGAGTTTGAAATAGTTAATTGAAGCTAGAAAACTAAAAAAATATCCCTTCAATCAATCAATCAAAATCAATATATCTTGCAAATCTGCATAAGTATCGGGAAAATTATTTTTTTTTCAATTAATATTTATTACTTTACGAACTCCTTAGTAACGGAAAGTACTGTAACCTGAAATTGAGAAATAATTGACCACCCATTTTTTATAAAATTTTTATGTTTTCACGATCTTTAAACCATTTTTATTATTTTTGAAAAATGTATGTAACGAAATCACTTCAAATTTTAAATTTAAGTTTTGATCTATTGTGACACGAATCCTATTGAATATTAATAAAATCGTATGGGGCTAACGGGGGGTTTTGGGTTTACTTGAAGCGATAAAAGTTTAGTAAAAGTAAAAGTTTATTGTGATAAAAAATTATCAGTATCAAATTTCCTACAACGTTTGTTCTATAAATATTTTCCAAAATAAGAAAAAAATAAAAAATTTTTTTTATTAATTGTATTGCCTACATAAATTTTTAGTTATTTGTGATATTTTTTTGTTTCATTTGTATTTTTGGTTTTCGCTTATTATTTTGATTTTCTGAATGATCAGATTTTATTTGCTTAAAATTTAAAAAAAACGTTTCTTTTGGTTTTTCGTTTATTTATATCTTATTATACTAATTTATACCACTTTTGTTGCATCAACTTCACTAAAATGCAAATATCTCAGAATCTTCGCATAGAATGAAGTTAAATTTAGGTTTGAGATTTGAGGATAAAACCGCAAAAAAAAATTTGATCAAATTTGAAAATCCAAAATCTAATCGCCATTAATGACCTTAGCCTTGTTTCACAGTCAAAAAATATTGTTTATAGTCCTTTCAGCGGCGGACCTATATTGAAACCAATGAAGTAAAAGCTTCAATTCAATAACTAATTTAAGTGTTCGGCTTCACTCGCATTTGAATAAAAATTTTTTTCGTCGACTTGGGTAACTGAATAATTTTCCAAACTTTTAGAGGTGCAATGGGGGGTATTCCATACCCCCCAGACCCCCCGGATTGAAACATAACTTTTGTACCTTTAAAAATCAATTTTATTTCAATTTTGTTTGTGCAAATTCTCGCATCCTGCAATTTATTGTAATTGGATGACACCAGTCATAATGTTAAAAACTGGGAGGCTTAGAGTACTCTCAGCATTAGTAACTCAATAACTCTGAGCAAACGGTGCTCATTTTATGACTTGAAATCTTTTAATCTTTGAAGAAAAAATGTAAACTATTCTAATTTTTTTCTTAAATATTTCCGTTTATTACTATTAGGCCCTACTACTAGGCCCAAAGCTGTAGTCGTGGGTTTGCCCTTCGACCTAATTCATCGGATGTTTTTTCAATCGTGACTCATTTAGAAGATGTAGGCTAACAACATTTTTTGAAAATATTTTGAAAGAGGATGGGACATTTCATCGTCGCAATTTTGAGGTCGCTACTTCGCCGTTGCCGTTTCGCCGTCGGAAATTTAGTACAGTCAGTATGTACTTTTGAATATACAATAATTCCATTGTCGCTCTTTCTTGTTTTAACCGCTGGGGGGACTCACTGGTAGTCTTCATTCAAAAAGTCGATCAAATCCTGAATTTGCTTATGTCCGCCATTTTGAATTTTATGAAAAATGGTTTTTCTTGAATAACTTCGCCATTTTCAATTTTAACGAAAAATCTTCAAGACAACAGTTATAGGAAACTCAATTTCCTATAACTTAAATTCCCGCATTTTTTTCTGAAATCGATATTTTTTAAATTAAACCTGAAAAGCGGCGAAGTAAAACTCTTTCATTATCTCACTTATTTTTAACTTTAGGACACAAATGAACATAAACTAAACTTTAGAAAACTAAATTTTGAACAATTTGGTTAATATTTAGTCAATAGTCAATATTTAAGGTCCTGCGCCAATGGCAAAAAAAATATAACCGTCAAAATTTTTTTAAAAATTTGTTTGGAAATTATCTACAAATTTGTTTGGAAATTTTCTACAAATTTGTTTGAAAATTTCCTACAAATTTGTTATAAAATTTTAGACAAACTTGTTAAAAAAATTCCTACAATTTTGTGGGAAATTTTCTAACAATTCTGTGGGAATTTTCGAACAAATTTTTAACAAATTTTTTAACAAATTTGTGAGAAATATTTTAACAATTTTCTAGGAAATTTTATTTATTGACAAAATTTGACGTTTAACACAAAAATTAAAAACAAAACACAACATAAAAAACATAAACAAAATTTGACGGTTTTCTTTTCCTTTGTAATTGGCGTAGAACTTTAACTATTGACTGTAGGAAAAAAAAGGTAAGGACTAAAATTGTTCAAAATTTAATTTCCTACTAGTTTGTTTATGTTTATTTATACCCTGAAGTTAAAAATAAATGAGATAATGGAAGAGTTTTACTTCGACGCTTTTTTCAGGTTTAATTTGAAAAATATCGATTTCATAAAAAAATTTAGAAACCAAAATTCAATTTCCTACAACTTTTATCTTGACGATTTTTTGTTAAAATTGAAAATTTCTTAAATCTACCGGCAGATGCTTTCAATTTTTAACGTATGGTTGACCTGGGATCAAGGGAATCATTAAATGGAGTCCGAGGGAGGGAAAAAATAGGTTTACATAAAGTTTTTGTGAAGTCTGGTGGAGTTTATCTATTTTTCATGTAGCCCAGCAAATTTTTGTGAAATCTTCACGATGTCTGTGGAACTGAAAATTTAAAGTGATTACCTCCTAGTCCGGGCTCCATATTGGATCGGTAATTTCAAATTTTATGATTTGTATTTTTTGTATTTTATTTTTATTATTTATAATTATTTTTGTCTATGTGTATTTAGACATCACAGTATTTCAATAGATACATCTACTCCTATTAGTTAAATTTGAGCAGTAGAAAAATATTTCATTCACCGTTAATACTTGCAACATCGGCGGAAGCAAGTCGTAAGAATTCAGTCGAAGCGCAACTTCCATTAATAATTAAAAGCAACAAATTATAATTTTAACTAAATATAATTAAAATAACGGTTCAATTTTAAAATCTGCAAAATTAAAAATGTAATTATTAAGATAATAATTAAAATTTTATAATAAATTGGTAAAGTAACACACACTTAACAGAAGCAATTAAATGCAAATGTGTATAAGTTTTGATCATAAACCATAAACTACAGCTAATTATTAAGAAAAACAATAATTTTTATGTGTAATTAAAATTTGAACTAAATTACAATAATGTAACGGTGTTTTGAAAATAGCAATAAATTTAATACAAAATAATTAGGATATGATAACATAACCTTGTAGCCAACTAGCTCCGGTTTCTCCTCTTCATTCACACTCTGGTAGAATTTAAAAAATTTTCCATGCAGACTAATAAGCAATTTTTATTTACTTAGACTTTCTGATATAATTCATTCTCAATATAACCAGTTCTGCATAGCCTTTCATAGAATTTTTTAAGAAAGTCTGAAACTTTCCTAATCTGACATCTTTCATAAAGGAAATCCACTTTCAGTTTTGCTCGATTCTTCCACCTTTCCTTAAATTTCCAATCATATTTTAAATTCAGCTAAATTCCTTTGGTTTGTGAAATAAGTGAAATTGATGAAAACAATTGGAAGCATGTGATCAAAGATGGAGATTTTGCCCGGCAGTAGAGACGATTGCCAAAGTTAAAAAATCAGAGTCAAAATGATTACGCAATAATTTGATGATCCAAAACATAAAATTGGCAAAAGTTAACACATTAATTACACTTATTATAAACGACAATGGCCAAACCATAAAACGTCTTACAAATTTTAAAGCAATAAAAATTATACAAAAGCATTCACGATTTCATTCTATTACACTTTTAATCCAAGTGAAGGTTTTGCAATAATAAATTTATAAATACAAAAGTAATGATGTGATGGAACGAGCGTGACTACCGCACTGGAGATCCCTCTTAGCCGGAGGGTCCACACTCTCATCAGTAGTTTAGGATTTGGAATTCTTTCTTTGGTTTCTTTTAATTTATGCTCGCAGCGCTGTTTAAAATACTTCCAAAACGATTAGCATTAACCCGCTATATTTTGAGATATAGCTTCACTTTTCTTCTTCCATCGAGTTTGCCGTCATCCTTCAACCACTTTTGTTTCAAAAATAAATAAAACCGCTGGGTTCGCTTTGATTAAGTTTTCTTGGTAACAAAAAGTAAACTGAGATACAATATAAGACAACCAAAGAATTTGAAAAACGGATGTGACGAAGCTTTCAGCCTTGATATTATACCTTGGTTTTTGTCCGTGTAGTCTTTTAAATTCACACCATCAGATTAAGAAAATGTGATGTTTTTATTAATGCGATATGTCGAATAGCTTTCCATATTCAGATTGATTCCATTCAAACCGATTGGAATCTCGATCGGATTGAAATTAAATTGCTCTTTTTAATGATTTGAAAACTCTGTGAATTACCTATGCAGTGCTGTTGATAAACATTTCGAACGTTTAAGATGTTAAAGGGAGATAACGAAAACTAATAGCTGTCAAGTTAGTTTGTTAATTTATATAATATTAAATTAATATCTACCTGTTTTAAATTACACTTGTACATATTTAAATAAGTGGCCCTTTCAAAAACCTTCTGAATAATAATTATAGTATAAAGTTTTTTTGAAAATTAATATTTCTGGAGTGAAATTGCGTTGGGACAATCTCTCCGCTACAAGCAGTATTGACATCTAACAAGAGTTTACGAGTTTTAATTAAATCGAAATCAAACAAATGGCAATTAAGATGTTGTGGGCTGTGAATAATTGGAAAACGTCATTTTGGGGAAAGGCAACAAACAGTTCGGCTCTTCTAATTGATAGGAAAAATAATGGGGTCAATCGTCTGTTGTAAGATTGGAGATTTTTTTAATTTACATGGTTTAATTACCAAAAATTTTATGACTTTCAGACAAGTTTTTTTTATTATTATTATTTCAAGTGGCTGACTGCACCTACTTTCTGGAAAACTTTCAATTAATGAATCTTGCACACGCATAGATTGAGTTTAAATTTGCCGTCTGAAGTGATAATCTAATATACAGCAAAAAATATTAATATTCATATTTTGCTCGTGTCAAACTTGTCGTCTGCGTGGAATAAAATTTAAATAAATTTCACGTCACATTATAATGTCATTAATCAGTTGAAAATATGTTGTTGTAGGTTAGTTAAATCTTAACTATTTGTAGGTAAGTAGGTTTTGTTGTATGTGATGTGCGTAAAACATGACAGCTTTAATTGTGCACTTAAAAAATAAGGAAATAATTTATTTATTGTCATTTAAAACCTCGAAGTAGATTAAGTTATCAATAAATTATTCTCAATAGTAGCGGTCGAACTATACTCTCATGAGGAACTCCTCCATCTCGGGATAATTAAGTTAATGTTCTATTCTACAATTAAATACATCAATTTAACACGTCTCGTAGTTAATTTGAAAGTAACGGTTTGTGCATATACACTTGTTTCTTGTACATCATTTCTGGGTTAAAGAAAACAATAATTATTTATTTTATATTAATTTTTAGGTCGTACATCAAAGCATACTTAGGTATATCGAGTAATTTATTTATTTATTTTTAAATTGGGGTCGATTACTCCGTGATCTAGTTTTTGTTAGCACAAAATCATTAACCATTATTTGTTACAATATGTAAATTTTAATTGAGAAATATGCAATTTAAATTCGAAATTAGATTTGAACTTCGGCTGACTTTCATCTGATCGGTTCAAAAGTTTTAGTTGTTAGTAAAGAAAATCAATTCTGTTTGGATCCTTAATTATACCTCCAATGGTGGAACGCAATAAACTTATTTTGCCAGTCCATTATGAATCGCCAGATGAATTTTAATCAGTCTCATTATATGTAGAGCAATTAGTTTTTTTATGGACTGCAGCATCACAATATAAAATTAAATGTAAACAAAATTATACTTGAAATTTTATTCCGAAAGGCTTCATCATTGCTGCGATGTAGATTTTGTATGAGCATCAGATTTAATAATAATTATGCGCCCAATTTGTTTTACAATGATATAGCAAAAATTTGCAATTACGTATTAATAACAAGCGACGTTAAATTTGCATTCATCTAATGTTAATTTTGTGTTACTGTTAAGTTAACTGTATTAGAATATTATTTTGATAAGTAAAATTACATTAGAGAAAGGAAAATTAAGAACACCTTCCAAGTAATTATGTCTGGGAGGAAAGTTAAATATTACGATGTGCTGAAAAGATATTACCCAACCTGGATTCGAACTCGGGCATAACTCTAACTAACTGCATAGATCAGTCATCCCGCGCGAAAGTAGTATAAAACCCCAGTCGCCTTCTGAGCTATCAAAATTTTAAGATCAATTTAGTTTTTGATGAACAAAGACATCCAATGCAAGTCAGAAATCCTATATATTGCTATGCTATTTCATAATAATTTCAGGATTTCAATTTA
The DNA here is from genome assembly GCA_949152465.1 of Cantharis flavilabris. Classification (NCBI taxonomy): domain Eukaryota; kingdom Metazoa; phylum Arthropoda; class Insecta; order Coleoptera; family Cantharidae; genus Cantharis; species Cantharis flavilabris. The sequence continues at coordinate 91,674,079 of OX424435.1, forward strand.
AATTAATTATCTTTTTCAAACTAATAAATTTTACTTTTAATTCTTTTTGTTCTTGATTACCAATTTTTCTTGATTATTCAAACTAAGTTTTAAAATAAATTTTTTTTATTTCTATCTAAATATCTATCTAACAAAAAAAAACACAGCTGTATGTAGATTTTATTTCGATCTTGTAAACCAATAATTATAAGAATGTATGAAATCGGCTGACGCAAGCGTTTCCTCAGAACCCCATGACGCTAGGCCACTAATTTCAAATTTGGAATAGTTTCAGATTTTTTTGGCCGTTATAGCCAACTAAGTATGAGTAATAAGTCAATTACACGAGTTTCAATAATACCTACGGAAGAGTTTTTCATTTAAAAGTAATTGTGGAGGTACTGGGGGTATTCTATACTCTCCAAACCTCCCGGTTTGTTATGTGTGATTGATTTTGATAAATAGGGATCTTTCTCTATTGTAGAATAAATATTTAGTTTGGATTTTGTACGTACCGCATATAATCGCATTTAACCGCATATATAGCCAATATTTTTGATTTCAATATTTAAATGAAACAAAAGCTGAACATTTTGTTTATGTTAGCACCGGCTACTTCGGTCTACCACACATATATACTAACATAATATGATAAATAACGTATACATTTGTAAGGGCTCAGATACCCTTAAGTGACGCCTTTAAAATTATTGAAGACGTCACTGATAATTTGAAGTTGGTCCCTGGCTCTGTAGGTACGAAAATATTATATATGTTACGGTCAATTATGATAATTCGGCCATTAACGTTAATGGCCCGACAATAACGTCAATGCCCAGCTTAGTTGGGCATTGACGTCATTGACCGGGCATTGACGTCAATGACCGTGAATTTTGGGCAATGTTGACATTTAGAATTTCATATGTGGTTTTTACATCATTGTCCGGGCAATGACGTCAATACCCCATACAGGGTGGGCAATGATGAAATTATTATTCTATAGATTCCATCTGAAAGTAATGTATTTAATGTGCATTTGCAATTAATACTAGTTATTAAGGGATACCGAAAAGTTAATTTTGGTTAGAAAATATTAGTGATACGACCAAAGAAATTGAGATTACTCTTAGACAAGCAGCAGCTAAAAGCAGTGTTTTAGGAGGCCACGGTTAAAAGTGTTATCATTACAAAGGTGGATGTAAAAATAATAAATGTGCGTGTTGCGCTAGTAAACAAATTTGCAATTCTAAGTGCCATAGGTCGCTATTTCAATATTTTTTAATTTTTATTATTATTGTTAATAAATAATTATATTATTGTATTATACCTAATACAATGAATATAACATATGTGCATAAATATCACTTGCCAGTTGGCTGTCAAATTTAAATTGCCCTTTTGCTGTTCTTGATAGTAGTCATTCTAGAATATCATCATTGTCCAATCCATTTTGGCCATTATCGTCATTGACCGGCCAAAGATGTAAATATTACAATCAAATGAAAATATTTACATCATTGCCCACCGTTAACGGGCGTTGACGTCAATGGCCGGTCAATGACGTTAATGGCCAGCATAAATGGGCATTGACGTCATTGCCCGGCTATTGACGTCAATGCCCAATTTACGTCATTGACCGTAAGATATACATAAACTAAACTAAAAATTTTCGGGCCCCCGATATTCGAGTGTAACTAATAGCATCGACGGCCCAATTTTAGGGTTATTTTATCAGAATTTAACTTTTATTTTAGGATTTAGGAATGCCTCTAATGGTAAAATAAGCTCTATTGAGAGATTAAGTAGATGATGTAGTCTAGTTTGCTGTGTTGGGCGTAACAATTTGGGAATAAAATAAAAGCATGCACTGGGGGGTATTCCATACCCCCCAGACCCCCGGTTTATCCTCTTTATTTTGTGTCACTTAGTGTAGATGTCCCACAATGTATCCTGAGTGAGTTGAATTTCTTTGATTGATAGCGTAACGTATTTATTTATTATTACAACTTCAAATATTGATTGAGCTTTAGTGTAGCCATCGGCATCCCGGGAGTCTGGAGGGTATTAATACCCCCCAGTGTACGGTTTAATCTTTATTTATGAACCAATTGTATTAGTTATTCAGTACCGAAGAGTTACTTAGTAGCCAATGCTGGAATCCTTGATTGTGAGCGCCGTATTTGGAGCATATCAGGCCTATTTGACTTATTTTATCAGAATTTGATTTTTATTTTCCGATTTTATGTTCTCTTTTTTAACATAAATTTTTTAAATTTTATAACCGCCTATTTTATCGCATATATCGACATTTTTAACCGCATAAAAAAACTTATTTCGATGTTTTTTAGCGCATATAAATCCGGCTTCTAGTGATAAGTTTACAGTCAATAATGCACTGAACCAAAAAGTGTCATATCTGCAATGAAAATTCAATGAAAGTTTAGGTAAATCAATGAAATTTCAATAAATAAATTCAAATTAACGATTATTATGAATCGTTCTTTGTATTACGAATTTTTGCATTGTTTTAATGAATTTGTTTATTGTATTTATGAAAATTTAATAAATATGTTCATTGGTTGAAATTTATTTTCAGTGCGAGTAATAGTCATCCGTTGGTTATAAACTGTAGGTTCTCTAAATTTAAATAAATAAATAAGACTCCATTCAATATTGAATTTTATGACTTTAATTTTGTAAATTTACTAAAGGTTAATTGGAGCAATTAATTAGGGGATCGGTTCTTAATTAGGTATAGAGTTGCATATATGTGTTTTTTATATTTTAAGTGACAAAACCTGACCCTGAAGAAGTGCACAGTAGTGCACGAAACTATAGTCGGTTGAATTAATAAAATTACCTGTAGAAGAGCTTTATTTATTTATTTAAGAGTAATAGTCATTTCAAGTCATTCGAGTTATACAAAAATCTTGAGATTTATAACGAAATTTCAAGTTTAATCTGTAGAAATGCTGTATCACTGTGATTTTACATAACTACGTATTCCAGGGTCGTACTTACAAATTGTCAAAAAGAATGGTTATAAAAGATTAAAGTTACGTCAAATACATCGACGAAAAGGAAATTTTAAAGATTTTATTAAGTTACGTCTAATTTATGTTGCGTTAATTGGATGAGAATAGCACTTAATTAATTCGAGTATTTTCATTAACAAAATTCCTTTTATTTTTTTTAAGTTAGCATTACAATTACAATATTTATTTAAGGCAATATAAAAAAGATTGTATCAGTATCAATTCTTAATTTCGCCCAAAAATTCCAATAAAATTTAAAACTTAAAAAAGTTTAACTTGGCGCTGAGTTGTTTTGACGGTGCGTAGGCCCAGAGACCCATTTGCCTATTGCCTTTGAAAGTTTACTTTAGTACCATCTACCATCTTTTTACTTTAAAAACAATTGCGGTGACGAAAAGTGACACTTGAACTTTCTTTTAAAAAGTCAAAATTATTGACCTTATGTCATTCAACTGTTGAACTTAAAGTTTTACGTTTTAGTGCAAAATATTACCGTTAGTATTAAATGCAATTATTCTGCATAATAACTCAGAATTTTGTTTAATAACAAATTTTTTATGTTGGCTTTAACTGCCTAGTTAAATAACGATTAATTTATAATAAAATGAAATAGCAAACAAAAGCAATTATTGCTTTACTGTAGTGTCTATAGGCACTACAGTAATAATAATGTGTTAGTTACATAAATTTTACGATAATTATTTTATTACTTCTGAAGAAAAATAATATAAAAGACATTCTGTTATCTCATTCGGTTGCCAACTTAAAATTTACCTCCTACAAACTCCCCACGCAAAGTATAACTTTTGATTCCAATAAAATAATATACTTTTTTTTCGGTTTTAATTTTATTTTAATTAACTAAAATTCGAGTTTGTACTCGAAAATAAATTTAAAAAATACCTCTTTAATTATTATTTATGTATTTATTTTTGAATTTATTATGACGAATTCCAGTCTGAAGGGGTAATCGGAAGCTCCAGTGCGAAGCCTCAAGTCGATTTTTGCGAGATTGTATTGCTTTTAGCATGTGGAATTTCGTATTTTTCTAAAATGTTAGTTTACTGCTAAGAATATTAAACTTTGAGTATTCAACAAGTTTATAATTAATTCTAATGAGAAAACTGTTTACTACAAAATAGTAAAGTTCATTACAGAATTTTAATAACCTGTAATTGAAAGCTTTGCAATTAGGATAATTTAGAAATGCAATAAAAAAAGTAAAGAAAATATAAATCGCAAACATTAAATTTTCTGTTTACAGTCAGACTACTTTTATGAATAAATTAAAATATCTTGTTTTATAATATACCCAGTGCACAATAAAGCAAACAACTTTGCGAAAAGGAATATCAAATTTAATTTAATTTTTTTTAAATAGGTTTGATTTGAATCTGTTAACAGTGGCTGCTGTGATCTTTCGTCACTTGCGACGAAAAAAGTTTTCGTCCAAAGTTAATTAGTTCATCAAAGATGTTCTAGTTTCTGTGTCTGATTTATTTAAAATTAGTTTTGTCATTATGCCCGATTGTATTCTAAAATTACTCCCTCACTTGAAATGCATTTCGCGCTTGACTTCGCCATTAACTCATGCTCTTCAGTTTTTTTTTGCATTAATGTGAAAGTTAATTTCAAATGTAATACACGAATCGGTATTCACTGCGGACTTATAGAGAAAATAATGAATTAGGAAAGCATACGTATATCTAGTAATCAGGACAGCTACCGCGCAATGGATTTATCTAAAGTTCACGATTTTATAATTAAACTATTGACAACAAAATTTATCAAAGGAGAAGTATTTTGAACGTTCCGCTACAATAATAAGCAAAAATAACAACAATTAAACCTCCATGTTTATGTAGCAAATTCCTGCTTCAAAACAGTTTTTCAATAGGTCAAACTGAGATGTTGAGGTTCGCCGCTGAGAGAAGGAAGATCTCTTGGTCACTAATTTGTCCATTTGCTAGCTCTTTGCTGGAGATGTTATCTTTATCAAGAGTAGGATGAATGTTTATTTATAAACGAGTCACGCTCGTCCATTAATGCTCCATTAATTCGAAATGCAGTATTGACAAATACTCGGTCAAAAAAGAATGCCATTATTAGAAGATGTCGACAACAATCAACTTTTAATGTTGAACTTATTCTCATGATGTTTGTTGAGGTGATACCATTAAGTTATTAGCATTGCATGAATTCAGCAAGATGTGGAATACAATAATGGATAGGTCAGTAACCTCCATCAACAAGGTCGCCTTCAAGTGCCGACTGGGATTTTGATTATGCTGCCGACGTTCTTGTTCAGGAGTTAAGAGCAACTGGTAACGTTGTCACTTCTTCCAACAGATTATCTCACCACCAGACTTGTCTATATTAAGTCACTGAAATCCGAAGATAATCGTATCATTTATAAACGACAAACAAAGATTATTTTTTGAATCAAATTGGATTCAACTCCTCGACCGACACTTTGACGACTTTGTTATTGGAAAATAAATTTTCTGGCCACCTACTCTTGAGTTGGAGCTTTAAAAGCTTTCTGCTTACTTTTGAATAAAATTTGTGAGGACATTGGACCGAGAGATTGGTTAATGTATTGGTAATTTAATTACACGAAAACAGATTTTAGTACATCGTACAAGTTATAGTAAATATATCTGATTGAAAATATGCCAAAATCATTTTATTTATGTTTAGTACTTATAGCTAAAAATTTATGAGTTTAACGAACCAATTTATGCTTTTTAAATATAAAATCGATTCAATAGGTGTTAATTTTAGATAATTTCGGTAGCCAAAAAATTATAGTCATTTTCCGAGATATGTACATACGCAAGACGCCGAGGAAAAATTCGTTCCACTTAGCCTTTAATAGAGAACTTTTCTCGAAGAAGAAAAAGTAATGGGATAACGCGAAATCGTGCTAGATTCAATTACAGCTTGAAGCAGAAGTTGGAGAGTGAGCCTAAAATAAACACTTTTCCACGATTTCAGTTGTTGAGTTATTTTAAATCAGAACTTTCTATTATCCTAACTATTTATGTAAAGCTCGAGTTACCCTTTAACTACGGTCTTTTCGTTGTATCCTCTAAAAATAGCGAAATGAAATTTACTCTCGTTAGTACTTACCTACTTTTATGGAGACAGATGTTATCGATGATTCCATCAAATCAATTGGACGAACGACGACGCTTATTTAAACCAAAAATAGTTAATGATATCTCGAAGGATTGCGAATACTCGATTCAGCTATAGTCATCGATTACATAAATCTTCGTGATTGCGGATTTTCCTAGAAGCAACCAGAGCAAAAGATTGATGATGCAATTAGAACACATTTTAGTGGCATTTTAAGCTTCTGAAATGCTCATAGAAGAGAAGAATACGAGTGCTTGCAGCGTCGGATACTTTTATTACAAGTTTTAAAAATTAATGAATCATGTGTTCAATTATTCATAGATATCGTGAAGCCATTCCGAAACAATGTATTACAAAGTATAAATCATAATATGAAATCGGTACCCAGTTACAAATGCATAAAATCCAGTTCCTTGAATATTGTCAACTTGAAAATTGCAGTTAATCTCCTTAGGGTCTTTTAGCATCCAACTTTATGGACCGTGCATTGACTTTCTTAGTATGTACATTTAAGAATGTGGCTCACGACTTTTGCATTACTTCCTTCTTTACTGTTACAGAATTTATTGCTCTAATCCACCAAACCAATTGATTATCAAAAACCCAAGATTTCTTTTCAATTTCTTATTTGTCGTTGTTTTTTGTCCGCTTCGTTTCGTGCATCTCGTGAAATCATCAAAATATAAAATTATTTTTATTTCATTAATGTTGATGCGTTTACGATGCGTTTTGGTGCATATATTACAAGCCCACTCGTAATAGCGTGACAGTAATTCTGTTTTACATGAAATTGGCAAATAATTTTCACCGATTTCCTCCAGAGCACAGTTAAAATTTTGTCATTAACTAGCGAATAAATAAAACGTTAAAAAAACGTTAAAAGTACTACTATCTAATAAATTAAGCTTAAGATTCGATTTTATTTCATTAGACAAAAAAGTAGCTATTTCAAAATGCAAGTAGTGTGGAATTTGTTTCGACAAACTTGTCCTATATAATTTTATTATGTTTTATATAAACTTGTTTTATGTGTCATAATAAACAACATTTTTTGTCTTTCGTTTTATACCGCAAATTCGATCTATAAAATTGCTAAAACCACAAAGATACAAAGATACAAATTTAAAAATATATTTAAGCTTAAAGGGTGAGAATGTCGCTTTCGCGTCCTCGATTTGTTAAAGTTTTTTTATTTCAATTAAATCATATAATAAATGTTTATGGAATCCTGAGATGGCTTCTGCATTTGTAAAGAGTTAGTTTTTTTGTTAAATATCTCGTTATCTGTCAATCATACAAAAAAATAGTAAGCATGAAAAATGTAGCAAATTAAATTCTCTATAAAAGAGCTTTTATAGGTTTTTTCCTATCAACAACTATAATTACGCAAACAGTGGCGTAGCATGGTCTGAACTTTTGTCGTTTATATCGGTTTTATTTTTTTTAAACTTTAAAAATCCCGAATTTACACATTTCAGCCAATTCTTTAGGCCGCTATGTAACGGTGCCGCTTTCCCTATCGATTATCGAAAAATCAACCAAAAACTAACAAAAACAGATGTTAATAATCACTGCTTGATCTTGTAATTAAAGCACTTAATTTAACTACTATAAAAAAATTGTAAGTTAGCATGCCAACTTCGAATATTCACGATTTGGAATTTTTCCAGCTTATCCAGATGTAATGAAACCATATTTTTGGCATTTAACAATCCTGAAAAAATACATTTTTTTATTTACACGGATAGGTTTTTTAGTGAGTGTTAAAGAAAAACGGCAATTTTGCCAATTTACACATTTCAAAATTTTGAATTATTATATAAAGCAAAAACTTTTTTTCGATCCAATCGATTTAATTTTAGAAAGATCAAAGTTTCATTAATACACAAAGACTTTGAAATAGTAAGGAAAACGACAAAATAATTGATGATTTTTGCAACTGTCGAAAGTTAAATTGATTTGAGGATTTATGTTTATTATGTAAATTTATAGGAAATAATAAAGTGTTAGGTGAATATGATGTTGGTTGCTTAATTAAGAAGATGAAATGCAGTTATTAATAAGGCGGCTGATGAATGATTAATCATTAAAAATGCAGTAGCACCCAATTAAGGTAAACAGAACTTTATATTAAAGTTAATTAAAAGAAAGAATAGGAAGGTGGATTAAATTATAATAAATATGAAAAAAATTTATAGCAATAAATTACAAAAATAAATTCAGACAATAGCGATTATTATTTCGCCAAGTTTACAATACACCTATATAGAAGGATTTATATGGATATAGGATACATTTTGAAAAATTTTATATTTTTAAAATTTAAAGCAATAGTCTGAATTGAGAGGGTAGATCATAGCAATATATATGTTTGTCGTATTCCTTGCTATTTTTTTAAAGTTTTCAATATAAAATCGGAGTATCGAAAGTACTTTCATGTGAAGTAAAATATTAAGCTGTAAATGGCAGTATTATGAAGTATCGGAAGTATCAGGTAGTATTGGCATATTACATAATAGGGATATACTCTTTAAAGTAAATGCAGTATTATTAAAAAATTAGAAAAATTCAAATATTCCTAATAAAAGTGGCTAATACTGCCATTTACTGCTGATAATACTTAATACTGCCGCTGACTGCTTAACGATGCATTTCACTACCTGCTACTACAACCGGTACTACTGCTTAAGATTATTTACTGCTGATATTGCCTAAATAATAAACAATAAAAGTCAGGATTGTTTTTGTAATATTAAATCTTTTCTTTTAACTTTTTGTTAGTAGCACAAAAAATAAAAAAAAGGGTATTTTGGAATTAATATTAATATTACCAACATAATTTTCTCTGTTCACTATTTCACGATTTGTATTATTTAAAATTTTAAGGCGGCAATATTTTATAAAATTTTCAAAAAATACGGTATAACGCCTATAACCGAGAAGGAGCCGGAATCGTTACTTTTAATAATAAAATACGTTTGTATAGGGTTCCCACTCATCTGGCAAACCTGGAAAATCTGGAACAGTCAAGAAATTTAAGATTTCTTAAAAAAAAAAATAAAGATAAAAATTCTGTTTTTAACAGTCGTCCATTTAGCATATGATATTTAAATCCAAATTAATCCAAATGACATTTCCAATAGTCATGCATCAATAAACGATAATATTGTTTACATCCAAATGAATCAGAAAAATATAAAAATCAACGTTACTTTTCGATGAAATTAAATTTTTTGTTACTGGAATTTTACGTTTTCTTCGTTGATATTTTAAACAACGTCCACCATGTTCATTCTCCAACTTGCTTATCACCTTTTAGTGCCAACTTTCCTTTTCAAAATTTTAATCACTCACTGATTTAAATTTTGGCGGCAAATCGTTACTTTAAAATATAATACCTTTGTACATAAAACCTAAACTTTACAATTCTAAACTGATTCCTTTTAGATTTGTGAAATCATCTTGTCCGTTCATTGTTGGACATTCATTAAAATTAATAATAAAAAATACCAAAAGCTTATACATTTAAGGAACCATACGGAGATGATAGTTTTAACTTCAATAAGCATCTAGAATCGCAAGTTTTTCAAAAAAATTTAATTAAAATGTAAAATAACATGACGGTATGTACAATTACTATGTATTGCTATTAATTGCTTTTTAAATTCTCAAAACGTATGTGTCAATCCGGGGAGTATGGGTGGCATGGAATGCCCTCCAGTGCATCCTATACCAAATACCTCATTGGTAAATAGTTCTCATCTGAATCTATGTCAATTCGAAGTATTTGGTAAAGAATGTACTGGAGGGCATTCCATGCCCCCCAGAACCCCCGGATTCACACCTACGTTTTGAATTTAAAAAGAACTGGGGACATACAGCCCAGATAACATGAAAGCCAACGACAAGGTTGTCGTTTGCTTGTCGTTGGCTTGTCACAACAAGTTTTACATAATTAGCTTGTGGAAAGCTTACAGAAAGGCTTTCGGCAACAAGCTTAACATGAAATCCTTGTAAAAAGCTTGCTGCAAGGCTGTCGCCGACAAGCTTAACATAAGAAACCTTTGTCGCAAGCTTTACGTAAAGTTTTCATCAACAAGCTTGACACGTAAAGCGAAAAAAGCTTGTCGAGTGTCAACTACACAAGCATTTTGTAAGCTTGCAGGTCTTCAATGACAAGCTTGCTGCAAGCTTATAAAAACCTTAAATTGTTATCTGGGAGTGGCTAACCAATATATTCGAACCCTCCTATGTTAACAATGTAAATTGCACATTTTGAAACCGTTTTTTGACATATAAAAATCGCTTTTACAACAACTCTTTTTAGACATTTTTTGCTAAAAATTTCATTATCTTCAATTTTGTACCTACTATATATTCAATTTCGTCGCCCCGTTTTTGACTTGCAGCGACTTTAACAAAATTCTGTAAAACACAAAAAATATTGTCATCTATATCACGGAAGCGGTGCAACGAAATGAAAAAATGAATAGAAAAAAAACGCGATTCTCTATATTTTTGTTCATACGCATTTTTTCATTATCACCGTTTCCGTGATATAGATGACGATATTTTTTTGTGTTCAAAAAACGGTTTCAAAATGTCCAATTTACATTGTTAACAAAGAGGGGTTCGAATATTTTTGTTAGCTACTATTTGTGTTTGTCAACAAAACAAAAGATAGCACAACAAATACAAAACAGTATCATTTATTTGACATGAACAAACAACTAAAAAAATTTAAACTTTTACAGTAATAATAAAATAAAAAATTCGGTATAATTACAAGTCATTAGTAGGTATATATTCTGATGTTAATTGCAATTTCTACCAACGCTTACCTATTAATTTGTTGGTAATATACGAGTAAATAATATAAAAAATAAATAAAATAATTGAACATTTTTCATGTTAAATCTGAACCTTTTAGTGCTTGTAACTCGGAAGCTGTCCATTACATCAAGTTATACCGATTGAGACATTTGTTCAGAATGATGAGAATTACAATATATCCAAAAATCAGCCATATCTACAGAAAGACATTTTCCCATAAGAATGGTGCGGGGTCCTTTTCAGTCAGGGAAAACAATTTAATTTAAAAACATTTTTTTTAATTTTAAAATTTTATTTTTAAATTTTAAAATTTTTTACCTTTTTATCTTTCGATTTATCGAAATGCCAGGGAAAACTTTTTATTCTTTGTCAGGGAAAACCTGGAAAAGTCAGAGAATTTGATTAGGAAAATTCAGTGGGAACCTTGTTGTAATATTAAGATCTATGTATTCTGTATAAAACCAAAAGAAAACTTTAAAAAAATGATAAATATAAAACTGTTACCGATAAAATGAATTTGAACATACTACATTCTAGTTCGTTTCCGGTGACATAATCCATATATACCCTATTGGAATTCCTGATTCGAATCTTGTAGTGGGCGACTTTTTATATCACATTTTATACTAATATATTTATTGCTATAAAAAATTGACAAGCAAATTAATAGATGACGCTTTCGTTACATTTCGAATCGCAGATATTAAAATACATATCAATGAAGCAAGCAACCTTACTTATTGAAAACATGAATTTGTAAGGTATTCTCGTGCCACCTATACACCAAAAATAAAATTTTTTTTATAATAGTAAGTTCATCATTTTTGCGCCCATGAATAAAATTCATCATATTGATGAAAAATTTATAGTAAAGGGTTTTCCATTAAAGGCGCCTAGATTTTAACAAATCAAGGCGGCTATGTTTTTGAAGATGTATATGTCAAACTTGGTGTTTTTATTCAATGATAATTGACAAATCATTATACCAAGTTACAGCGTCGAGGAACGCATGCAAATCATAAAATTTTATTATCAAAATAGATGTTCTATTGTGGCAACGATGCCTGAAAAGGTTATCTCACGCAGAGGCGACGTGAATTGGCCACCGAGATCGTGCGATTTGACCCCGTTAGACTTTTTCTTGTGGGATTTTATTAAGTCCCAGGTCTATGCCAATAAGCCGCAAACCATCGATGCCCTAAAAACCAACATCAGCCATGCTATCGCCCAAATTCAGCCTGATTTGTGCGCAAGAGTAATCGAAAATTGGACCTCTCGGGTGCGCGCCACCAAGCGGAGCCGCGGCGCCCATTTGAACGACGTTATTTTTCACACATAATGTCATTGATAGGCCTTTCGAATAAAAAAAATATTCGTAGATATTTCACATCCAACTTGCTTTATTCAATTTTAAAACCTAGGCGTCCTTAATGAAAAACCCTTTATTTATGTAAGAATCATTGTATTTATGAATTTGTTTATGAATATGATGAACTTTGTTCATTGGAACAAAAATTATGAATTTTAATTTTAATTAATAAATAGACTTGAATTGACCACCATTCCTTAAACTTTCGATTAATAAACCACAAATTCTCGTACCGCATCGAGAGAAATACGTGTTACTAATTCACCCAATTGTGCAGAAAAATTACACAATTGCGTACTTTTTCTCCACAATTGTGTAGATTAGTAACACATATTTCTCTCTGTATGTAAGAGAGTTTATAATTATGAGTACAAAAGCGTAATTAGATTATTTGTAGTTTTACATACATTTTCACGCTGAAGGTTCGGTACCGTCTAATTACCGACTTTCAAGCCTACAATGTAAGTAAACATAAAAAATTTAGAAATGCGATTTTAGAAAACAATACTCACCATATTTTACTGCATCATAGATCTAACATCATTGTATGTAAATTTATCTAACAAACGCAAGTCTGCATACAATGGCTAGCTCAAAAAATACTAAACAATTTTAACAGTTTCTATTTATTATAATCGACTATATTATGTTTACACATAATAATTTTTAATAACATTGAAAAACGAGACCATTGTGTGTACTATAGAAGTAAATTAAAGCGATGATTGCTTTAATGATTCTTTGAGAAAAATATGTATGTACATTTAGATCACATTTGAGACACTGCGGTGGTCTTATGGGAACATAAAATTGCAATCCCACTGTAACCATTATCATTATCTGATAAAATCAACAACAAATTTTTTCTTCAAGTTAATCCATCACTTTTCATTTATATACCAGGTGTCAGCTTTCAAAGTAAGGAATTTTTTATGCAGGAAAATTCTAAATAAAAAAGTTCTTGTACCACTTACAAATTGTTTTTGACAATTTCTTACATTTTTCTTAATTTATTGTTAGAACTTTAATGATTGTTTAAATTGTCCGATATGTCACTGTCCCTTGATTGGAAAATTTATATTGCTCGTGGCAAATTTATTAGAATCATAAAATATAATATTATTAGTGCATCCTGTTTTCTAACTTTCATGCTTCATTGCAAACTAATTACTCTTTTAAAAAATAATTAGCTGAAACGTACACATGGCAATTAATTTAAAAATTTAAACGGAAAACTTGCAACTTAATTTTTTATTATTTAAATTTTTAAGCTCCCATAAGGTTGGTGTATCTGATACATAAAAATTATTGTTTTAATTTAAAATGTAGCAAATTTATAATTTGCATAGTTAGTTATTGGCAATAACATTGAATTAAATGCGATTGGTTAATAAAATATCTTACATATTATACAAATACTCCAGATTTTATCATTTCTTGTTTTATAATATTTATTGACTACGTGTTGACAAGTGGTTATTTGCCAAACAATTACTTATCGTTAAAATATTACCTATGCTTTCGTTTGCAACTTTTATAACCCAATTATTTTATTTTCAGAGCGATGAAGAAAGCAATCAGTGGGCGATGAGCTCCTTTTCCAGGGGTTCCTCCAGGCCACGTGCCTAACAATATGCGTGAAGAAGAACTAGAGGTGGCCCTCAAGGTAACGTATAATTTTCATTCATATTTTATATAATAATATGTATAAAAAAACGTCAACAAGCCAATTAACAAACAGCTAAAAAATTTATTCTAGAGTCGGATGCATTATTTTAAGATCGAAGGTTAGCGTAATTGGCAGTTGCTGAATTATTTAATTTTGCTAAGTGACAGATGAACTTGGTTCGAGAATATTTTAATTTAAGTGGTAGACGACAGAAAATTTGAGTTTGACAATTAATGCAGGTGCAGTTTTACTTTATTTATAATTTTATGAAGAAATAACAGCAGCTAATCTTGGAAATCGATATTTACAAATTTATTTTGGACCACCAAGTTCGCGTTATACTAGATTAATTTTGAGAAAAAGACAGAGGCGGATTTAACGGTGGGCCCCCGAATTATAGGGCTCCCAATAATTTCGGCATCAACCGAACCTTGATCCGGTTCTGGAAAAAAGTGAAATCTTTTTGAGATTTTTATTTGTTTACGATTTAAATTATTTTGAAATAAATTGGCGCCCAAGAGAGCGCGTTTACGTTTCCATTTAAAATTTATGGTTATATTTACTTAATTTGCGACTAAATTGCATATAAAGTTGAATTTTTGAACAACAAAATATAAATTTGTTACGTTTAAGTATGCTTGACTTGCATAACATGAGACAACTTAATGCTTATTGATCATTTTTCAAGAATTTTATTAGCTGGTACACGAACCGTCGTCGTTCATTTAATTTACCATTAAGCCGTATATTGAAAGAAATAATAAATACCGTTGCACGAGTTCGATTTTCAAATGTAGGACAAATGGGCAATTTATATTTCCTTTGTGTCTTAAGCTTCAAAAATAAATTTCACTTAATAGGTGCAATTTATTTATTACATCCAGCTGTTTAAGTGGTGCAAAATTGATCGGTTACAAATTATTGAAATGAACCCAATTATTACATTCACTGTGAATGTAAGAATAAACTTCTCGACTTTTTAAAGAAATTCATATAAAAATAATGCAACTCCTCTATTTTCACGATTCTGCAATTACCCTTTCTCCATTAGGATCTTTATGAAACCGGTAGCTTTAGTTAGTTAAAACTAGTGCTCTGTTGAAAGCTGCAACTCTAGTAAGCGAAAATATAGAATAATAATAAAGTAACAATTATGTTAGTTCATTTTGGAAAAATGATAATAAAATTTACAAATTATAACTACAGTTAAATGAGGATAAAGTCCAGTTAAAGTGAAAGAAGTATCTGCAGATCATAGAGACACAAAAAATCTATTGTATTGGCATTTTGATACAAAACACTTTCCAAATCTTTCCTTTCAGTTTCAATTGAATTAAGTCTGATATTTATATGTAATGATCCCTTTTATAAAGTTTTCTATTCGAATAAATTTTGAATGCCAAAAGTTGGATATTGCATGATACAGTAACTTTGGACAGTTGGGATAACTATCGCGCGTACATCTGTTACCCAAAACATATGGTATACGTATAACTTTTACGTACTATAATAGCAGCCTAAAAATATAATCCAGGTAAGAGTGTCCACTTGTTTCTTGAATTATAGTTTGTTGCTCCTTATCGTATCCATCCATCCATCGAAATGTATTAATGGACCTCTATACAAAATGAATTGATTTATAATTTGGCTACTTGTTGCTCTTGAACTATAGCTGTATCATGCAATTACCTGCCCCGAAAATATTTGCCATCATCTAAAATTAACACCACTTGAAAATAATAAGTTAATTTAAAACGCTACCGTTGGAGCCATTAATTTTACAAATATTAAGAGAAATTCAAGAGTGCTTTTGATCACGTTTAAATTCGGAACGTTTAGCTGCTAATTGGTTACCTAATGAATTCATTCGTGGGTATTTGATTCACTTTGTGCCATTTGTATTTGTCACGCCTACGCTTGCAACTTTCCAACAATTTTCACAGATCTTTTTCTGACCCATATAATGAATTCGGTTGTTGTTTCCAAAATTTATATTTATGTATAGTTTTAGTATTAAATAATTTTATGCGATGCTAAAATTAATCCATCATTGAATTGCGTAAACTCGCAAGTTTACTTCCTATAATATTTCTATGGTGATGATACACTAGCACCTTTCAGAAAAATTTACCTAATACATCAGTAAAAGAAGAAGTTATTATACAATTTTCTATTTGGAAAATAATCCCTAAATCCCCATAAAAAATCCTAATTTTGTTTATTTTTTTAATTTAATTTATATATTAATTAATTAAAATATTAATTTATAAATAGGAGTAGTACTTTCAAGCAAATAATGTTCTTCAAACTGAGTATTGCTGAGTGAAAACAATGAAAATATTGGATAGAGGTTGCCATGTTTGAATCCCGGTCGGGGCTGCTCTGGCAAGCGGGTGCTGCAGCTGGGTTAGGGTGTATTTGCTGAATTTAAGATGCAGCCTAAATTCTATTAATAGACCATGGATGCGATAACTAAGGCACATACGAAGTCTTCCAGTAAATGTCCGCTTGGATTATCTTGGCGCCACTGCTGATAGAAATATCTACAGTCTATCTACAATAGCTACAGTGACTTAAAAGAACAGTGGCGATACAAGCCCCTAAATCGGCCCTGCAAAATTCCCTTATTCGGCCAAGAATAAGGGATAAATATCTCAAAATAGTTTTGTACACAGGACTGGGAATTCTAAAGATTCTCAAAGAATTCCAATGATTTCCAACAAAGAAGAGGTAACGCAGTAACTGTCTACCCCCCCTCCCCCACCCATTACCCATCAAAACCAATAGATATTACTAAATTTTGTTAAAACTTGCAAAATATACCTAAATTCTTATAAAAAAATATGTATTTACTATCCCCCAGCCAGGCTCATTTACCCTCCCCCCGCCAATTTTTCCTGAATCTGCTCTTGTGTACAAGTGAAAGGAAATTTGATGAAATCCTAGGAATTCTTAAAAAATAGAAAATCTTAAGAATGCTATAGGTTTATACTATAATTTTTTGAGATTTTTTTTGGCTTAATTAAGATTTTCCGCAATTTTTTAAGATATCTTAGAATTTTCCACATTTTTCGGATTCCTCATTTTTTTAGATTATCTTAATACTATCCTGAAATTTTCTAGAATTTTTTGATATTTTGTTGGATTTTCTTGTATTTTTCTTTTTACTAGATTTCTTAAAATATCCTAGAATTTTCGACGTTTCTTTAAATTTTCTTTTTCCTCAAGATTTTCTTGAATTTTGTAAAGTTTGTTGCTTTGTTGGGAAATCGTGATATACAAATGTGAAGGAAAATCTTAGAAAATTTTAACAGTGGAATTTCCGTGGCCTTCTTAAATATTCTGAATATTCTAAATTTCCTCGAATTTCCCATTTTCTAAGTTTGCCTGGCAAGGGCA
The DNA here is from genome assembly GCA_949152465.1 of Cantharis flavilabris. Taxonomy (NCBI): domain Eukaryota; kingdom Metazoa; phylum Arthropoda; class Insecta; order Coleoptera; family Cantharidae; genus Cantharis; species Cantharis flavilabris. Next base: position 91,691,504 of record OX424435.1, read on the forward strand.
GCTAGAAGTTTTGCCCTCCTCGTGGCAAAAAAAAACAAAATTTAAAAAAAAAATTTTTAATTTCAAAAATGTACCTTAATTTTTATCAAAATATATTTATTTAGCCTCTCCTCACCAGCTTCATTTCCCCCTTCATGAACTTTGCCTGGATCCACCCTTAATTTTCAAACTAGTTTCAATCTTAAGAATTTCTATGATTTCCAAAGAATTCCAGAGATTTCCAAGGAAATTCCAAATAAGTGTACACGAAATTTTCAAAATATTAACCCATAATACAGGATGTTACAATACGTGCTCTAGAATGGCATATTCTTTAAATTAAAAGATTTTCCGTCTCTGTGGCAATAAAATATACTAATAACGTAAAATATAGTATTTTACATTACAAGCCAGGTAAAACAGTATTTACTGGCGATAGGATGAGGCTGACCGGCGAGCCGCTAGGCGAGCCTGTCACATCTTTAAGCCAGTAAATGCGGTTACCTGGCGTGTCTTGTATAATATGTTATTTGTTAATAGCTAACAACACAAAAAAAAAAAAATTTCATGAACCGTGAAAGTGGACGACGACATAGGAATTATAGTATTAAATTTTCAAATGTCAGATCCTAGTGACTGGTAAAAGTTTTACAGGTCAGCTGTCAATTTTACAAGTCAGTAGTTTGTAAAAGTGAAGTTTCAATGCTCGTGTTCTGATAGATTAAATGACGTTTACGAATGAGTAACAAATAGAAACAATTTATATTCTGTCGTAAGCTAGATACCTATTAATAAAAATATTGTAGCCAATCAAAAATCGGATATTACTTGTAACTACTCTCTCCATAGAGTCACTGTAACAGTTAGCTGTCCTCGTCAACATCAAAAACTCGTGTCCGATTGGTTAAAATTGAATTCAATAAATACCAAGAAGATTACAAAAATGTTTTCAGTTTGTACGTTGCTGCGGTAGTTGTTATGTTTTAAAATTTATTTGATTTTTTTTTATTATATTAGAATTTTATTACTAGGATTATTTAAATGCCAGAAAGCAACAGATATAAGTACTACTTATTAAAAGCATCCCTGTAATACGACAGATGTTAACAATAATATTTTATTTTGGGGCTAACCATGCTAGAAACATAGTCAATTGAACTGAAGTTTCAATATTTATTGTATCATAACTAAGACCAGATTGGTTTTGAACCAATCAATACAATAGCGCTACAACCCAGAGTGGGTTTTGACTAACCACTTTATTTTATGAATGGTTTTCAAGGCAGATTACCTCGGTGGTTTGCCATTGCCCGCCGCCGAGGGAGCAGGGCCGGATAAACCATGGGCGCAATGGAGCCCCCGCACCCAGTAAAAGAGTTCAGAAGGCGCCAAAATTGTGCGTTGTTAATTTTATTTTCTATAAAAACTTAAATTTTTAATAAAAGAAATCGAATCAATAATTCACAAAATGCTAGGCGAGAAGTCACGAATTGTGATTAATAGAGCGCGGAATAATATGTACAGGGACCCCGATATCGAGTATGCAGTATGCAATTTATGCATAAACACAAGATATTATGCAATTATAAATTATATGCCACCTACAAGATATCGGGTTCCCTATGCATATAATTCCGCGCTCTAGTGATTAATTTAATACTTATTTGATTTAATTGTTAAAGAAAAGTAACTAGGTAATGATAACACCGGTCTGCAAATAAAAATTGCTTTTCGAGCCCTGATACCTTTCCTGATGAATCTTATGTAAACCGACCTCCTGAATCCGAATATGACCGTCGTTTTCCCCTCATCACCCACCGTTGTCAGGGGATGCCCCCATCTACTGTTATCACTTTTAAATAATTTGGATGGATAAAAACGATTATTTTAGCCTTTACATTACACTATGAAGTGTCGATATTTGTGGCAAGAAAGTTAATTTGGGAGAGAATTTGTCCCCTTAAATTTTTTAAAAAATCATTAAAAATAATCGATTTTCCCTTTTTCTAATTCTAATTCTGTTCTTCTTAACTTACTTCCACGGGAAAAACCAGCAATATACTTTTCGTCAAAGTCATTACCAACATAAATATTTAATAAAAAAAAAAAAATTAAAAAAAACTTTAAATTAAGCTTTTCCTAGAAAGTAAATAATAAAAAGTACAAAATACACTAAAAAGTAAAAAGTAATTTTTCAAATAAGAACAAACAAAGCTCCCTGAAAACATCAATATAAAAAGCGTGGGGCTCTTACAGATTTTAATTTGTGAAATGCACAGCCCCACGCTTTTTATATCGATGTTTTCAAAGACTTTTGTTTGTTCTTATTTGAAAAATTAGAGATATTTTCAATGAGCTTTGTTTGTTCTTGTTTCATTTATTGTTTGTAAATGTTTGTTTATAAATGTTTTCATTTATTTTCTTCATATTCCAGCTGCTAGCTTCCCTCATTCTCCTCCAAACACCCCAAAATAATAAAAATTTTGGTTTTCTTTGATTATTCGCGATTTACATTAAATGAACGCCTCCACGCGACCATATATTAAGTTAATCTAACAAGTATAATTGTTAGTTGGTATAGAAAGTTTTGTTTAAAACTAAAAGTTTGCATTCTTTTGGTATTGTATTTTGTGAATTATCATTTCACCGAGGTTTTACGATAAAATAATTCAGAATTAAACTCAAAACAACATTAATTGTACGTAATAGAACCGCCATGTTCCTGATATTTGGTAGCGTTATGAGCGCCACCAACGGTAAGGTAAATCGCGAATACTCTACACAATATATTTAGTACTAAAGGCGCCATTTACCTAATCTGCACCCGGCACTGAAATAACTTGTACCGGCTCTGCGATGGAGGACGGTCAAAACGAAGTTCTTGCTCTATTGGGACTCGAACCAAGATTCTCTGCTTAGTAGCCAACGCACTTAAGCATCACACCGTAATCTTCAATCAATATTGACGAAAAATTGTGTAAATTTGCCACATGCGAGAGCGGTAGAGTGTTAGCGAAGAATTAAAATTTTCTTTCCTTTGCTAATTTTCTGCGTATATATCTAATTTTTCTTAACTTGTTCTCACGTTTTGCGATTACAATTCTGGGGTCTGGGGTCACCAGCGTTGGCAACTAAATATCTTTTTAATTTTCAAAGACACACGGTGCCCTCTCCCACCGGATATATACATATTCCTTTTATGTTTTTTTATGAGAGTCAGTTGTCATAGCTTCATATGTTAAGTTCAGCTGAACCTCTCTGTAATGGGTAACCTGTATTTTAATTCTAAAACCGACTTTTAAAAATATTAATCTATGTCAACGAAATTTACAATTCAGTTACGATACTATGTGATTGATAATCTTATTTTTAGATAAGATTAGATATACATAAAAGATTGATGTAATTTTACCCCTGATTTGTATATGAGCGTTTTGAAACAGTAACAAACTTGGCTATGACTGTGGTACATCTGTACTGCGGTAACGGAAATTCTGTGAAAACTTGAGTTTGCTGTCATATTTTTTAAGATAACTTCAAATCGTATTTTTCTACTATACAAATTAATTTAATTTATAAATAAAAATAATGATACTAATAATGATAATAAATTAATATGTTGTAAAGTGAAAATCGAATATTGAATCAAAATTTTTCAATAATATCATAAATATAAACTATCTTTTATACACAGGAATGACTCAAAAAGGAGCCGAGAGTTTAATATGGGATTTGAACCATATCTCAATTAACAAAAATATGAATATATTAAAAACAAGAAGTTTTTATTTTACATAATTTTAGATAATTTAGAAAATTTCAAATTCCATGTATTTATGTAAATTGTACATATTAAACTGAAATACTCTAATTAAATGGGTATAATGTGAATGCAGTCACTACAATAGCAAGTAAAGGAAAATCGTTACAAATATTAAAATGTAATTATCCTTCCGAGTAAGAAATGTTTGTCAATAGCAAGGTTCAAAAGGAAATACTTTCCGTAAAGCAGTAATTAAACATTTAAATTAGTAATTGAGGAAATGTAGATATCCTCGTACACTGAAAAATACAGACTGTTGCAAAGCAAATTTATATTAGAGCGACATTTTCGCCAAAGTGCAATTATTAAAATTAATGAGATATAGCAGTAAAAGGGAATGAAAAAAGTTGACATTAGTTGATGTTAAAGGTCAATTCAAATTACCATGTCATGCAATGTACATACCATTTTGCATTATAATCTTCTGGTGAGCATTATTGCATACAATAAAATGAGAATGAAAAGCTGCCATTGTCGATTGTTCCAATACGATCAAGTACTGTTAGTTAATAATATCAATTTTCTTTGCAACTTTCGTAATGACTGTATTTGCAAAAAATAGAAATCCACAATTAATATTTTCGCAGAAATGCAAGAATTGAAAATAATTATTTGTCATTGAAATGGCCAGTTGGCCAATATCCATATGCATCAATCAAATGCTAACAACTGACGTTAATTATTACTTCTTAAGCCATAAATAATCTCGAATTCAATTCATAATTATGAAAAGTAATATTTTCTTTCGTCCATTAATTTGATTTTCTTTTTCAGGTGGTTATAGTGGGCAATGGTGGAGTTGGAAAGTCCAGTATGATTCAACGATATTGTAAAGGCACATTCACGAAGGATTACAAAAAAACTATTGGTGTTGATTTTCTGGAACGACAAATAGAGTAAGTTGAATTTTCTTTGCCTATTTTTAGAAAACTAATTTGAATTACAAAACACATTATTTGAAGGCATACCGTACCGCATTGAATAATTTTTATGGTCATTTACTGGATAAAATCCAAGAAGTAAATCACACTCGCAAGAGGAATGAACCTTCTTTATGGTTACTTAACAAATTTAATTATATTTATAATGAAAAACTTGCTTGTAAAATTAAGATTATACCCAATTATTTTAAGCTACAGTAAACACCGAAACCAAACCATAGGTGCTTTTTAAGAAATAAGTGGATCACATTTCGAGAGGAAAAAACTGTAAACTTGCAAAATATTTTCAATATCTATAACTAAACTTGTTTTACAAGAATATTTATGTAAACCGGGTTTTTAACATAAATTAATAACAAATTTGTAAATATCACAATTTATTAGATTAATTGATTAAATTAATGTCCAATTTTATCGTAAATTTCCCACGTTCGCTATTTAGCCATCAAAATTGTTGCACTGCAGTCCTCTTTTTATTGCAAATTACGTCTTACATTCCTAAATTCTAAAATATTTCACATAATAAAAATCTGTGAATAAATTATGACAAAAACTAATTTTACAAATTTTTGCAAAGAAAAATAACTTTTTTTAAGCCAATATTTCACATCAAAGCTCAATGATAAATTGCGAATAACAATTCAACTTTTTGAAATTCGCATTTATTCTCGTCAATTGCGAAAATTTATTTTTCTCGCCGAAAAATTGTTGCTTTTGCATTCGGGGAGCTACCACGCAATTAGTTTTTCCCAGAGAGATAATAAAAAAAATTATTTTTGTATTTGAAGTAAGCGAGAAATATAAGAAATCAAAACATTTCTGGCTTTTGGCTCCTAATTTTCCGAAGACCTTGAAGACATTAGGCAAATTGTCAAGAAATCAATTACAAAAAGTTTCGTAATTAATTATACCCAGTTCTTCGCCACACGTGAACGAAGTTTTTAAATTTTCTAATTTTAAACTTAGAAAACTATCAGCTGTGACATAGACCTTGAGGTAGACGCTAAGAAATCCTTGCACAAGATGGAAGGTTGTCTAATGTGCTTTTTTGTACACCAAAGCTACGAAACGGGTAAACCACAGAATTCCCGTTTGAGAGTGTGGTTATGTCTTCAATTTTGTTTCGAGATTTTGGGAAACCTTGCAAATGAATGATGATCTCCGTTGACGCAGGTCTTAAAGTTTTAATTTTAAACATAAAAAATTATGTCAAGCTAATTTATTGCTAATTTTCTCACTTCGGCTGAACCGCTCGATGGCCCAGAGTCAAGAAACCCTCAACATTTTTGCGAAACTCTATTATTTGTCGAAACCCACATTTTGTGGATTTTGCAACTATTAAATTAAATTTTCAACGATAGGTATTTCAATTTGCTTTTGAATTGCATCACATCCACCAAATTGAGTGTGACGTTTTCTGCACCATGACAAATTGTTGTCACAACATTTACACATCTAAAACTTCATTTTACATAATGGATCTCTTAAAAATAAATCTCGAGCTTGTTTTTAAAGATTGAGAAGTTAATTTTTGGGAAATTACTTAATTATATTTCTTGTCTTCTTGAAAATAGACATTTGTAAATGTGCGTCAGTGGCACACTTGGTCTTGATCTAAAAATGTGTCTTCCTGCTATTTTCAGATTTTCTGGATTTATAGCTTCCAGATTTAATTTGGCATTGGAATGCAATGACGTTAATAATATGAAATTGTTATTAAGATTTTAACAAGTTTTTAAATCTGCTTGCTTCCTAGTGTACGCGCGGTTTATCCGGAGAAACATAAAAATCAACTAAAATAGACCTATTATGCTAGTATTGATATAGATCGATGGATGAAGGATTTTTAAAGCTTTTTGCAAAAACCGCGATAATTGCGTGTTAATTCGCGCTATTAAAATTTCAGCGGGAGATCGGATTCTCTCATAAACATTGCAAGATAACTAGCATCTGCTTTTCATGTTTGTAAACGATTACGACAGCTAGGTCAAACTTTTTAAATAGATCGAGAAATTTATGTAATATTTAAAAAAAAATTTGTTTTTCAGTGTCGATGGAGAAGAAGTAAGATTAATGCTTTGGGATACGGCAGGTCAAGAAGAATTCGATGCTATTACTAAAGCTTATTATAGAGGAGCACAGGCTTGCGTTCTTGCATTTTCCACTACTGATAGGGATTCCTTCGAAGCAGCCCACTCTTGGAAACTAAAAGTACGTATTAAATGAAATTTTTATTAAAATATCGTCACGAATTTGCTTCAGTCTTAAGACGAGTAATCGACTTCATTTAAATTGCCCCCTTTAACCTGTTAATCAAAATTTTCAAATGTCTGTAATTTTCTAAATTTGTGCAATACTTCCTGTTTACTCTTGCACTTTAATAACGTTTTTAACTTCATTTAGTCTTATTTTCATTTTCCAATTTATTGTGGACGTTTACTAATCTTATAATTATGGTAGGAAGGAACGTGTGAGCATTAACAATTTAAATCTCACTATCTTATCAACATTTTTTTAAATATAAATTATACGCTACGACTTAATTCTTACGACTGGCTTTCGCTACGTTTGAGTTACCCCTAATAATTATCGTATTATATTATTGTCGATTTATTTTATCTAAAATAATAATTTAATTAATTAAATAATAATTAAGTTCATATTATTAATATTTAATTAGAACATAAATATTATTTTTAATTAATTAATTCACTTTTTATTTTATGTCAATTTTTATTGAAAATTTATTAAGTTGCTGGTTATTGCCCACACACATATTATATTATGTACATATATTTGCAATTTACAATTTTATTTGTTGAATTAATTTTACTTTTATTTCTAATTACATTACATGCTTTGGCGATCTCCCAGTTAAATATTTTATTCGGATAATTATTTTTTAAATTCATATTACATATTAACTTCCTAGTACATAATATATTAATAATATTGCTGGATTTGATGTGGTGAATCAATTGGAATACCTAAATTAGGATTGTTTGTTAATGAATTGTAAACTGAAATGCACAATATTAAAAATGAGGACAAGTTCTTTTGTAAATAATTAAATTTTCTATTACCTATGTATTTCTAAGAAAATGTTCATTAAGTCACAGAAAAATTAAATGTGTGAACTCTTAATTGAGGAAAGACAAGCATTTAAAAAATCTTCCTATTGTATTAAAATAATGAAATATAAAATTGATTGTATGTTTTTTTTGTAAAATTAACTGTTGTACAAACTTTTACAATGCCTATACATACTTTTATTGCCATAATTAAATTTTATTATGCATGTAAATATCGAAACTTTATTGCATTGCAATGGTAGTATATTGTAGTAAGTACTAATACAATTTATTGTATGTAATAATTTTCTGATTTACACGTAACTGTACAAAAATTAAGCTATAAATGACGATGCCGTGATATACACCTACTTATTTACACCGTCCCGTCCTACAATAAAATTGTAATTCGGAAATTGTTTACTATAATAATTTTCATCCGATGGGCATTGCTTTACTTTCATTTTAGAACAGGCACGTGTCCTCTGATTATTGCCCTCGGGCGTCATTGGCATTAAAAACTTAAATATACCTAACTAATTTGAAAATCACGATAGCACTTCAACTTCCAGCGATCTTCATCAATTGATTTTTATTTCTTTTATCAATGGAATCTTCAGCTATAATGTATGTAAATAATTATACACATAAATTATCACTTATCAGCTACCTTCCACATTTATGCTTTCTGCCGCCTACCGCAATACTTCAGTTCAATCCAATGAACGGTTGGTACCTATGTACTTTTTTTTCCTGTTGGCCACCCTTTTTTTAATTATTTTTTATTATATTATTGTTGTCGAAAAGAAAAATGATAATGCCTTTGGCAAGCTTACCGTCTGGTGATAAGGTTCAAAAACCTAAAGATTATTTTTACACAGCTTTCGAAAACTAAATTAGCCATATACCACGACGAATGACGATGATAGTGTGTACATTTAGCACATACATGGCAATACGTACATATTTAATTTTGCAAATAGTTATTTTAATTAAATTCAAACATGTAGTATGTTAGTATAATTTACTGTTATGCAAAATTATTCACCACTCTGCTCGTATCTTAATTTAATAAAGAAAAACAGTAATAACGATAATAAATTATGTAGAACTTGTTACTGAATGCATAATCCTATAGTAGTAATAAATTTATATAAAAAGTGATTCACAAATGCCAATAATTAGATTGCCTTCGCTAGATAAGAATTTAATTGATACTTACAAATGATAGAAAGACTCTTTAATTTATATTCATTTTTGTTGCAGGTAGAAAACGAGTGTGGAGAAATTCCTACAGTTATAGTTCAAAATAAAATTGATCTTATCGATCAAACCGTTGTTAATCCGTAAGTATAACAATTATTTAAAAATAACTTCTCGCCTGAACGAAATAAAGAAATCGCGAAAAAAGTATAATATAACGTAACGTATTTATCTATGGGCACTAGCTGGGGGCTTCGAACCAAATAATAATGCAATAAAATATCAATAATAAAACAATTGATTTATTATAAGTGAGGTGAAAAATTATTTTATATTTTTCGGATTTTTAAATTTTGCCCCGTAACCATCCCATCCCCCCCTACTGTAAAATCGTAAATAGCAACCCCACGTTTTGGTTAAACTATTCATTCTCGAGTTGTTACAAAAACTATTTTTTTAAATTTATTAAAAGAAAATATGATTTAAATCAAGTAATAGTATATTAAGAAACTAGTTTCATAAGAGTCGTTTTATCACTATTTATAAGTGACATCATTAGTATTAATGTTCACTGACGGTTAGTTACCAACCTCTTAAAACAAAAAATTGCATGTCATATCACTTTGTTTCGGACGCAAAATAGAAAAATAAATTATATGATTAGTTCAATACATTGTCCAAGTTGTATCAAATAAATCAACAAGGTCTTTTTTGCAAAACATAAGTTCAAAATTACTTATTCGCGATTTATATCAAACGAAAGCCACCACGCGAAAAACTATTAAGTTAAACTAATACGTATAGTTGATATAGAAAGTTTTGTTTATAAACTCAAAACAACATCGAGTGTACGTAATAGAGCCGCCATGTTGTTAATATTACCAACAGTAAGGTAAACCGCGAAATAACATAGAAAGCTTTAAAGGTAAATAGTTACAAAATTTAATAATTAAAAATAATTGTTTCGTCAGTTCAGGGCCATCCAATTACAACACTGCACTGACTGTTATACCACATTTAATTGTAGTAATAACTGATATAAAAATAAAATTAAGAATAAAAATGTTTTGGGCGGTCTTTTAGGCCGCTTACGGTTATGGGCACCTCAGCAATGCGGAGTTTAGCGCACGCTAGTTCAGCCACTGAGTAACCAGAACAAGCAGAAGAATGAAAATATTATACTACTATATTCCTCGGAAGGTAATGAGAAATCACTAAGAAAAACTGCTTTAAAAATCCTTCATGAAATGAAGTGGTCAGCCAAAGCCCATCTAGGGTTGTAGCGCTATTCTATGTAAGACTTAACAGACTGGGTCTGGCGATATAAAATAAGCTTTTTCCGGTATATTCAAATAAGCATATAGTCCGGGAGCTAGCGACACTTTTCATTGTCCCATTTTATAAAGATTAATTTTAGTTTATTTGTGTCTTATTAGAGCTACAGAAACCTAAAATCGACTCCTGCCGGGGTACCAGCGGGGCAACGATTGACAGCAGTCTGTTAAAAAAAAGTAATCTTTTTTTTTTCATGTTGAATTCTTGATTTTTATCAAATGGTTCCATAAGCTGTCAAGTCTTGTGGGGGCAATGTTCCTATATACAAAATTTGGTTGAGATCCCTTCAGTACTTCATGAGATATTCACTCTTGAAGTTTCAACTTTGACAGCTTGTAATTTTTGACAGATGACAGATAAAAAATTAATTTTACCTATTCTGGATAAAGCCTTTCAAGGTCTTTAAAATAACCTATCACAAGACAAAATTGCTTTTAAAAATCTGGTGGGATTTTCTCGTAGTGGCACCCCTGATTGACAAACCGCGACGAACACCTTATTTTCACCTTTCTACCGTAAACCCTACTACCATACCAAATTTGGTCGTGATTGGTTGGATGGTTCAGGAATAAAGCGAGACACAAAATTTGACCACGGACAGACAGTCAGACCGACCGACCGAAGGAAAATTGTTTTTTTATGTTTTACAGATCTTTTTGTTTCTAAACACGGTGATCTCGAATATGTTGATTTACTGCAGTAAATTTACCTAGGGGGGAATCGCTGAGGAAATGTGGTATAGTGAAGAAAAATCTGAGGAAATCTTAGAATATCTGAGGAAATTTTAGAAAATAGAAAATCCGAAGAAATGAAGAAAATCCTAGCAATCATACCTAGGTGGTATGAAATACCACCCAGTGCACTTTTCTGGATTCTAAATTTTAGGTCCTTTTGGGCTGTCGTATCCATTGCCTGGTAACAACTTTTCGAAAATATGTGAAATTATTTTCAATTTATTCTCACCCTCTTGTAATATTACAAGGGAAAATTTTTTATTTAAATTGAATTTTCATGATGAGCCAAGTCAATTTATTTAGAAAAGAATTATCAGACGAAGTTACCTAGCCGCTCAGTACAGAAGGAAAATTATGCTCTTTTATCGGACGCCAAAGCGGTTAGTTTTGAAAAGAAAAAATATAAGACAAATTTTTTGTTAGTCCTAGTTTGCTAATAATTATTATGAATTTTTACGATACTCGGAGGTCCTCTCAACAAATATCCCTGTTGCGCGCTTCATCTAGAATAGTTAGAAATTCTCTCTATTTTTCTATTAAGAAATTTTTTAAATATGAAAATGACATTTCGCCTTTGTTTGTAAACCCAAACGGATAAGTCGGCACTGTTGTCGCCATGAAATTAAAATTAAAAAATATGTGGCTCTTGTAGTTTCTAGTTTGTATTTCTAGCGTTCTTTACAAGCGTAAATAGACTGTATTTTATAAACTGTGTGTAAGATCAAAGCTAAAAATTACCAGCATTAAACAAATAAAAGTCAACAAGTGTATAAATTGCAGATTACTATAAATTATCTAAAAACTCTCTTGAAATGAAGCAAAAATACACTAAAACACATAAATAAATGTTATAAAATTATTTATATTTTATTAAATTGTGATTAACACTTTGAAGGTGTTTTATTTATAATCCGTATTGTTTACATTAGATCCAATTTTACATCGAGACTTTTTATTTTTGAATTTACAAAACAAGTTTATTAACCTAGCCTAGATTAAAAAATACATTGCAAGTTCTAAAAAAAGTATTCGTGTCAGTTTTAAGTAAAAATAAGCAGTTTTTCGACACTTGCAAGGTTTACGTGTAATGTTTCCTTCTGAAAACTCGGTTCAAATGTTTAACCAACAAGGAAATGATCGTTTATTTTGAGCTTCCCGATATATAACAATGTGACAAATTCATTAATCAATTTGTATTTCGTCTAGTCGTCCTATTATAGTCCTATGCTTCCATTTGCAATGTTTAAGCTTATCACCATATATGGCTTCCTAATGTAGAAAGCTTGAAACATTTTCAAATCCTTAATGTTTTTTACCTTCTTTTCGGAGTATTTATATTCCAAGTTGTTTTTAAAGCAGGAATAGTAATTTATATTAAATTATAATTTGGCGTGCAATCCATACCTTGAAGGTAATGACCTCAAAGGTTAAAAGCGTGTATATTATGTCTTCTTTAAAGCGAGTGATGTAAATTCGACGTGAAACAAGCATAATTGTTTTTTTGCATGCGTTACTCCACTCCTGTCTTTTTGTAATCGTGCTTTTCGTACATTTTTTCGTGAAATCAAAGTCTTCCTCTGATTTTCTGACATATCCGCTGCAAATGCTAAATTAATTTCCACAATAAAGGAAGATATTTAAATTTTAAATTAAATTATTTCTCTTATCGCACTAAATTTATTACCGCTGGGTTATAATACTCGGACAACATGCAACATTAGCCTTTTGGAATTCGATTTGAAAAAAATATGTTCTAGCATAGTTTTGAATTGCAACAAAAAAAGAATGAAGCATCTGCAGAATACAGAAAAGGTCAGATTTGAAAGTTCTTGAAAATTGATTAATCTTCTATTATGTAAAATAATTTTTTATTGCCATTTATTATAATTATTAATTTTAATTTGTATTTATCACAAATGTGCGCAATTTACATAATTTACAAGTCACCTCTCGTCCTTAGGCGACTTCTTTTTTTTTCATATGGCGCTGTTGAGTTTCCATTAAGAAATTCGTTTTTAAATGTTCACGCTTTTTTACTCCATTTGTCAGTCATATGGCATTGATTTAATTAAAAAGCCGACGTTTGTTCGCAGGAAGGTGCGTAAACCCGGGATTTACTATCTGTGATTAAATTGGGGGTTGCACTACGCCACTGGCACTGACCGATGTCATAGCAATAAGTATCTCATAACATAATTACTTTTTTATTTATCAACTTGTTACACCGCTTCTGGTTGCGTGCTATATGCTCGTGCTTATTCTTCATAATTTAACGTGTCAAAAATGGAAACGTATGTACGAGTATGTTCATAAAATGGAATGTTTCATCCATATCTAATAGGATTTAGTCTTAGTCCATTCAAAATAGATGAAAAAAAGGGCTAAACTTACATTAATTCCCATCAAGCTGATTTTTTGTGTAGGCCTTAAGAATGTCATCACGAATGATGTGTCAAAAGTCCACATTTCAGTGAGAATGCAGAAGTATTCGCAAACATCAACTCTTCAGCAGACGCCATCGTCACCAACGGAATTCTTCTTGCTATATATGGTGCACCGAAAAAAATGGAATCGATAGATAAATTCAGATTTTTGAGTTTTGTGAATAATACAAGAAATAATAAAAAAAAGTGCAGTTATCTTGTCTCCTTCCAACATCTGCTTCTGCTCATCAACACTTGTTTCGTATGTTCTACCAAGTGCAAGTGTGGCTGGGCAACGAACTGAATCCTGAAGACTGGGGCTGGAAATTACTGGATAATAGTTTGGAGCCGATCCAGACTTTACTTCCACCTGCTCCAGAGAAACTACTTGATACAATTTTTTGTAATTGCAAGAAAGGCTGCACGAACAATTATGGGTGCAGAAAAGTTGGATTGCTGTGCTCACCAGTCTGTATTAATTGTCAAGGCTACTCTTGCACTAATATTGAATCTAATGCAACAGATGAAGATCGTTTTGAAATCTAAAGAAATATCACTGATATATCTCTCTTCTTGGAGCAGTCTACAGAAATCGAGCAAGAACAGGAAGAAGATAGCGAAGAGGAGGAAATGAGTGATCATGTCGAATTTGATAATTAATAAAAATGTAATTTGTTGCTAAAATTTTCGTATATGAAATATTGTCTCATTGAATTTCTACTCTCAAAATATGTCGTGGAGTATTTCTACTAGGGAAGCCACGTTAAAAAAAAGCGCCGAGTACACTACCTCAAAGGTGGTGCGGAAAAGTGTGCATGTAATCAAAAATCAGACTTTCCTACGATCTGAAGTCGCGATATCTCGAAAACCGTGCTTTGTACAAAAAAAGTGTTGATATCTTTTCTGTAGAGAATTTCACTATCTATTTTGCTCTCATTAATTTTTCCGATAGCTCTTTTAGAGATATACCGTTTAGAGATATACGCAAAAAACGTAAATTTGTGACCTTTGACCTTGAATAAAAATCGATGTGGACTTTTACCACATCATTCGTGATGACATTCTTAAGGCCTGCACAAAAAATCAGCTTGATAGGAATTAATGTAGATTGAATGTCTATTTTGACTGGACTATCTAATTTCCTACTGTTTCTTTCAAGTGTAAGTTATTTTTAATTTGCATCTTCAACAATAATTAATTATTATTTATTCAAGTAATCCATAGGCCTAACGTTACAGGGTTTAGGGGAACCCCAGATCTTTTTCTAAACCACCTGTCGCTGAAGCACATTCCAACACAAAAATGTCAGTACCACGGTTACGCCAGGGATGAATTCATGAGGAAGGTAGAAGGGGGAATTTCCTTTTCAATATCTTTGGCAGTTGGGAAAAGTTTGTAAATTCACCAGTTCACAAAACCATCAGTTGTTACAAATTTTTATTTTGAAAAAGAAGTGGAAAAAACAAATTCAGGACTCCCTCCTGCATAGTAACGCTTCGGTTCGTCGTAGTCCGAAACAAACGCAATAACTACGTCAGACACATGCAAAGGCTAAAAGTAATTCAGTGTCTAAAACGGACTATTGTTCTTGGTACAATTGCCGTGATTTTAAAGCTATTTAATTAACAGACTTATTGTTCGCATGATGTGGAACTCAGTTGTAATAATATAACTTGATCCTATTGTAGTCTCCCATATATTAGGTACTATGTAACTTGAAATAAACTAAGGCTGGGAATGGTTATCATTTTAGTATTCGAATTTTAGTATTCGATCAAATAATTCGAATATTCAAATTATTCGAATATTCAAATTACTCGAATATTCAAATATTCCTATACGCTAGTTGGACAGCTATTATGGTGCCGCCACCTAGGCGGTGATTTTGTGCATAAATTAGGTGAGAATCTTGCCATAATTGACCAGAAGATGACGCGGCGTACGCTTTTTTGGGATATCCAACCAATAACGCTAGTTGGACAGCTATGGTGCCGCCGCCTAAGCGGTGATTTTGTGCATAAATTAGGTGAGAATCTGGTCATAATTGACCAGAAGATGGCGCGGAGTACGATTTTTTAGGATATCCAACTAGCGTATTCGAATATTCAAATATTCCTATTCAAATATTCATTACTCGAATTTGATTCCCAGCCTTAAAATAAAACAATCGAAGGTGCTTTACGAAGAAATAACAAACAGAACTATTTTCTAAATCAATTTTCAAATTTATTCGTATTATTCCTCCAAAATTATTACCGGCAGAAGCGGATCCAGAATTGTTTTCTGGTGGGGTAAACGGGCAAAAAGTGATCTCAGATTTGGGATTGTCTCCTTGTTTCCTTGTTATTTTTAAGCGTCTGGGAGGGGCATGTGGCCCCCCTAAATCCGCCTATGATTATCGGCATTATCTCTTTGGTTCAATTTCTTACTAAACAAGGTGGAACTCGGAGAACCGTAGTTCTAGGGCTTCTATACAGATACCTTTCTAGTTTAAATGGAAAGAAATTGACTTAATTTATTAATCATTAAAAAATTAAAAACCATAAAATCTTAGAACTATTGATAATAATAGTTCTTAAATTTAAAACCTGCGGATAGACACTGGGCCAGAACATAGGCTTTATATTATACTCCGTATAGAAGGCTAAAATTACAAATTAAAATAAATAAATAAAAATATTAAAATAAAACGTAAATAAAATTATTTAAAACAATTTCATTAGAGAATTTCTCATTGGCTGGTTCATTTATATTCAATCAATTGAAAGTAAACTATAAGCTATAAAAAGTAGTGAATGTCAAACTGCAATCTGACAAGATTACAGAACAGTGGCGTCAAAATATTAATTTATTTCATAATTATTGATTGTGAAATATACTATGTGACGCCCTAGGCAAATATCTATCACTGAACGAGGGGGGTGAGAATCTGCAATATTTAAAAAAATACTTGCATTTACATATTTTTATTTAAAAAAAAATACCTTTCAAACAAAAAAAGTTGAAACAAAAGTTCAAAAGTAGTTACAAGCTTTTTTTAATTTTTGCACCTCGATCTGGTTTGCACCCCTTTATCGTATGCGCCCTAGGCAGTTGCCTAGCGCCGACCCTGATCTATTTTAACCTACAGAAATGACCTAGGCTTTGCACGGATCTCCCTTTTAACGATGGCTTTGCTAAAAGTATAGCTAAAATCTACTCTAACCTACAAAGCAGACCTATCTCTCTTTTAACCAGGGTTGCCAACTTAGGGGTTTTCCCCCTAAATTTAGGGAATAAAAAGTGGGATGGGATTTTTTTAGGGGAGTTATATTTTTAGAGATTTTTTGATTTCGAATATTTATTTATTTTTGTTTATTAAAAAAAATAAAGGTATAAAAATATTGTTATAAAGTTTTTTTTTAAAAGTACGTATTTTACAGTGTTATTTGTTATTTATTTAATAATATTTGTTTATTCATTTTTTTAATAATAATTTTTTTAGGGGATTTTCCAAGTAATTGTGGGGGTTTTTGATTTGAGCTTTAGGGAGATAAATTTTTGAGAGTTGGCAACCCTGCTTTTAACGACGGATTTCCCTCTTATAAAAATCTAATAACTCAAATGATTCGTATTTAAACGTCCCTGCATAAAAACATTCCTGCATTCAAACGTCCTGCTTCAACAAAATATATTGTGAGAATGTAACAGAACCCTGTGTTGTCATTGGTGTATACTTGTAGCCAGAGATAGCGCATTATACAGAATTTCTCCACCTTCTGCATTTTGGATTTAATCTGACCGTCCGTTGTTTTGAATGAGATCGGCTCTGGATGAACGAAATACTGCATTTAATTAACGGGGGCCATATTATAGAATTATTTTCTGGATCAGCACTGCAAACTGTTTTGAAATTATCAGCCGCACGCGAAAATAGTATTTTAGTCTGCAAATATCTGTTTTAATTGCTTCGACAGTTTTAAAACGGTTTAGAGATCTGCAGAAACAAAGTTATTGACATACTGTAGAATTGATGGTATATTGTTTCGTTAAGATCAAATATTGTACTTTGTGCGGCGAGTTTGTAGAACGAGAGAGCCGGATAATTACAGAAAAATCCCAAAAAGTAAATTTGCTTCAAATAAGGTAATATGGTATTTTTGTTTAAACATCAAATATAACGGTTACTTTTACTCTCTGTAACAAGCAGCGTTGCAGTAGTACTTTAACGCCAACGAAGCTAAAAATATTTTATCAGTTGTTGTTTCGCTTAAATAAGTACCTACTACTTAAATAGTATTTTTATTAAAAGAGTAAAAATATTATCTAGTTTGCTTCTTTTCCTGCGGAATGACAAAGTTTTCCACACACTGACTAAACTCAGTTATTTATTTCTGTGTGAGAGGCCCTAAGTGACGAAATAACTAGCTATATAGTAGCGGTGAACTTACTATCATTTGTTATTAAAATGATAGAAATTAAACAAAATACTGCACACAAAATGACTCAATAGAATTATAAAGCAAGAATTTCATATACTACAATAGCTACCAGCAAGTTCACACAATAGTATACCTTATACAAAAGGTTTATAGCTCTATATTTAGATCGAACAGTGACAGATAAATACAACATCGACAATTTTATAAGTGATTTAATTGTAAGTGGATGACAAGTTGCCAGAGTGTCTATCTACCTATCTAATCTACATATTTGATTATGATAAAACTTCAATAAATACAAATTTTTTTATGTAATGATAGTATCGACAGCATTAACAAAACAATTATTTGACTGATCAAATACATTAACTTTACTATTATAACTTACAATAACATAAATAGTTACCTACCAAACTTCAAAAGTTTTACATAAATAATTATCTCAGCAATCGCCGGCAAGACGAACATCTGAAATCATCAATTTCCTTCCAAGTGTATCAGTGTTGATTGATATTTTCAGAGTGCTTACTGATAAAATGATTTACTCGAGACTTCAAATCTTCTGCATCGTAAAGATCAGCAAGTTTTAAAATTGTATGCACGTTTTTTTCAGTTAAATTTTTGCTGATTGCTCTTCCGCACATAAACTTTAATCGTTCCAATTTGAATTTATCTGCAGCAGCTAATAACTTTTCTGCTGATGCTTTCAAGTTAATTACTTTTTCTGTGTAAATGAAACGAAGTATTTCTCTCAATATGGGAGCATCTATGTCTGTTATCTCAACTCGATTTTCCTTTTCACATTCAAAAAGATCTTCAAAGACTTTACTTCGAACTGATAAAATTGCTTTGTGAGCCTTAAATTCGTTATCCCCAACACATAGAGTTACATCGCTAAATTTTTGTCTATCATACAACTCTCCAAAATCACGAGATAAAGTGGAATTTGGTACTGAGATTTTATTTGAAATATTCACA
Source organism: Cantharis flavilabris (assembly GCA_949152465.1). NCBI lineage: Eukaryota > Metazoa > Arthropoda > Insecta > Coleoptera > Cantharidae > Cantharis > Cantharis flavilabris. The sequence continues at coordinate 91,710,412 of OX424435.1, forward strand.
CTCCCTGATGAAGCTCTTATTCTAATCTCACACAATATGGTTAACTGATTATCTGGTGAGAGGTCACATTCTTCATATAGCAAATGATCCCAACCAATAAAATAATTATAGCCCAAAGTATCAAATTTTTTTATTGGTCCAGCAAATTCTAAAGTAAAACCTTTTTCATCTTGAACATTCATAACTGATAATTTGCAATTGATTATTTCAACTTGACTGCCACTGCACGAAATTAAATTCAAATATAAAGATATATAATCTTGACCATTAGCCATGCTTCCTCCTGGATGCAACAACAACTTCCATCTAATTTTATCTACGCGTTCACAATCTGGAAATTTTGGCGATTCGAGTATTTCGTCAACACTTCCGCGAAAATAGTTGAAGTTATTTATGGCCCACGTATATTGAAATTTTTCCAGTGTATCGGGATGAAATTCAATTTCGTTGGGTAAACTTGTCACTTTATTCGAAGTCATTGTTCTAAACTCTAATCGCAATCTAATAATTGTGTTACCAACTTAAATTAATATAAACATTGTAAGTTTTGGAGAAACCTGTATTCAGTTAAGCCATGATTTTAATTTTATAATTTGGACAATGGGAGTTAGAAGGTGTACCTTATATGTTACGGTCAATGATGATAATTCGGCCATTAACGTTAATGGCCGGACAATAACGTCAATGCCCAGCTTAGTTGGGCAATGTTGACATTTAAAATTGCATGTATGGTTTTTAATGACCAATACAGAGTTTCAAATTTCAAATCTCAGAAAATTGAAAAAGTAAATAAAAGAATTAATCTATGGTATTCAAAAGATTTCCTAAATTTTCCAAGATTTCCTTGGGAAGAAAATAGCATTCGTAATTTCCTAAGATACCCAAAAATTTGCTTGGATTTCTGTTCACTTTTGTATATTACGATTTTTCCTTCGGTTTTCCAGTTAGTACAAAACTAAGGGCAAATCGCCGGAAAAATTGTGTGTGTACTAGTGAAGAAAAATTTGAAGAAATTCTGGAAAATCCGAAGACTTCTCAAAAAACAGATTCTTAGAAAATTTGAAGAAATATAGAAAATCTCAATAAGCCTCAAGAATTTCAAAAATCTCGGAAATACTCGAGAAAATTTTAGTAAATAAAACTCTAGAAAAGCTTAGGAAATTCTAGGAAATGAAAAATTCTAAGGTATCTTAAGATATCTTGAAAAATCCCGAAAATTTTTAAGACAATTTCTTCATCATTTTTCCACTTAGTAAAAAACGAGCGGGAACTTTGCAGATATCAAGAAAAATTTTAGGAAATCCAAGAAAATCTCATGAATTTTACAATCTGAGGAAATGTAGAAAATTAGAGGAAATCTTAGGAAATAGAAAAATCTTAGTAAAATATCAAAAAAAAAATCAAGGAAATCTCATAAAATTAAAAAATAAAAAAACTCTAGTTGGATATCTTAAAAAAGCGTACGCCGCGCCATCTTCTGGTCCATTATGGTCAGATTCTCACCTAATTTATGCACAAAATCACCACCTAGGCGGCGGCACCATAGCTGTCCAAATTTTTGTAAAATCGGCCCTTAATATAGTTTTGTTATATTTGTTTTGTTATATATAAAATTATCTTAAAATTATGGTTATACTGCAGATCAGGCGGCCTACCGACTGCCATGACCTCCTAATATTTGAATGACCTGGAAACTCCTTTTTGCACAGGATCATTTATTATAATTAATTTCTTATTTTATTATTATACAATCACAAAATTGGTCATATTTTTTTACTTTTTTTTTCAAAAAATTGAAAATTGATGTAGAGAGCTGGGAATAGTGGCATTAACCTTAGAACTCTTAGCTGAATAACCAGTTAAAATTTCAATTCAATCGTGTTTACCGTTGGGGAGATTTTGGTGGGACGGACATACATAATATATATGTTACGGTCAATGATGACAATTCGGTCGTTAACGTCAATGGCCGGACAATAACGTCTATGCCCAGCTTAGTTGGGCATTGACGTCATTAACCGGCTATTGACGTTAATGACCATGTATTTTGGGCAATGTTGAAATTTAAAATTTCATGGGTGGTTTTTACATCATTGTCCGGGCAATGACGTTAATGCCTAATACGGGGTGTGCAATGATGAAACTATTATTCTAAAGATTTCATCTGAAAGTAATATATTAAATGTGCTCTTGCAATTAATACTAGTTATTAAGGGATACTAAAAAATTAATTTTGTCAGAAAATATTAGTAATACGATCAAAGAAAATGAGATTACTCTTAGACAAGCAGCAGTTCAAAGCAGTGTTTTAGGAGGCCAAGGTTACAAGCGTTGTCATTGCAAGGGTGAATATAAAAATAATAAAAAATAAAATTTGCACTTCCGTACAGAATAAAAATGATAATTTAAAATTTTTTATCTTATTATTTTTTAAATTATATTATTTTTGTTAATAAATGATTAATACCCATATTCACAAACGTTCGTAAAAATTTGGCCATTAACGTCATTGACCGGCCAAAGACGTAAATATTACAATCAGATAAAAATATTTACATCATTGCCCACCGTTAACGGGCGTTGACGTTAATGGCCGGTCAATGACGTTAATGGCCAGTTCAAATAGGCATTGACGTCATTGCCCGGCCATTGACGTTAATGCCCAATTTACGTAATTGACCGTAACATATACATACAAACTTTGAGTTTTATATATTAAGATAAGTTATTTATTATTTTCTTTTATTTTTCGCACACGGGTCCCTCACCTGCTTGTTACGCCACTGTGTGGTATAGTATACCAGTTTCAAATTATTTTCAAAATTTTTAGTTGCGTCTGTTATACCTACGTAAATTTTAATATATCAATCATTATATTAAACGATAAAATTAATTGAAGGTTAAAAAGTATACTTTGTTTATGTAATAAATCTATTTCGCGAAATATCCACTAAGATTTGATTTTGGATACTTGCGTACACTATTGTCTCCGGAGATGATTTGTATTCTTCGCCCACCTTTTCCATACGTAAGTTAAAATTATTTTTTTTAGTCTAATTATATCAGAATTTTAAGTATTTTACGTGCGTATAAACCCCAAATTTAAAATTTATATTATTTTCGTGAATGTAATGACTTGTATCTTCTGCATATAAATCGTTCCACCATAAGTGTCAACTGCGGATGATAAACAAATTAAAAATAAAGAATGACTTCACATAGTGGTGCCATATATTGATGTTTGGCTAAAAAAAATTTTTTCAATCAAAAACTACTCAAAAATTATTTTCTATCTTAAAAAAGCTGCAAAGTAATTTTTTGGAAAAGTCCGGGAACTCAAAAATCATCAATAAATTTTAGATAAGTTGACAGGTACTAAATAATTTTGAGAACGTGGTTTTGCAAAACACATTGCTCTTTATAACAAAATTCATTGTCTAAATATAATTTGGATTAAAATAGAGCATTTCCAAATCGTTTTATGTATTTTGTGACATTGATTGGACGTCACCAAGGGTGAAAAGGTAATTCGTTTTAACGATGCTACTGTTTTGATTATTATTTCCGTCCACATAACGTTCGTCCAAAATTTTGTTTTGAATTTTTAACAATTTTGCAAAGAGGAAACGGCCAAAAAAATAAAACGTAGGTACTTGACATCTGTTATTATTTTGAAACAAATAAATGTTTGTTTACCAGAAGTTAATAGATTTTCTTTAACCGCCAATTAACTGAGATTGTAAACATTTGTTAACAACTTATGCTAGTAATTGAAGAAAATGACAGCTTCGGTTAATTATACTCCCTGAAGAAAAGCAATACAGCAATTATTGAATTATAACAAACGTTCCAGCTGGTGAAAAGTTTACTGAAGATTTTATAGACTGCCGGTTGCCTTTAATTCGTTTTAATTAAAATTGTATTTCAATTAATAATTATCAGCTGTATCATGTACATACCTTCATTATTTGGTCACGCTACCGTAACCGGATAAATTAATTTTCAAGCACCCCAGAGGAAATTAGGTCAATAACTTCGTGGTCTTATCGATGCTTAATTTGAAAGAAAAAACGCACACAGCACTTCGGATTATTGGAGTTTTCCTTGATTTTTTCAAGTATTTCTATCTGCGTTATTAAAATAATTACCACGCACATGCAAGATTGGCAAATTTTGTTTAACAATCAGCGGAAATCGGCTGGCGTGGTAATGGCGTGCGAGAAACTTAATATTACTTCACTGAAGAAGGTCGCCACCTTGAAATGGAATAAAGCTATCTTCAATCACGATCTCATCAAACCATTGTAATATCTCTGGGATAAGATGAGGATAAGGATAATTTAATCCTTATTGCGTATGGTACAGCAAAAAACGTTAAATGCACGTAGTTCTCCAAAAGCTTATTCATCCAAGCAGCTGATAATAGTTTTGCAGTAATTTTTTTTATATTGGATTCTAAAATTAATTTTCATTAAGACAAACTAACTCTATTTTAAGAAAATCGGTCACGTCAAGGTCATTTTTGATATCTTTAGATATGTTGGATTGTATCCAACACCTTTCCAATATCTCTTGAGAAAACCTTGCAATAATAAGCAAGGTAATATTTATAATAAACGATCTTAAAATATAATGCAATTATTATTTACTGCCTTTGTGTGGAACATCATTTTCAACATGTTGCGTGTTATTTTTGAATGTACTACCTGTAGAAATTAACCAGAACTTGATTTTCAAAGAAAGACTTCATTCCATTAAAATGCAACAAATTATTAATGTATGACCATAAATGGAGGAATCCGTTACCAGCTATTTCTCAATGAAATCTGCAACTCTTTCGATAATTGTTTTTCTTTAAGTTAAATATATGGAACTGTACTTCACCAATGACGTATCTTTTTCAAATCTATAATCAATGGTTATTTATGAATTACGATTTAGACCAATGCAATGTCACAATAATTTTAATTTAGAGATTTTTGAAAATCGTTAATATTGTAAGAAGTTATTACATGAACCGAATAATTTATGAAATACTTACACGTCGCGGATTTGATATATTTCTTGTGTAAAATGCCATGTAAAATTAAGGAAACGTATTTTGAGGAGTTTATTTCAGCGCAACTGTTGTAAATAATTCTCCAGGTGCCATAATATCGTACTTTTCAAGATTACAATGTTTTCAAACTTAAAAGTGAAATAAGGAATGAAAATTACAATAAATTACGGACACGTTTAATTCACATTCCATTCGGTCAACGCTGATTTAAATTTCGAAAATAAATGATATTATAAATAATCTAAATTTATTAATAAAAGGCAACAACCCAATTTTATTAAAAGCAAAATGATATTTTGAAATAATTTTGGCATCTAAGTTTTCCTCAAGAATTTAAATTATTGTTATTTATAAAAAATGAGTAGTGAAATGGAATGTTATACAACTGAAAAAAATTGAATTGAAACAGCTTTAGTTGAATTTGTTTGGAAAGTGAATTTTTCTCATGTTTTGGAACAGACTTTAAAATTATATTGTCTAACGCTTTGTAAGATGGGGGGGGGGAGCTAAAATAATTTTTAATATTTTCTATTATGTATCCCAAAGACTTACAATAATATTTTGTATAGGTATTTCAAATACTTTCACTTTTATAAAATATTTGCTATTTAAATACTTTCGAAAAAAGCTTTTGGCAGCTCTTCCGCCAAGGGGGCAGGCAATCTTCTGAGAGTTGACACCCAAAATAAAGTTTTCTTGTCCGGGATCGAACCGGCTACCTAACATTTTCGATCAAACCCATTCATAAAATTTTATGACCGATTCAAAAATTATATTTTAATTTGTATCACTGGGTTTTGCCTCCCGAGGCGGTCTTAAAATTTGCCCTCCCCCCTCTCCAAAAAAGTCATTATAAATATTACAGAACATAAATACATAAATAAATGTATTTTGTACAAAAACAATTTAACGCGAAACGCATGTTTATATATTTTTATTTTTCTTACCCAAAAAAGAAGTTAATATTTTAAAGAAATATTTTGTTATAAGAAGAAAAAATGCCGATCCTAAAACTGCGCCACAAGGGGCGTCCCCCACCCCATAGATACGCTAGTGATTTTTATTAAAGTTAAATAAACAAAATATCTCTATCGTTACTTAATAGTTTACTTTCCACACTGATTTGAGTTACATAATGTGCTACTTTACGCTCTAGTGTAGAAAGCAACTTACTTTCAAAACTGTAACTTTCAAAAAATGTTGACAGTTTTGATACTTGATAGATTGCCACGGCAATAAACAAATAATATAAGGCGCCCAGACTTCCTAGTGTGCAATTTGATTACACGGGTTGTGCGGCCTAAAGGCCGCATTGACCATTTAGTCTCTCGTAACCTCGGAATTTTTTTAACTTGTTAACTTAAAATGAGCCAATTGGAGAAGCGTTACGTAAGAAAAGATGGACAGTAGATCATCTAGATTGTGAAGTCTGAAAGCTGAACTGATCTGTCACTTTCCCATAACATTTAAATATTGTTCAAATATTATTAAATGTAGCCGAAAAGTGGTATCACATCACAGTCGAGAACAGGTTAATGCACAGTATGTTTTTAGCACTTTTTCCATAAAACAATAAAATATATTATATAAATATACTCTAGTAGCATATTTATTTAAAAAAAATTGGATATGGCCATGCTCATAACTTTATCATACTTTTAAATAGCAAAAATATAAAGAAATAGGATATTTACACTATTATTGATTCATACTTTTTTATTATTACTATTATGAAACAGAATATGATAAAAATATAAAATTTAAAAAATAAGAAAAAAAATTAAAAAAATAAATTTGAAAAAAGAATATTTTCAAAAATAGGATATTTACACGATTATTGATTAATACTTTTTTAATATTATTATAGAGAAGAATTTAATAAAAAAATAAAATTTGAAAAAAAGTAAAAAAATTATTTTTTTAATTTACAAAATATTATTTTTTTTTGCGTTTCCGTGTACCGATTTTAACCAAAATCTAATCAGTTCTAAGTCTCAATATATATGTACTAAATACGAAGTTTTGTCAAAAAATTCCTATTAGTTTTTGAGGTAGAGCGCACACAAAATTTGACCACATACAGACATTTTTTGGAAATTATGATTTTCGGCTTATATATATTCGGACCCCAATATGCCTAAATTCATCAAAATCTCAATTTTTTTTTCCGCACGATAACAATACTTTTTCATACTTTGTATGATAAAGTAAAAATTTAGTACATTGAAATCTTAAGCTGCATACTTGATTAGCTTTTATTTAGATTTATATTTCTTATGCGCTTATGTTCGTATATCCGATATAAATTTTACAAATACAAAATTAAAAAATATAAAATTTCTGTTAAATGGCCGAAAACCGGCAAATTCGCATTATCACATGTTTGTAATTTAAAAATACTCATTTTACATAGGCATGGGCGCCCCAAGGGGGGCAGGAGGGACCTTGGCCCCCCTGAGAAATTGAATGGAAGAATAAAAAACAATTTTTACAAACGAAAAAACAACAATGAAATTTGAAAACTGTAAATATGTATATTATGTAGTTGCCCCCACTGAGATTTATTCCTTCGGGCGCCCATGTACATAATAAGTTTAGGTAGATAATTAAAAGCTAATATTTAAGTTTAGTCTACGTTGATAAAATCGCAGGCAAGTCCAAAGTAGGGCTGGGATTTTTTATCGATTAATCGATAAATATCGATAGTTATCGATTAATTGAAGAACGATATTTTATTTTTGAAATATTGATATATCGATAGATTCCGATAGTTTTGATATTTTTAATTTAGGTTATTCTTTATGTCTTCTGGACTTCTCATTAGTTAATTTTAGGTTCAACCGGTTGTTTTATTCGAGAAAAAAAGTTGGAGTTCCCTGTATAAAACTATCGAACTATCCAATAACCGATTCAACAACATGAACATTATAATTTTGAGGTCATCCTGCACGCAAAAACAGGGAACCCCAATTTTTTTATCGAATAAACGAGGCAGCCGAACCCAAAATTGACCAATAGGAAACCCAGAAAACATAAGACAATAACCTAAATTATAAGACGCACTTTTTAGTCATCCAGTTTTCAGTTTCTGAGAAACTGTCAGTTTTCTAAGAAAACGTATTATTTCGATACTTCAATTTAATTTATTTAAATATATTTGAATTTAAATATTTCGATGATTTGTATCGATAATTTATCAATATATCGATACTTCGATAATTATCGACAAGTATCGATTAATCAAAGTTATCGATTAATCGAAGTTTTCGATAGTTTTTGAATTATCGAAATTTTTAATATCGCCCAGCCCTAGTCCAGAGTAAAGTAAGATAGACATAATAAGGAGATTCTACTCACGAAATTGAAGTTCTTTTAGGTTGGTATATACGAAGAACCAATCAGAAGCCTTGATTAGCGTAGTAGACTATAGCGCTATCGAATTGAACGTTTATTAATATAACTATTTTATTATAAAAATAAATACAGTAGAACTTCATTGATGTGCAACTTAGATTTGTATCAAGCTCGATTAATTACCATTATCAATCACATAATAAAATAATAATAATTTTTATAAACTTCTTTGTTAGTAAAAAATTTAACCAATCAATTGTGCGTTACAAATAGAAGGATACACTTACGTCATTATTATGTTTGATAATGATGATTTAAGATTAATGATAAATGATAATAGAGATGATGACATTTTTATTCATTAAAAAATTAAAATCGATCCTTTGATCCTATCGAAATTCGAAATAAACGTAAACAATTAGATATTCGTCAGAATATATCCTCCGCAGCAGTTTGTGAGCGAATGTACTGAAAAAAATAATTAATGAAAAATTCATATTATTCATGATTTAACTTATTGTATTTATGAATTTTTCATCAATAGGATAAAACATTTTTTTTAGTGCAGCCTCGCGTTGAAGACGAACCATGGGGTTTTTAATGAGACGCTTGGGGTGGTTTTGATCTGATCCATATTGTGGAATATATGAGTATAAAAAAGTCAACATTATTTTATTCATTAAATTTGTAAAAATAAGAAACTTCCATTCAAATAAAATTCTTGATTTTCAAAAAGAAATACGTTAGAAGATCAATTTTTATAGAATACACTTGTAGAAATGTTTCATTATCGTACTAGAAAGATTCACGTGCATGCGATAATGACATACTTTCTACACTGATCACGTAAACAAGTATTAAAAAATTACTGAAATGGAAAACATGTATTTATTTTATTTCATTGTTTCAGCGAAGAAGCGGAATTATTAGCTAGAGCGTTAGGATGTCGTCTTTTACGAACTTCTGTAAAGGAAGACATCAATGTAGCTGCCGTTTTTCGACATCTTGCCGCACGATGTCTCGCCGAGTTGCGAGATCCTTGCGATGATTATTATCCACCATCCAATGGTCATCATCATGTCACAATCAGTAAGTATATTATTACAGTAAGAATTCACTCAAACTTTTTTTTATGAATTGGGGGTTTCACAAACCTTCATATTGCCACATTTACACGCTCACCTGAATACCACATGCAATTCCATTTTAAAAAAATTGATAAACCCGTTCTGCTGTTGAACATAACTACGATTTAACAATTATATAGTAGTAAATTAATCATTTTTGATATTGTGAGGAGTTCGTATCTAACAATTTTATCTGATCCATATTAAATATTTTTTTTCATTAATGATTCGATCTGTCAGGGCGAAGAAGATCGCATTCCATATTATTTTATGATGTCTCATCATATTCCCACCACATTGTTTCTGAGTGATTTATTAACTAATTAATTTGTTAAATTTTTGTTATTTCTCACATTTTTCCCTGCCTGATGATGTTAAGATCTAAAAAACTTTTTAATTGCTACTATAACTACGTTTTCTAATTTAAATATTGCAATTTTAATTGAATTGTTTTAAAATGCGTCTTGCGTTTTCCACCCAATGAGTTCTGGGTAATTGATCACTTTACAATATATTTTGTGTAATTAGTTGCATAGTTCATAAATTTGCAATCTGATAAACTGTTGTAATATATTGCGTATTGCATGTACACACCTAAAACATGTTTATAAATAATGCATTGCAAGCTTATTAAAATTTTACATTAAAAAGGATTACTAACAAGAAGGATATCTAACAAAAAATAATAAAATTCATTAAAGCAGTGTTTCCCAAAGTGGGGGCCCATAAGAAGCGGAGGGCGCCAAAATGAAAACCAACTCCGATTCCATTTTAATTTTATTATTTTTGTTTCAGGTGCTTTCAATCCTAGTCAAACATTGAAAAATCAACAAAATGGTACAATAATCTTAAAGCCTAATAAACATAAGAAAAAGAAGAATGTGTTAAAGAATGCATGTAGACTTTTATGAAACCAATTTTACCCACGAACCACCTTGAAACCATCGTATTTTTATTTTTTTTTTATATAAAAAAATGTACTACCCACTCACGTAATCACACTTTGCAGTAAAAATTTAATTATTGCTATTTTAATTTTTGGTAAAATTAATGTAAGCTTTTTTTATTTATTTAAACATATTAAAATAACAGTATTTAAAGTTTTACGTGCGGTCCCCCGCTCCATCTTTGTGAAAAATTAAAAATACTTGACTTAATTATTATTATTTGTAAATTTGTATTAATAATATTACGATAATTAATTAGAGCTTTTAGTAGTAGATTTAACAATTAATAGATTTTTTAAATTGTATAAGTTTGACATTTTTAAAGACAAAAATTGTATTATCAAATATTACTTTGAAAAATATGTATTCTTAATAGTGTTTTTATTTCAAATAACCACCAACTGATGTATAAGACGGATTTTTAATTAAAAATTTCTGTATGCAAAAGAAGCAATTTTGTTATAATTTCTTATATAATATTTCTCCTAAAGCCATCCGTAATAATTAAGTAGTAGCGTCCTCCAGAGACCACTACTAACGTGGGAAACCGTTCTAGTGTAACTCTAGGACACTGTTTTTTTAAGTTTTTAAAGAAAATAGCCTATACAAGTTTTTAAATGGTTTTCTAACTGATATGATGCTAACGTTTCTGAAAATGGATTGGAAGGTTCCCCCCAGGTATAGTTGCTTCTCAAGGGCAAATAAAAAAAAATCACGTAATTCTTGGATTTTTCAAAAGAAACAAACTCACAAAAGAATCTACTACAAAAGTTAATAAATCTGAATAAAAATCGAAAATGTATGAGCATCACGTGAAGAGAACTAAAAAAATGCATAGCAACTGGATCTAAACGTGAGTTCATCCAAATTTATTCGATTTAAACTGTAGGTATTTTGTATCATAATCATATAATCTAGCAATAAATCAAAAATTACAAAAAGAAGTTAATACATAAAGATGAATGGTAAAATCGTTAAAAGATGGTTAAAAAGTAAAAAATAAGTAAAAAGAGTTACTGACCAAAATACCCTTTGATTGGGTTTCCAATTAAGGTTACTTAAGTGTTAAAATTTTGAATAGTTGTAGATCGTAGATGCTACTAGTTTTAACAAAACTAGTTTTTATTGTGTGATCCAGTATTAGTAATTTCATTCAAATTTCTTAAGCTTTTATATACATACATATTATATACAGATATTTAATGACTTGGCAAAACTTGTTGCAATTTTATGTGCATTATCGAATATCGACGGTTACCTTCAAAGTTATTCATAACAATACCAAACTATACAGTATAAGAAAAAGCCAAAAGAGTTTTTGATTTCAGACTTTCAATTTTTGGGGACGGATTTATTAAAAGCTTGACGAATTAATCAACTGTTGAGCAATGAAAATCTACGGAGAAAAAAATTAGTTATCTGTAATTTATTACTTCGGTACGAAAAAGCAACTTTTCTTACCAAACTACAATTAGTGCATTTAAAGAAAAATGCATTTTTTCACAAATTCACTAGCTACATCACTGAAGAGAAAAGTTTACTAACCTGAATTGCTGCTAAACCCACGAAGTGGACCCTACCTGCAATAATAAAGAAAATTCTTTGTTAGGTATCATTTCAAATAAAAATGGTTTTCGTCAAATTACCTTTAACACTGTAGTCCTTTCGCCTTATTCCTCTTGACCACAATAGCTTCTCCATCGTCCGTAACTCACCAACCCGGACACTTGGACATTTTTTTAACGATTTTGATTAAAATTTTTTATTAAAAACACTTGGAAGCACAGATTATTCACTCAAATATTTAAAAAAATGATTCGCGATTATTAATTAATAAGCTACCATCAAGCTTTTCCACAAAGATTCGTACTCGACACATTACACTCCCGTTCGCGAAATACGAATTTCGCGTTCACGCACCAATGTGGATCTTCACTGAAAATGAAAAAAAAATTGTTAATTCGTATTGTAATTGTATTTTTTGTATCAAGGTTATAAATAATAATGAAATGATTAATTGTTTACACAAAAGAAACGCTGCGGACAGGATTCAAACCTGTGTAATAATTCTGAATTATTTTATCGTAAAACCGTGGTGAAATAATAATTCACAAAATAAAATAGGTACCAAAAGAATGCAAACGTTTGGTTTTAAACAAAACTTTCTATACCAACTATACGTATTTGATTAACTTAATAGTTTTCCGCGTGGTGGCGTTCGCTTAATATAAATCGCAAATAATCAATGAAAACAAAATTTTTTATTATTTAGGAGTGTTTGAAGGAGGATGAGGGAGGCTAGAAACTGAAATATGTAGAAAATAAGTGAAAAAATTGAGCAAAAAACGGAAAATCGATCATTTTAATGATGTTTTTACAAATCAAGGGGATAAATCTTCTCCCAAATCAACTTTCTTGCTGCAAATATTGGAAATATTAACTTTTCACCTCTAGCTAACCAGAGGAAATATCAAGGCTAAATAATCGATTCCATCCATCCAAACTATCGAAAAGTGATAAAAAATAGATGAGGGGGCATCCCCAGAAAACGGAGGATGATGGGGGGAAAGGGGATCATATTCGGATTCAAGATGTCATTTTACATAGGAATCAGCAGGAATGATATCAGGGCACGAAGAAAAAATTTTATTTACAGGTCATTGTGTTATCATTACTTATTTTACTTTACCAATTAAATCAAAGAAAATATTAATCAAATCACAATTCATGGCTTCTTGTTAAAATTTAATTTTTTACAGAAAATTAAATTCTGAACTTTGGCGCTGGGTGCGGCGGCTCCATTGCATCCATGGTTTATCCAGCCCGTTTACCCATAAATACATGAAATAAAATTTAAAAAATATATGATTGGTTGACATTAACTACTTTCCAAACGTCGATTGCTTTTGTCGCTATAAGAATTATTGTTGTAAAAATTTATATTGTAACTGAAAAAATGATTGAAAAAAGCAAGATTACTTTCAAATTTTTAAGTTTTATTTATTATAACTTTTAAGTGACGCAAAGTCGTTACTCATTATGAGGATGGGGGATTGTAAAATATTGTGCAATATTCTTAAATGTCATAACATTTTCATTTATTTTACATTGAATTATTCATAAAATTATCTAAAGACGCTATGAATTTTCTAAAATTTAAAACAAAAAATAAATTCCGTAGAAGCATCAACGAAAGTAATGACTCTTTGTTTTAGTATTCGGCTTCTCCAACAATAGTTAGTTAGTTAATATTCTGAAGAACCCAAAATTTTTATCCCGACGACAAAGCACGGAAGTAAAAAAATGCCTGCTCAATATTTGACACTTTTACAGCTTTACTATTAAACCACAACAGTTTCTTGTAGTATTTGGATGGAAAAATATAAAATCAAACTAGAACACAAAGCAAAACTCGTGAGAAAGAAGTTTCTTCTTGGATGCTTCATTCGTGAATTTTCTTTTGGGTACAGGTAAAGTGCTATTATAAAGTGCTAGAGACATGGACACCAACAGAGGCAGCATGTAAGAAATTCGAGGCATTTGAGAAGTGGCTGTATCGACGCATATTGAGAATATCATGGATGGCATATATCACGAACAAAGAGGTGCTAGAACGAATGGGAAAAGAAGTGGAAATCATGAAGCAAGTCAAGAGAAAGAAATTTGAATACTTAGGCCACATCATGAGAAACAGTTACCTGTATGAGTTGCTTCAACTGATACTCCAGAATAAGGTCTATGGGAAGAGAAGACCGGGAAGAAGACGAATTTCATGACTGAATAACCTAAGAACGTGGTTTGCAACAACAACAGGACTTTTCAGAGCCGCAGTTAACAAAGTCATGATAGCCAATATGATCGCTAATATCTGGAAACCAATAAGCACGCAAAGAAGAAGAAGAAGTACAGGTAAAAATTCAATGACTTACGTTGCAACTGTTAAACACTCTGGAATATCTTCCTAATCGGCTCAAAAGCGTAGCTTGGACAAATATGATGATGACACTATAGAACTGCGTATTATTTCACAAAAACGTCATTCCACGTCATCCACCAACTGTAAAACAAAAATTTCATTTGTAGGTTGTGCACCAACAAGAAACTGAAAAACTTACGTTTTTATTGAATATTTGAATTTGAATTGTTATTTAATTTTCAAAACTGGCTAAAGTTTTATAATCACCAACTTCTTTGTTACTTTCCACAATTTACCATTAAAATATAATAGTATCATTATTATTCTCCAAAGAAGCAACTCTGCTTCGACCAGTCGAAACTTGACAGAAATCGCGATCGCGTAAATATCTCTGACGTCACAAATTTTGTGACCACAAAAACGGCAAGCTAAAAAAATTAAGTATTTACAAATGGCTTTTGAAAACTAATCAAAATTACAAACCGAAAATTTTGAATCCGATGGAACACTTTCCCGAAATTTTCAAAAAATTGCAAAAATTTGCAAACAAAACTGAAAATTTCCACTGTTGGAAAATTTTATCTGCACAAAAATGTTGCTCAAATTTCCACCAAGGTGGGTAAATCACAAATGCTTACCAAACAGGATTGCACAGTTAACATTTTTTAAAAATTTTCTTCATACGATGTTAATTCACAGGCTTTAAACAAACAAATGAGTCCGAACGGCGCGTCGTAATTCTTATCACCTTTTTTTGTTTCACAGGTGGTCACGGCGATAAGTTTTTAATATAAAATAAATTACACATAATGTGACGATGGCTCACCATTTTTTTAACGCCAATCAAATAGTATTAAGTCACTCAACGTTTTGATTATTTTTGCTGTCAAACTCTACACATTGCCGTTTTGTTTTATTGTTTCGACTTAACAGACGCGAGTGTTTTGTTTTCTTACCTTTTTTGTGCTGTTTCAAATTAAAAAAATTACCTTTCAGCTTAACAAACTAGAATTCTAATGAAAGACAAATAGGAGCGGATCCAACCAAAATTCTTTGGTTTTTATATTAATCTGTTACCAAGAAAATAATAAACAAAGCCGCTACAGAACAAGAAATTGGATTGGTTTTTTTACATTACATTTTTTTACTTACTTTAATTCATAACTCGAAAGCCGTTTATTTTAGACAATAAAAGGTATGCATCTAGTTTGTAGATTATTTCACGCTTTTTAAATAAACACTAAACCATTTTTACTGAAAAATCAATATTTTTGGACCTATATGCATGTGAATAAGGTGGAAATTAAAAAAAATACTTTAAAGTGGCCTAACTCTCGAGGGTTTGAATTTAGAAAAAAAATGTTGTTAAATATTTTTCTTAGAAAAGTGTCATCTATCACCACCTAATTTATGTAAAGTGTATCAGGGAAATCCAGTATGATACAACAGCAGCAAACCGCACTTCGGGACTGTAACCGGTCTAGCTCCTAAACGTCTTCCACGCCCATTATAAAACTTGGCAAGGATTATCTGTACACTATTAGGTATTTTTAGAAAAAAAATGAAAAGGGTTCAACTTTGTAAAATTCAAGTTTCAAAAATTAAAACAAATTTTTTTTTCAAAAACATTAATTTTTTTTAATATCCAAAAATGGGTTTAAAAAGCTCATTAAATTAAGTATAAATTCCGCTGATTTATTTATTTTCCTGTACCTTTTTAAATTGGGTAATGGGATTCGAAGACATACCTGCCGGTTAGTCAAAACTTGCAAGTCCTGCAACTCGTCAACCAGACTTTATACTGTAAAATATTTTCTATCTGGGTGGAAAACATATATAGGTATAAAATACTCAATTATTACTAAAATCGAAAACATCAACAATTTTTACCTGTCCGCTTCACGTGGAATGCCCCATATTGAAGTTTTAATTTATTAAAATTCCCTTATTGCGAATTAAAACAAAATAGTTGAATAAAATACAGCAGGTATTTATTTATAACTCCTTAAGATTACTTAGAAAAATTAAATTAAGATACAAAAACTAATAAAAAGAAAAGATCAAGTGTGATCCAAATTTAAATGCGTGATTACATAGAATCGGTTGCTTTAAAATGATCGTTATCAATTGTGGAATATGCATGACCTTCATTGATGAGGAACTCCAATGCGGCACTGAAATAAAATCACATGTATTATAAAAACAAACTATCATAAATGAAACAGTAATAAGAACTTACTCGACTTCTCTATGTTGATGTGGTTGAAATTGTTGCCAAATGTTTGATCGATGCAAACCAGAAGTCGAATTAATGGGTTGTAAAATGCGATAAACTTTCTGTTGTATGGCTGTTAACTCTGAAGAGGAAGCAGAGGGCATCTCCACATCATTGTACATGGAACTCATAGAATTGGCCAACTCAGCCCCAGGATTGTTTTTAGTAGTAACTGCTAAAGACACCTTTAAAAAAATTTACATCAATAAAATACTTGTTAAAATGTTTTATCCCTTACAGGATTTTTAGTCATTTCTTCTGCTTCGAGACGGGTGTGTACGATTTCCAACAAATGTGTGGTAATTTCGTTGAGATCATTAACTGGAAACATTTTTAATACCATCAGTAATTTTTCACCTTCTTGATTTCGTAATGACCCATAAACTCTTACGTAACAACCTTCCTTGACAATTGGTAAATTGGGAGAGGTATTCTAAAATTAACAGATTAACTCGAATAAATTAACAATAAAACTAAAATTGATCTTACGTCGTTTTCAAGCCACCAAACGGCCTTGATTCTGCCGGTGTGATCTTCGATTTCGTATGTTACTTTCGTCGACTGTGCATCCAATTCCTTTAAAATACCCACAATGGTCACCTAAAAAGTGATGCATTAGTAAAAAAATTTTATGTACTTCAACATACTTACGATCTGAGTAGCCATTCCAAACAACTTAAATTCTTCTTCGGGATGATCTCTAATTTGGCGAATACACAAAGGAACAACACTTTGTGATCGACGCACCTAAGACAAAATTAGATTATGTATACTTCCTCTAACTACTTCATCCATATTACTAACCCCTTTTCCTTTTGCTGGTGCTCCAGCATTTGTAATGGATGTATTAAGAAATCCAGCTCCACTGTTAGTTACGGAATCACCTAAAAATTATTATGTAAGATTTAATTTTTTCTTTTAATGTATAATTTTACCAAAATTACTGTTGTTCCACATTTTTGTTGTTATTAAAATGATATAAAAAACCAGCAACCTTACTAAACCGAATCACTGTTTTAAAAATTTGACAGCATATTTGCCTTACAGCCCGCCAAAAGCATGTTTTATGGTTTTATGATGTCAAATTGGAAGTGATTGGCGCTACATTGTAGGTCAAACGAACTACCCCAAATTATTATTTAAAAATATTTTGGAAATGTATCATGTTAAACGCGTCGTTGTTGGAATATCTGGAGGTGTTGATAGTGCCGTTGCAACTTTATTATTAAAACGAAAAGGTTATAAAATTTAAAAAATGTTGATTTTTTTCCTAATGTTAAAATTTTAGGTTATGACGTTTGTGGTGTGTTTATGCAAAATTGGGACATAGCCGACGAAACTGGAGTTTGTAGAGCAGATGAAGATTACAAAGACGCTGCGTTTGTTTGTAAAGAATTAGATGTACCTTTGCATCGGGTTAATTTTGTCAAAGAATATTGGAATAATGTGTTCAGGTACTCGTTACTTTATCTCTTAATAAAAGAGTAAATTTAAAATTTTAGTGAATTACTTAAGGCCTATCAAAATGGAGAAACGCCAAATCCTGACGTATTGTGTAACAAATTTGTAAAATTTGATCAATTTTATAAGTATGCCACAGAAAACCTAAATGCAGATGCTATTGCGACTGGTCATTATGCAAGAACAAGTTTTGGAACCTACCTCGAGGATTATGATCCAAACAAACGTAAAGTTACTTTTATAAAATTAATATCCATATCCATATATTATTATTGTAGTATCAAAATTGCTCATACCCAAAGACGCCATCAAGGATCAAACATTGTTTTTATGCCAAATAAAGCAGAATGCACTACGTAAGACGATGTTTCCACTAGGTCAACTAACAAAACCAGAAGTGAAGAATATTGCAAGAGAAAATGGTCTGAGTAAAATTTCAAAAAAGAAAGAAAGTATGGGCATTTGTTTTATAGGTACTAGAAATTTTCAAAATTTTATTTCTCAAGTAAGTAACGTGAAATTAAAATTAGGTGCATTGGATTAATGGAAAGCAAATTTAGTACATAGAAGACAAACCTGGGAATTTCGTAAGCTTGGATACAGGTAAAATTGTTGGCCACCATAAAGGAATACATCACTGGACTTTGGGTCAGAGAAGTAAAATATCTGGAGTTGATTCAGCTTATTTCACAGTAAAAAAGGATACTAACACAAATGACATTTTTGTTGTAAGTATTAAGATCACCTGAAAAAACTTTTGATAAAATTTATTATAACAGACACAGGGAACTGATAGTCCCAAATTGTTCAGCGATTCACTTTACACCTCGGAACCCCACTGGATCAGCTCTCCGCCTCGAGAATTAACAAACAGTGAAATTTTCGCATGCGATTTTAAATTTCAACATGTAGATAATGTGATACCGTGTTTAATGTGTAAAACCTCTTCTGGTTTAGTTGTTCTACTTAAAACACCGTTACGTAGCCTAACACCTGGACAATTTGCCGTATTTTATAAGGATGACGAATGTTTAGGAAGTGCTGTAATTACAAATCCAGGTCCTTCAATGTTTAGTTTGCTAAATTTTAATAGCCAGGCTGGACAAGCACTTCTCTCAAGTAAAGAAAAATTGTTTGAAACACAAAACCAAAGTGAACATTTTGAAATGGAAAAATTAATTAAAAATGTTAATATATAATACAAATTTTTTATTACAATTACAGTTTTTTCCTTTTCTTCTCTTCATTAGAACTGCTACTATCTGAATCATCTGATGAGTGTGATCTTTTCTTATGCTTCTTATTTTTCTTTTTATGTTTTTTATCTTTCTTTGCTTTCTTTTCTTTCTTTACCTTTACCTTTTCGGTTTTGAAGGTCTAAAACAATGTTAATGACTTCAAAATGTATTTAAATGAAAGAAAGACGCTTACCATATCAGAAATTGTGCTACAGCTTGAATCTATGTCAGTGTAAATGGGAAGCCTCATTGGTAGCTTAATATCAGATTTGATTTGATCCCCCAATGTTTCACGTACATCTCGGGGTGCTATAAAAGTTGGTTGAACTTTTGGATATTCAACATGCTTCAGATTTGGTTGCTCTGGCTCTTCTTTATCTTTATCTTTATCCTTTTTCTTTGGATTTTTTGGCATTTTATAATCATCCACATGATCGACTCTTAAAGTGCGATTCAATATCTATATAGAAAAAAAAAGATTAATGTAAGTTTAAACTTAAATTGTTTATTTAAGTCATGGTTATTTGAAATAACAGGATCGTACAAGTAAATTGAATTTTTTTGATAGACTAGGTGCAGAAGTAGTTGTGAAACGAGGATAACGACTTAGTAATTAATATCTACAAAAGCTACTAAATATGAATTATCCGCTTATTTTTTTAAATCCGATATTCTTAATATATCATCCTGGCTTTATTTGGAATTTTTTCAAATTGGTTGTTAGTGTATAGAAGCCTAAGAACCTTAACTACAAAACATGAAATTCAACTAAAATAAGCTTACTTTTATTCCATTGAAATTATCTACCGCTAATACGGTAGATCGTTGATCTTCGTAACACATGAAACAAAAACCTTTAGATTTTCCAGTATCCTTGTCACGTATTAAATTTATGTTTACAATTTCACCATATCTAAAACAAGACAATTTATAACTTCAAATCAACTCGGCAAGTATATTTTACTTACTGCGAAAATATAGTAATAATATCTCCTTCCGTCAGATCAAAAGGCAAACCGCCAACAAATATCCAAGCACTATGCTTATACTGATCATGCCATGATGATTTTGATCCTAATTTTAAATCCTGTTCGCTAAGTTTTAGAACATTTTTCATATTCCTAAAAAATTACCTGCTTGAAAATTTACTGCTGCCTATAAATATTTTAATATGCTACTTACGTTAAAGGATTCATTTTGCACAGTTTTGTATCAACGGCACTTTAATAAAATTATATTCGATTTTACGTTTCACAAACTACCTCTTCAAAATAATTTAGGTTATGTTTGATTGACGTTTGTTTGCGTTTTTCTATATACAGAGTCAAAAGTTATTATAGTTAATAATTAATATTATTATTTCCTTATTTACCAACAAAAGTTTGTTGAGTGACGATGATCTTTGTTGAACACTGCTTGAAAACATTGAAAACTACTGATAAAAATCCCAAAAGACAAATTTTTAGTTTTAACCTCACTTTTACAGTAACAGAATATTAAAGTTTTGCTATCATGGACAATCATGTAAGTCGGGTTTGCTTGGTTTCGGTATTTTAAATAATGTAAATTTTGTTTAGAGTCCCTCGAGCACTAAATCGGAAGGTTGGTCGAAATATGCCAAGTTTTACGATCCAATCAAGATTGGATCTATTGATGGAACCGATACGGAGCCTCATGATAAAGCAATAACGCGTGCAATTAATTCAGAATATGAACCAAACAGACACGTAAAAGGACGTCCAGAGTGTACCCTATTTGTGGCCCGACTTAGTCTTAAGACAACTAAAGAGACAATTAAAGACATCTTTTCAAAGTACGGTCGGTTGCGACGTTTTCGTTTAGTGAAAGATATTGTGACGGGTTTGCCTAAAGGTTATGCCTTTATTGAATATGAAACAGAACATGCTGCCGAAGAGGCTTATAGGAAAGCTAATAAAATGAATGTTGATGGCCAATTGATATTTGTTGATTTTGAATGTGAAAGACTGTTGAAAGGTTGGAAACCGAGAAGGTGTGGTGGTGGATTTGGAGGAAAAAAAGAATCCGGTCAGCTTAGGTTTGGTGGTAGAGATAGACCGTTTTGTAAACCTATCAGTTTGGAATTAGAACAACAGAAGCAGCTGGAACTCAATAGTAGAAAGCTCGGCCATAGTAGTAGAAAGGGAGATGGTGATAGAAGATCACGTGAAAGAGAACACAAACGGAATAGATCAGATAACAGAGAAAAATCTGACAGACACTCTAGTAGGCATTCTAGAGAAAGAAAAAGTAGACGTGAAAACGACAGAGAACACAGCCGAGACAGAATGCCCAAAAGTTCAAAGGAGCGTAACGGACATTCTAGTGAAAATTCAAGAGACATTTCTATTTAATTATGATTACTTTTTTAATATTTATTTATTTATTATACCTACCTAAAAAAGAGTTTGTTTTTGCAATAACATTCAATAATTTAATCATTCTTTTCAATTATTATAAGTTACTCGAGTAAAAATACTAGATTGGGAGTCAATGAAACTAGTTCATTTGCAAAAAAATTTTAATATTTTGAAATCCTACTTAAAATAAAATTAGGAAAAACAATAAATGATAAGAAATTTAATTTGGGTATTATACAAACTTAAATTTTTCTAATATGATAAAGTTGTAATCGAAATAGGAAAACATAAGTGTATGAAGCCAATTTCAAAAGTATGTACACATTTTGCAAACAAAAACAGTGCAGCTTCATATAATAATTTAAATTAAAAGAAATAAATTATTCCAATAAAAACATGGAACCTTGTATACATCAAAATTTTATAAAAAAAAAACTGGAAATTCAACACTTAAAGCACTTAAAACAAATAATTACAAAAATGTTAAAAATTGAAATTCTAGATGTGGCATTGTACAAGTTTTTGTAAACAATTCTTGGCCTAGAAATTTAACTGGATTTTTCCTAAAACAAAAATAAAAAATTAGCATTCTTTCTCATTTTCAAGCATATAGATGACTTACCGAAGTCGCATTAGTCTTGTCTAATTTTCCTAAATCAATTTGCATTTCGTTCTCATCATCTATTTTTTCTAAAAATGATTCTCTCGAGTCTAAAAAAATATAGAGTTAAATTGGTTAACAGTGTAAATTAGATATAATTTACTTGGTTCGGCAGTTAGAGTAAACATTTCACTCTCCTTTAAATCTATTACATGTTCTTTGAATGTTTCGACTTCTTTACTAAACACATCCCAAAATTCTGAAGTGTCTGTTACACCAAACAATTTCTAAAAAGTTTAATAAAACAATTTTATTAGTAGGTGGTGAACAAATCTCAATCATAAAAATTTGTGATAATGGTTTCTCACAAATTACAATTATTCTATTAATGGTTTTTCACCATTAGGTTTTTATAAAATAGTTTAGGATTACAGGATAAAGAATTACAATTTATCCTCGATTTCTCAGCTTAACAAAAAAAAAAAAGATGCTTACTGCAAAATTAACATAAACCTCCTCGGCTTTTTCACGAACATTTTCAGCTTCAACTTCAAATTGCTCTTGCTGTTCTTCGTTCATTTCCCATTCTTTAACATTTCCTATATATCGCCTCAATCGTTTAACCATATCGACAATATGAGGATGTTTCTTGAGCATTAAGGGTTCAATAGCCATTTCTGCCATTTTGGATAAGTGTTCAAGCGCATTTTTGGGATCAGCTTTATCCAATCCCAGAGACGCTTTAATTTTCGCATCCAAACCAATTAAGGTCGATTCTCTTTTCAGTAGTTTTAATTTTGCCTTCTTACGGTTCACCAAATCCATTTCCAACATGTGCTCAATTTGTTCATTATTTAATGTTACATCTGGTTCAAAAGAATCGGGATCATCCTCGGGTTTCAATGTACCATCTTCAATACACTTTTTCTTTCCCAGAACTGTTTCCGATTCGCCTTCATCATGCTCTACTTGTTCAGATTCATTTTTGAAATTTTTTGGACAGGTTCGGTTATATTTCAAACATACGTAATGATTATCTCGTAATTTAGCTAGAACCACTTCGTTGAAAAAATTCTGTCTACTTATCGCCGGCATTTCTACAATTTTAAAATTAGAACATTCAAAGTTGTTTAGATCAATACTTACTTAGGTAGACTTCATTGTTATTTCTAACATGTTGAGCCTAAAATAAAAATTAACAAGCTAAGCATGAATTTAACCCTTCGTTTCATATTGTTGCAAATTTGCAACAGACATTTAAATTCCAAAAATTGATATTATAAAGCAGTTTTTCAAAGTACAACTAATTTGGAGCACACTAGATAACATATTGAATGTTATATTTTATTGTTAGAGAGCAATGCTAAGCATAAAATTACAGATAATTAAAATAGTTTGTGTTTAGTTGTGACCAGTGAATAATCGTGCAAAACGTGGTTTATAAAAATATAATTTTTTACTGGAATTATTCAATTTAATTTTAATTTTAAGTGTTGTAGTTTTTAATTATTTAATTTTTAATTGGATTTCAATTACAAAATTAAATTATAATTAATTACTATTAATGATTCTGATGCTGTTGAATATTTAAAACAGATTTATTTTGCTTGTTAAATTGAAAACTATTAAGCTTGAATTTTTTTCATTATTTTTCCCAAAATCTACAATACAAACTGACAATAAGATTTTTTTTTTTCAAAAAAGAAAAATCATGAAACGAAGGGTTAATATTCAAGAATATTGCTACTCACGTATGATGCTAAAGCTTGAATATAAGGGAGTGTAATTATTTTTAGTTTCAAGGTGTCTTCATTAGTCGTTACATCGTTTTCTGATGTTTCAGTCTTGGCACCGTTAACTTCATTCAATGCTTGCATTTCTTTTAACTTTTTTTCGAATTTATCATGAGCGGTGGCAGATCTGTTAAAAATAAAAGTAGAAAATACTAATTTTTGTAAAAAAAAATATTTACTTTTCTGTTGCATTTGCAGTTTCATTTTTTTTAGTTTTTATTATTTCATTGGCGTCTTCACTGTCAAACGGTGAAAGCTGTGGTTCGGTACCTGAATATAAATATCAATTTAGAGTTTTTAAGTTTAAGATAAGCAACTTTATACTTACTTTTACTATTATCATCTGTACTGTTCTCGTCTGCTGAAACACTTGAAGAAGCATTCTTTCTCTTTGAATTAATAATTTTTTCGGAAGTACTATTTCGTTTTCGTTTGTTACTCTTTGTGCTGTCTACGTTTTGATTTAATTCGGGAATCTAAAATCGCAAATGTAAATTTAATCTGATGATTATTATAAATTTCTACACATACTGCTGATTCTCCAGTCGCATCGTTGTCATTATTACCATCTGTTCCTGATTGTTCTATTTCCTTCTCTATTTCTTCAATAGCTTCATTGTAATCTTTCCTTTTTAAATTCTTCACAAAGGTTTTTTTAAATTTAAGATAGTAAAATAAATCTTTTGCTTTCACACTTCCACTAGAAAAAAAAAAGATAAATTAGCATTGCATAAAATGTTCATGCCCAATCAAAAGTTTGTTTGTTATATATCTGAACAACGGATATATTTAGAAGCAAATAATTTTCAAAGCGTTGGCTTGTGAAACTTTTAGATAGTATGGAGGGGTAAATATTTCAGAAAAGTTGTGTAGACATCAGTAGAATTCCTTAGCATGACTGTGGAAGATTAGAAAAAAAGTGGTTGAGCAAAAATAAGAAATTTTTTAAACTTTAACGCTAAGTACCCGGTTGGAATCTGAGGAAAGTCTAAACTTTGAAGGGAGGGTTCTCTGTACTTCGAAAGACACATAAAACCGGTGGTCCCCCTGAATTAATACCATCGACTATTAAAAGCAGGGTTACAGGCATTCCCCAATCCAGTTTAAGCAGCCACTCCAATTCAAAACTGTGTTCTCATTTCGCCCTAAATCAATCGAATCTGAATTGCATTTAATGCAATTTGTGAACTACTGCTTCAAATCAAAGAGCATTTTAAAAAAAAATATTGAAGATAAAACTTAGAGAAATTTTATTTTGAACCAGAGGTTCGAATGATTTTCAATAATTCTAAAATGTTACAACAATATTTATAGTATATCTGCTCCAAGAAACTAGGCAGAATCTATATCAGACATGCGAATCAACAAAATTTACTATGGGAATCACGTTAATCCATTCACAATCGACTACAGTAAAGTTCGTCCCCATGCCATCCTGTAATTAAACATTTTGAAATACCGGGATCCAGGATGAACTATTAGCGTTGAAATCACAGAGGTCAAATGACTCTGAAGACAGTGATGCTGGGACATAGACAAAACAGGAATTTTAGAAAAACTAAAAATGTTTCTTCAGAAATACAATACACCGGAAGTTTAATTATGGCGAATGTTTCCAGCATACTATAACTATAACAGCATTAGGAGATGATGAATTAGGATTAAAATCAAATCAATTCACCATGGCTTGACCACATATACCCTGTCTTGTACTAGTGGATCACCTAGTCAGCCATGGAGTAAACTTAATCCCACCTCGACGTCACTGCTGGATTTCTATGATAAACCTGGTGCTATTTTTGTTGATGGTTTATGTGATGGATTTCAATGCTAACCAATGAAAAAGCAGCGTCGTGTTCGTAAATACGAGTGTTATAAAGAAATGTTGAGTTTCACTACCTACTGGTAAACTCTCATATAACTTGTTCCGATGCTGTATCCATCTATTTTTCTGAAAACTTATTCCCGCTCAATAGTTGTTTTTCATGTGATGATACAGTAGCATTGTAGGGTATTGTAGCATTAGGAACTTCAATTATGAAAACCTAAATCTATCAATTTCTCCTAAAATTCAGGCTTTATATAGCAAATTATCGCGCAGTTGGTGACCGGTAGCTTCAGAAACATTTTGATACCCCCAAGGAACAACGTCGTAACTCATTTTTGCCTGTTTTTCAGGAAAGCGATTTTAAAGTTTTGAAAAGTACATAATACATAGGAAATACGAATTTTCTCGACTGATTATCTCTGGAACTATTAGTTGGAAAAAAAGGCTCAATAAAAGCTTGAATATGCAGTGAAAAATAGTACATAAGTTTAAAATTCCAATTGAACTTGGTATAAATACTTTTCACAAGAAATTGAAGCGTTTGTCACTTTAAATTATGAAAAGTTTGGATATTTCAAAGAATTTTTTTAATTTTATGACCCGACTTATAGTTTATTCTATAGGTGTTGCTTTCTTATGTCAATTAAACATAAGAAATATATACCTTTAAGACATGGATGGTTTTAACATAAACTAATATATTTTGTATTTCCTTTTTACTGACTTAAAATGAATTGGGTTAAGCTGTCACCAACTGTCCTTAAGACATTGATGGTTCATAAACTAATATATTTTGTAATCCCTTGTTATTAACTTAAAATGAATTGAGTTAAACGGTCACCAACTAATAAATAAATAAAATATTTAAGAAACGTTTGCTTAAAAACTTGAAATCAAAAGTTAGTCGTTCGTTGTACTTCTGATTAGTTTTAAATGGTTTTGATTTTTCCTTTATGTATTGATAAATATTAATTTATCTATATTCGACTACAGATTTTTTGTTTTGATAAATAAAAATAAACATTCCATAAATTATGCACTATTTTTCACTGCATATTCAAGCTTTTATTGAGCTTTTTTTTCAATTTTTAGTACTTCTTATAAGCGCTTATTTTACAAAAATAAGTGCATATTAATCCGCGCCTAGTCATAACTCAAATTTGTCGTCAGTCGAGTTACGACGTTGTTCCTTGGGGGTATCGATTTGCCATATAAAGCCTGCATTTTAGAAAAAAATTGATATGATTTAGGTTTTCATAATTGAAGTTCCCAATGCTATAACACCCTGCAATACTACTGTATCATCACACGAAAAACAAAATTTGAGCAAGAAAAAGTTTTCAGAAAAATAGATTTACCTACTACCTGTCACTACCTGCATGCGCATTGAAACCACAAAGTACGTGTGAAGCCAACAATGTACAGAAACCATCACACTACCCAGCTGCTAGGATCCCAGCAGCGAAACAAGTGTCGTGTGAGGTGGGTTCTACATGGAATCCTAATAATCACGCAAAAGACTGCACAAACTATCCGGAACAAACTTCATGACTTGAGAAACAAACCTACTTCTCCAGTTGTGAGTCTTCGCTTTAAAGAGAGAGACATGGGTTTTCAGATTTACGTTGGTATTGCTGGTTATTAAAAATTTGTATGTTGTTCTACAGATGTTTATTCCCGTACAAGAAAAGACAAAATTCATAAAGTCATTGTGATTATTAATAATAATGATTTCATTTATTTTATAATCAATTCCTTTAGATTTTCTTTAAATTATTATTGCTAACGTAAACCATTTAATTCAAGAAACGAATTCATAAACGAGAAACGCAATTGAAGTTCTACAAGGTTGTGGCGGTTCCCACGTTGCTTTATGGAAGAGAGACTTGGACGTCAACTACCAGGCAAGAAGCTAAACTAACAGCAGCAGGGAAGAAGTTTTTGCGATCAGTAAAAGGTTTTACATTGATATGAATAGAAATAAGGATATCAGAGAAGGACTGCAGATCTTTTTTGTGAAAGACAGGATATATGACTACAAACAACAATGGAAGGAAAATGTGCAAAGGATGGATAATCAACGTTTGTCAAAAAGTGTTTGTCTCCCAAGTGAGAGAAGAGACGTTGGACGTCCAAGAAAGAGATAAGCTGATTAGAAATCGGAACAGGCCTAAGGCCTATACCGTAAAGCAGACAACAACCATTTAATTCAATTACAAAAATAAACTCATGTCATTCACCGAAACTGTTCAAAAATTTTGTTTCGTTAAATTTTTATTTAGGAAATTCCATAAAAATACTGCAAATTTTTATCAAAAAAACAAAACGACAAAATCCTGCTGTTGATAGCCAGTATCTTACAGTTAATGAAAATATTCTTTTTTCCAGAGTATGCCCAACTAAATCAGCTAAATCGTGTACAACATCCGACTGCACTTCGCAATCGGCCGGTGTAGACTTTATACTATATTGTGGTTTGTTTATAGCAGAAATACTTTAAATTTTTTAAAAATAAATATTACCATTATTCACAATAAATTTCTTGATTTGTAGAATTTCTGCATTAAAACAACTTGAATGCATTTTGTAAAAGATTAATAATCTCAACCGACAAAGAATTCAGCATAGAAAGTCAAAACGTAAAAGAGCAAAACCATTATCGATAAGAAGATATATTCAAAATAAACTATTTTATTGAAAATAGTGGAACCATTGCATTATAAACTTGACTTTAGCAAACAGGTATTATATTATAATTCAATTGCCATGCTTTGTATTTCCAAATATTTTTCTCGTGGGGGTAAAAAACCAAACCACAAAACTGCCATGTATAACTTTTATCATACAAATCCAATATCAAATAATTGAAAAAGTCAAATTTGAAACAAAAAAGCAAATGTTTGAATAAAATGTACAGAATCATCGCACAAATTCTTTAAACTTGATAAAAAGTTGTCGGCTGATTCCACTCGCAATAATGTAGGGTTAGCATAACTTTCAACATTAACAAAACTTAGTTAAAGCTTAATATTTAATTAACCCACAAGGTAACAAAATGAAATATAAACTTACGTTTCTCCAGTGCCATAAAATTTAACATTGTATTTCGTACTTTGTGCATCGGTAATCTAAAAAAAAAAATTTCAGGTACAATCTGACATGTATTTATTCCAAATTGTATACTTACAATTGCAGGCCATGCTGGATATCCCTTTACCTTTGCGAAAACTTTGTCGCCTACGCTAAATTTAGTGCCCTTTTTCATGTTTTTCACACTCCTAACTTTTCAGTCAAATGACACCAATTTACCAAGCTGTTCCAGAAAAATTCAATTTTTCTGTTTAATATTTGAAAGCACCGCTACCAGAAATCGATTGGATAAATAACCATCTCTTGAAATTCGTTACAATGTAACGTACTCGATTATTAGATTCACGAAAAGTCGAATTGTGTACACAAAACTTATCCGTGACGCAACGTCCAAAATCGTGGTTATCTAAATGGCGTTGCTTACCGTAACGCTTCGTTGTATTGTGCATGTCGCGCGTCCTGTCGGAATTTCAACAAAGCGGAATTCACAGCCAATACGTAACCGCACACGACCGATGCAATTTTATTCAAACCGCTTCGTCAAAATAGTGAAATATAACAATTAAACGACCGCTAAAAATTCAAAAATGCCGCATGAAGTTAACCACAATTCACCAAATAATGATCTACAGAGTTGAAGATTTTTTTTATTTTACATATTTATTTTGATGGGAATTTCGTAAAAAAATTTAAATTTTCCAAATTCACGCAGGAGTGGACCAGCCATATGGATTGGTTATTTTACAATTCAAAAAAATTATTGATTTTGTAATGCGAAAAAAATTTAACTCACCCCGGTCTCCGATTATAGTGAAAAATTTATAATTTGATCAAAATATTGACAATATTATTCCGAAAAGACATAGCATTCAATATGAAAAGGTTCGACACAGTTTTATTAATTTTAATACGATTGTAAATAATTGAACTCGTTTAATATACAGTTAGTCACAAAAGTATTAGGACAACTATACGTTATTCCCGTTGACGTTGTTACGTCAAAATTACGTTTCTTGACGTAATCTTGACGTGATCTGATTATCAACTGAAATTTTCATAAAAACAGTTCCCCAACAATTTGTATATTTTTGCAAAATTAGTTGCAACTAATTCCAAGAGATAAAACAAAAACAATTTTTGTTAGGAATTTCCTTGGAATGGAAATCATTGGAATTCCCCTGGAATTGGCCTTAGAATAAATCTTTAAAATTCTTTCGATTGGAATTTGCTTGAAAACCATTGGAATTGTTTAGATATCTTTGAAAATATATTTAGAAGTCTGGGAAATCTTTTAAAAATTCCTGGAATTCGTAATTCTTTGATCAAAATTTTTTCGAGATATTTACCCCTTGACTAATTCCATATAATTTCAGTAATTCTGAATAAATTTGAAAATTCTATATTAAAACTAATAGCAGTAATTCTATGTTAATTTTTAATTAATATGGAAGAAGAAATTCACCCATATCGGTGCCGACTGTGAATGGATTAATGAGATTCCCACATATTTAACTAATTTACTATCATATTCGGTTGACTAATGACTAATGAGTCAAATGATGACTATTAATAAACGTGGGAAATTAATATAATACTAAACTCGGTTCACCGGTCTTTTCTAAAGTGATATCACTGGCAACGCCCCATTCTTTCTGAATGCTTAAGATTTCCCTCCTTTAAATTTTTTTTGCATAAAAGTGGATCCAGCCTAAGTTCATGGGTGGGAAGATTAGTAAAATACATTGTAATAAAAAGCAAATTATATTGTTCAAATTTTACCGGAAGTTTACCTATTCCCCCCCCTTCCGGCCCCTGTTACCTCCGTTTATTTACCATTGTTTCTCAAAACTGTGGAGACTAAATGTAGAACAAGATCCAAATACTTGTCACAAACTTGAAGGAACATCTGAAGAGAGCAATGGAAATACGAGGAAATTCTAGGAAATCTTAAGAATACTTAGATGAGCTCTATTTGCCTTTTCAACTTTTTCGAAAAGATATCTTAAGGCAATCCAAGAAGAAATCCTGGAAAATCTTTCAAAAATCTTGCAAAAGGAAATCTACACCTTTTCCACCAGTAATTCAGAAAGCGTCAACTGTAAATCAGATTTCCCAGTTGATATTCAGAAATCGTCAATTATAATTCAGATTTGTCAACTGATATTTAGAAATCGTTAATTGTAATTCAGATTTGTAAAATGATATTACAATTCACGATTTCTGAATATCAGTTGACAAATCTGAATTACAACTGACGATTTCTGAATATCAACTGGCAAATCTGAATTACAGTTGACGATTTCTGAATATCAGTTGACAAATCTGAATTACAATTGACGTTTTCTGAATAGCAGTTTATCTTTTCTGAATTACTGGTGGAAACGGTGTAATATACAAAAATTTTCCTTACTCGGGTCAGGCGCGGACTGGTAGCATTTTTTCAGAAGTGCTAATATTTATTTGTAGGGGCCCTCTCTCCTCTGCAAAGACAAATTTGAAAACATTTACCCCTAGATAAACAGATTCTTTTCGAGCTGTTTTGAACTTTTGCCTGATTGATCTATTATAACGTCGACCGAAGGTCTGATTCGTTTTTTTATTTTGATTAATTTTAATTTGTTAGAATAGAGAGAGCCCGGCCCTCCTTACTCCGAGTAAGTACTTCAAATTTTGTTTATGCACAATAAATATTTTCACACGCAAAATTCCACAAATGTCCATGTCATAAAACAGAAAATCTGATTTCGCCCGGAATTTTCGCGTGAGTTGTTTCGCTATGCCGCTTGGACACTGTCGCTGGGACACGGGCGAGGAAAATGCGCTGAGAAACAATCGAATCCAAGAGTGAATTCAGCCAAAGTTAGTAAAAATTTTTCGATGAATAAAGAGGTATAGTTTACAAATTTTTCTCAATTTAGTTCATTTAACTAATTTTTGTTTAATTTTGAAGAGTCATGGAAGGGCTAGTAAACCCCATTCCCCCCCTGTATTCGCTATTATAAGCAACGAATTTCCGGATCTCTCCGCGGGGAGAGAATTGAGTTATGGTTTTCACTTTTCAATATTCTGATACCAAATAATAGGAACAGGGACCTAAAAATTGTCTAATTTTGTTTTCTAAAAAAATGTATTAAGCGAAAATTTACATGCGCATGGATGGATCAACGAGCGAATTTTCTATTTTCTAAAATTTTCTAGGATTTCCTAAAATTTTCCTTTACTTGTACTTTGTACACCAGATTTCCTTCTCAACGCCCAAATAAAATTTTTAATTTTAATTTTTTTTTATAATTAATTAATTTTTCCGCGGCAGCTAAAGCTATGTAGCGTTGAAATTCGTGATCGCACGTGTTCGTGAATGGCAGCGGTTGTAACCTGAACATAACCGTCATAACCTAAATTATGGTTTTCACAAATTTTGTAGGACAATGTTCGTTTTTTAAAAATTGTGTAAATAATAGAAACCTGAGACATGCAATTTTCAGGCGATGCAAAAATTTCAAATACTTTTCTCAGAATTTTTCAGCGAAGAGTGAGTTTTTCAAAGGTTATGTTTACTGGTATCAAAAATTAAAATTTGATTTTTCAGCTGAAACTTTGGAAACCCCCTTCGTACCTTTTTTGGATAATATAAAAGCAAGACGCGAGGAAGCTAGCAGAAGCATTTTAGTCGAAATACAATCGGAGCAGTGTTTATTAAATTTGCATACTTATTGTGGTAAATTAGGAAATGTAAATAAGTTTATACATTGCGTTAAATCGTCTAGTCCAACGGTAACTGATTTATGTTACATTATTAACAATTAAATTAAATATTTTAATCGTTACAGCATCTAGTGATAGTTGAATTTAACAATTCCTCGAACGTGGATCAAATACTAAACAGTGCATCGTTTGACAGCAACTTTCCAGTGCAATCTCCTTTTTTAATATACAAATCTAGCAGCAAGAAGAAATCAAAAAAGATTCAGTTTAACGAGGCCGAAGAAATTTTAAATAATGCCAAAATTAAAGGAATGCTCAATAGTTGCAAAAATGTAGATCAATATAAACCTTGTTTTTAGTAAGATTTACTAACTTTTTGAATTTTAGGTTTCCGAGCAAATGACAGTCTTACATAATGCTTATAAATTGAACGATTTTGGTACGAGATTAAGGTTTTTAGTTGCTCGCCAGATTGAAACGTCGATAACTGGAATGTTTCCCAATGCAACGGCCTATCTCTTTGGATCGTCAGTTAATGGCTACGGAAAAATTGGATGCGATTTGGATATTGTACTTAGGTTTTCAAATGATGACAAGGTAAAGTCAATTTGGGTCAAGAATCCTTAAAATTAACACCATGAATTTTACATCTTGTCACAATAGGATTAGTGTTTAATTTACAGCTAATTAATTATTCAGATTGGAGAGACAAATAAATTTATTGCATTATCTAAGGAAATAAGTAAGGAACAACAAAGGTCGTTTAGTGAAAAACGGTTGGAAGTCTTGGCTGGCATATTACAATTATTTCTACCGGGTTGTGCTGTAACTATGAGGATACCAAAGGCACGTATACCAATAATTAAGTACATCCATAATTTTGCAGACGTGAATTGCGACATTTCTATGAGTAACATGTAAGTTAAACGTTTTAACTTGAATTTGGAACTTGAAAATTTTTGGATAATCAATTTCAGGTCTGGAGTTCACATGTCCGATTTGCTTTATATGTATGGATCTATGGACCCTCGGGTGCGGCCTTTAGTGTTTGCAGTCCGTCAATGGGCAAAGCAAGTTGGTCTAACACACGAAAATCCAGGCTCTTGGATAACCAACTTCTCGTTAACTCTCCTTGTATTGGCTTTCTTACAAAACCGTAATTTTTCGCCTCCCGTACTACCGCCATTTAATATGCTGATACAAAATGCACGTAAGGAAAAATATTTCATCAAACTTGAATGATATTTTTATTGATCAAATTGTTCTAGGTGAACAAGATGTATTTCAAACAGAAGACAATATCAATTGTACATTTCTGCGAGATATTCAAGATTTAGATTTTAAAACAACAAATAATGAAGATTTAGAAACCTTACTAGTACAGTTTTTCGAATTTTATGCATCGACTTTTAATTTTAAAGATAAGGCATTGGATTTAAATATAGGAATTCCAATTTTAAAACCAGATTCCAGTCCGTTGTACATCCTTAATCCACTAGAACGTCATTTGAATGTAGCAAAAAATGTGAGCAGTGAGCAATTAAGCAAATTTAAAGTAGAAGCATATAATGCCGCCAATTTGTTGTTATCAGAAAATAGGAACAGTTTTTTCAATTTGAAAGAAAGTAAACAAAAAACGAATAGTTCAGATTCTAAGTTTAATGTTTTTACTTTATTTGAAAAAGATGTAGCTGTAATAAATAAATAATGAAAATTTTAATAAATAAAGTTAAAGATAATCAAAATTGGACTGTTTAAGAGGATATTTCCCTCACGTAACCTTCAACATTTCCACAGGTGAAAAATTGCATTTAATACTTGCAGGTATTAAAAAAAAACTTTAATAATATATAAACATACATAGTTCAAGGTTAAGTTTTTTCTTATTTAGTATGAGAATTAACAATTGAATAATCGTCTTTAATGACTTTCACCTTTTTTACCAGCAATTCGTTTAAAATCGCCCATATTCGTGGTACAAATAGGCGATCCAATCAGCACAAAATGATCCATCTGAGTAACTTCGCCTCCAGATTGATTATCCTTAATAAAAAATTGGATATTTTGTACATTTTGAAACTTCACGTAGCGTAAATTAACAGGATTTCCTTCCAAGTCGGCAGGAGTTAATCTGCAAAATTGCAATTTTTAAAAAACTTTAAACTTGGAATTGCAAGCTACTTACTCCAAGTCTTGCACCGACGCGTAACTGCTAGCCAAATCAAAATCCAATGTATGAGGCTGATTAATAAAGATTCGAATATGTTTAGGTCCTCTGGATTCTGGAGCTTTAACCTTGACACTGTGAATTTTCACAGCTTGATTAAATGCAATGTTCAGTATCAACTAAAACCGAAGAGGTAAAATAATAATAATTTTGATTTTACTTAAATCGAACCTGTTCGTCGCAATCCGACTGTAAAAAGCCCCCTCCTGCTTGCAGACATTCTGTAAATGGATGTTGATCGTGTTCGTTTAAACACTCGCAGTTTGCTTTCAATATAAAGGGAGACAAATCCATCTAAATTAAATTTCAAGTTAACATAATAATCGGCGCTTTGCTACCTACACTTACATGTCCCGATACTGCATCAGCATCGTCTCCATCATCGTTCCCATAATATTGTATGATTTTATTTTCAAGAGCCGCTTGATCTGCACCTTGAATGCGATCAATTTTAGCCTAAAATGTACGAATTGTAACATAACTGCATTTAGAATATTAGCGTGATTTAAGTATCACACCTTATTACGATAAAAAATAAAAGTAGGCATAGCGGAAACTCCTTGAGCAGCTGCAGTTTCCTGGCACTTATCGACATCAACTTTCAAAAACACTGCCTTATTGTACTTTGTGGAAAATTGTTGAAAAATTGGGGCGATTCTTTGGCACGGTGGACACCTAAAAACATTTTTTCTGCTCATTCATTCGATCCTTTTGAGGTTACGAACTTACCAACTAGCAGTAAAATCTGCAACGACCAATTTTGCCGAAGCTGATGACAATTCCGATTGGAAATGAGCCTCATCGTTTATTACACGGACAGACATAGTTAATTTTCTACCTAACACTAATTATTATTAATGTAAAAATACACCCAACGGTGAACAGTTATTGACAATTTCTGCAAGTCACAATTACAGTGCTGCCACTATTAAGCTAACGTATGTCACCTTAGTTGACTAAACAATTGTATACATACAATAAGGCCCGAAAGTTTCCGTACAACTAAATATCAGACCATCAGTTGAGACTTTCAAGCCAAAACGCTTATATCCGGATGCTCTTGTCCAGTACCGAAGTCTGGTAAGCGGAAGTTCCTATTCGAGACCTAAGGGAGAGTCGTATTTGTAGGATGGTGGTATGTATATGACAATTTCTTTGATCAATCGATATTCAAGTTTCAATTTTTTACATAAAAGTCGCTATTTTGCTCATCCTGTTGACGGTACGTGTGCTCGATGTAAATAGGTGCAGCAGTGTGGTTTAGTGGGTGGCGCCGGCCGCAGTTGCTTTTTAGTCGGGAAACTGTTAAAATCATGTTATAAATGTATTTTAAATTAAATTAATAAACTAAGATCCCGTTTTTCTGGTTTAGTAATTTTTAAGTTGGAGCGGCTTCGTGAATGTATTTAAGAGTAGAGCGGTTCACCGGTGCGGGTGATCAAAATCGACCCATTAACGACCCGACCCACAACGACCCGATCAACACCAAGGAAGTCATCAGAGTCATCCAATCTTTCATGAACAGGAAAGTACCAGGTCATTACGGCATCTCCAATGATGTCAATAGCGGCACTCACAGGTATTATTAATGCTTTCCTTCGCCTCAGGTATTATCTCTAGAAAAAGTCAAAGTCCTGGAGTCCCCCAGGAATCCATCCTAACTTCCACCTTATTCAACATCTTTATAATATCAGCCCGAATTGAATTGAGAACTATGTTGGATCCCATAATCAAGGCCGTGTACTCCATATCTAGTGGGTTTTCTTTGGGGTTAGTACCTTTTGGGCTATCTTTGAAAAAAGACCACTATTTAATTTTATTAAAAGTCTGCCCTCCCCCCAATGGTTTTTGAACCTCTTTTACCAAAATTTTTAAATGATCATAAAATTTATTGTTTATAATTGTAATTTACGCCCTCGACTATCATAACTTTCCTAGAAATTTTTTAAAAACCTGGTTGAGAATAGGGTATTCTCTCAGTAGTAAGAAGAAGTTTTTAGAAAATATATAATTAATAATTAAAATTTAACAAGACGTTAAAACTGACCGATAAAACCGTATAATCATATTAAACTTGTGTATAATAAATTGTATTACAATTTTAATAGCAACTATGCAAGGGTGAAAGATATTTTTATCATTATCATTCGTCAGCTCTTGTACTTCCCAGAAAATGAATAATGGGGGAAACCCCGCATTAAAACAGCTTATTTTCAAGTTTTGTATCCTATATAAGATTTTGAAATAATTAATGTGTATTTGTGCTAGATAAGTTTATTTTTTTATCAAACATAATGATTATTATATTACTACAAGTAACTACAAGTAAAATATTGAAAACTATACAAAAACTATTAGACATAGAATATAAAACTACAAATTTAAAAATATTCACGTATTTATCATAAAAGCTGGAATTCCACATGAATTTAAACAACAGTAGGCAATTCACTAGCTCATAAAAGTCTAATATTTAATTTTCTATAAAATTTTAGAAATAAATATTCGAAATTATCGCTGAATTAGTGCCTATAATTGGATATCGCTCTTAAAACCGCAGCGCCACATGACCATCCACTATATACTATCTACTAATTTCAACTAAGTCAATTGGTGCAAAAATTATAGCCCCCTTTCATTGGTTGAATTTTTGCTTGATGGTCGACGATGACTATAATGGGACTGCGGCCTTATTCACATTGACATAATATTTCTTAACTTAAAAACTGACTGCCATTTTAAAAACAAAACTTAGACAGACATCACAAAATATTAAATACATTTTAAGTAGTTGGTCAAAATATTAAATTTAACCGCAAAGTTAACCCTTTGTTTTAGTACAGTATCATTCACATATGAACTAGACGATTTAAAAAACCTTAATGCAACCGTAAGTTTTCAAATAAACTTCCAAGATGAGCTGCATCTCCTCGAGGTTCACATTTGATTAAATAATCAGGGTAACCGTTACTAGATCTTGACTTGTATGAGTAGTTAACATGATCTATTTCTTTTGCCATTACGACACAACCTGAAGATGGTATAACATTACAAAACGTCACACAACGTGTTTTTCGTTCATCGCAATTGTATTCCAGGAATTCAGCAACTTGACTAACATTTGCAAGAACAAAATATTTTCTCGTTTCCTACAAATAATTTTAGTTGTCTTTTTAAAATGCTTATTTTTATATTGAAAAAGTAGGTACTTACCCCTGGGATACCGGTAAAACGATCTATTACACCAATCTGCTTACGCCTAATTTGGCAACTGGCATAAGCATAGCCATGTTGAATTCTTGCGATTTCTGTTATTTTGTAATTTGAACCAAATTTACCAATAAATTCAGATTGAATATTTACATATTCATTAGTATTTTTTGTTAAAGGGAAACTCTTAAAGCGAGCATTTCTATAATCTGCGTCTTCCCAATAACTTGGTTTGGTTTCCTCCAAAATAGTGGTCAAAAGTGTACTCATGATTTCTAAAATGACAATAAAAAATTACACAGGGATTCCATCAGTTTTTTTCAATATTTGTATAAGAATTGAAATAAAGTCATTTAAGCTGGAAACTTCACTAACAAGCGGTCTAGATGTTCCATAGCCCCTCTACTGCCCTTATCTTGATGATTAAATAGGTAATTGATTACCTAGGTAAGGCTTATCTTAGTTAGCTTATTCATATCACTTATAATAGGTATGATAACTATAATATGTTATGTGCATAATAAAAACTAACGAAATTCTGAACAAAAGGAAAACGTAAAAAAATTAAAAATTTTTTTTCTAAATTCAAACCGTCGGTCGAGAGTTAAGCCACTTTAAAGGATTTGTTTTAATTTTCACCTTCACATAGCCATAGCTCCGAAAATATTGATTTTTCAGTAAAAATGGTTTAGTGCTTTTTTAAAGAGTGTGAAATAATCTACAAGTTAGATTTAGACATTTAATTGTCTAAAATTAACGGTTTTCGAGTTATGAATTAAAGTAAGTAAAAAAATGTTGAAAAATTCGAGCATTTTCTTTTTTTGTGTTTTTTCAAAACCCTGTATCTTCTAAACGAAACATTGTACAAAAAATATCTGACGCCCTATTCCGATAGGAAATTTAACGGACTACAGCTTTTGTCTAGTAAAATTTTTTGAAAAACCAATCCATTTGACAGAAAATCAGAAAATAATAAACAAAGCAGCTACAAAACAAAAAATTAA
Organism: Cantharis flavilabris; assembly: GCA_949152465.1. Lineage (NCBI taxonomy): Eukaryota > Metazoa > Arthropoda > Insecta > Coleoptera > Cantharidae > Cantharis > Cantharis flavilabris. The sequence continues at coordinate 91,749,625 of OX424435.1, forward strand.
ATTCACAAATTTTTTATTTTTATTGAAAAATTATTAACAAAATAGAAAAATGTATAGGAACAAAAATAAAGGGAATGAATTTTGTAACAAAAAAGGTCTAATAAGTATTGCTCTAAATGCGATTTTTGTGTGTCAAAAAGCCTAAAAGAAATTTAATTGGAGCGCGTCCGAATACTTGAAAATCAGTAAAAAATACAAATACAAATGCATTTTCTTAATAAAATCGGCGCTTAGGTGGGTCGTTTAGATTAGTTCGTTCGAGCCAGGCGCTATTGTATATAAAAAAAACTGCATAGGTTGAGTAATTTTAATAAAAAAAAAAAAAAAAAAGATGATATCACCGATGAAATAACATTGAAATGAGTATGCACTTAATAAAAAATATTAATGCAAGTTGAAGTAGAGCAAATTATTTAATTAATTTACCCCCTTCTCCCTTGAACCGAGGTCGGGAACAACGGCGTTGTTCAAGTTTTCAGTCATTACTCAGGTTTGATCCATATTTCTCAATCACACTGTATAAATAGAATCCTTGAAAATGTTTACAGGTCCCAAAATTCTTATGCAAATTCAATTTTTCAGTAAAATTCAAAAAAAATTAATTTCAACAAAGAATGTGTTACGAAGGTCAGGTTCATGTTACACATCAGACATCATAAAATTGAAGTAGGTACATATTTAGAATCAATGCATGCACTCTGAATCATTTTAATTATTATTATTTTCACGAATTACCTTACGACAATTTTGAGACATGCAATTTTAATTTTAAATGTTGTAAAACAGTTAATAAATAGTGGGTGGAAATAATAAACTTCGAAAAAATTATTGCATAACAAAGGTTATGTTCTGGCCAATTACTGTAAAATTTGTTGGAACAGGAAAAATGAAAATATGAATCCTACCTTATATGAAGCTTCGAATTGAATTAATAAAACAATTTCAAGTTCAGTGATCAACCAAATTAAATTACTCGACGTGTACCCTCACAATAACTTCCACACAATGAACTACTTTTACATGTAAGCGTTGCTCGGTACTTCCCCGACAAGTGATGCAAAGTATTTTTACTTGAACTTGTGAAGATTATCTTAAATACGTGTTCTATAAATATTGCACATGAATCATTTAGTGTGATATTACAACTTGTTAGCCTTCAATGTTATCATTGTATATTATGTTGCAGTCTGCAGTTTACAAAGGAAACGGTTAACTAAATTTTTGTAATCAAGCACGAATCAGTGGCGTTTCACGAAATATTTATTACTTTGGGCAAAATTTAGATTATTTTATTATTATCATCATTGTCTTATTATTATTATTTTATTATATTATGTTAAATCACTCTACTAGCTTAAACAATGTACAAACGATCTAAGAAAATTAACCCTACACCTGAACCATGTTTTCGCTCTTTCTTATGGACTACACATGTATCACTGTCCTTGTTTATATTCCAGGGTTAAATGAATATGCTAGCATGCCTCCAGCCATCTCCAGAAATGTATAAAATATTAAAGCAAGTAGAAATAAATCATAAACATTCTAGACTATTTGGGATTCAAAATTCTAAATGGAAAGGTAAACGATATGCATTCGATAACAAAAACATTCCATCTTAAATCAATGATGATTTATTAAAATCCACCTAATTAGTAGGTAAAAACGGGGATGGGGCAAGGAAGATTTTCTTCCATCGTAATTTGCATTTTCATAGAATTTTGTTTTTACATTGATAATAATCGAAAATGAAATGCTTCTATGAAATTGGACTCTTACCAGTGGCGACTCGTTAGAAGAGGCAAGGCAAGAGGCAAATACATATAATTTCATTCGACAATTTAAAAACGTTAGGATAAGACCAGGTCCGGATTGGCCCACCGGGAAATCGGGAAGTTCCCGGTAGGCCGAAGGCCTAACGGGGGCCTGTGATTGATTCCTTAAAATTTTGTATTAAAATTGTTAGGCAATTAAAATTCAAAGATAGAAAAATGTCCAACATAATATGGTAAAAAATCGGAATGAACAGGTTGCCGCTGCATGGTCTAAGTTTCCTGTAAATTAATTGTAGATTTCCTGTAAAAATACTTTTCATTTAAATCTTGTAGACTATTAACCTTGAAATGTCTTAAATTTTTGCCTGCGGCGCATTTTAATATTTCATACGTAATGGGGCCCGGTGGCCGGCTGCGAATCCCAGTAAATAATTTGTTTCCGATCCGGCCCTGGATAAGACCGAAGCCGAGGGGAGAATCGCTGAGAAAATCTGTTGTGCAAATGAAAGAAAATCTTAGAAAATTCTAACATTTCTTAGTCAATTTCAGGAAATCTTGGGAAATGTGAGGAAATAACATTGCTTTTAAGCATAACTATCAAAAGCACCCCCCCCCCCACCTGCCTAAGCATATGGACGTATGTAAACTCCACCGACGGTCAATAATTAATCCGTCCTTCCAAAATGGTCAGCGTCGGTCACCTGTAAATTCCACCGCTAACCGTAATTAGGGATTATAACGTATTAGTAGGTGTACAATAGCCAGATTAATAAAATTAAAATCCCTTTGGAAGAGGTTTTTTATCGACCATGAAACTATCAAAATATTTTACCGAAAATCGTCATCAAAACAACACTTTCCTGCTTTTTTAACTAAAATCTTTTTTAACAACTAACTTAAATTAAATCAATTTTACAGGTCTGAAATAACATTTTATTTTTATTAATATTTAATTTTTTTTTGCCGCATGAAAAAACGCACGCAAGCGCTACTTATGTTGCTACAACCGATCCATGGATCAAAAAAATCTATTTTTAAAAATTTTACTTTGTGACATCGCAATATTTGAAACCCCTCAGACTCCCTGTCACATTTTTGTCACAAATCTGAGATGACCCCCCAACCCCCTAACGTAGGACGAAATTTATGGATGGCCCCTAAGCTGTAAAGGGTTGATTTAGAAAATATAATTAAATGATTTTCGCCGTCATTCAACATTAAAAAGTTTTCATTTTTATCCATTTCAACTAGTATGGAATAAAACGCCGAAAAAATAAAAATTTGTTAAAGAAATTTTCAAGGAGGGGGGCTCAGTTAATGAAATGCAAAGTCAACAAATAACTTCGACAGATAACTAACCTACTTCAAAATTGCTATATATCAATAAACAATATAAATTAATGCCTGATTTCATAAAACTTTTAACAAGCCGTTAAAGTTAACGGATGATTTCTATTGGTTTGTTAGCTTTAAGGAATAATTTACATTGGTTAGTTAAATTTAACGGCCCGTTAAAATTTATATGAAATCAGACATATAAGTAACCTAATACAATTTTTATGCAGTGTATGAAAAAACGCGATGTAACATTTACATAATTTATTAATCAAAAATATAAATTAACTAATAACTTAATAACCTAGTCAAAGTCTTACCTACTTAACGACGAATTATAAACTTAACAATTAAAAGATTAAATGTCTGACCAGTCTACCTGCCTAGTACGCCGGTGGAATATACATATGGGATTATGGGACCCTTTGACCATCGGTGGAAATTACAATCGCCCAAGCATATACATAACTTTTTAAAAGTAAATAATTAATCAGACGCATAATGAATTTACAAGAGAATCCCGAACCTAGAGGGCCCTCTGCAAAAAGAATTGCATTCAAGATCTTACTTTTTTACATTTTCTTTACTTTATAGCTAAACTAAATTAATATAATCCACGATTGATAATCGCATTAGTTTTAATAAATTGTGAAGTGTTTTCTTTAGGGCATTTTTTTTAAATAGCACAGCCAGAACCGTATTAAGAATATGTGAGGCCCGGGCTACTTGTTTTTGGAGGCCCCTTGGCCTTGCATATTTTAACAAAAAACGCTGCAGGCGTAAATTTTTTATTTTTCAAGGTCAACAGCGCTTAGATCAAATGTAATATTTTTGAAAGAATAATAGTTATTATACATATCTATGTACAGTAGAACCTCGATTATCCGAGCCGACCGTGATAATTGAAAAACACGGATAATAATAATTGACGTTTTTTGTTAATATTACAAAATATACTTATTGTATATAGTAGATTACAAACTATTAGGAACATATTAATCAAAAAGTTCTTTTTGAAAAAATAAAATAATTTTGTTTGTTTTTGACTTTTACTTAAATTAAGTAAAGTAGGTAAGCAGAAAATTTAGACGAATTAACACTTATTTATTTATTATACACATTTTTGAAGAAGTCATTTGTACAAAGCAAAAAATTCATGAAATTTCATATTATGTTTAACACAAAAGGATACACTAAACCTTCGCACGGTAATCGATGTATAACGCGCCCACGGATAAACCGCTTCACGGATAATGCGCGCACGGATAATCGGGGTTCTACTGTACTTAGATTATTATATTACTTTCCCATTTACGTAGTAAAGGAAAGTATTGTAATCGAGTAAAAAAAAATTTTGAACTAACATTTTTTCCATAGTCTATGAGCAAGGGCGTCGCTTCCAAGAATTGCAGGGGGGGCAAATCTTTTTTAAACGCTATTAAAATTAATTATTTATGTTAAAAATTTTTATATTTTTATATTGCAATTGTGAATTTATATGTTTTGCCAAAAGCCAGGGGGGGGTTGTAGCCCCCCTCTGCCCCCCCTTGGCGACGCCCATGTCTATGAGTCCGTACAAATCGTTTGAGACAAATTTTGCAATGATGTCAGGGTGTGTGTGTGTGTGTGGCCCTTTTTTTCGTCCACGATTTTTTCAAAACGCGTGAACCGATTTTATTCAAATTTCATATACTGGTTTGTAACAGCAATCTAGACAGCTGATTAGATTTTGGTTGAAATCCATACGTTATTTTTTTATTTATTAATTTTTTTTTTAATTTTAATTATTATTATTAATTTAGTAATAAATGGGAAACTTATGTGTTGTCACATCAGATTTTTTTTATAAAACACAGATATGTATACAATAACATTAAAAACAGTTTTTTCTTACTTTAATTTGCACAAATTTAGTAATTAAATCATCAAAATTTATTTGTTGAAGTAGATCCCTTTCAATGTTCATCAAAGTTAGCGAACTATAACTGCTATAACACTACTTCTTAATTTATTTTAAGCTGAGGTACAACTTTGGTGATTTAAATTTTGTTACTTCAATTTTTTTGAAGCCCCTAGAAATTTGGAGGCCCGGGGTTGCAGCCCCTTTAGCCCTTCCCCCTTAATACGGCTCTGCACTAAGCTAAAAACGCGATTTGATTGAAATTTATGAAAACAAAAAATTATTTAAATCAAATACATAAATTATCTAATTAGTTTATATTGTTGAGTTGAACGCAAAAAGATGCACTTGTATACTAAATAAATTCATAAATCATAATAAAAGAAATCTTCTCACAGAGAAGTTCTAAACAGGGAAGCAAACTGTTATGTAGGTTCATCAAAATTTCAAAACTACCCATTGTACGTATAATTTATCTCGAAAGAAATCCAAATTATTTGCAGATGTTACTTAATTTTTTCCAAGTAGGCAGTGGTGGTGCAAGAGTAGCTAAGGCCCGTAAGCAAATATACCAAACGAACCCCTAAAAAAATGTATTAATTTTGAATTGCGTATATTATTTAAAAATCGCTTTCGCCTTTGTGATATCAAAAGCCCTTTCGTGATATCAATTCACCTATTGATATCACCGCCACCAGTGGCGTATTTAGAAAATGTTTTGGGGGAGGGGGCAGATCAATATATTTTTCAGAATCTCGTTAATCCATTCGTGCGCGTCAGTGGTAACCGAATATTAAATAAATAAAAATAATTAGAAGTTATTAAAATTTTAAAACCTCTTTATCAAGAAGCGCCTCTAAATACGCTACTAACAGCCACTGCAATGGACCCGATTTAGTAGCCTAAGTGCGCGTAGGGATATCTCCCTGCCCTCCTACCTAAAATCCAGAATCTAGAAGAGTGCACTGTGAGTGACCCCCCGGATTACACCAATTGTTTTGTGACTAATTTAGAGCTTTAAGTCTGCTAAGTCTAAAAGTAATTTTATTTTATTAAACATATTATTTAAGTCACAAAATAATTGATGTAATCCGGGGGGTCTGGGGGGTATGGAATACCCCCAGTGCACTCTTCTGGATTTTAGGTAGGAGGGCAGGGAGATATCCCTACGCGCACTTAGGCGACAAAATGAGGCCCATTGCACTACCTCCGATGCAGCGGCTCTCCATCGTGTAACTCAAGCCATCCTGTTGCCAGGACGAATTCGATCAAGACAGCTGCATCGGGGGTAGTATAATGGGACAGTGGCGGAGCAAGTGTAGCAAATGTATTAATTTTTAATTGCGTATATTATTTAAAAATCTCTTTTTTGGGATTTATTACCCTTTATGGTCCCGGGCCCCTTATGGCCCTGGGCCCCTAAGCATTGCTTACATTAGCTTATTGATATCACCGCCACTGCAAGTAGGTACTCTTTGAATTTTCTAAAACAGTGATATATTTGTATGGACCGACAAAGAAGCTCATATTTACTCGTATTTTTTTGCTTGAAATACAACTTATAATTTATTGCTTTATTACTAGATCCTCTATACCGTTTAAAGTTTAAACCTGACAACCGATAGATAAGAAAATAAAAAATAAGAGTTGAGTGCTAAAATTTGTCTTCAAAATATGTATGTTTTGTCAGTTCACGGTCTTCCTATATCTTTTCAAAATGTAAAATCTACAACCAGTTTTGAAAAAACTTATTGTTATTAATTATAAAATAATGAAAATTTTTTTGAAAAATAAAATTACGTTAAATTTTCAAAAAAACTTGTTACTGATTAATAATTTACTGAACATTATTAATTGTTGTGTTTTTAGCAAAGTATTTTCATAATATATTAACAATAATATTATTTAAAAAATTTAAAAATTAGGTATTTTCTGACTTATTTAAATTTAGTAATGGATCAATAATTATTATTAACTGATTTTGAATAAGATGTTACGTTGTACAGTTTGGGTCTATTGATTTATACTGCCCCCCTAGGGGCCCCCGTAGTATGGGCAAATATATACACGGGCCCCGAGCGAAGTTGTTACTCCTATTTTATTAGTCAACAGTGAGTCGGCCACTTTAAAATATTTATTGCATGGGAACTTGAACATTTATTGATAGAGATAGTAGGTACACAAAAATAAACATAAGCATGTATAGGAATATATGTACCTATGGTAGAATCATGTAGAACTTATACAAAAGTACTTGTTTACAATTTTTAGTTTTAAATAAATATAAAAATTTTTTTTTAAATTTATTGTCAAAATTCAAGAGTCTGCCTGTTTTCGGCCTATCGACGGCCTTTGCTGGTTCTCGTTCACCATAGAGTATAAAATGAAAAAGGGCGAATTCGCCAGCTTTCATGTTTGACATGATATTGTAAAATAGTACAGTATTTTACTTTGTATTTGTCAAATTTATTTTTATATTCCATGCTGGACGAGAACCAGTAAAGGCCTTTCTATTATGTTTGTTTACAAAACAATGGTTTTGAGCTGTTGTAATAACTTTCTAAATTTTTTGTTAGGAAAAATTACAATGGTTTTAGGTTTAGGGTTTAGGTAAAAATGAGAATTGATTTTTCAAAAGAGCAAGCAAAGCTTCTCAAAAACAACAAATTGATAATAATTTCAGGCGCTAATTCTGGAAAAATGATATTATAATATCCATATGTATGCAGGATTTTGAAGGGCGAATAGCCCCTAAAACCATTTTTAGCAAGTTTCACTTTTTTCTCCCACGATTCTAAAATTAAATCAGCTTTTCATGCATGGCAATTCAAAATTGCTGAGAATTTCCAATGACTTCGACTTCCAAGCAAGGGCGGTCTTTTTTTTATTTTTAGGAGGGGTCATTTGTGAAAAATAAATGACCTTAAATCTCTAAACTGTATTACACATTCGTACATTATAACAAAAAATTAGATTTTGCTTATTTATCGACCCACCCCCGATCTGCAAAAAAAATTTTGAGGGGTAAACCCTGCAATACACCGAAATAAAATTGAGTTCGACAAAATTGAACCCTGGATCAACCACCTCTTCTCTAGACTTTCTCTCTATTATTTTGTTCCGTTATTTTATTTATTTATTAATATTATGTTGATTAAAAAAATTAAGGAAAACAAAAACAAGTATGATATGCATGAGTAGTGGGGATAAACAAAATTAAACCGCTTAAGCAAAACAGGTACTTATTTACTTTTTGTTATTAGGCTAGCAGCAAGAAACAAAAGCGTATAACATACTTTACTTTCATGTCATGACTTTCCCCAATGCTTTCCTTGTTCCATATTTCCTCCATATGTAGGCAACCTACGAAACGCCTATGTATACGGTCGTCGTATATAACTGCAATCAAAATTAATTTTCTGAAATAAAAAAAACATTTTTTCTGAAAAGGTCAAAAACTGTTTATTTTATTTAACTTAAAAAATTAATTTCTCTTTTGAATACAATAATATGATAATTTAATGACTTTGTAATGAAGTGTATTACGTACCGAGGTGAAAAGTGTTTCATTACAACCCAGGCGTGCGCTAATTATAATAGGTAACAGGGCCGTATCTCGGACTTTTGTTCGGGGGGGGGGGGGGGTTGACGATAAATAAATAATGTGTTTACTCCCAGGATTAAGCGCCGCAGACGAAAATTTTTGAAATTTTCAAGGTCAAGTGCTCTAATGCAAAGTTAGAAAATTGCAATACTAAAATATCTTTTTTAAATATTTTATTGTTTAAAAATTCTTTGTTTTGTCAAAAAATTTATTTAAAAGTCTTTTATTATATTTTATATTCTAGGATTTTATCTCGCGCTTTATTTCGGGAGGGGGAGGGGTTGAACCCCCAAAACCCCCCCTGAGATACGGCCCTAATAGGTACCTTAAGCACTAAGCAATAAATTAAAAACAAATTATTACTAATTAATTATATTAAACTTGTTTTTACTTCACTTAAAAAAAATTATTAGGTAAGTAGGTATGCCAGGTTGGGAAGTTTTCGACCAGTAAGTTGGAAACTAATGATTATTTGCTATTAGTAATTTACTAACTGATTTATTATCTTGGTGTGAAGCTTTATTACAGCTCTGCGCTTATAGTTGACTTCGGCGCTTTCCGTCTCAGTCGCCTTTTTATGTTAACAGTAATGGGACATTTTCTACCTCGGTACGTAATATACTATTTTGCAATTCCGGTGGTAAAGTACTCACTTTACACTCCGATTTGCGAGTGTAAAGTGGCACATTTTTGCCCTAGGGCAATAAAGAGTTTTTTTTGTCCTAGGCAAATAAAGATGTCACCAGATGACTGATAAAAAAAGACACTAAACGCAAAAAAGCAACTAAAGAATTTTTTTATTTTTTGAATTTGTAATTCCAAACAATTTTCCCAAATCCGGCGAGGCATCACCTTCGATGGCGACGGGCTTCAATTCACATCTGCTATGCACAAATTTACCAATTTCTCGGTCCGGCACGCCCCCGCTAAAGCAAATATTAGTGCGACCTACAATATTAAATAAATTAGTGAATAAATGAAAAAATAAATAAAAGGTACTTACTTTAGAGGTTAGAACACGCGATTTTTTCGGCACATACCCTTCGTTTTTTCGTTTCATAAAAGCGGATAGCTTGTGGAAATTTCTTCGGTAACCACGTTAAACATGAAAAATTTTTGTCTCATATAAAATGTAAAACAAAATGTATTAAATTAATAACCATCCTGTATATGATAAGTTTAACTATTTAATAGATATGCAAAATGATTTCTTGCAACAAATGCAATTAGAAACCATTTCCCAGACTTCCCCGGACTTTCTCAGACTTCCCAAACTTCCTCAGACTTCCCAGACTACCTCAGACTTCCCCGAATTTCCTCAAACTTCCCGGACTTCGTCGGACTTCCCTGGAGATTTACCCCTCGCTAAAACCGATCGAGTTTTATTCGGCAACACGGCGACTTTCTGAGAAACCAAGCCTAAAAATTAGTTGGCGAGGCTACCAACGCTCAGAAGTCAGTCCAAACTCTCAAAGTTATTTGATACAGCTTCCTCGATTTTGTCGGCGAAAGTTCTGCCAACGCCATCTTCGGTGCTTCGGCAATTTGGAGGTTCACCTTCATAACACGTCTTGCTAATCAAAGGCCTCAAATATAATATAAATGAACGGTTTTAGTACTTTTTAGTAGTAGTTGGTAATATTACTAGTGCCAACTGCTACTTTCTAGCACTATTGAGCAATGTGATCGAGCACGTGCATTATTGAAAAATGCTTTAAAATTTTGCTTTAAGTTCCATAATTCGCGAAGTTCCTACTTTACCTCCCGGAATTGCAAAAAACAGTATATGCACCTCGGAAATAAAGTGACTTTTGGGCTTCGGGTAATTTTTGCCCTCGGCTAACGCCTCGTTGGAATTTATTGAATTTATTTAGTTATTCGTCCGGGCCCTTGAGAGATCTTGGGCCCCGGGACAAATCCCTTAGCGCCCCCTATCTCTGGTTAGGCCTGCATGTTTGTTGTAACTTCCTTGGATTTTAGGATTTCGATTGAAATCCGGGTCTATTTAGAAGCTCCGGGTTCGGATGGAATAATCCTCGAGTCCCTTCTCTCGTCGCGCCTGGTATTTTTACGTATTTTACGTAATTTTACGTAAATTTAAGTATTTATCAGAAGACCATAGCCAGGATTTTATTTCGGGGGAGGGGGCACTCGTAAAAAGAAATTTTTTTCAGGGGTTCCCCTTCCGAGAATTTTTTCAGGAAAAAAAACTCCTTTGGCTATGGGCCTGATTTATCATAAATCAAATGTAAACATTACCAACATAAACAAAAGTTTTATAATTTTACCATATTTTACATGTTGTAACTGGTTACTTATTGACTAAAAGGTATAAGGGTAACCATTTTCTAAAATACCAAAGTTTGCCGATCATGAATCTTCGAGGAATATTTTACAGATTCTACAGTAAACTTAAGAAAACTTCCATGTCTAATTTCAAAACTTTCCGATTTATTTTCGTCCATTTGTGCTTTGTTGTCTGAGCTATAGAAAAAAATAATAATAATTAGTCATAAAGTGAGTATAATTTAGCAGTTGATTTGCAAAATTAACAAAATTTTAAAATGATAACAATTTGCGTAAGAGTTTTCAAAGCAACTTGGATGGACTATTTTTGACCTGTAATTCTAATTCTTCCGCTACAGAGGCTAGAAGTACTAGAAGCTATTAATTAATCTGCTTTATACTTATTTACCATTCATTGTGAAATAGTAATTTTACAAAATAATTCATTTTACCTTTTTTGTAGACAATGCTTTTAATGCTCTTTAATTTTTATAACTACTATTTATACAATAAAGTTAATTGTATAAAGGATGCTCATGTTGATATTAAAAAATTAAATACATTAAATGTCTGACGGCGAAACGGCGACGGCAAAATGTCTCTGATTAATCTTTTTCTCCTTTTTTTACCATATAATTTAAATCCACAGTATGTATTCATGTGAAGTGCACTGTAAGGCCGATCTAAAAATTTTGGTAAAATTTCATGTCAAACAGTCTGGTTTCGCCAAAATGCAGAGCCGTCCTAGGACATTTACGTGTTCTGAGCTAATATCAGGCACTCATGTAAGAGATATAAATATGTATGTGTTTTTCTAAAAACTTCAAAAAGATTCAACTTGATTCATTCAAAAATTATTGCCAAACTTTTGCACTTTCTGATGCATCTCCGGCACTAAAACAACGTTTTAGTGCCGCTCTTCGCGGACAGTAAAAGAAAATGTAAATAAAATTCAATAATTATTTTTTTTGAGTTAAGAAAAAATAACATATATTTTATTCGGAACAAAAGTTCTTTTTGTGGCTTGTATGTATCTGCCGGATTTGAACACTGCACCTGTAGAGCAGTAGAGCAGTAGCTTAACAACTTTGATTGTGACCCGTGTTTATACTCCTATGTAATTCATTAAAAATACAAATTTTACGTTTGTCAATTTTGGATAAATATATTGTCGTGTTACCAAATCGATTTTTTGAGGATTTTTGAAAAACTTGAACTTTTGGGTTGCTGTGTAGTGGAGTATTTCTGTTTAATTTGAATTTTTACTTAATAGTTGTGAATTTGTGTTAAAATTGGATTTTGATTGATTTGATGTAGAAAATTTGATTTATTGTTAATTTTTGTAAAATTTTGAATTTGGTGGTACTTTTGGTGTTAACAATTTTAATGTTGACACCTAAAGACGAGTGATAAAGGCTTCCAGACATGTCCGTAGAAGAACACGGACGTATTTGCGGGTCTCTCCTTGTTTTAATTGTACCTCTCAAGTTTGAGATTTTCATTAGTTTTGCGAAATAAAGTTACGATTTTGAATAAGTGAAAAAAAAATCTTTTTGTAAGTCAAAGAAATTGATTAAAATGATGAAAATAATAAAATATTTACGAAATCAATGGATATAAGAACAAAGGAAGAGCGATAAAGAAGAAGGAAACTAAAGGAGAATATTGGGAGAGAGATGCCGAGCGGGTGGTACGGGTGGTATTGCCGAGCGGCAATAGGGTACTTGAGGCGGATAACAATTCCAGAAATGGGGAGCAGAAAGAAAATGAAAAAAGTTTTGGCCAAAAAGCCGAATTTAAAAATAGTAAAATTTTGGAAACGGAAAATTTAAATAAAGATATTTTGGTAAATAATTAAAATTTGGACTCTGAAAATTTAAATAATACATTTTGGCTAATAAAGATATTTTGGAAAAACAAAATTTGGTCATTAAAGAAAATATAGCTGAAATTGTAAATGAAAATTTAGAAATGGAAGATTTGGATAAGGAAATTTTGGTTAATGACAATGGCTTGATGGAAATGGAAAATTTGGATCAAGAAATTTTGGTTACAAAAAAGGATATGGAAATCAAAGATTTGGTTATAAAGGAAAATTTTGAAAGAAATAAGGCCTAAATTAAAGATGAAAATTTGGAAAAACAAAATTTCGTTGTAAAAGAAAAGTTTTATGGCGCTAAGAAAGAAATACTAATTTTGGAAAAAGTAAATTTCGTAAGGAGAGAAAATTTTGAAGTAAGTAAGGTCGAAATTGAATATGAAAATTTGGAAAATGACGTAAAGAAAATTATGGAAAATGATAATGAAGGTAAACTGAAAGTGAAAAAAAAAATAAAATGAAAAGCGAGAGAACGAATTAATGAACGAAATCACGAAATCATGAAGGCACTGATAAAGTTGGATGGATTCCACATTTATATTATTTTTAGATTTGAGATCAAACACCCGTCTACTCCGAGGATGTTTTTATAGAAGTCTATTAGATGGAAAAATTTTTAAATTTTTTTAAGATTTGGCACCGCAGCAACTTGGATGGTTTTTCCTCTGGATGAAACCAGGGGAGCTTAAGATGTAGTGTTGCCAAATCGATTTTAAAAGATTTTTTGATAGTTGAGATTTGTCATGTAGAATATCTTTTTTTTGAATTTGAATTTTGATTTGATGATTTTGGTTTGTGCAAATACTAGATTTGAATTTGATTTTGATAATTTTGAATAATTGTAGATGTGAGTTGAATTTTTGTTTGTTTAATTTTGTAAATTTGTAAAATTTTGAATTTTGGTCTTAGCAATTTGAATGTTGGCACCGAAAGACGAGTGAAAGACTGAAAGACGAGTTTCCAGCCGTGTCCGTGGAGGCACACGAACGTCTTTTTGCGAGTCCTGAGATTTTTTTTAGAGTTGCGTCCCTAGTTCGGCATTTATAATTTTTTTGAGAATAAACTACGATTTTCAGTGAGTAAATTTGTTGGTCTGATTTTTATTTGGGGATTGTTCGAATTTTGGACGAGATTGGAGTGATTTTTGAAAGATTGGGTATCATAGGAAAAATTTGAAAATTAAATTGAATCCGTTAATTAATTTGCAATAAGATTGGTAATTTGGATGCTGAAATTTATAATTGGTTTTGAATAAATTAAGTTGTTAAAATTAGAAATTTTCCATTTATTGACTGCAAAGTTTATTTAAAAATTTAATAATTAAATTTGAATTAATTTTATGGATGATATTTTTTTGATGATAAATTTTAAGTAAATTTGTGGTTTCTAGTATGTATTTATGGTTAAATTCAAAAAAATATATAAGAATAATACAATAGGTAGAAAATCAAAATTCAAAAAATTAAAAAAGAGACAATTAACACATAACAGGTTTGTTATTTTTGTTAAAAAAATGCACCAACACATTTTAGAACTAAAATGTTTTTAAGTTATCACAAATAAAATACACTGTAAGTATAAAATATTGCAAATGTTTTCACTTTATTATGATGGCATATTACTGCATTAAGTCATATTATCTATCTTATTTGATTCAGAGTCTCAATGTATCATTTTTGAAAACTATATCAAATCTGATCGGTGTGTACATTTTGGATAAGTACAAAAGTGTGTGGCGTTCTTTTTTTGGGGGGGGGGCTGTTTTATAGGTATTCATCTTTCTGATATCTCTAACTTAGCATTGGATAGAAAAAACTTACCGCAACTGGTGGGAATAAGCAAATAAAGGCCGACAGGGTATTCCCCCGATACTTCCACAGAAATCCATGTTCTGAAAATTTGCACTAGCAAAACTGCACTCAATAAAACAGCAGATTACATAGATCATAGAAGTTTATATTAATAGTAATTTTTCTTTTACATTATTATACTTTTTATTTCCATCAAACATCCTGCGTTGTTTTCTAAAATAGTTATTGTCATACACAACAGTTTTATAATTTTTTTAAATTAAAACATAACAAACGAAATTTTCCTATTCTAAAACGTATAGATCACTTAACATAGATATTTTTGTTATTTTTTGGTGATCATAAAGTTGTACCTGCTTCTAGAAGACGTACATTAATGAAAGTATTGACTTTAAGTAGGAAAAGTGAATATTATTTTATAAAAAAGCGATTTAAAGCAACACGGAGCTACATTGTTACTAATTTTAATGTATTTACATTATTTCTTGATAGTTCATGATTTACTGTTGATATGATCATTCTATAAGTAATATATAACAAAACTTCAAATGATCAATACATTATACCAAATAGAAAAATGTAACTGATGTTGATCGCAATACTTATTTGAAAATAATTTTACATTTTTTTAATATTTTTACACAACATTATGTAACTAATATAATTATATATTATAGAGACTTTACAAATATATTTACAATATTTTGGAAGACAAGATTTTGTCGCTTTTATTTGTTTTAATTAACTTTTAATTTAGAATTAAGCAGGTACATACATCAAGTTAAAAAATATATTACTAGCTACCTATGAAACAGTTGTACATAATTTCGGTATCCTTGTAATCGGGAAAGCATTATTTCGACAAAATTAACAAAACAGCCCTTGTTTTAATTATACGGGTGCAATTACATATAGGTAACTCTTTGTGCGGTGCTCTTAACGATAGATACATAATAAAGCAAATCACATTACTTACAAAAAATTCTTATGTTTGTGCCAACAAAAAAGCTTTCAAATTACATAATCAATTCAATAAAAACCAAGCAAACATTTCAAATTGCGGTGCATTTACTAAAAATAGCTTAACTTAAATTACACATCAAGATTTTGGGCTGAAAAAGGTAAAATATCACAATTACACGCAGCTCCACCATTACCAACGAGACATTGTTCTTTGCACCATTTCTCCCAATCTATTTCGTAGAGATTTGAATTGGAAGATCTGCTAAATCCAAAAACATCTGCTTCTTTACCGCCATGTTGTTCTTCCGTTTGATGGTAAACTCGGCATGGTTGGCATCCATAAACTTGATGGTTGTGTTTCAGACAAAAATAACTACATATTTGAATGTAATCGACTTTAAAATTTGGGTCGACTTTTTTCGAATTACATTGACATAATGGATAACCTAGTTGATTAGAGCACAACACCGAACAGGCATCGCGACGCGTCGAGTTACGTCTTTCTTGCACTGAATTTAAAGACTGAACGGGTAATCCTTGGGGTGAAATATCTAGGCAACTTTCTCCACAAGCTTCGCCGCCCAAACCCGACATACAAAGCTCGGCGCAGATGCGTCGCGCCTGTGACGACGTCGCAATTGGTTGAAGTTGTTCGTCGTCGGTATGGGAAATGATAAATTTGGAGGAAGCGACGCCTACCAACAACAACAGAGGAAGTATTGACATCCTGAAAAGTTTTGAAGGATTAAATTAATTTTACTTGAAATTGGGTGGAGTTTGCAAATTGAGTTTGCTAAAATAGCAACCATTTATGAATATAATTTTAGCTATTGTTTATCTTTTTTCTCTTTCCATAATATAGGACCAATAAGAAAGATAAACGTAGTATTTACGTAACATAATTTAATAACTTGTTTTGTGATAATTTGAAATATTGGCTGAACGGAAATCAAAAGTTTTATCGTTACAAAAAGTTATTATTAATACTAAACGTTACATAACGAACATTTAATTAAAAGTTAATTAATCAATTTACGTCAGCACTAACAGTAAAGTTTATATGTATTTTCACATCAAAAATGCAATTTTAAAATAACTCATTTATATTTTATTACACTACTCCGATCTGTAGTACCCATTAATAAAAATAAATGCAGAAACCACAGTTTTTATTATAAAATATTACAAAATCAGAGAATCTGCATCGAAACTTTTAAAATCGCATCCACTAGAATCAATAAGTATACGTTTGAAGTGGAAGGCAAAAACTTTCAGCTTATGTTTATGAACAACCTGGGGTTTTGAAGTTTTTCGATTTGAGTTTGATTTTTGATTTGAGATTTTTACAAGCGATTTTTATATGGAAATACTGATAATTAGACAATAACAGTCGGCGCCGCCGCAACGCCGTCGCGCCGTCGACTACAGAGTATACATAAAATCAAAAAGTATATCTACTGTTTGCAATTTAAAAAAAACCTGATGATTTTAGTCTGTGCTTGAGTGAGTAAAGTGCAGCATTTCACCTTGCAATTGAAGCGATGCGCGCGGAAGAACAATATAACTCCAAAAATGTAATTTTCAGATAATCAATAGAGTTTCATGGAAGAACTGTCGATTTCACGGCAATTTGATACATTGTTGTAGAGGTTCAAGTCGTTTAAAAGATTGTAAAAAAACTTCTTGATTTTGTACCGTAGAATGCGATATAAACGAGAAACTGATGTAGAGTTGTACTGTTTTTCTACTCAATTTCGTGTAAAATAATGTCAATTAGAGGATTTTAATATTTTAATTATATTTTTGCATATTGCAGCTTATAGCTTAAGCTTAATCCAATAATTAAAAAAAAAAGTAGTGGAAAAATGGTACAACTGCTGGAGTTGTATTGTTCTTACACTCAACGTTAAATTATACAGCTACCTAGCCCCTTGATTATTTTGAATTTTGTGGTGTTTTTAATTCATTACAAATGGATAGCATTTAAAAATAATTTTTTTCAAGCTAAACAAAAATGAACTGTTTCAGTACTGTTTCACTACTATAGTAACTGCAAAGTAGAGTTGTCAGTTAAGCTCAGATTTTATGCTTTTGCATGTTCTTTAATATTGATATGCCAACAGATTTGTTTTGAAATCTGAACAAATTAGGTAAAAACGAATCCGAAAAACTGCTTGTCAAAATGCATACTTTGCATATTTTCAACTTTTGGTGCATATTTGGGCAAATAATGCATATTTGGGCCACTTTTGGTGTTTTTAGAAAAATTTTAATAGAGAAAATAAAAAATTATTATTAAATTTGCCAATTTTAGCAATAAATTATTTTATTTAATTTTAAGCAATTTAATATTTGTAATTTTTTAAATAAATAAAAAAAAAAAATTTAATTACTTGTGCATATTTGGGCTACTTTTGGTGTTTTTTTGACGAATTTTATTAGAGAAAATAAGAAATTATTATTCAGTTTGCCAGAATTTCCGCTCATAACTCAACTAGCGATCACACCAAGCCACCACTGTGGTCTTGGTGAATATAAATCCGAGCTCTAGTTATCAGATATACAATAAATTTAACAAATTTTGGTTATAATCCTATTTTTTTATAGTTTTTGCGGCTTCCCGGCTAGTAATATTTTAAGCGACTTTTTTAGGCTTTAAGGCGTCTTAGGATAAAAATCAATCGGCCCCCCCTTCGGCTGTGCATCGATTACTTATGTTTATTTACTAAAAGAAACCTGTTTAATCAATTTTCGAACATCTGGTAATTTAAATTACAGGATTTTTAAAGTTTTCAAGATTTTCCGGATAGCAGATCGCGACGGCGTCTAAAATTAGTCTAAAAGTCTAAAATTGTATAAAGTGAAAATTAAATTTAGGTTTAGAATACCTATACAAAATTTGACTCTAAATGCCTCCTAAATCCAGATACAGATCACTCATAAGGCCACAAAAGAGGCGCAATTTAAAAAAATTATATTATTAAAAATAAAAAATAACCTCCGATGTCCTAAAAAAATAAAACAATAATCTCTTAAAAATAACGAGAAAGCTAAAAAAAGCTTATTTGTTGTATTTGAAAAGTCAACTAGGCGCAAGTGTGCCTAGGGGCGCCGAGGTACTTTAATCCGCTTTTGCCTACGTCTAAACTAAATACATATGTGCTCTTCCGGACTTTTTTTTTGGTAAAAAATTTAATTTCCCACAATATTGTCCATATGGAATTTTATCGTATTTGTTTTCTGAAAACCCGCTTCAAAATTCTACCTTCCGTTGAAGCCACAGACAAACAAATATATGCGTCAAACTTATAACACCCCTCGTTTAGGTAGGGGGTTAAAAAATTATTATTAAATGTCACACTTGAAGTGAATAGTTCCGAATTAAACTTAAACATTGCGAAAATTTTAGTTTGATTTCCAGTCATAATATACAACAATATATTATGACATAAATTGTAATTTTTTGCAGTTGTATTGTTTTTCCACTAACCGATTTAATTTAAATTATTCAAAATAAAGGGAGAAGATTCATTATATTGCTTGGAGCAATTTTTTTTTCTCTAAAAAAATAAATCTTTTATCTCTGGGTGTAATGGATTTTTTCTATTTCTTTTGGGAACCATTCCATTATTTTTCTAAGCCATCTATTCTATTTTGTCTATTGATTTTTCAAATTTTTTCTTTATAGCACTGATTTTGAAAACTGGGAATTGTATAGTTCTTCCTTTCTGGTTTGATTTCCTCTATACTCTCTCAAATTCCTTCGCTCCACGTAAAAGCATAGTGAATCCTTCTCTTTCTTTAGAAAAGTTTTCTAGGCAGATACCTCAGTGGTTTGCCATTGCTTGCCGAGGGATCGAGGGAAGTTGTTACTCCGCCCGGGATCGAACCGGTGATTTCGGCTGAGCAATCGACGCATACAAGCGCCACACCATCAACATAAAAACATAAAAACAAAAAAAGCAATTTGCATTGCTTAGGATTTTAGATAGGATTTTTCATACGATAAAGTCACATGAGAAATCTCATAGTGTAAACCAGCTTTAACTGTGTAATCTTATTTGTCGTATACTCCTTAAGAGAAGCGTCGTGACATTTCAGAAGCTTTGCCGTAGCCTTTCGAGGAAGAGCAGTCAGAATAAAGTTTTTTTACTTCGCCCGGAATCGAACCGGGTATATTGGCTAGGCAGTTAACTCACTTACGTGTTAGGTCATGACTGTCTTCTATGAAATAGAAATATTAAAATAAAAATTAATTTAAACCTGACATTTTGTATTTCCCCAGTATAGCATATAGAAAAGGTTAGGTTTAGATTTAGCAATTTCTAACCAATTTTATGCCAAAACAACGAACACAAAAACATCGAAAACAAAAACACCAAAAATCTGTACAGAGTACAGATTGCTCTTTTTTGCAGAATCCTGATATATAAATTCCCAGCACGCTGCTGCTGGTGCTGCTAGAGCGTGTCATTTTTTGGTGGAAAAAAACACTCTGATTTCCCTCACTTTTGCTTGAAAATTCAAATATCTCGATTTTTCCTGGCCAAACTTGAAAAATTATAAATTCTCTCTCTTCTCCAACTATTCTAAAAGAGTGGAAATCCTGCGTTATGTACTGAAGGGTGTTCCATACCCCCCAGACCCCCCGGTTTATAATTTTATCAACAGAAAAATATATTAAACTAACTAAGATTAGGACTAACCGGGAAATTTGAATTTTTAGGTAAAGATGTGTTACTTTGAAAGTTAATTATAAAAAAATAATGTAATAAAGCCTAAATTTCAAACCGGGGGGTCTGGGGGGTGTGGAACACCCACCAGTGCATAACGCAGGATTTCCACTTTTTTAGAATACTTGGAGAAGATAGATAATTTATAATTTTTTTAATTTTGCTAGGAAAATCGAGAAAAACGGGGAATCCCTCAATAGTTGGAAACAAAATTAAATGTTTAAATATTTTACTGCTAAACAAGAGATCCATCGTCTAGCTGCTCGTCTACGGACGGGCTTTCCAGCTATTTATAATAAAAAAGAGTTCATATCTTATAACCTAATGAACCTGTACAGAAATCTCTATTTTTAAGCTGATTATTAAAAAAAGATATCCATGGCATTATGGCATTTTTACTATCAATATTTTTGTTTTCAGTGCTTTTGTTTTCAGTGTTTTTGTTTCGGTGTCTTGAAGTATTACTAAAACATTCAATAAATAAAATTTTTGATTACCCAATTCATGACGGGCTACAAAATCATGTCTGTTCAATTATTACAGACTATTTAATAAAATTTAAAAAAAAATTATAATTTATAATTTGGTGAATAAGTTACTGTGACTTTAAAAAATGTTTCTCACACAAAAAGTCATTAACCGTTACGAAGGAGAAGGAGGCAAGAGTAATCACAACATTTTAGTCTTTAAATTTGATTTCGCAAATCTTAAAATTTGATAAATTTTAATGAAAACTAATTTTCAACCAATGCGCTTATTTATGAAACTTTCATAAATGCAATAAATAAATGTATTAATTCAATGGACAAATATTCATAAATACAATGAACAATTTTCATAAATTTTAAGTCATTGGTTGAATTTTTATTGTATGTATCTATGGCAGCTTTTTGGTTCAGCTTAGATGCAGAACAGCTGTCCAATATGGCACTAACCACAAAATGCATTAGAATGCAGTGCAAACATAGATTGTCAGTTTACCAATATTTATACAGGGTGATGAATGAGTTAGCCGAACATAGGAAATTAACATGTAAAAATTTATTTATGCCAATTTCTGCTTTCCTAATTAATTTAGAGAAAAAAATGAAAGATACAAAAATAATGCAGAAATATAAACTACGAAAGATAAAAGCATTAGATTTCATCTAGCTTTTACTTAAAAAGTCAAAAAATGCTTTTAAAAATGTTAAAAGTTTCATTTATCAAACTGGACATGTAAGTTTCCAAGGTAATAATTTCTGAAAATGAAAATTAAATTGAATTTTATTTTAACAATTTCAAAAGCATTTTTTTACTTTTTAAGTAAAAGCTAGATGAAATCTAATGCTCTTATCATTTGTAGTTTATATTTGTGCATTATTTTTGTGTCCGGCGTTTTTAATCTGATTTTTATAGATATAAATTTGTATTGTTTTACTTTCAATCAATATCTAGATAATTTTGTACTTTACGAAAGTCATTTTTTTTTCGAAAACGTTGAAAAAACTTGATCTTATCTCATTCAATTATTATTGTCAAACTTAAAAATTCCCTTTAGTGCCCCTTATCATTTTTTTGCTTAACTTTCAGTGCCGTCCGTCGCCGACAGCAAAAATAAAACAAACTTTAAAAACACATTTATACCGTGATAAAAATATTAGCTGATTTAAATAATAGATTATTTGATTTAAAGAATATCCAATGCATGTTTTGACTATCCAAATGAAATGACTGGGTTGTATTTGTGTAAACAAATTTAAATCCGCAAATCTTCCCTATTATAGTTGGGCTCAGTTAAATGTGTAACCATGCAGAAAATGGCCGTCGGTCTGGTGGTGACATGCGACGTACGAATCTATGGTTGGGGTGCATCGCGACGCTCTGGAGTTGACTTCGATTTATGATATTTGAGGGGGACATGATATATTTGTTGGCACGATGACACTTATTAAATCGTTTGCTGTGTTAATGATTTAAGCTTGTTGTAATTTTGATAGGTGAAATGTTTCGAATGCCGTTGCATTTCTCAAGTGTCTAGAGGTAGCTAATTGCTACCATTAGTTATATCCAATCAAATATAATTATTGCTGTGAAAAATCCTTGAAAAGTTTTTCGATAAATATGAATTTGCGTTTTTTTTAAAACGTCCGATTTATTTTTCCTTTAATTAAGAGTTATTTTAAATTCTGATTATTTGCAAATTCGATTAATTGTAATCTTATCATATCGGCATCTTAATAACTTATCGGTTAAACCGGTTTTCTTTCAAGATTAGCTGAGTTTCGCAATGTTTTATTATTATAAAAACATTTTAATTTCTTATATTATATTAAATTAATTGAGTGTTTTTAATTTGTATATGAATTAGTTATCTTAATTCGGTGTCTTTTTTATCAAAACAAAAATTGACAATTTTTAAAAATGAAAATTTTAATGAAGGACTAAACTAAAAGTGCAACAACTGAAATCGGGAACGACCGAATAAGACACTACCTATAATTTTGAGTAGGTATAAAAAAACATTCAAATTAGGAAAAGAAAGAAAATCGGGTGAATCTCTGTACCAACTCGAGTAGAAAATTGAAAATCAACAACAATTACAAACAACTTACCTTTTTTTTATTATAAAAATCAAAAATAAATGCAATAAACAATTTAATATTAAGTCACTGTATAGAAAATATTGACTGAAGTTAGTTTTAAATATAATCCAGTTTTTATCTCTTTAATCTGATCGAGTAACAGAAGGTACAATTGTGCATCATATTAGATAACGATAATAATAAAGAGTACATAAAATGTTTTAAAGTACATCGTAGGAGATGTACTCCGAATTTTTGCAATAAACAATTTGTAGAATAATTTTTTGAGTGTTTACATAAAACAAGTAAGCAATTATATTTTTAGAATATGCAAATGGGTAAACAAATTTATGCTACAATATTTGTATTCCTCTTCAAAGGAGATGGAACATGCAAAATAGAAAATTAACCTTTTTACTTATTTTCTGTTAGCTGATGCACTTGAAAATTTTCTTTTGCTTTTACCTATAAATACCTAAATTTTGGTTTAGAATCTGATTTCTGGTTTTCAGTCAATTTCGCGTTTGGGGGTTGGATAACATCGCATGTTGGATTTTTGGAACATCAATTTTAAGTGTCGATGTTGAGAAGAAAGAAAGAAACCAATTCTTTAATTCAGTAAGTTTTTATGCTTTTCTTACATTTAATGGGAATAATTTAAACACTTAATTTCCGTAGGTTGCTTTGGAGGAGTATTGTGGAAATCAGTAAGTACCATACTTATGGTTCATATTTGTATAGTTCGTGCCAAGTAGAAATAGAACCGACAATCATCGTTTTTCATCAATAACTTTCTAGATTTTTGAGATACAGCAAAACTTACAATATACGAACTTAAAGAACTTTATTAGTTCTTTCAATTTGTATATACAATTTTTGATGTATCTCGAAAGTCAAGAAAGTTATTGCTGAAAAACAATAATTGTCTGTTCTATTTCTACTTGGCACGAGTAATTCTTTTTATTCACTAACTTTTTAGTTGAAGCAGAGATTGTTCTGATAATTCCCGATATAACTAATAGCAAGATTGCTTACCCCATAAAAAATTTTAGGGTAAATTTACCATTAAAATTGGTAGCCATTGGGTTGTTTCCAAATTTTTCCGCCATCAGATTTTTCAACCTCAGTGTACAATTACCATCTGATTCTGTAAAATTCAAAATTGATGTAAAATTACGTCCGATTTAATTCTGGATTTGCATCACATGGTCTTCTCACAAAGCTCAATTTATTATAAATTTCGTCTGTAATGGTAAATTTTTTCTGTTCGAAAATGTACTTTTATCAAGTCCCTAATCTCACATCATTGTTAAATTTTACAGAATTGGGTGGTAATTTTTCATTTATTTTTGGCAAAACATGATTATTACACTCATTAAAGTAAATTTACTAAATAAACAGAGTAATTTTTACAGGTAAAATTATACGGTGTTCCGACAGTTGGCCCTGAGCCACTTGGCCTTGCGACAACTGGCCTCGGACAACTGGCCTTGGCGACAACTGGCCTTGGCGACAACTGGCCCTGGTGACCACTGGCCCTGGTGACAACTGGCTTTGGCGACATCTGGCCCTATCGACAACTGGCCCTTGGACTACTGGCCCAAATATTTTCACGAAAATATATTATTTCGCTTCTTGTTACATTTTGTTACAGATTTTCGTTCGATCAGTGAAATTTCCAAAATTTATTCTCAAAAATTTGGCAAAAAAAATAAGATATTTAACATATTAACAAAAACAATAAGAATATTATATAAAATCATTTATTAAGAATAGGACAAATGCGAAATAGTTCTCAAATACGTCAATACTTCAATTCGACCGTATCTACTAACTGCGTTTTGAACTTTTATGTTTAATTCGCGGTATCTTCTTATTTGTCGACATTGAGCACCCGGAACTCCTTGCAGAAATAACGCTACGTGCATCTGGCTGTCTTTGTGAAGACCTTCTAAAAATTTCCAAAGATTTGGATGATGACACTGGAATAGTGTCTGCAGACCAAAGTGCCATCTTTCAACAATGTTTGTTGTTCGTGCAATTCCGTCTACAGTTGCTTCATGCTGGTTCCATTAATTAATTGAAAAACGCGCATCGGTATGTCGGCGTCTACCCCGAATATAAGTATGTTCAAAGTATGCCAAGAGTTCATCCATATGCTCGTGAATAGGCATGGATTCGACAAGAATATCGAAAGCACTAGTAACCTCAAGGGCAGGAACATAAGCAAGAGCAGCCAGACTACGAATGCCCTCACGGAAGACGTCGTTAGTGTCATAATCTTCTTTTATTCCAAGTTGTTGAACTTTTCTGATGATGCTTTGGCATAAATATAAATAGCAACCAGTAATAATGGCTTCTGAAAAAGCTGCTGCAAAATCCTCCATTGAAGCAGTTTCTAAATCTAACAAAATTTTTCTCGGATTAGCATCTGGAATAAGAGCTGGAATTTCGTTAAGTAGGCGATTATACGTTGTTCTGTTCTTATTCGTGAGAAGACAATACAAACCCACTGGGTTAATACAAGGCGCAAATTCGAAGTGAATAGTATAAAGTTGAAAAAATATTTCCGGTAAAACTTTGAACGTTCCGTCGGCAGGCCAAATGTCTGCTCTAGCTAGTCCGTTAAGAAGCGTTTGGTTGCCAAGAATTATTAACCGATCATCTCCAGGTCCAGAATCGAAAAATAGCATAGCGGCATACTTATCCGGAAAAGCGAAATGTAAATCGGTTGGAATTTGTGGAAGAGCATTATCGGCACTGTTTTTTTTACGCTGACGCTGTAGAGTTCTACAAAGAAATTTCACTAATCGAACGAAAATCTGTAACAAAATGTAACAAGAAGCGAAATAATATATTTTCGTCAAAATATTTGGGCCAGTAGTCCAAGGGCCAGTTGTCGATAGAGCCAGATGTCGCCAAGGCCAGTTGTCACCAGGGCCAGTGGTCACCAGGGCCAGTTGTCGCCAAGGCCAGTTGTCGCCAAGGCCAGTTGTCCGAGGCCAGTTGTCGCAGGGCCAACTGGCTCAGGGCCAACTGTCACCAAATCCGATTATACTTATTTTTTACAGAGAAGTCTAGTTTACAACACTTTAATTTTAGACCAATAGACCAGCAGTTTTAGAAATTATATTTTTTGTTATTAATCTTTTTAAAGGAAATCAATCAGTCAGTTATCCAACCGCATGCAATTATGAAAGTTACTTTTTTTGTTTGCGATTGCGATTTAGAACATTTGCTTCAATTTTAAGAGAGAAAAACTCGAATAAATGGAAAATTAACGTAATTTTCAAACTAGGAGAAAATAGGGCAGACGATTACTACACGGAAAAAAAATGTACTTGGTTCAAATAAGTACCATCTTTTTCTTTTTTTTTTATTTAACTCCTGTATACAAATCTTAATCTGCTCGAGAGCAATAAACGATTGATTTATAAGTAAATAAATTTAAGTAATTACAAAAAATACAGCATTAATTAGTATCTTACATTAAAGGTACCATTTGAATCAAGAAATTCTCTGTTTTCAATAGCCGCACAAAAATATTTTCTTTTTGCAAGAAAAAATATTCTTAATTAAGTTTTCTTGGATCATCCAACTATATTCTCAAATCAAGTAGCTAAAAATTTATTTGATTTAAAAAAAAATTTTTTTGAATTAAGAAATTCTGTTTTCTTCACTAAATTACTTTGAAATATATGGGTTTTTGTGTATGTTGTAACAGAAGAGCGAGTGTCCAAGTATTATGGCGTCATCTGTTAAGGATTCGCAAGACTTATCACTGGCGGGATATTATATCTTATTTTATATAAAACTTCGTCCAATGTTGGGTTCGAACTTAGGTTTTCCAGCTGCGAAATCGTGGGAAAAGTACAAATACCATTTGGCCGAACTGCTAAGTGTGTACAAGTTCGTAATATAAGTTTGACAATTATAAATTTTTTAAAAGAAATTAAGTTACGTAGATTAAGAATATGTTAATATTTATGTATCTAAAAAATAGTGTTCTTCGTAAAAATGAAATTTTCTTGAATCTAAATAATATTTCAAGTAAAAAATATTTTTTCTGGAAGAAATCTGATATTTTTAATACAAGCATATTTTATTGTGCCAAGAAATTATATTTTTTAATGAAATAAATAATTTCAAAAAAATATTTATTCTTCACTTAAGAAATCCTATTTTTCCGTGTACTTTCCTGTGCAGCGAGATATGGGAGGTTTAGCCTCCTCATTTTCTCCTTCTCCTCAATTTTCAAAGAAAGAAAATAGTGAATTTTTGAGTGTGAGATAAGATAGATACTCCTTCCACAATACATATCCAAGAAGTTACGTAAGGTTACCGCAGAATCAGTATCCTTAGCCTTATCATATATGCAGATGGCTTAGCAATCGCAGGAACCGTAAGGTTTTAACTGATGGTTTGGAGACTACTCTGAAGAAATATCTACTGAAACTTCCGCATAAATATATGCTGCTATCGCTTAAACGATGAATTTCTATATATTGAGAGCATAAGAAGGATGCACTTAGCTTTTAAGTGATGTAATTGAACGTCAGCCTCCTTTGTAAATTGTAAATATCATCATGCGAGTTAATTTTTTTTTATTTTATAAAAGCTGGGATTGGTTACGCTCTAGCACCATACTTTATGATTAGCCTCTTTAAATGAAAAATCCACGAGACGCCGCTGTTCCTCTGGTGTACATATTGCCATGATTTTTACTAAGCCGAAATGGGCGTTAATTTTAAATTTTAAATTTAAAATTTTTGTATTTGCGCCACAAGCTTTGGGAA
The DNA here is from genome assembly GCA_949152465.1 of Cantharis flavilabris. Classification (NCBI taxonomy): domain Eukaryota; kingdom Metazoa; phylum Arthropoda; class Insecta; order Coleoptera; family Cantharidae; genus Cantharis; species Cantharis flavilabris. The sequence continues at coordinate 91,777,271 of OX424435.1, forward strand.
GGCGCTGTTCTGCGACAAGCATAGTGGAATGAATATGACGCCACGATAAATACAAGTAAATTTCTTCTTACAATAATTAAACAATGTAATTTTTTGTATTAGTTGCATTTTTGCGATTTTAAATCGTTTAAACAAAGCAAGACTAGTACCCTACTAGCTACAAGTATCAAGTGTAAACTTTAAGACGAAACACCAAATAATGAGGTAGAAGGTAAGAAGAACTTTCAACAATTTGCAAAATTGTTTCATATTCTGTGTCAGGTCTTCTCCACGTTGGCGATCACAACTTGGATTTTCAAGGTGACGTAATAGGGAATTTTAATTAATGGGGTGGTTTCCCGTTGCCTTCTCGATAGCCCACAGATCTATCTTGGGCTTGAGATACGGTGCGACCAGGATTTGAACCGCGATTACCGCCTTCTAATGTCTTCTCTCTCTTTAAAAGTGGCAACTCGTATTTGCTATAGTCAAAAGACGACGACTGGAAATGTAGGGTTAAAATGTAATTCTTTCTTCTTTTTTTCAGTTAGCAAAACACTTAAAATTTAAAATTATCCTCCAGACTCTCCGGGCGTACTGTCACAAAGCTTCCTTGTTTAAAACTGGATGATCTCGGAGTATGGAATATTTATCAATATCTCAGTAATTGCTTTAAAATAAATTTTTTTAATTCATTGTATTAATGAATTTTGTACATCAATATGATGAACCATTCTTTCAGTTCATGTTTAATAATGTTTGATTGAAGATTGATGATAATATTTTTTATTTAATAAATGTTTAGGTTGGTAAAAAAACTGACCAATCGGATTTTTCGATCTGATCGAAATGATAAAAACGAAAACAATCAGAATCATTCGTCATATCTACATCAGACTAATGGCCGGTTTCACCAACCTTCGTCCAAGACATTTGATCAATGTCAAAAGGTTTGACGTTCGTTAACTCATGAAAATCTGTTTCATAATTGGTTAAAACAGATTTGACGTTGATCAAATGCCTTGACGAAAGTTGGTGAAACCGGGCATTAATCGATGATTTTGTTCATGATATTGAGGATTTTTTCATCACCATGATAACTAGAAATATTTTAGAAATTAATGAAATAAAATTAATTATTGTATTGATGAATCATTCATCAAACATCTTAAGTTAATTAATCATTCATTATTCTCTAATAAATGTGTTGAACTGAATTGATTTGATATAATAATTCGTTAAGTACCCAAACTATGTTGACTGTTATCAGTCAACATAATGGCTACAGCCAATATTGGTGCAGTATTGATTTCCTATATCGGCGCAATATTGAAAAACAATGTTGGACCAATATTAGCTGCATATCGGTATTTATTGGGTATATTGAGATTTAATAATATTGGCCGATATCGCTCAAATTGTTTTTCAATATTAGGCCGATATTGTCTGAATCTCGCAATATTGCACTAACATTCAATATTGGCCCAATATTACCACAATATTGCGCCAACATTGTGTGCTACATGGGATTGCGCTCATAACCCGTCGTTTGTTTTACTTTTAACTAAAATGGTCTTATACTCTAGGCAACAAAAAATTATATATATACTTTTATAATTTTTTTGAGCAGTCAGAGGCGTATTAACCAAGTGTAATGCCACAAGCCTATAAAATTTTGCGCCCCTACCCTCGATTTTCCAGTTAACCTTTTTTAAAATTAGAAAAATTTATAAAGAAAATGGAACATATTTTTAATAATAATTAAGACGATGAATGATTAGGTAATTACAACTCCTGAAATTAAATTTTGCGCTCCTGAAATTTTGCGCCACAAGCTTAGGGTTCACGGGTTTTTGCGATAATACGGCACCGAGAGCGCTATGAGTTATATAGATTTGTATAGCCTAACGGCCTAACCTATAAACAGATTTATACCTTGATTGATAACCTTAATTACCCAATTAAAGGGCCTAGCGGAAAAAGTAGATAAGTGACATGTTTTGAAAATTTCGACTGAGCACATAATGAAATTCTGTTGTTTTTTCTCAACAAGTGAGTACAAAAATTAGGTCGGAAAAGTATCGCCAAGTCGGTAATGTTTCACACTGTTATGGTGATGTTCTTAGTGGAAAAAGTAGATAAGTCTATGCTAAGCCTGATGGCAGTTTTATGCTCATGCACAGAAATTTTGCTAAAATTTAGAAAAGGCAATTAAGATGGACTGCCTTTTAGAAACCGTTGAGATCGGGATCGGGATCGGGGGAAGATTTCCACTTGTTTTCAAAAATATGTGGAAGAGACTGTTCAGCAGTCATAACACTTTCATGTTAATCAGCACTGCTCATTAGTGAATCTTTATTTGCGATAGCAATCCCAAGTGGAGTCAAACCATGACGGTCCATTTCCAAAACTCTAAAATCAATTTCTGAAGAATTTCAAAAATTTGACTATATTGTGCATTTTTTTCAATTGAAACTAAGAGTTATTTAAACCCGCCGATATATGTATGTACTACCAAAGGTACTACATATGGCGAGAAAGTTATTAAGAAGAAATTGACTGAGAAAAGCTATTTTTTGTATGTAACTGCAAAAGTTTTGGTCAATTATTCATCTTTATGATTTAAGTCACTTTTGACCAAAATACTAGGAGCAAGTGTAGATTCTAGCCTAAAATACAGTAGTATCCGGATATAATGAACTCGGCTATAATAGACTTCCTCATTTGATGTGTTCCAGAAAAACTAAATCAATAGTACCTACTTATCTGAATGTCTTCAGATTCCTCTTCACTTGTACATCGGATTTCCCCAGCGAATTTTCCCTTACTTGGTTGTTAAGCGCCCTTGGATCGATTCCGTCCTTGAGCTATAGCCCAATGCCAAAATCTTCCTCGAACGTTATTTGATTTTCAAAAATATTACCTCGCAAAGATGAGGCTATACGTCGATCAAAAGCCAGAAATCAATTTGTAAAGAATGAAATAATAAAATTAAATTAATTTAGAGGAATTTAGTTAAACAGGTAATATTGGTACAATTTAAACGAGAAGGATAAGCACCTGCGAAAGATATAAAAATGTATACTATTGAAATTTTACATAAACCAAATAGTTTAAATAATTCGTGCTCGGCATGCTTAGTTAATTTGTTAAGCGGAGGAAATAGTAGTTTTATTGCTTTAGTCTAGTTGTAAAACTTGGAAATGTTTGTTTCCCGGGAAACCTAAAGCTCAAACGATCGCGTTTGACGTCAGAGGGAAAAGATGGAAACGTAAAAGAGTGGGCGCTTAGGCGGGAACATTTCTATTCTGTAATTGATTTTAAATCTGGGTATACCACACTAATTACCCACTACACAGATAAGCCGATTCGGTTGCTAACAACTTCGATAAATAATTTACTCCATAGAGGTAGTCCTCTATCTAATCAGCATCTAATAATTTAAAATCCATGTCAAATATTCCGAAACAGGCATGATAAATTGCCTAACCGTTTAATGTGATGCATCGAAAAACTTAACGATAATTTATCAATCAGCCGCAGATTTCATATTTTTATGCTAAAAAGTTAAGTTAGTTTTTGCTGTTTGAAAGCTGTTAATTTAAATATTGATTAGTTGGAGGGTGGTTCCATTGGCGAATAAGAGTGTGGGTCAAGACGCATGTGTATAGGAGCATTGTATATTGTTAAAATTGTCACAAAAACAATATACAATAAAATTCAATCCAAAACTTTTATTTAACATGGAAAATGCTTTTAAAAGTTTAAATTTTAATAAAATGTTATATATACTATTTTTTTCATTTTGCCATAGTCGAAATAAAAATTAATTTAGTGGCTATCTATTTTCTATTGAAACTTTTTTTTTCAATTCAAATTCAAATGAAAATTTTTTTCTAAAGGCGGAAAAATTGATAAATTTTCCAGAACACCAGTTAAAATATAACAGACGTCAGAAAAACGAAGTTATCTAATATTAATGTACCCAAGTATAGTCGAATATTTCAGATAGGAATTTTTTTATTTTTTTCTGACTGTATTGCCAACCTACTTGGCACTGTTCGATATTATGTAACCTTTTTAGAAAAACACAGTTTTTCCTGTAATATTTCAACAAAATGTTAACGAAAGATATGAGAAGTTATTCTATGTGATCTTCTCTAAATGTACACATTCGCATTTTATAAAAAATTCTTGCGAATCAGCTCAGCAGATTGTTTTTGTTATCATCGGGAAGCTTCTTAACAGGAAATTAGATTTTTTACGAAAATGAAAAGGTAAAAGGCATAGTATTGGAATATCATTGATAAACAATTTCATGCACCAGGAAGTCTAATTTTACATTTGACTAATTAAAAATTGTTTGGCATTAAATCGGAGTCAATCAATCCCTAATATATTGCAGCCCGTCTTCGAGGTAATGCATATTATCAATAAAAGCTAATTTGGTACAAGGAACAAATTAATTGACGATTATCGAATAGCTGTACTACAACCAACGCAATAAAATTTCTACACCAGACTGGATAGGATTACAATTAGAAACACAGACATAAGAAACAACGTAAATGTAGCGCCTAGTGTTGATATAATCAATACCAACCGAAACAATTAGAAGGCTCGCGTGGCCTTCCCGAAGTCAGACCCAAAAGGAAATAGTAAGGTCTAATAGGTTTAATTGTCTAATCCACTACGACAAAATTATCCAGTTATCTCACCTGTGTGTGCTACCTAGTTTACCCTTCGTTCTATTTATTTATTTGCAGAAAAGTAGTAAAAAGATATAAAATTTTGAGCTGCATTTTTTGGAACGCTAGGCAATGCCATTGTCCCCCATTGGTTTGTTTTCTCCGTTTATCTGGAATACATGTACTGGAATCCATTAAAGTAAAATCTCCGGACTTTGGTATAAGTTTTGCTTTGTCAGTTTCACGATGCAGTGATTCTAACTACTTAAATTAAAGTTATATTTGGCATAACTTTAGTCGTTCACCAAGCCATTGCTTTTAACACCCGAGTCTTACTTTATATTATCGGAACGGTTCTGCTTTGTCTAATAATGTGGAATTGGCCGGTTTACGACCAATTAACAAAAATTTCATGTTTAACATTTTAAGTTTTTAAATTTAATTAATATGCATGATAATATTGTAAAAATGCAGGAAAAAATGCAGGAAAAAATTCACTGGGGGGGAACATCGACAAATTTTTGATTTACAAATCAAAGTCAAATTCTAAAAAATCAATTTTGCTAAATATATTGCTTAAGGTTTCACGTGAACTACAGAAAAAAATTTGTTAATATTTAGGATATTTATGTTATAATAAATTATTTTGTATTATTACTACTATTTCCTGCACATAATATAATATGTACTTATACTAAATCATCAAAAAATTTATAAGCGTGCAAAGATTAGATTGTGGAGACAAAATAAAATTGAATTGGAGTGTATTAGTAAATAGTAAGTATTTTATTTTATATTTAAAACATAGTAAATTTGGAACTAGATAATATCTATAAAATCAAAATGTAGGAAATTGGCATTCGATTAATGTTATAATAATCAAATTTCTAATTTTTTATCAATCAAATACAAATACAATATTAATATTTTGGAAAAAAATATCTTTTTGTAATAAAACTACAAACTTTGTCAGTGTCGAACTGACCAAATTTTTGTAACTCGCGATTTACATTAGGAAGACGCCACCACGCGGAAAAATATTAAGGTAATCTAATACGTATAGTTGGTATAGAAAGTTCTGTTTTAAACCAAACATTTGTATTCTTTTGGTGTTCTACTTTGTGAATTATCATTTCACCGTGGTTTTACGATAAAATAATACAAAATCTAACTCAAAACAACAATATCAACGATAAGGTAAATCGTGAATAAAAAGAGCTGCTGCAGAAAATGCTCGTTTTGATTCAATAAACGTTAGTGGGATGGTCGTTAATGCATTATGTAATTTGTCGAGATTCTCCGTGCGATGTCCAGTTACTCATTTCAAACACATTCATTTCTTTTGTAATACTTTTGTAATATACAGTATTTTTCTAGCCTTTTTACTACTAGTTTCATCTTCTAATATTGCAATTGCAATAACATCAGAATTTCTGGGAAATTTGTTTAAAATCCAGGGATTACGGGAAATATCGGGATCCCGTTTTCCCGGGAGAAACCCTTTGAGAAACCCTAATGGAACCGTCCTCAGGGCACAATATCAATATTAGCATAAAATGGGGTTTTGTCATAAAATAAAATATGTAGCTACAACAACATTAATTTAGAAGTTATACAATATTATATTTCGAATAAATTCTTCGAATAGCGCAACGAATGTCAAGCGAAATAATTTTTTTGTTATTTAAAAAATTTGAAGAAAATTTAATATTGTATAACTTTTAAATTGATGTTGTTTTGAGGTTTAGAGGTAAAACTCACTAAGTAGCAAAAATAAAATCCTACATTTTACGTTTAAATACATTTTTTTACCTTAAAATTTAGTTTTTCAATCAAGAATTTCACAAATACCTTTCAAGCGGACTTTGATTATTTTACAGTGACTGTTTTCCTACGTAAAATTTTATACGTTGTTCCACAAAATGTACAAAACCAATTTTTGTAAGAAATGTCACTTAGTGAGTTTTACTTCTAAACTGACGATATTATGTAGGGGAAAGGCTTGCAGGTTGCCACCCCATAGCTTTTTTGGTCATAACTCGTCATACAATCAACGTATTGTTGATATAATAACATATACAGAAAAGGGGAAGCATAAAGCCACGATCCTGCGCAAAAAATCATTTAAATTCTCAAAAACTAAAAATTTACAGCAAATTTTCAAAAGTATCTAAAATCGACACCTTGAAATTTCGGCTTGCAGGTTGCCACCCCTTGAAAAATTGTTGAAAATGTAGATAAACTCAAGTAAAAACATATGATTTACATTAATTACACTTAGTGGCTGTAAACAAAAAAAAAGAAGAGTAAATTGACAAGAAAAAAAAAGTTAAAATTGAAAAAAAAATTTAATTTTTTTTTTCATTTAAATCTAAAAATATTTAAAAAATGCATCAATTATTAGTTAATAATTATTTATATTAATTTTTGAAATATTTAAGAAGAGTTTACGTCAATAGGTACATAAAATATGCAATGGGGGGGTTAAACCTCCCCCCCTTTGCGCGGGAACCTGTCCTGGGCCGATTTAGGGGCTTATGTTGCCACTGTTCCTAAACAGTCACTTTAGTATACGTCACAATATAAAATAAGAGGGGTGGCAACCTGCAAGCCAAAAAAGGTGGCAACCTGCATTTTTACACCAGTTTAGAATGTACAAGAAAAAAAACTTCCAACTCATGATACATATGTTTAGAATTATTTAAGAATAATAAAAATTGAATGAAAAAGCAACACAGCAAAAATATTTCCCTTACATTTTCGTTGAAAATGTTCAATTTATGGGCACAGAAGAAAAACACAATTTTAATTTTCCAATTTTTTACAAATAAAATTTCACATTTTGTTTACCAAACACCCTGTTATTGTGTTTGAGTGCATCACAATTACATTAAAAGCGACAACTACTCGTTTGTATTCGATGTCCGTCGAAATTTAGGGGATGACAATGTTAGAATGTCAAAATCCGGCAGGGGTGGCAACCTGCAAGCAGTGGCAACCTGCAAGCCTCTCCCCTATATGTTAGGGTCAATGACTTAATTGGGCATTAACGTCAGTGGCCGGGCAATGACGTCAATGCCCGTTAACGGTGGGCAATGTTGTAAATATTTTTATCTGATTGTAATATTTACGTGTTTGGCCGATCAATGACGCTAATGGCCAAAATGAATTGGGCAATGATGATATTATGGAATAACTACTATAAAGAACAGCAAAATGGCGATTTAAATTTGACAGCTAACTGGCAAGTGATATTTACGTACATTATGTTGTATTCATTGTATTATATATATGTATATATAATATAATATACTTAATCATTTATTAACAAAAATAATATAAATTAAAAAATAATAAAATAAAATTTTTTAAATTAATTATTTTTATTCTGGTACGAGAGTGAATTGCAAATTTGTTTGCTGGCGCGACAAGCACATTTATTATGTTTACATTCTCTCATGCAATGACAACGCTTGTAACCCTGGCCTCCTAAAACACTGCTTTGAGCTGCTGCTTGTCTAAGAGTAATCTCATTTTCTTTGGTCGTATCACTAATATTTTCTAACAAAATTAACTTTTCAGTATCCCTTAATAACTAGTATTAATTGCAAGGGCACATTTAATATATTACTTTCAGATGGAATATCTAGAGTAATAGTTTCAACATTGCCCATCCCGTATTGGGCATTAACGTCATTACCCGGACAATGATGTATAAAACCACACATGAAATTTTAAATGTCAACTTTGCCCAAAATACATGGTAATTGACGTCAATAGCCGAGCCGGTCATTAACGTTAATGACCGAATTGTCATCATTGACCGTAACATATATATAGGTACTTATTTTATTGAAAATATTCATTTATTAAATTTTTTTTGACAAAATTCAATATTGTTTTGAAATTGCCATTGTACAGTGAAGAGTTTTATTAAACCGAAATTGGTATTTTTCCAAAATATATAAAATAAATATTAAATGTTAATATTAAAAAAAAAAAAATTATTTTGTTTTTGGATCGAAACAATTCATGAAAGGAATACAAAATGTTGAAATATAATTTTTCGAAAAATATTTTCTTGACGATTAATTGTAATTTTTTGATTTTCAACAAAAACAGCAAATATTTAAATAGAAAATTTTTATAAAAACATATGATCGGCAATTACTAATTTTCTTAATTTATAATTTTTGGACAAAAAGCAATAAAATGCAAACTGAAGTTTTAAAATTCATTTTGAAAACATCTCCCTTGGAGATTCTCTAAAAAAATATTTTGAAAAGCTTAGAGCAACAGAGAGGAGCAATATTTCTTAGTGCAGATTTGGTTTCAAAATAAATGATTTTTAAAAAATGCCTGCATACTCATTATGGAAGGGGGAATAAGTAATATTTTTCATAATCATAATTCTTACTACGATCAAGTATCGGCTTTGAAATTGTCGGGTAAGAACCAAGTAAAAAAATTTTCTCCTACACAATTTTGGACAAAACAAAAAACAGCAAAAAGCATAGAGCAGACACTCTAAACACTTTCCTTCTCGAAATTGTGTAGTCTAATACAACCTTTAATTAAGTTTGTCAGTTGCTTACTTATATAAGTTGTAGATCAATACCTACTTAAAAATTTCAGTGCCAACTGAAAAACTTTGATAGTTTATATCGAAGACAGAAGAAAATGAATAACAAAAACCTATATTGGTATACAGTAGGTATATCATTACTAGTAAGGTAAATTCATATTGTTTATTTAGTTTTGTCATAATTATCAGGATTAATATTGTTATTACTCTATACATTTTTGAAAATTTCCTTTTATATGCATAATTGGTAAAATTATTCGTTTATCTGTTGATTCACTTATCCGTTTATCCGTTTATTTATTCGATATCATAGATAAGAGAGGTGTTTGGTATCGAAAAGCATATTCCATGTTTAATAAATTAGTCGAACACTATATAAAATAGTTTTCTTTACGCTTAAGACTCTCACTGCGATTCACAGTTAAAATTTCATTATTCACAAAGCCAACTTTTTGTATAAACGATATTTGCTCATTTAAGTCTGTCCTTATTTGGCGTTTTTTGACAAAATTTCTAATAATCAAAAATACGTAGCTCTCAATACAAATGCAGATAGAAAAATTAAATTTTCATTTAATTTGTACAGTTTCCAGGCTACCGCCACTAAAAATTTAAATTTTGAAAATTTGTGTTTCGATTGTAACAACTTCATTTATAGGCAGATTTTTAATTTTCAAAAAAGAGCGTAAGCGCATAGCAGTTTTTATAATAGTGCTACGATACAATTTTTTTCTATTAGAGTTTGAAAAGTACAACTTTTCGGTATTTGTTTGAATAAGGTAAAGTCGGTTTTTCCGCACATGTGCGTAAAAGTAATTTTTTACGCACTAGTGCGGTTTACTTTTCAATACATTTGAGTATTTAAATGCATACCCCAGAAATGATTACAAATATTCTCGGCGCCTAACTGTGACAAGCAGGACTTCGTATAAAAGCCTAAATGTAGAAAAAGCAAAAAAGCTCGTCCAAAGATTTTCTAATTTTTTGCTCTCTTGCTTTCTGAAAAAAGATTTGTCGTTGTAACAAAATACAGTTTTTTGATGCTACAACAAATTTTATGCTGGCACAACAAAGATTTTTGTGTTAAGAACAAACTTTTTTTTCAAACAGCATAAAATTTGTTGTAGCAGCGAAAAACTCTGTTGGGGCTATAATTACTAACAATGTTGTTACGACGACAAATCTTTTTTCAGAATGTGGAATTCCTAAAATTGCCTATGATTTCCTAAGTGCTTGACCAGGCTGAATTTTTGAATATCTACGCATGTCAATAAGTACATTCGATTTTTCGATTCGATTCGAAAATCGCACGCTCTAAATTCAAACAGATTTGATTTTTATAAATCGCTCGCTGTACGCTTGAAAATCGTCCGCCCGCTGGCCGAACACTAAGATTGCTAGGATGCTTGGAATTTCCTACATTTCTTATTGTTTTCTGGGATTTTCATAGATTTCTTTATGATGTGTTTGGATTTCCCAAGATTTTCCAGGATTTTTTGTTTTGCAAGATTTCCTGGATTCCCCTCTCAATCATTGCACAACTTTGGCGCTGCTTGATTGGATTTCACTGGAGAGTCAGTGTTATATGAAAATAATTGTTCAAACCTTTTTTTTTTTTAGAATATTTCGTTCCAAAATATTGTTCTCTAACTAATTTTTTGTATTTTGGAATTTTGAAACTTGAAACTTTGTTGTATTTGATTGCACAATCATTTTCCTAGTTATATCCCAAAATTCACTTCTTAGCTCAAATTTGACTGAACTCGTTAGATTAGATTAGAATTAAAACTAGGTAAGATGTATACTACTTTATACATACAGTGGCGGGTCAAGATCTAAATTTGATGTGGGCAAGATAAATTTTGCTAGGTTCTTTTTTTTAACGTTTACTCGCGGTCACGGCTTTTGATGGTCCTAGGTAAATATTTTTCATTAGTTAAACAAAACCTCAATACATAAATATTCGACGCACGAAGCCCCTCGGACTGCGAGACCGTATGCTGTAGCCCAAGACACTGACGACTGACGACGCAAAAAAACATTATGTAATTTCTGTAATGTATAAGTTTTAATGTTATAAAATACTGACATAATTATTTATTATCCATATCGTTAATATTTTGGAATACTAATCAAGAAATAAAACGCTGGCTTTTAAAATTAAATTAAACAATATTTTATTCCGCAACAAGCAGCACTCAAATTAAAATTTTTTTACAAATGGCAAAAAATAGACATTACAGCCTGAACTGTCAAATTTAAAGTTTCACTTTTTGAGTAGGTAAGCAATTGTTTTATTTGAGTTTCGCCCGTTGCCGGACATAAAATCAATGTTGATTAAAAATGCTTTCCTATTTTTAGCAAAATTAATTTTTTTTTTATTATATTCTATTCACTGCGCTTATTCGGCAATAATACTAACTTGTTATGGAAGTCGAAATAAAACAATATTCTATTCAGTTGGTAGATAGAATAATAATTTACTATTTACAGCATAAATAAAACAAAAATCGTTTGTCGGTTTCCATGATCTTGTAGTGTTTGAATAATGTGGAACTCGATTGACCAGGTTGTGAAAACCGTAATCTCCCATTTTGCTTGGTTGGTAATTTAAACAATTAGATTTTTAATATTGACACCATTAAATCTGAATTAAACTATTTTAATCAATCAACTACTATTTAAATTAAAAACGTCTACGTACTTACATATTAATTTATTTAATCTTTAGATAAATTTTAAGTTTAACTGTAATCTGTCCAAATAAAATAGTAATGGATGAAATTCTAACTTAATTTTTGCTCAAAAGTAGCCCAGGATCTGCATAGCTTATCTACTAATGCTTATAAAAGTACAATCGAAGCTTTTCGAGTAACATTTCGGGATGTGCGAGGAATAGACAAACCGATGAGAAAAGTAGATCTGTTGTATTATTATCAGGTGACTTTCTTCGAACCTTGGCACCTATTCAAAGAGGTTCAAGGTCACCGAAAGCAAATTTATAATAAATCACGCGTTAGGAAGTCAGGTCTACTACTTAGTTATTAATAAATGTGATTTTACGATAAACATTCTCGAGTGAGACTTGATATCAAGTTGACCGCTCAAGATGTTCACGCTCTTATCGTACGACTTAAACTGGGCTAAACTAAAATAAACAATATCATCAATGAAAGACAATGCAAGCCAGTCAAAACATTCGTTTTTTCAGGAAGAATAAACCGACCTCGTCTCTATTATAAAATTTTCTTTTTTTCCCCAAAAGAAGGTTTAATGTTTGCAGGTTGGCAAGTATGGTTTGAGCATATGTTTTGATCAATTTAAAACAATTGAAAGCTTTCTGTGCTAGACAGAAAGACAGTTGAGTGCATGAAATGGAAATTTATTTTCTCTCTATTTATCGTAACTTTTAAAACCGGCATTAGTAAAGTGGTTTTTGTTCATGGAATCGTTTGCTTTTCAATCGCATTTCAATTTACATCTCTGAGCAGAAAAAATCACTTCCCACTTTTGTTTGTTTCAAACAAAAATGTTTGAAAATCCATATAATTATAATATTATTTTTATTTATTTATTTATTTATTTATTTTTATAATATTTTTATTATTGTGTAATAATTATTATCATTGTGTAAAATTTAAAAAATTTTTTTAGTTTTGTTTAGTTTTGTTAAATCAAATCTTTTAAAATGAAATTGGTTTGAATTAAAAAATAATTTTAAAAACTACAAGCAGGGATTCCCCGTGTAGACGTTAACGATAACTTCTCTAATTCACAAAAAATACCCCCCTAACCAACAGAACATTTCTTATTGCCAACTTTCTAACTAAAATTTTACCAAAAATTTAATTTTGTTTTAAGTATTATTATTTTTATTTTAAAACTCATTTCCTGCTTTTTTTTTCATTTTTCAACGATATGATATCCAAAGAACGATGATAAAATTATTTGTTATTGTGTCTAGTCCTATTACAAAAATTATTTAGGTGTACTTAACTTAGATAATATTGTAAAAATAGAATTTTTTATTACACGTATAATCTTAACCTTTAAATGTGCAATATTGTAGATATAACAATTTGATAGTTATTTTAATATTAACTCTTTTATGGCAGCAAAAAAATATCATTAAAAATAATTAAAAATAATAAAAAGGAAAATAAAAATTAACTAAGCAATATTAATGTATAATTTCCTTTATTACTCTATTTGACTAGTTTTGCATGTGATTTTATTCGATAAGGCTTTATTTGATAGTGGTTAATAATTTATTGTAAGTTATTGTGTATAAAATTTAAGTTCAATTTCTATTTAATTATAATAATTTTTAAAAATACTGGGTTTCCAAATTTGTGACTGTTATTTTAAAATTATGTTTGAGTGTGGTTATAGTGACGATTAATGTTTTACATTTTAATAACGGTAAACTTGACAAAATTAATTCTTTTTTTTTTAATTTTTTTTTGCATAATAGGTACTTATCAAAGGTTGCGATGAAGTGACTTCGTGATCATAAAAAACAATTAATACTCCAAGTATAGTAATGAACTTCAAATATTACAAACCTATTTAATTATGACGCACAGTTCCTCTTTAGATTAGCTTTTTTTTTTAATTTGAGTGAGCTATATTTAACTATTGATTCATATTTAAATTATTATAATATTCTAAATGAATTAGGAAAATTATCAATTTTATTAGCATTTCTCTCTTTATATATTTTTTGTATTATTTTTTTTATGATAGTTAGCTATGTTATGCTTTTCATATTTTTATATTTATTTGAAGAATTATTCTTGCTTTGCTAATAAGCGATTTCGTCCATTTCGATTTTCAGCAACTTAAAGATTAAGTATAATGACGATGAATAATTTTTTCTATTGTCATAAGGGCAAGAATGAAGCGCTAATTCCTTTATCTAATCTTATCGAAAAACCACGGCATATATAAGACATAAATTAGAAACTTGAAAAAATAGTTAGGGCGTCGAATACTTTCATTGCGTGGTTGCAAATTAAATCACGCTCGAAAAATAATTTTAAAATCAAATTATATTTTAGACAAGTTTGTGGTGAAAAAGTTTTCACTCTTAAAAGCTCAACCCTTATTTCCGCCTGGAGAAATTGAAAAGCTCCTCCTACGAAGTGTGCCTCCTACGCTACGCTTTGACGTCATTTTGCGCGCGCAAATGTTGAATTGGGTCACCTATCGTGACCTCTAGACCGAGCTTTTGGAAGAACTTTTAGACTGTGTATAGCTACCAGAAGCTTCAGCCATCACCATGGCCGCGAATAACTCGAATTATAAGCTTAGTGCTTCCACTGCCAATCTTAAATATTCAGGTAAGTTAAATGTAATTTGTCGTTTTGTCTGTATTGTTGAGATTTTTGAAAAAATTCGAAAGGGTTTTTGAGATGGATGCGGAAGGAACTCGGTACACCCAAAGAAATCAATGACCTCTCATTTAAAATTTTGAAAAGGTAGAAATCAATTTCAAAAATTTTCTGTTCTGTTAATCTGGTACATTCACAATCTCAATTTTGATGATTAAGCCCAAAGTTTGATCATTGTAAGTAAGCAGCGAAGTATATCGTGATACAAACAATGCATTTCAAAATAGAATTTCCTACTTTGACCAATTGTAATCTTGATTATACTTATAATTAAGATTACATTATTTAAATATGTATATCTACTTAAATAAAATTTTGCACTTGAAAAAAGTCATTGCACCGATAATGGTGCTCAGAAAAATTTGTACTAAATGGAAGAAAATAATAAATTTGATAGATGCAGTCTGCACACAAAGGTAAAACAAGATGGAAGTCAAATTTTCCATTTTCACGTTCTTGGTGTGGTCGATAACTTTATACTCCATTAAACAGCGTTGCCAATGTCAATTCAATTTTTTACAATAATAATTCTTCTTCAATTCTCTAATATCATACATATTTAAATTACTTCGTGTGGAAGTCGATGCATTTCTATCTATAGTTAGTTTCAAGTGGACGAGGATGAAGTACTTTCAAAATCTGATAAACTTATCGGACAGTAATAGGACGTCACAGCTATAATGATAAGTTAAATGGGATCTTGGTCTATCTTTTTGTACTTTCAAGTTTCTGTTTTTCTATCTAAATCACTTTTACAGAAACAGGATTTCTCTTGGATTTGGCCATTTGGCTAGAGCTAAGGTATGGACTAAATCCTGCTAGAACATTAGGTCCCCAGCTAATTTTCACATTTTACTTTTGAAATTTTGATTTAATTTTAATTTTTACCAGTCAGTAGTACATAGAGAAAAATGGAAATTTGTGGCAAATAAATAAAGAGATTTATTTGAATTAAATATTGTGCCAAATATAAGTGTATATATATTTGAGACAAATAAATTCCTTTTCCATTTAATTCAATTTCAATTTAACAAGCCATTAAACTTGCCACGTGCAGAGACTCTAGAAATTCGGTGTATAAGAATCCTTAAGAATACGATCACTTTCACCCTCACACATTTTCACTTAATTATCCGGTATAAAAATTTATTACGTAAACGTGCTTATCTATGCCAAAATAGCAAATCCACAATTTTACAGTTTCTTAATTTTTTTTATATATTTAAGAACAGCAAAATGTTTTGAGCTTAAGACAATATAATTTCTACTAACAGAGTAGTAAATGAATTTGAAAGATTAAAGCTAAAATTCAAAAGTCATCAACAGAATGGAGATTATTCTTTCCTAATATTATTTCTACCTCGTTGATTCTCTTTACAAGAACATTTCCTTTTGTAAAGCTTTTGTTTGGCTTTGTTGGAAAATCATTTTATTTTAATTATTTTTTAATCTTATATAGTACGTCTAGGATAAGATTCAAATACAATGAACATCTCTAAACGATCGGAATTAGAGATTTAATTAATTGGAAAGATTTCTTTACCATTGATAACACCAATCAAGTGCAGACGGAAAAACCATATATTTCTGCTTTTTTTTATTTTACAGTAACAATCAGCAATCCAATAAGTGTAATGTATTGTAATGCTTTTCTCCTTGCAATTGGGGTAAAAATTAAATTCTTAATGAAATTATGTAACAATCAGAATTATTGGAATTATTTGAAGTTTAATGTTCAATCTTAATTTAAAATTTTTTCTTTTTCTTTTTCTTAATTTTCATTCTTATTTATTCTTCTTTAGTTTTTAAATTTTCTTGTATTTTTTTCATTTTACATTTGTTCTATTCTTTCTTAATTTTCCGAATTTCCAATCTGTATCCTTAAATCTTTAATTTGTTATTCTTCTTCTTCATCTTTTTTTTCGAATTTCCTTATTTATTTTATTCAACTTAAAAATTTTTCTTTACAGCGGCGGTTTTTCCTAAAAACATTTAGATTAGTAAATTCTTTGTTCTTAATAGAGTGAGGGAATCAGTCAGTATGGACTATTTAAATATAGATTTTCAGAGAATAAAAATTAATAATAAAAAATTGTAAATTCAGATCTCAAAAATCCCTTTTTGCACAGAACTGTTTCTGCAAAATCTCTCTACGCATTGTTTTTCTAAAAGCGTCAGCATTCACTAGGGAGTCCGTAATACATTGATTAATCTGATAAATAAAAAAATGAAAATATAATTTAAGTTTTAATTTGTTTGGTCTTCCTTTTTCTTAGTTTTGTTTTCCTTTTCTTTCTATTTTATAGTCTCCGACGTTTTCCGATATTCAATATGAGCCTTTGATAAGCTTTCGTTTTATATAAGATGGTAATGATAATGATAATAATGAAGGAATGATAATCGATTATTCGATTATCCTAATTGATTAGTCGATTGTGAAAATAATCGATTATGGAAATAGTCGATTATGGCAAAATCGATTCTAAAAATAGTCAATTTTTTAATTTATTCTGAATAACCTTTTTATTGGTAGACCAGGGACGAACCCATGGGGAGGTGAAAGGAGGCAATATCTTCGGCATTTGTCAAATTTACCAGTTATTTTAAATCTTAAAAATACAAAAAAATCATTTTTCTGAGATTGTGAAAATACTTCATTATGAAAATTGTCAATTATAGAAATAATCACCTGCGGATCCAGAAATTCCTTTGGGGGGGGGGGCGGCACACAAGGTCCCAAGACCGCTAAAAGTGTTCTCAAATTTGGGATTGTCTGTTTGCTTCCTTGTTATTTTTAAGCATCTGGGAAGGGGTACGTGCCCCCCCCCTAAATCTGCCTATAGAAGTAATCGATTATAAAAATAGCCTATTATCGTAGTAGTATTAGTAGAAACCGGTTAGGGCTGGGATAATTCAAAAACTATCGATAACTATGATTAATCAAAAACTTCGATACATATCGATTTCAATACTCGGATAATTATCGAAATAATAAATCCAAACCTTTTTTTCTCGCATAAAGAAACCGGTCGAATCCAAATTTGACCAATGGGAAATCCAGAAAACATAATAAAATAACCTAAATTAGAAATATCGGAACTATCAAAATATCGATATCGATAACTATCGGATTATCGAAAACTATCGCAATATCGATAAATATCGATAATTATCGAAATATTGATATATCGATTAATCGATGTTTCAAAAAGAAAACATCGTTCTCCGATTAATCGATAACTATCAATATTTATCGATTAATCGATAAAAAGTCCCAGGCCGTGACTCACGGCCTGCGGCTTATGTGAGTTGACTATACCTATAAACCGATGTGCGGGTTTGAGTCTAGGTGAAGTAAAAACTTTATTCTGAACCTATTTCATCGACGGGTAATGGCAAACCATCGAGGTATCTGCTATAAAAATCTTTTCAATGAAATTAGTGAATTTTATTGGGGGTTAATTCATTTATTGCCTCTTCTAATCAAAATTGTGGGTTCATATATAATCCATGATAAAAACAATCAATATTTTTCGATTAATCGAAATTATTATCATTATCATCATCAATTCCGTCATAGGAATTCCCACGTTTCTGACTATGGCTTAATAATCGATTATGGACCTAAAATCGATTATTTTTCATAATCTATTGAGAATAAAATTTGAAAATCGAGCACCCTATTAAATATTGAACAACAATGGAATTCCTCTGAAGAAGTGAATCTAATAAACCAAAACTTCCCAAATCAAAAAACTTTAAAAAAATCTTTTTTAATTGTTTTTTGGATTTTTAAATTAATTAACCAATTAATTAAAAAAGCATAGATTCGATTTTTGTATTTTACAACCTTAGGTAGCAAAATCTAAAAATCAATTTTAATTCAAATTTAATTTTGCGGGGGGGGGGGGGAGAGAAATATTTTCAAATATTTTTTGAATGTGAATGGTGTTCACATTTTCCAAATTTTGGTCTAGTGCACTGTGTGTGATATGGTGAAACACTAAGCCTGATATATTATCATTTATATTATTCATCCAATCGGAAAGACTGAAAACTAATAATTATTGATAAATTACCGAAATGCTTTTCTTATTTTTGGGCGTTCATCCTGCCGGTATAATTAAAATCAATAAAATGCTACATTTCAAAATCTGTTTGAGGCAGATAATTTTTTGATCAGTTACTCAACTGCGTAGTTAAAAATTATTTTAATTACCTCGTACATAGAGCTATAAATAAAATGTATGTCACTACAGTCATTGCCCAATTCTTGGACAAAGAGGATAATAATCCTTTGCCTGCAAAATCGATGTATCGGAACTATGCCGAAGGGGTTCTGTGCATTCACTATTTAAAGTGACCTATAATAATTTCAAAATTTTCACATCATAATACTTTCGTAATTTGAGTAATTAATTAGAGGGTTAATTTCTAAACAAATTGTTTCGATAAATCAAAATTAATCTAAATACTACACCAACATAGTTCAACTTGCACAGGTGCAATCGAGTTACACTTTGTTCTTAATTGAAGTTTAAACTGTCTAATTAATCATTTATATTCCCTCAAGAACGTTAAACAATAACCATCGGTAGGGGACTCGGGGTAGTTTTTGTTTGATGACGGGATTCAACGTTGCAATATGCTAGTGAGGGGAAATTTATACTACACTTGCAAATAAGGTTATAATACCCAGAATATACACTGAAGATGTGCGATAAGCCGAAATTAATTTAAAAGAGCTTACCAAAATTTAAAATGCAGTTTTTATGTTAGCACAAAAAAAAGTGAATGTATGAACTATGAATTTGCATATTAGGAACATAGTGCAAACGAGAAACTTTATTTGGACAGCTTCTTTTTTCACAATTTAAAAAAGGTTTGAAAAGCACACATTCTAGATTATCTTCTAAATGAAGGTTGCCCAAGCACTTCAGTACTTGGATGGATGACTGCAAAATAAACCAATATAATTTTTCAAACCTAATCCAAACCTCCCTAGTATATTTACTGCGGTATTAGTCTTGTCTCTTTAACTTATACGAAAATACTCCCTTGAGATAAGTTAGTGAATAATGATGGAATGCAGAGTGGTCCGATTTAAAAAAAAATTATAATAGGTCCGTTCCACACTTACAATAACTGATATTTATAAAATGCATTGCCAAGTAGAACGAACGTTTGAATCATGCAGTGAATGCATAACAAATACTGGCCAAGTATTTTAATAACGAAACCTTCCACAGAATAGATATGCGCAATTTTCAATTCCTTACATTCCAGCAACAAGATTTGAAATATCGAGGGTGGATATAGCAGCGGTAACATCTGTTCCGAAAGAGGCACAGCTTGTGCAATTCAACGGGGAGCTTTATTACAAAAAAATCGAAATTGATTCAGTGCTGTAACAAAAGAAAATTTTATTAGAAAAACTTTTCGGCACCACCAAATTTGGACAATTAGTAGTCTTCCTAATTAATTTTTATAGCTTTATATTTTATTATAATAAATCAGGATATTTTAAATTTATGAAGTGAGATTATTTTTGAAAAATCACACGTCGGCGTCGTTCAGGTTTTTTATTATTACCATTATATGAATAGATAGTGCGGTAAAGCTCATATTCTCTCGAGTACGATTAAACATGAAAGAGCGTCGGTGTGGCGTTATCATAAATCTAAAGATTACCCTGTATAGGCAGATTACCTATACTCTATCAATCTTACTTACCAAATACAATATTCCAGATAAGCAATTTTGCAAAAAATAAAACTATAAAATTTTCTATTTTTTCCAAAATTAACACATAAAAGCAGCTTAAGACTGGATGGAAGTATTTGACTGATAGCAAAACAGGGGTTGTAAAAGGTTAAAACTCGAATTGAATAGTCTTTTGGGATCCTTAAAAACCCTAGGGAAGATTGTGTGCAGTCTGTTATTCCGCCATTAGTTGGAATTTTTTAAAAATTATTCACTGTTTTGGTTTTCATTATTTGTATTGGCCTGAGTGGTAAAACAGATTCTCTTTCATTTGCATTTAATCTTTTTTAAACACTCCCCCTTGTGTTTATTCGGGGATTATCCGATAAGTGAATGTTAAATTTTCAATTTTAAATTTATTTCTAAAAAAATAATTCAACTTTCAGACCTTCTTCCCCATAACGAGAATGGGTTTGGAACGACTAAGGAATTTCTGCAAAGGGTGGTGGACATCCTTATGGATTTCGTAAATGCCACAAATAATCGTAACGAAAAGGTATTAGAGTTCCACCATCCCGAAGAAATGCAAAAGATGTTAGATCTGAAAATTCCGGAACATGGATTAAATTTGCAGCAACTCGTACACGATTGCGCTATGACTTTGAAGTATCAAGTTAAAACAGGTAAGTGATTGATTGGATTTGGCTTTCGCACTTGCACAAAACAAGTATACCACAAAATGTACAGTAAACGCTGGATGCTAGTCAAACTCCCGCCGGGAGACTAATTCTATACAATCAGGGTAGTTTTAAGGCGCGAGGGTGATAATAAATATACAATAAATCGTGGTTGCAGCGCGTGTCTCTCAGGATATTCGACACCATTGTGGCTTACCCCGATGTTGTTGATTAATACTTTGTTTGCTTTATCAGTATGCTGCCTTCGATTTAATTTTTGATTTTGAAACTAACAAATTCAATTCTCAACTTTTTCGTCTTAATTATTTTAGCAGCAATAAACGGGTGCCTACCCTTAGTTTTCAATACTTCGTCGACGAATCAGATAACAAAATTCAATTATCTCTGACCAAAGAATTTATGATTGTTTGATGATGTTTCACCCTCAACATAACAGCATCAGTAGTCGTTTACAGATAACATATTTTTTTATCCACCTTATCAGCCTGCATTGAAAATGACGGAGATACATCAGCAATATCCTGAAGCTAAAGCCTACAAATGTGGCTCCAAAGCCGAGTGTACTTAATTTTGATTTATTCAGTTTAATTTCCAGAAAACTTTCAAGCGCTCGAAAGTTCTTTGCAATATGTCGGAAAAAATGCAAATTGTAAAAGTTTTCGAAATATGTATATTGTATAGAAACTTTTCGGGAAACGATTTTTAACTGTTGTGCAAATTTTGCGCTGTTATCTATTAACATCCACAAAATTAATGGACGTAATTTAATTAACAAAGCCATTACCATAAAGTAGATAAGCGTAGGAAATACAGGGCAGTCAAGTATTTATTTGGAAAAATAATTTTTATTTTAATTATCCTGATCGAGTGGAAATTGTAATTACTTGTGTATTAGTATTGCACATGGGAACCATCAACGTCATTTATGGCTAAAGAAGCTATGAATTAAAGTAGACCTCAGGTTCATAGCTGCGGGCCGGATTTCCTGTAAGCCTTGTAAGCTCTGGATTTTGACGACCCTCTCCCTGAAGTCTTTTATTCACTCTCGTTTCTGAATGATCATATCTCTTAATACTTACTGTCACAAATAGCACAATGCAAACAGATGTGTCTGACATATACTTGAAATCATTTCTATTTGTTCAGACCATTTAAAAAAAAAACGATTTCAGCCTAATCGATAAACAATCGATACACATTGCAATTTTGCGATAATAATATTTACAGGTTCAACGACTTGATTATTACTATTCATTTTAATAAAAAAGCAAATATGCAATTTTTCTTCAAAAATAAAAAGGAAACATCGGGAAAAACCATCTAGTGTCATTTTCGCGTAGTTTCCATAAACATATTGTCTTTTAATGCTTTTCAAATATCGTTTGGCTGCAATCGATATTCGCTCAATGTGGAAGCATCTGCGTTATAAGTGCAAATTCTGGCTGGCTAGAATACTAATAGCGCACTATAGGTATATTGTTTTGGAACAACATGTTGTTCTTATTTCCGTGTTCGAATTTTTTTTTAAATACATTACATTTATTTTTATTTCCAATGCAATAAAAATTCTGTTGGAAAAGCTTAGATAAACATCCAAAAACCAACATATTATACAGAACACGTAAGGATTAGTGATACTGGTTTTCATAATGGAAAAAAAGTTGAAATTTTTTTTTCAACTGGGAGTGTTGTCAACCGGTGAACCGGGCAAAATATAGAATTTTTTTGTTTTCAACTAAGATTAACGGTCTTCTTATGTAGAAATTTGGGATATTCAATTTGCATTTTTTTTTCTTTTTTTTTTAATTAACTTATCTAAATTAATAATAAAAAAAAAATTAATAAATTAATAAAAAATAATAATAAAAAAAAAAAAACTAAATTAACTTATCAGCTGATGATTATGGCCATTACTGAAGGGAATTCCTTATAACTCAAAACAATTTTGTATACAGGATTCGGAATTCCGACGATTTCCATGCAATTCCAGTAATTTCCAAAGAATTCCTTCCAAACAAGGGCGGATATAGAGACTCCCCCCCCCCCTATTTAATTTTACTTAAAATTTGAAAATTATACCTTAATTCTTTATTTTTGCTAGGATTGTCGAGATTTCCTAAAATATCCTAAAATTTCCTAGAATTTTCTGTGATTTCCCACTTCACAAGATTTCCTAAGATCCTGAAACTTTTTCGATTTTTCTGAGATTTCTTTGGATATTTTCTAGAATTTCTTATTTCCTAAGATTTCCTCTAATTTTCTACATTTCCTATTTTAGGGAAATTAGGGGAAAGTTGAGGTAACCGAGAATATTATAGATTATCTTTTTTTTTGCTTTTTCCATCTTCTCAGAGTTCATTCACTTCAATATTTTTTGAATTTTTTTCATTTCTTAGAATTTCCTAAGATTTTCTGTATTTCTCTCGATTTCCTATTTATTAAAATTTTCTACAGTTTTCTGAGATTTTCTTGAAATTTCTATGGATTTCTTGAGATTTTCTTTACTTCTACAAATCTGTTACTTGATATGTCTTGGAATTTTCCAGAATTTCTTCAGATTTTCCTTCACACAATTTTTCCAGCAATTTGCCTTTAGTTTTGTACTAACTGAAAAGCCGAAGGGAAAATTTGTTATATACAAAAGTGAAGAGAAATCCAAACAAATTTTAGGGTATCTGACGAAATTCTATGAAATCTTAGTAAAACTAAAGAATGCTATTTTCTTCTTCAGGAAATCTTTAGAATACGATAGATTAATTATTTATTTCCTTTTTCAATTTTCTGAGATTTCCTCAGCTATTGGCTATCCTAAGATTTTCTAGAATATTCTAAATTTCTCCTTTGCTAAGATTGCCTGGTAAGGACAGATACAACAGGATATTAACCCCATAGATCATAGAAGCACAACAAAATTGACTACATTTTGTTAAAATTTTAAAAATATACCTACATTCTTATCAAAATACATAATGTATTTATTCCCCCATCCATGAATTTTGCTTAGATCCGCCTTTGGTTTTAGATTTCAAGGCTGTATTAGACAGCAATGACTTCATAATTTTGAGATTTCTGCACAAAATTGTGTGCGAAACTTGTGCGAATGAAGGGATTAACGAAATTGCCATTTTTATCTTTTTATTTATCTTATTACTGATTATCAGGTTTCGATCTTTTTTTTAATTAATTTAATTAATATTTAATTTTTTGAACTAAATTAATTTAATTACAAAATCTAGATTTAAAAGTCGCTCAAGACTTTTAAGATAATAGTCTGGTAATCTTTCTTGTTTCTTTACATCTTTATTGGAAATTTTTTTTCTATGAGAAAATAAAATTCAATGATTTTGGTTTTTTAGTATGTGATTATTCTAGTACCTATGTTATGCTATTATTTTAGTATGTTATGTATCTGTTACGGTCAATGATGACAATTCGGCCATTAACGTCAATGGTCGGACAATAACGTCAATGCCCAGATTTGTTGGGCATTAACGTCATTGACCGGACAATGACGTTAATGTCCAATACAAGCTGGACAATGATGAAATTACGATTCTACAGATTCTATATTCTATTACTCTTTCAGTTTTGCCTCGCGTAACTATATCAAATCACGGATCCACCGTAAAATGAATTAATTAAATTTAATTAATTTTTCCTCCGGGCCGGCCGCTTTGGCTGACGCAAACACGATAAATCATATTTCCACACTAAAATGATCGTTTGTCTAAATTAAATAAAAATCCCTGTACATTTATGAGGCCTTGAAAAAGGCCTAGTTGCTGTCATTTACACTGAAAAATGCGTGCACGACAAATAATTGTCCCTAGTTGAAGTGCATTCTCCATTTTGCTGTTGCTTATAGTAATTATTCTATAATATGTCCAATCCATTTTGGCCATTAATCTTCATTGACCGGCCAAAGACGTAAATATTACAATCATATGAAAATATTTTCATATATTCATATGACCGTAACATATCTAAAGGATACAAAAAAAATTTTTTTTACTTAATTTAACAATGATTTATTATTATTATTACTGGTAACTGGCCCGGGCGATTTCGGCTCTTGAGGACATCAGAAATAAAAAAATCAAAAAGGTTAATAATCTATTGACTGGTGGTTATCACTGGAACTAGAATCTTTTTTTTCTATCTCCAACTTTTCATTTTACAGCCCGATTTATGCCAGAAAAATTACAACTTTATTTTAGAAGTTGGCCATTTTGTTATTTTTTGATAAAATTTAATAATCCTAGTTCCAGCGATAACGGCAAGTCTATAGATTAATAATCTTTTGATTTTTTTAGTTCCGATGTCCTTAAGAGCCGAAATCACCCGGACCAGTTACGTATCTTTTTTTTTGAGACGCCTACTTTGACCTATAATAATAATAATAAAATGTTGTAAAATTATGTCAAAAAAATTTTTTTTGTATCCTTCAGATGGTAATAATAGCATACTAAAAAACAAAAACCATTGAATTTTATTTTTACATAGAAAAAAAAAATTCCCAATAAAGACAAAAAAAAACGTGCAAGTTACCAGACTACTACCTTAAATTTAAATAACAAATAATTGTATGTTATTTAATATATTGGTTAGTTATAATATAATTTTGTCAGGGAATTTCTCATTTTTAGTACCAAGTCAAGGAAATTAAATTTTCAGTCGAGGTAAACAATTTAATTTTAAAATAAATTTATTTTTAAATTTTAAAATTAAATTTATTTTAATTAAAATTACTGATTTTTAGGAAATCTTAAGGAATCTTAGGGAAATCCAAGAAAATCGTGTACAAAATGTAATGTACAAAATTTTTTAATTGACTCTACCTTCTGGTTATGGTTAAAATTATTATTGCATTCGCTCGGCTCCGCTAGCGCTCCCCCTCGCAAATACAAAAATTGCTTGTCAAACAAAGTTTCACTTTTAATCCGAATAAGACAATGTACTATTCTTTATTTTTGTAGACTATAATTATTATTACTAACTTATTATTAACTTATAATAATTGAAATCTTGAAGTAAATAACGGGCTAAGTGCAAAAATTTTTTTTGGGTTAAATTAAGTTTAAGTTAAAGGTGTTGACACAGGCCACTTTAAAGCCATCAAAAAATTTTAAAAATTTTTGGCACTTATCCCGTTATTTACTTCAAGTCTTCAATTATAGTCTACAAAAATAAGAAAT
Source organism: Cantharis flavilabris (assembly GCA_949152465.1). Taxonomy (NCBI): domain Eukaryota; kingdom Metazoa; phylum Arthropoda; class Insecta; order Coleoptera; family Cantharidae; genus Cantharis; species Cantharis flavilabris. The sequence goes on from OX424435.1 coordinate 91,803,512, forward strand.
TAAATTATTATAAAGTATAATCTGACGTTTAAAAGTATGTTATACAGGATACCAAAAATGTAGGTAACTGCAAGTAAATATTCTTTGATTCTAGCACTAGCCGACGACCGCGCTCTTACCAAAATATACGGATAAACTGCGATTCAAATATCTGTGCCGCTACGTCACGAAATTCTGATTAAGAAATGACATACTGAATATAATATTGGATGTCTTCATCTTCACTTGTAATATCACAAGAGAATGAGTATAAATTGAAAATAATTTCACATATTTTCGAAAAGTTGTTGCCAGGCAATAGATACGAGAGCCCGAAGGGATCGAGTAGATATTCGATTGATTATTTTTTTCGTTGATTTTAATATTAATTTCATGGATTGACGATGTACTAAACCGTTTTTGATTTATTTTATTTATAATTAATTGACAGACGTCAAACCAAATAAATATGTTGCTATTAAAACAAATACATACTTAAAAATTATTCTCGCGACAATTGCAAGTATAGATTATTCCCACTAGCATAATGTTTTGATTGGCAACTTTGATTGATATGGAAAGTTTCTATTGGTTTTCAGAAACAAACAAAAATAATCATTTTAAATGAGTGTACAAATATTTGTATGTCTAGGTAACCGAAACAAAGATGCCCAACGCTATACAAATTTATGTGTATCCCAATCGACTCCCAAAAGTAGATGGCGACACTAATTATATTTTTTTAGGTTATATTTTAATTTGTTTTTCTTTAGTTTGTCACGTTTTTTGTAGGTTGTAACCATGGAAGTCTATGGAAGTCCATGGTTACAACCAACAAAAAACATGACAAACTAAAAAAAAAACAAATTAAAATATAACCTAAAAAAATATAATTAGTGTCGCCATCTACTTTTGGGAGTCGATTGGGATACACATAAATTTGTATAGCGTTGGGCATCTTTAAGTTTTATTATCTTTGCCGAAACCAATAAAAGACGTACGTTACTAATATTGTACATTATAAAAACAAAACAATGAAAATTTAGTATGTCGGAACTTTTTTTTTTAATATATATTTTTGAATCACGTAGTGCTATATTTTATGCAGTTAGGTTAGGTTTTCATTGTTGTTCATAAACCAGCAACACTTTGACGGTGCCATTTACATTGTTTCAAATTGTGGCAAAAAGAGAAACTATATTAAATAAAATATAAAATTGCACTTTAAAAACACTTATTTGACTAGTGATTTCCAGCTTGATTCATACCATTTTAAACAATGACGCACCGGCAAATTTATTTGGGTTGTACTTTATATATATATATAAACCCATTTTGTTTACAGAGTTGTCATGTTTTGCAAAATCTCCTAGTGACGTCACTGGGTTTTTAAAAATTTATTTTGGGCTTAATATTAATGGCACAAACAAATTTAAAACGTCAATCTCATTCTTTTAACATAATAATCCGGGGAGCCAGCGTGCACGTTTACTAAACCATAAGGTACAAAATTTTTGACCACACAGGCTGAAAGAACATTGAAAATTAGTAATAAAACCACCCGTCTGCCACTCGTCAGTGGTAGCGTTAACTTGGGAGCGTTGCGAGAAAAGGGGCATTTTTCGGTTTAACTAAACCATAAGGTACATGAAAAAACTTTATATGAAAAGATTCCTTTTTTTATGTAGATTTCGAATATGGTATGACAGACGGTTTTAAGTGCAGCGCACATAGCCACAGACGCGTTTGAAAATATCGAGCAAGCGAGAATAATGCACGGAATAGTATAACAAACAGAGATAGACGTTCGTCTTGCTTTCAAGCGATATGTAACCGAATACTTTTAAATTTTTTAAACTTTTCAACTAATTTTAAAGTGGAAAATAAATTTTTTTTTATTCCAAAGTAATAAATTCATAGTTGATCTCAGCTAACTAAATTGGTGACCCCCAAAAAACATCAAATATTATATTAGGCTTAATTCTTTCCTTTCGAAAATTAGCAGCCAGAAAACTAATAGGAAAATCTCAAAATGGGATTTTCGTTCGAAATCAGGGAAATGAGAAAAAGGAAGAAGTTGTCTATTTGGTGTCAAGTTCCTATTAATTTTAAAAAGTAAATCAAAATAAATTCAAAAACAAATTCTTTACTTCACACAGATTACATAATATTTTTAATTAAATTAAATTTATTATTGATTGTTACGTATGGCCAGGATGTCGGGCGTACCTAAACTTACTAAACTATTTGAAACATTTGGAAGTGGCAGGTTAGTTGGAATTACGTCGAAGGGCTTGCAATGAAATACTAAATGCCTATATAACAAATTCCTATAGCATAGGGCAGTTTTTAATCCGGCGTGGGATCCTGACTGCGAGGGATAAAGAAGAGGGTGCTTTGAGTGCCCTTAATTACAGCACTCTGGCGGGGCGCAAACTTTGGTGTTTATATTGAAGGGTGTACTACATGCATATATATTTACGACGTACGTAATTAATTTTCTAGCAAATTTTTCAATATTGCATTAGGGAGAAGGAGAACTGGAAAAAACATTAAAACCAGAACAACGACTCGACTGCATAATGGGCTGTGATTAAGAAAGAAAATCGTTTGCAATAACAGCAAGCTGACGACATAGGGCCGTATGTGCTTTATAGCATCGTACGGCTACATGTCTTCCTCGTGTTATTTTCCAAGCCGATGGACATGATTCCTGCTGAATTCAACACAGATTAGTGCAGCAGGCGCGCGATTCCTGCCACTCAGGCTTTCTTTCTTTTATAGTTTACCGGCCCATTCTTGCTCTTTACAAGAAAAAGCAGGGAAGCATCTGTTGACTAATATTATAGATTTTGCTTCGATACAAAAATATTGAAAAACAAACACATTTCTGGATGTCCATGAGGAATTTGTCGCTTACTTTTGATGTTTTTAAATCGGAAATTCTGCAATATTCTTGTTAAATGAACCAAGTCCCATTTTTGATAAAAGGACGATTATTGAATAAAAGACACTGACCATGACGAATAGCGTTTTCGACGATAAAACCTAACGTCTCGAGAAAACTAAGTTTGACAGCAATTTGAAATACGAATGATGTAAGCATTATACACAAGATCCATGCTATCAATCTGCTATTATCCCGAACTATTGCGCAGAATAATTGAATGTCACTGAACTTGAAACAAAGACATTACTTGCAGGCTATGAACACCCTTTTTGGGTGGCACGCGACCTATTGGATTACGTTTGATCCTTTTTGATTTTATACATACGCGGTTTACTTTTACTAGATTAAATTTGAAACATTACAATGCATCGACTAAAAAGTCATCATCTTTTGATAGGTCACCCACATTTTTTCAATCAGTTGTCTTGCGGTTTGGATTTGGTGTCTATGGCTGGCGAATGGCTGACCTCTACGGCAAACACCAACATGTTTACTTATGAAATTGCACCAGTCTTTATTTTAATGGAAAACGTTGTCACGACTCACATGAGGGAACTTATTGGAGAAGGATGGGCTGCTGGTGATTCGATATTTGCGCCAGGTGAGAATTCGTTAAATTTGTACGTTAATCTTCTAAGTCTTAAGATGTAAATTATAAATTCTAGGTGGTTCGATATCCAACTTGTACGCATTCTTAGCTGCTCGACATAAAATGTATCCAGACTACAAAGAGAAGGGAATTGCTTCCATCAAAGGACAATTAGTTATGTTTACTTCAGATCAGGCAAGTCTGGAGTCTTGTATCATCGAAACTGAAAATTTTTAATATCATATTTTTGATTTCAGAGTCATTATTCCATTAAGTCCTGTGCTTCGGTTTGCGGTTTAGGAACAGACAATTGCGTGATGGTTCCGTCAGATATTCATGGGCGTTTAATTCCGCAAGAACTAGAACGTTTGGTTTTAGAACGTAAGGCGAAAGGTCACATTCCATTTTTTGTTACTGCAACATCAGGCACAACGGTCTTAGGTGCCTTCGATCCAATACCCGAAATAGCAGACATTTGCGAAAAGTATAACATGTGGCTACATGTTGATGTAAGCAAACGCTGAAATTTCATTTTTCGAATGTAAATTTTATTTCTCCTTGCAGGCCGCTTGGGGTGGTGGTCTCCTTCTGTCGAAAAAATACAGACATCCACGTTTAACTGGAATAGAAAGGTAAGCAAGTTTTTTATTTGCCATAAAAATCAACCTCCAAACTTTTAAGTGGAAATTTGTGTTAGACAGGCATATACACGATTTAGATTTGACTGGGTTAAATTTGCAGCTTTGTTATACAAAAGCTACAAGAATGATTAATGAAGACGTAATTAATAAAAGAGCTGTCCGCTGGATAATGTAGGGGATTTATAATCCACCGCAATTTGGGCGCTCTTTAAATTAAAGTGAAAGTATATTGCCATATACATTGAATTTAAATTTCTTTTTATTTCGGTTTACTACCTCCGAACATCTTATTTGTTCTAAACTATAATACGATTTAAAGAGCAAAAGCTTGTCTGAATCTCGAATTTAAACATAGGATAATCCTTGATTACATGAGAAAGATCCAGATGCTGCACTGCAATCGACGGAGCATTTCTCTCAAATACCTCATTTTAATTGCACTTCATTTTTATTGCCAAAAATAAAATAAAATCTAAGATACAAACTTACAAAATTAAATGCAAGCATTTTATTAATTAGTTGATATTTTTATTTTCAATTAATTAAAATACATAAAAAAAATACAAAATCTCAAATTATACCCAAAATGGGTCTTATCAAAATTAAGGGTAGATAAAGTTTTATGTAAAAGTATAAAAAAATTATTGTTCTGGTTTATGTAGTTTCAGAGGTATAACCCTTCATAGCACCTGGACTTTTATCGATTTCTTGCCAAAAAACGGAGTTTTCAGCAGTTCTTCCAGCAGTGCAGAAAATAAAATTTTTAACAAAAAGATTTTTCAAAATCTTTCGAAGTGTTAAACTTACTATGTATTTTAATTCATTTTTTTGTCTATATATTTATGAAATTTTGTTTTATCGACCGTAGATAATGCACTGAAATTGAGCTTTGTTCAAAAAATTAATAAAAGGCAAAGAGAGCGAAAAAGAAATCAAGTTTGAAAGCTTACAACTGTTGCCCTATTATAGCTAAAATGTTAAACTATATTCGAGATAATTGAGTCTAGTTTCAGTTATATGTATGTAGATCACTTTTTCGTCAGATCATCAGAAAAAAAACTCTATGTCAAAAACTGAAAATTACGTTTTTTGAGCAAACATCGATAAAAATCGAGATAGATTATCAGAACAATATCTCAAATATTAATGGACTAAAACAATAATTTTGGTAAAACCTATTTTGTTTTTTTTTGAATTTGTTGTAGAAAACTTAGGGCTTTCTTTTGATACTAAAAGATTTAAAAACTATTTTCTACGCCTACTCCTTTTATAAGATTAATAAAATCCATAAATTATTGGTGAGGAGAGGGGGAACAATTTCAGATTTTTATATTTCAATATTTCACTGAGTTTTTGGAAAATTATGAAAAACTAATATAATATTTGAGCTTGGAATCAGCAGTAAATCTTTTGTTTCTTGTGAAGCATTAAAATAATGCATTTCTTTTTTTTTTATGTGTTTGACTTTAAATGAATTTTTTTATTATATTTACTAATTTGTATCAAATAAGGCGATGAAAACAAGATTTTAAAGAAAAAATGTTATTTATTTTGTTATTATTATTATTTTAAATTAGAAACAGTGGTGTGTTTAGAGGGGGACACAGGGGTATCTGCCCCCCCAAGGAAGACTCGGATTATACCCCTAGAGCCCTCCACCCCCCTGATAAACATAATGTTTACTACAAAGTTTTAAAATTTAAATAACTTTAAATTATTTTTATTTATTTGTTTATTTATTTTTTATTTACTAGCTGGAAAGCTATACGGTGGATCTCTCTCTTAGCGGTATAATATTTAAACATTTAATTTCGTTTCCTGCTACTGAGTGGTTCCCGTTTTTCTATATTTTCAAAGTAACGCAAAAAGTTGCTGCTAAACTTGATGTGCCGTGGGGCAATTAAATTTTTTTTTATAATAAAAAAATAAATAAGTTTCTCAAATTCTAATTTTCTTAAGCCGAACGTTTTAATTTCCTTCACTTTTGTTCAAAAACAAAAAATTTCCTAGCTTTTTTCGACGAAATTTGTATAATTATTCTGTCTTCTGTAGGTATTCTAGAAGAATGGGAATTTTATTATAATGTGTACTGGCGGGTGTCCACCCCCAGACCACCTGGTTTACACTTTTGACAATAATTTTGACAGTTAACTTTCAAAGTAACGTAAAAATTGCTACTAAACTCTGAGCAGTAAGACACTTAATAAATGTTTTTCCAAGCTTTAATATTCTCTAGCCAAAGATTTAAATTTCCTTCATTTTTGCTTGAAAATTCAGATTTCCAGTTTTTTCCTGGCAAAATTTGAACAATTATAAATTGCCTATCTTCTACAAGTATTCTAAAAGAGTGGAAATCCTGCGATATGTACTGGAGGGTGTTCCACACCCCCCAGACCCCCCGGTTTACAATTTTGATTTTATATTTTTATAATTAACTTTCAAAGTAACATAGTAAATTGCTGCTAAACTCCGTGAACAGTAAGGTAATTAAATAAATATGCTTTCCAAGTTTTAATTTTTTTTGGTTGGTAAAAAAAATCGACCAACCAGAGTGTTTTTTTACCAGAAAATTACAGTTTGTAGCAGGAGCAGCATTAGAATTAGTTACAACTGACGCTGCGCATGAATGGATTAACGGGAGTTTGAAATATTTTTGATTTGCCTCTCCCCCAAAGCATTTTCTAAATACGCCACCGATTAGAAACATTGATGATATTAAACTTCTGTTGTTTTCTATCCAAAACATGATTTTTTTTTAAGTTTATATGTGGAATTCTTTCGTAAGATTTTCCGAAAATTTATTCTAAGTGTTTTGAGATCAATGATGAGCTTCTGACAATTTTTAAAAGTGTTTATTTACTTCAGTTACGTAATAATTCACTTTTTAGACTGATTTGAGTTACATAATAAGACACTTTTAAGCACTAGGCGGAAAATGATTAACTTTTAATCAAAAACTTGAAAGTTAATTCCGAGGAGAGAATATCTGAAGAAATCTGGTATACAAGTGAACGGAATTCTACAAAATTTTAGAAAATCTTGGAATCTTAGAAAATCTAAAAAAATTTTCGAAAGAAAATCTTGAGGCGATCAAGAAGAATATCTGTGAAAATCTTTCAAAAATCTCTTAAAAGGAAATTTAGTGTAGAAAAGTTTACCTCACCCTTGGGTGAATTGTTAGTGGTATAAACGAATACAAGTTAGTTATTTTTGTATCTAGGGCGCAAAGTGTTTGTTTTTGGCCCACGCCACGGAGTGGGCAAGGACCAAAAACACACTTTACGCCAGAGGTGCAAACAACATTTTTTGTCTAGCGAAAAAAATTGTACAATATAAATTCTGTGAAAAATGAAATAAAAAATATAAAAAATTTGTGAATTAAAAGTTTTCTTGTTTTCGTAGCAGCTATAATACTTAATTTCGGCTATTTTTTGAGTAGACGGGCTAAAAAGTTGTCGGACCAAATAGTACCAATATTATTTTGATTTGAACATAATATAGAAACAAACCATTGTTTTGCTGTTTGATAATGACTCACTTTCGGACACCGTCGTTTCGGCGATTCCAGTTCGGCACCGTCATTTCGGCGATTCTGATTCGGCGATTCTGATTCGGCGATAGTCAATTCGGCGACCCGATATTCGGCTATGCCAGTTTCGGCGATTCCAATTCTGCACTGACATTTTGGCGATTCTCATTCGGCGACAGAATATTCGACTACGTCGATTTGGCGACGGGACGTATACTTTTAGTTTATTCAATTTATTCTTCTAAATCTAAAATCTTATTGTAAAATTTGTTTATTTGTTGTTTTTTTTTACATTTTTTTTTACAAATTTACAGCACTCGCCAGCACTTCGCAGGCACTTCCAAATTATGCAAAAAAAAAATTTTTTATTCCAAAGTGGAGGGGGTGCGTCAAGTTGGCCCCTCTCGGCCCGAAAATTGTATTTCGCTAATAAAAAATTAACTAACTCAGCACTTTCAAAAAAATACAGCACTCGCCAGCACTTCGCGAGCACTTCCAAACCATGCAAAAAATATTATCAGATTCCAAAATGGAGGGGTCAACTTGACGGAGCTCAATCTTATGACGTAATGGGTTAGGTAGTTTTCGGCATAAGTGATTTGGTACAACAATTTTACTTTTGGAATAGTCTTCAAACCGAGCACTTTAGTGTCAGCAGCTAATCGGCTAACTTACTGTCATAGGTAACAGCCCGGGGCTGTTTATCCGAGTATAGCACAAAAACAGAGATTGCAAAATAAACGATTTGTGCGCGTAAAAAATTGTTTTTCTTTGAAAAATTTAATTATTTTTTGTTTGCAACACGTCGCGAGGGCAAATTTTCGGCCAGAATCTCGTTAATCCATTCATGCGCGTCCCTGTATTCGGACAAATTCGCAACCAAAAACTACATCGACTTTGTTATAACTAGAGCTCGGATTTTACGCTTTTGCATGTTCTTTAATATTGATATGCCAACAGATTTATATTGAAATCGGGACAGATTAGGTAAAAACGAATCCGAAAAACTACTTGTCAAAATGCATATTTTGAATATTTTCAACATTTAGTGCATATTTGGGCCACTTTTGGTGGTTTTTTGAAGAATTTTAATAGAGAAAATAAAAAATTATTATTAAATTTGCCAATTTTAGTAATTATTTTATTTAATTTTAAACAATTTAATTTTTATATATACTACCTACTTTTTTAAGCAAATAAAAAAAATAATTTTTTAAATAAAAAATTAAATCGCTTGTATAATTAAATAAAATAATTGCTTAAATTAGCAAAATTTAATAATTTAATAATCTTTTTATTAATATTCTTCAAAAAAAAAACACCAAAATTGTCCCAAACATGCCCAAATATGCATTATTTACTCAAATGTGCACCAAATGTTGAAAATATGCAAAATTTTGTAAATTTTCGTCCAGATTTATTACTAAAATTATATAAATCTAGGTAGTACCTATTAAAAATTTGAAAAAAAATTGAAAAATTCGATGATTAGATATTTTTTAGTTTGCATATTAATGCATATTTTATTTATTTTTATCAATTTTAGTGCATAATATTTTAAGGAAATTCGGTGCATATCTTAGATCAAGCCGGAAATTGATCTTGAAAAAACTTGGAAATTGCAAAATTATTATTTGGTATCCAGCCTGTAGACTGAAAAATAATAATTAATTTTTTCAGTGTTTTATAAGATTAGTAATAATCTTGGAACTTCAGATATTATGTCAACCACTTTGAAAATGTAATTTTGAAAAAAAAGTAGTTTCCGACTTTTAAAAGTTTAAAATTTCTAGATCAGTGTACTACATTGAACAATAAAGCGTACTATGGTTAATTTTACGTTTGCCACATTGCCACTTTCTGTGTCCCGATAAAAATGTAACGTTCATTACATTAATGTAATGAAAATGTCGATTTCTATGCCTTAAATCAACGAAAGAGGAACAGTTATCTGAATAAGGAAGACCTAAAAGGTTGTGGTTCATCAAGTTTCTGAATATATTAATAAGTAAAATTCAATTTTTGAACAGCAACGTTCATGACGTTACTGCAAAAAAAATTAAATTGTCACGCAGAAAGTTGCAATGACCCAAACATCGAATATTACCAACGATTCGGAAAAAAAATGTTTAACGCGGGAAATTCGCATTTGCAATGTTGCACTTCTCACTAGATAGTCGCTGTATTACCGATATTGGTTACTATGTCCATTCTACTTTTTCCGTCAATTTATAAAATTGTTATCCTTTGCACGTTAAATTGATGTGAAGTCTTTCCTTTGGGAATTTTGTCCATCAATAACCTAATGAAGAAAAAAATCGTATCTGTCATCGGGTTTCGTTCAAATTGAATCCATAAATCTTTTCTGGTAAGTCGGGTCGCATTTCCAGTTGCTTATATATTGTATCCGTCTGTTTCCCAAAATAACCCATTTGCTGACATATCGACGGATTTCCTTCGTGTTTCTCATTTCAAAATCTAAAAAAAGGTTAACAGTTGGAAAGCTCTAATAAAATTTCTCAAATTTATTTATAAAACACCAAATTTATTTAATGCATTTAATTAAAAATGATGCTGGAAAATTGTGGTTGTAAAATTTTATGTAATTCGGTGTTGATAGAAAGCCACTTGAAAATGTATTCACGTATCGGGCTTATAGTTTATAAAGTCAACTGACGGTATCCCCCTGAATGCTTTCGGCACTTTGATCGAAGCGAAGTGTTTTAAAACCAATAAGTAGTTTTGATGCAAATTGAGGTATACTTAAGGGCTTATCAGAGGTTTTATAGAATGGCTCGAGATGGGGAATTTATTGATTACCTATATGGCGTGGTGAAAAATATAATACTCCACTTCATTCTTTTTCGATTGCAGCAACGATAATATTTTGTAATATTGGTTGCGTGCACTTATTTAAGTTAGAAGTACCGGAGGAGAAATCAAAGAAGTAGAGCGGAAACTAAATTCTTGACCGTGGGTTTATAATATAAACGTAAATTTAATATAATCTCCCATAGCCGTGATCGTCTAGTGGTTAGGACCCCACGTTGTGGCCGTGGTAACCCAGGTTCGAATCCTGGTCACGGCAGTAGCTGAGATTTCTTTTTTATCCTGTTTATTATTATAAAATAATATTATATTGTTTAATTGGTATTACATTTTTTTTGAATATTTTTTGCAGGGCCCAATCTGTGACCTGGAATCCACACAAACTTATGGGCACTGTTTTCCAATGTTCCACGATACATTTCAAAGAAGATGTAAGCATGAACTTTTAATTTTCCATTTCTGAAAATACAATAATTCGTCAGACGGATTAATTTTGAAATGTGAGCGTTTCAAACACAAAAAGCTCCATTTGTATTCATTAAAGTTAATTAAAACTTTTAAGGGCTTAAACGTTTCAAATTAATAAATCTAATGTATGCACATTATGTCTGATGTTGAAGCTATTGTACGAAAATCTCATTTTGGGTTTTACATCACCGAAGGAATTTTAATTTAAAGTGCTCGCTCCTCTTCCTCACGTTTTACTTACACTTTATCACTAGGGGAAGTTTGCAACAATCTTTTTTGAAAACATACACGACCCAGTCATTTAACATGACATTGACAAATTCTCCCTTTAAACTATTTGTTTGCAAAATGGTTAGGAATTCTTATTCAATTTTAACTTTAGAAAAGTTTCAAAAGCTAAAGAATTGGTCCTTTTCAGAACTTGCTGATGAGCTGCAATCAGATGGACGCCGATTACCTCTTCATGCAGGATAAATTGTACGACGTGAAGTATGATACAGGCGACAAAGTTATCCAATGTGGAAGGAAAAACGACATTTTCAAACTTTGGCTGCAATGGAGAGCTAAGGTAAGAAAATATTTTTTATTTGTAAAAAGAAATGAAAATGCGGAAAGATTTAAAGTACGAATGGTTTAAAAGAGACAGAATTAATGTGGATACCCCCATTGTAAAAATACTTATTGTGCAATGATTCCATACAAAATTAGACTCCTCGTCCTGTCTGACTGATTAATGCTTCTTTTTTTTAAGTTTAATTTGTATTTCTATTAGAAATTTCGAAAAGTTCAATAATGGGGAGAAAAAAAAAGTTCCCCAGGTGAGGCTCGAACTCACAACCCCGGCATTGCTCACGACTACTGTCTTATAAGTACCGTGCGCTAACCAATTGCGCCACTGGGGAGTATATTAAATGTCACGAATTGAGAGTATTTCATGGACATATACCTTTCACCTTGTTATTTCATCTAAAATTTCATTAATTTTTAAATGAAATCAGATTATTTCATATTTACAACATATAAACAAATTAAACTAATTTATAATTCCAAATTTAATGATAATTAGTAAATGCATCCAATTTTAAAATTTTATTAAAGTAAGTTGGTTTATTATAATGAATTTATTTAAAATAAAATCAATAAACTGCTATACGAACCAGCCCAATAAAGAATGAATTAAATTTCTATGTATTAGATTGTTACAGTTTTAAGGTCAGTAAAAGTAAACCTACCAGACCCTACCTACAATCAGGTAATCCATTCAGAGTCGAACTGGCTCTAAATTTCGTTCTGTCAGGTTCAATTCAATTTTTTAAAAATAAAAAATTTGAAAAGTTATGATTTTTTTAGTGAAAATGGTCATTTTTTCCATTTTTTTAAATTCAATAATTAAAAAAAAAAAATTTTAATTAAAAAAAGTCAATAGTTTGGCCAGCATGGCTGCTATGTGATTCTGGTGAATGGTGGCAGTCTGGCAGTTAAGGGTTAATGGCAAATTTCACCATAAATTCTTCTCAAAAAAAAACAGAAAATCTTTTCAAGCTACACCAACCAAAATATTTGGTGTGAAAGAGAGAAAAGTTTCGTTTCGGGAGGGGGGAGATATCAAAAATCTGACGAATCCTTACGTGGGGAAGGGGAGGGTCCGACGTATTCCTTACGTAAGTTTCTTAAAATACTTTTTTTAAATTAAATCAGTTTTTTTACTTGGATATTAAGGGATTACCAATTTTTTGCATTAAATTTTTATGCAGTTAATTAATCTTTATTAACTTTTATTTATATAAACAAAAAATTTAATTTAAATATTTGTATTTTTTGTATAATAAAAATATTATTGTTATTCATATTTTATAAATATAAGCGGACTAACATTATTTTTGTTTAATAATCCTTACGTAAGATGTGACGGGGGGGAGGTTGCCAAAATCTTACGTGCCCTTATGTGAGGAGGGGCGGGGGTCAAAAATTACAAAAATTGTCCTTATGTAATTAAAATTAATTTGCATATTTGCAAATGCATATTTCGACTATTTTTTTTAAATATTGCATATTTTGACTGAAATCTACTGATCGTGTATATTTGGGCATATTTTATAAAATTTCGTGCATATTTGGGCATGTTTGACAAAATTTCTAAAAAAAAGAAAAATTTTCTTTATTACAAAAACGGTCCTGCTTTAATAATTTAGAATTTAAATTTGGTGATGCCAAAAAATCAAATTTTGGGTTTGAAATGTCTACCCTAAACATATTTCGACCATTTTAAGTTGCATACTTATAATCCGGTCTCTACTCATAACATACACACAAATCTTTGGTTTTCGAAACCGGGGGGTCTGGGGGGTATGGAATACCTCCCAGTGTCCAACTAATTATTACCTTAGCCCAACCGACTATCTTTTTCGTAGGTTTTTTCTTAAATATTTTGTTAATTTTTAAATTTTAAATTTATTTTCCTCCATTTTAAATTTTTTACCTGGGACTCTTTAATTCTTTGAAGAATTTCGTGTACACCAAATTTTCAAAAACCGCAATTTTTGTCTGATCCTTAAGCTTTGTGGAGCTAGTTGCCAAATATTTGAAGCTGGGGGGCCACGATGCTCATCCGCAAGTGGAATTTTTTAATAAATTTTTTCACGCAACTTGCTCGGAGGTGTAAAAATTTAAAAACATTCATAACTTTGAAAAAAATTAAATTATGATGAACATAGAAGCTCAATCAATTGAGATAGTATTCATATAAGAATTTTAAATAGATAAAAAAAGCAGAAAAACATGTCTAAAGCACCCTCCCCTAGACTTTAATACCGCAACGACTGCTACTCAAACCATAACAGGGATGAAAGTTTATTGAGATTCTAACAAAGCTTAAACGTTCGATATTAATTTTTTCCAAAAATTCAATAAGAATTTTGATCCCTTATTGGAGATCGTTTTATTAATTCCCGTACTAAGAGTCATGGATCAATCCGAAATTCAAGATGATCCTAGGATTTACCAATGAGATTACTGGAATTTAGACCGTATCGTAGCAACAGCTACTATTTCGAGAATTAATCTTGAATCTCGGATTGATCTGTGACTATTAGTACGGGCATTAGTAATACAATATTTTCGATTTTTAGGTTTAAAATATTTAAATACAGTGGTGTCCGTTTATAAGTAGAGACCGGCTTTGTATGCGATTGCACGTTTGTTTGATGTAACATAGAAAGCTGATTTTTGAGCTTCAGATAAAAATACAAAGTTTTATTGTGCATATAATTTCATATTTAGATTTTTACAGCATATATATTATTTATAATGCATATAACGGCATATAACCGTATATAATCGCATATAATCGCATATAATAGCATATAACCGTATATAACCGCATATACAGGGTGTCCCCGGATACACTTTACATAACTTAGGTAGTGATAGAGGACACTTTTTTAAGCAAAATATTTGACAAAATATTTTTTCTAAATTCAAACCCTCGAGAGTTAGGTCTCTTTAAACATTCTTTTTAATTTTCACCTTCACATGGCCATAGCTCGGAAAATATTGATTTTTCAGTAAAAATGGTTAAATACTGTTTTAAAGAACATGAAATATTCTACAAATTAGATTTAAACCTTTTGTTGTCTAAAATCAACCGCTTTCGAGTTATGAATTAAAGTAAGTCAACTTATGTAGAAAATTTTGAACTTTTTTTTTATTGCTTTTTTTAAATCACTGTATCTCTTAAACGAAACATTTTACAAAAAATCTGATGCCCCATTGCGGATAGGAGATTTAACGGACTATAACTTTTGTCTAGTAAAAATTTTTGAAAAATCAATATATTTCACAGAAAGTCAGAAAATAATTCAAAAACAGTTACAAATCAAAAAATTAAATTCACTAAATTTTTATTTTTATTGAAAATTGAATGTTGAAAATATGCGCAGACATAGCATCGCTGAAATATGCTCCTTTTAGATTATGATGTAGAGAGATCATTTTCAAGTTAAAAAACCTCCTTAGCGATAAGCGGCATAATTTTACAATGAAAAATTTAAATAAAATATTAGTTATGTATTATAATAAAAACTAATAACAAATAATTTTTAATAAAATATATTGTAAGTAGTAAAAACTATAAATTTAAATTTTTTTAAGGATTTATCTTTATGTTTGTACAATCGTATATATCCTTTACCGCATTTATGTCGACAGTTTTAACAGCAAAAAAAAATTATTTTGATGTTTTTTAGCTCATATAAATCCGGTCTCTATTTATAATTATCCTAAAGGGGAGTTCTTTCTATAGATCCAGTCTTGACTAATCTCTTCCATTTTCGATGTTTTGGAAATTACCAATCCGAATTTTAAATTAATCTATATAAATCAATTTCATCCAAAAAAAATCATCAATTTTTATTCAAAATTATATTTCAAAAATTACTTCTTTATTATTTAATTAATTATTTGAAAAATATTTGAAAAAAAAATTACAAAAATTAAATAAATAAAATTATTCACTAAAAATCAAAAAAAAGTTCAACCGCTTAGGCGGCCGTTCTGGTGATCAACCCTGGGTTTCTCCCGTTAGTTCAAAAGCAAATATTTACAAAATTTCAAATTTCCAAAAAAAACGGAAAGATTGATTATTTCATGGAAAATTTAGAACAGAAAATGAACTGAAAATATACAAATTTATTTAGAAATATTTACATTAATTTTACAATTTTGCCATTGAAACCTCGATTAGCATTAATTTAATTGTTTATTCATACAAAATACGTGTTAACTGCACAAAAGACCAAACTAAAATAAATTAATTATAAAAAATCTAAAATCAGGTAACTTTTGCTTGGCCAAATTAGAGCGGAATAAAGTAGTATAATTTAAAATTAAATATAATAAAAGAAATTTTTATCGTTACAGGGAGATGAAGGTTTCGAAAAACATATGGATCGCCTAATGGAAATGTCCGAATATATGGTGAAGCGCATTAAAGCACAGCCCGACAAATTTTATTTAATTCTTGAGCCAGAACTTACAAATGTTAGTTTTTGGTACATTCCTACTCGCCTACGTAAAGTTCCTCACACGCCTAACAGGGAAAAAGATTTGGGCAAGGTAATTAATCAGAGTAAAATGTAAAATGTGTTTTAATTTGAATTTTATTATCAGCTGACTCCAATCTTGAAAGGAAGAATGATGCAGTCTGGAACCTTGATGGTCGGTTATCAACCCGATGACCGGCGACCTAATTTCTTCAGGAGTATAATTTCTTCTGCATCTGTAAATCATAAGGATGTAGACTTTTTATTAGACGAACTTGACCGTTTGGGACACGACCTGTAAATGTATTCAAAAAATTTTAATTTATTTAAATGTTTATTAGTATAGGTAATATAAATTTTTCGCTTTTTAAATATTTCAGTTTTACATGGTTGGCATTTTCAAAATACTACTTCATGATGTGAAATATTTATCAATGACAAAATCAAAGTAAAGGTACGAATATTTTAATGCGTTTTATTTTTTATTGTAAATATAATAATTTTATCAGTGGGAGGGTTTGTTTGCCCAACTTTTCTTTGGAGTGGTTATGTTAGGGCGCATACTTATTAAACTATGAATATATTTTCAATTGCCATGTCTCGAAATTGTCATCAACTTTTGGCATTTCAAAAAATTGGTCCTGTAATAATAAGATGAAAAGTTTTATATTTGTAACGAATAACGAAATGACATATCGAAAGGCGCCCCTTCTATTTGGCGCCCCCGTGAGCGCACCGCTCGTACCATGCTTGCTACGGTGCTGTTGTTGTATACTAAATTTTTCGTACTGCAAGGATATTTTAATTAGTTAGAGTTAGTGGAAAAATTAGATTTCTCTAAGCATTCATATTTTTATTGATATTACGTGTACAATAGAAGAAACTAGTAAGTTTTTTTCAACTAGTTGGTCAGAAAATAAATTTTGTTTTGTGGATTTTAGAATTTTGAAAAAAAATTAAATATGAATGCTTATTGTCGAATATGTGATCCTATTGAAGAAATCAGTATTTTTCAATTGTTATGTATGAAAACTAAAAACTCTTCACTTCCATTACTTCAGATAAATTTTCTTACCTTTTGTAAATAAATCTATAAATAAATTTTTTAAAAGAGAAAACGTAATAGAATTTACATAACTACTTTTACATATTGTAACATATTTTTATTAATTCTAGTTCCTGTTACTAACTAAAATTTTAATTAAATCAGTGGCGTGGTCACGTGAAAAATCTTATCCTAAATAAATTCTTACTTTTTCTCACCCAGTAGGAATTTTGACTGCGCCACTTACAGAAGCAACCATTTTTATCATATTAAAAACATATCATTAGAATAGGAAAAACTTATTCTAAAATTGCAACCACTCCATAGAAGACAAAAAAAAAAGATTTATCGAAAGCTATTTAAATTTAATTATTTATTAACTGTTATTGTTATTTTAAAGTATTCGTGTTTTCGTTAAATAAATAGTATATTATTGTTATTAATGTTATTTTAGCAAACAGGGTGATGCAAAATTTATCGTCGAGATGTATATCGATTTTTGTTTCCCCCTGTGATCGATCATATTTATTATCACGTTATCGTTAAATAATATTATGTATTAACCGAATGAAAACAATGTTGTAAGTGTTAAAAAGCATATAAATCTTAACATAGGAAATTATAAGTATTATCTACTAAAAGAAACTGTGTAGCTAACGCAATAATAATGTATAAATGCATATTCGTTTTTTTGGTTCATAATCACTCGTTACGATATTAATTGCCATTAAAAAAATTATTAAAATTTAGATAGTTACGTTACTCATACGTTAAATTTATTAAGAACACTTTACGTTGTATGATTTATCGTATGATAAATCATAAGAGAAATCATATAATGTAAAGTGGCCTTTAGTAGTGGATATTAAATTATACAAACTAAGTAAATAAATTATAGTACTACTGCCATTACATTTTTATGTACCTACTTAACTACTTCTTGTATAAAATATTTATAAAATCCTTTATTTTTGTGAGATATAATTTGGACGCAAAATTTCATCGCTTCTGCCGAAAAGTAAAATCTGAATATTAACTAACTGTGAACATTGTAAATGTACCTTATTAATGTAAAATTCAAATGTATAAATGTAAGTAGTTTATTATTGTTAGTAAATGTGTACAAAAAAATTAATTAACAGACTGATGATAAAAAATCATGTCGCAAAGCAACAAATGAACATGTCTTCCAATTTACCTAAAAATTACATAAATGTTGAATTATTTAGATTTTATTGTTAGCAATAACGTTTCATTATTTGAAAGCAATGAATACGAAATTAATATTATTAGAATTAACGTAGATGTAATTGAAGTTGTAGAAAAAATTAAGGAATTGTTGAAAATTACCTAGCTGCTTGTCATCAAATTATATAAATGTCAGTTACAAGAGTTATATTGTAAAACACTGTAAGTAATAGAAACATTCATCATGATTTTATTTAAGTTTTATTTTTAAAATTACACTTCCTTCAATCCTTGGCTAAGACAAATCGGGAGTACTTTGAATTTAGAGGTTATTTGGTTTTCTTTAACTCTTCATCTTCTTCCGTCTTTATTTCTCAAAATTGTTCTTTTTTAAACTTCTTATTTCTTTACTTTTATATTTCTTTTCATTTCTTCTAACTTTTCTTTTTTTTTTCTCTGATTATACGATACTTTTGCCTTTTTTCCTTTGTCTTTATTCTTTTTTTGCTGTAGTAAATTTTTAATGATGATTTTTATTATCATTTCTGCTCTTTCTTCTATTCTTTCATTTATTACTACTTTTGCTGATTGCTGCCATCTTTTCGATTGCTTCAGCATATCTTTCTCGAGTTGTTTTTTCGTGAAATTTTACTTCTTTTTAACTTTGTAGTTTTTAACTTCGTTGCGTTTACTTTTATTGATATTAATCTACATTTTACAGAAATTAAACGAGAAAAAGAATTTAGTGAAGAAGAAAAGTGTTTAACTTTTTAATATCAAAATGAGCATTTAAGGATTTGTTTCTAGAGGTAGAAAGCAAACCCTGAATTTTTTAATATAAGGTACAGTACAATATAATACCTAATATATTAAAATTTAAAAATTAATGCATTAATTAAACAATAAAATTCAAATTATTTCTAATGTTGCATTTTTATTGTTGTTTTATACAATACAAAAATTTTATTTATTAGATTTTTTAATTACGATACCTAAAATTGAAAATTTGATAGTTCTCACTTTTTTTTTAAATTAATTAGTTTAATTATAATAATTAAGAATTTTAGGAGAGGCTGAGCCTCCCTTGCCTCTTCTGACGAACGGCTGCTAAATATAGTGAAATTTATTCGTTAGAGCTAAAATGATGAAATTTATATTTCAAGTCCAAATTAAAATTTTGTTTATCAGAATTAAAGTTTCGTAGTACGAAACACGAATTTAAAAAAATTAGAACTGACCACAGAACCTTTCGATATGTTATTGTCTAAAATCAACGGCTTTCAAGTTAAGGCCTATTTTTACAAAAAGAAATTTTTTTATTCCAATTTTTTTTTAATTAAAATACAACCCAACGTCCCAATCCAGATAGCAAATTTTTGAAGAAGCAATTCGCTTCATAGAAAATCCGGAAAAATAAATTCAAGGTGTAAATATATCGAAAATTTTGTGTACACTCATTTGGAATTCTATTGGAAATCTCTGGAATTCCTTGGAAATTATAGAAATTCTTTAGATTGAAACTAGTTTAAAAATCAAGAGCGGATCCAGGCAAAGTTCCAAAGATCCAGGAAAATAAATATATTTTGATAAGATTTGATAAGAATTTAGATATATTTTTGAAATTAAAAATTTTTGTTGTTGATTTTGTTGGTTTTTGTCATGAGTAGGGGGTTAGATACACCGTTATCGTCCGTTTTTCCAGCCGCCCTTGCCAGGCAAACTTAGAAAATGGAAAATTCTGGGAAATTTAAAATATTCAGAATATTTTAGGACAGCCAAGGATATCTCAGAAAATTTAAAAAGCTAAGAAATAAAGCTCATCTAGAGTAAGTATTCTTAAAATTTCTCAAGATTTTTCTTCACTTTTGTACATCACAATTTCCTTTCGGTTTCCCAGCAACAAACTAGGGAGAAATAAAAAATTTTAGAATCTTAAAAAATTTCAAGAAATTCACTGAAATTTTACGAAATTCAAGAAAATCTTGAGAAAGTGAAAAATTTAAGGAAACGTAGAAAATTCTAGGATATCTTAAGAAATCTAGAAAAAAGAAAAATTAAAGAAAATCCACCAAATTTTCAGAAAATTCTAAGAAATCTCTAAAAATCTAAAGAAATTTCAGAAAATTCTAATACATCTTAAGAAATTTTGGAAAATCTCAATAAAGCCAAGAAAATCTCGAAAAATTGAAAATTTCCTATTTCTTAAGACTTCATGAGATTTTCTCAAATTTCTCTTCACTTGTAACAGATTTTTTTCACAGAAGATTTAGAAACAATTCATGGAGATCAGTGAGGCTAACTGGGAGAGGGTAAATACATATTTTTTTATAAGAATTTATTTATATTTTTCAAATTTTAACAAAGTTTAGTAATTTCATTTGTTTTGATGGCTCACAAGGGGGAGACAGTTACCCCGTTACCTCCCCCTTGTTGAAAATCATTGAAATTTTTTGAGAATTTGTGGAATTCCATAGAAATCATTGGAATTTCGAATTCTGTGTACAAAATTATTTTAAGATATTTACTCCTTGAATAAATTCCCATCACTGATCTTGATTTAAAAAATATATAAATAAATAATAAATTAGAAGATTATTAAATTAATCTCTAATTTATTAAGTAGTGGACAGTATCAAAATTTTTACTATAGAGTAATTCAACAGTAATTAAAAAAATTAAAATTAGATTTAATTAGTATATTATATAACAGGAGCAATCAAGCTGTTCGAAAAAAGAGTTTTTCATTTTTTTAAATTTCGATGCAGAAAACCGCTGGATCTAATAGCCTTAGAGTGTTTTCACACGGGGCGTTTTAACGCTAGAAATAAAACGCGGCGTTATTTTCCTGATATTGCTTTAACGTTTTCACACACAACCATAATCAGCATCATAAATATAGCTAAGTAAAATGAAAATAAACACTGTTGCCATAGTATACCATTCGTTGGATTCTATTATTGGCATTAATTAACTTTTGCCATCTTGCAACACCGTTGAACTAATTAAAACGCAGTAATATAAAGCGTCTCGTGTGAAAGCGCACATATAGTTGTATAGGCGACAGAAAACGCCGTGATAAAAAGTTGCTACCACATCAGTAAAACATATTGCGAGTAGACGCGTTAACGCGTCGGCGCTACCATACCATATAACGTAACGCGTACGTGTGAAAACCACTCATTTAAAAGCATTTGCAGTGTCCCGGACAAAAAATTTCGTTGCACTTCAACAACGGAGCTTTGCGTATAGACAAAGATGAAACCGCAAACCAAATTTTTGTACGCTAGATTTCCTTTTAAATATTATATAAATCTTAACTTGTGAGAATTAATAATATTAAAATCTTCAATATAACAAGTTAATTCAAATAATAAAATTGAAATTATAAATAAATTTCTGACAAAAGCGATATTATTATTTGAATTAACTTGTTATATTGAAGTTTTTAATATTATTAGATTTCCTTGTATGAGGTTTCTTTGGATTTCTCCGGATTGCCCCGGATTTTTTTTAATTTCTCCAGATTTCCTAAAATTTCGTTGATTGTCCCTAGATTGCCTCAGATTTTCTAAAATGTCGTTAGATTTCCTCAAGATTTTTTACCGAAAAAGTTAAAAAAAATTAGAAAAACAAAGGTTGTCTGTAGTATTCCTAAGATTTCCTGTAAGATTACGTTGGATTTCCTAACATTTTCTAGATTTGCTTGAAGATTTCATTGGATTTTCTAAAATTTTCAAAGATTTGCTAGATGTCCTAAAATTTCCTATAACTTTCTAACCATACCTCAGAATTACTAAGATTGCTTAAGATTTCCTTGGATCTCCTCAGATGTCCTCCTCGGATCTCCACCGTCACGTATCGATGATTCTTGAAGTCAATTAAGCCATTGACTATTAACCCACATGGCTTTATCTCTTTTGAAATTATTGATTTTATACTGCTCAGCATATCAGATTTTTGTAATTTATTTTCTCTTATTGGTCGATAATACTACCAACTTGATCTTTTTAATTTTGTTGCAAATGTGCTTATGCATGCAATTTTTTTTTGTTTCTTCGAATTCCACCGAAATCTTCCTCAACATTACTCTTGATCGTTGGTTGAATTTTGTTGCCTAGAATCTTCTTCCTCGGTTTGGAATTTCTTGTGGTAATTGCACATTTTGTGATGAGTTATTATCGAAGAATACTGTTTTCTAAAAATGTTGGTATTTTGGTATTAGTGCGTCACTTGTTCTTGGTTGAGTTTGTAAGCGGTGCCGATCGAAGATTTTTTGCATTTAATTTATCAAATTAAAGAAATATGAAAAGGAAGGTAAAATCTTAAAATTATTTACGGGATTAAATTAATAAATTTATTTTAGTGGAAGCTTGTCGATGTCGTTCGGATTCCAGGACCCTCTGCACAGTTTGCAGGTCCATGGAAGAACACTCTGTTCCCTTCATTTCCTTCCAACTCTTTGAAAAATCGCTGCAAATGCGGTAATTTTATAACTTTAGAACTGATTTTTCTCGTGCGTATATCTTCATACTTGACTTTTAAAACTGTAAAAGTCTAAAAAAAACTTTCAAACAATAAAACTATTGCAATTTTTCTTGCAATTTTCTGTTTTTTCAAAAAATTTTTTTTTTGTTTTCTAAAAATTTAAAATGTTTTCGGTTTTTCATTTTACAAATTTTACAACAAATTATATAGTTGACTGAATTCATATTAAATCATGCAGGATGTCGGGGCTCCTGTTCCAAAATTGGTTTTCACTGCAATATGTTGTTATTTATACAAAATATATTTTTCAAAATACAGTACAGCCTCGTTATTCGGACATATATAGTTTTGAGTTTGTTCGGATAACCGAGTTTTCCGTATTAGCGAAAATTTTTGCCAATAATTTTATACAATCAGTTGGATACTGGGCTACTCGGTACTACTCAGTGCGGATTTCCTAAACCTACAAATGCATACTTACTCTCAAAAAGTGATAGTCTTTTATTAAGTAGATAAGATCAATCACAGAACATATACACAAGGGGGGGTCTGAGGGGTGTTCTGAACAAAGCTGAATTTACAGTTATCCATCTTTGAATAGCAGTTAACAAATCTGAATTGCAGTTGACAAATCAGTATTAAAGTTGAGGATGTCTGATTGCCTAGATTGTGCGGCCTGAAGGCCGCACTGATCCATCACTCCCCCATAATCACTTAATATTTTTAGGCTGGTAACTTAAAATTAACCAATTCTAAATAGGCCAGTGGAAAAACGCCGATACTTTTTATTATGATTTTTTTTGGTTTCATTTATTTCATAAAATTCCTATTTGACCTGGGGTATCGTATCAAATCAAGGTCTTCGGAAATATCTTCCTTCTTAAATCGTGAAAAGTTTAACGTAATTCCTAAACAGCAGACGTTTAAAAATAGACAAGGAGACTATCCCAAATCTGAAAACACTTTTTGCCCGTCTGATCCTTTTGCCCCTTCCAGAAAAAATTCTGGAACCGCCCTTGATAGCGAATATGGAGTTGTAGTTTGTTGTAAGGGGGGGCAAAAAATTAAAAATTAGGACAAATGTTTAAGCAGGATTTTTATTTGCAAAAGTAAAGGAATTGAGAATTACACAAATTTGGTCAGGGAAAGTCGAGGAATTTTTTATTTTTAAGGAAAAGTCGTGGAAATTAAGACTTGAAGGCAGGACAAATTTTCGGAAAATTCGACAAATAAAAAATTTACAATTTTTAAAAGCTAAGGTTTGCAAAATGTTCAGGGTCGGCAACCTTTTGAGACGGAAAAGCCAAAAGGTACAATTTACAAAATTTTCCAGTTTTTAAAGAGCCACTAACATTTTTATTTCAATATTATGGTATTTTATCCTGTTTTTATCCTATTTAAAGTATATTTTTGCGGAATAATATTTTCTATGGGTTTTGAAAATAAAATAATATAATTATTAGGTAATATTTGTGCATGTACCTGGAGAACTTGACATCAAAAGAGCCGCAGGTTGCACACCCCTGATCTAGGAGAAGACTTGTAAAAGTTAGGGATTTGGTTTTTGAAAGTTTGAAAGAAAACATACACAAGTTTTCAGTTTTTGAAACCGGGGGGTCTGGGGGGTGTGGAACACCCTCCAGTACACCTAAACAAAATTACTCCTAGAATCTATCTTTATATAGATTTTTCTATAAATGTCTTTTGTAACTTAGATCCAGTAATGCCCAGTGGAATCTCAACTTTAAAACCGGAATCGAAATTTGTTTGCTATTTGTATTTTTTAACACACTTACAGGTATACTAGAGGGTGTTCCGCACTCCCCAGACCCCATGTTGTAAAAACTGAAATTTTGCATATACTATGTGTGATTGCTTTATTTTTTGCCGAAATAAGCAGCAAAAATAAGTGAAAAAATTAAGCAAACAAACGGAAAATTCGATCATCTTTAATGATTTTTTTTTACAACTTCAGGGGACAAATCTTCTCCCAAATCAACTTTCTTGCTACAAATATTAACTTTTCACCTTTCTAATTTACCAGAAAAAATCTAAAGACTAAAATAATTATTGTTAAAAAATAGATGGGGCGGGGCATTCCCCGATAGCGGTGGATGATGGGGGAGAGCGGAGGTCATATTCGGATTCAGGAGGTTAATTTACATAAGAATCAGGAGGAATGGTATCAAGGCTCGAAAAAAAATTCGATTTGCAAACCTGTGTTATCATTTGTTGATAACAACTCGGTAAATATCACGTAATTAAAAAAAAATAAATCTTACATCTCACCAGGGGAAGAGGGGGTCAAAAAATCGCCTCATGTAATTAATGGCCACCCCCTATTTATTTAACTTTACCAATTAAATCAAAGAAAATATGAATTAAATCCGTTCAGATATTCTTTTTATTCAAAATTTAATATGTTATAGAAAATTAAATTAAAAACGCACAATTTTAGAGCCTTCTGAATTTTGGCGCTGGATGCGGCGGCCCGGCGGCTCCATTGCACCCATGGTTTATCCGACCCAATGTCATAGTTTAGTCTTAGATGAATTAATTTGAAATTGCAACTAGAAATTCGTCCGGATTGCAGAGGTAAAAAATATAAAATGTCCGAAAAGGCGGAGTGTCCTGATTACTGGAGTGTCCAGAATAAAGTGTTGTAATTGTAATAAATTGTAATACTTTTGATTCTTTAGAAATTTTTTATATTTTTAAAAATTAAATGCTATGTTCACGTAAGAGAAAAAATTCTTTTCAAAATCGACAAAAATGCGCTATCGAATCGAATTTTTGAGAAAATGTCTCTATCGGACATTAGGCCGTTTAATGATTAAAAAACGGGTTATTTGATCGAAAAAAGTTCTGAAACATTAGCTCCACCTAGCCTGCAAGATTTTAAGTCGATTCGGGCTGCTATTATTTGCATATCATTCGAAAATGTTGAAAAAAAATTTTTTTAACAAAGAACTCTAAAAGGGATTGGAAAATAAAGAATTTGAAAATAAAGAATAAAGAAAATAAAAAACACTATAAAAATAAAAAAATAAATTTTTGGAATTCGCCTGTTGATCTTGGATTAATTTCCAAACTATCCAGTTAGTCACAATTCTTCAAGCTAGATTTCGTTCATCTCCTATACTTTATTATGCTTGAACTTTTCCCAATAAATTTTTTTTTGATCTCAACTTATAATAGGAATTTTCTGTTTATCTCACTTGGTAGCTTCTACTTTGTCAATAGGAACGACATCGTCACGAAATGTAGAAAAATATATTTATAACTGGTTTCACGCAAAACGATGAATAAATAATAACTACTTGATAAACTTATTATGTGCATATTAAAATGTTTACCAAGTCAATTCCTACATAATCGGATAGTATACGACCTTCAAACTCACGTTGATTCAAATTATTCAGTTCAGATAAAACTCTTCTCCAAACATGAAGTGCTTTATACAGTATCGCAAATTCTGCGATTTTCCAATCCAAAATTTGCCCTATGGCATATTTTCAACCGAAAACGATGTAAGTATTAATATAAATCCTACTCTAACTGTTCATATGTTCATATCATCTGATATCATGACTATTTTACATCGGAATGATATTACTAGAGTCATCTATATTCTGTAAAATCCACTAGAGAGTTTGATCAATAATATCTACTTTAAATTCCCGCGCGAAAATTCATCCATTTTTTTTTCATTATTATTTTTGTATTTTAGACAACTCGCAGGATCGGTGTTGCAATAGGAGATCAAATTTTGGATTTGAAGGCAATATCTAACTTATTTGATGGGCCGGAGTTAAGAGATAAGCAATATGTTTTTAGGGAAGTATGATTATCCAAATCAATACATTATAGATATATCTAATATTTTCCCATTTTTAGACCACATTGAACAGTTTTATGGGACTCGAACCGAAAGCATGGAAAGAAGCACGTGAAAAACTTCAGAGTTTATTGTCTGTTGATAATTTAATATTGCAAAATGACGTCAATCTTCGATCAAAGTAAGGCAAAGACATTTTGTCAAAGCTAATTAATTAACATTAATTTTAGGGCCTTTGTTCTTCAATCTGAAGCGACCATGCACTTACCTGCAACTATTGGAGATTATACGGATTTTTATTCTTCCATTCATCACGCAACAAATGTTGGAATAATGTTTAGGAGCAAAGAAAATGCTCTCATGCCAAATTGGTAAGCAATTTTCCTATTGAATTTATTTTTATTATTTTTATTTTATCTTTTAAAAGGAAGTATTTACCTGTTGGTTATCATGGAAGGGCCAGTTCAGTTGTAGTGTCTGGAACCCCAATCACAAGACCTAACGGTCAAACTCTTCCAGTTGAAGGTGCAGAACCAGCATTTGGCCCTTGTAGACTGATGGATTTTGAATTAGAAATGGCATTCTTTGTCGGAGGACCTCCAACCAAATTAGGAGAACCTATTAAGATTGACGAAGCGCAGAACCATATTTTTGGTTTTGTTTTAATGAACGACTGGAGCGGTAATTTTTTTACAATATTAAATTCCGCAGTAATTAAACAGCCATTTTCTAGCAAGAGATATTCAAAAATGGGAGTATGTTCCTTTGGGACCTTTCACTGCCAAAAATTTGGGCACCTCAATTTCGCCATGGGTTGTCACCACTTTAGCGTTGGAGCCATTTATTGTTAATAATTTTCCTCAAGATGTAACACCTTTTCCGTACCTGCAACATCAGGACAACTTTAATTTTGATATTACTTTGCAAGTGGATATAAAACGTAAATTTTATGGATTGCAAATGTGCAGATAATCAAAATAATATTTTAGCACAAGATTCCAGTATTTCCACAGTTGTTTGTCGATCGAATTATCGTAATCTTTACTGGACTGCAAAGCAACAATTAGCTCACCATACCGTAACAGGATGTAACGTCAAACCAGGGGATTTACTGGCTAGCGGAACCATTAGTGGCGAGGTTCGGGAAAAACTTTTTGTATCACTCAAAAATCCTAATTATTGTTTTGCAGACATCCGATTCTTTTGGAAGCATGCTAGAATTAAGTTGGAAAGGAACAAAGCCGATTCCGTTATTGGATGGCAGTCAAAGAAAGTTTCTTCAGGATGGGGATACAGTAATTATGAAAGCAGTATGCGACGGAGACGACTTTAATGTTGGTTTTGGTAACTGCACTGGAACGTTATTGCCTGCCATAAAAATGAATTAAAATTTAAAATGTACGAGCGCTTTGTTTATAATGAAATAATTGTTGCAATCATTTTTTTTTTAATTTGCAAGTTTTCCCATAAAAAAGAGAAAATTGAACAGAATTGGTAACAGATATTACGAGAAGCTTATAAACATTTCGACTGGGAGTGTGGCGTACTCCTGTAACCTAGCTACTTGGGGGTCGGGTGTAGCGGATGGCTTGAGATTAGGAGTCCTGTTGCAATGTATACCACGTTGACTAGGTGTCCACACTAAGCTTGGCATCAATATGGTTATTCTGGAGGAATCTGGAATAACCAGGTTGGTTAAAGAGGGATGAAACGGGCCAGGGGGGAAACCCAGCAGCTAAAAGTCCCCGTGTCGAGCAGTAGTGGGATCGCATCTAGGAGTGGTAACTTTGTGATAGCCTTATCAATAGAGTTAGACCTATACCTTTTTGACTTTTTTCTTTATAATCAACTTTTATTTACTCCAAATACAATTTTGTCGATCTTTTTTTTCTTTGAAATCCCATTACTTTAGAACTATTATAAATATTAATTGTTGCATGTATGGCTGACAGATGGCGTTGTAGAAACAAAATATTATTTTACTGATTACTGAAACATTAGAGTAATTAGAACCAGTGTTATCAAATTAAATGAAAAACTCCTGAAATGATATAAATATCAAGTATTTTTATTTTGTAAAAAGTGAAAAAAAATTCCGGTACCGGGAATCGAACCCGAGCCTCCTGGGTGAGAGCCAGGTATCCTAGCCACTAGACCATACCGGAGTACACTTTATTTTATATGAGGAAATGCTTAATATATTAATTTTCGAAAATTTATAGAAAATAAATTAAATATTGATATTCTTTCATCGATCATCGAAAAAATAATTTCGAAACTTGTTATCCATTAATAAAACAATATGACTTGTTCATTATAAAAAATGTTATTGCTGTTTGCAATGAATATTTTTCTTCCAAGTTCGAAGGGATATACCATAATATACCTTTCCTCAAGTGAAAAACAAATTCCAAATTTAAAAAAATTTATTTTATCTCAATCTGTTTTACCTTTTTAAAATTTGAAAACATCAGTTTCAAATGGCCGTTGCCCCAAAACTGCATTTTTCTTCTGCGGTTCACCTATACAATACAAACTCCTTAGAAGAGAAACAATAAAATTGTATATAATTTATTTTATTTAAATTAACTTTAAAAGTAATAATATAAAAACTTATATTATTTATATAATAATATATTACATAAATTATAAAAAATAGAATACAAAATTTGAATATAATAGAAATATGTACATTATAATAATTTAAAACAAAATTTGTAAAAGTTAATACTAAAATGGTAAATCCTTCATCATTAGAAAATTGAATAGGATAATTATTTTGCTTTTGTCAGCTATAAGCGAGAAATACAAAATTTTTAACCAAACAATTTTATTACATGCGATTAAAAGTATATGGCGGGTGATGTTGAGCGTTTGACATAGCTGTCACAATATTTCCTTGTTCATTGATAACATAACCGGCATTTGTTAACTGATAGGAAAATGTGTTTCCTGGAGGATGTCCATTTGGATTTTGGGATGTCACAATATTCCCACTCTGAATTATTTGGTGAGGTACTGGAGTTACTAAAAATGTTGCTTGATGGTGATGTTGCGTGTTACTTCCATCGTTAGGTGCCACCACCAAAGGAATCACTTGTTGCACTTCCGTGTTACCTAAAACATTTTTTTGGAGTTGTTGATCACGAGATCTTTCTATTGTCTGTAATTGTGGCTTTTGCATTATATGAGCATGTAACTGTTGTGCGTTTTCTTGCTGTTGCTGTTGTTGTTGTTGCTGCTGCTGCTGTTGTTGTTGCTGTATCGCTTGCTGTTGTTGGTGTTGTTGTTGAACAGAACTCTTAGGTTCTACTTTACAAAACTTAACATGAGGGAACTGTTCCTTCATAAAATGTCTAAAAGTAGAGTAACCCATCAATTTTATACCAGGTTCCAAGATATGGCCATATTCTTTATAAGAATCGTGAAGATTTTTACGAGTTATATCCCAAGGTAACTGTATGGGTTGTTTGGAATTTCCTACACCACTTTCTCCGGTATGCGTTTCAAGATATTGTTTTAAAAATTCGGTTGCGTGCCTATAAATGTCCAAAGAAAACGTATTGTGGGGTTTTTTACCGTGGTTACCGTGAACACGAGGGGCCACGCCGTGCGTCATCACATGCTTTCTTATCCTTTTCAATTGATAATGAGTACAATTTTCCAGGTACAAAAATGCGTCCAAACATACCCGCCGACCTTGGTACACATACTGCGCTCTCAAGCGCCGCCGCTCTTTGTGCCTCACCGTTTCGTCTGGATTTGCAAGACACGCCATAGTTACACCCATTAAGTACATATCGTGCTCGGCTTTAGTAAGTTCTGCTATATTTAACCTATGTTTATATACAGTTTCAGAATTAAGTCCACGAAAACAACTTTCGTCCTGACATTCGCAACCGCGTCTAAATCTCTCTTTAACTTGCACTGAACTTTCTTCCAATTTTGAACTCTCGTTATTCGCACCCAACGGCGTTCCACCTTTTTTTTTCTTCTTAACTGGAGCTTTCTTCTTTGCCCCCTTTGGCGGCGATTTGGGTTTTGGACGTTTAGGCGATTCTGGATTGGTCGTTTCAGCAACTGCTGCAGTTGGTGTTGTGGTTGTGTAAATGGTGCCAATATTTGCATGGTCAGGATTAACTTGAATTGTGTGTCCTTCCCAGATTACCTTAAAATAGAATTAAACTAATTAAAAATTAAAGAATTGATCTATTCATGTTAACATTTGATGCATATTTGAACATACCAAGTGTAATTAACAATTTTTGTAAGTTCGAATTTGAAATTTGGTCAAAAATTGATCAAAATAAGTAAGTTATGTTTCGTGTGTCAGTCAAAATCAAATTTCAATGTGAATTCCTTTTGCTAGAAAGGTAAGAGTACTACAAATAAATTGCACATTTCTATGTTCGTGAAAGATAATTTAATTCTCTGTAATTTTACATCTTTTTATTCCTCTATGGTAAAATTTGGTCATGTTATGGCTATTTGTTGCTAAAAAAATGCATTGATGAAAATCAAAATTGTTATATTTCTTGTAATGGACTCAGATTGTCTACGTTTTCAGGTTTTAACGTTCATTTAAGACGACCTAATCTTTCGATATGCATCTTATTCAGAATAAAATTTGCCTAGTTTTCGTACAACAAATTCTTTATTGAAGTCCAAAGTTATCCAATATAAAGTCAACTTTGGGCATTAAAAATATTATTCACCGATTGTTCTGTGAAAAATATACAAAAATCCTTTTTTGCAGCAAATCTAGTCACTAACAATATTTATATAAAAAGAATTTTTTTTGAGTTCTTGAAGTTATCGAATTTTGCATACAGGTCTGATAACTGACAAACTTATTAATAACAAAAACTAGCGTTCGTCCTAAAAGAGATATTAGTTTTAAATTATTTGTCAAGCCCTGACAGCAGAGAAAAACTAACCTTCTGTAAAAAGTTTATATTTTTCGTTTACGCAAGTGCATAACAAACAAATTAAAGATTAAAAAATAGGTGATATTTTGAAATGCATTTTTTAGACTTTTCAGATGTGTACTTTTTTCGGATTACTGTCTAAATTGACCCTACATAGCCCTTCGCTGCGCTCCCAGCCGATTTAGTTGGCGCTTACTCGCTAAAAACATTCCTGAAATCAATTCACCTCGACTGGGAGGCCCAAACTCGGTGAAGTACAAAAGGTGTGTGGCGTCTATCACTAACTAGGAGATGACCACTTAGCGGCATTTTTGTAAATTCGGCCACTTATGGTGCTGGAAGGTCAGCCTTCCAATAACAATTTCCCAAAGTTGTAGAGAGAGATGGCCAGAAGTTTTCGAGAAAATCGAGTTTTAAAATATTCACACCGAGGTATAAAGACTAGAAATATAGAAGTTGGCAATAAGGAGCGTGGGCTAGAGGTTAGAGAGTGAGGTCTAGTAAACTGTAGGTCGATACAGTTTACTAGGTCGCTTCAAAATTCATTTTGAAAAATATGAAACTTTTATATTTTTTAATTTCAAAGTTTATCTGCGAACCACTAAAATCTTTTCGTGGACAACTAATGGTCTACGGACCAGTAAATTGGCTATCATTGCTCTAGACCAGGGGTGGCCAACTTCATTCTATATAGGATCGACTATGTTTCTTAAATTTTTTTCGCGATCTACCTATTAAAATCTCAACATAATATAATATCAGGGTTCCCATTGAATTTTCTAAATCAAATTCTCTGACTTTTCCAGGTTTTCCCTGACAAAGACAAAAACATTTCCCCGAAATTTCGATAAATCGGAAGATAAAAATGTAAAAATAAAATAAAATTTTAGTTACAAAATTTTTTAATTAAATTATTTTTCCTGACTGATAATTTATGCTCATACCTAGTCGATACTTCGCCCGATCTCGGACTTGAGTCAGACTTAAGTAGAAAATCGACCAATGAAAATAAACAATTTCGTAATTAAGTCATACTCAAGTTTTGCTGAAGACAAGCATCGACTATAGGTACGGGCATTAATTTTCCTGACTTTTCCCTGACAAAATTAGGAAAAGCTTAAATTTTCTGACTTTTCCAGACGAGTGGGAACCTTGCATATAAATAATACTCGAATAGTATTTATTAAGGTAAAAGTAGACAAAGAAACATATTTTCTTAGCTTATTACGAGGAGGAAACCACAGATCCAATACACCAGATTTCTGTTTATGACATTTTCTGTAGATTTCCCCAGATTTCCTAAAATGTTCTTTTGCATTGTTTCATGATTTCCCTTCAAAACAATTAAAAAGCAAGATTATCTGTGATTTCTAAGATTTCTTTAAATTTCCTTAGATTTTCTCAGATTTCCCTTCACTTGTACAACAAATTTCCACAGCGGTTTCCTCCTCTGCTTATTATGAATCACGACTAGTGTCGGCAGCTATAATCGACTAAAAATTGCTTCGCGATCGACCTGTTGGCCACCCCTGCTCTAGACAATACAAAAAAAAACATTTTATTTTCAAAAGTAAAAAAACTACCCTACCAACCCTTTGCATCGAAGATTTTTGTACAACTGATAGATATGTTATCCGAACTGCAGATATTGATATGGTAGGGTATGAGTAAACAACATATAGCTGATCAGTACATTTTATAATTAAAGTGCGAAGGGATTGAACGATAAAATTGTCAGAGCATTATACTATGAGACAAAAAAGTTTCTTGAAAATTCAGTCATTATGTTAACACTAATTGAGATCTCGACATTTCTTGGCCTGGACTGTACAGGGTGTTTTCGAGCTCCACCATGAGGATCTCAGTTATTATAAGAGATACAAGGTCGGTTAAAAAATGCCAAGTTGTGCATTTTTATGCTAAACAATTATCCGAAAGAAAATTTGATGTGTCACTTTGTTTTTATTTTTTCAAGCGAGAACCAAAAGAACTAGACGTTTTTAAGTACCTAAGACATTCTTAGAGCACTTTTTCATAGAGAATCTAAATCCAGTTCCAGATCCAAATTTAATTGAACTGTCAAAATTTAGTTTGTTAAACAAAATTGTTGGTCGTCTTTCCAAAGCACTCTTCGCAAAAATGATTATTTCTCAATTTTGATCAGCATGTAAGATTCTATCATACCTTGTGATACATAGTTGTAATCAGAAAAAAAAGACTTTTCAAAAATGCAAAAATCCAATATGGCGCCCATAACAAATTCCAAAGTAGTGTTGTAAACTCTGACATCAAGAATGTCTTGGAAAATACGATGACAGATATAGATTCCTTATGAAAACCTGCTCTAAGAACGTCTTAATTAAAATCGTCTAGTTCTTTTGGTTTTCGCTTGAAAAAATAAAAACGAAAATTACAAATTTCCCTTTTTTTCCAATAATTCAAAAACTAAAAAAGACGCATCAAATTTTCTTTCAGATAATTGTCCAGCATGAAAATGTGCAACTTTGCCCTAATTTAACCTTGTATCTCTTATAATAACCAAGATCCCCATGGTCGAACTTCAAAAATGGGCACCCTGTATAGCCCAAGTTCAAAAAAAAATTATAAAAATCTGATCGACTGAAGCTTAGCTATATTATTTGATATTGTCAATCATTAACTTTTGCCCATGCAGAGAGCTGTGGTAAGTAAGTGAAAAACAATCACACATCTTATTTTTAATTAATAGCTTTCAAAATTATCTTTCATTATTAGGAAATTGATGCAAAGGGATATATAGTACCAAACGAGGGGCAAATCGCAACACAAATGTTTGTGTTCCTAGACTCGGCCTAAGATTTCCCCAGGGATTCCTTCCTCGGTACCAAACAAATAAACAAATTTCAATTATTAGTTCAATACGTATCAAATGAATAATATGAAAATGTTATTCCATTAAAGGTACAACTACCTGCTGATCATCCATAGTTTGTGGAAACTGATTATTCGTATCCAGAGTGGAAAATAGAGGATGAGTTATCGACACCGGAGTGTGCCACTGAATATGTCCATCCGCTTCGGCACCATCTCCACAATTAGCCGGATCGGATTGAAAAGAATGAGACGAAGGTGACGGATTTTCTCTTCCGTCAATAATGATGGCAGTTCCAGGCTCCTGCTTTTCAATTCGTTCGACAGACAACAACGAATGCAACACTTCGCTCGCCTCCTTTTCTGCGGCGTCTACGCGAGCCATCTAAAATGTTTGAATTTATTGAAAAATTTGTCAACTGAGATATTCATTTTAAAAGTACATAAAATTTCGTTTGAAACACCGATCGTAATTTTAAAAAGCTAATCGAGCAACGAAACGGGGAATAAGTTTAAGAAATTGTTATGAATAATCGTAATTCAAAATATAAACATAGGAATTCAAACGGTTGCGTGTGATCGCGCTGTGAAGCGAAAACCGCCTCTAACGAAAAGTTCATTTTAGCTCGTCACAATAAAAGCCACACAAAACTCGGCTCTATGAGCGTCCATTACAAACCTTTTAATTAATTATTCGCGCCTATTTGATCGCCTCTTGTTTTATGCCGCATCAAGGGAAATTGCACCGGGCACTAGTTTTATATTTTAGATGAAATTTTATGTGTTATCGTGTAAAATATTTAAAATTATTGCATTAAAAATTTGAATCGGCAAACAAGTAAACACGCCATTGTAAAACGACACACAAAAGCATCTATAAGAAGGTATCTTTCTTCTGCCCATGCGTACGATTCTGTCCTACTGTTCGCGTAAAATTAGTGCGGCAAAATTGATATCGTTTGAATCTGTATACGCGCCAAATCATTACAAACAGTTTTCACCGTCTATCCCAATAATTGTGTTGACAGTTAGCAATAACAATAATTTTGCATTTTTAATTGTGTGTTCTGAGAAGATAGCAGAAGTTAATCTAGAAAAAATATCTAATTGTTTCATAAAAAAGAAATTTTTTGGTTACGTAACATTTTGAAAAACACCCCCTCCCCCCTCCGTAACAAATCGTAACAAATTGTCAATCCCCTCCCCACCCTAAGGCCGTTACGTAATTTGTGAACAGCCCCTAGGAACAAAAATGTAGAGGGGTCATTCCATAGATAAATTATAAGTAATAATAATTAATCTATGGGTCATTCCATATGAAATCAACCAGAAATAATTTTTTTTAGATTCTCACTCGTATAGTTTTTGAGTTATTTAATTCTAAAAATCACAAAATCGTGATTGGTCCATGCTCAATCATACAAAATGTTATAACTTCAGTTCTATAAGTCCTACAGAAAAGGGACGGATTTAGCTAGTCTAGCGCCCCAGGCTAATAACTTTAGGCGCATATCGTATTTACTCAGATTAAACTACAATTTTGGTAGTTGGTACAGTTACTCGCAAAAGTTCTCCTACACTCCTATGTTACCAATGTAAATTGAACATTTTGAAGCCGCCTTTTTTCATATAAAAATCGATTTTACAGTAAAACCTTTGAGACATTTTTTGTTGCAAATTATATTGCCTTCAATTTTGCTTAACCCTTAATCGCTATCGTGCGGTCATTGAGACCGCTGCAAGTTTTAATTCGCGTCTATTTTACGCCTCGTTCAAAATTAGTCATAATGGGTTTTAGTATGTTGACAAACGGGGGTGGTCGAAAGTTGCCTTGTTTTATTCATAGAAAGAAAACAAAACAGCTAGCGGTCACTGTGACCGCACGATAGTGTTACTGTAATTATTATGTTTCTAGTAAACGTCTCATTTAAAGATTATAAAATATGAACATTTCTCATTTTTTTTTGGTTTTGACTGACATCGACTTAAATAAGACTATGTAAAACACAAAAAGTATTATTATCTATATCTTGGAAACGGTGCGTTAAAATAGAAAAATGTATAGAAACAAAAATGTAGAGAATAAAATTTACAAAAAAAACTTATCAATAGTATTTTAATTTTTTTGCACCATTTCCGAGATATAGATGACATAAGTTTTTGCATTTTACAGAGTCTTGTTAAGTCGCTGTCAGTCAAAAACGGCGCTATAAAATAAAAAATGTATATAAACAAAATTGAAAGCAATGAAATTTGCAACAAAAAATGTTTAAAAAGTTTGCTGTAAAATTGATTTTTATATGCAGAAAAACGGCTTCAAAATGTACAATTTACATTGGTATCATAGGAGTGTCCGAGAAATTTTGCCAGTCACTGTACTAGGTAGGTACAGTCGGTTTTCACACTATCAGTTTATAGAAATCATCTTTTAAAATTTTTAAAAATTACCTTGCGAACATAATATTATGTTCGTAATAAAAATACATTGAAACATATGTGTGTGTTAAGTTATGCTATGCTATGTTATGTCACGTTAATTGGTTGAGAACGACGTTTTACTACTTTAAGGGCCAATCCCACCAGACAAAAAAAATCGAGTTTTTGAAAAAACTTAGATTAAAATAACAAATGTTTACCAAGGTAATTTAACAAGTTTTGTCTAAAACTCGATTTTTTTGTCTAGTGGGATTGGCCCTTACGATAAACATGATAATAAACGAGATAACTGAAAATAAATAAAACTCCACAACTGAATTCAATATAAGTCTTAAAGTATCGATCTGTATCGATCCTAAGGAAAAAATGATGAAGACTAAAGTTAAAGAAAATTAAATTCTCTACGTAATTGTATATTACCATTTTTACGATAAACATGATATTAAACGACATAACGGAAAATAAACAAAAATCTACGCCTGAATTCAGTATAGTAAGTCAGAAAATGTTGTTCGTGGAGTAAAATTGGTAATTATGAAAGTTGAAGCAAATGAAATTCCCTATCTAATTACTTCTTATCATTTTTAGGATAAACATGATAATAAACGAGATAATTAAGAAAAATGTTTTTCACTCTATTTGCAGTCTTATGCCCATATTCACAAACGTTCGTAAAAATTTTAACGAACCGTTTATTTAAACAAACCAAGGGAATTTATTTGCTTGTACTATGAAATCATTTTCATTGGTTTGCAAAATTAAACGGCTTGTTAAATATTTTACGAACGTTTGTGAATATGGGCATAACTCTACAAATATCGATCTTAGGGTAAAAGTTATATGAACCAAATTGGTGGGAAATTGCATTTCCTATAATTTTGAGTATTATCATTTTTACTCTAAAGTTGAGAAAGAGGGAGTAATTTGAAAAATAAGAAAACACCCATTAAATCAAGATGGCGGCAAACGCAACGGGGGGATTTTCCCGAAAATTGAGATTTACGCTACCGAACAACCCTCCTTGAGTTTAAAAAAATAAAATCGCTCCCGGGAATTATTTCCAGATGAAATCCTAATTTGACTGGACTAAAAATGTAATTGTTCAGGAGAAGCAAAAAACTATGAATCATCTACATTTATCACTGTAGCAAAGTAATTTTGTAATACAGCGTTTTTCGAGGTTTAGGATTTTTTTTTAATAAAGAAATTTTGCATGAACATGCGTATTCACCTGACGATTCCGAAAATGTAAATGACTCAATTTGACAAAAAACGTTGGTTAGGAGGTTTTTCAGGCTCATCTTCGATACAATGATTTATTTGACCGAAGTTTTAATGCAATGCAATATTTTGGCAAAGGAACTTTCTGTGGAATTTTTCTTGATGAAGGAAAATTGTATTTTTTCATGTTTGGCTAAACACGGCCTACTTGATAAAAAAATTGAATTTGTTTTCTTACGTTGACGTTTAAATTCCACCAGAGCAGTTAAAAATACATTCCGTTGTATTTTTGTATGTTCTATAAAATTTTCAGTTACAACTAAATTGCTTTTTCGTTTATAAGCTAAAAGTGCGACAAAATGAAAAACCAGTGTTACTATTCAAATAAACAGCAATACGACGTCGATTCAAATAATCACAATTTTCGAACTGCCGAAACCAAGAATTACGATTATGAAAATAGTAAGTATAATTTTATGTTTTTCCCAAAATAATTCATTTCTATTAGTTGTAAATGAAGTGAATTATGACGATTATTACTATGAAGATTCAAATAAGGGAACCGATTCCAGTTTTGATGAACTCGATGATATGTTTTCCATCCCGGAAACCATTCCCGAAGAAAATTCAAGTTTGAGTGGTCGAAGCAAGAAAAGCAGCAAGAAGAGTAGCAGGAAAAGTCACAAAAGTAAAAGAAGTAAACGAGCTCCGTCTGCCGTTTCTAGTGAAAATAAGGTAGTATAAGAACGGAGGACAGAATCACCAAATAAATATTTAATTTTATTTTAGAATAATCTCATGTTATCGGTCACCAAACATTGTTTTCCTAACAATGATTGTAAGTTGCTTTTTATTTCATTTCATTTGTTCCTGTCAATCTTTATTTTGTCAAAAATTTTGATACTCAGGTTGAAAATAAAATTCGGTTAGGACCTAATTATTTTGATCACCATGTAGTTGCTTTATTACGTCATTTATGTCACTGTTATGTCAACTTGGTAAACAAGTCTGTCATTTTTAAATAATATTTAATTTGAATCAAAATTAATTTTAAATGAATAACTCAGATAATATGCTTTTAATTGATAGAATACAATTGGAACTCGGGGGTTTGTAATTTTCAATTTTTCATAACCTAACTTTAACATTGCAATATTTTTAGCTCAAGAGCCATGGCCGAAAGATGTGAAATTATATCAACCCTACGAAGTGGAACAAATTTTGCTACCGGACAACGCGAATTGTTTAGCCGTTCAAGCCTTCTTGAAGATGTGTAACCTTAACTTTGAGGTTGTATCACGATCCAATGCAGAATTTATGTCTCCGACTGGAAAGGTACCATTTATACGTTGCGGAGCATTCGTTATTGCCGAACTTGAAGGAATTGTCCAGTTCGTCAATAATAAGGGAATATCTTTGACCTCGAATATAGAACCGGAACAGAAAAGTGACTTGCGTGCTTACATGTCATTGGTTCATAATGTTTTGGAAAATGCAGAAGTTAGTACGCCAGCTTAACTTTGTTTACGTAGAAATTAAATTTTAAGTTTTAGTTGTACATATGTTGGTGCGACAAGGAAACTTACAGTGAAGTTACTAAACCACGGACCGGATCCGTTTATCCTTGGCCTTTAAATCACATTCATACCTGGTCGAAGAGGTCAGCTGTTTGTAAGAAGTTGAAAATGATGGGTTGGTACAATAAAACATTGGAAGATGTTTTTCAAGAGGTCGAAAATTGTTGTCAAGCCCTAACTGATCGTTTGGAGGGAAAGGAATACTTTTTTGGAAAGAGGTAATTAACAGTTTATTATTTGAAAATTTTGAATTACATATTTTCGTATACCCTTTTCAATTTAATCCTTGTAGGTTGGCTGGTTTAAGTCAATTTTAAAAATATCTTTATTTATTCTCGATAACTTTTATTTATTACCAGGTGTAGGTTGTCTAAAAACAAATTAAATTTAAATTACAGTCCTTGATTTAATTTAACTTCTTTAGAATGACCGAAATGGATGCTTTAGTTTATGGTCACATTTACTCCTTATTAAATACTCCCTTGCCTGCAATGGAAGGTAAACTTACGTGCATTGTGAAACGTTACGACAAACTGATTGAACATAGTAAAAAAATTCATTACTTCATTCAGAACAAAGAAATTCTGTTGGAAAGTGCTTACACTGCTACGACAAGTTGTACACATGTTAATCAAGACAATGTAAGTTGGATTTTGAAAAATTCTCCAAATTCAATTATATGCTCTTATTTAGATGTTCCCGTTGTCGCCTGGAGGTTTATCAGATGTACTGAATGATGTAGACTCGTCAGAATCAGATCAGAGTTTTAATTATTCATTATCTGATGTTGATACAGATGATTTGATCTTGCAAGATAATAACGTTGACATTCCTGTTTATTAATTTATTTTTGTTCAACAAAATTAAGTGTTATACTACTGTTTATTTAAAACATGTTTGGAGTAAAAGTGGAAATGCCACTTTTTAAAATAAATTTGTACTTATTTCATAATCTTAATAATTTGTGTTTATGTGTTCCAGTCCGACCGAACTTGATGCACTCGTTTTTGGACATTTGTTCACCATATTAACGACACCTTTACCTAATAATCAGATTGCTAACACTGTTAGAAACTATCCACCTCTTGTAGAATTGCTTCAACGTATAGAGAAGACATACTTTAAGCGTGAAACGAAACATTAGTGTTCGTAATGTTGTTATAAAATAGCTTTTTAAAACGTTACAAAGTATTTTTGCTATGTAAGTTTATGGAAGAAAGAAATTCGTTATTCTTGTAGTATTTTCGTATTAATTTTGACATTGATCCGTTGTATTTTTTATCAAATAAATATATTTGGCATGTTACGCTGCTTGTCTTTGGTTTTAAATTTAAAAAAAAATTTAATTGCATTGGATACACCTGAAACTAGTCTGTATGATAAAAAGAAATTAACTGGGTGAAAGTGTAATTTTATTTATTCAATCAGGATCAACCTCGAGAAGGTTTTTGCCTATAATTATCATCATGACTGCTCCTTTCAGGTGCTTGATCCATTTTGGGATTTTTAAAGCTAAACACAAAAATTGCAAATTAATTATTCAAAATTATCTCGATACTTACATTAACTTCAATTCTTCGTCTTGGAATACGTAATTGCCAACGTTTTCTATTTGCTTTGTCTTAGAACGGAATTCTGTTTTTCCCAAGTATTCTTCAGAAAATATCTTGAATCTACTAAAACAACGCTTCAATAAAATTGTTTGTACGGTGATACAAAGTGCTGACTTGTAAACTATATCCTGTAACTTCTGCAGTTCACCGTAGACAGTATTAAAATCACGTTCTTCGTTTCGTGCTATCATTGAAGTGAAACTATTCTGTAAAGATCATTTTATGTTAAAAAAGAATTAATCGGTTTACATACTTACTACAAGTTTGTCAAAATCTGTGCTTTCTCGTGAGTTTTTCTTATGATGCTGAATGTTGTCATCTGGATATTTAAGAATATGTAGTTCTAATTTTATATTCTTTACAAAATGTTGTAGTTTGAATTGCAAATTCGTAACCTAATCAAATGAAATTAATTTTAATATTAATTAATAAGGAGCAGCTGAAACGTTCCAAACAGAGCCTCCAAGGAAATTTTATTATTATTATTATTATTTATTATTTACTTTAGCACATTAATTATATTTTCATTTATAGTTTATACATTTCCACTCGTGACATTTTCCCCGCTCGCGAAACTCTCTGACCCTAGCGTTTTCTGTCGTCGGAATAAAGAATAAAAGAAAATTCAACATTCAAAATTTATGTCACAAGTGGAAATGTATAAACTATAAATGAAAGTTTAATTAATTAATTTTGGATGTTGAATTTTATTCCGGCGTCAAAAAACGCCAGAGTCAGCATTTCACGAGCGGGGGAAATGTCACAAGTGGAAATCTATAAACTATAAATGAAAGTATAATTAATGTAATGAAATAGATTTCCACTTGTGACAATAGTATTATTACTATAAAATAAACTTACCAAGTTTTTATTTGGCATTGCACTAACACATTGTCCAAAATACGATTCTAGTTGGATATTACTCTTCGATAACCTGACGGTTTTTGAAGAGTTTTTTACATCTATAGATTTTTCGTCATGGGGCTTTTCAGATTCGCAAACTTTTTCATACAGAATATTCTGTAAAATATAATTTAGATTTGTTTTCGAAACCTTTTTGTAAAATTAATACCTTATTGATTAATTTCTTGCCATCATTTCGTGTGGACGGTATTGTATCGACAATCACTAAACTAGCTTGAAGTTTAGAAGTTGTGTTTCCAAGTTTTGTACATTTTTCGGATAAAAGTGGAAGCAACTTTTCCTGCTATAAAATTAATTTCAAATAAAAATAATTTTTGTGTAATACCAAGTTACTTTCGTTTGTGTCGTATAATTTTTTATAAGATGCTTGGAAGTTTGCACTCCACGTTCAGTTGTTGGAGGTCTAAAATAAGGATTTGATGTTGATGTCATAACATCGACTTTACCAAGTTCTGAGTGATAATATTTTTTCATGGCGTGAAAATCTGGGTTGTTCATTAGCTGAGTATAAAATAAATTAAAAATATTAATTAAATAATTAAGTGGAAACATATGTACGATTTGGTTTTCTATAAAATTAAACTATAAATAGGTACTGAAAAAGAAAAAAAACAGTCGCACCAAATTTTCTTCACTTGTATCTGTAATGGAGAATTGCGTTAACTTCGTCACTTTCATTTCATATTTCTTATGTTGTTGTTTATTTTTTCCAGAGCTAATAATTTGTTGCCTCTATAAAAAAATGTACAGTTAATATAAAATTTTACAGAGATTTGCAAGAAAGGGGATTCACCCTATACTGCTCATTTTCAGAGGGTGGGGATTCTTTCATTGTTTTATTCATTCATTTTAGGTTGTTAATTTTTGGGAATACTCACAGTTTGTTGCTAATATTTAAAATAAAATGAAAAAGAACTTATAAAAAATGAAATATGATATAAAATTTGTACAGGGATCTACTTGGATGGATTAGTTTGAATGGTCAAAATTTGGACTGATTTTTTCAGAAAAAAAGTAAAGTTAAATGGCAAAAGAGATAAGTCCAATAAATCTGTAAGTTAATTATGTGACAAACTCAAAAAGTGTTTTTGGTTTCAGGCAAATGATTCGTCTTCTTAGATGTAAACTTTCTTCATAAACTCAACCAAAGTTTTTAGGATCAGACCAGTAGCCACCCTTTGTAAGAGATGTAAATGCAGATGGTTTAACAATAACAAGGATCGCATTAACCTAGATCAAATGATTGTGAAATCTAGATCTCGATTGCCAATGTTCAGCCGAGGAGACACATCCCGTAAGGGGATAATATCGAAACTTGAGTTTTCATCTAGGCTGCGATCCTTGGTTTTGTCAAACCATCTGGTGGCTGCTGCTACTCTTTGATGACCGAAAGTCTTCATCTAAGAAGATGAATCATTCGACTGAAGCCAAAAACACTTTTTGGATTTATCAAATTACAGTAGAAAAAAACTACAAAATATTTACTTCACTTGTCGCTTCAGTTTGAGTTACTTTACTTTCACATTGTAATCTGGTAGTAGCATATTTGCAATCCATCTGTTAAACATAAAAGCTTGAAACTGTTGTAGACCGAAATAGACCTAAAAATTACCTCGGATTCTGTTTGAATCATTTTGGATTTCGATTTTCTTCTACCAAGATTCTCCTAAAAAAGACCAAAAAAATAAGAAAATTGCTAAAACTTGAGAGTAAAACAAACTCACCTTTTGGACATGAGTCTGAATGTCCTTACAATTATTTATAAAGGATTTTTGATTTTCAATTTTGTCATTTTGTATTGATATTGAAGAAATGGCAGAAAATGATTCTTCACTTGTATATCTTCTGGACTGTTTTGTTCTTTCACTCTTCGTTTTTCTCTTATAGTTAAATGGTTTCTTTTTAAATAGTTGATCTGGAGGGAAGTCAATAGAAGTGTTATCGCCTAAAGAAGAAAATTCTTCCACAATCAAATGCTTCTTTTTCTTTTGCAATGTCTTGTCGACAAAATCAATCGGACTAGAAATTTTTATTTCTTTGTATTTAGTTTCTTTAAAAATTATTTCTATAATTTCATTTATTGATGAATCATCTTTGTCCCTTAGGGGCCCATAATCAAGGATTTTTGAAGATATGATTATGTCTCCCATTATTTTACCATTATTCGTAAGTGGTACATTTGTTTGCCCCTTCTTCAAGTTGAGAACACTTCGTGCCAATTCTACAACTGATTTTTTCCTTTTGCTAATCAAAATAACTGGAGGATAACAACCTAAGCTTGAATCCAACATATTTGGGGGAGATATGTACGATACGCAACAGTAAAAGTCTGCAGTATAGAAGTAAGGTAATACAAATTTCCTCTTAACCGCAGCCTTTTCTTCAGTCAAAGGATTATAAAAGCTGAAAAAAAAGAATCAGTAAGTTTGTTAACAAAATTAGATAATTTCTTACCTCAGTGTTACTGCTTCCATGTTTCCAGTGCCTCGCCAGCTTATAGATTTGATTCGAATTTTTACTTTATAAAGATGACAGATTAAACTGTGTTTGCTTCTTTTGCTACTGTCTTCTGACATATAAACACTCTCAATTTTTAAAGATTCCTCTTGCTCAGTACAGGAATCTGAAGTCAAGTCACAAACTTTGGTGTGCAGTGAATTGGGTTTCGTTGGCTTATCAGAAATATCTGATTCAAAATTTTCCGAATATTCTAATTCCATTGTACTGGCCGTTTCACAAGGAGCAGCATTGGACAACTCC
Organism: Cantharis flavilabris; assembly: GCA_949152465.1. NCBI lineage: Eukaryota > Metazoa > Arthropoda > Insecta > Coleoptera > Cantharidae > Cantharis > Cantharis flavilabris. The sequence goes on from OX424435.1 coordinate 91,848,401, forward strand.
ACGGTTTTCTTATCTGCTTCCATATTGCATTTTATTGAGCTTGCCTGTCCTTTTAAACCTTCTGATGTAGTTTCATCTTCATTATTTTGTTTGAAATTGGACTCCATTGTATCTGGTAGTCTTTGTAAATCTTTTAATGTAGTATCAACCAGAACAGACTTTTTGGATTCTTTCTTGGTTCCACTTAGACTGTTAGATTGATCTGACACTGCTTCTCTTGGTTTATTTTGAATTCTGTGTTTGGGTTTTATTAAAAGTTTATCTTCAGAAAATGAAGAAAAAGATACATCTTCAGACGTGCGAAACTTCTCAGGTTCATTTTCAGACGTTGATTTTGTATACACCTCCTCGGTTTTTGATGTAGCCACAGAACAATTTTCCAGAAGCTCTTGTTGCAACGTTTGAGATTTTTCTGATTCTGATATCATCTCTTCTTCGTGCAAAGATTTGTTTTTAAAAAATGAAGTAAAAATGTCTTCTTTAGATGCTTTAGATGAAACACTCTCTGCCTCTATAGTAGCAAATGGTTGTATTTCAAGATCATCAAATTTTGTATCAGATTGTATTTCAGAAGATTTAACTATCTCTTCGTTATCGGTACTACCTGCTAATTGAACTTCTAACTCAACAGATTCATTTGGATTTACCGTTTTACCCCAGGTGATTTTTTTCAGTATATCTAATAATTGTATTTTCTTTTGTCCGGGAATCTTCCCGTCAAATGTTTGGGGATTATAATTTTCATGTTCATTTTTATTTTTATTTTTAGAAACAGCTGTGCAAAATTCAATATTTTTATTATCTTCTCGTATTTCTTCAATTACATTTTGGGTTTCTTCATCAACATCTTTGCGTTCTTCTCCTTTATCTTCTTCGCATTCTTCCTCATTAGTTGATTTGAATTTTTTTTCATCCAGTGTTTCACATTTTTCTTCTTTAAATTTTTCGCATTCTTCTTCTTCTTTGGCTACTTCTAATTTTTCTTGATTTATTTTCCTTTCGATAATTTCTTCAACTTCAGTGACATCTTCTTGTTCTTCACAACCATCCTCAAAAACTTCACTTTCTTCTTCTTTAATAGTTTCTAATATATTCAATTTTATTTTTCGCTTGCATTTCAGCATTCTTCGCCAGTAATCTTCAAAAGATTCTTCTTGGTTATCTTCAAGAATTTCTAACTGTGATTTTATTTCAGCTACATTATTTTTAGCTTCTGCAATCTTTTGGGTATCTGGCGTATTTGCTCCTACTTTATATTCTTTTTGTTGTACCTTTTTGTTTAGTCTTTTTGGATAATCAGCAAATTCTTCGTGTTCAATTCCTGGCAAAGAACCAATTTTACTTTTTTTTGGAACGTTTGATTGTTTTGTTGCTGGACTTTTTGTAATTTGTTTACTCTTTAAATTTGTTACAGTATTCTTTAGATTTTCTTTACTTTTGTTTGATTTTAGCATTTTTGGTTTATTATCTTTCGGTGCCTTTGATATACATACGTTTGTTTCCGGAATGTAGTCTGAATTGTTATTAAGAAATTCTAGCTGTGCTGTTACCTTAGCTATTTCTGTTTGAATTTCAGTTAGTTCTTGACTTTGTGACTGCAATTTTTGAGCCGGTGGCTTAGTCTTTGTTGGTTTTTGTTCATTTTCATTCAATTCCGGAATGTAATCTGGATTGTTTTTAAGAAATTCTAGTTTTGCTTGTACTTGAGCTATTTCATTTAGAGTATTACTTAGCTCTTGATCTTCTGACTGAAATGCAGGCTTTAGTTCAGTCAATTTTGGCTTTTCTTGTATTTGTATTTTTGCTATTTCATTTTGAATATCTATGAGTTCTTGATTTTGTAGTTGGACTTTAAATCCAATTAGGCCATTCATTTTTGCATTAGCATTCTTTGCTGAAATGTTCAATGTTGGTAGTTTTTTGGAATTTCTTTTAGAAAATTCTAGTTGCTCTTTTGTCATAGCTGCGTTGTTTTGGGATTTTGTGAATTTTTTAGTGGGCAACTGTGGCGGTGCTATTCGATGAGTTTGTAGTTTTGGTGCATTAATTTTTGGTTTTCCTATACTTGGTTTAGTTTCTGGAAGTTTTCTATTAATCACATGATTTTTAAGCAGGTGTGCTTTTACTGAATCGGTATGATTTCTTTTTCCCATAAGTTCATGACTCACGATTTGTCGTGTTACTATTTGAGTTTCACTGGTTTCTGGTTTGTCGGTACTAGGAGACTCTGCTCTATGATGTGTATGGTTTTTCCATTTCATGTTCTTCAATAAACCAAGAAGATTGATACGTTCTTGATCAATCTTTGGTAACTCCATTGTTTTACGATCTTTGATATTATGTTTATCATTGGGTGCACCTTTTTTTTCTATCATGTCATCCTTACCATTTTTCATATAACTCTTAAAGCTCATAGTTTGTTTCAATAGTTGATTTCCGATATACTTATTGTAAAATGTCTTGGCTTCTATTTATGAAAAACAAAAAGGGGTATTAAATTTATTGCTGAATTTAAGACCAATAATTTTTTATTCCATTTTTGGATTTAAGATCCAGACTTATCACTAGATAAAACTTCCCTAATCTAAATATCATACCCAAGGGGTAAATATCTCTAACAAAATTGTACACCAAACTTTAAATGGAATTCTAGGGATTTCCAAATAGGAATACCAGAGATTTCCAACAAAATTTCAATGTATACATAGTTTTCGAGATATCTCCTCAATCATACTCATAATTACTATGATAAGTTTTAAAATATTTAATCAAGCTACGTTCTAAATCCACTTCCTAGCTAACCGTCACTGTCGGAATGTTGGTAACATTTTGAAATATTTCGCTTCAAGATATCTATACCACATGCTATCTATGCATCAAATGTAAACCAAAATTAATCTTTTTGGTACTACAAATAATCCTTCAGTTTCATTTGAATTGAATTTCAGAAATTCAAAATTTTTGTATTATTACTACCTATTTTATACCTAGAGTTTTTGAATTACAACATTTAGATTTTCAAAATCAAAAAAAACTATTTGCCCAATTTGCTAGTTAAAGTTTACATAATATTTAAGTAAAATACAAAAAAATATACAAAATACACTGTGTCACTTTTAAATATCACAATAATAAAGTGAGGTTATTTCCGTTTTACAAAATCTGAAGCGCCACGTAGCGTCCTTAGCGGTAACTACAGTAGGTGGTATTCGGCATTTTCTAAGCCGCTCTAGTCTTTGAGTATGTACAAAATTGTAATGTTTTTTCTTAAATATGTACAAAATACAAAGCAACAGTTATATTTAAATTATAAAAAAAATAAATCTCAAGGAAGATGTACTCGTAGTACTTACCAATATTGTATCAAATATAATATACAGTTTCTCACAAAAATATTCACACGGTCGTATATTATGTTACAATGTAAATTGTAAATTTTTGAAAACTTTTTGTCTTATAAAAATCGCTTTAATTCGCAATTTTCATTAACCAAACGCCACCACGCGGAAAAATATTAAGTTAATCTAATACGTATGGTTGGTATAGAAAGTTTTGTTTATAAACCAAATATTTGCATTATTTTGGTGCTTTATTTTGAGATTTATCATTTAATCGCGGATTTACTATAAAATAATTCATAATCAAAGTCAAAACAACATCAAGTGTACGTCGTAATAGAGCCTCCATGTTGTTGACATTTGCAATACTTATCAGAAATTTCTTTTGCAAATTTCATTCTCTTTATTTTTACTTTTATACATTTTTCTATTTCGTTTCATTTATTTCTGAAATAGTCCGAGTGGAGTCAGATAAAAATTTAGAAAAGTTAGAAAAGCAGAAAATAACCCCTTTGGTACTTTCCTTTTTCAATTCATTTTCACATTTCCTAATGTATTTTGACTAGAAAGTTACGCTGGACCAAAAAGTTTATATGTTACGGTCAATGATGACAATTTGGCCATTAACGTTAATGGCCGGACAATAACGTCAATGTCCATGCATTTTGGGCGATGTTGACATTTAAACTTTCATAGACGTTAATGCCCAATACAGTGTAGGCAATGATGAAACAACAATTCTACAGATTTTGTATTCTATCACTCTTAGTGATAGCTTTCACACACGTTTTGTACTTTGCCGAGTTCGGAATTATCTGGAGATGTCGGGGCCTCCCAGTCGAGGTGGATTGATTTCAGGGATGTTTTTAGCGAGTAAGCGCCAGCCAAACCGCCCCGGAGAGCAGTGAAGAGCTGCGTAGGGTCAGTTTTGGCTGGCGCAACCACTTCAAATCACTGATCCACCCTAAAATGAGTTTACGTTTGTCTAAATTAAGTAAAAATTCCTGTACACTTATGATGCCTTGAGAAGGGCCGAGTTGCTGTCATTTATACTGAAAAACGCGTGCACGACAGATAATTGTCCGGGGTTGAAATGCATCGCCATCTTGCTGTACCTTATAGTATTTATTCTATATCATCATTGTCCAAACCACTTTGGCCATTAACGTCATTGACCCGCCAAAGACGTAAATATTACAATCAGATGAAAATGTTTACATCATTGTCCACCGTTCACGGGCGTTGACATATGTTACGGGAAATTATGCAAATTGGACATTAACGTTAATGGCCGGACAATGACGTCAATGCCCATTTACGCTGGCCATTAACGTCATTGACCGGTCATTGACGTCAACGCCCGTTAACGGTGGGCAATGATGTAAATATTTTCATATGGTTGTAATATTTGCGTCTTTGGCCGGTCAATGACGTTAATGGCCAAAATGGATCGGACAATGATGATATTATAGAATAATTTCTTTAAGGAACAGCAAAATGGCAATGCACTTCAACTAGAGACAGTTATTTGTCGTGTACGCATTTTTCCGTGTAAATGACAGCAACTCGGCCCTTTTCAATAGTGTTGGCACTCTTGTCTTGCTTTTTCTTGTTCTTGTCTTGTCTTGTCTTGATCATACAGATTCTAGGTAAATTAGTCTAAGGAAAAAAAGTCTACGGTAAATTAGTCTAGGTAAAAAGGTCTAGGACAAGACTTGAAGCAATTCTTGTCTTGCTGAAGCAAGACAAGACAAGACTTTTATAAGTCTTGTAAGACTTCTTGTCTCGGCCAACACTACTTTTCAAGGCCTCATAAGTGTACAGAGATTTTTATTTAATTTAGACAAAACATCATTTTAGGGTGGATCCATGATTTGTCGTGTTTGCGTCAACCAAAGCGGCCCAGAGGAAAAATTAATTAAATTTAATTAAGTCATTTTACGGTGAATCAGTGATTTGCTGTAGTTGTGCCATCCAAAACTGAAAGAGTGATAGAATATAGAATCTGTAGAATAGTAATTTCATCATTGCTCACCTTGCATTGGACATTAACGTCATTGCCCGGGCAATGATGTAAAAACCACATATACAATTTTAAATGTCAACATTGCCAAAATGCATGGTCAATGACGTTAATGCCGAACTAAGCTGGGCATTGACGTTATTGTCCGGCCATTGACGTTAATGGCCGAATTATCAACATTGACCGTAACATATACATACTCTTTGGCTGGACTGATGATATTTAGCATTTTATGAAACTTTAAAGTGGATACCTACTACTAAATTTTTGAGATGTAGTTTAAAACAGACTTGACAACGACTTTCAATTGCATCGAACCCAATCGCGGTTTCTCTGCTCTCTATTTTAGTATTTCAGAAAAAATACAAATCCTAAATATTTTTGCCCGGCAAACTTTAAATTTCAACTTAAAAAATAATTTCAAAATTCAAATATTGAGAATGCCAAAAGTCCAAAAATTCTTTATTCAATTTCTTCTTCTTTTGAAATTCAAAACTAAAATTTAAATTAAATTCAATCAATTTTCAATAAAATTGGAACGGCAAATATAAACAAATAAATTGGCCATACCCCAAAGATATCAAATTTTGAAAAATGAAAATTTTATTTCCAAGATATCTTTAATTTTAATTCCCAAATAACAAAAATTTCAATTAGATATCGAAATTAATATTATCAATCTTCCAAATTTAGACTTTATCTTCCCAATCTTCAATTCGTTTTCAATTAACTTACTAATAATTCTAAATTGTATATAAAATAAATTTATTTTTTAATATACATCTCAAACCAATACAACAAAATAAATTCAAGATACAACTTTTCGCCATTCGCTTCTGACGGTTATTTAGAGCGAAAAGCCTGGTTTCCCCACCTAGCTGTTACAATCTTCATTAGTTTTTTATTTTGAAAGAATAAAATAAACAACATAAAAGAATTTAAAACAGAAGAACAAATAGAATCACAGTTTAAACCTGAATGTGAAAGCACAAGAAGATGTACAGGTACTCTTTCAATTAATATTGACAAAAATAAAGAGAGAAGGAAAAAATAGAAAAAATAAAGAAGAAAATAGAAAACTTGCAGAATGTATGCCTAAAATAATAACAATAATAATCAAAACCTGCAAAGAAATAAATAAAATCAAAGAACAACTAACAATCAAAATAGATAAAAATTATTAAGAAATAATAAAAAAAAGAAACAAAATTAAAAAAATTAGACACCAACAATTTGAAAATAGTTGAAGATTTAGATCAAATAGCAAAGGTTTGAAAATTTAAGTTAACGATTTTTTAAATAAAAAAATTTTGTTTTATTTATATTTAAATAATTTAAATTAAATATAAAAAATTTCACCTGGATTTAACTTTAACAAGTGTTTATCCTGTCACACAATTCCTGTATTTGGCGGCGTGAAATTCAATTTTGGAGCTGTTGCCAAGCTATAATTGCAGATATGAAAAATGATCAAAAATCAAATTGTCAATAGTTACAAAGAATACAATTACAATTACCTACTAATTATTACCGGACAAGTCAGGGAAATTCAATTTTCCTGCGCGTAGATAAGCAGGGAAATGTTGTTCGATTACGATTCCCGGGAGATTTGGATCCTCAATATAAAAATATTATATTTCTAGAAGCATGGATTTTTGGATTTCCAACACGGTTAGATGGTTTTGATTGTAAACCATTGGTTGAACAATTTCAAAATTCTCCATTGGATTTTTGGGAATTATTATGTAGGTTTTCATTTTTGTAAATTTTAAATGTTGTAAAATTTTGTAAATAGTTTGAATTTTTTGTTTTTCCCGCTGACTAGTTAAGGTGGCAATAGAGAGGTGGAGAAACCAGGCTTTTTGCTGAACATGGACGCCATACGCGGTTGAGACGTACTTTCTTCTCCTGAAGTTAACTGATATTTTAATTTTGAGAGAATAAATTAGTGATTATTGGATTTGGATTTATCCCAGATTTTGATTTTGGATGCTTTGAATAAAGCGTCGTTCTCAGCCAATTAACGCTACGCAATTTAGACGTCAATGATGTATTTGACGTAAATAATTATAGTTAAAATTTAATATTTTTCTATTATTTTTCATTAATTTATATTAGCCTTAATTGGCCAGAACGATGTCTTAGTTTGGAATATTTTGGAAAGTGGATTTAATTAGATAATTTGTGGTTGAAACTGTAGAAATTTTTATTGGAAAATTATAATTATTATAAAAATTTATAAATTAAATTCAAATTAAATTCGTTCAAGTTGTCTTTCGCTTTTTATTTAGAAGGGAAAAATGAGAATTATATTTTGAGATTTGCTTTCCCAACGGCCATTTTTTATGTTTAGAGTTTAGTCGTGGAATTGAAAATTATTCAAACCTCAGCATTTTTATGTTTCTGCGGATTATGGTAATTTGGAGTTTTGGATTCGAGGAATATACATCGCAATAATATTTAAAAGCAGCCTAATATGCGATAAAGCGTCAGCAAAGGTTTGGCACTTTTTGACCCCAAAAAAGAAAATTGCAAAAATTATTTTTTTACATTTCCCGATGTATTTCGACTGAAAAATTTCGCTGGACCACGCAGAATTGCCGCAAGTATGATATTTACCATTTTATGAAGTTTTAAAGTGAATGCTAACCGTATATCAAGATAAAAATTTGAGAAAAATTCAAGCTGGTACATTATATTTTCTTTTTGCGTAAAAAGATTGCATTTTAAAGCACCTTTAATTAAAACTGGCACAAAGGTATGGGGCCATGTATAATTTTAAAGTTGGGGTGGCTGAGGGTAAAGGGGTGAGTTCTATTATTTTATTTTACAAGAAATTATAAACTAAAATTAACAACTGAATGGTCAACGATGCAGAGTGCTTTGATTACCTACATAGACTAGATGATTTCTTCCAAAGCTCCGGGCTAAACGACTAGAGCAAAAAAACCAACTGAATTTTGATGGTTGAATCTTGGTAAGCGGCTTACCTGTGATGTAGTCCATAAATATACTTTCTTTCGCGTTTCGGCACTCCTAGGTACTTCCAAGAGAATTTTTTTTACATTTTGAATTGTAATTTTGGTGCCAAGGTTATGTAAATAAATTTAATTTTTGAAGCATAGAGGCCACTTAAAGAGAAATTTCAAATTTTATTATTTTTAATAAGATGTTAAGTTTACAAAGTAAGTGAACAATAAAATTATGTAAGCACCTTGATTTTTTATTATCGATTCTGTTTAAAAATTATTTTGATTGTCTATTCTAAAAGTTTGTGGCCAAGGACCAGAGTTGCGTTTAGTAATAAGGAATGATTATATTTTATATTTACAGAAATACCAACGCATCATTGATCCAAAACCAAGGCAGACTTAAATTTAATGCAATTAATGGCAATTAAAGTAAGTTCACCCAAAAGTTAATAAGACCGCATTAAATTATTATTCAATTTGACCTTATCGTTATTTTTTTCAAGTACAAGTGACATCACTGTGGGTACTTGAAAAAAAATTAATTACGTATAATTAGCAACTTTTAAGTATTCCCATCACCAATTATTCCCTTAGTATTAAAGCTACCTATCACGATTACAGTTACCTAATTAACACATTCTCGGTTCATACTTCTTACTAAAATAAAAATAAAAATAAAAATAAAAAAATAAAATTGAAATAATGGCTAATAGGAAGAGAGTTATATTTGGCAGTTACATTGAAGGAGGTAAATAATAAAAAAATAAAATAAAAAGTATGACACTAACACAACATTAAAAATGAGCAAAAATTATTATAACTTCTATCTTTTATCAAAATGGCACCTAACTATAACTTTCCTCAAAAAATCGTATTTCGTTACTTGCTTATTGCACGTCGACATTTAGTTTGTTTTATTATTCGTAAATGCGTTAAATATTTTAATTTATGATTTAGCTGGTGTGACTGTAAGCTGTATTCGTATAAGGTCCACTGTAAATGGAACTGCTCGTGTGGGATGTCGTTTTCTTATTTCTTCTACTTGCCAGGAGACTAAGAATGGCGGCAATCACTGCTAACATTAAAATTACTCCAGCGATGCATATGCCTATTTGAAAATTCTTTTGGGAGATGCAAATGCTATCTTCTTGTGCCTAAAACAAATCGCAACATTAAAAAAAAAACAAAAAAACAAAAAACAAAAAAAAAGTATAAAATAATTTCCGTTCTATTGTTTCTTTTTCACTTTTTTTGGAAATTAATATATTGCGCATTATTTTTAATCGCATATTCTTAAAAGTGAATGTTTCATTCGGTCGCAGATAAAATCACCATATATAAATAAAAAAAAAAATTTATGGGCTTTCACTTTTATTCGCACCAGGTTCATTATTTTGTTCCATTGTAGGTACAAAAGGTTTGTGTTTTTTAATATTTTCATATCTGTTGTGTATGCTACCTATTGTGAGGTATTCGTTCGTTTGTGACAAAGAAATTTTGATTTAAGTAGATGCAGTTGGTTTTTTGATCATAATTCGTTAATCTGCAATCATAAAATCGCTTCCTTTAATTTACATAAGCGAAGACGAGTTTCACTCAAATTATTTATTCAAAAATTATAACAGTACCACTACAATTAAAATTTATTCCTGAAACCGGATTTAAAAACTTGTATCCTCTGGTATTGGATAATCAAATTGTTTTTGCCTTTTGGTATTGGCTAAATATAATATATAAAAAAAAAATTACAATTTTTGCATTTCTGTCAGTAAAAGTCGCAGCATTTGATGGTAATTGGAAACACATAAAGTGAATGTAAAACTAACGTACGTAAATATTGAAAAAGCCAAAATTTTATATCCTCATCAAACCATTACATTTGAAGTTTAATCAATTTAAACCGTTTTCAAAAAAAATTAAACGTAAAAGGTTGTTTAATAAAAAAAAAGAGCCGTTACAATCTAATAAAAATGTTCGGCTTCTAATTAAGATGCCAAAATACTTTAATAGATTGTGGTTCCAGATGGACGTCAATCGTAACATTTTTTAATATACTTGATTTCATTTTTCATGATTCATGGAGAGAGAACGGATACATTATTACACAATAATCTAACACGTTTTACGACGCATCCTCTGTTCAAAATACAGTGGAACAAAACAATGGCTTTAATTCGCATCAGTAAACACATCTCGTAAGCTTACTTTTTATTTTAATTTTGTACAAAATTTCATCGCGAGTTCAATGCCAGGAATGGGTTTTTTGCGTTGAAAATTAGTCATAGCGTAAAAATAAATTTTGTTGCACTTCTTTAGTTGCCCAAAAACGCAACCGATGTGAAAGCTTTCGGCTATCAGCATCAGCATGGAACAGACAGTTCCATCAAAAGTTTGATCAAATGAAGTAATTTGTTAGATGTTTCGCGTGTATACCTAAATTATGTAAATTTAATTATACTAATCAATACCTTTTCGCTGCGGACAGAATCTTCATCGACACCAGCTTTGGCAGGGTCGTTAGCCTCGTTGACGAAAAGACCACTGGATATTTTTATTGTTGCTGGAGTCCCTTCACTCGTATCGGTATTTGCTTGCCTACGCAGACGATTGGCCCCACATTTTGGTGGCTGTTAACAATAAAAAAAGGTTAAAAAGAAATAATCCGTTATCTTAACAGAATTATAAAGCGATTAACGTGTGTTCACTCTCAGATTAGCTTTGCCTCGACTAGAAGTATGCAGGTTCATATATTGAAATACCGAAATTTTGCCCAAGATTTTTGACTTCCGCCTAAAAAAAATTTAAATTTTATTCTGAAATAGACTCATTAACGAGTGGGTTTTCGACCCGCTAAAAATATCCAAAAGCTCGAAGAAGTCGAGTTGACCCTGGTACACTGTGAGTGCACCTACACCTTTGGTCCACCTTCGAGAATAATGAACTTTGCAATTTATCCTCAAGCGATGGTAACCTCATCTAACCGATAACGGTTTCATTAAATGACAAGAAAATGTACTGCATCTGATTTTACAATTTACAATAGTCAATTTAACAGACGTTTTTTGTTATAATTATGCTTTATATTGCATCAGATATGTTAAAAACGTGACGATGGTACAAAAACCTCGACGTTTTTTGATTGATTTTTTTTTAGACTGTTATGCTCTGTTCAACGTATGGTTTTTGAAATCAAAGAAAGCCATTTGATTTTATCTCATTGAGTTTCCAAGATAGAAATGTAAGAAGAAGAAACTTACATACTTCCGCACTTTTGTTGCATAATTGGAAAGAAGATTAGGTGTGAGTATGTGGAATTTATGGTTGATCAACCTTTGGATTATTTTTCATAAATTTCAAGGAAGACATTATTCTGAAAAAAACTGTTTGGGAACCACTGTGAGGTCAAAATAGATAAATTAATTAAATTGAATTGAAAGGCACACATTCACTTTTTAATGTGAAAGATGTAATTTTTTTTCGTATGCAGAGGAATTAGGTTTTGCAAACAAAAGGAAATGAAAGTATAAATAAATAAATGTATTATGCATTAGTATTAGGATGAGATTCTATTTAATTTTCGGTAATCTTCTAATTTTGAACAAAATCACCAAGGACGAAAATAGACAACCTTCTGGAAATTATACATTAGCATTGATTATAATTATATTCCATGATATATAATAATATAATATAATAAACAATTGCCTGCGGAAGCAGTATATATTTGGTACTATACCCCCAAACCCCCAAGGTATTTTTTTAAATTCTTTTAACCACTGAAAGACTTTTTTTATTAATTATGTGTTAAAATTATTACTACAGCAATTAAAATTACGAAGCGTAAAATAATTTAACGCACTTTAACCACATATTGATGTAATTTTGAAATCAAATTAAGAAAAAACAATTACCAGCCAAAAACTTTCTAATTCGCTAAGTGATCAAGTTCAATTTATTAACACTCGGTGAACTTTTCTATGCAATAAGCAAAAAAAAATTAAATATTACTCACCGTAAATGTGCCACAACCATTTTCGCTTTTCAAGCACAATTTAACATTACATTGATAATAAACGGATGCTGTGTACGGAAATTTATGAGCTTGAAAATGTACGGACGCTTTTGTTTTTTCCTTCGAGTATTCAAACATCCCCATTATTTCTTTATCGACGGGACAACCCTCGTTGTTTATCAATTTTTGTTCTCCCCATCCCAAACCATCTTTGACCAAACAGTCGGTGATTCGTACGCCGTAAATATCTTGGGAATCGATGGAAATTACCAACGTCAACGGATCTCCAATTTTAACGCTCTCTGCTACTTCCCTTTGGGTTGGATCGCCGGAAAAGATTTTCATCGTGCATCCTGGCATCGGAGTCACATCTGTTGATACATCTGATGACAGTGGACTATAAATTAAGAGAAATAATGGTCAAGTACAAATAAAGAATATGAAAATATAAAAATATGCAAAACAATAAGATTCATTTAACTGTGACTCCATTTTCAAGGAAGGAATGGCGGAAGAAAATGTTTATCTTGCCTAACATAGCAGCACTAAATACTATAGTATGTACATGGTAGTTTAGCTTTTTTTGTGCTAGCTAAACTATTAATGTCTTTCGTTTTTTTTAATTCCAAGAAGAAACTCTTTAGGAAAACTAAGCTATAAACATTTATATATGGAATGGAAGACTGAACAATTACAACTGAGGCAGGCAGTTAGACTGACAGAAGTTAGTGTTAAATCGCATGAACAAAGATATAACATTGAAAAAAGCGAATACTAGAGTACTTTGGCTATATGACGTCATGAAAAGAACGGAATGTTGTATTCCCTTATCCAAAGAAATGATTTTGATTGCAGACTGAGACGAAAAAAAAATCGTCGGACTTAAATTTACTCTAAGGTATTGATTTTTTATAATTACCACATTTTTCTTCCTTAAATTTCGAAATAATTGAATTTGAAATACGATTTTTTACATAAAAGTGGGTATTTTTGTTTTAGGGGGCGGGGCTGCCCGTAGATGACTTCTAACCGTGCTACTGTTAACTAAATTAATTTAATATAAGATTTTGTTAATTCAAACCGAATTTAACTTAACAAAATAATAAGGATTACATTCAGGGGCGGAACTACCGGGGTGCGGGGGCCTTTTCACTCTTTTAAAAAAAATTTAAAACCATTAAAAATATTATGAGATAATCTAGTATTTCGATAAATCAGAAAATAACAAGACAAAATATTCTGAGTTTTAAAATTAAATTAAAATCAGTAATTTTAATTAAAATTAAATTAATTAAATCAAAATTTAAAAAAAATTAAATTAAATTGTTTTCCTAGACTGAAAATTTAATTTCCTTGACTTGGCATTAAAAATAATAAATTCCCTGACAAAATCAGAGAAATCTCAATGACTTTTTCAGATTTTCCAAGGAAGTGGGAACCCTGTAATTTTTATATCGGCAATAACCAGTGGCGTATTTACGGATTACGGGAGGTCCGGGCCACCTCTAACTAATCAATCTATTAAATAACATACAATAATTTGTTATTTAAATATTTAAAAGTCTTGAGCGATTTTTAAATCCTGATTTATTTAATAAATTAATTTAGGTCAAAAAATTAATTATTACCTAATAATTATTTTTTTATAAATAAAAAAAGAACGAAAACTATTTTCTTTAAAAATTATTTTTGTATTTCATATTTCAAATATCCATTAGAGCCCGTGATCTTGAAATTTAAAAAAAAATATCCTGCTGTTAGTACAAAGCTAAGGGGAAATCGCCGGAAAAATTGTGTGTACTAGTGAAGGGAAATTTGAAGATATTCTGGAAAATTCCAAGACATCTCAAGAAACAGATTCTTAGAAAATTTGTAGAAATATAGAAAATCTCAAGAAATTCATAGAAATTTTAGTAAATGGGAAATCGAGAAATGCAGAAAACTCTAGAAAGTCTTGGGAAATTCTAGGAAATGGAAAATTCTAAGGTATCTTAAGATATATAGAAAAATCCAGAAAAATTTAAAGCTAATGAAATCTCAGAAAAAAATATTCTAGATTTTCTCAAATTTCTCCTGATTTTCTTTCAGATTTCTGCATATGACAATTTCTCCATCTTGTTTCCACTTAGTAGAATACGAGCGGGAAATTTGAAGAAATCCAAAAAAATCTTAAGAAATCCCCAAAAAATTTTAGGAAATCCAAGAAAATCTGATTAATTTTACAATCTTAGGAAATAAAAAATTCTGGACCATCGTAGAAAAATATCCAAAATCTAAAAATTCATAATCTTAGGAAATCTTGTGCAGTGGGGAATCACAGAAAATTCTAGGATCGTTTAGGAAATCTAGACAATCTTAATCAAGGAAATCTCAGAAAATTGAAAAATATCAAACTACTCATCTATATATTTTTGATAAGAATTAAGGAATAATTTTCAAATTTTAATAAAATTAAATAGGGGGGGGGGGTGTCTCTATATCCGCCCTTGTTTGGAAGGAATTCTTTGGAAATCACTGGAATTGCATGGAAATCGTCGGAATTCCAAAATTATGGTTATATAAGGTATTTATTATTTTCTTTTATTTTTGTGTCTTATAAAAGCAGGGCCCCCGTTAACAACTTCGCACACGGGTTCCTCGCCTGCTTGTTACGCCGCTGATTACATCCGTAATTTTTTAGTAGAGATTGACATTTTCAAAAGCAAAAAACTCGTATAACATAAAAACACGTAATGGGCGGCGCTACCCTTGTTTAAACAGCCAATCGAGCACTCGCATTTAGTTTTTGGCCTTTTTAAGCTTATTTTTGAATAAATCCTTGCATTTTATAGTTTATATTTGAAATTTACGCCGTCAGCTACCATAATTTCATCAGAAAATTTTACTACTCTTATTCAAATCTTCTGTTTTCGGATAGCGACCTTTGCTCTATAACACTACAGTTCAAAGCCATGAATATCTAACGTAAAATTTTTTTAATTAGTGCTGTTTATTCGAATTATATTGTAAGGTCAGATTTAAAAGTGAACAATAAAATAATTAAAGAACACAATTTTCAATTTTATTGTATTGCCAGTCATCACCAGGAACGGAACATTTATTAATGAATATCGTTTACCTTCACATTGTTTTCCGCGTCAATTACTATTTGCCGTTTTTTTCGTAATATATCCAATTTTTATTATTAATTATAGTAGGATAACACTTTTCCAGCCTTTATTCAATGAAACTATTTTCATTAAGTAACTTCAGTTACAAAATTAATTACCGTAGAAGGAGACAGGGCGATTTGTATTCTTTGTGATGGTAAACTAATTAGTCTTTGTATGTAAATCCCGAACAATAATTATTTATTTGTTTACTTTGAGTCTTCTAATGCACAAAAGAAAGAATACGGCGGAATCTTCTATGAATTCCATTATATGTAGTAAAATATGAATTAATCTTTTCTTGTTAGTTGTGGCAAACTAAAATCCGTTGCACGTCATCAAATATTTTTGCTGCTAGTACTATTTCTATTTATATATTTTTAAATATTATTTAAAATTAATTAGATTTCATTAACATTACTTTTACTGCCGGCGATAAACGGCAGTAAAGTAGAACTTTATGATGAATCATAAAGTATGATTTTAATGTTCAAGTTTGAAGAAATAATAAAAAAAAAATTTAATTAGTACTTACTCGGCCCTTGGGTCATCATTTTCTTCTACGATGCTATTTTGTCTTGTGCTATATTTGCAACGCACGTGAAAACCTTTTCCTTGATTTGTTACCAATTTCAGATGAGGCTGAACTACAATCGTATTAAAGAATTCGATACCACCATCATCCTAGAAAAAAAAACCCAAGATTAATTATTATTCTTGCACTTATACAAAGATAAAAAATAATTCTTTAGAAATTATTAGCATATTTGTTTTGCATTCGCATAAATTAATAAGCACTTAACACAAAAGTTTCACTTGGTTACATCAACTTGATGCTTTTCATCGTGCAAATTGATTTCTCCTCTTTTCAGTTTTAAAACCAAAATCATGTTAAATGACCGAATAATATAATGTTATTTCCTCATTTGTTTCAGTTAACATTATTTAATGGTAATTAAACGGTAAAGTGGGGTAATTTTGAACATCAAACACATCCTCCAACAAAAAATGTTTTTTTACGTTAGGGTACATTAGGACAAATTCGGTAATGGAAATTTGGATTCATCTAAAGTAAAAACTGTTCAAGAGACAGCTAGAAAAAAGATAGAGAAATAGTAAGCAACGATTGATAACACCAGAACAAATAATAGTCATAATGAATTTTAGCTTAGATCTGCAAAGCGAATGGGATGACGTTAATGGCCTTTGGATGATAAAGAGATTACCGTTTAAAACTAAATTGTGGATCATTGAAACTGACATCAGTAAAATCTCAAATTATGATTTACAAAGTACAAATCTTCCCCATATGGTGGGGCACAAGTGTACAATTTGCTATTGTAAAAAAGTGTACCAATCTACCCCACCAAAAGGTATACTGCTTTGGAATATGGAATGATAATGAAATCCATTAGAATTTTATTTATATGAAGAAATTAAAGTAACTGTACATTTATTACCTATCTACCTCGAAGAAAAATTAAAGCTTGTAATTGAAATAAGTACACCGAATGTTATTCTCTGTATAAATGTAATAGCAATTAATTATATAACCATTAGCTAAGCATATACGTAAAACAGGTACCTACACTTGATTATAAAGCTTGAACATTTTCTAATTACCTTTTATATGATTGGAAATGTCAATCGATCATTTCGAATTAATTGCAACCGCAGTGTCGCCGTTTATCCGAGGGCTGATCAAAAATATGCAATGTTCAAACCAGGAACCCTTGCGTGGTCATGTGGAAAAACGGAATTACCAATATTCCAGTCAATACAGATATTTTTAACTTTTTGCAATTTGACCTTTCTGAATACCACGGCATGAAACGACCTTCAAGAATCGTTCGACTTCATAAGTACGAAAGTAAAATTTTATGTATCAGGTAGGATGCAGACTTAACATATTCACATAAAACTAAAGCGAATCCATGTAGGCGATACACTCTAAACAAGTTTCCATATATTCGCAAGAAATAAATTGACAAAACTCGAAACGGTACAATTGGATTATTGCCACTTTTTCGCAAGACAGCCGGCATGTAGGATTAATCGTGGGCTGTGATGAACATTTATCATTACAAAATCTTCCGATGCTCAAATTTACATTAAAATAACCCAAATATTTTGCAGAAAGTTGCAAAATTAAAATGTGATACCTACTCAACATCAGTGTCGTCAATTTAAATCTAGGCGCCGCGCCGGGGGACCACCTAGTTTAAAATTTGGGACAAATAAAAAAAATTCGAAACCCATAATATGCTATTGAAGAACTTAATTTCTGAATATTCGGTTTCTATTACATATTTACACATAATTACATAGAGCAATCCCAGCACTTCTCAATTACACCTAGAAAGACTATTACGGCAATTATAGAAAATTGCAAAAATTAAATCATGGATAAAGGCTTCTAACAAGGTACAATAGATAAAAATGCCTTAAGTGGTACTACCATACAATTTATATATAATTGATGTACGCCATTTAGAACGTTTTGGCAAGAGTTTTAAAATTATAGTTCAGATGATCAATTTTAAAATGATACAATCATCTGGAAAAAATCTAGCTTTACAATAAATAACCGGAAATAGAAAATTTATCACGAGTTGCTTCTGGCCACATCGGAATACATTAATTTTGTAAAACTGTCGATATCTTCTGGGCAAAGAACAATACTGTTCTTCATCTATAAATTAATTAAAATCCGGTTTCTGAATTAATTCTAATTATTTTTAATTACTATGATCTAACGTTTTCGTTAATCCGGATTTAAAGTGACGTAGCACCTAAATGGTCTTAACCGAAACTCCCACACCATTCTATAGCTCAAAGCCAACAACTTTTAAATTCTATGTACTGGCAGTCGACACACCTTTGCAAATAAAATACGTCACAATTGTGGACAAAACAATGAACAAATTAATATTAACTTGTAATGCCGCGACAAAAATTTACAAAGAATTTCAGCAATACGTGGTTTGACCTTTGGGTGGTACCCCAGAGGTATTTTGACTATAAATCAAGATCAGACACTATTATTATTATTGAATTAGTTTCTAATGGTCCCGGTATTAATTAGGTAATCTAATTTTCCTACCTCATCTAACTGACCTTTTCGAAGTGTTCATATTGTCTTATAACATAATGCGATAATTGAATATTTAAAAAAATTTTACTTTCACTTTTAATAATAATTGCTAAAATTTCTAAGTCGTGATCTGAAATACAAGTTGGAAACATAAGTATCAATAAATAATTAATAATAATTAATGGGATTAAGCGTAAAGCTATTAAGCAATGCAAATTTCAACCTAAAACGCTGTGAATGAAGCTTAAATGTCTAATCATATCGGCATAGGTATCATAAAAATTTCTCTTCCAGTTTAATTCCCTATCATCTTATGCAATAATATGGACGAAGACTACAGTTTCAAATTAATAAGTTCACATCCCACTCCAAATTGTTTAATTATAAAATATTTATCGTCGCTTCTTACATGCTACAAGCAAAATATTTATTATAACGAGAGAACCTATTTCAGATTCAAGACCGAAGGTATTAAAATACAGACCGGTTTTACAACTCCTCCAATCCGATTTTTTTTATTTGAAAAAGGCAATGGAAGATGGCGTCCTTATGATGTTCTGAAAATAGCAGACGTTCCATGTTTTCATGTTTTGGAAGCTTCAATAAATTCTTAAGTAATATCTCGATTGGCTGGATGGAAGACTTAATTAAGCCAGACTCAAATGCTAAGTATATAGGATGCATTATAATTCGTGGAAGAGACCACCAACAACTTCATCTGCAAGTGATCAGTTGCCAATAACCCATTAGGAACATACGGCGTAAGGATAAAATAATTTTGAAAATAAAAGCAACAGTTTAAACTTAACACTTCAAAATTATAGGTTTAATAGATCGCCCAAAGCGTCGTTTTAATAGATTGAATTTTTTCTCTCCGGTGTTATTTGCCAATCTTTTTCCTACCATTAGCATCTAACTACCTATCAACTAAACTAATCATTTCCTCCATGTAAATATAAAGTTCAAAAATCTAAGTGCGTATCTTCAGCATGATCTATAATTATCAGTTTCATCCAAAAAAATGTCCCTAGGGCTTCCTTAATATCTCTAATTTATTCTAACAAAAATATCTACTTAATATTTTTAATGAGAGATAATCATAATATTATTTGGTCTGTAGAACCACAATGATACAGAAAAATTCAAGAATGGTGAAGATGTTTACCGTGCATTCCGTGACCATTCGGTTATATTATACATAGTATAAAATGACAATAGAAATAAACCTGTATTGAATTCCAAATGCTGCTTTCAAAGCGGATTGTTCTCATCTTTTCAAGAGATCATCATATATTACCTATTTGGAGCCTAGGAATTTTTGCACCAATGGCAAACCAATCTGCTACTGGTGTAGGTCAAGGTCGTTACAAACTTAAATAGTAATTTGTTTTTTAAACTTTTATGATGTGGGTAATTAGCATAATAAGTAGATTTCCTAATGCTGATCTTGAAGAACAAAAGAAAAAATTTACAAAGAACAAAAAGACGAATAGAAAAGCACCTGGCCCAAAATACGAACAGTCAAAATTAATGTGGTGCAATGGAGTTAAGTTTTTTTTAGGAGAAAAACCAATGCCAAATTTAGAGAAACTTTTAAGTTTTCTACCCGCACTTGACATTTACAATACAAGTTTTATCAAAGACCAATCTGTATGTTATAATCGTAGAAAACATGGATAAACTTTTGCAATTAAATCAAGACCAGAACACACCTTTGGGTATTTTTTCCTCAAGTCTCGTCAGCTTATCGGTTTACTTTTTTTTGAAAGTATAATCTTCAGTATTTATAGAAATTAACCTTTCAGTTTGAAGCAATAAAACAAAAAAACAAAAAAACAATAGGTACTCATGAGATGACTCATGCCTATGGTATAAGAAATTCCAAAAGCAGTTATTTTTATAAATGATCCATATAAACGATGAGATGGTATAAAAAAAAAAGGTTGATGGATTATCGTAAGGAATTTGGCATGCTCCATCGAGAGGCTCGCGCTTGCGAGGGAAAATATCAGATTCCTCCATATTTTTTTTGAATACAAAGATTAAGTATAATTAAGCTTAAGAGTTGAGCAATTTTACACACAAAAAAATGGAATTCATTTCAAGGTGAAAAGATGCATTCTTCGCCATAAAATTCTAATTAAAAAACCAACGACTGGAATTACGAAACCTTGATCATGTATAGATATTTATGCTATAAACAACCTGAGCAAACGTTGCAAAACGTTGTAAAGAACAAGACTAAAGAAAATTATAAGATTGATAACCAAAACATGAGGTTGTATTATTATGAAGACCAAATTAAGTAAAGCACCGTTAAAAGTACGTACTTGGCGTCCTACATGCTGAAACGTAATCGATTACGAAACGTAATTTTAATAATAAAAATACTACATTATAGCATCATTATCATAGTATAAATCCTTGAGATCTCTCAAAGCACTACTAAACAGTTAGAAAATGACAAATTCTATGGTGTATATTTTTTATAATAAATTTAATGTCTTCTTACGTAATAATTTATTCAGTAAAAATTATTTAATTTTATATAAATTTTAATATTTTTTTTTAATGGTCAATTTCCGGTCCCAAATAATCAAATCAATAAAATTATTACACACAATTAACTAAATTTAAATGCTAAGTAATATCTGTTGCACTTTGCTGGACCCACGACTGCCCTTGGCGACATCTGGTTATATAATTTTTTTTAAATACTGATTTCAAAATCCAAAGAAATTAATATTTTACAAATCTGACCAAATTTATTAAAAGTTTTTAACTGCTAGAAATTTATGAGAGGATCATAGCAATATATAAACGAGCAATCTTGATTTGAACAATTAAATATGTGAATAATCTCGTTTTTCAGTTAAAATTTGTGGCGAGGAGAGGGAAAATTAATAAAAAATTAAAAACTTTCCATGCCCCCAGACCCCCCGGATTGACAACTACGTTTTTAATTTAAAAAGCACTGGGGACATACAGTGGCTAACGAAAATATTCGAACCCTCCTATGTTAACAATGTAAATTGCACATTTTTGCTTTTACAGCAAATCTTTTTAGACATTCTTTGTTAAAAATTTCATTGTCTTTAATTTTGTATCTATACATTTTTTTAAATAAATAAATATAAACTTATTTTTCATAAAAATAAGTGTGAAAATATGATTTTGTAATCATCAAATCAACCCGATTTTCATTTTACATAAATATAAAGTAAACCTTGCTTTATTGTTCATATAAGTGCAAGACCTCGATTAAAGTTTACATATAAAGTCAATAGTTTAGCCGTTCAAGGCTCTTCAACAACCTTAAGGTAATAAATATAATACATTGTCTCAATATGTAAAACATATTATTATACCAAGTCTAACAGTTCCCCATCTTAGAATGTCTGGTTGTTATAAAGCATTCGATTAATTGACCTTGAAGATTTTCAAAAAACATTCTGTTATCCGCTACCGTTAAGATCCCAATAAACTTTTAATATATATTAGCATTATAGACTAATAATAGGTACAAGCTACATAATTATATATAAATATGTAGGTACAACCCAAAAATTTTAATTGAGTATTTCCTTGTCAATAACTTCATATAATAATTATTATATTTTGTATTACTAGGTGACGGCTGACGGTCGCCCTGACCTTCTGATAAGCGATTCAGATGGTTTTTCAACGTCAGAGTAAAAAATACTAGATCGTATTTGGTCACGTGAAACTCGGTGTCGAGCTCCGTTATTCCCCGAATTTCAAAATAATAAAATTATTTATTGGTACAATTTGACAAATTTAATTGCTGTCGTTTTATGTGAGTGTTTGTAATGTTAATATACAAACTCGGTGATAATAAAACAAATATAGACATGTAATGGTGGGCCGATATCTAAATTTGAATAGAAAAAAGGCAATAAACCAATATATATTTTTAATGAGTGCTAAAAACCTGCAACGGTTAATCTCAATATTATTTTCAACCTAAATGTAGAAATTAGAAATTAATTTCTTTCAAATCAAATAACAGATTATTTTCCCAAGTCACAGTAACAGCCAAGGTCATCTTCAGAATCACAATTAAAAATAGATTTTTTGAATTTACATTTTTGCTTACAAATGCAGATCTAATGAAATGAATCTCGTAGTTAAGGCGTGAATAACATCGAAACATGTCATCCGTTAATTTATGATGTAGCTCCTATCTTTCGTTCATATCTGATTCGGAAGACGTTCTTGGCTGTTGTTAGCCCATAATTGGAAAGATTATCTACTATTTTAAAAATAGACTACAATGACCTTTATGTAGCTAATTAATTTTATTTATAAATAATGTAACGGTCTCTGAAGTTTGGACTTACCAATTCTGTACTCATGGTGTTACATCCTCTTAATGGCAAGACATATTGAACAGGAGAAGACTTATGGACCCATTCGCTCATACACGTACTATTTTTTGATAATCCGCGAGGATAAACCATTCCCGTGAACTTCCCTGAACTTGTATTAATTCTAACTACGATTTCGTCGCTGTTACAATCCACCAGCACGTCCGATACTACTTCCTGTATACCTGTAGGAAATAAAAACTTTAAATAGGCATATGCAAAACCTTTGAGTCATAGCATTATCCATAAAATTAGCAACTGTATTTGTTGTAACTTATCCATTTTTGTATAGCATTTATGATTTAATATAGCAAGTACGATACTATTATGCAAGTCCTACTATACCCACTAAGGTATTACATATAGGGAATACTAAATTCTCAATCCAAAATAATAGTGTCAATGATATTAAGAAACCTGACAATAATTGTGCAATAATTAAATACGCATTTATTGCAATAATTAAAATTATTGCATTATTGGTTCTGATTCAAGTTGATCCGGTTGGAGCTGGTTGGAGCCTCCGACTTATTTAGAAAATTTTGAACTGATATAAAAAGTTTAAAAACAAAGAATGTATTATATTCTTTAATTACTCTCACCTAAAAGTTGTATTTGAAGTGTTAAATAGGAATAAATTGTTGTTTTAAAACAAAGATGTTAAGGTCAATGACAACAATATACCAGGAAGATTTGTAAAAGTAAATTGTTCTAACGAGTCGAGCTACGTGATATAATCACGCAAGAAAGCTTGGCAAACACTGAAAATTTATGGAAAATTCGAAATTATTCGACATTTTCGAAAAAAGAGTTTCTAAAAACGACGAACTTGTTATGTGTTCGCATATAATATAAAAGGATAGGTATAATATCTCATCAAAATTCAGAAAAGTCTGAATGATGATTGTGTAACATGGAACGTGTTTCTACTTTACCGTTAAAAAGTTACCAGAATTGTGGACTTACAACTATTGAGTAATACAATTTTTTTTAATTTTAAAATGTATTTGAAAATGTTGGTTAGACTGACCATAATAGTGCAGTGTTTTGTAATATAAAAAAATTTCGTTTTAAAAAGAAAATCGTCTTTGGTGTCCATTACCAGTGCAAATTCCATAGTTTTAAATTAACCAATAATTTTGAATATTACAGAGAAATTCAATAAGAATGTGGAACATTTTTTGTTCTATGCTAGCAAAAACGTTGAGATTAGTTTAATCATATACTACCAAATGTCTTTAAACACGTAAGAGAAACATAATTAAATCGTGAGTATTTTCGCATATACTTGCAATATTTAGCTCTGTCGTAGTAGAAAATTTTAATTATACACTTAAAAACTATGCAACATAATTTTTTTTGTTTAAATAAAATTTAATTATATACTGAGTTAATTGGGTAAGTAAGTACCCGAGCAACACTTAAAAAAATACTTACTTGAAGTAGACGACGTTGGAATATTGGCTGCTTCGATGGCATTGTGGACGAACGCCTGCAAAAGAAACATTTTCAAAATATAGAAAATAAAAATTATTAACAAATATGATTTTATGCTTAATTATTGTTATGAGCTTATTAGTTATATTATAAATATTCTTCTTCGTCTTGGTTTAGAACTGGGTTCTTTTATGTCCATATTCCATGTATGTCAAGTGCATCTGCACGATAATTTGCTTGATGCTAGATCATTTTAAATTGTATCAAATTCGCAGCTTATCAACTATAGATCAATCACAAATAGATTTGAACATCGAGGAATAAGCGAACGCCATATTGAAATTTCACGGTTAAATTTTGAAAAAATTAAGTAGATTTCTGTGTCCAGTAATTTGGAAGAAAAAATAATTAGAATTTCCGTACCGTTAATTTGGGATTTGAATATCCCAAAAAATCAGCTAGTGGAAAAAAGTTATATTTTAATGGGAGACAAATTAGGTTGTACAAATCTGGTAGAGCACAAAATAGTAACTAACCCGGAGCCAGTTCGTCAACGGTATTACCCGGTTTCAACTATTAATACAAAAACATCTTGACCGAGAATTGGATGACATGATTTCTAAAGGCATTGTGCGTAGAAGTTATAGTCCTTGGGCATCGCCAGTTATCCTGGTCAAAAAGAAAAGCGGTGAGTATCGGTTTTGCGTCGACTACCGTAAATTAAACGCTGTCACAGAGAAGGATAGTTATCCATTACCGCACGTAACGAACATTCTAGATCAGCTCAAAAACGCAAAATATATATCCTCTTTAGATATTAAATCGGCATTCTTTCAAGTTTCATAGCTGAAAATTCGAGAAAATATACTGCTTTTATATTTTTGTAAACTTCCATTTTGACTCTCCACAAGTCCAGCCACTTGGCAACGTTTGATGGATAGGATCTTGGGGTATGATCTTCTACCCTACATATTTTGCTACTTGGACGATATTATAATAGTAACGGATACCTTCGAAAAACATCTCGAAATTTTGGAAGAGATGTTTCGACGTCTAGGAAGGCTAACATGACTGTAAAAAAGGAAAAATGCCAATAAAATATTTAGGATATGTAGTTGATACATTCGGATTACACGTCAACCCTGACAAAGTTAGGGCCATGTTGGAGTTGCCGGCGCCTAAAACGCAAGCGGTGTTAGGGGAATAATCGGGACTTTTAGCTGGTACAGCCTTTTATACCTGACTTTTCGTCACTCGTGGCACCTATTACATCGTTATTGAAAAAGTCTAACAAAAAATTTGTGTGGACAAGGGACATGGTCCAGATGGAATTTTCCGTGTTCTCCACATGACCGTAATAATTGTAATTTTAACGAAGAAATTTTAAATTAGCGCAAATTTTGTTATTAAGAAATTTCGACTGAGCAATAAATAAAAATTAAAAGTAACTTTTAGAAATGTCATTCCATCAGTTTTGTAAGCGCTTTCCTTATTGAATAGCCGTAGGGAATAAGAGTAAAAGTAATAAGTGTGTACTGTGTACGTCGATCAATCAGTCTCTTTAGAGACATTTAATTTAAATCGAACGAGTAAGTTCGTATGATAGATATTTCTATACCAGCTATCAGATTTCTAAAAAAACCTTAGATTACGATTACAGAACCGAGACTACCTTGAGGATCGTTCTACGACCGTAAAGATTACGTAATTTTGAACTACCTTGGAATTACTTTATAATGCAAATTTATTAACTATCTTTTATTATAAAAAAGGATGTAAAAGATGTGATTAATGTTAATTACGGTTTTATCAAAACAATAGAAATGTTTGGTTCCTTACGGTCCTTCTCCTTCGTGTACTGTTTGTCTACTTGAAGGCAAGAATATCCTGGTCATTAAAAGTATAAAAACAATAATTAATTTGTTTGTCCAGTAACTACATATTAGAGAGAAATAAAATAACAGGTTTTTATTGCTTTACTATCTTGAAAGTTAAAACAATAATTTAACCATTGTTTACCATGACATCAACTATCTGTTTAAACACTTTTCTTAAAATTATTTACTTAAATTTTAACTGTTGCTGGCTAACACAAGAAAGGTTTTAAATGCAGTTAAACAAACTGATTATGTTAAAATTAAAGAGTAAATACATAGTATTTACTTACTGTGCCGATGATCTCAAACTAAAATATATTTGCGATTTGCCTCGCCGTTACATTGCGGCTCTATTACGTACACTTGATGTTAATTTAAGTTAGATTTTGAATTATTTTAGTATAAAAATACAACACCAAAAGAATGCAAACTTTGGTTTAAAAACAAAACTTTCTATACCAACTATACGTATTTGATTAACTTAATATTTTTCCGTGTGGTGGCGCTCGCTTAAGATGTAAATTGCGAATACTGTAGGTACTTATGCCGACGAAAGCGTACAGTCTGATTTGAGAGCTGTATGTTGAAATCTACTAGAGATCTTGTGAAGTGTAGGATGAGAAGTAAATTATGTTAATGAAATTTATTAAAATGCAATTTTTATGGCGAAATACAGTGGCATCAAATCAAATAAAGATCTGGTGTTCAACTCGACACATATTGAGTTTCCCTCATTATTTGGGGATTTACCTTCCAAATTTCCATTGAATGTCTATAATGTCTTTTTCTGCATTTCGATCCCCATTTCACTGGGAAATTGTTTCGGTGATTCTTATATTTAGTTCTCTGGTAAAAATCCATAGATAACGAAGTTGTTAGCCATATTGTATAAAGTGCTAGAAAATGATTTCATTGCTCTCGCCCAAGCACCACACGATTAAGTCATCTTTACATCCTGGACGGTAAAATTAAATTTTTTTTGCTGAAGACCGTTTTTCTGAAGAATGCGTTCTTAATTGGAATAATTAAAAGCTTATCAAAATGGATGTAGACTGATTTGGCTTACATTAACATGTAATTCGAGTGGTCCTTGACTTTTCTCATTTAATCTACCTATTACTTAATAGATTGCGTTACGTTAATTTAGTAATTACTACGTATTTGCTTCTTAAATGTTCTACATTTGCACTAAATTGGCACTTGGGTTCATTCAAATGTGCAATCAATCGAAGTATGAGTTGTACTTTATGCTGACTCATGATAAACAATTTTGCTGCATAAAAGCCGTTCGTGATTGGATTTATGTACGAATGAAAATTAGTAAAAGCAATGTAACAATGTAAAACGAAAAGGGAAAGAAAGTTGTCATATATCTTAAGCCTTACCAGCAAGACGGCGAAAAATGCAGTCACTATCAGGCAGTTGCAATTCATTGTATTTCTGAAAGAAATAGAAAGTGGTTATTACATGCTTAAGTAGGTCAGTTTTGTAGATACAATTGTAACCTTGTAAATTAAGAAAAACAATTTTTAACAAAATTTAATAATTATAAAGTAAACGCTTATAATATTTCAATTATGTAACAGAAAACATAATATTATAAAACATTTACATGTGAGTTTACATCCACCAATTTATTGTACTTATCTTAACATCTATTATGTGTTATAGTTTTAGGCATCGTCTTTTCAATTCAGTGTTACAGTTACGTAAATTGGTTTCGAGTTACTTAACAATCTGTGAATCTGTGATAGATCGAGTTTAATCGCTTTAATTATGTATTTCATTGTACTCCATACATTATTTAAAAGCACTTAACGGTGCTCCGAGCAAGTTGCGTTAGTACCAATACAATGTAGGTGATAATATAACGAGAAATTTTTTTGCAAATTTTTATATTCGTTTATTCTTAGACTAAAGATATCTCAACAAAACATCAACTTTTAATCTTGTACTTGACGGTATAAACTAATAAAATATTGAACAGTAATAAAAGTAATTAAAGCTAATAGACAGTCATTGTTCTTAGTTGTATGCTGCATAAAAACAGTTTTTGTAATAAACTATGAAGCAATATTCCATAAAGAATCATCAGATAACCACAAATATATCTTTGACAGGAATAATGTATTATTAGTTTTAAAATATTACCGATACGTCTTGCTAACCATATGGTTGGAAAATTCCAGAAGAAACAATTTTTTTTATAATAATTAAATAATCGACAAGCATCAAACGTAGAAGTAAAATACACATACAACTCAGAATTTGATGATTATTTATGAAGGTGACAAGGCTGCAAAGTAATACTCTACTATAGATTAAACAAGATCTTTATTGTCGGAAAATTAGTTCAAATCAAAATATTTTTGATTGGATTTATAAATATTAATTTTTAATAAAATTGCACTAATTATATTTTTACATTAAAAAAAAGCAAATTATCTGACGTAAAAATCAAAATAGGAGAAAAAACCTCTATAATTAGTGCAATCGGCTTCTTGCTACTATAACTCAAAAATATATAAATCTTAACTTGTGAGAAAATAATGAATAAAACTTCAAATAATAAGTCAAATTCAATAATATAATGAAATTATATTTTTAAGCTTTCAGGGACTGTTATCGCCTTCGTCAGAAATTTATTTTTTTATTTATTTATTTGACGAAGGCGATAACAGTCGCTGAAAGCTTAAAAATATAATTTCATTATATTACTGAATTTAACTTGTTATTTGAAGTTTTATTGTTTATAACTCAAAAATGCTACACCTTTGACAAAAAATGATTAAGACCATTTTTATAGAGAATTTTGTTCTGAATAATATTTATATGTACTCTGTTGTCCGTAAAATTAACGGTTAACGAGATATTTGAAGTAAACACTATTTTACCGCCATCTTTCTAAGATGGCGCCGAACGCAAACCTCTTACGAAGAGGAAAACTTAGGGTGTTTATCTCAGATCTAAAATAAAACTCTTAAAACAATTTTCAGAATTTGATTGCGAAATAGAAATTTAACATTCTAATGCTAATATCATTCTAATAATATCATTTAAATAAATAAATAAACAAATAGAAACATTTCAAATTGTAATATTAATTTTAATTAATTTGTAAGTAATTTATTTTAATTCCAGAATAACACCTCTGCACTTTTTTTGATAATATTGTTTAGATATTACATAATTACATTACATAATTACATAAAAACGATTTTTTAAATTTTAAACTCTCTCCCTCCCCCATGTACTCGCATAAGCTTTTAAATTTTGTTTTATAAAATAAAAAACAAAATAAACCAAATATTCATTGGTATGGTAAATAATACGGTAATATGGTAATACAAAAATAAAAATAATAAATATTTATATTTGTGGATTATCAATTAACCCTTACTTGCCACACTGCAGTGTAGAATACCCCAAGCCCACTTTTCGTTAATTTTAAGTATGTATACCTGAGAAAAGCTGGTTTATGGCATCATCTGTTAGTTATGTTTTTTTTTGTTAAAAGTTGTCACTTTATCACTTCCTCGTTTGTAAAATCCAGTGGCGGATTTAGCAGCGGGTAAACCAAACCCCAAGTTCTGAAGGGTTCGGTTTCGAAGCGGTCCGTGAAAGACATTCGAAAACAACACCGTAAAGGGCTTTTTATTAGGTCTCTCAAAATATTAAGTTTAGTTGCACCTATGAAAAAGCTCCCGGAGAGTCAACTGACTTTAATCTGCCATTGATCATCACTGATCAGTGTGTTTCTGAATTTTACATCCACGCATACAAAGAAAGCTTAAAGGAGCTTTACAAAAAGGATTCCTTTCTGAAAAGATTAACTTATTTTGTTACTGTAAAGAATCCTTTAATGACAGACTGTCCTTTAAAGATCGATCTTAAATCATCGACAAAACACAACATAATAGCGCTGTTAAAGAATTTGTTACATTTACAGAATAAGCAAATTTTTTACATAAAATGTGTCCTTTACCAATCCTTTAACATAAAAGCATTCCTTTGTAAAATCCAGTCCATAAAGATCGATCTCTAAAGACCAATCTGTCGTTAAAGGATTCTTTATAGTTACAGAATGAGTTTATCTTTTCAGAAATGAATTAACATTAACTTAAATTAAATTAAATTAACATTTTTGTAAAGCTTCTTTATTATGAGTTACAGAATAACCACTTTAATCTTATTTCAAAGAGGATAATGATTGATTGTTAGTATACTGTTTTATCAGTGACGGATCCAGAAGGGCGATAAAAGCGATTACCCCTTTCTCTTTTATAGCTTAAAAAACATCAATTTTTACATTCAAAAATTTTAATTTATTAAAAAACAAAAAATAAATTTGTTTTTAATATTTTCATTTACTTTTATTTTTTTATTTTTATTAATTTCTTACACACAAAGCGTACCGGCAAAAAAGTAGTATTTGTAGAGTCACAAACATCATCTTAATATGCTAATAACTTCGTTCACTTAATGAATTTTCACATCAACATGCTTTCATGATTATTCAAATTGTTTATTCTACGGAAATATATGTTCAGTTAATTTATTTATTTTTTGTTGACTCCTTTAAGTGAACAATATGTCCCCCTAAATAAGAATCCAATTGTTTGGATTCCAATTATACTACTAATCCTCTTCCAAAGAACAAACTGACAATCTAACTTTAAAAACACAAATAATATAAGCTCCATAATCCTCCTGAACGAACTATATCCCAGTTATAATGTTAATATAGTTACTTAATACCAAAAAAAGCTATGAAAAGCATTCTGGAGAGCTTTGTTGAAGAAATGAAGTTGGACAAAGTAAATAGCAAAGCAAAAGGAAATTCAGAAAAAAATGGTAAAAAATTGATATTCTCACTTGGTTTTCTAGCAAATTTTTGAAGTCAAATATATCCTTATTTTGCTATGTAGTTACAAATCGAAAATTTCGATATTATGTAATGTTAGGTGACGCACACAAATTTGACTATGTGCTAGACCAGTGCTTCCCAAAGTCCCCGGGATCATTCCAAGAGTCCGTGAAAAAAAAATTGATTTAGAGATCCCTGAACAACGTAAGAGGTTCTGCGCAAGGTTTCATATAAATTTTCATTTAATTGAAATAAATTGCCAAAATAAGTACTTTTTTCAAGTTTTTTCACTTGGGGGTCCGTGGACAAGTTTTGACAACTTTAGAAAAAAGGTTCATGCGGGTCAAAAATGTGTAGGAATTTCTGTGCTAGACTATGTTTGCATAAAGATCTCATTGGAAAATATTTCAATTCTGCGGTACCGGCGGTAACAACAAATAATCATCAAGAAGCAAACATATTCAAAATGTCAAAAATGCAAGCATTGACTGGAAGGAACGACATCGGCCTAGAACAATGGATGACTATCCAAAGCAATCGTTTCATTGTAAAGATTCAGCATGCTTAGTTAGAAATACCCACACTTCTGGATCAAGAGAGACCGCTCGTGTCACATTCGAAGAATCACAGACGAAGGTTATCGTTCGCACCATAAACCACAATTTCAAGAATCAGAGAAATCGCCGCCAATAGTTCCCCTCCCCTGGTTAGCCAACCTTTGTGACGACGCCCTTCTTGCATAAGTTTCTTATTTTCCATATACTGCTGAAATCTGCCACTGTTTTTCCAAAAACCTTTTTCTTGCATACAAAAATGTATGCCTCAGATTCAACGGTCGGATGAACTCAAATGATTCACGCAAAACACTTATTTGGTTTGAACTTCACTTGGCTTCATAATTATATTTTTTCTGGGTGTCAAAAGCCATCGAACAACCTCTCAAGACTTGAGCGTGGGCTTTTAAGATTGTCGATCAAAACAAAATGTAATTTTAAATGCAACAAGTACATGCCAGAACATTATTTTTCCTTCGGCATAATAACTACGTTCCGTACCAGACTGGATCATTAAATAAGGATAAAATCTTCCAAGCTGTACAAAAATTACTCTTAATATCGGTGACGTATCGGCGATGCTGTATCATTACAGAAAAAAGAAGACAATGGGCACGAAGAAACCCTGATGCCCAAATTAACCAATTAAAGCCGAATGTTGTGCTTCCCACCAATTAAAAAAAAAAGACTTTTGGCGATTAATTCACCATGAAAAACACAGTATTGAAAATTTATATATTTTTTTTTACAAATTTGGATTTTTTATTGCGGTTGATTAAAATAGCTTTCATATGAGTATGTTCCACATTATGTGAATGTTTTGTTGTTATAGCCCAGTTAATATTAAATGTTAGTTTACTTTTAAATGAAATAACATTGCTAACATATATTATGAAATTTGAAACGCCGTATACATTGAATTTGTCCTTTCTATTGAGCGTTTTTAAGTTTCATGCTGTCTAACCCAGCATTAAAATCTCCAAAACATATTCAAATAATAATTATTATTACTAATCCATTATTAAAATTTTTTAATTTCTAATGGAAAATTATAATGTTATCCACGCTTTATGAAGTAATAATTTCGCAACTGTCCTTTGAATCATACCTACGCGTATATTTTAAGATAAAATTATTTTGGCAATCAATATACCCAATTTCAAAATTTCGAGCATATGAAAGTTTTAGAGTAAAATAAGTACAAATTGGTTAATGGTTAAACAAAATTCCTTTACGCATGTATGCACTTTCGTGTAGGTAATATATCTACAAGTTTTTTTTATGCAGAAAACTTACCTAATAAATAATATCAATTTTAAATTGAATAAATGAAAAATATCACAGTGTGGATTTAATTTAAAATAACTAATCAGTCGTAAGTATGCAAACTTAAAACTTCACCTGTTCATAATTCACGCTCACTTTTTAATATGTAATAATTTTTTTATACACAAACACAATTTTTAAATAAATAATTGCTAAATTTGTAACACTTAATGAATTTCATACTGCCAGTTTGTTGTAATTTCGCGATTGATAGATGTTTAAACCGCCGTCTTGTGTTCTCGTTGATCGTTCAAGTCACCTTTGTACTAAACGCGATCGAAAGCAAAATCAACGTAATAGTCAGGTGTTATTCTTACCTATAATACGCTTAATTCGGTATGTTTCGGAATTTTTCGTTAGTCAGCAAATATAAAATGTAAGTTGTTTTATTATCTTTTATGGCAATGCCTATTTTTGGTTCTCGATGGCTCTTTGATGACATCAAGATCTTTACGATCCGTTGTTAATATTTACCAACAATAATTAAACCGAAAGATTAAAAAAAAAAAAAGAAACTCCAAAAGCTATATAAAAGTGATTGTAACCGCGCCGGGGTATTTGACAACCCTTTACCTTTTAAAAACAACTTATTCACCATAAATATTCTAACACAAAAAAATATTTAAAATCTCAAGCCCACGGAAATAAATTTATATCTATTTTTCAAGTCACAAAAAGTTATCTAAATCACTAAAAAAATAAATTAACCCCCCCCCCCCCAAATGTTACCTGGAAAACAAATTTTTTATTTTAAAATAAAATATTTACCTCTTCTCTTCGTTTCTAATGATGTGTTTTTGGAATGAGAAAAAAATATCGTCGTAGCTATTGCGCTGTCGAGCATTTTGCCGTCGAAAATATGTATATTATTTAATTTTTTAATCTGCATCATGTTAATCTTAACAGGACTCTTTTCAAAAGGTGGCAATAAAGCAGGAAGCAAACTTAACGAATTAATTAAACACTAAAATTTGAATCGAGAAAAAAATCGTTGAAGAAATCTATTGTAAAGTGAAGAAAAATCTGAGGAAATCCTACGAAATTCGGGAAAATTATAAAAAAACCTTAGAAAATTTCAATGTAAAATTAGTAAAATTTTAATCTGTGAATTTAATATTCAAATTAAACTTAAACGCGAAGAGAGTCACAGGCACTAGCGTACCTAGGGGGGGTAGGGCCTCCCCCCTCTATAAAATATATTTAAAAAATATATTGGGGGGGGGTCGTCAAATTTTAAAACCGCCCCGGGCGGCAAAAGCTCTAGGTAGGCCTGTGATCAAAGGAAAATTTTTGTACGCAAAATTCTCAATTACCAAATTTTTGAAAGATTTCCCCCAGATCTCCTCCTGAATTGCCTTAAGATTCCCTGTCGAAAAGGTTAAAAAAAGGAAAAAACTTACCAATTTATTTTCAAATTTCTTTTGGATTTTGTAAGATTTTCTTGAATTTCTTCGAGTTTCCTTCATTTCTACATCACATTTCGCCAGTGATTCTTCTCTAGTTTAGTTTTAATTACAAAAAAATACAATATAATACAAAATATAATCATGGGCGTCGCTTCCAAAAATTGCAGGGGGAGGCAAATTTTTTTAAACGCTATTAAAATTTATTATGTTAAAAAAAATCGCTTCAATATAAAATAAAAATATATTCTATCAAAGAGAAAATCGGTTCACATTACAAACGCTTGCCTATTTCTTTGGATTTTTATATTGCAATTAAATTGATTATGATTATGATTGTAATGAAATTAATTAAATATTGCAATATTTATATTATAGGTTTTTCTAAAAGCCAGGGGGGGCTGTAGCCCCCCTCTGCCCCCCTTGGCGACGCCCATGAATATAATAATAAATATAATACAAATTAACGGCAAATAAACCAGGTTTAAAAAAGGCTTAAATAATTAAATTAATAATATTAATAAATAAAATCAAAAAAATTAATAAAAGAAATCAAACATTTTATAATTAATATTTTATAGATAGATACATATTTGCAGTGACAGATCTAGAACTTTGTCGAAGAGGCTTGAGCAATAATTTGAGGGTGTGACTGCACAAAAAATGATTTAACCCCTTGAGTCCCTACGTCCAGCCGGCTGGACATCAATTTGTGAGTTGTTTATTGTTTTGGTTAGTTAAACACTTTTTGGTTATATAACCATGTTTATAATCACGTTTTGTAAACAACGATAGGTACCCATATTTTATCAGGTCTAGGTACAGCCCTCATAGCTTTATTTTAAATGTAAACCCTAGAGCTGATAACATGGAAATCAAAATCAATTTTCGAAATTTCTCTTGTATAATAACATTATTTTTTTCCTAAAATAATACTGTATGATGCCTAAATATTGTCCTAACCATATAGACATCACGAAACTACCTGGTACAAATTTTGAACAAAATCAGGTAACCATCTTTCAGATATATAAGTTTAAGGTTGAATGGAGACAATTTTCTGATGAGTTAAAAAAAGCCAAGACTGAAAGCTTTAAAACAAAGTCATCGCTATGAAATCCTCCATTGCTTGTAATGGTCCGCTGGCTTCGAATGTTTGAGTTTAATGGTTTGTGAGATCCATAAGGTCTGCGACATCATTGTGTTCTGGATGGCTTGGGAAGTGACAGGACGGAGAGCCGCTGTTGGAGATAGTACAATGGAGCCGATTTTAGTGGCCTAAGTGCGCGTAGAGATACTTCCCTGCCCTCCTACCTAAAATCCAGAATCCATTGTTGCGCTTTTATGAACTTTGAAAATTGCAAAACAAACCAAAGATGAGCATTGTAATCAATTAAAATTTTGAATTTTGGTTTGATGCGGCAAATCGAAATTTATCTTGTTTGCATTCTATAATGAAACTTCCTTCCAATCATATCCGCTATTTTTCTACCACTAACGCGCATGAATGGATCAACGAGAGATATTTAAATAAAAAAATTACTATGTGATTTGATCCCACTCAAAACGGAAAGTTTTTGAAGTGAATGGGTTTCTAAGCCCACGCACTTGGTAAAAACATCTTCGGAAGCCACCCCAACTCAAAAATCATAAATTATTGAAGCAGAAATATCGTTAATCCATTCATGCAGGTTTAACAGACAAGCTAACAGACATTATTACAGTAGAGCGTCGATAATCCGGATTAATTGCGACCGGACCCTGTCCGGATTATAGAAAAGAACGAAGAAAAGGTCGTTTTGAGTTCATAACAAAAAAAAACTTGCTAAAACCGTTAATAATTCACTTTAGTTGTAAAATAATTGGAGTAGATAAGTAAAACCAAATTATGTTTTTCAACTTTTTTTTTTCACCAGAATTAAATCCGGATTATCGACGGTCCGGATTTTTGACGTCCGGATTATCGACGCTCTACTGTATTTACAAATTACCTATTCTGGGGTAAAAGGTAAGATCCCTATCTTCTTCTAATTATAATGGAAATTATCTTCGAGAAAATATTGTTAACATCCCAGACACTTTAAGCTTAGGAGTGTTTCCACACAATCTCATCAAGATTTTGCTACAAGAAATACCACATTATAACAAAACGATTGTCGGATTCTTTTCTCAGACACATTTCAGTCTCAAAATCGATTCCAGTTTAGGCAACCAATCAAACAAGTACAAACAAACTATTATTTAATTTGTGCTGAATTATAAAGTGTACGAACATTACACTCTCACTCGAAATCCTACAAAAAACTAGCAAAGTATAGTAAGAATTATATAAACGTTTATTTATACTCGACTAGAACGATACTAAAAATGTAATATTTAACAAAACAAATATTATCTCAACTCGAGAA
The DNA here is from genome assembly GCA_949152465.1 of Cantharis flavilabris. Taxonomy (NCBI): domain Eukaryota; kingdom Metazoa; phylum Arthropoda; class Insecta; order Coleoptera; family Cantharidae; genus Cantharis; species Cantharis flavilabris. The sequence goes on from OX424435.1 coordinate 91,885,249, forward strand.
TTTAATACGAAAACATTAAAAATTATGCTAAATGAACTTGATTTGCAACAAATTAAATATTAGAACAGAACAAAACTTTTACGTTGCTTTACGTTTAAATTTTATCACAACTGTTTAAAATCACAGAATCGTGGTAAAGCTAAAATAAACTTTACCTAACATAAATATCAAGGGCGTAAACATTTCAATTCATTTTTCCACTCTTTTATACATCATCGATAACTAATATTTCTAAACTATCATTGGAATTCGCACTTGCAGGTCGTTCTATAACACAGCTACCTTCTTCATGTGATGAATTACAATTTATAGATGAACTAATGACATTTGAAGGTAAAGAAGTGAGATCTGGTGTTTGCGTTGCACCATTAACCGAATTTAAAGATACCGGCACCAATATGGCATTTGGTATCAAAGTAATTGTAGCTACTTTGGGTTGAAGTGGCGTCGACTGTTTAATCGATGTGAATTTGATTGTTGGTGTATTCACCACATTTTCTTGAGATTTCTTTAGCAATGTGTTAACTTTCTCAACTAAAATAAAAAAATTCACTATTTTTTAACTGCATCTAGTTAACTTCTCTTAAAGATTGACCACTACTCTACTACTACAATACTCACTAATTTTAGGATTTTTTGAAGCCGAACAATCTTGATGATACAACAGCATAGATTTTAACAAAGTAACTTCATTTTTCAAATTTTGATTTTCCACAGCAAGCTCAAGTTTAGATTTTTTCAATTCCTCAATATCTTTTTCCATTTGAAGTATCCAAGACTTCTTCTTTTGCCTGCTCCTAAATTGAGCGTACCTGTTAATTTCGCGTGTTCTATCGAGCTTCGATTTATTCACACTACCAGTTCTTTCAGTCTTACTCTTTGCTTGAGATTTGTTACGATTCAAATCTGCGGGAGTAGCTTTGACGTTCTCGTTTGCACTTATGGAATTCTGCAGTTTTAACTTTAAAGTGTCCATAACAGTTTTGCGTAATTCTTGAATATTTGAATTGGTTGTACAAGAATCAATTTTCTGTTTATCTTCCAATTTTGACACAACCAACTCATTGGCTACCATGTGATGTATTTTATTTATGCTTTTCGTTGTGCTGTCTTCCTTAACAGGCAAAATCGTTAAGTCCGATTCTTTCCTTTCGAGGTTCTTTTCGCAACATTTACTATAGTTATTAATGATTTTATCATCTATGAATGGTGAAAAATGTGGAGTATGCAAAGTGTCATCTGTAGCTTCCTTCGGTAAATGTAAATTTCCCGATTTGACAAGTTCGGTTGCCTTACGAAAAGTTTCTTCAAACGGATTCACATTTTGTAAGTCTTGAAATAAACCCACTTCCTCGCAATTACGAATAAATCTTGTTGGTGTGGGGGTTTGATCGGCTAAAAGTGATCATGCTATACATTACACATTAACAAATCAACGCTTGGGTAACTCACCACCGAGATTACTATTTTGATTGTCAATTCCAAGATGTAGGGCCATTTTGTGTTTCTTTTTATGAACGTGAAGGTGATCTACATTGGTGAAAGTCATTTCGCACCCTTTGTGGTAGCACACAAATGGTTTTTGAGTTAGATTCATGGTAAACGTCTTTCAACTTTTGTTGTCACAATTTGGTTATGTTTTTAAATATCGACACAACATTCTGAAACTGAAAACATTCTAATACTGATCGAGATTACAGAAATAATTAATAAACTGTAAAATTTTCTCCATAAACCATAACACTAACTTTCTAACCTTACAAATGAATAACCTCGAAGTGAACCTAACCTAAAACATCAAAAATTTAAAAATGAACCCAAATCATGCACAAAATGTGAAAAAGTTATACAAAACGATTATGAAACTTCATCGAGGATTACCAAAGGATTTACAATTATTAGGTAATAATTATACACGTGACGAATTTAAGAGGCACAAAAATTGTAACTCTGCCGAAGCGAAAGTATTTATGGATGAATGGTCGGTGAGTTTTGTTTTAATCTTTTAAATTAAACCTCAATAAAGAACATTTTTAGGTGTATGCGTTAACCCTTGCAGAGCAATTAGGATTAAGAGGGCCGAATACTGGTAAAACGTTAGGTGCTCAATTGGACGATAAAGATTTTGATCAATTTCGTGCTGAACAATTACATCAACTATATGAACTCAAATTAGCTGCCACAACAAAAAATGAAAAATCTTAGTATTGTGCAAGGCTAGCGATGTAGATAATTTATAAACATAGGTAATAAAGTTGAAATATTTTTTAAACTGTCCAATTACCAATAAATTGGTTTTCAGTTAAAATAACTGGGTTTTCGTCAATTAATTTTTTGAATTAAAAAACTTTTATCGTTCAATAAATTGAATTTATTTTTACACTACTCTAAATTTAAGTGAGCACTGCTATTTGTAGTTAATTAAACATTTTAAAAATCAATCCAAGAAGAGATTGTCTTTTCAAGAAATCCTTAAGTATCGATAATTATAAATATTTTCAGCCATCAAAATCGAAAAGATGATACTTTATATAAAAAATTTCTCTTCTTGGTTCAATAATTTTAAGTTAAGTCTATTAGTTTCTATGTTACTAAATTGACGATAATCACAATTATACATCAAGGCATTATTTATCTAAAATATAATTTTCTATGCTTATTAAGATCTATTCAAGCAAGGCACTATTGTTGCACTATTTCACGATTTAGTTTCAATATAAATCAACAAATAAGAAAATGCAACTAAAGGTACATTTCGTACAGAAAATTATATAATATAAATTTTCTTTTAACCCATGGTCAAATCTGTTAAAATAGGTGCATCAACTTAATAAAAGGAAATCACGTAATGTTATAACCGGCATTTTAACACATTCGCTGCTGACACCTGGTATCAGAACTTGGGCGCGATACTGAGAGATTTATGGTTAATACAAGTACCGTATATCAGTGATATCAGCAGCAAATGCGTTAATGCCCTTACAAATTCAAACATTGGAGCATAAAATAAGATTATACTAAATTAGGAAAAACTTTACAAATAAATTAGTAGATACAAAATTGCTAAAAATCTTACTTCTAAAATAAAAATTAAATACATAAAGAAATTAATAAAACTTTAAAAATCTCATATCTAATCTGGGTTACTGTCAGGGAATTAACTCCACCAATTTAAGTTTTTCCTATATACCATTGGAAAGAGGACAATTTTTTAAGCATTTTATAAAAAATACATTTTTGCGGATTATCCATTAGTTTTCGAGATAACGGCATTTAAAAATCAAAAGTTTCCATATTATTTTTAAAATATGGGAGTACAAAGGAGTTGACGGTACATGTGCCCAGATATAGTCTTAGTGACAGCCATCATTCACCGAGTTGGAACCTCCGTAGAATGTTAGGGCTTTTGTGGAGTTAATTCCCTGACAATTCCCCTAATCTGGTTAAATATTATTATATATCCAAACAAAAACATTCAACGATTTTGGAGTAAGAGTATAAATAAATGCTATACAAAAATTTTAAAATATCCTAAAACATTTAAAAATGCCTTAAAACATTCTATAAAATAATAAGTATATAAATTATTAACCCATGCGATGATATTAATCGTAAGTTTTTTTTTAAATATGCAGGTTAATGAACAATAAAAGGAATTGTTAAAAATATACATATCCCAACAAATCAGGATTTGAAGAGCATAATGGAAAAAGTAGATTAGCTCTTTTTTTTATTTTTGGATATTCCCTAGAATATCAAGCATTGAATTCCAAAAATTCCGAATAGAAATTATTATTAACGGATTCTACAACTTTAAAATCAATTTCAAAAGTATGAGCTGCTGACTTTTTTGGCTGAGCCCTTCATTTATAATTGAATCGGTGAGTGAGAAAAGGATAAAACAAATCTGCTATCTTAGTTGAAAATTTTAAAATTAAAACTTCAAATAACAAGTTAATTAAACTAATAAAGATCTATTTTATTTGTAAGCTTTCAGCGAAGGTTATCGCTTTCGTCAGAAAATTTATTTATTAGTACGGAAGCATTGTGCTTCCCGTGGGAAAGTTAATGAAGGGATGGTACTAGTGGTACTATTTAATAAATAAAAACATGGGATTTAATAATTTCGATGGTGACATTTTCACAGATGCTACATGTGGCTGTGATGATGTCATTGAAGATGGCCGGCGCTTCACTATGAACAAAGTGACCTATCTCGGTACCTGTCACATCGATTTTGATTTTTTTTATTTTGTTCGAAAGGTATTTTTACTAGCTAAAAAAAATGTTCTTAGCATATATTGCGAAAAATTAATAGGTTGGATGATATTTGGTATATTTAGTCAATGATAAGTGCAATTATTGGAGTTGTCATTGATCGAACTGGAATTCCTGACTTGTGGTCAGTCCTGTATGGTGATAGCACAATCAGTCAAATTATATCAGGTAAAAAGTTTAGACGTGCGGTAGAAGCATATATCCGTACTCTGGTGCCCTGCCTCTTGGCAATGCAAAAAGATGATCTTTGCGATCCAAAGGAAATACTGCCAGTATGACGAACCACAGAAAGTTTGTTTGGCAGAGGAAAGTTGTCATTGGAAATCTTTTATTTCGGCGAGTGAATAAGAACTTACTGCAATGGTTACAGTCAAACAAGCCTTTGGAGATAAGTTACCTCCCACTAGAGGCTTCCTTTTACCCGCAATTAAGAGAGCTAACTTTCAAGTATTTGTGTGATCAAAAGATGATGAACCAAATTGAGTCATACCAAATCCAGTTGAACACGGCTGATGTTTGGAAGAGGTAGTGCTAACTCCTGTAATGTGTGAAGAACCCTGTGCTCCAGAGTCCCTTCTCAAACTGATTAAATGTTCGTGTCTAAAAAATATATGTTCACCACCACGCAAATGTTTAGCAAACAATATGCCTTGTACAGAAATGTGTAGTTATAATGCCAACCATTGAACTTTTGATAATTTGTATCCACCCGATTATACCGATGGAGATAGTGATGAAGATGATGAGGCCGATTTGTAATGTTATAAAAAAATATTTATGTGCCAATATAATACTTAAATTTGTTGAAATACCTAAACTAATATAACGTAGATCATATTATTTTGTTTTGATGTAAACAAGGTAACACCTAACAACAGTTTTCCATGTTTTAACTTTAAATCCAAAATATTGGTTTTTCGCAATACTTGCAAAAATATTTTGTTTTGCTCTTTTCATTACCTTTCTAACAAGCTTAAAAAAATTAAAATTGGTTAAATAGCTGCGTTGAAAAGGCATATTGTTTATACTGCTATGGTGGTCATCTTGTGTGAGTCACCATAGACAAACACAATACTTGTGAGGGTGTCACCATAAAAATTAACAAACTACATAATTTTTCTGATAAAATGACACCATTGGCACCTTCCCTTCATTAAGATTGCCACGGGGAGCTATTTTTGTACATTGTGCTCCCGAACTATATTGAAAATTTTAATTATAATTTATATTAAATATAATCCTTATATTTTTGCCTAAAATTCAATCTTACTCTTATCGCTAGCTAGGAAATTAGAAGCAAGTTTTCCTTCTCCTGTGAACTAAGAAAGCTTTAGTCATAATGTTGAATAGATTCTAATAATTGATATTTTTATTTCAATCCAGAATATCTTGTTCTATGTATAAGCTAATCCAAGCTCAACAATAGTTTTGTGCAATATTATTCAAACAAAATCCAAAAATTAATTATATGGATGTAGACGGTGAAATTTTGAGGTCTCAAAACTTTCAGGCCCCCTCCAACACTGTAGGGGCCTTAGCTACAACACCGGGACCGACCCAATTGTTCATAAAAAAATTAGGATTAGTAATTGACAAACTCAATTTCAAAAATTTCGTTTTTTTTATATACTTTGAGCTACAGAAAACATGATATTCGTAAAAAAGTAAAAATTCATTTTGGTGGTTCTTTTTCAACAGGAGCGGCTCAAACTTAGCTTGCAAGACAATAAAAAGTCTTAACCAAACCAAAATTATCAAATTTAAAACAAAAATTGCTGACTGGACCATTTAATAATTAAGTATAAATAAATATTTTTTCTATAATAATCACATTTTTGCTTATATTTTCTTCTAGTCTAGTTCTTCTAGTAACAATAATTTTCTTTTGTGTTTCTAAATATTATTTTCATAATATAGGCACCTTATGATATGTAATTTTTTGCATATTCTCTATAATTTAGAATTAAGTTATGTATCTACAGCATCTATGTATCTACATACTGGCCACCATTTTCTCTATAATAATAAATTTAGAGTCAATTTAGACTTTCAATGAAATTTTACAATTGAAAATGTCAAGGATATGTATTAGAAGAGCACCACAAACGAAGTGCACTTGGATAAAAATGTATATTAACTGTTTTGTTATGAAAACCGATAAAATAGGATTATTTACTAAACAAAATATTTTTTCTAACAAATATTTACTATCCATTTTTACCCAAGAAAATCACCATTGTCGAGAATTGATATTTAAAATTACTTCCCTATTTTTTTGGAGGATTAGTGCCGAAATAATAACCTTGACACACAGTGCATGGAATTTTATACAACTTCTGCTTTGTTTGGCTAATTCGATTCTGATAACGTTCTTCTTCATAAGACAGTTCCAATATTTTCTGTGATATAATATTCATAGTAAATTGTAGTAACTCCTTAATTAAATTATCAATATCGTGGCGTAAATGATACACCGCCCTTTCAAACCACATTGTAGGTTTAACTAAATTACCTGGAAGAATAAAGAACTGAGCATTAAAATCAGTTTCACTGAAATTGTCCAATTGTTTTGCAGCTTCTTTAGCTTCGTTATATGTTTTTTCATATTCAAAAGCGCGTTCTTTAAAAAATCTTACAACAAACTCCAACATAACAACTAAAGGATTGTTCGAAACGTCCATGAAATATTTAGAAATCAATTGTAAAATATCTATGTCTGTAGATTTCAGTGCTTTATCGATTAATTCTTTACATATTTTGATAATTATGTTTTGAATGTCGTCAGAATAATCTTCTAAAATATTACGAGCAGTCGTAACAAAGGATACACCAGTACAAATCATGGATGCATATGAACTTAGTCGATGATCTACATTAAAAACATTGTTTATGGTATCTCCTAAAGTAACTGTACTAGCTGTTGGAGGTATATTAGGTTGAGGTATTCCGGGCAAATCTGTTAAAATTTGAGTTCTACTTTGTTTTCCCATCGCTCCAAATTCCAAAATATCCACTTTAATTCCATTTAAAGTAATATCACCACCGTTGGCAGAAAATCTAATACCATCTTGGTTAAAAAGTTTGTTGTTACGTGTTAAAACGGCCATCACTTCGTCTCGGTTACCCATGTTGCGCATCGCACAAATTACTTCAGAACGCCCGGCTTGCACATCTCCATTATTCACGCGTATTGTTTCTTTGGTTAATTTGTCGAATGCTCTCCTATAATTAAAGTTCTGTTTCGTTAAACAATAACATCATTGGATAGAAAAATTATCGCATCACGTGCAAGTGTAGTTTAAAAACTACCTCATAGAATCGCGACCAGTAGCCCTTGATGTCTACACAATTAAGTGATAACAACAAGTATGCGATACTGATGACGACTAATGAGTCAGAAACACATGTCATAGTGTGATGGCTAGGAAGTCAAAAAAGCAGTACATGCGTCTATCACTCTTTTCCTTAATTGTGTTTTAATTTTAATAACATCATTATTAAAACATATTAATTGCGATAGTTAACCTTTACCCCCTACATGACGGCATCACTATGTATGGTATAATAAGCTATTGATAAAATAATGTTAACTTACCGATGGCGACCACTTCGCAGTGACTCCTGAATATCTTTAAGTGTGCCAGTTTGTGATTCCTCAATGATAGTGCCAACCGATCTAAAATTGTATACTGCGTTTCCAAAAAATAAAATGGAGGAGCTCAACTGAACTATAGTTAATAAAGATGGAGTTTGATCCTCTTGAACCCAGTCGTCGTAAATTTGGTAAGACGAATTTGCTATGCCAATTCCACTCGCTCCAATATTCGCAACGCCAAGAGTATCAACAACAATTCGTGCGCCCTACATATTTTTAAATCAATTTTGAATTGATAAAATTTAAAAAGTAACATACCTGTCCTAGATTAACTCCTTGAGATGCTAACTGAGACACCATGGTGGTGGCGCCAGCACCTACAAAACCCAAAGTGCCTGCTACGATATTAATGTACGCTCCTCGAGAATCTGAATTTGCAAAACTCATATCCTACAATATTTTTAATTTTATTTATTTTATTCATTAAAATTACTTGGAAAAGAAAGACATTTTTTGAAAGCTCGTTTAAAAAATGTGTTTTATTTGTGTCCTGTAGCTCAATATTGATAATTCTAATTTATATTTTATTTTATGTATATTTTAGTTGTGAAAAACAATTGAGAGTTCATTGTTAGATAAATAGTAAACAAACCTCTCCATGCCCATAACGATCATAAATGTGTAAGCCGCTGCGAACTAAAGAATACAAGCCAACACCAATTCCAGTAACCCCTGCTGCTGCTAAAGCAATTGGTGCCACAGCAATAGTAGATACTGTTGCTGCAACTAAAACACCTCCACTTGCGAGACCCAACACAGTTGAAGCAATGTCCGTTCCTTTTAATATTTGATGTCCAATACCACAAGCAGGTGACAAGTGTGTTTCGAGTAATACACGACCATCCTCATTTTCACAATAACGCCCATCTTTAGGTAACACCATCGTACACTGAATAAACTTATTATCCTCAATATAATCTTTCCAAGTCTCATACACACGATTATCGCTGTCAATATATATCCTACACGGATTTTTACTACCGTGACATTTTCGTATCACATAAATTGGAATCGGATTTATGTCTGTATTTGGGTTATAATCTGAAAATTCTTTTTCCCTCTTCAATTTTTCTTTTGGTAACGGTTCCAAACAATTATACAGAAAAGAAATTACAATCTGATCATCCCATTCTGCAAACTTATCTAAAATTTATTTCAATAAAAAAAATCGTCTTATCTACATAAATTGCGTACTGTTATACTCTTGAATTTGTTTAAAAGTCTTCTCGATTTCTTTCAACTTTTTAGCATCGTAACCATCCTCACTTTGAGGTGGACCAAATTTAGAAAACCCAATTTTGCTTTTCACAAGGTCGTGTTCGTTGAATTCAAATTTGTCGTAATCTCTATTTCCTAATTGATTGCACATCATTTGTTGAAATTCTTCGGAACTGAATTACACAAGAATATTTTATACAAAAAAAAATTAATAAAAGAAATATTACCCGATATCATGCTGCGAACCTTTCTTATCATTCAACTTCTTTAATTCCAATTCAGCTTTAATTTCGTCTTGAAAGTTATCGGCAACTCCTTCCAGAGTTGTGAAAACCGTGCTACTTTTAACTTTGGGTCCATACAACACGGAAAATACAGTAATTGAATTTTCAATCGGATAAATTATGAGCAAACCCGCATTTTTTTTTGTAATCAGGGAATTTGCTAAATTAGCATCGACATTCTCACTTAAAGATTTTCTTAAGGCACTGTGATATTCGTCGATGCTCAAATCCCAGCCCACAAAATAAAAATATTTTTCCAAGATATCACGAATATTTCCTTTACATAAAGTAGGACAGAACATTTTTGAAAAGGCATCAGTCGAATTGTGCAAATAAAGCGCAAGAACTTTACGCTAAAAACTTTTTTTTTACTAACTTTTTTGTTTAGTTATCGAAGAACTTACGTGTTCTACTGGAGCAAAACAAGATTCGACAATTGCTTCATTGAATGTGCACGAATGAAATGTAACATGATTGGCACCATATTCGCTTACAAACATCGCCTCGAAATTAGCCGACGCTTCTATATTGACTGTTGCTGCAAAAAATATATAGGCGCATGTTTAATTTGGGGTAGCCGGGAATCAAATTGACGACCATCGTAAAATTATATCATATACCTGTGATACTTTCTGGTTCGTGCGTTTGTACTTCATTTTCAACCTCCATGTTCACGTTTTTATGATTATCATCAGTCTTATTGGTTTCATCGGAAGATTTTACCCATATGATGTTTTCAGTGGATTCAAGAAACGAATTCAGTTCTTGGTCGTCTCTTATTGGACTTTCACTCAAACCTTCCAGACGCTGTTTCGAAGGATAAATTGCGAATTCGTTGAATATCTTAATTTTAATATCTTCTGCAAAAGAAATTTTAAATTAAATTAATTGCGTGAATCAGGAAATCGTTGCGATTTGAGATTTTATAAACAAAGAAATGTTTTATGAAAAATAATATATGTACCGAGTACCACAAGAATGTTAGTAAACAACTATATCGGTAGCTGAACAAAAGCTTTTATGCCAAATAACAATAGCAATAGCAGATAAAAATTATTTGGTGATGATAAGGTACTTGTTTCTATTTTATTTAGCGTATTAATTAATGAACCATAATGGAATATTTGTAAATAAAGATAAGAATTAATTAGTCAGACACCTTTGTATTTGATGATACGTTATGTGTTCAAACTTCTATCTTTTTTAATCAAACTATCTGGGAAGCTTCGGCGCAGAGAAACATAAAACCAACAAAATAATAATAATAATTAATTAATAATACTAGTCGGTCGCCCCTTCGCCATCGATTAAAGCAGGTTGTTTATTTTTTTATCAATTTTTCTCCATAGTAAACTAGTAAATGTTTAACTTGTGAAATTATTATTAAAATTAAAATTGAATTATTTAAGTAAACTTTCGAATTTTTGATTGGAAAAATATTCAATGTGTTGATTGATTTAAAAAAATCTCTTTAAATGGATACCTTTCTCATTCTTATCTGTTACAATGGGAGGCAAGAATATAAAAATAATCAAGTTACCATGTTATTTCGCTATGATAGCGTGGTGGTGAGTCATCCGGTATAAGATTTTTATACTTTTACCAATAATAATCTGATAAACCTACATATTATATTATACTAATGAATTTAGGATGGTTTTATTGGATGTAAAAACTTTTGTATAATAATCTTTAGATAAAAATTATTTCGATTATTTTTATCGTCAGAATCAACAAAAAAATATCCCAAAAATAGGCAACTTATATTGCATTAAAATTTTGATTCGTGTCGAAATTACCTCGGATGGAAAACTGAAGTGGTAGATAGTTTTATTATTAAAATATCTAGAAATTTGTTTTACATTAAATCGTGGAAGGGATTACCGTGGAAATCTGATGTAGAAAAGTGAAGGGAAATTCTGGGAAGTTTGAGGAAATAGGAAATCCGAAAAAGTTCAGGAAATCCTAATCTAAAGAAATGGGAAATCTGAAGAAGTGTAGAAAATCGTAGAAAATCCGAAAAAATCTTTGGAAACTTACATACATACATTTGTATACAGCATATACAATTAATATTATTTTATATTCTAAGTAGAAAATAATTAAAATTAATGCGAGGGATATCAGTTACAATGTAAACTTTTATACAGGGTGCTGAATGACTTATCCGAACATAGGAAATTAGCACGTAAAAACTTGTTTATGAAAATTCCTGCTTCCCTAATTATTTTAGAGAAAAAATTAAAGACGCAAAAATAATGCAGAAATATAAACTACGAATGATAAGAGCATTAGATTTTATCTAACTTTTACTTAAAAAGCCAAAAAATGCTTTTGAAATTGTTAAAAGTTTCATTATTTATCGGACTGGCCATGAAAGTTTCCATGGTAATTATTTTTGAAAATATTAATTAAATTAAATTTATTACATGGCCAGTGCGATAAATGAAAATTTTAACAATTTCGAAAGCATTTTTTGACCTTTTAAGTAAAAGTTAGATGAAATCAAATGATCTTATCATTTGTAGTTTATATTTCTGCATTATTTTTGTATCTTTCATTTTTTCTCTAAAATAATTAGGGAAGCAGGAATTTGCATAAATAAGTTTTTACATATTAATTTCCTATGTTCGGTTAACTCATTCAGCACCAGGTACACTATACCTTTTCCAGTATGATTTGGAACAAATGAAAACAAATTTGCAGCAAACGAAATCAGACATGAAGCAAATGAAAACAGAATTGGTGCAAATGAAATCAAACTCGATGCAAATGAAAACAGATTTGGAGCAAACGAAAACAGATTCAGAGCAAACGAAAACAGATTCGGAGCAAACGAAAACAGATTTGGAGCAATTGAAAACAGACCTGGAACCAATGAAAACAGACTTGGAGCAAATGACAACAGATCTGAAACAAGTGAAAAGATATTTGGAATATTTGGAACAAAATGAAAACAGATTTGGTGCAAATGAAAACACACTCGAATCAAACAAAAACAGATTTGGAGCAAATGAAAACAGATTTTTAGCAAATGAAAACAGACCTGAAGCAAACGAAAACAGATTCGGAGCAAACGAAAACAAACTTGGAGCAAACGAAAACAGGCCTGGCACGAATGAAAACAGACTTGGAGCAAATGAAAACAGATCTGAAACAAGTGAAGAACATTTGGAACAAAAAGAAAACAGATTTGAAAACATGAAAACAGATTTGGAGTAAATGAAAACAAATTTTTTACAAATGAAAATTTTTTATTAAGACTTAAATACATATTTATTTTTATGAAATTTCAATAATATCTTTCTGACGTAATTTTGCACCTTAATGCCGTTTCACATGGTTTGCATATTTAAGATGTTCCTGTGGCAACCCTTGAAATGCAATATTGCAGATGTTTTCCGAAATAAGCATTACTTCCAGGTATTTTATCTTGCAAATGACGTTTTACTGAAGATTTAACGGAACTGCATAGCAAGTCGATAAGATTTAATAGGTAGGAGTAAGGAGCCACACGCACGATTTCAATGTTTTCTTCTGCTGTAACCACATTTTCAAGATTCAAATGCACAGGTAGTAATTTTTATTGCATTGGAGCAATGAGTGCTACTCAAATTTTAGCATTCGAGCACCGTTGTGGTTCTTACAGAGCGGAGGATTGCAAAATGTGGTTGCGGCGTTTAATCGAAATATGTGCCACTAAAGGAATTCAAAAGACCACTTTCATTATTGATAACGCCCCTGTGCATTCGAATCTTGAAAGTGTGGTTACACCAGAAGAAGACATTGAAATTGTGTGGCTGGCTCCTTACTCCTACCTATTAAATCCTATCGAATTGCTATGAAGTTCCTTTAAATCTTCAGTAAAACGTCATTTGCAAGATAAAATGCCTGAAGTATTGAATTACGTACGTAATAACAATCAAGAACTAACCATTTCAGAATTTAGAATGCGTATTTTGGAAAACATCTGCAATATTGCATTTCAAGGGCTGCCACAGGAACATCTTAAATATACAAACCATGTGGAACTGTATTATGGTGTAGCATTACGTCAGGAAGATATTATTGAAATTTCATAAAAATAAATATGTATTTAAGTCATAATAAAAAATTTTCATTTGTAAAAAATTTGTTTTCATTTACTCCAAATCTGTTTTCATGTTTTCAAATCTGTTTTCCTTTTGTTCCAAATGTTCTTCACTTGTTTCAGATCTGTTTTCATTTGCTGCAAGTCTGTTTTCATTCGTTCCAGGTCTGTTTTCGTTTGCTCCAAGTTTGTTTTCGTTTGCTCCTAATCTGTTTTCGTTTGCTTCAGGTCTGTTTTCATTTGCTAAAAATCTGTTTTCATTTGCTCCAAATCTGTTTTCGTTTGCATCGAGTGTGTTTTCATTTGCACCAAATCTGTTTTCATTTTGTTCCAAATATTCCAAATATCTTTTCACTTGTTTCAGATCTGTGTTCATTTGCTCCAAGTCTGTTTTCATTGGTTCAAGGTCTGTTTTCAATTGCTCCAAATCTGTTTTCGTTTGCTCCGAATCTGTTTTCGTTTGCTCTGAATCTGTTTTCGTTTGCTCCAAATCTGTTTTCATTTGCATCGAGTTTGATTTCATTTGCACCAAATCTGTTTTCATATGCTTCATGTCTAATTTCGTTTGCTGCAAATCTGTTTTCATTTGTTCCAAATCATACTGGAAAAGGTATAGATTTCCTTTTACAAGGTTTTTCAAAGACTTCCCTCTGTTTTACGCTGTGGTAACGAACCTATGACCCATAAGTCAGACGCTGCCACACTAAGGTCTAGTATTTCAGTTGCTAGTTAAACTAAATTCAAGGATTAACCTACGTTTATGGCTACCTGATTGGTCAGATATTGAGTTTGTAGTGTATTTTTATATAATTGTATAATATAAAAATCAAGATTGTAAAAAAATATTATTGGTTGTTATCATAAAAAAAAAGATAATTTGAATTTTGAAAAATAAAAATATTAAAGTTGTCAAATAAAGATTCCTTATTACCAATAGCCCAATACTGGTGACCCTCGTAGTTTAAACCATAACTGAAATACCAGACCTAAGGTTTTTTAAATGACCCACACGTAGTTCCTTGAAACTTGAAATTTAAACAATAAATTGAAAAAAAAACTATTGCTAGAAAATCGATTTCAAGACTAATTTTGACACAACAATCGATTTTACAGCAAACCTCTTCAGGCATTTTTTTGCAAATTTCATTATTGTATTTTGTAGCACCATTTCTAACTGACAACAAGATAAACAAAACTCTGTAAAATACAAAAAATAATGTCAGCTGTATCTCAAAAATGGTGCAACAAAATAAAAAACTGAATAGGAATTTTTTCTTGCAAATTTCATTCCCTACATTTTTATTCATATATATTTTTCTATTTTGTCGCACCGTTTTTGAGATACAGCTGAAATTACTTTTTGAATTTTACTGAGGCTTGTAAGTCGCTGTCAGTTAGAAATGGTGTAACGAAATAGAAAAATGCATATAAACAAAATTGAAGGCAATGAAATTTGCAACAAAGAATGTCTAAAAAGTTTTGCTGTAAAATTAATTGTTATGTGTCAAAAATACCTTGAAAAGGAACAAATTACATTGCTAACATAAGACTGTGCCAATAATTCTGCGAGCCAGTGTATATAACAAGAGTGTATGAATACTTTCTCGAGTTTTTCTTTCTCAGTGACCTTAAAAAATGGCAACTGGAAACCACTATTTCCTTTTTAATAATTTAATTATTACATTACAATAATTATTAGGTGCCCGAGTTATTATGCAAATGATAAATGTTTAAGATATCTAAAACAACGGTCAAAAAGTTTTCACTACGATAGTGGTCCAACTCTGATTAATACAACAATACTAATAATAAAATAAAATTTAAAAAAACGAAAATTTATAAAATAAAGAGTTTCCTTAGCCCATTAACGCCCACCGTGAACGTTTGATCAAGTAAATCGTTCCCTCTTAAAAGGGCTACAACGAGGGGGAAACTGCAAACCAAATTTTTGTATACCAGATTTCTTTTTATGAAATTTCCTTGGATGGCCTAAAGATTTTCTTTCCAAAATTAAAGAAATTAAAAGAAATACAAAGATTTTCTGTAGTATTTCTTAAGATTTCCTGATTTCCTCTGATTTCCTTTCACTTGTACACCAAATTTCCCCTTAGAGCTACAATTTTTTTAATACTCTTATCGTCTTATAGTAGAATCCGCTTAATGTGATCACGGATAATGTTATCAGTCGGTTATTGTGATCATTTTTTTTGAAAACCAGCCACTTTTTCTTTCTTTTTTTTCTTCTATTTTGTTCTAATCCAAGTCTTCTAAAATTCGTCTTTTTCTAAATTTTGCTAATTGCTATCAATTATCAGTTAATATTATTGAAATGTCCTTGGCCCAAAGTGATCACATTAAGCGGATTCTACTGTATCTAAATTGTTTTAATCAAGATCACACTAGTACTGGGATTCCCCCACAGAAAATTAATCTAATCTAAACTTAATACCTACAATAAAAATAACACTAAAGCATAATTACCCAAGGTTTTATTTCCATTTAATTGGAATTCTACAAAATCTGCGTTGTGGTAAACAATAAAAAGAAAATTATCTGGCATTGTTGATGGTATAGCGAAGTATAATATAACCCCTAAAAAACAACTGTTATAACAAAACTGATGTACACAAGAACTTCACTTCCCGTACGATTTGACCGGTGTAATTACTAGTTAGTCATAACTTTATTAATAAATAAAATTATCATAAAAATAGTAATAAAGTGAAATCGAAAGTAAAGTTAATTGAAAGTTACCTGTTTGACAGCAACCTAATCAGTGATACTCAATTGCGCGATGTAGTATAAAATAAAGTAAATTACAAATTAATAAATTAAAATTCTTGTCTCGTTATCATTGTAATCCAATTCAATTAATAAAATTTAAAACGATAAACGACCTTGATAAATGACAAATCTAAATATTTACACACTTTTAGTTATTTTTAGGGTATTCAATTTTATTAACCGCTGACATAGTGCCGCATATTTTTGTACCCACCTACAAAATGGTAAGTAAATTCTTGATAAATTTTTACTTGTATACGTCATTTGAGATTATGGTAAATAACAAAAATGGGAACTTTTAATGGTAGTTTTGCTTGGAACATAAATTCCGTTAATGTTTTTCGTTCCAACGGGGTAATCATGTTTTATACGTCACTTTATTATAACCTCACAATGCCTTCAAGTTCTGTTCATAATTGAATAATTAATTTGCAGTCACCGACACCGCAACAGTTGTCGCCCGTCGAAGAACAAGAGAAACTTTTAGACGAAGCTTTGGGTATCGTAAAGGTGCAGTCGTTTCAGTTGAAAAGATGTCTCGACAAGAGCAAGTTAATGGACGCATTGAAACATGCAAGTGCTATGCTGGCCGAATTACGAACGTCTTTATTGTCGCCTAAGAGTTACTACGAGTTATGTAAGTTTTGTATTAACACTAATTAGATGTATGGTTCATTTGGAACTTTTTCAGATATGGCTATAACCGACGAACTACGGCATATGGAATTATATCTTTTAGATGAGTTTCAGAAAGGTAGAAAAGTTGCCGATTTGTATGAATTGGTACAGTATGCCGGTAATATTGTTCCGAGACTGTATTTATTGATCACTGTAGGACTGGTATACATTAAATCAAATGCCGGGTTGAAGCGGGACATACTAAACGACCTCGTCGAGATGTGTAGAGGTAAGCAAATTCATTCTTCAAAGGTAAATTTTCGATCAATTTCACTAAAAATTGACTCTTGAATCTTGCAGGTGTGCAGCATCCATTAAGGGGATTATTTTTGCGTAACTATTTGTTACAATGTACAAGAAATGTGTTGCCCGATTTACCTGACTCCGAAAGCGAAAACAGCGATGGTACTGTGAGGGATTCAATTAATTTTGTTCTCATGAACTTTGCCGAAATGAACAAACTTTGGGTTCGTATGCAACATCAAGGCCATTCCAGAGACAAGCAAAGTCGTGAAAAAGAGAGAGAAGAACTAAGGATTCTTGTCGGTACAAATTTAGTAAGACTAAGTCAGTTAGAATCAGTCACAATGGAAAAATATCAAAAAGTTGTTTTGCCAGGCATTTTAGAGCAGGTAAGAATTTTAACTATAATTTCTTGTTTGGTTTGTAACTTTGGTAATATCATACATCTTGGGTAAACATTATTTTTATCATACAGTAAATAAATCGTAGCTGTTTAAATTTAAACTCACGTTATCGATTTATTTTATATAAAAAATTTTGAAACTTGCAAATATTTGTATTAATTATGTGCAATTGCAGGTTGTGAGCTGCAGAGATGCCATAGCACAAGAATACTTAATGGAGTGTATAATTCAAGTGTTTCCTGACGAGTTTCACTTACAAACATTGAATCCGTTTCTTAAATCTTGTGCCGAATTGGAAACGGGAGTAAATGTCAAAAACATCATAATTAGTTTAATGGAACGTTTGGCTTCATTCAGCCAAAGATCTGATGGCATTGAACAAATTGAACAACGTGAGTTTAATGGAATATTTTATCTTTTACATTATTGATTGTTATTAAATTTAGATACTTCTACAAACGTACCAACCGATGTCCAATTATTTGAAGTATTTTCTGATCAAGTGGCTTTGATAATAGCAAATCGTCAAGACTTACCACCGGAAGATATGATTGCACTTCAAGTTGCATTAATTAATTTAGTTCATAAATGTTATCCAGATCGAGTGGATTATGTCGATAAAGTAATGCAAAATAGTGTTGAGGTAATTTTTAAGTAACTAATGAATTTTATGTTTTAAAAATTTAAAATGTTTTAGGTATTTACTAGACTAGGAATTGATAGACTGGAATCTAATAGCTTAGTTGCAAAAGAACTTCAAAAATTACTGAAATTACCAATCGACAACTACAATAATATATTGACGATTTTACAACTTCAACATTATGCCGCCCTTATGCAACAACTGGATTACCACGATCGAAAGATGTTGAGCATTTACATACTATGTAATGCTTTGGATAGTGAAACAATTATTACTAGTCAAGAACAAGTTGAACAAGCTCTTAGTTTAGTTTCCACATTAATTAGCGATCAAAGTGATCAACCTAAAGAGGAATTTGATTTGGAAGAATTGTCCGAGGAGCAAGGATTGTTGGCTCGATTTATTCATCAGTTTAAATCCAATGTTCCAGATCAGCAGTATCTTGTATTATCAGCAGCCAGAAAAGTAAGTAAAAGCTTACGTGTTCTAAACATTCTTGAAGTTTGTACTTTTATCGTTTTTGTATTTTACTGGCTGATTAATGATGAGTATACCAAATTTTTATTCCCGATTTTCTAATAATAAATGAATAAGTTTCTGGTTGAACTGCACTCTCCAAGTGCTTATCCAATAGCTGACAATTTCAAAGGTTTAAGTTTTTATTTTAAATGCGCTTCTAAAGTAAAATCGAGCATTATTTATTATAATCGTAATATTTTATAAATAAAATAAAGCTTGGTTTTAAATTACATTTTTTTAAACAGATACTGGGAGTGGGTGGACAGCTCCGAATCAAATACACTTTACCACCTCTAATCTTCCAAGCTTATCAATTAGCATATAAGTACAGAGATTTAAAGGAAGAAGACGATATGTGGGAAAAGAAATGCCAGAAAATATTTCAGTTCACTCATTCGACTATAACTGCACTGGTAAAAGCAGAGTTAGCAGAATTGCCATTGCGCTTGTTTTTGCAAGGAGCATTAGCAATTGATCAAATTGGATTTGATAATCATGAGACGGTGGCATACGAATTTCTCTCTCAAGCGTTTTCACTGTACGAAGATGAAATATCAGATTCGAAAGCTCAGTTAGCTGCTATTACACTTATTGTTGGAACTTTAGAACAAATTAGTTGTTTTGGGGAAGAAAATGCAGAACCTTTACGTACACAGTGTGCTTTAGCTGCGAGTAAGTTGTTGAAGAAACCGGATCAGTGTCGAGGTGTGGCGACTTGTTCACATTTGTTTTGGAGTGGTAAAAGTTTGGCTAGTAATCGGGAAGAAATGCACGATGGTAAACGTGTGGTTGAATGTCTCAAAAAAGGCTTAAGAATTGCAAAGCAATGTATGGATGTTAGTGTGCAAGTGCAATTGTACGTCGAATTATTAAACCACTACACCTACTTTTACGAAAAAGGTAATGATCAAGTTAGTGTTCAAATTTTAAATCAAGTAATTGGTAAAATTAAAGAAGAATTACCTAATTTAGAAAGTTCAGATGAAACTGATCAAATATCCAAGCATTTCCATAACACTTTGGAACATTTACGATCTCGAATAGAAAATCCTGATACGGATGGTGTTTTATATGACGGTTTGGAATTGTAAATTATTTGTAATAAACGGGCGTCGTTTTTATTAGGTAATTGTTGTTGTACAACTGTAGATAATATACTTCCGGTATTTTATAATGACAGATCAATGATAGACTTATTTTATTTTTGTTGAAATTATAATTTTTTTGCTTTAAAATCCATAAATATTTGCCTGTTATTATTTTTTAATTTTCAGAATACTTATATTTTAACTTATTTGGTTTAACCATATGTACCTACCTAAAAATTGTCATATCTAATAATAATCAAGCTATTTTTATGTTAAATTTTTTAATATATTTTAGGATTATTGTTATTATTAATATTTTATAAGCATATATGTATATTACGTACTGTAGTGTAATTTGCCCATTTTTATCTCAAATTTTATTATATTTGCTCGATTGTACAAACGTTTGTTTAAAATTAAAAGCAAGCACTGAAGGGTTTCATATTTGAACTTTTATTGTATCATAATCCACCATAATATTGGAAACTTATGTAAAAAACAGATTTGCTAAATTATTACAACAATAAAATTAATTAAACTGAAAAATAAGATCAGTTTTATATTTTGTTAAATTAAAAATATTCCAAAACTAAGGCCAGAAAAGGAAATATTTTAAACATGGAGCTGCTTTTTATGCTGAGCACATGGAAATTTTACCCTTACCACTGCTCTTGGTATACTTCAAAATATTCATTTTGACTTTTGAAAATTAAAAAAAATTTTGTAAATGAATTCAAATTAATGAATTTGTTCATTATTGGAATCTCATTAATCTATTCAAACCGATGAGGGTCAATACTCTTCATATTAGGGTAATTTTAAAACAACTAATGATAACGTCGGGATTGTATTTAAGATTTTAATTTTGCAATGTTTCTTAGTGAATATTTTTCCAGTATAATTTATTGTTTTTCTAAAACCAATGAAGATTGGTCCAAGATTAATAATAAATAGATGGCTTGATTTGATGAAAAAATTTTTAAGATCAAGTATTGCATAAAATTGTACAAGTAACAAAAACAAAATGTCATTGACAGTTTGGAAATTTCAAAATTTATAAAATGCACATAGTCTGTCGAAAAATTTTGGTTTTAATTTTTTCTGCATGGATAAATTATATGTTACATTTTTTGGCACACACTGCCTTCTAGAGTAAAGGTTTAAAAGACAGTAATCTCGATATAGCGAGACGAATGAGTGGAAATCAAAGTGAAGATTGTCTTAATTATCATCTAATAATGGAAGGGTTCTACTACGATGCCGAAATCGAGCATATAACAGAAGTTGTGAAAAATAACCTGTACTTTGCAGTGTTAGAAAGCGAAAACAATAGGATGATCAAAAATACGCACGACACATTTTACTTTACAATTGATGATGAATTAATTTATATAAATTATTATTTTGATTTTGGACCCCTAAATATATCGTGTGTATATAAGTATTGTTGCAAATTAAATAAACTGTTGCAATATGCGCAAGGATTGAAACGAATAGTTCATTACTCAGCCTCGAATCCCATTAAAAGGGTCAATGCCGCCTTTTTGATGGGATGTTATGCGATAATTTATTTACATATGGAATCCAAAGACGTTTATCGAATTCTTTTAAACGCAGGAGGCCCATTCAAGTATAAACTACCAACTTGGTTGAAAAAAATATTTTATGAAATAAATTTTCAGATTATTTATTGATGCTTCCCAGGGAGTTTCTCAATACACCATCAGACTTTTAGATTGTCTCCAGGCTGTTCAAAAAGCTCTCCACTGTAACTTTTTCAATTTTAATGATTTCAATATAGGTGAATACGATCTACACGATAAGCTGCAAAATGGCGACATGAATTGGTTGGTCCCTAGAAAATTTTTGGCTTTCATTGGTCCCACCGATGGTGAAGGTACTAATGGACATTCTCCAGACTTTTACATCAAATATTTTTTGGAAAGTGATATCAGGATGGTTATTCGTTTAAATAACAAAGTTTATGATTCGTCGGCGTAAGTTGTGGTGTTGCTTTGTTTTGTTGTCAAAACAGTTTGCGTTTGTAGATTTACTCAAGCGGGAATCCAACATTACGATTTATTTTTCCCAGACGGAACCGTCCCCTCTAAGCAAATATTGCTCAAGTTTTTGGAGTTGGCTGAAAATTGCCCTTCTGCTGTTGCTGTTCACTGCAAAGTAAGTGGAATAATAGTTCATTCCTAGTGCTGAACAGTAAAACATTTTTCCAATATTTAAATGGTTTAAATTGTAGGCTGGTTTAGGACGAACTGGATCTTTAATTGGAGCCTACATTATAAAACATTATCATATGACTTCTAGAGAGGCCATTGCTTGGATGCGTGTTTGTAGACCTGGCTCGGTTATAGGACAACAACAAAGCTGGCTGGAGAAAATCGAGAGTTGGTTATGGAAACAAGGAAACCAGTTTAGGTAAATTTATTTATTAGAAAATCAAATAAATTCAACTTGAATATGATGGTATAGATTTGAACATTATGGAGAAGCAGACAAAATACCCCATCATAAATATGGAATATACAGTCAGGAATGGCAAAACGACAAAGAAAAACTGGTTAAACAAGTTCAGAAACCAAGAGAAACTCCAACCAAAAATATCAGAAACAGACCTGCGGAAGCTACGCTTTCCAAATTCATGGAAGGCAATGTGAAACGAAATAAGCCAAAAATCGACAGTCAGCATTCTACATCGGAAAATAGCGAAATGGTAGATTACCCGACACGAAATTTCAATGTTCCAAAGAGACCATCTTCAAGGTACGGCGGCAATATTGGACCAAAATCTGTATCCACAGATAGAGATGAACGTTTGAAGCCGTCCAAATTAGGGAATAAAGCTTCCAAAATTCCACATGTAGAACATTTTGAAAATCGTCAAATACGAACTCCGCATAAACTTGAAGATATTTCTAACGGCAAATTAAAATCGGCAAGTGCGTCGAGGAATAAGCAGAAGTCAGCTGAGTTTGAAGAAGAAAAAATTCATCGAGTTAGTGAGCACAAATCAAAACGATATACGGTACCTAGCCAAAATTTCAACGATTTAGAAATGAGGCAAAAATATGAAGCTTCATTTACTTCACAAGAACCTAAAGGTTTTCAGTTGAAATCTAAAAAGCGTAATCAGAGCGAAACCAGAGAAGAAGAAGTTCAAAGTAAAGTGAATTCTAGAATAAGAAGGCCGTTTGTGGATAATTTGGAACAAACACAAGGCGATAAATTAAATGAAATAAAAGCCAGAAAAATTAGGGATATGGCTGAAAATGACGAAAACGTTAAAACAAGACAAATAAAACCTGGAAAACATCAACATGGTTTATCAAAACCTGAAAGTTTTCTTAATCAAAAAATTCCTACTTTGAGGAATTGAAATATTGTAAACGGACTGAATTTTCATCGACGGTGTTGACTTATTTGTATATCATCGAATAATAATAGAATAAAAGTATTTCTGTTTGTTTTTTTCTATGTAAGTGCAATACATAATATTCGGGATCATCAAAACTTTTGTGTGTAGTTGGAAAATACAAACTATGTTTTTGTTTATTTGTGTTTATTTCTTGTAGTAAAAAGTAAAAGGGTATCTAAACCCTGAGATGTTATAAACGGGTACTTAAATAATTATATTGTACCTAGTTACAATAAATTAAATTAATCGGCAAATCAAAATTGGTCTTGGAATTTGAAAAGTGGTCTAGTCCTCTCCTAAGTTGTTTCAAAATGCATTGTTGCACCGTTTCTGAGATAGAGATGGCAAATCACAATCTCAGAAACGGTGCGATAAAATAAAAGAATGAAATTTGCAAAAAAAAATGATAGCAGGGGTAAACCGAAGCTAAGCTATTCAGGGTAAGCACTCCTTTTTTTTCGTCCTGGAAAAAAGCAAGGGCAGATTCTAACGAAGTTCATGGAGAGGGTAAATGTTAAAGTTTCACTTTTAATTCGAATAAAACAATATACTATTGTCTTTTTGGTATTATGAAAAATACAGTTTTTTGTATCAACCCTGTAGAAAATAACAAAACTCCAAAATAGTTCAAATAGCGCAAAAGTAGTTAACTTGATTGAGTTTGTTTTTTATTGTCACTTTTGACAGTTTTTTAAATAGGAAAGTGCGTGTCATTTTAAAAAATCATACAAAGTTTTGATGATTATCACAATGGCAGAGAGTAGCGAAATTAGAGAGAAGGTATTAAAAATCATGGAACAAAAGGATCGTATTGAAAGTGAAATCAAAGAGTTAACCGACATTTTGAACCAAGTAAGTCGAATTCTTTTGCCGGGTTGTTTAATTTTTACTAGGTACACCTAATGTTTTAGAATGGTGTCGGAATGAACGATCCATTAGTAGATGATGATGGGTTTCCCAAGAACAGCATAGACGTGTACCAAGTTCGTCACGCCAGGCATCAGATTATTTGTAAGCTGGCATTTGCATTGGGATTTTCTTTTGTAAAAATTTGTTAAATTTAGGTTTACAGAATGATCATAAGAATATAATGAAGCAAATAGAAAATGGATTGCACGGATATTACAGCAAATCAGCTAGCGAAGGTGTTGTTAATACAGGCTCTCGAGACGTTGAGATGCCTTCTGCCGATCTCGTGGTACATAAAACGGCTTTTGCAAAAGTTACTTTAGTTAGCCCTGGCTCTCCTGCCGAATATTCTGTAAGTTACTAAAAACTCCAGTTATTTGAATTATTTTAAAAATTTGTTTTCTCGCAAGGGAATTGAAGCAAATGATTTGGTTATCGAATTTGGTTCTGTGAATGCAAAGAATTTCAAGAGTATAACAGATATTGCTACTGTGGTACAGCATTCAGAAGGACGGCAACTTAGCCTTAAATTGCAAAGGGGAGAACGCACTGTTGTGACAAACTTAATTCCGAAGAAATGGACTGGTAAAGGTCTTTTGGGATGTAATATTGTAGCTATTTAAATGTTTTTACTGATTATTTATGAACTCGAAAAATGTACAAGTTAAGAAATAAATTTACATTCATAAAATTTGTGTTTAAACATTTTGGGTGCTCATCAACATATTTTAGTGGGAAAAGCAGATTACTTTTCTTTGCTTTTTTAAAATTTTTTGAAAAGAACTTTTAAGGCAATCCTGGGAAATATTTCAAAAACTATTAAAGGAAATCTAGTGTACAAAAATTAGCCTTGTGACTCGCCCTGTATAAAATTATTAATTTGTGATTGGAGATATTTTGATCTCGTTAATCTATTTATGCTCGTCTGTGGTAGACAGATCCCTGAAATTTTGCAAAAATGAACTTTGGTTTGTTTGGTATTGAATTTTAGAAAACATTAGCTTGACACTGTTTATTCGGTGGCCTTTGATTGAAATTTCGTAAAATAAGACCGGACCCTATTGTGCAAAGGAAATATTCAATCATGTTTTTTTAAAATATACTATAACTAGACACTCTTTAGAACTAAAAAGCACAAATAAAATGGGAAATAATCAAATTTAAATAAGTTCTAATCACACCCAGCTGTCAAATTCCAGCCCATCCTAAATAACAATCTGTGTTTATTCAATAAAGTAAGGTTAAGTTTACAAGCCCAAAAAGAAAATTGGAAATAATATGGAATTACACCCCGAGAAAAGGTAAATGCAGTGAAAGTTATGAATATTTTATTAAAATTATTACAGTATTATTAGTGAAGTTGATCAAGGAAATTGTTACACTGCTCGTACAGTGCAATTATTGTCGAACGGTATAGTTGATCAATGCAAGTCCGATGTACTTAAAGTAAAAGAAGAATTAAATGAACTCACGTAAGTAGTCATTTCTAACAGTTTGAATTTCGGTCAAAAGTTTTTTTGTAGTACAAAACAGGATATTTTAATTGAGCAACTTCATAAAGAAAACATCGACATTTCCAAATTGGTGCATTCTACAGAACTGAAGGAAATGTTTGACATGGTTAAGGAATACCAAGGCAAACTAATTAACATTAAAAAAGATATGAAATCTTTGCACGACCGCAGTCGGAACATGAAGGTACACAGTTAGTATAATAATCCGCTAGCTGTTAACAATTATGTTGTAGAAAAGGGTGGGTAAATTAACCGAACATAAGTTAAATGCAATAAATAAAAAGAGCCAACAGCTTAAAAAAGAGGAAGATTTAATTGCAAAACCAAGTGCTGGCGGAGCAAAATTTGTTTAGAATTTTATATTATTATCTTAAAAATGTTTATGATGTTAATATTTCTATATTTTTGTAAAAAGATAAAAAATAATTTTCCATTAAAAATGTATAACAAGTACTAAACTAATTTTAATTTTCTTTCTTTTAAAAACAAATAAGACATCATTTTTAAACTAATAAAAGGCAGTCTCGGTCTCTCTAATAAACAATTTTCCATTGTGAAGGTTTTTCACAATCGTCTTTTCCACACAGCCTATTAAAAGTGGTTTCTTCTAGAAAACCTAATATTTCTCTCTCTTCCTGAATGCGAAAAGAAAAAGTGCTCTCGTGAGTTCCTAAAAAATACCTGGCATACGAGCAAATAATTTGATCAATTATCGCCAATTCTCCTTCCAAAAATGTCCTATCGTCTGGGGGTTTAAATCTGTAAACTTCAATCTTGGGCTTCAGGAATGCCTTCAAATCGTCGAATTCTAAAATTACAAATAAACAATTCAGATGAATTTTGTTAATATACAGGCAAAATAGTTTCGTACCATCAGAATCGGTTGCAATAAAAACTTTTTTTAATTTCAATTTAGAAAGTGTTTTTTTGATTTGTTCAGCTGCATGCTCAATGGTTGGTATCAAATTGGAACGTCCCCATGCAAAATCCATTCTTCTCAAATGGACACTCAAGTATGGTCCACCAATGGCACTTCTTTTAGGCTAAAAAAACATTTCATTAGTTGATGTTCAAGAGAATGTAACACAAAACATCTCGAAGCTAAATATGATAGAAGTCTCAAGAAATGTTTCGTAATAGGTTTCATTACAAAACATAAAGATCTAGTCTATAATGATAACTTCTGGCCAGCTGGAATCAAGTATGATCGATTCAACTTTTTTAAGGGTCGTCAGTTGCTACCATATGATTTGGCCAATAAAGGAATCAATGGCGATTTTTTATCAAATCAGTCTGCTCCACCAACGACAAATTAGGGCTATCTATTGTTAGCCACATAACAAATACTACACACTCAAATGCCACTATCAAAAAATTCGCAGTACACGAATGAACAACCTAAACAAAAGTAGTACACTAACATCATCCCGAAACGCAATTCAAATTCAAGCAACAGAATACCACAACAACCAAAAAATTCAAAACTGGTGCACAACCTCCACAAGTGTAGATCCACGGCACGTCAAGAGAAGTCAACATTCATACAAAAAGGCAACGTATTTGGTATGGTTCTTTTAAATATTCAATCTCTAAGAAATAAAACTGACGATTTATTCTTGTTTTTGGAGAATCTCAAATTTCCCCAAGTCGTTGCTATAACTGAACATTGGCTCCATTCAAATGAGCCAATTCATATAAATAATTACATAACTATCTCTCGCTATAACAGACATTCTTCTGCTCGAGGGGGAACTTTGATATTATTCAGACTCGATAACAATGATTTTACTGCATTTCATAGATCTGATCATTTACTATCTGAAAAATCCTTTGAATTTTCCATTGTTTATAGCAATCAACTCAACCTTTTTATTGTATGTATCTATCGAACTCCAGATTCGGATGTTGGATTGTTCTTGACGAACCTTCAAAATCTGTTGGAATCATTACCTTCTAAAACTAAAAAAATTTTATGTGGAGATTTTAACATTGACTTTGCCACTGCCAATGCTGCCCAAATGATATTGATTAATACCTTTGAAAATTTTGGTCTAATTATGCATATTGATTCGCCAACCAGAATAACAAAAAGCACCTCTAGCATCATTGACTACGTGGTCTCTAACTTTCACAAATCGGATATTGTTTCTTCTGTTCTCACCTCTGGAATCTCCGACCACGAAGCAATATTTACCAAATTCTCCATAGACTTACGTAAAAAGAAAAACCCAAGCAGACTGGGACGAATATTCTCTTCAAAGAACTTTGAAATGTATAGAAGTATATGTTCAGCCACGAACTGGGAGAGTGGAATTACTGGTGATGTTGACCTTGACTTTGAATGCTTCTTGAAAAAGATGAAGTATGCATTTGATAAGTCCTTTCCCTCAGAATTATTAAACCTTCAAACAAAAATCCCTGGACTACCAAAGGAATACGTATATCCGCCAAAAACATGCGGTCTTTAATTTCATTAAAAAAATTTACGAACAGTCCTTCATTCTTAAATTATTTTAAATCATATAGGAAAATTTATCTACGCACTGTTAGGGCAGCAAAAATATCGTACTACAAAAATAGGATTCTAAATGCGAACAGTACTTCTAAGGAAACTTGGTCCATTATTAACGACTTACGAGAACATTCTAAATCACACACTGATAACACAATAATCCCTAACTCGGACAATCTTAATAATCATTTTACTAATATAGCTAAAAAGCTAACGTCTAAAATTACGACAAAAACTGATCCTCTTATTTTTCTTCCTGCGTGCAACAAAAACACTCGCAGTTTTTTCTTGCATCCAATAGACAATAATGAATTATTACAGACTATTTCGGAAATTAAAAATAAAGCATTGTGTGGTGATGACGGCCTGTCGATTAAGGCATTTACCAATCTTCCAGGTGAAGCAACCTCGATGTTGACTTCACTAATTAACGACTCCTTTAAAAGTGGTATCTTTCCTAGCTGTCTAAAAACTGCAATAATTATTCCACTACACAAGGGAGGTGATAAAGACAACGCATCTAATTACAGACCTATAGCATTACTTCCTACCTTGTCAAAAATTATTGAGAAGTTAATGAAAACCAGATTACTATCCTTTCTATCTAAGTTTGAAATCATAAGCAACCGGCAGTTTGGTTTCTTATCAGACGTCAGCACTAGGGTTGCTATGTTCTCTGCTTTAAATGAAATCTATTCCAGTTTGAATAAGAAACAAAATACAGCAACTATATTCTGGGACTTTGCCAAGGCGTTTGATTGCGTCAATCATGACATACTAATAAAAAAATTAGAATATTATGGAATTCGTGAGACTCCTTTAAACTGATTCCGTTCGTATCTTAGAGACAGAAGACAGTTTGTTAGAGTGGGTGAGCATTCATCCGGCTTAAATGAGATGGAGTGCGGCGTTCCCCAGGGCTCTGTGCTTGGACCTATCCTATTTCTTCTTTTTATCAACGACATTGCCATTCTGAACATCGAAGGGAAAATAACACTCTTTGCTGATGATACCAGCATAACATGGTCTATGCCAGATTCAAACTCTAAAACAAAATATCATCTGATCTTACCTTAATCTTATCTTGGTGTCACGCAAATGGTCTTTGTTCTAACACAGATAAAACAAAAGTAATCACATACAAAGGTAGCATCCAACCTATTAATCTCGGAAATGCTATCATTCAAAATGTCGAATCAACCAGGTTTCTCGGACTAATCATGGATAATTCTCTTAAATGGTCCCATCATATTGATGCACTTGACAACAAGCTATTCTCGGCATGCTTTGCTTTAAGATCGGTAGCTGATGTACTGGATGCATGCACTACTAGGACAGTTTACTTTACTCTCTTTGAATCGCACCTGAGATATGCTCTTCCGTTTTGGGGATCCTGTACTCGCGAGAGGTTTGACAAAATTTTCCAATTACAGAAGAGAGCTATCCGATACATGTTTGGATTAAAAAGCACTGACAACTGTATAGGACATTTTAACAAATTTAGAATACTAACCCTACCAGCTCTGTTTGTACTGGAAACTGTCTGCATGCTTTACAAACATATGTCGGAACTTCCCACGGGTCCTCAATATGCCTACAATACTAGGAGACCTGACTCCATATATCTACAGATTCCTACCTCGGAACTTACCAAAAATTCGATATTGTACAATGCAAAAAAATTATACAATAATCTACCACCTCACATCAAGTCTGAAACCTCGCTCCACAAGTTCCGGAAAGCAATCATGTCACAGCTAATTGAAAAACCACTGTATTCGGTTGATGAATTCTATACCCCAAATTAATCTCTGGCTCCAAAGGCAGTGGCAATTGCTTTTCTTTGTACGTCATTTGATTTTTATGTTTACTAAATTTTTATTGTATATAATATTTACTCTTGTAAAAAATGTATATTTTTTTTGTAAATTTATTGTAAATATTTTGTCATGCTTTGTCCATAAATTTTTTTGTAATTTTCCGTGACAATAAAGCCTTTATTATTATATTATTATTATTCATCAGCTGCAAATGTTAAACATTACACATTCATTTACACCTTTTTTTTACCAAAACGTCAAGTGAATACAAGCAAGCCTGGGGAACAAAGGATAAATATTTCGAAAATTTTGTGTAAACAAGTAAACTTCTTTGAAAATCATTAGAATTCTTTGGACGGACGACGATCGAGAAGACGAGAGAGCATTTAGCTCTCAAGTTTTTGCAAATACACCATACACCTATTCCAATAAATTGTTTTGAACTGACTGCTATTTTTACGCGATATATTTTGTTAGTTTAATTTTAATTCCATCTTTCGTTGAAATTAAAATTTATTTTTCCATGCACTTTTATAAAACTTTTCCTCCTTACCTGTTCATCTCTCCAATCATCAGGAAGAACTGTATTATCCTCAAGATCGGTAGAATTTAAGTATGTTTTCCGAAATTCTGTAGCAATTTGACGAAGCTCTTTATTGAACCTCATACTTCTTCTGGCTTGCCAGTAAACTTCATTTCCAAAGTAATCGTGCAATGCTACTTCAGCGTGATCAAAGAATACTGTCCTAGCAATACAAAACATGTAATCGGTTCAATTTTTTTAAAGTTTATTTACTCTTACTTGGCCTCGGTTTTAACTAAAATGTCTGACAATTGTGTTGCATGTCCATGAAAAGACAGACACTTAATATTATCGGAACTGAAATTTCTATAAAAATAAAAATTGGGTTCGACGTCCTGCTTGCACTTCCTCACTTCCATTTTATCTTCAAATTTGCCAGTTTTAAACATTTCTTCAAAATTTTGCAGAATATAAACTTCGTCAATTTTAACTTTTGAAAAGTTTGGTCCCATTTCTAAGATAAAAACTACAGTCGTGGACAAATCAAATGTATTCTATTTATTGTACCTTCAAAAAATTGATACATTTCTATAACCGGGGCAAACTGTGCTAGACTTTTTAAATCAAAAAATTTCGACCACGCTATTTGTAAAAATTCTTCATCTCTCCAATGGTATAAATTGGTCCACGGTGGTAAAACTAACTTAAAGTTATTCAATGTCGGATGCCTTTGCAAATTGTATACGAAGACTGCAAAACGCATGAATACATCTCGACGTAGGTTAAATCCTTCAGGTGGATTAACATCGTAGAAGAGATACCTTTAAACAAATTGATATCTAAGGTAAATAAATAAAACATATTTTAAAAAATTCTAACCTATATTTTCTAACTTCATCGAAGCACTCGGCATCTTTTTCGCAATACTCGTGTTCGCTACATTTAATATAAGTAAAGGCACAAAGAGAAATAAGTAAGAATTTTAATTTAAAATTCATAATTAAAAAAAAAATTCTATTTTTAATTTCGATACTGATTGGCGCCGATAAGCATGCGTGCACAGTGTGGTTAAAACCATGTTCACACCGGTTGCTTTCATGTCATTTGTTACCATTTAAATTAACTAAGTACCAACAGAAATATAAAGATGTATAAAGATCCCAGACTAGGACAAAAACAAAACTGTCAATCCTGTCAAGAGTTTGGTTAATATAAAATGGCAGATGTTTTGGATATCAACACCGATGCTGGAGATTTTGGAGATGAAGGCGATCAAAATAGTGTGTTGCTTTTGAAAGAGAAAGTTTTACACCGTAAGGGCCGAGGTTTCAATGATGAAAAACCGAAAGAACAGGACGAAGTTACAACAGAACTGGTCGATGGTGTTCCAATGAAATCCGCTGAAGGATGGATTTTGTTTATCACCTCTTTGCACGAAGAAGCATCTGAAGAGGATTTAACGGAAAAATTTTCAGAATTTGGACATTTAAATAATGTTACCATTAATTTGGATCGTCGAACGGGTTTTTTGAAAGGATATGCGATGATCGAGTTTCAAAATTTCGAAGCAGCCGATGCTGCACGTGAAGCTTTGGATGGGAGCGAAATTTTGGGTCAAGAAATTCGAGTAAATTGGTGCTTTGTAAAGGCTTCAAAAAAAACCAAACGAAGCAAACGCAAGAAGCAATGAAGATTTTGACCGCTTGATTAATGTATGTGATTTAATTTTTATTTTTATAAAACTTTGATGATAATATCAAAATTTCTCTAATAAATCGAACTTCATTTGTTAAATTTGAGTTTTAAGCCCGGCGTTCTTCAAACGTTTAATATGAAGCTCGTTAAGCCATTCACTAGGAATCAGGAAGCCGAACTAGGATCAGCACAGGATCAGCTTTTGTTTTTTTGTATATGTTAAAGTCAATGATGTCAATTTGGTCATTAACCGCAATGGCCGGACAATAACGTCAATGCCCAGCTTTGTTGACATTTAAAATTTTATATGTGGTTTTTACACCATTGTCCGGGCAATGACGTTAATGACCAATACAGGGTGGGCAATGATGAAACTACTATTCTACAGATTTCATATTCTATCACTATTTTCATATTCTATCACATTATTCACTATTTTTCAGGTACCCCATTGACTTTTTTTTATCGGTTTTCACTGTTTTTTAGGTACGCCGCGCCGTCGTCGACCTTTCTGTTTTTGTGTGCACTTTTTTTCATGAAAATAATTTTAATAATCCTTACGTAAGATGTGACGAGGGGGGGGGGATGCCAAAATCTTACGTGCCCTTATGTGAGGGGGGGAGGGGGTCAAAAATTACAAAAATCGTCTTTACGTAATTAATGGACAGCCCCTAACCGTCACACATATTTCGTACTTTGCCGAGTTTGGGCTTCCTTGGAAAGGTTGGGCTTTCCAGTCGATGTGGATTGATTTCAGGGATAATTTTAACGAGTTGGAGTCAGGAGAAACGGCCCGGAGCGCAGCGAAGGGCTGCGTAGGGTCAGTTTTGGCTAACGCAACCACGGCAAATCACGGATAAGTTGATGAGTTTGCGTTTATTTAAATTAAATAAAAACCCTGTACACTTATGAGGCCTTGGAATAAAGGACTGAGTTGCTGTCATTTACACGGAAAAACGCGTGCACGACAAATAATTGTCCCGGGTTGAAGTGCATCGCCATTTTGCTGTTGCTTATAGTATTTATTCTATAATATCATCATTGTCCATTCCAGTTTGGCCATTAACGTCATTGACCGGCCAAAGTAATAATTTATGACTTATGAGTCATAAATATTACAATCAGATAAAAATATTTACACCGTTAACGTCAATGGCCGGTCAATGACGTTTATGGCCAGCGTAAATGAATATTGACGTCATTGATGTCAATACCCAATTTATTCTAGGAAATCTTAAAAAATTCAAGGCAATCTGAGGAAATGTAAAATTCGAGAAAATGTAGAAAAGTCCTAGGAAAGACGACACGTCTGGTGAAGCATCAACAGCATGCTCGACCTTAGTCGAGACAAGAATAAAGTTTGCGATGTACTGTTGGGCTTTGCCGTCTTGACGTTCAGGCATCAAGTTTAATGGCTGCCGGAGATATGAAAGAAGGGTAGTACCTTATGTTTGAAAGTCGAAACCCAACTTGCAGGAACCAACACGCCTCATTGCTGGCTGACCCGGTACCAGTGTAGCTCTATTAAAAACTGATACGCTGTGGAAGACGAGTTGCCCCATCTTTCTATTTGTCTTGAGTTTGGTTTCCCGGGGGCGAAGGCAAAGACACAATAACTTAATTATTTATTTATGAATTATGGGCAAACAAAAATAAGCCTTTGAGATCAAGCCTATATTAGCACTCAGGGATGTTTTTACTAAGTGCGTAGGTTTAGAGTCCTACGAGTACTTACTTTGAAAATTCTCTGCTTCAAATCCTGCAAGTTTAAAATAGTAAATTATTATTATCTACGAGTACCTATCAAGTATCGCACACTTGCACAACTTTAGGTTGGTCTGGAATTCTTAAATCGGATACCAAGCAAATTATTGTAAAATTAAAATAACAATTTTGTTTATTAAACAAAGTAATCTACATTTTTTTTCACTTAAAATACTAAATTAACTTGATTTGGAGTAGATGGACTGTTAATATTTCATGCTTCACTAAAATCATTACATTGTAACGTAAGTTGGAGTTGTCATTACTCCACAATTATTATTTTGAGCCGCCATTAGCACATAACCATCGTTTCCCCAATATGTGGACCAACTATTTTTGATCAACCAATAATCTTTACCGTCCATTGTACCATAACCGACGGCCAAAACTGCATGATCAAGAGCGTCTGGAGTGTTGCCACTGTAAAGTTTAAATCGAATTTAAAATATTAAATTTCGTATGATGATTCTTACCATTTTGGTTCGTAGTAAACACCATTTGAATAAAAGCTGAAGGTTCTGTGACTGGCATCAATTGCAACACTAATTGGACCGTGATTTACCAATGCTAATCTCAGACCTGGTTCACTATTCGATGTTACATTTACGTATCCAGTTATTTTAGCGACCTTAGTTACATTGTTAGCATGACAATACCCATCTTGACCCAAATATGGACCATAATCTTCTTCAGTAGGAATTCCACCATTCTGTAACATCCACTGGTAGGCACGAAAATCTTCACCACCATCACAGCCATTGTTTCCATATCTACAAAATTGAAGATTTAATTTAAAGAAAGAAAACTTTCTCAATTACGTTACCCCCAAGAACAATCAATAAGAGCTTGTTGAGAAAGACGTGTAAGTGTATGACCATTTTTCAAAAAGAAAGCACCTTCAATAGTACCAACAGTTCCAAATGACCAGCAAGATCCACACACGGATTGATCTAATAAACAAAAAACGTCAGTAACATCATAGAATTGTAGAAGAACAGTAAAAACCTTTGACTGGAGTCACGGCTCCATACAATCTCCAATCATACGAAGTAGGTAATTTAGCGGTATCGATATTGTTGTACGGGAATGGAGATCCACCATTGTCTACACCCGTGTAAATTTTTCCTCTTAATGCCTTCAATTCCAATTCATTTTTGTCGGCCAAATGGTTAATCGCCAAAGTGTATCCTACAATAAAATTCAATTTCAATCAATATCAAATTCCTCCATTGTTCTTCTCACCTTTATTTTGCCTGTTAACCGAATGTATGAATCTTGCATTTTGCATAAAAATGTTTTTACGACGTTCTTTATCCAAAATATTTGTGTATGTTTTGCTGTGTTTAGTCGCAAATTTGTCAAACTCAAATTCAACATGAGATGTCGTGGTAGGATGAATAAACTCTTTCATTGGATTGAAAGTGTAAATATGACGATCACCAGGGCCGGGAAAAGCACTGCAAGTCATATCTGCAAACAAAGAGTTTTGTAGTAACATGTATTTGAAGATAATTTATTACCTTCAACTTGAAAAACTTCTGGGTCGATTTTGTTAATGTCGTATAAATTGTAGCTTAAGTAATAATGATCGTAATGGCTGCCCAATAAAGAATTGAAACCTTTCATTTCGTATCTACAAAGTA
Source organism: Cantharis flavilabris (assembly GCA_949152465.1). NCBI lineage: Eukaryota > Metazoa > Arthropoda > Insecta > Coleoptera > Cantharidae > Cantharis > Cantharis flavilabris. The sequence goes on from OX424435.1 coordinate 91,920,943, forward strand.
AAAGTTGTAGAATTATATTAATTAAAATTGTAAAGTAGTATTATTTACTTTACAGGTACAGGATATTTTGCAACTTCGCTTGGATCGTTGTTGTATTTTAACCACATGGTGTATTTATTGACCTTGTGTCCAACTACCTCGATTAACTGCCATTTTTCGGCGTCGATACCATCGACCACGTCTGAACCTAAAGAAAAAAATTTGTATTAATTCAAGAAATGTTAAGCCACCGTTGATTTACCTTTGCATTTGAAACCAATAAGGCTGGGTAGGATATTTTGGGGTTCAATGCGAGATTCGCTGGAACCGTTCACTTGAAGGCAAGTTTTAACATTTAAAAGAGTTTGCGTTGTGATTGGTGCAATTTTTAAACTTTGACCATATTCACCAGTTGCACCTAGTTGGTATGTTTTTACCATACCTCCATAATAATCAATTCGAGATAGTTTGTTTGGCGAATCATACCTGTAAAATTTAGAAAATCATAATACAGTAATTATTAGACCTACAATTTTTCTGATGGTGATGAGTTCGATGGTAGGTAATTTATTACAAATTAGTAATTTCGAAGAGAAATTCTTTAAATGAATATTATTTTCAATAATATGTGATAATAACCTATATAGTTACTTACAAAAATATTCAGACGCTGATATTTATGTTAACAATGTGAATTGTACGTTTTGAAGACATTTTTTGTCATATAAAAATCGCTTTTACAGCAATACTTATTCGACATATTTTCCAAGTTACAGTTACTTAAAAATACTGTCATCTGCAACTCGGAAACAATGCAACGAAATAGAAAAATAATGAGGCTTTTTTTTTGTCAATTTCATTCCATAAGTTTTTGTTTACATACAAAAATTGTGAATCTGAATTGTTTGTGTCAAAAAATCATAAACCCTATAACTCAAAGACTCTAAACAGAAGAAATGAGAAAAATATTTATTTTTCCATATTCAAATACTAAATTAAAGTATTTGAAATGATGAATATTTTAAATTATTAAAATTTATCTTCCGTTTTATAAAGTTGCCTTTAAATGTCCTTAAAAAATAATCTGCAGTATTAAGCAATATTTTTAAATATGATTAGAATTTTCTGAATCTTAACAGTCAGCAGTAAATAAATAACACATCGACTACTTGAAGATAATAATAATAAAATTTCTTACCAAGCAAAAAATGGTTCTTCTATTTCAGCATACGGAATGTAAAGTGTTCCTTTTACGGTGTAAACTGGATTCCAACTTGGACTGGCATTGTTACAAACTGCTGAAATATCATTTTTAAATAATTTAACAATTAAAAATGAAATAAATAACTTACCAACAACGCAAGACAAACTAAACAAAAAACAACCAATTCCAACACACAACTTCATCTTGAATACTACTTATCACAACTGTAATGAAAATATCCTTCCAAATCTTAATAAATATAGTTGAACAGTCTTATGACAACAATTTATAGATAAGCGTGTAAATTACAGTTTTAACTGCTTCAACTGTCAAAGGAGGGATCAATAACATCCAATGATATCAAAATTACTTTCCTAGCCAACTTGAGTGGTAAAATTTAAAATGTAATATTAAAATATAATACAAATTTAAGTATAATAACATGAAAATTGTGAATTGATAATACTTACTGTTTCCTAATAATCCAAAATGACCCCCAAGATAAGAAAATGATAATGAGCTTTAAGGGTAAAGTTCAGGATAACAATTCAAACTAAGAAATATTTGCATCAATTCGGAAAAGAAAAATCTATATTTATCAAAAAAACTATAAACTAATTAATTACAAGGTTATTTATATAAAATTGCTGCTGACATCTGTCATTTCTTGTACGTGACCAGGAATTCGCGCAGGATTCTGGAATGTAAGTGATTTAGTTTTTGGTTCCAAAGTTACAAATAAAATACATAAATATTAAACTATCTGAAATTCTAACTGGGGAAAGGTTATTTTCGATTTAAATCGTGTAGGATGTTTACTAAAGATAAATTTAATCAAAACCAAACAGAATAAAAATAAATTGTAACCAATCAGAAATTCAAAATTATAAAAATAAACAAACGCTTACCAATTGTTTTGCTCTATTTTCAAGTAAACCATAAGAAAAATGATTGAGAATAATATTTCTTGGTAACGAAACGCCTTGAAACCTGTAGAGAGGATCCCCAGCAATACCGCTGTTGAGCTTAAAAACGTTTGAAATGGTAATCCTTCCTAAATGACCGGTACTTGTAACCATGGGACCTTTCGATATGTCAACATGATCGCCTGCTTTAAACAATGTAACTCTTCCGTTATTGTTGTCAGCTATGTTAGGTATTTGTTGTTTCTTGTTCATATTATGTTTAAATATTTCTAGCGCAAAATTTGGAGCAACATCTAAACAAAGAATAGGATGATCCTCTTGGCAAAATTTTATCATTTCCACAGACAAAACTCTCAATTCACTTTCGGTTGGAGTCCAATCCTCCAGGGATAACTGAGCATCATATATAAAACTGCCACTTCTCACTAAAAGTAATCGGATAAATTTTACACAATGAAGCAGGCGATTTACAAATACAAACCATTAGGACTTGGAAAACTATGCAAATTAACCTTCACGTCATCTTTAAAAGCTTTATTTATAACAGCACCCAGCAGAAAACTACAAGTACGCCAATATGCATTATTTACGTGTGCCGGTTGAGCCACATTGTAGTGCAAAAATTGTACATTACAAGAATCTTGCAGAGGTTTATGCATGTGCCACAAAGTGTTCCCATTTATAATGGCCAAAGCCGATTGCTTTGCAACCATTTCCCCCAAATCTAAAAATAGAATACATTGTATTTTCAAAGCAGCAAGAAAATATATCAACTTACGTTTAGCACAATCATACGGTGTCGACACGTTTTTATTCATGACCAGGTTAACATTTTCACGAGCTTCTTCACATATCACCTGAATTTTCTCGATACGACCCACTTTCTCTTCTTGTTGCTTATACTCCAGATCAAACAAGGAACTTTGACGTTTAGCTTCTTCCACAACATTTGCAAAATGTCCTAAAATATTATGGTAGAAACTAATTTTTAAAAATATAGTATAATTACTTTTGTTGACAATTTTTGGAAATTCGTGTCTATAAACTTTAAACCATAAATGTTTTCCGAATGATAACGTCGATGAAGACATATTTGAGTTTTCTTGGGATTAATAAAGAAAAATTATAACGTTCAAAAGTAAGGTTATGTCGGCCGGGTTTAGATATTTGAACTAATTTACAGGTAAGGGCAAAATAAGTGCAAAATCCAGTGATTTTATATAAAAAATTTTATTTTTAGAATATTCTATACCAAATCTGTGGCAGCGATAAGAATTTCTTCATAAAAAACTGAATTATGTCCCTTAACAAAAACTCCTGGATTTTCGATTTGGGGCATTTTATTTCAAATTCTTGAACAATCAGAGGTCAACATTCGATAAACAAGTAAGTAATGAAAATATAAACTTTATTTTTAAACAAATAATTATTAATCTTTCATCAGGTTTTACTTAGTTCGGCTCAGGGGAATTTCATATTTTTTACCCAAATTGAGCAGAATATTATCGATTTAATGACATTGGTTAGAATCTAACACTGTGATTGTTTTTAAATATTATTCTTGAAATCGCAAATTTAGCCCCCCCCCCCTAAGGGCAGCTCAGAAGAGGAGTTGAAATGTTTGACTAAAGTCAGGCTGAATATTGTCACTCTTCAGCAATTTATTTTCAATTGCTTCCACTCTGGCCAGCATCCTTTCCTGGTTGGAATTAATATTTTATATATATTCCCCTTCTCTGCTTTAATTACAGCACGTACTCCTTCTGGCATATCCCAATATATTTTATTATTCTCCCAAATATCTTACAATTTTGCTAACGCATATGAGTTGTGGGTTCAATCTCTGACGAAGTATATCTGGCTATTTTGACCGTGTCTCTTTCACAAGATGCTGGCAACATCTTTAAGGTATTAAATGTCTAAATGGCATTTAATGGGCCCGTAGCACTTCTCTGTACATAAGGTATAATTATACAAACAAATACTTCAGTGGTCAAGTCACATTATTATGGAATTATGAATTTATTAATATTGAAAATTAATACAAATAAAAAAACTTAAAATTTAAACCTTGTTATCTTCTTCTTCTTTTTCTTTCAAAAACTTGTAATGCAAATCCATACAATCTGTATTATCAATATGAATCCATCCGGTAGATTTCATGTGGTAGACACGAACAATGCCTCCAGAATATGCATCACGATGAGTTGCATGATATATAGCACGTCTACCAAGATCGTAAGCTTCTTGATCAGTCAAGTCCCACTTGTACCCAGAATCTAAGACACCAAAAGCGAATATGGAACCTGAACCCACACTAAAAGCTTTGCCTATGGTACGAGTGCCTTCAGAATCGACATAGTAAAGTTGTGGTCCCTGAAGGTTACACAAATTGTTACTTAATTCTTAAAAAAATTTGCTTCCAGTGACATACCCTTTTGTCCCATCCTGCAATCATCATTCCCATTGAAAGACCCATACCCTTGTAATTATAAACCATATTTGCCATAAGTTTTGAAGCGGCAGCTACCGAAATACGTTCGCGATTACGAAGTTCATACATGCGACACTGCTTTGATAATACTCTATCCCAATATACACAATCTGCTGCACCACCAGCCAAAGTGCCTGAAAATTACAAAAATTAGGATTTAGAGAACATCGATAAAAACGTTTCGATTGACCTACCCAGCAAAAAATTGTTAATCTCTACAATTTTCTTCATCGTTTGAGACCCAATAAAATCACCTCCGGTGGCACGTGAATCGACGGCTAATACCACACCACCTTGATATTGAAATCCTAGCGTAGTAGTACCGTGATCGAATTGTATTTTGATGTCACGACCGGAATCATCTTTAGAGAACTGCGAGAAACCTCCGGCAGCCTAAAATCAGTAATTTTTAAATTTATATTATAATTTTCTACAAACTACAAAACTTACGTTTCCGAAAGGAGCCAAAGCCAAATTCAAGTTATTATCAAAGTTAGTTGTGTATTTCAATACATCATTATCTAATGCGGTATCATTTTTAAACGCACCAAAATCTTGCATTCCACATAATTCTGCTAGAGCCATTTTTAATTGTAAATTTTATTAAAATAATGCTTTGTAATAATAATCCACAATGACACAGTGAAATCACAACAAAATTTGTTTTAACCTCACTTTTAAGTTTTTATATCAGTGTCTCTCAAACAGTCGACACCTGGGTTTCGATCAGCGGCGCACCAGACTTAAGCTAGAACAGCGGTTCTTCCGGTTTTTATTCGGTATTTGCTAGTTTATTGTTTAGACAAAGATAATAAAACTTAAAGATGTCAAACGCTATACAAATTTATGTGTATCCCAATCGACTCCCAAAAGTAGATGGCGACACTAATTATATTTTTTTAGGTTATATTTTAATTTGTTTTTTTTTAGTTTGTCATGTTTTTTGTTGGTTGTAATCATGGACTTCCATAGACTTCCATGGTTACTTCCATGGACTTCCATGGTTACAACCTACAAAAAACATGACAAACTTAAAAAAACCAAATTAAAATATAACCTAAAAAAATATAATTAGTGTCGCCATCTACTTTTGGGAGTCGATTGGGATACACATAAATTTGTATAGCGTTGGACATCTTTAAGTTTTATTATCTTTGGTTTAGGCATGCTAATAATAATTTTAATGTGAACAATATAAAATAATTATTTTTGTTAATCCCATTTCAAAGCTACTTTCCTCATAGGTCCCCAAGGACCTCCTTCTGACCATATTTATAATGTTTATAATTTTTGACGTTTTTTAACCCCCTCCCCCCCTTTGTAACAAATAGTAACAAATTGCGAGACCCCCCCCACCCTCCAGAAGAATAACGTAACAAAAGTTAAAACAATTTTTAAACTACGTACATTTTTTATTTATAACTTTAACTTAAAAATAAAAAAAAATAATTTAACAAATTAATGAAAATTTAATAGGTATCTAGAATAAATATCTAATTTTTTGATAAAAAAGAAATTTTTTGGTTACATAACATTTTGAAAAACACCCCCGCCCCCCATTTTAACAAATCGTAACAAATTGTTAATCCCCCTCCCCCCCTAAGACCGTTACGTAATTTGTGAACAGTCCCTTATTAAATACCTACGTATAGTACATTTTTCAATATTTTGGTTGTTTTTCTGAAATGCCCTCCACCCCCCTAATTAAAGATATGACCACCCCTGGTGGCGGATCTGTACATCTTAAATCTGAATTAACATTTCTTATACTTAAATGAATGGTAATCATAGTGAATTGTTTGATTTCCCTGAAAATATAATATTTATAATTCGTAAGTATTTTCTTGTTTCCCTTTCCTTACCTTTATCTTTATACCACAAAATCGATAAAATGAAATAATTAGTTCAATTTTCCTTGTTTTTATTTATTAACCATATTTATCTCTATTATTGAAACATAAATAGAAATAGAAGTTCATTTATGTCTATTAGACCGGAATAAATTTAATCAAAACAACGCTTGATTTAATTTGTGATATTAACTGTAACAATCAAAATATGAACTGTTTCTTCTCAATATCAACAAATATAGTGAAATCTGTTGTAAGTTACCTATATATTAATATATATTTCATGAGATTTCATTTTCCAGGATTTCCTAAAATTTTCTGGAATTTTTTACTTTTTTCGGATTTCCTATTTCCTACATTTCCCATCCGAAAAAATTACTTCTGATTTCTCAGAATTTTTTAAGATTTCCTAAAATTTCCTTAGAATTTTTTGGATTTCCTAAGATATCCTAAAATTTTCTACATTTTCTCAAATATAAATTTTCTATATTTCTTGAAATTTTATCAGATTTTCTATTTCCTTCCTGCATTTCTTAAGATTTTTTTGATTTCTTAAGATTTTTTAAATTAAAAAAAAAAATTTGTTTTCTGCATTTCCTAATATTTCCTTAGAATTTCTTTAATTTCCTTAGATTTCCTAAGTTCAGAGTACACGTACCGTCAACAGAAAACCCGTTACTTGCAATTTCTGTTCTCCCATGTTAAATATATGGAAAATTTCGATTTTTAAATGCCGTTTTCTCGAAAACTAATGGATAATCAAAGAAAAAAATTTTTTTTTAATACACCTAAAAAATTGTCCTCTTTCCAATGGTATATAGGAAAAAGTGAAATTCGTGGAGTCAATTCCCTGACAGTAACCGATTTTCTAAGATTTCTTGAAATATCCTAAGATTTCTTTAGAGTTACCAAAGAGTTTCTTAGATTTTCGGAAATAGATTTCCTACATTTCGTATTTCCTACGATTTTTTGGATTTTCCTAAAATTTTCCCAAATTTCCTTCACTTTGTATACTAGTGACGGCGCCAGAAATTTTGAAATGGGTGGGCACAAATTGGACCCAATATATTTCAGTTGGGTGATTGCACTCCAATCAACAGGGTGGGCATGTGCCCATCTTGGTCACCACCTGACGCCATCACTGTTGTATACCAAATTTCTCCCTCGGCCGCTGCTATGCCATTATTGTTGAAATCGGCGGTTTCTTCGATCAGAGACGGACCTAACTAAAATTTTTAGTTGTCAACAGAGTCGGATTAAGGATATGTTAGCCCAGGGCTAACATTTTTTGAAGTCCCTGGGCCTTGCATGTTGTAACAAAATGTCCCGCAGGCAGGGCCGGATTAAGGATATGGGAGGCCCGGGGCTAACTGTCTTTGGAGGCCCCCTTGGATATTTCAACAAAATGTGCCTCAGGCAAAAAATGTAAAATGTAACTTTTTTATAAAACCAAAATTTGTTTGTCGAAGTAGATCACTTTCAATGCTCATTAAGGGGTTAGGTCACTCTAGAGGCTAAAAAAATAAGCTTTTTTGGGGATGTTTTTTCAGAAAAATTACAAAATAAATTGAAATTACAAAAAAAGGTGTTTATCATACATAACAGTGACTGCATACAATAATTTTTTTGAAGCTATTAATTTCAAGGTGGCGGCTATGCAACGTTTTTGCGATAACGTTTTCTTTTCCACGGCCGGACAAACAGCTTCTGTAATTTTTGAATTATGATGAACGAATGAATTTTTTCAAGTCAAAAAGTCAAAAATTTCCTAAAAATCTTAAATTAAATTTCATTTAAATTTAACAAAAAAATGTAATTTTGTTGCTTCAAGGTTCTTGATGCCCCTAGAAATCTGGATGCCCGGGGCTGCAGCCTCCTTAATCCGGCTTTGCCCGCAAGCCAAAAATTTTGATTTTTCAAGGTCAATCGCGCTTAGATCAAATGTAAAATTGTTGAAAAGATAATTAATATACATACATAGCTACTACCTGAGTGATTTAAATTTTTTTGCTTTAATTTTTTTGAGGCCCCTAGAAATTTGGAGGCCCGAGGCTGCAGCCCCCTTAGCCTAGGGTTGCCATAATTGTGTAGGTACTGGCCTGGGCATTTGGCTATAACTAAAAAAAAGCTCCTCCTACTTAACTTTATTGTAAGTACAGGAGAGTATTAGGGGGCACTAAATACTGGAGTAACTTTAATTGGTCTGTCTGCTAATTTATTTCTCTTAAAAAGTTTTAAAAATAAAAAGAAATTCAAAAACTGGAAAATACTTCAATATTTTTCAACATTTTGTAGATCAACAGGAGTTCCAAAAAGGGGACATGTCTCGGTATACCGGGACGGATGGCAACCCTACCTTAGCCTTCCCTTAATCCGGTTCTGGTTGCCAACTCTTAATCTTTTTCATGGTCAGATCTAAAAGAACAGACCGAACATACTGTTTTTTAACGATTTGGTGATAAACCAACAGTGTAGGTGATTTATGAAAACTGTCTAAAATATTGCCTGGCGATACCCCCCCCCCCCACCCCGAACTTCCCACGGATCCACCCTTGTCTGGGATAAATTAAATAATTCAAGCAGACAGTTTTGCCTGTCTTTCGAAATGTACCTTGCTAAATCTACGGCTATGTGCTTGAATGTGCGAGAAGGGCTGACGGGACACAGCTGTGGTGGTGGCAACGATTCGATAAGGTAAGTTCATATTTCATAATCGACTCGCCGAAATCAGTAATTTTACGACTGTCTCCTAGGTAGTTTGTGTTGCAGTCAACGATCATAAAGTTTCAATAACATGGAAGCGCGCCCAAATTTGACTTCAGAACCGGCATATCAAGAAATTCAAAATTTTTACAATAACACCGGAAGAGGTATCAATATAAATGATGAATTTAAGAAAAATCCTATGCGATTTGACGAATTTAGGTAAAAATTGTTGCAAGTTCTATCGCATTCCGGGTGACTTACCCGACCTTTAACTGTCCTTGTCAAGTGCAACTTATTTTCTTTTCACAATTTTTTTATTTTCGAATTATCCGCTTTTCTACCTTTGGATGAAAACGAAAACGTTATTCTTGTCGCACGTAGTTTTAACAAAATGTTGTCCGCAAGAATTAATAATTTTTATTTATTTTTAATTTAGTTTAAAACTTTCGACACCAAACGATGGCGATATCCTATTAGATTATTCTAAAAACCGAATTAATAATGATCTCTTGAAACGTCTTTTCTCGTTGGCTCGTGCACGAAAAATCGAAGAAGCACGAGATGCCATGTTCAGTGGTGAAAAGATCAATTCGACCGAAAACAGAGCAGTCTTACATGTTGCTCTACGTAACCGCAGCAATACACCTATTTTAGTTGACGGGCAAGATGTTGTTCCAGAAGTTAACGGAGTTTTGGCTCACATGAAAGAATTTACCAACGCAATTTTAAGTGGAGTTTGGAAAGGGTGAGTGCTTTATTTTTTGTTTAAAAAATTATTTGCTAATTTCGCTGTGATTAATTTTCAGATATTCTGGTAAAAACATAAAAGATGTTGTAAACATTGGAATCGGTGGATCTGATTTGGGACCGTTGATGGTTACCGAAGCTTTAAAGTCCTACAATAAAGGTTTAAATGTGTACTTTGTGTCTAACGTCGATGGAACACATCTTGCCGAAGTTTTAAAGAAGGTCGATCCTGAAAGTGTTCTGTTCATCATTGCATCAAAAACTTTCACCACTCAAGAAACCATCACCAATGCAACCTCTGCTAAGGAGTGGCTGTTGAAACACGCAAAAGCTGTTAGTTCTGCCATATACTTACCTCGGTAATTTTACTAATGCTGCATACCGTTATAGCCGACTGCAGTGGCAAAGCATTTTGTGGCGCTCAGTACAAACGAAACAAAAGTCAAGGAGTTTGGAATTGATCCCAACAATATGTTTGGATTTTGGGATTGGGTAGGAGGTCGTTATTCTCTATGGTCAGCTATCGGTTTGAGCATTTGCTTGGCTTTGGGGTACGACAACTTTGAACAATTACTTCAAGGAGCTCATTTTCTTGATAATCATTTCAAAACAGCACCTTTAGAACAAAACGTAAGTAAAAGTCATAGTCAGATAAGAATCACAAGACAAATTTTTGTACACTAAATTTTCTTTTTTGAGATGTTTGAAAGATTTCCTCATATTTCCTACCGGATTACTTTAGAATTTCCTTTTGAAAAAGATGAAGAAGCATAAAAAAGCTCATTTATAGTATATTCCTAAGATTTCTTTGGATTTGCTGAGATTTCCTAGGCTTATTTCTTAATATTAGCTAAGATTTTCTAGGATTATCTGCATTTTCTTACATTTTTTATTTCTTAAGATTTCTTTCAATTTCTTAAGATTTTCTATATTTCGTAATTTAACTTAAGCTCAGTTTGACGGTATAATATGAGATTTAGAATTTCTTAAAATTTCCTAGAATTTCTTTAAATTTCCTGAGATTTACTAGGATTTTCTACATTTTCTTGTATTTTCTATTTCTTAAGATTTCCTTGAATTTCCCAAGATTTTCTAAATTTCTTAAGATGACCTAGAGTTTTTTAAGATTTCTTAAGATTTGCTGAGATATCCTAGAATTATCACATTAATGCCCGTACTAATAGTCACGGATCAATCCGAGATTCAAGATTAATTCTTGAAATAGTAGAATTGTTGCTACGATATAGTCAAAATTTCAGTAATTTCATTGGTAAATCCTAGGATTATCTTGAATCTCGGATTGATCCACGACTATTAGTACGGGTATAGACCACTGACTTTAGACATCTAACATCGGAAAAAATCACATGGTTTGATTTTGTGGTATGTTGTTAGGGTACCTACCAGTAGTGTAAAACCAAGTTTGCAGCTCTGAAAGACCTGTGCTAACTTCATGGTGTTCGAAAAACCTGGATATTTTTCGACTGATTTCAGTTTTCGGTCCGAAACTCCTAAAAGGGTGCTTCATACGGAAAAAGTTATTCTATCCTTTTTTGAAGCGTGAATATTTCCTACAATTTGAGCTCTTCTCCAATTTTTTAGGTCCAATAGATCCCAAGATACAGGACCTCAAAAATTTCATTTTTTTCCAAAAAGTTCAAAATTTTAGTTTTTTTCGTCTGTCGGGCTAAATATTGGCTGTAATACTTATTCTACAAGAAAAGAGCAGTTATTTAGCTTTAATTTAAGCTCTGATCGAAGTTTGTAGGCCTAACAGGTACCTCGTTGTCTTACAAGGAGGTGACGCCACGTGCGGGTCACAGATTTTAAAACCCAATTGGGGAAGCAAAGTACTTCGTAATAACAAACTCTAGGCTAAGCAGTAGGACCCACTTCTCAAAAAGAAAAAAGTTTCTGAAAATTTTTTTAATAATTTTTATTGATATAGCTGCTCGGTTGCATTGATTAACAAGTAACATCGATGGTTCCGAGGTGGGCTTTACGACTAAAAAAATCCGAGGTAGGCTTTACGACTAAAGCCTACCTTGGAACCATCGATGTTACTTGTTAATCAATGCAACCGAGCAGCTATATGAATAAAAATTATTAAAATTTTTTTCAAAAACTTTGTTGTTTTTGAGAAGTGGGTCCTACCGCTTGGCCTAGAGTTTGTTATTACAAAGTACTTAGCTCCCCCAATTGGGTTTTAAAATCTGTGACCCGCACGTGGCGTCCCCTTGTTAGAAAAACAAAAATTGGGTGAATCGAGGGAGGGACAGATTGGAGCCTGTGTGCATCGGATAAACTGGATATACGGGGTCCAACCTCAAAACTCTAGATGCACTACTACCGTATGACAACACCGATGAAGAAATTTATACAATCCAAGAGGATGGGGAAACATGCCCCATCCTTCCATTCAGCAGGCCACTTTCTATATGCTAAGAGTGCTTGTCTGTACCTGCAGGACATGAACAACCTACAGCAAAGAATGGATATAAAAGAGTTTCAATTATTTACCCAGGGAGGAGAGTTCATAATTCGTTGGTTACACAAATTCTGGTCAGGCCTATGGACAGATTTAACAATTGAACAGGTGCCGATGAGATCAATGAATACCCAGGGGGGGCTGGACGCATGGACGAGGTCTCTCTACTCTCTAGCAGTGTTCTTGTCCTTTGATGGGGGTTAAAGAGATTGTTGGAAAATCGTTTGGGAAAGTTGGATTCCAATGAAGAGACAAAGTCTGTACCCTGTCGGTACTCACCATCAAAGTCCAAAACAAGCTGGTTGAAATTAATATTTTAACCATTTTCCAGAGGCTCTGTATCACGTAACAGTCCGATGATGATTTGAAGGGGCATTTCAAATATGATGTAGCTCCCTACCCAATGACTCCCAAAGTGGGAGTTTGAAAGCATTTCTCTGGATATTTTCTTGAAAAAATAAGTTTCAGATACTTTATTTTGGTAAAATCAGCCTCAATAAATTCAGGCCATGAGCCGCTGCTGTTTTCAATTTAGTTAAGCCTTTCTTCTCGTTAACAATAGCAACTATCGTCAGGCTCAATAAATAATTCCTGTCCCTACCTCGATTTCCCCAATTTTTGTTTTTTTAAGATAACGCGGTACCTGTTGGGCCTACGGACTTCAATCGGGGCTTAATTTAAAACTAAATAATTGTTCTAAAACTTCATATCCAATGAATTTTTTTGTAGAATGAGTATTACAGTCAATATTTAGCCCAACAGACGAAAAAACTGAAATTTTGAACTTTTTGGGAAAAAATCTAATTTTTGAGGTCTTGTATCTTAGGATCTATTGGATCTAAAAAATTGGGGTAAAGCTCAAATTGTAGGAAATGTTTACAGCTTCAAAAGAGGATGGGGTAACTTTTTCCATAGGAAACATCCTTTTAGGAGTTTCGGGGCAAAAACTGAAATCATTAAAAAAATGTCGAGGTTTTTCGAGCGCCATGAAGTAGCATAGCTTCTTTCGAAGCTGCAAACTTAGTTTTACACTACTGGTAGGTACCCTAACAACATACCACAAAATCGGAAACATGTGAATTTTTCCGATGTTTGCTCTTTTTTTTTCTATCGTCAGTGGTTTAATTTCCTCAGATTTTCTATTAAGATTTCTTAGATTTTTCCGGATTTCCTCAAATTTTCCCTGATTTCTTCAGATTCCCCTTCACTTGTAAACCAATTAACATTATTATTATAGTTTTCCAAGTGGCAATTGGAATAATTTCTGGAAATAATTTTGTTGTTTTTTTTAGGCCCCTGTGATCCTTGCTTTATTAGGTATTTGGTACGGTAACTTTTTTGGTGCCGAAACGCACGCTCTGTTGCCTTATGATCAATATTTACATCGTTTTGCTGCATATTTCCAACAAGGAGATATGGAAAGTAACGGCAAATCTGTGACCAGAAGCGGACAGTTTGTAAGATTTAAACCGGCTAGATCATTTCATTGTGTTATAATGTATTCAATCTTACAGGTTAATTACTCAACGGGACCAATTGTTTGGGGAGAACCTGGTACAAATGGACAACATGCATTTTATCAATTAATTCATCAAGGAACCAGAGTTATACCATGCGATTTTATTGCACCTGCACAAACTCATAATCCAATTAGCAATGGAATTCATCATAGCATTTTACTTGCCAATTTCCTTGCCCAAACTGAAGCACTTATGACCGGAAAAACTATGGATCAAGCACGAGCAGAACTTACTTCACAAGGACTTAAAGACGATGAGTTACAAAAACTGTTACCCCACAAAGTTTTCCAAGGAAATCGTCCAACCAACAGTATTGTTTTTAAGAAACTAACTCCATTTATACTTGGGGTTCTCATTGGTGAGTTTAATTTAATTATTACGATTTTTTTGTATACGTATTAATTTTTCAGCTCTTTATGAACAAAAGATATTCATCCAAGGTATAATTTGGGATATTAATTCTTTTGACCAATGGGGCGTGGAATTAGGTAAACAATTGGCCAAAACTATTGAAGCTGACTTAAAAGACAATAGTTCTGTAAGCTCACACGATTCTTCAACCAACGGGCTTATTAACTTTATCAAGGCAAATCGCTAAATATGTGTGTAGTTGATTGCAGAAAAGAAAAGAAACAATGTGTTAGCACAGACACCTTTTAGAGCTTACAAATCTTAAATTTTATCGAAGAGTACATCCAAGTTTTTAAATTTTGTTATAAACTGTAACTTTTATATTTGTTGTATATCCAATTAGATATTAAAAAAATTGTTGTAATTTTTGCTTTTAGATCTTTTCTGGACAAAAAATAATTATAAAATTTCAAAAAGTAATATCTTCGAAACTAATAATAAATAAACCAATTTTGAAATTTGGAAGGCATATAGGGTAAGTATTCCCTCAAAACATATTACATTTTTAGAAAACAAAACTGGGTTTTTGAGAAAAACAGCTTTTAATTGTTTCAGAAAAATTGCTATAGTTGTGGTCTTTCTGATAATTTTTTGGAATTTTATAGTTTTAAAATTTAGGCTGAATATATTCCACATAAAAAGATAGCCACCAAAATTCGGTGTTTGGTATAGACAACATATTTAACAAAAACCATTGCATTACTAATATTATTTATAACTCTAAATATAAATTTTCAACTTATACAATATTGCATCAAGATATAAATTACACTCTTCGTTTACCATGAGTATGTTCTAATATTTTTCCTTCTCGTAACTGGCCCAGAACGTCACGTTTATGCTTATTCTTGTCTTTCAAATGTTGATATTCATAATCAATCATTTTTAAATATTTCTCTCTAGCGAATTTCTCGAAGTGTTCAGCGATTTCTTCGTCGATCATAATGCAATGCTGTAGATCTTTTTTTTCTAACTTAAACACTTCAGTTATTTCTAAGGCGACTGCATTAATAATGAGACGGTTGTTCAACTCTTCGACAAATAATCCTGTATCGCCAAAATGATCTCCATCTTCCAAATGACAGTATTCTCTTCCATTTGCAAATATTATAGCAACTGACCCGTAAGATATGAAGTACAAGTTCTCTGCACTTGTGTAAGCTCTAATAATTAAATCGTTTGGTAAAAATACTTCATGTTTAAGATTTGCTACGATAGTACCAACAGTACTTTTCGGCAATCCTTGAAAAATTTCCACCTTCTCAACCAAACCCTTACAACTATGAAGAAATATTTCATAGCGTAAATGGTCCGACAGAGTGTTCAATATTTCTTTTTCTCTAAAGTAATGTTTTTGGAATCGATTCTCGTAATACAATATTAAACGATTACGCAGTTGAAGGGGCAATTTTGCCTTGCGCATGTATTCGTGCAGTTGATTTACCAACTCTTCGTATTTACTTTCGGAGGAACTTGCAGATCGGACCATTTCTAAAATAACCACTATAACATATGCGGTGAACAGAATTCCACTTATGATAACAAACGAAAACATTACTTGTTCACCTCCGGATTTTGTAATGTACATACCAACTCCTGCACCATAAAAGTGACAAAACACAGTTAAGAAGCATTTGACATATCTCGTTTCATTAGGTACATCGTCTTTCGGATGTATCTGGGCCGAATTCAGCCACGAATCTTCTTCCAATACACCTGTTGCATAATATTTCATCATTGGGAAAGTGTAAATCAAACACGTCCACCAGTGTAATATATAAAACGATAATAACACCAAACAAATTATTTTGTGATTTGATTCTTCCAATTTAAAGAGTTCCGTTATTCGACGAAAATAGTCCAGTGTAGTTTTCATTCTTACAAATAGTAAAAAATTAAAAAATCCCGATAATTTAACATAAATTGCCGTCTCTTCTGACCAATTTGTAATCAATCCTGAAATGAGTTCAATTGGAAGAGTTCCAAAGAAATCAAAGAAAAAATAAGTTGACATGTAGTTAATTGCAATCGCCTTGAAGTCCAAAATCACTTCCTTCGTTTTAATATTAACGATACCGGTAAAGAAACTTATGACCATATTAAAGACTAAAATTGACGAGATAGAAAGGTCGAATATCATCCAAAGGATGTGCTCCTTGTGGTAATCATGAAATGCTACAGTCAGTGGATCATGAATAAACGAGATCATCCAAGATGCGCACATAATTATTTCGTGCTTAATACGAATCTGACTGAACGGATGAATTATGAAACCACGCGAAGTTCTTAGGTGTCTCTTCTTTTCGAGGGTGATGGCCGCACGACTTCTGAAAAAGGTTTTGCTCCTCGTGTTTTTTGGAGAAACCATTAAGCTCTTGCGAAAATATCGCAACCATTTTTTAAATTTACCCGATTGGGGTGGTAATTTTGGCAAACAACTATCAGATCCCTTGGCTAAACTGCAAGCATGTGTGCGACCAAAACGTTTCGGTAGCAAAGAATTCATTATTGCCAATACTTATTAAAGTGTCAATACTTTCTCTAAATAATTTTTTACTTATTGTTTCTAAGCCCCTGTGATCTCTACTTTATTAGGATTTGCGCTGAGGATATGGAATGTAACAGGAATAATGATGAGTTGATCAGTCTATTTTACTTTCCTTACCTAAACTGAAGCACTTAAGCGCTTTTTAAATCTGCAAACGAACATTAGGAGAAAGAATGGAGCAAAAGTATGTAGATTTCACTTCCTAAGTGAAAATTGACATTTTTTATTAGAAAGAACAATAGGTGCAGCTTTGTGTTTCAACAGGTGTGCAATTGTCACACCTACCACACATGGAAAGCCGCAAGTGTTTTTAAACGATTGAAAGATCAAAGTTCAATGCAACGAAACTTTGTCGCCCTATAATAAACATTCTGCGATGAACAATATTCAACTTTCGTAATTTTAATGTGATTTATGAAAGAAAATTGTTTTCGAGCAGATAAGAAAAGCAAGCACAGAAAATTATCTCTTACTTTTAAATTTAATGAGCAAATACAGCTACAACTTTGACGTCAAAGTAATTGTTACCCGAATAATTATATCATACTTTAAATTCTTTAAAAAAAAATTAAAACATTGGATTGGTTTGGTTGAAGTTTGAGGTTTAAATAAAAAGTTAAAAAATTTTATTTTTGATAAAATTATTTCCAAGTTTTAGTTAAAATTAATTATTATTGTACTTTTCAATAATTGATAGTTTGGAAATAAACATACTAAAAGTCCTCAGAAGGGTTGGGGAGGAGGTGCAAATGGGCTCAATATGTTTTCTCATATTCCGAAAACGGTTAACAATCCCCAAAAAATGTACTTCTAGTCCAGTGGCGGTGCAAGATTAGCTAGGGCCTGTAAGCAAATATACAAAACAGGCCCCTAAAAAAAATGTATTAATTTTGAATTGTGTATATTATTTAAAAATCTCTTTTGGGATTTAGTAGCCCCAAAATTAAGTAGGAATATGAAATAAGTGCGAGTAGGGATATCCCCCTGCCCTCCTACCTAAAATCTAGAATCTAGAAGCGTGCACTGGGGGTATTCCATACCCCCCAGACCCCCCGGATTACACAAATTATTTTGTGACTTAAATAATATGTTTAGAGCTTTGGAATCTGAAAAAACTGGTTTCGCTGCTAAGTCTAAAAGTAATTTTATTTTTGCAATCCGGAGGGTCTGGGGGGGGGGTATCAAATACTCCCCAGTGTACTCTTCTGGATTTTAGGTAGGAGGACAGGCCACTAAATGGGACCCATTGTACTACCATCAGGCTCCGTCCTGTCACTTCTCAAGCCATCCTGACAGTTGCATCGGAAGTAGTACAATGGGCCGCGCCAGTGGCGGTGCAAGAGTAGCTAGTGCCTCTTAAGAAAATATACAAAACGGGCCCCTAAAAAACATGTATTAAAAAATCTCTTTTTTGGGATTTACTACCCTTTATGGTCCCGTGCTTCCAACCATTCGCTTATTGATGTTACCGCCACTGCACTGGGGCCGATTTAGTAGTCCCAAAATTAAGTAGGAATATGAAATAAGTGAAAATAATATGAAATGAAAGAATATGAAAAATATCTCCCTGCCCGCCTACCTAAAATCCAGAATCTAGGAGCGTGCACTGGGGGTATTCCATACCCCCCAGACCCCCCGGATTACACCAATTGTTTTGTGACTTAAATAATATGTTTAGAGCTTTGGAATCGGAAAAAACTGGTTTTGCTGCTAAGTCTAAAAGCAATTTTATTTTTGCACATCAGGGATTAAAGTCTAAACATATTATTTAAGCCACAAAATAATTGGTGTAATCCTGGGAGTCTGGGGGGTATGGAATACCCCCCAGTGCATTCTTCTAGATTATAGGTAGGAGGGCAGGGAGCTATCCCTACGCGCACTTAGGCCACTAAATGAGGCCTATTGTACTACCTCCGATGCAGCGGCTCTCCGTCCTGTCACTATTCAAGCCATCCTGTCTCCAGGCCCCAGAGGGGCCTTTTATGTTCCCGGGCCCCTAAACATTGCTTACATTTGCTTATTGATATCACCGCCACTGTTCTAGTCACAGCGAATTTTTAAATAATATACTTCATTTTAAAGGAAATTTTATGCTTTACAACTTTTGTTTTAAAGATTTTTTTCTTAAACAAACGCTTAAGAAGTTAAGAAGCAAAATTCAACAAAAATGTAAGAAACAGAAAAGGTTTTTAAAAATTTATTAATTTCACGAGTGTATACCTTGATAACTGTAACAGATACACAAAAAATAAATGGAAAACTTTTTGTAGAAAAATTTATCAGCTTCAATTTTGTAAATAACCACTTTTGGACTAGTACTAACCGTTTTCGAGATATAAGTAAAAAACCAAAATTTGTGGTCTCAGTTATACCCTTTTGCATTTAATTCACTCACTTTCTAGGTCCGGGAACTCCCTAACTAATCCAAATATAATCCTGAAGTTAAAAATTAGATTCTTCACATTTCCTTGTAGATTCCCTTCATATACTGGGCCTTACTGATTTTCTAATTTATTGTTTATTAACTTGTTTTTTACGAATCAGAGCATCACCAATAATCGTGAAAAAACATTCAGAAAATAGAAATAATAAGCAAAAACCAAAAATACAAATAAAATAACTAATATTCTATGTACAAAAAAATTTGCCTATCTGTAGGCCATTTCGATTTTTTTAGAAATTTTATAAATTTTTTTTAATTTTTTTAAATTAAAATTTTTTTTTAAAATATTATTTTAGATAAAATTATGTACAACAAAAGTTGTAGGTAATTTGATACTGACAATTTTTTGTCTTGATTATGCCTTATCGCTTCAAGTAAACCCCCCGTTCCCCCCATACGATTTCCTTCATTTTCAATAGGCTTCGTGTCACAACATATCAAAACTTAAATTTACAATTTGGAGTGATTTCGTTAGGTATTTGAAAAGATATTTGAAGTTGAATTGAAATTGAAAAGACTAGTGAAATGCAGAATAGTCAAAATTGATTTTAGTAGAGAAATTGTGATTTTGGCAGGACTGATAAAAAAGATAAATTTAAAAATAAAATTTTAATATAAATTTAAATTTAAGAAATTGAATAAATTAAGAAAACAAACTAAAAATAGTGAAAAATCTAAGACTTTTTTTGACTGATTTTTGAGAAGAGTGAAAGTAAATGCTGATTATTTCAAGTTCACACAGTGCCGTATTATCGCAAAAACCCATGAAGCCCGGGCTTGTGGCGTAAAATTTAATTTCCGGAGTTTAAATTACTTAATCATTAATCTTCTGAATTATTATTAAAAACGAGTTTCATTTTCTTTAAAAAAATTTTTAATTTAAAAAAAGGTCAACTGGAAAATCGAGAATATGTAGGGGCGCAAACTATAACGGCTTGTGGTGTCGCACTTAGCCTCTGCAGGCCCGTAGCCAAAATTTTATTATGGGGGGGGGGGGGCACTTATAAAAATTTTTTTTTGGGAGTTCCCCTTCCGAAAATTTTTTTCCCACTTTAAAATATATTAATTTATCTACTTTATTTTCGAAAATCAAATTTACTTTCAAATTTATTTTTCTTTTGAACATTTGGGGGGGGGGGGGGGGGGGAGCAGGTGCTTCCCTGGCTGCGGGCCTGCGCCTCTGAGTTCACATTTTGGTAAAAACAAATATTCACGTTTCAAATCATTTTAAATAAAAAATTTATAATAAAAATTCAAAATTCTTAAATATTAATTGAAATGAAAATCAAGTGAACTTATAGTTTATTAATTAAAAATTTTTTTTATTAAATTAAATTTTGTAAGTTAATTATTAAAGAAAAAATTCAAAATTAAATTTTTTTTTCAAATATCTATCTACTTTAGCCCCCCGTTACCAAAACAAAGAAATTTAATTTTAAACCTCTAATTTTGTTTCTAAAAATAGTGAAAAATCTGATAGTTTTACATACAAATACATATAAATAAAAATAAAATAATACAAATTAATCAAATAAAATTTAAATGATATTGCTTAAATTTTTATGAAACCAACTAAAACTTCTTTCTTTACTTTTCAAAGACAAAATAAAATATTTTTGAAGTTTAAATTTATGTTTAGCTTTCACACCAAAGCAACAGGCAGCAAGAATGCATAGTATAACTGGAGTAACTACCTTTGAAAGTAAAAAATGTCTTTCAGCGAAACTTCGATGATGATACGTCAGTGACTGCAGTAAAACACTGAAAACGTACCTATCTCTCTCTTATATATCTCAAGATGTAGTTTCATCTCAGTTGCGTTTATCGCATCCTTAAGGGTAAGTTAGAGCTCACGTGTCGCTCTCGATTCACTCTCATTATCTCTTGCTTACGGCGTGAGAGCTCACTTATGTTTTTGTTGGTAATATCCCCAATATTTTTATTTGACTTAACATTTCCTACTTATGCAATCTCAAAACTCCTTGATTTCATTAATTGTTCGAATTATCAGTAATAATGCATTTTACAATAACCTTTTGATGATAAAATGCCTACGTGAATGAGTTTATGTACTCTAGTTAACAAAATTTGATTATCATTTCTAATGATAAGACAATGACACAAACAAATTAGACAATCCTGTTAAATGCTTGTCTACGACAGTTGTAGTATTAATTTAGTACCACATACACAACAAATTAATTCAACTGTGCGTTCCACTTTACGACAATAATTTGCGGTGAGTTGAACTTAATGTTATAAAAACCTTTTCATTTCACGAATCTTATTAAAACACTTTATTTGTGATTGTGTTGAAGCTTACGCAGTTCATCGAATCGCAGTTTGTATTTTATTGTAAATTTTTATTATTACATTAATTAGCATATTTGTGTAAATTTATGCAAATTGTGCACATACCGATATTACTATTAATAGAATTGTCAAATAATATGTCAAAGTCAACATTATTAAACAAGATAAATAAACATTATTTCCAATGGTTTCAAAAAACCAGTAGCGGTTCGTGATCTGGGTTTTACTCTAAGTTAAAATAACAAAAAGTCATTCAACTAATTTTTAATTTTTAATTTACAGCCCAGGGATTTTACGTGAAATTTTGCCCAAACCTAGAAAAAATTAGATTAAAATTACCAAAACTCCCAAGACTATCACCGACGGCGTTACTGTATTTTTATAGTATTAAATGTGGAAATCGAAATCACATGTATACTAACAAAATTTTGGTAAAACCGAGCCGAAAAAATTGTAAATTGAAAATCAGCTTACCTCTAAAGATTGCTAAATAATAAAATTTGTCCAATTTAGTCAAACATTTTGAGTTTGTTTTTTAATTTGTATTTTAGTGGCGAAAGTAAACACTTTCTTCACTCGGAAATAAAAAACTTAGCAATTCAAAGTAAAACAACGCAAATGTACTATACGTCTGGCTATATGTTTCATTAAATATTATTGGTAAATAAATACGATAAAATTACTCTCATTCACTTTGGGGCTTATCCACAGCTATAAAGAAAAAAAAAGTTATTTATTTTTATTCAAACCAATTATATTATCAAACTAGCTACTAATATAATTTAAAAGGGAATATTAAAGCTTTCACACATTTTTATACAATCTTTTTAGATACCTATTCTACCTCGCTTTCGGCTCGTCGATTCTCAACTGCAAAAGAAGTTTTGAATAAAGCCAAATATTTAGCATCTTTTGAGATAGCTTTAAAACTTTAAATAATCAGTGAATTTGATAAAAATTACATGCACGCACGAGATTGAACGTTTAAGTATGGAGGTGCAAGGATTTAGAAATTGGTAGCTATAAAGTCACAAAACCAATGTTAATCTGGCAAGAAAGTAAACTGTTTTTTTTACAAAAAAAAGAATGCAGTCCAACTTGCTAGTGCATTGTTAAAACTTTAAAAGTTTTAGCCGGAAATCCAAGCACACAAAAGAACACTTAAGTTTTCTTTATATAACACTAACATACTGGAAGCTTTACTAAACCACAAATCCCCTAAGAAGGAAATAATGTATAATTCAGCCAAAAATATCAACAATCTATCTAAAAATAAATTGTAAATTGGATTGTGTAACCTGCGGCCCGCCAGAGTTTCATAAATTTTAATCTAATATACGTATTATTACAACTATATTATTTTTTTTATTTAGTTTTCGAATATTTTAATAAATAAATGTTTGAACTAGGACGAATTGCTTTAAAATTTTACTTTGAATTATTATTACATCCAGCAATTTTAATACAAAATCATGAATTATTTTTGTATAATAATTATCTTTTCTGCTATTTAGGTGTCACACAGTGGCGTATTTAGAAAATGCTTTTTGGGGGGGGGGGTGATCAAAATATTTTGCAGAATCTCGTTAATCTATTCGTGCTCGTCAGTGGTAACTGAACGAATAAATAAATAAAAAATTTTAAAACCTCCATATCAAGGAGCGCTTCAGGGATACAATCCGAGTCATCCTTGGGGGGGGGGGCAATTGTCTCTATACCTCCCTCTAAATACGTCACTGGTTCCAAATACATAACTATAATATGTACAATAGTGGTTACAATAATTTAGACAAATACATAATTATAATTTATTATTATTTTCAGTTTTATGATGTTTTTTTAATAGTTTTCGATAATTCCCGAGTTGATTGCAAGTTAAATATTGAGAACATGGGCAAAACAGGTTGACTCTTCTTACTGTTTTTTAACTTTTAAAAAATAATATAATAAAAAAGCATACAAAGGCTAAATATTTGACAAGCGGTTTAAGAGTTTTATATGAGTTATGGTTAAAAGTCCAATTTCTTGAAAAAAATATTTTAATTATTTTAAGGCGGCTATATGCGCCATGGATTTTGGATATGGAATGACATAATGATTCACAGCAAATATAAAATATAGAATGGATTATTTTCAAACGTTCCTATAACAGCTCAAGGATTTAAGATAGAAATACGCCATCAAAAGCTAAAATTGGGTTTTCGATGCTATTAGTTACACTTGAATATAAGGGGCCCGAAAATTTGCTAGAGCCTAGGGCCTAACTCAGTTAAAAATAGGACCTGATTGCAAGATTTCACTAAAAGAGGGGGAAACAGGTTCTGAAAATGAGAAACGTTTTTGACTAATAAAATTTTAATGAAGTTTTGTACATCATAAAACTTTCGGCTTTGAAACCGGGGGGTCTGGGGGGCATGGAATGCCTTCCAGTACAACATAAATTGTTTTAAATTGTATTCCATAATCAAGTTACTGCGCCAACAAATTACGAGTGCACTAGAGGGTATGCTGTACTCCCCAGACTATCCGGTGTAAGTGTATTTGGTTCTGAAAGAGTAAAAACTTCTTTCATAAAAATTAATCCAAAAATATGCGAACAAATTTTCCGTTTCTGAAACCTGGGGGCATGCGTACTGGTGGTATGCCATCCAGTAGGTCAGTAATTGAGTTAAAATTGTATTTCATTATCAAGTTATTGAGTCAATAAATAACTGATGTAATGGAGGGCATTCCATGCCCCCCAGACCCCCCGGTTTCAGTAAAAAACAGTTTATGGCCATATTTTTTGATTAATTTGATTAAATTAAGAACTCTTTCAAGACCAAATTGTTCAGGAGATATGAAACACCGTTTAGTTAAGGTGACCATTTTTATGAAATGTATAACCAGTACATGGAGAGTGAAGTCAATAGTATGAAATATGGAATAAGCGATTAGTTTTGCATGTAATTAGTTGAGGAATACAGCACTAATTGTGCTGAATTTTGAATTGAAAGGGGGGGGGGGCACCCTACCTTTAATGCGCACAGCTACGAACTAGAAATGTTTTTGTTCTGAAAGAGGGAAACGGTATCTTATCTAATAAAACCAATCACGGAAGATGAATACAAACTTTTGTATATGAGACTGGAGAGACCTGAAGCGGTCTGCGAAATACATGTACTGGTACATTAAGGGAGGAGCACTGCCGTGATCTATAAATGTATTTTGTTGTAAAAAAGTGAAAGGTTCTTACTAAAAAAATAAAACCGATTAGAAAATATACACACAAACTTTTTGTTTTTTAAACCGGGGGGTCTGGGGGGTATGGAATACCCTCCAGTACAACAATACTAATCGTGCTTAAAAGCGAAGAGAATTTTAACATTGAATTTACGTTTATGTTACATTTAAAATTATTATACAAAATATATTACATATTGCGACGTTTTAACTATGTTATCGAGCTTTAAGTTGGGCGCCAAAATTTATGTGATGTAACTCGATATAAAATTAATTTAAATAAAAAAAAACTTATTTGGAAGAGACGATAAGTGCAACAAAAACGCAAGTGTGTATCGGACCTACTGTACATGTGCGTAAGCTCTTAGCTGCGCATGACGCTTGAATCTACTTAACGGCTTGAAGTAAGTGCGGGCTCGATCCTTTAAAATGGTGCTAGTTGAATTGAAATGAATTATGCTTTTAAGAAAAATAAAGACTTGAATGAAACCAATTGTATTTTCGAGCTAATTACAGGTATATTATTATCTTATTATATAATTACATAAAATGAATAGCAGAATCTGCTTAAAGGTGTCTAGTTGTAGTAGTGCAAGCGTGTTTGGTTTTTAGGTTATGCAACAACATTAACAAAAATCAGATCTGTGTGATAAATTTGGCCAAATTAAAGTAATTTTATGTTTTAGAGCTGGGTCGTGAATTATCGATTTTCTATAATAAAATCGAACCACTATCGTTGGGTGCCAATTAACTATGCGACGTCTCTAACTCCACTGCTCGAGCGCCCCACGTTGGGTGCCAATTAACTATGCGACGTCTTTTATACGTTATCGTAGCCTCAAACGCAGTTAGTTTAAACCTAATATTGCAGTACTTGTATCCAACCTGAATCAAATCCTTATTGTACCTTTAAATAACATGACAATATATCAGAGCGAGGAGGAATTGTTGGGGAAATCTGATATGTACAAGTGTAAATAAATCTGGGAAAATCTTCTGAAAAAAAAATCTGCCTTAGGACACTTGGGACTCGCTCTTCGGATCAGAGGTTTTCAAACATTGTAAACCTAGTCGCGACTTACCAAAAATCGACTAAATTTGGGAAACCCCGTCGTAGATTATTGGTACATTGGAGCGTGGAAGGAGGTTCTTATGTAATGGCAGGGCCTATTTTACAATTAGGCACGTGCCTAGGGTCCAATGCCACAGGGGCCCGAAAAGAGAGAACAGAAAATCGAAAAATACTGATAAAATAACCCAAAATTGGACTTTCGATGCTATAAATTACACTCGAATATAAGGGGCCCGAAAATTTGCTCGAGTCTAGAACCCAACTCAGTTAAAAATAGATTCTGCAGACCATCAGCAACTACTATCAAAAATCAAAACTGTTTGGAACTGACTGCGCATAGTATAAATCTTAAAATAAATTAAAAATTCAAAATTAAGATTTATGATTCAAAAATTACTAATTATTTACACGAAAGCGAATAAATAAAATTTAATTTATATTTATTAATTTATTATTACTATAAATAATACTCGCGAGTAATGACCACCTCACCACCCCGCCCCTTATATCTAATATAGAGTAGCATGGACAGAAGTGGGCCACCGTGAGAAGTGGGCCACCCTCCATTTTTGTTTACACAACTGATATATATTTGTCAACAGAAATTTTATTTTGTTTCTTATCGACAGGAGCTTAGTTTTCAATAGGTCATTGAAGTTTGCAGACGTACATAATTGTGTTCTCAAACAATTAGTGCTAAAAATATTTACTATTTTCATTTTTTTTATTGTGAAAGTTATTATGATTTGCATAAGTTATTCGTCGAATTTAATCAGGATAGTAGCCTTTATTATTAGACCTATAGTATTAGACCTATCCAACAAAAATGTGTAGAGTTCTTAGCATATTGTAAGGTGGTGTTCTCGCCACGTTATTTCGCGTCAAATTATGCTTGTGGACAGAAGTGGGCCATTTTTTGCTGACAGAAATGGGCCACTTCAGTAACGTTGTGTTTCGACATTTAGTGTTTTTGTTTACACTAATTGAGTGGCTGCGCGGAAAAACCAGCTTAGAGTAATGTATATCTACACCCTGTATAAATATATATTGTCATGTTTTTTTTATTAAATTAAGTTAATTATGAGCCTTTACGGTAATTTTAGTTGTTGAAATTTCATCACCCGATGAGAAGAAATGAAGTTATTAAATAAAATAAAATAATATGTTGATTTGTAGTGTAATCCTAAAAAAAGGAAAGTTTTAGTTATAAATTTCTAAAAATAATACTTAACCGATGAATTATTTGAGATCATTTCATAGTTTTGCTTAAGAATAAAGATGTTTTTAGATCACAAATCTTCGAATGAGAGGATGATGATTAATAATGATCAGGGCTGTAAATGATGATGCATTTAGGGCCTAAAACTTAAAATAAAAGTGTTTAAAAAAATTATAAAGAGAAAGTGTAACAACAAAAGTTAATGCTCACAGGTCGAATTTGGCGCCATTGTTTTATGTTTGTAAATTGGTAATTTTGAAAATGGTAAGAACAAAATGCGCAGAATAAAAAAAGGACATTGCGACGGAGACCACGAAACTTATAGGTTGATTAAATTGTGTCTCTTGATAAAATATAAAATTTTAACCTGCAATCATAAAAAATGAGTTAAAATTTATTAATGTCGCAATCAACAAAACAAAGTTAATGTTACTTACCGTAAATGAAAAGTGAATTAGTTAGTAAACAAGGAAGAATTTACAAGTGGAATTATCAATTAAGTGCACGAAAAATTAAAACAAACAAAACTTTTGGACCAACAGTAGCCGTTTTTAAACGTGGGAAACGACAGCAAAATGATCACTGGGAGAGGCCGCTTCCAACTTAAGCACAGGGTGAGCGCAATATTTGTGAAATAAAACTTAAACATTTTTTTAACAACTTAATAAAACTACGTCGTAATATTATAAAATTTTATTATTATTGAAATTGAGTCATTGCGTTAAATTTTCAATTAGCTACTTTGCAACAATTACGTTTTAAATAAATTAAACTTTTTTTTTTAGATACCCTGTATACAGGGTGGTCGTCTGAAAAGGAAACAGGCGAGATTGTGGCCAGCAGAATTATTTTTTCAAGAAATGCTAAAACACGTCAATTTTATCATCGTGGGGGACAACTTTTGCGGCCAATTTCACTCCCGTATTGTTTCATCCCTTCGCGCTGTGATGACAACCCCTGAAATGTTAATAGGGATGATACGGCAAGTGATACCTCATTTGAAAGGTCTTGCTTCCCTGAATTCAGTGCAATCACTTTTTTGAAGTTTTTTATGTTAATGTTTTTTTTTGTGTATCTTTGAGGCAGCATAATAAAAAATATCACACTTGAAAATTGATTTTTACAATACAATTTATTATAAATATAAATCATTTAACATAAAAAAGTCATAGTGCTTGATCTTTGTACTTGTTTTAGATGAAAAACTTGGGTGGCCCATTTTTGTCAGCAAAATCGTGAAATCGCAATTTTCTCTTTTTTTACTTAACGGTGTAAAAAAATATGTTAACATTAAAAATTTTAAAATATGTTTTTGCCGGAAGTTAGGTAATCCCTTTCCCTACAAATAGACGCAAATAGTGCTTAAAAATATTAATTTTTGAACATCCTATAGCATGAAAACCAAAGTGTGGCCCACTTCTGTCGATGCTACTCTACTATTATTAGTATTTTTTTAAATTTACCTTACAATACTTAATTACAATAAAAGGTCTTTTCAAAGACAGGAAAAGTAAAAAAAAATAGTTTGAGAGAATTTTAAAAAAGGTGGTTAGTTCTACAATAACATCGAATACCAATAATAGATTCAAGTTTTTGTTATTTTCTACTTGAAGTTTCTGAAAACTATTTTATCGAATTTCAGACACATATTACATTTTTCTACTTTCAAGTTACTGTTTGTTTTGAAATTACAAAATTTCCCTACATTAAAATTGTAGAGGTGAAGAATTTAAGAGAGCTATGCGGTTTTTAACAGTGGAGATAAAAATTGCTGAAATTTATCACAAAAATTTCGCACATTAATTTACTATTTTTATGAAATTTAAAGCTCGAAAAAAGCGAGGAGCGTTATTAATCGTAATTTTATTAGATTAGTTTGGGAATTAATTTTGTTTTCATAACAGTTTTTGTATAATATACTTTATTACTTATATTATATTTCTTGTTGTTGAGATTTCAATCAGATGAAAGAAATTTTCCCAGTTTCTTAGGCTTCCTCGACAAGTGCAAGGAAAGCACTACAGAAATGTAAAGGTAACGTATTTCTGAAAATAATTAAATTGAAATGATGTAAAAAGCACTTAATAATATTATACTTTTAGTAACTATGAAGTGCAAGAATACTTGGCATACTTTTAAGTACCTATTACAATCTTGAAAGCTGAAACGTTTTCTTACATTTTTTCTCGAAAGGTTTACCTTCTGAATTTGTTAGATTTAGTCGTTGACATCTTGTACGATTATTGGGGTGCAAGTATCTTCTTTCAAAATTGCGGTTTCTAGTGGATATTGAGTCTTTATGACTTCTAAAAGGGAGTCCACTTACCACACCAATATCCATGTAATTTAACACGTGTTATCACGAAAAAATATACATTTGAAGATGTAAACGATATGTTTGCCCACCGTAAATAGGTTTTTTTATTCGGAACTTTCAGAACAAAATAAAAATTTCCATTGCAGTTATCAAATGCGTAAAATATTAAAGTTATATTCAATAAACTAAAATCATTAGTGTAATGTAATTTTTATTCACAATCAATTAGTAATCGATCCATTTCTGAATTGTAATAAGGTTTTACTTTCCAACCTAGAGAGCGGAAAGTGATCGCTTCCTAACCTAAGATACCTTTAATTAAATAAAGCTAGTTTAATAAAATCATTAATTTTTACTTTAATTACATCATCATCTACCTCGGCAAAAAAATTTAAGCTTTTTACAAAAAAAGTTATAATTAACTTGAAATATTGTGTAAAATTCCATACTTCGCTGTTATGTCAAATAAATGTTAAAATCCACTTCAAAATTGTTAATCTCGTTGCATAAAATTAAAGCTATCATTTTGAAGCAGATGTCGACAACTAACGATAAATTTCAATTTGCTATCGATCGTGGTGGTACTTTTACCGATGTCTTTGCTCGTTGTCCTGGAGGAAACATTAGGGTGCTCAAGCTTCTCTCCGAAGATCCTCAACATTACAGCGACGCCCCGACGGAAGGCATCAGAAGAATTTTACAAGAGGTAAGATTTATTTAAAATAATTTTTTTTCAACCTTAATCAAATCGACTATATTATCAGTAGGAACATAAACAATTATTTCGGTTCTGTCAAACGGTTTATTTACATTTTTACAAATATTTACAATAAGTTTTACACGAATAAATGGTAATGCGAGTAAGATGGAATTCTATGGGTGGAAATATTTTAAGGGAGACCGAGTTCATGCGAAAAATAGAATTAAGTCAAATTAAAAAGCAAATCGAAGTTTTGACCACATTTTTGCCCGATTTAATATTAAAGCTGCCAAAGCAGGAGTTCGATCAAGTGCATCACTTTGTAGGAGTTCTTCTGTTTGCGGACGTGTCTGGTTTTACTCCGCTGTGCGAAAAATATAATAAAACTGGAAAAGGCGGTATTTACCGGTTAACTGCAACATTGAACGCTTACATTGGAGCAATCGTCGAGGTGATATATTTTTGCGGTGGCGACGTCCTAAAATTTTCCGGCGATGCATTTTTGGCGTTGTGGAAATCGGAACCAGACGAGCGCTTATATCGTGTTATACATGAAGTTATAGTTTGTGCTTTGTTTATTCAACAAACACTAGGCCACTTCGAAACTGAAGTTAATGTTTTGCTAAAAGTGAAACTCGCGATTTCTTGCGGAAACTTGACATTTTCAGTAATAGGCAACGAAGAAAATAAACATTACATAATTCTTGGAACAGCAATTAATGATGTTAAAGCTGCAGAACATGCAAGCGTTTCCGGAGACGTCGTGGTTGCTCCCACTGCGTGGGGCCATGTCGCGGAAGAGAGTTACGACGTCACTTACACAGATAGCGGAAACGTCAAGGTAACTAAAATATTTTTTTAAGCCTTTGAATGAAATTTTCATGATACAGGTATGGCGCTGCTTGTATAAGCCGAACGAACGATCCAAAAAGGAAGAATATGAACAAAAATTTGTATTGGTACAACAGTTGTGTTTGAAACATATACAGCATCGCGAGACTTTGCACCATAATAAGATGGTCCACGACAACGTGGTCGATAGCAAAATTACCGAACGGTTTGTTCGTTCTTTACCGCAACGGGCGACTTTGAAAATTGCAACTCAAAAATGGTACACGACAGATATGAATCCGTTTATTATTAAACCAGTTCAAGAACAGATAGAAGAAAAGCAACCTCTGGAATATTTAACGGAGATGCGCGAGGTAACCATCCAGTTCATCAACATCGTTCCGACCACTTACGACGTGGTAAAATTGGTCGTGTTGTTGAACAACGCATACCAGGTGGTATGCAAAATTGTTTGCAAACTCTTGGGAGTGGTCAATAAAGTGTCAATGTTTGACAAAGATGCCATGATGTTGGTTCTATTTGGTCTTCGCGGAATAAAACACGAAATAGAAAGTCAGAACGCTTTAAAGTCTGCATATCAAATACGGAAGGAGGTTTCAAAACTCGAAGGCGTTAAGAGCGTTTCGGTGGGCGTAACTAACGGATTGGTTTATTGCGGAGTCGTTGGACATCCGTTAAGGAGAGAGTATACTGTAATTGGAGGTTCTGTAAATAAAGCAGCAAGATTGATGTGTGCTTTTGAACATAAAGTTAGCTGCGATTATAAAACTTACAAAAATTCCAAATTATCCTCTTATTACTTCCAAATGCAACCTGTCATCAAACTAAAAGGAATCGAAGATGCTGGGCATATATTTGAATACAACGAAGACTTTGAAAGTATTCTTCATTGCGAAAAAGCAGATCTACCTCTTATTGGTCGGGAGAGCGAGCTTCGATACATCGACAATATAATTTTTCGTGCAGCCGAAATGGAATACAAAGGAATATGTTACTATGGAAAGCAAAAAGTTGGGCAAACTCGTCTGTTGCATGCTGCTTTCAAGAAATATCAAACGAAAGGGTTTCCGGTAGCTGCAGTTCAATTGTGCAGCGGCTCCGTTCGGCCTTATTTTTGTGTATCGCATCTGTATAAACAACTTTACGATTCCAAAGCTAAAATAAACTCCGGCGAAGAAGATGCCATAAAATATCTTCCCGCAGATCTTTGGAACTACAACGATGTATTACAGCAAGGTAAAAGTCAGACAGTTTTATCGAAGAAACAAAAAATACTGAATATATTTAAAAGTATATGTTCTAGTACGCCGAAGGGTGTTACCATACTTTTTATAGATAACGTACAATACATCGATAACCCAAGTATCCAAGTGATAACGGAAATATTAAATGAAGATTACATTAGACTATTCGTAACTGGACATTTTGAAGAAGATCAGTGGAAAACTCGCTGGGAGTTATTTAAAAGTAACTGCATCAAGCTGGAAGAAGTAAGTCCCATGAGGCCAGACGAAATTCCCACGTTAGTGTGTCAACTGTTGCAAATACGGGGTGTACCAAAGAAGTTGGTATCTCTTCTCATGAGAACTTGCGAAGGATGTCCAGGTTGGATTCAAACCTGCTTATTGAGATTGGTTAACAATGGTTGTTTGGAAATCAAATTTATGAACGTCGACGATATCGACAACGATAGGTATATTTTTCCTTCGCCAGAACTATTAAGCAACAAATATGCCGACAAAGATCGAGAAACTGAGAGTACCCAAAAAACGTTACTTTCGGTTGCGGAACTATTGGATAAGTTCAAAAACCAAACGGAAGAGTTAACTTTAGCTGCTATATCGCTGGATTTATTCGACTCTTTTACGCCTTACCAACAGTTGGTGATAAAGACCGGTGCCGTTCTTGGCGACATATTTTCTAGATCGCTTTTAATTGTGATTCTAAAATATCCGAACGAGCAAGTGTTTGCCAATGCCATAATGAACTTGTACGAAGAAGAAGTGTTCGACTGCGGTACAAAATATATTAGTTCAGGTGGGCAGTTGGCGAACACCTTAAATTGTTACTGTTTCATGCAAGAGGAAGATTTTTCGCAGGATACACGGAAGAGTAAGGATTTACCCGTGTATGCTATGTGCAAGCTAATGCATTTTAAAAATAAAAGTTTAAGATCCGTGGCGTACGAATTGCTGCCAGCCAATCAGCGTAAAGAACTACATTTGAGAATAACTAACGTTTTGGAGAACCAAAATAATATGTGTCCAAATTGCTTGCGAGACGATTCTGTTGCTATAATCAAGATGAAAACGTTTAAGCAGGTAATGCAATTCTGCAGCAACAAAAATTTTAACTTAGAAGAGTCTACCTCTTCAGATTGCGATTTGACGAATTACAACGAAGTTAATATTAAAGATGTAATAAGAGAATCCATTCAAGAGGACGACGATCATGGAGATGAAAAGAAAGCCTACAACATTTCTGGATCGAACAAGTTTAAACGTAAAGTTTGGGACCCAACCACATGTTTTTGTTTGGAAATAATGACGAAAGTTTATACGGACTTAATTTTTCACAGCGACAAAGCCGGTCAGATAGGGAAAAAAATTTTTTATTTGATGCAATATGGTGCGATTTTGATGACCATGCACGAGTTTAAGGATGCGATACCTGCTTTGTCCGAAGCTAGCGAGCTGTGTATGACCGACGCCAAATGTAAAAATGCTTTCATCACCGAAGAATTTCGTCGAATCCACATAGGAAAGATTCATTTTCTTTTGTCCAATGTGAATTTTAGGTTAGGAGATATCGAGACGGCAAAAGTTCACATTGTAATTAGTCTTCGGCAATATAATGTGCCGATAATATCGTTGAAGTACAAAATACCGCACTTATTGTTAAAACGTCCGGCGATGTTTTCCAATGTCAGAAAGTCTAAATTTATGGTTAATCGTGGTGCACGTTCCTTGATGCATAGTGATTTTGGCCACTGCTTGAATTTGCTAAGTAATATTTTTGCTGCCGAAGGTCGCTGGTCTTTGGCAAAAATGGCAGCTAAAAGAAGTTTATATCTTCTTACCATAGGAAATCCAAACGTTGCAATTCTATGCGACAGCTATTCGACGGCGATAGAGCTGTATAGCTTTTGTGGAGATATGCACACTTGCGAAATATTGGATAGATCTGTTAGTCGCAATATTCTTAAGTCTTTCACCGGAAATCTTATTGTAGAGCTTTATAGTATTTGCAAATTGATAACTGTTGTGTTTTTATCCAGAATCACTCACGGACATTTAAGCAAAGCAATCAGGATAGGCTACAGAGCAATGGAATTAAATATGACCATTCAAGCTTCGCACGTTCAATTGGAAGTGATTCCAGTTTTGGCAAGCGCTTTACTTTTGGCTAATAGAATCGAAAATGCCGTATATGCCATCCGAGTTTTATACAACATTGGAAGAAATTTGGAAGAGTTTGCTTTGCTAGACTATTACGCATTTTGTTTGGAGATAAACATAGAAACGAGTTTTTTATTGGAACCAATTGAAAGTTGCGAAAAATATGCCGAAAGATATTTCGAGAGAAAAATCGATCGCGATAATCTCACTGACAGCGAAAACAAGCTCATCATTCTTCTTCATCTATACTTTTTAAGAAATAACCGTTGGTCTGATGCTTTAAAGTGGAAAACCATGATACGCATAGATAAATGCGAAAACACATCCATCTTTGCGGTATTTAATTTGATGAAATATACAGAAAGTTTGCTCATAACTTTTGTGTGGAACAAAGCATCGAATAAAGCTTTTTTGGATTTAGAAGAAAAACGTTTATTGGTATACTTAAAGCAATGTCAAGCGGCTGCCAAAAGATGGAGAGCTTGCATGCCACGATATTTGCATTATTTGGCTTACTACAACAAAATCGTATCCAAATTCAAACTGTCGAATAGTTTATTGAAAAAGGCTTCAAAAATAGCCAAAGGACAGGAAAATATTTTAGAAGTTTGCTGGATTAATCAAAGTAAAATCACTTGGGATGGAGGTTTGAATTTTGGAAATGATGCGAAAAATATTAATTGGAAGCTAGCTCACACTTACACCGAACAACAGTGGTCTCAAATATTGTATGCCTTACCTAGCTCTATTTATGCTTAATTGTGTAATTTGAATAATAATTTTTTGTAATTAATATACTAATTAACAGTAATTAACAGATTAATTAACAGTAATTCAATACTAAGCAGACATTTTTAATAATTACAAAATGTAGAGTAACTGAAAAGGGAAAAAATTTCTGAAAGTGTGGTTTCATCTTGAAACCAATGATCCTAAAAGGGTAAATCATGAAATCAGAGGCACGCGGAGTCCAGTATACCACATGACGGTTGACAAATGTTTATAATCCTATTAGTCAATGCAGTGGTAAATTCAAAAAAATCTCTTAATGATCTCTTAAATAGAAATCTGGTGTACAAAAATTTGTGTTGAGATTTCTC
This sequence comes from Cantharis flavilabris, assembly GCA_949152465.1. Lineage (NCBI taxonomy): Eukaryota > Metazoa > Arthropoda > Insecta > Coleoptera > Cantharidae > Cantharis > Cantharis flavilabris. Next base: position 91,956,452 of record OX424435.1, read on the forward strand.
TTCGAAAATAACTTGACTGCATTAGATGTGTTTACTGGTGTACCTAGATCTTTTGCCGCCCGGGGCGCTCTTAAAATTTGACGCTCCTTACCTCCCCCCTAATATATTTTTTTATAAAAAGAATTTATTTTTTTAAAAATATTTTTGTATAAATTTTTTTATTTTTATAAAAATATTTTTGTACAAAAAGAAGCAAAATGCCGCTTCTAAAAATGTGCCACCAGGGCGGTCCGCCCCTACCGCACCTCGCTAGGTACGCTGGTGGATGTCTTTCGCTCATCTGCTCAGAGGCGGAACTACCGGGGTGCGGTGGGTGCGGCGCAAGCGGGCACTCGGCTAAAAGAGCCCCCAGTTGTACTGTTTAATTTTTTAATTAATTAATTTAAGTTTTAATATTCGCAATAAAATATAATATTCTGGGAGTCTTGTCTTATTGATGTAAACAAAGTGGGTATCATTTATCATCAATAATTCAATGTTCCCACTAAATTTTCAAAATTAAATCCTGACATTTGCAGGTTTTCCCTGACAAAGAATAAAAATTTTCCATGACATTTCGATAAATCAGAAAATAAAAAGGCAAAAAAATCTTAATTTTAAAATTAAATTAAAATCAGTAATTTTAACTAAAAAAAAAAGTTTTAAATAAAGTACATTTAAAAGTGTTTGACTATAGTTGACCTTTTATGATGGGCGAAACGGCGGGTGCTAAACGGTAGGGGCGAAACGGCGAGTGCTAAACGGCAGGGGAGAACTGTCTCTATCCCTCATTGAACTACGATTGGGCTGACCTCTCCGATTATCCCTAATGTGGATAACTCGGGCGCGTTAGTTTTGGTAGTGGGGACTGCGTACGCGCTTAAAAACAATCGAACAAATATTATTAATTTAAATACAGTGGAATCCAATTAATGTGATCACATCGGGACTTGGAATTTTTGATAATAATAATCGATTGATAACATAAAAGGAAAAACATTTTTATTGGTTATTTATTATTATAATATATAATTAAGTAATAAGAAAAAAACAAATTAAAAAATCTCATCTCGAGGTTTTTGCTTCTGCTGTACGAGGAGTAAATTGTTTATAAAAAGTTCGTACTGGTAATGATTTGAAAATCTGATGATCTCATCTGCATACCACAACGTGAAACTTTCTTGCTAACACCTGACTTAAAAGTCGCGTAATGAATATGTGGTATATATGTTACGGTCATTGTTGACAATTCGGCCATTAACGTCAATGGCCGGACAATAATGTCAATGCCCAGATAAGTTGGGCATTAACGTCATTGACCGGCCAATGAAGTCAATGATTATACATTTTGGGCAATGTTGACATTTAAAATCGTATATGTGGTTTTTACATCATTGCCCGGGCAATGACGTTAATGTCCAATATAAGGTGGACAATGATGAAATTACTATTCTACAGATTCTATATTCTATCACTCTTTCAGTTTCGGCTGGTGCTACTACAGCAAATCGCGGATCTACCGTAAAACGAATTAAGTAATTAAATGTAATTAATTATTTCCTCCGGGCCGCTTTGGCTGACGCAAACACAACAAATCATGGATCTACCCTAAAATGATCGCTCCGTACACGGAAAAATGCGTGCACGACAAATAATTGTCCCTAGTTGAAGTGCATTGCCATTTTGCTGTTCCTTATAGTAATTATTCTATAATATTATCATTGTCCAATCCATATTGGCCATTAACGTAATTGACAGGCCAAAGACGTAAATATTATAGTCAAATGAAAATATTTACATCATTGCCCACCGTTAACGGGCGTTGACGTTAATGGCCAGGGTAACTGGGCATTGACGTCATTGCCCGGCCATTGACATCAATGTCCAATTTACGTCATTGACCGTAACAAATATATTACGTATTTTTAAAATTTTAACAACATGTAATACATTTTTTTGTTTTTTATGGCTCAAGTGGGGGGGGGGAGTCGATATCCAGTTGTATCTGCCTTTGCCTGCCAATCTTAGAAAAGAGGAAATTTAGAATATTCTAGAAAATCTAAGGATTTTCTAAGGAAATCTCAGAAACTTGAAAAAGGAAATAAAAGAATAAATCTATAAATTTTTCCAAGATTTTCTATTTTTTTGGGAAGAAAATAGTATTCTAAAGTTTTACTTAGATTTTTTCATAGAATTTCCTAAAATACTCTAAAATTTCCTTGGATTTCTTTTCGCATTTGTATATCACGATTTTTCTTTCGGTTTTTCAGTTAGTATAAAACTAAGGGGAAATCGCCAGAAAAATTGTGTGCACTAGTGATGGGAAATTTGAAGAAATTCTGGAAAATTCCAAGACATCTCAAGGAACAAATTCTTAGAAAATTTGTAGAAATATGGAAAATATCAAGAAATCCATAGAAATTTCAAGAAAATCTTAGGATATTGATATTGAAATGGAAAATTCTAAGGTATCTTAAGATATCTCGAAAAATCTAGAAAATTTTAAAGCCAATGAAATCTCAGAAAAAGGAAAAACCAAAAAGAAATGGTCTATAATATTCTAGATTTTCTCAAATTGCCGCTGATTTTCTTTTAGTTTTGCATATGACAATTTCTCCATCATTTTTCCACTTAGTAAAAAAACCAGCGGGAAATTTGAAGAAATTCCAAATTTTTTTAGGAAATCCAAGAAAATCTTAGAAATATATCCAAAAAATTTTCGGAAAAATTTAAAAATTTTCACAATCTTGGAAAAATCAAGGAATTTCAGAAAATTGAAAAATAAAAAACCTCATCTATATATTTTTGATAAGAATTAAGGTATAATTTTCAAATTTTAATAAAATTAAATAGGAGGGGATAGTTATAACTCGCTTCTATATTCGCTCTTGTTTAAAAGGAATTCCTTGGAAATCACTGGAATTGTATGGAAATCTTCCGAATTCCGAGTTCTGTATACAATATTGTTTTTTTTGTCATATAAAAGCAGGGCCCCCTTTAACAACTTCGCACACGGGTCCCTCACCTGTTTGTTACGCCACTGCATCTGCTTTTTGATAAACCCTGAACTATGGGGAAAAACTCTTTTCCTTTCCATCTTCAAATTTTCTGCATGCAATTTATTCTGTTAATAACTGCAACAAATTGAATTTACTTGATTAGTCAATAAAATATGCACTTTTCTCATTAGGAAACAGGTAAAGCATTGGATAGCGAAGGTCACGTGGACAATTCTCAGATAGAATGGATACGTATGGGCACAACCGTAGCTACAAACGCTTTATTGGAAAGAAAAGGCGAACGTATGGCTTTTGTAACCAATAAAGGTTTTCGTGACATTCTGTTAATTGGAAATCAAGCCAGACCAAATATCTTTCATCTTGTAAGTTTCGTTTTTCATTTCCAAATTTGCCCAAAATTTTTTTTTCAATTTATATAGAACATTCAACGTCCCGATGTTTTGTATGCGGACGTAGTAGAAGTCGACTGTCGGGTTATTCCCCTACTTCCGGGAAAATGCGAATTGGGCGATCTAGCATCAAAATGGAAAATTGTAGATAGCGAAACTGGAGAAAAATTGTATATTACGAAAGATTTAAATGCCGAAGACATAAAGAAAGATTTAAAGAGCGTGAAAGATAAGGGAATTAACAGTATTGCGATAGCTTTGGCCCACAGTTATATGTATTCCGAACACGAAAAGCAAATTGGTAAAATTGCTGAAAATTTAGGCTTTACTCATGTTTCTTTATCTCACGATGTGATGCCAATGGTACGCATAGTACCTAGAGGATTTACAGCTTGTGCAGACGCTTATTTAACTCCGCACGTTAAAAAATACGTCCAAGGGTTTTCAAAAGGTTTTAAAAATAATTTGGAAGGAACCAGAGTGCTTTTCATGCAAAGCGATGGTGGATTAACGCCAATGGATAATTTTAATGGCGCACGAGCTATTCTATCTGGCCCTGCTGGCGGAGTTGTGGGGTAGGACACATCATTTTTCAAGACTTCCAAATAACTTTATTGGTTTTAGTTATGCCGTAACTACTTGGCAAAAAGAAACAAACTTACCTGTAATAGGTTTCGATATGGGCGGTACGTCTACAGACGTATCCCGTTTTGCAGGCAAGTACGAACACGTCTACGAAAGCACAACAGCAGGAGTAACTATTCAAGCACCGCAACTTGATGTTAACACAGTTGCTGCTGGAGGAGGTTCCATGTTATTCTTCAGGTACGAATCCGTTAGTTTTCATTTTTGTTACAATCACATAATATCTTCAGATCTGGCTTATTTGTTGTTGGACCCGAATCAGCTGGTGCTCATCCAGGTCCAGCTTGCTATAAGAAAGGAGGACCCCTCACGGTCACAGATGCGAATTTAGTATTAGGACGTTTATTACCAGAATACTTCCCAAAAATTTTTGGTCCAAACGAGGATTCTCCTTTAGACAACGTGGCTAGCTCCGACAAATTTAAAAAAATAACCGAGGAAATTAATGAATTTCTGGCCGAACAAAAATCTTCAACTAAGGTAAGAACGTAAATATTTACGTAACCCAAACCGAAATTTTGAAAATTATAAAATTTTTGTTTAGAAATCAATGTCGGTGGAAGAAGCTGCAATGGGATTTGTAAAGGTTGCAAATGAAGCCATGTGCAGACCAATTAGAGCCTTAACCCAAGCTAAAGGATACGATACGGCGCGACATGCGCTAGCTTGCTTCGGAGGTGCCGGTGGACAGCATGCATGTGCAATTGCTCGATCGTTGGGAATGTCGGTTGTGTTTGTACATAAATATGCAGGTGATAAAGTAATTTTTGTGAATGAATTTTTTTTCAAACTAGCAATGCTGTAGGAATTTTATCTGCGTATGGAATGGCACTGGCCGATGTCGTGCACGAAGCCCAAGAACCATGTGCCAAAGTATACGAAGTAAATAATTTTGAAACATTTGACGAGCGACTTGATGTATTAAGTGAAAAATGTAGAGCTGAATTGCGCAATCAAGGATTTGCTGATAAAAACATAGAATGCGAAGTTTATCTTCATATGAGATACGATGGCACCGATTGTGCGTTGATGTGTAGTCCTACGGTTTGCAATACAGGAACTAAGCACGGGGATTTTTTAAAAAGTTTTACGGAGAGATATCAAACCGAATTTGGATTCACAATACAAGGACGTAACATTATAATCGATGATATCAGAGTTCGAGGTGTAGGCAAGAGCGATATCCATGCAGAGGATTTACGACTATCGCAGAGTACAAAAGATTTAAAAACTGAAAAAGTAACGAAGGTTTACTTCGAAGGCGGCTATCAAGACACCAATGTGTATTTGTTGAAAAATTTGTTAAGCAATCAAACTATTAACGGTCCAGCTATTATTATGGATCAACTTAGCACGATTTTGGTAGAACCCGATTGTACAGCAACAATTACACAAGGGGGAGACGTTAAAATAGTAATTGGTAGTGGAAAAATAAAGGAAATTGGACCAGAATTGGATTCAATACAATTGAGTATATTTGGGCACAGATTTATGAGTATTGCAGAACAAATGGGACGAATTCTTCAGCGTACTTCAATCTCGACAAATATAAAAGAACGTTTGGATTTTTCTTGTGCTTTATTCGGATACGATGGTGGTTTGGTATCGAATGCTCCACACATTCCAGTTCACTTGGGAGCAATGCAGGAAGCTGTTCAATATCAAATGAAATCACGCAAAGTATTTTACGAAGGAGATGTGATATTGTCAAATCATCCACGAGCGGGTGGTTCGCATTTGCCCGATTTCACTGTTATCACACCAGTTTTTTACAAGTAATTTAACATGAAATCAATTTGGAAATTTTTAAGTACCTAACGGTTTTTATTCAATTTAGGTCAAAGGAACCCATATTTTTCGTAGCCAATCGCGGTCACCATGCCGATATTGGAGGTATAACTCCAGGTTCCATGCCGCCTCATTCGAAAACTTTGGACGAAGAAGGTGCAGCTTTCAAATCATTTCTTCTAGTTGAAGGGGGAAAATTTCAAGAAGAAAAAGTATCTCAGGAGATTTTATCTGCGGGTGGTAGAAATATTAGCGACAACATTTCTGATTTGAGAGCCCAAGTAGCAGCTAATCAGAAAGGTATTGTCTTGGTAAGTGAGTTGATCGATCAGTACGGTTTGGATGTTGTACAAGCCTACATGGGTCACATACAAAGTAATGCAGAACTTGCGGTAAGAGATATGCTAAAACAAGTTGCTAAGAGTGCTTTCGAAAGAACTGGAAAGTACGTGCTTGAAGCTGAAGATTTTATGGATGACGGATCACCGATACACTTAAAAGTTACTTTGAATGAAAAAACGGGATCAGCTTTATGCGATTTTACCGGAACCGGGCCAGAAGTGTGGGGAAATTGTAATGCTCCTAAAGCTATAACATTGTCAGCACTTATTTACTGCTTAAGATGTATGGTAGGACATGATGTTCCACTTAATCAAGTAGGTCCTTTCGGGTGCAGTTTTTTCAAATTTTATAATGATTGAAATTCTAGGGCTGTCTAGCTCCAGTGCAAATAAATATTCCTCAAGGATCATTATTGGATCCTAGTGAAAATGCTGCAGTCGTAGGGGGGAATGTTTTAACTTCGCAAAGGATAGTAGATGTAGTCCTTAAAGCTTTTCGGGTATGCGCCGCATCACAAGGCTGCACAAATAACATCACTTTTGGTAACGATTTTTGGGGCAACTACGAAACAGTAGCGGGAGGCAGTGGTGCTGTAAGAAATCAAATCAGTAATTTTATTTCGGTTTTTTGACAACATTTTCATTAGGGACCAAATTGGCATGGTTGTTCCGGAGTTCATACCCATATGACGAATACCAGAATTACAGATATTGAAATTATAGAACGACGCTATCCGGTTCATATTAGAAAATTTATGTTACGTTCTGGATCTGGTGGGATTGGAAAATTCCATGGAGGTTGCGGAGTTATTCGGGAATATGTATTTAGATCTCCATTAACCCTATCGGTTCTTAGCGAACGAAGAGTTTTGCAACCGTTCGGAATGGAAGGTAAGTTAGTATTTTTATCTTAGAAATAATTTTACTAAGTATTATGCTTTTAAGGGGGTTTACCCGGAGCAAGAGGACTCAATATTTTAACAAAAACCGATGGAAGAAGGATTAATTTAGGCCCTAAAACAGCTGTTCCAGTTAACGCAGGGGTAAATTTCAATTGATTTTGGCGACGAAGGTCTAAATAGATTTAATTGTTTTTTTTTGTGATTAGGATGCTTTTCAACTTCACACTCCCGGAGGTGGAGCTTACGGCACTCCGGATTCCAATACACCTACGAATGAAGATTGCTGCGTGAAAACTAAAACTTTTATTGAAAGGGGTAGCGTTTTCGAATATCGCCAATTGCAAGAAAGCGTCTAACGTAGATTCATATGTATTTCTAGAGCAGCTAAACAGTTACTAGATGATTTCGTTACTTATTATGTTAAATAAAATTACTGGCAAATTTAATAGCGTCTTAATTAAAAATAAAAAATAATTGTTTTCATTGCCGAATCATACTATATTCAATATACATTATCCAAACAATTTAAATCATATTCAACCGTTATTCAATTTTTAGGATTTAATTGATTTATTTCAGTTAAAATTTCGTAATAAAAATGAGGCAAAGTTTCAGAAAGTCACCGGAACTAGTTAGTCAACTATGTGGGAACTATTGTGAATCAACAGATATCGGATTTTAAATTTCATTAGTTTGTAGCGACGCGGCAGTTTCCTAGAGTTGCTACTTTGACGGAGTCCAGGGGTTGGACGTAACTAGGAAAAGTTTTTTTTATTGAGACAGGAAGTTTACTATCAAAAGTTTTGATATAATATTTAAATAATATAAAGAGGTAACCCCTATAAGATTGATACGAAATCTTCCATTTTATTAAAGTAAGTTTGTTGATTTTTCTGAAACTAGTATTCATCAGGGTCTGTTACCACAATTGCAATGTCATCCGTAAATGTTTGAAGTTATTATTTTGGTCAAGGGGTAAATATCTCAAAAATTTTGTGTACACTTGTTTGGAATTCCTTTGGAAATTCTTGGAATTCCCTGGAATTCTTTGGAAATTTCTGGAATTCTTTGGAAATCTTGAATCATCGGAATTCTTTGGAAATCTTTGGAATTCTTGGAAGTCATTGGAATTCTTTGGAAATCACTGGAATTCTTTGGAAATCTTGGAAATCATCGAAATTCTTTGGAAATCCTTGGAATTCTTTGGAAATCATTGGAAATCGCTGGAATTTTTTGGAAATCTCTGGAAATCTTGGAAATCGTTGGAATTCTTTGAAATTGTTGGAAGTCTTTGGAAATCCCTGGGAATCTCTGGAAATCGTTGGAATTCATTAAAATCTCTAGAATTCCGACTCTTTTGTACAAAAATTGTACTGGATATTTACCCCTTGAGTTTCGTAGTAGTGAGCATGAAGATCTAAAAGGTAAGATTTGAATATTAGCAAGTAGATAATTTATACAACTAATAGTCGAAGACCTATCGAGCAGTATCTGTTCTTCTCCTCATCGTAAAATAATAGAAAAGAAACTTATTTATCTATACGTGGTGATGTCTTAGGGTAATTTTCCAGATCTACAAATTAAAATTAAGTTACCATCAAAATTGTTATAGAATTTCATTTATAGTTTCTTGAAATTTTGAAATAAGTGAATTTAAAATATTTAGTTTTTATACAATGCCTTATGTCTTTTAAATATAGTTGTAGCACTTGTTTTATTAGACGGGGTCTCATATTAATACATAAATTTAACTTTTAACACTTTTGTTTTTAATGATTGGAGAGACTCGTAATTTTTGAGTTGGGGCCGCTTCAGGGATATTTTTTAACGAGTGGAGTGGGGCGACTGAGACAATTAATATTTAATTATAGACCTGTCATTTTCGAATGCAATTTAAACTAAAAAACACTTGTATTAAATAAAACCACGACATAGGCGTGGCTACAACACTTATGGAAATAGCCAATCGGAAATATTCTTGGGTTTTTAACTTAAAATTTTGACGGTTTATTTCTTTTTAATATTTTTGTGTTGACCTGGCATCATTTTTATTCTTTTTTCTGAATCCGTCTCTGACTGTGGACATACTTATCTGTTCTGACCGAGTAGTCTGAGTGTTACTTGCAAAACAGTAGTGATTAAAAGCGTTATTAAAAAATTAAAAATAAGTTATTGGCGGGATTATAGTTTATTCGTAAAGGGTAGATTTTGTTATCTAATCGTAATATTACAAGGAACACCTGTAATTCAGTGAAAATAGCTGGACCCATTTTAATACTGAATGCGTGCTCAAGTTTGTTCTGACGTGTCACGACCAACTGAAGTGGTGCCAACTGAAGGTGATAACCGCCATTGTGTTCAATTATACTTGCTTTTGAAAAACAGGATTTTATAACACAAATTTTATTTATTAAAAAATATAATATTATCTATTCCAAATTGATTTGTAGAAAATTCAGAAAATGTATGAAAGTAAAATTTTAAGGAGGAGGTCTCAGAGTCCAAGGACATGAATGTTTTTAGAGTGCGTGCCAAATAGAAATAGAACCGTCAATCATCATAGACCACACCACTAAAATATTTCCTACCACTTAAAGAACCCAATCGGTCAAACGGTAGCGCCCAAATGTCACTTACCGTTCTTTAAGTGGTTGGAGATATTTTAGAAGTGTGGCCTATGATGATTGACGGTTCTATTTCTATTTGGCACGCACTCTAAGGGCTGACGTACTGATTACACTTAGTTCATATGTTTTTTTAAATACTTATAAAAAGGCCAAAAAACGAACGCAATTATTCGATTGGCTGTTTCTATATTGTTAGCACCGCCTATGGTGTATTTTTATGTTTAATGACATAAATTGAACTCGAAAATGATGGATCTATAGTTGGAGAGTGAATCTCATTAAAAATATCCCCGAAGGCACTCCAACTCAAAAATTACGGAAATCAAAAGACGAGATCTTTGTTTTTAAGTGATATTTTGCTATAATTAACAAAATTTAATTTAAAATAAATATATAATATGGTGTCACCAGTTGCACGACTAGAAGACATTATTGTCAACCAATAGAAGCGCTAATAGAATAAAGAACTATTTGAAGATTTTTAATAAATAAATAAAAAAAATTAAAATATTATATACTAAACTAGAACATAGGAAACTTTAAATTTGGAATATTCTAGGTATGTATTTTCGGTACTGATCGAATAATTTTAGTCAGGATTCCGGCTTCATATTGCTATGAAATTTTGATCTATCAATAAATTTTTAAAATAATTTATTGGCATATAATATTTCACTTAAATAAATTGATAATGAGAAAATAAAATTTGATACTTGTATCCAGGTGATTATAATTTTATCGGGTTTATAAATTTTATAAATTTTATCGGGTTTCCTTTAGCTAATGTGAAATTTAATATTATAAATTTTTTTACCATGAACTAATTAAATTTCAACTATACTTCTACTTCTTTCTTATCTTTTTCTACAATCTCTTTCCATCTGCCAATTAATATCTAGCAACTCCTTTAGTTTTAAATTTAATTTCCAAAATGTTCAAATTATTCTTTAAATTATCAAATTCACTTTTTATTTTAAATTAATCAAAATTTTTTTTATCGAAAACACCATTTCATTTTTTCAATAAAACAAAATTACATAATTGAAATTTATGTTAAACAAAACTCTCTGCCAAAAAACTAGTGAAAAAATATAAAATTTTCAAAAAAAATTGTTAAAAAAACTACTTTTAATTTTATAATTATTAATCTTAATATACATTTGTAATATTTTTAAAATTCGATACTATGCGCAGTCGGTTCCAAACAGTTTTGAATTTTGAAAGCTATCGGCCTATAGTAGAATGATATAGGACAGTTGCAAAACAAATCATTAGTGATGCATATTTTGGTTTTCGTTAAATAAGAAATATGTCGACATAGTCCATGAAGATTATATAAACATAATAGAATCATAAATAAATTTCTGACGAAAGCGATAAACGTCACTGAAAGCTCAAATATAATTTCTATTACATTATTTCATTTTACTTGTTTTATTGAATTTTTTAATGTTAATTTATTCTCACATGTTGAGATTTATGTATTCACATAAAGATTACGCTTTCGATTCTAAATTAAATTAAAAAGAATTTTGAATTTTGGATTACTTACTTACTTATTTAAATTATTATTTTTTTAATACTATAGTATTAATATTTATTTTATAAAATATAATACTTTGCGCTCCGAGAGGGTATGCATTATTTACGAATACAAAATTAATTAATATTAAATTTTATTAAATAAAAAATTTAAAATACAATTTTATAAAAGTTCTAAAGTCACACACAAGCATAGTATAAGATATAAATATTAATTCGTCGTTTAAACAAATATGAATTTTCATAATTAATCAAGGTTAATTACTGCATTGTTACGTAAAAACAAATAAAAAAGTTCAAATTACGTCCATCAAACGTAAATCAAACAATTTTTAATTTATGCACTGTCTATAACTAAGGGCATTTTATATTATGTACGCACAGTGCGTTGATAAAGTAAGGAATAAATTAAACATTATCCAAAAATATACTGCTCAACCACAAAAATGTAATTCTATTATAAGACAGAACGTCAAAGGACAACAATGACATAAGTACAAAAAGAGAATATCTGTATAGTGGACTCTGATCAGAGATGGTCATATCTCTAATTTACCTACAATAAAGAAGTCAGCTTATAGCTGCCCAACATTCTGACAGCCTGATGCTAATAATGCCAGTGTCGAGAACCCTAAGGTAACAAAAAATTTTGACTGAGTAATAACTGATAATGACGACTTGGTTCGGTATGGATGCGAATAATGCAGGTAGGTCATAGTTGGTCACAATAGTGTCAACTACAAAATGTACCATAGTATACAAGAATGCAGACTATAAGACTGGGCCTTAGAACTAACCTATGTTAGTGAGGTAGGGTATAAATGGAATTAATTTGTTTTTGATCAGGTATTGATTAGAGAGGTACATAATGCATGCATTTACGTACGTGCAAGTGCACGCATTGTTTGCTAATCGATAATTTGAATTTTTCAACTTTAGTAATTTAAAAAAAAATGATAAATTGATTAACAATTAATTATGTAATTTAGTAGTGGTTCAAGTCTTCATTGCTGTAATCAAATCAAGTAGTCCAACCTTTAGTATTGTAAGATTATTAATTTTTAATATTTCAGAATTTGAATCAAAACTTAACGAACCCTATTTATTTTCGAATATTTCGAATTTTGAAAATAATAATTATGAAATGACGTTTCACTACATTATTAAATCTTTGTTTACATTTATTTAATTATAGTTTTTATTATTTTCATGACCTCTGCTTTTTTTTATTTGTATTAACTTTTTAAAATATTAAATACTTCAAATGATTCGTTAGGTTTTTTTTTATAAATTTTATGTTTTTATGTTTAACAATTTTATTTTTTATTATATTTTTTACTTATTAATCTATGATAAATTATATTTCAATTAATTTCCATTTTTAATGTTTTTCTTTTTTAAATTTTTAAAAGTTTGAAAACATATTCTAATCTAAGGTTTTAGTTAAAGCTTGATTTTATAGTTTTATTTCTTCATCAAAATTAGATTTAGATTAATTTCCATTATTAATTTATTTTATTAATTTGAATTATTCCATTATTTCTTCCGCAATAGTTTTTTTTTAAATTTTGATGCTGAGAACAATTTAAATACAATGTAGTCTGGTTTTTACTTAGGTACCTGTGCATAAAATTATAAACATTTTTGTTTAATAATTTATTATTAATTGTTTCCTAATATTTAAATTTGTTTTAAACCAATTAAAGCAATGTTAATATGTGAAAATTCTCAGCAGTAATATTTTTATTAAAAATTAAAAAAATTAATTAACAATTTGTAAAACCATTAAATTATATAATATAAATCATATGCTTAAAGTATTCATATGATTTAGTAGTAATTAATTTATTGCATTGTAATTGTAATTACATTGTGATGATATCAAAAATTTTCGTATAGCATCGGAGTAAAAGCGGTAACAATGAACTACACTTGTAGCCTTTGCAAAACAATAAATATATAAAATTAAATTGTTGATTAATTATTATAAAAATTTTTGCTGAGATTTAGTAGCCCACTTAGTACTACTAATTGTTTTGCAATAACAGTAAAATTTTAAAATTTTTCTAGAGAATATGATTTTCCCCAAAAATGGAATATGGCAATACATGTTTCACGATATTGCAGGTAATTATTATTTATTAATATTATTTATGTATGTAAATTAATTTTGACTTTGAAAATTTTTCATATTTAAGTAATTTTATAATATTATTATTATATTTTATAATAAAATTAAATTCTCCTCCCAATTTAAGAAAAACATAAGTAAATACTAGCTTTTCTATAACAAATAAAATTAAAAAAAACAAAGAGAAAATAGATAGAAAGTATTAATAAAAAACATACAGTAGATATTATTTTATAGAAGATAGAAAGCAACGATTTAATAATTTTTTTTTTGAATAAATTGAAAATAATAGTTTTAAGTGTACTTATTAATTCAGATTACTGAAATTTATGAAACTTAAATGTGGGTGCTTATTTTTTGTTTTAGATGAAAGAGTAAAAAATTGGTTTTTGATGGACAACCCCTGCTATGCAATTGGAATTATCTTAGTATATTTATCATCTATTTATATTTTTTTGCCAAAGTATATGGCCAAAAGAAAACCATACGAATTAAAATCATTTATACAGTTTTACAATATATTTCAAGTTATAGCATGTTGTTTTATGGTGTACGGGGTGAGTATTAATGGGAAAATCTACCCGAAAAATGTTTTTATTAAACATTTTTTTAATATTTTTTATTTTTATTTAAATTCACGCTCATTGAACAAAATGTTGCATCACATAATAGCTATTATAATACAATATTATTTTAAGGCGATAAAGTATGGATGGATAGGATGGAATTCCCTCAGATGTTATGAAGCAGATTTTTCTGAAAATGAAAATGCGGTAAAATTCGCAGGTATCTTTTGGTATAATATGATGCTAAAAGGCACTGAATTTATAGAAACAATAATCTTTGCATTAAGAAAAAAAAATAACCAAATTTCGCCATTACATGTATATCATCATGTTTCTACTTTTTGCGTGGGATGGATATCCTGTAAATATTTACCAGGTAGATCGAGGAAATATTATATTATAACAAATATCACATAAATAATGTTTGATTCTTGCAGGGGGAATGCTATTTGTTACTATTCTATTCAATTCTACAGTTCATATTTTGATGTACAGTTATTACTTTTTGGCTGCTTTAGGTCCAAATATGCAAAAGAAATTACTTGTAGTTAAACCTAAATTGACTATGATACAATTGGTATTAAACATGTTTAAATGCACGATAAACTAATTTAATTAATCATTTTTATTTGTAGGGTCAGCTTATTTTTTTCTTTTTCCATACCTTTCAAGCGCTTTCTCCACATTGCAATATATACATTTTGTATCCAATTATTTATATACCTACAACGGCAGGAAATATTATTTTATTTTTAAAGTTCTATTACAGTAGTTATATTAGTAAAAAAAAGCAGTAATGCGTTATTTTTGCATTGTTCTTAAAAACACTATTATTTTCAAAAATTATTTAAATATTTTAATGTTAAACCTAAAATATTATAAAATTTATCTATCGAAATAAGAGTCTACGTAGTAAGACTGTAAGTAATATTTTTGTCAACAAGAAACCATGGGATGGAACGTTTCGGCAGAAAAAGACGATTCTGCGCACGCCCGTTTGGTGTAAAGACGATTCGGTGCAAGCCGATTCGGTGCAAGCCAGTTCGACGCAAGTCATTTATTAAAAAAATTAAAAATAAGTGACTTTATAAGGTCAGTGGCAATTTTAGCCCCTAAATTTGCTTAGGATGTTCCACTACAATAATATAAAACATTTTTTTTATTGTCTTAAATTAACATTTTGGATTTATTTTTATTTTTAAAATGAGCTTTTAAAGGGTATTTTATTTTAAAATAAAATTTTCTTGCGCCGTATTAGCTTGCACCCAATCGACGAAGTTTCCACGAAACCCATTTAATCAGTTGTATATTAATACATTTTTACTATTTGTAATTTTATGATTATAGTCGTAATCACGAGAAACGAAGCTTTCATATAAGTATCTTTGTTGCACCTGTGTTGTTGATTAAAAATTTGGAAGGGCAGTTGTCGATGATTCGGATGGTTCTGACGTAAGCTTCATTATTCGTGATCCCGACTATACATAATAATTAACGGAACCTATAGAAATTATCATTTTTCAAGTTTATTGTGATATTGTAAGATTTTGTTCAAATTTTTAAGCGATTGTAAACTTAATTAATAAAATAATAAAAATATTTTAATGCATATTAATGTTAATTTTTAAAATAATCTTGACTTTTACTTCCAAAGACAAGGAATATGTGAAAAAATACTACTTTTATTTCAATATGCCTTTTGCAATGAGGAAAAGCAGCATTATGCACAGGCCACATTTATGGAATATGTAAGAATTTGAAATAATTTATTTAATATATTATAATATACAAGGTGTGCATTTGAAAATGATCCATTTAGAATTTTTCTTGAACTACACCACATTGAAAAACTGTAAAAGAAGCTTTTGCAGATAGGATAGGAGAGACTGTACTGAGTACTTTGCGTTAATTAATTAATTAATTGATAAATAATAAATAAAAAAAAATACTATTTTTTAACGCAAGTAAAATTAAAATCAGCAGACTGCTTTCAAGAATTTGCTCATTTTATTTTAAAATAGCATTTTATACGATCTTTAATTTGAAGTCTCCAAAGGGTACAGTATACCATTTAAATTTTTAAAGTTGGGGTAGCTGAGGGTGAAGGGGTGAGTCCTAACGCAAAGTAGAGTACTCAAAATTTTCTAAAAAACCTTGATTATTCTACCAGTCGGTGCCAGCTCTCACAAAAGTGCGATAAAACGCAAAAATTCGAAATATTATAAATTTCAAGAACAAATAAAATGTTTACAAAAAACATACAAAATTTTCAAATTTCAATGAAAGATTTTGGAACATGACAGTATATTTGTGTTTTTGAAGTGCTTATGCCATTGTCCCCTTTTTTCTAGTGTACATATTAAAATATATTATGTGCATTATTATATTAAATAACAATAAAATTAAAATTTTAAACGTTAATATTCACAGTTAATTTAACATTAACATATTTACTTATATAATCTTATTAGCAGTTTTATCTTTTCTCATAATAATAGAGTTTGTTGTTTAAAATTGTTCCATGATGAGCGAAGATAATATTTTTTTACCAGATTTTGTGATGCATAGTTTTGCAGGTAAACCTTTTCGTCAAAATTTTGTTATCTAATAAAATTAATGATACAGTTATAATATAAAATATACTGTTTAAAAAAGAAATGTGTAAGTTTTGCTTATAAAAGTATAATATAATAAACTATCATAAACCATAATAATTCATTCATGAAAAATTTTCATGATTTTCATTCATGATTCATGAAAAAAGTGAAACATTCTCGAAACTGATTATTTTGGGAGAAGATCTAAAATAAGTTCGCCACTAGTCTAATCTGGGTATAAAATGAACAAAAAAGAGTTAATTCAAGATTTTGTGATTTTTGGGACCTTTCAAAGAAAATTTGACTATGCTCCAGTTCGAATCTGTTGTAGAAAACTTAGAACCTTATTTTTGATACTAAATTTCAGTAGAAAATTAATTAAACTTAAAAATATCTAGTAACTAGCATAATATATAACGTAACATAATATAACGTCAATTTGAACTCAAAATGAACTACACTTGTAGCCTTTGCAAAACAATAAATATATTGTAATGATATTTTTTATAAAAATCAAAAACCATCTCTTACGGCTTCCAAGCCGGAGAGCCAGACTCTTCAGGGTTGGGTTCGTTTGTAGCTCAAGTTCGTATTCTTTTTCCGTATCACTTCCAAATTAGATGTAATGATATTTTAATCTTCAATCCAAAAAAATATTTCCAAATCCAATTAAATTATTAAATTTGCTTTTAAATAAATTTTAAAGTTTTATCCAATTGGTAACGCAGATTGTAATAGCGGTTTATCAACCAGGTGCTCGCCGTTCAAACAAATTTACCTTTTCCTTCAATTTAAAATAATTTCAATTTTTCCAAAAACCAATATAATTTCAATGATCCAAAATTTAATTTAATTAATCAAAATCCAATCCAATATTTAATTAACATCCAATCCAATCAACAACCAAATTCTCATCAACGTTGGAAAACTCGTAGAAACAAAAATTATTCAAATTTCTCACCAAAATAAATTCATTCTTCAAAATATCAAATCCAGTCACAAATTATAAAAATACTTCAAAAAATTACAAAACTACTCAAATTCCACGAGAACGCAACGGAACACGTCCGCCCTCGATTCAACGTCGGCAAAAAAAGCCCCCTCTCTCACAAAAATTGTCACCAACTTTACAAATATTCTTGCGTTACCGCGAAAATTTAAAACTTATTTACAAATTCATACCCAAATTACAAAAATTAACGAAAACAAACAAATTCATAATAATCCAACAAAATAAAAATTCAAAAATCAAAATTGATGTTTGAAACACCACAATATAAAATTAATTGTTGATTAATTATTATAAAAATTTTTGCTGAGATTTAGTAGCCCACTTAGTACTATTAATTGTTTTGCAATAACAGTAAATTTTTAAATTTTTCTAGAGAATATGATTTTCCCCAAAAATGGAATATGGCAATACATGTTTCACGATATTGCAGGTAATTATTATTTATTAATATTATTTATGTATCTAAATTAATTTTGACTTTGAAAATCTTTTCATATTTAAGTAATTTTATAATATTACTAGCTGACCCGGCAGACGTTGTCCTGCCAATATTAGAATAAATTTGTTTGTTCATTTTAAACAGTTAGTTAAAATTAGAATGTAATTTATTGGATTGGAAATCAGTACAGAGCGGTATGATAAACAATGTTTTGAGTTTTATTTTCCGGCGCAAAAACAAACAACGAAGACGGTTTGCCAACACGCGAACAGGCAACGTACAGCTGACCGTGCGAAAAACAGGAAAATTCCAGATTAATCCCACAGACTTCCAACGATTGGCTTTGCGATTTATTGATTGTCATCGCAAAAGCCAATCGAACGGGGAACTGAATCCGCTTAAATTGGAATGGAAGATCCGTTGGAATAATCGGAATTCGTGGGATAAGGACTTCCTCTCCTTTGAGTTTGCCCTTGATTATCGTCGCTTGAATAAGATTGTTCATCAGTTTCTTGACGGATAATCGCGTACCGTTGCACAATTTCGGATGATTCAGAGTCCGCAACATGATTATAATCGATCCCACCTTCAGTTGTAAATTATGCGGCGGAGTTCCTGGCACATCAAGCGAGTTCAAAAATTCCGTCGGATAGTTGGTCGCTTCGTCTTCGTCAGTGACACTGTCAACGGATTTGTACGAACGTAGTTCTCTAGCGATTTGACTTTGAATCGTGAAATTCAAGCTATCGACGTCATTATTCTTCGCTGCTAGTATTGCCCGTTCACTAACCCAATCAAGATTTCTGTAATTTTGTGCAATACCGGGAAAAACTTTGGTGATGAGTTCCTCCTTCGACGATGTGAACCCGCAAAAATTTTCCGGGAACGATATCAATCCAGTCGAAACATCTACAGGAAGTTGGCCATTGCCAATCGCCAGCAGTTGTCTTGAGAATTCAGCAGCCGATGGGTCGTTCTGCAGCGCGACTCTCATGTTCGTGGTCAATTGCAACTTTTTGACATGCCGCCACAAAGACGACGATTTCAGACATGCATTAAGTTCATCTGCAGCAGTAGATTTCGGGATGACGGGAAGCGTTTGACGAAAATCTCCTGAGAGCAATATCATAGCCCCACCAAATCGTCTTGAATCGCCTCGTAAATCCTTCATTGTTCGGTCAACTGCCTCCAAAGCTCGTTTATGTGCCATCGTGCATTCATCCCAAATGATGATTTTGCATTTTCGCATCAATTTCGCTGTCGCCGAATTCTTAGCTACTGTGCACGTTGGCATGTCAACCGCGAGAAGATTCATCGGCAGCTTCAAAGCGGAATGTGCAGTTCGACCGCCTTCCAACAATGTGGCAGCAATGCCCGAGGATGCAACAGCCAATGCAATTTGAGATCTTGACCGAATTGTTGCCAGAATTAACGAAATGACGAATGTCTTGATATCATTGGGGAGGTGTGTGGGGGGGGGGGCAATTCTTGCGGCAATCGTTAATGCGTCTTCCTAAAAAGCGAAAGAGCTGAAAAAAAAGCTTCGTGGGTTCGTGGAAAAGTTCTTACTATAAAAGTAGGTCCGTGGACCAAAACAGTTGGAAACCACTTAAATAGATCGATTAAGAAAGAATTAAAAATACAGGGTTGCTAAAAATTTTTGTGGTAATTATTCTGTTGAGCGAGTATGTCCTGTGAAGTATGATCTTATGTATGATCCCGGCAGACTAATAAATTTGTTTGAAATTTGGTATATGAAAACACAACAATTACTCACTTTATATTTACAACTTTATGAAATAATAATATAAATATAATATAAATAAATAAAAAATTAGTTTAGAACTTCCAACTCCTGTTTCTCCGCCCCTTCGCCTTCCTCTTCTAATAGCATTTGGAAGGCACGCAGCGACGTTGACAAATCCTCCTGCTCTTCTTTTTTCCTTTTTGCATAGTGAGCCGCCATTTCCACTTCCCTTTTTCGCTTTCGAATGCGCTGCGCCGAGACTTTTTTTTTCGCAACCTTCAGATTAAGACGGCAATTGTCCTCGTTTAGTAGCTCTGCCAAACGATATTGGCGTACTCTAATTTAACTTGCCAATCTTCATACTTGGCAAATGATATAGCCTTTGCAAAAGCATCTTGTATGACCTTTTGAAATTGTGACATAACTCTTATTTTATCTTCTAATTCGTTAAATAAAAAACTTACGGAATGGCCGCAGTCTAATTGGATAACCTCACTTTTTACAACGCAAAGTTATTCTTTGAGGCGATCAATGAACTTTTACAAAAAAACTTTTTTATATACATTCTTACAGACACATGGGTTTATCTTTACCCCTGGCGATAACTCTGCTAGGTACATAGATAGAGTAGCGCCATCTATCCGTTATTAAATAAATTAGGTAGTGTTCACATCTACCTACCTTAATACATGTTCCCTAAGTTAATACCTGGTACCTAATACCTACCTACCTAATTTAACCCTAAGATAAACCCTTTGTTCTCGGTAATGTTAAATTTTTTTTTCGCGAATTTCGAACTTTTTTTTTCATAAAAACCTTGTCAGCGATATAGACAATAACTCTTCAAAAAATCAGCCAAATCGGCCGAGCCGTTCTCAATTGATGAGGTAACGAAGATTTGCCCTCCATTTTTATATATATAGATTATAATATTTTATAATAAAATTAAATGCTCTTCCCAATTTAAGAAAAACATAAGTAGATACTAGCTTTTCTATAACAAATAAAATTAAAAAAAAAATAAAGAAAAAATAGATAGAAAGTATTAATAGAAAACATACAGTAGATATTATTTTATAAAAGATAGAAAGCAACGATTTAATAATTTTTTTTTGAATAAATTGAAAATAATAGTTTTAAGTGTACTTATTAATTCAGATTACTGAAATTTATGAAACTTAAATGTGGGTGCTTATTTTTTGTTTTAGATGAAAGAGTAAAAGATTGGTTTTTGATGGACAACCCCTGCTATGCAATTGGAATTATCTTAGTATATTTATCATCTATTTATATTTTTTTGCCAAAGTATATGGCCAAAAGAAAACCATACGAATTAAAATCATTTATACAGTTTTACAATATATTTCAAATTATAGCATGTTGTTTTTTGGTGTACGGGGTGAGTATTAATGGGAAAATCTATCCGAAAAATGTTTTTATTAAACATTTTTTTAATATTTTTTATTTTTATTTAAATTCACGCTCATTAAACAAAATGTTGCATCACATAATTGATTACATAAATAGCTATTATTTGTATAATAGCATGTATAATATAATACTAAATTATTTTAAGGCGATAAAGTATGGATGGATAGGATGGAATTCTCTCAGATGTTATGAAGTAGATTTTTCTGAAAATGAAAATGCGGTAAAATTCGCAGGTATCTTTTGGTATAATATGATGCTAAAAGGCACTGAATTTATAGAAACAATAATCTTTGCGTTAAGAAAAAAAAATAACCAAATTTCGCCATTACATGTATATCATCATGTTTCTACTTTTTGCGTGGGATGGATATCCTGTAAATATTTACCAGGTAGATCGAGGAAATATTATATTATAACAAATATCACATAAATAATGTTTGATTCTTGCAGGGGGAATGCTATTTGTTACTATTCTATTCAATTCTACAGTTCATATTTTGATGTACAGTTATTACTTTTTGGCTGCTTTAGGTCCAAATATGCAAAAGAAATTACTTGTAGTTAAACCTAAATTGACTATGATACAATTGGTATTAAACATGTTTAAATGCACGATAAACTAATTATATTAATCATTTTTATTTGTAGGGTCAGCTTATTTTTTACTTTTTCCATACCTTTCAAGCGCTTTCTCCACATTGCAATATATACATTTTGTTTCCAATTATTTATATACCTACAACGGCAGGAAATATTATTTTATTTTCAAAGTTCTATTTCAGTAGTTATATTTGTAAAAAAAAGCAGTAATGCGTTATTTTTGCATTGTTCTTAAAAACACTATTATTTTCAAAAATTATTTATTATAAGTTATTATAAGTTAAACCTAAAATATTATAAAATTTATCTATCGAAATAAGAGTCTACGTAGTAAGACTGTAAGTAATATTTTTGTCAACAAGAAACCATGGGATGGAACGTTTCGGCAGAAAAAGACGATGCTGCGCACGGGCGTTTGGTGTAAAGCCGATTCGGTGCAAGCCAGTTCGACGCAAGTCATTTATTAAAAAAATTAAAAATAAGTGACTTTATAAGGTCAGTGGCAATTTTAGCCCCTAAATCTGCTTAGGATGTTCCACTACAATAATATAAAACATTTTTTTTATTCTGTCTTAAATTAACATTTTGGATTTATTTTTATTTTTAAAATGAGCTTTTAAAGGGTATTTTATTAAAAAAAAATTTTCTTGCTCCGAATTGGCTTGCGCCCAATCGACGAAGTTCACACGAAACCTATTTAATCAGTTGTATATTTATACATTTTTACTATTTGTAATTTTATGATTATACTAGTCGTAATCACGAGAAACGAAGCTTTCATATAAGTATCTTTGTTGCACCTGTATTGTTGATTAAAAATTTGGAAGGGCAGTTGTCGATGATTCGGATGGTTCTGACGTAAGCTTCATTATTCGTGATCACGACTATACCTCTAAAAAATAGGTTGCTATATTCAAGTAAAAAAAGTTACTTGAAATTTTTTCTTCAAGAGAAGTAACATTTGGTACCGTAAAGTAAAGTAATTTGTATTTTAAAAATTTGTGTTACTTACTGTCAATAATGAAAATTACTTAATTAAAATCAAATTTTAAGTAACAATATTACTTCACTCAAAAAAATAGATTACTTTGTTTATGTAAAAATTGTACTTAAAATGATGTTCTTTAAGAGAAGTAAGCATTCATTACCGAAAAGTAACACAAATTTTATTTGAAAAATTTATATCGCTTCCTGTAAATGACAAAAATTACTTAATAAAAATTCTATTTAAGTAACATTTGTTACTAATCTTGGTAATTGTTTTCTAGTATAATTATATTTTATCTTTATTATATAAATATGAATGTTTGTCTGTTTGCTCGGATTACCGCAGTTCTTAGGCTTCTACTTAATATACTCTATAGTCTATACTAAATACTATCTTTCTGGTTAAATTTTAAAAATATCGATTAAAATATAGATACAGAAAAATTTAAATTGAATTCAATTATCCAATCATCGGATAATCCTTTTTAGGTTGGTAATATAATTTTAGTATATAAGAACACTAACTAAGAAAATAAAAGAAAAATTCCATGGCTAGTGTACATCGGGATAGACGTTTCGGCGCGACCGATTCGGCATTTCTATCACGCATTTGTACCGACTCGACTGCTGATTTAGACGAAGCAATAGACAGGTTAGCTGGAGTGTTGCCAGGTTCGAGGATTATTATGTTGGGCGAATGAACCGTTGAGGGATTATTAGAAGGCCTGAAATTTTCCCCCCAGAATTGTAGTCATTATATAATCGTGTATTAAATTACATAGACAGAACAAACAATCATTCCGAAGCGGCTCATCGACGCCTCCAAATGGAAATAGGTATGGACCATCCCTTTTTATGGAAATTTATAGAAGCATTGAAGATAGTTCAAAGAGAACGTGATATGTTCTACGAACACCTACTAGCAGGCCACGAACCACCGAAAAAATAAAAAAAATATGATGATGCGAATAAACCCATAAAAACGATAGTGGGCGATTATGCAAACCGTAATATAATCGATTATCTGCGAGGATTATCGTATAATTACGAAATGAATCTCTAACACAGTAGCTACATTAACCTATTTTTTATACATGTGTATTAGTTTTAATAAAATTATTTATATTATTTTTCTATTCATGTTTAAATTTTTCCAAATTATTTCTCTTTTTCTTTCGTTTTTTCAAATATTTTATTCTCGCGCCGAAAAGTCTTCGCCCCAAACCGGGTCGCTTAGCGCCGAACCGTCTTCGCGCCGAACTGTCTTCGCGCGTAACCGGCTTCGCGCCGAACCGGCTTCGCGTCTAATCGGTTGCGCCGATCGTAGACCGTTTTTAATTGTGCTTAATAAATTGTTACTTATTACAAGCAAACATTTCTTATTAATTCTTAATAAATAGTTACTTATTACAAACAACTTTGGTAATGTTTGCATAGTATTATTAATTACAAGAAATTTTTTAAGATTAACGGTTAATATATTTTACATCTGAAAAATAACTTTTTGTTATTACAGCTTAATAAATTTACAGTTACTTGTGATAAATAACTTTTTGTTATTAATGATTTTTACTTGTAACAAATAACATTTTGTTAAAAATAAATGTTATTAAAAGCAAGTAACATTTTATTTGAGGCTATAGCAAAAATTTTTGTTCCTTGTTATAAATAAATTTTCTTTGTTTTTAGCATCCTATTTTTTAGAGTGTACATAATAATTAACGGAACCTATAGAAATTATCATTTTTCAAGTTTATTGTGATGTTGTAAGATTTTGTTCAAATTTTTAAGCGATTGTAAACTTAATTAATCAAATAATAAAAATATTTTAATGCATATTAATGTTAATTTTTAAAATAATCTTGACTTTTACTTCCAAAGACAAAGAAAATGTGAAAAAATACTACTTTTATTTTAATATGCCTTTTGCAATGAAGAAAAGCAGCATTATGCACAGGCCACATTTATGGAATATGAAAGAATTTGAAATAATTTATTTAATATATTATAATATACAAGGTGTGCATTTGAAAATGATCCATTTAGAATTTTTCTTGAACTACACCACATTGAAAAACTGTAAAAGAAGCTTTTGCAGATAGGATAGGAGAGACTGTACTGAGTACTTTGCGTTAATTAATTAATTAATTAATTGATAAATAATAAATAAAAATAAAATCACTATTTTTTAACGCAACTAAAATTAAAATCAGTAGACTGCTTTCAACATCTACAAAGAATGCAAAACGTCCGCATACCTAGACAAGTATATATATATTGTAATGATATTTTTGTGTAAATAAATCAATTACTTCTTTAACGGCTTCCAAGCCGGAGAGCCAGACTCCTCAGGGTGGGTTCGTTTGTGACGCAAATCCAATTTCAAAAATAATCCAAAACTAACGTAAAAAGCAATCAGCCATAAAAATTACTTAAATTTCACTTATTAAATTATTAAAATAAACCTTCGAATTTCAATAAATGGAACGTTGATTGCCAATACAACTTATCATGCAGGTGCTTGCCGTCCAAACAAATTGTAAGTTTCCTTCCAAATTTTAATTTTTAATTGACGTTGACTTTTTAACAAATTTAATAATTAAGCATCCAATCAATTTCCAATGATCAATAATTTTATTTTTAATCTCTCCAATTATTCCAACAACATAAAAAAATCGAACAACTTCAAATTTCGTCCAAACCTCGGACGACTTTCAATCAAAAATAAAACGGAACAACTCTTACTCACGCAAATAATAATTTTATTTCCAAATATCCAAAATTAAAACGCAAATTAAAACTTACTCAAGAGAGTAACAAAAATACGTCCGCTCCGTCCCACGGACACGGCTGGGAGTCCTTATCTTACAAAAATTGTTACCAACTTACAATCCTTCTCGCATTACCGCGAAAATTCAAAAAATTATTTACAACTTCACACCCAATTACAAAAATTAACAAAAATAAACAAATTCATAGCAATTCAATAAAATAAAAATTCAAAAAATCAAAATTGATGTTTATATATAAACCCAGAGGCAAGAGGATTGTGGGCCGACCCTGGAAAAGATGGGTGGACCAAGAGTGACGTAACGGACAAAAGTCTAAAACGTGATGATGATGATGATGATGAAAGTTGGGGTAGCTGAGGGTGAAGGGGTGGGTCCTAACTCAAAGTAGAGTACTCAAAATTTTCTAAAAAACCTTGATTATTCTACCAGTCGGTGCCAGCTCTCACAAAAGTGCGATAAAACGCAAAAATTCGAAATATTATAAATTTCAAGAACAAATAAAATGTTTACAAAAAACATACAAAATTTTCAAATTTCAATGAAGGATTTTGGAACAGTATATTTGTGTTTTTGAAGTGCTTATGCAATTGTTTCTTTTTTTCTAGTGTACATACTAAAATATATTATGTGCATTATTATAATAAACAACAATAAAATTAAAATTTGAAAACGTTAATATTCACAGTTAATTTAACATTAATTTAACATTAATATTATATTTACTTATATAAACTTATTAGCAGTTTTACCTTTTCTCATAATAATAGAGTTTGTTGTTTAAAATTGTTCCATGATGAGCGAAGATAATATTTTTTTACCAGATTTTGTGATGCATAGTTTTGCAGGTAAACCTTTTTGTCAAAATTTTGTTAGCTAATAAAATTAATGATACAGTTATAATATATAATATACTGTTTAAAAAAGAAATGTGTAAGTTTTGCTTATAAAAGTATAATATAATAAACTATCATAAATCATAATAATTCATTCATGAAAAATTTTCATGATTTTCATTCATGATTCATGAAAAAAGTGAAACATTCTCGAAACTGATTATTTTGGGAGAAGATCTGAAAAAAGTTTGCCACTAGTCTATCTGGAGTTAATTCAAGATTTTGTGATTTTGCAGACCTTTCAAAGAAAATTTGACTATGCTCCAGTTCGAATCTGTTGTAGAAAACTTAGAACCTTATTTTTGATACTAAATTTCAGTAGAAAATTAATTAAACTTAAAAATATTTAGTCGTAACTAGCATAATATATAACGTAACATAATATAACGTCAATTTTATGTTTTAATTTGACGTCAGTTTAACACGTCAACATAACTTCAATTAACATATACGTAAATCTGACAGTGTACATTGCAAAAATAAAAAAGTTTCTAACAGATATATTTGTTTTAGATAAAAGAGTCAAGGATTGGCTCCTTATGAATAATCCACACAAGTAAATAGTAATATCAGTATTTTACGTAATAATAATATTAATATTTTAAGTCGGGGTAGTATGAGAGGCTAGAAAAACAATTTTTTTAAATATTTTTATGCAAAATTTTATCTATTTTAATTTTGATTTAACTTATTTTGGATATACAATGTACATGAAAATAAAAAGATAAAATATCTAGTCGTAACTAGCAATGTAACATAATATATAACGTCAATTTAACGTAGGTTTAACGTGAACATGACTTCAATTATGAAGTAAATCTGACACAGAGTACGCTGAAAAATTAAACATTTTTAAAACAGACTTCTTTTAGATAAAAGAGTAGAAGATTGGCCCCTTATGAAAAATCCATTCAAGGTAACAGTGATATCAATATTTTACTTACTTATCATCTACGTGATCTTGCCGAGGTATATGAAAAACAGGAAACCATATGAATTAACAACATTTATGAAGTATTACAATATATTTCAAGTTATATCGAATTTTTTATTAGCATATAATGTGAGCATGATATAAAAATGTAGTAAGTAATTATAAAGTAATCTTATGTATTCTATTACTTTAAGCTGATATCTTTAAATTGGACGGGATGGGATTCGTTCGGTTGTCCACCCATGGTTTACTCCGAAGATCAAGTAGCAATGAAAACAGTCAATTTGATTTGGTGGAATATCATCTTAAAATGCGTTGAATTTATAGAAACAATCATTTTTGCATTGAGAAAAAAAAATAACCAAATATCAATATTACATGTATACCATCACGCTTCTACTTTACACATCGGATGGATGTGCTGTAAATATTTACCAGGTAAATTAATTAATAACAAATTTTCCAAAATTAAAGTTAGGCTTTTGCAGGTGTAATGATTTCATTTGGTATTATATTGAATTCATCAGTTCATGTTTTGATGTACAGTTATTACTTTTTGGCTTCGTTAGGTCCAGAAATGCAGAAGAAATTAACTTTTATTAAATCGAAACTGACAATTATACAAGTGGTAAATATTTTTTATGTATAATAATATAAAGATATTAATTAGTATTAACAAAATTACTTTCATTGTAGGTTCAGCTAATGATCCTGTTTTTACACACATTCCAGATGGTTTCACCAAATTGTCCCGTACATTTCTCGGTTCCATTGGTTGTTTTACCTTTGCTGGCCATAAACATTGTGCTATTTATGAACTTTTACCGAAAAGCTTATATGAATAAAAAAAGGGAATAACACATATTATAAAAATCCATGTGAAATTTGTAGGAAATCATTTTATCATTAACATCTTTCGATGTTTCGAGATATCATCTGTTGCTGCTGTTTTCATTAAATGAGTAATTTTCCTTTACTTTCCTTTTGCCACTGTCCCGATCCAAATCAACTCTAAATAAATAAATAAAATAAATCTTAATATTATCTGCAAAACCGCTTTTTGATGCGAGAGGTGTTTGCTAATTGACGGTAAATTGACGTAAAGACGGTAAACGTAAAGTAATTCAAATATTAATTATTTTTTCTAGGTATCACGTCATTACGCCTAAGTGCTTGTTCACAATGTACGTAAGACATAAGACGTACATAAACATAAGATAAGCATAAAACGTAATGTTTACATAAGCCGCAAAAGTGTTCACAATGAACATAAGAAATTTATTCAACTGCGCATGCGTATAACAAAAAACGAAACTTTAAAATTTTACATTCAAACAATTGAAAATAAAATCTCAATCAAATTAATTATTTTGACACTAGTCAAATTATAAAGTTATGTCAGGTTCTGTTAATGTCAATTTATTTTAACTAATAACCAAACACTACCAACTTCAAATCACAAATTTCACTAAAGGTAACATAAGAATTACGTAAGAAATACATAAAATTGAAATCATTTCAATCTTATGTACGAACGTAATCCGAACATAAGAACTACGTAAACCTAAGAATTACGTAGGCACACTGTGAACACTTACGTTGATATGCTACTAGTTCAACTTTACGTTTTATGTATGTCTTATGTTCATCTTATGTCTTACGTACATTGTGAACAAGCACTAAAACAACAACGCCTAAAACAACTACGCCTAAAACACTTACGACTAAGTCAGTACACCTAAAGAATTTTACGACTAAGGTATTTTACGCCTAACATCCTGTGCGCCTAAAACTTTTACACCTAACTAACTTACGCCTTTTTTATTTTATTTTGTGAAAATTTGATATTTAATTTAATTTTTTTGCTTGTAAATATGCTGTAATCTTTTTAAATAAACAGAAATATACTGTATATAATTTCTATTTCAGGCATAAATGCAATAAGCGTTAATGTCTTAGGCGTAAGTTAGTCAGATGTAAAAGTTTAGGCGTATTTGATGTTAGGCGTAAAATACCTTAGTCGTAAAATTCTTTAGGCGTACTGACTTAGTCGTAAGTGTTTTTAGGCGTAAAGACGTGGAGCCTTTTTTCTAAGAGCATTGACTACATTCTCGGACATTTTATTTATTAATTTTTACACCTGACTGTTAAATGTTAAATATTTTAAATTTAAAAAAAAGTTTTTAAAAAACATTTACCATCACAGATTTCTTTGAAACATTGGTTAGTTATACTGTTTAACATCCCGAATTCAAATATAATTTTTACAAAATTCTAACTCTTAGAGTTTTTGAGTTATTTAATTCTAAAACTCGCAAAAACGATACTTTTTTGGCTCACACTCAATCATCCAAAATTTTATAACTTCTGTTCTATCAATTCTACAAAGTTGTGCGATAGCTAATTTTAAAGATGATTTAAAGGGCTTTAATTTGATACTAATCTTGACTACTTTCTAATAAAAATGAATTTTTTTGAAAACCTCCAAAGGTGTTTTTGAAAATTATAAAAATAAGATATATTTTTTATAATACTGACTTTGTGAATACTTATTTCATAAAAATTTCAGAGTGGGACCATAATGGGATCAGCAGTTTTGATAAAAAATTCAACTCTATGTTTTAAACTTAATAAGATAAAAAATTTTAATTTTCAAAATTGGAACCCTCAATTATACAGTCATCCTTCCTCAAAAATTCAAAACCCTTCATCGATCATTTCGGAGCGTAATTAATGATTGAAAATCAAATTTTTAACATAGAGTTTTATGGGGAAGCAACATTTTGTTGTATTTAAAATTATAATAACTATATTATTAAAGTAGATACCACAATAAATAATTTCTTAAAATATTCTTCAAACTATGCAATTTATGTAATTGCATTAAAAAAATGGTGTTGACGAACGTTAAAATTAATTATCAATTATATCAGTTAAATTAAAACTATTGTACTAGATTTTTCTCCATATTGAAATCTAGCAACAGCACGCAACAGCGCGCAACAGCAAACACATATACAAACGTCAAATAAAACATAATAAAGGTCATATTTGAATAGATTTGAATTTACGGAGTTGTCAAGTTTAATATAATAATAAAAATAGAGTCAAATTAATGACTTATTTATATTAACTGATATTATACAATAAACTACTAAAAAGTATTCGGGAAGAATAATAAAACAATATAAATCATTGTATGATTATTGATATATTTTAAAATTTTTCTCAAGTTCCGAATAAATTTTGAAAAGGTGAGTACTCATTTGACTCTAGCGTAGCGCATGAACGTCCTTGATTACAATACTACTAAGAATATATATACATATACAAGGTGTCCTAGGATAGATTTTACACAATTTTGGTGGTGTAGAGCAGAGGCTCTCAACCTTTTTACGACGCGAACCCCAACAATGTCAGTAATAATCGTGTCTAAAAAAAACACAACATTTAAATGACCCACTATAACATTATGCGTCCCTTATCTGGTGGCAAGGCAACAGTGGTGGCTTGATGTGATCGCTAGTTGAGTTATGACCGGAAATTCTGGGTTCAAATCCCGGACTAGGCAGAATTTCTTAGCTCAGCCCTCTGGTGAACATCAAACTGTGGATCAAAATGTAACTGTCCTTAACATCTTAATGGAAAACGGGCTACAATAAGCCTAGAGCTTCAATACAAAGTGGACATTGAACCGCTACCCGTGTAGCTAATAATAATATCTGGTGGCATCAATCCAAAAAAGTAATAGTATTACTATGCTAAACAAGATGCAAAGACTTGCCTATCTAGGGATTGCATGGAGGCGCTCCTAGAACTTCCTCCACTACACTTGGTGGTGGAAACGGTGTCTCTACTGGCAGCACACAGGCTAACCATCAACGATGGTTGAGGAATGATTCTCTGAGAAGCCCATCATACCATGATCTTCCAAAAACCTTTCAAGATTCTCATACGTGATAGGAGAGCGAAAGGTACCCAGCAGGAGCTGAGGGCTCTATATAATACCAACTGGTACACAGATGGATCCAAAAACTGAAATTAGTACTGGAGATGCGTTCAGCATAATGGGCTTCCACGCTACTGTATTCCATACAAAAATAAGTGCTGTAACAGCTTGTGCAGAGGAAATAACATGGAGGGCTTATGAAAATAAGCGGATCAACAGCCAGGTAGCTATAAAAGCCTTGGAGACAGTCAGTGCCTCGATGTGCTAGTAATACTAACCTGCACAACAGAACAGTTTAACGCTGAGGTGGGTGCCGGACCACTCAGGAATATAAGGCAACGAAAAGCAGATGCCTTTGCTAAGGCTGCAGAAAACGATATGTAGAAGGACTAGAAACAACTTGCAGGATAGCATATCTGTCCTCCAAAGAGACTATAAAGGAACTACTAAGGAAACAACATCTTGCGTACTGGAGAGATCTTCCGGGACTGAGGCAATCGCGGATGTATATTGGAAGACCCTTGAATAACAAAATAACTAGCCCCGTTGAGGCTACGACACCTCGGTTGGCCATATCCGACAACCGAGGAAATAACTCAAGCAAAACATAACTCAAGAAACAAGGCTGATGGAGTAAAACTTGAAACGCGGGTATAATAAGCTTCGAACTTCAGTGCAAGTGGGCATGGAACCACAACCAATTCAGCTATAATAATAATAATAATAATACTTATTAATGACTTTCCTTGATCTTGATGTTTTGTGTCATGATGATGTTTTCAATCCTATATTCAATTGTTTGAGCCTAAATTAAATCCTAAATTAAAATTCAAAACTAATTTTGGAAAGAAATCGCTCAATTTTCTGCGATCCCCTAAAATAGATCGGCGACCCCTAGGTTGAGAACTGCTGGTGTAGAGGACACTTTTTTAAAGAAAATATTTAATAAATTTTTTTTTCTAAATTCAAACCCTCGAGAGTTAGGCCTCTTTCAAGCAGTTTATTTTAATTTTTACCTTCACATGGCAATAGCTCCGAAAATATTGATTTTTTAGTAAAAATGGTTTAGTCCCTTTTTAAAGAAGGTGAAATAATCTACAAAGAAGACTTTCACTTTTTATTGTTTAAAATTAATGGCTTTCGAGTTATGAATTAAAGTAAGTTTAAAAATGTTGAAAAATTCTTCTTAATGTCTTCTATGCAGTTCACCCAATACAACATTACCCTAACTCTCCATAGGGTCTTTTTTATGCCGAAATGTCCTCCTGAAGTTTCCCATGCAATTGCTGCAACACTTCTGACACTTTTCTCGGCACTACGAACTGAAGTTTACACTCAGTGCCATCGTTGTACTCCAGGGATCGTTTCAGAAGACAATTTCAAGGAGTCCCACTGGGTCCAATAGACTTTGGTGTCACTATTCATGGCGCTTACTTTTTCCCAAATTGGCCGTTGTCTTTCGACTTTCTAGTCTAAAGTTCAAATGAGTTTCATGTCTAGGTCGTTTTCTTGCTCCCAAAGTAACTGCTCAGGTTGCCTATTGTCATCGGTAACAGTGGATATCCGAAGAAGATTAACTTTTATACTTCCAAACGCTGGGGACTTTGTTTATTTATTTTTAACTTCGATATAAATGCTGCTCTTGACATAATCGATGATGCAGTACACATCGTTATATTCGAAGCACGATTGGTGAAGGTCGACTTTAGTCCCTTCTAGTCGACCCACTTTAGGTTTCCCGGCTGCTTTTCTGGATGACTTCTAGGCTTTAGGCAGCGGCGTTGAATATGACCTATTTCCCGCAGTTCCAGCACTTAGGTCTCCTTCCTTGTGGTGGATCATCACAAAAAAAACGCCGACTTTCTTCCAAAGTTCTTCCGAATTCCACCAACTAACTTGGCTTTCTTCAGGCTCCTCCGTGGCACATCGTTCTCGGTGGTTTCGTCGTTGGGACGTCTGCTTTGCCGTCTCAACTTCCAACGCATACGCTAGTACTTCATTTAACATCGTCTGCCGAGCCAGTCGTAGCGTCTGCTGCGTTTCACCGTCTCTGATGCCATCTATGGAAATTTATACTGCCCATTGATCCAGTAAGCTTTCCTGGATATGCTAACTTCACCAATCGTGCGATGTCAGCTCCAAACATTTTTTCAAAAACACTTTTTGAGGTTTTCAAAAAAATTCATTTTTATTAGAAAGTAGTCAAGATTAATACTAAATTTAAGCCCCTTAAATCCTCTTTAAAATGAGATATTGCACAACTCCGTAGGACTTATAGAACTGAAGTTATAACATTTTGTATGAAAGTACGTGAAACAAAAAAGCATCATTTTACCGATTTTTAGAATTAAATAACTCAAAAACTATAAAAGATATATATATCTATATATGCGATTTTTTTACAGCTCAGGCCGTTTCTCGCATCCTAAACGCCATTCTTTTTTATTTTGCCAATCGTTCTCGTTAAGTTTTCTCCTACTCATGGCTTCTTGCACTTCTTGAATCCAATTTCACACAGGTCACCCTCTTTTTCTTCTCTGTGGTGGAGTCCATTCCCAAATCTTTAAAGGCCACCTGTGAGGTTGCATACGTCTTAAATGCCCATACCATCTTAACCGATTCTTTTCTATATCGTCTATTATTGTTTCATGTGCATTAATTCTGTTTCTAATCTCCTCATTTCTTATGTGCTCTAATTTTGATACTCGACAGCTTCTTCGTAATGCATCCATTTCAATTGCTTTTAGTTTTGCTTTGTATTTCATTGTGATTTCCCACGTTTCTGACCCATAAGTCAATATGGTTTTTATTATTGACTCGTATATTCTTTTTTTTGTATGTTTGTGGATTTGTTCTGACCACCAAATTGTATTTAGCTGTCTCACAGCTTGCGGACCTTTTACCATTCTATTTTCACTATCTTTTTTACTGTTGGCTTCTTCTGATATTATAGATCCCAAATATTTATATTCCGTGCAGTTTTCGATCGTTTCACCCTCTATATCCAAATTGTTTGCTTCTCCTACAACTCGTCCTACAACTAAATATTTAGTTTTATCAATATTAATTTTAAGACCCCAGTTCTTATAAGTATCTGTCAACTATAAAAGATAAAAATTTTTAAAAATCAAATTTGAATTCAGGATGTTAAAGAGTATAATTAACCAAAGTTTTAAAGAAATTTGTGATGTTCAATTTGAGTGACTTGTTGGTTTAACATGGAATGACCTGTATACTTAATCAAAACCAGCTTTCAGTTTATATTCAAAAAATAATAAAAATAAAATTTTTAGGGTGTCTGGATCTACCACTGGACTGATTAGTCTTGAAAGCTTTGAGACGTCCCAACCAGTTCGTAGTTTCAAGACCAAAGCTTAGTTCAACTGAAGTTTTGGTTGTATTTTATGTAATATTGTTAATTATTGTTAATTGTTGAAATAAATATAATAAATATGTAAATATTTACGTAAAATGGTTGTATACGTTAATACATAAATAAAATGAATAATTATTTTCAATTTCTTATTAATTTAAATTATAATTCGTTAAGTAGGTATAAAAATAGTATAAAAATTAAACATTTATTAGTTTACGCGTAATAGTTGTATTATCTTCATCATGGCGGATGAAAATTTTGAAACTGATTCCGCCTTTAAAGATTTCTTTCCGGGATTTGTATTTCGACAATATGCAGGTAAATTTTCTTGTATTATAAGAATGATTTAAATTTTTCATAATAGTATTGTATTATTTATTAAATACTGTAGTTAGTACAATATTATAAATGAAGGGGAAAGGTGTTATGTGGTTTTGAAATTGTTACTCCTAGTTTATCCCATATGGGAGAAGCAAAAAAGCAACAAAATAGGTTTAAATCAAAGAGTTTTTGCTAAATTTACTCACAGTTTTCATTAAAAAATTATTTTAATGAACAGCTAATGATTAAAATATCAAACGCCAGTAATTTACGTTCTTGAAAAAAAAAAATCATATTAATTAGTAAATTTTTAGATTGGTGAATTCTTTACCAACTTTCTTTCTTTAGATATACAGACAGATAAATTAATCATATAATGTAAATAAAATATTAGAAGTAAAAATTGTTGATCTTATTAACTAGGTATTATATTTGTTTTAGATAAAAGAGTAGATAATTGGCCTTTTATGAAAGATGCTCACTTATTAATTGCAATAATAGCATTTTACTTACTAGCCATTTTTATGATATTGCCGTGGTATATGAAAAATAGAAAACCCTACGAATTAAAAACATTTATAAAATGTTACAATATATTTCAAGTTGTATCCTGTTCTATAATCGTACATGAGGTGAGTATAAAGTGAAGTAATTATGAGGTTATCTTACAAAATGCTTTATTTTAAGACGTTAGCTTCAGCATGGACGGGATGGGACTCGTTGGGATGCAAATCTGTAGTTCATAGCACAGATAAATTAGCAATGCGATTGGCAGGAGTGTTTTGGTGGAACATGGTGCTAAAAGCCTGCGAATTAATAGAAACCGTCGTTTTTGCGTTAAGAAAAAAAAATAACCAAATATCAGGATTACATGTATATCACCATGTTTCTACTTTATTTATAGGATGGGCAGCTTCCAGATATGCTGGAGGTAAATTGTTACTAAGTAATGGAGAAATTCACTAAAACTAAGTTTAATTGTTTGCAGGTGGAATGCTTTTTTTTCCTATTTTCTTAAATTCTTGCGTTCATATTTTGATGTACAGTTATTACTTTTTGGCTTCGTTAGGTCCAGAAATGCAAAGGAAATTAACTTTTGTTAAATCGAAATTAACAATTATACAATTGGTAATTATTTCTAGAGTAAGGTGAACATTTTTATGAAATGTAAAACCAGTACATGGAAAAACGGAGAGCTTGAAAAACATCACTAGAACAATAATCACGTCAATAAAATTTTTTGTCCTGGTTAACTGTTTTGCCTAACCAGGACAAAGGTTCGAAAACGAGTACTGTCCTGGTAAAACCAATACGAATGGTCCCCTTATTCTAGAGCCATAATATGGATGTAGCTGTACGGTGTAGTATTAATTGTTGCTATTTACAGATTCAACTATGTATTCTGTTTGTACACACACTT
Source organism: Cantharis flavilabris (assembly GCA_949152465.1). NCBI lineage: Eukaryota > Metazoa > Arthropoda > Insecta > Coleoptera > Cantharidae > Cantharis > Cantharis flavilabris. Next base: position 91,992,880 of record OX424435.1, read on the forward strand.
CAGGCGTTTTCTCCAAATTGCGATGTTAATATGGCATTTCCAATCGTTTATCTACCTATATTAGCGATAAATATTACACTATTCTTAAAATTTTATCAGAAAACTTACGTCAATAAAAAAAGCAATTAATGTAATAGCGTAATATTCTAAATATTTATTAAAATAATTTTATTTATTCGCTAAAATGGACTATTTCAACAATTGGCGCTGTATGGTACAAATATTGCGTAGAAAAAGATAGAAAAACCCGGACCAAAATTTTAAAACTTTTATAATTAAATAAATTACGTAACTGAATAAATTTAACATTTAATTGTATGCATTATTTGTAAATTTTGTTTAAAATAAGCTAGAGATATTCAAAATGTAATGTGAATACTGCATTGTTTGTAAATGCCCATTAAAATAAAAAGGTTTTAATTGAAAGCCGATTCTCTCAGACTCGATTGTTGCCCCGCAAGCTTTGCATCCTTTATGCACCTGACGTGCTCGTGAAACTACTAATTTCATGTTGTACCCGGACGAATTAGCAAACAAATTGGGATCTTGACTGCCTATATACTGGATGTAGTGAGCCCATATAAGCTAATGACCATCTAGCTTATAGTACGACCGATCCCTATAAAGGCACAGACACAAGAGTGAAAAAGCAGGAATTTCTGTTTTTAAATAAACTTTGGGATTGCTTTGAGCCTCTTGTACTTCACAAAATCATCGAGATAGTTTTTTCCCAGCAGTCCGACCAGCGGGTTTTTAGAGATGCTCACAGCTGGGCATTTAAGCACAATACTGTGTATTTTAATGTGAAAATGGCTTCAATTTTCCTCAAAAAAAGTCGGCCAAACAGAGCTTTTTTTAGTCGGCAAAAGGTTACTGAGTGAAAAAAAGTCTCCTTTTCCTTCTTATAACTGAAATTTATCTTGAAATATTTTGTGAATTATGTGAAACAATAAAGTGCTTTTGCAGTTGGTTATTCAATGCTCCATCTTGTTTTTGTTCGATCCTCTAACACAGTCGATTTTTAGTCGATCATAGCCACTGGTACTATAGTCTGAAGAAAAATCTTAGGAAATCTAGAAAATCTTAGAAAATCTGAGGATATCCTGGGAAATCGTAGCAAATATTAGGAAATCCAAACAAAACCATATCAATATTTTAGAAAAACTCAAAACATGTACTAAACACTTTTCAGAACAAAAATTGTTTTTAAGTTATCATTTTAGTTCTGAAAAGTGTTTATCTAAGGAAAGGATGAACTAGGATGAATCTAGTTCATTGCCTGATGATGCCATAATAGTATGGCGAAACCGTCTGCGAATATATACTTACAGTGCATTTTACATGTGATAACTTAAAAAAATTATAGTTCTGAAAAGTGTTTAGTGCATTTTTGATTTTTCTAAAACATTCATAATGGTTAATATCGAGTTACACTACTTAAACCACGTATTAATCGATTAATCCTAGGATATCTTAGGAAATCTAAGGAAATTCAAGGAAATCTTAGAAATTACAGACAACTTTACTTCTTCAACTGTTTTCAAAGGATATCATGAGACAATCGAAAAGAAAATCCAAGGAGATTTTAGGAAATCTGAATAAATTTAAGGAAATCCGGGAAATCTAGAGAAATCCAAGAAAATGTCGTACAAGGATATTATCTAGTTTTCACTTTTATCTTAATAAAAACTAAATTATGTTAAGACTTTTAATAATATGTAGATCGCAAAAAATTTTTTTTCGTATATACAGGGTGGCTCACAGCAGACGCATCGATTTGAAGAAGGCATTGCTCTCTTCCTAACGATCTTAGAAGGATGAAAGTGGGGTGCTTCGAAAGAGACAGAAGAGAAGTTTATGTTTCACATGGTATCAGTAGCAAAAATAGAGGGGTCCGTTGAACAATATGTTTATTGGGTGCAAACCTATTTGTCAATCGTGCTTTCCGTTTAAGGTTCAATATATGTATGAATCGCAGCGGGTTCCACTAGAGACCCCTGCACTCCGACAGGGTGACAATATAGTGTGCCATTTCATCGGCTCAATGAAGAAAATGATTGAGCGGCTAAGTCACTTCTGCACGTTGCCTTACCATGATCGGCCTCTTCTGATTTTTTCCTGTAGGTATACCAAAAATCCTTGGTTTACAACGATCGTCCCAAGACCCTGGAAGCTCTCAAGCACAACATTCTTGCCCAAATCACCGATATTTCTGTGAAAATGCTTCAAAAGGTGCACGAAAACTTCAGAAAATGGCTTACTCAGTGTAAAGTATCAGCCGATACTTTGTTCAAAACCATGTAAAATTAAATTTCTCATGTTAATGAAACAGGAATAATTAAAAATTTGGTAATTTTCTTAATTATATTTTAATTTTAACTGTTAATTTATACTACAAATTTTTATGTTAATTCCCATTGATTTGTTAATTTCCGTATTATGTCTATAGGTGCAGATAAAATAGTATATTGTAACTCGAATTTAAATTGCTTATTAATCGCTCGTGTTAATTGAGACGATCCATCTCGTGTTTAATAAGCCATTTAAACTTCTTGTTAAATAATAAACAATCACTTTCTACTGAATTATATTTTTTACGTTTGCTACCCAAAGATACTGTAAATTACGCTAACAATTATTGTATGTACTTATGTATGTATATTTGTGTTTTTGAATTGTTTACGTAATTGCCATTTTTTTGTATTATTTACGCACATAATTATAATTAATAACATTAAAATTTAAATTAAAAAGCTTAAATTATCACCACTGACAGTGGGACGAAAACACGAAAAAGTGGCCAAAAATCAAATTTTGACTTTAATGACTTAAAATTGATATAAATAACACGGGAAAATTAATTAAAAAATTTAAAATTAACAGAAGTGGTTTAGAAGGGTGTTTTTTATACGAGAGGTTATTAAAATATGATTTTACTTTTAATGACTTAAAATTGGCATTAATAACATGGGAAAATTAATTAAAAAATTCAAAATTTACAGGGGTAGTTTAGAGGGGTATTTACTTTTTTTAAAAGTTTAAAATACTATGATTTTACTATTAATGACTTAAAATTGGCCTACATAATACAGAAAACTTTATAAATAAAATAAAAATTAGACAGGGGTGATTTTAGAGAGTGTGTTTTTATATACGTCCGGCAAAAAAAATTTTTACCTTAAAAAGAGAACTATAAGTTTTGCTTATAGAAGTATAAATATAAAAAATTATTATAATTTATTATAGACCAGTTATTACACATTAGGTACTCTTGCATGAAAATAACAAGGAAATGAAATAGATTTTGTATAAAAATTTTATTTAGCAACTAGCAACGTAACATAATATAACGTAAATTTAACGTAGGTTTAACGTCAACATGACTTCAATTATGATGAAAATCCGACACAGTGTAAGTTGAAAAATTAAACATTTTCTAAACAGATGTATTTCTTTTAGATAAAAGGGTTGAAGATTGGCCCCTTATGAATAATCCACACAAGTTAATAGTATTATCAATATTTTACGTATTTGCTATCTACATAATCATAACATAAACATAACAGGAAACCATATGAATTATGGGGTGTGGAACACCCTCCAGTACACTTAAACAAAATTGGTCCCAGAATCTAGCTTTATATAGATTTTTCCAAATGGTTTTTGTAACCTAGATCCAGTAATGCTCAGTGGAATGACAACTTTAAAACTGGAATCGAAATCTGTTTGCTATTTGAGTGTTTTAACACACTTACAGGTATACTGGAGGGTGTTCCACACCCCCCAGACCCCCCGGTTGTAAAAACTGAAAACTTGCATATATGTACATGTTCTGTGTGATTGCTTTATTTTTGCTGAAATAAACAGCAAAAATAAGTGAAAAAATTAAGCAGAAAAACGGAAAATTTGATCATCTTTAATGATTTTTTTTACAATTTCGGGGGACAGATCTACTCCCAAATCAACTTTCTTGCTATAAATATTAACTTTTTACCTTTCTAGTTTATCAGAAAAAATGTAAAGGCTAAAATAGCGGTGGATGATGGAGGAAAACGAAGGTCATATTCGAATTCAGGAGGTTAATTTACATAAGAATCAGGAGGAATGTTATCAGGACTCGAAAAAAAATTTTTATTTGCAGACCTGTGTTATCATTTGGGGACGTTGGTTAATTACGTGAGCGTTTAAGGGAGGAGGAGATCAAGGAGTCTTGGTAAATATCATGTAATTAAAAAAAACAAATTTTACGATATCTCACTAGGGGCAGAGGGGGTCGAAAAATCGCCTCACGTAATTAATGGCCGCCCCCTACTTATTTAACTTTACCAATTAAATCAAAGAAAATATGAATTAAATCACAATTCGTGACTTCTCGTTTAGCGTTTTCTTCTTTTTATTCAAAATTTAATATTTTATAGAAATTTATATTAAAAACGCTCAATTTTAGAGCCTTCTGAATTTTGGCGCTGGGTGCGGCCCTGAGTGATGTCATAGTTTAGTCTTATAAAAGAGTACTGATGAATTGCATTAATTTAAAATTGCAACTAGAAATTCATCCGGATTGCAGAGATAAAAATTATAAAATGTCCGAAGAGCCGGAATGTCCGGATTACTGGAGTGTCCAGAATAAAGTGTGTCCGGATAAGCGAGGCTGTACTGTATTTATTATTACGATAAAATTAAACATAATGCTTTCAGTTTTCTCGAAATATTAAATAGTGTAGTAAATAATTTTTAAAAGTTCCAATTTATAATTTTAGATATTTAATGAAATACAAGTAATTTATAATATAATAATACAACTCAATATATGACTGCTCTGAACAACGTTTAAATCGATAATATTGATGACGAAACCTTCGACGATCGTTTCCTTCAAAAGGCAGTAACTTAACGTTTTTGGATGATCTAACTCGAGAAATGCTCCATTTAAAACACATGTCGTTCAATTTCTCGAAAAGACATTAAAATGTTAAAAATATTGACTTCAATAGTTAGACTTTCGTTTTCCTTACCGTTAATTAATGATTAACAAAAAAATTAAAAACTAGGATAAAAAATTAAGTAATTAGAGAAATAAGTAAACTGGAATGACTTTAGTAATTATTATAAAAATGCAGTAAGAAGTTTCGGTCAATTATTAAATTGAAATTAAATTAAATTAAACTGAAAATTATTTTCCTTGCTTGGTTGAACTCTTTCCTCTCGCTGCTTAAAGCAAGATAGTTTCACCCGAACGCCAAACGCACCTATATACGGTCTGATTTGGTGGGGTAAGTTAAGAAAACTACCCGACAAGGAATTCGAATTAAATTGTCGGCTGATGAGCCTCCACACTACCCAATTTACTAGCCAAGCCGATGAAAGCCACCTGACGCTTCAGGGACATCCAACCGAATCAGGCCGTGAGTAAACATCACAAGTAGACATGCACTTCTACTAGAAGACGAGATCCACACTATGCGAGGCAGCCCGTCTCGCGCTCTGCCGCACGCAGCAACCTCGCAGTGTTTGTACGCACCTTTATTAAATTGTACCGTTTGAACACTTTTTTGCCATATCAAAATTGATTTTACAGAAAAGGTTTTCACACATTTTTTGTTGAAAATTTCATTCCCTTCATTTTTGGTTCCAAACATTTTTCTATTTTTTCGCACTGCCACTTACTCAGAAAGTCACTGTCAATCAGAAACGGTGCGAAAAAATGAAGAGAATGAAATTTGCAATAAAAAATATTAAATAAGTATTGATGTAAATGCGAATTTTATATGAGAAAATTGTCTTGGAAAGGTACAATTTACAGTGCTAACATAGGAGTGTATTTATAATGCATGCATGCTTAAGGCGGAATCCCACAAGTGGTGCATTGATCAAATGTTGGCCACATGTAGTCACTTGCCACTTCGTGGGACCTCTTTAGTTGCAAAAGTGTTGATGGCTGGCCGTTGCTTGATAGCAGTCGGTAAATGTAACGCCAGTCAAAGAACGGCAAAAAAATTTTATTACTTAGCAAGTGAGGCTGGTTGATGCAATCCCACGAGCTGTTGATATAGACAAATTTCCATTGAGTTTAGTATTTTGTTTTAGTAGTTTATTCATCAAGCAGAAAATAATTAGTATAAATAAATTAAATAAATTCATTAAAAAAATATGTAGTATCTTGTACCTTACAAAAGTTTAAAACATAAATAAATTCCTAAAGAAAAAACTATTGGCACAAAATAATTACGGTAAATGTTTAAAGAGGGAAATAATACGCAATTTTCGAATTTTTAACTCTCATCTCTAGAAGCAATTTTAATTTATTATCTTTATAAATAGTATCAATCTTATTCAACCTATCAACCAAAAGCAATAAGCACGTGATTAAAATCGTTATAATTTATATAAACTACATAATACATAAATATATATAGGTACTGTCGTGTTCAAAAAAAAAAATTAAATAGGGGTTGATAATAATTGTTTAATTTTTGTATATAAATTTTGTGTTGTAAAAAAATTTTAATCGTCCTGTATATTTTAAATTATTGAGAATGTTAAGTTGGTAGTGTTTTAGTTTAAGTTTGTAAATTGTAAAATGTGATTATATGCTTTTTGATGGCCGATAGCCAAGACAGCGGACGTGAGTTCGTCCGCTCCGATTTAATTTAAATAAAGTTCTTGATTTTAAGTTTTAAAAAGTGTTTTATTTAGTTAAAATTAAAAAATTAACAATTTTTTACTTAAAAAACTTCACATTTAAATGGTATCCAGAAACCAGGGATTCGAATTTGCAGCCAGGTAATAACCACTTTTAGATATTCAGTTTAAAGTTACAAGAACAAACTTCACAATGTCACTCACAAAAGAAGATATAATTGAATTGAAGGAGATGATGAAAGAATTAATAAAAAAATTCGATAACATTGACAAAAATGTGGAAACAACAGAAGAATTTGGCGCCAGAACGTAGCTTTAATTGGCATTCCTTAACGTGGGGCTGTTTCGAATTGAACTCACTGTAGACCCTGAGAAAGTAAAAATTAAATAATTAATAAACATTTTTATAACAGCTGCAGTCATTTTGCATAGAAATTAACAAATGTGGCTAACAAACAAATGTGGCACAAAATTTTATCAAATGTTCACTCTTTAAAATAAATTTGAACTCGTTTAGGATTATTTGAGAATAAAATTTGATTTTTATAGTTTTTTTTTCTTTATTTTAAAATTATAAACACGTTTGTTTTGAAAATTAAAACGTATTAACTCAATAATTTACAATGGAAAAACTGGGCATTGAAGACAGTCCTCAGTTTAACCCAGATGCAAATAGCAGCCAAATGGAAGACAAAAAATGGGATGAAGTCTTAAAACAATTAACTTATTTTTATGAAAAAATGAGGAAAAAAATGGATGACAATATGTGTGACTTAAAAAAAGATAATGATGATTTAAAAAAAGATATAAAAAAGGAGATGAATGATAATAATTATACAAAAATAAATAAAAAAATTGACACGATGGAAGAAAGATGGAAAAAGTCAGAAGCAAAACTACAAGATAAAGTTAATGGGCATGACGCTGATATTAAAGAACTAAAACATAAATCATTTAACAAAAATGAACTGGACATAATTATGACACCTATTATAAAAGAAGAAAAATGCGAAAATTTAAAAAAACACTTAGAAGAAATTGGTCCATTTTACAAAATTACACCGCATTTAAATGGTGGCGAACCCAGGGATTTTGCAAATACATCACATTTAAATGGTGCCGAAATCAGGGATTCTGCAATTACACCACAATACATACGAGTACCTACGCAACGCAAGTATTTTGAATGCAAGGGATGTTGCATTCTATTAACCATTTGAAGTTTGGTATTAAGAGTGCTGGTTTTGTACATAGAAAAATATTAAAGCAATAAATTAAACCAGCAATTGACTACGGTCACTACGGTCAAGTTAAAGCTTGCAGAACAAATACACTCTCTACGGAAACCATAACTTCTCATGTCAATCATTATACCATCCCAACTTGCAAGAAGGTAAATTTTTGTAACACATCGTTCTGAACTCGATAAGTGTGTGGATGCATTTTTGATTATTATATAACTGTTCTTTTATTTTATTAATAATCCTCGTTTATTATTGGATAACGTGACCATTTTGATTTGTACTCAAAACGGGACATTGTCAAAATTAGGGAGACTGGGGTCAATTCGAATAAATTGTTTAAAAAATATATTTTCGGAGATCAATTATTTTTTAAACATATTTTGAGCAATTTTAAAACGAAAATTACTATTATGAAATTTAGCCAAAGTTATTAGTTTTTGAGTTATAAATTTTAGAAAATCGAAAAAAACTGGATTTTATCAACCTTAATCGCTTAGTAATTATTACAAAGATAAAAACTAATTAATTCATAATTTATTGTATATCAATGGGCAGGGTATTCTTCTTATTTTAATTTAAGTTTATTTATTAGTTAGTATTAGAATGTAATATAAAAACATTCCATTATTTTTGAAGATTTAAAATTTTTTCCATCACATTCATAAAATTATCAAGCAGCATTTAAAATGTGATTAATTTGGCACCCGTAAATTCTTATTTTTTTTGAGGTCAAACTTTAAATTTATTAACTATATAGTTAAATTGCAGTAACTCGAAAACGGCGCTAGATATCGAAAAACTGAGCCAAAAAGTTACCCCTGATACTACACCTTTCAGCGATTTGTCGTAAAAAGCCAAATGCAAAATTTCAGATTTTAGAGAAAATTTCAGAGCGCAATAATGGCGAGGGAAAAAAATTGTGAAAAAATTATTTTTTATTTACATTTGTTACTGAAATGAAATATGTTTACATCAAAGTTTCTATACAAAAAATTTCAATATTTAATTTACAACTACAGTGGAGTCCGCTTATTGGAATCACGGTTAATGTTATCATTCGGGTATTGTTATCACTTTTGCGAGGAACGGGCCGGACGTATATGATTACACACAAAAAACATCGCTTATAGTAATCATAAATTCGGTTTATATTATCAAATTATTCTTAAGATTACTTTCTCCCACGAGCAAAGGAGTTGGTTTTCACTTACAAGCATTTTTTTTCTATATTGTGCATAAGACACCCACATATTATTCGTACCACATATTCATTACGTGAATTTTAAGTGTCAGGTGTTATCAAGAAAATCTGTCTAGTTTACTGTTAATGTGTGATGTAATTCAGTTCTACTTGAGAACTTGGAATGAATGACTTAAATAAAAAAGTCGTGATTTGAGAGCTTGAAGTTTTGCAGTGTGGTGTGCAGATGGGGTAGTCAAATTTTCAAATTCATTACCAGTATGAACTTTGGCTCCGTCAAGTTGGCCCCTCCATTTTGGAATTTGAAAATATTGCATAGTTTGGAAGTGCTGGCGAGTGCTGTAAATTTTTTTGAAAGTGCTGGGTTCGTTAATTTTTTATGAGCGAAATATAATTTTCGGTCCGAGAGGGGCCAACTTGACGCACCCCCTCCATTTTGGAATTTTTAATTTTTTTTGCGTAACTTGGAAGTGTTCGCGAAGTGCTGGCGAGTGCTGTAAATTTTTTTGAAAGTGCTGGGTCTGTTAAAGTTTTATTAAGAAATCAAAATTTAAAGATTTGGAGAGGCCAACTTGACGCACCCCCTCCACTTTGGAATTTTTAATTTTTTTTTGCCCAATTTAGAAGTGCTCGCGGGTTGCTGGTGATTGCAGTAAATTTTTTTTAAAGTGCGGGGTTGGTTAGATTTTTATTAGGAATTGAAATATCGACAAATGTCAAAAACGTCAAGTTGGCCCCTCTTTTTTTCAATTTTATTAGACACAAAGACTCAAAGTATTGAATTTGTTTTGAATAATAATTATTTATTCATACAATGGAACACTAATAGTGGAGAAGAAAACACGTTTCAACTATCAAGTATCCCTTCTACAGTATCAGCAAAAAATCAAAAATATCATCTGCGAGAAGTTTTCGAAAATTATAACCGGAATAAAGTTGGTCATTTTGTGGCTTATGTTAAACAATTGCATGGGAAATGGGAACTTGACAACGATTTTAAAGAAAAAATTGATAAACACTGCAATCCTGATAAATCGATTGTATGTACACTATTATTTTTATAATATTATAATTGATAATCATATTTATTATATTATTATTTTTTTCGGCAATTTAAAAAATTTTAGTCAATTCAAAATTTATATTATACTACCATAAAAATAAATAAACATAAATTGGTTACGTTTTTTGTAATAATAACAAATAAATTTCAAAACTTAATAAAATTCAAAACTTCCGTTTTTAAGTTTTTCGAATTTAATGTATCTTGCTCGGAGCTTATTTTTCAAATTTTTTAATAAAATAGGTATCTTCAAAAAATTTACAGCACTCGCCAGCACTTCAAGAGTACTTTTAAGTAATAAAAAAAGAGGGGCCAACTTGACGTTTTTGACATTTGTCGATATTTCAATTCCTAATAAAAATCTAACCAACCCAGCACTTTCAAAAAAATTTACAGCACTCGCCAGCACTTCGCGAGCACTTATAAATTGTGCAAAAAAAATTAAAAATTCCAAAGTGGAGGGGGTGGTCAAGTTGACCCCTCCAAATCTTTAAATTTTGATTTCTTAATAAAACTTTAACGGACCCAGCACTTTCAAAAAAATTTACAGCACTCGCCAGCACTTCCAAACTATGCAAAAAATATTTTCAAATTCCAAAATAGAGGGGCCAACTTGACGGAGCATTGAACTTTTTATAAACAATTTACTCCTCGTACAGCAGAGGCAAACAACTCTAAATGAGATTTTTAATTTGGTTTTTTTCTTATTCATTAATAATTATAGTAGGTACTAATAAATAACTAATAAAAATGTTTTTCTTTTTTTGTTATCAGTCGGTTTTTGTTATCAAAAACCCCAAGTCCCGATGTGATCACATTAAGCGGAGTCTACTGTATTTATTAAATAATTGATAAATTAAATTGAGGACCGTTTTTTCAAAACTTGCTTTGTCCTAACAGTAAAATTTTCAGGAAACGGTTTTTATTGTAAAATATTTTTGAAAAAAAGACACTAAAAAAAAATTATCTGAAGTTATTTTAAACTAATATTTTGTTTATATCAAATTCACTAAACAATAAAAACCGTTTCCTGGAAATTTTCTTTTAGGACAAAGAAAGTTTTGAAAAAACGGTCTTCAATTAATTGCACTCGGCATAAAAATTTATTCAAGAATATTCAATTTATCCCGTTTTAATTTATAGGTTTACTGGTCTTCCTTTGAAGTGACTAAAATTTACCGACTTTAGTTGGAAACGACCAGCATATAAAAATTATTTAATAATTGCCATGTGTTTTCCGATCCCACGAAGGTATAATGGTGCAAAAACTACCAACTTTCATCAAATACACCACTCGTGGGATACCCCCTATTTTCTATTACAAGTGAACATGTTGAAGTGTAACCTTATCTGCAAATAATTTGTAGTGAATGCATAGGGAACGAATCTACTTTGAATGCATATTAAGTTTTTACTTAAAAAAATGCCATAAATTATCAAAACCATTGCCGGCCAGTGTATAGCCCGCATCAATGTTGGCTAAATATACCACTCGTGGGATCGGTATCACATTTATTCATTTCTGCACTGGTAGAATACACCATTAATGGTGAATGGCCAAATGCACAACTCGTGGGATTGCGAATGGTTTACGTCAAATTTTTTTCTATCTTTACGTTGTCTCCATGGTCAGACATCAGAATAAAATAATTATAATTATATTGAATAAAAGATTACTTTTACCCATGTGTTTTTACTGTTAGTTTTTATTAGTTTAATAATTATTCTTTTACATAAACTCCACTAAATGACGATATTATTCTTCGTCATGAGAATTTTAAAATACCACAGGTAGGCTAATTTTAAATAATTTAGTATTTCGAAGGAAACCTTGAATTAATGTAATAATTATTATTTACTATTCATTTCTTTTATATAAACTATAATAAGTATTTAAAATGCGGTTGTCTTTTTTTAATTATATTATCTTATTACCCTAACAATGTTTTACGCACAGTTTGTAATTAATGCTAGTTGCTTAATGTTTTTCATTTTATTGATGGTATTTAAATTTTTGGTTAAACTCTAAATTTCATTTATTATTCGTTAAAATAACATAATAATTATACCTATTTATTTATGAATTTTATTTAAAGATTATAATTACACATAGGTACAAAAATCAAACATTCAACTACTAAAGTTTATTGTCAGTCTTATCTCCTTTCACAATGGCAGAGTTAGTTCTTCAAAATTATTCGGAAAATATTACAAAACCAAAAGTATTTTGGAATCCGTTTGATAATGTAGATGGTAAATTTGTTTATTTGAATTTTTTTGAAATTATTTTGTTTTAATATTAATTCATTTTAAACTGTTTGAATTGATAAAAAAAAGTTTATTAGGGATTATGTGATTATTGTGCAAAAAAGGAACGAAAGATAACAGTGCAAACAAAAGAGAACAAGTGAATAATATCTAATTCAATATTGCTTTTTTCAAAAAAAATAAAGGATATTATTTCGGATCGTTTTATAGATTTTGGAAATGTAATTTTCTTAACCGGACAGAAATTAAAAAAAAGAATTTGATAAAATGAATATTTAGTGACTTTGAGTGAATAGATAGTTGGGGACTTTATTAGTGAAATAGTGAAAAACCGGAAAATCACTTTATATAAAAAAGAAGAATACAATTTTTTGTTGAAATATAAATCTATCAAAATTGGAAAATCATCATGGCAATTAAAGCTTAAACACATCGAGTGGTTTACATACGGTTTCGTCCATTTTTAATCATCTCAGAATAATATAATTTATTATTTTTTGATAAATAGAAAAAGTCTAGATGGAATAAGCGAAACGTCGACGATTGCACTGTTTTTATTGTAATATCTCGAGTCTATTTACTTAAAAAGTTTTATACAGTTTTTTTAAATGAATAAATTTTTGCTTAGTGGAAAAACAGTATAAGTGTATACTATATTGTCGTAGTTTTGTAGTTTTAGTGTAGTTTTATTTATTGAAGTTCTCTTAATATTTACCATATTGTTTGTTTTAGATCCCCGAGTCAAAGATTGGCTTTTTATGAAAGATCCAAACCTGGTATTAGCTACAGTAACTTTTTACTTGTTAGCTATTTATATGATCATACCAAAGTATATGGAAAAAAGAAAACCATATGAATTAAAAACATTTATCAAATGTTACAATATATTCCAAGTTGTATCCTGTTCTATAATTGCATATAGAGTGAGTATAAATCACAGTAATTATGAAACCATTTTACATAGTTCAATACATTTAGACCATTACTTCGGCGTGGACGGGATGGAATTCGTTTGGATGTAAGCTTCTCGATTTCTCCGAAGATACCCAATCGGTGCAATTGGTTAATATGTTTTGGTGGAATATGGTGATAAAAGGATTTGAATTAACAGAAACAATCGTTTTTGCACTAAGAAAAAAAAATAACCAAATATCACTATTACATGTATACCATCATGTTACTACTTTTCTAATGGGATGGATGTCTACTAAATTTGCAGGAGGTAAATTGATTCCAAATTATGACAGATTTTAATAAAAATAGATTTTATTTTTTATAGGTGGAATGCTCTTTGCTACTGTATTTTTAAATTCTTGCGTTCATGTTTTAATGTACAGTTACTACTTTTTGGCTTCGTTGGGTCCTAAAATGCAGAAAAGACTAGCTTCTGTAAAACCAAAAATGACAATCATACAATTGGTAAATATTTTTAAAAGCATAATATAAATATTAATTAATAAATTGCTACTATTTTTTTTAGGCTCAGCTGATTATTCTATTTATACATACCCTTCAGACCCTTTTACCATATTGCGATATGCCTACAGGGTTTCCAATCATTTATCTTCCTACATTAGCATTCAACATTATACTATTCTTAAGGTTCTATCGTAACACTTATGTTAAAAAGAAGATCGAATAATGGATGCTTTTAATAGGTTTTAAAGTAATTATTTATGCAGCAAATTACAGTAGCATCTAAAATAGGATTGTATAGAAATTTAATTCAAATTTTTTTTGTATTTATAATTTTATAAAGGTTGTCAAATATCTTTTATTGTGTTTTATTACTCTTATTATTTACTGAGAGTTCTGAGCGGTATAGAATTCCGTTCACTTTACACCATAAACTGAAAGAGTAAAGTAAGGGTTTTCTAATAAGGTCAACAATTTTGCATTTAAATAAAACACAGAATAATTATTGAGATATTGAGATGAAATTTATTCCAAGTGTATTTTTCGATTCTTAGGAGTTAATTTTCCACCACTTTTCCACACATATCGGCTGGAACGTTGGTAATTCCTACGTTGTTGGCTTGTTTCACACACCACATGGTCACTTCTTGTGAATGCAATGAAGTCTCTTGAAGCACATGCAGGTATGTTGCTGTTCAGCAACGCATATTTTGCTTATTGACAAAGCCATTAAGCCAAAAATAAGCTCCATTGCTGAAGATGATATTTCAATGAAATTCAGGCCCAATCGGAGAAGTTGTGGCGCTTCAAATAATCAAGAGGTTTCAGTTCTTGAGTTAATTTGATCTTGTAAAGGTTTAGGCCAATATCTTGACGCAAAATTTGTCACAATGTGGACTGAGAGATTCCCAATTCCTGTTAACGGCGTGAATTTGGCACAGGGACATTAAATAGTGAATATGTTGACTCGAATTTATCCACCATTACAGGGGTGGCCAACAGGTCGATCGCGATCGACCGGTTGATCGCGAAGCAATTTTTACTAGCCATGATTCACAAAAAGCTGAGGAGGAAACAGCTGGGGAAATTTGATGTACAAGTAAAGGGAAATTTGAGAAAATCTAAGAAAATCTTAAGCAATCTAGGAAATCTAAGGAAATCCAAGGATATCTTAGAAATTACAGATAATATTGCTTTTTCAACTTTTTCTAAAGGAAATTATAATGCAATCCGAAAAATAAACCAAGAAAATTTGATTTACAAGTAAAGGGAAATGGAACTATGATAAAAATTTTCACACCATGTGCATAAAATTTGAAATTAATAAGACACAATTAAGGCAAAGAGCGATAGACACATGTACTGCTTCTTCGACTTCCTAGTCGTCACACTATGACATGTGTTTCTGATTCATTAGTCGACATCAGTATCGCATACTTGTTGTTATCACTTAATTGTTATCACTTAATCTTCGGCAATTTAGGAAGTCCAAGGATATCGTAGAAATTACAGATAATCTTGCTTTTTCACCTTTTTCGAAAGGAAATCATAAGACAATCCAAAAGAAAACCCAAAGAAATTTTAGGAAATTTGATGCATAGGTAAAGAAAAATTTGAGAAAATCTAATATAAATTACAGATAATCTTGATTTTTTAACATTTTTGAAAGGAAATCATAAAACAATCCAAAAGGAAACCCAAGGAAATTTTAGGAAATTTGGAGAAATTTTAAGAAATCCAAGAAAATGTCCTAAAAGGAAATCTGGTGTACAAAAATTGGGTCTGCGGTTTCCTCCTCATCGTTTCTCTTAATAAGCTGAGAAAATTAGTTTTTTTCATTTTTTGTTTATTTTTACATATATTATATTACCTAGTCGGGACATAAATTCTGTTACCTGTAAAGAACCGTTAGATTTTACAGCTTAAGATTACAGAGGGTGGAAAACAATTACATATTTAGAAAGCCCTTTCTTTTGGCAACTTGTACAGACTATAGTTAAAATTTTTGAGTTCAACCAGCAACATGGATTGGGGTGTGAAAGAAAATCGGATAGCAGTTATTGCGTTACATAAATGTGGTGTATCAAATAGTGAAATTTTAAAATTGGTAAAGCCGTTAAAAATTTCAAAAATGTTTGTAAGTCGTGCTATAAAACGGTTTACCGATACAAATGCAATAGCTGACAGAAAAAGAAGTGGACGTCCTCGTACCATAAGAACTCCACGAGTGATTAAAGCAGTGCGTGAAAGAATACGACGAAATCCTCTGCGAAAACATTAAATTATTGCTATGGAGATGCAAATTTCAAAAAAAAGCGTGTCTCGCGTATTGAGGCAGGACCTAAAACTTGGGGCTTTTCGTAGAGCAACAGGACAAAGGTTAACAACAGCTTTAAAAAAAATTAGGCACGAGAGATCGAAAACCCTATTAAGGAGGCACGGTAATAATAATTTTAAAAATATTTTGTTTACCGATGAAAAAAATTTTACCGTCGAAGAAAAATTTAATAAGCAAAACGATCGTGTTTATGCTCACAGCTCTAAAGAAGCGGCAGAAAAAATTCCGAGGGTTCAAAGAGGCCATTATCCAGCGTCTGTGATGGTTTGGTGGGGTGTATCCTACGAAGGGGTTACTCAACTTCACTTTTGTGAAAAAGGCGTTAAAACATCGGCACCAATTTACCAAGAAATGTTAGAAGACGTGGTAAAGCCTCTTAACGACTCTCTCTTTCAGCTAGCCAAAGGTGGCTAGCAGAAAATTTACCTGCGTTTATTGCAGAAGAACAATGGCCTTCTGGAAGTCCTGATCTGAATCCTTTGGATTCTAAATTGTGGTCAGTTCTTGAAAACATGGCTTGTAGTAAGCCTCATAAAAATATCGAGCTTCTGAAGCGGGATTTGGTGAAAGCAGCAGAATCGATACCGTTACAAGTCGTCCGTGCCGCAATTGATGATTGGCAACGGCGTTTAAAGGCTTGTGTAAAGGCTAAAGGAGGACATTTTGAGTAAATATATTAAAAATGTATTCTTTATATATTAAGTAGTAATAAAGCAGTATATATCATAATTGAATTTATTATTTTGAAACATTAAAAATTTAATTAATACTGTGTAACAGAACTTATGTCCCGACTAGGTATATTAAGATTTTAATAGGTAGATCGCGAAAAAATTTTAAGAAACATAGTCGCTCGTATATAAAATAAAGTTGGCCACCCATGCACTATAGTACGCACAGATGTGCGTAAAGTTACCCCACCCCCTTTTTTCAACAAATAATTTTTGTTGTTGTCTTGTATTGAGTTTGTATTGTTTGTATCGTAAAACTTTTTTCATTTCGCGATGCATAAAGTTAAAAATCGGGAAAAACCATTTTTTGCGCTGGCCCCCCTTTTTCAAAAGTTTTGACATTTTTTGTTTGTATTGTGTTGTATTCAATTTGTATTGTTTGTATTGCTAAAAATTAAAGTCCTCAATTTAACATTAGTCGCGTAAATTGTGAATCAAAATTTCGCGCTGGCCCCCCATTTTCAAAACTTTTGAAATTTTTTTTGTATTGTGTTGAATTCAATTTGTATTGTTTGTATTGATAAAAATTAAAGTTTTAAGTTTAATATTAAAGCAGTAGGGTGAATTTGCCGAATTACGGCCATGTAGCAGCAATTTCATGTTTAACATTTGTAAGATATTAATTATTTACTTTGTATTGCGATAATGTTTACCACTGGACATCAATTATTTTTAAAAGCTTTTTACTATTTTATTGTTTCCGCGATAATATTTTAAGAGCACACTATATTAGCCATTTTATGACCGGAATGTTTAGACACCGAATCAGAAGTTTTTAATAGGTAGGTATATTAAGCTTCGTTCTCAGCTACATTATATTTAAAAGTCAATTGAATAAAAAAGTTACATTTCTTATTTAAAATTTCGATTTTATCGATGTAATTGACGTAAATTTACTTAAAGTCAAATACATCAATGAAAATCAGCTTTTAAAAAAGCAATTTCATATTTTTCTGGTAATTTACGTAGCGTTAATTGGATGAGAACGACGCTTAATTCTTATTATGGCAATTATAAATCAAGTTTTTATTTTAATTTTGAATAAAAATAATTAATAATTGTGATGAAGGTATTCATAAAAACTATGTTAACTGATACCTGGTTAAACCATTTCGTGTCTATTTTTGTACAATTTTAAATAGAAAGAAAAACACTAAAACCGTTGGAACGCTTCATTGAGTTCCTGAAATGCAACCATCTATCACGAAGGGCAACTTCTTGCCAGGCTGCTATAAATTGATTTTTTATATTCACTACAGGCTTTTTTATATCGCTTAAATAAAATAAGTAAAACATTTAGAAATGAGTTGAACGTTACATTTGACAAAGTTAGTCCCGAGTTTTAAGAGCTCAAGTTTTTAATTATTCAATTGCAATTATGTTTCGCCATTTCAGAAGTTTAATTTATAAAATTAACGTTGCCAGCCAGATAGTTTATACTTCATATAATATTTACATAATTAAATTAAATGTCATATAGTTAACATATAGTAAGAAGCAAAATGATATTACAAGTCGGTGAATACCCTAACAATAGGGTTTACCAACCATCAAGAATATCTATATTTTATGACAGAAACATGTTGATAGATAATAAGCAAAGTTTGTTTGGCGAGGTGTCTGTACATTATGTCACTGTAAGCAATAAATTTGAAAAGAGCTGATGAATGGAAGTTTTAGATAGGGTTTGTTTTATTGATTTATGTGTATTAATTTTGCGAAACCGTGTAGTTCAATCAATAAATTACTTTTAATTTCATTCTTGTTCTCGTAATTGGTTGAATTTATTTTACGCAAATGATGTTTCCCCTTACTTGAATTTACTGCAAAACCTAATAGAATAAATAAATAGAATGTTTTCTAGATAAATACAAAATATTAAAGTTTTACATGCAGAATGGCATTTGAGAGGCATTCTACTTCTGATCCTCTTCATATTTTGAAATTGTTAACTTTGCACTCTTGGTCGATATTGATTTTGTTGAAATTTACGTGATATATTTTTTGATAAAAAAAATATAAAACCGACGAAACTATTTCGATGAAATGAAATGCAGCTTTTTTATAGGCTTAATTAACTGTGCGAATATGGAAACGAAAATCACAAATAATCTCGCGACCTTTCTAAACCAATAGAAATTTTTTTTCAGATTCTGGAATTTAATCCTGAAGCTTCAATTATACTATTACGCAAAATTATGTTTAATATAACAATTCTAAAGAAACCTAAAATTTTTCCAAGACCCACATTAAGATGGCGCTCATGGCGTTAGATATGCAGAGTCAGTTGATATTATGTGAACTTGTTGGGTTCAGAACAATGTAATATAATATTTTCAAATCAAATTGAAGGAATATCCTATACAATCACTACGAGTATACGAATAATAAATATAAGCTGTTTAATTTATAATAGCTATATAAAATTTACAAAAAGTTATAATAATTAAATTTACCCAACTCAGCAATATTAAATTGCAAAAGAAAAACGCCAAATAAAAATGATGCAACCAAAATCTTGTTTTAAAATTGAGAAAATTATGCATCATTATTTTTCCATTTACATCTTGATATAAGTAAGTAATTTATATTTAAATTTTTATATTACACAAATTTTTACATTAGAAAACTGGAAATCTTTTTATTTAAATTTTGAAAAGGGGATGCCTAAGGTGCATAATAGCTTTTTACAAAATTTCATCTTCTATCAGTTAAATATTAAGCAGTGAATGTAGGTATACCTATTGTTCACTTAAACATGTAAAAGTTATTAAACTTTAATATTATGTATCAATTTAAGAACCTAATTACAATCTACAATTCTTCTTGTAATTATCAACTCTCTGCCAAGGCGGTACTCTTGACATTTACTGCGTAAATTCTAGTGAGGTGCTAACTTGGCTAGAGAACCTAAAAGTTGACATTGAGCTTTTACGTAGTGGAAATTCTATTATACTGCTTTTGTATTGGCCGTAGGTCACCGGTGTTCGTCTCAAAGTTTTGATTTACTGAAAAATTAAATGTTTGTTTCAACTAAACATTGTAATATTAAAATAATTATTTCTCGTTGATGTATACTCTTTAGGCTAAATAATTTTTTGTATTGTTCAAGCAAAGTTTATTTCAATGGGTTTCAACGACAAGAGATGTTATACGTTTATGTGTTAAGCTCTACTTTTTACTCAGAGTAAACCAACATAAAATTGGTTATCGTTTCAAGTGACTAAAAGTTTTGCAAATTGAGTTATATTCCTTATATATGATATTACGTTCAAATGAGTAATAACTTCTAAGGCTGGATTTATTAGTTTAAGTAAAATTTAAGATATCTATAGAATTACGTACACTAAATTAATTCCAAACCAAGCTCTTAGAGTAAGATTTAATTAGTTACAATATTAAATATATTACACCTTGAAATAACATTGAACTTAAAAATGTTGCACTTAAAATTTGTTTGTATAACAAACTAGTTTATTTAGATATTTCGTGCAAATTGACACGAAATTAAAGTAGGTATTAATTACTTTCGATTGGCAAACCTCCGAGTTATTTACCAAGAGAACTCTTCTACAGAAAAATACAAAATTTTATGGTAATTAATACATACAAGCAACCTTTTCAAATTAATCTTTTTAATCGAAAAATTAATTTTTACACCCACAAAGTATATTGAACAATATAAAATACATAAATGTACAAATTTATCATTTCAGTAAAATTTTGCTGGTAGATGATAATGCAAATTTAAATAGAGAGTTTTAATTGCTTTTTAAGTATCTAATTTTAAATTCCGGTTAGAATTGCTATTGAATAAGTAACACCTTCCATTTTTTATGGTTAATTAACTTAGCACTTATAGAAGGTGTCTGTAAAACGAAACTCGAAATAAACTCATAAAGAGAATAAAAATTGCAAAAAAATTAATGGAAGCAAGTTAACAATATCTACTTGTTACATTTATCCTTTAACTACAACTAAAGAGATATAAACTTAAGATCTTAATTACAAAACAAGAATTCTTTTGAAATTGCAAGGATCTTGTTGTTCGGTGATGAAATATAAACACTGCCAAGTATACATAATTATTTAATTAAAACAGTTTTAATTATACTTTAAACTAAACAATGGGCGCGAAGAAAAAGATTAACAATGGGGAACCTTAAAATATTTTAACAAAAAACAATTTTTTTGTTAAACTTCTGGTTACGTGTAGGTTGATTTTAATCTTGAAATTTTTCCCACAAAGGACAAAAACTCAATTTGAGAAAAATATTTCTCTGCATTTCTTTCAGGTTCTTAAGTATTAGCATTTCTTAATTTCTATTCAGAGAACCCAATGAGTATTGAAAAATATTAAAATATGGATTTAACAAAAATATACTAAAATAGAATTTTTAATTTAAATTTTGATAATAATTATTATCAGAAGCATTTCAATTAAAACAGTTTCTATAGAAATAAATTGAATTAAGTAATTGAAAATGAATTTTTTTTAAAGAGAAGAAAATTTTATACCTGCTTATAATAATAATAATAGGAAAGACTGGAGAGATTAGATTAATTCTTCATGGAGTTTGATTACAAAACTTTATACAAACTATTAAATTTCTGTATTAGTTACCAGAAACACTTCAAACTCTCCTAAGCTTCTATTGAACCAGTCCTTCGGTTGTAATCATTCTGCAGCCGATATCCCTCGATATCTAAATACATAGTTAGCCGTATACGCGGACGATACTGCCATATTTTCCCATTCCACCAAAACACAGCAGTGCTATCTTGTTAAAGGTTTCTCAGATTTAAAAACGCTAAATTTCAAAACTGAAATTCTCACAATAGTAATTTTTTTATTTGCGATTTATCTTACCGTTGCTGGCGCTCGTGACGCTACCAAATGTCAACAACATGGCGAATCTTTTAAGTTTAGATTTGATGTTGTTTTGAGTTTAATTCTGAGTTATTTATTATACAGGGTGTTCCCGGGGTATCCGGACAATTGTTCGCCGGCAATTGTTCGCCGGACGATTGTTCGCCGGACAATTATTCGCCGGACAATTGTTTGCCGAAAAATTATTCGCCTGATTTTTCGTTTATAGATAATTTACTTTATGAAATGTACCATATACCAAGAACTGTTTAAAAAACATACTACAATAGACACAATTTAAAACTTTGCTGAAGATTAAATTTTTATTTAAAAAATAATTATAATAACATAAAATAATAATAACAATAAATTTAAC
Source organism: Cantharis flavilabris (assembly GCA_949152465.1). NCBI lineage: Eukaryota > Metazoa > Arthropoda > Insecta > Coleoptera > Cantharidae > Cantharis > Cantharis flavilabris. The sequence goes on from OX424435.1 coordinate 92,015,029, forward strand.
AAAAATAACAAAATAATAATAATAACAATAACAAAAAATAATAACACATCAAAAATTATAGTTGTGAGCTAAGCCACGCAGGTAATCAAGCAAATCGATTGCGTCATACTGATTGACAATACAAGCAGTGCGTTCGGCGACATTACGGTATTTTTTTTTCTCAACGGGGGCTGCTGACCGACAATGTATTGCTCAATCAGAGGTTCATTTCTACTTTGCTCCAGTTGGAGACTTTTTATGAATTTCCAAATCGTCGGATCATTTGCACCAATGAGTTTCACTGAAACTTAAATCCGGCGAACAATTTGCGACGAACAATTGTCCTAGAATCGTTCCCGGATAGACTTTACATAGTTTCAGTGGTGATAGAAGACACTATTCTAAGAAAAATACTTAAGGAAATATTTATTCTAAATTCAAGCCGTCGAGAGTTAGGCCTCCTTAAAGCATTTTTTTTAATTTCCACTTTCACGTGGTCATAGATCGGAAAATATTGATTTTTCAGTAAAAATGCTTAAGTGATTTTTGAAAGAGCGTGAAATAATCTACAAACCACATTTTAGCCTTTTATTGTCTAAATCAACGGCTTTCGAGTTATGAATTAAAGTAAGTAAGAAAATGTTGAAAATTTTAAACTTTTTTTTTCTTGTTTTTTTTTTAAATCGCTGTATCTTCTAAACGAGACATTTTACAAAAAATCTGATGCCCCATTCCGGATAGGAAATTTAACGGACTACAACTTTTGTCAAGTAAAATTTTCTGAAAAACTAATCCATTTCACAAAAACTCAAAAAATAATTAAAAAAACAGCTACAAAACAAAAAATTAAATTCACAAAATTTTTATTTTTATTAAAATAGTATATTGTTTGGCTAGGGATCAAACAAAACGATTTCAGACTAGGGTGAGGATTGCTTGCCCGAGCGATAGCGAGCGGCAAATTTTGGGCTTTAATTTAAAATTCGTTTAAATGAAGTAATCCTGAAATATTGATCGGAAGAAGTGGAACTATTAATTTTATTGGTCAGCAAGATCTATACAGATTGAACTACTCTTGATATATTTTTTTGGTGTACTGTTAAAGCGTTAGTGTACAGCAACAGATGAAAGCCCGATACCAGAAAGGAATTAATGAACATAGTAAAGAATGCTATAGTAGCTCTTAACGAAAGAGGAAATGTTATAAATAATAATATACAACATCTTTTAAAACGATCACGACTGTGTATTGAAAGTGAGGGTGGTCATTTTGAACATTTACTGAAATAATCTAATGGTTTAAGCTTCATTAATAAAATAATTTTTCAATCAAATTTAAATTCTATGAATTTAATTTTTTGTTTTGTAACAACTTTTTTTTATTATTTTTTGATGTTTCTGTAAAATAGATTAGTTTTTCAAACATTTTTACTAGACAAAAGTTATAGTCCGTTAAATTTCCTATCCGGAATGGGGCGTCGGATTTTTTATAAAATGTTTGGTTTAAAAGATACAGCGATTTGAAAAATACCAAGAAAAAAAAAGTTCAAAATTTTCAACATTTTTGTACTTACTTTAATTCATAACTCGAAAACCGTTGCTTTTAGACAATAAAAGATTCAAATGTAGTTTTTAGATTATTTTACGCTCTTTCAAAAAGCACTTAAGCATTTTTACTGAAAAATCAATATTTTCCGAGCTATGGCCATGTAAAGGTGGGAATTAAAAAAAATGCTTTAAGGAGGCCTAACTCTCGAGGGCTTGAATTTAGAAAAAAAATTTTCTTAAATATTTTTCTTAGAATAATATCCTCTATCACCACTGAAATTATGAAAAGTCTATACGGGGACACCCTGTATATTAAAGTAAATTTTTTTTTTGTAATTTATAATAAAAAGTTAAAGTCGTTTCAAGTTAACAGAGACAAATAAATATTTCTTGTATTGTGAATTTAATTGTCGCTATCTTGATGACATAGTGTCATTCACTAATCGTTGAGACACTAAAGCAATTTATCTAAAGGTAGTGTCAGAAAGCACATTTTTCCGCGTATGCTTGTAGATGCAATTACTTAGCTCGAATGCTACAGTAATTAATTTTCATTATTAATTTACTCGCCAAAAGAAGAAATAAAAAGATGTTCGTTTAATATTGATTCTACACTTTAAAAATTAGTGCAAGTCCTTTTGCTTTTTATGTTTTCTAATTAATTAAGACTATCCATCAAATGTAACTGACTTTATAGCCATAGTTTTCATATTACTAAAAGTCAACTTAATCTACAATTTTTATAAATTTTAAAATTCAAAAAGAAAATAATAAAATTCATTCTGTTTATAAATTTATTTTAGGTTTGGTCTTTTAATTTGTAAAAGTGCTTTGATGTTAATGATGTTTTTATTCTTAAAATTAACACAAAATATGCATTGCTTTGATTTTCCCTGATAAATTGGTTTGGCTATATTAATAGCTCCAATTTTTAAATATTGTTTTAATTATACACTTTTCCAAGTAACTTTTGTCGATCGATCATCAATCAAGTTGCAAAAATTTTATTTCAAGAGTTGGTAAGTAATAACAACTTATAAGTTCTCAAACCTTAGTTCAAAAAAATATATATGTGCAACTTGTAATGAAATACAAATAGCAGGCCCGTAGCCAGGATTTTGTTTCGGGGGGGGGGCACTCATAAATAAATTTTTTTTGGGGGTTCCTCTTTCGAGAATTTTTCCGGGAAAAAAAAATTTTTGTTCCCACTTTAAAAATATATCTATTTACCTATTTTATTTTCAAATTTTTTTTTTGCTTTTAAACATTTGGGGGGGGGGGGGGCAAGTGCCCCCAGGTGCCCCCCCTGGCTACGGGCCTGACAAATAGAACCAGAACATTAAATATATATTATATTTTACTTTTATTTCAATGTTATAATTAAAAATAAAATCTTTTTATCTTTATGTTTTTTAACCCGGCGTTACCTAGGTGGGGTCTAACAGACCCCAGTATTTGAAAATTGATCAAAAAATGTATCAAAAGTTATCCCATGTACATGTACGTCACAGTAGCTTCCTAAATGCATTGGCACTATCAAAGTCATCTGTTAGTGCTTTATTAAGTGATCAGTTAGTTAAGCTATATGCTTTTAAAGTGCTCGGAAAGGGTCAAAATTGCTTCAATTCAGACAGCGAATATAAATTTTTTTTGCGTTAGGAGTCGAAATTATATTTTTTTGTATTCCTGTATTTCTACGTTTTCTTAAATTATTTTGAAGAAAAACCAATTTGAATTATTCCTTTGGTGTTTATACGGTTTTTAGATAGTTACAAAGAACATTGATTAATGAAAAATTAAAAAAAAAAAAGGTCACAAAAAATTACATTGTTTTAATGTTTGGGGTTTGTCACACCCCAGCTATGTAATGGTGGGATTTTTATCCACCTAGGTAACGCCGGGTTAATATGTCAGCACCAAACTATTGTAGTCATTTTAAAAAATATTGAAATGCTTTTTATCTCTCAACTTGAAATGGTAATGAATTAAAAACAAAATTTCTCCTTTAAATTTTTTATTAATTTTAATTTCAAAATTTGTTTTTATTTTAATACTATCCTGAATTTGAATTTAAAATTTTTAATATTACTATTTTACTTTTCAATTTCAAAACCATTCGATCGTTAATTTCTATAGATTATCTCCGGGTATTTAATGAAAATTTTATTTAGAATAATAAAATAAAAGTGTAATACTTTGAATTTTATGACTGCATAGTTAATACAACTAAAATGGAGTATGTTATTATGGAAAATTTTGTATAAGCAAAATTTTGGCTGCAAAATTAATTAGGAAAACAAGAACAGTAATAAATATAGTATAGAGTATTTACTTAGTAAACTTTATGGAAGTTTTAGAAAACCTTTTATTTTTCTAATACTCTTATTAAAGTAGGAACTTGTAGTGCTTTTTAATGATACAAGAGGTGATTCCCGACGGTCGGTTATTTTGTAAATTATTTATTTTGCCTTTTACGAATTTGTTAAAATTACAGAAATATTATCATTTATTTGGTTACATACGCGTATACTATATAATTTTTTATAAGTAGTTAACTTAAACTTAATAATGAAATATCGATTTGTATTACAATTTTCTGTACGTGAAATTGACAACCTCTGAGTATATTGCCAATATAAAAATAATATATTTGATATAAATAATAAAAAAAACTTATTTCAATACATCTTGTGGATTTTTGAAATAATTATAGTAGTTTATTAAAATGTACTTTTTTCTTGAAAAAAGATACCATTTTATTAAGGTTTGATCGCAAAATCATAGCTTGAATAAAATATCTAGCGGAACATCTCGTAGAAATCGAGGAAAAGATGTTGCAGCAAGTAATAAACCACGTAGAAGATGGCCAGTAGAAGGTTATCGCAAGTATAAGTAAGACGGAAAGTCAAGCTTTCGCCTGATAAAGAAAGATAACGTCTGATTTATGATGAGCCAAAAATGGATCGATTGAAACGGTGTATACTGGGTGAATTAAGTACTGCAACTATTAACAACTTTTTATTGTTCAAAGTAAATCATAATAATCTGAAATTTTTGATTATTCGACATTATTTAGGTATTTTGCAACCGCAAAATTCGCTAGTATAAAATATAAAGCTCTAGTTTCTGAAAACGTAAATTTATGAAAGTTTACGTTCGGTTTTTTTGTGAAACAATTTGTTTTGTACACTTTACAGCCGGTGAGCCGGAAATTTAATGCCTCCCTTCGCCGATAGTAAAAGTACTGTAAGTTAAATATGCATAGCAACTACTTCCTATATTCTGAAATAATAGAAATTAACTAAAATCTAAGCAATTCAAGTAAATCTACTTTACTTTAATTATGTTTTTAGCGCAGCCACTTTTATTTCATATTTCATAAGTTCATTCGCCACTTCCCTCATCTTCGCATTTTTGTCTCTCTTTTTTCCATTTACTTCGCACCGTTGTCATATTTGACTTATCTTCCATATAGCTTTTGGTATCCAATCTTGACATTTGTCCTTTCTATGTAAACGTTTCTTTGGCAATTTCCCAAAACTTGTCTTAGATTGCTTTTCGATTATTGGTCAAGTCACTCTTTATGTAGATATTCGTTCTTTTTAGTTTGCTTTTATTTTTTATTTCTTATTTATTTATTTACTTATGTATTTATTTAGTTTATTAAATTTTTTTATTTGAAATGTATTTAATACATTGACCTGTGCCCGAATTTGATTTTTTTTTCCAATTTGCATGGTCATACAGGATTGAAAAAAAAAAACCGCCGGTCTAGCGACGCTGTCAGTTGTTAAATATCTGTCACCTGAAGTATCGATCTACTATGCAAGGAATTGGCAAGATTATAAAGAAGTTTAAAGAGACTGGAAGCGTTACAGATGTGGTCAGGCCTGTGCATCATCGCAATGTGCACACTGCCGAAAATATCGCTTCTGTTAGTGAAAATGTGGAAGAACCGTTACCATCAATTCAGAGCGTTATGGCCGCATGATAACCGACTTTTTTTAGTCTGCACTTGAAGATTATGAACTGAACGATATGTGATTTCAACAAGACGGTGCCACGAGCCACCCAACACGACCCATTTTGGTTTTATTGTATGGAAAGTTTCCAGAACGCGTAATTTCACGTTTTGGCGACGTCAATTGGCCAGCAAGGTCTTGTGATTTGACGCTGTTGTGGGGCTACGCCAAAGACCGTGTCTACGCGGATAAACCCTTAACGTTGGAGCATTTGAAAACCAACATTCGTCAAGTTATAGCCGAGATACAGCCCGAAATGTGCGAAAAAGTGTTAAAAAACTTCCTCAAAAGGATCAACTGCTGCAAACAATCTATGGGCGGTCATTTAAGTGACATTTATTTCGTATATAATGGCAAGGTCCAAGCATTATAATGAAATAAAAGTTTCATCGAAATCATAGCTTTATGTGTGTTTTATTTAACTTTACTTTTGAAACCAGAAAATGGATAACCCTGTATGGTTTTTCACTTTCACGCGGAACATTTTGACGCCGGAACGTTTTGACGCCGGAACGTTTTGACGCCGGAACGTTTTGACGCCGACCGTTTTGAAAACGGTATTTGTTTTATTGTTACTATAGAGTAATACTGATTAAACTTCAAACGCCGCATAGTCGTATGTATATGATAAAAACAGAGCATGTGGTTTAAAAGTTTTTTTGAAGATGCGACATAGTGAACATGGGTGACTAAATTATTATAAAATAAATAGACAATCATTGCCATGATAGTTCAGAGGCTGAAATAGAAACGGAAGTTATAAAAACAAATATAAAAAAAGAGCTGCACTCTCAAACAGCCCTCGCAAATTATTAACGAATGCGTAAGAAATGTTTTAGCAAGGTACTCGAGCAGTTTTTCCTACACATCATGCGTTGAAACAAATAATAAAAAGAAAGAAAACCGAAGTTAGAAAAGCGCCACCTGCACCGATAACATTGGAAAATTTAATTATTCCTGAAGAATACAGAAGCTATACACTGCAAACGACATTAAGAAATATTTTCACTTTACGACAGTGGACCAGTGTCAGATAAAAATCATAAACTAACACTAACCTACATAACCGATGCATATCTTCGCGCGCATAATATCTCTTTTTTATGGACAATTTTGTTAAAAAAAAACATAAACTAACACTAACCTTCATAACCGATGCATATTTGCGCGAGGATATGCGCACTTTTTCAAGTTTCAAAAAGTCGAATCGTGCCGGCCGGCGTCGAAACGTGCCGCGTCAAAACGTGCGCGTCGAAACGAACGGCTCCTATTTTTAAAGGTGTTTTAATTCAAAAGTTTTACTCAAATTGGTAAGAAGAGTAAATGATGTTCAAGAAATCTGAATTAGCTTCTTAGTTATGTGACAAAAAAATGTACATTGGCATTTGCATTTTTTCAATAAATAAAGCAATTAATGATAAATTGAAATATCAAAAAATTTGCATACCTATAGGTATTTAAATAATGAATGGATGGTTATTTATTTTGAGGATTTATTTGGAAATAAATTATGTTTATTTTACCAAATACATTAATTATTGTATTACATGTTAGAAAAATTAATAATTGAAAAATCTTACTAATTCTTATCGATAAAATATGCAAATCCATGAAGAACATTTTCAAAAATTGTTATTTTTATTGATTTTGGAATCAAGTTAGGTGAAAAATTTTATTTTAAAGAAATGTCAAATAATTTTGAATTTTTATTTTTTTTCTTATTGAATTGAATACTGTTCGCGTTAATAATTTTATTCCAGGTTTGCCTGATGAGAATCTGAAATTCGAAACACCTAGAGCCTATGTGTAGCAAACTTTTCATGTTTTTGCATATATTATTTTTAATTTTAAATTTATTTCATAAACAACTTATTATTTAAAGCAAAATTTGATCTTTATTTTTCATCATTATAGTCTCATGAAAATTAATTCACGATAACGATAACTTTTCAAATCATTATTTATTATTGTTAATTATTTTTAAACTAAATTGTAGAAATTGTGTGACCTAAAGGCTGCACTGTCCTTCCACTTTCTCGTAACCTCTCAAATTCTTCCTTTTGAAGAGGTTGACGATTTTCACCTAGATTTTTAAATTGTTTCATATATAACAGATATCTTTGTATATTCTACCATAGATGCACATACTTCGATTAATTTATCGAAATAAAATAAAATCGCTTTAACTGAATTTCTTTTAACAATAATTGCTAGTCCATTTTTTATTTCACAAAAAATTATCCTTTGGTTAAAAATAGATATTTTCACATTTTTTAAAATGTATGCAAGGAGAAACTTTATCAAGCATATAAATAAGCTAGTTAAAAAATTTTTTTTGAGACCCTATATCCGTTTAATTGTAAAAATAAATTTAAATAAGTATGAATATTTGCCGCGAAAACACGAAATTCGTATTACGTCACATCACCCAACTAGCACCAAAGTAGCAGCAACTGAGACGGGAACCTTTATTGAGTAACTATTACGTAACCGCTACTAAATGTACGACTTTGATGTATAAATTACTTAATTGGATAAATTTTTAGTCGCTGCTACGTAATTGTTACCAGTGGTGATTACTTTGAAGTTACATTACTTCGAAGTAACTTTACTGGTAGTGGGGACGTCGTAATTACCTACTCGACGACCTTAAAGTTTTCGCAACTTAGTGGTGGCAAATGGTAGTAACGGTGACTAACTTAGATTACTAAACAGCGACTTCAAAGTTACCACCACTTTTAAGTAGCATTGGTAGTCGCCGCGACATCCTGGGGACCTTGACCAATACTTTGAAGTCGTGGAACTTGTAAGTAATATTTATTAATGTTAATGGCATTCCCGCTACCTATGAACGGCTATTACTTGGTGAATATTACCTTCTAAAATTCACCAATAGGTAAATTTTACTAATTAGTGCCGACTGGTCCCGGTTTATACCAATCATAAAAATTATATTATTTTCAGTATAAAAGTAGGTAAACCATATAACCATAACACCACGCGTAAGATAAGATAGATAAAATATTTTTCGTTTTTTTTTTATTAATTTAATTAATAATTAATTTTTTGACCTAAATTAATTCATTAATTCAATCAGAATTTAAAAATCGATCAGGACTTTTAAATATTTAAATAAATAATTGTCAAATATAACTTTACATTATATGTATTTTTACACCCCCCCTTCTAGTACCAATTTGTATTTCAAGTTTTAGAAAAATTATATTTTTTAATATTTGGGGGGGGGGGCATTCATACGATAATTCTCAGTAAGACTCCAAGACCTGAATCATCTCGTATTTTGTGCCTATAAAATAATATATAATTTACAATAATATACCCCCCCTGTTTTTGTTGTCACCTTTTATCTCACAACTTATATCGCTATCAAATATAGGTTTTAGATTATATTATAACAGGGTGGTTAAGTGCCCACTCTGGTCCACCCCTGGCGCCGTCACTGTCCCGTATTATTCGATGTCTATAAAATAATATTTAATAATTAAAATAATAAAATAAACATATAATAATGTTTTTGAAATTGGTTCTAATCATATTTCCATTAATATGAAATATTTTCTTTTAAATAAATAAATCAATTTGCAATGCAAACGCGCAGTTTCAACAGAAACTTTTGTACAGTTATATCGGTATAGTAGGGTTTTGTTTGCGTTTTAAAGCTTACCCCACCATCATAATGACGGTTACTTTAAAGTCGCTTTCAAGACTTTGCAGTAACAATAACTTTAAAGTTATAATTTTGCAGGGCGGCGACCACCTCGTCACTAGAGTCAAGGTAGTCACTACTTTAAGGTCACAGTTTTGGGTGATGACGACCACCTCGTCACTAGAGTCAAGGTAGTCGCTACTTTAAGGTCACAGTTTTGGGCGATGACGACTTTAAAGTTATTTTTTCAATTACACGCCATTTTTATATATTATTGATGACAGCCATTATTGTAAAATATGAACCTTGAATCAGAATAACGAACAAAAATACAAATTTAACATAATTTTTGCATTAAATATAATAAATTAATGCATAAAAAGTAAATTTAAGACCCAAAGAATAATAACCATAACGTGCACGTTATGGTGGTAACAGCAAGCAAATTCCCACTCCAAAACAGTCGCCAACAGCTGATTGAAAATTTAAATATACATGTCGACTGACTATAAACTATTTGTGGTCGCTTTCTGATGGTATTTTGCGTTGTTTGTATTCACTTACGATTTGTTATAATTAACATCTGACAATAAGCACTAAACTATTATATAAACAAAATACACTTATAAACCATTAGGTACCAATTTGAAGCATTACCGCGGCTGCAAAGTACGTCACACCTAGCTGATGGACCAATCAAATTGCGTTTTGATTCTAGTTTAAAATTGAGCGTTTAAATGAAATTTCAAAATGATTTTGAATAATAAATAACAAAATATATAATTTTTTAATTAATTATATGTTTTTTCTGATACCTTTATTTATACAGTAACGCACTTATTATGCAAATAAAAATTTTGTGAAAATACCCAATTGTTCCTCATTAATTTAAACTTGTAAATTGTAGCAAATTATTGAAATATTGTTGCAAAATTATATTAGCTTACTAAATGCATATTTAATTACCATCACAAAGTTTTAGTAGTACTACCTAAATATTTAAAGTTAATTATGAAATCCTAAATGTGTAAATTGTAACTAATATGCACTCAATAATATATTTTCAAATTTAATGGAAGTTCAATAATGAGGGTTTGTTTAATTAAAAAACAAGTATCTACACAACATACTCTATATACAGATTTTCTAGTTTAAAAATAATGGTAAACAAATTTTTCACATTTTTACGATTAGTAAAAACAGGACCGTACAATCCATAAACATAATAAGTCGAGTTTAAATATGTAAACGTATTGGTAGTTTAACGTTTGCCGTACTGAAACCGGGTCTACTCTGACCCAGAACTTAAATTTTTGAAAATATTATGATTTTATCTCTTTTGCAAATAATTTTTAATGCTGTTTAAAATTCAGTATTTTTACTTTTGTTGCGTTTAACACCATTTGAAAGCATATAAATATAATAGATAAAATACCTAATTATAGCCAAAAAATATTAAATTAAAATTAAATTAGTCGTTTAAACTATGGGTCAATAATGACCGAGGTCGAAAATTATTTTCGTACGGCAAGCGTTAAATGACAATGCAGTGGTTTAATATTTATATCAGCATTTTACTGTAATTATAAAAAAAAGATAACAATTCGTAGTACTAACTAGGGTAAGGTGATTGGGGCGCTAATTGTAATCCAGAAGGGTGCGAAAAGCAGTAAACGCCGCTATTTTTCAAGACATGAAACTTAAAAAGAAAGGTTGGAGAGAAGCATAAAATGTTTCATTTGCACCAGGAGTAACATATGAGTAGTTCCGGTACTGAATTTGTCACAACCAATGGTAATACACCATGAACTCTATTTTTAGTAACTTGACTTACTAGGTTCTTCAATTGTACCGAAAAAAATGTTTATAACATGAAAAATTTTTCAATTTTAATTTATACTGATGAATAGAGACCGCATTATATGCATTTGCTTATTTTGGCCATTTTTTAAGAATTTTTTTTTTATTTTTTTTTATTTTTTATTTTTTTTTTTAAATTTTTTTTACGGTTAACCTGTTTGCAAAATATATACATAATAATATACATATACATACATAAAAAAGAAAAAATTACATACATAAACAAAAATTAATTGATATTGAGATCAATGCTCCATAGGCGCTTTTTGAAGATTGCTAGTGAGGGGATAAACAGATCAAACATTGGATCACTATTTGCATGATTTGCTAATCTGGTCATCCTAGCCACGGGACCGTGCCTGCCATAATTCGTTGAATGGTGTCTTTCTTCGAAAATTCACATTGACCTGGTAAACCGGCATGATTCCTTGAATAGAAAAAGTTTAAGCAGGGTGTTGCAGTTAATTCGTCCGCTGAAAAGACCATGCATAAAGCAGAGAGCAAAAACGGTTCGTCTTAACTCCAGTGAACTTGAATTACCGAACTTCAGGTAGGTCTCATCAGAGAAGTCTTCTTTGGCAAGTCCTAACTTGTAGTGAAGATATTTGAAAAATTTGTATTGTACACGTTCTAGTTGATTGATTTGGACTTGATAGTGCGGCGACCAGACACTACAGGCGTACTCCAATCTGGAGCGGACCAGGGAGAAATATAGTTTTTTCACTGTAGTAGGCGAAAAGTAGACTGACTGTCGGCGGATAAGACCCAATGTACGGAAAGCAAAGGAACAGATGAGGGATTTGTGATTTCTGAACGTTAAACCAACATCCAATCGAACACCGAGCTGTCAGGTACAACTCGGCGCCAGGACAACTCGGCGCCAAATAAATAATAAAATTTTTTAATAAAATGTTTGTTAAATCGTTATTGTTATAACTATTTTACATTCAGGGTCGTTCGTAGAGACCGGATTTTAAGCATTTTTGCTTATTGTCAATTTTAAAAGCAGCTCTTTGAAATTTGAGATGTGGACGAATTACATAAAAAGATGTATTTTAACGTATAGTTTTTCATGCTTATTTTTCTTTTATTGCGATTTCTTGCTTATTTGCTTATACCTGAACTTATTTTATACTTTTGTGCTTATTTTGAACTTATTTTCTAATTTTAAATTGAACTGACTTAAATTAATTTTTAAATTAATCAAAAATAAATTTTTGATACAGAGTTATCCCTAAATTATCAGTCAGTGGCGTAGCCAGTTAATTAGTAATTAATTAATTAATAATTAGTATAAAAAATATTAATTATAAAAATAATGTATCGTAGTTAAATAAAATATCGTTTTCTAACCTAAGCTTAATCGGCGCCGAGTTGTCCTGGCGCCGAGTTGGCTTGGCGCCGAGTTAGCAGCGCCGAGTTGGTCGGCGCCGAGTTGTCCCATCCCGAACACCGAGATCATTGATTAACACGTTAACAGTAACACGTTGGAGTTCGTTATCATTGAGACAATAGGCGAAGGAAGATGAATTTTTTTTAGAAAACGAGATAGTAAAACATTTATCAAAATTAAGATGAAGATTATTTATTTGGCACCATTTGTATAGGTTGTCAAGGTCTTTTTGTAACAATATATAATCATTGTATGAACTAATCGCCTTGAAAATCTTAAAATCATCTGCAAACAGCAGGTACAGAGAGTAACGAATAAATTTACCAATGTCATTAAAGAAGAGCAGAAATAGAATAGGGGCACAGTGAGAGCCCCGAGGAACACCGGAAGAAACTGTAATTATCGAGGAGAGAAAGTTATCGATCTTAACCTTTTGAGTTCTACCCGTAAAGTAGTTGCTGATCCATTTGACGATGGTTGGACTAAAACCTAAGGAAGAGATTTTTGCTAGAAGAGCAGCATGTGAAACTCGATCAAACGCTTTCGAGAAATCTGTATAAATAGCGTCAACCTGCATGTGTTTCTCGTAAGCCTCGAGACAGAAAGAGGTAAAAGAAAGTAGAGTAGATGAAGTAGACCGACCAGGAAAAAAACCATGTTGGGATTCCACGATGAGATGTTTACTAATTGTCAATAAGTGTTCTGCAACAAATTTATCAAGCATTTTCGGAATAGTTGACCGAATAGAGATCCCTCGATAGTTGGCGATGTCACTTCTGTCTCCTTTTTTAAAGATTGGAGTAATAAAACTTTCCTTCCAGAATTGTGGAAAGCTGCCATGAAGCAGAGATAACTTAAAAATGCTGTAAATAGGATCACATAACGAATATATACATCGTTTGATAAAATGGGGAGGAATGCCATTCGGTCCTACGCTTAATTTATCAGGTAATTTAGAGATAGCTTCAAAGATATCAGCCTGTTATATGAGAATAGGTTCAGAGATGACCTTGTCATGGAAGTCGTAATGATAAACGCCTGAGTCAATATTTCCATATACGGTTGAAAAATGTTCCGCAAACAAATCCACGGATTGTTGACCACTATTGGAGACCTTGTCACCTAAGAACATGTACAATGGGTATCCATTACTCTTATTACAATTGGCAATATGCCTCCAGAACATTTTGGGATTGATATGAATGTCCCGCTCCATTTTGAGTAAATATTGTTGATATAGATCAGAGTGAAGTGCCTTAACTTTTTCCCGAAATGTACCTGAATATTGCATGTTTCGACTGAAATCAACTGATCGTGCATATTTGGGCATAATTTATAAAATTCCTAGAAAAAGGGAAAAAGAAAGAAAAAGAACCGAAAATAAAAAATTTTAAGTAAATTTGTGGTTTTCAGTATGTATTTATGGTTAAATTTAAAAAAAGAAGAATAATACAAAACGTAGAAAATCAAAATTAAAAAAATTAAAAACAGGCACAATTATCACATAACAGGTTTGGACTAAGAATATTTGAAATATTTGAAATATTTAAATATTTCTAATATTCTTAATCCAAACCTGTTTCAAAATTCAAAAAATTAAAAAAGATACAATTATCACATAACAGGTTTGGATTAAGAATATTTGAAATTTTCAACTTTTTTTTAATTTTCTGTATTTTATTGAATATTATTCTTATTTTTTAAATTTGAAAGGGAAAAGTTTCTTTATCAGAAGATGGTCCTGATCTGATAATTTGAAATTTAAATTTGGCGATGCCAACATATAAAATTTTGGGTTTGCAATGCCTACCTTAAAACTACTATAGTAAGTAGATCTATATCAAAATAGTAAGTATTTTTTTTGTAGTATTTTGTAGTATTTATTGAAATTTGATGTTGCATACACTGAAAAAAATGGTTTATCATATTGATGAAAAATTCATAGTATTCATGAACAAAATCAATGTATTTATGAATTTCTTCATCAATATGATGAATTTTATTCATCGGTGTAAAAATGTTGAATTCTTCATCAATATAATAAAATATTTTTTTCTGTGTATGTTGGCACTTTTTGGTGATTTTGTTGCATATTTTGAGCATTCACGATGCATGTTTGCATGCATATTTCGACCATTTTAAGTTGCATATAAACATATAATCCGTTCTCTACTGAAAAAATACAGATTTGATTTAATTCTCGATTTTACTTGTAAAACTGATCACTTGAGATCTGTACAGGAGATACTATATTTAATAATTATTAACATTTTAAGCTTGTGAGAGTCTTTATTGTGTTTTTATTGATTCTGTAGACAGCATTTATGGTTTTTTGCATATATTAAATATTTTTTAGAATGATGAAACAGTAATACGTACTTTTGCAGACTTGAACGACTAATTCTCTAATTATTTTATAAATTGTATTAATTAATTGAAGGGTATCAATTAAATTCGAGCTGCAATTATTATGCCGGACTAAATAGATCATTGAAATTTAATTAACAAATCGTTGATAAGCAATTGGAATTAAATTAAAAATTTGATTAAACGGTCGTAATTAAGTGAACGAAACCAAATATTGAATTAATTAGTTCGGTTTTTAAACAATACTTTAATATAAATATTAACTAATTATTTAATTTTAAATAATAATAGAATCTATTCAGTGTTTAGGTAAATTAATTATTTTCAAAATTATGGGCAATGTAAAAACCTGTATAAATCATCAACAATGTAAAATCAATCGCCTCAGTCCTCCGCAGAGAACTTGGTCAGCGCTTGTAATACATACATACATAAAGTAGGTATAATGTAGTTTAGAATTCAGATCGATTAATTTAATGAGCTCAGCTTAATATTTTGCAAAACTGAGAACCTCTGCAGGATATTAAAACTTTTTGTTTTTTTTGAAATCACAGCCAGCAACTACACGAACTTTACAATAAGCTAATAAGTTTAGCAACTGAGAAATTAATCATTATCAAAAAATTCTGTTTGCTAATTTTTATAGTTTTCTATTGTAATGGATTTATTCGGTCCGAACAACAGCTTAGATTTTTGTCGCCACGCCTTGGCGATGTAATTTTGGTCAAAGCCTCTGAATTCGGTGTAGTCAACGTAAGATAGTTCATTTGCAGAAATTCCATCGTAAATTAACAATAAATTAGTGTATTGGGATTTACACTGTAAAATTAGATTATTTGCTCCTTTATGAGAAAACAGTGCAGAATCGTTTGATAAAAAATGATAAATGTTTGGATTTTTAACGAACACATTTTTAATAATGCCGTTAAATTATAACCTAATGGCTTTTATTAAATTATTAAAATATTTATGAGACAAATAGTCTCTCATCATACCAAAATAGCGACAAAAATTTTAAGTAGGCTTACATTAAATATTTGATTATTTACGACATAGGTGGTAAGCTCTATGCTATACAGCCTCCGACAACTATAAATTTCGTTGTTAATGTTCAAAAGAGAAATGTCAAACATAAAACGATGTAATTGAAAATAATATACTTCAAGAAGCTTTCATAATGTTTTAGTGTTATTAAAACTTGACCTATTGCTTCAATTTCACTTTTAACTACTAGCTTCAGGATAATTAAACAAAGTTATTTAGATTATTAAACATACTTATTGTTATTCCGAATTTGGTTCTTTTGGAATTTGGCTTTAATTTAAATTTGTTGTAATCTAGAATGAGAAATGCTCTTTTTCCCAACGTAATTATTTTTCTAGGGGCGTTTAGCTTCAAAATATAAAATTTTAACGCGTTTGTTTGTGGCATTAAACCGAATGAGGTGAGTTAATTCTAATTTCTCCAAAGTTTTTAGGAGTTTTCAATTTTATGCCGATTAACTGAAAAGTTTAAAAATGTTTAATTTTCTACAAAAAATACTTACACAACACAATTTAACAAAAAATATTGAATATTCATTAGATACAGCAGGTACTTCTTACCGGTACTGATTACCGGTTACCGGCGCCGATATTCGAAGCTTATTTTTGCTAGCAAGCATACAATAAATTAATAAATAAAATAATTATGAATACAAAATTCCATTTAAAAATCTGAAATCTTCCACAAAAGGAAGTAGATAAGCTTAAAAGGAGATCCTAAAATTAATGCAAGAAGTGCAATTCCTAATTTTATTTCGAAATTTAAATTAAAAATTTAAAACTGAATTGAAAGAGTGATGATTAATGTCCGAGTACAAAAATATCTCACTAAAATTTATACTTTGCTGATTTTATATTCGAAAACTTATTTTGATAGTTTTTAGAGTATAAAACCGGACTACACCAATTACATGACCGAATAATGACATAAATCTACAAATTATTTGCAAATTATGAAAAGCAGAAACAACAACACAAAAAAATTGAAGATACATTTGATAGCAGGGAGCATAAATTTAACATTAATTTAAGCAAAGGTTTAACGTATAGATCTTGGTTTCTGGTAATTAAAATATAGCGACACTGTATAAGCTTGATGCACTAAAGAAATAAAATAAAAATTGTTACGTGGAGTTGACGATTCCTCGATTCCATCATGTTTTCGGGATTCCGAAAAAGCCAACGTGGTATTTTGCAAAGAACATCAAAAAATGGACTTTTTTGAATACATTTTAAAGAGTAAAATTTTTCAGGAATTTAAAGACGCAAGCGAATTGGAATACAAATTTTATCCTGAAATACCTTTATATTGAAACGTACGATACAAAGACAATAAGATTAATGTTTATTGCTTAATAGTTAGTTGCAGTAGATGAGAGTAGTACCTACACAATATACATTTTATATTAACGTTTCATCTTGAAGATATCTCATACATAAAAAATATTAAGAAAACTTTGTAAGCGGAAGATTATGCTGGAGGTCGTTTATATAATCGTTATTATGATTATTACTATATTGATAAGTGTAACCTTGATGCTTTTGAAAACTCTTCCTTTCAAATTAGCTTATTATTAAGGTTCGCTAAAAAGGCTAAAAAGGTAATATACATTTTAAGTTAGCGTTTCACCTTGGAGTTATCTCATAGATAGAAAATATTAAGAAAACTTTGTAAGCGGAAGACTATGCTGGAGGTCGTTTATATAATCGTTATTATTAAATTGATAAGTGTAACCTTGATTCTTTTGGAAACTTTTACTTTTAAATTATGTTAAAGTTTTACCTTGAAGTTATTTCATAGATAAAAATAGTAAGAAAATGTTGTGAGCGCTTTTAGCTTGTATGGGATCCTTGGATTATGATCCAGAATAATGACCTTGGAAAACGTTGACTTTTGCATTGACCTTGGAACGTAGGTGTGGCTTGCAACCAATAAAACTCCTTGACCTTGTATAATGGGCGTGACTCACAACCAATAAGACGCCTAACTTTGTAAAATGGGCGTAGCCTACGTGACGTATGCATCGACCTTGAAACTTTGGCCATGGGGCGAATATCTTATACTTTCACTACTAACGCCGGTATTGAGGGAGACACACAGAGAAAATTTTTTCGTGTTTTGAAGTAATTTTTACTTCAATTGAAGTTAAAATCAGCTTCACACCAATTTTGAAGTAAATTTCAATAAATTTCAAGTAAATTTTACTAAAGGCCCTAGTGGTATAAGCATGGTAATTCGGCCCCGACAATATTCAGAGGATATGTTGGTACTAATAAAATTATAAGATCTTGAACGTTTCAGATCGTTAACTCAATTGGTTTTCGAAAAAAAGCAAAATATGGAAAAAAAATTTTTCTCCGGAATGGCTGAATCGATTGATTTAAAATTTTTTTATGATTTGGGGGCTAGTAAGGGCTCTTAAGAAAAAAATTAACACTTATTTGACTTCATAGGATCGTTGAAAAAAAATTGTGTTTTTATTAATTTAATTGTTTTTACTTTTTTTAAATTTTTGTAAAATTATGAAATTATTCTTTTTTCAAGCCTCATATATTACCCTTTAACTTCATAAATTTTCAGATTTTTAAAATGGGTACACCACAGTAGAAAAAAAACGTTTAGTTTTTATTCATAATTATTTTAATTGGTTGTATATTATATGTTCTATTGCTATCTATCGTCCTTATTGTTGTTTATGTTCAATTGTTATGTTTTGTTCTTAATGTTACTATGTTCCATTGTTATATTCAATTTATTGTTATTATTAGTTATTTTAAATCTGTATCAATTAACAGAATATACACCTCGATTGTACTAACCGTACAATCGGGAAAGAGGAAAAAAACTTAACTTGAACCTAACCTTGTACCTAATCTAAACCTAACCTAAACCTGAACCTTAACCAGAACCTAAACCTGAACCTAAGCATGAACCTAAACCTGAACCTAAACCTAAACCTAAACCTGAACCTAAACCTGAACCTAAACCTGAACCTAAACCTGAACCTAACCCTGAACCTAAACCTGAACCTAAAGCTGAACCTAAAGCTGAACCTAAACCTGAACCTAAACATGAACCTAAACCTGAACCTAAACCTAAACCTGAACCTAAACCTGAACCTAAACCTGAACTTAACCTGAACCTAACCTGAACCTAACCTGAACCTAACCTGAACCTAACCTGAACCTAACCTGAACCTAACCTGAACCTAACCTGAACCTAACCTGAACCTAACATGAACGTAATTCTTTTTTTGTGAGTTGGGGAGTGACAAATTCTCATGGACACCAATCGAAAGTGCTAGTGCGTTTATGTAGGTTGCCTCATAATACCATAAAATAAAAGTGTCAATCCAAGGGGTCTGGGGGGCGTGGAACGCCCTCCAGTGCATTCATTGTTAATTATCTGGATGGTAAATATCTCAAAACATTGATAACTGAATAACCCGTGAAGAAAGAGCAAATAGTGCACTGGAGGGCATTCCATGCCCCCCAGACTCCCCGGATTATTTCTACTGGGGCAGTGGCGGATTTGCAAATTTATGATTAATAAAAAAAATAAAAAAAGCTAGGAAGTCCAAGAAGCGCATGATTACCTTTTTATCAAATAAAAAAAATGAATAAAATTTACTGCATTTAAATTGTAATACTGAAAAACTATTGGGAAATTTTAAAAATTCATGATCACAAAAGTGTATTTTACAGAGCGAGTAATTTTTCATATATTGACCAAAGATTTTCCGGCCCCGAAAATCTGCCGCCCTAGGCTTCAGCCTACTCAGCCTGTTGGTAAATCTACCACTGCTTCTCTCCAATGTCAAAAGCAGGGTATGATGTGTATTTTAGAGCTTCTTGTACGTTTTCTCCTGGGTTCTATAATCTCTCTGTAATCTTGTTTCAACGTGTTATGCTGCTCTCGAGTAATCTGATGTGATCTTACTTCCACCCTTTTGAATCTTTTTTCTTCTTGTTTTTGAGGCATTCTTCTATGAATATGCATTCTACTCTAACCTCCAGAACGGGGTATAATGAGACTTCCTGAATTTCTTGTTTAACCTCTCGTTTATTTCTTTGTAGGGTTCTAGATTTCCTGTCAGTGTTTCTTCTTGGCTCATAACTAATTGTAAAAAATTCGACACTCAAAACAGGGCATTTTGTATTCTCTGCATTGCCTGCTACCGGTTGCCTGTCCCAGTAACTTACAGTCCATACAGTTTATGCGAAATTATCCTCGCTGAATCATCTTCAGCATCTCGTGATCGATCGTTGAACACTTGAAACACTTTAGCAATTTTATTACCTTACAGTCCTTTTGGTCACAACTTATGTATGTCGTTTAAGTTTATCCATAAGCTGGCCTGTAAGACCGAACGATAATGGTTCATTTGGCGCAGTTGTTCCAGTTTTCATTTGTCGATCTCAACACTAATTTTGTGAGACTTAGTGTATCTGTTTACTTGTGCTTTTCTTGCATATCTTGCTTCCGGGTCTTGGTATCCTGATCGTCTTGGGTCTCAATAAGCACATAGTTTTTCTTTCAACGATTTAGGCTTTTAGGGATGTCTTTTAATTGGGAACACCTTTGTTTCATATTCAAAAAATGGAGGTTTAAGATATTGAAAGATTAGGTAATGACTTCTGACAATTTTTAGAATACCTGGCCGAATCTCTGATCTTTGTCAGAGATCTCATCTATGTACATTTGCAATGCAATGACTTTCCCAGTATTGTCATCAGTTTCCTCTTTTGGTCATTTTGACATCACTGTACAGAGGAGCTCCATTGTTAATCTAATTAATAAAAAATTTGTTCTGAGAGAAAAAAAGTGTTTCTTTCGGGGTAGAGACCCTGATTGCAGATGTCGTTTTTCCACAATAGTATGTAATCGATAATCTTAATTAAGTACACGTGAACATATTATTTCAAGCTAACATAATTAATAATTTTCTAAATTATTTGCAATAACATGTTAGCACCTCATTCGGTGTATCAATAGAACGAATTTAATTAAGTTATAGAGTGATATGTAGGCTGTAATTACATGCAATCAAAACACATGTATTGATGTAAATTTAACCTATTATCACTAACTTTGACTAGGGGTATTAACTTCTACTTTGTGTACCAAGTTGTGCTCTACTTTACAAACTACGTAACTGACATGCAAGTTACAAACAACTTAAATTGTTAAACTAGTTTATTATTTCTAATTAGTGCTTAATCTTCGTTAATTGGCAAGTTTTGAAAATTTTATAATGGGTGTTGTCACTCCTATTATAAATTTTGAACTATCCTAATAGGGCGAACAATATTTTCAAAATTTAATTATCAGCTGCTAAATTATTCTAACTACTAAAATTAAAGTTAACCGTTGGCTATTACTACGTTTACGATTATTGTAATGCAAATGTTATTAACCTATAATGTCGGCTTTATGTGAAATTATACTTAATGCTTTTTAAAACCAAAACCCAAATTCCTAATGTCCCTTACGTTTATGGAAGCAATATACACTAAACTGTAAATATGTAAAAGTTAAAAATTTTAAATAAAAAATTAAAAATAAATAACAATAAAAAATAAATTAAAAATTAAACCTTGAGGAAAGGTACTGTTACCAAACAATGTAACATATATTGACGTATTCTCTATACGACGTGTAATAAAAATTAGTATTCCCAGTAAATTTTAAAATTACAAATTTCTGGAATTTCGTAACTCTCGTGCGTCTAATGAATGAATTTAAACTATCACAATGACGAATTAAAAACTTCGTTTTTGTATATAATACATGAACTTATTTAATTTATGTTAATCATTTATTTTAGTAAAAATGATAAATTATGCGGCGTGTGGTTTAAGAAATTAGACATAATTATAGATTTTGGACTTGAAATACTCACAATTAAACTTAGAGTTTAGTTTATTGAACTTTTTGAACAAGATACATAAATAATATTGGAAAATACAAAAAGAATGAAGGAGGGGAATTAACAAATTTTTAATATCGTCTGAGAAATGTGCATTTTTAGTTTTAATTTGTACAAAAACTATAAAAATGAGCAGTGCAAGCATAATCAAAATTATTATTATTATTCGTATTACTGCAATAATACATAATTATTTAAATTAAACAGAATAAATCCTTCTGTTAATGACATACTTCCGTAATGATAAAATGACTTATCATCCTGTCTTTTATCAAATTTAAGAGAACCCATCAAAACAGAAAACATGCTATTAGAATTAGATCAAATTCATTACCTATGATTGCAACCCTAATTTGTAAACTAGGCTATCGCAACATTTAAATAGGCAGCAACAGCAATATGAAATGATATTTTAAATTATATTTAAGTTTGCTTGAAAAATATTTTTCATTATATTCTTTTATGGATCCATTTTTTTTTGTGGATAACAAGAATTTACAAAATAAACTTATTAAAATGATAATATGAATTTTAAAGTACTATATTTTAGAATACTTTCTCTTATAAAGTAAAATTTCAATTTCAGTATACTCAAGAGATGTTTAAGTTTATTTTTCAGATTTAATAATGGAGCTTTGGTTCATGTAGATTGAACTGTGATTAAATCAAATTAAGAAGTTAGCGCAATTTATTCATTCTTGATTATGAGTTAAGAGGTTTAAGTTAGATGGAAAATGCGATTTAATAGTTTATAATTAAATTTAGTTATTATTACCAGGTTTCAGTTTTCAGGTTTGATATTTTACATTATCGATTCGTAAAACTAAGAGCTTATTAAATACATTGGCGTCTGAAGTTTTTTAAACTCCAATTTATCTTTATAATTATTTCAGATTACAACATCAGATTTGAAAAGTTGTAGAGAATAATTTAAGTGCTTTAAGCTCCTAAATCAACAAGTCTTTTTATTTAATTAGCAAAGTCAAGTTTGGTATTGCTATGAGACTTCTTTCGTATTTACCTTTTCTATTTCTAGCAATTGTATAGAATTTTAAAGTAATTTGACAAAATGTCATAATCAAATTTTAAATTTTAATTGCGGTAGTGAATTTTAACTGCTAGGAAGTGAGCAAGTTGCCATAAATTTGGTCGCAGATGGCATATTAATAAAACGCATTCATTATCCAAAATACGTTTATTAAAATTTTCTTACTAACGTAAAATATCGTTTCAAGTTTCAGCTGAGATAATTTAATAGCAAACGTATAAACACAATAGCGTTTGAAATATTAAGGGGAGGGGTACTTTTTCAAAAGTTCAAGGTTACACAGAGGACACACGGAAGACTGTATCTACCTATTAACTGGATGCACTGGAGCATCATCATTTTGTTATCATTAATCTAGCTTACTATTAATTAGCTTTGAAATAGTGCAAAACATAAAGCATTTCCTTGTTCGATCAAGTGATGGACTGAACATCATATGAAAGATGACGGTATAATTTATCAAACGCATGTCAGGTTGTAAAGCCGAAAATTTTGAAACAATAACCTTTTGAATTGTTGTGTTCTTAATGACTGTGAAAATATACATTGTTGGTTTGGTGATTATAATTCCTAAACGCAGTTAATAATCTGATTGGACGATGGAGAGAGAGATTATCAAGTTAATAACCGTTACTTTTATCGCCCAAATTGATATATTGCATTTATCTCATTAATTTTTGTAAACGTAAATGGTTTTATGATAATTCAATAAAAAAAAGTATAGAAAGTCTTTAATTTATCAGTGTTTAAAGTTTCAATAGATTCAGATTACACTCCATTGATTTAACGTGATTGCTGTTTGATGTATGATCTGACAAGCCCGAAATGAATGGTTGCGTGTTCTTTACGCTCATTTAATGAAAACCAAAGTAAATAGAGCGTGCGTAACACTAAGGGATGGCCACTAATAAAGTCGTATATTGTTTATAGTTTTAGCACTGGAAATCAAAAATTAAAAATTAAAATACATAATAATTTTAAATTCAAAATACATGCTACCCACATTTATAATGCGGCGGTCCTAGGAATTAGATCTAGCGCTGCCATTTCTTTTGCTGAAACGATAGACTTGCTTCGAATAAGGGTTCAAAGGTTCTGCGTTTTCAAGAAACAAAATTATTTAATGAGATAATTTTTGCAATTATAAATTTACAAATTAAATTGAATAAATGGAAGCGTTATTCATTCACTAATGCAAGCTGAGAGCAGTGTAGCGTTAAGTAACACCAAATGAACACGATTTCGCGCTGTTACCTAAATCGCTCATCTTTCCTGAAACATTTGGTTGATGGTTTCAGTACAGTGGTACAGTTCGAATAGCGGAAGTTGATGGCTTTTTGATTGGTCATATTTAAACATTAAAATCATTTTTCGTTTAAGTAGTACCACTTAATAATTCAAACCCATTTAAAAGACGACATTAGTATCAGATATTATATAAAATGTTACTTAATGAACATTTTCATAATTTAATTAAAATATCGATTAAAATAATTACTCAACGTTGTATTTTGTGTTCCATATTTTCATTTTCCAACTAGTTACGTAATGATTCCATTACGCAATTGCTTCTTTGTTTCTATGAAATTCTATAAAAAATTTTTTTTTATTTTATTGACACCATGAGTGATTACAATCCGTCCGTGGACGATAAGCAACATTGTTTGACTTGATTAAATACATGGCACAGTAGAGAGCCAGCCCACTGGCAAGCCTCTTTTAGAAATTATTACATAATCTAACTACATAATAAAATTGTCAGCGCGACGCTCAAGTTCTTTGGGGCAGGTCCGTCGGGTCATACCTCTTCAGTCTCTTCGTCTGGAGTCCAAGTAGTAGGTCGGGTACTAATACGTTGGGATGGTCACTTAGTCTTAGTTGGTACTTTTTGCTCAGAGATGATATTGCTTCCTTTATGCTGACTACCTGCAAATCAGCAGCAATATTATGATTTGTAACATACCATGGGGCATTACAAATGTTGCGTAGCACTTTGTTTTGGAAGCGTTGAATTTTCGCAATGCTGGAATCGCACGCAGCACCCCACAGCTGTATGCCATATGTCCATATGGGTTTTAAAATGGTTTTATAAAGTAAAACTTTATTTTCAATAGAGAGAGGCGATTTATGGCCCATGAGCCAGTACATCTTTCTATGTGTTACTCCAAGCTGCAGACGTTTACTCCTAATATGCTTGGCCCACGTTAAGCGTCTATCGAGGTGAAATCCTAAATACTTTACTGATTCCTGTACAGGAAGGGTTTTGCCATACAAGGTGACACTTGGACAGGTTCCTCTTCTGAGGGTGAAGGTAATGTGTACAGACTTAGTGGTGTTAGCTGTAACTCGCCAAGTCTTCAACCAGATTTTAATTTTGTTTAAGTGGGTCTGCAAAAGGCGAGATGCTTGATTTGGATCTTCGTCGGATGCCAGTATACCTGTATCATCTGCATAAGTTGCTGATTCAGTATTTTCAGTTACCGGTAGGTCCGATGTATATAGAAGATAGAGAAGTGGTCCAAGGACGCTACCTTGCGGAACCCCAGATAAGATAGGATGTCAGGTCGTATAGGTTTCTCCGTTTTTGACCAGAAAATACCTGTCTGTCAGATAAGAACCCAATAGAAGACTGAATGAATGAGGCAGGTTCTTTTTGATTTTGTATAGCAATCCAAGGTGCCACACCCTATCGAAGGCTTGTGAAATATCAAGGAAGGCAGCAGAGCAGTATTTTTGACATTCTAGGGCAGTTCTGATTTTCTTCACAACCCGATGAACCTGTTCCACCGTTCCGTGTCCTTGTCGAAAACCAAATTGGTGATCCGGGATTAAATTTCTTTCCTCAATAATAGTCAGCAATCTTTTCACTAGAAGCTTTTCGAATGTTTTAGACAGAATGGGCAGCAGACTAATAGGTCGGTAAGATGAGGCATCAGTTGGGTCCTTTCCAGGCTTCTGGATCATGATAACTTGTGTGATCTTCCACTGAGATGGAAAGTAACCTATTGTAACCTTTTTTGTGGCTTTATTTAAGTTCGTTTTGTCACTTCGAGCATGGGTTGATTGCCAGCGTTTTCGAAGCTTTCGTTTCATTTCAATTTCCTTTTTTATGTTTTCAGGGCAGTATCCAGGTTTATCGATGTTTGACATTTGTGGGGTGGCGTTCCACGCTGCTTGTTGAATCTCTACTGTAAGGTGTTCTACCGCTTCGTCTATTTCACTTTCTGTTTTCAGCGATGTATGAAGGTTTAGTTGCTCAGAAAGGTTAGTTTTAAAAATTTCCCAATTTGTGTATTTGTTAAACAGCGAGGGTGGTTTAGTAGTTTTTGATATAACACTATTGAGGGTGACTAGGAGAGGAGTGTGATCAGATGATAAATCTAGACATGAATCAATTTTTAGATAATTGTGAGAAATACCTTTAGTTATACAGAAGTCGATCACATCCGGAACTTTGTTTGGATCCGTAGGCCAGTATGTAGGCTCCCCTGATGATAGTTACCGTAGGCCACAACTCTGCAACGACTGATATAGTTGTCTTCCTCTAGGTGTTATGAGTCTCGAACCCCAATAGGTGTGCTTTGCATTGTAATCTCCTCCTACAATAAAGCGATGCCCAAGCGAGTTAAAAAATTCCTCGAATTGTTCTTTTTTGATTGAGAGGTTTGGCGGACAATGTACTGCAGAAAGGGTGAGTGGTCCATGTCTATCCTCGATTATTACTGATGTGGCTTGTATGTTTTTTAGGTTTACTTTTGCTATTTCCTGGTGTTTAATTTTTTTTTAAATTATGATTGCTGTACCTCCTCGTTCTGTACCATTCGGGTGTTGAGTATGGTAGATATTAAAGTCAGGGATCCTTATGAAACTTTTGCTTGTTATGTGTGTTTCGGAGATAAGCAAGACATCCAAATTTTTTATTTATTATGAAGGATTTTAATTCTAGTCCATGGTTGACTAGACCGTTGGCATTCTATACGGAGATTTTTAGTGTAGTGTTCATTTTGTTGCACATTACATTTTTTCGATCATGGCTATTAGGAGATCAAGCATTTTGTCCATCTTCTCAATCATTTTGGTAAGCATTTGCTCGAGGTTATTTTGAATTTGTTGTGTCGTAACCGTTTGCACCTGATTTTGTGGTAGGGCACTGAAAGGTTGTTGATGGTACTGTTGGGTGTCGTTTGTTGTCGCTTGAGCGTAAGAGGTGCTTTGTTGAATTTGATTACCATAATATTGGGTTTGATTATCGATATGTTGTAACTGGTTTCTTGTACTATTATTTGGGAGCGGCGGAAAAGAATTTCTATTAATATCAAAATTATTGTTAGTAGTAATTTCAGGTGCATTGTTAATTTGTCTTTTTCGAAGTGTTGGGTATTGTTTTTTTTGTAACTCCTTGTATACAGAGCAACCTTTATAGTTGGCCGGATGGTTTCTGTTACAGTTCACGCACTGGACCCCGTCGTTCCTCTCCTTACGAGAGCAGGCGGAAGTTGCGTGATCACCAGTACATTTAACGCACCGTGGTCTATGTTGACAATATTTTTTTGTATGACCAAAAGATTGATAAATAAAATTATATTGATAAAAAATATTGACAAATAAAATACTAACTCTAAGAGATTCTGGAGATTCATGCATTATTGAAATTTCGTAAATACTACTAATCCCTCAACTTATCTCCGCGTTATCGGCCATGTCCGTATGTCTGTACCTCTCACCTGTTCTTCATAAAATAATTAATTTTGTTTCATAATCAGTTCAAGTTTTATACTTAATATATTTTGAAGTAAGTCAGCAAATTTCCAAACGAGCATAACTCGTCGCTGACGCTTAGATAATTACATACTTACTCATTATATTTTGGTCGCTTACCAGTAAATGGTAGTTAATTTTTACCCCATTGTTGTAAAATAAAATATTCCATATATAGTCCAGTCAAATTAGAGTAAAAAAATCCGAATAGATGCATTAAATCCGGTAGAGCTAATTTTTTTATATGTTGTATGGGTTGATGCCCGGAACAATTTTCAGTATTTTTCCAACAAAAATTCATGTTTTCCGTCATTCACCAAGTATTCTGCGAATCTTGACTTTATTAGTTTTCCCAATGCGAAATACAAGTTGTGACAACCTTAGCATAAGTGTAGGAAAATGTAATGAAAAAATTTATATAGTATTCGTGATTTATCTCACCGTTGGAGGTGCTCGTATCGCTCGCAAATATCAACAACATGGCGGCTTTATTACGTACACTTGATGTTATTTTTAGTATGATTTTGAATTATTTTATCATAAAACCGTGATTTGTTCTATTTACAAAATGGAACACCATAATAATGCTAACGTTTGGTTTATAAACAAAACTTTCTATACCAACTATGCACGTATTAGATTAATAATCAATTAGACAATATTTTAATTTTCGTAAATGAGTCATTCCTTATGAAATCATCAAATCCTTGATGCTGCACTATTTTGGATTTTGATTAAACTTTGTGGAAATGTTCTTTGGAGTTCCAGAAACCAAAATCCAGAAGGATTTAATTTTCTCACTTGCCACTTCTGGTCTACACGAAATCAAGCAATTGAAAAGTCTTATTTTTGAGCTTTACGGTTTTGGGTCATTCCATGTAAAACCAACTAGTCACTCAAATTCAGCACCACAGATTTCTTTGAAACTTTGGCTAATTGTACTCTTTTTTTTTTGAAAAAATGTTTGAGTTAGTGTTTTTTGAAAATTATAAAATTAATTTATATTTATAATGGTGACTTGGTGAATACTTCATAAAAATTTCAGAGTCCGACCAGCACGATGGGATCAACAGTTATGATAAAAAATTCAACTCTATGTTTTAGCTCAAGTATTTTAATTACAGTACTAAGCATATATGTACATACAGGGTGCCCACAGATAGACTTTACACAATATCTGTGGTGTTAAAGGACACTTTTTTAAGGAACTTACTTTAATTTGAACTGACTTTAATTCATAACTCGAAAGCCATTGATTTTAGACAATAAAAGTTGTGAATCTTCTTTGTAGATTATTTCACGCTCTTTAAAAAACTACTAAACCATTTTTACTAATAAATCAATATTTGCGGAGCTATGGCCTAAAAATTAAAAAAACTGCTTTAAAGAGGCCTAACTCTCGAGGGTTTCAACTTAGAAAAAAAATTTATTAAAAATTATCCTTAAATAAAAAGTGTCCTCTATACCACTGAAATTGTGTAAAATCTATCTCGAGACACCCTGTATTCTGAAATTTTTATGAAGTATTCACCAAGTCACCATTATAAATATATATTATTTTTATAATTTTCAAAAAACACTGACTCAAACATTTTTTCAAAAACACTTTTTGAGGTTTTCAAAAAAATTTATTTTTAATAGAAAATAATTAAGATTAGTATCAAATTAAAGCCCTTTAAATCCTCTTTAAAATGAGGTATCGTACAGCTCTGTATGACTTATAGAACCGAAGTTATAACATTTTGTATGATTGAGCGTGAGCCTAAAAAGTATCGTTTTTGCAATTTTTAGAATTAAATAACTCAAATACTATAAGAGTTAGAATTTAAAAAAAATCATATTTGAATTTAGGATGTTAAAGAGTATAATTAACCAAAGTTTCAAAGAAATCTGTGATGGTCAATTTGAAAACTATAAATTTTTAGTTGATTTCATATGGAATTACCCTTTTAGCTGTAAAAACTTTTTCTATTAAAGATATCTAGTCGACTAAGGTGGCATTTTGAAACTGAAAGATGGTAGTTTCTAGACAAAAATATGAACATTTACATAATTCATATACATACCTGAAAAATAACATGGTATTGAAATACGTGTAATTTATTGATTTTTTGTGATTTAAAATTGACTCCAGTATTTGAGCTGTTGAATATAAAAGCCTAATCGTTCTCTGATATCAAAGTGCGCATATCATAAGAGAATAAAAAATTTAGATTGACTCCTTCGGTTAATTAATCATGAAAAAATCCTTGCTTGAAATTTCTAAATTTTAAGAATTTGCATATTTCAAGCTACAATTTCGACATTTCGATAAGATAAAATAATTTGAAATTTACAGGATACTTAGTTCTTACCTTTAACTTTAACTCAAAAAACTTCAAAGTTCCCTTTGTTAGTTTCTTCTCTCGCGGATGTACAGACAAAAACAAAATATATATTAGCGATTCGTTTCAGTAATCAGTAATTTGCATCAGTAATATATTGTATTAAATTGAATTCTATAATGAAATTACAAGTGCACTGGAAGGCATTCCATGCCCCCCAGGCTCCCGGTTCGAGAAGTTAAATTTTTGTATGCATGTTATCGTGTTACTTTCATACCAGAGAGAAGGGTAGACTAGTAATTTTTTAAATTTTATTTGTTAAAATTTTATTGATAACTTTTTGTTTAACTTTGAAAAACTTAATTTAAATTATAAAACTTTCTAGCTTCTTAAATATTCAGAATTCTGAAAATTTTTAGAATCAGAAACAAAAAGTCCGTGCGCATATTTTTTGATTAATTTTATGGAATACGGAAGTTCTAAGTTTTCCTAAACTAAAACTACATTTACAGGTAGTACCTAGTAATGTGCACGGGGGGGGGGGGGTGAGCGGTCTGGGAGGTACAAAAAAACAAACTTTTTATTTCTCAAACCAGGGGGTCAGGGGGGCATGGAATTCCCTCCAGTACATCAGAAATTGTGTTAAATTTTATTCCATAATGAAACTACTAGTGCGCTGGAGGGCATTGCATGCCCCCCCGAAACCCCGGTTTGAGAAGTTAAATTTTTGTATGAATGTTTTTCTTTTTCTTCTTCTATATCAGTCGTTTCTTATCCACTGCTGAACGTAGGCATCTTTCTCCGAGAGAAAGGATTTTTAAGCATTTAGACCCCACGTTTGCTTAATCCGGATTGGGGAATGTTTGTAACCCTGTTTTTAATTGTTGATAGCGGCAATCGTCAACTTAGGGGAACCGCCGGCTTTACGTGCCCTCTGAAGCTTGGAGATGGCCATATGAAAGTTTTAGACTCTCGCCGGATGCAAACCGAGTAACTTAAAGTCAGCAGTTGCTCGGCTAACCTACTAAGCTAACTTCTCAAACCGGGGGGTCTGGGTGGCATGCCATGCCCTTCATTATGGAATGCAATTTAATACAATAATTACTGATGCAAATTACTGATTACTGAAACAAATCGCTATATGTTTTGCTTCTCTTTGCACATTTTAGATCCACGAGAGAAGAAAATAACAAAAGGAACCTAGAAGTTTGAAGTTAAAGGTAAGCTCTAAGTATCCTGTAAATTTCAAATTTTTTTCTTTTATCGGACATGTCTACATTGTAGCCTGAAATTTGCCAATTCTTAAAATATTTTGAAATTTCAAGCAAAGATTTTTTCGTGATTAGTTGACTGAAGGAGTCGATCTAAATTTTTTATTCTCTTATGAGATGTGCACTTTGATATCAGAGAACGATTAGACTTTTATATTCAACAGCTCAGATACTGGAGTCAGAATTAAATCCTTCTGGATTTTAGTCTTTGGAATCCCGAAGAACATTTCCACAAAGTTTAATCAAAATCTAAAATAGTGCAGCAACTATTTCTTTTCTTTTGGTGATTTAATATGGATTGACTCATATATATCAAGAGTCACATAAAAAACAATTCAATAAACGCTTCTTATCGATCTTACTGTTACTGTTAATTATTCGGAATCAATTAAAACACTTTTTCTCGCTAAGTAACTGTTTTATTCAAGTTAATAAATTGTTATTTATTAAATTTAATAAAATAAGTACTTACTTAGGTAATCTAAACCAAAATTTTATTAAAGGTTTAAAAACAACAAAGTTATTTTAACAAAATTAAAAGCCTTACTTGCTAATAAAATACAAAAACAAAACTTTTTTTTGTAATAATATCAGAGGTGAAGAACGACAATGGTTTACTTGTCCCTTGGGTATATAACTTGCTATATAACATATTCACACCATTAAGACCGCATTCGCAAAAAATTAGGGTCATATTTCATATTTCTTTCATGTTCAATGATATACATAAAATATTATGTTGGTTTTCTTTGCTCTTCTCGTGGTGATTTTCGGTTACATAGAATTCAATAAAAATACATTAAAAATGTAAACAAACAAATATTTGCAAGTATTAATGTAAAATAAAGTACAAAATATTGCCAAGTAGGTAATCGCTTTTCATGTATATATGAAGCTGCTTTTGAGCTGCTAAATCAATGTGTTACTATGTCCTCAAAGTAACTACTAATGTAGTCCAAGCAGTTACATAAAACAAACTACTAAATTTGTCAAAACAACAATTTAATTGGATTTTTTGTTTTAACAGGTTTGGCCAGCGATCTTTTGTACCTAAGCGAAATTAGGTACAAAAATCACACTTTATAATTTTTCGTTTTCTATTTATCTTTATTGTGCTTAAATTTAAGTAGCAATTAATCTGCACTTAATTAAAGTAATTTTCAGTGTCGTATGGTAATGATTTACTTATCAACAATAAATAAATCAAATAGCCTTTTATTTAACTGGTGATCTAATGCTATATTATATACAACCGGTGCAAAAAAATTTTTATTTCATTTTGTAAAACATTGAATTTTTATTCCATTATTTGGTAGAGCTATTTTGCAAAAGTCTGTAACGCATCTCATTGGTTTAATATAAAACTCCAAAACAGGTTACATCGAATTGTCCTTTATTATTAGAATTATCTTTGAACCGAATTGTCTTTGCGCCGAATTGGCCGAGTTGTTGAAAATTTTGTTCCAGTGTAAATTTTAGAATGTTTTTCACCCCAAAACTATTAAAGATAAGTAAAAATTTAAGTAGGTACATACATTTAATAATAATTTGAAATTCGATAACTAATTACTAGATAAAAAGTTCAGCAAAATTAGAGAAAAAAAATTTCGGATGGCTCAAGACCATAGGGATCATATTTTACTTCGAATTTATTATTAATAATTTGATCGAAATAATTAATTATTATTAATTATAAGTGCAGATGTACTTGAAATTTTTATTTCATAACTAGTTGCGTAATGTAATTTCATTACATAGCTAGTGGACAAAGTATGACGTTATATAACGTAAAAAACGTAATACAGCAATATTTTTTTATTATAATTAGATTTTAATTATTTCCCATACCAGAATCAACACGATAATTATTCTATTATTTTTAACAATTACATTTAGTGTTGATGTTTTAAAGAAATTTTCTTAAAAAACACTAAGAGACATTAATTTACTACTTTTGATCGAGTCGCACTAAAAATAATTTGGAGAAGTTAATATAAAAAAAATAGATTTTACATAAAAAGGTTGCATTTAACCAAAATAGTTAGAA
Source organism: Cantharis flavilabris (assembly GCA_949152465.1). Lineage (NCBI taxonomy): Eukaryota > Metazoa > Arthropoda > Insecta > Coleoptera > Cantharidae > Cantharis > Cantharis flavilabris. The sequence goes on from OX424435.1 coordinate 92,048,286, forward strand.
TTAATTTGTTATGACCTGTATACTACTAAGCTTCGCATTTTCAAAACAAGGTCAAACTAATCACAAAGGAATGAATATCCTAAATACATAATCTTCTACATGAGAATGAGATTCCAATCAAATATCATAGACTTTTTTAATTCAAAGAATCAGTTCATGAGTCCAAAGTGGAAATTCCGCTTTGGTGCTAGGGTCAATACCTGCAGAGGCAATTATCGACAAAGTTTTTCATCCCACTTAATAGTTTGTTATTATAACTTTTTGTTTCTGTTATTGTTATTAATTTATAAATAATAAATATGTTTAAATAGCAATTAGTGGCAATTCAATTGGAAGAACTTGAAGCTACCCATTTAAATCATTTATAAATTTATTTAATTACTTTTTAATATAGGTACATACATAGCTTTTTACGTAGTCCAAAGTGGAAATTCCGCTTTGGTGCTAGGGTCAACACTTGCAAAGGCAATTATCGACAAAGTTTTCCATCCAACTTAATAGTTTGTTATTATAATTTTTTATTTCTGTTATTGTTACTTTATTAATTTATAAATACCTCAAAAGCTTTGTTAGTAATAAATACTTTATGTTAAAATATCAATTAGTATGGCAATTTAATTGAAAGAAATTGAAGTTACCCATTTAATTTGTTGTATAAATTTATTTCGTTACTTTGAATATAGTACATAGCCTTTTTATGCAATTATTATTATTACATTATTTTATTATAATCAATGATTAAATTAATGTATTCAGTCTATCTGAAACAGAAAACCTGCTGTTTATGTATAAATAAAACGAAAGAAAAACATTGTGAATTAAATATAATAGTATATTGTGATATAAGCGCATAAAGTAGACGTTATATCGTTTAATATTTTTTATACTATTTTAGAATTAGTATAATCTGACTGAGTATGTAGGAATGCTTCAGAATAATGAAATGCGTAATAAATACCACATACTGTTAGAATAATGCAGTTGTGGTTGTTAGTCTGTTAATAAAGCAAAATCCAACAACTAATGTTATTAATTGCAGGTTTACTCTAATATTACATTACGGAAAGAACAAATTTGTTTTTGTTATGTATACATGGCTAATTTTGCTCTACATACTATGTACATAGAATAATAGTAAGATTTAAACAATCGTAAAATTACAAAGGGTAGTACACTTGAACTGATTGTAAAGTAAACTCGATTTAAACTTAAACAGGCTGCAAATAATAATTGAAGTGACTAAGACTATGAGGCTTATGCTACTACAAAATTAGAATAAGCATAATTTTAGAGTAAAATAAGTTTGCTTAACGCTTTGTAGTTAACGAAGCAGAGATGTAAATTGTCTTCATTTAGGCATAAAGCGAAACTTGATTAATTAGTTTAATTTATTGTGCATTATATTCTCTGCTGTCATTTGCATATATTTATTATATATTAGAATAATAATTATGCAAAACAACACTGAAATTAGGTATTAATATTGTTTTACTTTATTTAAAAACTAGAGCTTTAGTAGCACAAGACTCGTTCGATTTATTCTATACGTACATATCTCGTGAATATTCCGCAGCTTTTTATAAGATCTACATTTTTCGACTAGACCGAAGTATTTATTTCAATTTCTTTTTTAAAACCACTGCGTGTGTTTGTGTCTAGATTTAATAACCTAAAAGGTTATCTGGGGGAATCCCAATTATTATCATAATTAAATAGATGATAACTATAATCGAAAAACATGAATGGAGGAGTGCCATAGAGTGTTCCTACAAAAGTAGAGTTTTTAGTCTCCTACCTACAGGTTTACTAAACCGCAGACTGGCCGATATGGACAAATGAACTGTTCAAAGGGTTACAATAAACTTAAAAATTCAGAAGCTCTTATTTTGAACGAAATAACTTCGGCAATATTAAAGTGTGGAGTACTGTTACATTTGCCATTTTGGTTAGTCTGTACGTTGCCCGTGTTATGTGAAACCAAATCACACATAGAAAATCATTCCTAAGAATTCACCCAAAGGTTAAGAACTACATACTTTTTGTATAATTAAATAAATTGAATCACTGAATAAATTGTTAAGCATCCAAATTTGTATTTTTTTTAAATATTAGCGAGCGAAAAACAAAATTGGCGCAGTCGGTAGGATTTCTAAAAAGTATTTTTTTATTAATAAATCAGTTGACGAATTAGTCATAAGTTAGTGTTACGTAAAGAAACTAAAAGAGGAATTTTAAACTAAATTATAATAAACACGCTGTTCCACATAAATAAAAGTTATCGTAGCCTTGTGATGTTAATTTTCCAATTCTCATTCTGTGTTTTGAACTGTTCAGTTACATTTGTTTTGTCGACTGAATAAGTTTTATAGGTATTCCGAGTTAAAAAATTGCATCCCAAAATTCAATTTTTTCTATTTATTAGGATCTTTAAGAGTTGATCAAAGATATTCCTTCAGTTGGCGCAGCTTGATTTGTCTCTGGTAGCTTTCCTGTTTTCCAGGTTTTGAGTATTAGGTAGTGTAAGTGCTTATGTAAGGATCATTTTCGAAAAAAGATCCTTAAGGTAACCATGTTTTAGATGACGAGACAATATGAGAGCACACCTCAAAACCATAGGAATAGATGAAGATCAGATAGAGACGTTTATGTAAGAGTGAGAAAGATGCAGAGAAATTATGACGGCTCATCCAGGGTTGTAGAGCTGCACTATGAATTGATTGATAGAATCACATTTCAGTGACAAAACATAACTTCCTTTTTTCTAACTCATTTTGCACATCTTTGACAAATTTCAAGTGGAACAGTGCTTATTTAGGCATAAAAAATTAACATTTAAATTTACGTAATTAACCATATCAAATTTAATTCTTGTCAACTTGTCTTTAACTTGGAGCACAACAAAGTTTGTATTTCGTAACTAGAAGATGTACCCGTCAAAAACGACGTCCTGTCTGCAATATGTGCTTATTAAAGGTTTAGGGAGCTTTTAAGTTAAATCGGTACATACTTGACTAATTTTTTTACTAGCAATACATTTTGGGTGTACACCAATAATAATTATTAAAAAAAGTTATTTTTATAATTTCATAGAGAAGATTTCAGCAAATTTAAGATATTGCTACGACTCGGTCAACAACCTTAAATCGTGCATACTTACTTTATTAAACTTTCTGGGATATGGTTGCTAAATATTGAACCTCAGCCTTGCCTTATTTTCGAATTAATGTGACTCTTCAAATCTTTTAATTCAAAACAAAATCCTGCTTATTGAATGAATTTTGATATTTTATTTTTGTTAAGCAAAGTAATTAAATTGCAATTTTTAATTTTAATTCACAATTATTGCCAGTGGACGCATTGTTGTTCCGATCCGAATAAATTTCCGCGTAAATCGCGCGAGCACTTTTAATGTTAAGTTTTATTGCAAACCTGATCCGCTTAATTCTGTACTCCTATTTGCTGGTACACTTAAATGGGTTATGGGTACTTCTATTGCTCTCCCACGTTAAAAAGGAACTGTCCTCTCCAATTCCAAATGATTTTCTACTCCACTACTCCTTCCAAACTATTATTCCAAAAGATGAAACGCTGGTTCTGGTCCAAAAATTTAATTTATTCTTATTTGTTCGAAATATTTAATTTGAATTCACTTAGTGTATGCTTTGGCTTTCTAAGCACACACATGTACAAAGTCTCTTTGAGTCTCTTTTGGATTCAATCGTAAACTTTAAACACGACCTTCCCTGTTGGGATTCAATTGTGAACTTTAAACACTACCTTCCCCGTTGGGATTCAGTCACGAACTCAAAACACGACCTTCCCAGTCGTGAATCAGTTGCCTACTAAATTATTTATACTTGTTATCTTTTATCAATCTGTTGCCCAGACAATTCGTTTTTTTCTTCGTTCAATTTTTCAAATCAATCAAAATTTATTTTTATAACTTGATGAAAACGTTTATTTTACCCTTTACATTTCTTCTCGTACGCTAGAGAGGTGAAAAGTTAATATTTGTAGCAAAAAAGTTGATTTGGGAGAGAATTTGCTACATATTCCAGCTTAAAACCTCCTTTATCTTCATCCAAACATTCCCAAATAATAAATATTTTAGTTTTCTTTGAATATTCGCGATTAAGTTTAACATTAATATTAAGTTAATATAATAGTTGGTATGAAAAGTTTTGTTTATATGGAAATATTTGCATTCTTGTGGTATTTTATTTTGTGAATTATCATTTCACCGCGGTTTTACGATAAAATAATTCAGAATTAAACTTGAAACAAAATCAATTGTACGTAATAGAGCCACCATGTTGTTGATATTAGTAGCGGCATGAGAACCATCAACTGTAAGGTAAATAGCAAACGTTCTATGGCGACGTCCATAAATTATGTTAGGTGATTTATCGACCTCCCCTCCTCACCGGTGAAACGTGGTGAGATTTCGCTCGACCCCCTCACCCCTGTTCTAATCACACATGAAATTGTTTTACTTAATTTAACTCAGTTCTCTTGCAATTTTACAGTTTCTTGCAAACAAAAAAAATTTTAAAAAAAGCCTCACGTAATTAATAAGCGTATACAATATATTTTGTATTGAAAGCGCCATTTTCTTAATCTGCACTTGGAGCTGAAATAGCTTGATCCGACTCTGTATCTATTGAATAAGTATCAGTAAACTTCGATTCAAATATCTGTGCCGCTACGTCAAGAAATTCTGATTAAGAAATTACATACTGAATATAATTTTGAACGTCGTTCATCTTCATTTAAATGAGTGCAAAAATGTCTGAACTTATACTGCTATATTTTTTAATGTATATTTTTGAATCACGCAGTGCTATATTTTATGCAGTTAGGTTAGGTTTTCATTATTGTTTATAATCTGCAACAGTTTGACTGTGACATTTACATTGTTTCAAATTGTGGTGAAAAGCGAAACTATATTAAAATAAAAATAGAAATGCACAGCTTGATTCTTACCATTTTAAACAATTACGCACCTGCAAATTTATTTGGGTTGTACTTTATAAGTATAACCAATCAAATTAATCAAGTGACCAATCGGAAAACCGTAATTCAAATTCAAACTAATAAATCAAAAATTTGATTGGTTATACTTATATTAAACTTATCCGATAGATATCTCAAGGTGAAGAAATCGGGCATTAGTAAGAAAGAGAGGTATTTTGAAAATTTTATATGAAATTTTAAAATAAAAATTGACCCCCCATTACTCTATCAAATTTTTATATTTCCAGGTTTTCTTAATTTATTTCTATTATTTTTGAAAAATGTCTGTATGTACATAATAGTATACAGCCTTGGCTAATAGTATTTACCTTTAAAATGTCGTTATTTTCGACACAGTTAAATAGTTTCTGAAAACAACCATGGTTCTGTCGTCCTAGTAAAAAACTGCTTTGTTTTAATGTTTTAGTAAATCCAAAAATACGAAATATAACAGCAATCAAGAATGATTGAAAATTTATTTTCGGCAACCTTTATGAACTAAAATAGATAGTAAATTTTACCTAGATTATGTAGTACTAATCATTACAAACAAAAAAGTGTAAAGCAAAATTTTTCAGAAACGTACCGTTTTTGAGTTACACGCAAAATAAAAAATTCAAAATTATCAAAATTTTTCAAAAAATTGGTAAATTACATTGAAATTCAATTCAAAATCTAAAATAATTAATATTTTGTTACGTATATTGCAGTTAATAATAAAAATCCCAAACTTTAAACTTGTAATTTGCCAAGTCAGCGGTTTTTTTAAAAAACCGGAAAAATTTTGATTTCATTATAATTCAAAAACGGTACGTTTCTGAAAATTTTTTTCTTTTGTTTGTAATGATTAGTACAACGTAATCTAGGTAAAATTTACTATCTATTTTAGCTCATAAAGGTTGCTGAAAATATCGATTTTTTCATCAATTGCTGTTATATTTCGTATTTTTGGATTTATTAAAACATTAATACAAGATAGGTTTTTACAAGAAACACAGTACCACGATTGTTTTCAGAAAATATATAACTAATACTTTTGGTAAAGGCTGTATATAATATATTATGTAGTATGTGTGTGTATGTACATAAATATTGCAGTGCTCTTTCTCAACTCTCTTATTGGAATGGTCGTTGGTTCTCGAAAATGGTTACATGAAGACAATAAAAAACTGACGAATAACAGAACAATTTATTTTAACCTGAACTCAAAGAAACAATTTATAAAAACAGGATTCACACAAAATTCGCTAAGCACCACGGTTAACTCGGACACTTTCTTCGCTTTTCTTTCCAACAAAATTCCTTGTGTATAATACACCTCCACTCCAACTCTTGGCCTCTCAGATTCCGACTGTCGAGACAACTGGCCTCTCAGACTCTCAAAATACGATTGTAGACACAACTTGCCACTTGGACTCTCAATTTATAACTTTATAGAACTATCAACACAACTTGCCTCTTGGGCTCTCAATTTTAGACTGACCACCACGACTTGCCTCTCGGGCTCTCAATTTAAGACTGACCACCACGACTTGCCTCTCGGGCTCTCAATTTAAGGCTAGGCTATAGGCAGAAGTGGTTAGAAAAGAGTATTTAGCAGCACGTAAGTGCTGCCTTAATCTCCTACAACTGATGTAGATGAAGTGGCATGGGTAATTTGTTAAGTGGGAAATTACTAAACCCTGGAAGTGGCATAGAAGCCTGACTGATAGAAAAAGTGTATTTTGAGTGGAGTGGGTGGGAGATTGGATGGGGAAGGATTTTCTTTTATTAGGGAGAGGGAAGGGAGGGAGAGGAAGTAGGAGTAAAAATAAAACAAAATACAAGGATGAAAAATATATTTTTAATAATATATATGAAGATGTCTGAAGGTTGTTCATTAGCCTATGGAACGCCGTTCCGTAGTGTACGCAGGAATATATGAACGAATGTGGGAGTGGCAGAGTGCCAGGCTGAGTGAGCGAAGTAAGATGCAGGAGGTGAGAGTTGAGAATATTGACAGAATTGTGATTATTGAAGAGAGAGCAATCTGGTTAAGTGTGGGAAAGAAGCGAAATGAAAAAATTGAAAAAAATGAATAAATGAGATTTCGTGATCGAGTACAGACCGGTGAGTGGGATGAAGAGGGGACGGTCAGTCGAGCCGTTTGGTATCAACATACAGACCTGGAGCTGGTTGATGGGATACCTTGAAGTGGTCTTGATAAACGGTACGAGCAGGGTTCGTGACTTGAGAGTTGGTCAAACACGACGAGCTGGGCATAAGGCCGCCACCAATTACTTATCCCACACGAAAGCACCTATGTGGGCCAGGAGGACCCTCCAGTAACGGGTTAAAGGCGGGACCACCTGGATTCCTGAAACATAAACGGTTAGCATATGAGGAAGGTAAACAATACTTAGAATCCTGACACCTGGGGGGAGATGCTTGGCTGGAGAGCTAAAATAGAAGAAAGATTAGAAGAAGCTAACAAATTTGACAATACTTAGGTGACTGGTGAAGCCAGGATGCTCAGTGGTCGCTTGAATCTTGGGAAGTCTTGAGCGTTGTACGATCCCAGGTTGGAGACCAGGGGGTTGTCTACGTCTTGACATCTTCTGTAAAGTTTCTCAGTCAGCTTTTTGATGAACTCGCTGAGATATTCGACCTTGGTTTCTTGATGCAGATATCTTGTTGGTTGATAGAGGACACCATGGGCTTTTCTTAAGCATATATTTTGGACTATTTGGAGTCTGTTCATCTGATGATCGGAAGCGAAGGCCCAAGCCGGGGCTGCATACGTGATAATCGGTCTGATCAATGTCTTGTATAATCTAATCTTCAGTTCAGGTTGGATGGGGCTTTGTTTCCCGATGATTGGGTTGATGAAGTTCAAGGCTTGCCGGGCCTTTGAATTGGTTTTGTCTATATGTTTGACCCACGATAGTTTCTTATCCAAGGTGAGGCCGAGGCAATCGGCGGAATTGACCCACGGAATCTTTTCGCCAAACATAAACACATCTGGAGGAACGGTTGAACGCTTTGTAAACATAATTGCCGCGCTCTTGTCCGAGTTGATCGCAATACGCCAAGTGCGGTACCACGTTTCCAGGGCGATCAGGGCCTCTTGCATGCGGTTTGCGGCAATGTGGACGATTAGGAATTTGCCAATTTTGAGATGTCATCTGCGTAAAGAGAAGTGATCGTACCAGCTGTTGTAGAAAGATCGGACGAGTATAGGCTGAACAGAGTCGGAGACAGGAGGGAGCCTTGGGGCACCCCTGCACGGAACTTCCTGACGGACGAACGGACACCTTCGAGCTTGACTTGAAATCTCCTGTCCTCCAGGTAAGATGCGATCAGCTTTACCAGCGCAGGTGAAATCTTTGCCTGGATCAACTTGTAGATTAGGGCTTCGTGCCAAACCTTGTCAAACGCTTTTGATACGTCTAGAAAAACGGCGGCTGTTGATTGCTTCTTGTTAAAGGCTAACGTAATGTGCTCGATGATTCGCACTAACTGAAGGGTGGTCGAGTGACCGGAATGGAAACCGAACTGTTCGTTTGGGAGAACACCGAGTTCTTCAATTTCATCTTTCAGGCGGGTTAGAATCAGTTTTTCTATTAGCTTCCCGATTACGGAGAGAAGGCTAATCGGTCGATAATTCTGGGGAAATGTCTTGCTTTTCCCCGGCTTGGGTAACATGATGATATCAGCGGTTTTCCATCTTGCTGGGAAGTGCCTCAGCCTGAACACTGCGTTGGCGACCGCTGTTAGAGCCGACACGGATTTCTTCGGAAGATTCTTTAAAACATTATTTGTGATGCAGTCGGAACCTGGGGCTTTCTTCCTTTTTAATCTCTTGATGGCCTCGCGAACTTCTTCCACGGAGGCGGGTTTGATTGAAGACGAAGATGGAACTGGGGAACCAAGAAACGATTGAACGCGATGGTTGATCTCGGCGACATGAACTGGGTCCGTAACATCATTGGGGCTGAACTGTGTTTCTAATGTGTCCGCGAAGGCTTCTGCTTTCTCTGCGTCCGAGTGAGCCAAACCGTTGACGCCGTGGATCGTGGGGAATGTATCTTCTTTATTCCTGAGAGCTTTCACTATTTTCCAGATCGAGTTATCCTCAAACGAGAGGCTTGCGATTCTACTATTCCAGCTCTCTTTGCGTAGATCCACCAGTGTTTTCTTCACTTGGTTCTTCAAACGGTTAGCGTAGTTGCGATCTTCAGGAAGCCACGTTCTTCTTGCTGTGCGGCGGGCGCGCCTCATCTCCCTTATTTGTTCCCTGATGTGGGGGGGGGAGTGGACTGTTCTTGGTAGGAATCTCGGTTGGGTTGTTTGCGGCTTTCAACGAAGAGAACACTTGGTTCTCGAAAACGTCCAAGTAATTGTCCAAATCTTTTGTTGAAACGATGATCGGTATCTTACCCATGTTCTGTAAGAAGTTGTCATGGAACACGGGCCATGCGATTCTGTCCGCTAATCGAGGCATTTCTGCTACAGGTTCTATGTCGCCGAGGTGAAAGAGGACCGGATGGTGATCGGAGTCCATCGGGCTGCATACTTGAAGTTGATGGGGAGTGTTTACTCCCTTCATTAAAACAATATCGAGAACGTCATCTAGATGGGAACCGCGGGGATCTTCACGTGTTGGTTCAGTAGGACCGTGAACTGTAAAATCTTTTTGAACTGCTAAATCAAATAGGGCTTGGCCAGCGTTGTTTTTCTTCCTCGAGTTCCAATTGGGATGCTTTGCGTTGAGATCACCGGCAACGATGGCAGGGATGTCATCAGGAAGAAGTCGGACGACAATTTAAGACTGACCGTTCTTCCTTTTATTTATATTCTTTATTTCCTTGGTTTTATTCCCGTGTTCTCATTTCATTGGTCCTTAAATTTTTCTTTTTTTTTAAATAAAATCAAAATTATAATTTTTATTTTTTGTCCTGCTGCTTGCTTGCTTGTTCGCGTACCGCTCAGCTGCATTCGTGTGAGTCGCTAACAACAAAAAATTAAAAATACAAACATTAAAATTTAAACAACAATGAACTAAATTACTGGAACAACAAACTTAAACTAAACAATACAACTTAACTAACGAACAAACTTAACACTAATAAAAACAATTTGAAAAACGAACTCAGAGTCCTGCTTTTATTGTTCCTCAGGTTGCAAAGTCAGTTTTCTTTATTTCTAAATTACGCAACTCACTTTTCATTTCTTTATCAGAACACAACATTATGTAGATCTGTGAGCACGATAGCATCTAAACGAAGTAACAAAATCACTCCAAATTTTAAATTAAAATTTTTTCTGTTGTATGGCACGAAGCCTATTAAAGATTAATAAAATCGTATGGGGGGAAACGGGGGGTTTACTCGAAGCAGTAAGACATAAACTATCATAACTTTGAAACGCAATGAAATAGATAAAAATTTATTATGGTAAAAAATTATCACTATCGAATTACATACAACTTTTGTTCTAAAAATTTTTTTCAATATTTTTGTTTTCAAAGAAGGTAAATTTTTTGTACATAGAGTTTTAGTTATTTGTAATAATTTTTTATTTGTATTTTCGTTTTTTTATTGTTTCGATTTTCTGATTGTTTTTCACGATTGTTGTTCTTTAGTATTTTTAGCTTTTTCTATCCGAGGTAAATTTTAATTAAAAAAAAAAGATGTTTTATGTTGGAACGAAAGTAGTAATCATTAGAAAATTAAGCGGAAAATTTCAAGTTTCGTAACAATATTACTTACTTTTTATAATAAATTATAAATAAACCCTATAATATTGTAGAAAGCTTGATATTTAGTTCCAATTTAAAACTTTTAATTTTTTAACTACTGAGTTAAACACTTTCATCTAATTAGCAAAGAAGTCCAAACTACGTTGCTGGATGATCCGAAAGAAAAAGAACTCAAGCTACGTGTGACGTAAATAAATGTTTAAGAAAGTTTTTGTAACTTTCAGGAAACCCTGAAACAATTATAGCATGCACCTGTTCGATGGTTAATAGTGCGATACCATTAAAAACTAATTAGGTGATAACAGCAGCAATTTCACAAATCCGATATTGTTAACTATCACGTTAAGTACCATTAAGATGGTTCTATTTAGCTGAAGCATATAAAAAGGTGTTAGGTATAAAGTAGAATACTAATATCTTAGATACAAAGAAATTCAGAAATGTAGAATCAAGTGTTTCGCATTTTAAGTTACGGACTCGGTTCAAGTTGAAGTAAAAGATAAAATGATTGCCATAAAATACAATTGCCAAATAATTTGTCTATAACATTTAGATAAGTGCAGCAGTAGGTGTAAGTTAACGGTAAGGCAATAAATAACTGTAATTAGCGAGGTAGGTGAATTTTCGCGGTTAAAGCGATTCCACTGGAAAATGTCATTAAACGCTTATTCATGACCCCAGAGCTTAATAAGACACCAGCAAAATAACCGACTAACCAATGTAGATAACGTGAAAGCTACGATTAGCTCTTGAGCAAATTAAGATAGTCGGTGTATATTTCTCATCTCTTCATAACGTAATTCCATATTTTGTAAAGAAAAAAAAACAAAAGAATAGCAGGTACTGAAATATTATGGTCATTTATCACCCGCTGTAATCCACCCACTTATCTTAAAAATTTAAAGTTTATAAATTGATCCACTTTATTAAACAAATTTTTATGTATATTTTTAAAATTACAAACAAGATTAAATTTTACAAGTAGTACATAAATTTCCCTAACTCGACGCATTCCAAAATAAATCTATTTGAATAATTTTTATGACTTTACAACTTAATAAAATTTTGGTTTCCAGCAGATTTGCAAGAATTAAAATGTGATAGTATTTGTAGTAGCTAATAACCAAAAACGGATTATCCTGGTGCAGCACGTGTTCCAATTATAATCATTCACGTGCGGCCTAACTACTCCGGAAAATCTTCCAAATGTTTGCTGCATGTGCTACTGAAAATTGGTACCGGAACTAAGTTAGTAAGACGCTTAATTTATGATAAATTAGCGAGACATTTTATAAAATACCTAAAGATGCTTTATTAAGTTAGTTTTAGTTATATAATTTGAAATAATGCAACTAATTACATAACTTCATGGTATGTTTAAAGGAGCTAGTAAACAGTCAAAATTTTAGAAATACGTCGAATTGCTAAAATAATTCAGAACTTGTACTTACTAAACATTCAGTTACGTGCATACATTTTAATCAGCAAATTGACAGAATGTTAATTACAAGTTTACTTCGTATTTAACACTAATGTACGAATTGTAGCTAAGATTCTTTTTGTTTCACTGCAAATTTTAGTTTGATAATCAATATTTTAGTTTCAACATCTTACTATAAATAATGTTAAATTTTCATTTAAGTTGGCTTAACTATTTAGCTTAACTTGGCTTGTTAACTTTTTACATTAAAAAAATCCATTTATTCGTAATTTTTAATTTAGTTCAAATGTTGGGTGGATGAATTTTTATGAAATTTATGGTTGGAGTAAACGAATCTACGTAATGTAAACGTGTCATTCTCATCCACTTAAATTAGCATAAATACGTAACGTTAATTGAATGAGAATGGGACTTAACAGTTAACCTTAAATGCTACTACGGCAAGCTACCTTTTAAAAAATTAGTTATGTAACCATTGCATAACTTTCCCCATTAAATTTAGGTATAAAAATTATCGTTCAACCTCCTCTTTCCGGGTACAATTCGAGGAGAAAGACCGCGAGGAAGCTACAGTTCGTATCAGAAAGTGAAAAAGTTAAAAAATTTGAAAACCAATTAAATTTAAAGGTGCAGATTTGCTTCTTTGTACAAATAATTAGAGAGTAAATTTTTGTTAGCGACCCTCTTGCAATGTACCGTTTGACGTGGAAGACTTCAAGGAAGCGACAGGTCGCATCCGCGTGACTTAAAATTTTATAAACATCAAACTTGAATTAATTTCCGAAAATTTTTGGAATCGAATTGCGATGCGACTCGCATTCCGTCTAATTCGATATACGTGCTTTAGAAAGAGATGCGACGCGGTACAATTAAATAATTTGGGTATAACCAAAGAGTATGTACATATAGAGGGACAGCTCTTATGGGAATACTTGTCACAAGTATTTCTTGATGGCTCTGCTACGCCATCTAGTGGAGGGGGTTATCTCTACGTTTTAATTTTTGGTCCTCTATATACAGGGTGCTGAATGAGTTAACTGAACATGGGAAATTAACACGTAAAAACTTATTTTTGCAAAAATACCTCCCTGTATATAAAGGATCAGCCATAAATTAAAAATTAAAACGTAGGGATCACACCGTCTACTAGATGGCGTAGCAGAGCCATTAACAAAAACTTGTGACAAATATTTGTTAATGGCTGTTCCTCTATATATAAATACTCTTTGGTATAACAAATGGTGGTCCAAAAGTAATTGACACTTGAACTTTTTTATTTTCTTTATCATTTCCGCAATTTTCAACGAATTTTCACTATTTTCAGCTGGCCTCTAAGTTTAACTATGATGTACATTTATGCCAAATATTTTGACATTTGGTTACGTGGTTTAACCTGGGCAATTGATACTATTTCTGTTCATGATGTCTTAACCACACACAGACATACAGACGAACATCCAACTAAAATTTATCAAAAACTTATTATTAACATTTCAATACCAAAATTTCGATTTTTGATTTTTGAGTGGATTACAATACTTTCCCTTATTCACACGTATACGTATGAAACTAAAAATTTTGCTGCAACTACTTACGTTGGGCACACGTACCGTCAACTGAAAGGAGCCAAACACTAATTGGATCGATTCGTACAACTGTGTTTTTTAGTGTGAAAAATCGGAACTTTAATATTGATTATTTACTAAATTAATCGATATTAATTTGAAGTTCGCTTTAATCGCTTATTTTAATGTAATCTATACTATCAAATTCTACAATATTTCTTTTATATTTACAAAAAAACCTTTATACAGGTTGCGGTAGTATGTACAAGAATACATACAGGTGTGTATTCCGCTTCTTCGATAACGATTTAAAATATTTTACAGTTGCCATTTCAAAGTTTACTTTTTTCGCCGTTGGAAATTTAGTATATTTAAAGATACGTAAAGATACGTGGGTATCTTTAAGATGTTTTTAAGAGATGAGACGCATATTTTGCATTTTGTAATATATCGTATGATACAATATAATATTACAATTTATTATTATTTATTGTTGCACCCAGAATAGTTCTCTTATAATGTACAATCAATAATTTAAATCTCTTTTAAAGCCTTTTACCTGCTTTATTTGTTTTTTTGTATTATATTTACTGCCGAACTAGAAACCAACATAATATATTTCTCATATTGAATATTGGTTTAATGAAAAATTCCGAATTTTAATTTAGTAATTCAATTTTAATTCTATTATAAATTTTACTGATTAAAACAACAATAATAAAAATAATTTCAATTTTACTGTTTAATTAATCAGTTAATTTAATCCGTAATTAATCCGTGTAGTTTGTTTCTCACCTCTTGAAAAAATTACTCTGGATGCTCATTTTAACATCAAAAAATTAAATACTAAATACTAAAAAAAAACGTTTCATATGCACGCATAATAAGAATGTAATATTAACGATAATTAAGCCTCAAAATGCCTCGCCTCCTCCCTCGCCGACGCAACTTTTGTGATATTTTTATGCCCATTGACCTTAAAATGCATCCTGTTCTTAAATCCGGTAGCGTTTCTGGTCTTAAAACTCAATATTGCAAATCTAGGAAAATCTTAGTCTAGGAAAATCAAATCTTAGTGCTGCATATAACTTTTAATTTAATTTAGGAACCTGGCATTAGCAGGGACTTTTTACCTTATAGGCTAAAAAAACTAAAGCCGAAGGCACCAAATTAAAAAAAAAAAAAATTTAAAGCATTCCAGAAATTTTTGACGCCACGCCGCCTGAAAATCCCGAATAGTGTAAAAATCCCGTAATTTAAAATGTCAATGTTCACAAATTAATTAAACATGTCTCTTTTAAATAAAAAAACAAATAAAGTAAAGACACATAGGTACTTGATACACAGCCGTAAAAACTCCCTGGGCATTAGCCAGTATTATAGTTAGAAATAAGTAATTATTGTAAACGCGATTAAAGCTACCGATGCCGAGAAATTAATTAACGAATTTGCTAAAAGTGGCTTTAAGATGTTTGTTTCGCGCGCTGATTGAACTTATTGCTAATGGTATTGCTGGATCAGCAACTGATCATGGGCGCGCAGATTGTTGTTGAGCAACATGAGGAATGTTGAAAGTAGTAAGATTTATTTAATATTGATTTAGTATTTTTTATGAAATTTGATAGTTTTGAATCCAAACAAATTTAACTTTGAACCAAATTGTTAATTCTCAAATAAACAGACTTCATATTCAATTACTACCACAACCCGATGTAGAGATTTGAGCTAGCGGAGGAGATAAGAATTTCAAATTTTCATTATTCGTAATACCTCATGAATAAGTTTTCCAAACGTCGAGAAGTAGATCAAACAGCGATAAAATATAGGAAGAACCAAAACAACAGAGAAACAAAGAGAGAAGAGAAACTCATTCAAGATAAGCAAGATTTTAATAAGAATCTCTCCCAAAAATAACTGGAAAGAAAAAAGAAAAACGGAAAACTCCCCATCAGTCCCCAAGAGTCTATATATGGGCTAGGTATAACGATATTAAGTTGCCATACCTAGTCGTAACTTGCTTTTTGCTTGCGAGTGAAACTTCGTTGAGAATTAATGTTGTTTACGAAAGGTTCTTACATGAAATAATTGGATACAAATTGATAAAATAATATTTATGGAGAGCCGATGTAAGTATGTGTGGTCTCTATGAAATGTTGTAGGAACTCTTGTTTTGTTCTGCATAGCAAGTCTCTTGGTAACCTGTGTTGACAAGGTATCATTCCTGCGTGTGTGCACTCTCGTCGTTATCTAGATTTAGATCAGTAAATATGTGCTGTGCACAGTGCTATCGCAACCGCTATCTGTCCATAGATGGCAAAAAAATGATTATTAACTAAACACGAACAGTTAATATACTGTCTCTGACAATAGGACCAAAATAATGGAACTAAATATTAAGATTGAAGATAATAATAACTAAATAATAGAAATATAGAAATAGAAATAGCCAGTGTGTTACGTCTATGATTTTTTATGGTGTTGAAAATTAAATTATTTTTAATTCATGCTTAATAAGCACCGTCCCGATAGCGTGAGATCTGCGCCTTCAGCTAATACATCAACACAAATTGTTATGCTTACCAGCTTCCGTCG
Organism: Cantharis flavilabris; assembly: GCA_949152465.1. Taxonomy (NCBI): domain Eukaryota; kingdom Metazoa; phylum Arthropoda; class Insecta; order Coleoptera; family Cantharidae; genus Cantharis; species Cantharis flavilabris. Next base: position 92,064,637 of record OX424435.1, read on the forward strand.
CGTGTGGAATCCAACATTCAGCATTTGATAAATATTATTATGCTTTACCAACTCCGCCGTAACCGTGGGCTTATTTACGATTCAGCGTCTGGATTTACAGACAGTAGGCGAACCCAGCGTTGAAGGGGGGTAATAGAAAGAATACATAAGAAACACACACGTTGAAGAACGGGTAGTCCCTAACAAACCATAGAATTGGTAACAAGCCTTCGCGAATCCAATTATAATTTGAAATTGTTTAAGCAACTGCTTGGTTAATTACGGTTTCGGGATTCAATGAACTCAATTTGTGAATTATGTGGTTGTGGGTTGATCAAGCCTCCCATGGAATATCGGCAATTTAAATAGGATTAAGGATTGTAACTTAAGGTCAGACTTATTTGTAATATTTAGCAGGGTTCCAGCCAGGGCCGAATGTAACATGTAATATTACAATAAGTTTATTTAGGTCCAGCCACGGCCGTGGTGATCACTTGGGTTTCGATGATCGTGGTGATCAATTGAGTTTCAATGATCGTGGTGATCACTTGGATTTCGATAATCTTGATCGATGATTTAGCATTGAGTTAATGTTAGGTGTTGTACTCCATAATAGTGTAAATGATATTAAACTTCATTATATCGTTATGTTACAAGATGTGTGTTTTTTTGAATCTTTTGAAAGCTTGTTAATTAATCGCCACTCACGCCCGTCTCATCTCTTTGAATTAAGAAAGTTATAATTAAAAAGTTAAGTAAGTATCAGTAAGTAACAAGTGTTAACTTGAAAGAATTATAAAGCAAGAAGATGCAATGGCGAAACGCAAATGAAAAAAGAGAACAGGAGAGAAACAGCAACAAATAAAAAGGTTGAAGACTTTTTACAGATGAAATTCTCAATATATTTCAAATGAAAGCGTTCAGGTAACGTTTTAAGCGGGAACTCCGAAAATCTTAATAAACGAAATACTCAAATGGAAAAGTGATATAGAAAGTGACAAACTCATATCAAAGCAAAGAAAAGAATTACTTCAAATCGGAACATGGAACGTACGAACACTAGAGAAACTTGAACATAGAAACTTGAAAAAGTTGGACGTAGGAGATCTGCAATAACAAAGAAACTAAAAGTATATCACCTGTTTCCAATGACAGTAAAGGAAGGAAAGAGAGAGGCACTGAAAAGGTGAGGTGGAAGGAAAACACCAGAGCTGCTACAACATATGCAAAACTTAATAGACATTCTTCAAAATCCAGGGCTTTAAATAATATATTATAATAGTACCATGAAAGTCAAGCGAGGAAGCTGCTTAATAAATTATTATTGGTTTTCAATTCTCATTAGAGATATACAGTAGAATCCGCTTAATGTGATCACTTCGGGCCAAGGTCATTTTAATAATATTAACTGATAACTGATAACTAATAACAATTAGCAAAATTTAGGAAAAGGCGAATTTTACAAGACTTGGATTAGAACAAGATAGAAGAAAAAAAAGAAAGAAAAAGTGACCGGTTTCCAAAAAAAATGATCACAATAACCGACTGATAACATTATCCGAGATCACATTAAGCGGATTCTACTGTATTAAGATGTGCGTGCCATTGTCTAGTTTAGATTCTTTACTTTAGCTCTTCTGATAAGCACTAATATTAAAACAAATTCAGTAAAACAATAACCGTTAAGAGCTTATCAGTAAAACTAGCAAGTACATTTATTATTAACGTAATTATTGATTGAAATCCAAGTCGAAATTAGTTGACGGTTTCACACAAAACCTACAACTAACTGCAGCTAAATTCCTGAAAGCCTAATCAACTATATAATAATGGCAGCGTTAGATAAAGCGCATAGTTCTGTCTTAATTTACACTATATAGAGCACACACCGCACAATATTTGGAGTATTCAAAACTAATTATTGAAAAAAATTTTAATTAATAAATTGAAAATATAACTAAACCACCCTATAATTGCAGTAAAAATAATTTTGCAGTAGGTAATAGTTGGTGCTTTGGTAATAAAATGAATTATTTATTCATAGTTAAAAAGACTTGAAATTTATAGTAGTGTATCTAGAACAGAATTTCAGCCGAAAATAAAGAAAAACGATCGAACAAAGCTTTAAATCAATTTTAAAAATTTTACATTAGACTTGTGTAAAAAATTGTCGCCAACGTGAAGTCAATTAATCTAAATAATATTTATCACGGTTATCTATTCAAACCAACCCTTAACACATCGTTTGACCTACTCTAAAAGCGTTGAAATTTATCCATCTTTCATGTTATACATCACCAACGTATTATTTATCATTGTTTCGGGATTTATGAGCCCCAATTTTGTTAATATTTTAATGTTTCAATGTGTTAGTTAATATAACATGCTATTCAATTTGTGTTTATTTAATAAATCAATATTTTATTAATTTGTTAAATGACTATGCTAATCCTGAAAGCATAATCTATGTGTCTGTCTTAAGGGGCGAAGATGTTCAAACAAGTGAAACTAAAATATGTACATACAATGAAAGAGTTCTAATCCTCTTTACTACAATTCGTTTTTGTAACCCATGTTCTAATGTTCAACTATTAATCCTAAATGAAAAACTGGTATATATAGTATATACACACCAAAGACTTTACTGAAAATAATACCAAATTTTAGCCAAGATAGCTCCTAGCAGCGGAGTAAAATTTGGAAAACAACAGTGAATTCAATAAATTATTTCTATAAAAATTATATTTTGTCTATAACACCACAGATGCCGATGTTAGTAGCTATGATAGTATTTTTTTTGGTTTTTTCTTTTAGTCTATCCCAATTTTCATCATTTACATTTTTTTTTCAAACGTCTGATGTTCCGTTTCAGAAACTTTCTCCATCCCTACCCTTGGATTTCCGTGAGAAATTTATATATTAAATTACCTCATCTTCAGTAAGCTACTAGTACTGTATTGTCGTAGTGTTTTTTAAGGCCTGCTGAATATAATAACGGATGCAGAAATAAAACAAAAAAGCAATTAACAGGAATTTTAAGGAATCGAGCCGAGGAAGTAATGCCGGTCGACAGTGATTTTGTAAGCTCCGTTGAAAAATTATATTTGAAATAAAAATAAAGATATTATTTTAGATATATTAGATAAAACGCAGAGCATAAAATTTAAAAAAATTGGAGTTTGGAAGTTTATCGATTACAAAAGAATGTTTAAATTTTATATTTGCAACGTTAAATTGGACAATAAGAACATTCCGAAGATAGAGATATGAAATAGAATAAAATTTTATTAAGGGATTTTATTAGAAATTGGTTTTAAATAGATTTAAATTTAAAAAAAAATTTGTGATATAGATGCACTTGGGATTAATACTTATTACTAAATATCACAGTAATATTATAATATAATTAAAAATCGATTTTTTAAAATCAGAAAAACCGAAAATTGCGATACATTGTGTTTTATATAATTCGTGTGAAAAATGGAATAAATTAAAATTTGCGTAATTGATGAACAAATAAAATTAGAGTGTAAGACAGTAAAAATAAGTGTAAACCAATAAAGTAATACTAAGGCATTTAAATAAATTAACATAAAATAAAAGACCAATACATTGAAATGTATTTTTGTAAATTAACGTTCTAAAAGAATAATTCCTCATAATAAGTACTCACTTTTATGTTTTAAATTTTATTTGAATCAATCGCAAAATGGAAATGATAAAATTAAATTGATGATACCAGAGTACACAGATTCTATCTATAGATTAATCTTATCAATTACAATTATTGTCATTATTTTAGTTTTTAATTCCAATTATTTTACATAATTTATTTAAAGTTATTATTATTTTTCTTTTTATCTGCCTATTTTAAAAATCTCTAATATTCAAATTAATGTCTGTAATTTCTGTTTAAATTTTAACATAACCTAATTGTTCTCAAAATTCAGAAATTCCAAAACTGCATATTCTCTAGTTACCCATATCTTAACCAACTAGTGAGAAAATACAAAATTTACGTACTTCACAAAAATGAAAATGAAAAACTTGTAGCGGTTATGACACCATTGTGCACATCATATATTTACTGATCGAAATCTAGATAACGACGAGAGTGCACACATCACACATGCACAGTAATGACTAGGGGTGCGCATATAATCGATATATCGATTATTATAATCGATTAATCGATTATGTTAATTGATAACAATCGATTAATCGATTATAGAAATAATCGATTATGGAAATAATCGATTGTAAAAAGAATCGATTATGGAAATAATCGATTGGGAAAATAATCGATTATGGAAATAATCGATTGTAAAAATAATCGAATAATCCGATAACCGGATTATTTATTCTATTTATTTATTAAATTTTTTAAATTAATCATTTTTATTCTGGCACGGGAGTGACCCATGGCACTTAGAATTTTAAATTTGTTTTCTGGAGCGACACGCACATTTATTATTTTTACATCCACCCTTGCAATGACAACGCTTGTAATCTTGGCTTCTCAAAACACTGCTTTCAGCTGCTGCTTGTCTAAGGGTAATCTCATTTTGTCCACCATGTATTGGACATTGACGTCATTGTCCATCCTGTATTAGGCATTGACGTCATTGCCTGGACAATGATGTAAAAACCACATATGAAATTTTAAATATCAACATCGCCCAAAATGCATGGTCATTGACGTCAATGGCCGGTCAATGACGTCAATGCCCAACTAAGCTGGGCATTAATGTTATATGTCCGGCCTTTAACGTTATAATGGCCGAATTATCATCATTGACCGTAACAGATATATAATATAGATCTTACTCATTTTGTTTATAGGGTTGTCAGGACTTGCAAAACCTCCTAGTGACGTCACTGGGTTTTTAAAAATTCATTTTGGACTTAATATTAATGGCACAAAAAAATTAAAAACACCAATCTCATTCTTTTAACACAAACTTTCAGAAAAAAATTAAAAAAATTGCATGAGAATTCCTCATTGACAGATTTAGAACTCCATAATAGATTAGGAACAGAAAAAGCATCAAAGCTGTTTTGAAGTTTTGAATTTTTTGAAGAAGATTGAAGAAAACTAAAATTTTGTTTAATAAATTTTAAATAAATGATTTATAATATTAAAAAAAAATTTTTAATGTAAAAAAACATGTTTTCTTAACTTACACAGAAGTAAACACCCGTTTTAAACGCATTTAAAACAAAATGTTGTTTTAAAAGAATTTTGTTTTAAATATGTTTAAAACAAAATGTTTTAATCATTATAACCCTGCCGTAAACCCTACTACCATACCAATTTTGGTCATGATTGGTTGGACAGTTCAGGAATAAAGCGAGACACAAAATCTAACAAGACAGACCCAGAATTTTTTTTTTATTTTATGCAAATCTTCACACATTTCTGAACACGGTGATCTCGAAAATATGAAAAAAATTTGACATTTTTTTTTCGATTACCTTACCTTCAAAAAGAATTTCTTTGTTTTTGATTGGAGGTAAAAATTTATTTATTTAATTTTTTTTAAATTTTCTTTTTGTATTTTCTTTTAAATTTTAATAATTTAATAGAACAGATCTTGAAGAAAGCTAATCTCTCTTTGTTCTTCCGAAGTTTCTTTGCTGTTTAAGATTCCTCTCTCCATTGCCACCGATAATAAAATTATATTTGTTTAATATAAAAAAAAACACTCAGATTACTCCGCATTCAACACTTTTAGATAAACTAAAAACGAACGATCATCGTTGATCTCAGGTGCTCAAGAAATGAAGCATCTTCGATCCATCTTACGCTCAGAATGCAGAGTTTCAACTCCTCATCGTGGTTGCTACTACTCAATGTTTGAATACTGAGTATGTGAAGATATACTACAGAAATAATCCTGTGAAGTATGATCTTAATTTTTTTTTTGATTTTCCCTTTAAGTGCAATGGTCTCATTAACTTCATTAAGTACCTTTTAACAGTAACGCCATCTATTGAAACAATTTTGAAATACATTATCTGGCGATGTAAAAAACCAGTTGTATTTCTGAGGAACTGGTTTGTTGTTTGGATATTTAAATTTTGTTATGCAATTTTAAAATCCGCCTCTGAATAGAAACAAATTTTATGGATTATGGTTAAATTTTAATAGATGTTAAATAAATCGATTATTTTTCATAATCGATAGTCGATTATGAAATTTGATAATCGCGCACCCCTAGTAATGACACCGTGGTAGCACAAGTTACTAAGGGCCATTTGTATAGTGCGAGTTTAACGACCGATCAAAGTTAAACCAAGATTAACTATGAAATTGAGCTTTCTGATTGGTTTAAAAGTAAGTTAATCGTGGTTTAACTTTGATCGGCTGTTAAACTCGCACTATACAAGTGGCCCTAAGAGATATGTTATTTAGAAATAAACAAGAGTTCCTACAACCATTCACCGAGACCACAAGTATTTTGTTGGCTCTCCATTTATATTATTTTATCACTTCGTATGCAATTATTATTTCATGTAACAACATTTTGCAAACAACAATAAACAAAATTATTATTGTAATAAATTAATTAAAAGACTTATCAAGTGAATCATCTAAGAAGTTTCCAATACCTAGCCTGTACAGTCTATGAATTTTCATTGTTGTTGTGATCATTGGTGAAACACCAAACAGACAATGTGTCTGCTACCACTACCATTAGCAATTCAAAGAACATTTTTTGAGCCATCTTTACGCTGTGTGTTTTGTGACCTCATTTTTGTCGACAATTTTGTTGATGTTTGGAGCTAGGTTGCGATGGTTCAATTTGAAGAAATTCTTTCTTTCTTTCTTTGAAGAAATTTTTTCTTCAAATATTTGAAGAAAAACGGTTATAACTTATCTACGAATCTGGCATATTATCATTAAAACAGGTGGTTAAGCACAAACCAAGAAGTCTAGTCTGCTTGGATAACTGGCAGTTTAGTCAGGTTGACTGAGTGTAAGAAAATTGCAGGAGGTTTGTTATAATTAAAAACGAAAGATGTTAGAAATGGAGTGATTACTTTGTAATATTAAAGTTTAAATTTTATTAATTTTCACAAGCTAAGAATTTTTATATTTATGTAACCGTAAATTGGGGTGAGATTGATTCAAGCGTGTTAACATTGGCCTAATTTCAGAAAATGTTTGTCTGTGATGGTGTTGCTAGCAGATACCTTTATTTGATCAGTTATGGTGGCATACAGCATTAGTTTCAAATAATTAATATTTCGTTCAGTTTGTATTTCAACTATGATCTACAGCTCCATTCAAGTCAGTAGCTGTTCTTGGCAATTGTTTAAAACATATCTTAGTGTGATATTTGCCCAATAGACGTTTTACGTGCAGTTTAGGGGGAAAATCAGCTGTGGGTCAAAGTCACCCATCGCCATATAATATAACTTAGTTCCTAATTTTCAAAAACTTATACTTATAGCAAATTGGCAAGTAACGAAACCTTAGGTTATATGCTCAAATTGATGTTCTATTCATGCTCTACATGAAAAAAAAAATACTAAATAGATGAAAAACATGGAATTTTGGGCCAATGTCACGCCAGTATACCGGTAAATTTTAAAATAAAAATTTTAGTTTTTATTGTTGGCGTCATATAATTTATCATTCATGTTAAATCAAGAGTTTGTACAGGGTATCTACTAAGTATTGACCAGAGTAGTCCGATGAAAAGTGTTTACGTTAATTGAAAAAAAAAATGTATTAGTGGGGGGGGGGGGCTTGAACGCCCATAACTCTCCCTTACGCACGGATCTGCACAATAATCATCTATTAAAATTTAACCATAATCCATAAAATTTGTTTCTATTCAGAGGCGGATTTTAAAATTGCATAACAAAATTTAAATATCCAAACAACAAACCAGCTCCTCAGAAATACAACTGTTTTTTTACATCGCCAGATAATGTATTTCAAAATTGTTTCAATAGATGACGTTACTGTTAAAAGGTACCTAATGAAGTTAATGAGACCATTGCACTTAAAGGGAAAATCCCCAAAAAAATTAAGATCATACTTCACAGGATTATTTCTGTAGTATATCTTCACATACTCAGTATTCAAACATTGAGTAGTAGCAACCACGATGAAGAGTTGAAACTCTGCATTCTGAGCGTGAGATGGATCGAAGATGCTTCATTTTTTGAGCACCTGAGATCAACGATGATCGTTCGTATTTAGTTTATCTAAAAGTGTTGAATGCGGAGTAATCTGAGTGTTTTTTTTATATTAAACAAATATAATTTTATTATCGGTGGCAATGGAGAGAGGAATCATAAACAGCAAAGAAACTTCGGAAGAAGAAAGAGAGATTAGCTTTCTTTAAGATCTGTTCTATTAAATTATTAAAATGAAAAAAAAAATACAAAAAGAAAATTAAAAAAAAAATTAATAAATAAATTTTTACCTCCAATCAAAAACAAAAAATTTTTTTTTATTCTTTTTTTTTTTAATTTTTAAAAACCCAGTGACGTCACTAGGAGGTTATATTAATATCTGTTACGGTCAATGATGACAATTCGGCCATTATAACGTTAATGGCCGAACAATAACGTTAATGCCCAGCTTAGTTGGGCATTGACGTCATTGACCATGTATTTTGGGCGATGTTGACATTTAAAATTTCATATGTGGTTTTTACATCATTGTCCGGGTAATGACGTCAATGCCTAATACAGGGTGGACAATGATGAAATTATTTTTCTATAGATTCCATCTGAAAGTATTAAATTAAATGTGCTTTTTCAATTAATACTGGTTATTAAGGGATACTGAAGAGTTAATTTTGTTAGAAAATATTAGTGATACGACCAAAGAAAATGAGATTACTCTTAGACAAGCAGCAGCTGAAAGCAGTGTTTTGAAAAGCCAAGGTTACAAGCGTTGTCATTGCAAGGGTGGATGTAAAAATAATAAATGTGCGTGTTGCGCTAACAAACAAATTTGAAATTCTAAGTGCCATGGGTCACTCCCGTGCCAGAATAAAAATGATTAATTTAAAAAATTTTATTTCATTATTTTTTAATTTTTATTATTTTTGTTAATAAATGATTATATTATTATATTTTATAGAGATTATATAAAGCAAAGGAATCTGAGAGAGATTATTATATTATAATACAATGAATACAACATATGTATGTAAATATCACCTGCCAGTTTGCTGTCAAATTTAAATTGCCATTTTGCTGTTCTTTATAGTAGTTATTCCATAATATCATCATTGTCCAATCTATTTTGGCTATTAACATCATTGACCGGCCAAAGACGTAAAGCTTATTATCAAATGAAGATATTTACATCATTGCACACCGTTAACGGGCGTTGACGTCAAAGGCCGATCAATGACGTTAATGGCCAGCGTAAATGGGCATTGACGTCATTGCCCGGCCATTGACGTTAATGCCCAATTTAAGTCATTGACCGTAACATATCCGTATATTCTATATTGTGGTAAGACAAAAACAAAAAACTTAGGTACTTGAAATTTTTTAAAATTTGTTCTAGTATATAACATACTTTTAAATGTCAGATTATACTTCAATATGGCCGCAACTATATCTTTTGTATAATTATTATTACAATAATTGAATTTTTTTATTTTTGTCGACTATAATTATTACTATTAACTTTTAATAATTATTAATAGTAGTATAGCTTAAAGATACATGTTGAGCACACATTTTTTTAGTTTTAAACATGTTTTCCTAGTTAAATCATGTTTTTTTTTCTAAAGTAATAAAAAACTGTTTTAAACATAAAAAAACAGTTTGTTTTGTTTTATTTAGAAATAACATGTTTTCTTACAACCTTGTTTACGGTAGAAAGGTGAAAATGGGTTTTCGTCACGATCTGCAAGATCGACAAGGAGTACAAGAAAATAATACAAGATTTTTAAAAACGATTTTGTCTTGTGATAGGTTATTTTAAAGACCTTGAAAAGCTTTAACCAGAATATGTGAAATTAAATTTCTATCTGTCATCGTGTCATCTGTCAAAAATTACAAGCTGTCAAAGTTGAAACTTCAAGAGAGTATTATTATATAACTAATGAAGTACTAAAGGGATCTCAACCAAATTTGGTATTTAGGAACATTGCCCCCACAGGACTTGACTGCATATGGAACCATTTGATAAAAATCAGGAATTCAACATGGAAATAAAAAGATTACGTTTTTCTGCAAAATCTTGGAAAAAAGTCCTTGTCCCTTGATTTTCTTCGGCATTAGTTTGAAATGTTTAACGGATTGTTATAAAAATGTATGTGCTGATAGAGCTTTTAAAATACAAGTATTAGTAAGTCCACTTTTTGAGTAATCACTAATATAGTACATACCAAACAAATCTCCGAATATGTTTAACAGATTCCGATAAAATTTGGTGTACTGATGATTGGAGGTATTGCGACAAAAGTGACGATATTTTTTTAATGACAAATAATGATCAACCAATTTTACTATGTCAGCCAAAAAGAAACTAAATATTAATTTTCTTCATAACATTTTACTAATAAAGTTAAAGTTCAAATTAATTACGCAAAAGTCAGTTTTTAGTTTTTCTTCTTAACAGTTTGTTTTAATAACTACTTAGTCACTTATATCTTTACTCTTATATATTTCAGTACAAAAACTATTACCAAATAATCATCACGGTTTTTTCTATTATTGCAAACTTCTTCTTTTGCAATTTTTAAGATTCACTTATCATTTTTGACATCTTACGAACAACTTAATTATTATTATTATTTTTGGTGAAAGTCCTCTCGAGGTTGATTCAATAGAATAGATAAAATTATACTTTCCTCGAGTCTACTTTGTTTATTGACAGACTAGTTTCGACTGTTTAGTCTTTTTCGGAGTATCCGGGATGTTATTTAAACACAACTTAATTATTGTTTTAACTTCTTCAGTCCTGATGGTGTCGCCTGTGGGAGACATTACAGTACTTCAAAGCCGACACCAGGATTTCAATTAAAAACTCTACTTGATAAAATCAAAGTAAAAGCAACAAAAAGATTAAATTGATTAAAAAAAAACATTACTGTAAACTGCAGTATCAAAATTTCAGCAATGACTAGGGACTACTTTTGTAAGTGAACATTCAGCCACTGAGAAAAACTAAGAGAAAATCTTTTGTATTGTCTATTGTCAATAACATTTTTACTGCTCCTGTTGTATATATTTAGAAGAAAAAATATAGTTAGTATTATTACTTATTATAAACAAATAGGTAAAAACAAATTTTCCGCTCCAAAATTTTCCCGCCAAATTTTTTTTTTAATTTTATTTCATTTACTCGTATTATTCATATCAATATTTTGGAAAACCCAAAAAATGCACGATGCACTTTTTAGAACTAAAATGTTTTTATCAGTTATCACATGTAAAATACACTGTAAGTATCAATTATCGCAAACGTTTTCACCATACTATGGCATCATCAGGATATGAACTAGGAAATCCTAGGTTAATATTGAGTTACACTACTTAAACCACGTATCAATCGACTGATTTATTGTTGATAATCAGTAACAAAAAAGATCGTTACTTTTACTATATGTAAACTGCGCTTACGCAACAAAATGATCACGAAACCGTAAAAACAATTGTATATTTCTTTAAACATAGATAAATTCAAATAATGAACACGGGGTGTTTTATGGAGCACTTTCCGAAGGGGTCGAACTGACATGTCATAAGGACAGTACAGGAGGGTGTTGAGGATTGAGCCTCACTCATAACCTAGGTTACTATGGCCGTAGCTTCTTCTAGCTACTGAGAATTTTAAAAATTCAAAGTTAAATCAATATAATCAAGAACACAACAATGATAGACATGTTTCGACCTTATTAGGTCTCACCAGTATCATATAGTTGCATTCCTGAAATATTAAATATAATAAATACATTGTTGTGTTCTTGATTATATTGATTTAACTTTGAATTATTAAAATTCTCAGTAGCTAGAAGAAGCTACGGCCATAGTAACTTAGGTTATGAGTGAGGCTCAATCCTCAACACCCCCCTGTACTGTCCTTATGACATGTCAGTTTGACCCATTCGGAAAGTGCTCCATAAAATACTCCGTGTTTATTATTTGAATTTATAATCGGGGGTCGATACCAACATAAAGCATTGGGCGAAAAATGCTATATAAGGTAAAAAATCAAATCAATATTTTCAAGATTGCAACTATATGATACTGATGAGACCTAATAAGATCGAAACATGTCTATCATTGTTGTGTTCTTGATTATATTGATTTAACTTTGAATTAAACATACATATTATTATGACTTAAAAACCTCCCATTTACAACTGAAAACGTTTTGTTACATTTATTTAGCTGAAGTACAAACATAGTAAATAATGTAATCGCCCTATAGAAAGAAAGTTACAAACGATTTACACCGCTAGCGTTGGCATTTCTGAATAAGTTGCAACAAAGACGTGCTTTTAAAATTAATGAAGTTAGTAGTCAGCTTACGGATAAGGTAACATTAGCTAGTGTTATTTTTGATTTCCAGTTGCATCAAAGGACCCGAGTACTTTAGAGATAAACATTTGAATAGAACATATAATTTAAAAAATAGTTGATAGTTTTGTGTTTGTTTTACACCAAGAGGATAAGTGTACCTATTCAAACTAATGCAAATTATTCAAATAAAAAATATTGAAAAAATCAGACTTTCTCGTTATAAATTTTAATTAGGGTTTCGTAACAAACATCCAGAAAGATCTGTTATAATTCAGAAAATAAAATGCTAGCGTTGCTGTTCTGATTTTGTACAACATGACAAAAACAGAAAATGATTACATAGCAGAAATATCGCTTTTAAACCTTTAAAAGGTTCGACACTTCTCCAACATTTATAATGTAAAATTATTATTAGAAAATGCAAAATATGGTTTTAATAAATTATACAACTAATATCAGAAAATTTCCATTAAATATTCCATAACTTTTAGGTAAACATTAAACATTGTGAACATGGCATTTAATAATTATTATCAACTTGTTTTCAACAAAAATGTTAGTTTGATGAAGCACGGTATTTAGTTTTTGCCCATTTCATTATATTGATCAGCTTAAAATGTTCGCAAAGTTTGTTCAGGATAAATAAATAATTAAAAAGTTAGCTCCTTATAAAACAAATGTGTTAAAAACGTAAACAGATTTCAAGCATGGAAGCCGGATGTCCAGTAATCAAACTTTTAAGTTTATATAAGTTGGTATAAAAGGAATTGCAACGTAGCAATAGAAGATTGAACTGCTAAGATCTTTCCCTGATTTTTAAAACTTTTTTACGATTTCTATAGCATTAAAAATTAATAGCGTAAAGCTGTAAAATGGAAGAGTTTGCTAAAGCGGTAAAATGTAAGCGTTAAAAGCTGTAACATAAAAAATTGCATTACTACATTCAGGATTGGATTGAGAGTGCAAATCTGTTTCGCAAGATAGCTAAAGAAATATTTAAAATACTAACAACTCCTGTAGGTAGGGATATTTTAGGGGAGGCTAATTTAAGACATGGGTTTTAATAGAATTTTCTTACTTGGCGTTCTTACCTTGTTGATTTCTGCTGAAGTACGGAGTTGTGAGTGCAAGTAAACAAACAAATTCGAAGAAAGTTTTAAATAAGGCTTAAAAGCCAAAACTAGTCTGTTTTGCAGTAAATGTTTGACTTGTTTGAATTAAATTTTATAGCCAAACCTGGTATGTGCGCTTAGTCGCTTTTTATAATTTATAACTTTAGTTTTTTTTTGGATATTAGCAGATACTTTATTACATTTGATATCAATAGTTATTTATGGCCGTTATTGGTTAATATATTATTCGCAAGGGATATAGTATTTTCTGTGCCAAAATGACAAGTTTAGATTAGACATTTGTGGTACATGCGAATACCTCTGGGATGCCGAACGATTCTAATGACTCTACAGATCAATATTATGTGTTTTTGCAAAGTTAAATTTTGTTACTTTTAATATAAACCATAATGACAATGCCTGTTAAAATAGATAATCTAAACAGGTCCTGAAGGCTGCAATAGATTTAGATTTAAAAAATAATATTTTACGATTGGCCAAACAAAGTTAGTAATGAATGCTTTTAATTAAGATGGGTGACCCAAAGTTCGCTCAATTCACAATTTAGTCGTAAGATGGTATCATCAAGTTTTTGTAATACAACAATAATTACTCATTTTCATAATATTCATTTTCTACAACATAAAGTCACTATAATCTGACACTTCCAGAAGATCCCAGTAACCAATGAGATGGTTTCAATTTTTTGCTGGGAAAGTTTTATTTACTTACCAAAAAAATGGACAACATTATTATACAGTTTAATTTCTTCTAATCTATTCATAACTTAATTATTAAAAAAACTGCCCAAAATTATAAAGTAAATTTTTATTGATACAACAGAATCCCTATAATTCGAATCAATCTAATTGGACAATTCTGAGAATTTCTAGTGCTAATTTACAGCTGCTTATGAGGTTACGACTCACAAGTTGTGAGTTTCATCTCGCCACGACTCGGATGCGAACACGTAAGCAGACAGATTGATTACCTACGTAATAATGCATACATAATTAAATAACAGCATTTTTAATGTTAAAATAAAAAGTAATTTAAATTTGAAAGACTGATTATCCGAAATTATAAAAATAAAATACATACTTACCTTTTATTGGACACATTCAGTATAGGACAGGAAATGGGTCCCGTTTATGTCGAACTATAGAGATTATCTATCTTCTATCTGTATTATACATAAAAGAGACTTCGTATTTGTGTTTGTAGCTGATAAACTCTTGAGTTACTGAATCAAATTTAATCAAAATTTTTGAAAAACTAAAACAACTTGAGAAGAGAGCAAATTTGCATAAAACAAAATTGCTCGTCGACAGGTGGCTCGACAATTATAGAATTTTGAAAAACAAATTGTTGCGACCCCTGTATTTGTAATCTTGTTCATAATTAATTTATTATTAATCTATGTTTAAGCTAACTAATGAAATCCCTGATTTAAAAATAATAAATAAATTAATTTATTTATTTATCAAGTATTATCGGATAATCGGATTAGGGGATAAACGGATTATCCTACCACATCACTGAATCAACGTATAAACTAAATTCGAATTTTCGAAATGTGACAAATTCGAAAAATACCCAATAATTATGCTATTGCGGGGTTGATCTCAGGATCAATTACACAAAAAATATACTAAGCTAATTAAACTTAAAAATAATTGAAAAAAATACTAATTACTAGTAAAATCATTCTGAAGCTCATAGGAGAGCTGCAGCTAAATATCAGCAGCAAAATACTGAGGTTCATAGAGCAGCTCAAAATTGTTATGAAACAAATACACCAGAGTTTAAAAAGAGATACGGAAATGTCAATCGAGAATAAAAATTCGTGCAGCAATGGAGCAATGGAGCATCAATGGAGAAAAAATAGGTATAATGAATTCTGAGTGTCAATACTATGAAGCTCTTAAATGGAAAAACGGAACATCTGGAATGTGCTGTAATGGTAGAAAACAAAGTTCAAGAAGTATTAATACAAATCTACTTAAATATGCCATTAAATAGTTACGTGGAATACAGAATAAAAAAGTGCGTTCTTCTTATTCGATAGACAAATATTGCAATACCGCGTAAACTAGATTTTGTGGTATAGTAGGCAAAATGTTATATAGCTTCTATTGTATCAGTTTATAAATATCATTGCGTTGAAATAACCTCATTTGAGAAAGCTGTGGAGATTAATGTTGGTGATAATAAAATCAAAGGAGTTGTTCAGAGGGGGAGTGCTCTCCTGACTCAGGAGCGTATTTAAAAAATTGTTTGAAAATTTCAATTTTGAATAGATTAAAATAAACAAAACTGCACTACTATAACCTTGTTTTGTTTCAATTCTTTACACTTATTTGTCATTTACCAAAAATGTTTACTTAGAATAACAATTAATTCTCAAAAAAAATCGATAGGGCCCGCACCACCGATTTAGCCTAGGGGTCTACAGATCTTAAATACGGCACTGTCCTATCTACCACTAAGCAGATGCCGTCGTCATACTGCTTACTGGAAAATTTGAGGACGTCTTCTGCACTTTGATGCAGGACGCCCTTAAAATTTTAGAGAAATGGTGTAAAAAGCACTCTATCTCGGTTAATCCGGCAAAGACAGAACTTATTCTATTCACCAAACAAAGAAAGCTACCGGTCACGGTCATCTCCAGCTTAACAGGAATACCCCTAACTATAGCTGAAAATAATATTTGATAATGCCACAAAGCTAATTTAGTGGGGGGGGGGGCGTTAAGTGTAGCTCAGATTGTTGTCCAGTCCAGTCTGACGGACATAGATTCCTGCGGTCAAGATCGCTTTCCGGCAGTATTGGAGATCAACAGAACGGTCTTGGGGCCTGTTCTCCAGGATCTGGAGTAATGCGACCAGCTCCGACTACAGCGCTTGAGGTCTTTATCTCTTCTTTCTCCACTTAATCTTCATCATAAGCAGTAGATGGCGGTTAAGGCTGTTCTGAGGTTACAAAGCTGGAAAATAAGCAATAATATGCGAGGAGTTACGGGCCATAGATTTTAGTGAAATATTCTAAAAGAATACCCCTTCTGCATTTGGGAGACGGAAAATTGCGTCCCATGTTTTCCTCATAGCCACAAATCTTCCTCCTCATCTCACTTCCTGCATGTGGAGTCTTCTACTACCCCAATTGTATTGAGGTGTCTGTTCAGACAGCAGTGTCCTGTAAGTAGTCCTACTGTCTTCCTCGACTGTGGTATACTCAGCTTGAGGATTTCATGTTTTCTTTTGCCACTGGAGAGCCCATCAATGAACATCCGCAATTGCCTCAGTCCTAGAAGGTCCCTCCAATACGCAAGATGTTGTTTCTGTAGTAGTTCCTTTATAGTCCCTTTTGAGGTCAGATAAGCTATCCCGTAAGTTGGTTCTGGTCCTACTAGGTGTCGTTTTGCTGCAGCCTTAGCAAGGGCATCAGCTTTTTCGTTGCCTTTTATTCCTGAGTGTCCCGGCACCCACCTCAGAGTTAACCTGTTCTGTTGTGCAAGTGCTACTAGCACATCGAGGCAGTGACTTACAACCCTGGATTGTGTTTCCACTTTCTCAAGGGCTCTTATAGCTGCCTGCCTGTCGGTCATAATACAGATCCGCTTATTTTCATAAGCCCTGCATGTCATTTCTTCTGCACAAGCAGTTACAGCAGTTATTTCTGCCTGGAACACCGTAGCGTGGCAGCCCAGGTTTTTGCTAAACGCATCTCCCGTTCTACGTCCACTAATCCCTGCTCCAGTACTAATTTCCGTTTTGGATCCATTTGTATACCAGGTACGAGAACCTTGAAAGGTTTTTGAAAGTTCCTTACAGTGCTGGTTCTGTCAGATTGCATGCATAGCATGTTGTTACTCTTAATGGAGTTGAAGATCATGGTGTGATGGCCCTCTTTGGGGATCACTTCTCCACGATCGTTGATGGTTAGCCTGTAAGCTGCCAGTAGAACCTCCGTTTCCACCACCAAGTGTAGTGGAGGAAGCCCCAAGAGCGCCTCCATGGCTGCGGTGGGTGTTGTAGCCATTGCTCCCGTAATCCCTAAACAGGCAAGTCTTTGCAACTTGTTTATCAACGTAATACTACCCCTTTTCTTGGCTTGATGCCACCAGATAAGGGATGCATATGTTACAGTGGGTATCACAACTTTGGTGTATAGCCAAAGAACCATTTTCAGTTTTAGTCTCTACGATTTGCCGATTATCCTCCTACAGGCCTACATTGCCCTAGTCGCTTTGATCGTTGTATTTTTGACATGTTGTGTGAAGGTCAGTTTGCTATCTAGAGTTAAACCCAGATATTTGACCTCCCCTACTAGTAGTGGTTTCTTTCCCCATAAGCTGGGCATTCTCACATCACGCAGGTTTCTGCATTTAGGGAAAGCTACCAGAGCGGTCTTATCCGGGTTTACCGACAATCCCTCTGTTATGCACCATTTCTCGACGGTATGTAGGGCCTGTTGCATCAATGAAGATACAACTCCCCCATATTTCCCGACGATAAGGATTGTGATGTCATCCGCAAATCCTTGCGCATGTGGGCCCATCTGTTCCAGCTCCCACAGAAGGCCGTCAACGACCAGGCACCACAAAAGGGGAGAAAGAACTCCTCCCTGTGGGCACCCTCGCGCAGCCAAAACCTCTGTGGTCGAAGCTCCCAGAGCGGCACTGATTTTCTTACCTCTCAGAGTAGAGGCAATCCATCCAACAATGTATGGGTTTACCCCACGTCTTAGAAGTGCGTTCTCCATTAAGTTGAAGGACGTGTTGTCAAACGCCCCCTCTATATCAAGGAATGTTCCCAGGGCAATTTCTTGTCCCACGAGTGCTTTCTCTATCCTTAGAGTTAATTCGTGAATGCTTAATTCACACGATACTGGTGTCGATGCAGTGGTGATCTCACCAAGACATCGTCCCTGATGTGCCTATCAATCAGCTTCTCAAGAGTTTTGAGAAGAAAAGATGTTAGGCTGATGAAGAAGAAGGGCGGGAAAAATCCCATCTGGGCCCGAAGACTTGTATGGTGGGCTTGAGCCCACTCAAGCCTTGTCTTGTTTATAAGTTTCTTTGCAGCTCTCCAACCCCCCCTTCTCCCTGACCTAGGTTGGATGACTGGGTATGCCTGGACGGCTTCAGAGTTTCGTGTTGGTTTACATCCTGGGAAGTGTGTCTGTGATGTAAACCCCCCTTGGGGTTTTTCTAGGGAACCAACCTTACCGTGGTTGTCCCTCATCAGAGCTCTTTGGAGTCTAGCACATTCCGGAGTTCTAAACGGTGTCCCGATTGTTATATCGATAACTTCCTTTCTCGCTTTTATGACGAAGGTAGGATCATTACCTGTATTCATAATTTCTAGGTTTTTCCTGGAAATATATTCTAATAAGAAGTCTTCTCTGCTGTTCGTGTCCAAGCTTCCCCAAACAATGTGGTGCGAGTTCGCTTTCGCAGTACCTTACTAGGTCTTTAACTTCCTTGGTAGGTGGTGGTCCAAGTTGGTCATATGGAAGGTACGCTGATGAAACCACTAGGTTCATCGTGCCCCTTTCCATCTTAACTTTTGTACTTACCAGTACTTATAAGTACTGTACCAGTACTTACCGCTATTAGGTCTCTACTACTTAGTCCCCAAAGCGGAAGCACATTATGTTTCTTTTTTGCTATAATGCATACTCTAGGTTCTTTATTTACCGGGATTATTAATTCCCAGTCCCCTGCAATGTTTAGACCTCTGATTTGTCCCCTGTTTATCCAGGGTTCTTGTATCACAGCAATATCAATATTTTTATTTACTATGTACCTTTGCAGGGAGGCTTCAGCTGTCCTGCAATAGTGCAAATTTATTTGTACAAATCTGAAGGGGATTCTGCGATTACCCCTCCTGATTTGCCTTCTCCGTGCTGCTGGGAACACCCGGAGATACTATTTCGATGGGTGGATACGGGGTGCGTCTGCTGATGATTTGTTCATCGTTACGATGAATTTCACTTGATGAATAGTGTTCATCAATATGACGTACCTTGTTTTTTTCAGTGTACCGCTAATCTGATTAGGCTTCGGGACGCAATTTATGCGTGCCTCTTTTTGACCACTTCAAAAACTTTCAAAAATAGTGACCGCGGGACGCAATTTGCATGCGCCCCTGCATTTTGACCCCAATAGAATTTACCCTACATACATATTTAACAGGAAGTACATACGTCTATACCCTGGTGGCTCTAAAAATAATGTTGGATCGGATGCAGGAATTTACTCGGCTGAACTGAATCTAAGCATAAGTTTATCGCTGAGTAGTGGGTACTTATGCATCCGTCTTTCAAGCGGAACTTATAAGCTTGCTACATTGCGCAAAAATAGTCTAGAATAAAAAATGTATTATTGACAAAAATATCTAGATATTATCAGACAACAGAGCTACTCTTGTGGCACTTGAGGGAAACAAAATCACCTTTGGTCTGGTGGTTAAATGCATTAAACCCTGATCGAGATAGATAACTTTCTGTTAAAGGGCTAAAGGACATCGATATGATGAGGGCCACGAAAAAGAGAAACAATTCCAGTTGTCTTAGACGCCTATATACAATATACTCTAAAACTGCATACTAGCAGATAGATACAAAGAAAAGCATGCAAGCATGCAACCATGTAGGAGTTTCAATATATATCTATCTATCATAATTATCCAGAGTCAATCTGCGGACAATAGCCAAGAAACTTACTGGACATTGCAAATTAAAGAAACACCTTCACATAATGGAGTACGCAGATGCCCCTATATCGTTGATGCAACAAAGAGAAGGAGACTGCCAGGCAATTACTTCTATACGAGGATCCGTGTTGGAGGACTTCTGGCCTAACATGATAGAATCAGAAATATTCCACCTGCCAAGATCCTCGAGTTCATCCTACAGGTGGGATGGCTAGGAGAATGACGAGCTGAAATGACAAGAATGACGAGGTGGAGCTGAAATCGGTGATAGTACAATAGGCCCGATTTGGTTGCCTAAGTTAATGTGAGTTTATCTTACATTCCACTTCAAATCCGGAATCCAGAATCACGTTGTTTAAGTAAAAGTCTTACACCAAATAATATAAAATTTTGCAAAACAAAACTAAACTAAATATGAACTAAATATGAAGTATGAACTAAATACCTAGCCCAGAATTTTAGGATATGCTAAGACTCTGACGAGCCCCCGCCGATTAGACATATTGCATTCACTGATTTGAAAGAAAAATGTTAAATTATTTTGCTAAAATTATCAAAATATGAAAATTGTTTCATTAAGTTCATCCAATATTACTTGTATACTCACCTAACATTCACCTAACATGCATACCTATTTAATTTTGCTAATAATATCTATTTGACCTGCTTACAGTTATTAATAAATCCTGTAGTTGACGGTTTGTGTTTCAGTAATCGCTTAGAGGCATTTGAGCTCATTTTCAAATTTACAGTTTTTTTTCTAGGTCAAAAGTCGAAACCTAAATGTTCTGCTCTATAAAGTTGATTATAGAAACAAATTTGATCCCGAAGCAGTTTATATTATTTGATCGTTACTATTACAAGTTAGTAGTATCACAGAGTAGTATACAGGTTAATAAATCAGTTTGATAACCCCCATAATTTTAAAGGAAATGATGTCTGATATAAATTTTCCAATTTTATTGATATTAACATTTCGAGTGTTGCATTTAATAGTCCAGTCAGTATAAAAATTTGCGTTATAAAAATATAAGTTTGTTAAATTTATCAAGTATACAAAATGATAGACTTAATACATCGATGAGGAATTATTGGGGGGAGGGCAGAGATCGCTCTGAAAGTTTTCAAATTATTCAGATGAAACAAAAAAATATTTTCGGTG
Organism: Cantharis flavilabris; assembly: GCA_949152465.1. Classification (NCBI taxonomy): domain Eukaryota; kingdom Metazoa; phylum Arthropoda; class Insecta; order Coleoptera; family Cantharidae; genus Cantharis; species Cantharis flavilabris. The sequence continues at coordinate 92,086,119 of OX424435.1, forward strand.
ATTGTTTCTTTTCTTTGAGAACTAAAAATTAAGTTTTAAATTTGCATAACATTATATTAAATGAATATACAGCATTGTGTATCATTTTGAATTATTACTAGATATAAGGGTTTTAGTACTTTAACCTCGACGATCCCTTGGCGGACTTCGCACTGGAAAAAGAGGAATTTTAAATTTTGTTTTGACTATAAAATCTACATGTTGGTCAAAAATTATTACTAGTTTCATATTGCGACAGGACTATAAAAAGTTAATTGATGATTGATATTTGTAATGATGTGATTTAAATTATAAAATTATTCATTTTATTTATTATATTGGAAAGCAATTTCATTAAGTATTGTAATTTATATTTATTTGCACTGTTACATGTTTCATTAAAGTCCCTAATTAAAAACATAATGTAGCGTGTAACTCGACTCGTGTGCACATGTAGTGGATAGTACATCCCACTGAAATGAATTACAGGTCACAAGAGAGCTACTTTATTCTGGTAAATGTACTTTTGTAGGGTTTCTATTATATAATATAGTGTGAGCCGAGAGAGGCCTAAGTGAAATAATTTTGTACCCTTGCAAATCAAATTTGTCAGTAAGGTAAATTGGCAAATGTAGAGTAGATATTTAGGTTACCTTATTGGAAATATAAAACTGGTACAAATAGGGGTAACTATAAGACATCCTTAGTATAATAATTATTAATACATTATGTAGTACTACATCTTGGTTAACAAGGGTGCTTAAATCATTTTAATTTGTGTAATTACACAATTCGACGATTTTGCCAAAAGAGGTTAAACCGTAATTTTGTAAAAGCTATAAACATTAGTTCATGTAAGAATACATAAGGGTGCCGTATCGCCTAGTTGGCTCTTGGATGTCACCTTACTTGCCAGTTTAATTTCGTGGAAGGGACGCAACTGTACAAACTACCCAACGACAGCTGCCGAAAGAAAAAATTTTATAATTATTCTTGATTCACTTTTTTCAGTCTCATATCATCATCTTTAATCGAGTTTCAAAACGGATGGATACCCAGTACATACAATTTTGAGTTTTCTTGGAGGTTTTGGAACATTTTTAATCAGGTTCCTTTTTATTATTTTTTTAATTTATTTTAAATTTTGGTGAGATTTTAAAGAAAACCGGCTTAAATCCGTGTTAAACTCGAGTTGTTGTATTATTTGTAAACTTATTGTTTGTAATCAATTTGCATTTATTAGAACACCCAAAATAATGTTTTAAATGAAGGTTTATTAATATCATGTAGTAACGGAAAATTACAATTAAATACAATAATAGCCATAAATCACAATTAAGATAATTTTCGAAGTACTTTTTGAAACCTTCTGTAAAATGTCAAAACTGAATTAAACGTTGGTGTCTTTAAATTAAATTAATGTTCGAATAAACAATGAGAAATTCGATACTTAGTTGTCGTAGTTATAGGAAACTTGGGTAGTTGAAAAATTAATTGTTTTTTATTTTTTATAATTTAAGTTAATAAGAAGTTTTCAAAAAGGTTTAATCTATCGACAAATAAAAATTATGAAAATTAGCAAAGGGGATAGGAAGGTAAGCATGGTAAAATTGCCCCCAGGGAATATTTTTAATCGCCACTTTGTTGGGTAAGTACTGATGAAATACTAAGATCCTGAAAGTTTCAGATCTCTAACTCAATGCGTATTCGAGAAAATCAAAAAATACTAAAAATTATAAAAAACTTTTTTAGTCCGGAACGGCTTAAGGGGGCGTCCATTAATTAATTACATTAATTACAATTCTTGGACCCTCCCTTTGGTGAGATGTCGTGAGATTTGGCTTAACCCCATAAGATTGTTTGATTTACTTAATTTAATCCAGTTCTCTCGCAATTTTACAGTTTCTTGCTGAAATCAAAAAATTACATGATATTTGTCAAGACTCCCCCTCCCCCCACGTAAGATTGGATAAGATTTGGCTTGATCCCTTATTTCCCTAACCGCCTCACGTAATTAATGTTACAATTTCATCAATCAACGATTAAGAAGCCAATCTTAATCGTCCAGATCCAAATTCAAAAAAATTATAAAATAATTTTGGCAAGCTTCATGCTAAAGAAAACTATTGATCATTATTCAATGTCAGCTATACCTAAATTACTCATTACAGCTGAGTTATGCATCAATACAATGAGTTTTTTTTAATCAATATGATAAATTTTATTTATCGGTGCAAAAATGATGAAGTTTTTTATGCAATTTTTTTTCAGTGCAGCTCAGCAGTATTATGCATATAGAACCTTCAGTAAATGCTTCGTAATCTTCTTTACTAAAGTAAAATCTCCTACATTCAATTATTTCTGAAAGAACAGTTCACCCGTCGGTCCGGTCATCTCTTATACTGACCTGTTACCGTTTCGCCCCGACCTGTTGTCGGGTCCGGACATTACTTATACATTTAGTGTCGGGCGGAGACGTTCCAGCTCTCGACACTTTAACTTTTGTTAAAAATCTCTGCAATTTTTAACACACGAGGGAGGTGCAGTACACCCCCTTAAGATGACGTCGCATTGAATTTTCGTGACTGAACCTTCGGTCTTAGACACATTGGTTCTTTGCCCTATATAAACAACGCTAAATCATCTGCTCGCAAGTGTATTGGAAACACTACTTACAATATAAATCGAAATCGAAAAATGGCTATGCGAAGCATTAGCAGTCACGCAAGTGCTGCCTTAATCTTCTTCATCGGTTGGTAATCAATGGCGGCGAATTTAACTGGATCCTGCTGGATCCGCTGTAGTGGCATCGAGCCTGAACTGGTGGTACGCTACTGCATTGTAGGTAAAATACTTGGTAACTCGATAATCGAGTTAATTCGTCGTTCGTGTTGTATAGGTGCGAGTTAGTTGGCTGTGCGTTGATTCGTCATGCTGCCCATTATTGCAGCAATGGTGTCTGGGTTTACTTGATGTTGAGTCATGAATGCCATAAACTGTGTGAGGAGGGCCGGGATGGTGTTGCTGGCTGGGTCTTGGATATCTTGATGCTCTTGGGTATCTTGATGCTGGTTGGCTCTTCTGTCGGACCAATTAGAGTTGGAGTTGGAGTTGCGCCATGGATCTGGGTTTAGTCTTGGGTTGAGGAAGCTGCCTCTTTGATCGGTTCTTGGTTTCGGGTAGAATCTGCACCCTCTATAACTAGCGGGGTGTGGTCCACCGCAATTTGCACAAGTTGCGGAGATGTCCCTTGGTTTCTTACACGTACCGGTGGTGTGGGGGCCTGCGCATTTGACACAGCGCGGCTTGGATCGACAGGCGCTTTGGACGTGCCCAAAGGATTGACACCTATGGCATTGGCCCAATCTGTTCGTTCTTCTTGGCGATTTGATACATATGTTGATGTTCAGGATCTTGTCTAGCTTGTAGATGCGTGTATTTTCGGTTGTCTTGTCCACGGTTGCGATGACTAGTGGAAGCGGTCTTCTATCTCTTCCTCGGTACATTATTGCGATGCGGACGTTTGTGAACCCTTGTGCGGTGAGCTCTTCTTGAATTGTCTCGGTGGCGATGCCTTGGTGGATACTGCGGATAACGATCTTGATGGCTTTTTCTTCAGATGGGACTTGCATGAAAAAGCCGACACTGTCTTCTGGAAGTTCTTTTTCGAGAACCTTGATCATTTCTTGGAATTCTTTGATGGAACTGGGAGTGATTTGGAGCCCGTCCCTGGTGCTTCGAACTCTTGAGTAGGTGATGTTACCTTCTTGGAGCTTTTTCATGATGTGTGGCCAGGAGGCAGTGTTCTTGAGCGTGATGGGGCAGACCCTGTATTTCTTGGGTCTAACCTGACTGGATTGTGGAGGTTGAACGGAATCTTCACAATGGGATAACATGTCTTCCACTGTTGGTGGATGTATGATGGTGACCTCTGGTTTGATGTGGACAGGTTGGACTGGCCTGGAAGTCTTAGCTGGCTGTAGCATTGGAGCGGAGGGCTTCTTGATCTTGCGATGGTTGGCGAGCTGGACTTCGGGAGAGCTGTGCGATGAACGCCTGGCACGTTTGGATCTAGGTTCGGCTACCAAGGAGAGGACTTCCTCTACCACCTGTTCAACTTGTTCAACCTGTTACATACAATAATAAAGTACTTACAAGAGTAGACCAAATTCTCCATTTTGGAGTCCATATCAGTAGTAAATTCACATTTAATATTCATGTCCAAATTATTTGAACTAAATCACTACAAGGCAATGCAAGCATTTCTCCTTTAGGAAAGGAGATTAAGAAGAATTTGCTAAAATTGAAAACCAACTTATTATTACTGATAAAATAAAACAAACAGTATAATCACACTTTTTACCAAAACAACAGATAATTCCTTGTTTCGGTCTGCTAGACCATCCTTCAGTTTAAAACATTGTATAACAAAAACAAATAAAATAAAAGTCATCCTCAAATAAGAGATAGCTACATAATTAAGTATTTGCCAATGTCATTGACGAACAACAAAAACAGAAATGTACCACAATGTTAGCCTTGGGGGACTCCTGATCAAGCATATATTGCTTTCGATATGAAATTGTCAATATTAACACGCTTGGTTCTACCTACAAGATTGAGCTACTTGGGCATTGCTGCCAAACCTTAATGCTTTCCGCTTTGATAGTTGAACTGTTGGAGCTGAATACGTTCGAAAGCTTTGGGAAAATCTGCAGATTCATTACTACACATGTGTAGACGGTATCAACTTGAAAGTGTTCTTTTATGGAATTGACAACGAAAGATGAAAATTACATAAGATTAGTTGTTCTTTATCGACATGGAATAAAACCATGCTTTTCTTGTTTTCTTGTCGCTGTTAATCTTAAACTCAGCGCCAATCATCGTACATTGCAATGAGTTAACCAGCTTTGGGTCTCCAAACTTTTTAGCCTAAGGGCCAGACCGATTTCTCCACAAAGCCCAGAGGGCCAAGCTCTTGCTAGCTCATTAAGATTACTTTTTGACAACTTTTTGTTGTGTTTTGACCACTAATTTTAGTCGGTAAATTAAAATATCTGATTTTATTAGAACCGGTCAGTATCTTAGTAGATTAGTCGGACAACTCAGGTCAGGTCAGCTGTCGCCGGCTGGATTGGTTGTGATCGCGGGCCGCAGTTTGGAGATTGGTTTAATTCATTTGTAGGGTTCACGTGGTTGACGAATTTTGGGTATTGGATATTAGAATTGTTTCACATTTATAATTCGTCTTTAAGTAAGGGATTAAATTATTCAGCCTATTAGACGGCTTTTTATTTAACGTTAAATTAGCAAGTTCATATTTAAAGATACAACACAATAAACGGATTGATTTTAGAACTACGTCATCGTTCTACTTTTTTAAAATTCAATTTTGAATTATTTTATAAATAGGAACAACTATTTTATTACCAACTGTCTTTCTTTAAATTTAGGGTAGACAATCAATGTATGCTAATAATTTACTTCGACTTGATCAACACATCATGGAACTTTAAAAAAAAATCATGTACGAAATTAACGTTTCAATCTGAAGCTGTTTCGACTGAAGTTAGCTGGACTAGTTTCATTGAACAAAAACCATTTAAAGCAATGAAAATCCTAATCGTACACTGATTAATTTGTTCCTTAGAAGAAAATCGTTAAAAACGTGTGTTGGTCAGCCAAACTAAAAATTTCAAATGCTAAACCGCTGAAATAGCCAGTCGTAAAAACACATTAGAGGTTGAGAAAACAGGCAATGGTCCAATAATGGTTTTTGCAATGGCAACTCAGAGACAACTGTGTAAAAGTCCCCGGTTTGCTTAATATTTTATTTTTGATTAAAAATAATTATCAGGATATATTTTTGCATACTTTTCTAAAACAGCTATAAATTTGATGAAAACTTGACCAGTTTTCACAGTTCCACTCAAGCGTAGGTACTATTTAGAGCAATGATTGTGTTTTTGTTTACAGTTGTGTTTCTAGTAGGACGTTAACTTTTATTGGCGTCCGTTATAACTGATAATAAACATCTCTACTTGTAAATTTTTGTTTTTCCAGCATGTGCTACATTTCCCCAGTTTTCGCGGACGAGTATTTCAATAAACATATTCACCAATTACCGCAATGCAATGCGGTAAAATTGCAACTGCATCTAACATCAGTCACTTACATCCTGCATATCTGACTGTATTTTACTTGTCGTAAAACGACAAAGATTTCGATTTAAATTCCTACGACTACAGCAACATCGTTTCGGTTTTAAATAGCAGCTGTTGCATTGCTATTACAACACCGGTAAACGAAATGCATGTTGGCATATTCCTCGTTTCCTGGTTTGTGGATTTAAATGGCATTGTCTTCGGTGCAAAAATTCTACACAAAACATTCAGTTTTGTAACAGTTGCTAGTATATAAAACAGATAAAACGACGTCAAGTTGCCATATAATTTTCTTTCTAAAATTTTCTTTTTCCGCACAATATACCCAATCAATATTTGATTTTACGTTCATTTCCTGTTCATGTTTTTCACAAAGTGACTTGTTGATGAATTTAATTAACAAATAAGATGTTATTTGTAAGCACGACCTTTTTTATGTAATTAATAATATTTTATTATAGAAAATTCTCTAGACCTAAAATGAACTAAAAATTTCAGTACAATTTATATTACAAAATGGATCTCTTGAGAAATCTGTTTCCCAAAAGTAAGAAATTCGAGATAACAAATCATAAGCCTACAAAAATTATTAACAAGAACAGATATAATAAAGTAAAGATACACAATGCATACAAAATTTATATCAAAACATTAACAAAAAAGCACTTAGAACTTTTTACCTAATAATTTCGCCAATGTAATATTAGTCTATTATAAGTATCAATCCCATTAATTAAAATTATTGTTAAAATTCGGTCTAAACCAGTTTTTATATAAATGTATTTTTATTTTAATAAATCTTCTTCTATTTCGTAATTTAGCTCTGCATAATTTCCAATAATTATTTTCTATCTCCATCCATCTGGTCTGCACGCAAAGCACATGTACCGTTCTGTTTTGGATGATTCGATAGTAACTTTTTTGCATTTCACAAGCCACTAGTAGGATATTATTGAAGGGGGGGTCGGTTGTATAAGAATAAGGACGAATTATAAAAATAATGATATGTAATAGGCAAAAAACAAAAATATATGCATGATGAGTTATCCGTGATGACTCATACATAATAACTTTAGAAGTTGCAATTACATATCTTCTTGTTTTAGAGCAGCTATAAGAAGAAGATTTTTTCTTATGAATAGCCCAAAGGTTTGTGTGTAGGTTACATGGCTGATAATATTAATTGGAAATCTCACATCGTTTCAGAAGAAATTCATCTATATAGCCAGAGATCTAACGTAAATGGAGTCGGTCTAAGACGTTTCGCCGTCGCCGTTTCGCCATAGACCTATTTCGCTGTTGGAAATTTAAGTTTTAAAATTTATTTTTTCAAGTGCACTTGACGTATACTGTACAATAGAGAATTTAAATCTATCTTAAAGCGTAGACCTGCTGTATTGCTGTTTATCATTATATTTACAGCGGAACTAGAACCAACAATTGTTATTATTTAATTACAAATTCATAATTTTAATTTAGTACTTCAATTTTAATTTTTATAATAAAGACTAAATTTCCAAAGGCAAAAAAATGTGAGGGCGTAAAAATCAATTATAGCATACACGCAAGCTTTCTGTCTGTAAGTCCGGGGGTATGGGGGTGTGAAATACTCCTAGAACATTCACAATTTTGTTAAAACTTTCACCTTGTTTCAAATATTTTGCTATCTGGGATAACATTACTACTAAGTATCACATTACAGGGACACAGTCAAGGCTACACCTCTAAAATATCTCTCATTTGGGCGCCACCGTTTGGCCGATTGGGTTTTTTAAGTGGTTGGAACAATTTTAGAGGTGTGGCCCCTGATGATTGACGGTTCTATTTCTATTTGGCACGCACTCTAAGGGTTATTTCATTTCCCCCCTATACCTTAATATCGTATTATTGTGATATTTGTATGTTTTTGTTCTAAAGGAGAGGACAATGTGTTCCAAATCAACGAAAATTCACATAATATGCACATACAAAGCTTCGGATTTTTAAACCGGGGGGTCATAATTCACTAGTAATTATGTTTATAAGGACAATTCTTATAGAATAGTAGTTCAGTCTCAATTTAAAGCCGAAATCTCTCTCGTTTTAAATTTTTTTTAAATTCTTGCAATTTAGGATCACATTACTTGGATACTAGAAGGTGTACGGGGGTATTTACCTCTCAGACCCCCAGTGCGTACTGGCAACATAGATGTATTTATTTCAAAAGAATCAAAAATCAATCACGGCTTTCACGAAAACTGCAGGGGTGGATATGGAATATCCCTCAGAACTACAGTAATAAACATTCGGGAGGGGGCATGGCCTTAACCACGAGAACCCTTTTGCACTTGAATGATTTTTAGGTTTCTATATTCAGTAGAAGCCTTATGGTCTGGTTCTGCGTCTAATAGTATAATTCTTATTCAACCGAATTTAAAATTCAAAAATTAGTTGTACAGATTAACTAATTTAATATCTGCTAAACCTGAAGGGTAATTGAGCAGTTCAAAAGTGATCGTGACAGCTGCATATACATATTTGTTCTGAAAGAGCGAAAGAAGTGTTCTGAAATAGTGGAAACCTACAAAACATGCACATAAAAGCTTCTGATTTTTAAACCGGGGGGTCTGGGGGGTATGGAATACCCCCAGTACACTAGTAATTATGTTTAAAAGGGAAACTCTTAGGGCTAATAGTTCAGTCTCAATTTAAACCTAATATTAACTAAATTTTTGTGATTTGGGATCACATTACTTCGATACTAGAAGGTGTACTGAGAGGTTGTTTATCTCCCAGACTCCCAGTGTGTACTGCCGACATAGATATATTTATTTCAAAGGAATGAAAAATTAATCCCGGTTTGCATAAAAGCTTTCTGTTTTTCAAACCGGAGGGTGTGGATATGGAATATCCCCTCAGAACTATTGTAATAAACATTAGGGGGGTTGACCTTAACCACGAGAACCCTTTGACACTTTAATGGCTTATACTAAGTTTCTATAGGTTGTGCAAAAGGAGCCTAAGGCTTTGGTTCTGTGCCCATCTGTTCTTCCGTATATAATTAGGATTCAGCCGAATTTAAATAGTAATTTGTTTTAGTATTAATGTAAATCTTAGGGTATTCGTTGTTTCCATTGTTAGTAACTATATCTGAAAATATCATTTAGTCCTTAATAATTAATATAATTTTCGTTTATAAACTGTCTTCTACTTGAACCTGGCATATTCTCTAATTGAGAATTAAATAATTAAGATTATTAATTTTTATTATCATTAATTCTCAAATAAGTGAATTTAAAATTGCATAAATGCCATAATTGCTTTTGCATTGTATTTAATTAAACAAACAGAAATTTTTAATTTGAATTTGCTTTTATGTTCTTTAATAAGGGTAGATAATAGATAGAAACGAGACGCTGTGTTACATTAATAAAGAGGGATTAGTCAATATTAAATAAAAGGCAGAATAAGTAAAATAATTAGAAAGAAAAAAAGCATAGGAAGATCATAAAAATAGAAAATAGAATTTATAAAATAATAAATAAGGTCTCGGAGACCTCCTGAAGATTGCATCGGGGCCCGATGCAACCCTATAAATCCCCCACCGGAGGTAGGTAAGAGGTACGTTAGCTTATGTTGTTTCTGTTCTCAAAATTTCAAGTCAATATGTCGAGCCGTAGCTACGCCATCTACTGAGATAATTCCTTGTCAATATAATAAACTATAACCTTAAGGCTGTAGTTCGGTACGCGACAACTCGGCGACGTCAACTCTGCGTATAAGGCGCGTAATTTAAAATCATTAAAATTATCTTCAAGGAGAACACTCATATCATTAATTATTTTAAAACTTTTAATTCAGAAATTTATATTAATCACAGTTTTTAAAAATTTTACATTTTCCACCTTAAGTTGTAAATGTCTCTAGTTTATCATTCTATTTATTTTCAACGCTAAAAAAACTGAAAATTTACGAAAGCGACATGCAATATTGATAGCTTTAATTAGTGCAGTATATGAAATATTTGATGAACTAGTTAAGAGCAATGATTATGTTCAGTAAATGAAATAACTAAGCGCACTGGACTTTGCTCTTAAAGGTACTTAATAATGTATTATTCTAGTAAAGGCTTAATGTGTCTGATTAAATAAGCTTCGATAATTTTAATGAAAATTCAACATTTTCTGTCAATAATGCTTCTAAATACCTCGTGAATGATGGTAATAAATTATTTAGTAACAAAAAATTTAAATGTAATAGTAATAGTATCTATCATCTATCAAAGTCTTTTATAACAAAAATACTTTCTAAAAATAGTATTTCCATTTTGTTTGTTAATAGTATACAAAATCCTTCACAAAGATCTATACCTACTTACATAGTAGAAGAAAATAAGTGAAATGAATGTGGGGGCGATGTTAAAAATTCTGTACTATAATAATTTTACTGAAGTAACAATTTTTCTCAGCCGTCTAACGCTCACCCTACTATATTTTACAAAAAAGTACAAACATTGAAAATACGAGTTCAAATATAGGTACTGAGTTAAGAAAAATAGTGCCCATTTGATATCATTCTAAGTTATAAGTATAGAAATATTCCAAAGTAAATTCATATATTCTACGTGAAAGGTGCAATCAGTTTGCGAGTATACTAAACCATTTATATTTAGAGTTTGTTTCAACAAAATTGTTTACAGAATAAAAACATAATAAAATATTTATTATTTTCTAAAGATCTAAGCTGTAAGTAATTGAAGCTTTTTTAGTTAAATTTCAGTTCACTGTAATTTCTTTATTCACTTTAATATCTATTGCTAATTATAAAACTTATTATTTTAATTAAAATTTTAAATTCTTAATATCCTTGTTCACAGTAGACAACAATTTTGCCAACAACTCCTTTCTTAATAATACCTCAATTTATATTTACAATTAAAATTTTTAATAAGTTTTTCCAATAACTATAGCAGCAGTTAAGTTTGTCAATGAATGCAACCAATTTCTGTCGCATTTGGTAGAAATATTTTACTCCGCACAATTTACAATAATCGTGGTTGGTGTACTTTTTTAAAAATTTTTGAAGCCACATTGGCATTAAAATAGAAGAAAATTTAAGAATTTTGTAAAATTTAAAAAATAAAACACATCAATATATAATTTACCTACAACAAATTGCTTAAAAGACAGTGCAAAAAATTACTATTTTCATTCATTAAGTAAGTATACATTGCAGGTCCTTTTATTCTATAAAGATATACAGCTTTAAATATTTTACAAAATTACTCTAGTTCATTAGCAAGTACATTGAATTTTTAACGTAAAGCATAGTGTTTTGCAAATGCTGGTTTTCCAGAAGTTGTTGATAAATAATTTAGGATTCCTTGCACCTGCTCACTTATGGGGTCCGTTTGTCACGTTTTAAAACTCAGAATACATTAAATTTAAAATTTACAAGAAAAAAAGATAACTTTCCTTAAGAAACACACTGATGTACTGATGCCATGATAATGCAAACTAGCTAAAATAATAAAATCATTGATAAAAAAAAGAGTATGCGAGAGTTCCTTTGATCTTTGTAAATTAGAAACTGTTTCAAGTAACTAAAAGTAAGGGTAGTCGGATAATCCGGTGAATTATAAGCATCTGATTCTACAATGAGTGGTAACAAATATTGTCTAAGTTTCTGGATAAATGGCTACTGAATTTTTTAGTATAAACGATTTTTAGACCTTAGAAGGCTATGATTTATAATGAATGTTTATAAATCACATTTAGTACCGTAGACAAATTAATTACCAATCCTGTTGTATACATGAGTAAGCTTTACAGCCATAGCAAATTTACGATCAAAATGGTGATTTTCTAATTAACTGCAATTAGTGTAAAAATTATAATTATAATTAAGTCTTGTGAAGTCTTACGAAATATCTGAAAAAAAATTCTTTGAAATCTTATACTATCTATATGGCATTCATGTAGTTAACTATTCGCGAACGCCACCATGCGGAAAAATATAAAGTTTTTCTAATACGTATAGTTGGTATAGAAAGTTTTGTTTATAAACCAAACGTTTGCATTCTTTTGGTGTGGCGATTTTACGATAAAATAATTCAAAATCAAACTTAAAACAGCATCAAGTGTATGTGACAGAGCCCCATGTTGTTGACATTTGGTAGCGTCACCAGCGCCACCACGGTAAGGAAAATTGCAAATTGAACCAATTAAATTTTTTAAAACCTGCAAATATGCATTTTATTTTTTATTTTAGCTTCAAGTTTTTCCATAAATCAGTTAATTCTAGAAGACGGAAATTAATACAATGCCGATTTTATTGGCTTTTCAAACCAGTAAATCTGTAATTCGTTTGTTTCGGTGCTATATTTCTTAAAAATGGGTTAATGTTATAGAATTTAAATGCTAGACTGCAAAGTAGAAGAAACTAACAGTAAGAAGACTACGCTTTGTCTTAATAAAAGAATTTCCGCTCATTATGCAAAGCCGGAAAACTAAGAAATGGCGCATTTATATAACTGAAAAGCTTCGTCATGATATGCTGGAGATGAGTGAAGTGCATTGGCCGCACAATTATAAATGCAAAGGTAAAGAAAGGAATATGGATTATGTAATTTCTAAAAGTCTGGAATATGACAAACTGACAAACAACATTGACATCCATTCGAATTTATTGGTAATTTTATATAAAATGTAAAAAAATTTCATTGGAAAAATAAGACATAATAATAATAATTGGAGGAAATTTTTTTATATTTATTAGAGAATATTATTCAATCACCATCAATACTTGCTTCCATCGAGATGTGGAAAACGATCCGATAAAAACTAATTGCAAAAAACCAGACCGACTTGAAAAGTATACTTGTTAGATGATGTACTTATTTTATTTTAAACTAAACCCGTATCCTACGGTGCTAACATTTGTTTCTGAAAATTTTTAAGCTTTTTCTTTTAATTTGCAAATTGCTTCTGTACTGAGTAGATTAATTTATTCTACCAAGCATAATTGAAATTATAATTTCTGGGTGTTGGTGAGTTTTGTTTTCTATTAAAATAAATTATTATATTATTTACATACAAAAAAATTATTGCAAAAAGTAATCAAATTACATTAGCTTAAAACTTGGAAAAGAAAATTCAAAAATTTTTAAATCAAACAATCTTACTGACTTAATTTAAAACACAATTTACTAAAATGGATAATCTGCAATAATAAACCCAGTAGAATAAAAAATTTGCTATGTAATCAATTAGCTCATAAAAGTTATAAAGTTCTAATTCAAAAATGTTTATGTTATGTTAACAACAATGTACCTAAGTATCAAGTTTTTGTTATAAATTTAGCTTAATATTTATATATTTAAATTTATTTTACATTTGTTTTCACTGAAAAATATTATTATTATTATTAATATGAAAGTAAGTTTAATTTGTTTTCTTAGGATGGTATAAGGCAGTGTTTTTCAACCTTTTCGAATACGTGACCCCCTTCACAAGTAAAAAAATTCAGGCCACCCCTGATTATGGCCGTCGATGACCTTTAAAAAAAGGAAAGATTATCATCCTATATTTTACTTAAACGCCCCCCCCTCTCAGTTGTCACTCATCAGTAAGTTGGCAACTTTAAAGCAAACCATGCAGATGAAAGAAAATCTTATTGATTTTCTGTTGACGGCATGCTTAAAATTGTAAAATTCTATTTTTTTAATTTTTATAAGAAATTTATAATTTAGTTTTATTAAAATAATTTTTTTTATTTTACCTGGCTTGCGAACGCAACTCCCCGAGAAAGACTCTGAGACCCCTTTGGGGGTCGCGACCCACAGGTTGAAAAACACTGCTATAATATTCGACATTCTCCACTAAAATGAATATAACTTAAAATATCAAGTTCCCAATATGCGTATTATTAGAGACCGGATTTATATGCGCTAAAAAACATCATAATAAGATTATTTTATGCGGATTGATTTTGCTGTAAAATATGCGGTAATAATGGATATTATTATGCAATTATACAAAAACAAAGATGAGCTACAAAAATAAAAAAATTTTGCAGTATTTTTTTTTACAAATTATTTATTATTATTATAATACAAAACTAATATTTTATTTCAATTTTTCATTGTAAAACTATGCTGCTTATCGCTAAGGAGGTTTTTTTAGCTTGAATGATCGCTTTACATCACATGATGTAAGAGGAGCATATTTCAGCGATGCTATGTCTGCGGGATTCATCTCAACAACTGTATTGTGTCTAATAGCCAGAGGAGCCCGAAAAGAGAGAACGTAAAAAATAAAAATTTTTTTTTTGCTTTATTTAAATATTAAAATCAAAAATATTGACTATATATGCGATTATATGCGATTATATCCGATTATATGCGTTATAAACATATATGCGGTAACAACCCAAAATATGAAATTATATGCTCAATAAAACTTTGTGTTTTGAGTGCTTTCGATGAGAAACAAAAATTAGCTTTCTAAGTTGCATCAAGCGAAACATGCAAATCCGGTCTCTACGTTATTATAAAGAATCTTGGTGAAAATGTTATGGTGTGGGGCTGCATTTCACCTGATGGTGTTGAACTTTTACACAAAATTACACGTATAGAACGTATTGAGAAACTTTCATCAGAATAACGATCCCAAACATATCCAAAACACAAAAGAGATTATTGTTATAGAAAATTTGAATTATTTCTTAGAAATAAAAGCTTTGTAATTAAATTTTAAGAAACACATTTTAAGAATATAAAAGAAAAATATTAGGGATAATTAAGTTATTACAAAAAAAACTTGTCCGCAATTTACTTTTCGTCGGTACGTAAACAAAACAAACGAAATTTTAAAATCAAATAATATTTCCAGTAGTTTATTATAAGAAATTACTTTAAAACCAAATTGATCAGCCTGCGAGGTGAAATAAATAATGTAGAATATCGTACATGAATATAATCGATAAATTTAATTGCTAAAAAACATCTGGATTATCAAAACAAGGAGAAAAAGGACGACTGTCCGGGGTAGTCATTAAAACGCAGATTATATTGCTATAAAACTGTTACAATTTCTAGTTTTAATCTATTTAAAAAAAATTTATTTAAAAAAAAAGACACTACACATGGACAGCACCCCACGGCGACCTAACACAGTTGAATAGCGTACAACTGATACGAAATCAAATCGACTATATGCTGATTAACAAACGATTTAGAAATACCATCAAAAACATCAAAACTTACCCGGGTGCTGACATAGGCTCTGATCGCAACCCTCTTGTAGCTGACTTAGAACTTAACCTAAAAAACAGATAACAAGAGCCATCGATGTCGAGAAGCTAAAAAACCTCAACATTAGAAACAAAGTGAGTGTAGACATTAACAAAGAACTATTACAACTGGCACAACAACACAATGAAAATAACAGCGAAACGGAAAAATTGTGGCAAGATATTAAGGGAGCGATAAGCAAGATTTGTAATAAAGAACTACAAGGTACGAAGAAAACAAAAAGACAGAGATGGATGACGGACCAGATTTTAGACCTCATGGAGAAACGAAGAAGATCAAAAAATGAATTAGGAAGATACCGAAAACTACAAAAAATAATAAGAAGAGAAATCAAAGTAGCGAAAGAACAATGGATGTTGGAGAAATGCAAGGAATTAGAAGAACTGGACTCTAAACATGATGTATTCAACACACACTGTAAAATAAAAGAGGTAACCGGCACACGCAAAAAAACAACACCGATGATGTTATTGAACGACCAAAATCAACCGATAATAGAAGAAAAAAAATTGATTGAAACTTGGGTAAGGTACATGGAAGAAACCTTAAAAGATAATAGAAGTAGTCGAGAAAACGAAAATACCAAAAAAGATCCAGAGATATTGAAATCAGAGGTAATGCATGCACTTGCAATATCGAAATATAGGAAAGCTGTAGGACCTGATGGAATACCAATGGAGGTTTTAAAACTGATGGAAGAAGAAAATATCGATATAATAGTAAAACTATTTAACAATATATATACATGGGGAGAAATTCCAGACGATTGGCTGAAAACCACATCAATACCTATACCCAAAAAACAACACCCAAGGCGGTGTAGTGATTATCGACTGATTAGTTTAATGTCTCACATGCTAAAAGCATTTCTGCGCATAATACATTCACGCATTAGACGCAAGTGTGAAGAAGATTTGGACGAGTCTCAGTTCGGTTTTAGAAATTCCTTCGGAACGAGAGAGGCATTGTTCGGGTTAAATTTGTTACTACAGAAGTGCCGAGATTAGAGAAAGGAAGTGTTTGCGTGCTTTATAGATTACGAGAAGGCTTTTGGCAGGATTCAACATGACAAGTTGATTGATATGCTCCATAAAATAGAAATTGATGACTGCGATGCCCGTGTCATAACTAATTTGTACTGGAAACAAAATACCCATGTAAAAACATCCTCCTTTATAACAAATAATATTAATATACAAAGGGTGCATACTCTCACCACGGTTGTTCAATCTTTATTCCGATAGAATTTTCAAAGAGGCGTTGGAAGAGCTGTCACAATTAGGTATAAAGGTAAATAGGATGCCCATAGCAACTATCAGGTATGCAGATGATACGGTCATTCTTGCAGATTCCATCGAAGACCTTCAACTATTGCTGGATAAGATTAGCCAAGTAGGAGAAAGACTAGGTCTCAAAGTTAATATTGCAAAAACAAAATTACTTATAGTCAGTCGCCAAGACCACCCAGGCGCCATACTAGAATTAAATAACCAGCAAATCGAGCGCGTAGATAAGTTTAAGTATCTGGGAAGCATAGTGACCCAGATGTGGAAATAAAAACTCGAATAGAAATGACTCGAACATCTTTCAATAGAATGCGTTTTCTTCTCTGTGATGACAACTTGAACCTTAAGTTAAGACAAAGAATGTCAGTGCTGTTGTATGGGGTTGAGGCGTGGACACTGAAAATATCGACTATCAACCGTCTCGAAGCGTTTGAAATGTGGCTCCACAGAAGAATGCTACGTATAAGATGGGTTGACCATGTGACAAACGAGGAGGTTTTGCGGAGAGCCGGAGTGGAAAGACAACTGCTGACCGATATAAAATGCCGAAAAATCGCCTATTTTAAGATCGAAGGTCGACGCGGAGTGGGAAGAAAGAAGCAGTCATGGCTTCGAAATATCCGAGATTGGACAGGCATGCGAAGTGTTGAACAGCTGTTTCGCACTGCGGAGAATATAGAAGCGTTTGCCATAGTGATCGCCAACGTCAGGGAGACCGGACAAGGCACATGAAAGAAGAAGAAAAACAATTATCAAGTTTCTTAAGTTATTAAACATTTACTGACAAGAGAAAGTTATTATGAAATAATGTAAAATTATTCAGTATTTTATGTTGAATTTTTCGAGTACCTAAGTGCATATTAATTAACTTACTTTTATATCTGTTTTAGTTTGATTTGTTTCTAAAGAGACGAACGATTTGTATTCCACGCGTGTTTACCATGGGTAATGAATTTGATTTAATTATAAATTAATTATATTTCGTTTAAAATATGAAATGCTGTATTTGATGTAATTATATGTCGATATCTCAATTGAAAAATGCGAACATAAAGAAACAGTGTCAACTAATTGTGTAGATTTCGTTTAAGCGAGCAATCAATGCAGTTGCAAACATTAATTATATTGTCTGTGTTTTGCGCTTTAAATCGACTTTTACTGCGGGAATCTACATTTATTTCCAATTTTGAAGTGAACATTTACCAACAATACACCGTGGGTGTTTAATTGCTACAAGTTTGAAACTATTAAAAAATTTGTGTTTTTTGAATTTTAACTTTAATTTTGTTAACTATTCCTAAACTAAACAATTTTGCAATAAGGCAAAGTTTAATTCAGAAGGCATTTGGAATTTTAATAGTACGTATCTATTGGTTGAAATGGTGGTAAAAGTCCAGATTGCTTGCAATAACTATTAAATTGGTAATTGGAAATTCTAAACACGTTTCGTTGTCTAGTTCACAACATTGACAATAATTTGTGGTTATTGGAGATTTATTTTACTAACCTATAAATATATATAATAAAATACAAATTCTAAGTTTACATTCAAGTGCGTAATATAAATTCAAATTACATTTCGTAAACATTTTTTAATTTATCTAAAATTACCATATACTACTGAAATTTTCCCTAGATAAAATAAAAACAGCCTAACAATCCTCTTTCGTGTTTTTAAAGTTGATCTTTTCTGACTGACACGAAACGAAATAGAAAATAAAGCAAATTTAAGTGCCGATTTAGTTCCGCTGTTAGATCAAAATTGAATGTAATTTATTAAATTTATTGTTTACGATGAAAGAGCTCCGACATTTTAAACTAGTTTGTTTTTTTATAATAGAATATTTTATTTGTCTAACAAAATTAACTACCATAATATTATTTTTAATTTTTTATACAAAATTACTAATAATTACCTTTACACAGTGATGAATGTAGACTGTTTTGTTTTTGTGGCGTAAGTTGCATTGCAATTTTTGTAATTCTGACTGTGAGAATAATGTTTAGTTATCGAGATTCTCTGTAAAAATTTAAAAATTTGTTCCAATTTGTGCCATGAATTTACTTACATATATATGCGGAGTATTAGTCGATCGGTTCGGTTATTATGGGCTTTCGTGCTTGCAGAGTACATGTTATCTAGATATTATGCAACTCTAAACGAAATTATTAGAAGCTCTCTTGTAATTGAACATACTTATTCCTAGCATTCTTTTTTCACGATTCTGCTTTGGTGCTCAAGTCGGTGCTTATAAATCCCTATTATGATGTTATTATAATTTCTAATTTTTGTTATTGTTATTAATTTATAATTTATTGTAAACAAAATAAGCATTGTATGTACGTACATATCAATAACCGAACATTTATATTTATTGTTCAATTGCTTTTTAAGTACAATTTAATGTTTATAAAATATTTTGTGTAATAGTTTTTTGTTTTCAATTACAAAGCCTAACGATCTTCACTGTTGCATCCCCCTTTGAATGCCAAATAAATACAAAATTATTACTGATCGATCTTTTTTCTCTATTTAAATATAAATAAAATAATTTTGAAAAGCTGCGGCTAATAGTTAAAAGGATATTATTGTGGAAGTCGTTTTTTAATGTTTTTGCATAAATAAATTTTGGAAATAACAATAATATTGTGAACTCACGAAAGGCCTATCTAAAGATGCTTTTAAAAATTATTTTTATTTATTAAATTCAGAATAAACATGCCCATTAAAATAAGTGATCCCTTTAAACGTACAAAAGTTTAATTAAAATTTATACAGGCTCGCTTGTTAAATTTAAAAATTCTGAAATTTAAATGAGATAAACAGACTGTTATAATAATTTGTTAAAATTTGTTTTTTTATTCCAAATTGTAGAGCCTGTGTTGAAAGTGAGTTAATGACTTAGAAGCTTTAAAAAAATAAATACATATTCTCGTGTTCAAAAATGATATTTTTAAAATTTTTAAATTTTAATATTCAATAATTAAAATTTTTTTTTTAGTTTGAATTCTGTTTTGTAATTTGGATTTGTTAGTAAAATTTAATTTTGTAAATTTTGTAAAAATTTGAATTTGCTCGTTATTCCCGCCGGCGTCAAGTTGGTTGTGACGTTAGGGAAAGACGAGGCTTTCACCGTTTTAAATCTGCAGAGAGCGGAAGTCTCCGGTAAAATTTAGATAGTTGCGATATTATATTAATTTTGAAATATCTGAATAAAAATTATTTGATTTACGTGAGTAGATTTTGATTGTTGTTAATTTGGAAGTCGTCTCAAGGTTTGGACGAAACTTAAAATAATTTTGAAAAATTGATTTGGATTGATAATAATTTGGATTATAAAATGGAGATTGGATGAATCATTAATAAATTGGATTAAAACAATAAAATAAAATAGAAAATTGGTGAAATTTAAAAAATAAATATGCAAAGTTAAATTTCAAAGCATTATTGTTAAAAATTATTTGGATAGCGATTCATCGGGACACGGACAACTCGGCACACCGCAACTCGGCACCGGACTACTCGGCACCGGATGACTTGGCGCCGGACAACTCGGCACCGGGAAAACTCGGCTCCGGGACAACTCGGCACCGGCAACTCGGCTCCGTCAACTCGGCATCGGAATAACTCGGCACCAAACGATTGGATTTTTAAAACTACCGTTTTTTTAACTCCACCGTTATTTTCTCAAATATCTGTGTTGCTTGCTCGTCGTGGTGAAGGTTGCGGATTTGTTTTTCCGGTTCTCTTTTGCCTACTTCCTAACAAGCTACAAGCGAGCTACTCGAAGCTTTTCCGTATGATTAAAGATATGTGGCCCGAATTTAATCCAGATGCTGTAAATGTAGATTACGAGATTGGTATACATAATGCTCTGCACCCAGAATTTCCTGGTGTAAACGTTAGAGGTTGCTTCTTTCACCTAGTTCAAAATCTTCGTAAACATCTTTCAGAAGTAAACCTTCTTGGTCGTTGTAATACCGACCCCAACTTTGCATTGAAATCGCGTATGATAACTTCGGTAGCTTTTGTTCCAGAAGATGATATTGAAAACGCACTGAACGTTCTAGAAGATTATCTACCGCCAGAATTAGAACCAATCATAAGTTGGTTTACTATTACATACGTTGGTAGACTCAGAAATAATGGAACAAGAGCCCCACCTTTGTTTCCCTATGCAGTGTGGTCGGTACATCAGCGTACTTTGCTTGGCTCTGATAGAACCAATAATTTTGCTGAAGCTTGTCATAAAAAGCTGCAATAGGGATATGGGGTCGCACATCCAGGATTATTTAAATTTCTGGGTAATCTAATAAAAATACAGAAAACATTCGATGCTGATTACGAGCGTTTTGTTGCGGGATACGAAGCACCACCAAAACGCAAACGTTATGAAGACGCAGATCTGCATATTCTTAATAAAGTAACGAATTATAAGCAAGAGAATATGTTGGAGTATTTGCGTGGTTTATCTCATAATTATGTAATGAACTAATGTACCTACATAAATAAATGTATGAAAATATATATTTTTTAAATAAAAACCTTGTAATTTTTATTTAGTTTTTATTTATAATTTTTAATTAAAAAATTAAAAAATAAATTTATCGATTTAATGGAACGGTAAAATGGCACTCCACCAGATGAATCCGGTACGCGACAACTCGGCACTTCGCAACTCGGCACCGGACTACTCGGCACCGGATGACTCGGCGCCGGACAACTCGGCACCGGGATCGGTGCCAAAAACTCGATTATTGTGGTAAATCGATTACTTGTGGTAAATAAAATTTTAAAATTTTTACTCCCCGGGTCATCGCAATATATACGATCGACTATTCCTTTTATTTTTTTATGACAATTTCTTGGATTTCTCTAAATTTTCCCGAATTTTCTAAAATTTTTCCAGAATTCCTAAAATTTCCGGCAAATTTCTTTTGGATTGTCTCATGATAAAGTTAAAAAAGTAAGGTTATCCGTAATTTTTTGGATTTCCCTGGATTTTCTTAGATTTCTCTTCACTTGAACATCAAATTTCCCCAGAGGTTTCCACCTCGGATTATTTTGAATCACAAGTTTCAGCGGCTCGTGACTATAATTAATTAAAAATCGCTTCCCGATCGACCTCTTGGCTACCCCTGTTCTATATGATGGAACTGGGTCAGTTCTCCTGTGTAAGAAACTTTCATTACGCCTCACTAGGTTACTCAGTTTGGCACACAGGTTAAGGTTTAGAAGTATATTGACGTGTACACACAAATCAAAAAAAAAAAATATGATTATACAATATTATTTACAAGATAACTAAATATTAGTTGAATAAAATACAATACCTACGTTTCAAAAGTTATTACAGAATTCTTAAAATAGAAAGTTATTAGAAATGTCAAGTTACTTATTCTTTTTGAAAAACAGGACAATTCATTAATTTTATCGGAAAATTTTACAAGATGAAAAAGGGAAAATTGGTTATATTAATTGATTAAATTAGAGAAGAGATCCAAAAGTGTACGTTGTTTTGATATGAAAGGTCATATTTTGATTTTGTTGTTTGATTGTTTAATTTAAGTTTAAAATTTGATAATCATAAAGAAAATCTTTTATTTATAAAATTATATAAATTGATTATTATCAAAAAGGAGTTATTAGATTTGAATTATAAAATTATTGTTGCGAAAATCATTAGAATTGAAATTATGAAGCTGTTTTTATTTATTAATTATAAAAAGAAAATATGAATTATTATGGTAAAAAATTTTGAAATCTATTTTATTTATTAGAAATGTCAATTTGTTTGAAATTTGGCTTTTTTAAGAAATGATTGGTTTTTAATTGAATTTTATTTTAATATTTTGTAAATACATAA
Source organism: Cantharis flavilabris (assembly GCA_949152465.1). Taxonomy (NCBI): domain Eukaryota; kingdom Metazoa; phylum Arthropoda; class Insecta; order Coleoptera; family Cantharidae; genus Cantharis; species Cantharis flavilabris. Next base: position 92,108,710 of record OX424435.1, read on the forward strand.
TTAATTGCGAGTAAACGACAGATGTTACAGATGAAATTGTGGACAGTTAATGGACAAAGTGGACAATTTAATCTAGAGGGGTGATGCCGTGTTTTTAAATTTACAGATAGGAGTTTTAGGAATGATTAAAAAATTTTATTTGTAAATAATATTTTTTATTTTATAGGAATTACTATTTATTTGATTGTGAATTTTCTCTTCAAATTTGGCTTCGTCAGTCGACCTGGACGTAAACAAAAGGGGAGGGAGATATCAGAAAGTCCGCGATGTGTTTTTTTGATTAAGCTACCAGCTAAATTATTTAATTTGTGGACAATATAAAGAATTTAGTGATAAGTTTCATCATTGTATTGAAAGTGATTAGAGTAGCCATAAAAGATAAAACAGTAGTAGAGTAAAACGGAAATCTAGAAAACAAGGTAGGACTTTAATCTTAATAAAATGAACTAGAATTGCGGTAGGAAATAAATTTTTGTGAAGAAAAAAAAAACACTTCAATATACCGGGTGCTGAATGAGTTAGCCGAACATAGGAAATTAACATGTAAAAACTTATTTATGCAAATTCTTGCTTCCCTAATTATTTTAGAGAAAAAATGAAAGACACAAAAATAATGCAGAAATATATAAACTACGAATGATAACACCATTAAATTTCATCTAGCTTTTACTTAAAGGTCAAAAATTGCTTTCGAAATTGTTAAAATTGACAAAAATAATTATCATGGAAACTTACATGGCCAGCCTGATAAATGAAACTTCTAACAATTTCAAAAGCATTTTTTGACCTTTTAAGTAAAAGCTAGACGAAATCAAATGGTGTTATCATTCGTAGTTTATATTTTTTTGATAAGTATAAATTTGGGGATCGAACGAATAAGATGATTTTGTCTTTTTTAAAAATGCGTTCTAAATTTTGTTTGAGTAATTAAAATCAAATCTGAGACAAACTAGATATCGTCAGGATATTCCGGCAATCAAAACTTCCTAACAAAGTTCTTGTGCAAACATAATTATTTACTGAAATTGATTGTGCTTTTAGTACAAATTTGTTTTAGTGTTAAGTGTTAAGTGTACAGTACCGGATTTAAGATTTGGCCCTAGGCCAAAATTTTTCAAGCGGCCCCTTTTTTGTACTCCTCAAAACTAGACAGTCTTGAATCAGAGGTTGAGTTTCTCAAGTAGTTTTTGACTCTTTTGAGCACGCTAAACGATCTTTCACCAGATGCGTTGGATGTCATGGATAATGCATAGTAAAATGCGCAGCACTGTGTCCATGTTCGGGAATGACGCTGTCAACCGTTTTTCACGAATGAGTTGTAGATATTCCAAAGGAAAATTTCTCTGGGGCTTAGAAGTCTTGAGATTCTTGTCAGTGTTGTCATCAAGATGGGGTTCTTTATTATTGTGATCATCAAAACGGCCTTCAACAAAGCTTTTGAATTGCACACATTCTTCACCAAAGTCATCATCTATGTCGGTTTGATACTTTTTCGTCACCAAAGAGGCATTTTTCCTGATTTCTTCATTGGAAATTGACGATAAACAGTTCAAAAATCCGAACTTTTCATTAAGACCAAAGTATACTTCAGACCTTTTTTTCAGTTCTGCATGAAGCCTATCAATTACAACATTGAAGGTATTGATCTTTAAATCTTCTTTGCCACTGAAGAGAGTATCATCATCTTGGCCTTCAGCTTCATCGGGGCGTTTTTTCCTTTTCGGCCGTCTTTTGGTTCCTTCATCAGGAACATAAATTTCAGTTTTAGACAGTTCTTTTCCCATTTCTTCATAGGAATCGTAATCGTCTCTCAGACTCATAACGTACTCCATTTGAGATTTGTAAATGTAGCATGTGAAATTCAAGTCCGTGGCTATGTTTTGCAACGTTTTGCTATTTGCGTCAAAACGTTTTAAAATATCATACCACAAATTAATCAAAATAGCTGTTTCTAAGTTAAAAAACTTTTTACAGATTCCATGTGCTTCTGTGCGAGTTACGTTGGTTTCATTTTGGTCATCTGCTATTTTCTTCAATACGTCATAGTAACTCCAGTAGTTCAGTAGAAGTGCTCTTACTGCGTGCCATTTAGCAGTCCACCTTGTGATATTCAGTCTTTTTGGAAGGAGTTTCTTTATGCAACTACTACTTTGAACCATATTTTCCACCACTGCCCATCTTGAAGTTGAAGCACTCATAAATACAGATTTCTTGGACAAACATGTTGTTCAAACAACAATCTGCTGCACGAGTGCCCACCAAATTTAGCGAATGTGCAGTGCATGGAACATATTCAGCTAAATTATTGTAGTCTTTTATGCGAGCTTGTAGACCTTTATATTTTCCTGACATATTTGATGCATTGTCATAGGATTGACCTCTCATATCACTAAATGGAATTTCTAACGCAGACAGGGTATTCAAAACTACTTCCTCCATGTGTGCACCAGTATGATCTTGTAATTTTACGAAAGTTATGAATCTTTCTACAGGAGTACCATCTGTTAAAACATATCGAAGAATCACTGTAAGCTGGTCAGAATGAGTTATGTCAGGCGTGGAATCAACACGCAATTCAACATCCAATTCAATTCTTCTATGATAACAGACACTATTTTCTTATACATTAATTCGAGGAACTCGTTGCAAATTGTTTTCGACAAATAGCTTACTTTCCCGGACCCAGGATTCCCTTTAATTTCGATGTGATTTTTCAAGAAATCATCATACTCTGCAACAAGCTTTAATGCCCCCATAAAATTTCCATTTCCTAGAAAACCTAATATTTCATTCGTTCCAGGAAATGATAGCCCACGAGTACCAAGAAACTTGATCACATCAACCACTCGTCTTAGCACACGATGCCAATAGTCGATTTCCCTAAGGTAGCTCTCATGTAAGGAGGAATCAATTTTGCCCAAAACATTGGCACGTAAGACAAAGGATTTTATATTCAATCTATGTTCCGCACTTTGTTCGTGTTCTTTTAATCTAATACAATTCTTCCAGTCGTTAAATCCTTGACAAAAAGAGCTATCATTACGAGGGTGGAATAGTTTTCATGAAACACAATACAGACAGCTTGTCGTATTAGAATACATAAGCCACTCTCGTTTTTTTTCTTTTACAACTCGTTCTTTGTCCGAATACTGTCGTTTAGATTTTGAGAAATCACAATCTTTGATAATTAAAAAATGTTTGGGTAAATTCCTTGTTAGAAAGTCTGTAGACTCGGACGTTAAATTACTCCATGTACTTGGATCTTGCAAATTTACATTTATGGTGGCTTGAGTCTCTTTAAAACTTTCGAAACAGCTAGGAGTAGGATTGTTTAAAGTCTCCCTTATTTCTATACTCTTTTCAGGTTCTTCTACAGATGCAAGTGCAGAAGTACTTGGTACTTGAACAAGATTATCACTATCAGAACTATCATTTACAATTTGTTTGCCAGTGCTTTCGCCTTCTACTGCGACTGGCGCAGATCACAACACAGTCACACACCACACGTCGCCACGGCAGTCGGCACTGCCGCTGGCACGTAATTTTTTTTTACCCACCTTTGCGGCCCTCGTTTGCCTGCGGCCCTAGCCCACGGCCTAGTCGGCCTAGTGGTAAATCTGGCAGTGAGTGTAAGTAAGTGTTAAAGCATACTTTTGAAATCCCTGATATAATGGGCTTGTAATCCGCATTCACAAAAACTATCAAAAGTTCGTTTTACAATCACCAAATTAAGACCTTCTTGATGGTGCAACTTACACCTTTCAAGTTGAGATCAACTTGTGAACTAGTTAATTTGTCGTGCGCACGCGCAGCTTGTATTTGTTTGCTATGCAGCATCTCTCTCTTACAAATCCTTACTTTAACCATGTCTATGTCTTTTCGGGTTGTCATATGGATTAAATGTTAAAATGCAAAATTATTAAAACAAACAAAATTTAAATTAAAGTCTAGTTTTTCAACTGTGCGTTGTGGGTTAACCCAAGTTCAAGGGTTATGTCTACACTGATTGGTCAGAAATAAAAGTTAACCATTGAATTTGGGTTAGCTCACAATTGAAAAACTCGGCCTTAGTTGGCTAAATAAAGATTTGAATTCTGTTACACCTGAAAAAAAAACAACAAAATTTTTACTTACTTGTTACACCAACCGGAAATCTTTTTCAAGTTTACTCTTGTATTTGAGGAAATAATATTTATTGCAGATGTATTTATTTAAATTCCAAAGAAATACAATGTAAAGATTGCAATAAAAAAATAAAATTTATATAATTACCATTGCCACTGCTCAGTGTCAATTCGCAATTTACCTTAGCGTCGGTGGCGCTCGCGACGCTGCCAAATGCCACAACTTGGCGGCTTTATTACGTACACTTGATGTTGTTTTGAGTTTGATTCTGAATTATTTTATCGTAAAACGGCGATGAAATAATAATTCACAACATAGAATACCTAAAGATTGCAAACGTTCGGTTTATAAACAAAACTTTCTATACCAACCATACGTATTAGATTGACTTAATAGTTTTCCGCGTGGTGGCATTTGTTTAATATAAATCGGGAATAGTTTTGTATGTGTTTATAAAATAACTATCTGTCTAAATGATAGATCACTAACTTGATCTATCTGTCGCTGGTTTTTTATATCTTCGATTTTTGCTATTCAGAAAAGCAGAAAAGTCATATTAACTAAATTTCCGCACAAATTAAAAAATTTTTAGTTGTACGAAAGTTTAAATTTTAATTGTATTACCAGGCCATAAAGAGCATCTGCCATGATCAGTGTAAATAGTATCTACAAATCTTTTTAACGTTAAAACTCTCGGAAAGCAACTGCGAAAACAGTAAATGTAGATTTTAAGATACGAAGTTGCACAATAAAAAGGAAATTTAATTGAGAAGTTTCAGAATTAAAAATATGCACCCTAAATTGGAAAATATGAGAAAAAAGCGCAACACGTCAAGAATGAACAATAAAAAGGTGCCGTTAAGTGCAGAGAAAAGGTGGAAGAAAAATTGCTGGCTATAATATAGAAAATGAACAGCATTGTTGCAAAGCCAAGGCGTAAATTGTCGGGTATTACTGTATTATTTAAAAAGTAATTGAATTTTAAAAATTTCCTTAATTTATTACCCTGCTTGGGTAGGTTTCGTGTTTTTGAAAATCATCAGATGCACAAAACATATAAATTTTTGTTGCCGGTTGGCATAAATATTAATCCATGGTATTAATTGGTAATTTCTGTTACCTATTGTTGATATAATTTTAATTGAAATATTGTTTTAATATTGTGAAAATGATAAAAAAGATGAAAACTTTTTTGTACGTGTTTCTGCATACAACAGAAGTTAAAAATAAATTGCCGTGTCAAACTTTGAGCAGTCAAACAAATTCAATTTCTCTCGTAACTTTAGGGGGCCCTACGACTCTTAAAAGTTTTATGACATAACTAAAACGTGTCATATATTTACAATTTCGATTACAAATAAATAAGTGTCAACAACGCAAAAAAGTTAAAACTTACCTTTCTGAAGCGACGGCGGATCCTCGAAATGGGATGCCACTTAATCAAAATAGCTAGGTTCTTTAAAATTTTTATTTATTACATAATATATTTACATAATCTTCCATAAAAAATGGCAATATTCTATATGAAAGTTTAAATTTAAAGGTGTTGATGATGACAAACTTACAAATGAATTTAGCCTGTTTAATCCGAAGAATCACAAGCACATTGGTACAAATTCTATATTATTAATTACTCTATAAATTTAGCAAAATTAATTAACAGTAGTTTAGATTATGTTAAGTAACGACGGCGTTCAATGGCCATCGTTGGTAGTTTTTTAATTTTGAACAAGGGGGATTGTCTTTCTGAAAAGATTGGAAAATTTAAAAATATAAGGTTTTTTTATATCACGTAAAGAAGTCGGTGTCGGGTGTTTGAGTATACGTGTCTTTAATGAGACTGTTTATAACTTCCTCCATCTTAGATGAGGTCCTCAAGTGGTGCCGAGGGTGCCTCCTTTTATACGGTTCCCACTCGGCGCAGGACAAATGTCAGTGAGTTACTATAACGTCCGGAGCAGATTTTGTGGTTTGTACGCTATAGGGTCTTCTTTTATCGTCGGGATTAGGGTTAGGATCTACCCTTTCCATTTCTATTCTTGCCTCCGCACGATATTTGTTTTCTTTCTTATACCCAAAAGTGCTGAACGGCGCTGGGGGACTAGGCTTCGAGTGAGATATCATACTGTGTGCTGGAGAACTGTGTTCCGAATTGTAGTCGTGCGTGAAAAATAGACTTTCTCTGGTTTGACATGCACTATCGCACATCTCTAGATTTAACCCATCCTCATTTTGGCCGTAAATGTCGCCATTAGAGCTTAAACCGTGATCGTTTCGGATTAAAATTGGTAAGATATCTCCTCCGGGTACGTAACAAGATGTGTCCGCAATTATTGCATTTGTCGCAATAAATCTTTGAGAATCCGATGATTGAGAGCTGTTCGAATGAGACGTGCCGACCCTTGAATGCTTCTTTTGAAATTCTTCCTGCTTATCAATTTCGTTTAATTGTTGTTCCCTACTCTGCCGAATGTGTTCCTGAAACAACCAAAAAATCGCGTAAACAAACTTGGAATTCATATAATTTTATTAACATATTTTTTTAATTTAATAACTTTTCAAATCTATGCGACTAGAATTTATTAAATCTCGATTCTGTTATTTTAATAAGTTTGGTAAAATTTAATTTTAAATGCAAATATTTAATAATCCTTTCGGCCAAGCTTTATTCTTTATTTCCCATCGAAAATAATGTTGAATGTAGGTGTAAGCAAAAGTAATTTGAAATGAAAGTATTATTTAATTATACTTAGCAATTAGGATCGGAAAATGATTAAAACTTTATGATTAAATAAACTTTTATTGCATTAAAAGTTTATAAATTATTATACAATGACAACTTTAATCCATATATCACAATATTTTTGTAGCTCTTAAGCGTAGGTAATTTTTATTCCCATTTGTGACAAGGCGGGTTAACAGAATCCCGCGACTGAATGAATACCCGGGCACAATGTAATTTATCATATAGGGGTCAAAAAGCAATGTTTTAGGTTTTAAATAGCGCAGTGGCTTGCAAATACTGGGTGTTAAATATAATAATAATTATAATAAAAATTAATTGCATTACTTTATTCAACTGACTGTGAACTGATACCTGGCTGAAATTACTCATTAAAACGTAATAAATTGCTTTTATTTTAATTATTATTAATGACTATAAACAGTTAAAATTGAGCTTTAACAAACGATTAAATTTCGTTTTAAATTTTTGAATAACAAAGGCTTTTAATTTGAATGCGCGAGAATTTTTCATAATATTTTAAGTAAATTTTCAGGTTAAGGAAAAAGCACAATACAATTCGTGTAAATTAAAACTTGTTGCTATTCTAAATAAAATTTAAAACTGCTTAAATTAATTATACAAACACTTAAAAATTTTAATAATTAAAACCCGAGCTAAAATTACATTTTAAATTGAGTGTCTTCTTTGTTATGACTTACTTACTACTGCATTACATAATTTTATTTCTTATCTTACAAGATAAATTTACCTGTATTATGTGATGGTCCCGAATGAGTTTCTTAATGCAGCTGATCATAAATGTCAGACACATTCCAGCCAAAATAAGACAGAAAACGACCATGATAATGATAATCCGAAGCTCTGAAAATGGTGCACTTACGACTTTCTGAAATTAAATATTAATATGTTATTACGTTTAATGATAATGTAAATTTTAGCAAAGTTTGAATATGAATATTTTTGCCTTTTTTTGAAATATTTCTTTTCTTTTCGAATTTTAAAAAATAAAAACAAACAGCTCTCCTTAGGTAACTAACCTACCCCTTCATCCACTCGACACGCAGAAGTACAATTACAGGGTTTTTACCCAATCGTCTTAAAAGCTATTCGTTTTAATACTATTATCTGACATTAAAATTATCGATGTTGTTTCAGGAATATAAAAACACGCATAATCCTAAGCAGCACTTTTAATATGTGTCTTTAATATACAATAAATACTAAAAGATGTTTGTTTGTATTGGTTGTATTGGTTTTAAATTGCTTATTTTGCACAAAAATTTTGAGATTGTAGAAGAGCTTTCTGCATTTCTTACAATTTAAAAATACTTCAAAAAGTAATTAATATAGATAATCATAGACAGAAGTGGGCCACCGTGAGAAGTCGGCCACCCCCTAATTTTGCTTTGACAAGTGATATATTTGTCGACAAAAATTTTATTTTGTTTCTTATCGACATGAGCTCAGTTTTCAGTAGGTCATTGAAGTTTGCAGACGTCCATTTGTGTTCTCAAATAATTAGTGCTAAAAATATCCACAATTCTCATTTCTTTTATTGTGAAGGTTATTGTGATTTGCGTAAGTTATTCGTCGAATTTAATCAGGTAAGTAGCTTTTATTATAGTATTAGACCTAACCTCCTAACATGTATAGAGTTTTTAAGCATTTAGTCACGTGGTATTCTCGCCACGTTATTTCGCGTCAAATTATGCTTGTGGACAGAAGTGGGCCATCTTTTGCAGACAGAAGTGGGCCACTTCAGTGACGTTGTGTTTCGGCATTTGGTGTTTTTGTTTACACTAATTGAGTGGCTGCGCGGAAAAACCAGCTTAGAGTAGTGTATATCTACACCCTGTACAAATATATATACAGGGTGTCTCAAAAAAAGTATTGTTAGTAAATATAATTCGATAAAGATACGTATCTATCGATTATTTTAACAAATTATCTAATTAAATTTACTAGCAAAACTGTTTTTTTTGAAACACCTTGTATATAGGGTGGCCGTTCGAAAAGAAAACAGACGGGATTATGGCCAGCAGAATTTTTTTTCAAGAAATGTAAAAACACGTCAATTTTATCATCGAGGAAGACAACTTTTGCGACCAATGTCACTCCCATATTGTTTCATACCTTCGCGCTGTGATAACAACCCCTAAAATGTTAATAGGGATGATACGGCAAGTGACACCTCATTTGAAAGGTCTTGCTTCCCTGAATAAAGTGAAATATGTTTTTTGAAGTTCTATCAATTATTGAAAAAAAAAATTGAAACTACAAAAATGCGAAATAAATACGATATTTCAAGACATTTAAGAATAAAAAAGTGAAAAACGCTTGGACAGATTGATTTTAATTTCAAGGGAGCTACTTTTACTGGTATTCATAAGCATAGACAGTTCAACCCTTAAGGTAAAGGGCAAACCACCCTTCGAATTTTGAATGAAAAGATGGGTCTGAGTAAAAGATCAGTTTAATCAAATTAGATGTTCAAATTTTTCAAATTATACGCTACTCTAAGCTGGTTTTTCCGCGCAGCCACTCAATTGTAGCAGACAACAGACTAAGACTAAGATAACCCTGTATCATAAATTGTTATTTTATTTGTAATTTTTGTGACATTCGGTATCGTAATAATACAGGGTGTCACGAAGTCCTTTTGAAGTTGTTACCATACAGTGGGTAATAAAGAACATTGTATTGTTAATAAAGCAGTTACATTTATTACCTTAGTAAAGTATTGGTTCTATAAATTAATTAGAATATTTTAGCAATCATGGCACCAAAAAAAGGTAAACCGACTGGCTATGAACCCATCGACTACGAGAAATTACTTGGTGCTATAAAGCAACTAAAAATCAATAAAATTTCAGAACGCGCTGCTTGTGTTGCTGCCGGTATGAGCCGATCAACTTTTCAACGTTATCTGAAACGCGTTGATACCGAATTTGAGAATTTTGCCAAGGCCACTGATGATCAATTGTTGGATTTCCTCAAAGAAAGACCAAGACACGGTGGAAAAATTGTATGTTTTTATAAGTCTTTTAGCTTCATTTGATTCAATTATTTATTGTTTATTTTCAGATCTTTACAAATGTTCAAGAAAAAGAGTTTGGCCAATACATCATCAAATGTGCCAAAATCAATTATGGTCTTACCATTGATGACATGTGCAAGTTGGCGTTCCAATTTGCACAAAAAGTTGAAGCTGATTACCCGGCCAATTGGGATGATACCGGAAAAGCTTCCAGAGATTGGTATTACGCTTTTGTGAAACGTCACGGCCTTCTTTCTCTGCTGAAACCTACTCCAACTAGTGCGAATAAAGCGAAAGCATTTAATAAACAAAATGTTGATTCTTTCTTCAATCTTTTGAAGTCAGCATTGGATGAACATTCGTATCTTCCCAATAGAATTTGGAATGCAGATGAAACCGGATTTCCAACTGTGCCGACCAAACCCGTAAAAATCGTTGCTGAAAAAGGTTCTCGTGCTAGTTCGTATGCTTCAGCCGAACGCGGTACTAATGTCACAATGACCATCGCTGTTAGTGCTGCTGGTGATACAATTCCGGCATTTTATTTATACCACGTCAGCATACCTTTATAATGCCACTCCAAATTCTGTCGGTTTTGCAAATGGCAGTGGTTTTGCTGTTAATGGATAATCATCGATCTCATGTTACAATCGAAGTTATCGATATTGCCATCAAACACGGAATTACGATTTTGACATTTCCGCCGCATTGCAGCCATAAGCTGCAGCCATTAGACGTCGGTGTTTTTGGTTCACTGAAAAAGTCATATGGTGTGCAATCCGATGCTTGGACAAAAAACCATATCGGTTTATTACTTGAAATTTCACATGTTGCTGAGATCGCTGCGTTTCTATTCAAAATACCGTGAATTCCCGTAACATTGCAAGTAGTTTTCAACGAACCGGAAGTTTTCCGTTCAATCCGGAAATATTTTCAGATGAGGATTTTGTTGCTGCAGAAGGCAGCAGTGAAGTTACGATTGAAGAAACCCCTTTGATTGAAAGTTTGGGTTTTGAAGAAGAGCCGGATGCGCATAAAGAGGTTAGTTCTGCTGGATCGTCGGCTGTTGCATCCACGTATTGGTCAACACTGGATAAAGTCAGTCCACTTCGTCGCGTTACACCGAAGAAAAAATCGAACCGTGGACGAAAACCAATGCAAAGCGCCATCATAACATCGCCCGAAAACAGGAAAGTAGCAGAAGAGGCAGCTGCAAAGCGAAGCAAATCAAAAACCCCTGCTACGAAAAAAGGTCCTACCAAAAAGGTGAAACGTTCGGATTCTTCGTCATCCTTAAAAGAAAACCCTGACTTTTGTTTAATTTGTGCTAAATTGATGCCACACAATATGACAAAAATTAATTCAATCGAATGCAACACGTACTATCGTCCGTTTCATCTGAAGTGCGTCGACATGGGAAATAGAGGCTATTTCACGTGCCAAAATTGTGACTCTGATCTAGATATGACAGACTAGGAATAACTTTTTCGACCTTTCCTTCACATTTTTTTGATTATTAATTTTTTCATTGTTTTGTGTATCTTTAAGGCAATATAATAAAAAATATCTTACTTGAAAATTGGTTTTTACATACGATTTCTTAGAAAAATAAATCATTTAACATAAAAAAGTCATAGTGCTTGATCCTTGTACTTGTTTTAGATGAAAATTTGGGTGGCCCACTTCTGTCAGCAAAATCGTGAAATCGCAAATTTCTCTTTTTTTACTTAACGATGTAAAAAAATATGTTAAAATTAAAAATTTTAAAATTTGTTTTTGCCGAAAGTTAGGTAATCCCTTTCCCTACAAATAGACGAAAATAGTGCTCAAAAATATCAATTTTTGAATATCCTATAGCATGAAAAACAAAGTGTGGCCCACTTCTGTCGATGCTACTCTATATTATATCAAATAATATATCTTCCAAAAAATGATAGATCTAAATGTTCTTGCTATATCAACCAACCGCGGCTTCACTAAAATAGCATCTTTTTCAAAATATTTACAAAATATACAAGGAATATAATATATTTTATGAGTTTGTATAAATAAACATTAACAATAATTAAAGAAAATACTAAATTAACTCCCATTAGTAATAAAGAGCTTTGCCTATATTATGAAAAATTTTAAATTAATATTTATAAATATTAATTAATTATTGAGACCACAGTGGTGGCTTGATGTGATCGCCAGTTGAGTTATGAGCGGAAATTCTGGGTTCAAACCCCGGACTCGGCAGAATTTCTTAGCTCAGCCCTCTGGTGAACATCAAACTGTGGATCGAAAAACTAATAACTTTCCTTAACATCTTAATGGAAAACTGAGTGCAATAAGCCTAGAGCTTCGGTACAAAATGGGCATTGAACCACTACCCTTGCAGCTAATACGGATAATTAATTATTTATTTATTTTTTTTGCAAACATAAATTTTTTTTCATAATTATAATTATATTTACATAATAAATTATCATATTTGCTTTTAATTTGACATAAAAATGTTCAAAAAAATTATATATTAAATATTAATATCATTAAATGTTATATAGGAAAATATGTTAACATGGCTGAGTTCTGGTAAATACTAAATAGGCTTCCTCATGTTTTAGTGTATTTACCCACGTTAATTACAATTAATTTAGTTACAGAACAAACTGGTTGCAATTTTGAATTCATCAGTTAGGTATACTACTTGTCAATTCTTGTTGGTGTGAATAACACATAAATTTTTTCAATAGAAAACAGTTTCTTAGGTTTCAAGTGAAATTAATTCGTTTTATCATTATTTATATATAGATAAACAATAGTTTTATGTATAAAATAATATCTCATTTGAGTATTTCGAGAATATGATCCTAATGTTTTTACCAATATTTTTCCTAATATAGCCTCTTTTTGGATTATAATCCCAAAAACTTTCGTCTTTAATTATTCATTGATTTCTACTAGAAACCATTTTATGACTTTGTATTTCGTTTTTACAAGATTTACATTTTATTCGTTAAATATTAATGTTGAAATAAGCTATAGTATAGTGTTTTAATAGGGTCCCCCATGGTGCTATATTACCCAGAGATTTCTTTAAATATAAATATTTTATCGAAATCTATTAGTATTTCATTTATTCTAGAATGTAAATTATTTGATCTCAACCTGTAACATACCTATTTTAATGCCGAAAAAATTAACTGGGGGCCGTATTACCACCTTTTCCTTTAATAATTTTTATTTTCCTTATAGAAGGACTTTGTTTCAGCAAGGGTAAAAATGCATTTTTTATAATATCGGTTTTATTTCTGTGATGGCGAAATCACAAGTATTATTTTTACAATGTCAAAATTTACTTAAAATTCTTGGATCAGGTGGATTTTTGGCCGCCCTGATTTTGTAGAGTCGAAACGATGATGTGGAAACTCTTTTTTGTGCGAGACAATTTTTAACTTTCGTTCTTACTTTTAATGCAATTTATTTTGAAAGCATTTTTTTTTTGTAAATTAATCAGTAGTAAATCCAAACAATTAACTTAGGGAGGGGGACAAATCAAAAATTTATTAAACATAAAGAATACTAAAAAGTAGTAGTAATGACAAAAAATAAATTTATATTTCGTTTTTTTAATAAACTTAAAATTTTTGGTTTTTGTGAATTGATGTTTTTTGAGCTCTTACCCGGGGGGGGGGAAGATCGCTCTCCCCAAGATCCGCCACTGAAATTAGTGATTTATACACTCTTATATTTCCAGACATTTTTAGAACGTTCGTCCTAGAATTTGATGAATAAAATCCTTAGATATTTTTGTTTTTTTTTTGATTTTCATGAAATTTAAAATTTAGAATTTTAACTAGGAACCCTCAATGATCAAGCAAAAAAAGAGCAATTTTATACTTTAATGCAATTTCACTTCAACCCTGTTTAACTCTTTTAAGGTTAAAATTTAAAAGTTTATTTATGTGATGTCACGTCGAATACACTGCTGTGATCTAAAACCCAAAATATATTTGTGGGTTATGGGTAGGGCTGGGACTTTTTACCGATAACTCTCGATATTTACCGATTAATCGAAGAACGAATATTTAATTTTTGAAATATCGATTAATTGATATATAGTCCAGGCAACGAAAAGGTATAGGTATATATTGGGAACACAATTTTTGACATTGTAACTTTACTTGGACTAGTTAGGAGATGAACATATCAAAAGGCCCCGGCCGTAGCCCTTGAGTCGGAGGGGAAAAAGGGGTTTGATTGTTCCATTTCTTGGTTTTTCGCTTATATCTTGGAAACTATGCGTCCTAGCGACATAACTATTTTATACAAAATAAAAGCTGATTAAATTTGCTACAAGTTTTAGTCAATCAAGTTTTTTGATATTTTATATAGTTTTTGAGATATCCGCTCTAGAAAGTCTGTAATTTTGAAAAAAAATCATTTCTGCCTCACATTTTTGCTTTTTTTAACCGGATAACTCTTCAACGATGGAATCACAAAATAAATGCCGCCGATAGAGTTTTAGAGCATTAATTTACTATTTAATTGAGTTTCCTTTTCCTTCGAAAAACTTGCTTGAATAAAACTTGTAGCAAATTTAATCAGATTTCATTTTGTATAGAATCATCATGGGTGCGCTAGAACGCATCCCTCCCCTTAAAATCCTCCCCTCTCCCCCAGCTCAAGGGCTAAGGGCGGGGACTTTCGATCTGTTCACCTCCTAACTAGTCCAAACAAAGTTACGAAATCAAAAATTGTGTTCCCAACATTTCCCAACATTTTTTCTTATTTCGATAATTATAAAATTATCAGAGTATCGATATTTAGATATTTCAATAATTATCGATATATCGATACTTCGATTATTATCGATATATCAATACTTCGAAACTCTGACAATTATCGATAAATATCGATTAATCGAAGTTATCGGTAGTTTTTGAATTATCGATATTCTATATCGATTTTTGAATATCGCTCAGCCCTAGTTATGGGAAAGGCAACGGGAAACCACCCCCAATAATTAAATTCCGTAGATCGTCATAGGCACATGAAGAAGAAGAAACATGAAATAGATCTATTGTTTTCCCTTGAATCTATATTATTTAATCCTTCAAGGGCACATTAAGCTATAAACCAGTTGCTACTATGATCGATTCTCGGCATCTGTTGCATGCTACTGATGGAGAGTGACTGAGATCCACAGAACAGATAAATCAGAATAGATAAATATATAATAGATAATAATGAGATCGGGCACTGGGCATTGTGATTCAGCTTGGACACTTTCGGTGAGTCCATTGGTTACCTCAGTCGTAATCTGTGGATAGTATCTGCGTAGTCGATAATTACAGTGTCAATATCAATATTTTTATTTAGAAAAAATATTTACAGCCCTTCACTAAAAAAATTATTTTGTATATTTTTTTTACACCGGGTGCTGAATGACTTAGCCGAACATAGGAAATTAACATGTAAATACTTATTTGTGCAAATTCCTGCTTCCTTAATTGTTTTAGAGAAAAATTGAAAGATACAACAATAATTACGCAGAAATATAAACTACGAATGATAAGACCATTACAGTTTATCTAACTTTTACTTAAAGATCAAAAAATGCTTTCGAAATTGTTAAAATTTTCATTTATCGCACTGGCTATGTAATAAATTCAATTTAATTTATATTTTCAAAAATAATTATCATGGAAACGTATATGGTCTTGTCTATATTGACTTTTTAAGTGAAAGCTAAATGAAATCTAATGTTCTTATAATTCGTAGTCACATAACATATTATTTACTATTTCACTTTCTCCCACCAAGTTTCAACACCCTGTTAGTAGTTTATATTTCTGCACTATTTTTGTGCCTTTAATTTTTTCTCTAAAATAATAATTGGGAAGCAGTAATATTAATAATAAACGACAATAATAATGTAATAATTAAAAATATTCATATTTCGTTTTCAGAATGCCGAAAATTGCAATAAATATTAGAAGATAATTTATATTCCCCAGATTTCCCCATGTGTACCGCAGCGACATATAGATGTATTGGTTATGAAAAACTGAAAAGTATTAATTTAATAAGACCAATATCACAGAACATGCATACAAACTTTCTCTCCGAAGCCAGGGGGTCTGGAGGGTATGAAATACCTCCCAATACACCATTAATATTATTTAATACGAAACCTCTCAAAGCAAATAATCGTGTCTACTTGTTAAAATTTGTTAAAATTAAATTTATTTTGGTACAAAGTAACAAAATCCGACAAATTATTTAGAAAAAGAAAAAAAAACAGAAAAACTACTGAAAATACAAAAATTATACTAAATTTGTTTTACATAATTTAATCGATTACTCGTTAGCCTTTTCGACGCAAAGTTGTTATTTGGATTTCAAAAATTAAATAGTTAGTTCAACTACTTTTAATTATTAATTTTTACGCATGCATCGGGAATAAAACGGCCGAGTTGTTACTTGAGAAATTCAGGTTTGAATTTAAAGAAGAAGAAATAATCTCGGTAACTTAATAAACGTAGGTGCCGTTGAAAGTTACCAAGGGTCACAATAATTAACTAGATACTTGAGGGTCAGGACCCTCAGAGTGGTCTATTCTGTACGTTTATTTAAAGTCTGTTGTTAAGAACTTGAAGCCAACTTTTGGGCAAATTTTTCATCAGTTAATTATCTTTTTATAAAATTAAACTTTTAGTTCGTATTAAAAAAATAATATATTGTAATAGATGGCAGTGGAGTAACTACCGGTGTTCCACGTTTACTGGAACGACCGACGATTAAAATTGTTTTATATGAATACACTTTTTAGCGATTCGCATTCCTAAATAATGGATCATGCAATAAAAGAAGAAAACCTGTCACGTTCGTTTGTCATGTTTTTTTACATTATATTTAGGATGTTTCGTTGAATTGGAAATTGAAGTCGGCATTTGCCATTTCCTTTTCGACGACTTTTTGGTATACAAAGATCCTATTTAAATTTAAAAATATTTAAAAACTTTTCAGTGCAATAAAAGATAAATAATAAATAAGAGTCATATTGATTAATTTAAATAATTAAATTTGAAGAAAATAAAATGAAATAAAATTAATTAAAATAAAATAACAAACTTGAGTTTTATTTAAACATAGTTTAATTTATTTTCAAGCGAAATTAATTTCGAGAAAGATCTTACTGAAGAATATACAATAAATTAGTTAAATTAAAATTTGAAGCAAAAAACATTTTCAGCTAAGATTTTCCGAAAATAATTGAAGTATCTAATAGAATGAGTTAAATAACCCCTTTCGTCGTTTATGTAAATTGTAATTCTTTATTAATGAGGTAAGTAAAAAGTAAAAAGCTGACCACTGCCGTAATGTTTTTTCAGATGTCGTAAACAAAATTAATATAGCGCAGGATATGGTTCTAGGGAAGCATAAATTTAGTAAGTACCTACCGCAAAATTTCTGACTGAGATCGATTTATGCTACTTTCTCATTTGCATTAAAAGGAAAACATTTTCTGTTTAATAAAATTCTGGATATGTTGTATATAAAACTACAAAGTAAATTTTTATTAAAAATTCAAGGATCGTTATTTAGATCAAATATTTACATATTTGGTCATAAAACATAATAAGTAGGTTACATTGATTTCCTTTATGGCACACGTTTATCGACGACCACACCTAGGACATACAATTTCAACCATAAATCATACAGAGTGGTTCATAGCAATGTTGATATGTTGATCATTTATAATATAATAAATGGGATTAAGTCGGATCCGCGGAAGTCAGTCGTAAGAATTAAGTTCAGCAAGTTAATAAGTCACCATATTTATTAAGTTATTAGTGGTTTATACATTTACCTACTCATGTAAACAACATTATAACAATTTATTATACAACATAGGACTAGACACTGCTCTGAAGTGCTCTAGAACATTATTTTATCATAAACTAGAGGATCAGGCGGTCAAACAAAAACTAAGCTTAGTTCACAAAGTGTAGCTTAGTTTGTTAGCCTTGTTTTAGGAATAAAAGTGAACTAAATTTTAACTGCTTAAATTTAGAAAAATGGAAATAAATTCCTAAAGATTTTTTAAAAATAAGATAAGAAAGACAAAATAATGCAATAAAAGTTCCAAATTGGACTGCAAGACTTTCACCGGTAAAAACAAGTAAATAAAATATTGAACTACTTAATTTGTTACAAACTTTTACCCCCATTTATAAAGCAAACATACTAAAGCATTAAACAATCAATTTTTGATAAATGAACAAAATATTTGATTTAGGTTACTGTTAGAATAATATCGCGAAGAAAAGCTTATTATTCAAATCAAGTTTTCCAGATAACTGCAAGCATTGGTCGTAGTAATAATTAAATTAATTTAAAAAGTTTGTAATTTTTGTAGGATTATATTGACAAAGTCCCGTGGCCGAAACTAGTATATAAAATATTATAATTAACTTAACATTAAAACATTTTTGATTAGAATTTTTTAAATTTTTATCACCCAATTAATTGAAACGATTTCGTATTATATATGTTACGGTCAATGACGTAAATTGGGCATTGACGTCAATGGCCGGGCAATGACGTCAATGCCCATTTACGCTGGCCATTAACGTCATTGACCGGCCATTGACGTCAACGCCCGTTAACGGTGGGCAATGTTGTAAATATTTTCATTTGACTATAATATTTACGTCTTTAGCCGGTCAATGACGTTAATGGCCAAAATAGATTGGGCAATGATGATATTATAGAATAACTACTATAAAGAACAGCAAAATGGCAATTTAAATTTTGACAGCCAACTGGCAAGTGATATTTACGTACATAATATCGACACCTCCTACGTAAACTATCTTAACCCACAAAATCCCAATTTTTACTTTTTTTTGCAGAAATAGACTGTACTATATCTAATCTTAATGTCACCAAAGCGAAAGTTGCAAAAATTATACCGATTCTTTTTTAAATTGCAACAAAATACATTCACATTCCACTTAACTTAAGAGCATACACATTACAAACTTTAAAATGCTCTCCTGTAAAATTAAGATTTTGAAGATACGATAGTTTACGTAGGAGGTATCGATATGTTGTATTCATCGTATATATAATAATTTAATCATTTATTAACAAAAATAATGAAATAAAATTTTTTAAATTAATCATTTTTATTCTGGCACGGGGGTGACCCATGGCACTTAGAATTGCAAAATTTAATTGCTTGCGCCACACGCACATTTATTGTTTCTACATCCATCCTTGCAATGACAACGCTGTAACCGTGGTCTCCTAAAACACTGCTTTCAACTGCTGTTTGTCTAAGAGTAATCTCATTTTTTTTGGTCGTATCACTAATATTTTCTAACAAAATTAACTTTTCAGTATCCCTTAATAACTAGTATTAATTGCAAAGGCACATTTAATATATTACTTTCAAATAGAATCTATAGAATAATAATATCATCATTGCCCACCCTGTATTGGGCATTGACGTCATTGCCCGGACAATGATGTAAAAACCACACATTAAATTTTAAATGTCAACATTGCCCAAAATGAATAGTAATTGACGTCAAGGGCTGGTCAATGACGTTAATGTCTAACTAAACTGGGCATTGACGTTATTGTCCGGCCATTAACGTTAATGGTCGAATTGTCATCATTGACCGTAACATATATAACACATAACGCACATGTAATATTGCATAGGTACATATACAATAATATACCACACAATAGCGACAATATATTTTTCACAATTATCATTATTATTGGGCGCTATTGATCTGAAATTTTGCGTATTAGGCTTCTTACGACAAATTGCTGGGCAGTTATTGTAACGGGAGTAAATTTTTTGCTCAGTTTTTCGATATCTAGCGCCGTTTTCGAGTTCTTGCAATTTAAAAATCTCAAATTTAGTTATTAACCAATGTAATTTAGAATTTTCAACGAAATTGTGAAAAATAGTATATACACCTTGGGACTAAGGTTCTTTTCATCCCGCGTGCGAAGGTTTTTGCACGAGGTGTTAGCCGAGTGCAAAAATCAAAAAAGTATATAAAAATCTGAAAAGTAGCACGTTAGTCCCATGATGTATAATATACTATTTCATTACACTGAATCAATATTTGTTTTTTATACCTAGACAACGAAATATATTAAGTATGCTATAATAACCTAGGGCGTATAAATCATAATGCCCGCTTATTATGCCCTCTCCATTGCAATTATATATGTTACGGTCAATGTTGACAATTCGGCCATTAACGTCAATGGCCAGACAATAATGTCAATGCCCAGATAAGTTGGGCATTAACGTCATTAACAGGCCAATGACGTCAATGACTATACATTTTGGGCAATGTTGACATTTAAAATTTAATGTGTGGTTTTTACATCATTGCCCGGGCAATGACGTTAATGTCCAATACAAGGTAGACAATGATGAAATTACTATTCTACAAATTCTATATTTTATCACTCTTTCAGTTTTGGCTGGTGCTACTACAGCAAATCGCGGATCCACCGTAAAACGAATTAAGTAATTAAATTTAATTAATTATTTCCTCCGGGCCGCTTTGGCTGACGCAAAGACAACAAATCATGGATCCACCCTAAAATGATCGCTCCGTACGCGGAAAAATGCGTGCACGACAAATAATTGTCCCTAGTTGAAGTGCATCGCCATTTTGCTGTTCCTTATAGTAATTATTCTATAATATCATCATTGTCCAATCCATTTTGACCATTAACGTCATTGACCGGCCAAAGACGTAAATATTACAATCATATGAAAATATTTCCATCATTTTCCACCGTTAACGGGCGTTGACGTCATTGTCCGGCCATTGACGTCAATGCCCAATTTATGTCATTGACCGTAACATATATACAAGTCACCGCAAAACTTTAGCAAAATCAAATTCAAAATTTATAAACATTTTTTAATTTTCTCAAATTCAAATGCAGTGTAATATAAAACTCTCGGGCCTAGCGGCCCTCGACCTTTTAAATTGGTTGCCCTCGACATAAACATCGTCATAATGCCCTTGACACATAAATAACTATAATGTCCTTTGGTTCGATGTGGTATTTTGGATATAATGGGACGCGGCGCCGACGGCGACAGAAGAAATTAACACCAATTTGAATAAATTGATTTGTTTGTTTTATTACTGTTGAAGTTTGGGTGTTATATTATATCTGTATGCATATTATAGTAATAACAGTATTGCATTTTCTTTGCAAGAGGTTTTGACATCAATCGTCTATATTACTACATTGCATTAGTTGTAAGCTCAGTGAAAGATAAAACTTTTTGATTGTCATCGATAGATCTTAAAATTGCTTTAAAGTCTTGATTTGCTAACTTCATTTGTTAGTTTTTTGATCACTAACATCGTCTATTTCGATTTATAAAATCAAAAATTAAATAGAAAAACTTTTCATACTTCTATAAAATAAAAAACATCAATAACTCAGAAAAAGAGCTATTCAAGAAAAATTATAACTATTACATTTTATCGAATATAATATTATATCTTCGAGAAGATTACGAGAATCGCGTTAATTCATTCAATGCTTGTTATATTTTGTTTGAATCATCTGTAACTCGACAGTCGAGTTTTGTGCGGTCTACAGGCCGCACTGATACGTTACTCCCCAGTAAATTCTCAATTTTTAATGTTAGTAACTATAATACTAAAGCCCAAAATATATCTGTGGGTTATGAGGAAGGCAACGGAAAACCACCCCATTAAGTAAATTCCTTAGATTGTCATCATGGCAATAGCCAATATAATCGCTAACATCATCGCTAACACAAAAGCGTGAACAGTCTTCGTATTGCATAACGAGCAATCGGAAGAGCTATTCTAAGAGTTAGCTTAAGAGATAAGATCAGAAAAAGAACAAAAGTGACAGATATAATCGAAAGCACAGCAAGCTTGAAGTGTAATTTGGTGGGACATGTTGTGAGAAAATCGTCTGAAGAGTGGCCAAGTCGCATGTCCCAGTGGCGCCAAGACTCACAAAAAGAAGCATCGGTTGAACACAAAAAAATTAGCTAGATGATATCAAACAAACGGCGGGCAGATCGTGGCATCAAATTGCTAAAGATAGGGTAGCTGGAAGAAGTTAGGGGAGGCCTATGCTCAGCAGTGAACGAAAAATTGCCGAGAAGAAAAAAAAAAGACGAAGAAGAACAAGAAATGATAAATCACTTTTTTTTAAATAATTAATTAATTACTTGATTCTCTGAGTTAATGACAAGCTATTATTAAATTCAGTTGGAATAATATGGCTGGAGTTAAAAATTTTATATTAAATTTTGAATTTTGTTATTTTTTATTTTTTAATAAATAATAATAATAATTTTAATAAATAATTTAATTTATTTAAGTTAAGTACTACAGTTTGGTGCCCAAAAAAGCTTTGGCTGGGAATACCAAGGAGAAAGTATCCATCTTAAACAGGTAGATCATGCAACTGAAGACAATTTTTTCAATTTTGGTTTATGGCTGGAGTCTTAGAAATAACCCGGACCAGAATCTCCGAAGAAGAAGAAGAAACCCCAAGTAACATTTTGTGCTGAATATCAACTTTACTAGCACGCTGTGTCAGGATGAAACTCAGCTATTGAGCTGCGTCAACTGCTGATTTTTAGTAACGTCAGAAGCTGAATTGCTAATTTTTCGGTTGAAAACAAGCTTAAATTGCGCTGCGTTAGCTATTCAAAATGCTGAATCAGCTGATATTCAGCGCCGAATCAGCTGATTGAATTAGCAATTCAATAGCTATTATTCAGTTATTGAATCAGCTGATTCTTTATGGAGTAACAAAACTAAATTTTTTTAAAAATTTTGAAAATTGATAATTAAATTTAAATAAAAAAAAACTAAATCAGAAAATTTTAAAATTATTAAAGTTAATTTTTATAAATTAGCTGATATTCAGCGCTGAAGCTGCTGATTCAGCATTTTAAACAGTTTACGCAGAGTAATTTCAGCTGGTTTGCAGCCGCCAAATTAGCAATTCGGTAGCTATTCAGTTTATTATTATTTATTTTGCCTTACGTAATAATTAATGGACTTCCCCATAGAATACTCGCGATTTACCTTACCATTGCTTTGGTGGCGCTTTTATATCAACTATTAGCTTAACTTAATATTAATATTAAAGTTAGGGTCAATCCCACCAGACAAAAAAATCGAGTTTTATATAAAACTTGTTAAATTACATTACAAAAGTGATAAAAGTAGATTTTTATAGAAAGTTAAATTAAAAACGAACAATTTTGGCGTCTTCTGAACTTTGGTGCTTGGTGCGGCGGCTCCATTGCACCCATGGTTTATCCGGCTCTGTTGCTGTTAGCATATTAGTTTACCCTGCTCATAAAAAACATTTATAAAAAATGCTATTAAGCGCTCTTATAAGTTCTCAGTTTGTACGTTCCTATAGTAGTTGTAAGTTAGAGTTTTTATGATTTTTAGCAAAAATATTTACCTATCCAAAACAACAGATTTAGATAAATAATAAAAATTGAAGTAAATAAATGAATAGTCCTCGTATTAAAAACATTCCTTTCATGCTACAGATGATCTGTCACACTGTCAGCACGGATATGGAACAAAAATCTCTGTTTTTAAGTAAAACTCGGAAACTAATCCACCTGCAGAAGACTTCCCTGTAGTGCGGCAGGTGTCTCAAAGGCATCAGGTGTCTAAATGAGCAAGAGTTTCTGTTTTTAAGTAACATTCGGTTTTAATTAATTAAGTAACTCCGCACTTGTTATAGATGAATTAGGAATGTGAGGTAATCGAATATTTCGAAATAGCTATAACAAGCTCTGGAATTGGATGTTGTAATCGTAATAGTAATTTTATAATAATTTTCCAATATAACAATGACATCATAAACTACTAATATTTTATATTTCGACAGGAATAAACATATAAGTCTTCAAGTTTTAACCAAATAGCTGTTATTTTATTTAACTGCTCAATAGAAAATTTAAACCAGAAAAGAAAAGATTACAAATGCGAAATTTTTTTTAGTTAGTGTTAAATACTACGCCAAATTTAAGTTTTCGTTTGTCAATATTTATGGAGTGAAAAAATTCGGTGTGTGAGTTTATTATTTACAGCAGTAGAACTTTGTTTACTTTGAATTTCCTTTTACTAAGTTTTCAACTAAAGTTTTTATTATTGGCCAAACCTATCTTTCGGGAAGATGTCAGTTAGTGAAATTCATGGTTTTTAAAATTTTTATTCACTATTATAAATAAGTTACAGTATACGTCCGAGACCTATATATTTAAAATTGAAGTTAAACGAAAGAAATTTAAATAGATTAATTCGAGTGAAATCAATCCTGCACCGAATGATGTGGCGCCGAATTGTTCGTACCGGATTCTTTCAGTTTCAACAACTCGATATTTCAGCAAGAGAAGTGATTAATAAATATAAACTAAAAGTATTGTGCTCTACTTTCTTTGTTCCCTTATTATTTATTACAGATGGACTCAAATTTTCCATTTGATTATATCAAGATTTTCATTTGAATCACTTCACATTACAGCAGGCAGAGTTATTAGATTAAATGTAATTTGATCCTCAAATTCCGTATAAAGCAAACGGTATTCGGGTCAGCTAAATCTTCCAGTTGGCCAAAATAGGAAAGAGAAATTAAATAATCTAACTTTATTCAAATTAAATAGATAAAAATAATATAAAAAGGAAAAATTACAAACAAGAAAGTTATAGGTAGGTGAAATTGTAAATTCCTGAAATTTATTTGGTGTTATTGACACATTTTCTGCAACAAAATCAATAAAAAGAATGTACAACGATTTTTGAAAAGTGAGATAATCTGAGATCTCTTGGGAAATAAGCCGAAGCACTTAAAAATATGATTTATAACCACATTATTGATAAAACACTCATTCAATTACAATTTATACGAATTTATTTCTAAAATTTATATTTTTTGATTTAAATGCGCAGTCGGACTGCAAATAATATGTACTTAAGAAAAGCGTACAAATCCGTTGAATGGAGTTTGATCGTTAGGTGTTAATTAAGCTTTGTTGAAGCTTCAAAATACTAACACAAATTAGGTTAAGTAATTAAGAATTTCACTAATTACCTTGACTAATTAAGTCGAAATTTATGGTGTAAAGTCGATAAGCTTATTCCGGAACAAAAACATTTTAAATATATAGAAAATTATCTCATATTACAAGAAAAGCAGAAAATTTAACATCGAAAGCTTTATTTATTTAAAAATAAATAATGCGAACTGAACCGTGAAACATTAAATTCAAATAAGAAAATCGTCAGAATAATTCGTGGGTTATATGAAATTGGTGTGGACGTTAATTTTACTTACGTTGCAGTTTTCTTCGTCCCATTGTGATCTGCAATTTTCGTTGTTGTTGCATTCTAAATCTTTATCTATGCAGGTGGCATCATCACAATCAAATTCATCAGGCAGACACTCTGAAATAACAGAAAAGGAAAAATTAAATTTTTGTGTTTCGAATGCGGTATACGAAAAGAAATTTCGTGTAACTTACGAGAGTATCCGCTAGTTCCAAGATCTCTGTATGCGGTAAAAAGTGCTTTAAATGTAGATTCATTTGCTTTTGGTTTAGCAAAAAAACGAATAAACATAACATTTTTCTTAGACGCTACTGTATCTCCTATCGATCCACAAAAACTATGTAGTCTCGATGGTATATCGGTTCTATCGCTGAACACATCAATAAAATTATTTTCACAGTCATTTGGCTTTATCAGGGAAAATTCTAAAAATTTCATTGAAATCTAAAACAAATATGTTTCGATTAGAATTTGAGATGAAATATTATATAATTTATTTTTTAATAAGTGCATTCACCTATGTGGCATATTGAATCAAGTATTGAATTTGAATTGCATGGTTTAGCAAACACACCTCTTTGCTTTAAGCAAGATAGTTCGTGTGTTGAATTTAGTAAGAGGCATTCAATAGTAAGTTGGTGTGAACATTTCTAATAAATACAATGAACAATAATGTGACCTAAATATGAAATAGGAGATCGATAGCGAGTGGCATTGCAAATTGGATTTATTTGATAAAATTTTATACTACTCATATTTTTCTGGATATATCTAACTGTTACTTACCATTTTATTGGGGGCAACAGTGATAGACCAAAGGCAATCAATTGGCATATTATACTTGCTGGCGTATTCCGTTACATTTTGAGGAATATCTTCCACTCCAATTATTCCTTCTTCTAATCCAATTCGATCTATTCTACATGACATCAACTCGGGCGATGTAACTGAAATAGAGTTAAATTTAAAAATGAGATAAACTTCAAGTAGTTAACAAAAAAATTACCACTGGCATCTCTTTCTTGATATCTAAATACTGCTCTAAAGCCTTTTGCTTCAATATTTTCATCGGATTTAAATTGAATCCAAAGATATCGATCGGTAGAAGTAATTTCCGGTGGAAAATCTGTACCACAGAAAGCTCCATAAAGTAGATCGTTGTAACCATGAGGTCCATCACGAACCTCCAGAAAGTCGTTTTTGCAGTCTTTACTTTTTTCTATATCGAAGTAGTCTCGAAAATCTAATACTACTACGTGACCCTTGGGTGCTGTAACAAAAATAAACGTTATCAGGTGAACCATTCTCTACATATAAAACTTTATTAGTTTTATAAGACAACAAATAATCTCTTTATAATTTATTATTTTAAAAATTGCAGTATTCCTGACGCCTCTCCTTACTATATAACAAAATAAATACTAATTTTATCTTGCAGCAGCCAAACTAATAAAAACAATTTATCGTGGTTTTTCGTCGCTTAAAATTTTGCAACCCAAATTGAAATTAAATAAGCTTTTATAAGAGCCTTATTTAGTAATTTAAGTTTTAATTAAAATAAACTATTAAATATTTTACGAGCAAAATTTCTCTCCGGCTTTTAACAGAATAAATAAACTTTAAAAGTGACGAACATACCTCAAGTTACATACCTACAACATACCTACGATATCGTATAATACACCTAACGAGAATAAAATAAACCTAGTGCTATTCATAACGGCCGTTAGTTTTTCATTACATTTCACAATTTCACGATTACGCTACAACACAAAGGAAAAAAAATTCTAAGTAATATTAAAGAAAAGAATTATTATTATTAGTTTTCCCTTAATGCTTTGTTGGTGCACGACTTAAAATTAAAAATGGAGAAAAAACGATTTTCTTTTTAATATCTCAAATATTTTAACATTTTTAACGACTTCCATTGTAAATTTATTTAATGTTTGCTAGAGTCTATTGTTGTTTCGGGAAATTCAGTACCTACTTCCATTAATTTCTAAAACCAAACTAAAGATAACCTTCTTAACCGCAACATAAACGCGAACAATTGGAGCACCTGCAAGATTTAAACTAAATACCATTAAGCTTATAAATATTCTTCTCGGATATCTGGTGCACCGTGCATTTTCGAATATAAATATTTATTCCGATTTAATTAAATATTTTATTAGAGTAGGTAATCGCCGCGTTCTCTCGACACGAGAAAAACTAAGAAGCTGGATTCAATTTGTCTACAGCTTCCGGTGGGATTCATTTTTATAAATTAAGTGTGCGGAGAATGAAATATAATTGTCGATTACTGTTGAGCCATTGAGATAAAACTCTACTTATCGGAAAAGGTACCTATATCTCGTACATCAGGTGTCAGATGTAATTACACCAACTTCTATTTCAGCTGTGAAAATTCAAATTTAAATTAAATTTCGATTTGCAAAATCTTGGGTGGCGGAGGCAGTGGATATGATAGCCCCCTAAGTGGAACTTGGGGTTAAAAATAAAGCTTCTATTCCCTTTGTTTGAGCCTCAACTGTCGCAAATTATTAGCGGAGGGAGCTGTAGACATATTTTTCAAATTTTTATTTTGTTTTTTAAAATTTTCGTGAAATTTTAGTGTAAATCGCTAGAGCTTTGTTTGAGTTTCAATGAGCTTCTATATTCATCACTGTAATTTAATTTTTTTTCAAAATTATAAGTATTTTAAATTTTGTGCACCTTCGAGCAAGTTGCGCGTAAATCCTTAATTTTTTTGGATTTTTATTTAAATTAAACTTCAAAAGTATGATTTTAGAAAAATATATTTTATTAATAAAAGTTACCACTAGTCAGCGGCGCGGCGGCTCGTCAGAGAAAGCAAGTGAGGTCAGCCTTCCCTGAAATTCTAAGCTATTAAAGTTTTCAAAAAAGTAAAAAGTGGTTTATTAAACATGAGAACTTTTACATGGGCCCCAAAGTTTTACTGCACCTACAAATTATGATTTCGAAGCTACTCCGAAGAAAATTTTCATCATTAAGCACAGAATAACCCGCAGTAATCAAGTATCGCCTGAAACCTCCGCATAAATATATGCTTTTAGTGATTTCACGCTGGATTGCAATATATATCTATCGCATAAGAAAATGCAATTCCTAATTTTGTGTCCAATAAGTATAGCACATAGTAGTGCTATATTATTATAATTATTATAATATGATACGGTCAATGATGACAATTCGGCCATTAATGTCATTGGCCGGGTATTGACGTTAATGACCATGCATTTTGGGTAATGTTGACATTTAAAATTTCATATGTGGTTTTTACATCATTGGCCGGGCAATGCCCAATACAGGTTGGGCAATGAGGAAACCACTACTCTACAGATTCCATATTCTATCGCTCTTAGGGCTAATCCCACCAGACAATAAAAAATCGAGTTTTAGACAAAACTTTTTAAAATTACCTAGGTAGCACTTGCTAAATTTGTTATTTTAATCTAAGTTTTGTCTTAAACTCTATTTTTTTTGTGAGATTGGCCTTTAGAGATAGCTGTCACACACGTTTCTTACTTCTCCAAGTTTGAGCTTCCCTGGAGAGGTGAATTAATTTCAGGAATGTTTTTAGCGATTAAGCGCCAGCCAAAATGTCCCGGAGCGCAGGGAAGAGATGCACAAGGTCAGTTTTCTTGGCGCAATCACGGAAAATCACGGATTTACCGTAAAATGAATGAATTAAATTAAATTAATTTTTCCTCCGGAATGAGTTTCTTCTTCTTCCACTTTTAGGTTAGGATAAATCCTGTTTGCCTTGACCTCGGGCTGTCTTCTATTGAAGACAGTCTATGAGTATATTAATTGCTTTACATCTTAGGCAACTTGCTGGGCTCGTCTCAGATGTGCTTGTAACCCTGGATTTTTTGTTGATGAGGAGACGATCATGAGAAATTTTAGAGCTTTCCGGATTGGTACCGGGTACCTTAGTGTCAGCAGTTATTTAGCTAACATACTAGGCTAACGACCATCTCAAAATGAGTTTGCGTTTGTTTAAATTAAAATCCCCAGGGATAAAAATCCCTGGCTTGAAGAGAACCGAATTGATGTCATTCGCATGGGAAACGCGTGCACGACAAATAATTGTCCCGGGTGTAAGTGCATTGCCATTTTGATGTTCCTTATATTATATTTATGCTATAATATCATCATTGTCCAATCCAGTTTGGCCATTAACGTCATTGACCGGCCAAAGACGAAAATATTATAATCTGATGAAAATATTTACATCATTGCCCACCGTTAACGGGCGTTGACGTCAATGGCCGGTCAATGTCGTCGATAGCCAGCGAAAATGTGCATTGACGTCATTGTTCGGCCATTGACGTTAATGCCCATAATTTACATTATTTACAACATATGTTTATCAAAAATTTTATGTTCACTTGTTTGAAATTCGCTTGGAAATCATTTGAAATTTCTGAAATTCGGTTGAAATCTCTGGAATTGCTTGAAAATCATGGAAATGCTTAAGATACGAAAAAGTTTTGAAATCATTGAAATTTTTTTAAAATCTTTGAAATTCCTGGGAAAGTTATAGAATTTTTTGGAAATCACTGGAATTCCTTGAATATCACTGGAAATCGTTGAAATACCGGGTCATCTGTACGAAAAAATTTTTCGACATATTTAACTCTTAGATTAGCCTCCCTAAAAGAAATAGCTACGAGCCGCCACTGCAAGTAGTTATTAAAAATTTGAATATAAAACTTGTTTTACCAAAGCAGGCGGTATAAAGCTGATTCATTCGCAAAAGTAATATGTGTTTCCATCCAGGTGAATTTCTAAAGAAGATGTAAGATCACCTTTTACTATTGACCAACAAATTTCCAAAAAATTAATGCTGACCAAAAATTGTGATTTTTTCATGAAAGTTTTGAACTGCTTACAACTGGAAACATTAATTTCTTTAAATCGCAAGTCTAATTATTCTTCTTGTAATGCCGTTTGTTGGAAAATTAATTGTTATAGTGGGGTACTTCATTTCTTAATTTTTCTTATTTATGAATAATGAATAATAATGAATAATGAATAAATGAATAAAAAAATAAAATTTATTATTTATGAATGAATATTATTTACAATGCTACATAGGAGAAACTAGGAATCGCATCCTATAAACCTGCATGAAATTGAAAAAAGGTTCTATACCAAATAAATATCAACCCTACGACAGTGCTAAACGATAAAAACGACTAACTATTAAAAAGATAAGTTTCGAACATTTATAAAAATATAAAAATTATTAGGTAAAGAATGGCGAATGTAAAAAGAATACGAGAGTAGATGGAAAAATGAAAATTAAAAATAATTGCTTTGATGAAACCATTTGAAGTGCAAATTATTCAGGCCAGTTTAAGAAGCGCTTTTACGGTCGGTGCTATCATGGTACAAATTATAATTAATGCAATGTTTAAAGTTTGACTATCAAATTAAAACACAACTATTAAACAACTTTTTAGTAATTTAGAACCTCTCGGCAAACACATTTACACTATTAATTATTTAAAAAAACCATAATATTTAGCTAGAATTTTAAACAAAACTCATCATTTATTGCACACTAAAATAAGGTTTTATTTAAATCATGGATTAAAATATGAACAACGCTTCAATCCTATTATGCTTCTTATTTAGATTTTTAAAATTGAAATAGGATAAGGAAAGTGCATGCCGTAAAGGTTCAAACGATGAGCCACGAATTGATTCAATAAGGAATATTTATTTTTACGCTTTTGCTTTACTCTGCAAAAAACATAAAATAAAATTAAAATTTTTCAATACAAACATTCTGTGCCTCGGTTATAAAATATTAAGTTATTGAACACTAAAATGAAGTGGTCCCTATAGAACTCCACTTCATAATGCTAATACATCAATTTTCATTTAAATTAATGATAATTAAATTTTAAAGATAGCTTTAAAAAGCTCCTAAAAAGTAACGGCCCACGTGTTAAAAAATTAAGAAGTTAATTTTTATGGTTGTTACGGTTTGTACCGTACTACCCTCAGATTGAATCAGAATTTGAAATCAACTCATTATGCACCTAATGACCTAATATAATTTTAAGCTGATGTGTTTGAATTTAAGCCATTGCTCGTGCAGGAAGCATTTAGTTCCTTGTTTGTGATATTAATATTCTGCAAACTTTAATCGTTTTAACAACGGATAAACAGTATTTGATAATTGTAATATGTAAATTCTATATGCATCTTGAATAACAGACTTAAATTCTCTATTTCCTTTTGTGCCTAGTCCTAATCTACGTTTGCTTAAGAAATACTTCAATCATTACGAAATTATTATTATCCTTATAATAGAAACACAATTTAAATAACTATAGAGCATTAAATGAGAAAAGTTATAATATAGATTCTCCAATCCACCGACCAAAACCTTCAGCGAGAACCAAACTGATCAAATCTTTGTTGTTTTTGATTTCACAATTTTCTCTTCACCTTTACCCGTGGATTTCATACGA
The DNA here is from genome assembly GCA_949152465.1 of Cantharis flavilabris. Classification (NCBI taxonomy): domain Eukaryota; kingdom Metazoa; phylum Arthropoda; class Insecta; order Coleoptera; family Cantharidae; genus Cantharis; species Cantharis flavilabris. Next base: position 92,140,528 of record OX424435.1, read on the forward strand.
CAATCTAATAATTAATCAGTTAATTTATACCACGAATTTCACTTTTTACTATACACCATTGGAAAAAGGACAATTTTTTAAACATATTAAAAAAAAAATTTTCTTGGATTATCTATTAGTTTTCGATAAAACGGCATTTAAAGATCGAAAATTTTACATATGAAATCCCATATAAAAATTAGTGAGAGGAGCCAAATTAATTTAATTTAATTGAGTCATTTTACTGTGGATCCGTGATTTGCCGTGGTTGTGCCAACCAAAACTGACCCTACACTACCCTCCGTTCCGGGCCGTTTTGGCAGGCGCTAACTCATTGAAACATCCCTGAACGTAATCCGCCTCGACTGGGTAGCCCGCACTCATCGAGGTACAATACGCGTGAGACCGCTATCACTAAGACCAGTTCAGAGTACACGTACCGTCAACAGAAAACCCGTTACTTGCAATTTCTATGTTCTCCCATGTTAAACATTTTTAAATGCCGTTTTCTCGAAAACTAATGGATAATCCAAGAAATTTTTTTTTTAATATACTTTAAAAATTGTCCCCTTTCCAATGGTATATAGGAAAAAGCGAAATTTGTGGTATAAATTAATTGACAGTAACCCATATAGAAAAATTCTTTAAGAAATTGTAAAGGCCTTACGATTGGAGAAGCTATAACTTAAAGAAATGAGCATACAAAAACTGCTTTTCTATTATTTAATTTTATTTATTACTTATTTCTTTATTACTCCTTTTACCGCACAAGTAATGAAAAACGATATCAATAGTGGAAATGGAAAAACGGTATAATAATACGAAGACGTAATCTCAACGTTCTTTCCTATACAGCTGCGAACTCAGACCAAGCACAGAGGGAAACGTGAACGTTGTATGTCATTTAGAACCAGACAGTAAAGTGATTAAAACAGTTTCCACCATCTTGAAAATTATTTCAGCTTTGGCATCTTAATACCTGCTTTATGTATTATTATGTCTTTAGAAATTATATTCAATATAGATATTTAAAATCCATTTAAAGAATATATTTTTAAATTTCTTTGTCTTTTATATTTTTTGAATGTAGAGTTTATTTTGTAAAACCAGCGAGAAAGTTATCAGTATAATTAGAGCTTTTGTCTCTCACATTGATTGAAATACATACAACCTACATCAATTATTGTGGTAGTCAACTGCACAATATGCAGTTTTAACCGTCCGCATTGAAAAATGCAGAGTAAAATGCTTGGAAACGAGGCTTAAAACGACGTATAGAATATATTTTTAAGTAATGACAGAATGTTTAAAACCACATTTTTGTTGAAAAATTGCTTTTTTCATCTTTATAATAAAAGTTGAAAATATAACACGAAGAATACATTAAAGTCGTCCTACATCAAAATAGTAGTATGGGGTATAAAAAAAAATGCAAGAATTTTGTTGGAATTACAAAGCAACTTTAATAAAAATTGCACGTACGTGGAACGACTATTTTCGCATTATTTAAATACTACAAAATGTTATATTTCTCTTTAAGTAACAAAAAAGCGGAATTTTAACAAACTTTTAAATTTTAGGTCTTAGTTACAATAGCATTAAAACATCAAGTATAGTCAAATTTAATATTTAACAAAATTTATTATGGAGTTTACTCCATTTGTATAGGGTGTTCATTTTAAAACTTCCAGCAATTAATATCTCAAAAACCAAAAGTCAGATGAAAAAATGTTTCGGACAAAAGTTGTATGATAGCAAGGGGGAAAGAATATGGCATAATTGTTTTTTTAATTTATTAATCTTTTCAAGGTCATTTGAAGGTCAACTTTATTTTTTTAAATGACAATTTTAGAACAATCCATATTAAAACACTGTCACATAAAACAAATAAATTGACATTAGTTTCTTCAACTATTGGTAGTTTTGTGGTTTTATTATTTATTTATTTATTTATTTTTATTTATTATTTTTATCAATACCAGCTAATATTGAAGAGTTAAAATTTCGAATCACAGTGGCTTACAAAACTTTTCGAAAGAGACGTTTGAAAAAGTTAGAAGCGAGTTCTAATAAAGGCTGTATCATTGTTTAGCTGTAAATGGGAAACATTTTGAAAACATGTTATGAAACACTCGTTTACAAACATTTTTTCCACTGTTTATGCTAATAAATAGCCTTCTAAAACTTGTAAATATTAAATTTTGATTAACAATGTTGCTAATGTTTTTATTTTGTTTCAACGCATCCTTACTCGAAAAGCCTAATGTCGGATAAAAAATTTATTCCAACTAAAGTTGTTTATTTTATAATGCTAAATATGAATCTGCTAAAAAAATATAAAGGTGCCATTTAAAAAAACAAAGTTGACCTTTAAATGACCTTGAAAAGGTCATTAAATTAAAAAAACAATTATGCCATATTCTTTCCTCCGAAACATTTCTTCATCTGACTTTTGGTTTTTGAGATATTAATTGCTGGAAGTTTTAAAATGAACACCCGGTATATTATATTTCAATTATTTACAAAATATTATTTTAAAATAAAATAAAAAACAATTAATTTTAATTTTCTTTGCGTAAAAAGATAGCAATATTTAGCGATTTTTTATTTGATGTGTTTCGAAGAGCGCAATGTCACTTAAGTGTTTCATGTTAGGGTAGGTGAGGGTAAGTGGGTTAGTCCCAGTGCAACGTAGAGTATGCAGTCTAGTATTCTTCTTTGAAATCCAGCAAAACTCTTTCTATATTTTTGTTTTATATTTTGTGAAGTTTATGAGAAATTTAATGTTCCGGATGAGTTTATTATATCGGGCAAACGATTTCCTTCTGATTCGATTATAATATTTTTTGCTGTAAAATTTTCTAACTATTTAGCAGTAAAATGAAAAAAATAACAAAAAAATTAGTTTAGTATGCAGTTTTAATCGTTTGCAATTAAATTTTACAATATTAACAAGCTTTGTGCGTCAATTATTTTTAAATTATGAACTTCTGTTCAACTACAAATTTGTTCATTTACAAAATTGTAGGTTTGCTAATATTCGTTACATCATTATTACATTTTTTAATTTTTCTTTCGTATCAGTTTGGCAATATTGGGTGAAAACTTCGAGTATATCAAAGAAAAATTGTTACAATAAATTGAAACTCTCATTAAAAGTAATGTTTTTTTTTAATATCGAGATTATAAAAGAAATAATTTCACTGCAACACCGCTTGAAAAATAAATATGTGGATTTTATTGTATAACAATTTATAAAAGCGAAATACACAGAAACATAAATCATAATAGCAATTCCACTGCAATTTACAACTATGCAGCCTACAACAAAGAAGTATAAAAATTAATGACTTGGAAAGAATATATTTTGCTATACATTTTAATTTCTTTAAAATCAATACAAGATTGCTGTCATGGTATCTACTGTAATTAATAATAAAATAAATTAATTTTGTCGTTCTTCAAAATCAAAAATTTCAGAAAAACTCATAACATTACAAAAAAATATGAAATAATTTGAATTTTGCTTTTTCATTAAAGAGATGAATTATAAAATTCAAAATTTTGAGGTTTGCAGCTTTGATAGAACGTTCTGTAAGTTGGATTTATAGAAAATATTCTACAGGCCACTTTAGCTCAAAGCTACGTCGCGTCGCTCAAAGCTACTGCTTCTCTTATAGCATGAGCTTAAAAAGGAATACCGTATCTGAAAATAAAGTTAAAGAACAGTAAGTGGTTACGCTATGTAAAATTTTCAACAAGAAAGTTTCCTAATTTCAAGGTAAATAGCTTTTATTTACATTTATCATAGCAAATGAAAATACTAAATAATTAATTTTAGACGACAAAATAATTTTGAAATAAAAGATGATTTGTGGCTTTGAATCGGAAGGATAATAAATCGTGAGGCCTACGACTAGATGTACTGGCAGCTGAAACAGTCGCAAAACTTTAAAATTTCATTCGGAAACGGAGTCCTGTTCCAGAAAGAGTCTATAATAAAATTACTAATTATTCCTAATTATATTATGAAATTTGGAAAACGTGATTGATAATAATTTGAATTATAAGTCATTCGATTAAAATCAAATTACAAATCAAAGAATGCAATTAATTATTTTACGTGCCGATCTCAATTATTGTCAACTAATTGAATGTCCTTCAAGGGAACAGTTTTACTATCGAATGGCTAGACAAACCTCAACTTGGAAAATTGTATACTTCAGAAAAAAAAACTTAAACATTGTAGTTTTACCTAGAACTCATACAAAATTGAAAAACTCGATTAAAAGTTAAAATCAGTTTCAATTTCCAAGCAAATAATTTTAAACGAACAAAATGAAGTAGATATACTTGACATGTTACTACGTAGTTTATAGCCTTTAACTCAATGCCTACAGAAATATATGAAAATTCAATAAAATAAAAATAAATGAATATAAAATATCCAAATAAGTGTTTTGATAGGAAAACATTTTAAGTTTTACTTATGTTGGGAACCTTCGTAGGCTGACGGTTAGAGATTTGACTAATGACGTATTTAGAGGGGGGCAAAGGAGCAGCCCCCCCAAGAATGATTCGGATTGTACCCCAACCCCCCCCCCCCCTGATGAAAATGATCTTTACCACGAAGTTTTAAACTTTAAATAACTTTAAATTGTTTTTTTAATTGTTTATTTATTTATTTACTAGCTGGAAAGCCCGTCCACGGACGGGCAGCTAAACGGTGGATCTCTTTTTTAGCGGTATAATATTTAAACATTTAATTTGGTTTCCCGCTACTGGGTGATTCCCGTTTTTTTTTGTAATTTCAAAGTAACGCAAAAAGGCAAAACTTTGATATGCCGTGGGGCAATTAAAAGTTTTTTAATAATATAAAAATAAAAAAAGTTTTTCAAATTCTAATTTTCTTTAGCCGAACGTTTTAATTTCCCTCACTTTTAGCTATTACCGACGAAATGTAGGTCTTCTGTAGGTATTCTAGAAGATTGGGAATTTTATTATATGTACTGGAGGGTGTTCACCCCCAGACCACCCAGTTTACACTTTTGACTATAATTTCGACAGTTAACTTTTAAAGTAACATAAAAGTTGCTACTAAACTCTGAGCAGTAAGGTACTTAAATATATGTTTTTCCAAGCTTTAATATTTTTTAAGCCAAAGGTTTAAATTTCACTTATTTTTGCTTAAAAATTCAAATTTCTCGATTTTTCCTCGCGAAACTTGTAAACTGATAAATCCGCTATTAGTCCGGTCATTTGAAATAACAAAAATTGCAGGAGAGCCAAATTTTGGTGGAGAGCTGGGGTTTACCATTACAAATAAAGTTTTAAAAGTCCCCATCGAAAATTTCAGGTTTTTTGGATTTTTCTCGAAAACGGTAAGTTTTATCAAAAAAAAACCTCAAATGAAAGTTGTAGATCTTAAAATTCTCTACAAAAATGGTCATCGTGATTTTATTGCTAAGAGTTACCATTCCTGAGATATCACGATTCTAAGAGTCACATTAACAAAAGAACAAAAAGAACAAATAATAAAAAACAAAATCGAATTTGGATACACAATATAATATGAAATAACCCTCTTTTGCGTTGCGCAGTCGGGTGAAAAGAGACCACGTTTTGGGGAATTCCATACTTTGTTTAGTGATCTAGAAGAAGACGATTAGAAATTTTTTCTGTATTTCAGAATGAATCAAAAAAAAATTGAACCCAGTATAACAAAACAAAATACAAAATTCAGAATGGCAATTGGGCCTAAAGAAAGACTAGCGCTTTGTTTAAAGTAAATCGATTTTTATATAATTTTCAGTTGAGTTTACTCTTAAATTTTATGTTCAGTAGCGGATCTACGATGTTTTTGAATCGGGACAAGAACTTGACACTGGTGTGTCCCTTTAAGTAAGGTGATGACTGATGAGATTTATTGTTTTGCTCGTCAAGATTGTTTAATGGCACATAATGGTCTACAATGTTTTTTTCAAATATATAAATTTGGTGCCCCCATGAATTAACACTCGGGGCGCGCATTCGTTGCTTCATCCAGCACTGCGGCCGCATTTTCGTGAACCCGTGTAGAACGATACGATGAAATGAACGCCTGCTCATTTAAAATAATGCAAAGCAATTGAAAATACGCTGGCGGTGAGGTCGATGCTGACAAGTGAACGCTTCCCGTAATAGGATTAATTACAACTGACGCGCATGAATGGATTGACGAGATTCTAAAAAATCTTTAATCTGCCTCTCCCCAAAAGCATTTTCTAAATATGCCACTGGCTTTGATTGCCATATCTTAATCGCGAGATCAAATCTCAACAGTAGCAAAACTAGGTAATTTTCGTCCCCTTTGGCTCCCTGTACTTTACGCCCGGGGTGACCGCCCCAGTCGTCCCACCTTTGTTACGGTACTGAACCTAAACAACTTATGTACATGTCTCCTTCGTATGGTATTTTCAAAATATAAGAAAAGGAATAAGAAGTTTAGTAGATACTCGAAGAGATTCATATTATATATTTAAAGTTTACAGGTGATCATAAACCACTGTAATGGTTATAATGGTTAAAGAACCGAACTGACATTAATGAGATGGCGTTAATGAATTTTAGCGAATCTTTTTTAATAATTGTTGAGGTAAAATAAATGAATAACTTTTATTAATTTTTACTTTTTAGACTTTTTGCATAGTAGCAATAAACAAATAATATTATTTTTTTTCTAAAATTCAAATACGAGTATATTCATTTAATGTGCGGAAAGGTTTCAAAATCCTGTCAGGAGCTTATTTATTGTGCTATTACATGACAGTATAAGCACAAAGGTACCTCTTTAACTTGTAAAATTTACATGATAGCTAGCACTTGAGAAATTTAAATACGAAGTTGGTGAAAATATGCAAAATTATTTGCTGTCTATTTCAAGAGAAATTGATTTGGTCGAGAAAAAAACTGGAATGCCGCTTAATGAAAAACATAATTATATTTTACCGCATAGACAAAACCCAAGAACATTTTTTTATAAAAAAATTATATTTTTATTTCGGTGGTAATTATTAACGTCTTTGTGAAAAGGAAACGGAAAACTCTCGAATAATCTATTTTGCAAGTTGAGGTTTGGAGGGTTAAGCACATTCTATCGTGCTAATGAAAAGTTTTAATAATATACGGAAATTCTAACAAAATAATAACCAAACTCATCAAGATTTTTAATTAACCTCTATTTTTAAATTAAGTTATAATAATACGAGGGTTTGGGAATATTCCATTGTAATGAACAATGTATAGTAAAAGCACAAGAGCAAGTCGTTCATTTAGTTCCTGTCAGACCTATGTTGGGATGATTGCTTCTGTTCAAGCGTTAAATAAATTTTAGAACGCTTTAGGAAAAACCAACATTTCGCGTTGCTCAATATAATATATTGAGGCCTAAGTATAAACATTTTTTTGATATTGTCACGATGAAATATTTTTGCCAAACTACAAGTGGTCGTAAAAGTGGATGTTATGACGTCGTCAGTAACAGTTAGTTTAACTTCACCCTATTGATAAATAGCGCGTTACAAAACTGTGTTGTTGATGTTGTTACAAAAATTACCTCGCAATCGGGGCGAAAGAATAAGATTACGTTTTATCAAGGAATCCGAATTAGAATATTATGTTTTTGGCTGATTCCAGTCAAGTACAAATTAATTAACTTATTGTGAATGCCACAAACAGCGAATTGTTAATCTTTAAAATAGTACATTCGCATGAATAACTTTATACAGCAAATTTATCATGAATACGAATTGCATTTTCACAACAGTGCGTACAAAATTATAGTCCTGTTGCCTAAAATTATTCAGTAACGTACAATACATGGCAAGCAAGGCAGTATACTATGCATAATGCATTAAATGTTAGTTGATTGATACTTCCATAAATTCACAAAATATTTATACCAAACTAAGCGTAATCCACATCTTTTCGCATATACAGGATGCACCAAAATGACCTATAGAAACAATTAAAATTTGTGGCTTGGCGCTTCGGAAGTTCAAGTCTAAGGAGAATAAATATTAAGAAGATTAATATGGAGATGATTCTATTTTGAAAAGATGAAGAGTGAAAAAATTGAATTTGTAAGATCACAAAAAAGTAAAATTGGAAAAGTTAACAAAAAGGTCAAAGAGTAAGCGATTGGGTGTAGACACAGATGTATTTTCCTTCAACAAATAAAATTCTAAAACTAAAAATTGTATATATGCATAAATATCATAACATTTCACAACCTAACCCAGAACTATGTAATGAACTAATGGAAAAACTATTCGAGTTTCTAATAACAGTTATTAGGAGAAAATCATGTAAGCGTATAAGCAGGTTAGTTTGAGCCACAGATGTATGAGGTTTTGCTATAATGCTTTCCTTTTGCTTTGTCTTTATAATGGGAGTTGCAAATGAGCAAAATGTTTGATAAAATATACAAACATATTTATTCCAAACAAAGTAACAAGTTACAATAACCATGTGCAGTCTATTCGTTCAATTTTAAAATTTTAATTAATTCATGTTTTTCGTTTGTTTGTATGTTGGGTGATGTAGCAGCGTAAATAAGTTTTGCATTATACATAGTTTTAGTTAGAGTAATAACGTAATGCTTCTTTACTCCATCAATAAGGCCGTCTTCGAAAAAAAGCGATTTAACCAGTGGAAATACCATTTTTGTGTGTTAAAACTAAACTAAAGTAAACCTTGTGCGGTGAGCGAGGGTTGTGAATCGACTATTCCAAGGACCGAAATAAATTGTTTCAAAAAGCTTTAATATTAAAGTAAAATTTAAAAAAAAAGTTTTTCTACTTGTTACTTATTTCAATTATAAATTATTTTATTTCAGATAGAAAATCTTTAGCAAAACTATTTAATGTTTTAAAAAGTTGGAGGAAACGTATAAAGGTACAAATAAATATTCCTTTTTGATTAGAAACTAAGTATAGATTAAAGCATGATTTATCTATTACCAAAAATAACAGCATAAAGCACTTAACACTTATTAGTTTAATCAGATAAATTTTCTAGTAATACAAGGGATTATTTTCAAATTTATGATTTAATTGTTGAATTAATTGCTAACGAAATATTAAAGTTTATATTCAGAATACAAGAACACGAAATCAAAGCTTTGTATTTTATTTATTTGTAAATAACAAAATTATTCTAGCTTAGTGACTCTCATTTGTAGTCAGCGCCGGATAAATGGCGCCTTCAATACTAAATATTATATTGTATAGAATATTCGCGTTTTACCTTACCGTTGGTGGCGCTCATGACGCTATCAAATATCAAAAACATGGCGGCTTTATTACGTATTTACAATTAGGTCATTCCATGTCAAGCCAACAAGTCACTCAACTTGACTATCACATATTTTCTTGAAATTTTAGTTCATTATACTCTTTAACGTCCTGAATTTACATATAATTTAAAAAAAATTCTAACTTTGATAGTTTTTGAGTTATTTAATTTTAAAAATCGCAACTCAACGATACAGTTGCATTTTTTATCATAACTGCCGATCCCATCATGGTCCTACTTTGAAATTTTTTTGACCTATTTACCAAGCCCCCAATATAGATATACTTTATTTTTATAATTTTCAAAAAACACTAACTCGAAAATTTTTTCAAAGTCATTTTTTTGAGATTTTCAAAAAAATTCATTTTTAATAGAAAGAGGCCAAGATTAGTATTAAATTAAAGCCCTTTAAATACTCTTTAAAATGAGCTATCACACAACTCTGTAGGACTTATCGAACTGAAGTTAGAACATTTATCGTTGAGTGCAAGGCAAAAAAGCCAAAAAAGTGCCAAAAACACTATAAGAATATATTAACCAAAGTTTCAAAAAAATCTATGATGGTCAATTTGAAAACTAATATTTATTTTTGGTTGATTTCATATGAATGACCCAATTGATGTTATTTTGAGTTTAATTCCGAATTATTTTATGTCGTAAAACCGCAGTGAAATTCGCAAAATAAAATACTAAAAGAATGCAAACGTTTGGTTTTAAACAAAACTTTCTATACCAACTATACGTATTCGATTAACTTAATAGTTTTTCGCGTGGTGGCGTTCGTTTAATGTAAATCGCGAATAATCAAAAGAATCCAAAATTTTTAATATTTAGGTATATTTGAAGGAGGCTAGAAGCTGGAATATGTAGAAAATAAGTAAAAAATTGAACAAACAAACGGAAAATCAATTTTTATTGATTTTTTACAATTTAAGGGGACAAATTTTCCCCAAAATCAATTTACTTGTTACAAATATTAACGTTTCACCTTTCTAGCTTACCAGAAGAAATATAAAAGCTAAAATAATCGCTTTCATTTCTCCAAATTATCGAAAAGTGATAAAAATAAATGGGAGGGGAGTAAACATCTTCAAAAAACGGTAGATGATGGGCAAAAACGGGGGCATATTCGGATTCAGGAGATCATTTTACATAAGAATCAGCAGAAATGGTATCAGAGCTCAAAAAAAAGTTTTATTTGCAAACCAGTGTTATTATTACTTAGGTATTTTACTTTACCAATAATTTAATCACAATTTGTGCCTTCTCGCTTAGCGTTTTGAGAGTTATATAACAACGCACAATCTTGGCGCTTTCTGAACTTTGGTGCTGCAGGAAAAAATAAAAATTTTTTTTTATCCATTGACAAATTGTCAGGGTTTCAAAAAAAGATATCTTATTGGAAAACATAATAGAAAAAAGGTAGTGAAGTTTACCCGCGATAATGAGCAAAATTCGTCTTTGCACTCTGATTTTGTCGACCAAAGCGGCTCCTTTTTACCCAGTCTCGTAGTTTTCTCCGAGAGACGAAAGTATCTTTTCTCATTCGGCACCAACCTGATGAACATCAACAAAGCTGAGTTTGTCACCATTTTTTTTCACCATATAAATTAATTATATTTATTAATTATATTCTCCATCAGATAAAAAATAGTATCTTTGCTTTAGGGGCAAAGCACAATATTGTAAACAATATACTACTGCAAAATTTGGAAATTGAAAAGATAATTTTTTAGATAATAATTGAAAGTTAAAAATTAAAAATAGAAACAAAAGTTGAAAGTTAAAAAATTAATTAAATAATAAATTAAAAAAAGTTAAAGATTAAAATTAAAAAAAGGAAAAGTGGTTTTTCAGCATCAAATATCGAATTTTTTTGAGGTTGAGAACCACTGTTTTATACCTATCAGATATACAATTTGCCAAAGCTCAAATACCTTTTTTCCGTACTTCCTAAATTTATCTTATTTAATTTTAAGTTTTCTGTAAAAAACGTAGGTATACTATATACTGCATTTCTGTAACTCGATTTTGTTGGATTAGAACTTAATTGCACAGAAATCAACCTTATTGTATAAATAATCCGCAACTAGCATTCTTTTATATTATGTATTTTAAGATTACTTCACGTAAAGCCTGAGTGACCTCCATTAAATTGAAATGAAATTTTATAGTTTTATTTATATTATACAAAGATTGCTCTTCCAGATAATTTATTGCATTCCGGAGTTTCTTACTTCTATTCGAAGCAATAGCATTGGTTAATTAAACCACATTAAATAGTTGTTTAAAAATTTGCTCAGTTATGATGATCAAACAATGTGAAATAATCCAGTAAATAGTTATTTGAAATATTTAAAATGTATATACAGCTATAACTCTAATTACTTTGACAAATCCTTTACAATTATCTGAACAATTTCATGTTTTTTAAATCAAATGGAACAAAAATATAGGCAATAAAAAACTTGAAAATATGCGTTAAAAACTTCAAAATAAACACTTAAACTACTTTTGTTGGAAGTTGAGTTAAACTCAACTGAGGTGTTGAACTGTGGTTACAGCGAGGGTACATCCTTAGATTTTTTTTGCACCGAAATTTTCTTTAGCTTTGGGCATTTTTAATATACAATTGTCAAATAAAATTCAAAAGATATTTGGAAATACGACGTCTCAAGGAATATTTTTGAAGTGAAACATTTTGAGGATGAGGCTCACTTCGGATTTCGAATATTTTGTTTATTTATTTTCTATTATTCTTGGCCCGTAAAGTTGAAAATATTAATCAACTCTCCCGTCCCTACATAATGTAAAAACTTCAATAATGTACAGGGCGTGACAAATATTAATATGTAACCGTTTGACAATAAACCGCCAAATATGCATTTATAGGCAAAATAAAAATTCTACAAAACGACTCAGAGAGGCATAAAAGCAAATTTGCCAATGCCCAAACATCCGATCCTTATTAATAAGTAATAACTGTGAAATCGCGCTAGTTGGCCAAATAATGTTTGGATAGTTTTGAAGTCGATATTATTCGGTGATGGCACTAAATGTTATCGAAACCGGATATAGCAGTCTGACTAACACAAATACTAATGACAAACACCTTCTCGTGTAATTTACAATTCCAACTATAATAACTGTTGGCATTTCAGGTAGTCTATTTAGTTTATCTTGAAACCGTGTTGAGGTGATAAGGAAAGTGACATGGTTATGTAAAGCCATATATATCTATCAATTGACCTTATTAATGAATATGCTTCAGTGTATCTGCTATTGAGATCTTTACTCGTGCGAGTGCCTAAGCTGAATGAACTAATAAGATATTAACTTGGTTAGGTTCCATAGTATACACAAACTCTGCAAACTCAGCAAACTCGGACTTTGATTTAATTATATTATATTATAGTATGTTACCTATTTGTATAATCGTTTGCTGCTGTTTAATCTTCCGTGATCTATGCGATACTATATAAATATTAATCATAATAATTTCTCACATAAATTCCAATATTTGGAAAGGAAAATAATTGTGTTGAAGTCATTTTTCATTGCTGTAAATTGTACTTGTTGGCTACTTACGTGTGGTACAAGTAAGCGTAAATTGCTGTATCATCTGCATATAGAACCAAGTTTATTTTGTATTAGACAGTTTTTTCTTAGCTAATTTTAGATAAATAATTCTTCATTCACCTCAGAGAATGAATAGGTTGCTTTGGTGCAATAACAAAAAAATGTTTACAGTTTAAGGGTTAAATTTAAATTCATGTTAATGTTTTATAAAATAATTATTAAATAATATATATTTAAATATAAATGACGACAAAATTGTATTCTATTATGCATTAAAAGCAGTAAGTTCAATTACAGTGTACAATAAAGGGTAGCACATTAAAGTTCATCCGCTTCCGAAAGTTCGTAAATATTTTATTGCAATTTACTTTTTTGAATATTGTTTTCTGAATTCTACCAGATGCAGCTTCAACTCGATTTAATTTTAAAATTATTTCCATTCCAATTACCTTTAAAAATCGTAGGTTTTAGTGGAATAAGATTAAAATGGCGGAAGCATAACGCCAGAAACATAATATTATATAATAGTACCTACATCATACATTGTACATTATAACATCATTGTAGTGAATTTCCTCATAGTAGCAAAATATCTCAGGCTTGCTAATTTATGTCATCTTTCTTGCTCATGAGGGACAACTAACGTTCAGTATCTTGAAGTTATGCAAAACATTAACATTGTATTATTTATTTAATATAATATGAACGCTTTATGCTGCAGAACACCACACTAACTATAAAATGCAACATTTAAGTGATTATTCTTTGTAGGTACTACAGAAACGGTCCATTAAAAAAAAACATCCCCAAATGAATTTTGGTTTAGAAAATTTACAGATTTTAGTTGTTTCAGGATTTAAATGAGAACGACGCGACGGTGTATCAGCTTCATAAATAAAGCACAATTGTTCTTTTCGAGTAAATGGTTAATTTGTATGCAGAACTTGCAACACTTCTTGCATAATATACGAATTTTCCTAATTATTATTTCCATGTTTAATTTACAAATTCTGAGGACAATATTAAACTTGAAAAAAGTGATTTTCATAGCAAAATTTTATTTCTATAGAATTTTCTATCAATTGCCTTCTAAATTGAACTTCCCTTCTCATAAATGTTCTCCAGTATAGAATTTATTTTCAGTGAAAGGATATTTTATTTCTGGAGAATAACGCTAAAATGAAAATATTTTAAAAAATTTATCCAGGGTTTATAAATAAAATTACTAAATTTCAGAAATAAAACAAACCGCACTTCTTGCACAAAACAAATTATATGGAACGTAAATGACTATTAATTATTATCTTGATAATAATTTTAAATGGAGCTTTTCTGAACGAAGCCAGGCCAGACGTTGTGAATATTCCATGCTTTTATTATACCCACTACAAAGCATTTTTATTATTTGTTAACGGTTAACATTCTTAATCATTACAGAAAATTATTGCAATTTCATTCCGTATACCAAACTCTATTGGTTTTGCTATTTGCTCTATCATACAAACTGTCACGCCATGGGCTCAACTGTTTACAAATTTGAAATATTACAAATATCAAAGGAAAATTAAATTCAGATAATTTAGTGTAGTTACTTTTGAACAACCATACCTCTACAGGAATATAATTATTTACTTTGATGTCAACATCGTTTCAATAATTATTATTTGGACTAGAGTAAGTAAGGATCTCAAGTTGCAAGGCTTTTAATGAATGCGAAATAATATAAATTTCGCATTCCTGAGAAATACTAGAATGTAATAAAAAAACTTTATATTTTACATTGTAGTGTAATTTTGAAATCTATAATTACGTCGGTATCCGTGACTGAATTACAATTGCTGTATTTTGTCGGTGCAATTTTGTTATTTTAAAATCGCCGCAAAAACGTTGAAACCCCCAGGTGCTGTCAAGTGTTTTTCTAAATGTATTTTGATCATATAATTCTTTTTTATTTTATATATGACAATGTTTTGGTAATTTATCAGTATAGTAATGGAAGAAATCCATTTCGTATAAGTGATTATCATAAATGGATTACAAAATGTTCACATAATATAATATTTCAAATTTTAAAGCCGATCTGGGCTATGTTTTGCAAATTGGTACAATTGAATTTAATTTAAGTAGCAATAAAGTATATAAAAATAAAAAAGCAGAATTCTAATTTAATGTTTGCTAATACACATTTTCATATTTTAATTAACCTCAACATTATTGCTAGCCTTTTACAAAAATTACAAAATAATATTTAAGAGTATATCTTCGAAATGATGCATTTTATTTCGACAAAACCTACAGTAAACGATAAATGTGAAATTTGTGATAAAAAGGTAAATAAAAGTTTCAAAAAGTATTTTCAAGTTTTATAGAGCAATACCAGTATTTGAACTTTAACTATTAAATAAGTTTTCAGTATGTAATTTAAGCAAATATATTTTGAAAATCTCAACCAGTATTTAGAAAAGAATTTTTGTAAATTAAATAGTAAACGACCCTTATTGAATTTTATGACTCGAGAAACTCTTGATAGCTATAAAAAAAATTTAAATATTTTTAAAAAAGGAAATTCATAATAATTATTATACACAGTAACACAGTATTGCTTATTAAATTTAAATTTCATATTTATTATATATTACACTGGTATAGAGTTGAATATTGTTTTATTTATATGCAATAAAAGAAATTCAAATTTATCGCAACTTACTCGAATGACTTCAGAACAAGCAACTAATAAAAATCTGTTTTTCAATAAAGGAAAACTTTACATTCAATGTAATTTCGTTTCACTGCAGCCGCCGTAAAAGCAGACTGAATAATATTATTATAAGATGTGTCGCCTTTTATTAAACACATAATCAAAATTTATAATTTCAGTCACTGAAAGTTTCAAGTTTTATAGCGTTCGAGTAAGTATTATAGAAATTAGATGCTTTAATGCATTCATCGCGGGTAAGGAAAACGAGCTGTTAGTATACTCCGAAATCACCTCTGCTAGAATTATTTAGCTAATATTTTTTTCCTATTTCAAAAATAGTTTTTATATTATTTATAATATAAATATATTTATTACTATTATTATTTAAGATGATTTTGCGTATTTGTGCAGTTCATGGTATGACTTTATGGTAATCATTTTCTTTTGACGTAAAACCGTCTTCTTTTCTCTTTTTATATTTGTACATGTGAATGTGATGTTGTACGTCATTGTTTTATTCAAATGTTACAAGGTTCTGAATTTTTAATCTCTCGCTTTCTTTAATTAGTTGACCCTTGTTCACTCGGTAGCTACATTGACGACACGAATGAACTGTCAAAAAATTACCCATTGTAATTTAGTAAAATTTTATCTTTACATGAACTTTTTATACCCAGTAAAATTAAAAATATTTTAGGTTTTATTTATTCTAATATTATATCATTATAATTTTAACGTCATTTTAACGTCAAAAAGGCGTGAATTATGACAAGTGTATGCCTAAAAATTGACGTGATTTCAACGTCGTGAAAAATCAAATTTTCCTACTTGGAAGATTTCTCTACTTAAGAATTTGCCTCGCAAATTTGGCTTTGCCAGTCGACCTGGACGAATTTCAAGACAAAGTTTGACTTGGTGAATGTACCTGGACAAAATTGAATTAAATTTGTACATGGCGGAAAGTTCGCGTTATTTTTTTTTATTAAGCTCTCGGTAAAATTGTTTGAATTGTAAAATTAAATTGTAAATTTGTGGTATGTGGTATGTATTTATGCTTAAATTAAAAAAATATATAAGAATAATACAATACGTAGAAAATCAAAAATTCAAAAAATTTAAAAGATACAAATTATCACATAAACAGATCTGGATTAAGAATATTTGAAATTATGAAAATTCATAATGTAATTTAACGTTATTTCATGGTTATTACCAATCTTCAGTTACATTTAACGAATATAATTGAATAAAAATTGAAAAATAAGAAAAATATTCAAACTAAATAAAAAATAATTCAAAAATATTGACCAAAATTGACTGACCATAACCTCACAAAATTATTAAATCTGAACGTTATCACGTGTAGAAATGAACAAATTTAAAATAATTTGAAATTAAGAAACTTTGATACTAGTACTACCAGCGTCAAATCTGAAGGCACTGCCCCCTATACTTGATTTCTAAAAACTGTTTGAATTGTGTATAATAAAGAAAAATTTGGAGAAAAAGTTGTTTAATTTTGAATTAATGAGTGAATTAAAGTTTGTTTTTAATAGTGCAGCGGGCGTCGCAGGTGCACTAAGCAAAAGCGAAAAAAAATGCCGGTAATTTTTTTTGTAGAATTATTAAAACAACATATCAGTATATATTTTTCAATTTAATCGCACGGTTTCTGAGATACAGTGACTTAAAAATACTGGAAAATTTTATAAAACTTCCATAAAAACTTTTATGGGAAACCCCACTGTTCTTATGTTCTCTAACTAATTAGAAAATATAATTCCTATAAACCTGCACTATTTAAAATTTGACGTATACTTTAGGTTGCCTCAATAATTTATTTTATTCACAATCGGTTAGTAATCGATACATTCCTGACTTTTAATAAGTTGGGAAGCAGTTTATTATTTAGTTTCACTGCCAACCAATCAAAAAGCTATTTTGTTTTACTTTCCAACCTACCCCAGGTTGGGAAGTGGCCACTTCCCGACCTGCAATGTCGCATGGATGGCAAGAAAAGAAACTAACCAAAAATATGCGTCAAATTATTTAGTTAAGGTTATGTCAAGTATCAAGTACAATTTATATACAAATTTAAGCTAAATTATAATCTAATTTTATTTTAGTTACTTTATACGTTTAAGTTTAGCCAGAATAATTAAAAATTATTTAAGCAGTATAATATTAAAAACACGAAACAAATCTGAAAATTTGTTACTAATATAATATTTGCCAGTTGTCAACAAAAATTTGTTGTTTGACATAAACAGCAATTTGTTTTTAATATTTCATACTAACTTGATAAACAATTTTTATTTTCAAAAGTGAAATCAAATGAAAAGCAGTGTATAATTTAATTCAATTTTTAATTATTTCTTGTTTACAAACTGATTGTGAATAAAATAGTATACATACCTCGGTGTCAAGCTTCATTCCAGCGTCGCGCTTATAGTTGACTTCGGCGCTTCGCGCCTCAGTCAACTAACTTAGCGCTCGGTTGTAATGAAGCATTTTCCACCTCGGCACGTAATATACTATTGTTGTGGATGAAGCGATAGAGGAATGCATATAAAGAACATTCACAGCAAATTTCAAATAAATCGGTTCATTAGAACTTGAGAAGATATTTGAGAGTGGAGAGTTTCTTTTTGGACCTCCCACTTTGCCAGCTCATAACTTTGTGAATTTTGAGCTTTCTCTTTGTTTAATTTTTTATGAAATCTTAAAATATTAATAAACAAATGATAAAAAAATGGATTGTAAAAATATTTTTTGTTTCATTTGCACAGAGCTTCAAAAACCGCCCGAAATTCATCGTGCCTCTAGGTCAGCGGTTGGGAACCCGCGGGCCACATGCGTCCGGCGGCCTATTTTACAAATCAACGTAAAAAAAAATCAAGCGGTTTAATTTTCTACGAGTTGTTACAAATCGCATTAATTATAGCGTTTCCTTGCAAAAAACGCGAAAAAGCTAAAAAAAAGGCTCATTCGTCCCTGAGTGCGGCTCGCCTTTATTTCAATTCAATTTTCCACTATATGGCCCTTGCCTACAGAAAGGTTGCCGACCGCTGCTCTAGACTATAATACTACCTTAAATTACCAAAATATGCAATTATATGTTCTTAAACCTATGCAAAATATGCGAGTTTGTCCAAAAAGTTACGAAATATGCAAAACGTATTTGTGGCAAACAGAATTACAATATGCACTTTCCAAGCAAAAAAGTTCCGAGCCCTAGTTATCACAAATAAAATACACTGTAAGTATAAAATATCGCAAACGATTTCATACTATGACATCATCTGACGATAAATTAATAACTGTTTTTTGATTTCTAGTTCATCATCTGATCATGCCATAGGATGGTGAAACTAGGTATTCCATACCCCCCAAACTCCCCGGTTTATCCTGATTCCTTTGTACCTCTTAAACTTAAATTCAAAATTTAATAAGTTGTAGAGGTCCCCAACTAATAAGAGTTAGATCCACTGCTAGGCGCATATGTAAGTAATTTTATTTTTGCATACCCGGGACTTGAATCGTTGATCGATGGCAGAAATTATAATAAAACTGGCCCGAGGTTAAACGTATTTTTTTATTATATAACTTCAAATATTGATTGATCTTTAGTGTAGCCATTGGCAAACCGGGGGTTCTTGGGGGTATGGAATACCCCCCAGTGTACGGTTTACTCTTTATTCGTGAACCAATAGTATTCGTTTTTCAGTACCGAAGAGTTACTTAGTAGCCAATGTTACTTAGTTACTTAGTTACAATTAGTAGCTGGGATCCTTGATTGTGAGCGCCGTATTTGGAAGTCGCAGTTTTGAGAAGAAGGAAAAAATTCGAATTTCCGTGTGTTGTCTTTCATGGCAGGGAGGTGCAAGTGCATCCTTTTGCACCCTGCTACCAGCGCCCATGGTTTGTTTGATTACAAATAGTGGAAATAGTGAAACCTTAACTTCAAAAGTGGATAAAGATAACTGCAAGGATTATATTTACCTAGAGTTTAAAGTAGTTTAATGATCGCAAGGTGAACTGTATGTCACTCGGCTACGTCTCGTAGAGGTTAAAAAAATTCGACTTATAATATACTATTTTATCTAAATTAAATAGATTTTATTAAAAAGGTATAATAAAAAAAGAACCCAAAAAATGAACGAAACTCCGTTTTCAAAGTAGTACCTGCCCTCACCACCCCGAATAATATTTAATAGATTCTCTCTTAATTTTCTTTCTAGTTCATCGACTGATGATGCCATGGTATGGTGAAAACGTTTGCAATAATTTATACTTACAGTGTATTTTTTTTTTTTAATTTGAAAAATTAAGAAAACTTACTATTTATAACATAACTCTAGACGTTCTCTGCAGGAGAAGAACTTTAACAGATACATGTTTAATATGTGGAAAATGTGCGTGAAGTTAGCCCCCCTTTTGTCGAAAACTAAAATGTTTTTTTTTGTATTGTGTTGTATTCAGTTTGTATTGTTTGTACTGTAAATTTTTTTTTCATTTCGCGAAGCATAAAATTATAAATCGCAAAAAACCATTTTATGCGCTGGCCCCCCTTTTTTGAAAATTTTGAAATTTTTTTTGTATTGTGTTGTATTCAATTTGTACTGTTTGTATTGCTAAAATTTAAAGTTCTAAATTTAACATTAGTCGTTTAAATCGCGAAACAAAATTTCGCTCTGGTCCCCCATTTTCGAAAATTTTGAAATTTTTTTTGTATTGTGTTGTATTCAATTTGTACTATTTGTATTGTTAAAAATTAAAGTTTTAAGTGTAATATTAACCGCGTAAATCACAAAACAAAACTTAGCTCTGGCCCACTGCTTAAGCTGACTCAAAGTTTCTAAATTATTTTTGTATTTGTATGCAATTTGTTTTGTGTTGCAATGCAATTTGTATCGTAAAAATTAAATTAAATCTTCCTCTATGGCCGTACAATCATTATTTTGTTAAGCTTGAGTGACACTATCAAACTTTGGTTAAATTTTCGTTCAACTTTCTTGTCAAATGTTTGACGAAAAAGTAGCGCGTGTCATACTTTCGTTCAACTTTTCCGTTCAACTTTTGAATAAGCATGCGTAAGCATCCGCAAGCATGCGCATTGCTGCAAAACTATGCAGTAAGGTTGGCTTTCGCATATCCTTACTACAAACTACCCCACCCAAAAATGTTCATCAAACTTTGAAGCAAAACGTTTGACAAGAAAGTTTAACAAAAATTTAACCAAAGTTTGATAGTGTCACTCAAGCTTTATATATTTCAAATCAAATTTTATTTGTACAGTAATAAAATTATGTAGATACACTACTTATCTTTATCAAAAATTATATTTCCGTGCCGAAACGGCTTGAGGTCAAACCGTTTTTGTTCCGAACCGTACTTGCACCGAACCGGCTTTCGCCGAAACGTCCGCGTCGAAACGTCCGCGTCGAAACGTCCGTCCCGAGAAGTCCCTATACCCAAGAATTTCAAATTAGTGGGACAATACAGCAACATTTCTTCTTTTTCAAGTGCCATACACTATGCAGTGCGTAGACCAGCGGTTCTCAATTAGTTTTGGCCGCGGAACCCTTGGGCGAAGTAACCAATTTGGCAAAACTTATTTTTCGCCATTTTGAAATTCTTTTTGGCGGAACCCTTGAATTTTTTCGCGGACCCCTAAGGGTTCCGCGGAACCCCATTTGGGAACCGCTGGCTTAGAGTCCCCTGCAAAATTCGCATTCTAACGAAACACTCCCATAAGAAAACATAAAGAGCAGTCACTGCGACTTCAGTCGCAGAGCCCCAGCCGCAGCTAAGGAATCACACCTTTTGCTGGTCATCTTAAGGTTCCTTAGCTGCGGCTGGAGTTCTGCTCTCTACACTTCCTTATGATACAATAGCATTCTATGGAAACACTCCCATAAGAAAGCATTGTTGATATAAAAGTATGAAAGATATGAATATTTAGCTGCGAATGCTCTCCATGCTTTTTTATGAGACTGTTACCATAGAGTCCCCTGCAAAGATTGCATTCTAAGAAAACATTCCTATAAGAAAGCATGGAAAGCAGTCACTGCAACTTCAGTCGCAGAGCCCCAGCTGCAGCTGAGGAATCACACCTTTAGCTGGGCGAAATGTTCTTCACCAACACTACGGGCTAGTTAAATGTTATGTAAAAGCCGCAGTTAAAAATTCACAGCTTAAGTTGGTCATCTTAAGGTTCCTTAACTACGGCTGGAGCTCTGCGACTGCAGTCGCAGGGACTGCTCTCTATGCTTTCTTAGAATGATACAATCACATTCTAAGGAAACATTCTCATACGAAAGCATGATTGATATAAATTATGAAAGATATGAATCTTTAGCTGTGGCTGGGGCTCTGCAGTGAATGCTCTCCATGCTTTTATAATATGAGACAGTTAACTTAGAGCAGCGGTTCCCAATTAGTTTTGGCCGCGGAACCCTTGAGCGAAGTAAAAAATTTTGCAAAATTTATATTTCGCCATTTTGAAATTCGTTTTGGCGGAAACCTTGGATTTTTTCGCGGAACCCCATTTGGAAACCGCTGACGTAGCTTCATTGTTGTAATAGTCAACAATGTAATTTTTACGATACAAGTTACATTGCAACACAATACAATTTGCATACAAATACGAAAATAATTTTGAAATTTTGAGTCAGCTAAGCAGCGGGTCAGAGCAAAATTTTGTTTTGCGATTTACGCGGTTATTACTAAACTTAAGATTTTAATTTTTAACAATACAAATAATACAAATTGAATATAACACAATACAGAAAATAAATTTCAAAATTTTCGAGAATTGGGGCCCAGCGCGAAATTTTGTTGCGCGATTTACGCGACTAATCTTAAATTTAGGACTTTAAATTTTAGCAATACAAACAATACAAATTGAATACAACACAATACAAACAAAAAATGTCAAAATTTTTAAAAAAGGTGGGCCAGCGCATAAATTGGCTTTTCGCAATTTATAACTTTATGCTTCGCGAAATGAAAAAAAGATTTACAATACAAACAATACAAACTGAATACAACACAATACAAAAAAACAATTTTTAGTTTTCGACAAAAGGGGGGCTAACTTCACGCACATATGTGGAAAACATAGTTTTTGATCAAATTATGAATTATTGTTTAGTTGGCAAAAATAAATAAATTAGCAAGTAATTATTATTATTGAGTTATTTCTGAAAATAAGCTTTATATAGCTATTGTATTAGTAATTAATTAACTTCAAGTTCATGAAATGACCGATTACTACTACTATTATATTGTAATTTAATCAAAAATTTAATAAATAGTTATTGGAAAGTTAAATTAATCAATAGTTGTTAATAATGCATAATGTAGTAATTTGCTATATATTAATTAAAATTTTCTAATTTTCCCTTCCCTATCTTTTATAAAAACTTCTAAAAATCTAAAATATTCCTTCATGCTGCATTTATTATTCATAAATCAATAAATTTATTTTTAGTTTTTATTTTCGCAATAATAATTCTGAAAAATAAAGAAAATTTTTATTGTAATTTTGTTCAGGAATGAGTTAATAAAGAAACTTTTAGTTCCTTTTGTGACAAACTTATTAAGCGGTGTATAAAATTTTTAACTTAAAAAAGTATTATAAATTTAGGGAGCTTTTAGGTACCTGACATTTTTAATTTATAGCAGTTTTTATTAACAATATGTTGAAAGCCATGGAGATTACAACTTTTGTAAGTGTCAAAAACTTTACTGATTTAAAATAACTGACTGCAAAATTGCGGTGTCTTAATATCCACTAGGACAATAAATGAATAATTACCCTTTTGTAATATATTTAAATTATTTATGTTTATAATTTACTTTGTAACTTTGCTTTGTGGAAATGTGTATACTGTGCAAAGTAAATTAATGTAAATACCAAATTTTAAATTGCAGGTTATACAGGATTAGACGTCCAATTTTTATTAGGGTTACCAGACAAATTTCCTAACCAGTCAGCACCGCTTAGTTTCGCATAATATCATAAGGGCGATTGGCTCAATCTACATTGACCTATTGGCAAGAGTTAAGATGAAAAGGTAATTTTTCTTTCTCGGCAATCACGTTGAATCACTCTGAAAGAAGTGAGACTAAATAATCAAAATCCGCTTCTGTGTGAGATGACTTTTAGCAACTGTCGAAGCTCATCGCTGAACCGATGGGTGTGAAGCACCACATTATTTGAAGTCCAATACACCGTACGAGATAGAGAAAGGTTTCAGTTGAGATTATTTCTAACAGAAAAAATGTCCATTTAATATAGTAGTACCAGTTCGAAAAGTCAATAAACTGATAAACAAACTAAAAAAAAAAATAAAAAAAAAATAATCAATCTCCTTATCCGCATGTTTAAGAAGTTGCCTACTTAAAAAGCATTTTTTTAGTCAACTTGTTACAAATAGACGAAAGAAAATTTCCCTTTTAATTGTTGGCGGTTGAAAGCTGCCCAAGTGAGAAAAATGCGTCGTCGTAAAAATTAATTTTATCTCATTTTACTTCTAGTTAAATATCAAGTAGAACATAATGCGGAAACTGGTTTTGCTTCCAACGGTGTAGGAAGAAATTTGAGTTGAAAAGCTTTACCTTTGAATTTATATAGTATGATGTGCTTTCAGTTTTAGCTAAGCAAACATAAAAATTCATATGTGAAACATGAATGGCCTTTGAACAGAATTACGCAATGTATTTGAATAACTGATTGACATTCGTTGATAGAATTTAATATTACGTATGATGATATGACTATTGAAGTCACTTCGTTAAATATTTATTGCATTAATAGCAAATATTTCATTCATTCCGTTTTTAATAATGCTGTTAAATTTTGAAACTTTTACAATTATACTCAATACTGATATTGAAATTAATACTCCTCTTATTTTTATTCCATATTGATAGGTTTTTTCTTGCATTTGTTTTATCATATTTATGTAATGTATCTGCTGTCGGCTTTTCTTCCCTGAATCCAAATTGATATGATTCGAATGATTTGCAGGTTTGCAGATTTCATTTTGTACTTTTTCTCTTCAATTTTTAATTATTTCCGTTACAAATGTCATCTGCACCGGATCTTTTTCGTTTTTTTTCAACTTTTTGATTGTTTCCATGATTTCTTCGTTTTCTGGTTCATCCATTTCGTCTTTAATCTGCATATTTTTGTCTAATTTTGTTTTAGTTTCCGAAAATGTTTCTCCGAGATTTTCTTAATTAGTTTTAATTAGTTAATTCTCTTCTTCTTACTTCGTAAGTTTTGTTTCGATTTTTTAAATTTGTTTATAAAAATTCCTTACGCTATTATTCACATTACTTTTAGCTCTATTTTTCACATTCTCTCTTCGATTCATTGATGCACTTTATAAGCTTCCATTTCTCTTTTTTGTCTTCATTTGGGTGTTCCTGTTCATTCCTTTTTAGCCATTTAATTCTTGTTCCTTTCTTACTTTATTCATTTTTTCGCATTCCTCATCGAAACTTGCTTTAAATTTTTTCTCTTTTTATAACACTTCTGCTTCTGCACTTGTTTTAAGACTATCTGCAATATTGTCCTATGTCGTGTTTATGTTACTATATTTCTTTTTATTTTCTAATTCTTTCGTTAATAATAGGCTTTATTTATAACAAAAATGATTTGCTTTTCTTTGTAACAATCAAAGCAATTACTTCACATTTTCTTCTTAAAAAAAAAGAAGAAAGAGATTTAAGCTAGAAGCAGAAGCTTTTACTCCAAAGGATAAGGTTTCACTTATTTGAAATTCATAAAATGAACCATTTGCTTTAAAATTGAAGGACTTGCTTCAGCAAATATGCATCTAGTCCCGAGAAGCTTTTCTAGCAAGTATTGATTTATTTGATGCAATTTTTGAACAAGGGTGTTTAGTTTTAGCGCTTTTGTTTTATAATTTTTAATGGCGGATATGGTGTACGTACGCTCACGAAATATGTACAAAGAAAGACATAGTCCACGTGAGTGTGACTTCCCAACCCTATTTCGGTTTGACGAAAGAAACGTGTAGTGGCTAGCCGACTACTTCATTGGCGAAAATCTGGAAACTAGGGGAGTGTTTTTACGGTACATGGCAGGTCCGGGCTTCCAGATCGGTATCGGTGAAAAACTGGAATGTTCACAGCCTACAGTCTCTAGAATTGTCAATACCATTCTCGGTTTCATTATAGACAAAGCGAACGAGTTCCCATCGACCGAAAATGAAATTATGGAAGCCAAAGTCAAATGGGCAGTAAAAAAGAGATTCCCGACTGCAGTAGGAGTTATCGACTGCACTCACGTTAAAATTGTAAAACCGCGGCTATTTTTATCGCTTTATCCCTTCGGCAATAAATTTACATTCAGATTGCTCATCGCCAGTGGCTTGCCATCTTCAAAACTTCGAGTACAAGTACAACTGTCAAAGGATTCTAATATTTACAGTTGTACATAGACTATAATGACTTAGTGTATCTTGGTAGGCGGCTCTCCTGCATGCCTACCTTTTACTTTTTTTTGCGAGGATTTGCTTGCAAGGAAAAGGAAAAGATTATGAATAGGAAATAAAGCAAAACCTTTTCCTTTAACCTGCTGCTTATGAGCTCTACCTCTTACTTTTACCTTTTCCTTTGAAGCAAATACATTGTTTTTATAAATACGGCCTAATAGTGTCTTCATATTCTCTTTTTCTCACTTCATTGTTAAGTTTTTCAGTTGCTAATAATTTTTTTCTTTCATATGTGTTATATCTTCTACTATTATTGTTTTTTGTTCAACTTCTGTGTCTACCAGAAAATGATCTGTGTCAGTATTGGCACCTCTATATGTGATCTCACATCTGTTATTGATGTAGCTCGTCATCTTGTCACCAGTATACAATATGTAGTGCCGGATCAAGCTATTTCAGCACCGGGTGCAGATTAGGAAAATGGCGCCTTTAACAGCGGTGGCTTCTCAGAACTATTATTAAACTAATAAAATTCTCAAAAAAGTAAAAACGTAAATTTTATCATTTTTTGTATTAAAAGATAGATGAAACAACACTTATCCAATATAATATAGCGGGAGGCTATCCCAAAATCAGATTACACAGATTAAACCGTAGATGAGTATGCATCAAGAAATGTCTCTTTAGAACATACTTTTTAGTGTACTGGAGGGTATTCCATACCCCCCAGACCCCCCGGTTTGAAAGTTCAAGGATTTGTATAATATATTATCTGTGATCGATGATTTTCAAACCGGGGGGCTGGGGGGTATGGAATACCCTCCAGTACACTAAAAAATTTGTAGACCGAAATTTCATTATCTTTTGGGAAATGTCCTCAGGTTTTTCTGAGACATACTTAGTAAATTTCGCAAAAATCTAACGAAATAAAAGATTCGAAATCCTAGGAAATCCTGGTAAATGTGAAAATTCAAGGAAATTTTTGGAAATTTTAGGAAATCCAAGAAAATTTTTAGAAATTTAAGGAAGTCTTAAGAAATTGAGAAATCTTAAGAATACAGTAGCGTAGCGTGCGGTGGGGGGCAAATGGCCGAGCTGGCTAATCCTGTTCTTATTATTAAGTAATCCTTGTTAATTTCTTTTTAATAATTATATTTTAATCATATCTAATTAATAAATTGATATAAGAAATACTTTTTCTGCTTAATTGCAAAAATTGGGAGGCGGTAAATTTAAATAGGGGAGCGGCAAATTTAGGGTTTGCCGCGGGTACCAGAAATCCACGCTACGCCACTGTAAGAAGACAACTTCTTTTTTCTTTTTCAACTTTTTCGACAGAAAATCTGGTGGACATCGAGAAGGAAATCCGAAGCAATTTTTTTTTAAATATCATGAAAGAAAATCGAGAGTACAAAATTTGCCGCATGAGTCATTGGTGGCTTACACCTTCAAAATCAGATGGGAAAAATTGCAAATTTATTTTCACTGCTACGAGCTGATTATTATCTGTAACGTTAACATTAGAAAAATTACAACTATGTCTGTTGGATAATCAATTGTGCAATTACTATACATCTACCAACATATGGGATGGATTATACCTTTACACTATACTTTATGATTGGTCTCCTCAAATGAAAAAGCCACGAGCCGCCAGTGACATTTAATACCAAATATAATTGTATATAAAAAAAACTAAAATTTTTATTTCAGACCAGTGTTATCATTGATTTGATATGGAGCCCGCCGTTTCGATATTTTTTTATTCAAAATTTTATATTTAAAAAAAAATTAAATTAAAAACGCACAATTTTGGAGCATTTTGAATTTTGGCGTTGGGTGCGGCGGCTCCATTGCCATGATTTATCCGGCTCTGATAATATGGTCGATTTGGTTTCGTATTTCATTGTTGAATGCAATCCATAATCCATGTAATTTTATCTAATTTTCTATGTCTAAATTTGGTGCTAAGTACTAATGACCACGTCAAGTGACTTGGTCTTTACTTTTCTGTTCAAGTTCCATTTTTCACTTATCTCATCTCTATAGTTCCTATTTCATCCTTTATCTGTTCTTCCCATTCTTTCTGGAGCATCTGTCTGAGGTTGTCCAGGTGCTCCTCTCTCCACCATCTTCAGTTTTTTGTGGATTGGAGCATTTCAATTTTAGCTAAAACCCCATATTTGGTTTTGTTTATACTTTCTTTTCTTTGTTAGTTAAAGCGGTATTCAGATAAAGATTCTTGTCGTGCTTTGCTTGGGTAGAAACTGGCAATCTTTGAGGATTAAGTAAAATACTTCAATCTGATTGGCTCTTGCTAGTTTCTATTTAAGTAAAGCCCACTTCATACGAGGTTTGTTTTGCTGATAGATTGCTTGCTTGTTTCGCTGTTGGGTTCCTAGCAGCTGAGTGATGTCATAATTTCTGTGCTTTTTTGCCTTCGTGAATACGAACACGAGCGGTTTTTTCAATGGTTATGGCTAAAATCTATCACATAAACTATCAGCAAAAATAGCACGAGATCTACCACAGAAAAATACAGCAGGAAAACAAACAAGCAAGCCAGCAGTGACGGTATTTTCAATCAGGGCAGCCGGCACCGTTGCGATCAAGGCTCCCATCAGCAAAACAAGCGGCGTGTGAGGTAGGCTTAAGGCAAGACAAGAATCTCTGTTTGAATGTTTCTTAATAGTATATTAAACAACAAGTTTAGTAAAGCAAAGTTTTACTAAACGAATTTAGCCTTTGAGTACGAGCGAGCGCAGCGAGCGAGTAACTTAAAAGCTAATGAGTTTAGTAAAAATGCTTTACTTACAAGGTTTGTTTATACTATTTTTTCGGATTTTGTGCAATATCTAGTGCCGTTTTTGAGTTATTGCTAATTCAAAATATTTCATAGTAGGTACTTGTGTAGGTTGTTTATTGACAGTGACATTACTATATAGTAAAGTGACTTTTCTATGTGGTAAAGTGCCACTTTAATAAATGATTTTGAATTGAATCCGAAAAAAGTATTTTCGAATGTAAGTATTAGAACTTTTCAGCTCATTCTTATTTTCCATTATTATTCTTTTTTTTTCTTTCCAATTTAAAAAAATATTAAATAAAATATTCACCTGCAACTTATGATTCAAGAAGTCTTCAACTTTTCGAGAGGTTACATTTCCAGTTATAGTTAGATTCTTTATGATTATATTTTACGTTCTTTTTTAATTTAATTATATTTAGTTTTTGTCTTCTTTTCTTTTTATTTTGAAATATTCTCTTATTGATGGTAAACTATTTGATCTATCTCTGTCGTATTTGTAATTATTTATTTGTTTTTTAGATTTCAAACAAGCGTTTGACAAAGTAAATAGATACCCACGTCAAGCTAGCACCCCCACCTCTTCAAAATACAAAAATATTTATACTATAATTATGCGCTAATTTCAGACAGTAATCACGAATTTTGGACTCAAACGTTTTTGTTTTAAAGAATTTATTTTTTTTAAATATTCTTTTATAAACTTTTTTTTCAATTTTATAAAAATAATTTTGTACAAAAAGAAGCAAAATGCCTCCCCAGTTGTATTGTAGGTTGTTCAACTTAATCAGATTTTGCGCCGCGAAGAGATTTGAATAATATATAAAAATAAATAAGTCGATTATGCATAAAACAAATAACGTGTATATTTTTCAGACTTTTTGAAATACAAGTGCAACTGTTATCAATAAAAAAATGACATACATAGCCAGAGCTACACAAAATAACTTAAACTAAACAAAATATTAATTGCGCGTTTGACTAAACTCAACACTCCCACTTTTAGTTGCAAGTTACTTTAAAATAATTAACATGTTCTTCAAATATTTACATTACTTTAACTTTTTGTTTTACAACAATGTTTATCAGCCTACAAAACAGCTGATGCTTAACCTTTGATAATGACTTAGACATTATATCCGCCAATTGTCCATCCGTATGTACGTATTTTAATTCGAACTCTTTGTCTTCGAATTTTTCACGGATAAAGTGATATCGTACATTTATATGCTTGGTTCGTTTGTGAAACTCCGGGTTTTTCACTAGCCTTATTGCACTCTGGTTGTCCATGTAAAAAGTCGGTGTATCCACTTCGATTAATAAAAGCTCGGATAACAGAACTTTCAACCATACCAATTCCTTCATTGCATACGATGCGGCCATGTATTCAGATTCTGTTGTCGATAATGCTACCGATTTCTGTCGCTCTGAACTCCAACTGATGATACCATTGCCAAACATAAAAACGTAGCCGGATGTTGATCGACCAGTTTGTTTGTCACCAGCATAATCAGCATCGCTGTATCCGCATAAAATCAAACTAGTTCCACCCTCAAATTGAATGCCCAGGTCAGTTGTCCCTTTGATGTATTTAAGAATGCGTTTGACAGCATTCACATGAGCTTCAGCGGGCTTGTCCAGATAACGACTAACGTTACCAACCGCAAATCTAATATCTGGTCGCGTTCCCACAGCCAAATACATCAGACTGCCAACTGCTTCACGATACGGAAAGCAGATTTCACCATTTGTTTCGAAATCGCTCAAATTTTGTGTACTTTCCGATGGTGTTGATACCGCATTACAATTTTCCATGCCAAAACGGTTGAGTACCTTTTCTGCATATGCTCGCTGATTGACATGTATTGATCCGTCCAATCGTTGATCAATTTCGAGTCCCAAAAAGTATTTTGCATCAAAAACCTTAATTTCGAATTCTTTTCTCAAATGTTCAATAACAGGTAAAATAAATTTCTCTTTCTCTGCCGCAATTAAACCGTCGTCCACGTAAATTGCTAGCACCATCATACCATTTTTACCATTGCTCACGAAAACACATGGATCCGATGTACTGACTTTAAAATCGAATTTCGTTATAAACGACGTGAACTTCTGATTCCAACAGCGTGCTGCCTGCTTGAGACCATACAAGCTTCTTGACAACTTGCACACTAGTCCACTTTCATCGTCATAACCAATCGGTTGATTCATGTAAACATTTTCTTCTAAATTTCCATTTAGAAAAGCAGTTTTTACATCAAATTGTTTTAATTTCATTTTCTTCGAAGCTGCCATAGCCAGAATAGCACGAATTGATGTAAACTTGACGACTGGACTGAACGTTTCTTGATAATCAATTCCATATTATTGAGCAAAACCACGAACCACCAAACGTGCTTTGTAACGATCGATGCTTCCATCCGTGTTCTGTTTCAACTTAAAAACCCAACGATTATCAATTACTTTTTGGTCATTCGGTGGATTGACCAAAATCCAAGTACGATTCTTGACTAGCGAATCATACTCTTCGTCCATCGCTTTCTCCCACTGTTTATGATCAATCGATTCCATCGCCTGTTCGTACGTTTTTGGTTCTTCGTTGATCATTAACATTGCCACATGATTTGCTGATGAAAAATATGATATACGCCGCGCTGATAAAGGAACAAGATTGTTCCGATCTCTCAATCGATTCCAAACAACATTCTTGTTGTCGAGATCACACAATGTACCACGACCTTTTTGTTCTTCAGGTGTTTCCGTTTCTCGTTCAATATCATTTTCCGCTTCATCGTCGGTTTCAATCACGCCTTTGTGGACATCCTTTTCAGTGTCACCAATTTCATGTACCGCGAATGATTCTTCCAGTAGAAATACTACATTGCACGCAACTTCAATTTTATGTGTTTCCGGATTCCAAACTCGATATCCTTTTGAGTGGTTGTCGTATCCTACTAAAATACACTTGACTGCTTTGGAATCAAACTTTCGTCGCTTTTCCTTTGGAACGTGAACAAAAAACTTCAGATCCGAAAATTCTTAAATGATCAATTTTCACCTGTTTGTCGTACCACAACTCATACGGTGATTTGTTTACAACATTACTCGTTCCAGTTCGGTTCAAAACATACGTTGCCGAATTCACTGCTTCCCCCCAAAATTTCTTATCCATTTTCTTTGAATGGATCATAGTTCTCGCAGCCTCAACAATCGCTCGCATTTCTCTTTCTGCGCAACCATTTTGCTCTGGAGTGTATGGCACCGTTCGTTGATGATGAATTTCATTTTCGTCAAAAAACTTTTTTATCACATCATTAACAAATTCCGTTCCATTGTCCGATCTAAAAATACGAATGTTGTGTCCATCCTTTTCTGCTAACTTAACAAATTTCTTAACGTTATCTGCAACCTCGGACTTTTGTTTCAAGAAAAATACGAAACGAAAATGTGAGTAATCGTCCTTAAGTAACAAAAAATATCTAGAATCACCGAGTGAAGTTACTTCCATCGGTCCACACAAGTCTGCATGAATAATTTCGCCGCACTTCAATGATTTCTCTTCACGACTCTTGAAGCTTCCACGATGATGTTTTCCATAAACGCATGCTTCGCACGTAAAATTCTCATTGATGAAATCAATGCCTTTTTCTTGCAGAAATTTCTTGACATGTGTAACGTTTTGATGTGCAAGTCGCTCATGCCATGCACGAAGCGAAATCTTCTTTATAGCTACATTTGCGGTAGCCGCATCATCTTCTAATGGTTTCACCACTTTGAACAACATTTGGAACAATTTCCCATTTCGTCGAACTCCCACTGCAACAACATTGTTATCTTTTAACAATTCACAGCGCTCGTTGTCCGATCGAAATTTGTAACCACGATCCATGGTTTTTCCTGAAGAAAACAAATTCACTCCAATTTCAGGCACATATAAAACATCCACAATTCTTTTGGAAATCCATTCATCCCCGTTAAAAGCAAGAATATTTATATCACCTTTTCCTGTTGCCTCGATTGTCGCTCCATTTCCAACGGTAACCTTTTTGGATGTTTCCACAAAGTTTTCGAACCATATACGACAATTGCACATGTGGTCACTTGCACCTGAATCCCAAATCCAAGCGTCTTTTTCATTGGTTGAAAACGAAACATGACTCATAAATGCATCGGTCGATGTATTTCCTTGCTTCGTTTCCGTGTCAGTCTTCTTTTGAGGACATTCACTTCTATAATGACCTTTTTGACCACAACCGAAACACTTGCCCTTAGGCTTTCTATTTTTACCACTGTCCTTTTTTCCTTGATTCACCGAATGACCTTGGTTTGCTGAACCTTTCAAACTATTTTTCTTAAAATAATTTCTTTTCGCCAGCAGCGCTTCCACACTTTCAACTTTTCTTTGAGACATAATTCGAAGTTCCTCAGCCATTAATCGTGAACGCAAATTCGCCATAGTTTGTCCATCCGCACTTGTCGATTCCCATGCACTGTGAAAATGATTGTATTCAGCAGGCAACGACATTAGGACTTTTGTAATAACCATCGAATCGGAAATATTTTCATTCTGATCTTTCATTTGCTGCACGATTTCCATTAATTTCGATAAAAATGTCGCAATATCATCACTTGGCTCTTTTGTGAAACTATAGTACTTTTGTTGCAAAAATAAAATATTTGACCTGGATGTTTGCTCATAAGTGCTTTTGAGTGTCGTCCACATATCACTTGCAGTTTCACAATTCATGATTTGCAGTAATGGTTGTTTTTTACACGCAGCTGAAATTGCTCGTCGTGCTTTGGCATCTGACCTCTTCCACGCAACAATTTGTGTAGCATAATTTCTATTTGAAATAACTGGTGGCGGTTCGGTGCCGTCCACAACACCGAATAATTCACTTGCTTCCAAAAATTGTTTTATTTGGAACTTCCAAGTAAGCCAATTACTGCCACCTTCCAAACGATCTATTCCCATTTTATCGTTATCCATATTTCTCTATTTTACGATCACTGGGCCGTATAACCTGTTCAACTTAATCAGATTTTGCGCCGCGAAGAGATTTGAATAATATATAAAAATAAATAAGTCGATTATGCATAAAACAAATAACGTGTATATTTTTCAGACTTTTTGAAATACAAGTGCAACTGTTATCAATAAAAAAATGACATACATAGCCAGAGCTACACAAAATAACTTAAACTAAACAAAATATTAATTGCGCGTTTGACTAAACTCAACATAGGTGTAGTAGATTTTTTTTATTTCCTAATATATTTTTTAAATATTTTTTTAAAAGAATTTATTTTTTTTAAATATTTTTTTAAAAGAATTTATTTTTTTTAAATATTTCTTTATAAACTTTTTTTTCATTTTTATAAAAATAATTTTGTACAAAAAGAAGCAAAATGCCTCCCCAGTTGTATTGGAGGCATAGTGGATTTTTATATTTCAAGTTAAAGAGCATTCCATACCAAATTTCTCCTCAATCAAACTTCTTCAACCGGCTCCCCCCCCCCAGCAGAACTCATCAATACTACTGAAGCTCCCGAAAAACTCAACAAACAAAACTGTCTCACTCTCCCAATTGAAACTAAGGCAGGAGTTTCCTTCATTCCACCCCTCAACCCTCCCCATAGGTCATAACCCAGAAAAGCCCTCTATTTACAAGCCCGACAACAACCTAGCAGAAAGTCAAACTACGGCGAATACCTACATTTTCGTTGACAATTTACTCCAAAAAGAGTGTCATAAAATAAAAATTAAAACACCTGACTAAAAACTATTCCAAAAATTTAAAAATTAACTCCCCCCCTCTACTACAAAATTTAAACATTAATTTTGAAGTCAGAGGAAACGGATATTTGTTTCACTTACGAAACCTGTTTAAAATTCCGTATTTAAAATTCTCTTTTTCCTCTGACTTCAAAATTAATGTTTCAATGTTGTAGTGGGGGGGGGGGTGATAAATTAATTTTTCGAGTAAAGTGTCCGAGAGTTTACGTTGTTGAGTCAAAAAGAAATAATTATTTTTTCCTTTTTAAAAGGAACAGCCGTTTTTAAAATTCTAGGGGGCTTTTAATCATAATTTCATAAATTAATCATAATAATCATAATTAATCATAATTATGATTAATTTTAATTTTTGGAATTTTATTTACAGTCGGAATTTTAAAATTAAAAATTTTTATTTTTGATACACTCGGTATGTATTTACAGCTATAGTTTAGTGTTGGTATTATTCTAAGCTAGTACCGTGGCGATTGAAGAAACAGTACCTACACAAATTTTATCGTATTACTTATCGTATCGTTAATCGTATCGTATCGTTTGTCAAATTTAACATTGTTAAAAAATATTTAAAAAAAATAAATTCTTTTTATAAAAAAATATTTAAAAAATATATTAGACGTAGGGGCGTCAAATTTTAAGACCGTTTCGGGCGACAAAAGCTCCAGGTACGCCAGTGATTTAGGAGATATTTGGTATGGCATGCTCTTTAACTTGAAATAAAAAAATCCACTGCACCTCCAATACAACTGGTTTTCATTTAATTCTAATCAATGTAGAGAACGGGGGGGGGGGGGAGGTAGAGATGGTTTTCTGCTATAGACTTTCTTCTTTTGTATTTGACCAGCCAGGAACACTCTCCTGATCTTTACAAACATGCTGTCAAAAAAGTACGTCGCTACCTGTAACCGTTCAGAAGATATGGTGACATAAACCATAGTGACATATTGTAATGATATTTTTTACAAAATCAAAACTATCTCTAACGGCTTCCAAGCCGGAGAGCCAGACTCCTCAGGGTTGGGTTCGATCGTAGCGCAAATCCAATTTTAAATTTTTTTAAATGTCCAAAAATTATTAAACCATTCCATAAAAATTATTTCCAATTAAATTTTAAATTCAAACTAATTTTTAAAATAAATTTTAAAGTTTCATCAAAATGGTAACGCAGATTGTAATAGCGGTTTATCAACCAGGTGCTCGCCGTTCAAACAATTTTACCTTTTCCTTCAATTTAAAATAATTTCAATTTTTCCAAAAACCAATATAATTTCAATGATCCAAAATTTAATTTAATTAATTAAAATCCTATCCAAATCATCAACTTTACCAATATCCTAATCTTCCACCAAACTTGGACAAATCTCAGAATCAAAACAATAAAAATGTTCACCAAATATAATTCCATTTATCCAAAATCAAATTCAATAGTACAAATTATAGTAACATTTCAAAATTTCAAAAAATACTCAAAATCTCGGGAGCGAAAACGGAACACGTCCGCTCTCGAAAACTACGCCGGCAAAAAGCCCCCTCTCTCACAAAAATTGTCACCAACTTTACAAATATTTTCGCGTTACCGCGAAAATTTAAAAATTATTTACAAATTCATACCCAAATTACAAAAATTAACGAAAACAAACAAATTCATAATAATCCAACAAAATAAAATTCAAAAAAATCAAAATTGATGTTTGAAATACCACAATATGTTAGAATAAGTAAGACATAGAGGTTGTTAATACGATAACATAATAAGAAGTTAGTAATGCGAAAGGAACTATAAAGAAGAAAATATAAGAAGAACATTAACAACAATAATTAATATAAGATTGCCGACAATAATTAGAATAAAGTTATGAAGAAGGTTGAGAACAAATCGTTAAACATAGAAAAAATTGAAAAAATTGAAAAACCCTTCGGCCGATTTCAACCAAACTTGCACACTTAGTGGGATTTTGATTTCAACTCAGCACCCCCACCAAAGATTTATGTTTTATCGCGAAACCGTTGGAGTCCAAAATTCGCGATTACTGTCTGAAATTAGCGCATAATTATAGTTTAATTATTTTTGTATTTTGGAGAGGTGGGGGTGCTAGCTTGACGTGGGTTAAATAGATGCCGGCTGATAAATGTCCTGAAGGAATTTAACATAGCGCCTAAATTGATAAAGATCATCAGGATGATCATAGAAAAATCAAAAACCACGGTGAGAATGCCCGAAGGGGAAACAGATAGTTTCGAGGTGATCAGTGGAGTGAGGCAGTGAGGCAAATTATTTTTTTATAATTTATAATTAAATGTAATTATGAGGATTAATGGATTTTGTAAGTCCTACGTTTAGTTGAATTTTACTATAGAATATAATGCTATTAATAATAACAAATAAATTAGTTTTATAGCAAATGTTAAAGTGCTGTTTGTTCGACTGAAAATACTAGTGCAAATACCCACTTTAATTACTTTAATTTCATATTGTATAAAATTAACAACTTGATTAAAACTGATCAATCAATGCATTGTAAAGTACTATGATTAACGTAATATTTTAGCTATATTTTAAAATTTATGTTAATTCAAATCATATGAAGGTTTAAAATAACTGTTACCTACGAGTATAACGGGGAGTAGATTATTAAGAGCTTCTTCATTAAATTAGGTCATACCATCTATTCCATTATTACACTGTGATTGCACAGAGAAGAGCTATTTAATTGTTTTGTGATTAACACAATCAAGTTTTAACACTTTGAAGTTAATTACAACTGCGCATATTCTGGGTTCGGCTGGAAAAATTTCGTTAACATTAATTTAATAATTTAATTAATATTTTATTATAAACTGAAAGTAAACAAGATTTAAATTAAACCTATCGGATTTTGATATATAATATATTTAATATATGTAGTATTTCATCGAAATATAATTACATTTTACCGGAAACGTTACTATGTGTGGAAATTATATTACATACATCCAACTACATTATTAAAATTTGCTCAAAACTGTATTAAATTCTCCTGCGACATAATAGCAAAAAATGAGAATTTCATAAAAAATTATCATTTAAAAATTGAATTTTGTTAAATTTTGTATTCCTTTATGAACTTGAAAAATATATTTTAATATATTTTGCGTAGCATCTTTCATAAAAATATGATAATAAGATTTTTCTTACTTTATCAAGATAACAAGAGCAGGTATTTTATAATAAGCTTACTTACACATGGTTCAACAGGAGTTAAAATTTACAAAAAGTTGATTGAATTCTGATGTGTTTATAATTTCTTAACAAGATTTCAAAATAAAATTTAACATTAATTGCAGAAAAGAAATAAGTATGTAGGTAAAACTTCGATTTTTTGATTCGAAAGCTCTTTTAATTTTGAGTGTTGACAATATTCCAATTGGTGGGTGTATAAAAGCGTTTATGATTACATTAATATAACCTACGTTAAAATCCACCTTTTATGTGAGTGGCGGGTGTGCTTTGGTACAAAATTTATTTAAACGTAAAATCCGTAAAATTTAAATATTTTTTAAAAGCTCGAGAAATTTGAATCTACGATTGAACCGAATAAGCAAATTAAATTATGAGTTGAAAACAGCCGCACCAAAGTAAATATCATGTGTATGTAGTATTATGTAATAAATTTCGAGAAGCGTTAGATGTTAAACGTCCATTATCGACAAAGGAACAAAGTTACATACCTTCTAAAACTAAAACACATCTAGTGTGGTTAGGGTACATGTCTGGGTAGCCTGGGCTAGTAAATTCCATTCCTTCAAAATTAGGATGCTCAAATTTGAAACAGGGATGATTTTCGTCCAATACAGGTTGCATATTGTCCATATCACTTTGTGGATACTCAGGCAATATTGTAGTATACTGAGGTATTGCGTGGCTACCTAAAATAAATATAAACGTAAAAAAGACAACAATGTACTATTGTTTTTCAATTTAGAGTAAGTACTAATAAATTTAGACACATTTTCTAGATATCGTATACATAATATAGCAGATTTTCGTACAGGTATGCTTTAAAAGATATGTAATACCACGGAAAGCCTACTAATTTTATAACTTTAATTAATTAATTATTTTTACAGTTTTTTTTTAATATTGTTCAAATTATAAAAATAATATTTACTTATACCATGTTGAACTAATTAATGTACATATTTCTATTTTATATGATTATGTAATATTATTTTGCAAAGAAACCTCTTAAATTATTGGAAAATTATAAATTAACTAATAATTTTTTTTACGAATACTTACAATGTAAATATGAAGCTACTTTTCTTTAAACTATCTACATATTGATTTGCAAATAATGTACATAATATATACTCAATTCCACCACATTACCAATTCTGTTTACCTAATTCAAATTTTGGGAAGCAAACTCATTGTATTGAATATAGAGTAATCGATTGATATGTGGTTCAAGTAGTGTAACTCAATATTAATAATATCAATATTTTAGAAAACCCAAAAAATGCACTAAACACTTTTCAGAACTAAAATGTTTTTTAGTTAACACATGTAAAATACACTGTAAGTATAAATTCGCAAACGTTTTCACCATACTATGGCATCATCCGGCGATGAATTAGGTAAAAAGGTAATTCAAACAATTAGGTAATTCATCGCCTGATAATGCCATAGTATGGTGAAAACGTTTGCGAATTTATACTTACAGTGTATTTTACATGTGTTAATTTAAAAACATTTTAGTTCTGAAAAGTTTTATACAGTAATATTATATAACAGGAATAAAAGAACATCATCAAACATCAAACAATAAAATTAAATTAAATTATTGAACTTAGGAATCTTTTTTGTGATTGCGAAGATGAAAGAATTCGTCCATAACCGCTACCGAGGGCATCGTACCGAGCACCGATGCAGCATTACCTCGTTGTATGCATAAACTAATTCTTTGCTCCAAGAAACATTTTGCTCTGCTGTCTCCTGATACATCAATTAACAGTCGACCGATTTTAGTGACCAAGTCCTTTGTATCTTTACTCCATGGTCCAAACGTCTCGACAGCAAAAGCTGAAAAATCGTAGTGATCTAGAATCATACCATATTTTGTACGTTTAAGATTTTCAGCTTTTGCCGCTGCAGAGCCTGCCATCTGACTTGAAATATACAGATGACTGGGAGCCATGGTATCTACGCATGTCGCATCCCACACCAAAGCTCGCCCCTGTCGCCACGGTACGAGCGTCATCCCATCGGGTCTTTTTCCGTCGTCACGTGAAATTCCTACGGGCTCTAAAATACTGGGGTAGTTTGAAGTGGCAAGAGATCGTCTAATTATTTCGTTTAGGGCAGCGTGTCTTGATAACCTGCCAGCGCTTTGAGAACACGAGAGACCATGGTGGCCAGACCGATCGACTGCTTTACCGCATACACAAACGTGGTCTTGACACATCTTAGCTCCAACTCGAAGACTTACACAAATTCTAAGAGAAACTTTATCTAGGAGTGTACCTAAATGAGATGATGGATACGCTTCTAGCCAAGCACCGGATTCTTTTTCTGAAACAGCCAGTATGCGTGCACGATCAATGTCTGTAGCATTATTTAATAAACTTGAAAAAGTTTGTTTAGAAATCGGAAGATCCCACTTGGATCTGAAAAGTGTTTAGTGCATTTTTTGGGTTTTCTAAAATATTGATATGAATATAGAGTAATTAATTATAATTAAGATAACTACTTTTAATACTGAAATTTAAAAGTAATTTTCTAAATATACTTATTTGAAATATATTTCTTCAATTCTTTTGTCATCTTCTGGAACCCATCCAAAGAATAAGGAATATATGGGGTATTCCATACCAAATTGACCCCAACCCTTTTTGATTTAGCTGAAAGTTTTTCATCTTTTTCTACCCTATGAAAAACGGTTCTTAGAATTTTTTTAATTTTTTTGGGGCTGTCCATTAATTACGTAAGGGTTTGGGGGGAGGGGGGGAGGTATCGGAAATCTTACGGACCCTTACGTGGGGGAGGGGAGGATCTTACATATTCCTTACGTAAGTTACGTAAAATACTTTTTTTAAATTAAATTAGTTATTTTTACCTGGATATTAAGGAATTACCAATTTTTTGTATAAACTTTTTTATGTAATTTATTAATCTTTATTAACTTCTATTTATATAAAAAAAATTTGATTTAAATTTTTGTATTTTTCGTATAATAACAATATTATTGTTATTCATATTTTATAAATATAAGCGGAGGAGAGTGGGGCCCTACATTATTTTTGTTTAATAATTCTTACGTAAGATGTGGGGGGGGGGGAGATTTCCAAAATCTTACGTGCCCTTATGTGAGAGGGAAGGGGGTCAAAAATTACAAAAATCGTCCTTACGTAATTAATAGACGGCCCCTTTACTAAATCCAAAAAAGTTATGAATTTATGAAAAATATGGCTTTTTTATTTTCAAATAGCTATAACTTTTTCAAAAATTCACTTTTCGGGACCGCATTATATTGAAAATTTTTGTTTTTAAATGTAGGTACTTTTCAGAAAAAAATATAAAAAAATTTTAAGATGATGAACTACATGAAATTTTCGCCTTTTTTAAGAAAAAACGTTATTTTCTTCAAGTTCGCCATTTTTTATTTTATTTTCTCAAAAAAAACTTCAATTAATTCTGCGATTATTCCCGCTCATCTCAGAGTGGGCCGATCTTTTTTTCTATTTTTTTATTCGATTAAAAAAATTTTTTTTAATTTTCAAAGTTTTGATTTATTTTTTTTTAAACATTGTTTACACACAATAAAATAAATGCAATAAAACAATTTTACAGCATTATATACTCAATTTATAGTCTGAACTTACAACTGTAATGCTTAAAAACATGTTTTTTAAAACGTAGCATATGCTAAAAACTTTTCAGGCTCAAATGAACCCAAAATATGCAAAATATTTCGCTAGAGAAGAAGCTAACAAATGATTTGTAAATCTTTTAATAAACTTAGTACAATAATAATTTATTATATTGTTAATTATTATATATGAAATAATACTTGAATACAAAGTGATGAAATAATATAAATGGAGAGCCAACAAATATGTGTGGTCTCGGTGAATGGTTGTAGGAACTTTTATTTATTCCTAAATAACAAGTCTCTTTTTAACGCAAGTTACCAAGGTGTCATTCCTACGTATATGCACTCTCGTGGTTATCTAGATTTAGATCAGTAAATGCATGCTGTGCACAATGCTGTCGCAAACGTTTCAGTTGCATAATTTTTTATCCTTTAATATTGAATATTAATTATATCAATATGTAAAATTGTTTAATTGCATTTACTTTATTGTATAAACAAACTTAAAAAAAAAATTGAAAATTTTGAAAATTTGAAAATTTTTTTTCAATTGATTAAAAAAATAGAAAACAAGATCGGCCCATTCTGGAATTCGCGCGAATAATCGCAGAATTAATTTTTAGGAAAATAAAAAATAAAATAAAAAATGACGAACTTTGAGAAAATAACGTGTTTTCTCAAAAAAGGCGAAAATTTCACGGAATTTATCATCTTAAACTTTTTTTGTATTTTTTCTGAAAAGTAAAAGTAACTTACAGTTAAATCGAAAAGGGTCGGTGCCAAAAACGGTCCATTTGGTATGGAATACCCCATATATTTTTTAAATTCGACTTCTAAGGGGTGAAAAAAGGTAAAATTTATTTCAAAGTGAAGAGTGGATTGATGAGATGCCCACGGTTCCTGTCTACGTATACCTTCAAATTTATTTCAGACTTTTACTTAAATCCATCCTTAAAGGATCTACTATAGATTCAGGGACGAATAATATAACTATTTGCATCACCTAAACGGAATTTTCAAAATTTCACTCTTAAAAGAATTAAAACAGTGTTGAAATGAAATTGGATAACTTAATTATTTTTGTATGGTTAATAAGAGTTCCTAGCCTAGCCAAATGCGAGTTTCAAGTTTATCTTCTAGGTATACCGAAAAAAAATTTTAAATACAAGCCTAGAGGGAAGAAATCTGGGTCGACCTAAGAAAAGATGAGCAGATGAGAGCAGCAGCCCAAGATACAATGTAGAGTGGCCTAATGGACTACAATTCTATGACGTGCCCAAGATGATGATGATGATGGATGACCTTCTAGGTTTACCGCAAAGGTGATCTGCATGAGAATTTCGTTCCTGAAGGTCAACTTAAATAGTTTACTCATACCGGGTGCTGAATGAGTTAGCGGAACATCGGAAATTAACATGTACTATAAACTTATTTATGTAAATTCCTGCTTCCCTAATTATTTTAGAGAAAAAATGCAAGACACAAAAATAATGCGGGAATCTAGCTTTTCTTTAAAAAGTAATAAAAAAAAAGTTTTTAAAATTGTTAAAAGTTTCATTTATCAGACTGGTCATGTAAGTTTCCATGGTAATTCCGGTTTGGGTGGGGTTCAATTCTTGGCTTTGTATTTTGTTTGTTTTTCGTATTTTTGAGGAAGGGTCTTGAATATTTCTAATTTGGAGTAAGCTAGAGTTCTTCATTTTCTTCTTCAGTGTTGTTTCCTGAAATTATTTCAATGGGTAGAAATAAGTGCGTCCCTGTAAAGTTCAGAAAGGCCTAGGGATGGGCTTTCTGAGTAGAAAATTTGCATCTCCACTCTCTCCTGAGAATGCAGGGTGCAATCAAGGATTCTGTGTGTGAGTTCGTCGAGTATCTTACAGGTTGGACAGAGTCCGTCTTGTGACTTCCCTAATCGCTAAGGTGTCTTCCGAACTCCCCGTGCCCTGTGAGGATTTGTGTTGTGTTAAAACAGATTTCTTCACCGATATTTTGCGTAACTTCAGTGCCATTCCATCTTTGTTGTCAGGTTTCTTGAATTCTTTTTTTCATATCTTTGTAATTATTAATCGATACAAGGTTTTGCAAAAACATTCTGTCTTTTCCTTTTTTAATTTGTTTCTAGGCCAGGAGTGTTTTGATTTCGAGATCAAGGGGGGATTCCAGCTATCACTCCTGCTGCTATTGAAGAGATCGTTCTATAACCTTTTATGATTAAGCTGAAAGCCATGCCGTAACAAGACAAAAGTTTTACTTTTGCATACCTTTGGTCGATTTTCCATGACCAAATCTCGCTTCTGTAAGCCTTTTAGTCTACATATACAAAAAATTTCAAATATTTCATATGAAATGTAAATTGACCCACTTACTCATCAATGTGCAGCCCAGAGGAAAGGAGTCTGTGATCTAGGAGTCTCATACAAATTTTGCTTAGATGATTGCTATGCTAAACAACCAAGCAAATTCCTTGCTACAAGGTTATATCAGCCTAAAAGCCGCCTGACCTGTTAGTATTTTAATACGATTTTTTTTTAAATATTTTATTAAAGTTTAGAATAAAACAAATAGAACTTGATATTCACAAGAACAATTTTAAAAGTTCTTTTAAATATCAGGTGTTGTTTGTTTTATATTACTTACAAATACCGCAAAAAAAAGATATTTTGCTAAAATAAAAGTTTTTATCTTCTGAAAATGGTAATTATGGTAATCCTACTCTTCATAACTAATTAAATCCATCCTACTTGAATATTGCACTATCAATTTAATTCAATTATTAAAAAAAAATCATTTGAATAACTTGGAAATGCAATTATTAATCTATTCTATCCAAGACAACATTTTTCATAATCTATAATATAATAATTACTCCAATTATATAGTATTATCCAATTATTGTGAAAAAATTATAAAAGAAAGTTGTCCATACTCTGTTTTAGACTTTTCTGAAAGATTTCAAAATTAATGACGCTGCAAAACCTCAAGATATTATTTCAGGGAAATCTTTATATTTATTAAAAA
This sequence comes from Cantharis flavilabris, assembly GCA_949152465.1. Classification (NCBI taxonomy): domain Eukaryota; kingdom Metazoa; phylum Arthropoda; class Insecta; order Coleoptera; family Cantharidae; genus Cantharis; species Cantharis flavilabris. Next base: position 92,185,058 of record OX424435.1, read on the forward strand.
TGTTGAAATTTGAGTTTTATTTTTGGTAATTGATGTTAAGTCATAATAAATAATTAGATCTACCCAAAATTTATAACATTATGGATAAATTATAGCTATGCTTATATCTTTCAACAAGATAATGACCCTAAACATTTTTCAATGTTTGTAGAAGATTATAATATGACTAAGGTTAAGATCTGACTGCTTGGCTGATCTAATCAACCCATAAATTTAGACTAGAAGCTTATTTGAACTATCTCACGTTTTTTAAATTTTAATTTACTGTTGAAATGACTAATTACTTTTATAAATTTATATTTGCAAACGCAATATAAATTCATTTTAAATAAATAAATTCTACATTTGTTTCTGAGGGATTACTAAATAATGAAAGCCATATTACATCCAGTCTCTAACGAATAGAAATAAATATGCAATGTAAAGCATACGAAAACAATAGTAATATAATTCAATCACAAACTACTTTGAAAATTATATTGCGGCGTACAAATTTTCTACTTTATAACGAGGGAAAGAAGAATACATTATTTAGTTTTACTACTAACTAAATATTTCGAGCACTCTTTGATTCTTACTGTCGTGGGATAATAAGCGTATAGGTAAATAAGTTTCTTTTAGTTACTTCAAAGAACCATTGGGATTCATCAAAAGTAAAACACTGAACTAATTTATAAACCAAAAAAACAATCATTAAGTGCCACTAAAAAATGTATAGCTTTTGCGAACTACAAAATAATCTACTTTAATCTATAAATTTATTATACATCGCACTTTCAGATGTTATAAACTAGAAAGAACCTTTTTTTTCACATCAATTTGTAAAATATTAATCAAAAATATGTTTTCAGTAAGAAGTACAAATAGAGTAGAGGAACAACTGACACTTTATTCACAAGAGTGGATAAGGTAGCATTTTAACAGCAAGGGCAGATAAAGCACTTCATTTTTCTTCATTAGTTTAAATTTTAATGAATTAAATAATTACTGGTGAAAAGTAACTATTATTATTTGGCATAATGGATCATTATTTGAATTTGCTGGAAAGATGTACTTACAATAAAAAAGTCAAAGTTGTTTTGCAATTCTAAAAAAGTACAATTAAAAAAATACAATGTCACCGACAGGGTGAAGGAGTGGGCAAAAGGCATTAAAGCAATTGTAATATAATAGAATTACGAAACAAATTCGAATTAATGTAAATTAAAATGGTAAGAAATAAATATACTATAAATTTACATATCAAACTAAAATAATTAAATATACATGAAATAATATGTGCATCCTGATGTAATATGTATAGTAGCCTATAGTGTTTCAATAGATAGGTTTATTATATTTTACTAATGAATGATTGCATATTTTATTGGCAAAAAACTTTACATGAGGATTTACTGTGTTTATCGGAATGGAATTAAATCAAATCTGTTAATTTAATAACAGAAAATTAAATGTTTCAAATGACTAAAGTAAAATAAAAACTATTATTTTATTCACAAAAGGGTTAAAATGTGGGTAAGCTGCTACCAACGTTAGTCAAGCTATTTTTACTGTGTCTGTTTCATTTTATTTTTTTTTATTTTCACATATATAAAATTTTGTTCTATAATATCAGAATAATTTTATTTTGCAATAAATACTTTGTATTAAATCCGAAATGAACTAAATAGAAAAAAATGGCGTTGCAGTTTGGTTAATTTAGATCGTTTAAGTCTACTTTAAAATTATCTTATCTTAAAAGTATTAGATCTCTCTACTTAGATAAATCTTAAAATTTAAAACAAATAAAGCAACCACCATAAACGCATGCAAAGGGGTTGCATAACTGACCGTTTATCTTTTCTTGCAGATCAATCTCAACTAGTTCTGGTAGTCACAGTGTTATTTCACTGCTTCAAGTTTATTTTCAGGATTTAAATCTCTTCGTCATGATTCTAGATGATATGATCACGTGAATTCGACTTGTTCGATTAGAATAATGTAAGTCGAACCCAGTTAAAAGGTAATAAACAAAAACTAATAATTTATTTAAATTTAACTTAAAATATAGAAATTATACATTCCAGTTTACTTGATAAAGAAAAATAAGTTTACAAAGTTGAAGAGCAAAAGCGTTATACATCAAAAATGCTTTTAATATTTTCGGCGTAAAAGTTTACTATTTAATTGTAAACATTCAAAAGTTGAGCACTGTTTAAAACAAAATTACAGCAACAATGTCCTTGCTTAAGCTGATATAAAACAGTTTTAATTTTATTTTTCTCAATTTATGAAAAATATTTTAGTAAATAATTTTACAGAATATAATTATTGTAATTTACATTGGTAATATTGCTAAACCGAACACCACTTTAGAGAGAACGCCAAGACAGCTAATAAAGCACACTATCAACTGCTATTCGATGCACATAATTTTCTTCGATGAGTTACTGTCAGTTTTAGAAATGTTCAGACAGTGGAACTGCTTTGTCTGCGCTCATTATTGTAAATGCTCACAAAAGCTTAAAGTTTAAATGGACATAAAAAGTTTTTAAAATTATTGTACCTGTTACAGAATACAAAAAGTTCATTAATTATATTGTTATAAATAAATCCAGACTTTTCCAACATAAATCTTAAAATTTATTTAAACTAATATACTAGAAGTAAAGATGTGTTCATTCACAGGCAAATAATTCTTGAAACTTTGTGTATGAGGTCTATAATAGACCAGGCAGTTTGTCAATTATTTGAATAGACTTAAGAAATCAAAATATTATTAAACTAAATCAGAGGCAATATTCGAGGACGAGACGTTAAGTCGAGTATATACAATATGACGTTGTTTCATTCTAATTATCAATCGTCAGTTGCATGTTGCCCGTCATGATTAACACTGGTATTTGCCTAGACTTTAAGATTGACTAACTTGTGCAATGGCTGTTCAAATGAAACTTTCTTGACATCAGTTCTCTAGAGCTCTATTACTATCTGCACCGAAGGCGGCTCCAGGCTATCTTACTTCTCACATTCTTCTGCACTATCGCATACATCGGTGTTTTTCCCCCATTTTCAAGTCTAGTAATTTCTCAATTAATTGAAATTAAAAGAAATTAAATTATAAGTTGGCCATCGGGCGAGTAATGAGCGCATTCAGGAAAGCTTTGCTTTTCTCAGTGTCTGAGTAATTTACTACTTTATCTTTATATTATATAACCTATGCGGCATCATTTCAAGTTTACACTAAGCATAGTTTACGTTACAGATAGCTAAGGACTGTCTTATTTATGTTGTGCTTTGAACTTATATTGGTTATATCTAAAGCCATTGAACAGCTGAGCGTCCCCGAATTCGCTTAAAATACAGTTGAATACTTCGATAATAATTTGATTACAATTTAGGATTGGGTGTTTAATACAAGACTAATCCGGAATACAATCAAGTGTTTTAATAATTTAATTAGTACCTTATTTATACCATTGACTCGAGTATTATCGCTATAAGGTAAATTGAACAATTCTTGTTTGTGCATTGATATAAATCAATTAGTGATATATGGATGCTGTAAACCTATAACTGGAGTACAAGTTAGTACTATGCGGAAATTTCGTATCTTGAAAAATAAAGAACCCTCCGTGTTGGCAAGAATTATATGAATCGAGATTTGGCTGGATGCAGTAATGCAAGCAGCGCTCGATTTACAAAATTATATGTACACGAAATAATATATCACGATCATGAAAAAAAGCATTCTACGTATGTTAAGTATAATAAAAATATCAATGGCTTAACATTTCCAATTACAACTTCAATGTTAGGTATTCTTCTGATTTATACTTCCATCTGGCGAAACCTTCACTCAAGATCCAGTAAATAACTGCAAGATATTTTAAAAATGCTAGCTGAAATGAAGCTTTTGTATAAAGTAAGAGTCAAAATGCTTTCTCGTCGGATAAACGATTTGAAAGCTTTTGTAATCTTTTAGCTTTCTTTAGATTTAGAACGATGTTTAACAAAAAATCAAATAGCGTTAAAGAGATAATCATTGAATGTTAAATACGTTAACAATAAACCAATCGTTATGGTTTAACTTTGAAACAGAATTTTAAATTATCATTTTGATTCCAAAAAATACAAAACAATAAATGTTTACTACATAATACCAGCATTGTTTAATTTTCAAAATTTTCGAAACTGTAAATGAGTAAATACATTTTTGTATTGTTATCATTGCGTTTTATAAAAGTTATCAAACAAAAGGTTTCCTTTTGTTAATTAAAATATGTTTACTTATCGTTCTAAACTGTTTTAAAAACATTTAAAAATAAAAAATAGCACCTGCTGATGTAATTCCTTTTAGGTGTACAGAAAACCCTATCACACTTTTAGCTTTTGTAAGTTCAAATGGACTCATAAAATTGCTTTCTGAATCCTTTTTATGGCTTACTTCTATTATTTAAATAGATTTTCCGCTGTCGAAACTTTTAAATTGTGAAAATTTTCAAGATTTTAAATCTTATTTTATTTTTCCAAGTGATATTTAGTAAAATTTTCTGATAAACTCCATTTTTTATTCAAAAAAAGTTGGTGGTTGAAGCATTTTTTCAAATGCAGTTAGGATATTTTGCGAAAATTTAAAATAAACATGCAAACTGAGATTTATAAGGAATAGAAATGGAAGGTGGAAATGTATTAGACAGATCGGTTTAAATCATACATAAGGGACTAATAATTTCAGATAAACACTTGAAAGACAACAATAAAAATAAGACGTTTGCGTAAATTTAAATTTCTTGTATTTAGAGGCCCTCGTAAACCCTTCAAATATAAAAACATGTTGTATAACATAACTTTCACATTTGCTCATTTTTTGCTGCTTTTCTACTTCTCGTTTGCATTTTTGGCATACTACATCAAATTTTTGATTGCGATCTTGTCAGTCAAAATTATCATGAATACAGTGGTGCACAATTACGTAATGTAGTGTTAGAAGAAAATAATACCATAGATTCACTGGACAATTGGTACATAAAGCACATTACCAACAATGTTTTGGTTTATATTGAAATAAATTTGGTTAATTATAGCCGAATTTAACTTAAAAATATATTTTTACGTTTTTCTAGATCTGTAATGTTCGAGTTAAAGCGTCTTTGGGGATGTTTTTAATGAGTGAAGTGGCTCCGAAATTTTGTATTACTAGTTAGAAAAAACAACAGTAGTTCTTTATATTTTCGTTTATTTTCAAATTTTTTATTTCGCTTATAGCTGGCTTTTAAGTTTTATTTTATTTTAACAAAATTTAATAATAAGAAACGAGTGGAATTTAAGTTTTAAAATTTTGGCGTTAGAAAAGCATTTTTTGAGTTCATTTGATTGAAATTTTGAGTCTTCTAACCAACCCGGCAATTAATATTTGAATATTTGTATTTTTTTTAAATTATAATTTTTAAACTTTTTTCAAACTTTTGTCTTTGGGGGGGGGGCATGTAAAATGTAAGAAATTTCACTGGGGGCTAGAATTCCAACAAAAAATTCATTTTGCTTTGAAATCTTTTAATTACGACCCTTACTTTTTTCTACGAGCCTGTCACACTATCAAAACCGTTTTTAATAACACTGACTTTAATCTTCAAGTTGGAAATTTACTTATAAATAAACTCATTTATCTTTTGTTTGAAGGCCTTGCAGTGGTAGGAGAGTATTTCCGAGGGCCATACACTTCAACTTTAGAAAGGACGTTGGCGGGCGGGATTAAAGCTCTTTGCGGGCCGGAGCTGCCCCGCGGGCCGTAATTTGCCCGCTTCTGTTCTAAAGTAAGCTAGTAATTTCTTTAATAAGTGAAGCAGTTCATTACGCAGTTTAATAGATAATTAGGATAAATCAAAATAAATTTTGAAGAATTGCCACCGCACCATTTTACACATTTTGAAATGGACAAATGAAATTTTTAAGTGTAAACGTTTAATTTAAATAACATCAAGCAATAAGTCAAGTCAATTAATTTAATAGCCAATGATAATTTTGATCTTGCATTGTTCCATTTCGATAAATTATTTCTGGAGTCAAGTTTATGGTGGAAATTTTGATATGTATAACTACGACCAACTGAGCAAGTCAAAAATTATTAGTGTTTTGAGATTTGTCAAAAATCTTAACCGAATCCTGCATCAACTCTTGTTGGAATTTCTATTCAACTTAATGTAGCATTGCCAGGTCTGAGGATTTTCACCGAATCTAGGGATTTTAGATGTGGAAAAGGGAAAAAAATGAAAAAATTTCTTTTTGTAAATCTAGTAAAATTTACCGTATGGTCGAAAAAGCTAACTAGCATAGCAAAAAATTCAGAAGTTTGATTGTAACAAAATGTTAAAGTAAGATTTTGTTTAGTAGAGTTTGCACACTCTTATTTTATTTCTGTCAAGGTTATGCCCGATTTCGTCACCTTGAGATATTTATCGGATAAGTATAACTATAAGTATAACCAATCGAACAACCTTAAAAATTTGAACTACGTATAAGTCACATTTTAATTTTGTTTTTTGTTGCCGAAATGATGTTAATTTTGTAATTTTGAAGTGGCTTTAAATGAATTTAAAGTTTTGTCGGTGTAGTATGGTATTTATTACTCTTTGTTAAGATTTTTTGTTTTCGTTACTGCTGCAATTTTACGTTATTTGCTATTTTCAACAATTTTATTAGATTTGATTAATCACAGATGTGATTTTGATTAAACGCAATTGGTTTATTAGTGTTGATTTTTGGATACACCTTTCGATTGATAACTGTATTTATGAAATAAATGGCTTCTGTATTTGATTTTCTGCCATCGCACCTGTGGGTGGTTTTCCGTGCAAGCTAGTTCGTGGGGAATTGAAAGCGTCTGTGGAGCACACGATTCTTGCGCTCGTGCTGTGCCAGAATTTTTGAAATTTTTTTTAAACGCGTTGATCATGAAATGTCCAAAAATTTTGTAAATCTCTCAGTGTAAAATAAGTTGCTAATTCTAGGGATAAAGTATTTTCAACTAACCCAATGTGGTAATGTTACTTAAGCTTATAACCACGGTACAACCATAATTTTAAAAAAAATTACAAAACTACATTAGGGGCCGATTATAATCAGATATAAACTTAGTATAAGTATAACAATTACAGGGTTGCAGGGTTCCACTTGTTTGGAAAAATCAGGGAATTTCTCATTTTTATTACCACAAATGAAGGAAATTGAATTTGCAGTCAAAGTAAACAATTTAATTTACTTGTTTTTGTTTTTAAATTTTATTTTATTTTATTTAAAAATTTATTTTTTTTTTATTAATTTATTGATTTTAATTTAATTTTAAAATTAGGATTTTTTTACCATTTTTATTTTCTGATTTATCGAAATGTCATGGAAAATTTTTATTCGATGTCAGGGAAAACCTGGAAATGTCGGGATTTGATTTGGAAAATTTGTGGTAATTTATTGGTAATAATGGTAATACTAAGCCTAACGTTATACCAGGTTTATCCGACTATTGTAAAACCGACCTTTATTAGAATAAAAAATAGAGTAATTACCATTTTGGAAACATTATGAGTTGAAGTCCTTTTTTCTTGTTTTTTGCATCGGCAAATACATCAATAATATTATTTTGCCAATATCTAAATTTTAGGCAACTTAATTTTTAATACTGAGCATTGCTAAAATTGTTTAGCCTTCTATGAGGCTTCTGTTATGATAAATAATAATGATATTTGGGAAGACAACGCGCAGGCGGGGAGAGAGGGTAGTCATGGAGTCTAGCATGTAAGAATAAAGTCATAGTTGTAATTAAAAGAGTTTTATTTAAAGAACCCAAAATATAACTGCTTCTTAAGTCTGCTTCTATTTTTTAAGTGGTTTATTATTAACTATAATTTTGAAAATGGTTTTTCTGGCAAAGCTGAAGTCACAAATTACTAAACAAAAAATTATACTTTGCACAGAGAAAAAAATATGTTACTAATCCACACAATTGTGCAGAAAATTTACTCAATTGCTTACTTTTTCAATAAGAGAAGACTGCCAAAATATAATATTTCATTGTAAATATTAGAAATTAAATAATAATACTAGATAATTTAATTATATTTGTAATGGTTTCAAATTTTTTTAGAAATATTGAGGAAGGTTACAGTAGAATTGGGAACCCTTTTAGCCTGGGGCCCATGTGCGTCGCACCCACCGCACCCCGGTATTTCCGCCCCTGGGTTTATATTACACAATAATTTAATATTAGAAGCAGAATATACTATAACTACTGTATAAGGTGTAAATTTGAAAATTTAAGTAGAATTTCTGCCTTTTTATCATTTAAGTGGGAAACACATTTTTGTTTCATTACATGTTGACGGTAAATTACATGGAAATATTTTTGAATCCTACTTAAAGAGCTTAATATATAATTCAAGCTATTGTCAAAGTTGAATGCAGAATATATAAAATATGGTCTGGTAAGAACTCAAGTAACCGTTGACAAAAATTCTGCGACGCTTTTCACAACATACACATATTCAACCCAACACATTCAGACTTTGCGATTATCATATTTGATGTAGTATTTGGAAAGATTTCTCATATTTTACTAATTTTTTTTTTATTCAAATTTAAAATCTTTATGAAAATTTACTTTAATTTATGCGAAAACAGCCGCACGCCGGTTCAGCATTAGAAATTTAACAAAAACAGTCCTTTTCACAGGAAACAACAACACAGCATCTGTTGAAATTGCAAAATTAGCTTAATATTTCTGATGTACCATGTAAGTGAAACTAATAAAGCAGCATAGAAAATCAAAGGGTTTTAATTCAAAAGCACAGTTTCCGTGTGAAGTCGTAGGTTAGCTTAAACAATAACAATTTTAAATGCTGCTTACCTTTGTTGAACTGACACCACGAAATGCGTACTAAGTCCACAGCAGTAACCACTGTAATAAAAAAAATAAATTACTTTAAAACAAAAACTTTACATTACACAAACCATTTAATTTAATTTTATATAATTTTTGTAATGTACAAAGGTGCAGTAATTATTTATACAAAAAATATCGCGCTTAACTACATTTTTCAACTGATGATTCAAATAAAATTGATTTTATAAGTTTGATGATAATAATAAACATAAATAAACAGATAACAAATTTAATCCATCTATAAGATTTAATCAGAGAAATAAAGTTCGACAAAGTTGTAAATAAATTAATACCAATTGTATGTCTTCGTATTGCTAATTTATAATTAAAACTTTTATAATTCATTTAAAAAATTTACTGAGCTTTAATTTATTTTAACTCAGCTTAAACTTTAATTGAAATAAATTAATTTCATGTGAAACAAAATTTTCTGAATTTTTTAAAAATTATACAAAAATAAATAAAATCAATAAGTTAGGAAAAAACGGTTTGCTCTGTTTGTACTTTAACCTCGTGTCAAATTAAATGGGTTTTGAGGTCTCATGCTGGATGTAAATGCACTTAACTTAACCGAGATTACATATTTAATAATGTAAAGTGGTAAAGCAGTAAAGCTCAAATACATATTTCAATTACACTTTATAACATATTTAACGAAACATACTACTAGGGTGTTATCAATTTTCTGAAAATTGAAAATTATTAGAAGGTTTTCAATAAATGGGACAGTCCTGTTTTAAGCTCAAAAGTTCCGATGTCCTTAGCACTCCACTGACTACTTTTTATGTTGTTAAATTTAACTTTTTGGGTTAAATATCCCCGTTTGTGTCCGAATATTTCGATTACAGAATAAAGTCTTTGGAAAATTATGGTTATATTTTCATAATTAAAATTTGATGAAAAAGTGGTTTATTGGCTCTGTTTCTTTATTCAAAAATTGTAAATTTGTTATTAAATAAGTGTAAAGTTACATCTAAAGGTAAAACCATGATACAAGATTGCTTGGTTTAAGTTTCTTTAATATTAAATTTTCATTTTAAATTTTCGTATGTATTTCGACGATCGCTCGAGAGTTCTTTACATCAAAGTTAGGTAAACATTATCAAATGAAAATAAAAATCACGTTATTTTCCAAACTAATTTATTACATATGCTATAGATAAAGTTCACGATATTATATTATTGGAATCTCTAACTAAAAATATTATTTTCTACCATAAGTAGCATAAGCATTTTTTTGTTCTTGAAAATTGGAAAAACTTATTTTTTCTTAATTTTTGTTTTGTTAATACCGTTTGGCGCCCAACTACCCTGGCATTCTTTTCACGCTGGGATGGACTACAAACACCTGAGTTCAAGAACGTACAAATTTCTTAGCTCTCCAAACTGGCCGTAAAGGCTACCGTCACTGAACATCAAAGAGCCTTCAGGCATAGAGTAAGGTAGAGCTGATTCATTGACACTTGAGATTTTATATTATTTTTTATATTGGTGCATTCCATTTTCTATCATTCTATTTCTTGAAATATTATTTTCTTTTTATTATGTTTTGTAATTGGTGTAAAAATTATGCAAAGGCATTGGGTCTATTAAGCAAATTTTGGTGTAATTAAAATTTACTTTGAAATAATGATGGGGTGTACTTTTAAGGAAAGCTCATATGCGGTTGTAGCTGTTCCAGACGACACAAAGACCGCCGTTGTAAAGGTGATGAAGTATTATTAACACCCAAGCCTCATTATTTACGCATCTATAAACTAATCTTAAATTGTATAAAATTTCAAAGTGTTTGTTAAAAAGTTGTAATAGGTAAAAGAGAAAATTATTATTACGTGTGGAAGTAAATTATCTTAAGAAACACCTTTTGCGTTGTTTTCAGAAAAACAACGTCGAAAAATAAATAATCATTAAGGAACTATTTATTAAAAAATAGTGGCGAAGGCATCAATAGAAAAATACTCAAACTTATATTAAAGTTGGAGTGTTTTGTAAATTTATTTTTAATATGCATAAAGAAATTTAATAAAACGTATTCATAAATTCCGCGAAATCATTACTTATACTTATAGGAAATGCCATTTTCGAAAGTATAATAATCACGAGTGAAAAAGGATAAAGCTCCGGGCTCAATTTTACCTAAAAAGGAAGCGTTTTAAAATATATTGGAGTGACAAAATTTCGATAATTGTTAGTTGAAACCGAAATCAACCTTAATGATAAATTCTTCCGATATCATAGCACGAACCCTCATAAAACGTGAGCGGAAAGATTATGTACAGCTAGATCAACTTTAATATAAATTCGTATATCTACATGAATGGGTTTCGATGTACCGTAAAATAGGATCACTGCCCTTATTATTATTGCTACTAGTAAACTTTAACATCTTAAAACTAAGCTATTGTACATCAAAAGAAAATGGATAAAAATAAAAGTCTCTATTTATTTGCTTTAATTGTAACATTCACGGTTTTAGGTACTAGTTAGCTTCAGAACGTTCCGGTGATAAATTGCATTATCGAAAACTAATTTACTAATGACACTTCCATTACAATGTTATATTTAAATATAAATTGTATGGATCACGGTTCAAAAATTAATACGCATACGAATATAATTAATTATTAATTTAATGTTTAGGAGCTCCAAAAAATTGACATATTACTAATGATTTAGAGCACAGAAATAGGCCAAGTCTGCTTTAGCACAGATTCCGTATTTATTATTAGATATATTTTAGCCGTTTTCCTAATTGCTAATTATAAGCTTTCAAACATTTTGATATTTTGCCTATACGATATTTATTTTGTTAAAAAAAATTAGATCTCGATTGAGATTTGATTACATTATTTGATTGACGATTGATGTATAAGTTTTCAAACAAAGGATGATATAAATAGCAAAACAATCCAGAGATTTTCCAAGATTTATGAATATTTTGAGTTAATGTTAGCATTTTATAACATTTGATGAAAATTTCACATGATGTGTTTGTTGATGAAATAAAACTGGTTGATTATTTTGCAACTATACATCCACAATAATGTTTCACGTTTTTCTACCCTTCACTGCATGAAACTAACGATATATCGAATACAGCAATCATGATGTCGCATATAGACAACAACATCGTCAATTTTCGTCACGTGAAAAATGTGGTCTATGTGAGACAGTCAGTATTGTAAATAATTCTGTGTTTCTTTTTTTCGTTTTTTTAACTGAAAAATTTTAATTTAATTTTTTCATTTTTACTTAATTTATATTAGTGCGCAAGAATGGATTAACTAGATTTCACGTTCTATGCCATAAAAATTGTACTTTTAATATTAAATATTGTTAATTAATTAATATTGTATAATACTGTATGGTATATTGCCATCTAAAATTGCCATTGTTTATCCTAATATTGATATTACAATATAGAATAACTCAATTCGCCACTCATAACAACCGCACACCTCATAATAAACCACCATTATTATAAGTTTCTACATCATCTAAGAAGCCCATCCTCCATCTTCAAGAAGAAGGTTTATCGGTTGATATTAAAAGATATTATTATGATTTTAGCTATTTTGTAAATTAATATTTTGTTGTAAAATTGTTAAATGACCCAACTATTACAAACTCGAATTGGAATTTCAATAAATCAAAATGATAATAAAACTTTTACTACGCTATCATATCGTACGTTGCAGTTTCAACTGCAACAAACTTGTCGACTTGCACTTTTATTCGAGGACGCCGGGGCGCATATAAATGCACAATTTATTATTATTGTCGAATCTGCACATATTTTCCGTTCTAAGTGTGAAGTGGACAATCAGGATAGATGTTCTTCTTTTCAACACAAATAGTGACAGAAGCTAAAGGTTTGTAGTTTGTAGAAAATTGTGGAACTAGAAAGACTCGAGTCTGCAAATTCAAGCACTTGGTAAGAAAATCCCCGAAGGCTACCTAAACTGGAAAATCATAGATGTAGAAAGACAAAAGCATTCCCGAAAGCTGCTCGAAGCCGAAAATCATGAAACTTAATAAAATATCACTGAAAGCAACTGAATTCGAAATGCAGGAATATTATATTTAAGTGAACTTCCTCTATAAGTAATGAAATCCAATTTAAAATAAATTTGTAATTATGATCCGGATTTATAGATCCTAAAAAACTTGAAAATATGCAGGCAAGTATACTCGAAAACTTCAAAATGTGGTGAAATTTAGCTCGACCCCCGCCCCTCACCTAATCTCATGTGCGATTTATTTAAAAAACCTAATTTGCTTATTTCATTTCGGCCCAAGCGCCTATAGGACGTTGAAATTTTTTTATTAAATTTTGAAATTTTTTTTTTTTTATTTAACAAATTTTTTTTTTTTGGCAATTTTTTCCGTTTTTTTCCAAATGAATTGGTGAACCGGAGGACTGATGAGCGAAGTTTAAAATATATTTATTTGCATTGCCAAAATAACCTCATGATATTACATATATAAATATTCACTTATTTTTTTTAAATTCTTTTTATGAACGGTAAAGGTTGACTGAGTCGGCAACGCAACACCGGGCCGAAATGGGTTAATTATTTTTATTTAAAATTAGTTAAGAGAAAGAAATACGTGATATTTGCCGAGACCCTTCTCTCCCCCATGTGAGATTCGGCTTGCCCCCCCTCCTTTATTAAACAAAAATTTCTTCGCGAACTGTACCTGACGTGTTAATATCGCTCCCGTGTAGTTGCTACGTGTCGAGCGGAGAAAACGCGAAGATCATTACGCGACGGAAACAACGCTCGTGTAGTTTGGCCCTTAAACAAAAAATACAGTGCCATTTAAGTTTTTTCCAGATAGGCTTAAAACAATGCAGAGTACAAAATCCAGCTTCTTCTTGCTCTTCCCTTCTTATTTTTTTACTTTATTTAAAAAAATTTAATTAAGTCTATTTAAAATTTTGAATTTACCTTATTTTAAAACCATGCGTTAGAAAAATTTTACACAGAAACACGATACGAAGTAAAAGTGTCTTTTTATATCACGGCATGTTGTACATCTCGGCTAAGATATAAAAAGAATCGCATTTAACTCTGAGTATATAAATAGCTATTAAACAGTAACTTTTACAAAATATACTTAATGAATAGTAATTTATTGTTCTTCATAAAATAGTTATAATTAGAGATAGTAATGATGTAAGTAATGATTATGATTCCCGAAATATCTAGTTTACATTTTCAAAATTCCAGGTTTTATGGTTTTCCCGCGACACGACACTTGAAAATTTTCTTAAAAATTGTACAATTTATGAAATTGAATATTGCTTAACCAAAATTTCTATAAAGGAAATAATTGTGACAACGAAGTGACAATGAAACTGAGATTGCTACCTCTACCGCAAACTGCTTTCTCCAGGACTTTATGAATAATACGAAGAACAACATTAAGACAATCTAGAAAGCATTCAATTAAAAACAAGAACCAAAGTTGGCTATAACAAATAGTATTTCAAACTTCTTCTTTAGTAAATAATCAAATGGTTCAAATAAGTACATAAAATGTTAAAATAATTTGACAAGAGACGTGGAGGAATTAAAGAAAAAAATAATTTATGCAATTATTTCGTTCCTTTCCCTTTATTTTCATTTCATCGCATATTTTAATTTTATGGATTTATTATTTTTATTTTCACAAAATCCTGAGGGAATACCGAAATAAAATCCTAAATCCTGGGATTATAATTTAAACTCGGCATAATATCAACCTGTAATAATTATAACAAATGAGAAGAATCTAAAAATATTGTTAATCCATACTTGCGCATCAACATGGAATTAGCAAAAAAAATTTTCTACCTTCGTAATATTAAATCTACAGAGTGTTTTGAAAATTGTATGTGTGAAAATAGACTGATATGAAATGTTTACAAAGTCAATGAACCAAACAAACCACAACAATGCTGATTTATTTTTAAATTTAATAAATTAGAGTAGTAATGTTTGTGGTTATCTTGAAAAGTATTCGGATTGCTAAAACTTTATAGAAAGTAATTTCCTGTTTACTGCTTTCTACCACAATTTGAATAGAATATCGTCTTCTTAAAATATTCGTCGTCGCCACAGCAATTTCTGGACATTTACATTAGAAATAGATCCATAACACATTTTTGCCGCTTCCAATAATATGCGTTTGTAGTACAAAATTTCGTTGTACTAATTTCCTTGCCAAGTTATTTGAATTGTAATAACTGGAAACCGGTATTATTTTTAAATATTATTATACGAGATAAACCCTGCTCCAATTTTAATCATAAAATATTAGAAATAAATAATTCAAATAGAGTACTGAATTTTTGCTTATTGATTCTGTTAGAAATTAGATATTTCGAGGGCGTACCGGCTCTTGGGTATACAGCGCATTATGTGCTTGCATTAATTTGTATTTATATTTATCAAATATCTATACAATAATCGAAGGAAGGTAATTTATGTTTATTCCAACCAAATAAAAAAAAAAAAAGTATAATTTTATTGGAGTATGGATTTTTAAAAGAAAAGAAGTTCGAAGAAATTAGAAAAGAAAACTATAAAATGATGCTCGAAAAACCACTTTCAGTAAAGAGAGCAATATTAATTAATTTTTAATTAATGAATTTTCCGTGGGTTTTTATTCTACCATAAATGATAAAATAATTATTCCGATGCTTCTGAGTATCTAAAATCAATACTTTTGTCGGATATGTAATATATGTTGGGTATTTAATGAGTATGTTACATGATTACTTTAATGTTTTGAGAAAAACATAAAAAACAAAAATTATTATTAATGTAGTTTTGTTATTTGTTTTTTATTTGTTGTTGTTTTTTGTAATGTTACGTGATTTTCAAGTGGGAAATCAATCTTTAATGAAACTAGATGCTGCTAATTTTAGATCTCCCTCGTGTTAATCGTAAGATATTCTCGTGGCAATAGAAACGTGGCTTACGTGAAGCGAATCACTTGACGAAAAAGCATCCGTGTTTGTGTCTGCACATTCAACACAAAATCGTCTCTTGTGGCAACAAAGACATGGGTTATGACAAATCAGTTGTTTTTTGTTTGTATCAGCAACCAAAAATAATGAAATCTTAAAAACAAAAATATCGAAAAATATAATTAACAGTCTCAAAATGGAACACGTTTTCTTTTTACTCTTAATAAATTACCTTTATATTATTCCTAAATGTATTCAAAAGTGTAAAATTAATTTTAAGATGAAATGATTTTACTTTAAATATAACAAAGCTTGAAGTTATAAGTGTAATTAAATTGTGATACAAATCTGTACCTAATGTATTTTCAAGTGTCAACTTACTGTCTGGATGCTTATTCTTGTTAATACAGTATAGCAGGTATTTATATTATACCTGTATGAAATGTACAATTTTTTGTTTAAAATAAAATTTAATTCATTCAATTTTGATTTAAAATTTAATATAAAAATTCGAGTCAGCAACCAAATAAAAAAAGTTTTAGAATGAATTCCAAGAAATTTCAAGATTTTAGTTTATAATAAACTAGGTTATATAACTCATGTTCGTGTCAGTACCCTACCTCCCCCAATTTTTATCATGAAAATCGCCAAGTTTGTTGCCAATTGAAATAAATATGAATTAAAAAATAAAATTTAATCAGCTTCAGTACCGAATATACGTTAATAACTCTTAATAAAGTGTTGGGTGAGATTGAAATATTAAAAATAAAGATTGCAATAATTTATGAAAATGTAAAAAATTTTATTTATTCAAAAATATTTTTTTATTTAGAAATGTAATTTTTTGAATTAATTTATCTAGCGTTAATTGGATGAGAACGAGGCTTTAATGTAAATACGAACATTTTTATGACATCAAGTCATGTTTTTGGTTCAGTGCTTCTTTAATTAATTTTCTAAAAATATAAAATCATAAAAATATTTTTAATTATTTTACTCTAATTAAAAACATATTAATTATTATGTCATCTTAATTGCTTTTCTGTAAACTTCCTTTATCCTAAAATCAATTTTTGTTTTAATTTTCTTATTTAATTTTAAAAATTCTATACAAATTTTCAATCAAAATCTCGTAAAATTGAAAGACCTTCGAAGAGATGGAAGGACAGTCGGTTTTCCGCTTCCCAGGAAAAACCTAATTTAAACCGGTTCCAGACTAAAAAAAAAAAAAGAAGTTAACATTAAAAAAAAAGCAATTATGAAGATTCGATTAAATCTATTTTCTATTAAATCGATTAAATTAATAAAAGTGAAAATTAATTTTCAAAATGAGTTTGAGTTTAAAATGATTAATATTTTGGAAATATCAGCATGTAACATTGCAGCAATACATTTTATCATATTTTCAGATTACAACCATAATATTTTGAGTTAATATTATTAAAACTTTCCCGAAGCATAATGCCTATGACGTATATATTATGGTTTTTAGTGCATATTTAAGACAACCAATCATTCTGCTACAGACAGACAGACAGACAGACAAGCAAAAGCTTATATTTGCTCATCGAAGGTATATTTGCAAGTTTGGTAAACTTTCCGTAATAAAATTTTGTTTTAGTTTGAATTACAACATTAATATATTAAATTTAAGCTGATGTGATTATATTGCGGATATAAATCATTTCTAGTCCTGATAATAATCTGTTATCTGGAACCGAACTAACAGAACTATTTTACTAACGGATAGCTTCGCACAAATTCGTGCAATGAATAATTTTAAAATTATTTTTAAAATCTTAACCTGCACGAAACTGACGAGATCCAATTACCTTGAAATGCACTAGAGATATTTATTTAAAAAAATCAGATTTCTTATTAATGTAATATAAAATTATGTACCTAACGAATTAAAATTTAAATACTTTATAACTTCCTGGTTGATTTTTAAAACAAAACGTTTTACATTAAAATTGGAGGAAGCTAATCTAAATTGATAATTTTGAAAGTTTTAAAGCGGAAATTAATAACATCATTTACCTTTCCAATACTAATTTGACATTTCCAAATTAATTGCGATTTAATACGTAGGAAAGGGTAGATTTAGTTATAAAAACTACTTAAAAATTTATGTACCTACCCATTTTCTAAGTTTATTATCTGCAGAAAAAGCTCGAAGCGTATTTGCTTCCTTTATTGGTATTGCGGTTTCTGTTATTCAAATATTTATTATAATTAATTTAACGAAAAACAAAATTAGCAAATATCAGTTTGCAAAAGAAATTAATCGAAATGTTAAAAATATTTTAATTTTAACTGCAAGTTTAAATTTATGCGGATTTTTAACTGGAACAATAATTAAAATTACGGGGTTATTATCATCGTATTTCCATTTGCTTTCAATTTTCACATTCCGGAATGTTTCTAATCGAATTATAAACGAAAATTGATTTAAACTTATAGTTAAAATTAAATTATTTTAACACTTCCGTTAAGCTATTCTTGTAAATTAAAACAAACGAACTAGGTTAATTCACTTAAACATAATAAATAAACATATACTAAAGATGTTTCATATAACTGTAATTTCCCAAATATAATATACACATTTATAATAATAATAATAATGCTGGTGATGTTTGGGTACGAAATAATAATATAATGAATCGTTTTTTACTGCAAAATAACATAATTGCTAAACCCTCCAACAACAGGATTAAGCTATGCTTAACTAGCGTTCATGTTGTCTAAATCAAATAACAACTTTTTTGTTTACCCTTGTGGAATTATAAAAAACTCTTTTAGGCTTATGAACGTTGCAAACCCGAATTATTTCATACAATTTTTGTTCATAATTTGATTGTCTAAAACTGAAACTACTTTTATAAAATATATGTTGAAAATGCGCAACTCTTAAAAATTT
The DNA here is from genome assembly GCA_949152465.1 of Cantharis flavilabris. NCBI lineage: Eukaryota > Metazoa > Arthropoda > Insecta > Coleoptera > Cantharidae > Cantharis > Cantharis flavilabris. Next base: position 92,203,853 of record OX424435.1, read on the forward strand.
TTCAACAAAAATCACTACTACATGTAATACCTAAATTTGATAAACGTGACGCTCTTCCACTAAACCGCACCTTTACGAATCCTGCATAAGGATGGTGAAAATTATACATTTTATACATAATAAAATTTGTATAATTAGAAGCTTTACTTTTAAACCTAATAGAGCAGATGGTAAGCCAATGGTTTTATCTCTATTGCCAGTTATAGTATGCGCATTCAAATTTTTATTGCATCCTGAATATTTTCTTATGGCAGTAAGAATGTCTGCGTTTTTTTATGTGTAAATTTACATATTACATTTAAACAAATAAGCTCAAATTAAACAAATTTTAAAATAGAGGTTCTTAAATTGAGGTAGTTTTTAAATCCCCCGTCATACAAAATTATTTTGGGAATTCTGTTAACTATAAATAATATTATGTATCTTTTACTAAAAATCGCATCCAGCAGTTGCTGTTATGTTTCGAAAAATTTTGCAGTTATGTTGCAACAGGTCAGAGATACCCATAAAACTCAAAATTAAATTTTTTAGAAGAATTTCAGAAAAATAGATGAATCGAGATACATTTTTTAATGCAATATATTGACAAGGAAAATTCAAAATACAAATTCCAAATTTCCACTAACAAAATTAGGCTTAACTTGAATTATAACAAAGATTGCTAATTCTAACAAAGAAAATTTAAACTTAAAAAATCATCGGGCTTTGGTAAGCAATTATTTGCTTCCACGTTTGGGAAGACAGATCCAGCTTAGTTTAATCTGTGGTAATCCATATGAAATTGAATTAACTATCCTATTGACATAATATAAAACTCAATATTATGTAAATATCAAATGTAAACTAAGCTATTCTGTTGGGAAAGCTTCAATTTTATGGAGTGAAGTATCATTCTTTGCAACTCGTACATACATATATGATTATTTTAAAATAACTTCAGTCTGGCCAAAGATATCATAAAACCTGCAACCTACTTCGAGTTTATGCTTAACGTGGGATAATCTGAATTCTTAACCAATCAAATAACGAAAAATATTTAACTACATCAGAAATTATCAAATTTACATTTTATTTATTTATTATTAATCATCCAAAAGCGAAAAGGTTGGGAACAAGTCAACAGAATATAATATTGTAGTCGGCGATCTCTACAACATGGTATGGTTGATGAACGTTAAAAATCCAATAGAACGAATTGCTAGATGCAGCGGCATATTTAGAAGGGACAAAGGGTAAATTGTCCCCCCCCCCAAGGATGACTTGGATTGTACCCCTAAAGCTCCTCCGGATAAAAATAATGTTTACCACGAAATTTAAAAATTTAAATATCTTAAAATTATTTTTATTTATTTATTTTGTTTATTTATTTACTAACTGGAAAGCGAGCTAGACGGTGGATCTCTTTTTTATATTTTTTAATATAAAATTTTTTAATAGAATAAAAAATTACTTTCTAGACTAATCATCTAAATTACGATTATACGATTAATGGCATAGTTTGCACATTTGGTTTTAAAAATACTAACTGAATTTAAAAATTTAAAATATACTGCAAAATTAAAATTAAGTAATCTTTAAATCCTAGCATCGAACCATAAAATGTGACTATGCTGCTTAAAATTACGAACGCAAGTTTTTTACCGAATCGGCTTTAAAAGTTTTGACTATTATATATCATGCTCAACTGTTTGTTAAATTTTATAGAAATGCCTTCAACATTTTTAACTTTTGTGTGTTTAACGTAATCGTTAAAACTTTTATTGCCTGACGTTCCAGTTTTGTTTGAACTGTAAAGCAATGGAATTTGGATGCATATAAATTTGAATTGATATAAATTAAGGGTACTATCGTATAATACGATAGATTCAGCATTAATCCATACTTTTTAGTTTATTCATTTTAACGATTAACAAAATTCTTTCAAGTATTTTTCATATTCCTGTGAAATTCACTAAAAAAAATTTTAGTGAAATTCCCTATTTTTCATTTTACAGCTTATAAAATATGTACTTTATTTACAGGAAAGGACTAGAACAACTCTTCAGGCTTTGCAATTATTTATTTTTTAATTAAACGATAAAATTGACCCCAGTTATATAATGGTTAGGTAACCTACCTTCCAAACCTCCCATACCCTCCAAACCCTCTTTGTGATGGCTAATACTTTAACCAATTACAAGCTCCAATTACTTTATTTATGACTAAAGTACTGAAAGCCAGTCACTTTGGAGCTAGTTCTGGGTACTTAAATTACAGAACAATTATTGTAACAATTTACATTTTGTTAAATTTTCCTGGTAAGATGAAAAGTTGTTTACTTTACCTAATAAGTTTTCTTCTTGATATGCTTTCGATGTGAAAAAATGGATTTCGTGCTTTAGTATACCTCACTTGCAGATTGTACGTTGTATAAGGTTAATTTATGATAAGTGTTCGTTGGCTACTTTTCAAGAAATTCATAAAATCACAGCTAAGGTTAACTTTATCAGTGTTATACAAATAGTTTAAGTGTTATTTCGTTTTAGGATACCGAAGGCAAAACTTGATATCGTAAAACGATACTTTGATTTAATACATGAAAGTATTTCCTTTGTAGTTCTCTAAAACTCAATATAGCAGAACGGAAAGTGGAAGTAAAATTAAATGCTGCTACAAGGAACTAAACCAAGCCAGATGCATTTATTCATTACTATTCTGCAAGCTCCCTTTCAGAATGAAATTTAGTTTGTAATTCTCGTGTAGATGATATATCAAACAATAGCGTAGTGTGGAATTGCAATCTTTCTCTCAGAAGATAAGCTAGAGTAGCATGATATAACTTTATAAAAAGCTTATTGGAGGGTATCAGATATCAACGAATATTTCTTAAGAATTCGACAATCCTGTAACAAAGGTTTAATGATAGAAGAAAAAGAGCTTACTTTCCAATCAATAATAAATAAAATTCATTTTACTGCAAATAGCCCAGGTTTAAAATTTGAAAATTTGAAACTTTTTTCCATTGAAGGCTGGAGGGTTCTCTTTTGCATCAGAAACATTACTCAGCATAAAAAAATAATAATTATAGTCTCAATTTTAACTTTCAATTCTCCAGATCGATCGCCATAAAACTTTTTCTATTCCTATATTATAAAGTAGTTAGTAGAAATTTAGGAATTTTTATACAACGTCAAATATTTTTAGAACGTTTGATTGATTAGGGATAACGTCGTATATGAGAAAAACTATATAAAAAATACGTAATTATATTATAGAATAACTGAAAAACTTTCCGGATAGTTAAATCTCACTAGCTAATCAAAAAAAAATAAAATTAACAAGTTTGTACAAAAATGCCTTAAGCAGGAAGTAGTGGAATATATTAGGGTTTACAATTGGTAGCGAGTCGATGTAACTTATTGCAACTTTCCTAAACCTAATGGCTGTCTTAACTAATGTTTTCTTTTTGCCAACCTTTATCCAGCAAGAAAGAGTGCAATTTACTGTTGGTTGGTGGAAGTGTCAACTGTTTTGTTATTTTTCTATTGTGCTTACACATATATAAGTTTTAAAAATGTTAAACCTGAAAAGTTGCCTCAACAGGTGAAAAAATAATCCAACTTTCAAAGCCGTATTGGAAAGTTAGATGAAGTAGGTATACAGAATTTGCTTGAATGATTGGAAGTAAACAGATACAGGTTTATAGTTACTTAATTAAATTTTACTGAATTGTCGAATTAATTATTATTCAGAATAGTTTGTTATGTAACTAAATAATTACTTTTTGTAACTAGTTTAGCTTGTTCACTCAAATTATGTATTTTCAGAGGTATTTTACCAAATTCGATTCGGTACTGAGGATTCTATTCTAATGTTAGATACTATTCGCCAGGATCATAAACCAAACCGCAACTTAAAACCATTTTAATTTGATTAAGTAATTAAAATTCGATAAAGTAACTTTAATTGTACTAAAGTGGTTTTCTTTGCTGAAATTTTAACTCAATTTTGGTCGATATAAGAAACAAAAAAAATGTTCACAGTAATTTTAAAAAATTCAGTGGGTCGCTAGTGACCCCGGGGTATTAAAGGGTTACATGTGTCCACTCATTCAGTAATCTGCCTAATTTACAACTCGAAGTTGGAAATATTATTTTGTTTCAATACATCTTACTTGAAAAGTCTAATGACCGATTTCTTCATTTTCGATATCTATCGGATAACAAATCTGCCAGATAAATTAATCAAGTGACAAATCGAACAATCACAATTCATATTAATGAAACATTTGATTGGTTACTTAATTAATTTATCGGACGGATATTAATTTTCGGTGTTATGTAAAAATGGCGTCATGTTCCGGGTGTGAGACAGTCGAGTGTACCAGTTGTGAGACAGTCGAGTGTACCAGTTGTGAGACACCGTTATTTTTGCACGCTCATTGTACAAACATCATAATTAGATGCTCATATCGGTATTTGAGCCAAACTAAAGTGTTTATTGTTTGTTTGACTTATGTTTTGATTTGGTTTTGTATGATTGTCTACACCGGAAAAACCATCTCATCAAATTAAAACCAATTCAAACGCGCTGCTTGAAGCGATCAAGGAATGTTTGACGTACAACGCTGGTATACGATCAACTGCAACTACTTATGGTATCGATAGAAGCACTTTGCACCTCTATATCACCAAGATAAGAGCCGAATATCAGGATGTTTCTGAAGTCGCCGATAATGTTTTGCTGGAATTCATAGACAATAAAAGCATGAAAATCCCAAGAAATATGGTTTGTTTGCTTTTGATATTATTCTTTCGTTGATGAGTGTTTTCTAAGTAGTTTCTTTCATTTCATGATAGGTCTTCTCGCTGAACGAAGAGGAAGCACTCGCCGGTTATATAATAAAATGTCCAAACCATTATTATGGGCTCAGCATAAACGAGCTGAAAGAGTTCGCGTACCAATTTGCCAGAAAACTTGGCCTTTCCTATCCGCGAAATTGGGATCCAAATAAGAAAGCAGGTAGAAAATGGCATCATCTGTTTATGAAGCGCCATAAAATGTTGTCGCTCAGAACACCCGAACAGACGTCAATTCAGATGGTCAAAGCGTTTTGCAAATCCAATGTCGATAAGTTTTTCCAAAATTTGGTTGCCTTAATGGATGAACATCATTTCAACAGCCAGCACATCTACAATATGGATGAGACCGGCTTCTCAATGATTCCTAGCAAGATTGGCAAGGTAATTGCCTTAAAAGGGTTGAAGAAGGTTGGGAAATTGGAAGCAGCTGAACGTGGTACCACGGTTACAATGGCTCTTACAGTGGGCGCGAATGGGAATTCTATTCCACCCTTTTTTCTGTTCCCACGAAAAAAAATGCAAGCGACCTTTTTGGACAATGTTTCGGATGGCACTGTTGGTTTTGCTAACGATTCTGGGTGGATGCAGCAGCCGGAATTCGTGCACTTTATTCGTCACTTCATTAGCTTCGTGAAGTCATCTGTTGACTCGCCAGTTTTACTCTTGCTGGAAAATCACTCATCTCATTTATCTGTGGAAGCATTGAATATTGCCGCTGAGAATGGCGTACATATTTTATCTTTCCCTCCACACTGCAGTCACAAATTACAGCCATTGGATGTATCAGTTTACGGCCCTGTCAAGAGTTATTACAAAAGTCAAAGCAGTGCGTGGCAAAAAAATAATGCAAACAAAGTGTTAGAGATTTGCAATATCGCTGGACTTGTTTGTAAGACACTGGATCTGGCTTTGACACACAAAAATATTAAGGCTGGTTTTATTGCTACAGGATTAGTCCTTACAATCCTGACATCTTTAGTGATTCCGATTTTGTGCAAGTTGTCGAGCAAAATTCGATTGAAGCTGCAGTTGATGACGATTTAACCGATGAAGAACAGATGCGGATTGTTTTGGTTGACTTTCCGACTTATGTCGCTCTAGAAGAGGAAATCAGCACACCAATGCCATCAACATCTGGACAAAGGACGCCTCAATCTGGCACTACAATGTCTGTTGCAACAAGTTCGTCATCCATTTTGGATAAAATTGGTTCTCTGCAGATCGCCACGCCAAAAAAACCATCAAATCGGGGGTGGAAACCAATGCACAGTGCTGTGCTAACTTCTCCAGAAAGCATAGCTACTCTAAAGGAGAAGAAAACTAACGTAACATCAAAAAAGCAAGAACATCGAAAAAACCCACAAAACATAAGGTAACACCACCAGCCAAACGCTTTAAAGCAAGGCTGTCACCACCATCAGACGAAGATGCGGATGCATCATTTGCTTGCAGCTGCTACCGCGGAAATTGACCACCGCTAATTCCATCAAATGCATCGAGTGTAAGCTCGTGGTTCATTTGAAGTGTGCAAATATGCGTGCTAGCTTCTTTACGTGCAAACATTACGAATCGGACATGAGCGAATAAGAAGACGCAAAACGATGATAAACTTTAGAAAAAAGTGTCATTTTATTTTGTAATTTTGGTCACTGCAGGCCTTCATGATGAATAAAAATTAATATTTTTCATATTCATGGCTGTTTTATTTCATATTTTCCCACATTTAGCAGATTTTACATGGTGTCTCATACCTGGTACATCTCCCTTATTATATTTTTATAATTATTTATAATCTCGGATAATCATTCTTTCAAATTTAAAATACTCTTTATTTTAACATTAAATTTGCTGTTATTTTCCTTTATAATGTAAGCTCACAACTTGTGAGTTATAAGCTCATAAGCATCTGTCCGTTAGCACGAGAGATTCTCAGGATTGTCCAATTCGAGGATGTCGAATTATAGGGATTTTACTGTATTAAAAAGTATAAATTGCTATTTAAAAAACCGATGTTGACCTTGAAACCGTTCGGTAATTAAAACAAATTTTTGCACTTTTATAATATCGGCATGGTAAATGTTAAACATCGTAAAAAAACAAAAATATTTTCATTTTATGCTTGGTAACATTTTAAACGTAATTGATAACAAAATTTTTTTTAAATGCTGATTTATTTAAATTCAAATAAAATTTAAAAATAGCTTTTTTTTTGTTTTCTATTGATTTTTATCAAATCATTTTTGTTGACTAAATTAAAATGAGGAATAAATTTCTAATGAGTTAAATCCTACTTTGGTTTATTGGAATAATTAAATTAAATTATAATATATAAGTATTAATTATTATTTTAATTCAGGTAATTTAGGGTCACAAGAGCTACAACTTCACCAAGATATAAGTGTTTATTGAGCATCAAGATTACGAAAGAAATCATTAGGGCTGGAAAGATGTCAACACTGAAGAAGCTCTAGGCCAAAGCTTTTTAAATTATTTTGTTAAAATGTTATTTTGAAATTAAATTAATTGGGAATTTTTTTCCATTGCATGTAAAATACGTAATAGCTACTTGAAGCATTTTTGTGTATCATATTTTTTTGTCGAATTTGTACTTGACGTTTATCAGAGGATAATTGCGTAATGCCCTTCAGCGATGTGAGTTGTTTTCCATATTCTAACGATTTAAGCTACATTTAAATTTATTTCCAAACTGGGTTTCTCTTGTAATTTATTTATGTAAATATACAAGTACCAAACATAAACAACTCGAGAAAGTTTACAAGAAAACATATCAATATTAGGTACTTCGTCTTGTTTACTTATTGTCTTTAAGATTTAATCTATTTACAAAATAAGGAAAGATCTGTAAAAGACGAATTTCTCAAGACATTGCTTTTCCATTTCTACTTAAAGTTTATTTAAATTATAAATTATTCATGTTATGATGTGCATTCATCTCGAAAAAGTTACAATCTCAATATAAATTTGTTTTAAAAAATTTATAACATTATGTTGAGCAGCTAAAAAATGCAGAAAAAAAACTTTTAATTAGCCAACAATCAATTTCAGTTTAAATAAAAATTCTTCCAGCATCAAAAACAACAAAACTTTCCAGTTTGAGAAATACATTTTACTTTTATCTCATTTTTTAAGTCAAAAAGTATACAGAATATTTTAAAGAAACTTTTTCAACTTTCGGCTATAAAAATTTCTTCGTAATGCAATTATTTAATATTGTTCACTCTTTAAAAAAAATTCGTAATAAACATTCTTAAAATGTAAATTAACTTTAAAAGTTGTTCTTATGCAATTGAATTTCTAAACTTCCTTAATCTTATCCTTTCCATTTGTTTTCTAAGTTTTTTCTAAACTTTATTGAATGTAAACAGATTGTATTCAGTTACTCGACGTTCATCGAAATATTTATGAATTTTGTAAGCAGTAACTTGCATATTTATGAATTCAAATCGGCATTAATTTAAAAAATAAATTCACATTCCCTTGTTTTAGAAGGGAATATACTTAGGTACAAAAAATAAAATTTAATTTTCTGTCTATCCCACAAACTATTTATCATACCTCCATCACTTTCGAATCAAATCGAAGTCAGCAATTATTTGTTCAAATATAAATCACGTCTTCGCGTAATCTTTTACCGACAATCCAAAAAGGTGAATTTAAAACCTCTTCAAGTTTTTTTTCAAATTTTTCGTACACTTGAACAAAATAAAGTAAAATAAAAATGAAATAAAAATTTTCTTTGTTTAAAACTAGTCTTGACATTTCCATTATTTCTTAAAATTAAGGAAAAGGAAAACGTGCAAAAAAATTTTTTATGTAGTGTCACAAAATATAACAACCAACAGGAACAACGGTTTTTACTTATTTTCTATAAAAAAGGGACTGGAATACACCAAAAATGTAATAACAATTAACCAAAAATTATAATTGAGCGTAAAGGACGAGAGTGAAAGTTTTACATAAGCACTGGCAAAAAATAACCGAGACATAAAGAAGTATAATAAAAACATGTGAGCTGGAAGCAACGCTGACAAGTCAGAAACGTTTTTTTGGATAGTTATCTGAAAACAGCGAAAGAGAAGAGAGAAATATACCACTTTGATGTTTTCCTTTAAACGTTGACAATAACCGTAGCAGGAATGCAATTATAACTAACTAATTAATCAGCAAACCAATTCTTTTAATAATAATTACTTTAAATTCTAACTGATACATAAATTGTTTTTGAAAATTTTATATTAGTAGTTCCGTAAACTATATTTATGCATTATTACAATAGTACAACCAGAAGATTTTTCATTGAATTTTCTATACCCGGATTATGGGAATATCCATTAAATACAAATTATAATTTATAAAATAAGCTTTCGGGAATCAAATTTAACGTAAGTTATTAGTTTACTTATCTTAAAATTCAATTTTGTTAAACTAAATTGAAAACAAAGGTCTATACTATAAGCAAACAAATTTTAAAAAGTTCTGTTTAAATATAACTATATAAAATAAAGAGTCGTCAGTGATATTACCTTAGAGCGCAAATTTATTTCTTACTATACTTAGTTCTTATATTTATTTAAATATCATATTATTTAAACAGTTCATCTGTTTGCTTCATTTTATAGTTACTCAATTCAAATTAGGGATAAACCATTTAACAATCGGGATAAACCCTTAAGATCGAATTACAATAAGTCAGTAAAGAGGTATTACCTACTGACTAAAAGCAAACAAAGACCTACAGCCGAACCCTCAAACGAACGAATCCTCCTGTGGCATAAATTATTTGTACGACTGAAAGTTTTGTTAGTTTTTTTTTATAATGTAACAAATAATATTATGAAATTTAAGTAACCGTACTTTTGCTGCCGGCTATGGGAAACATAAAAGTAGTACTTCAGCGCCGGCGAAGTAAAATTTTTATACTATTAAAAACAAGCGTTTATTAAAAACGACAATTTTAAATTTGCAAAAACGGAAGATTTTAATTATTAAAAAATTACTAATTAAAATACACTAAAAATAGATAAGCTTTTTGAAAAAGCTTAATTTTAAACTTTATTAAAAAATACCGTCGTTATTTAAATTTTAATCGAAAAATATGTAAAATACATTTTTGTACATCCTCCTGAAAGCTTCAATACAAATTTGTGTAAAGTTAATTTTTGTAAGGTCAATTTGTTAGCCAAAATATTAATTTCTTTAATTATGAGAACAAAGTATCACTTCACTGTTACTTTTTATGTTAGAAACGCTGTAATTTCATTATTGCATATTTCACAACTAGTTACGTAATGAAATTATATTACGTAACTAGTTATGTAATGTAATTATTAAAATATTCAAATTAATTCCTTGTGCAATAAGTTGTTTCCATAGAATTAAATAATAAATTTAAATAAAAATTGGAACTTCCAGGTGCATAATGAGTCTATTATTCACTGCAACCTTCGTAGAGACGTAGTTGTGCATATTTGGACTATTTCTGTAACAAATTGACTTTGAAAATATGAAAATTAATTAAGAACCTACCACAGCGTTTTAATTTAAAATACTACATGCAAGGAAGGTAAATAAATATAAAATTAAAATAAAACAGTTGGTTGGCTGAGGTATTCCCAAAGCTCGTAGCACTAACTTATAGGTAAACTGGGGACCTAATTTGTTCAGAGTAAATGTACTTTTAGGGGTTGCGTCTCGCTAACAGATTAAAGTTTTGCCCATTTCCGTTGCTTTAAATTACGTTTTGGTATGGAAATACAGCACAAGAGTGAACACCTACTTACAGTGTTATAATTATTCTGAGAACAAGCTTTCAACATTAAGGTTTTGTAGATGCGATTACGTTGGGTTATACTGCACACTTTCTTATAATTTTATTCTATTCTCTTAAAATCCACAGTGTCATTTATTCATTTGCAGAATTATAATGTAAGTGAAACAAAGCATTTAAGTGATACAAATAATTGTTTATCCTAGAAGGAAATCCTAAAAGGTGCATACTTGCACGTTGTAACTTTATTTTGTGATATAAAAAATTCAAAAGTGTCGCTGGTGCAGTCTGATAATATCGTAATAATATAACGAATATAACAGCATTATTATTATATAGTGCAGCGCAATTTGCTTCTATTGCACACGAGAAAGTGTGAAAATTTCCATTTTATATTTATATTATAAACGAATATTTGTTCATTTTGTACAAATAATAAAATTAAATCTAATGACCCTACCCGTATTCAAATCCAACAATATAACCTGATTCGATAAATAATAAAATAATTGCCAAAGTTAGGTCGTTTTCTTACAAAATCATCGCAGCTTATTTTTCAATAGTGAATGAGGAAAGTTTTTATGTGTAACTTTTGCAATTTACAAGAATTAATTTAAGGATATATTTTTCGATTTTTTACTTCAAAACTTGACAATATATTTTTCTGGAGAAGAATTTTATGACATCAGAACTACTTAACGCAGAACCGCTTCTTTCAGCTCCTTTAATTTACAGGCTCTTGTCCTTCAGGTTCTCGCAATTTTTTTCCTATTGTAGCTAATGTTTGTTGAAACATATAAATCGATAGCCTGAGATAAAATAAGCTAACTTTTAGTTAACACTGAGGGATTGAGAAGCAGAATAATAGATTTAATTTTTTCTTGGGCCAATATTGGACCAATATTAAACCAATATTGGCCGTAGCTCGGTGCAACATTGAGCCAATATTGTTACTTTTAATCAATTTCTAACCTAATATAACAATACTTTATCTAACCTAATGTAACAATGCTTCGCTTAAAATTTTAAAAGTATCCCAGGTCCTATTTAGCCCATATACTACAAGAAAAGAAATATGTATAGAATTGATTTTAAGAAACAATTTTAAAAATATTTCACAAGATGTAAACTGCTCAAAATTTGTAAAGGAGTACATATATCTCTGCAATAATATGTATTCAGTCGACTATCGTAAGATAATTTGACAGAATATGTTCGTGTTTGTTAATATTTCACAATTTATTCCAGATAAAGAGAAAATACTAACATTTGAGCTCAACAGCGTGTGTTGAATTTATAGAAATTAAATATTTCCAATGCGAAAAAGTAAATGGCACATGATGGTAAAAGAAATATGTATCAGAAGCACTAGAACTTTTTGTATATCTGTTTTTATTTCGTAAACCACTCAACAGCTTTTATTTTACTTCGAAAAATTTGTCATAAATAAATCATATTAATAGCAATAATTTATTACAACCTTGCTTTGTAATATAATGTCAAAGTCATTTTCACTATATTATGTTGAATTTTAACAAGAACAGTTTATTATTGATTTAAAATATTAGAATTTTTACTGAAAAAATTGAAATAAAATCACTGAAAGATATCAATTTACTACTTTTCACAGAGTTAGACTAGAAATATTTGAAAAATATAAATATAAATGAAAAATATAAGCTATAACATGGAACTGATGATCAATCTTCAGTTGCATTTAACCGAGAACAAAAAACTGTTGGTTGTAAAACATACATAATCTGCACTTGTGCTTACTTCTACATTGTTATTTTCCTACAAAATTGGTGTAACGTGCTAACACTATATCTGTCACAACTAGCTTGCAGCCTCACTTACACCATGCGAATATTTTACATGCAATTTTTGACGATTCTAATCGTTTGTCGTAAAAGCTTTGCTTATTCAAATTTATTTTCTTAAAATCATAAAATACAAAGAAATTATTTGGAAGATAATAGTCAAAATTGATCTAGCAGAAAATCAAAATCTATCTCTTAGTCTGTTATTACAGAATATTTCAATTTGGAATTTTTTAGCAAGTATATTATATCGCCGCATCAAATTATTAATAGCTACCAATACATCTTCTTTATGAATTTTTTTACCAAATAAAATATACGACCGAAAACTTATAATGATTCTTTCATGATTATGTAACCTGAATTTTCTTTACTTTAAACAACACAATAGTTGGAAATAAACGTTTAAAATCTTCTTTGAAATGCATTGAAGCCAACAAATCGCTTTTATGGACGAGGGTTAAATTGCAAATGGGGATAGTATTTTTATATTCGGTCGAATGAATTGCAAGGATGTAATAAACAAAAATTACCTTGCGAGAATGATTTAATCTGTCTAAATTTTTTGTAATTAGCAACAGTATGCGTTTTGATTTAATCCATTCACGCGCGTCTTTGTGGTATCGGTAGGTACATACATATGTATTGTTCAATACTTTTCGGCAACGCTGATGACGCCTGATTTTAGGAAACAGATATTCTGTATTATGAACCCGTATAAAATATTTTATAAATCTACTTTCTTTTGATTTGTTGCATGTTTCGTGTGGTTTTGATTAGATGTAACATTTTATATATTATACTATTACATCTAAACATTTTATTTTTCTTTTGTAACAGAACTGGAAAATATGTGTTAACCACACGAAACATGTCGTAACAAATCAAAAGAAGTAGTTTTATTTACTATATTTCAAGTAAAAAAGTACTTAATTTTTGTATTATTAAATAATATAATTAATTTTTTTCCTTGTTTTCCCGCAAATAACTCTTTAATTACTAAATATATTTCCAATCTTAAACTGCCTATAATTTGTTAGACTGAGTGATGTTTTCTGAATTACTAAAATAGACTCCGATGAAGATGTTATAAATATATAGTGCTTTCTGATTTACAACTCAAATTGAAACAATATTTATTATTAATGCGCATTTTTTCTGAAATGCTAAAATTGTTAGTAACTAAATTTAATTGGCGTCTTAAAAATAATTAAACCGTAAGAGAAGACATCATTCGAACATATATTTTGAGAAAACGCAATCGATTTATCATGGTGCCAGGAAAATTGTTATCCATCATTTTGACGTCAATGTAAGGTAGTTGATTTTTCAAGTTTTAAAATTATATTTTCTACGGTTTACATTGTCTGGTTTGTGATATTTAACAATTTACATATTTATTTATTCTTTTTAATTTTATAACCATTGGACATTTTCAGATTACTTTAACATAATGATTGATCTCTAAACAATGACAATGCTAATCAATCAATTACCTGGCGTGAAAAATTTTACAAAACAGTTTACCGAACAACTGGTACATAATTATTCCATATTTTAACGAAAAGCACAAATATTCATGCATTTATGTATAAGACGTGAATTCTGCAATTTAATAATTGAAAAACTTTATAAAAATGGTAAGCAGCGCTCAAACTACTTAAGGAAGTTCTGCATTTTGCCAATCGATTTAAATTATAATTCGATTTCAATAAAAGTAAAATGAAAAATAATTAAATAAAAAAATACAAAGTTCAGTTTTATCATAAAAGCAAAATAATTCAACATTAAAAACAATTCGAATGCCGTACTTTTTATGAAAACCGCACAACTTAACAGAAAATTAGGAAGTGTGAAATAAATGAGTAGAGGACAAACCCAATTTCTGCCGTTAATGGCATATTAAAAGGACATTAATGGTTTTAAGAGATTAACTGCTCCCCAACTCTGGTTAATGTTTGTAAAGATTTGACCAGTTCGCTCTTTTGGTGGTTTCGCGATTAAATATAAAAAGTTATTTATGATTGTCAGGTCGAATTTGAATAAAAATTCTCAATTCGTTTGCCTATTTAAAGTAGGTAGATAGGGAAAGTGGAACCTGGACTAGAATTTCCATTTTGTAGCAAACACAAGGTAATTTGATTATGATTTATTTTTAAGAGTAAACAATGAGGGATAGAAACTTTTCAGATATTTTTAGCACTTTAACCTCTTAAAAGCCATCTATAATTTCATTTCCGCCAAGCCTTAAGAAAAACGATATTGGACACACAACATGAATTTATGCGAATATCATAAATGTACATTAGTGAAGATATTTACATGGGGTAATGGAAATCTCTTCTTTCAATAAAATTAAAATTCATGATCTCATTAACCGATGCACTCTTTTCCTTTCAGGAAACCACTTTATTGTGTGTACAGGTCAGGGTAAACATTAGAGCAAAAATAATATCTGAATTTTGATACATAGCTGAAAAAGTTTTAAATTTATAAATTTTCCTGTTTTATAATATCAATGGTGGCGACAGGTGTTCCATGCATCGTTGCTTGTAAAAATAGAGCAACTTTTTTCTGTTTCTGCTTATATTCGCGTGCTTAGTTTAGCAAAGTTTGTTTATACGAAGCAGGTCATTCTACAACTGAAAAAATCTTTACAAATTTTCAAGCATTGCGAAACTGCAAAATTAATTGTTAAAAGTTTTCAATAAAACATGAATAGTAAAAGAAAATGTGTGAAAATGTAATTTACGAATGAAACTTTGTCTATACCATTAGGTTATAAATTTTTTTTATTGCAAACAAAAGAATTGAAAAAACTTATGATAGAAAATGGAATATTTGAAAGTTGGGAAAAATAAATGAAATTCTTAGATTAACAATAAGAAGTTAAATCCCAACTTTGTACTGTCACGTATATTAACAATGTTTCGCTTTTATTTCTAAAAGTTCTTAATTTAATTTTACCGAAAATAATTAAAACTGTTCTAGTTGTAATAGGTGAAAAGTTTTACATGAACTTTTAGAGCTTTATTAAAACCCGACTTGCTTTCCATTTTTATTTTATGTTTACTAACATTTATGTAAAGGGCAATCCGTAAGTTAATAATATGTAAAACAGAATATATATCCTGATAAGTATCATATAAGCTGAAATATGAAGCTTTTACGTACGTCATAAGCCAAATATTTGTACTGAATTTTTTAAATCAACATACTTTGTTTGTGCAGCCAGCCGTGATATGGTAAAAATTATTTATAAAAAATTAAAAATATTAGTAAATTAAAAAATGTATAACAGCATCAGTTGTTGGGTGTGGAATCTATTCAGTAATTGTTTATTGATATTTCCACTTCGAATAATATAAAATAATAAAAAAATCTTTCTTTTAAATTACACTTCTTTTGATACAATCAATAAAAGCTTTATATTGTCTTGTAATATCAAGGCTGAGCACCTTCATTTTTTGCTGAAGAGATTCGTAGACATACTCGTAATCCGTCACGCATTTTCTTCTCAATACATTTTTATAACGTAATTTCAGAGAAAAACGCCCTGATTATTTTTTTAAGTTTTTGTAAATATGACATAACTTTTTATTTCTATTATATAAAATTGCAAGTGCTTTATGATTACACCAAAATATTACAAAATAGGTACAAACAAGTTTTGCTAGCATTTTGCAGTGAACAGATGAAATGTTTGGTTTACGGTCAAACATAGCTGTTTACCAAAAATAATAATTCACAAATGATTTAATTGTGTGTATTTTATATCATCTATTAGGGTGAAATATTCTTTTATTATTTTTAATAGGTTATTTGATTACCTAACAACTTTTACATTGATGTTTAAAATTAATTACATATTT
Organism: Cantharis flavilabris; assembly: GCA_949152465.1. NCBI lineage: Eukaryota > Metazoa > Arthropoda > Insecta > Coleoptera > Cantharidae > Cantharis > Cantharis flavilabris. The sequence goes on from OX424435.1 coordinate 92,220,174, forward strand.
ACATTGGTTATTATGTTTTAATTAAGGTACGTATTCAATTAACTAAAAGGTAATTAGTGTTGGTGTATGTTTCCACATAATCAACATTATTATATTCAAACATTTAAATGGTTCATAACTTGTTTCTAGTTATATTCCACGAATACACGTACAAACTTTATTACTTTCTCGCCTAATATTACATCAATTTTATTTTAACTTTAAATTACATGAGGATCAAAACGGGAATTGAAATCAAAAGAAAATTCAGGAAACATTAGTTTTCATTATTATATTTCTAATATTATCAAATTTCTACAATTTATATATTTATGAAAGTATAAATTGGAAAACTAATATGTTATTGTCAATATTATTGTAAGAACCCATGTTGGATCATATAACTTTCTATCTGTAGTCATTAAGTAAAATATGATTATAGTGAAGTCAAACAATCTGAAATAAAATTCAAAAAATTGAATGAACTATTTATTTTGCAGAATTGCCTAAACCAGTCACATAAGTAGATATTTTTTAAAGCAAACGGCAATCATTCAAGCCGACAAACGGTGAACTCGGCGACCAGTCAACTCAACGACCGTTCCACTTCTCGACCGGTCAACTCAGTGATGGTCTTCAAAAATTAATTTTACTTACACACGTATTACTACTAACTCTGCAAGTAAAATAAACATCACCCACGCACAATGCAATGAGACTGATTGACAGTTCAATTTGTTGTGGCTGCAATGAAGCTGACAAAACCATGGAGCTTGTGCTTTTATAACTGCCCACCGTTATGTCTAACAAGTGGGCATAATATGTTGGAAAACTTTTGGTCTGACCTCATATGACCAGTATTGGTGAACTTTGTCTTGTTTGTTTGTCTTAAGGTTAGGCTGGCTCAGGGGACAGAAAGAAGACTGGGCTGCTACAAAAAGCGGAGGTAGCACAATTGCCACATATGTAACCTGAGTGCGGGCAGAGACGTCTTAAAACTTCTTGAAGCCCTAGGCCCTTATGCAAACGTAGGCTTCCACCTACGACCCTTTTATTGAATTGGGTGTACTATATACATTAAAGTTAACAAAAGCAATCCATAATAAAGTGAAGCTTTATTAGAAAATTCTTTTTCTACATTTTAAATTTAAATTTAAATTCAAATTCAACTGTTGATAATATTTCATTTTCAATATTCATCAAGCTTAAATTATTCAAACGTGATTGAGTCCGGTCAGGTACAACTGGGCGCCGCCGACTCGGAGCCAGCTAACTCGGGGCCAAGTAAATAATAAAATTTTTTAATAAAATGTTTGTTAAATCGCTATTGTTATAACGATTTCACATTCAGGGTCGTTCGCATATTGTAACATAAGTCTAACATAAGTGAATGTAGGACATTTAGCCCTACGACAGTTGGCCCCCCGACAACTGGCCCTGGCGACAATTAGCCTTCGGTACCTGTATCAAAAAAATGCCCAAATCAACTTCAGAACTAGCCCCCCATCTACCCAAGCACTACCCTTCTTTCGAAATCGAAAATTTTGTATTGCTAATTTTATGTCCTAAACGTATACGTCCTCGACATATTTGAAAAGCAAATCTGGCTTCGCCAGTGGATATGGACGTAAATGGAATTTTTGAAAACGATGGCGGAGAGTCCACGTTGTGTCAAGTACTGTTTAATGAGGTCGAGATACATCTAACATGTAGATTTCTTTTTAGCAGAACCTATTAATTATAAAAATAATGTTTCGTAATTAAATAAAATATTGTTTTCTAACCTAAGCTTGATCGGCGCCGAGTTGTAATGGCGCCGAGTTGGCTAGCGCCGAGTTGGCTTGGCGCCGAGTTGGCAGCTTCGAGTTGTCCCATCCCGGATTGCTGTCATATGATTTCTCAATTTATTTTTGACCAATTTGAGTTTTGACGATTAAAATTATTTGGATCATGATCTTATTGAGGCCGAGTCGAGAACGAGACGAGGCCAGCCGACGCCAAGACCCTGAACCCAGGCCCAGTTGGCCCATGCCTTGAAACGGCCCTGAGTGCAGGTGGAACTCGGTTCGCCCTCCCTAGTTTAATCCAGCAAGCTGTCATTGGAGCAAAAAATATGCAAAAGGCATTCAAAAACCAACATTCTGTTGTTTTATTTAATATGCGCGATTTTAATTCAACTTCATAACTAAATTAAAGCTAAAGTATTATTTAAAAAACATTTTTAAGTAAGAATTAGTTAGAGCAGGATTGCTTCAAATTATATAAATACAAGTTCTTTTAGAGCATTTTAACTTGTGGGAGCAGCATATAGGTGTGTAATTAGGCGCGGACTGGCCAGAGCTTATGGGTGCTAGACGTGCATGAACTTGGCTCCCCTTTTTCCAAAATATTAATTTTTTTGTTGTTTTCGATTGTTTTTTATTTGTTTTGGTATTTTTTTTTAATTTTGCAAAAAAATTAAGAAAATTTCACAAAAACTTTTTTTCCGCTAGCTCCTCTTTTTTCAAAATTAAAATATTGTTTTCTTGTTTTCGATTGTTTTCAATTTGTTGTCAATTGTTTTGTAAAAATAAAATTTTTTTAAAAATTTGTAATTTGCTCTGAAGTGTTTTGTATTACTTTATGCTCTACTTTATAATTTGGTAAAGCATTTGAAAGTCCTAAGACATCTACGAGTTCTGAGCTAATGTCATCAGACGTTTTGAAGGAGAAATAATAGAATATAATAAAGGATTGACTTTATAAATGAGCTTGACTTTATGCCAGTTGTCGATATCCAAACATAATTGTTAGCGAAATCAATAATAAATTTATTTAATAAGGTAAATAAAACACTTTCCAGGAGGTTATATTTATAGCAAACTAGTTTTCGCAGGGACGAGGCGTCCCCGCAGGGCCGGATTAACTGTAAGGCTGGTTAGGCTATAACCTAGGGCCCGAGCTCATTAGGGGCAGGATATGCTAGAAAGTATAAACTGTCAAAAAAGGCAAAAAAAATTCATTTTTTGAAAGTGTCAAACTGGTAAGGCCCTTTAAGGAACCCAGGTTCGAATCTTGAGGCTCACGAAAATTTATATGTGTCGAGGATTGCAGAGACACCTCTGAGGACGGTTAAAACTCGCTTTCAGTCACAGCCACGCTGTGGTTTGGATTTCACGCAAAGCAGAAGGTCTCGTTGTTAAGCCATGGCCGGCTGAATGGCTTACTAGCGATGCGCCGACTGAGGGTTGCCTACTGAACACTCTATTTCTCTATCTAGTCATTATGATTCTTGACAAAAACGTCATTTTTTCATTCAATTACCTTGGTGGTTTGCCATTGCCATCCCAAGGGAAGCCCATAATTGTATCTCGAGATTTTAAAATCACAGTAGTATATTTGATGTGACAATGATTTGAATCGAGGTTGCTGTCGAGATTTAAAAATCTCGACAATGAAATAGTCTTCACTGCACATTAGGGTACGATCCCGTACAAAAATGATAATAGCATTTTAACCCGTTCACATGTTGAACTCATCTCATGACCTTGAATTGGGAGTTTCGAGCAAGATTTTGATGATATTCGTAAATGCGGATTACAAGCCCATTTTCAGTATCTGTTAAAAATGAGTTTACCGAGACGCGGATTCATTTGTCCAGTCATAAAAACGAGATAGTAGTTGACCGGAAAAGCAAACTTTTCAAACCATCCAAATAAATAGTAATAAAAAGAAAAACTCTTACTTTATCAAGATAATCCAAGTAATCAATAATCATAATTATATTTTGAAAATTAAATGATGATTAATCATGAATACGAAATTAATTGTAAACAAATTTTGCAATATCATTCCACCAATGATAACTTCTCTTTTTGTAACCAAATTTTTAACTTTTACGAAGCTATAGAACACCTAGTTCTACTCTCAACCTCTATGGAATTGGTCTGCTTATAAAGCCATCTGAATAACATACACAGAACCAATAAGCATGCCGAAAGCACATATACGTTTACAGACGAAATTGGCGACGGATAATCCAGTAATTTAAAAATTTATTGACACTAACTTTAGGGAAAATTCAGCATACAAGCGAGTTGCTTTGAGAGCTGCTTATTGCACGCCACAACTCACAAGCTAAACACAAAGAATACGTTTATGCAGACAATCGCATAAAATCAATTGTAAACAATACATACTACAATCATGATAATGCAACATATATCTCCGTGGCAAACTGTCGTATAACACACAAAGCGTAGCAACAACTCCGCATTTGTATTATATAGTAGCAATATTAATTGCTTATCTATCCATTGCGAACATATTTATAGTTTTGTATGTTTTAACATTCTTCAGCTGTACAAAACTTGCACAAGTTCGGGTTTAGTTTAGAAGTTATATATTTGGATTTTGCCAAGCCTTTACGAAAATTTGAATATTGTTTAAACCAATTATTAATTTCGAACAGTTTATTATTAAATCAGGATTTATCATAGGATCATGCATATGAAACATTAATAACCTACGGCATTCCTTTTGTGAGCCTACCATGGCTTGATAAAAATTGTTAAAATCTGAAATGTGTAATTTGTTAATTTTCTTTTAATTAATTGAAATACAATAAGGTAAGATGCTAATAACTTTCGTTCTGAATTTTGATGGTGAAATTTAATTTTGTGCAGTAGGCACTTGACAACTCTTGTCGTGTATTATTAAACAGAACGCTTCAGGTTAGAGAATTTAGTAATAAAGTTTAATCAGCAATAACATATTTGATGCAAATACAAGATGGATATAAAGAATATCAGTTAAAAGAGAAAAATTCAGCCAAGCGTAAATAAGCACGTAATTACATTTACGCGTCGCGACGGTCGATAGTCTTATAAAAATATTTCTAGACAATTTTCACGTACATCATGGTTAGAAAGTTAATCGGGAAGTTATTTAAGCCTGATTTATTTTTAGAAGATGTTGAGAAAACCAAATGAAAATATTTTCTTCATTACAATTTAATACATTTTTTTTAATAGCATCGATCTTCGGCTCTAAGCATATAATTTTTTTAACTTATATTCTCATTTTGTAACACGTAAAATTTCTTTTTCATCGTTGGCAACTACACTGTCGTAAACATTTCTATTTATATTTTCTCCAAAATTTGAATACCTTATTTATTTTTAATAAACTTTTACAGTTAAACGGTTAACAATGTGAACATAATTTAATATTTTTCAAAGTTCAAAGATTTTAATTTATTTTATTCTGTTTAAAATTCACAAAAGATTTTTAATAAATTTTTTAAAGTATAAATTTTCCCTTTCTATTCAATTCAATTAACAAATTTTTCTACGTAAATTAGAAAATGCTCTGTTACCTATGTACTATGTACATAATATATTATTCACTTTCAAGTTTATAATAATTAAATTATAATTTGAAAGCATCAAAAACTGGCGTTGTTTGGGAAACCTGTTGAAGTATCGTAAAAATTGAACTTTTTATTTGTTGCACTCTTGCTACCCCCTACTGTAAATTTGATTAAAAAAGTTTCATCAAATAACTTAATAAAGTTTATTATTATTAGTATCCACAAAGTTGTTTAAAAAATAAAGTCTTGCGAGATTTTAAATTATTAATTTTGTTAAAAAGTTTTCTAATTACAAAATCAAATAATTTTGTAGATGCGGTTTGCCACTCGACTTTATTTTTATTAATTACTAAGTTTCTCATTACACTTAAAAAACTGTTCGCTGAGATGGAATGAATTTCTTCGCATTCCTGATCAAGCGTTACGCTGTGTTATTTTGATAATTTGGCTAAAGTGCATATTCGGGAAGTTTCTTTTTTTGAAAAGAAATATAATTATATCTGTAGTGTTGCATAAATTATGCATAGGATTGTATCAGATTGCAATGTTTAATAAAGCTATCGATAGAAGTGGCTTATTTAATTAGGCTAATGCATTTCCAATAGATAAAATGTGGCTTGCAAACAAGCTTTCCAGTGTTGTGTTAATTATTGTAAATATAACTTTAAATTCCAGATATTTGCGAGTTGGCACCATCAATTAATTTATAAATATAGGTTCACAAATTAAAATTTACCTTTCGGTTAATAAATAAACCACATATAATAAAAAAAAACTATAACAAAAGGTCTGAAAAACATTAAAACTGAAGAAAATTGAATGCAATTTCAACTTAAGCGCTCTTTTATAAATTCTAATTTTCATTTAACACGAAGCTGTTGAAAGTGTCTTCAAAATTCCTTTTTATAGTAGATTGACAATTTTAAGATACACTTTACTATAATGAGTCTATAAAGTTGAATGTCGATCTACCTAAATTTTACGGTGCGTTAAAAGCACTTTCATTTCGTACGGTTACAATTTTAATTTTTAAAATTATCAAATAAAATTTTCCCAGACAAACTTATTTGTGAAATTATCTTTTTATGATGATATATCAAGTTTCTACGAAACAACGTAGGTTAAATGGTTGGTAGTGGAATTAAAAAAAATCAAATAAATGTTTGAAAAAAAGTTAAACAGGGTTTAGTGGTGATCCATTATTTAGTTCAAAATGTAAGTTCACCTCACGAATGAATGTAGCTATTGATCCATTTACGGCTTTTAAATTTGAATTTTTTTATTATTTAATTGACAAAATAAAACACTTTATATTCTACATCGAGCAATTTTTATTGGTTTATGAAGGAATACAATAAATTAATTAAATGAATTTATCAATTATACTGTTGTATAACACAGTTAAATAATTTGATATTGCAAAGGTCATGAATAATAATAACGAAAATAACAAATTAAAAGTTTTAAATTAATTTTCACAAGTGTAAAGAAAATAATAAAATTTACCGAGAAAGTCTTAAAGCTGTTACGTTGTGGAAAACTATCAGGTTGATTGTTGTATAATTGAAACTACAAAACCAATAGAAGTTGTGTGAGGCAGTTGCTTCTCGTCGAAGCTTTTGAAATCAAACTCGAAATTTCTAGGTTTCACTGAAGCGTAAAGGTAGAGAGGACTATTAATCCTGTAGTAGCGACGGTTCTTGATTTATAATGTATAAAGAAAAAACAGTATAAGTTAGTGTTTAAAGTAACCAAGTACTAAAAGTAATGAACAGAAATTAAATTTACACAAAAATAAAACGAAATAGCATTAAAATTTTGATCGGAAAACACATAAAATTTAGTCATATTATTTATACTTTTAAATCATTTAAGAATTTGACGATTAGAAACTTGCAAAGCTGGATCAAGAATTTATTTTCTTAAGATAGTTTTCGAAGGGCTAAATTAAAAGTATTATTTTCATTATATGATTAAAATCCAACTACGGTATCTAAACTAAATATTTTTTAGTGCTTTCGTGAGCTAGCTGAAACTCCGAAAGCACCGAAAAACTTAAGTTTGGTTGCAGAACAGAAACAGCGGCTCCAGTTTTCAGTGGGAATGATTTCGTACCATTATAAATCGTTCATTTTGTTGCATAGTCTGATGGTCATTATCGAAACAAGTCCTGTTTGTCTATAACACCTTTCAATGGGCAGAGGGAATTAATTAACAAACTATGCAAAGTGGTTGATATAGTTTGCGACACCTGATATCATGTGTTTTGACTTTTGGAATCTCATCAGGCAGGATTATAACATACCACGTGTTCATTTTCCGGGTGTTCCAGTCAAAAAAACTAAACAAAATTAGAAAAAAACAAAAACACATCGATCGGGGACGTTCAAAACTGGTACGGTTTAAATTTTCCATCTCCTAACCTCCGGCTTCCCCTACTTTAAAATTTTAAATAATACCCCCTCATACTTGCGATATATCATTTTAAAGGTTTAAAAAATCCTTGATCATCCATATTAAAAAAATTAAATCCGGCGGGTTCCTCGATAAACTAGAGGTAAACATAGAAAAATTAAATAAAAAATAATTTTATTCGGAAATTATTTAATTTTTAGAAAAATCACATTAGATATAACACTTCGCCATCACATAAATAACAAAACAATCAATTATTTGAGTTTTAGCGATTGTTGAAAATTCAATAGATTGGGGCAATTAAAAATTCTTCGTATCTACTAGTTTCGGCTTTATTTAACCATTCTCAGGATACTCCAGAGGAAACTAAAGATTGAATTACATAAAATTTAAATTAATTCTTCATTATTCTATCATTGAATGACTCACGTGTTAAATTGAGAGAACTTGTGTAAATACTGTTCATAAGATAAAATATATAATATAAACATAAATTCATAGAAAAACTACAACACATCACACAACCAAACGAATTCAAATATTTATAAAAAAACAATATACTGTGAAAACTTATTGCAAATTTGAACTGTCTATACAAAAGTATGTTATCTAAATGTTGATAAATTACTATATAACGTTCACGAACAGAGGTTTAAATCCTAAATTTAGTTGTTCGTTTAGGATGTTTTCTTCTGGATTTTTTTTTATTTTTTGATTTAGTATGCTTCGAGTAGCGTGAGTCTCAAACCTTTCTTATGCAAAATCTCTGTCTTTGATTGATCGAGCTTCTGGTTTTTCTATCTTAAGTGTATACCCATATTAGGAGTGGAATTCTTCCCAATGTGTTCTGTAATTCTACTTTGTGTAAGATTGGGTAAGAGGCTTTCTGTTTTCCTTTTGTTGAGCATCTGTACCATTTTGTTAATTGCTTTTTCTGCCATTCTCACGTCCTCGTCATTAAATATAGTCTTAAGTCTGGTGGTTGTTGGGCCCTGGTATATAAACTTCCTATACTTTATTTCTTCTTTTTCTTTTTTATCTTATTTGTGTAGAAATATGAGAAGCTTTTACTTCTAGTTTTGCTTTTTATCATTTTGTCTATTATCTTGTCTTGATATCCATTAATTCTTACTATTTGTTTTATTGTATTCTTCTCTTTATTTCTTCTTCTTTTGTAAGACGTATGGTAATTGCCCTGTTGGTTGGAGGAAGTTGGAATCCGTGGTAGTAGGTTTTCGATATTATATCAAATGTGATTTTGTTTTCTTCTTTTATTAGTGTTAAGTCGTGATAGTTGAATCTGTTATTATTTGTAATATTATTATGTAAGTTGTTTATTTCTGTTATAAAATAGCTCTTTTATCAGGCTCATTCCGTTTTTAATAGTATATTTAGGTTGATATTTCAGGTGTTGATTGAAGATTCTGTTTATTATTTTTGCTATTCCGCTTATTGGGGTATCGATATAGGGAACGACTGGTCTTATTAAAACATTCTTTTTCATTCTAGGGCATTGTGGGTTTATGGGAATTATGTTCTTTGTGTCACTCTTAACTCGTGAACATCTCTAGTGTATACATATAGTGATCTACACAGTGTAAATGTATACTTTACTAGCAGAAATAGAAAATATTTATTTACGGAGCTGAAAATCGTTGTGCTCATAAAATTCTTGTATTTTTAACGAAAATCACCTGGAAAAAGTATGAACCACAAGTCTGCCGTCATAAAGAAGAAGACAGTTAATCAGAGTGGTACTGTGGAGAACGTAAGTGACTACGAAGATGTAGTCGCGGGTTCGAGTTCCGCATCAGCCTCTGTATAGGATGAGCGTAATAACCATAGCTGTTAAAAACGCTTAATATAATATAACAAAAAAATGTAGAAGAGGATATAAATACTTTTGGAACAAAAAAATACGCAATAATTTTACAATTTGGCATAAATTATATTATAAGAATAAATACCTATTAAGCAATGCTTGCGAAACCAATATCATAGCTAGCAAATTTTCAACGTTCGATTGTTTTCCAACTTTAAATATTTTTAACAACGTTTAATATTTAATTATTTTGGTTCGACAATTAACGTTTGCTGCTCGTTCTTAGTTGTGTGTTCTAATTGTGTAAGGATAATAATTAAGACGAGTAGCTGCGACTTTTTGGCGTTTGGTAGCAACTGCCGCTTGGCAGCATACTTCTTGCAGAGATTATGTTTTTTTATGGATATCTTTTCCGGAACCTATGACTCTCGCTCTCCGCACCATATCAGCTAGATCAACATCTTGGGGCATCTACAGTAAAAAAAAGCTGTAAGGTTGTTTTCCCAGCGGGTAGAGAAGAATTCTGAAGGCCCCATTTGGGGAGGAGGAATTGTTCGTTTTCCGGCCTTGCTTATGGTTGGTGCTGTCAGTTATCAGCTATCTCCTTGGGTGAATTTTCTTGAGCTGAACTGACGGGCACATTTTGTATGAGGGGTCGGAGATCGGGAATTCGGTTGGTCCCCGAGGGGGCGAAGGAAGTTTTTATTATTATTTATTAATTTATTATTTTATATTTTATATTTTTATATTTTAATTATTATTATTATAATTAAAAAATAATTATTAACAAGAAATTAATAAGGATTACTTAATGATAAGGCCAGGATTAACCAGCTCGGCCATTCCCTGCCGCACTCCACAGAAGTGCCGCCAGGGGCAATAGCCCCCCCCCCCCACGCTATGCCACTGTCTCTGGGGTCAATTGAAAACGATAGTTTTATAAAACTCTTCCAGAGAATCTTCAGGAACTAAAAATTAGGTAAATTAAAAAATGTAGGCGGATTAATGCAGAAAAATTTTAGCAAGTGCGCGAAGAGTTGAAAATAAGTTGAACTATTTGTTTGACTAATAAATGAGCTCATATGAACAGTGCTACGCAAAAGGGATCCAACAGTCAAAACTGAAAAAATTGAGTTAACCCTAATTTTGGGTTAATGGGTAGTAGCTCTATCTGTTAGACTTAAAATTTTTTTCGCTTTGAAATAATTTTTTCCTTTTTTATGAGGATTAAAAAATATATCATATTTTTAATTGTCATTTAAATTTCCATTAAAGAAAGATCCACAAAAATTTTTAGACGCCATTTTTTTATTTTGAATTTGGTGTGGGTTGGATCCCTATTGCGTAACACCATTCATATTGAAAACGTAGTTTCATAAATTTTTAAAAAATTAAATAATAATTTCTGAATGAATTTTTTTTTATTTAATCTTTCAATTTTTACCTCTAGCTCATTGAGAGATTCGCCAAATCAAATTGTTTTTGTATTGATGAACAAGAATTTTTTCCACCTTTAAAATGATATATCGCAAGGTAGGGGGTCTTATTTAAAATTTTAAAGTAGGGGTAGCTGGGGGTTAGGGGTAGACCTTAAAATTTAAACAGTACTAGTTTTGAACGTCCCTCTCCTTACGTAAATCAAATTGCTTTTTATTTTTTTCAAAAAAAGAAGTTATTTCGACTGGATAGTCTGGAAATAAACACCCTGTATAATAATGTTACTGTATTTTGATTTGATTTATTTCAAAAAGTTTTTGTTAATTGATTTTGTCATTTGTCACAATTCAAAATGTATTTTTTAATTGTCATTTAATTTTTAAAATTGATTTTATTAATTTCATTTCATAAATTTATGTTTATTTAATATTATTTACGTTAACAGTTTCTTTATTGTCTCCCCATATTTTAATTATTTACGCAAAACATTTTCCATCCTACTATTAGGTGAGTGTGAAATCAAAACTACTATGTTATCATTTGTATTTACCAATATGTTTCTTATATTAAAATCTTTGAAGATGGCCGAAAAACGAACCAAAACGTTGACATATAGTTAATTTGTTTTTTATTTTGCGTTCCTAATCCCAAGAGATCTATCTAATATTAGCCGAGTTATTTGCTTAAGTGCTTCAATTTGTTTGGCCTTGAATTTTTGAAACTATAAATTTTCTTAATTGATTCGATATTTTGATGATGATAGCATAAATAATAAATAATATGCTTATCTTTAATGTGAATAATATTCTTCAAGTTTTCATTTACATAGTTAACAAAATTAGATAAAATACCTCTATCAGCACAACAATTTTCACATGCTGATGAAGTAAAAGTAAAAAATTTACTAAGTAATAGTGTAAAACTGCCAAGTCTTTATTTTATTTCAGATATTATCCTTTCCCGCTTATTATACTTATTTTCATCATACCTTTGTTCAAAATTATGTTTATTAAAATTTTCTATGGATATGAGCTTGGTTAGAGCTTACAGTTAGTAAGCTTTTTTCCTATTTTATTTTTGTTATAATACTTTTTATTTTATTAATAATATTATAGTATTTTTTTTGTTTTAATTAAGCTTTGAAAAATAAATAATTAATTAAATGCAAAGAAAGTGAACCTTTTAATCAGCTTCATATCGGAAAATGTATTTCAAGGTTTGACATAGAATTTGCGTAACAAATTCAAATAAATATTTAACTAAATTTACAAAATTAGAAATTCTTGCAAGTAGTATATTCTAATAGCTGAATTTGTTTAAACTGAAAATGTTTTACAGACATTATTTTAGAGAACGCCTAAGAGAAAAACCAGCACGCCCTAAATCTCAAACGACGATCTTATTTATTCTATGGTTTTTTTCGAGTGCTCAAAAGTCACGTACGTAAGCGTAAATAAATCTAAAATACCCAACCACATAACTGATGATATTTTCTCCAAGACAAAATCTCTCAAGTAGTAAGAGAGACAAACTAATAAAAACACGAGCACTATCAACCCTGAATACAGAGCCCGAACAGCAATTTGAGTTCAAAGTCTCCGCTAAGGGGTTAACACACCCACGATAATATTCCTTTTACAAGTTTATGACCGTGTTTGTGAACGATGTTCGTAGTAATCAAATAAAACGTTTTAGTTTTTAATACATTATCTATATAATAAGTGAATAACACCCATACATATCTCAGTGAAAAGGATATTTTGTCAAAATATTCGATAAAAATTCAAATTTTATCAATTTATTGTTGGAAATATTATTATCGCGGCCACATAATACGTATTTTCATTTTTTAAAATCATAACAAAATATTATTTGACAGATAAAGTAAAAGAGGTGACAGAAAGTGTAAAGAATGAGTGGAATAACGTAAACAAAGTGCTTGTAAAATGGAAGTTTCATGATGAAAAGAAACATGTAATAGGCCATATAGATGAAAATGTAGTTGACATATTATCTTGCAAGATATGTGAGATTAGAAACAAGTTATGTACCTAACTTCAAGAGTCTGAACAAAAAATTAGGTTATAGTGCGTTGTGGTTTGCCGCAAAATACAAAACAGAAACCATTTTTGGCATTGTAATTAAATTTTGAAATTAAATTTATACAAACATAATAAGAATATTGTAACTGTTCAAATAAAATCGGTAAATACAAATTCCAGCTCATTCTATATACTACATTTATTTGCTTTGTACAAAGTCTAACTTTATTTGTACCTAATAATAATAATATGTAGTATATTAAAGTTACAATATTAGTTTTATTTAAAATAATTATAACTATGTTCTCCAAGAGTGATTTTCAAGGAATGTATATCTCCATTTGTTATCTCTATTTGGTTTTGCAACCGGCAAACAATTTAATATAACTTAGACTTTAGTAAATACTCTGTACTTCGAATTTAAAACTAAGTTGGTATCCTGGCATTTCTAAAATTTTCCGCACATTGATTGACTTGGCGAAAAGTATGTTTGTTTTAATTTTAATTTTTGTAAACTATTTTTTGCAGTTCTTCTAATTGCAAGTTGTGACGTCAGACTCTATATGGTTTTTTCGAATTCTTTTCTTCAGACAAAGAAACAGAAGTAACTGGTAAATGTTAGCTGCCATTTGTCTTTTCTCTATTAATCTTTAACTGTGGATATAAAGATTGCATAACTAGGTGCAATTAAATAAATCAAAATATTTCTCCATCAGCAATTGGTGAGTGTGCCAACAGAGTAAATTTGTTCTAATAAATAAATCAAGTTTTTATTTCCTTGCAGTTAATACCGAATTCTTGGTGCTAGACCACTTTACATTTTTATAGCATTATCCTGATAAGAAATGGTGACAAATTTGTCAATAATTGATTCGAAGTGTGCTTTAAAGATTGTTCTGTTGATATTCTTTAATAATTTTTATTCCACATATAAGTAAATATCATAATTGTTTTAGTTGGCAGGTTGAATCGTGTTTTATGATGAACGCTGTGTTGAAAATATAGTAAATCAGGAAAATAGAAATTCTAGTAAATAAACATTTTAAATAGAAGTGATTAAACCAAAATTAAGATCGATAAGTCGATCAATTATCAAAATTGACGTGTTTAACGAGGATCGAAATACTAGCAGCATAAAAAAAGCAATCAAAATCTAAAGTAACATTTACCAGGTGAAGTGTCTAACGAGTATTTGATGACATCAAGACAAATTGAAATTAAAATTGACACTGCCGTGCGAACCTTGAAAGCTCGTACAATCAACTGTTTACAAAATACAGGATGCACCTAGAAAACTTTATAAAAACTTCAGTAAGTAGTAAGTCTGATATTACTTAGAAATCCCATTAAGAAACTAACTTTATTATTGATCATCTTGCCATCTTACGATGATAAATTAAAATAAAACTTTTAAATTTGTTTTGAAAGTATAACAAATTAAACTCTATTTACTTCATCTTGCATAATATACAAGTTCTCTGAACATAATTATGATATTAGAGATAATATTAATGTTAATAAATTATTAATGATAATAAACTACAAATATATTATTATGCTATTGGTTATCAATTATCGCATGCTATCGGTATGCTTGATTTGTTAAAAAAAGAAACATAACACAACAAATATAGATAACATAAAAAAAAATTTAAAGAAAATAAATTAAATTAAAAAAAAAATTTAAGAAAAAAAATATGTCTTCATTAATTTCTTTTTTATTTACAATTGACGTTTTCTGAGTTACAACGAGAAAAGGTGTAAAAGAAGTTTTACTATCTTTGTTCTAATCAATCAAATTATCGCTCATAATAGGATCTCTTGATATTTCAAAGCTTTCATTGTAATAGTATTAGTTATATTATTATTAGTCGTCATGAGTTCAGTGGTAGAAGTTCAAGTATTTGATTGCTATGTTGTAGTGGTTGGTTTGATTTTGTACTAAATATATTGAATTTTTCCCTCCGTGTCTCCTCTACAAAGTGCTGGTAACATCTTTGAGATATTAAATTCTTATATACATCCTAACCAATTGAAGTGTTTATGTAACAACCACTTAGCGTAATTGCCAGTTGCGTAATAAGCAGGTGAGGGACCCGAAGTTAAAAAAATAAAAAAATTTTAAAAAAAATTTTGTATACAGGACTCGGAATTTCGAAGATTTCTATGCAATTCCAGTGATTTCCAAGAAATTCCGTTCAAACAAGAGCGGATATAAAGAGGGGTAACTACCCTCCCCCCTCCATTTAATTTTATTAACATTTGAAAATTATACCTTAATTCTTATCAAAAATATATAGATGAGTTTTTTATTTTTCAATTTTCTGAGATTTCCTTGATTTTTCATTGTCTAGATTTCCTAAAATATGTAAGAATTTTTTGTGAATACCCTCTTTGCAAGATTTCCTAAAATCCTGAAATTCGGTTTTTCCGAAATTGTTTTGGATATTTTTCTAAGATTTTCTAGAATTTTTTATTTCCTCTAATTTTCTACATTTCCTAAGATAGTATTTTTTGATAATGATGAGATGAGATTTTTTGGATTTCTAAACTTTTTTGGGATTTCTTAAAAATTTTCCGGATTTCTTCAAATTTCCCGCTTGTTTTTTTACTAAGTAGAAAAATGATGGAAAAATTGTTATATGCAAAACTAAAAGGAAATCAGCTGAAATTTGAGGAAATCTAGAATATTTCTTTTTGATTTTTCATTTTCTGAGATTTTTTGGCTTTAAAATTTTCTGGATTTTTCGAGATGTCTTAAGGTACCTTAGAATTTACCATTTCCTAGAATATCCTAAGCTCTTCTACAGTTTTCTGCATTTTTATCGATTTTCTATTTACTAAAATTTTCTAGACTTTCCCGAGATTTTCTTGAAATTTCTAAAATTCTACAAATTTTCTAAGAATCTGTTTCTTGAGATGTCTTGGAATTTTCCAGAATTTCTTCAGATTTCCCTTCACTAGTATACACAATTTTTCCGTCGATTTTCCCTTAGTTTTGTATTAAGTGGAAATCCAAAGGAAAAATCCTAATACACGAAAGTGAAAAGAAATCCAAGCAAATTTTAGGGTATCTTAAGAAATTCTATGAAAAAATCTTAGTGAAACTTTAAAATACCATTTTCTTCCCTAAGGAAATCTTAGAAATATTCATAGATTAATTCTTTTGTTTCCTTTTTCAAGTTTCTGAGATTTCCTTTGCTATTGGCTACCCTAAGATTTTCTAGAATATTCTAAATTTCCCCTTTCCTAAGATTGCCTGGCAAAGGCAAATATTATAACGGGATATCACCCCCTCCCCCATGAACTATAAAAAGAAATAAATTTACTACCTTGCAATTTGTCATTTTTAGTGCCAAGTCAAGGAAATTGAATTTTCAGTCAAGGTAAACAATTTAATTTAAGATTATTTTTGTTTTTTTTTTAACAATTTTTATTCAATGTCAAGGAAAACCTGGAAATGTCAGGATTTGATTTTGAAAATTTAGTGGGAACATTGAATTATTGATAATAAATGATGCTCACTTTGTTTACCTTAATAAGAGAAGACTGCCAAAATATTACTTATAATTATTTCATTGTGAATATTAAAACATAAATTAATTAATTAAAAAATTAAACAGTACAACTGGGGGCCCTTTTAGCCGGGGGCCCGAGTGCGTCGCACCCACCGCACCCCGGTAGTTCCGCCACTGGTAATTGCTATAAAAAGTTCATGAAATTAAAAATTTATTTATTTACTGGATTAAAGTGACAATATCATAAAGTAAATAATTCATTACGAAATCAGTGATCAGTTTCCGGTTGATAATATCCGGTCCGCCATCTTTGATTAAAGGTACAAAAACTTGGTTTTTTCAAAATAATTCCTCAACGGAATGTCTTATACAAATTTGAAGAAGACTAAATTCCCTACATTTCTTGTGTGAACACTGTTTTTTTAAGTTTAATGTGTAACGAGGTACAGCAGCGGAAACGAAAACATTCTTCCTAAAAATCGTCCAACTCCTCTTTTTTTTTATTTTTAGAAATCATTTGAGATATTTATTACATAACAAGCTGAAAAGCCCTTCCGCGGACGGGCAGCTAGACGGTGGATATTTAAACATTTAATTTCGTTTCCCGCTATTGGGGGATTCCCCGTTTTTCTGTATTTTTTTTTTCAGTCAATGGGGAATTTTGTCTTGAAATAAATAATAAAGTTTTGAAACTTGGCAAATAGTTTCGTCTTAGGTCCCTGTTTAACCAAAAAAAAGTCACCATTCTTCCGAGGTCCGAAAGGGTCCGCGATCTTGGATTTTAAATGACAATTTATGGTTTTTCAATATTATCTTCAAAAATATCAACTTTACGAAAAAATAGTTCGTATAAAAATTGAAGCTCGTTAAATTCTCAATAAGAAAATTTAAATTCAATATTAGCGTCAATGTAATATTTAACCGACAAAATCAATCCCCCTGTCGTAAAATGTGGTGCTGCGTCTCATTATGACTATAGTATATCGGATAATCGTCAAAACTAACCCAATCACGACGTAAAACTAAACGAATTATAAAAGCAAAATGTTTGTATTGACTTAATGGACCAAAATATAAAGTTTAGGATATTGGAAATTGTGAGGGACAAAAGTTATAAGCCAAAAATTGAAAAAAAAATTTAATTTAATTGAAGAAACTTTTGAAATCGTTCGTACTTGAAAATTGTTATAGGTATACCGAGATGATTTTAACTCTACTATTTAGCTAGAAATGTCTACTTTTCAACGATATAAAAATAATATTATACGAGTAGTGAGAAATTTATGTTAAATATTTTCATTCAAAATGGAAAGTTTTTACTTAATAGCGTTTTTGTCTCACTGAAATTTGAAAAACCGGGAAATCTGAATTTTTAAGCAAAACCGAGGGAAATTTAAACTTTTGGCTATAGTCCAGTCAATACGGATCCAAAAATGATGTTTGCTTGCAATAAATCATAAAGTCTTGAAACTTGGCAAAAATTTTTGTCTTTGGACCCTGTTTTTCCAAAAAAAAAGTCGCCATTCCTCCGGGGTTCAGAAGTGCCCGCCATCTTGGATTTTAAGTGACAATCTATGGTTTTTCAATAATATCTTTAAAAATATTAACTTTACAAAAAAATAGTTTGTATAAAAATTGAAGTTCGTTAAATTCTCAATAAGAAAGTCTATATTCAATATTGGCGTTAATGTAATATTTAACCGACATAATCCATCCACCTGTCGTAAAATGTGGTGCTGTCTCATTATGACTATAAATTGTATTGGGATTTTACCCTACCGATGAGGGCGCCACCATTTCGGCAAAATGGTTTCGCTTGGCGGTATAACATTATTTGTTTTGCATTGGAAACATACACATGTTCATGTTTATTTATGTGTTTAAGGGTATACCGGGCTACCGCCGAACGTAGTTAATATTTTAAATGTATGGTGGCGTTTAGTTAATGTAAATTCCCAATAGCGGATGACGTAAAAAGGGTTCACTAACTCAATCACAACGTAGAACTAAACGAATTATAATGTCAAAATGTTCGTATTGACTTAATGGACGAAAATACAAAATTTGAAAAATTATAAACACCCTATCTTTTCCAAGTATTCTAAAAGAGTGGAAATCCTGCAATATGAACTGGAGGGTGTTCCACACCCCCCAGACCCCCCGGTTTACAATTTTGACTATTTATTTTTATATCTAAATTTATAATAAACTTTCAAAGTAACATAAAAAGTTGCTGCTAAACTCCGTGAGCAGTAAGGTAATTAAATAAATATGTTTTCCAAGTTTTAACTTTTTCTACCCGAAGATTAAATTTCCCTCTTTATTTGCTTAAAAATGCAAATTTCCCCGGTTTGGATTAATATTGGACAAATACTTTTAGTCCTAATCTTAGTTTAATATATGTTTTGGTTGGTAAAAAAAATCGACAAATCAGAGTACATTTTTTTTCACCAAAAAATGACACGCCGTACAGAAGGAGCAGGGTGCTGGCATTTTATAGATTAGGATTATATTAAGTAATTTTGTAAATTTAAACCTAACTCATTTTCACAACACCCTGAGGTAGAGTAAACGATTTTTGTCTAATGAAACAAACAAAGCCCGTTTGATTTCCACACTGACAAAAAAAATTCGAACAGGCTGCTTTTAATCCAAGATGGCGCACCGCGTCGATCTCTCTCGAGGTCCATAACTTGGATTTTTCATCAGGGCCCGGTACTAAATAACAAATCACCTATTGACTGGGCTAATAGTATAGTGAAAATGTTTCCGATATTTTATACTTACAGTGCATTTTATTTGTGATAACTCAAGAACATTTTAGTTCTAAAAAGTGTTTGTGCATTTTTTGGATTTTCTTAAATATTGATATGATAAATAGGAATTGTCCACTTCGAACAAATATTAACGGCATGTCGTAGTAGTGTCCAGTGGAAGAGGTCTGGGGGGTATGGAATATTCTCTGAGCTAAACTAGCACTAATATTATTAAATTATTTAGAAAAAACGTACAAAAATGGAAAATTGCTTTTAAAATATATGAAATAGATTTTATTGCTTCGTATTGCTTACTAATGCACTCTCCCGCAATGAATTTAAAAAAAACATCCGTTCTGGTAAATGAACAACATTTCCACTCTTTATTTTAAAAGGTATTAAGACAATGAGGTACAATGTAAAGAATATATTTGTTAGAGTAGATAGGTCATGTTTTAAAATAAATTCATCAATTCGTTCAATAGTATAATTTATAGTTTCAAGAGCTGGGCTTTAGAAGTAGTTTGAAATTATAAGCAATGACAGTTTTGTAAAACTCAATCAATATAATAATTTCAAATGTCCATAATAATCGGAAATGTTGTGCTTTGGAGCTAGACTTTTGCTTATAAAACGTATACGTAACTTTGCTCTCCAAATCGTTGAGCCAAACATGCTGCTTTGGTTAAGCTTCAATGAAGTAATCAAATACTGAGTTATTTGTGTTGTGTAGTTGAGAATTAGTTAAACGGAAGTAAACTAAGCTCATTCCAGAACAAAGCTTGAATAAAATAGAAAATGAGGTAGGTAGAGAAAACAATATAAAATATTATATTATCAACATGAGAATATTACAAGCTCATTCAATCCATACTCGCTCAAAATATTTAAAAATTCTCACTGGCCTTTCGCTAGCAGTTGTCTCGTGCGCATGCGTAAAATAACATGAATGCGAAAATCAACTGGAAAAATAAGCCTTTAGTGAAAATACGACTTTATGTATAAATCAAAGAAAAACATAAAATGATAAAAGTAAATAAATTCAAATTTTGAATTTGGCATGAGGTTAAACCCGTTCTTTGCACAAATTTTAATATTATCAGAGTTTATCGCGAAAATCTCGTTAATCCATTTACGACCGGCACCAACCAGATACCAAAATTTGTTTTATTTTTATTTTTTTATTCATATTAGAACTTTAGTAATATTTGTTTAACTTTTTACACTTAAAGGCATATTAAATTAAAATTTAAAAATCAATAGGTTAAAATAAATAATAAAAATTTTAATTTGCTATTAATTTCACTGATTAATAATTTGCATATTTTAACAGAAAGCATTATATTGCTCAAGTAAATTGCAAATTGGTATTTCTTTGTTTTGAAAAATCAAGCTTAAATTTATCTTAAATCAAAAGTTAATAATATAAATTAAAAAGTAGTAAATTATAAATAAATACAAATTTATGAAATTGATTGATCAAGTGATAATTGAAAAGTAAAACCAAAGGCAAAGCCTTTTAATTAGAACATCAAAATAAAGCGTTCATTAAAACAAAATTTTAATTAATTTGCCAATACCCCCAATTTGTTATCAAAAGAACTTTATATTCTATTTTCAATTAATAACTTGTAAATCAAAGAAACCCATTTAATTTTCTAAACTTCAACGTTACATCGGAGCTGTTTATTTTAGGGGGTATCTTTGTATTTTTATAATAATGCGGAAATTTAGCAGGTTACGTGAAATTAGGAAAAGAATTTAAAATATTAATAAAATATGGAATAAAATTTGTGAGCGTGACTTGGTGAATATGTTTTCGTGTCACCGTTGCATAGTGTTCTAAAATAGGTTTAATTAAAAATCCCCTTATAAAAGCTCACATGAATAGTCATTTCATACCAAAATGTGCGCCCCCGATATAACAATGGAAGCCGTATACAACGTAAGGTAGAATAGCGCTAATATCTTTTTTTGTTCGCGTATAACACCAGAGGCACTTAAATAGAAAAACCGATTTTTCTTGATTAAGTTCTACCTAAATACAGGCAATTTCATCTTTTTTTATTGATCGTGCCATCATTATAAATTTTTTAAACTGTACATATTCATCGGAAGATACATAATATGTTGCGAAAGAACCTTTTAACTGTATCTCAATTTATTTTTAAAGTAGATGACCGAATTAGGTATTAACCCTTAAAAGTTAGGAAGTGGTATACATTTAACATGCCCAAGTACAAAACATCAGACAAATTTGTGTTATAACGGTAGAACCGTATCCGTATAGTAAAAGCAAGTGGAAGTAGTGTTTCAAATTAACCAAAAACCTTTTTGAGATACGAAAAACACATTACTAATGTAGCTTTTTGAACCAAATGGTATTAGTTGTCGACTTGATTAATGTTAAGTAATAATTTAACTACTACTACAATATGTTAAAAAGTAATGATATGGACCCCCTTATAAACTCATAGGTGTTATAATATTATACAACTTTTTCAATTTCATGTTATCCTAACCGCTTTCGATATTTACCTTACATCAATTTTAGTTTATTTTGATTTACCTAAATGACCAAAACACAATTTTTGCTTTAACGATATATAAATAGCTTCCGGGGTTCATACCCACAAGGATCCTTATAAAAACTCTTTCGCAATCAACACTACCAGTTATAAAATGCAAAACATTTATTATTGGTTGTTTGGTACATTTTAATTAAAGCATCGATAAATAAATTGCCATATAAACAATTTTTGTATTATAAAGGTTATGTAAACCTAATTAGGTGATAGGAACCTTTATATAACCAAAATTATTCATTGGGTATTTGAATTTGAAAAAAAAAATAAAATAAAAAACAATATGTATTTTATGAAATGTTTCAACTTGATTATGTAACCAGCAGGCAAACATAGACACCGAATAAAAAGTAATTAAAATTTAAAACAAATTTTTTAAATTATAATATAAATTATTAAAGCAGGGTAAAATATGTAGGTATGTAGCTATAAGTTTAGCTATAGTTCTTATATTTATTTAAATATCATATTATTTAAACAGTTCATCTGTTTGCTTCATTTTATAGTTACTCAATTCAAATTAGGGATAAACCATTTAACAATCGGGATAAACCCTTAAGATCGAATTACAATAAGTCAGTAAAGAGGTATTACCTACTGACTAAAAGCAAACAAAGACCTACAGCCGAACCCTCAAACGAACGAATCCTCCTGTGGCATAAATTATTTGTACGACTGAAAGTTTTGTTAGTTTTTTTTTATAATGTAACAAATAATATTATGAAATTTAAGTAACCGTACTTTTGCTGCCGGCTATGGGAAACATAAAAGTAGTACTTCAGCGCCGGCGAAGTAAAATTTTTATACTATTAAAAACAAGCGTTTATTAAAAACGACAATTTTAAATTTGCAAAAACGGAAGATTTTAATTATTAAAAAATTACTAATTAAAATACACTAAAAATAGATAAGCTTTTTGAAAAAGCTTAATTTTAAACTTTATTAAAAAATACCGTCGTTATTTAAATTTTAATCGAAAAATATGTAAAATACATTTTTGTACATCCTCCTGAAAGCTTCAATACAAATTTGTGTAAAGTTAATTTTTGTAAGGTCAATTTGTTAGCCAAAATATTAATTTCTTTAATTATGAGAACAAAGTATCACTTCACTGTTACTTTTTATGTTAGAAACGCTGTAATTTCATTATTGCATATTTCACAACTAGTTACGTAATGAAATTATATTACGTAACTAGTTATGTAATGTAATTATTAAAATATTCAAATTAATTCCTTGTGCAATAAGTTGTTTCCATAGAATTAAATAATAAATTTAAATAAAAATTGGAACTTCCAGGTGCATAATGAGTCTATTATTCACTGCAACCTTCGTAGAGACGTAGTTGTGCATATTTGGACTATTTCTGTAACAAATTGACTTTGAAAATATGAAAATTAATTAAGAACCTACCACAGCGTTTTAATTTAAAATACTACATGCAAGGAAGGTAAATAAATATAAAATTAAAATAAAACAGTTGGTTGGCTGAGGTATTCCCAAAGCTCGTAGCACTAACTTATAGGTAAACTGGGGACCTAATTTGTTCAGAGTAAATGTACTTTTAGGGGTTGCGTCTCGCTAACAGATTAAAGTTTTGCCCATTTCCGTTGCTTTAAATTACGTTTTGGTATGGAAATACAGCACAAGAGTGAACACCTACTTACAGTGTTATAATTATTCTGAGAACAAGCTTTCAACATTAAGGTTTTGTAGATGCGATTACGTTGGGTTATACTGCACACTTTCTTATAATTTTATTCTATTCTCTTAAAATCCACAGTGTCATTTATTCATTTGCAGAATTATAATGTAAGTGAAACAAAGCATTTAAGTGATACAAATAATTGTTTATCCTAGAAGGAAATCCTAAAAGGTGCATACTTGCACGTTGTAACTTTATTTTGTGATATAAAAAATTCAAAAGTGTCGCTGGTGCAGTCTGATAATATCGTAATAATATAACGAATATAACAGCATTATTATTATATAGTGCAGCGCAATTTGCTTCTATTGCACACGAGAAAGTGTGAAAATTTCCATTTTATATTTATATTATAAACGAATATTTGTTCATTTTGTACAAATAATAAAATTAAATCTAATGACCCTACCCGTATTCAAATCCAACAATATAACCTGATTCGATAAATAATAAAATAATTGCCAAAGTTAGGTCGTTTTCTTACAAAATCATCGCAGCTTATTTTTCAATAGTGAATGAGGAAAGTTTTTATGTGTAACTTTTGCAATTTACAAGAATTAATTTAAGGATATATTTTTCGATTTTTTACTTCAAAACTTGACAATATATTTTTCTGGAGAAGAATTTTATGACATCAGAACTACTTAACGCAGAACCGCTTCTTTCAGCTCCTTTAATTTACAGGCTCTTGTCCTTCAGGTTCTCGCAATTTTTTTCCTATTGTAGCTAATGTTTGTTGAAACATATAAATCGATAGCCTGAGATAAAATAAGCTAACTTTTAGTTAACACTGAGGGATTGAGAAGCAGAATAATAGATTTAATTTTTTCTTGGGCCAATATTGGACCAATATTAAACCAATATTGGCCGTAGCTCGGTGCAACATTGAGCCAATATTGTTACTTTTAATCAATTTCTAACCTAATATAACAATACTTTATCTAACCTAATGTAACAATGCTTCGCTTAAAATTTTAAAAGTATCCCAGGTCCTATTTAGCCCATATACTACAAGAAAAGAAATATGTATAGAATTGATTTTAAGAAACAATTTTAAAAATATTTCACAAGATGTAAACTGCTCAAAATTTGTAAAGGAGTACATATATCTCTGCAATAATATGTATTCAGTCGACTATCGTAAGATAATTTGACAGAATATGTTCGTGTTTGTTAATATTTCACAATTTATTCCAGATAAAGAGAAAATACTAACATTTGAGCTCAACAGCGTGTGTTGAATTTATAGAAATTAAATATTTCCAATGCGAAAAAGTAAATGGCACATGATGGTAAAAGAAATATGTATCAGAAGCACTAGAACTTTTTGTATATCTGTTTTTATTTCGTAAACCACTCAACAGCTTTTATTTTACTTCGAAAAATTTGTCATAAATAAATCATATTAATAGCAATAATTTATTACAACCTTGCTTTGTAATATAATGTCAAAGTCATTTTCACTATATTATGTTGAATTTTAACAAGAACAGTTTATTATTGATTTAAAATATTAGAATTTTTACTGAAAAAATTGAAATAAAATCACTGAAAGATATCAATTTACTACTTTTCACAGAGTTAGACTAGAAATATTTGAAAAATATAAATATAAATGAAAAATATAAGCTATAACATGGAACTGATGATCAATCTTCAGTTGCATTTAACCGAGAACAAAAAACTGTTGGTTGTAAAACATACATAATCTGCACTTGTGCTTACTTCTACATTGTTATTTTCCTACAAAATTGGTGTAACGTGCTAACACTATATCTGTCACAACTAGCTTGCAGCCTCACTTACACCATGCGAATATTTTACATGCAATTTTTGACGATTCTAATCGTTTGTCGTAAAAGCTTTGCTTATTCAAATTTATTTTCTTAAAATCATAAAATACAAAGAAATTATTTGGAAGATAATAGTCAAAATTGATCTAGCAGAAAATCAAAATCTATCTCTTAGTCTGTTATTACAGAATATTTCAATTTGGAATTTTTTAGCAAGTATATTATATCGCCGCATCAAATTATTAATAGCTACCAATACATCTTCTTTATGAATTTTTTTACCAAATAAAATATACGACCGAAAACTTATAATGATTCTTTCATGATTATGTAACCTGAATTTTCTTTACTTTAAACAACACAATAGTTGGAAATAAACGTTTAAAATCTTCTTTGAAATGCATTGAAGCCAACAAATCGCTTTTATGGACGAGGGTTAAATTGCAAATGGGGATAGTATTTTTATATTCGGTCGAATGAATTGCAAGGATGTAATAAACAAAAATTACCTTGCGAGAATGATTTAATCTGTCTAAATTTTTTGTAATTAGCAACAGTATGCGTTTTGATTTAATCCATTCACGCGCGTCTTTGTGGTATCGGTAGGTACATACATATGTATTGTTCAATACTTTTCGGCAACGCTGATGACGCCTGATTTTAGGAAACAGATATTCTGTATTATGAACCCGTATAAAATATTTTATAAATCTACTTTCTTTTGATTTGTTGCATGTTTCGTGTGGTTTTGATTAGATGTAACATTTTATATATTATACTATTACATCTAAACATTTTATTTTTCTTTTGTAACAGAACTGGAAAATATGTGTTAACCACACGAAACATGTCGTAACAAATCAAAAGAAGTAGTTTTATTTACTATATTTCAAGTAAAAAAGTACTTAATTTTTGTATTATTAAATAATATAATTAATTTTTTTCCTTGTTTTCCCGCAAATAACTCTTTAATTACTAAATATATTTCCAATCTTAAACTGCCTATAATTTGTTAGACTGAGTGATGTTTTCTGAATTACTAAAATAGACTCCGATGAAGATGTTATAAATATATAGTGCTTTCTGATTTACAACTCAAATTGAAACAATATTTATTATTAATGCGCATTTTTTCTGAAATGCTAAAATTGTTAGTAACTAAATTTAATTGGCGTCTTAAAAATAATTAAACCGTAAGAGAAGACATCATTCGAACATATATTTTGAGAAAACGCAATCGATTTATCATGGTGCCAGGAAAATTGTTATCCATCATTTTGACGTCAATGTAAGGTAGTTGATTTTTCAAGTTTTAAAATTATATTTTCTACGGTTTACATTGTCTGGTTTGTGATATTTAACAATTTACATATTTATTTATTCTTTTTAATTTTATAACCATTGGACATTTTCAGATTACTTTAACATAATGATTGATCTCTAAACAATGACAATGCTAATCAATCAATTACCTGGCGTGAAAAATTTTACAAAACAGTTTACCGAACAACTGGTACATAATTATTCCATATTTTAACGAAAAGCACAAATATTCATGCATTTATGTATAAGACGTGAATTCTGCAATTTAATAATTGAAAAACTTTATAAAAATGGTAAGCAGCGCTCAAACTACTTAAGGAAGTTCTGCATTTTGCCAATCGATTTAAATTATAATTCGATTTCAATAAAAGTAAAATGAAAAATAATTAAATAAAAAAATACAAAGTTCAGTTTTATCATAAAAGCAAAATAATTCAACATTAAAAACAATTCGAATGCCGTACTTTTTATGAAAACCGCACAACTTAACAGAAAATTAGGAAGTGTGAAATAAATGAGTAGAGGACAAACCCAATTTCTGCCGTTAATGGCATATTAAAAGGACATTAATGGTTTTAAGAGATTAACTGCTCCCCAACTCTGGTTAATGTTTGTAAAGATTTGACCAGTTCGCTCTTTTGGTGGTTTCGCGATTAAATATAAAAAGTTATTTATGATTGTCAGGTCGAATTTGAATAAAAATTCTCAATTCGTTTGCCTATTTAAAGTAGGTAGATAGGGAAAGTGGAACCTGGACTAGAATTTCCATTTTGTAGCAAACACAAGGTAATTTGATTATGATTTATTTTTAAGAGTAAACAATGAGGGATAGAAACTTTTCAGATATTTTTAGCACTTTAACCTCTTAAAAGCCATCTATAATTTCATTTCCGCCAAGCCTTAAGAAAAACGATATTGGACACACAACATGAATTTATGCGAATATCATAAATGTACATTAGTGAAGATATTTACATGGGGTAATGGAAATCTCTTCTTTCAATAAAATTAAAATTCATGATCTCATTAACCGATGCACTCTTTTCCTTTCAGGAAACCACTTTATTGTGTGTACAGGTCAGGGTAAACATTAGAGCAAAAATAATATCTGAATTTTGATACATAGCTGAAAAAGTTTTAAATTTATAAATTTTCCTGTTTTATAATATCAATGGTGGCGACAGGTGTTCCATGCATCGTTGCTTGTAAAAATAGAGCAACTTTTTTCTGTTTCTGCTTATATTCGCGTGCTTAGTTTAGCAAAGTTTGTTTATACGAAGCAGGTCATTCTACAACTGAAAAAATCTTTACAAATTTTCAAGCATTGCGAAACTGCAAAATTAATTGTTAAAAGTTTTCAATAAAACATGAATAGTAAAAGAAAATGTGTGAAAATGTAATTTACGAATGAAACTTTGTCTATACCATTAGGTTATAAATTTTTTTTATTGCAAACAAAAGAATTGAAAAAACTTATGATAGAAAATGGAATATTTGAAAGTTGGGAAAAATAAATGAAATTCTTAGATTAACAATAAGAAGTTAAATCCCAACTTTGTACTGTCACGTATATTAACAATGTTTCGCTTTTATTTCTAAAAGTTCTTAATTTAATTTTACCGAAAATAATTAAAACTGTTCTAGTTGTAATAGGTGAAAAGTTTTACATGAACTTTTAGAGCTTTATTAAAACCCGACTTGCTTTCCATTTTTATTTTATGTTTACTAACATTTATGTAAAGGGCAATCCGTAAGTTAATAATATGTAAAACAGAATATATATCCTGATAAGTATCATATAAGCTGAAATATGAAGCTTTTACGTACGTCATAAGCCAAATATTTGTACTGAATTTTTTAAATCAACATACTTTGTTTGTGCAGCCAGCCGTGATATGGTAAAAATTATTTATAAAAAATTAAAAATATTAGTAAATTAAAAAATGTATAACAGCATCAGTTGTTGGGTGTGGAATCTATTCAGTAATTGTTTATTGATATTTCCACTTCGAATAATATAAAATAATAAAAAAATCTTTCTTTTAAATTACACTTCTTTTGATACAATCAATAAAAGCTTTATATTGTCTTGTAATATCAAGGCTGAGCACCTTCATTTTTTGCTGAAGAGATTCGTAGACATACTCGTAATCCGTCACGCATTTTCTTCTCAATACATTTTTATAACGTAATTTCAGAGAAAAACGCCCTGATTATTTTTTTAAGTTTTTGTAAATATGACATAACTTTTTATTTCTATTATATAAAATTGCAAGTGCTTTATGATTACACCAAAATATTACAAAATAGGTACAAACAAGTTTTGCTAGCATTTTGCAGTGAACAGATGAAATGTTTGGTTTACGGTCAAACATAGCTGTTTACCAAAAATAATAATTCACAAATGATTTAATTGTGTGTATTTTATATCATCTATTAGGGTGAAATATTCTTTTATTATTTTTAATAGGTTATTTGATTACCTAACAACTTTTACATTGATGTTTAAAATTAATTACATATTTACATTGGTTATTATGTTTTAATTAAGGTACGTATTCAATTAACTAAAAGGTAATTAGTGTTGGTGTATGTTTCCACATAATCAACATTATTATATTCAAACATTTAAATGGTTCATAACTTGTTTCTAGTTATATTCCACGAATACACGTACAAACTTTATTACTTTCTCGCCTAATATTACATCAATTTTATTTTAACTTTAAATTACATGAGGATCAAAACGGGAATTGAAATCAAAAGAAAATTCAGGAAACATTAGTTTTCATTATTATATTTCTAATATTATCAAATTTCTACAATTTATATATTTATGAAAGTATAAATTGGAAAACTAATATGTTATTGTCAATATTATTGTAAGAACCCATGTTGGATCATATAACTTTCTATCTGTAGTCATTAAGTAAAATATGATTATAGTGAAGTCAAACAATCTGAAATAAAATTCAAAAAATTGAATGAACTATTTATTTTGCAGAATTGCCTAAACCAGTCACATAAGTAGATATTTTTTAAAGCAAACGGCAATCATTCAAGCCGACAAACGGTGAACTCGGCGACCAGTCAACTCAACGACCGTTCCACTTCTCGACCGGTCAACTCAGTGATGGTCTTCAAAAATTAATTTTACTTACACACGTATTACTACTAACTCTGCAAGTAAAATAAACATCACCCACGCACAATGCAATGAGACTGATTGACAGTTCAATTTGTTGTGGCTGCAATGAAGCTGACAAAACCATGGAGCTTGTGCTTTTATAACTGCCCACCGTTATGTCTAACAAGTGGGCATAATATGTTGGAAAACTTTTGGTCTGACCTCATATGACCAGTATTGGTGAACTTTGTCTTGTTTGTTTGTCTTAAGGTTAGGCTGGCTCAGGGGACAGAAAGAAGACTGGGCTGCTACAAAAAGCGGAGGTAGCACAATTGCCACATATGTAACCTGAGTGCGGGCAGAGACGTCTTAAAACTTCTTGAAGCCCTAGGCCCTTATGCAAACGTAGGCTTCCACCTACGACCCTTTTATTGAATTGGGTGTACTATATACATTAAAGTTAACAAAAGCAATCCATAATAAAGTGAAGCTTTATTAGAAAATTCTTTTTCTACATTTTAAATTTAAATTTAAATTCAAATTCAACTGTTGATAATATTTCATTTTCAATATTCATCAAGCTTAAATTATTCAAACGTGATTGAGTCCGGTCAGGTACAACTGGGCGCCGCCGACTCGGAGCCAGCTAACTCGGGGCCAAGTAAATAATAAAATTTTTTAATAAAATGTTTGTTAAATCGCTATTGTTATAACGATTTCACATTCAGGGTCGTTCGCATATTGTAACATAAGTCTAACATAAGTGAATGTAGGACATTTAGCCCTACGACAGTTGGCCCCCCGACAACTGGCCCTGGCGACAATTAGCCTTCGGTACCTGTATCAAAAAAATGCCCAAATCAACTTCAGAACTAGCCCCCCATCTACCCAAGCACTACCCTTCTTTCGAAATCGAAAATTTTGTATTGCTAATTTTATGTCCTAAACGTATACGTCCTCGACATATTTGAAAAGCAAATCTGGCTTCGCCAGTGGATATGGACGTAAATGGAATTTTTGAAAACGATGGCGGAGAGTCCACGTTGTGTCAAGTACTGTTTAATGAGGTCGAGATACATCTAACATGTAGATTTCTTTTTAGCAGAACCTATTAATTATAAAAATAATGTTTCGTAATTAAATAAAATATTGTTTTCTAACCTAAGCTTGATCGGCGCCGAGTTGTAATGGCGCCGAGTTGGCTAGCGCCGAGTTGGCTTGGCGCCGAGTTGGCAGCTTCGAGTTGTCCCATCCCGGATTGCTGTCATATGATTTCTCAATTTATTTTTGACCAATTTGAGTTTTGACGATTAAAATTATTTGGATCATGATCTTATTGAGGCCGAGTCGAGAACGAGACGAGGCCAGCCGACGCCAAGACCCTGAACCCAGGCCCAGTTGGCCCATGCCTTGAAACGGCCCTGAGTGCAGGTGGAACTCGGTTCGCCCTCCCTAGTTTAATCCAGCAAGCTGTCATTGGAGCAAAAAATATGCAAAAGGCATTCAAAAACCAACATTCTGTTGTTTTATTTAATATGCGCGATTTTAATTCAACTTCATAACTAAATTAAAGCTAAAGTATTATTTAAAAAACATTTTTAAGTAAGAATTAGTTAGAGCAGGATTGCTTCAAATTATATAAATACAAGTTCTTTTAGAGCATTTTAACTTGTGGGAGCAGCATATAGGTGTGTAATTAGGCGCGGACTGGCCAGAGCTTATGGGTGCTAGACGTGCATGAACTTGGCTCCCCTTTTTCCAAAATATTAATTTTTTTGTTGTTTTCGATTGTTTTTTATTTGTTTTGGTATTTTTTTTTAATTTTGCAAAAAAATTAAGAAAATTTCACAAAAACTTTTTTTCCGCTAGCTCCTCTTTTTTCAAAATTAAAATATTGTTTTCTTGTTTTCGATTGTTTTCAATTTGTTGTCAATTGTTTTGTAAAAATAAAATTTTTTTAAAAATTTGTAATTTGCTCTGAAGTGTTTTGTATTACTTTATGCTCTACTTTATAATTTGGTAAAGCATTTGAAAGTCCTAAGACATCTACGAGTTCTGAGCTAATGTCATCAGACGTTTTGAAGGAGAAATAATAGAATATAATAAAGGATTGACTTTATAAATGAGCTTGACTTTATGCCAGTTGTCGATATCCAAACATAATTGTTAGCGAAATCAATAATAAATTTATTTAATAAGGTAAATAAAACACTTTCCAGGAGGTTATATTTATAGCAAACTAGTTTTCGCAGGGACGAGGCGTCCCCGCAGGGCCGGATTAACTGTAAGGCTGGTTAGGCTATAACCTAGGGCCCGAGCTCATTAGGGGCAGGATATGCTAGAAAGTATAAACTGTCAAAAAAGGCAAAAAAAATTCATTTTTTGAAAGTGTCAAACTGGTAAGGCCCTTTAAGGAACCCAGGTTCGAATCTTGAGGCTCACGAAAATTTATATGTGTCGAGGATTGCAGAGACACCTCTGAGGACGGTTAAAACTCGCTTTCAGTCACAGCCACGCTGTGGTTTGGATTTCACGCAAAGCAGAAGGTCTCGTTGTTAAGCCATGGCCGGCTGAATGGCTTACTAGCGATGCGCCGACTGAGGGTTGCCTACTGAACACTCTATTTCTCTATCTAGTCATTATGATTCTTGACAAAAACGTCATTTTTTCATTCAATTACCTTGGTGGTTTGCCATTGCCATCCCAAGGGAAGCCCATAATTGTATCTCGAGATTTTAAAATCACAGTAGTATATTTGATGTGACAATGATTTGAATCGAGGTTGCTGTCGAGATTTAAAAATCTCGACAATGAAATAGTCTTCACTGCACATTAGGGTACGATCCCGTACAAAAATGATAATAGCATTTTAACCCGTTCACATGTTGAACTCATCTCATGACCTTGAATTGGGAGTTTCGAGCAAGATTTTGATGATATTCGTAAATGCGGATTACAAGCCCATTTTCAGTATCTGTTAAAAATGAGTTTACCGAGACGCGGATTCATTTGTCCAGTCATAAAAACGAGATAGTAGTTGACCGGAAAAGCAAACTTTTCAAACCATCCAAATAAATAGTAATAAAAAGAAAAACTCTTACTTTATCAAGATAATCCAAGTAATCAATAATCATAATTATATTTTGAAAATTAAATGATGATTAATCATGAATACGAAATTAATTGTAAACAAATTTTGCAATATCATTCCACCAATGATAACTTCTCTTTTTGTAACCAAATTTTTAACTTTTACGAAGCTATAGAACACCTAGTTCTACTCTCAACCTCTATGGAATTGGTCTGCTTATAAAGCCATCTGAATAACATACACAGAACCAATAAGCATGCCGAAAGCACATATACGTTTACAGACGAAATTGGCGACGGATAATCCAGTAATTTAAAAATTTATTGACACTAACTTTAGGGAAAATTCAGCATACAAGCGAGTTGCTTTGAGAGCTGCTTATTGCACGCCACAACTCACAAGCTAAACACAAAGAATACGTTTATGCAGACAATCGCATAAAATCAATTGTAAACAATACATACTACAATCATGATAATGCAACATATATCTCCGTGGCAAACTGTCGTATAACACACAAAGCGTAGCAACAACTCCGCATTTGTATTATATAGTAGCAATATTAATTGCTTATCTATCCATTGCGAACATATTTATAGTTTTGTATGTTTTAACATTCTTCAGCTGTACAAAACTTGCACAAGTTCGGGTTTAGTTTAGAAGTTATATATTTGGATTTTGCCAAGCCTTTACGAAAATTTGAATATTGTTTAAACCAATTATTAATTTCGAACAGTTTATTATTAAATCAGGATTTATCATAGGATCATGCATATGAAACATTAATAACCTACGGCATTCCTTTTGTGAGCCTACCATGGCTTGATAAAAATTGTTAAAATCTGAAATGTGTAATTTGTTAATTTTCTTTTAATTAATTGAAATACAATAAGGTAAGATGCTAATAACTTTCGTTCTGAATTTTGATGGTGAAATTTAATTTTGTGCAGTAGGCACTTGACAACTCTTGTCGTGTATTATTAAACAGAACGCTTCAGGTTAGAGAATTTAGTAATAAAGTTTAATCAGCAATAACATATTTGATGCAAATACAAGATGGATATAAAGAATATCAGTTAAAAGAGAAAAATTCAGCCAAGCGTAAATAAGCACGTAATTACATTTACGCGTCGCGACGGTCGATAGTCTTATAAAAATATTTCTAGACAATTTTCACGTACATCATGGTTAGAAAGTTAATCGGGAAGTTATTTAAGCCTGATTTATTTTTAGAAGATGTTGAGAAAACCAAATGAAAATATTTTCTTCATTACAATTTAATACATTTTTTTTAATAGCATCGATCTTCGGCTCTAAGCATATAATTTTTTTAACTTATATTCTCATTTTGTAACACGTAAAATTTCTTTTTCATCGTTGGCAACTACACTGTCGTAAACATTTCTATTTATATTTTCTCCAAAATTTGAATACCTTATTTATTTTTAATAAACTTTTACAGTTAAACGGTTAACAATGTGAACATAATTTAATATTTTTCAAAGTTCAAAGATTTTAATTTATTTTATTCTGTTTAAAATTCACAAAAGATTTTTAATAAATTTTTTAAAGTATAAATTTTCCCTTTCTATTCAATTCAATTAACAAATTTTTCTACGTAAATTAGAAAATGCTCTGTTACCTATGTACTATGTACATAATATATTATTCACTTTCAAGTTTATAATAATTAAATTATAATTTGAAAGCATCAAAAACTGGCGTTGTTTGGGAAACCTGTTGAAGTATCGTAAAAATTGAACTTTTTATTTGTTGCACTCTTGCTACCCCCTACTGTAAATTTGATTAAAAAAGTTTCATCAAATAACTTAATAAAGTTTATTATTATTAGTATCCACAAAGTTGTTTAAAAAATAAAGTCTTGCGAGATTTTAAATTATTAATTTTGTTAAAAAGTTTTCTAATTACAAAATCAAATAATTTTGTAGATGCGGTTTGCCACTCGACTTTATTTTTATTAATTACTAAGTTTCTCATTACACTTAAAAAACTGTTCGCTGAGATGGAATGAATTTCTTCGCATTCCTGATCAAGCGTTACGCTGTGTTATTTTGATAATTTGGCTAAAGTGCATATTCGGGAAGTTTCTTTTTTTGAAAAGAAATATAATTATATCTGTAGTGTTGCATAAATTATGCATAGGATTGTATCAGATTGCAATGTTTAATAAAGCTATCGATAGAAGTGGCTTATTTAATTAGGCTAATGCATTTCCAATAGATAAAATGTGGCTTGCAAACAAGCTTTCCAGTGTTGTGTTAATTATTGTAAATATAACTTTAAATTCCAGATATTTGCGAGTTGGCACCATCAATTAATTTATAAATATAGGTTCACAAATTAAAATTTACCTTTCGGTTAATAAATAAACCACATATAATAAAAAAAAACTATAACAAAAGGTCTGAAAAACATTAAAACTGAAGAAAATTGAATGCAATTTCAACTTAAGCGCTCTTTTATAAATTCTAATTTTCATTTAACACGAAGCTGTTGAAAGTGTCTTCAAAATTCCTTTTTATAGTAGATTGACAATTTTAAGATACACTTTACTATAATGAGTCTATAAAGTTGAATGTCGATCTACCTAAATTTTACGGTGCGTTAAAAGCACTTTCATTTCGTACGGTTACAATTTTAATTTTTAAAATTATCAAATAAAATTTTCCCAGACAAACTTATTTGTGAAATTATCTTTTTATGATGATATATCAAGTTTCTACGAAACAACGTAGGTTAAATGGTTGGTAGTGGAATTAAAAAAAATCAAATAAATGTTTGAAAAAAAGTTAAACAGGGTTTAGTGGTGATCCATTATTTAGTTCAAAATGTAAGTTCACCTCACGAATGAATGTAGCTATTGATCCATTTACGGCTTTTAAATTTGAATTTTTTTATTATTTAATTGACAAAATAAAACACTTTATATTCTACATCGAGCAATTTTTATTGGTTTATGAAGGAATACAATAAATTAATTAAATGAATTTATCAATTATACTGTTGTATAACACAGTTAAATAATTTGATATTGCAAAGGTCATGAATAATAATAACGAAAATAACAAATTAAAAGTTTTAAATTAATTTTCACAAGTGTAAAGAAAATAATAAAATTTACCGAGAAAGTCTTAAAGCTGTTACGTTGTGGAAAACTATCAGGTTGATTGTTGTATAATTGAAACTACAAAACCAATAGAAGTTGTGTGAGGCAGTTGCTTCTCGTCGAAGCTTTTGAAATCAAACTCGAAATTTCTAGGTTTCACTGAAGCGTAAAGGTAGAGAGGACTATTAATCCTGTAGTAGCGACGGTTCTTGATTTATAATGTATAAAGAAAAAACAGTATAAGTTAGTGTTTAAAGTAACCAAGTACTAAAAGTAATGAACAGAAATTAAATTTACACAAAAATAAAACGAAATAGCATTAAAATTTTGATCGGAAAACACATAAAATTTAGTCATATTATTTATACTTTTAAATCATTTAAGAATTTGACGATTAGAAACTTGCAAAGCTGGATCAAGAATTTATTTTCTTAAGATAGTTTTCGAAGGGCTAAATTAAAAGTATTATTTTCATTATATGATTAAAATCCAACTACGGTATCTAAACTAAATATTTTTTAGTGCTTTCGTGAGCTAGCTGAAACTCCGAAAGCACCGAAAAACTTAAGTTTGGTTGCAGAACAGAAACAGCGGCTCCAGTT
The DNA here is from genome assembly GCA_949152465.1 of Cantharis flavilabris. NCBI lineage: Eukaryota > Metazoa > Arthropoda > Insecta > Coleoptera > Cantharidae > Cantharis > Cantharis flavilabris. Next base: position 92,256,846 of record OX424435.1, read on the forward strand.
TTCAGTGGGAATGATTTCGTACCATTATAAATCGTTCATTTTGTTGCATAGTCTGATGGTCATTATCGAAACAAGTCCTGTTTGTCTATAACACCTTTCAATGGGCAGAGGGAATTAATTAACAAACTATGCAAAGTGGTTGATATAGTTTGCGACACCTGATATCATGTGTTTTGACTTTTGGAATCTCATCAGGCAGGATTATAACATACCACGTGTTCATTTTCCGGGTGTTCCAGTCAAAAAAACTAAACAAAATTAGAAAAAAACAAAAACACATCGATCGGGGACGTTCAAAACTGGTACGGTTTAAATTTTCCATCTCCTAACCTCCGGCTTCCCCTACTTTAAAATTTTAAATAATACCCCCTCATACTTGCGATATATCATTTTAAAGGTTTAAAAAATCCTTGATCATCCATATTAAAAAAATTAAATCCGGCGGGTTCCTCGATAAACTAGAGGTAAACATAGAAAAATTAAATAAAAAATAATTTTATTCGGAAATTATTTAATTTTTAGAAAAATCACATTAGATATAACACTTCGCCATCACATAAATAACAAAACAATCAATTATTTGAGTTTTAGCGATTGTTGAAAATTCAATAGATTGGGGCAATTAAAAATTCTTCGTATCTACTAGTTTCGGCTTTATTTAACCATTCTCAGGATACTCCAGAGGAAACTAAAGATTGAATTACATAAAATTTAAATTAATTCTTCATTATTCTATCATTGAATGACTCACGTGTTAAATTGAGAGAACTTGTGTAAATACTGTTCATAAGATAAAATATATAATATAAACATAAATTCATAGAAAAACTACAACACATCACACAACCAAACGAATTCAAATATTTATAAAAAAACAATATACTGTGAAAACTTATTGCAAATTTGAACTGTCTATACAAAAGTATGTTATCTAAATGTTGATAAATTACTATATAACGTTCACGAACAGAGGTTTAAATCCTAAATTTAGTTGTTCGTTTAGGATGTTTTCTTCTGGATTTTTTTTTATTTTTTGATTTAGTATGCTTCGAGTAGCGTGAGTCTCAAACCTTTCTTATGCAAAATCTCTGTCTTTGATTGATCGAGCTTCTGGTTTTTCTATCTTAAGTGTATACCCATATTAGGAGTGGAATTCTTCCCAATGTGTTCTGTAATTCTACTTTGTGTAAGATTGGGTAAGAGGCTTTCTGTTTTCCTTTTGTTGAGCATCTGTACCATTTTGTTAATTGCTTTTTCTGCCATTCTCACGTCCTCGTCATTAAATATAGTCTTAAGTCTGGTGGTTGTTGGGCCCTGGTATATAAACTTCCTATACTTTATTTCTTCTTTTTCTTTTTTATCTTATTTGTGTAGAAATATGAGAAGCTTTTACTTCTAGTTTTGCTTTTTATCATTTTGTCTATTATCTTGTCTTGATATCCATTAATTCTTACTATTTGTTTTATTGTATTCTTCTCTTTATTTCTTCTTCTTTTGTAAGACGTATGGTAATTGCCCTGTTGGTTGGAGGAAGTTGGAATCCGTGGTAGTAGGTTTTCGATATTATATCAAATGTGATTTTGTTTTCTTCTTTTATTAGTGTTAAGTCGTGATAGTTGAATCTGTTATTATTTGTAATATTATTATGTAAGTTGTTTATTTCTGTTATAAAATAGCTCTTTTATCAGGCTCATTCCGTTTTTAATAGTATATTTAGGTTGATATTTCAGGTGTTGATTGAAGATTCTGTTTATTATTTTTGCTATTCCGCTTATTGGGGTATCGATATAGGGAACGACTGGTCTTATTAAAACATTCTTTTTCATTCTAGGGCATTGTGGGTTTATGGGAATTATGTTCTTTGTGTCACTCTTAACTCGTGAACATCTCTAGTGTATACATATAGTGATCTACACAGTGTAAATGTATACTTTACTAGCAGAAATAGAAAATATTTATTTACGGAGCTGAAAATCGTTGTGCTCATAAAATTCTTGTATTTTTAACGAAAATCACCTGGAAAAAGTATGAACCACAAGTCTGCCGTCATAAAGAAGAAGACAGTTAATCAGAGTGGTACTGTGGAGAACGTAAGTGACTACGAAGATGTAGTCGCGGGTTCGAGTTCCGCATCAGCCTCTGTATAGGATGAGCGTAATAACCATAGCTGTTAAAAACGCTTAATATAATATAACAAAAAAATGTAGAAGAGGATATAAATACTTTTGGAACAAAAAAATACGCAATAATTTTACAATTTGGCATAAATTATATTATAAGAATAAATACCTATTAAGCAATGCTTGCGAAACCAATATCATAGCTAGCAAATTTTCAACGTTCGATTGTTTTCCAACTTTAAATATTTTTAACAACGTTTAATATTTAATTATTTTGGTTCGACAATTAACGTTTGCTGCTCGTTCTTAGTTGTGTGTTCTAATTGTGTAAGGATAATAATTAAGACGAGTAGCTGCGACTTTTTGGCGTTTGGTAGCAACTGCCGCTTGGCAGCATACTTCTTGCAGAGATTATGTTTTTTTATGGATATCTTTTCCGGAACCTATGACTCTCGCTCTCCGCACCATATCAGCTAGATCAACATCTTGGGGCATCTACAGTAAAAAAAAGCTGTAAGGTTGTTTTCCCAGCGGGTAGAGAAGAATTCTGAAGGCCCCATTTGGGGAGGAGGAATTGTTCGTTTTCCGGCCTTGCTTATGGTTGGTGCTGTCAGTTATCAGCTATCTCCTTGGGTGAATTTTCTTGAGCTGAACTGACGGGCACATTTTGTATGAGGGGTCGGAGATCGGGAATTCGGTTGGTCCCCGAGGGGGCGAAGGAAGTTTTTATTATTATTTATTAATTTATTATTTTATATTTTATATTTTTATATTTTAATTATTATTATTATAATTAAAAAATAATTATTAACAAGAAATTAATAAGGATTACTTAATGATAAGGCCAGGATTAACCAGCTCGGCCATTCCCTGCCGCACTCCACAGAAGTGCCGCCAGGGGCAATAGCCCCCCCCCCCCACGCTATGCCACTGTCTCTGGGGTCAATTGAAAACGATAGTTTTATAAAACTCTTCCAGAGAATCTTCAGGAACTAAAAATTAGGTAAATTAAAAAATGTAGGCGGATTAATGCAGAAAAATTTTAGCAAGTGCGCGAAGAGTTGAAAATAAGTTGAACTATTTGTTTGACTAATAAATGAGCTCATATGAACAGTGCTACGCAAAAGGGATCCAACAGTCAAAACTGAAAAAATTGAGTTAACCCTAATTTTGGGTTAATGGGTAGTAGCTCTATCTGTTAGACTTAAAATTTTTTTCGCTTTGAAATAATTTTTTCCTTTTTTATGAGGATTAAAAAATATATCATATTTTTAATTGTCATTTAAATTTCCATTAAAGAAAGATCCACAAAAATTTTTAGACGCCATTTTTTTATTTTGAATTTGGTGTGGGTTGGATCCCTATTGCGTAACACCATTCATATTGAAAACGTAGTTTCATAAATTTTTAAAAAATTAAATAATAATTTCTGAATGAATTTTTTTTTATTTAATCTTTCAATTTTTACCTCTAGCTCATTGAGAGATTCGCCAAATCAAATTGTTTTTGTATTGATGAACAAGAATTTTTTCCACCTTTAAAATGATATATCGCAAGGTAGGGGGTCTTATTTAAAATTTTAAAGTAGGGGTAGCTGGGGGTTAGGGGTAGACCTTAAAATTTAAACAGTACTAGTTTTGAACGTCCCTCTCCTTACGTAAATCAAATTGCTTTTTATTTTTTTCAAAAAAAGAAGTTATTTCGACTGGATAGTCTGGAAATAAACACCCTGTATAATAATGTTACTGTATTTTGATTTGATTTATTTCAAAAAGTTTTTGTTAATTGATTTTGTCATTTGTCACAATTCAAAATGTATTTTTTAATTGTCATTTAATTTTTAAAATTGATTTTATTAATTTCATTTCATAAATTTATGTTTATTTAATATTATTTACGTTAACAGTTTCTTTATTGTCTCCCCATATTTTAATTATTTACGCAAAACATTTTCCATCCTACTATTAGGTGAGTGTGAAATCAAAACTACTATGTTATCATTTGTATTTACCAATATGTTTCTTATATTAAAATCTTTGAAGATGGCCGAAAAACGAACCAAAACGTTGACATATAGTTAATTTGTTTTTTATTTTGCGTTCCTAATCCCAAGAGATCTATCTAATATTAGCCGAGTTATTTGCTTAAGTGCTTCAATTTGTTTGGCCTTGAATTTTTGAAACTATAAATTTTCTTAATTGATTCGATATTTTGATGATGATAGCATAAATAATAAATAATATGCTTATCTTTAATGTGAATAATATTCTTCAAGTTTTCATTTACATAGTTAACAAAATTAGATAAAATACCTCTATCAGCACAACAATTTTCACATGCTGATGAAGTAAAAGTAAAAAATTTACTAAGTAATAGTGTAAAACTGCCAAGTCTTTATTTTATTTCAGATATTATCCTTTCCCGCTTATTATACTTATTTTCATCATACCTTTGTTCAAAATTATGTTTATTAAAATTTTCTATGGATATGAGCTTGGTTAGAGCTTACAGTTAGTAAGCTTTTTTCCTATTTTATTTTTGTTATAATACTTTTTATTTTATTAATAATATTATAGTATTTTTTTTGTTTTAATTAAGCTTTGAAAAATAAATAATTAATTAAATGCAAAGAAAGTGAACCTTTTAATCAGCTTCATATCGGAAAATGTATTTCAAGGTTTGACATAGAATTTGCGTAACAAATTCAAATAAATATTTAACTAAATTTACAAAATTAGAAATTCTTGCAAGTAGTATATTCTAATAGCTGAATTTGTTTAAACTGAAAATGTTTTACAGACATTATTTTAGAGAACGCCTAAGAGAAAAACCAGCACGCCCTAAATCTCAAACGACGATCTTATTTATTCTATGGTTTTTTTCGAGTGCTCAAAAGTCACGTACGTAAGCGTAAATAAATCTAAAATACCCAACCACATAACTGATGATATTTTCTCCAAGACAAAATCTCTCAAGTAGTAAGAGAGACAAACTAATAAAAACACGAGCACTATCAACCCTGAATACAGAGCCCGAACAGCAATTTGAGTTCAAAGTCTCCGCTAAGGGGTTAACACACCCACGATAATATTCCTTTTACAAGTTTATGACCGTGTTTGTGAACGATGTTCGTAGTAATCAAATAAAACGTTTTAGTTTTTAATACATTATCTATATAATAAGTGAATAACACCCATACATATCTCAGTGAAAAGGATATTTTGTCAAAATATTCGATAAAAATTCAAATTTTATCAATTTATTGTTGGAAATATTATTATCGCGGCCACATAATACGTATTTTCATTTTTTAAAATCATAACAAAATATTATTTGACAGATAAAGTAAAAGAGGTGACAGAAAGTGTAAAGAATGAGTGGAATAACGTAAACAAAGTGCTTGTAAAATGGAAGTTTCATGATGAAAAGAAACATGTAATAGGCCATATAGATGAAAATGTAGTTGACATATTATCTTGCAAGATATGTGAGATTAGAAACAAGTTATGTACCTAACTTCAAGAGTCTGAACAAAAAATTAGGTTATAGTGCGTTGTGGTTTGCCGCAAAATACAAAACAGAAACCATTTTTGGCATTGTAATTAAATTTTGAAATTAAATTTATACAAACATAATAAGAATATTGTAACTGTTCAAATAAAATCGGTAAATACAAATTCCAGCTCATTCTATATACTACATTTATTTGCTTTGTACAAAGTCTAACTTTATTTGTACCTAATAATAATAATATGTAGTATATTAAAGTTACAATATTAGTTTTATTTAAAATAATTATAACTATGTTCTCCAAGAGTGATTTTCAAGGAATGTATATCTCCATTTGTTATCTCTATTTGGTTTTGCAACCGGCAAACAATTTAATATAACTTAGACTTTAGTAAATACTCTGTACTTCGAATTTAAAACTAAGTTGGTATCCTGGCATTTCTAAAATTTTCCGCACATTGATTGACTTGGCGAAAAGTATGTTTGTTTTAATTTTAATTTTTGTAAACTATTTTTTGCAGTTCTTCTAATTGCAAGTTGTGACGTCAGACTCTATATGGTTTTTTCGAATTCTTTTCTTCAGACAAAGAAACAGAAGTAACTGGTAAATGTTAGCTGCCATTTGTCTTTTCTCTATTAATCTTTAACTGTGGATATAAAGATTGCATAACTAGGTGCAATTAAATAAATCAAAATATTTCTCCATCAGCAATTGGTGAGTGTGCCAACAGAGTAAATTTGTTCTAATAAATAAATCAAGTTTTTATTTCCTTGCAGTTAATACCGAATTCTTGGTGCTAGACCACTTTACATTTTTATAGCATTATCCTGATAAGAAATGGTGACAAATTTGTCAATAATTGATTCGAAGTGTGCTTTAAAGATTGTTCTGTTGATATTCTTTAATAATTTTTATTCCACATATAAGTAAATATCATAATTGTTTTAGTTGGCAGGTTGAATCGTGTTTTATGATGAACGCTGTGTTGAAAATATAGTAAATCAGGAAAATAGAAATTCTAGTAAATAAACATTTTAAATAGAAGTGATTAAACCAAAATTAAGATCGATAAGTCGATCAATTATCAAAATTGACGTGTTTAACGAGGATCGAAATACTAGCAGCATAAAAAAAGCAATCAAAATCTAAAGTAACATTTACCAGGTGAAGTGTCTAACGAGTATTTGATGACATCAAGACAAATTGAAATTAAAATTGACACTGCCGTGCGAACCTTGAAAGCTCGTACAATCAACTGTTTACAAAATACAGGATGCACCTAGAAAACTTTATAAAAACTTCAGTAAGTAGTAAGTCTGATATTACTTAGAAATCCCATTAAGAAACTAACTTTATTATTGATCATCTTGCCATCTTACGATGATAAATTAAAATAAAACTTTTAAATTTGTTTTGAAAGTATAACAAATTAAACTCTATTTACTTCATCTTGCATAATATACAAGTTCTCTGAACATAATTATGATATTAGAGATAATATTAATGTTAATAAATTATTAATGATAATAAACTACAAATATATTATTATGCTATTGGTTATCAATTATCGCATGCTATCGGTATGCTTGATTTGTTAAAAAAAGAAACATAACACAACAAATATAGATAACATAAAAAAAAATTTAAAGAAAATAAATTAAATTAAAAAAAAAATTTAAGAAAAAAAATATGTCTTCATTAATTTCTTTTTTATTTACAATTGACGTTTTCTGAGTTACAACGAGAAAAGGTGTAAAAGAAGTTTTACTATCTTTGTTCTAATCAATCAAATTATCGCTCATAATAGGATCTCTTGATATTTCAAAGCTTTCATTGTAATAGTATTAGTTATATTATTATTAGTCGTCATGAGTTCAGTGGTAGAAGTTCAAGTATTTGATTGCTATGTTGTAGTGGTTGGTTTGATTTTGTACTAAATATATTGAATTTTTCCCTCCGTGTCTCCTCTACAAAGTGCTGGTAACATCTTTGAGATATTAAATTCTTATATACATCCTAACCAATTGAAGTGTTTATGTAACAACCACTTAGCGTAATTGCCAGTTGCGTAATAAGCAGGTGAGGGACCCGAAGTTAAAAAAATAAAAAAATTTTAAAAAAAATTTTGTATACAGGACTCGGAATTTCGAAGATTTCTATGCAATTCCAGTGATTTCCAAGAAATTCCGTTCAAACAAGAGCGGATATAAAGAGGGGTAACTACCCTCCCCCCTCCATTTAATTTTATTAACATTTGAAAATTATACCTTAATTCTTATCAAAAATATATAGATGAGTTTTTTATTTTTCAATTTTCTGAGATTTCCTTGATTTTTCATTGTCTAGATTTCCTAAAATATGTAAGAATTTTTTGTGAATACCCTCTTTGCAAGATTTCCTAAAATCCTGAAATTCGGTTTTTCCGAAATTGTTTTGGATATTTTTCTAAGATTTTCTAGAATTTTTTATTTCCTCTAATTTTCTACATTTCCTAAGATAGTATTTTTTGATAATGATGAGATGAGATTTTTTGGATTTCTAAACTTTTTTGGGATTTCTTAAAAATTTTCCGGATTTCTTCAAATTTCCCGCTTGTTTTTTTACTAAGTAGAAAAATGATGGAAAAATTGTTATATGCAAAACTAAAAGGAAATCAGCTGAAATTTGAGGAAATCTAGAATATTTCTTTTTGATTTTTCATTTTCTGAGATTTTTTGGCTTTAAAATTTTCTGGATTTTTCGAGATGTCTTAAGGTACCTTAGAATTTACCATTTCCTAGAATATCCTAAGCTCTTCTACAGTTTTCTGCATTTTTATCGATTTTCTATTTACTAAAATTTTCTAGACTTTCCCGAGATTTTCTTGAAATTTCTAAAATTCTACAAATTTTCTAAGAATCTGTTTCTTGAGATGTCTTGGAATTTTCCAGAATTTCTTCAGATTTCCCTTCACTAGTATACACAATTTTTCCGTCGATTTTCCCTTAGTTTTGTATTAAGTGGAAATCCAAAGGAAAAATCCTAATACACGAAAGTGAAAAGAAATCCAAGCAAATTTTAGGGTATCTTAAGAAATTCTATGAAAAAATCTTAGTGAAACTTTAAAATACCATTTTCTTCCCTAAGGAAATCTTAGAAATATTCATAGATTAATTCTTTTGTTTCCTTTTTCAAGTTTCTGAGATTTCCTTTGCTATTGGCTACCCTAAGATTTTCTAGAATATTCTAAATTTCCCCTTTCCTAAGATTGCCTGGCAAAGGCAAATATTATAACGGGATATCACCCCCTCCCCCATGAACTATAAAAAGAAATAAATTTACTACCTTGCAATTTGTCATTTTTAGTGCCAAGTCAAGGAAATTGAATTTTCAGTCAAGGTAAACAATTTAATTTAAGATTATTTTTGTTTTTTTTTTAACAATTTTTATTCAATGTCAAGGAAAACCTGGAAATGTCAGGATTTGATTTTGAAAATTTAGTGGGAACATTGAATTATTGATAATAAATGATGCTCACTTTGTTTACCTTAATAAGAGAAGACTGCCAAAATATTACTTATAATTATTTCATTGTGAATATTAAAACATAAATTAATTAATTAAAAAATTAAACAGTACAACTGGGGGCCCTTTTAGCCGGGGGCCCGAGTGCGTCGCACCCACCGCACCCCGGTAGTTCCGCCACTGGTAATTGCTATAAAAAGTTCATGAAATTAAAAATTTATTTATTTACTGGATTAAAGTGACAATATCATAAAGTAAATAATTCATTACGAAATCAGTGATCAGTTTCCGGTTGATAATATCCGGTCCGCCATCTTTGATTAAAGGTACAAAAACTTGGTTTTTTCAAAATAATTCCTCAACGGAATGTCTTATACAAATTTGAAGAAGACTAAATTCCCTACATTTCTTGTGTGAACACTGTTTTTTTAAGTTTAATGTGTAACGAGGTACAGCAGCGGAAACGAAAACATTCTTCCTAAAAATCGTCCAACTCCTCTTTTTTTTTATTTTTAGAAATCATTTGAGATATTTATTACATAACAAGCTGAAAAGCCCTTCCGCGGACGGGCAGCTAGACGGTGGATATTTAAACATTTAATTTCGTTTCCCGCTATTGGGGGATTCCCCGTTTTTCTGTATTTTTTTTTTCAGTCAATGGGGAATTTTGTCTTGAAATAAATAATAAAGTTTTGAAACTTGGCAAATAGTTTCGTCTTAGGTCCCTGTTTAACCAAAAAAAAGTCACCATTCTTCCGAGGTCCGAAAGGGTCCGCGATCTTGGATTTTAAATGACAATTTATGGTTTTTCAATATTATCTTCAAAAATATCAACTTTACGAAAAAATAGTTCGTATAAAAATTGAAGCTCGTTAAATTCTCAATAAGAAAATTTAAATTCAATATTAGCGTCAATGTAATATTTAACCGACAAAATCAATCCCCCTGTCGTAAAATGTGGTGCTGCGTCTCATTATGACTATAGTATATCGGATAATCGTCAAAACTAACCCAATCACGACGTAAAACTAAACGAATTATAAAAGCAAAATGTTTGTATTGACTTAATGGACCAAAATATAAAGTTTAGGATATTGGAAATTGTGAGGGACAAAAGTTATAAGCCAAAAATTGAAAAAAAAATTTAATTTAATTGAAGAAACTTTTGAAATCGTTCGTACTTGAAAATTGTTATAGGTATACCGAGATGATTTTAACTCTACTATTTAGCTAGAAATGTCTACTTTTCAACGATATAAAAATAATATTATACGAGTAGTGAGAAATTTATGTTAAATATTTTCATTCAAAATGGAAAGTTTTTACTTAATAGCGTTTTTGTCTCACTGAAATTTGAAAAACCGGGAAATCTGAATTTTTAAGCAAAACCGAGGGAAATTTAAACTTTTGGCTATAGTCCAGTCAATACGGATCCAAAAATGATGTTTGCTTGCAATAAATCATAAAGTCTTGAAACTTGGCAAAAATTTTTGTCTTTGGACCCTGTTTTTCCAAAAAAAAAGTCGCCATTCCTCCGGGGTTCAGAAGTGCCCGCCATCTTGGATTTTAAGTGACAATCTATGGTTTTTCAATAATATCTTTAAAAATATTAACTTTACAAAAAAATAGTTTGTATAAAAATTGAAGTTCGTTAAATTCTCAATAAGAAAGTCTATATTCAATATTGGCGTTAATGTAATATTTAACCGACATAATCCATCCACCTGTCGTAAAATGTGGTGCTGTCTCATTATGACTATAAATTGTATTGGGATTTTACCCTACCGATGAGGGCGCCACCATTTCGGCAAAATGGTTTCGCTTGGCGGTATAACATTATTTGTTTTGCATTGGAAACATACACATGTTCATGTTTATTTATGTGTTTAAGGGTATACCGGGCTACCGCCGAACGTAGTTAATATTTTAAATGTATGGTGGCGTTTAGTTAATGTAAATTCCCAATAGCGGATGACGTAAAAAGGGTTCACTAACTCAATCACAACGTAGAACTAAACGAATTATAATGTCAAAATGTTCGTATTGACTTAATGGACGAAAATACAAAATTTGAAAAATTATAAACACCCTATCTTTTCCAAGTATTCTAAAAGAGTGGAAATCCTGCAATATGAACTGGAGGGTGTTCCACACCCCCCAGACCCCCCGGTTTACAATTTTGACTATTTATTTTTATATCTAAATTTATAATAAACTTTCAAAGTAACATAAAAAGTTGCTGCTAAACTCCGTGAGCAGTAAGGTAATTAAATAAATATGTTTTCCAAGTTTTAACTTTTTCTACCCGAAGATTAAATTTCCCTCTTTATTTGCTTAAAAATGCAAATTTCCCCGGTTTGGATTAATATTGGACAAATACTTTTAGTCCTAATCTTAGTTTAATATATGTTTTGGTTGGTAAAAAAAATCGACAAATCAGAGTACATTTTTTTTCACCAAAAAATGACACGCCGTACAGAAGGAGCAGGGTGCTGGCATTTTATAGATTAGGATTATATTAAGTAATTTTGTAAATTTAAACCTAACTCATTTTCACAACACCCTGAGGTAGAGTAAACGATTTTTGTCTAATGAAACAAACAAAGCCCGTTTGATTTCCACACTGACAAAAAAAATTCGAACAGGCTGCTTTTAATCCAAGATGGCGCACCGCGTCGATCTCTCTCGAGGTCCATAACTTGGATTTTTCATCAGGGCCCGGTACTAAATAACAAATCACCTATTGACTGGGCTAATAGTATAGTGAAAATGTTTCCGATATTTTATACTTACAGTGCATTTTATTTGTGATAACTCAAGAACATTTTAGTTCTAAAAAGTGTTTGTGCATTTTTTGGATTTTCTTAAATATTGATATGATAAATAGGAATTGTCCACTTCGAACAAATATTAACGGCATGTCGTAGTAGTGTCCAGTGGAAGAGGTCTGGGGGGTATGGAATATTCTCTGAGCTAAACTAGCACTAATATTATTAAATTATTTAGAAAAAACGTACAAAAATGGAAAATTGCTTTTAAAATATATGAAATAGATTTTATTGCTTCGTATTGCTTACTAATGCACTCTCCCGCAATGAATTTAAAAAAAACATCCGTTCTGGTAAATGAACAACATTTCCACTCTTTATTTTAAAAGGTATTAAGACAATGAGGTACAATGTAAAGAATATATTTGTTAGAGTAGATAGGTCATGTTTTAAAATAAATTCATCAATTCGTTCAATAGTATAATTTATAGTTTCAAGAGCTGGGCTTTAGAAGTAGTTTGAAATTATAAGCAATGACAGTTTTGTAAAACTCAATCAATATAATAATTTCAAATGTCCATAATAATCGGAAATGTTGTGCTTTGGAGCTAGACTTTTGCTTATAAAACGTATACGTAACTTTGCTCTCCAAATCGTTGAGCCAAACATGCTGCTTTGGTTAAGCTTCAATGAAGTAATCAAATACTGAGTTATTTGTGTTGTGTAGTTGAGAATTAGTTAAACGGAAGTAAACTAAGCTCATTCCAGAACAAAGCTTGAATAAAATAGAAAATGAGGTAGGTAGAGAAAACAATATAAAATATTATATTATCAACATGAGAATATTACAAGCTCATTCAATCCATACTCGCTCAAAATATTTAAAAATTCTCACTGGCCTTTCGCTAGCAGTTGTCTCGTGCGCATGCGTAAAATAACATGAATGCGAAAATCAACTGGAAAAATAAGCCTTTAGTGAAAATACGACTTTATGTATAAATCAAAGAAAAACATAAAATGATAAAAGTAAATAAATTCAAATTTTGAATTTGGCATGAGGTTAAACCCGTTCTTTGCACAAATTTTAATATTATCAGAGTTTATCGCGAAAATCTCGTTAATCCATTTACGACCGGCACCAACCAGATACCAAAATTTGTTTTATTTTTATTTTTTTATTCATATTAGAACTTTAGTAATATTTGTTTAACTTTTTACACTTAAAGGCATATTAAATTAAAATTTAAAAATCAATAGGTTAAAATAAATAATAAAAATTTTAATTTGCTATTAATTTCACTGATTAATAATTTGCATATTTTAACAGAAAGCATTATATTGCTCAAGTAAATTGCAAATTGGTATTTCTTTGTTTTGAAAAATCAAGCTTAAATTTATCTTAAATCAAAAGTTAATAATATAAATTAAAAAGTAGTAAATTATAAATAAATACAAATTTATGAAATTGATTGATCAAGTGATAATTGAAAAGTAAAACCAAAGGCAAAGCCTTTTAATTAGAACATCAAAATAAAGCGTTCATTAAAACAAAATTTTAATTAATTTGCCAATACCCCCAATTTGTTATCAAAAGAACTTTATATTCTATTTTCAATTAATAACTTGTAAATCAAAGAAACCCATTTAATTTTCTAAACTTCAACGTTACATCGGAGCTGTTTATTTTAGGGGGTATCTTTGTATTTTTATAATAATGCGGAAATTTAGCAGGTTACGTGAAATTAGGAAAAGAATTTAAAATATTAATAAAATATGGAATAAAATTTGTGAGCGTGACTTGGTGAATATGTTTTCGTGTCACCGTTGCATAGTGTTCTAAAATAGGTTTAATTAAAAATCCCCTTATAAAAGCTCACATGAATAGTCATTTCATACCAAAATGTGCGCCCCCGATATAACAATGGAAGCCGTATACAACGTAAGGTAGAATAGCGCTAATATCTTTTTTTGTTCGCGTATAACACCAGAGGCACTTAAATAGAAAAACCGATTTTTCTTGATTAAGTTCTACCTAAATACAGGCAATTTCATCTTTTTTTATTGATCGTGCCATCATTATAAATTTTTTAAACTGTACATATTCATCGGAAGATACATAATATGTTGCGAAAGAACCTTTTAACTGTATCTCAATTTATTTTTAAAGTAGATGACCGAATTAGGTATTAACCCTTAAAAGTTAGGAAGTGGTATACATTTAACATGCCCAAGTACAAAACATCAGACAAATTTGTGTTATAACGGTAGAACCGTATCCGTATAGTAAAAGCAAGTGGAAGTAGTGTTTCAAATTAACCAAAAACCTTTTTGAGATACGAAAAACACATTACTAATGTAGCTTTTTGAACCAAATGGTATTAGTTGTCGACTTGATTAATGTTAAGTAATAATTTAACTACTACTACAATATGTTAAAAAGTAATGATATGGACCCCCTTATAAACTCATAGGTGTTATAATATTATACAACTTTTTCAATTTCATGTTATCCTAACCGCTTTCGATATTTACCTTACATCAATTTTAGTTTATTTTGATTTACCTAAATGACCAAAACACAATTTTTGCTTTAACGATATATAAATAGCTTCCGGGGTTCATACCCACAAGGATCCTTATAAAAACTCTTTCGCAATCAACACTACCAGTTATAAAATGCAAAACATTTATTATTGGTTGTTTGGTACATTTTAATTAAAGCATCGATAAATAAATTGCCATATAAACAATTTTTGTATTATAAAGGTTATGTAAACCTAATTAGGTGATAGGAACCTTTATATAACCAAAATTATTCATTGGGTATTTGAATTTGAAAAAAAAAATAAAATAAAAAACAATATGTATTTTATGAAATGTTTCAACTTGATTATGTAACCAGCAGGCAAACATAGACACCGAATAAAAAGTAATTAAAATTTAAAACAAATTTTTTAAATTATAATATAAATTATTAAAGCAGGGTAAAATATGTAGGTATGTAGCTATAAGTTTAAAGTTGGGAATATTAAAACTGCCTGTTACATCAGAGTAAAATTAAATAATTTTTGAAATAACAATTTTCTAAACTTTGTAAATCAAATTAAATGGCAAGTCTCAAGGAAAGATTAATAAAGAAAACTATTTGGAGAAATATACCTCAAAACCCACGCCATATACCTACTTAATACATGTAATTTTGGAATTTTTAAAACAAATGAAATTTAATAAAAATTTTAGATTAAAAAAGCAATACGCAGTATGGCAGCTCACATCAACAAACTCAGCCGTGCGTAAATCAATAACGGAAAAGGAGTATGCGTTTGAAAAGGTATCGCTTCCTTTAGAGTAATTGGTTCATATTTCGTATACCTGATTTATAGATTGTGTTAACTCGGGAAGAATATATATGCTATTACTAAAAATATTACAAATACACATAGGGTGCTGGTGCCAATGTAATATTATATTACAGTTTTTAATACTGCGAATAAATCTCGCAAGTCAGATCCGTACCGTTTTAAAAAGCTGGAAGAAGGGGCTAACTCATAAATCGAAATTTATATATTATTACTTCTCTAATAATAACAAAAAAATTAAATTTAAATTTTTTCAAAAAATTATAACCAAATAATATTTTGTAATTTTGTAACCTCAACATTATTATCGGCCATTGAAAACTACTTTATTTATTTAATCTACAGTAGCAATTAATTTAAACTAATTAGATCGAAAATGGGGAAAACCGTAAAAAAATTTTCCCAATCCTCGCCGGATCAAGGTATTTCAGCGTCGGGTGCAAATTAGGTAAATGCGCCTAATGGTCGGTTAAATTTATACCAAATGAAAAATGATTCGCAACCAAATAATCCTGGCAGAAATCCTGAAATTAAAAAAAACTTATTTCAAAATTAATTTTAAAATATGCATTATTCACTTGGGGGATTATTTTCTGGAAGTATTATTTGTTAGGGGATTAATTGTCTTAACCTACAAATGCATACTTACTCTGAAACAGTAATAGTCTCTTATTAGGTAGGTAAGATCAATCACAGAATATATACAAAAGTTTTCAGTTTTTGAAACCAGGGGGGGGTCTGGGGGGTGTTCTGAACACAGCTGAATTTACAATTGTCAATCTTTGAATAGCAGTTAACATATCTGAATTGCAGTTGACAATTTCTAAATGTATCGGTTGACAAATCTGAATTAAAGTTAACGATGTCTGATTGCCTAGGTTGTGCGGCCTGAAGGCCGCATTGATTCATCATTTCCCCGTAATCTCTTAATATTTTTAGGCTGGTAACTTAAAATTCTATTTTCTAAATAGAGTTCTAAACAGGCCAGTGGAAAAACGCCGATATATTTTATAATTTTTTTTTGTTTAATTTATTTCATAAAATTCCTATTTGACCTGGGCGTCGAATCAAATCAAAGTCTTGGGAAGTATCTACCTTCAATGATTTCAACGCCAATCGTGAAAGGTTTAACGTAATTCCTATTAACGTTGAATAAATTAAGTTTCCGATAGTAAATTTTTAGTATCATTTTATAATAATTGAAGAACTGGCTTATCCTCAGATTGTAAACAAATTGACAATTGTCAGTGTCAACTAGGCAAATTGACAATCTAGCGTAAGCATGAATTGTCCAGAAAAAATTCTGGAACCACCTCTGATCACGAATATGGATTAAGCAGCGACTTGAATTTTGTTATAATAAAAGGCCGGGGGGGGGGCAAAAAAATAAAAATTAGGGCAAATGTTTAAGCAGGATTTTCACTTGCAAAAGTAAAGGAATTGAGAATTACACAAATTTGGTCAGGGAAAGTCGAGTAATTTTTTAGTTTTAAGGGAAAGTCGTGGAAATTAAGACTTGAAAGCAGGAAAGTTCTTGGAAAATTCGACAAATAAAAAATTTACAATTTTTAAAATTTGCCAAGGATTGAAAACATTTTAATTTTATCTAGAGCAGGGGTCGCCAACCGGACGGAAAAGCCAAAAGTAACAATTTGCAAAATTTCCCAGTTTTTAAAGAGTCACTAACACTTTTATTTCAATATTATGGTATTTAATCCGGTTTTTATCCTGTGTTTTTATCCTGTTTAAAGTTTTTTTTGCAGAATAATATTTTTTATGAGTTTTGAAAATAAAATAATATATTTATTAATATTTGTGCATGGACCTGGAGAGCCGCATCTTGGAAGCCGAAGACTTAGAAAAGTTAGGTGGTTTGTTTTTGAAAGTTTGAAAGAAAACATACACAAGTTTTCAGTAATTGAAACCGGGGGGTCTGGGGAGTGTGTAACACCCTCCAGTACACCTAAAGAAAATTGGTTCCAGAATCTAGCTTCCTATAGATTTTTCCAAATGTCTTTCGTAACCTTTCGTAATCGTAATCCAGTAATGCCCAGTAGAATCACAACTTTGAAACTGGAATCGAAATCTGTTTGTTATTTGTGTTTTTTAACACACTTACAGGTATATTGAAGGGTATTCCAGACCCCCCGGTCGTGAAAACTGAAAACTTGCATATGTACATGTTTTGTGTGATTGCTGTTATTTTTTGCTAAAATAAGCAGCAATAATAATTGAACAAATTAAGCAAATAAACGGAAAATTCGATCATCTTTAATGATTTTTTTTACACTTTCAATGGACAATCTTCTCCTAAATCAATTTTCTTGCTAAAAATAATAACTTTTCACCTGTCTAGTTTACCAGAAAAGATGTAAAGGCTAAAATAATTGTTAAAAAAAATAATAAAATAAATAGGGGGGGGGGGGCATCCCCCGATAGCGGTGGATGATGGGGGAAAACTGAGGTCATATTCGAATTCAGGAGGTTAATTTAAATAAGAATCAGGAGGAATGGTATCAGGGCTCGAAAAAAAATTCGATTTACAGACCTGGGTTTAGGGGAGGGGGTCAAGGAGAGTCGGTAAATATCACATAATTAAAAATCAAACAAATCTTACGACATCTCACCAGGACTAGAGGGTCGAAAAATCGCCTCATGTAATTAATAGCCGCCCCCCTACTTATTTAACTTTACCATTTAAATTAAAGAAAATATGAATTAAATCGCAATTCGTGACTTCTCGCTTAGCGTTTTGGAGCCCGCCGTTCAGATATTCTTTCTAATCAAAATTTAATATTTTATAGAAAATTAAATTAAAAACGCACAATTTTAGAGCCTTCTGAATTTCGGCTCTGGGTGCGTCGGTTCCATTGCACCCATGGTTTATCGGGCCCTGCCTATCCAGAATAACAACTGTAAAATGTGATATTATGTTATCTAAACGTACATTATTGCAGTTATTGCGATAAACACTAATTTACTAGTATTTTTATATTCCGATCCAGAAATAAAAATTTCAAGTCGTAGTCTGGTGCAAATATTCCATTTCTTTCTAAATTTTCTTATAATTCACTTTTACGATAGTCTATAGTTTTACGATTTGTTTTAAAGTACCAATCTTTCATCTAACTTAGACATTTTGTCTCCCCGTTTGTATACGAACAATTTATCTTTAAAATTTACTCTTTTGGAAAGGTTAAGCAATCTTGTTCTGATAAATTTGAAGCTAGTTTCAAAAACTGCTTCGGTAACATACACTAGTTAAATAAGGAACTCGTTAGTAATTAACAAAACTTAGTTTTCGTAACCAAGCAGCATAATTACATTAAAGTTGGTGTAATTGAACTTAGTAGTCTTGGTTACATTTAATTACCTCCTAATTGTAGTATTTACTTATGTTAAGCATTTGTTTGGCGTGAGTACAATCATTATCAAATATATTTGGTTTATTCGACCCGTTTCGACTGTGCGTCATCATCAGAACATACCAAAATTGCACTGCATTTTTCTGCATTAACTAAATAAATTATTAAATGCATTAACATTGGGATCTGGTTTGACAGCTTTTTATAGCTAAAAGGGATCTAATACGAAAAAAATGGCGAAAAACTCAACAATAAAACTAATCATTGAATTCATTAAGTGCGCTTTTCACGTTCCCATTGTCAATTTTACCCCACGTACATTGTAAATATTCATCTTACTTTCAACCTAGCCACATCACAGATAGATCGTATCACAAGCGTGCACATTTTCTCAAGTAGGTCCTCAAGCATAGAGCACCTACAATAAATCTGCACTTTCGGGAACAAAAAGCAAATCGTGCCATCAGTTTTCACTTAATACTCTTATACCTGTTTACAGCAAAAATCCTCGCATGTTTCCTGAAAAACTTCACTTTTAAAGTATAACGTAATTTAAAACGATGGATGCATTAGCGAAAAGTGCTATAACTTTGAGATAATTAATTTATCGATTAAAACTTATCCACTTTAATGAACATAATAAAAGTAAATCAAATGCAAACTTAGAAAATTACTATTCTCGCAAGCTTTTTATGTTTGCAGCTTTAACTTTTTGCCAAGATTTGTGCACGATATTACAACTAAAGCTGTACAATGGCCCAAAGTAAATTAACTGCTAGAATAAAAAAAAATCAGCCAATTTATGAAAACAAACTTGAAAATTCAATTAACAACACAGTTGCAGATTAGAACCATGATTAATTATGTATCCGTATAATTAAGTTCGATATAAATTTTAATCTTAAAATAATCCGAGCTGAACATAAATTTTCGTGCCGATTAAAAACTATAAAAAGAAAAATTTAATTTTTATTCGATTTCGTTAAAAATTTTTGATTAAGATTCAAATTCGTTTGAATACCATTTTAATTCTTATCTGCTGAATATTAATTTGAAAACAAATTTTTCCAGATGGAAAAATTAATTTTTGGTTGATTTTGTTGATTTTAAATACTTATTTCATCATTTATTTGTCATTCCCATTTTAATAAAAATTTAACTTTGTTCATAGTTTTCCTATTTCTAGAATCTTCATTGCATTGCTTTGAAGAATAGGAAAAATCCATTATTTTTCGATTATGCGAAATGCACTATTTGATCAACTATAAACTTGCCTTTATGCCGAAATAAAACACAGCACTAAATTTTTGGGTTAGTATATTATCGAATATCGTAAATACGCCAATAAGTTATAACAGCAGTTTTCAATGGCTTCATAAATGTTGAAAGGATTTTATACGAAAACACAAATTTTATTTAAGGAAATTATATTACCGAATAATACAAAGTTTTGAAAATGTGCTGAAAATATTTCCGCAAAAGATTACATTTTTAAAATAAGTTTCGGTTTCAATCTGTTTATCGCACAATATTCGAATTTCATTATATTTATTATTTATTTATTTTACATATTTGAAATAAAATTTCTTACTCTATAAATCTCATCTTGATTCGTTAAATTGCTAAGTTACAATATAATTATTATTAAGTACATAAGCAGTAAAGCAGCCATACAATGCGGACTGCAACCAGAAACTTCTATGTAACTCAATCAAAAGTCAATATTGTGAATTTAATATTATCCTGTTTGTGTTTGCCGTAATTACGAAATCTTAGATTCGTAATTTTGCGACAGTTTCACTGAATTATTGGGATTATCGATTGCTATATATGCTTTTGACCACTTTTAGCCTTACATGCAGTTTATATATTATGAACATTTGAATAATCTAGTTCATTTATACCATTTTGTGACTCACAAAACAAAGTAACAAGCACATTTCTGTATTTTCTCAGGAGGACAGTTTAAAGTTTGCATAATTATTGTAACTTAGGAAAGTCAAATAGAAATTTCATATTTCTACTTTAAATTTGGAATTATTTTTGAAAATGTTCACTTATAATATACAAAATGTCTGTTCTTTTAAATTAGTGGTAAATTTAATTTTTCAAATATTTTTATTTATGGTAGTTTTGAAATCAATAATTTTTTTTAAATAAAATCAATAAATTATCTTTTCAAGCAATAATTATATTCTGGTTTATACAAAACGCGTCAGTTTATTTATTTATTTTGAAAAGAACTTTTAAAATTTATTAAATTTAAATAAGATTATTTATAATAACAATGATTTTCTGAACAGCCAAATGTCTAAAGGTCTACCCAATTGCTGAAATGTAAAATAAAATTTACATTTTATCTTTTTTATTGCAAATAAATATTTTAAATTCTGATTGTTATTTGACCGACTTTTCTTTGATGTAGATAAGTTTGTATATTCTTTTTATACATTCTGCGTGGAAAATCTGAAAAGTAAGGTAATAAATTTTGCTGCAATTGTAATATTTAAAGCAATACTTTTTGATAAATTATAAAGGTTCTTGTTCGTTCTTATTTTAATAAAAGTAATATTATTTCTGTTATTAGGTGTAAATCTGTTGAAAATGTTTGACTTGACGTGAATGTCCCTGCTTCTCAGGAAGAATTTAATTTAAATTAAATTTGGTATATAAATTAAATGTTAAGCAATTTTATCTTAACATTTTTCTCATTCATATGCGCTTGTAGTACCTTATTGACTGATAAACTAATCTATATTTTTGGTTTTTGAAATTCTGAGCTATTTACCGAAAAACTTCTGCTGCAAAAACGCAATCCCATAATATTTTGAATTACTGTTAGTGTCATAATAGAATTTTAATGATTAACAGTTCTGGTGTAAAACAAGTAAATTTAGTCACCAGAAAATGATGTTGTTCAAAATTATCAGCAAGGGTAGTATTAAAAATGTATTTTATTTTACTAAAAAAAGTAAATGGTTCTAACTTTATGCTTCGATACGATGTTTTAAAAATAACAAGGTATATTTTTCAAACGTTTTTAAATAATCGTAAGTTTCATGGAAAATATGTATTACTATGCATAACTAAAATAACATGCATATGTAAACTTTTTACCTAGTTGTATTGATACGAGCCAGTCTCACATGTATTGGACCGAATTTTATTTTTCCGAATAAAAATGTATTGAATTATTATAATAAATTAAGTTTCAGGCATTTGTAATGCTTCGGTAATGTATGTCCTCACACGGAGTAGGTCGTCTTCTTTCCATTGAATGCACAATGCTACCGTCAATGCAGATCGAGCTGCCAAAAGGCAGACTTATATTTCAGCAAGAAAAATTACAATAAAGGCCAAAGTCCGATATATGGCAAAGCTATAATGAATGAATAATAATGAACAGGGCCGGATAATCCATGGGTCCAATAGAGCCGTTGCGTCGCATCCAGCGACAAAATTCAGAAGGCTTCTAAATTGTGCGTTTTTAGTTAAATTTTCTATAAATAAATAAAATATTATTTATAAATATGCAATAAAATATTAAATTTTAAATAAAAAGAATATCTGATCCCCGGGCTCCATATGAAATCAATAACTCACAAAACGCTAATCGAGAAGTCACGAATTGTGATTTAATTAACATTTTCTTTGATTTAATTGGTAAAGTAAAATAAGCAGGAAGCGGCCATTACTTATGTGAAGCGATTTTTCGATCCCCTCTAGCTCTGGTGAGATGTTGTAATATTTGGTTTAACCCCGCCCCCTTCTAATCTCTGGTGAAATTGTTTATTTTACTTAATTTAGCCCACTTCTTTCGGAATTTTATAGTTTCATAAGAAAAAAATTACGTGATATTTACCGAGACTTCCCCACGTGAGATTGGGTGAGATTCGGCTCTCCACCACTAAACGCCCACGTAAATGGATGTCCACTAATGATAACACTGGTCTACAAATCAAATTTTTCTTTCGAACCTTGATCTCATTAAATTAACCTCCTGAATCCGAATATGACCACCGTTTTCCCCCATCATCCACCGTTTTTGGGGGATGCCCTCGCTCCCAATTTATTTTATTATTTTTCAAACAATTATTTTAGCCTTTACATTTCTTCTGGTAAACTAAAGAGGTGAAAATTTAATATTTGTATCAAGAAAGTTGATTTGGGAGAAGATTTGTTTCCTGAAATTGTAAAAAAAATCATTAAAGATTATCAAATTTTCCGTTTTTTTGCTTAATTTTTTCACTTACTTTTGCCGTTTATTTCAACAAAAAATAACAGCAATCGCACAAAACATGTACCTATACATTTATGTAAGTTTTTAGTTTTTATAATCGGGGAGTCTGGGGGGTGTGGAACACCCTCCAGTATACTTTTAAGCGTTTTAAATAATACAAATAGGCGTACATTCTACCGAACATAATCCAAGTTTCCAATTACGATTCCAGTTTTAAAGTTGTGATTCCACTGGGCATTACTGGATCTAGGTTACAAAGAACGTTTGGAAAAATCTATAGTAAGTTAGATTCTAGGACCAATTTTTTTTAGATGCACTGGAGGGTGTTCCACACTTTATACTTCCCCTTTCAAGTATATGTTATTATATCAACAATACGTTGATTGTATGACGAGTTATAACCAAAAAAGCTATGGGGTGGCAACCTGCAAGCCTTTTCCCTATATTTTATGTTTTTTCAAATAAATTGTTTAAAATCGTATAGAGAATTATTAGTCTGTATTCTATTTCATTAAAATACCAGATACTTCGGAAATGAACCATATAAACCGTAAAATTAAAAAAAAAATTGGGAGCCCCCAGAATCTAGCGGTCCGAGAAGGCGCACAGACTTTGTGTCATATCCCCGAGCGCAGATGACCCTAGACTCACCACTGCTTGATCCGGCACTGATAATGAATAATCTTTTAAAAAAATTTGGACAAATAAATTATTTCCCAACCGGCTGATAAAAAGCTTAAAGAGGAAAGAATAATAAGAAACTACAATTTTAAATGTATTTATATTGCTAAATCGAAAACAAAATTAAGTTCAAAAAAGAGAAAAACTTCAGATGAAATTCAATTTAAACAAATTGAGTATCTAATCGAAAAGAATAAGTATAAAATTGATATAAAATTGTAATTTAATAAATTATTGTTATTATTTATACAACAAAAATAAAGTACTAGTTACTTATTAGATGTTAATAAACCTAGTTAATTGAAAATAAATTATTCTTTCAGTAAAACCAAAGCAAATTCTTGCATGTATTTTACGAATTCTATTAACGTAGAATCGGATTGAATCAATTGAATCCGCAAGTACATGTAAGATATTATTTATCTACTTAACATCGTCAATCTAAATACTGCAGATCGTGACATAATTATTATATTATAAGATAATATTATCTTTAAAATCCTAGATTTTTTATAAGTAGGGATTATTAAATACTCCTGTTGGTTTCGTTTATTATGGTGAAACAAAGCAAACTTTTCAAACTTTAGATTGCTTTCTAATTGTAATTTTTGATTGTAATCCAGTTTCGGGATTATACATAGCTTGCTAAAATTATATTATGAATTTTTAAAGACTTGACTTCATGATTGTAAAGGTAAACTTTTCAAAACATTAACAAACACAACAAAAGCTGTAATTTGGAAAAACAAATAATGATAGTAAGTATATCAAGAAGTTCTTTTATTTACGAAATTTGAAAGTTCAACAAAAATACACCTACAGATTATTTTAATTATAAAAGTGTGTTTTTCTTTAAATAATTAACTTTTCTACTTCGAAAATTTTATAAAACTAGAATGAATATTTAAAATAACATAAAATTTTCTTCGTAACTTTATATTATAATAGATTTGCTTTTTAATTTGAGAATAATTTAGTTAATTTTAAATTCCACTTGTGAAGATCGCTTGCCTTCTTTATTCCTAAACGTACAAGATTTTGCATAACAAAAACTAGAAGAGGTGTTCAGAATGGGATTTCAACTGTGACATTTCGTTATCCTTTATACGCGTCCATGCTAAATAAAAAGCTTTTGTTGCCATTCGTTATCCAACTCGAAGAACTCAGTTAAATAATTTTCATAACAGAATTAATTTTAATAAAAAAAACTAAAGCTTATTAAAATCAACATAGAAAAGGCGTAATGTTTAACTTTTTTTGTTAAACAGTAGCAACTTGTTGTTTTACCGAAGTTTGTACTTTAATTAGTAAAGATAAGAAGATAATATATTTAAACTTTTGTTTGCCTTATTTGATTTAGTATTTTAATTTTATATTAAATTTGTAAAATTTATTTATTTTGAGATGGCTAATATTTTTGAATTTTCGGGGTTTTTCACTAAAAATGACCTCCCGCGGCGGTTAAGGAGAAAGTCGTCTCCTATATAAATTTTGGGTTTTGAATTGAGATTTTTTATTTATTATTTATTAGTGGACAAACTTAAGAGTTTTAAACATAAGTTAGATGTAATGGAAAACAAGAGAAGAATGAAAGAAAGCAAGGTATTTATCGAAAACGATTTAACACACAAAGAAACAGCAATACCGGTAAAAATTGAGGAATATGCAAAGGAAGAAGCCAAGAATGGAAAAAAAACAAGAATAGGATACAGAAAGCTTTACCTTGATGGAAAGATGCTGGTTTGGAACGATGGTGGAAAATTGGAACCCGTCACAGAACCAATGAACATAACAAAAAGCTGATGATCTCGGAGTGGAAGGGATGTCTCACCCGGAAGCTCTAGATATGGAAGATGAAGCAATCACGACAACAAGGCAATGTAGATGGAATGATATGATAAGGCAAAGTGACAGAAAAAAGCAACTGATACCAAAAAAGATTAAGAATGCTAATGACACGATAAACGTTTGCACTTGGAACATCAGAACATTGTTAAGACCGGGAAAGATGACTGAGGTGGCAAACGAAATACTGAGATACGGAGTAAATGTGGCGGCGCTGCAAGAGCTAAGATGGAAGGGGCAGGGTGAAATATCCAAGAAGAACTGGTCCTTGTTTTTTTCCGGCGAACATGTACAGGGTGGAAAGGGTGTTGGTTTCATGGTGGCAAAAAGATTTGTAAATAGGATATTAACATTCAGGGCAATTAACGGACGACTTGCATATTTGAAAATCGAGTCTAAGCCTAATTGGTCGTTTATTAGTGTCCCGACGGAGGAAAGTAGTGCAGAAATAAAAGATGATTTTTACGAAAAATTTGAGACATTATGCGAAACAGTACCCAAACAGGATATGTTAATCGTCCTAGGGGATTTTAATGCCAAAATAGGTAAAGAGAGCTATATAGACTCGGTGGCTGGTAAACAAACAATTCATGAAAAGTCCAACAACAATGGCGAAAGGCTGTGTAGATTAGCGGAATCGCTAAACAATGTGATTTGCAGTACAAAGTACATACACAGAAAGATGCACAAAATAACGTGGAAGTGATATACTGATATCCAAAAAAGGAGAAGCACTTGTAAAAGACGTAAGATCATATAGAGGCGCTAATGCTGACACCGACCACTACATGGTGATGGCAAAGATTAGATGGAAGGCAATAAAGTACAGTAATTGCAGCAATGATAGCAAGAGATTTGCAACAGAGAAATTTGGTAGTGATAAAAATAGAATACTTTATGGGGATAGAACAGATGAAGAAATTGATAAAAAAGAAATCAGCTCAGATATAAATCAAGAGATGGAAAATATCATATCAAGTATAAAAACATGTACAAAAGAAGTAATTGGTTACAAAAATGGCCAAAAAATTAAAGAATGGTTTAACGATGATTGCTTGGAATGTAGCAAAATGAAAACAATTAGAAGAAAGAATGGATAAGAACTGGAAAACAAGAAGACCAAGTTAAATATAAGAAAAGTATCAAAGAAGCTAACAATATGTATAAACAAAAGAGGAATGACTGGATCATGGATCAAATGT
The DNA here is from genome assembly GCA_949152465.1 of Cantharis flavilabris. Classification (NCBI taxonomy): domain Eukaryota; kingdom Metazoa; phylum Arthropoda; class Insecta; order Coleoptera; family Cantharidae; genus Cantharis; species Cantharis flavilabris. The sequence continues at coordinate 92,283,441 of OX424435.1, forward strand.
TAAAAATAGAAACAAGTAATAGCTTCAATAACACGAGAATCTTTTATCAACTGTTGAAGAACCAAAAAGAAGAACACAGGGTAAAAACGAGATGCATAAAAGACGTAGAAGGGAATGTAGTTAGCAATGCAGATAAAATAAAAGACGTCTGGATACAACATTTCCAAAAGCTACTGAACGCACAAGAAGAAATAGAAGAACATGAACGAGAACAAACAATAAGAAACGACCAAGAGGTATCGATACCATCTCATGAAGAAATTATGAAAGTAATTAGTAGGATGAAAAATGGAAAAGCCCTGGGAAAGGACGAAGTAACCGCAGAACTTATCAAAAACAGAGGAAGCAAACTTCACAAAAGAATATGTCGTTTGATACAGCAAGCTTGGAGAGAAGAAAAAATGCCCGATAATTGGAGAGAATGTATTGTGATCCCCTTGAAGAAGAGTGGCGACCCGGAAATATGCAAGAATTATAGAGGAATAGCGCTTCTTAATTCTACGTACAAAATATTATCAGCGGTTATTCATGCGAGACTGAAAGAATATACACAAATAGGAGAATATTAATTCGGTTTCACCGAAGGTAGATCGACGGTGGGAGCGATTCACATACTGAGACAATCAATGGAAAAAGATCATGAACACAACATAGATTTGCACCTTATGTTTATAGACTTTCAACAGGCCTTCAAATTTACAAGACCCTTATAAGACCAGTCGTCATGTATGCGGAGGAGACATTGTGCTTAACTAGTCTTGAGACAACAATGCTGAGAACATTTGGAAGAAAAGTCTTCCGCACCATCTTGGGCCTGAAAGTAGATGAATGTGGCAATCGCAGACCATGGATAAATAACGAAATAGAAAGAGAAATAAAAGGAGAAGATATTGTAAAATTTGCCAAGTCGCAGAGAATCAGATGATTGGGGCATATTATGCACAGCAGAGAAGACTCAACACTAAAAAGTATAACATCATAGAGACCCACTGAAGGCAGATGCAGAGGAAGGCCAAGAATAAGGTGGTGAGACCAACTAATGATTGATTTAAATGTTTTAGGCGAGAGAAACTGGAGAACTAAGGTTCAGGATAGGAGGAGCTGGAGAGAAATTGTGGAAAGTGCCATCTCACACCCAAAGTTGTAGTGGTACAAGAAAGTGATGAATTGATTTTAATGTTTTTGAAGTGTAAATATTGATTTTAGGAGAACTTTATGTTAGTTATTTGAAATATGTAAAATAGGGCCTAATCCTCCCCGCTAACCGGATTCGTAATTCCCAGAAAACGGGAAGGCAATATTCTTTTAGAATGTAAAGCTTTATGAATGAATGATGAGATTGCTAATATTTTTGAATTTTCGGGGTTTTTCACTAAAAATGACCTCCCGCAGCGGTTAAGGAGAAAGTCGTCTCCTTTATAAATTTTGGGTTTTGAATTGAGATTTTTTATTTATTATTTTATTTATTTATTATTATTATTATTAAATTTACTTGTACTTATATTCGTATAATTATTATTGAAGAAAAATTGCAGATAGCTAATAAAATGAACTTACAAAATAATTAAATTAATTTCATTTATTATCCTTAAACCTACTTTGTAATAATATATGTTGACATCTAATTATTTCTTTTAGTTTACCTATTAACTATCCAAAAATTATAATAATTAATTTAATAATAATTTTAAATACTTTTGAGTGTTTAATCTGTTGTGGTGAAAAATATCTTTGTTCAAATTCAAAATTTCTTTGAAACATGGCTAAGTTACTAAACTTCGAGTCACAAAGTTAGTTTCGTAAAGCAAGAATTAAGTTACCCGGAAGTTCTCTGTTGTTATTCAGTTTTTCGCTTAAAACTTTCAATAATAATAATTTGAACGCCCAAAAGCACTTGTTTTGTAAAATGGCACTTTTCATCGTAAAGGGAGTTTTAATGTAAAAACAGACTTTGTAACTTTAAGTGCAGAGTTTACAAAATTTACGTTTGATAAATTAACCTTGATATTTACAAAATTATAATGGAAAACATTTTTTGATATTTATTCGTCAACGTTTTTTTATATCTATGAAATGTAAATTACAGTACCCGAGTTGGTATAGAATTTATATTAATAATCATTTAACTAAATTGAACAATCGTCGTAAATTTGGGTCTTATAATACCTTAATCTAGTAGATAAATTTAGATGATATGCTAAAAGCGTACTTTATTGAAAAGCGAATTCATTAATAACTTCACTAATAATGGGTTTTCCAAAGGTGATTTAAAATTTAATCTACGATTAAAATTACAATCATACTAACATTAAATTGTAAAATTTAAAAATTTTAATTGTATTCGGTTAATTTGTATTAATAACGAGATACTGCCAGAAATTAACGTGAAAATTATCAGTCCCTTCGAAAATAACGCTAAAATTTCAAGGAAAATTATAATTACTGTATATACACATGAATTTACAAATATGTAACCAAGGGATATCCTAGCAATTCCACTGTAAGGCGATGTTCCTCCCCTGCTGTAATTATGTAAATATTTGTCTATAAATTTTACAGACACTTTAAGCTTATAAATACCCATCTCAAAATAATTTTTAAGCTTATACTCTAAATTCTACAAATTGTGGCTATACAATTTTATTTTTTTTAAATTGACTACCTACATTTTTTAAATAAAATGAATAGGTAGGACCCATTGAAATCGAAGGCTACCTCTTAAACATGCTTAATAAAATGCATGTTCAATGTTCAAATAAAATCGTTAATTTATTTATTCCCATGAGAGCTAAAGTTCAAATCCAGGTAAAAGCTTTTTTTGCTGAAATTAATTGAAAAAGCTTTCGCTTAATAGATTTCATATTTTGCCGAAGGATAATAGAAAGCATTTTGATAATTATTTAATATAATAATTTCTATTGTTTAAGTAATTTTAAGAATAAAAATACAAAATAATACTACGTGTTTAAGTGTTTATCGTCGGTATAACAACACAGAGCCTCAAAGGGCTGAGTATGAACCTGGGAAATAGTTGAATTTTTACTCCACGCCGACAAGTTCTTGACGTTGCCTACGGCGACGACGGCATATGTTAAAGGGGGCAAAAATAATTATGTACGTTGCATTCTGTTGTGACTTTTAGTGATAAATTTTAGTAATATAGAACTTGAAATGAATAATAATGTCTAATATTGCATTAAAAATAATATAGATTTTAGTTAAGACCCCCGGACTTTTAGTTTGTTCAAAAAGATTTATTAATAATTCAATATAAAATTAGTGCAATTTTTTTTCTATAGCTAATCGTAAAGTCCGTGATTGCGGTGGCTGTCCGGCATTCGACAACATTTGGGAAGTTTAAATATATTTCATATTTTTAAATTTTTTTAAGTTTCCTGTTTTTCTTACATTTATCATTTTTTTTTAGTTATGTGTAAATGCCGTTTTATTATTTCTCATTTTTTATATAATACTTATTTTTCATCTTTTTTAATTTTATGGCGTTAACATAATTATGCATCGCCATATGCAATTTATTGTTAATAAATTAATAATAAAACACTTGATTCTTAATTAATAAAAATATCGATCAATAATCGTTGTAACGAAACCCTCTAAGCTACGCCTCTGGCCTTTGTAGGTAAAGACCTTTACTGTTCTTGACAGCAAGTTGTCTGATATCGGAATTTGTCGAATAAAGATGTCTTCCAGCTTGTTCGTCAATTTCTATTTCAAATGTTTTAATTTAAAATTTTTTGTTTTATATTTTATTATTTTTATTTTAACAATAACGTGCAATTATCCACAAATGCTGGTGATGGTGGTTGCTGATTTACTACTTGTAAATTTTTCTTGTGATTATATTACCAAATATTAAAATTTGATGTAAAAAGCATGTGGTACAAACCTAAATACTTAAATTAGATTTTCTTCTTCAAAAGTTTTCAGTTCATAACTTTGAAATTATATTTTTGTTTTCTAATAATTAAGTATTCAACTTAGTACTAGCTTTAATTGATAGTTGTGTTAGTGTTTTACAACAGACATACATTTAAAAAGAAAATTATTTTTTGTCAAATTTTGTAATTTAAAAATAAATATTTTACTTTTAAATACTAAGATGAAACATAAATATTAAATAAATACCTGCTGTTCACTTAACTTAATTATTTGTAACAGCCTTTTGTTAAATATTTACATACATTTATACAAAGATAATAGAAAGTAATTTTATTTATCAAATAAAGTGACAAAATTAAATAGAAACCAATTTACTAAAATTGTAAACATGCCATCAAGTTTAAAGTGATTATAAAAAAATGTATCGCGCAAACAGTACTTGTTGCTTCTATAATACCGTACGTGTATGTTGATAACGTATCTCAACGCTAAAATAAAAAGAAGTAGAATGCAAATTTAAGATTCCTAAATTTAATCTTCGGGAATAAAAAAATTATACTAAAACACAATTTTTTTTTTTTTTTATTTTTCTTTTATCAATTTGGCTAGCTTCCGATTTGCGTTTGATGTAGAAAATCTAAGAGCTTTTAAGAATAATAAACTTCCCAAAGTGAATTACACCTATGAGTTTACAAGTTACAACTTATTGCGTCATGCTGGCATCGGGTAGCGGTAATGTTGCAATTCCAACAGCATCCCTATTTGCATTTTATAAATTACCTTGGTGACAGTTCAAATTGAACTACATTAAAGTAAGTTTAATTCTTTCTCACGATTTGTTTTAATTTATTTATTACTTCATTTATAATATTGTACATTTCAGTTTGCAAATAATCAACAAACAATCATTTTAATTATTTAATTATATTGTCTCAAATTGACAAAATTTTGATGGTATCGCAACTTTAGTACCCGTAAGTTAATTAATTGTTTATAAACCATTAATAATTCCTACATTTTTATTTTAGACAAAAAACCCTACTGGCGAGAAACATTTCTACCTCATTTCACTGTTGTGAAAAACCTTTAATTTAAATAATTTTTATAATTCTGATTTACAAGATAACAAAATAATATAGTTTTCGCTTTTTGTGTACAGTAGTTTGCTTTTAGGCTTATTACTCTGAGAATTAAAAAAATTAGTAAGGAAAAACGCACAACTTTTTAACAATCTAACAGATAAAATAAGGAGTAGAGCCTCCTATTGGAAGGTGGAATTGGGCTCTAAGCAAGAATCTTTGAAAATATTTGTCTTTTCATCATGTCTGATCATTCTGTTTTTCAGTAGCATTAACCTATGGCAGAGAAACTATAAAATCATAATATTTATTCATAATCAAAATTTAATGAATCTCTGGTTTTAGCTAAAAAAAACAAAATTCACATTATGGTGACCATCATGTACGTACACATCTAAGCATTTTTACAAGTGCAAGTGCTCGAAGTATTATTTAATTGGCAAAGTTTACTGCCTGATAATACTATGCGAAAGTAAACTTTGCTTATTAAACTAGTCTTTGAGCATTCATGCACCTAAAAATGCTCAGATGTGTACTCAGTCTAGCAGGTGTGCATTAAGGCTTAATAATGATACCTGGAGGTCCTAAAAGTTCATACAATCATGAACTTTTTATTCAATAATAAATATAATAAGGTGGAGTGGGTCGATTGCGCAGTTATTTTTTACTAATCAAAATTCAATAATAAGCTAATTGAAGTTGTATTTCACATACTACTATTACAATATCCTCTTTAGTTTTAAAGTAATATAAATAAATAAAATTAAAACACAAAAATGGATTTATTAAACTGAAACATTAAAATTAAATTATTATAATTTCGCTCATGCTATAATAAATATATAGACCACTTTTACACTTGCCCTGTATCCGCACTTACCCCACTTTACCTTACTACCTAATTTAAATTACTTTTAGATTTCATTAATTTAACTTTTATTACAGTTGTGCACAGTTAGCTGTCTGTTGAATGTCACTTTGCTTTATTTTTTGAATTGCAGAAAGTTACATTTTTGTGACTGTTACTAAAATGACGTGAAATTTAAACTAAAAAGTAAATTGAAAAGATAAAAAAAATGTAATTTATTTTTAACTCCGAGTTAGGAACATAATTACAAACGATGACTTAATTTCAATAGAAAAGAGTGTAGCTAATCCTTCGATGGTCTGTGTACACAGAGCTCCATTGCATTACCTAGAAATTGGTGATTCGAAACTTTTTATATCAAATTTTATAATATACAGTGGCTAAAATTGTAATAAATTACCAGTAAAGTGATAATATCAATTTGATTTAAATTTTTACTGAGATATTTTTAAGTAGCTGTATCTCCAAAACGGTGCAACAAAATAGAAAAATCTATAAAAGCAAAAATGAAGAGAATGAAATTTGCAACAGAAAATGTTAAATAAATTTTGATGTAAAAAGGATTTTTATATAAGCAAACTGTCCTCAAAATGTACAATTTATATTGTTAGCATAGGACTGCACATTTAGTTTTGTAGGCCACCGTATATAATGCTAATGCTAAAAAACAAATGACATTAACATATAATATGTTACAAGAGTAACATAATAAAACAGATACAAGAAAGAAGGAATGTTTTTCACTATTTGATTAAGTTTTTGCATGAACAACTCAAGTTGAACAAAATCAGAGAATATGCGCGCATTGCGGAATGTGAGATCGAGAATGTTTAAATAGTTCTTAAAATAATATAATATAGCGCCAGCAAAGCGGTGAAAATGCTTCATGAAGGTGGACAAATTGTGTTGAATGACTTACAAACATTATTAAATTTGCGTTTAGTGAAGCAAACAACTTTGACTCAATGGCACAAAGCAGAATTAATATTACATTAGTGCACGAATACAGTATTACATATCAAGGTTGCAGAACTAGGCAGAGCCAATTAATTTACTATCATAACTGAATTAACATCAAAAATGAGTTTCTATCAATACATGGAAGCCGACTTTTGAATGTATTCAAATCGCCAGTAGAAATTATAGCTTTGGATTTCGACAAAACTTTAAATGAATGAAAAGCACTAAATTCAATAGTTTGCTCAAAAATGTAATAAAAATAAAGATTAATAAAATCAATACTCCAATATAAAAATAAAATACGACAAGAAAATACCATCTCGCCAAAACTGTTTATAACTGCAACGGAAGATATCTTTGGTTTGCATTGCACGCCTAAGAATGCAAACCGCATTACACTTCACAACATCTTAAATTTAGTAACAGTGAGAAAGCATTTGGAAGACACAAAAACACGTTAAATATAATAAACGTATCTCATTGAAAATAAAGAGCTTTAATAGACGAATTTAAAACAACAAAAGAGCTCACAAAGAGTCTCGAGATTAAAATGGAATTAGACAGGCAATGTAGCAAGACTCAATGGCGACAGCAATAGGTGAACCAGAAAATTAATAGAATCAAAAGGTGGAATTGTTATAAAATGCATCAGTACTCTTTAGACATAATAGAAGAAGATAGAAAGATAATATACAGCACAGAAGAGAAACCGGATGGATGGGTGTAGCTATAAACACAAAGGATTAGAAGAAGTAATTTTCATCCAATTTTCATTATTTTTTTTATAAATATTTTTATCATTTAATTAAATAAATTAATACTCGTTTTCGTACCCGGTTTAGCCCGAATTTGATACTGAATAAATAAAATAGCCGTTTCAATTGGAGTTACCGTGCAAGGACTCTGGTACCTCGTTGCAAAACGAAAAGCAAATGGCATAAATTGAAACTGGACTATTCTGAAGATGAGAGTTATAGCTTTAGCAACCTCGAAATATATTAAATTATAATTTTATAACTCAATAATATCATATTATTATAATTTTTGTTTAAATAGGCAAAGAACGGCAACAAATTAGTATGGGTATGTCTAGACTTTGAACTAGTTTGAGTAAAGATCATTATCTTCCAGAACTCAGATATGTTTACTCTAAGTTTCCCATTTAAGGTTTTTATTTTAGACATTCATCTTTTAGTACCAGAAAGTTATAAAAACTTTGAAGAGTTAACTTTGTTATTCTTTAGTTTGGTACAACCTAAAAAACAGTTGATAAAATTATGTGCTAATATAATGCTTATTTGTTTAGTCCTTTAGAGTCCTGGCTTATCATTTATTTAAATGATTAATTACCCCTAATTTAATTATTAAATAAAGCGTGGATTTTATCAGAACATTCTCGATCAATACATAGTATACATAAGTTATCCTCGAGACCAGAAAAGAAAACCGAAGATTTTCTTTTGAAAAATTTCATCAACGCCAAATAGTAATTAATTTTGTTTTACACTTAAATGACTAAAGACTACAGCCAACTTGACTAAGTTTGTAATTTATGCAAAAGGACGTGTGATTAAACTTTAGCATGCTAAAATGCATAATTAACAAGTTTTAAAATTATGAAGAAAGTTGAGCCAAATTATATAGTTTTGATAATATGTTGCAAACGTAAGATTGCAGAAACATACGTATGTGTATGTACGTATTGTTGTTGAGAAACCAAAAACAAAGACTTTCCTTCTTTGTTGTTTTCCATTCGTTATATGCAGCGGTAGTTAAATTATAGCAATAAAATTAACAACGTTCATTTTGAGAGTGAAACTAAAAAATTCAAATTTATACTATAATGTGCAAATTTTCGTAGAATCCAAAATCGAGTTTCCTTTTACGTTGCAATTATTTTGCTTTAATCGTTTTTATTACAGCCAACTCCTCTCGCTTATTCGGAAAATAAATTGCCTTATTATGTTAGCTATGATCACAAATAATTTTCCCACAAATTTTAACTTACATTTCTGGTTTAGAAATTATATCGAGAATATTTTATATTTGTTTTTCCGAATAAAAGGTCCGCTTCAGCTTTACATAAAAAAAAGATAATTACAGCATTGATCAGTCACAAATATTACGATATTGCTTGCTTGTTTTGCATAACAAAACAATTTGTCAACTTAGTCCGAAAGTCTTTTCATAAAATTTTTTTAATATGTTTAGAGAAAATTTGCCTCTTGTCATAATTACTTACTCTCTCTCCGAATAATTTTTAATATTGATTTTACTCTAAATTTTAGAACATTTCGAGATAATATTGATTTTCAGAAAACCGATTCATCATAATTTATGTTAATAAAACGTAGAGCCTTGTACTCTGTAGTCTGTAAGCTATGTAAAGTTATACATATCAAAGTTTTTTTGTATCCATAAATAAAACAAGGAGAAGTAAATTTTTAATGTAAAAAAGTGACGACAAATTTAGTTTCTCTCCATGATGTTATAACTTTTTTATTTTTCCTAGGGTTCGAAAAGCTGGACAGCCATACTTGAATTTAAAATTATAATCAATCAGAAGTGGAATTGACAGTAGATTACGCAAAGTTGTGTCAAAATTTTTCGTCAAGAAGAATAATCGCTCGAATTTTTATCAGAATTTTCTAAGGCTGCCTTAGAGCTATTGCTATTAATAATTCTTTTAGACCTAGCAACAATTTTTTTCTTGAAACTCATTTTTGTAGAAATCAATAAATTAGAAATTTTGTGTTTCTGTAATTTGTATTACATGTATTTTTAATTATTGTTGCTTATCTGGAATAAATAATGCGAGATTCGTTTCCGTTGAGGGCTTCGGAACAATCTATAATACAGAAACAACTATTTAACGAAGGTAAGAGTTGGAATATATTATTTAATCTCTTTACTTTCAATTATACAAGGAAAAATTACGGTAATAACTGAAGCAATATAAAGAATTAATCAAAATTATACTATGCTGCTTTTGACATTATGTAAGTAGAAAGAAAATTAAAATTGCTTGACGTGTATGCTTTACGTGGTATGTAATACGACGGTGTTGATTAACTTAACAAATTTCACTTGTCGATGTAACAATAACGGAATAGTAAACCTTGATGGAATATATTGGAAAAAGTTGTTGACCATGATTAATATCTACCACAAATAAAAAAATATTTTTTTGTTTTAAGTAAATACAATTTGTCACAATACTAATTTTCTTTGTCAAACAAAACCTTTTCTAAAATTGAGTCTCGGTAAATATTGAGAAATAGACGATAGCACGATAGTTCAGTGCATTATTAAAAGTAAGAGTCAGTTTTTATCGATGAGTTTACATTCGTCTTCTATGTTGTAAATATGATTCGAAAATTTCTAATGCATATTTAAAAGCGAGTATCGATTTGCAAGCGGGAATTTTAACCGTTCAAAAGCTCTTTCATGTTTAAATATCAGGTATTAGTATCTTATTGCCTGGTGAAGTTCAAACTTTCACTGTCGGAAAGTTTGTTGCTACACGAATCCGCTGATTTCTAGATTTTAGATGACAATTCTATTGATTTTGTTTAAGCGCGGCTACACTGAGTTCTGCAAGAGGAAGAACAATAGTTCCATATTATGTACAATTTCACACCAATCTTTCGGTAGTATATTTTTCGACTTTTTGGAAATTATCCTGAAAAGTTTATAAACCTGAGAGCAAATAATAAACGATTATAAAGTAGGTTAACCGGGCAAATATGTATATTAAAATGATGCATTACGTTGTTTACATAAAGTAAAAGCTTGAACCAAAGAATGTTTGCATAGAAGATTGAAAATTACCTACCTCATCTTTTTAGCATTATTTTTAAATTTTTGTATTTTCAAAGTTTCCCTAATTTTGTGATAATAAATTTTTTATAATAAAATTTAATATTCAACACCAAACTTTTTTATTTTGTTATAATTTATTCATAAAAATTTATTTACTTTATTAAACTGAGATTATGATGTCAAGAACATACTCTGTGAAATATGTTATACATATTTATCTGGAATTTTATTTTAAATGTTCAAGTTTATTTTATTTAACAGAAAATTGTAATACTTTTTGAAATAATTTATAAATTATTTGTAAATCCCTTAACTTTAGGAATGATATGTCGGTTATAAGCGTGCGGCTATCGAATTTATTTACTTTCGCGTTTACACTAAACAGTCGTAAAAATTTTATAATCAGGAAATTATGTTTAATTACATATAAAAATTAAACCATTAAACCAAGAAAATTAAGTGTTTAAGTGAAGCTGAAAAAATTTTTAAAAATTTATAAAAAAAAACATAACAAAGGTGGAAAATAATAATAAAGAAAATCGTCGAATTAAAATGAAATTTAAAAAAAATAAAATAAAATTATTAGAATAAAAATATCAATATCAAATATAAAAATTATATCTATTATTATCTGTAATTTAGAAAATACAACAAAACAATTCTGTGCAGAAAGCTTTAAAACAGGCTTTATATTAAAAAACCACATTTTGTAAAAATTATAGAGTAAACATTCAGGGGCAAATTTGAAGTCACGCTTCTTTGAATTATTGAGAACTTTACTATGTGGAAAAGCATTGAAACTTTCTTCCTTCTATGCGATTTAAAAGATTTAAGTTACGGATTGACAAAACAACTCTGTGATACTCTTGTTTTATCATTTTTTATTTATTCACTTGCGGTTTATGTATCTCCTTTGTATTAGATTACAAAAAACCTATTCAAAATATTTAAATTTTAAGTTTGGCTTATACTTTCCTCGGTAAAACTGAACCGGTAGAATTTTCTAAATTATATCAATAAATGTTTAAAATTTCACTCTTAAAAAAAGTTTTACACTTACAAGTGTAATAAATTAAGAGATAATATCGGAGCTAAAGTTTGACATGATATAATTGATGTCCTTTAGTTAATAACTTAACTTACCAACTTTTGTTTTTTATATTACTACAGGTGAAACAGGTTCTTGATTTATTTGAAAATTATGAAGGAACTTAGATAAATGAAATCCAAAGTTTATAAACTACAATAAGAAGAAAATTATTTTTTTTATAATCCATAAAATATTCATGGCATAATTTAACCTTGGATGATATTAATAATAATAACTACTTAAAAGGTTACGGCGCTTTTGTTTCCAAACTTTATAACCCTTTAAAAGTGAAGCTATATAAACTTCAGGTTCTCCTCCTTCATGTTACCAAAATGCTTTACTATTTAAAGTTATATTTATAAACTTAGTGTAACATAACGGCAAGTTCTACAAGTTTGTTAAAAGTTTCCTTATGTAATACTTCATTAGGTTGGCAACTTTTACTAACAAGGATTAATAATATACTGACTTATTTCGAGTATATACATTTTGGAAAGGATGTTTTAAGTGTAAAACATTTACTGTTGCTGTTTCATTTTAATTTAAATATCTTTAATAATAGACTGAAGAATGTGAGCGAACAGTTTCAGAATGATTTTTTACTATCCGAACGTCTACTCTATTATAATGGCTGAAAGCTTTCCAGTATAAAAATTTTCTATTTTTAGGGTTTGGAATCCACGTTTTCCACACACACCGGGGTAGTTTGCAATAATTAATGCTGGTTATTGAACTCTGGTGGATAGCCGACATGTTTAAAAATAGGGAAAAAGAAGAAACAGCTTTTAATGAGATTTGACTCACAACTTCGTACAAATATGTAGAAAATAAATTTAATACTTGTACTGTAAATAATAATAATAATTTACTATTTTTGTTAACATTTGGAGCAGCTACATAAGGTAGGCAATATATTGTATAGAGCAAATCTTTTATAAGGTCGATATATTTTCAAGGGATTAGATGTAAGCAGCCACAACATAGAGATGGGATGTTCTCGATAATGATTTGGATTAGTTTGTGCTACCAATAAATTTCTTTGGTGTTTGCAGTTTCGTTTACGCTTTGGTTAAATAGCATAAAAGTAAATAAAATTCTGAGTGGCGTTAAAAAAATAGAAGATTACTTTTGTTATTTTTAAATTAATGCCTTAACCAACATGCAATTTTATCTATTGTTTTCGTAACTCCACACATGATGCGAAATTCAAAGTCACAATTCTCTTAAATGCTAAGCAAACAATGCAGTTTATTTAGCTTCAGGGTAATGTAAATTTTTTTTTTAATTAATATTAGGTAAACATTGTTTGAAAAATATTCATTTTTGCTTATTTATATATGCTTGAGTAGGTTTTATTTAGAATAATAATTATAATACAATATTGTATAATATTAAAACTTTAATATACGAACTTACTTTATAAACAAATTTTCTGACAAAAGCGAAAACCTTCGCAGGCAGCTTAAAAATGTTATATCGTACGTATTACAGTTTTAATATAATTAATTTTCACAAGTTAACAATTTATATAATATTGCTATGTAATGTGCACTCGGAGCTCCTAACGTTGGGTGCTAAAAATATGCTATGTGCTTTCTAAGCAGGGATCTTCCATTTACAAGATGTGAAGTGAGCCAAACGTTGTATAATTGCCTTTATCTAATTGCGCATGACTCTAGTTACAGGTACTACGTAGTACATAAATGATGCAAATGATTTAATGTTGATAATGATGATATAATGTTGCCTAAATGTATTTTTATTTGAAGAGGTGTCAGCGTGTCTTTAAAGTTAAACTAAGTATACGAAGATTATCAGACCTGAATTAATAATGGCCAACTAAATTTACTACCTTGCAAGGTTTAAATAATCCTGATTGTAGTTGATAACTAACGACAAAATTGACACTTCTATTTATGCCTTTTCAAATTTTTGTCAAAATCATATTACCCTTGACATAATAAAATAATTAATTACTGTTGTAAATTTCATCACTTAGCAATATTTCCAAAATTTTCTCTAAATTTTAATTTTTCAAATGTCTTTTGTACCTCGAAAATTCGAGATGTTTATTCTTTTCTTTTGGTATATTTCATTGCTCTGTATCTTCTATATTACTGAAGTAATCTTAAAATTTGCATTTCAACCATCTGAGCGCCCCTTATCGCTTTCCATAATTTCATATTTTTCCTACTAATTTTGCTCTTTAGGTATCTACCCCAAATCATTCCTTCCCTTGGACCTTCTCAACATCTTTTTCACGTATTTTCAAATCTCCAAGCGTTACGATAAACTTCAAGAAAATCACTTATATCTTTGCCATACAATTCTATTAACGAAGCACCACGTTTTATGGAATCATGGAATTGTCATTAACATAGTTCACCTTAGGTAAGTCCAAACATTTTATCAACACAAAGATTATTATTATTGAGGAAATTGATATGGAAATTGATCCAATGTAGAAACTACACCATTTCTTCAGATTGTTGGTTCGCTTTTACCATCATAGTGGTTTATTTAACTGAAATATCATGATCTTTATCTCCCATAACCTCATACCTAATTAGTTTTTATGCTTTTCCCTACGTATGTGTACCCAATATGAACTAATATCTCCATCGTTACTTTGCTTACCTGAGAATACATAATTATATCTATATAATATTATATAGTAAGCAATACAAATCGCGGTTTGTATTTGGAAGGGTGACCGCTTCGAGAACACCTTGTCCAACTTGGAAACGCCTGGTTTCCCGACACTCACAAAACAGGGAAACTACTTTTTTAAATAATCATTTAATAATTTTTTTGCTTAAAGGTAAAAAGAGAAAATATTCTAAATTAAATTTAATGTTTTGATTTCCTGTTATAATCTTACTCTAAGTACACTAGAATTAATTTCAATAATTTAGTAAAGTAATTATTGCAAAGTGTGAAATAGGATATTCAGGTAATAATATTATTGTAATCAAATAAGCTGCTTAATGTTCATAATAACCCTGTTGATGATTTATTTTACACAAAATTGTTGATTTTGCTAAACAAAAAGAATTTCAATTCCACATCTTACTAGGATAATATATCAGAAATATATATTTATTTCAATATTGTAAGTAATCCCTATAGGATTAACACCCCTATTCACTAACTTTTCTTTTCGATCAATCGAATCGTTCAGTTCTCGATCGATCGAGAAGTGCCAAAATCGGTATTCAGTATGCCTTGATATCGAGATGACAGCTTTCAATCGATCGCTTACCGGTCGATTGAAAGCTGATTTAATATTGTTTCTGAATGCTTCGTTATTTCGAAAAAAATCGAGGTAATGCCCTTGTTGTGCGACACTTACTCTCGCAGCATGTTTATCTTCTAATAAATTTTTTGAGCTAAAATTTTTCTCTCTTTTTATTTTTTTTATTGCAATTTTTAAACATTAAACATAAAATCCCAGCACGCTGCTGCTGCTCCTGCTACGGCGTGTCATTTTTTGGTGGAAGGAAAAACACTCTTGGTTTCCCTCACTTTCGCTTAAAAATTCAAATTTCCCAATTTTTCCTGGAAAAATTTGAAAAATTTAAAATTCCCTCTCTTCTCCAAGTGTTTCTAAAAGAGTGGAAATCCTGCGATATGTACTGGAGGGTGTTCCACACCCCCAGACCCCCCGGTTTACAATTTTACCAACCGAAAAATACATATATTAAACTAACTAAAATTAGGACTAACTGGGAATTTTGAATTTTTAAGTAAAAATGAGGAAAATTTGACCCCCGGCTAAAAAAAATTAAAACTTGGAAAGCATATTTATTTAATTAGTTGGTACTTTGAAAGTTAATTATAAAAATAATATAAAGGTATAAAGTCAAAATTGTAAACCGGGGGGTCTGGGGGGTGTGGAACACCCTCCAGTGCATATCGCAGGGTTTCCACTCTTTTAGAATATTTGGAGAAGATAGGGAGTTTATAATTTTTCAAATTTTGTATTTTGGTCCAATAAGTAAATACGAACATTTTGTCATTATAATTCGTTTAGTTCTACGTTGTGATTGGGTTAGTGAACGCTTTTGACGATCATCCGCTATACTATTTATAGTCATAATGAGACAGCACCACATTTTACGACAGGGGGATGGATAAAGTCATATCGCTGGGTTTCCACTCTTTTAGAATATTTAGAGAAGATATAGAATTTATAATTTTTCAAATTTTGCCAAGAAAATCGGGAAAAACGGGGAATCCCCCAGTAGCGAGAAATGAAATTAAATGTTTAAATATTATACCGCTTAAAAGAGATCTACCGTCTAGTTGTCCATCTACGGACGGGCTTTCTAGCTAGTATAGATTATATTCATATCACTTCTTGATGTATAGATTAGAAAAAAATGCATTTGTTACGAAAAACTTACCAATTCATTGCGGTTAAATTTAACTTTATTCTGACTATCAGATGTCAGCTTAGTAAATTATCCATAAAAATAAGATCACTGCAACTTATTTTAGCAGTTTACCTATGTATGCCACCAGATGTCAGTAAAAAGTTATCGATAAACTTAGCTCATTGCTTACTTTATTCGATATCGTTACAGAATAGAAATTTGGGAATTTGGGAATTTGGGTCGTCGAATATTGTCATCGTTAACGTATTCGATTCGATCGCCTACGTCTCGATTATGGAAAAGATTTCGATGGAAGTTAATGAATAGAGGTGTAAGTATTTAAGCAAGTATATTCTTGCAAATAAAACTATTTAGATTTTACTAGTTTGAGTATAAAAATAATAATATATACCTGCTTTTATTTATTTTTCAAAATAAAATTGAATTCAAACAAGTATTATTTCAGATAAGCAAGCAATCGATACCTTATTGCTATATAAAAAGTGTAGTTAGAGGGTATTTTTGAGAAGACAATGCTTAATCACAATAAAACCACTAAAGCACACAATATAATTTACTTTTTTTTATCAATTTGTGTAGGTAAACTTGATATTAATTAAATTTAAAATGCTTAATAACATTAACTTTTATAAATTAATTACCTACTAGAAAATTTACGATGTAGCTTTGTAACAGAATTCCTCTTTCATTTCCTCGCCATCAAAGGTAGCCCAAAAAAATCCACTCATATTAGTAATTAATTGATTTGTTTTAAGAACCTAAAGTTTGAAAAAGAAACTCAGACAAAGGGTATCCATGGATAAGATAGTCAAAATGCCCTTATCTTTAAATTTTGTAATTTACTTGATAAAAGGGTGCCTTGAGGTGTAAAAATAAGGTTTTCATAATTATTTGCTCCAGATGCTTTCTCCACTCCTTCTGAGGGGCAAAAAATAGGATTCTTCAGTCATTATTTTTTTTCTGACGAACTAGCAAATAAAAAATTTTGAAAAAATTTATAGATATAGTCATTAGAGTCATCTTTCAACACAATTTTTTTTGATCCCCTGAACACTCTATATGCCCCCTAAAAATATTCCGAAAAGTTAAAAATCGATCTTTATCTAATTTTTTGGAGACCGGCAAAAAAAATTTTTTTGCCATTTTATAGGATGTACTTAAATCTACCTTCCTGAATTTTTTCAGATTTTTTGCTAAGGTGCGCCAACCCTAAAAATCATAATTTATGCATTTTTTAACATTCTTGGCTATTTTAGACTTCTTAACGCAACTAAAACTTTTTGTAAAATGTGTATCACGAGTATTTTTCACAGAAAATTAATCTTACTGACATATTATTCAATATTTTTCAACCAAAGAGTCAAAATAAAATAGAAAAACTCATTATAGGAATTAAAAAATTAAAAATGTTTCACTTTTTTGTTATTTTTGCCCCTTTTTGTTCCTTTATAGAGGCTAGATAATACTTGACGGAAATCAAGATCTTTCTTGAACTGGTCAAGTCTATTCATTACGTTTTTTGCCTCTTTCTCTTACTCTGCCTAATTGAAATATGGTTGTTCTTACATACGAAACTTTGCAAGCCATGAAACGAACAAGAACTACATTAATACAATTATTTTTACATTAACAAATAATGCACATGAATTAAAGAATAAAAACAACATAAAAAATAAAAAATAAACGAACGAATCTAAAAAAACAATACAGCACTTCGTTACCGCATTCTATGCTTGAGTTATGTTTTTTATTTAATAACTATGTCTAGTCCTCATCGCTATCTTCGTTGACTATAGGACACAGAGACGTAACAAGTCAAAGCAGGCCCTGGTGCAAGTGGGTCACAGCGGGCCCCTTTTATCATTTTAAAATGATAATTTTAAAATTTAAAATTACAATTTTATTGCACAAAAAACATAAACTACGAATAATAAGAGCATTAGATTTCATCTAGAGTTGTTACTTAAAGAGTCAAAAAATGTTTTTGAAATTCGGTAAAATCTTCATTTAACAGACTGACCATCAGAGCCGGATTAAGGATATGCGGGGCTAACTTTTTTTGGAGGTTCCTTAGTCTTGCACATTTTAATAAAATGCGCCGTAGGCAAAATGTTTTGATTTTTGACGGTCAACAGCTCTTAGATCAAATGTAATCTTTGGTGATTTAAATTTTGTTGCTTTAATTGTTTTGAGGCCCTTAGAAAATTGGAAGTCCGGGGCTGCAGCCGCTTTAGCCCCCCTTAATCCGTCTCTGCTGACGAAGTAATAAATTCAATAATAATTACATTGGAAACTTACCTAGCCAGTCTGATAAATGAAAATTTTATCAATTTCAAAAGCATTTTTTGACCTTTAAATAAAAGCTAGATGAGATCAATGCTCTTATCATTCGTAGTTTATATTTCTGCATTATTTTGTTTTTCTTTTCAATTTTTTTCTAAAATAATTAGAGAAGCAGGAATTTTAATAAATAAGTTTTTACATGTTAATTTCCTATGTTGGGCTAAATTGTTTTATTAAGTAAAGTTCTAGCTGTCTCATTTTCTGTTTTCTAACAGCACCCAACAGTCCGCAGACCATTTGCACAGTTGCAGCAGTGCCTTTTGATGGCATCAATTCCCAAAACATTTACGTCGTATTCGATTTAACATTTATAAATTTTTTGATTTATATGTCGCGATTTTACATCAAAACTAACTATTTCTGGTTCATCTTTCACAAAAGTTAATTTTAGTGAATCGGCTTCTCTAACCATTTCAACTAAATATGAGATTGCTTGTGACAGCTGATTAGATCCACCAAAGTAAATCTCCAAATCATTAATAGCCAATTCTGGAAAGTCTAACAAGTCTCCTGAAGATAAATCTTGAAACGGAGAACTTTTTCGATTCCAATTAGCACTGTTTACTTTTAAAAATAACAAAAAAGTGAAACATTTTTAATTCTTTAACCCCTATAATGAGTTTTTCTATTTTATTTTGACTCTTTGGTTGAAAAATATTGAATAATATGTCAGTAAGATTAATTTTCTGTGAAAAATACCCGTGATACACATTTTACAAAAAGTTTTAGTTGCGTTAAGAAGTCTAAAATAGCCAAGAATGTTAAAAAAATGCATAAAATATGATTTTTAGGGTTGGCGCACCTTAGCAAAAAATCTGAAAAAACTCAGGAAGGTAGATTTAAGTACATCCTAAAAAATGGCAAAAAAAATTTTTTTGCCGGTCTCCAAAAAATTAGAAAAAGATCAATTTTTAACTTTTCGGAATATTTTTAGAGGGCATATAGAGTGTTCAGGGGATCAAAAAAAATTGTGTTGAAAGATGACTCTAATGACTATATCTATAAATTTTTTCAAAATTTTTTATTTGCTAGTTCGTCAGAAAAAAAATAATTACTGAAGAATCCTATTTTTTGCCCCTCAGAAGGAATGGAGAAAGCATCTGGAGCAAATAATTATGAAAACCTTATTTTTACACCTCAAGGCACCCTTTTATCAAGTAAATTACAAAATTTAAAGATAAGGGCATTTTGACTATCTTATCCATGGATACCCTTTGAAACTAATTTTAAAAACAAATCACAAGTTGATTATTCCTTCCAATGTAAGGGGCTGTAGAACTTGGACGCGGTTATTCCGTCAACGCTTTTGTTGTTTACAATATCATAAATTAATTATTAAACATCGAAGTATACCTAATTGCGATTAGCGCAAATTAGTGCACGATTGCAAGACACATTTCGCACAAAACTCATTTTTTACCCCTGGATTAAAAATTTATCATTGTCATTTTCCAACTGTTACAAAAAAATTCACTTTTGTAAGTCCAATGTTCCACCGTCGCCTTCAAGATTGTTGATCGTGTATTATCCTGTTGAGGTTCGAGACCCTTTGTATTATATACATTTTGTGAAGTCGCTGGTAACTAGAACCTCGGTGAGTAAATATTGGCTCCATAATTCTATTTGAGTCATATTACACGTAGTGTTTTGTTTAATTATTTGTTACCGATTACCAGTTGATATTTTTTAACATATTTTATATTATAAATTATAATAAAATATTGTTACAAATTCATTTATTTTCATTCGGGAGGGTTATCTTACCGCTATCATTCCGCTGATTTTTCCACCTTTACGGGCTTTTCACACATAAAGTTTACTCGGTGTATGAAGAATTTTGTCGTTCCTTCGGGAAGGCAAAATTCATCATAATGGTTAAATATGCCAAAGTTTGAATAGACATCAAGGAAATTTTATTCAGCACATCATCAAGAAAAGGCAGGTTTAGTGTGAAGGATCACAACCCTCTTCTACCATTTCGATGGTATAAAGATTTATTATTAATGCTTAGAAACGTAGGTGTTACAATTTTAATCGAATGCAATCAATATTTTTAATTTGAAACCTGCAGGCTAGAAAACTTCAAATAGAGAAAACTTGGAAAATTAATTCTTTTAATTGAGTTATTTGAACATATATCTCATATTTTAAAATATTTCAAAAAAATCGAATAAGCTATAAATGGGTTTGTACTTTAGGCGTATAACCTCATCGTCTGCGACTTATTTTCCCAGAGGACATTTTTCCAAGCCTTCCAGAAAATAAAATTTTTTCTGGACGTGTTGACGTGTCAGTATCTAACTTACAAGCTCATGTGGCAAAAAAAACATTAAATTAGGTAATTTTGTAGTGGTAATTTAAAAATATTTGCACAATGCTTTATTTACAAAAAGCAAGATTTTGGAAGTTAAACAAAACCTCAGGTGGTACGAACATGTTGACATTGTAAATAAAAAGTTAAATTGGACGCAGCAGAAAGATTGCGTGTTCGATATCCAGTATCCACTATAAAAATGTTTTCTTCGAAGGAAAAAAATGTTTTCAATTTTTGATAAGATTGGGAATTAAAGACCCGAATATTCTACTAATTTCTACCAAAAACTTATTGTATGTGCGAATTGCCTGTATTCGGGTTTTAGTAATGCAGATAAACTCAAGCGATACATAAGCAGTGTTATCGTTACGGGATCCTGCTCCTTATAAATTAAATTTAAACCGCAGTACTGGCTTGCCGTAACGGCTACTTAGAGCAGAGTTCCTGGGGAACTTTGGTTGGATCCTAAGACTTGATCACTTGGACACAATTAGACATGATCAACAGGTTTGATTAAAACAAACTAAAATATATCGGCTGGAAAATGTGAAAATAATTGAAATCAAACCGTTTTCCAGCTTTCCTTCGATGATAACACAGAACTATGGAGATGATGCTTATATCTACAAGTAAATTTTAGATAAACACAAAGGGGTGAATGCTCTTATGTCTATCGATTCTCTTGGGTTATTTAACAAAAAGGACACATCCACATGTGTATCCCAGTTGTCCATAAAAAATTGATGGCAGTCAAATATAATAATTATGCTAAACCGACAACGGGTAATGTATGAAATTGTGCTTAGTCTTTGAATGATTTTATAACGAGCGCATTTCAAATGCAAATTGATGTAATTTGAATTTTTCCGAAAGAAAATTATTAGAAAAAAAATATATTTGAGTCTAGGTAATCAAAATTTTAATAATTTTCAGACCACATTTCATCACCATTGTGTGTACTATTTTTCTCTCTGAACAAAGCAAAAAAATTTAATTAAGTACACAAAGTCACTTTTCTTTTAAATTGTGAATCCCATGAATGTATGCAAAAATTCAGCAACCGCATGGCTTTCGATTTTAAATAAAAAATTCAAGAAAAACTTTTAAAATAACTATGCCAAACATGTTTGTTTAATTTTAAGCGGATTTTAGTCATTACTGATTCTGTTTATGTTCCTTCCTTCTGTGATTGTTTTTCCAACTTTATTTTTCTCGACCTTTCAATAAACTCGAAAGGTTAGAAAATAATGTCGATTTCTACAAAAAAATAATGTATATGTTTTTGTGCAATAAGTCGACATTTTCGAGGGTTTATATTAGTAAAAAGCTCAACTTACATACAGATTTTTGATTAAACTAACTAAAATTTTAATTATGCATTAACATCAAACAATAAACTTTAAAGTAACCCTTCAATTTAAAATATATAAACCTCACTCGTCAGATGTATCCACTTTATATTCTAAGTTATTCATAAACCCTACACCAAAAACCAAAAACGTAAAAGCTTTTTCATTATAAAAATATTACATAATTCTTTATAGTATCAAGTTGCATTTATTTTAACTTGCCACCTCAAGTGTTCATGTTTCCCAGTCTGATGGTAAAGTTAAGTAATCTTCCATCGTTTTCTCAGTTCAAATTGATTTATTTTTGTTGATCTGGCAGAAATAAATCTGTATGTTTTGAAATAAAAAAATAAATTTTCAGTCTGTCTTACAGGAGAAACAAACAGTAATTACATTATATTAGACGAAAACAATTGCTTTGAATCCTACGCTGTACTGAAGGAATAATTAAACAAACTTTTAATTAAAATAAGATTTGTAACAAGCGAGAACAAAACTATTAATTTACACAAAGAAAAACTTAATTGTATTTTAACAAGTCACTTAAGAAAATGATGTTATCATTAGCCCAGAACATTGTTTTCCTACATAACACTTTATTGCTACAAAAATAGAGTTATTAGTAAATTAATACAATTTCCCTGCTGGAAACTTAGTTGACCTGTTAATTGATTACTTTTTAGCAAATAATAACTAGTAAAGACTAATAATATGATCTCTGGTTTTATTAAATTTTCTTTATCTATGGTAACCAGTATATCATCGTTAGGTAGTTGAAACTGTACGAATCTTATGTTAGAGCGTTAATCTTCATTAAAGCACATTGGTTGAATTAGAGTTGTTCAAGTTCAAGTACTATTAATTTAGCATATGTAATGTGAAAGATCAACAAAACTGTATAGCATCGACAGAAGTGGGCCACACTTTGGTTTTCATGCTATAGGATGTTCCAAAATTGATATTTTTGAGCACTATTTGCGTCTATTTGTAGGGAAAGGGATTACCTAACTTTCGGCAAAAACATATTTTAAAAATTTTAATGTTATCATATTTTTTTACACCGTTAAGTAAAAAAAGAGAAATTTGCGATTTCACGATTTTGCTGACAGAAGTGGGCCACCCAAGTTTTTCATCTAAAACAAGTACAAGATCAAGTACTATGACTTTTTTATGTTAAATGATTTATTTTTATAATAAATTGTATTGTAAAAATCAATTTTCAAGTGTGATATTTTTTATTATGTTGCCTTAAATATACATACAAAAAAACATTAACATAAAAAACGTTAAAAAAGTGATTGTACTGAATTCAGGGAAGCAAGACCTTTCATATGAGGTAAAATAAAAAAAAATTCTGCTGGCCATAATCGTTGTTTCGTTTTCAGACGAACACCCTGTATATAGGGTGTCTCAAAAAAAAGTTTTGCTAGTAAATATAATTAGATAATTATTTAAAATAATCGATGGATACGTATCTTCATCGAATTATATTTACTGACAATACTTTTTTTTGAGACACCCTGAATATTATATATATACAGGGTGTAGATATACATTACTCTAAACTGGTTTTTCCGCTCAGCCACTCAATTAGTGTAAACAAAAACACTAAATGTCGAAACACAACGTTACTGGAGTGGCCCACTTCTGTCTGCAAAAAATGGCCCACTTCTGTCCACAAGCATAATTTGACTCGAAATAACATGGCGAGAACACCACGTGACAATATGCTAAAAACTCTACACATTTTTATCGGTTAGGTCTAATACTATATTAAAAGCTACTATCCCGAATAAATTCGACGAATAACTTATGCAAATCACAATAACTTTCACAATAAAAAAAATTAAAATGGTGAATATTTTTAGCACTAATTGTTTGAGAACACATCTGAATTTGGATTTTAGGTAATAGGGTAGGGAGGTATCCCCACACGCACTTAGGCCACTAAATCGGACCCATTGTACTGCCTCCGAATGCAGCGGCCCTCCGACCTGTCAGTCCTCAAGCCACCCTGTCGCCAAGATAAATTCGAGTATCTTGGCAGGCGAAGTGTCGCTGATTCTGGCCATGTTAGGCCAGAAGTCCTCTAGCATGGCACCTCTAATTGACGCTAGCGACGGACAGTGACAGAGCACATGTTCCGCGGTTTCGTCTGCTGTATTACATTCCCGACATCTTGGGTTATCTACAAGTCCCATTGTGTTGAGATGTTTGTTCAGTTTGCAGTGTCCAGTTAAAATCCCTGCAATTGTCCGTAGATTGACTCTGAACAGCTTCAAATAATATTTGGAATGCCTACTAGAGGGTGCTTTGATCGCTGCCCTTGCTTGTCTGCATTCCGTTTCTTTTGCCCATCTGCAAGAATGCAGTTTTAGGATGTGTTGTTTTAGGAGGGTATCGATAGTTTTGACAGCTGGTACAATCATCGGCTCCGGACCGCAGGGAAGGCTGTTGGAGCCGTTTCTTGCCAGCTCGTTCGCTTTTACGTTACCCTCGTTACCTTGATGTCCTTTCACCCACGAAAGTGAAATGACATTTAAGTTAGATATCTCATTTAGAGTCTGAATGCATTCTAGCAATAGACCAGATGTGACCTTGTGACTCCTCAGTGCCACAAGTGCCGCTCTACTATCTGTAGATATCTGAATGTTTTTGGCGCAGATAAGTTTATCTTGGACTATTTTTGCGCAGTGCAGTATACCCATAAGTTCCGTTTAGAAAACTGATGTGTGCCTGCCCAGCGGTATGCTTATGTTTAGGTCAAGTTCAGCAGAGAAAATGCTTGCTTCTGAGCCAACATTGTTTTTGGAACCGTCCGAGAATAGACATATGGAACACATATGTACGTCTGCAAACTTCAATGACCTACTGAAAACTTAGCTCATGTCGATAAGAAACAAAATAAAAATTTTTTTGATAAATATATCATTTGTGTAAACAAAAATGGGGAGTGGTCCACTTCTCACGGTGGCCCACTTCTGTCCATGGTACTCTAGTATATTGTTTTACTAGGATGAGAAGATGAACTTCTATACCTAACAAGATTTTCAGTTGCGAGGCGAGTGGAACGAGCAAAGAGAATGAAAAAATGGCAGGACGAGGTGATTTAATCAGTCAACTAGTTATAATTTAAGTTGGTAAGATTTCAATTGATTTTTCAACTGTCAAACATTGTAGGTTATGAAAATGTCTACGTCAATGTTATCGAGGTTTTCGGTTGCGAGGCGAGTGGAACAAACAACAAGAATGGAAAACTGGCAGGACAAGATGATTGAATCGGTCAACTGGTTTTAATTTAAGTTGGTAAGGTTTCAGTTAATTTTTCAACTGTGAACTGTCAAGGATTGTAGGTTATGTAAATGTCAACGTCAATGTTATCTAACGTAACCTTAGATAGTCTGAAATAAAATTAAATAAATATTATATCGACTATATAGCTTGAATAATAAACTGGAAGATAATCTTAGATACTAAAATTTGTCCTACATTGGGAGGCGAGTGGAACGAGCAACGAGAATGGAAAAATGGCAGTAAAAGTTGATTTAATCGATCAACTGGTTTTAATTTAATTTGGTAAGATTTCAGTTGATTTTCCAACTGTCAACTGTGAAGGATTGTAGGTTATGTAAATGTCAACGTCAATGTTATCGAGGTTTTCAGTTGCAAGGCGAGTGGAACGAGCAAAGAGAATGAAAAACTGGCAGGACGAGGTGATTTAATCAGTCAACTAGTTATAATTTAAGTTGGTAAGATTTCAATTGATTTTTCAACTGTCAAGCATTGTAGGTTATGTAAATGTCAACGTCAATGTTATCGAGGTTTTCAGTTGCGAAGCGAGTGGAACCAGCAACAAGAATGGAAAACTGGTAGGACAAGATGATTGAATCGGTCAACTGGTTTTAATTTAAGTTGGTAAGGTTTCAGTTGCTTTTTCAACTGTGAACTGTCAAGGATTGTAGGTTATGTAAATGTCAACGTCAATGTTATAAAATTAAATAAATTTTTAATCGACTATATAGCTTGAATAATAAACTGGAAGATAATCTTAGATACTAAAATTTGTCCTATTTATAAAAATAATGTCATATTCGAATATTACTTTACGCTACGTGTTATATTTATGTTGGTATGGAATCCTTTAACTTTCGTAGGTATATAAAATTGGTACAGAAACAGTTCATTTTAGTTTAGTTTGGAAAAAAAGTATTATATCCATTTTAAACATTGAATAATCATAATCAGTAGAGTACGGACTTTTAAGCATAAAAAATCTTGAAAATTGCGCTTAAAATAGCACAAAAATTATAAATATGATAAATAAATAAATAAAAATATGATTTCATTTTAAATATAAGCATTAAAAATGTTTTTGTTAAATAAAATTTATTTGAAAAGTAACACGAGAAAAAAGTAATTAGGTAGTTAAGAAGGAAAATGAAAATAATGAGAAGTTCTTGAAATTTTTACAGTATTACATTATTTGCGTAATAAAAAAAATTCTGGCAAAGTTTGAACTTAATCTTGTTCTTAGTTATCGAGATAAAAAATGTTAAAGTTCACATTAATTAACCGATCATTAAATCGACAATCAGAAATGCCAGCTGTAACGGATCAGAATTGGTGGATCAATTAATGGGGCAAATGTGGCGCGGAGGTGCGTTATCGCAGCTCCCGAGTCCGTTGCTTTATTATTGGTTTACCAGGATTTTGCTTTCTTGAAATACAAAAATAAGTTTCCTTTTTTTGATTTGGTTGGAATATTTTGAGAAATATGAAATTATGTTGGAGGTCCTGTTTCTGATATCTTTATCAAGACACATTTTTCGTGTTAAAATTTTCAAATTGACAAATTTTTAATTTTGGTCTTTTGGAAGAGATTTTGAATTGGCAAGTGCTACGAAAATGGGTTTATGTTTTGTATTAGCCCTCCGATTTATTGGGATTTATTCGTTGCACTTAGCATTGAAGATTGTTATCGATTCAAAGATATTTAATCTTATCTCCTTTGGAGGATTTAGTATTCAGATTTCTTTTGTAAGTACAAATTTTTAATTTCGAAATACAAACTATGTTTGTAATTTTTATTTTAGTCATCTTTACAACTTCTTGAAAATACGAAAATTACTATAAGGAAAATTGACCCTCAACAACATCTGCGAGGTAATTTTGAGAATCCTCTAATGTTTTTTTCTCTTCTCTACGCCAATAATTGTTTTAGGGTCTTTGTTTTACGTCCTACATCTGCGAAGGTCTTTGTTTACATCTTACCTTCCCGACAGTCAATTGCTGTCCAAGTTGAACCAAACATCATTATCATACCTTATCATTTCAAATATTTATGAAAGTCTTATAAATAAGTATACCAAATTTCAAAAAAGTCATGTTTTTAGTTTCTGAGAAAATTAAATTATTATTCTAAAAAGTAGTTCAAAAGCTATCAAGATTTTTGATAAATATACATTAAAAACAAAAATATTGGTAGGAAAATGAATGGGTTACAAAATGCCATGATTTACTAAATCTTGATAGCATTTGTACTCTTTTTGGAATAATAATTTAATTTTCTCAGAAACTGAAAACATGACTTTTTTGAAATTTGGTATACGTATTTATAAGACTTTTTTTGACATTTTTTATCTCGATAACTAAAAACAAGATTAAATTCAAACTTTGCCAGACATATTTTTATTACGCAAATAATGTACTGTAAAAATTTCAACAACTTCTCATTATTTTCATTTTCCTTCTTAACAAGATTAAGTAAAAAAAGTAATAATAAAAAGTAAAATAATAAAATAATTTCTCTATATCATTTTTTTTCAACAAAATAAACGTATTAAATTTTTTTCTAAATTCTTCATTAAAAATTAATTATTTGCTCTAATGTATAATTAAATCCAATATTTTATGTCAATGCTTAACCTTTTTTTGCCAAAACACTGCAACTTTTGAAATGGTATTTTAAAAGATATTTACCACATCTAAAGCTTCTGTTAAAGGAAAATATAGATGAGGTAATTCAGCAATAATGCGCTTTTATAAAAGTGAGTTAAAGCTCCATTTATTTAATAATTTAGTTTAGTCGACCAATGACTACTGTGATTTAAATTTCAAACCTATTTATTGCTCTTATCCTTTCCCTAGTCAAGAAACAAAATTTTGTGACTTATAAAATGGGTTAGATCAAATCGTCATTAGCTCCCGGTGTAAAATAAATGTGCTAAAATAAGCACTAAAAATGCTTAAAAATAAATCTAAGCATAAAAGTATCGAAATAAGGATATAAGCATAACAAAATTAGCGCCAAATGCCTTATTTTTACTAAATTCATGGACATTTATAACAATTACACTTCTGTTGTCAATATTTATGTATAGCAAATTTGCTAGAAATCCGTACTCTAATAATCAGACTTAACTGAGTAGATGTGACAATACCGTTGATATCATCAATGCGGAAATATATAATCACTTATTGGGTTTTTATGAAACTGAACAAGCTTTAAATTTAGAAAAAGCTTACTTTTCAATCCTTTGTAAAAAGTTTTCAAATATATTAAAAAGTAACTTTATAACTTTTTCTATAGATACCTTACAACTTTTGCGTTTTATAGGAAAAATATCCAGCAAAAACAAGGTTTTAAATTTAATAATAGTATAATTTTACAATAAGACTTATGTATCTACGTATATTGTTTGCCAAAGTTTATTTGAATTTAAATTAATTGTCTCAAACAAGCAAACAAACAAACAAAGCTTTAAGAATATTAAGATTAGTGAGGAGAAAACTTTTAAGGTCTTGGGGTAATAATAAATGCTACACAACATTTTGTTTTTAATTTATGTACAATAAAATTGCCTGCACAAATAAGATTTGTACAAAAGCCGTCATAACGCAATTTATATGTAATACGTTGGCCACTTTCATGAGTAAATGTCAAACCAGCCAATCAAATTTATTTCGCCCGTAATAATCGTAATTTTCGATCGGAAGTCGATGCTTTTATCGATGATTGACGCAGCTAAAGAAGTCAATAATTGTTAGTTGCTATCAAAAATTATATTTTAAGTTCCACAAAATATTTATGAATTTTAGATGGATATTTAAAGTTCGATATAACATAATAAGAAGAACACTTTTAATTGCTAGTAGATGGCGTTGCTAAACTGCAAGCTAGTCATTTTAGCAGTTCTTTATTTTATAATGTTTCAATTACAGGCGAGAAGGAAACCTGTGGGGAAAGTGAAAAGAAATCTAGGAAATCCTTGAAAGTCTTAGGAAATCCAAAGAAATATCAAGAAATCTTAGCAATTCAACAGACAATTCTTGTGTTTTGTTTTTTTATATTTTTGTAACTTTTTTTAACTCAAAAATATCTTGAGGCAATCTACGGAAATTTTAAAATATCCATAGTAACGTACAAAAATTTGATTTGCAGTTGTCCTCTCGATTATAGTTTTATTTATTTATTTCTTATGAAAATTATGTTTCTTTATTTTACTTTTCTATTATAATATTTCAACAGCTTAGAATATCTAAAAAAATTTACAAAATTATAACTAATGAATAGTTCGTAGCCCTATGTTCGTAGCCATCACATGGCCAAGTTGGAAGGTTAATGTTGCAAAATTATATTGCTTAGAGTTCGTAAAATATTCACAACAAAACGGTTGACCAGCGGTTATACAAAAGTTGACCAGTGCTGATATAGATATTGTTGATGTTCTTTTAGTTTATATTACTTTAGGAAAAGAGCAAAGAATTACCATTGAAAAATCAATATTTCAACACAATAATAGCATTACTCGTACAATTTTCAGAAAAACTAAAACTGCAGACACGATTTCCTACAGCAAATATCAAAAGAAGACAATAAAGAAGGAAAATCTATTAACTGGTATTAGTAGAGTGACAGCAAAACGATTTGTTTACTCTAGCAAAACAAACAAATAAATATTCAAATAAAATTGTAGTAAACAAAATGTATTTATTTACATACTTTGATTAAAAATGAAAGACCTGTTCTTATTAATACCGGATTAAATCCCATAAAGTTTTTCCAATAATGAATATTTAAAATTTTCTTCCGTGCAGTGGAATTATGTATTTAATTTTTCAAACAAAGCTTTTTCTAAAAAGTAAATAAAAATAAAAAGTACAAAAAATGCACTAAAAAGTAAAAAATAATTTTTCAAAATAAGAACAATCAAAGCTCCATGAAAACATCAATATTAAAATCTATCTATCTACCACAAAACAAAAGAACTCCTACCATATTTGATATTAAAGAATGCATTTTATGCAATATCCGAAACTTCCCAATTTATTATTGGGTTACTTCTACTTTAGTGCCGCCCACCATCTTTTTCTTAAAATACAAAGTGACTCTTGAACTGTTAGAATTCATTATGTGTATCAAAATTTAACAACATTTAAAGGCTGCTTTCACGATGGTAGCCGTTAGTCATGTGAATATTTTCACATATTAGGTATCTTGAGTGGCTTTCGGACGATGATTGTGAAAATTGTTGAATTTAAAATTGAATATTACTTTAATATGTATTTATTTTTCAATTTTTCAAAATTTTTACCGTTTATTCCACGTTTTCAGCCATTTATGCGCCGTTCTCGGGGTAGAATCTCGTTAATCCATTCATACGCAACCAACCAAGTGCAGTACTCGCAAAAACTCCCGACTAGCCCCCACATTTGAGTGCAATAATACTCTATGTAGAATTAATATTTTATTATAAAATAATATACTGACTACTTATACACAATTAATTTTCAATTCCATGTGACCTAAAATCAGTTATCTGTAGAAATAATTTCACTGCCAGATATCAGACTGGGATCTCAGCAGTGATGGAAAATCAAATAGGCGGCGCAGATAAAAACAAAACCAAAGAAAACAGCAGAAAAGATAATAAAATAAGTCGAAAAACCTAACACTTGCTTCTGTCAACTCGAAACAAATAAACAAAACGTCAATGTGTAGAGTTTGACAGCAGAAAAAAATCGAAACGTTGAATGACTCAATGCTACTTGATTGGTTTTAAAAGTTTATATAAGTTTTTCTACCGACATGTATTACAGTGAGGCAACATGTGTGTAAGTTATTATGATAAAAAATTATCAGCGCCAACGTGATCACCTTTTGTTTGTTTAACCCGTAAGTAGCGAGGTGGGGTGTGAGAGCTCCCAGTAGATTTTGAAAATGCCGTCAGTTAACGATATTGATAGGTGTAATTATTGTATCATCGGACTTCATGTACTCCTCGGGCATGTGTGTTTCACATCGTCTGAGTGAATTTATCTCTTTAAAACAAAATTGGGGTAAACCACCTCGTTTCTTGTACAACAAGAAAACCACCTCGCTACTTACGGGTTAAGGTCTTTGAAATAACATCGTATGAAGAAAATTTGGAAAAATGTTAACTGTGCAATCCCATTTGGTAAGTATTTGTGATTTATTTTGAGTAACATTTTTGTGCAGATAAAACTTTCCAACAGTGGAAAATTTCAATTTAGTTCGCAATTTTTTGTAAATTTCGGGAAAGTGCTCGTCTAAAAATGACCCTTAATTTTTTTTTTTTTTGATTTTGGTGTTAGTGTTTCTATAAAATTTATTTTTTTTTATCAATTTGAGATAATTTTCTTAGTTGATTTTATGAATAATGCAATGTAAAATAAATCAAATCTTATTAGATTGAGCTAATTGGATTCCAAAATTCAAAATGTTGTGACTCGTGACTTATATATTCATTTACGAATATTGCACAATATTTTACAATCCCCTCTCCCCACAATGAGTACCTAATGTCTTTTGGTCACTTAAATAAATGTAACTTAAAAATTTGAAAGTTATTGTTGTTTTCAAAATTTCTCCTTCAGTTATAAGATATAATATTTTTACAACAATAATTTTTATATCTATAGTACCAATCATATATTTTTAAAATATTATTTCATTTATTTATAGGTACACCAATTGACATATCTTCTACACAATGCAAAACTAGCGAATCTGCAACTTTTCCCATTCTAATTTCCCCAATACACTGTCGATTTTCTACCTAAAATAATTTCTTTAACTTTAATGGTTACTTGTACCTGTTAAGTACAAGTTGGTTAGTTATGGACGATGAAGAAGATAGTATAATCAAAAGGAATGAGGCGAAAGGACTGCAGTGTTAAAAATAATTTGACGTAAACCATTCTCATCTGAAATGACAATTAACAAAGAATTTTCTTTTTTATTGCAGGTATGGTCCACTTCGTGGGTTTAGCAGCAATTCAGGTTAGTAAACTTCTTTCTCCAGTGATGTAGCCAGCGAATTGTTTAAAATTGAGAAAAAATGCATTTTCTTTAAATGCACGAACTGTAGTTTGGTAAGAATTTTTTTTTACTTACTGAAGTAATAAATTACAGATAGATAACTGATTTTTCTTTTTGTAGATTTTTGTTACTCAACAGTTGGCTAAATCGTCAAGCTTTAATAAATGACATCTAAATTACTGAAAAATCTAAATATTTTTTATTTTATTTAAAATTTTATTCTGGTATACAATAAACTGTTTAAATATATCAAAATATTAAAATAGATTATGTAACATTGAGAAAATTGGTTTCATATTTCTGTTTGATGTAGGTACTTTCAAAATTTAAGCACGAACATCAACATTGATGTTTAATTAGTGATACAAACAACCTTTTAAATTTACATGCAACAAAATAAAACGAACGTTTACGTTTTTATACTACTTGGTGCAAAACCTTTTAAAATTTAAAACGGGTATATTAATAAAAAATAGTTTGATGAAAAACTTTTCGCCTAACGATGATTAGCTGCAGTGTTATATATAAGGCCCATCAAATTAAGCTATTGCTCACCCTTCTTGAGCCACTTTCGATTTACTGAACTTTTATTAGTGGCACAACTATACAAACTGAAGAAGCAGCCGTGATTTAATACCCCATTTCAGTAAACTGCATTATTAAACGACTACAAAAAGGAACTCAATAGATTTTCTATTAAAGATAGTATTTTGTATACGTAGCGAGTTAAAAAATACACAAGTGGTTAACCAACCGAGAAAGGATACCGCATTAAACATGGGATTCTGGCGCGTTGCAAAGTTCGCTGCTTTTTATAATATATGTTATAGTCCATGTACAACTAAACAATACCTCCAATTTGTAAAGCAGTCAAGTACCAGGATAAATTCCATAAAAATTAGTTTATTCTCCAATTTTTATTGGTGCTGCACTTAAAATCTTAACTGGGAGCTAAAGTGGAGGGTTCTTAAGGTTATAATTTAAATTTTTGGTTCGATATTACTAAACCAAGGAAAGCTACTTTGACGTTGATTATTCTCTAAAAAGGAGAACACTCTTGTTATTCATTAATTCTTTACGCATCTCTTGTTTTATGTTCCTTCAAGGTATAAAAGATTGGATTACTAAACGATACGTTAATAAAAATAAAAAAATTCATACAAAATTGAATTTTGTGAAGGCCCATGTCGAGGGAAATGTAGTTGTATCACGTTGAACGTTTATTACATAATTAAATTTTAAATGTTAATCTTTAATTGATTAGGGTTACTTGTATTAGGTAATCTTATCAGGATCTAATCTAAAATCCAACCGTTAGGCCCTACTGCAAATAAATTCGACTGATAATAAAGAACAAGAATTAATTGTTTCAGAATGTAGAAACTTAAAAATTAGAACTTTATTTAATTGCTTAGCTAACAATAAATAGAGTCTTTAATCTTTTTAAGTAGACATCGATTTAGATATCAAATTTTACTTGAAAACTTTTAGGACTTTTCTTGATAGAACGTAGATTTACGTCAAAAATTGTAGAGTAGGTTAGGTAATTGAATACTCAACTGTTTTGTAAGTTAAAACGTAAATTTAAAATAAAAAGTTTCCGCACAACAAAATTGTTTGTCGGAAAAACGTGTTAAATTTTCATCTTTTTTTTTGTATAAAATCGATTTCACTTTGCCCGCTTTACTTGTTGCAACACTGTTCATACACTTAGCATGAGGTGGTTATAAATTACATTATCAAAATGCGCATAAAACCTATAGTGGGTTTTTGTGGAAAAATCAAGTTTTTTAAATGTTTGACATGGGCTTTCCTTATTCGCTTCAGTTGTTATTCATAATTTAATATATAATCAGAATGGAACGTTCTGGTAAGAATTCCTCGGTCAAAGCAACAATTCTTTGTATAGCAATCTGTTGCGATGTTGATTTGTCTATGGTAAGATTTTTTATTTACTCTGTGCATAATCTTGTTAATTATTTGCTTTTGTAGTTCGGTGATTCCAAGTACCTACACTATATATTTCTTCTCTATCAAGATCACTCGTAGGTGTTTCAAGTGCTCGATATACGTACAAAGGCAAATGTAAACATACACTGAATTAATGTTAATTTTCCTGTAATTGAAGTACTAAAGTTCTGCTTATTACACGAAACCAGTCAGTAATTAAGTTCTAATCTGTAAGTAGAATCGTTTCATTAAGTAATATAAAATAAACTGTTATTTAAAGAAAGTAAAAAGGGCCTAACCCTTATTATTTATTAAAAACGTCAAAAACCATCAAAAACAGATGGTAATTAATCAGTGGTATGTTTATATTACTAATTAAGCTTTTAATTTAATTTAAAATTATATATATTATGTATATCATAATAATAATCTCAAGTTTTCAAAAATGATTATTTTTATTAGAGTAAAATTATACCAGCACCACAAATTAAATAAGTGAAGTAATAGCAGTTTATTGTTTTATTATTCATTTAACTTAATCTAAATTGATATTTATTTTCTTCTTCCTCATTCAGCTGATTGATGAAAGGCAGGTATATATCTTTCTTAAAGTTTTCTCTCGACTTTCTTTAGTTAAATAGTTTCTTTTGTTGATTGCTGAAACGAATTTATGTTTGCAAAATTTAAATTTGTATTCAATAATATTGCAATATCTGAAAATCCCATTTTTTAATGTTTTTAATTTAATATAAAAGATCTTTATTAAAACAATCTCCCAACTCAATCATTATAATAGACAGCTTCATTTTCATTTATGGTTAATTTGATAGGATACAAGCTATACCTCGAGAAAATAGAATAATATTTTGATTTTCGTAATGTGTAATGAGTTTTACAGCTTGCCCATCGCAACCCCTATATGCAAATATAATATCGAAAATTTCCTAATTTTCCTATAAAATAGATATAAATTTCTATATGTGCAAAGTTGCTCCGACTTATCGCATGTAGTATGTACATTTAACGAGGCATTCATTTTTAAGAGCATTCATTAATAATTTTCAATTATTTCAGTTTACAATGCACTAACTTAATTACAACAAACACAGGGTTGTTGGTAAACAAATTCTGAAATAATTGCATAAATTTATGTTGTTGGTAATTTTCAACAGAATATGTTAGTTACTTTTTAATAGTTGAAATTTTTATATGAAGGTCTGATTGGTTACTTATCTAACTAATTATTGCATTTAAATTACTATTTCTGATCTATTTTTTGATCAAGTGAAGAAACAAACCAGCAGAGTAACGAGAAACAACCCCGTTAATTAAAACTCCCTAGCACGTCATCTTGGCTTCAGCCAAATGTTTGCCTATGCCCTGAATGGCATTTAAAGAAGCAACAAAATAGTTTTACCAATTACCCCACTTAAACAATTTAGGGAATTTTGATCTAGTGAACCCTTTACATGGGTACACGTAAAATTTGTATTTTACGAACTTCAATCTAAGGATATTAAATTTACTTTTATTAGAATAAAATTTTTATTTCGTCTGGAATTAATTATTATTAAGTTGGTATTTTTTTATTTTTAAATGTGCAACCTGTCAGGTTATATATAAATATATAATAGTATTTCTCTGTAATTATGACATTGAACTATTTCGAGATTAAACATTTAAGAATTTCTAGACATTGCCAATTATTTAGTCCCTTAAGTTTTTGACATTCATGAGAAATCCAGATTTAACTTCCACTACATTTATTTCTTGTGTATTGTCACTTGGCGAATTTTTCGTTTAATTTGAACATTTTCCATTAATTTTAAAATTTTATTGCTGATGTACTGAAAAACTCAAGAAAATTCATATAATTCCTATTATCAGTAGCGTAACAAGCAGATGAGGGACCCGTGTGCGAAGTTGTTAACGGGGGCTCTGTTTTTATAAAAGCCAAAAATAAAAGAAAATAATAAATAACTCATACAATATAACCATAATTTTAAGATAAAGAAATAACAAAACTAGATTAAGTGCCAAATTTCGAATAATCTGATAAACTTAGTATAACGTTATTCCTGGTATAACAGTTACAGGGTTGCAGGGTTCCCACTTATTTGGAAAATCTGAAAAAGTCAGGGAATTTAAGATTTACGATAAACAATTTAATTAAATTTTTTTTTAATTTTAAAATTAATTAACCATATCAATATTTTCGAAATCCCAAAAAAATCGCCTGTTGCGATTCATCGTTCATAGCTTGATGATTAGAGCAGATTAGAGATTAGAGCAATTATAAGCACTGGGAACGTTATATCCAGTATGCGGCATACAATTTCTTAATATTGCTTATAATTCCGAGCTCTACTGATGATGCCATAGTATGGCGAAAACCTTTACGATAATTTATACTTAGTGTATTGTACATGCAGTGGCGTACGACGGTGATATCAATAAGCAAATGTAAGCAATGCTTAGAGGCCGGAGACAATAAGGGGCCCGGGACCATAAAAGGTAGTAAATCCCAAAAAAGAGATTTATAATAACATAACATTGTTTTTTAGGGGCCCGTTTTGTATATTTTCTTTAGGGGCCCTATCTACTGTTGCACCGCCACTGGCTTCCGATGCAGCT
Source organism: Cantharis flavilabris (assembly GCA_949152465.1). Taxonomy (NCBI): domain Eukaryota; kingdom Metazoa; phylum Arthropoda; class Insecta; order Coleoptera; family Cantharidae; genus Cantharis; species Cantharis flavilabris. The sequence continues at coordinate 92,320,489 of OX424435.1, forward strand.
GTCTCGATCGAATTTATCCTGGAGACAGGATGGCCGCTGCATCGGAGGTAGTACAATGGGTCCCATTTAGTGGGGTGCCCTACTTCAAATCCATAATCTAGGAGTGCACTGGGGGGTATTCTATACCGCCCAGACCCCCCGGATTACACCAATTATTTTGTGATTTAAATAATATGTTTAGACTTTTACTCCCTGATGTGTAAAAATAAAATTACTTTTAGATTTAGCAGCGAAACGAGTTTTTTCCAATTCCTAAGCTCTAAACATATTATTTAAACCACAATACAATTGGTGTAATCCGGGGGGTCTGGGGGGTATGGAATACCCTCCAGTGCACTCTTCCAGACTTTGGATTTTACGAAGGTGAGCGGTGATATCAATAAGCGAATGCTTAGAGGCCCGGGACCATAAAGGGTAGTAAATCCCAAAAAAGAGATTTTTAAATAATAAAAGCAATTCAAAATTAATGCATTGTTTTTTTAGGGGTCCGTTTTGTATATTTGCTTACGGGCCTCAGCAACTCTTGCACTGCCACTATTTACATGTGATAACTTAAAAAGATATTAGTTCTAAAAAGTGTTTCGTGCATTTTTTTGAGATTTCTAAAATATTGATATGGTTTTCATTTTCTGATTTTTTTTGTCAGGGTTTGATTTGGAAAATCTTGTGAGAACACTGAATTATTATTAGTAATAATGGTAATACTAAGTCTAACTTTATACCAGGGTTATCCGACTATTATTGTAAAACCGGCCTTTATAGAATAAAAAATACAGTAATTACAATTTTAGAAAAATTATGAGTTAAAGTTTTTTTTTTCATCGGCAAATACATCAATTATTTTGCCAATATCTAAATTTCAGATAACTTAATTTTCAATAGATAAACTGCTTAGCTTTCTATGAAGTTTCTTAAGTCTACTTCTATAGAAAAGTATATTTTTTAAGTGGCTTATGATTAACTTAAATTTCGAAAATTATTTTTCTGACAAAGCTGAAGTCACAAATCACTAAACCTAAAATTGTACTTGAAAAATGAATGCTACTTTGTTTACCTCAATAATGCCCATGGTTTCTGAAACCACAAACTATTTGCGGTTTCAGAACCCATCTTACTTTAACTTAAGATTAACTTTAACCTTCGATTAGCCATGTAGAGGATAACCAGAGATTTTCAGAAACCGAGCATAAGAGAAGACTACCAAAATATAATATTTCATTGTGAATATTTGAAATTAAATACTAATACTAGATTATTTAATTATATTTTTAATAATTTAAAATTTTTTTTTAAAGATTGAGGAAGGTCACAGTAGAACTGGGGGCCCTTTTGGCCGGGGGCCCGTGTGCGTCGTACCCACCGCACCCCGGTAGTTCCGCCACTGCCTATTATAATATATTCAAATAACATTTCGGTAATTTCATCGAATAAACTAATTTAAAATTCCTCTTTGACGAAGATGTCGAATAACTCCGCACAAAATGAATAAATTCGTCAAAAGGACAAAAATACCTATCTAAAAACATCAGTTAAATGTTAAACGGTTTGCCTACACTGATACAAAATACATTTTAGTTTTAATTCAGTACGGAATTCTTAAAAATCCAAAAATTTATGGTTTTATGTCTTTAAATATAATTTTATTGAGGAAGTGTTTCAAAGAAAACTGTTTCATCGAAATTTATCGGTAGCTGTTATTTATTGACATAAATATTTAAAATGTTGCAAAATAATAATTTTGAGTTGAGACCTGAAAATTTTGAGAAATGTGGTAAAATAAAAGATTACCATTGATCTAGAAAATTAATCTATCAGCTGCTGATACTAGATACTAATCCCCCCGGGTCAATGATTGCTTCTATAAATTAAAAAAACAGTGCTACAGACAAAGTGTGCTTTGATGTTTTCGACAAATATCAGTGCTTCCGTGACTTATAAAAATCGCCGGATATCACCTGGAAACGTAGTTAGGGATGTAAGATGAACTTGATTACCAAAACCAATTTAACAAAATCAAATCATCAATTCACAAAAAATAGAATAGGCATTCAGAACCAACTGAAAAAGGATGTTCTGATAAATTTGTTGGTTTAACCCAATTATTTTTACCTGACAAAGTCGAATAAAATTGAAGCACTTGTAACGAAAGATAATTCTTCAATTTTCCTGTCTTTCGAGTATTTTCAAAATTAAACTCTCTCTCTTTTATTTCATCATATTACACAGTTCGTGTTCATTTACAAAATCTTCTTTGAAATGTCAATTTGATTAAATTTTCTTTTAAATAAAATTTTAATGAAAATTAACATTTTCTATTTGCACCCTTTAAAATTTAACAGAATTCAATAAAATGTTATTAAATTTAAGTTTACTTATGTAATGGATAATGAACTATCACCTTTAAATGTAATATATGAAAAAGAAAAATTATTATTGCCCGATACAAAGAGATTCTCGTAAAATATTTTCATGTTACAAAGAAGCTTCTTTATTTAACTAGTAAATTGTTACGGAAGCGCATAAACAAACAATAACTTCTTTAGTTGAAGGCAATTGAAATATATTTTCCAGAACATATCATGACATTTATATGTTTGAGCGTGTTGACTATAGATTTGTCTAATTTAATTTTAACAAAGTCTCAATGTGACAAGTTTTTTATGATTTCAGAATATTCTTTTGTGAAACATAATTTAATCTTACGAATACTTCAAATTTCCATACTGCGCTTCTTATTTCATTTCATAATTTAAAAAAAAAGTGGTTATAGAATAATAAAGTTTTGCAAGTACGAATTACTAAATTTTTTTTAAATTTTAAAATATCATGAAAATAGAAGACGATTACGACTCGTACTATGCACCAATGTGGATTACCGGAAGATTACAGAAGTTCCAAGGGTTTAAAAACTCCAAGCAAAGCTCATCGATACTTGGTATTAATTTGTTAGGTTAAACTGTTGATGCCAAAACTTGAGCAATAATTGGTGCGTTATCCTTTTTGGAAGATTTAAAATCTTGAAATTTTAAAATTAATTAAATAAGAAACTTTTCATTTTCATATTTTTTCATTTTGATGGATGTTAACATCAAAGGAGCGATAATGAAGCAATTAAAAATTTTAATCGTGCAATTATATTCAGGGTGATAATTGTACATCTCCACGTGACAGATCTTTAGATCTTGATGATGTTTCAAGTGGGATTTTGCATATCGGAGTTCTTATCTTATTTCTTACAAAGCAGTTGTTATCATAAAAAGTTTATGAGAACAGGAATGTAATGCGATTTCTCCCTTAGCCATTAAAAAATATTGCGTTATGAAAATTTAAATCTGATTATTAATGTATTTGGAATTGGTCAATAAAAGAGAAATATTATCGGTATTTTTATAACAAAGAAAGTGTTTCCGATGCCGATGATGGCCTATTGAGTGATCATCTATTATGGGAAAATATCCAAGATCAGAAGATGTCAATGATACCATTTCGGAAATAAAATTATTTCGGTTTATAAAAAAAACTAAAAGTAGCCAAACTCACTATGTTAGTAATGAAAATTACATACACAATAAAAATCGAGCGGCACATCCTCTTGATAACATTAGGGATAAGTACACTCACTGTTCACTACATTTAACTTTTAGCACAGAATATAGAAGTTATAAATATGATCCGCGTGAAGGTATTAATTAGACTAAAATAATCACTGAATTATTGAGGTTATTTTAGTATTCCAAGACTTTTTTTGTTCCAGACAGTTTTAAGAATGTATAAAACAAAGTTTATTTAAATATTGACCTACTAAAATTCTTCCAGATTTTTTATCAACTTCTCCTAGTAACATTACATAATTAAAAAAATTAAAAATTAAAATCAAGAAACAATGTTTAAAAAATTATGCGATTAATTAAAATTTAAATTTTTAACTTTCACATCGCAGTTGGAAAATAGTTTTTTAATTTCCTAAAGTACAACTTGGTTTTAAAACATCGACAATGACACAACTTAAATTTTTTTTACAAAAAATAAAATGTCGCTTTAATTTATTTAAAGAAAATTTTAATTGTTTATATTCAACGTAATCCATATGATCGCTAAAATCGCACGTTGTATAATCGCGTGCCGTCGAATAACAACTGGCAGTTATTCCTGCAGCCCTGCAGTAGCATCTGTCACTATCCTGCGGGATATCTTACTCGGTTTAAATCGTATAATTTCGGGACCGCAGATTTTATGGAAGATCTGATTTATAAAATATTTTTAAATTTTCTTATGATAGATTCTTAAGACTATATACCTATCTTCCAGAAAATTTTCTTATAATTTATGATACCCAAAAAATATCAAAATGAAACAGGATAATCGAAATTTTGTATTCCCATTTAAACTCAAACTGCATAGAAGTAGTTCCCACTTATTGTCTAATGCTCTTTATTTACATAATTTAAATGCAACTAAAGATGCTATCTTAAATTATGTCGAGTCCTTGCTATAAATACTAAAATGTCGTAAATGGATTCCTGATTACCTGCTTTATTATTTTTTTTTATTATAAAAGTCAAATGCAATATTTAAAATAAATTATTCTTTATTTTTAGTTTTAAAATTGCGTGCTAATATTCTGGAGCTGCTGCTGCCATATTTCAAGGATTAAAAGTATCAGTACACTTTGGAGAAAGCCTTTACGGTAATTTCTTCTCGGGTTTACGGTCATGATAGCTTATTATTTTTGTTGGAAGGTCACGTACCGATTACAAAGGGAGCAAAATGGAACTTTATGACATAGGACTGTTTTATTCTGTCTGTCAAACTTGAGAGACTGTTGGAACTCACTAATTTTTTTTCAAGGTAATATTTTTTTCAACAAAGATTGTCCTTTCTGTCACACTCCTGCTTCCGATCTTATTCGACTTCTAGAAGTAGTACAGTCACTTTTATTTCAAAAGTCAAAATTTATTAAACTTTTTACTAATAAAACTAATGTTGTCAGGCAGGCGTTAAACGGTGTTTATATTAAATTGCTTTTTTTGGCCAATCCTTAATAAAAGGTTATTAAACTCCAGAAGATGAGTGGATCCGAGCTAAATATGGAGAGCTTTGTAACTCGTTTATTTTATTATAAATAAGTATAACTCCAAATAATTTTAAAGTTGTGATTTATCATTTGAACGAAGCATTATACGGATAGATGGCGTAACTACTTAATCTGATCTTATTGGCAATCGGCGTTTATCGGTACGATACGATTAAGTTTCCTTGACTGCCGCAAAGCTAAGGAACTTCGCAAGGCGCGAAATTTGAAATCACTTAAGTTATCTTAAATCATAACATCATTTACAACATTCACAATACTGATTATTTTTAAATTTTTAATAACATTCTAATTAATTGTGTGGTTTTGATATAAAAAATTTTGTAACGTAATGAAACATTATGTGCCTAAAAATCGCACCCTTAAAGACAACATAAAAATGACTATAAGTACTTTAGTATTGGTGATATAATCCACCTAACTTCACTTGCAAACTGTTTCTAAAGACGCATTTACCATATTTAAAGTCCAGACATTTCTCGGGATGAATCCACAAGACCAAATTACAAGTCGAATTACATAATTAAATGCACAAACCTTAATCATCTAACCAATGAAGGAAAGGCCCGCAATAATCCAACTCATTATCCACTACATCACATTACTTACTTGTAAATATGTACATATTTGTTTCGATTGAATCTTATTCGATATTTAAAAAAAATTTAATTCGTTTTGTTCATATTTGTGTTCTGCTTTTATTATTAATTTTTATAGCTAGTAATTGTTTGCAAGAAGAACGCTCGGCTATATTGTAAAAATAAACGAGTATTAATTTAAAATTTTTTTAAGAGCGTTCTCTTTGGCGTTAAATGTAAAATATTTGAAATTGAAATATGAAGTTTAATTATTGCAGTAATTGAGACTTTGTTGTAAATTAATGTAAAAGCATCTTTAAAAAAGGAAAATGTGTATAGTACCTTGGTAAAGGCGGAAAAAAAGAAAATTATGGGAGTAACTACCTTTCTCTAAAAATTCTAAAAAATATTTGTAAAATGCACTAAATTGCCTACAATTTGAAAAATATACTTTGCGTTTTGTTGAAAAAATTATATCTTCGTTGGTATGGTGGCTTTAAAAGGTGAGACTTCCTTGAAAGCTTTGCCGACTGTTTATGACACTTATATTTTCTTGTAAATATTTATGTTTCATAAAAGAAATTAAGATAGCATTAAATTTAAGTGGAGAATTAAGTTAAACCTGGAGGTTCTCAATGATTAATTTTACTTTAATTCATTAATTGCTTCGGCCCAACAGTTTTTGTATATATATAACTGGTACTGGTAAATTCAGACTTTAAAAATACAAGCGAAATCAAGTGAAAACAAGTGAAATGTACAAAAATGCAATGTACAATAAATATAAAAAAATTATCATCAAGACACAGCGTCAATTCCTAATACGTAAAATCCCAGCACGCTCCTGCTGCTCCTGCCCCAGCGTATAAATTTTTGGTGAAAAAAGAAACACTCTGATTGTTAATAAATTAACTATTCGTAAATATTACTCTTGTAATATTTTGTAATTGTTGTAAATATTACAAGCTCTTGAACTATAGTGAATCAAATTTAACCAAAATTTTTGTGTGCCTCTTATGGGCCGTGAGGAGTGTTTGTGTAACATAAAAAGTGAAAGAAATTGAGAGGAGAAGGAATTCGCATCAAAAATAATTAATTTTACCTACTGTGTTGGGTAGAGGGCGATACTTAAATATGTCACCCATTATGTTAGGTGCAACCGCATAGATAAATCTATTCACAAAATCAAGTTCAAGTTTTACAGCTAAGCCAACAAACAGAATTTCTCAATTCTGCAAATCCTGAATTTTTTAATTCATAGCGAGTTTCTTAAGAGCTTCTTATTAAACTCAATGGCTTGCACCGACGGTACCGTCATCTCCCTCCTGGAGAGGATCGACCAGCTCATGGAGCAGATCGCCAGCCTAAATGCCAAACTTGCGGCAATGCGAAGACAACAAACGACCCCACCAATCGTCGTAACCAACACAGAACCGGCGTCCACCTCAGCAGCCTTAAACCTACCTACGATAACCCCCAGCTTGCTAAACTGCTCCCTACCTCCACCGTCAGGCTTCTCGCCGATTGAAAAACATCCCGTCGAACCAGTCGTATTCAAATGCCAGGCTAAGAAAGCCCGTCAAGCTGAGAAACGTCGAGCTCTATCACCAACCGCCTCCGACGCCTCCACCGAGAGGGATGCACCTCAAGAAAACTCCGAGTCATCGCCACGGATTCCGACAACGAAGACTGCAGCGTGTCCACTTCACGGATACCCAAATCATCCCCTCCTCACAGGAGAGCGACACCCCGGTTAACATGGAAACCGGAAACACCGACGAAAACCGACCACCCCAAAATAATCAGTCTTCTTCTTCTTTTTCTTACAGAATACTTCCGATTATTGTTCGCACCCAGGATAAATGGTCAAACACCTTCCGTCTTATGAACGAGAAAGCGATCAAGTACACAAAAATCCGACCAGTCGCAGATGGAATGGAAGTCTCACCGACGACCGAACAAGACTACAGAGCCCTCAACCGCCTGCTGGAGGAACAAAAAATACCCAGCCACACCTATCTACTTCCACAAGAAAAACCCCTGAAAGTTGTACTCATCAGGGGCCTTCCGATCAAGTACGAACCGCAGGAAATCAAAGACGACCTTATCCGCCAAGGTTTCCCGGTACAAGCAGTACACCAAATGACCAGGGGCCGTGAACGCCGCCCCATGCCACTATTCCTTGTCACCCTGACAAAGAACAACGAGGGTAAAAACATATTTAATGGTGCCACCGTTTTCGGTGTTTCTTTCAGAGTAGAGACGCCACATCTAAGAGCCAAGGTGGGACAATGACAATGCTCAGCGATATTGTAACGCCATCCCAAAATGCGTTAAATGCGGAAACGACCATCAATCCAAAGATTGCACCAAACCGCGAACAGAACCGGCAATATGCGCCAACTGCAGTGGTACACACACCGCATACTACAAGGGGTGCTCAAAGTACCCGAAGCAGCGATGGACCCAGCAACCAAGAGCGGTCGACTTTCTATCTCGGCTCCATCACCAAAGACACGCCCCTCCACCAATAGGATTGCAACATGGCCCACAGAAAAGCTTCGTCGACACGGCAAGTACACACGCACCGCACCGTGAACGACAAACAGGTACCCCCAACGAGAGCACCCCTGCTAGTGCCTCCGAGGGTCTTATACTCGCACTTTTCAACTCATTCGTCACTGTACTCCGAGACGCTAATATTAGCGAAACGGTAATTTCTAATATTCAATCTGCCGCAGGTACCATCGTCAGCAACTCGACCAATAATGCCTAGACAACGTATCCAACCCGACTCACTTCAGATGGCTTTTTGGAATGCCAACAGCATTCGCTCCAAGAAAAACTTGCTTCTCGACTTCGCCCACACGCATGACTTGGACGTCATCCTAGTCTGCAAAACCCACCTCCACACCGGAGACTCAGCTAATTTACCCTCCTACACCCTTTACAGGAATGACAGACCCGCCCGCGGGGGAGGCACCGCAATCTACGTCAAGACCTCAATCGAACACCACGAAGTTCCTACTCCCGATCTACAACATCTAGAGGCCACAACCATCAGCATCAACACCAAAAACCACGGCTGGCTGCAGATATCTTCGGTCTACAACCGGCCACAACGTGAAATTCTAAAAGACGACTTGAACATCCTCCTAAGTGGATGGAGACTTGAACGCCAAACACCCCGACTGGAACTGCTGGCACACAAACACCCCAGGAAGGAACCTGGCCAACCTCGCCGTGGAACTCGACTTTCAAATCGAGCTCCCCCGACGCTCCAACCACTTTTTTAACGCAGGTACCCCGACTTTCATTGATCTTGCTCTTTTTAATGATATGCCTCTCCAACATCAACTGACGACCATGCCCGATCTCAATTCCGACTACCTACCGGTTTTGTTATACCTGGGGGACAACTTTAGGGCGCAAAACAACTCGACTCGACCCAAAACCAACTGGAAAAATTATCACGGTTTCCTTTTGGACAACATGGGCCCCATCCCCGTCATCAACATTCCGGACGATAAGTATGTAACCCACTTTCAAAAATCAATTTCCAGAGCTCTTTTTCACGCCACCGAGACCAGGACTGTACCCGACATCCGAGATCGACTACTCCGGCACCTCAAGGACCTTATTCGTGATAAACGCCGCACTAGGAAGCGAGCCCAACTCATAAATCATCCAGACGACAAACCAGCCTTCAACATTCTCAAAGACAAAGTCACAAAATAGGTCAACGCCCACCATAACCTCGAATGGACCAACAAGATCGAATCCCTCAACTTCAAAGACAACTCCGCTTGGAAAATGGCAAAGGCTCTTTAAAATCTAAAAAATCGAAGTATCCCCGCCATATCCAAACGAGACGGCACCTTCGCCAAGAGTGACGCGGAGAAAGCAGAAACTTTCGCCGAAAACCTCGAGGCACAATGTTCCCCCAACTCCGACAGAATCGACCAAGACCACATCGACATACATGGTAACGGACTTTGTAAGACAGCACCTACTCATCGAGGACCCCATCCCCATCGACCCGACAACTTTCCAGGAAGTTTCCACCATTATTCGAAGGCTCAAGAATAAGAAAGCCCCAGGACAGGATGGCATCCCAAACCGTGCCCTTAAAGAACTACCCCGCAAAGCCATCTCGGCACTAACAGGTATCATTAACGCCTCTCTCCGTCTTAGGTATTTCCCACAGGATTGGAAAATTGCAGACGTGGTTTTCATCCACAAACCAGGTCAGGACCTCAAAAGCCCCAAGAGCTACCTCCCCATCAGCTTCCTCTCGACCATAGGAAAAGTAGCAGAAAGAGTCTTCTTGACCCGCTTCAAACAATCGATGTTCGACAATGATGTCCTTTAAGATGAACAATTCGGATTCCGCGAGGGTCACAGTACGGTTCAACAAATCCTCCGACTAGTCGAACACATCAACCTTGGTTTCAGTAAGGGTGAATTCACCGGGTTGGTTGTGTTGGACGTATCAAAAGCTTTTGATAAAGTTTGGCAGGATGGACTGATTTTTAAGATGTTTCAGGCCAAAATACAACCCGCTCTTATCCAACTTACAGCCTGCTACTTGTGCAACCGATTCTTCTGCGTCACAATCAACGGCTGTCGATCAACCCGCAGACCACTCCGCGCCGGGGTGCCCCAAGGCTCGCGAATGTCACCATCGCTCTTCAACATCTTCATGAGCGACATTCCCACCCCAAAGAACCCCAGGACGAAAATTTCATTGTATGCTGATGACACAGCGGTCTACACAACCTCCATTCACCCAGATGTGGCAACGACCCACCTACAAGAGGCCATCTGCGACTTAGAAAAATGGTTCGAAACTTGGCGCATTGGGGTTAACTCAAGCAAGAGTAGCGCAACCATGTTTTGAAAACGCAAGAAACGCCACCACTCAAGCGTCTTCATGTTCGAAGAACCCATTCCCTGGAACCCCACTTCGAAGTATCTAGGAGTCACCCTCGACCGACGCCTTACCTGGACATCCCACATCAAAAATATCACAGGAAGAGCAAGGAAAACCGTCTCCAAACTCCGACCGCTCATCGGCCGGCGGAGTAAATTGTCACCAGCCAACAAAATCGTCATCTACAAGCCAATCATCAGACCTACCATGACTTATGCAGCGCCAGTTTGGTCATCGGAATCCGCACCCCAGAAGCACAAGATACAAGTCGTCCAAAACTTCAGCCTCCGTAATGCCTTCAGCGCACCCTACTACATCACCAATCGACGACTTCACGCCGATGGAAACGTCGAATCCATTGAAGACCACATAGGTAAATTGTCCGATAACCTATATAAACTTAGTGCAATTTCAGATAACGCGCTAATCAAGGAACTTGGAAATCGAATTCAAGGAACCTAACCGTGAACTTGACCCACTAAGCGACGGCTCAGGCTCACCCACATCAGTTCGTTCTTCGCCCCCGGTCCAACACAGAAAAGTTCATCGTTGTGGAGATAGGCTCTACCCACTAGATCGTTGAAGTAGGCTCCGCCCAGTCGACACTGGGACTCGCAACTACCACGAAATCGTTAACCACCGTGGCATCGGACTCATCGTAAACCCCGCTAACCAGCGAACTTCGAAGCAAGTTTTTTATTTATTATACAAACCACTGTTTTTACTTCCCCAACTTTTCCCTTTTAGGATTCACATCCAGTACGACTCAGCCTGGCGCCAACCCAGGGAACTCCAACCCCGAAAATGACACCGTCAAGCCATCTAACAAGCGACGAAGGAGATATGGGTTCACCCCGGCGCCGGCGCTCCGAAGACGATGTAAAGATTAAAGATAAAGAAGTTCAAGTTCAAAGACATACTTGCCACTTTGTTCGACATTGGTAATTGGTAACTCGCATGTGTTATGACATGTGGTCTTAGATTTTCCTAGCGATTTGAATAAATTTTTTTTGTTTTCCTTAATACTGATACTAATACTTATACTTAATACTGATAATAATTAATATATTAATAAAAACGAAGAACGTAGTAAATATTACGAATATTGGATATTCGTAAATGTTGGATAAAACAACATAACACCTCAACATATTTTATTAAAATTAATTATAATTAAGTATAGATAATTTTTATGTTAATTTTAAGTTTTTCAACTTCTACCTTTTCGAATTATTTTAAAAATAAGACATATTAATTTATGCAGTACAAATCACCTTATTGTTCGGCACTGGCAATATAGGCTTGAATTTAGATAGTTTTACCCTAATGAACCTTAATACCATTGTTTATCTATATCGATTATCGATATAGATAAACAATGTTAATACTCTTTAGTTTGAATCGAGAAAGCTATTAATAATTAGGAGGTTTTTTTTATAATTTAATAGTGTTTTCTTCTTATAAGTTAATTTGATTGCGCTATGGCTATGCATGAAGCTTAATTATTCTACATCGCCAAATTTATACCATTACTCGATGTGAATCTCAATTTTATATTTCAGTAAGATCAATAAGGAATTAGACCGACTTACCTGAAAAAGTCGGAATAATTAAGCAGTAATTAGTTACTACTTAATTGATATTTGCTTAACTATTTCTAAGAAAATATTAAAAGCAACTAATAAAAGATTGAATTATTTGTTTCTATTTAACTATAATTCTTCTTAAAACAATAGAAAATCTTGGCTTTAATATAAAAGAGTAACCATTAAATGCATAAACCCTTTATTTTCTAATTGAAATTGAAAACAAAAATCAAAATAATGATTGCTATACAATTTATTGGCAGTGGCGGTTCGTAGATTGTTATAATAGGAGGGAATCGTCATAAATTTGAAATAAATTTTGCGATTTTAATCCATAATCTAGTCCAGGGGTCTCCAAACTTTTTAGCCTAAGTGCCAGACTGATTACTCCACAAAGCCCCGAGGGCCAATATCTAGCTACAGTGGCTAACAAAAATATTCGAACCCCCCCTATGTTAACAATGTAAATTGCACATTTTGAAACCTTTTTTTTTACCTATATACAAATCGCATTTACAGCAAAGCTTCTTTTTAAAAAATTTTTTTGTTATAAATTTCATTGTCTTCAATTTTGCTTCCCCGTTTTTGACTGGCAGCGACTTAAACAGAACTCTGCAAAACACAAAAAATATCGTCATCTATATTTCGAAATCGGTGCAACAAAATAGAAAAATGCTCTTGTACATAAATATACAGAATTACGTTTTCAAGAAAAAATGCCTATTTAGTTTTTAATTTCATTTCATTTTCCGGGGTTTTGTTTAAGTTGCTCTCAGTCAAAAACGGAGCTGCAAAATTGAAAAATGTATAGACACAAAATTGAAAACAATGAAATTGTTAACAAAAAATGTCTAAAAAGTTTTGCTGTAAATGCGATTTTTATATGTCAAAAAACGGTTTTAAAATGTACAATTTACATTGTTAACATAGGAGGGTTTGAATATTTTCGTTAGTCTCTACAGCTATACCTCATTAGATTAAAATTGCTTTTTGACAACTTTTGTTGTGTTTTGACAACTATTTTTAGTGGGTAAATAAAATATCTGACTATTATTTTGTATGATTACTTTATTTGATTTGATTTATCAAAATAATGTAAAGGGCGGGCCGGATACCAGCCACATCAGTCCCGCTCTCGCTGGCCGGATTGGAGGTGCTGGCGGGCCGGATTTGGCCCGCGGGCCGTAGTTTGGAGACCCCTGATCTAGTCCATACAATCACTTCCCTGAGTGCTTACTTGTGCAAACATGCACGCAAATCTTGCGCCTCATTCCAGTATACACCAATTACTGACTCTTAAAGAACTTTTTCCACTCATAATAAATAATTTATAATAATGAGAAAGAAATTAGGTATTCTGAAAAACCAAAACTAAAATGTATAGGTACTAGCTGAGTACAAATTATACATTTTTAAATTCTTATAAATTTTATTTTAGTAAGTAAAAATGTATATGCAAGAATTATTTACTTAAGATGAGAATGATGCTCAGTAACCACACTTTGAACTGATAAAATTTATGCACTCCCTGAAATACTTAATTTTAAGGCAGACATTCATGAAGCTGGTGCAAATAGAGCAACTTACCGGCTGCACTCATACATTACCATTTGTTAAATTGATAGATTTCAAAGAAAGTAGTATAAAGACTAAGATGGATTTATACAAAAGTTTACAACATTTTAGTACTTGCATATAAGACTAACCCAAGCAAGACTTATATAACTCTTGTAATCAAAATCGACCGGCTTTAACATAAATTCGGTATAAATTATTAAAGACGTATGCCGAGGAAAGACATTATCGTCAAAACTTTTAACAATACAAATAGATTATATTTAAAAAAAAATTATTGGGTAGCTACGGGGTAGTCATGTTGACGACAAAGAACTAATAAGTTACAATAATATTATGCTTTGTCGCTTATAATCTATATGTAGGTAGTATTTACGGAAGAAAAATAAAGGAAAATGAATTCAAGAATATTAATCCTTGTCCTTCGGATGCATTGCCCAATATAAATCTGCGGACTATAGGGAAAAATTATCCCACTAATTTTATTCCCTAGTAAGTCATCTTGGCTGCGATCAAGTTGGTAGCCTTGTTGCTGTTGTAGTGTATAGCAGTAGGTATAGCACTTAAACTCAAATTAAACACGTTTCTTCCTTTGAAACTCACCTTCTTTAAATATTTAATTTGTTTTTGGCTAATTTTCAATACCGTCATTTGGGGTAAAATTGACCCTTTAAGGGTAACACCTTTCGGAAAATGATTGTGTATGCTATAATTCCGCAACCAACAATGCAAATTGTATGATTCTGATATGAAATGATAGGTAGGAGCACAAACTTCACTTGTGCGTGAAGTTAGCCCCCCTTTTGTCGAAAAATAAAATGTTTTTTTTTTTGTATTTTGTTGTATTCAATTTGTATTGTTTGTATTGATACAAATTAAAGTTGTAAATTTAACATTAGTCGCGTAAATCGCGAAACAAAATTTCGCGCGGCCCCCCATTTTTGAAAATTAAAAAAAAATTTTTTGTATTGTGTTGTATTCAATTTGTACTGTTTGTATTGTTAAAAATTAAAGTTTTAAGTTTAATATTAACCGCGTAAATCACAAAACAAAATTTAGCTCTCGCTCACTGCCTCAGCTGACTCAAAGTTTCTAAATTATTTTTGTATTTGTATGCAATTTGTATCGTAAAAATTAAATCCTCCTCTCTGGCCGTACAATCATTATTTTGTTAAATCAGATATTTCAAATCAAACTTTATTTGTTCAGTAATAAAATTATGTAGGTACACTACTTATCTTTATCAAAAATTATATTTCCGTGCCGAAACGGCTTGCGGTCAAACCTTTTTTGCTCCGAACCGTCCTTGCACCAAACCGGCTTGTGCCGAAACGTTCGCGTCAAAACTTCCGTCCCGAGAAGTTTCTATACCCAAGAATTTCAAATTAGTGGGACAATACAGCAACATTTCTTCTTTTTCAAGTGCCATACACTATGCAGTGCGTAGACCAGCGGTTCCCAATTAGTTTTGGCCGCGGAACCCTTGGGCGAAGAAAAAAATTTGGTAAAATTTATTTTTCGCCATTTTGAAATTCTTTTTGGCGGAACCTTTGGATTTGGAACCTAAGGGTTCATTTAGGAACCGCTACCTTAGAGTTCCCTGCAAAATTCGCATTCTAACGAAACACTCTTATAAGAAAACATGGAGACCAGTCACTGCGACTTCAGTCGCAGAGCCCCAGTCGCAGCTAAGGAATCACACCTTTAGCTGGTCATCTTAAGGTTCCTTAGCTGCGGCTGGAGCTCTGCGACTGCAGTCGCAGTGATTGCTCTCTACACTTCCTTATGATACAATCGTATTCTCCCCTCCCATAAGAAAGCATTGTTGATATAAAAGTATGAAAGATATGAATCTTTAGCTGCGGCCGGGACTCTGCGACTGAAGTCGCAGAGGATGCTCTCCATTTTAATAAAATAAATAAAATTAATAAAATAAATACAAAAACTGTAAAAGATTCAATTCTGTGCAATTTATAAGTGCTTCTTTCACCAAAAATAACCGTACCATCTTGGTTTATTTTTTCAATTTATTTTTTTATACAAATAAATAAGCATCACTTTCTTTATTCCAAGTTGAACAAATTATTATTATCACAAGTTGTTTTTTTTTCAAGTTTCTCCTCCCCTGAGCTTCCATTATTAAAGTCTTTTTTTTTGCGTAGCTGGGAGGAGTAAAAATCTTGCATATAAGGACCACCTCGACGTGTTACAGTCTCCCACGATTAATCGGAGGTCAAGTGAATTCAAGCAAAAGTCCCTTGGGGTCACTAAAAATCCCCTCTCTAGGTGGTATTTCGCACCAGTTCACGATTCACACGGAATAGCTCATACATTTCTTCCTGTTGCAATCGAAATTAGCGTGAAAGTACCGTTCCCTACCCTTAGCGTATCTTCCTCTCTTCATCTTTTTTTGCTGGCATCATGTCATTAATCATTTTATTAATTGAGTTCAAATGTTGTTCAGAAGTGGACATAGTAGACACCAGGTTTTGAGGTAATTAATATTGTTTTGGTTTTTTTCGGTGGCCCGTCTTATATCTAGCCATCTTCTACATCTCAATGTTGTGTATACCTTGCGTCGTCTTCTCAGAAGAATAACAGTTTAAGTTATGCGATTTTTGAATTTTATTTCGGTGGTTACTTTGTAACTCATAAAGGAGCTTTACAAAAGGGATTTCTTTCTGAAAAGATTTATTCTGTAACTATAAAGAATCCTTTAACGACAGACTGTCATTTAAAGATCGATATTTATAGACTGAATTTTACAAAGGAATCTTTATCTTAATGGATTCGTGAATGACACATTTATCTAATGAATTCTTTAACAATAAAGAATTTTTTTTGTAAAATTCAGTCCATAAAGATCGATTCTTAAAGGAAAGTCTATCATTAAAGAATATTTACAGCTTTGTATACAGAATAAGTTTATCCTTTTAGATAGGAATCCTTTTTGTAAAGCTCTTTTATGAGTTATTGGAACAACCTTAGATATTTATTAAAGTATCCGTGTCATTGTCCGTGATGAGGTGAAAATTTAGTTTTCCATGGGTGTTGGGATGCCGAAAATTTTTCCTATACATCTTCCAGTTCTTTCTCATGCATTTTCTTGTTTTCTTTGTCGCCTTTGAGATAGTTAACATTTTTTTCTTCTTCTATCAAGAAATCAATAGTAATCAATATAAAAAATTAAAACTATTCATTCCCTGTACCATATGTACAGCAAAATTTGCAAAGCTGCTCTTCTTTGTGCCTTAGAAATTAACTGTGGGTACTTTTTGAATTTTATAGCGTCGATCCATACACAAGCCTCATAAATTTAGATAGAGTAAACCGCTGAAGCTATGACCTTCCGCTTTGTTGATTTAAGGCTTTCAATGTTTGGCATTAATCTATCTAATGCTGTTCAGCATTTGTTTGTATATTGGCTGCATATCAGGTGCAATTAAAACATCAGTTTGTAGTCTACCTCGATACCCAGAACTGTTACTTCCGGTTTCATGGAAAATTTTTGTGTAGTATCTTCAAAAATCAAACAAGTTTACATGTTGAGTTAAAAATTATTTTTTTTTCATGATTTGTGTCTGAAATGACGTGTCAGATGACCGAATATGAGAGCGCCGGATAATAGGACGTCTACTGTAATTAATCAGGTGCCGACTTCAAAAATTTGGCAAACAACCCCTGGGCTATGCAAATTGCTAAAATAAATTTAAATTTAGAAAATTAGAAGGCATTGCTGAAAAACATTAGAAAAAAACATTAGGCGAAAAGCAAAAGTTTATAAAGAATATGTGTATACTTTTATTAATAAAACATTAATCAAAAATTAAAATAACTTAAAGAAAAATACAAAATATACAATTCAAATTCAAAATGTGTTTAGTTTATAAATGGGCTTCTTAAATTAAAAAATTCTGAAAAATTAGTATAAAATTATTCTATCTATTTTGTTTCGCGTAATTTAAAAAAAAATGAAGAAATAATAAAACCCAACATTTAAACTGCGCGCGTTTTACGTTCACAGGGTGCACTTGTCAACGGAACAAAAACAAACGTACAACAATGCATTTTTATGAAGCGCTTGCGTAATGTGTTGTGTGTGAAATACATAATACACTCTAATGGTTGTATAAATTTCTCATATACTAAATAGATATATCACAATTTATTTATTCAATTCTAACAGGTACGATTATACTGTTATTAACCATACCTAATTTCAGTTACTAAATATTTTAATTTTCACATTTATGCACATACATTATTAATTTCAAATGGGGTTATGTAAAACAACATTTAATTATAATAAAAAGTTGTGAAATAGTTACATAAATTGAAACGTGCAGACCTTTTTTAGCGAGAAAATGGCAGATCAACAGCAGTTTTTTTTAAAATGGAACGATTTTCAAAGCAATATGGTAACATCGTTTCGACATCTTCGAGATGAAAAAAGCTTTACCGATGTAACTTTGGCTTGCGAGGGACAAACGTGTAAAGCTCACAAAATGGTACTCTCGGCATGCAGTCCTTATTTCAAAAGTTTACTAGAGGTAACCGCTTGGAAATATTTTATTTAATATCATTCGTTAACCTCACTTTGAGTAAATGTGCTAACTTTAATTGTTATAAATTAGTGTTTTTTATACCTGCATTTCAATATTTGCTTTGTCATGAATTCAATGCACCGAATGGATGCTTTTGGAAGTCTTAATTTGAAATGGTTAATTCTTTAAGATGATCGTATTGTTGATCTTTTGGTGTAGTTTTGTATGCACTTTATCTGTGTTCAAAAGTCAAGGACCAAGAAGCCGAAAATTTATTATGTAAATAAATTGCATTTATCTCAAATTAAAACTTCATCGAGTCATTCTCGGAAAACTAATCAATGTTTAAACAGCTGGTTAATATTTTATTAATTTGTTTTAAGGAAAATCCTTCGAAACATCCGATTATTATCCTGAAGGATGTGGCGTACAGTCACCTTCAAGCAATTTTAGAATTTATGTACGCCGGCGAAGTGAACGTAAGTCAAGAACAGTTACCGGCTTTCCTTAAGACTGCTGATAGATTAAAAGTGAAAGGTCTTGCAGAGGCACCGCAAACTATTAAACGAGAATAATTCATAAGAAAAAGTATCCTTTGCACCAATTATTGTAATATTGTTTTAATTTTCTCATACTAGATAATTTAATAATTATAAAAGAAGACACTGCAATATTTGTCGCAATTAAATTTGTGACGACAAGTTCTTTACAATTTGTTTCATTTTTAGTTAGATTTTATTATGTTTTTTTAAAGATATAAAAGAATTGTATATTTTCATATTGAAAGAGCTTTAAAAAATCCCTTTGCAACAGCAGAGCTTAGAAAATAGTAAAATAACAATTGTAAATAAGTATTTAGGGATTTTTTAAAATGGTTAGAATTATTTGAAGCGTTCTCTTTTTTAAATCAATATACACACCACTTTGAACTTGGCTCATCCATTGAATGTGTTTTTTCCGTTCTTTTACAATGATGTTAATTAGATGCTAGTACATTTTGCTAATGATTGATTGTAAAATTTACCAATGTTGTCTGGGACCTTTATTTTTCATTGGTATAGTTTTAAGTGACAGAGTTTTATATTATGTTTTGTATTAATTACTTAATGTCTTGATAATTTTTACCATAATTGTTACCACTTACGCAATTTTTTTGTACTTTTTGAACTAATAACAGGTGTAGTGAAATTTTTAAAATTACTATAATTTGCAGCTTTATTGGTAATTTTTCATAGGTATTTCTAATTGTAATAAAACTGTTGAAGTAAATTGATATTTTTAATTTGTGTTTATGGAAAGAGATTCCAATACTAATTATTTTTTATATTTTTATAATTATATTATAATTTATAAAAATTATACCAATAATTAATTATTCATGTAATTCGAATGGTTTATTCTTATTCGCAGTGAAATTTTTAGAACGATTGTTCATTTAAAAGCTGAAATATTTTATTGCAAAAATTATTAAAAATTTTGAATACCTACAGGCAAATAATATGAGGATATGAGCGTATAAAATATTTGTATACTACTGCAAATTTTACCAGTCGCTATCACCACGAAATGAAATTTTTAAGTACAGTAGAACCCCGATTATCCGTGAAGCGGTTTATCCGTGGGCGCGTTATACTTCGATTACCTTGCGCGGATTATCCGTGCGGCGGTTTTAAGGCATCTTTTTGTGTTATACATAATATGAAATTTCGCTGAATTTATTGTTTTGTACAAATGACTTGTACAAATGTACTTAAAGTGTCAATTCGTCTAAATTTTCTGCTTATCTACTTTATTTAATTTAAGTAAAAGTCAAAAAACAAACAAAATTATCTGATTGTTTCAAATAGAACTTTTAAATTAATATGTTCCTTGTTTGTAATCTACTATATTATAATAAGAATATTTTGTAATATTAACAAAAAACGTCAATTATTATTATCCGTGTTTTTCAATTATCCGTGCTGAGCCCGGTCCCGGTCGACCCGGATAATCGAGGTTCTACTGTATCATAATTTATTATTTGAAAGGTTCGGGTCCAAATAAAATTTGGGAAGAAAACAGCAAACATTGTTTTTATTTAATTACGTTTACATAATTTGCATAAGATTCCTTATATTCCCTACCAACTGTAACACAAAAATTAATTCCAAAATACTCTTTACTTTGTAAAAGAAATTGATTCTGTACAAAAATTTTAACTGGTAAAAATTCTTTTATTTGTTTATTTACATTATTTTCTTGGAATAGATTAACCCTGGACAAGGGGGGAGGAGTTAGGTAGAATGCTATGCAGTGATACGTGAGGGCAGGGATAGTTCGAGTCGAGCTACGTAATTATTATTTAAAAATTTTTTATTTCAAAAAGTTTTAAATATTTTTTTTTAGACTTAATTTAAGTTTAATATTAGAACTTATTTATTTTGTATGATTTGTTTTATATTTTAGATTCGATATACTATATTATAACTTAGAATGGTTATATTAGCATTTGAAAATATTTTACAAATTATGATTTTTTTACCTTAGATAAATTAATAATTGAAAAAACTTACTGTTTTTTAGGATAGCAATAATATGCAAATTAGTTGAATTGTTGAATTAGATTGCTATACGTGAATTCGGGTGTTTCGAAATTCTGTTTCTTATCAGTCAAACCTGGAATAATATAATAAAATTTGGGAAAAATACAGCAAAATTTCTTTTTATTCAATTACATTTACATAATTTGTATAACATATTCCAGGTTTGCCGGATGAGAAACAGAATTTCGAAACACCTGAATTCATGTGTAGCAAACTAATTCATCTAATTTGCATATTAAAAACTACATTTTTTCAATTATTAATACAGTAGAATCGGCTTAATGTGATCACTTCGGGCCAAGGTCATTTAATAATATTAACTGATAACAATTAGCGAAATTTAGAAAAAGGCAAATTTTAGAAGACTTGGATTAGAACAAGATAGAAGAAAAAAAAGAAAGAAAAAGTGGCCGGTTTCCAAAAAAAATGATCACAAGAACCGACTGATAACATTATCCGAGATCACATTAAGCGGATTCTACTGTATACGAGTCATTCCATACGAAATCATCAAATCCTTGTTGCTGCACTATTTTTAGATTTTGATTAAACTTTTGGAAATTTTCTTTGGGGTTCCAAAGACCAAAATTCAGAAGGATTTAATTTTCGCACTCGCCACTTCCGGTCCACACAAAATCAAGCAATTGAAATGTCTTATTTTTGTGCTTTGTGGTTTTAGCTGTAAAAATTTTTCTATTTGAGATATCTAGTCGACCAAGGTGCCATTTTGAAGCTGAAAGATGATAGTTTCTAGAAAAAAAATATAAACATTTACATAATTCATATACTTACCTAAAAAATAACATGGCATTGAAAATAAGTGTATTTTTTGTGATTTTCAATTGACTCCAGTGTCGGAGCTGTTGAATATAAAAGTCTAATCGTTCTCTGATATCAAAGAGTACAATATCACAAGAGAATAAATATAATAATAATAATTTAAACATTTTAATCATTAAATTAAATTTTTATTTAATTTTAAACAAAAACGCATTAGATAATTATTAATGCATTTAGATGCAATAATGGATTTAAGCTCTGTGACGGGTGTTACGGATACTTTTGCAGAATATGCTACCTTGTTAAATAATCATTAAAGTTCAGCTAAATTACAAATTTTTGTCACAAAATGAATTGCTAAGTGGACATTTAAAGAAATCTTCCTACCTGATACCTCGGTATTTTGTGGATATATTATTTTTCATCTTATTTTTTTACAAGAAAAGTTTGTGACGGGTGTCACAAGATTTGTGGCGGGTGTTAGGAGTGCAAATAAATTCTGTTCAACAAATAAACTTCCTTGGTCCAACAAAATTTATTCAAATCAAAGAACATCTTAACTGAAGAAACCAAAAATTTTAGTTGCTTGTATTCGCGCTACTAACATATTTGGTTAACTACAATAAAATATATAAAACCTTATTTTGATTTAAACAAATCTCTGTTTGAACAAAAATACTTTACTTAAAAATAAATTTATTTGCTTCAAAATAAAATTATTCAAACAAAATAGTTTTATTTGATTGAAAGAAAAATTTTTTACTGCGTATTGCTCATATTAGGCTTTAGGCAAAAAGGTTGAAAAATTTCATTTGAATTATGAAAATTGAAAACAAAGCTTATTTTTCTATTTTAGTGTATATATTTGCAAATTATTTTTCTTCATTTTGGTATCAATTACCGCAAAAAAAATATTTGAAATCTTAGGATACTTAGTTCTTACCTTTAACTTCAAAAAACTTTTAAAGTCCTTTTTGTTATTTTCTTATCTCGCGGATGAACAAACGTTAAAAGATCAGCAAATAATCATCAAAAGCTACACGTTAGGCTACATGAAAGTAGGGAGGGGTTCTAAAGAGGCCAAAATGGAATCACGTGGTCTATGGATGACCCCTTAATTAAGGAAGAATTTTAATTTTTATATATCAAAAGTAATGAAACACAACCTATTATGCTTCTGCTTTGACTGATGTTTGACGAAGGCAAATAACTTCGAACATGGTTTTGCCAGCTTTTTTATTTCTTTACGCGTGTCATATGATTGGCATTGACTTGTTTCACACCTTTTTCCTTCGTAGATTCCTTAAATTGCAATTAGACACAGACGTCCAGCACTCTGGTAGGCCCGATTAGTGTAAAGCAGGGATGCACAAACCGCGATTCTCTGTCGATGTGCGTGTGCGGCCCGCGAACGGATTAATAGAAATAGCATAAAATAATAAACTTGTAGCATTCACTTGAGGAAAACCTAAAAATAAATAATCTGCCCAAGTGGCCCCTAGTCCCAATAAGTCTGTGCATCCCTGGTGTAAAGGCACCTAATAACCAATTACCACAAGGGATAAATATCTCGAAAATTTTAGATTTTTTAAATTTTGAATTCCCTTGGAAATCATTGAACTTCTTTAGATTGGAACTTGTTACAAAATCATTGGAATTTTTTGAAAATCTCTGGGAAATCGTTGGAATTGGTAGAGGAGGACCGAGAATGAAATGAATGGTCAGAACGAAGAGATGATCTCGATAAAATGGGAGTTGCTGGGTGGACAGTGAAACGTCAGAGTAGAGTGGAGAAAATCCTTCCACGTCGTATAAAAGATTGAGAAGACTTTTAGTAGCAATATACTCAATGGAATGAACGCTGTATGATGCTTTAGGGATGTATATCCTAAGTATTATATTTATTGATAAAAGAAGAGTTGTTAAAAGTGTAATCCTATTTCTCCTTATATAGATAATTACTTTAATATCCGCTGGATAAAAAGATTAACGGATGTGCTAAATTAAAACCGCCACAGTACCCCCTTCCTAGTGAGACGTCGTATTTGCGTATAAGTTATCGTCGAATGATACTTGTTACAATGTTCCTGTCGTTGCAGCGAGAGGCTGTTAGTGTGCGTCATTTTTACATTTCTCGTTTCTTCAATTCCTCGGATCTCTATAGTTTTGTTAACTGTATTTTCTTTTTTCTTATGTCGTTGTTTCTTGCATTTCTTGGGGGTTATAGTTCCGTCAACTGTATTCTTCTCCTCGGAAACCATTCAGCGACAGTTCCCGAGCGTCGGGGTCACCACTTTAGGAATGTGATTAAACGCTTTTACCAAGTCTATGGTCGAAAATACCTTCTTTCCGTATAGCATATGTGAGAAATCTTCAATATGTCGTACAGGGTAACGATCAGGTACCGTGCGCTCATTCAAAGCTCTATAATCACCACATGGTCGCCATTCGTTATTCTTTTTTATTGTCATGTGTAACGGAGATGCCCAACTGCTCTTTGATGGTCGTATTATGCCTGCTTCCAACATGGTTTCAAATTCCTTCTTTGCGGCTGCCAGTCGTTCTGGAGCCAGTCTTCGAGGGCGGCAACTGATTGGTGGTCCTGGTGTAGTTTCAATGTAGTGCATTGTTTCATGTTTAATTTTTCTGGATGTTATGTTTGGATTTGTTAGAGCAGGAAATTTGGTTAATAGCATGTGGTATTTGTTCTTGCTTGAAATGGTGCGCACTGTTATCACCTCGGCTTTGTTTACTTTTCCTGTTGTTTTTACTTCAGCAACTGTATCAATTAACTTTCTATGTTTGATGTCCACCAATAATCCGAAATGATTGAGAAAGTCTGCGCCAATAATTGGTTTGTTTACATCTGCAATTAAAAACCGCCACTGGAATTTGCGTTTTTTGTTGAAATTTAATTCTAATGTCATGTATCCGTAAGTGACTATCTCTGTGTTGTTCGCCGCATAGAGCTTGTTTTCATTGCTGCGTATTATGTGTTTTTTTATCAATCGCTTTGGGTAAACACATATATCTGCACCGGTATCAATTAAAAATTCTATTTTGCTCGAATAGTCGCGCACATACAGACGGCTTGATGCGTTATTGTGACCAGGCGTCTCTTCTACAGGCCACAGTTTTCGTTTTTTGAGTTCCATGCACATGGAATGGTACATTTATTTGCCTTGTTTCCATATTGTCTGTGGTATTGGCATATTGGATTGTCAACTTTTAGGTTGTGGCTATGATTTCTGTGTTTCCCATAGCTGTTTCTTCTTGGCTCAGCTTGTGTTCTGTATGTTGGCCTAGAACGTTTGTGCCTCATTTCTTCTATATCCATTGCCATTTTTGATACGCCTTCGGGTAATGCTAGGATCTGTATGATCTAAGCCGCCATTAAAGCCGCCACAATGATATAATAATATTTTGATCAATATAAATAATTAAGGATAATATTGAATTGGTCAGTATAATTTAGTTTTTTGAATAGTTGGTTAGTAAAATTTAGATGTTTGGCCAGTAAGATAAATTCAGTTAAATATTTGAATGAAAAATAACAACAATATTAACTCGAAATCATGCAATTAAACAACTATCAACTATATTATAATCAATTGACATTTCAAAATTTAATTTTCTTCTTTTTCAACTGACATTTAAAATGAATTCAATCTATATCAATGCTTGAGGTGGTTTTCGCCGAATTAGAAAGACCTCGAGGGCAAGTATAATGGGTCCGATTACGTATTCTGAGCGCAGACGAGTATTATACTTGCTTTCCCCTGGAAATTACAAGAAACTCAAAAAGTAATATTATCTCAAAAAATCCTTAAGGTAAGTATAAGTATAGGTAATGAAGAATTTTTCTCCATGCCTTAGACAGCAATTAGGAACATCCAGTTAGGAACAAAGTTAGTTTTATTTTACTTTTTATTTATTAATTATTATTTTTCTTTGCGCATCAAAGTAACAGGGCTGCCAAAAACCAAATTTTGAATTTAAATCTTAGAAGAAACAAAATACAAATTGCTTGTTCAAAAATTTAACTTTTACGCCTTCATCAGAGTAAGATTGGTATGATAAAAGAAAATTTAGCAATAAGGATATCTCCCCAAATTTTCGATTATTCTAAAAAAATTTAATCTGAAAATTTGATTATGGTGATTAATTAAACTGGTCTGCAAAGAAAATTACTTTGAGCCCTGACACCACTCATGCTGATTCTTATGTAATATGACTTCATGAATCCGAATACAACCCCTGTATTTTCCCGATCACTCGCGGATTTTTTTTTTTTTCTTTCTTCCATAATAATTTTATGGCCATGAATTTGATTTGGAGGAGCGAAAAGAATTATTTTAGCTGTAAATAATAATAAATAAGTATACCTACCATCATTTGGTGCTAACTTTCCTTTTGTAGTCTGATGTGACATTTTCTCGCACCAATAAAAACCAGCAATACCTACTATGCCAACATTAGTGCTGGGCGATGTTACCCGATCGATGTTTCGATGTCTTGCCATCGACGGCAGACGTACCGATTGTATATCGAAACTATCGATGTTTGCTTTGCGATGTTATCGCGGCATTCGATGTTACAGAGAATTTGTAAAATAAAATAAATACACGTCAAATACACGACGGGTGGTATTATACCAATTTTTTTTGTCGGCTTTGATAAAAAGTTTTGGGACTGGTAATTTTTTAAATAAAATAACTGTTTTAAGTGCTTTATTATGTTTTTCCTTGATTTAAACTAATAGACAATAACATCGATGTTTTCAACCGATGTTATATCGAAGGCATCGATGTTCAGGTTAGACATCGACATCGAACATCGATGTTTTTCTATCGATGTCCAAGCACTAGCCAACTTGCCCGCATACCATTTCCTTTAAAATCTTCTCTTGAAGTTAGTTAGTGATGTCTTGATGGAACCGTTCTCCATGTTCAGCTAAAACTGCTTTTAAATGTTCAGAGAAGAAGTACATCCCATGACTTTTTTCCTCGACATCAGCGACATAATTATCACTTTTGTTATGTTGTTCTCACTCACGCGATACATGGAATCTTCCGAAATGTTACTATACAGGGTGACCCAGACCACCCGTATCAGTACTTTTTTTCAAAAACGGTAAGTCGTAGAGAGTTGGGCTTAAAAAATTTATTACAAAAGCCCTAATGACGAATCTAATGGTGATATTATTATTTCCGGGAAAAGTCGGCATCTAGAGTAGTTTGCTCCAGAAAGTCCAGAAATCCAGAATTTTAAATGGCACCATATGTCGAAAGTGATATCGTTGGAAAGCTCCTTAAAATGCGGTAGCTGGATTTCAAATGCTGACTTTTAAAGTTAAGTTCGTTATAAGAAATTGAAATTTAATAATTTCAAGTGATTATAACTTAAAAGGGGTGGGAGTAATAAAAAAAATTTTTCCTACAAAACTTGCTTATTTTTTAAAGAGCTTTCCAACGATACCACTTTCGACATATGGTGCCATTTAAAATTCTGGATTTCTGGACTTTCTGGAGCAAACTACTCTGGATGCCGACTATTCCCGGAAATAATAATATCACCAGTAGATTCGTCATTAGGGCTTTTGTAATAAATTTTTTTAGCCCAACTCTCTACGACTTACCGTTTTCGAAAAAAAGTACTGATACGGGTGGTCTGGGTCACTCTGTATATTTTTATTATTGTTGTTAAATATTTTTATAATTTTGGACTATTTGAGCTAGGATAAGGAGGGCTGGAAGCTGAAATATTTAGAAAAACTGTGAAAAGACCGGAAAAATTGTTAATTTTTAATGATTTTTTTATAATTTAATGGAGCAAATCCTGCTTGCCTCCAAATCTACTTCCTTGTTACAAATGTTCATATTTCAAAACTTTTAACCTCTCTAGCCCCTCAGAAGGAATGCAAAGATTAAAATAATCCTTTTCATCTTTTCAAATTATAAAAATGGGTTCCCACAGAAATGGTGGGCGAAGAAGGAAAACGGTGGCCAAATTCGGATTCAGAAGGTTATTTTACATAAGAATCATCAGAAATGGTGTTTTGGAGCTGATTTTCATGTAGATCAGTGTTATCAGTTACCTAAAGAAAATACCAACTGTAAACAAAATATTAAATTGTTTATATTATGAAATTCAAAATTTAATGAATTTAAATTTAGTAAAGTAGTTATCTCTTCAAAGTAGAGTTTCAAAATTTTCCTTAATGTCTGTCATTTAGAAGTTAAATAGGGTTGAAGTTTGATAAAAAAAATCGAAAATATGCTCTACTTAAATGGATCATATCTCCGGTTCTATTTGTCTTACAGGCTTCATTAAAGATTTATTTTTAAGCTATAGAATTGTTTTATTTTAACAACATAAGTTTTGGTCAATTTTTCTTGATTTTTGGTTAACCAATACAATACACATCCACCAAATAAGATTAGAAAAATATTTATACATTATTACAGCAGAGTAGATATAAAAAGCTGTAAACTATGGGAAGATAGTTTATTGCTATACTTACAATTTACATTAAACAGTCATAGGTTACAACTTACAAATGTAGGTATACTTAACATAAGTTAAAGAAATAACTAACACTTTGATTGTCTTAAAAGTTAGCAGTATGTAAAATATATTGAAAAATATTTTATTATAAAGATATAAAGTAGAAAATAGATATGTTACTTGAAATTACATTTTTTATTGTTTTAATCTTACTACATCTAGAAAAACAAAGTCATCTTTTCTAATAACTAAGTAAGTTCATCTTTATTTTATTAAGTTCATTAGTTAACTTTTTTTTTATTTAATGTTTGGAAGTTTTCAACAATAGGTAGGTTTTGAAATGTTATTATCGGTATATTATTTTTGGTTATTATCATTGAAAGTCACACATATTATAATATATTTTTTCTAACTCCAAAATAATAAACCCTAGTCCAAACCTGAAAATATTTTTCGGTGTTAGCGAATCGTTACAAACAGCTCACAGCCTCTGTCAAAATAAATATAGGAAAAAGTCTCATTTTTAAAATATCCAAACGAGACTATGGCAATTTAATATTTTGAATTCGGAGTTTTAACAAAATTTTTGTCGGGATCGCCCAATTCCATCATAGTATCCTTAAGGATTGGCTGCCAATAATGCAAGAAGTACAACTGGTAAATGTGAATTTAGTAAATTCTACGGCAGAGCAAATGAAAAGTTTCAATCTGCTATAAAAAGAAAGACTAAGGAGCGATTGCAGCAAAGTCATTTAAAGTTTTCAGTTAAGGACCTTATGAAAGAATTCATCATCGGGCTATATACTGTATACATGATATTTTATATTATTTCAGGTCTGCAGGTATTAACTAGGAACAAAATTTCTACTAAAATACATACAACATGACAATATTGACTAGGTTTCTTTATAAATATATATTTTTCTTTCTACCTATACTTAATATTTTTTATTAAAATTTGCATGAAGAACACTAGCAGAAGCATTAATATGGTATAGTACACAAGGCATAGGCAGTGAAGCATACTAAGTAAACGAATAAAATAAAAAAATTCATATTTATATCATTCGTACATTACTAGACATTTTATTACAAGACTAACAGTTACAACTACATAACAAGTATTAACAATACTCTCAAGTTATTATAATTAAAATTAGAAAAAAGAGTAAAAAAAAGTATGTCTTAGAGCAGTCGGTTAATAATATTAGGTGTACGTCAGTTATAATATTTAAATACTTAATTAGTAATTGTTATAGCACATTTATTAAACATTAGATTTAATATTTACTTAGGCCTTAACTACCTTAAGGAAAATCCCTTTTATTTCTAAATAATTAATGAACAAATTTGTATAATATATAACTAATATACATTTTATAATATGCGTATCATTTAACAGTATAAGATGGTTTACAATAATGGAGGAAACAATTTTAGATTTTTTAAATCTTGTACTTATTCGAATTTCTTAAATCTCTAGTTATATAAAATTTTAGAATTGATTAGAAAATATACTACAAATACTTTTAAATATCACATGGAATCTCAGATGTAAGTTAGTATTGCAAAAAATAAAGCCCATCCGTGAAGTGTTGTGTGATTAACGTGGAAAAAATAAAAGTGAAATAGTGGAAGTTTCGAGTAAATTTGAATGAAAATTGCTCTTTGTTTGTTTTAAATTTGTACAGATTAAGCTACCGTTTTGTTCTTAAGTAATTGTGCTGTTCATTTAATTTATTTGGAAAATCTCTTGGATCTGTTTAGAAATGATTTAAAGCTAGTTGGGTAGTTAAATTTCAACTGAAAATCATCTACCTTCCACGAAAGATAACTTCGCCTACACACATTATGAAAATCCGTATTATGCTGTTCGTGGGGCAATTTAATAAACAAGGTTTGAAAGTTATTCAAAATTTAATTAAGTGAGTACTTTTAATATCCACTTATCATATTGTGTTTTTATAATGCGAATAATGGAACAAATAGTCAAATTAGCTTCAGGCAATAGCGTCTATTGATTTATGTGGAAAATCCATTGAAAATTAATATTATACAATTACGTTGCCTAATTAATACCTTATATTGGTTGGCGGTTGTTGCGTCGATCAAAAAATAATATATGCAAATTTGACTCAAAGTAAGGACGATAATGAGGAATGTAAACAAATTATGATAATATTTACGTAATCTTAACGAAGTTTTACGATTTAACCACAGAACACTTGATTAATCCCAAACAAAATTGAATTACATGTCCTTAATTTTGCTTTAATTAACACCTACAAGGGGGCTGTCCTTTATTTAACGAAATACTACTTACGCAGCAGTCTAAAAAGTACACATAGTAGAGGCTTTATACTACTTTTAGTAAAAGTGTATTTTTCATTTCTCGAAACAATTTAATATTATGAACGATATAGTAAGAATATAATTTTTAGAAAAAAAACTATTACGATATTTCAAAACGGTTCATTTAAAAATTTTTATGCTATAAACGTACATCATCCATTCAGGAGTGTCGCGTTTTCCGAGTATGTTACAGAACGTGTAAATTTTCACAAGATTTAGATTTGCTGATATCATTCATACAAATTTTTTGTAAAATTTCTCTTGCAATATTCAAACTCAAACTCGTTTTGGATCCATGCAACTTGTTTTTTGTTGTTGCACGTTTCTTCTCCCTCGATTCTCTCAATCTAATTTGCTTTAATACTCCAACCAGAAGTTCGTCAACATTGTGCTGGATTCCACTCGATGTTTCGATGAATTTGCAATCTCTTGAAACCGCCAGAGCTTTCCCATCTGAAATATTTAAATGCATGAGTAGGATCTAGGCAAACATTATTTTTGGTACACATAACTAACATTACGAACTTCAATCGTATAAACGATGTCCAATTAATCTTACACTATTAATACCTTCAAATGACATGTCTACAAATATTTGCAAAAATAAATTATAGCGCTATTTGTCATTCCCGCAGAGTTATCGTCTAACAAGGTTTACAACACCGATAAAGTGAGCGTCGCGCTAACCGAGCAATATTTTTATCACCTCCATGCGTACACGTGTTTTTTTTTTCAATTTTAATTTTAATTAAAAAAGACCGAAGATCAATTTTTGTGAGTCTGTGAAATAAAGTGTACCAACGACGGGTTAAGAAATAAAAATGGCGTATCGTCTAGTCGGTCTTTCGGATAACTTCGTAGATAGTAAGAAAAACTTTTTAAATTTTAAATATTTACTGCAATGCGTATGTTTACCTATAACTATATACCAACAATAGGGTAAAATTCAAAAAAAATTGAATAAGAAAGACTATTGATTAATTCACCCGAACCGTTTGTACTTTGATGTGACTTGAAAGACAACCTATGCTACGCTTCGGTTTTAATAAAGTACAATAAAGCTAAAAGAAAAAACAAAAATTATAACTTGAGCTTCAAATTTGAATGTACATTGATGAGTTCGTGAAGATAAAGTGAAAGTTTCTTAGAATAATGTATTGTTTATTTGATTATTTGTAATATTCAATAGGAATGCGTTTTTTATTAAGTCAATTAACTTGGCCTTTGCCAACGTGTTTGTGAGATCACAGACAGGAATACTGGAGGGCTTGTTTGCAAATAATATGGGCGACGTTCCAGAACACATGCCGATTTTATTTCATCAAATATGATTTCTACGTTACACTGAATTTATACCCTGAAACAATTTGCAAAGGTGTTTGGAAGTACGGATATAAAAAATGTCAGATAGTGAATTTTTAACAATATTACAGAATCGAGTAGTTTAAAATTTGAATTTAAAAATAATTGTTACCTGGGTCTAAATAATTATAGAAATTACGATTGATAATCTAAATAGTTGTATATATTCCGAAATAATATTAAGTATAAAATTCATAAACTTCAATAAATTATAGCTGTTTCATTAGTAGGCTGAGGTTAAAAGAACAAAACAAAACAGAACCAATAAAAATTCATTATCACACTAGTAGTTGCACAAATAGCTATTATTATTGTAACTGTGCAAAATGTAATACACAAACAATAAAAAATCTGCAAGTTTTTTAAGTTTATTTCTTATTCTTATGCCTGTATTCGCCAACTACAAATAGCACTATTTGTCGAATAAAATGACGTATTACAATGCAAAATACTGGTTTTATTCGACAAATAGTGCTATTTGTAGTGGACGAATACGGGCATAAATCAATTTACGCTGTTATTTTTAAATAGTAGTCATTATGTGTAATCCTTTATATTATGTACATCCACATAGTATTTCTATTATATTATATACTATTTATATCATTTGATAGTTATATTTGAGACGTAATCTTGGGTAATGAATTTGATTTAAATGCATGCATTTTGTTTTGATTTGTTAGGGATAAATTGATAAGCAATCATAAATCTGTTGATAAATTCAATATACAATAATGAGTCGAGCGATGAACTACCATGCAACGACGGTAAGTAATTAATTTTACCATTAATAACCTTCGTATTCACATAATTACGGGAAAACGATTTATACTTATTAATTTCTAGCAGCGTTGAACTGTCCGTTGTGAGTTCATTTAGATGTACAGAGCATTAAAGCTGAAATTTCTCCTGCAGAGAATCCTGACATTGCCCTGTGTGGTATTTAACAGAAATTAACAGATATGTTAATATAATGTTGAAACTCAAGTCTTCAATTGAAATTTTCCGCTTCTATTTTTTTGATTTTGTATTAATTGTTCAATGCCGATTTTCATTAATCTGAATTTACTGGATTCCTGAGCGGACTAGGACTCTTGCTTACTGTGAGTGTATAGAATTTAACGTTTTTCATAATCAAGCGGAGATATGGTTTGTCCCACCAAAACTCGAGTGTGACTCATACTTGAAAATTATCCGAAAGATGTAAAATACTCATATTTTTTTTACTAATAAATAATTACTATAAGAACTATAGTAAGTAAATACTAAAAAAAATAAAATAAAATAAAAAATAAAAATAATAAATACTAAACGCGAGCTTCTTCTTCTAGGAAATTCCTAAGAATTCTCGCGTATATTCTGCCTATTGTTGGGATAACAGCTTATTAAAAATAAGTTGCATTTTCTTTATAAATTTTTGTAATTTAAAAGAAAAGGTCAACCGGAAAACGAAGGATACTCATACACAGTAGCGCTACTACTGTGGAGAGTAAGTTTTGGCTAACCACTTCATTTTATGAAGGATTTTCAAGGCAAACTACCTTGGTGGTTTGCCATTGTCCAGCGAGGGAGGACGGTTAGAATAAAGTTCTTGCTCTACTCGGGTTCGAACCAGAATTATCTCCTTAGTAGCCTACTCACTTAACCATCAGACCGTAACCGTCTTCTGGAAAACTGAGAATGAAGGGAGGGCGCAAAACATTAAAGGCTTGTGGCGTCAAACTTGCGTAATACGCTTCTAACGAGGAGGAAACCACAGACCCAATTTTTGTACACCAGATTTCCTTTTAGGATAATTTCTTGGATTTTTCTAGATTTCCCCGGTTTCCTAAAATTTCCTTGGATTTTCTTTTAGATTGTCTCATGATTTGCTTCGCTGAAAGTTGAAAAAGCACGATTATCTGTGATTTCTAAGATATCCTTGGATTTCCTAGATTTCCTAAGATTGTCTAAGATTTCCTTAGATTTTCTCAGAGCTCTCTTTAGGGGTCGTCCATAAATTACGTCACACGATTTTTAAGGTTTTTAGACCCCTCCTTCCCCCTATGTCACATTCAGTCACATTTCCATTGAACTACCCCCCCCCCCCCAGTGACGTCACACCCCGAGTAATTTCATCTCCGGTAATTTTATGCCCCAGGTAATTTTGACCCCGATAATTTCATCCCCAATATGTATCGTTGCGCAGATATGCATAATGCATCGGTTATGTAGGTTAGTGATAGTTTATGATTTTTCATTAGCAAAATCGCTTGTAAAAGAGATATCTGCCCGAAGATATGCATCGGTTCAGTTATTAACGTTTCGAGATATTTACCATCGAGATAATTATCAAAAGATGCACTGGAGGGCGTTCCACGCCCCCCAGATCCCCCGGATTGACACCTTCATTTTATGATATTAATGGGCAACCTACATAAACGCACAAAACGTTCCAGTTCTTAGAACTCTTAGAAAATAAGAAATTCGGGATTAACCTTAGAAAATCTTAGATTACACTGGTGGCCATTCCATGCCTCATATTTTTAAAAAGCCCAGTTTTTTACTTTAAATGCTAAAATGTTTTATTACTCCAACATATGATATGGTAACAGAAACTTTGAAAAACGCAAATCTTGGGAATAATCCAGGGATTACAAACAAGATTTGACTTTGTGACATCACAACATTTAAAATCCCCCCGGACCTCCTGTCACATTTTTGTCACAAATCTGAGATGATCCCCCTACCCCCTAACGTGTGACGTAATTTATGGATGGTCCCTTGCTTATACATCAAATTTTCCCAGCAGTTTCCTCCTCAGCTTTTTATGAATCGCGACTAGAAGTATCAACGGCTATGATCGACTAAAAATTGTTGGCTACCTTGGTCATATAACACACAATGTTGGTGCAAAATTTGAGGCAATATTGGGCCAATTAATAAATATTGGTGCAATATTTCAAGATTCAGCCACAATCGGCCTAATATTGTTTTTCAATTGGACCTATATTGGCGGTAGCTTGATGCAATATTGTTTTTCAATATTGGGTCAATATTGATAACTAATTTTACCTGCTGATCTTCAGCAAAATATTTCTTTAAATATTTTTCTAATACTTAATAATTAAAAATAATACAATACAATACTATTGTACTTTATATTTATATTTAAAGTCGTACATTCCCGAAGGAGCATAACTGTCCATTTCGGACTTAACACATCCGTTTATTGAGGTGGATTAATCCTCACTATCTCAAAATTTCACAAGTACATATTTACAACTTTACACTTGTTCTTGCATCCGTTGTCATTGCTTTCCAAAATTTTCTATCCTTCACCTTCTCTTTTCCACTCTGAAATTCGTCTTATCACATCATCCTTGTTCTTCCTCATAATGTGACCAAATCTTAGTGACTTGATCACTTTAACTATATCTTCGTTTCCAACTTCTCTCAGAATTTCATGATTCATCATAGGTCTGCTGTCTTGTTCACTAGTTTTCACTGGTCCCAGTATTCTACGCATTACTTTCCTTTCATTAACTCTCATCTGTTCTTCGTCTTTTCTACTAAGGCACATTGCTTCCATCGCGTACGTTGCCACCGGTCCAATTATGGTCTTGTATATCTTAATCTTTGTCTTTCTTGATAGCTTTTTATCGCTCAGCAGGTGTTTGTTTGCATAGTAGGATCTATTTGCTTTTTGCAATCTTCTTCTAATTTCTTGGTCTCTTTTGTTTCTATTATTTATCTGTGCACCTAGGTATATGAATATTGAAGCAATATTGTAAAATGTTCATTATGTTCATATTGTCAATGTTCATATTACGCCAATAATTTCTACATGTAGTAAAGCAAGAACTTTATTGTAACCATTCTTGCTTGGGCAGGCTATGGAAAACCACCGAGGTAATCTGTCTTGTAAACTCTTTATAAAATGAAGAGCTAATCAAAATTTCCTTGGGTTGCAGTGCTACCGAGAACTATCACATTTGACAGTTTTCATAAAGTAAACTCCTCTTATTGGGATACTTTATGTTATAAATACAAGTGTTTTTCTGACAAATTCATTTCAATTTTAGTACAAACATTCATCCTAAAGCCTAAACGACTAATATAGAAAAATAACAAAAGCTGAAACGAATAGCTACAATACTTGCTGGAAACATCCCTACACTGAAAAAAAGGTACAACAAAAGTTTATCACTTTTGCGCCGATGAACAAAATTCATAGTATATGGATGAAAAAATTATTATATTTATGAATTTTGTGCATCAATATAATGAATTTTGTTCATTGGCGCAAAAGTGAAGAATTTTTCATCAATATGATGATCCATTTTTTTCAGTGTGAAGGCTAACTAAACTCAATAGTCACGGATCTCTAAAGACCTGCTTTTGAGCTATATATGTAGTAAACAGGTTACAAATTACGTAAAATATTGTTTAGGCGTAAACCACGTATGCAGCTTTACCAGCAATACAAATCCTTTCTAAAATTTAAGAAAAAATTGTAATCTAGTTATTCTGGTTACATGTTGTTCAAATAGGATACCTCGAAGTATCATTTTCGGATTGATAACTTGTACAAAAAGTGATACTTTTGTAGGTCTTGGTCTTAACAGTTGCACTGCTGGACAGCAAATGAAGCCTTTAAAAATTTGGCCATAACTATTTACATTGATTACACGCACCATTTAGAAAATGGCGCTAAGCCTTGGCAACTTCGAAAAACTCTAAACTTAAATATTGATTATTTATTGAATTAATCAATATTTAAAGTTTATGCTCACTTTAATTGCATAATTTAAAATTTTTCTATCAGATAAATATTTATCATACCTTCGGGTACGGGTCATCGTACTCTTCTTGACTCTCTGAACGATTTTCAGAGTAAGGCATAGGAAACAAAAAATAATAAAAGTAATTAAATTACTATTTGATAGATAACATTGACATGAAGCAAACAAACTATAAGCGAACTCCAAATATTGATTCATAATGAATCGAAAATTAGTGAAATTCTGGTAACGGTAATAGATACAGCAATGTGTTTTAAATCTGGCCGCAGTTGACTGTTAGTCGTGCGACTGCTAACATTTAATAAATTTATTTTATATTTGATTTCGTTAATAATTGCACAATTTAACGTAAAAACAAAGATGTGCGTCTTAGCAGATCAGTAATTTTTGATTGGGAACCGCTTCATTATAAAATGGTGTCGTTTACAGAATATGTAAGATGACTCGGAATTCATTATAGAAATATAATGACTGAATAAATTAAAAATTATATTAACGACGGAATATAAAATTTTTGCAATTTAAAAAACAATTTTGTAAATATACTCACACATATTCAAACGCACAATATTTGAGATTCAATAATATTGAATGGAATAAATATATTTTTAGTGAATGTATTTATAACATTCCACTACTACTATTTTCAATAGTAGGTACTCAAGGAGGCAGCTCCATTTACAAATCGTACAAGTGCAAATATTGATTTAAAAATGAAGACACAACATAACTTTTACAAAAATAAAGAACAAAGACAAAATACGCAAAAAAGATTTATAAGTTTATTAACCTTTCCTAATGTAGGCTGAATAAATTTTGTAGGAAAGCTAAAAACTAGTTCAGTTTACAGAGTCACTCAATATAGGGAGGCCTGGATTGGTTTATGAAATATCCTTTGTCTGTTAAAGATTTCCATTCAATTTTATTGTTAGAAAATAGCAATCTTTGTTTCTTTTTACTGCTTCAGCTACGCGCGACTTGTGCTAATCGTCAACATTACGAAGAAGAAATGCGACACTAACTTGTTCCGTTCCTATAAAATCACAAAGCTTGTCTACGTGTCGTATAATTTAAAAGGATTGCTTCTATTAGACATTACAATTTAATTTTTTTCTGATATTAGGCTATGGTATGTAAAACTTGAAGAATTTCTCTTTATTGCATTTTTTTAGAAAAAACACCCCAAGCAACTTATATCGGTGAAACGAAAATGTAAATTATAAAATTAAAAAAGTTCTTTATAAATGTAATTGATCCTGATAAGAAAATGGTGTGAATTAAATTTCAATTTATAAGTTCTTCATTAATTTTTTTTTAATTTATCGAAAATGAACAATTTTTTAAGTAGAAAAGTTTAAAATTTAATAAAATCATCAAGTTATTAAATTAAAAGTTCTTGATTGAAAAAAGTATTAATGGAAATTTTAAATTGATGTACTACTGAAATAATTTAAATTATCGTCATTTTTATGAATATTAAGGGTTTTACGTTACCCACGGGAAACGGCGAGCAAATTGCTGTCGGTTATTAGATTATCACTAGACAAATTTATCGTAATATGCTTCCTAAAGCGGCACTGCTGCTTTTCCACCAATTTAAAATATTATTAATTTAGTAAAAACTAAGTAACCGAACCTGTTAATTTTGTTATAATGTTATTTTAATTCAAGTTTACGTTTAACATCATAACTATATCATCATCTAATTGTTCAAAATTTTCGTTAAATTTTCAGAAAAATCCGAAAAATTAATTCGGCAGTTATGTTTACATTTGTTTTCTAATCACTCCTAGGTGAGCAATAACTCTAAAGTTGACGCCTCACAAAGATGGCTCAGGTATTTTCATATTTCTTGTCAATCATCCCATCAACTCAATGGCTCACTCAACCAATCTATTTAATTGAATTTCATCTTGTATCAAGTTTCTGACTCTTAATTACATTTGTAATCGTTCACCGTAAGACCTTCCGACATTCAGTCTGCCAACTCCATGATTTTAACGCCAATTATGGCGCACACGTGAGAAAATTACTTATAACGACTCGCTCGGCCAATAGCTATTTTGTGGCACTGTTTGTGAGGAAACTATCTGTTTTGGTTGAAATATATTTTGAATTTATTGAAAATTTTTAAAAATTAATTAAATCTTCAAGTTCAAATTTTGGTCGCGTCCAATACACTGCTGTGATCTAAAGTCTAATCTAGTGAATTATTTTAGCTTCAACCAAGCGATCGCCTACGCACTGAGTGAAGAGGAATTAATTGATGATAGAAATTGGTTTGGTTTGATTAAAGAAATCGTGCAGTTATAGAAGACTGTCATTTTTGTTTGCTAATTTTGTCTTTTCAAAGTTTCTATCAGGTTATTAACCAATGAACCATTGAGATAGAGTATTTCTTATCTTTCGTAGTTTGTTTGTTGGCTTGTATGACCTATAATATAATATAATATAATCAGAATAGTAAGCGTCATTTGCTACTTAATAGGTTTATTCTTCAAGCGTTGGACTTTCCAGGATGTAGACTGGTAACTCAACGTTTTTAACGCCAATGATGGCGTACATGTATGAAAATCAACTATAACAAGTCATTCCATTGAGATCTAATTTTTAAAACTCTGTTAAGAAATTGTCATTTTTATTAATAAAATCAATATATAAAACTTTCACATGACTGTTTCCGTGCTTCGGAGTCCTGGGTTGATGATTGCCGCCATCAACTATTAAAAACAGAGTTACAGGTAATTCCCAATCCGAATTAATGTTCATCTGAGAAACTTTTCTCTCTGAGACAGAAGCTGATTAATGAAAGTTTTCAAATTTTAAATAGAAAATAAAATAATCCGTTAAAGTTAATCCTATTCAAAATAATTTTCAAAACAATAACTGTTTTATTTGCATTTAATTCAAAGGGCATATTGCTGGTAATTTATATAGGACTTTAAAAAAGTACTATCCAGTTGAAGTTGTATCTCTACTGAATCGAGATACGTTGGACTTTTTTAAAAAAATTCAATTTTGTTGGCTTTATGTTAATCGTTATTCTAGCTTAGGTTTACTTGTTCTATTTAGTCTGTCTATATACTCCTATATTTTCAAGCCGAGTGCTGCTTAGCGGAAAGTAAGATGTTCTTCCATTTCAAAAACAAGTCTAGCTTAACGAAATTTCTAGTCAAAAACTGAACCTGAAGCAATTAGTAAGTAATCTACTGCTAGATAACAAAAGGGTTAAAAAACAACAATGGTTGTTGTTATCGACAGAATCCAAGTTTATGGTTTTGTAAATAATATACAAGTATTATTCAAAAAGAGCATTGAATGATAGAAAAAAGTTAAGATACGAGGGTCATCCAGAAAGTAACGTTACAAGGACTCCAAAATTCGGTGGAAATTGTTTGTTTCGAAGTTGGCGCCCTGGCGTATAGGGGGATCCTAATGATCAGTTTGTTTTGTCCACGTGTTTGACGGCCATTTTGTTAAGCCACAGTCACCTCCCGTCCGTGGGTTTGTGTAAGAATGTAATTTCATAATTTAGGATTCCTGTTGGGTTGCCTATAATTTACTTGCGCAGTTCTATGGTAACTTAACAAGGGAAGGGATAGATCGACCGCAAGTATTGATTCATTCGGATTGTTGATCTAGAACCAACAAGTGAGAATATATTTTCTATCGGTGTTTTGTTAATTGACCATTAATTGAATTTAGGTAAGATTTTATATAATATTTAAGCATGTTTTGTTATAAGATTTGAGTAATTTGAGTAATGTCAGATAATAATTTAGTGGGTTTTTTGTAATTTAAGATCGGATTGTAAATTGTTTCGGATTTCAAACGTGAACTATGATAAAAGTTTAACACTGATTAGAGTAAATTGTAAAATAGTTAAATATAGGTAGATTGTTTGAATTTTAGTTTAATTAGAGTATTGGAAGTAATATTTTGGTAAATGGTTAATTCATATTTGAATGTTCAAGTTCATGTTTTTATGTTAGGTACAGATCTATTTTTAAACCGGATCGTGACTGTTTGCTGTTTTTAACAGGATATATGAGTCAGGTTTTTAGTTGTTCCACATTTTTACTAACGTAATGTTTTTTTTAGTCTACTTATGTACAGGGTGGTTATATTTTGCAAATTAAGTAATTTTAGTTGTAATGATTTTCTTTATTTTACTGATGAGGGATAATAATATTGAATCGACCATGGTTGTAATTTCTAGTTGAAATGTATGAATGAAATAGGTATAAAATATTTGAACCTCAAAGAACATCTAGAAAAACGTGCCCAAACTCTACCCGGCGAGAGTCAAAAAACTTTTAGCCAATTCGTTTTTAATCCTTAGAATTACAAATGGAAATTACTATAATTGGCCAGATTTGATTGCGTTACTTTTGCAGATCTATTTTAATTTCAAGGTAGTTTCTTGGTTTCAACAACCTGTTAAATTTAAACTTGACCCAATCCGCCACACAGCATTATTTTTATAACAACCCAAATTTTACATATTGTTTTTTACAATTATGAAGTTTACCCCATTACATTGTCCATTGCTGTTATCTTTCAGGGTTGGTTATCTAGAGGGTGTTAGGAATTTACTCTTCGTTTAATTTTTGCTTCAGACTTTACCCTTTCAAACAGAATTTAGTCTGGTAAAAAAGATTTGACATAACCCAAATATATGTGTTTTATTTGTGTACTGAGTTACCATCGGTTCCTCTTTCGGAGCGATTATATGTTTGTTTCAGTAGTGTGTAGCAAACTGTATTTACATCGGAAGAAAAAACTAGTTACTAGATGGAGTTGCGGTAGGTAATGTTACAACGTGGTGGTCCACGGGAAGTTTTCCGTGTCATCGATGATGAGGTGTTGGCGCTAAATTCAAATTAAATCACTTCGGTGGCGAGACGATGAATGTCTTCCCCAGGAACCGAAATGTTCAAGACGATTTATTCTGCCGGAACAGTCATAGCATCTAAGTTTGGAGACCGTAATAGGGTCTTTTTGGTGGATTTTATGTCTAAAGGGACAACCATTAATTCAGAGACTTACTGCAATATCCTAAAAAAACTCAGAAAAGCCATTCAGAGCCGCAGAAAGGGAATGCTGACTCGAGGAGCCAGGCCAGGCCCCACACCGCGCAAATTTCACAAGAGCTGTTGCCATCGTTTGGATGGGATATTATCACGCACCCCTCCTGATCACACGACTTACCGCCTTCGGACTATCGCCTTTTTACTAAACCAAAGGAGTTAGTGGCCCTACTACAGAAATGTCTTGATCTCGACAGCGATTACATTGAAAAATTGAAAAAAAGCATTTTTGGATACTACATAAATGCTATAATCTTACTTTCTGGATGATCCTCGTAACCTTTTAATTAATCACTGCAGTACCAAACAAATTAATTCTTTCGAAAAAAACCAGTTACAATGTCGTCTGCGTACAAGGCTGTTAGATTGTTTGCTATCCGTTTAGTTAGTAATTTTCTTCCTGTTATTTTTTAAAAAGCATGGCTTTGTAATTAAACAATTTCACGATTTTAATCAATTTGACTAATAGCTTTTAACTTTTAAATAAGTTTTCGTTGTTTTCAATAGAAGCATTTTCAAAAAGTTTATTTTAAATATATTTTATTTATAAACTTCAAGCATCGACAGAAAGTTTTTTAAATGGGAACCTAAATTCTAAAAGGTTGGGTTTAGATTGTAGGTCTTTTATTCCAATATTATATTTATGTTTGATTTGCAACGTATTTCTAAAAATATTAGTAACATAAAAGGTAAATTTTCAATTTCTTCTGTAACCCCATAATTTTCTTCCGCTCGACGTTTTCGATATAGATTATCAATAGTCCTACAACTTGAAAGCCAAAGTTTATCTCAAACAAGATTTTCAATAATACTACAATATCAAATTCGATCAAAAGCTCTTTCATAATTGATTGAACTTGTATAAGTACTTGTATTTACCACTTTGCAATACTAAAAGCAGAGTTTCTCCAACCCTTTGTGCTAAATTAATTTTTAACGAAATTAATTTTTCCTGAAATATATTCACAATTTAATTTTTCTTCTGGAAACTATAATTTATCACGGCTGAAACTTTCCATCATTAATTTTAAGGTTGCCTTGCATGTCCGTATCTGGTTTTAACAATGAATTCTCAAGTGTTTAACGTTTTTCTACTATTTGGTCATTTACAAAAAAATTTGAAATACATATTTCAATAACTCGAAGATAAATTTAAGAGTTTTATTAAAATTTTTAAAATAAATCTCTTGAGTGGCAGCTTTTGTTCAATGTTAAATTTACATACCTGCAGTAGAAATAACCCTCGATCTTGCAAGATCAGCTTTGTTTCCTACTACAATAACGCTCTTTTCGTGAGTGTAGCCTTCTCTCCAGAGATAATTTAAAGTTTCTTCTGCGTGCTGAAAGCTCGTCTTTGCCACTATTGAATAAATGACGATACAAGCGTGGGGTTCGTAAGTGCTAAGCGAATTTTCTACCTGAAAACAATTATTACTATTAGAAAAATGTCAATCTTCACAGGGTTAACGTTTACACAATTAACTAAAAGTAAAACTGTTCACTTTGCTTTATAAACAAAAAGAAATTAAAAACAATTAAATTTAAATTTGAGTGATTCCAATTTACTGAAAAGTTTTAATTAAATTGTTGTTTAATTACATAGAACAAAAATTAATAATTTGTAAGGAGAACGAACGTAATATTATAAAGTAAATTATTATAAACTGAATATAAATCTAGAATAAACATTTATTTGTTTTGTTATAATATTGTTTTCGATGATTAAATTAAAGTAAAACCAGGTCGGTTTATACTTAAGGATATTGAGTGCATACAAAAAATTAAATTTTTTATATATTTATTTATGTGTAATATTAATATATCGACGAAACAAAATAAATTTTTCAAATGTCGTTGAATGTCTGAGTAGAGGTTCGAATAGGCTTTTTTAGCATTGTATTAACAAATCGGTATTTACTCAATGACCAGAATAAATATAAAATTGATACGAAAAAAACCGAATTCTTAAAATATAAAACAACATTTCACATTCGTGAAATTTTAATATTGTTTAACGATTTTTGTCGTTAGTAGTGTTTATTAATGTAGCATGTAAAAACTTTCCATAAATCATAAGAAGGACTAATGTGAAACAAAGTTTAAAGCTTACAAAGTGGACAAACAATTTTAAAATTGATCCACTACTTTTTGTGCTCTCGAGACTGCTTCAAGTTTAGAATCGACCACCACAGCTACTTTAACATTGTCCACAAGGATTACAAGAAATCTCTAAACATAGAAGGGGAGATTGTTGATGCACAAGAACAGCCATAATCCTAAAATACTTCCCTAAGGAACACCCGGATATATCATTTGAATCTAAGCTCTACATTGTTTAACCTCCACTGTATTATAAATCTTGGTAAAAAACAAGATCATCAATGCAACCCACACCAGGCAAAATTATCACATGGAGATTTTTTAGCACACAGCCAAAAGTTTTCTACAGAAGAAAATTATAAATTTAATGTTTTACATTTGAAAACAAGTCAAGGTACTATTCAAGGTACGAAAAAATGAATATTGTTAGAAACTTAAAAATATTGTAATGATAATAATAGATGTTAATTTTAGCTTCAGCAAATCAAATAATAATTAATTTTTTTTAAATTATATATCAAAATCAACAAATCCTGAATCGTACCAATAAACAGGATTCAGTTATCTGCAATAATTTTCCTGATTGCCGTAATTCTTAGCTTGAAAATGTAGAAGTTTTCGGAATTATTAAGTTTTGATAACTATCTTGCTGCCGTGACCATTTCTTGGCTATGATACAAAAGTACATAATTTTTAACTTAACTTAACGTATAACCTACTTTAATCTATAAAATTATTTCTAACCTGACCTCTAATTGAATGCTAACCTCTATCCTAATCTCTAATATCTAAACAAAATAAATATATAGCCTAACCTAGGTATGAGAGTTAAAATTGGT
Source organism: Cantharis flavilabris (assembly GCA_949152465.1). Taxonomy (NCBI): domain Eukaryota; kingdom Metazoa; phylum Arthropoda; class Insecta; order Coleoptera; family Cantharidae; genus Cantharis; species Cantharis flavilabris. The sequence continues at coordinate 92,365,193 of OX424435.1, forward strand.
AAATCGGCTGATGAGGCAAAATTGAGTTGTTTGTTTTTGTATAATATCTGAACAGACATTTGCAAAAAGCTATATTCTATTCATCAACTTAACCAGTAGCGTAACTAAAGGGGAGACCGCCCGGGTCTCTTTTTAGTAGAAGCCTCCAAACCATAGGGGTTAATATCTCGAAAATTTAGTCTACATTTGTTTGGAATTGCTTTGGAAATCTCTGGAATTCCGTATAAATCTCCGGAATCCTTTAAAATCATATAAATTATTTAGATTGCAACTACCTTGGAAATTAATTACGCATTCAGGCAAAGTTCATAGAGGCGGTAAATGTGGATAATGAGGAGGGTCAGAATTTAAGTGTTTTAAAAAAAATTAGTACGTTTTGTTGTTTTTGGAGCTATGAGAAGGGGGGAAGATACCGCGTTACTATATTCTTAGGGAAACTAACCAAAAACTCAGGAAATTGAAAAAGCTAAAAAATATAGCTGATCTCGAGTATTCTTAAGATTTTCTAATTTCAAAAGATTTTCCTTCATTTTGTCACGATTACCACAGCGATTCCCCCTCGGTTTTCCAGCAACAAACTAGGGAGAAATCGCCAGTAAAAACAAAAATTAGAAAAAAATAAAATAAAACGTAATTTTACAATCTTAGAAAATCTCAAGAAATCCATGGAAATTTTCAGAAATTCAAGATAATCTTGAGGAACAGGAAAATTCTAGGATATCTTAAAAAATTTCGGAAATCTTAGGACATTCTAGGAAATCCACAAAAATCTATTCTTAAGAAAGCTTGAAAAATCTTAAGCCAAGGAAATCTCAGAAAATCGAAAAAGATTTTCTCAAATTTCTATATAGTTTTGTATTTGACGATTTCCAGTTAAATTTCCACTTAACAAAATTCGAAAAAAAAATGAAAATTTTAAAAAAATCGGAAAATTTTTAAGAAATCCAAGGAATTTTCAAAAAATTGAAAATTCAGAGAATCCTAGAAATTTCTAGAAAATGAAAATATCAAGATATCTGAGAAACTCGAAAACTTCCAAAATAATCTCGGAAAAATTTTAAAAAATTTTAGAATCTTAAGACATGAAATGTAAAATTCCAGAAAATGTTGAAACTCTTAGAAAAGCCAAGGAAATCTTAGAAAATTGAAAAAAGAAAAAAGAAAACGTCAATAGCATTCTTAAAGATTTCTGTATTTGTAATTCTCCTGTATTTCCTATTTGTGGAAATTTCTTTAGATTATCTTAAAATTTTTCAAAGCAGATTCAGGAAAAACTCATGAAGGAGGTAAATAAGCCTGGAGGAGTGTAAATACATATTTTTTTATAAGAATTAAGGTAGATAACTATATTTTTCAAATTTTAACAAAATTCAGTAATTTTGCTAGGCCATGGGGAGGCAAATACTTTATTACCTCCCTTTTGTTGGAAATCATTGGAATTCTTTGAATATTTTGGATGTTACATAGTACATAATAAGTACGCCACTGAACTTAGCTGGTTGATTTCAGGTTGAATGAAAATAATTTTGTTTATAATTCAATAATTCAAAATTTAAAAAAATTTTTTTCAAAGTTTTTAGAAATCAATTTATTGTGAGATTATGGTAAGTCAATTTTGTGCATTTTAATCAATATTTTAAAATTCTTTTTGTTTAGTTAGAATATTTTTCTTATTTTTCAATTTATTCCAGTATGTACGACTGATGATTGTAAATAACCATGAAATAACGTTATATCGTATTTTGGATTTTTTCATAATTTCAAATATTTTTAATCAAAACCTGTTATATGATAATTATGTCTTTTTTTGTGTTTTGTGTTATTCTTATTTTTTAAATATAACCATAAATACATACTAAAAACCACAAATTTCCTTAAAATTTTTTATTTCGGGTTCTTTTCATAATTTTGTTTATTACATATTTTGTATTTCCCAGTATTGTAATAATTTCTTTGTTTTTCGCATAATTCTAAATTTGTACCAATATAATTTAAGTTATACTTAAGGCGGGATTTTAGCAGTCGAAAGAAAATTAAAATCAATGTTATAATTCGGCTATAAATAATTTATTAGACACAAAAAAGATGTTATTGTAAACCACTACGGAGAAATATTAAAAATAACGCAAATAATTTTTAAAACAAGACATTTTCTAACATAAAATGTGCAATTATTAAGGCACGGATAACAATGAAAATTTTTTTCCGGGTAGTTAAAGGTTGTCTTTAGAGCACTACGAAGTGAGATTTTTCAATTTTTTACTTATGCTTGCGCAGTAACAGTTTAAACATTGCCCATTTTCATGAACTTTGTGAATTTTTTTAAGTATTTTTTAACAAAATAATTCAAATATCTCTTCGTAGTGCTTTACAATAACATCTTTTCAATGTCTAGTAAAAAAATGAAACTGATAATTTCAGCAATAACTTTAAAATTTGGTTTAATAATAACATTGATTTCAACATATTTTCAGCTGCTAAAATCTCGCCTTAAGTAATTTAAGTTATAAGTACTTAAATTTGAATACTCTTAAAATCAATACTATTTTATTTAATTAGTTTATTTCTGAAAATACTAAACCTATTTTATCAAAAAAAGCTTTTCTTTTTGGTTTCCGCTACATTTGGTTAGGTTATACCAACATCAAGGGCTACACACAAATAAAGCAGAAGTACTAACTTGCTTTAAGTGAGAGAGAAGTTTTATCTTGGTCTTTCATTCATTTAAGAATTTTTCTGAACAATAAATAAGGGTATTCATGTAACTTCGTACTTTTCGTAGTTATCGTATCTACTTAAAGTACGACTGCGTAGATTTCGTAAACTAGATCTGTATTAAAAATTCTACAAAATTTACAAAAATCAAGATCTACGACATTTACGACAAAAGTACAATGTGACATGAATCCCCTTAATATTGGTTAAAAAAAATTGTAAAAAAAGCTATTAAAAATGACGTAACAGTAGAACTTTTAATTATATTTTTTGTTACTTAGGAGGCCTGTACAAAGTATAAATTCTATCTAATTTTTTTAAACTTTATTGTATAGAATTTGATATTCTACCTAAAAGATTTCTACAGTTTTTGCTCTGTTTTGCTTAGTTTTCATTACAATGACAAAACATCATAAAAAGTTTCTACTTTTTTTTGCTATTATTGTTAATAACTTCTTAATGAGAAAAGATGGGGTTGTTGGCATCTGGAATTATGCATGGTACCCTAGGAAGATTCCGTTTGTTATGACGAACATTTATAGCAATTAATTCGTCAGCGAAATATTTAATATACTTAAACTACGATTCATTGTTATTTTTTTGAATTTGATTAATTTCAAATCTTACTAATCCACACAACTGTGCAGAAAAAGTAAGAAATTGTGTAATTTTTCTGCACAATTGTGTGGATTAGTAACATATATTTCTTTCTGTGTAATAGAACAACATAATTATCTAAAACAATACATTTTTATAATTTTAGTCTTATTTTCTTTTGTCTTATTTTGGGTGAAATCAGTTTTTTTTGTAAATTTTGTGTATTTATTGAGTATTTCCTCAATTGACTTTCCCGTTTTGACCTGAATGTGTTCCGCTAGGACTTTCCACAGCTTTTAATTTCAAACAAATCATAAGAGAAAACAAAGCTTCTAAAGTAAGGCACCGAGTATGTTTCTTGTCCATATTTCTGTTTCAATGTTTTATTCCGACACGATGTCTGGATTTGAAAAAAAATGTAAAAATCGCAATCACGAATATTATTAAGAGTTTATTTTATAAGTAAATTATAAATCAGATTTAATAATATGTTGTACTAAACCGCGTTATTTCGAAACCGCATTGTAAAAATGCGTTCCTCGTAGTAGGAGGGATTAATCTCGCCTTTTGAGTTAAATATTTTAATACATAAGCGGTTCCTAGCTTATAACCTTCACTCAGATCTCTCTTGCTGCTGCTCATAACATTATTTGGGAATAAACTTCTTAACGCCGAAATTTTCATCAGGAGACAATATTATTTATTCAACATCAGATTTGCATCATTTTTTTAGATTTGATAATACGGCTTCATCCCAGGAGAAAATAAACAAACCACAGAAAAAGCTTCTCAATGTAAAAGTGTAATAAATTTTATGTGGTTAGACCCCACATTAAATTATGGGGCGCCCATATGAGTAAATAGCACTTTACACTAACAGACATCGTTCACATAGAAAAAAAGATTGTTACAGCATAAAACTTTAATTACGCGGAAAAAGAAGAAGAAATTAGAACAATCTTGCAGTTAATATCAAACCAAAAATTTAATACTACGATACTACTTACGTAAATTTTACGACTCCATAACTAATTAGACTTTGGTAATTTAAGAGGAAATTTACGTATACTGCGCAAAACACACCCTTTAATAGTCCTAATAATTAAATTTAATGAAATAAACTTTAAAGTAAAAAGAGTCGGTTTGTTCATAAATTTTATTTTGAAAAGAGCTTTCATTAACAAAAACTTATTTAGCTGCAGAATTTATCGATTAACTTTTCGGAATGAATGGGGAGAATGTGAGCTCATTTTTCTTCGGCGATGCACTTTTTACAGTAACTTTTTAATTTAATTAATTAAATTATATAATAATTTAAATAATTAATAATAATAAAATAATTTAAATAATTAATAATAATAAAATAATTAAAAATTTAAGTAATTACAATACCCTGCTTTATAAAAAAATACGTCATTTATTGATTATAGTGTTACCTTGCATTAATGAAATTTCGCTTTGTAGGTATTCAAATATTTACTATACTTCAAACAGCAGCTTGATGGTCTGTGGCTTCAGGTCTTGACTGAATTTTTTAGCTTGGTTTTCAGCCAAACAATAATTTTACTGTTGCAATTATTATATGAATTATAAAAGTTGGAGTATAGCTCAGACTTCTTCATTTTTTGTTTTAATTTTTGTAAATATTTTGAGTTTTCTGGTTTTTCTGCCAACCAGTTAAGGTGGCAATATCAAGGTGGAAAATGGCCGTCTAAAATGGTTTTTCCCAAATTTGAACAAAGTTATTTTTTGCCTAATTGGAGTACCTATTTGATGTGAATTTTGAAATTTAAAGGATTTAATTTATAAAATTAAAATTAAAAAATTTGAAGGACTAATAAAGTTAAAAATGATATCCTGAATTGAAAGAAAATCTTTCAATTTGCTTTCCCTTTTCAACATTGGAAAGTTTGTTTGAAATTAATTTTACATTGGATTTGACTCGATTTGGATTTATTTTTTTAATTTATCATTGAATTTTATTGAAAGAGTCTCATATTCGACAAGGAAGTAATTTGGTCCGAAGGCAAAGAATTTTTATTTTATTTTTCAACCCTTCAGATTACACTGCAATATGTGCAAAAACGACGAAGACATCATCTTTATCTTTGATTGTAGACCTTTTATAGCATTCAGTATAACATAAAATGTAATATAAAAAGTCGCCCACTGAGAGATTCGAACTTTGAATTCTTAGGGTATGTAATGGTGCCCAATTAGCCACCGAGGACGAACTTTACTAAGTAGGTATTAATAAATTCGACTTATCAGTTGCACTATATAACTGAAAGTTGCAACTACAGATTTATAATTATAATATAATGCACAAAGTTCCTTTATTTCATCTTTATATTTAACTACAGGATCTTGTGAAGTTAATTTTATGTAGGTGTAAGTTAATTTTAAAACTTAAGTAAGTTTATAGTTTCCTAGTTAACACAAAAATCAAATGACAATATTGTTTGATCTATTTGATACTTGCAAGTTTCGAAGACTAATCGAATTAGTAACTTGATAAATTATTTTACAAGTTTCTAAGTTTCTTAAGTTTCGATAGTGTCTCTTAAGAATAGATCAATATAAATAATTGATAAAAGTTTTCTACCAGAAACTTAAATAACAGCTTGTAAGAAATTCCAAATAAAGTTACATTTTCAAATTTATAAAGCGAAAGTAGAAAGAAATTTTACTAATCACTCACCGACATTTCTGATGCTGGATGATCGATAAATATCATTTCAGATTCCTCTCCGTCTAATAGTATTGAAACGGTACGCTCTCCAAACTCGTCATCTAAAACAAAATTCAATAAAACTTAAAGTGTACGAATACTTAAAAAAAACTTTTAATGAGGTAACATAAAACTTTACGATGCTATAATGTAAAATATCTTGATGAAATTTGGCATAAATTGGGAATACATTTTTAAATAATCGATGGGATACTTGGTTTAGATAGTGAAACTCGAGACTAACCATATCAACACATTTTAGAACTAAAATGTTTTAAAGTTTTCACAAATAAAGTACACTGTCAGTATAATTATTATTTAATAAAAAATTGTAAAATTTGTTATCTCCGATATAAGATTATAAAAATGTAATTATGCTCATCTAAGCTGCTGTAGTCAGGAAAAGTAATGGAATTTCTTTTCTGAATGAATAATTTCTTTGTCAATTTAATACAAAATATTTTGTTGCTTACCTAAACTGGCATCGTAGGTATTCATGTATTCTGACGTCATAAATTGAGAAACCAACGCAGTTTTTCCCACTCCAGAATCGCCAAGCATGATAACCCTATACTTAGGAACTTCAACTTCTTCGGGAGAGCCCAAAGGTGTGGAATCGACCGTATGGTAACCTGAACCACAACAAGAACCCTCAAATGGAGATCTCTCGCCGGATACGTTACTGGCTCTGAAACAAAAAACAATCTTACATAATTAATTAAAAAAAGTTTATTTGATTTCGCTAATACGAGTATAACTTCGAGTTCAAAACAATAACTAAATTTGATTGATTAGTAACCACTTAAGTTTCCCTCTACGACCTCCTAAGGGTACATGTGCAGCTAAGCGATTGGTAAGCACAACTTAATGGACCAACTGTGCGTTAAAAACTCAAGTATGTGGCTTTCCGATATTACAAAAGTTCACGATTAATGGCCTAAGTATTGCATTGAATTTGAATTACAAAAATTTTAAGTAAATATTTAATTTCTTTTAACAAAATTTATTTTTTATATTCAGTGGTTTAGCTCTAAGTAGCGTTAACTTTTTATCTCGAAGTTTATTGAGAAACTTAATAAATTTTATAAATGCCTCCTCGTAGGCTTGAATTTTGTTAAAAGTGGGTACATAATTAATTTATAGCTCCACAGTGGCTTTTTATTGTAATAGAACAACATGGACTAAACTATAGTTCATTTTATTGTTCATATAGCTCAAGTAATTATTTTAAATATTAAACAAGTAAGAAGTTAAACGGAAACTACTAAATATTTATGCTTTTAATTATTAAAGTGAAGTTAAAATGTGTAGTACGAAAACTGCACCTTGAAGAGCCGAAAACCACTTTACAATCCAAACTTTACTCACGCCGACGTCTGATATTGATCTACATTTTATTTTCAAACTAAAAATGATATAAAAATATTATTGATGTTCGCAAATCATTTTCGCGATAACAACGTTTCAGCATAAAATCACGCAATAGAAGGAGAAAAGATAACCATTATTTATGGTAAAATCTTGGAGCGATTGCCGTTGTGTCATATTCCATAAAAGCGAATAAATAATAATATATTTTGATTTTTATAAACTATGAAAAGTGTAAAAAGTTATTTATTTGATAAAAGAGAATCTGCCTAAACATCACCTAAAGCGTTCAGAATAATTTAATATTTTTTACCATAATTTTAATATATTAAAATGTTTCAGAGGGAAAAAACTCGTCCAATTGTTTTATAACATTTTTGATATTAAATTGAAATATTTAAAACTTTGAGAGCAAAATATTTTTATTTGACTTTTAGTTTATATAATGAAAATGTTATCAAATTAAACGAATTTTATGTCTCTTCAACTTTTTATCGCTACAGTAATTTAAGAACCGAAATTTAACTGGATTTAGATTTTAATATCTAGAAAATGTTTATTAAAGTTGATGATTATAATGATGATAATTTATAATGATTAATAAACATTTTCACGTTATTTGATTTTTTTCCGCAGCTACCGGGAATCACTCGCCAAGCTGCCTGGCAGTATTCTTAAAAAAAGAACAACGTGACAGATTTAGCACCCGTTAACGTTAAATTTTAAAAAAACGTTGAAATTAACTATTCGGACCATTTCAATTGTAAAAAGTTTCAATATTGACAGCATACCGATATCCACCAAAGATGCGAGTCAATAAATTTCGAGAAGTCGAGAGAAGTTAATACAATTGAAGCCAAAAAATAAAACAACCTTCATAAACGTATGTATAGGGGTTGCATAAATCACTACTTGAGTTGGTTTGTTGATTAACGTTTTTTCTAGATTATAATGACGTAGTTTACAACTGTATTCTGTTATTATTTAATTTAATAGTTCTAATGGACCAATTTTTGATTAATAACTCGATTAGATGTAATAATTACGATATGCAATATTACTACATTATTAATTCGACTTTCGATTTTCCCATTGTACGAACAGACCATTTCATTGATTAATTCAGCATTAACGTTATTGTTACGAAATTAGTTCTTAATGTTTAAACTACATTCATTAATTAATATTCAATTTGACACAACCAAAGCTTAAATTTCCTTTCACAAACACCCTTAAAAGTAAAAATTAAAATTGGATTCAAAATCTCCTTACATATTATTATAATATGGTGCATGAACCGATAATCCAATAAATCACGGCTTTTAGATGTCAGAATGTTTCAATTTCATCATTTCTCTATTTGTCGTGTCCGCCAAGTTAATAGGTACCTAACTGAAATGAACATATTTTGCTGTCAAACTTAAATGTTGTTAATATTTTATGTATTAATTTTGTGCTCTTGACATTTCATTTTACGAATTTGACGCTCTCATTTCATCTTTTATTGTCAAATTTCCCTTTTTCAAATTTTTTGCTGTTAACATTTCCAACCAAAGCGGATTGATGATGGTGAAAATATCAAAGTGCTAGATTTGATTTTTAAATTGCCGAACTTCACAACTACATAAATTCGTATAAACTGAAAAATGCAGCAGAAGGTAAAGCTGAAATTTGGGAGTATTTTTCAGCAAATTTTGAGACTTCCCAGTTCCAGCCACATAATCAGATAAGTTAGCTTTTTCCAAAATATTGCTTTTATTAGCATTTAAACTTTATAATAACAATAATATTTTAGGGTAAAATGTAACGGTTTTCAACAATGAAATGAATTTTTTTCTTTTCAACTTTTCATTTAACATTCAACCTTTGCATGGAATGAAGCTTATTAATATGCTTCATTCAAAATTTAAAGTTTTGTTAAACAATGAACTTACTATTATAACCTGAGTTCTTGCGTTAGACTCCAAAGTCATGGGTTTTGTTACTTGTTGGTAAGGATAACTGTCAGCTGGAGTACAATTTCTTATTAAAATCTAATTATACTTAGTATTCACAAAATTTTTAAAGATGAACTAACATTGCACATATAAATCCGGTTTATATTTATCACTAACAACATTAACTCATTAGCTTATTGTCAGGCGTTACAATGTAGTTAAATTTTGTTTGTGTGAAATTTTACCAACCTAATATGCTAAATTTTGTAGCATTTATTTAGTTAATTTATCTCTATTAATATGCGTACTACTCTGGGACACACAAGTTATAAAATGAATATAAAGTTTAACATTGTTTTTGTCACTGAAATACCAAAGCTACTTTGCCTATACAAAAACTCTCAAAATTTATTGAAAATTCGAATATTAGGGCATTTTCGGCATAAATAATTATTTTTAAATTCAGAACGATGTACCTATATATTACTACAAATTTGTAATAAATACTAGTGAATACAGTCGAACTCGACTGATGTGCAACTCGATTGTTTGGGAACTCGCTTGATGTGCAACTCGATTGGTCGGGAAAAATAAGTCGTTACAAGGATTTAGAGAGACTGAGATTTTTACCGGTGCACAGTGGGGAGAGCTTGCACTGAAATCAAACATTATTCGAATGGATTTATATATTAAATATAAATTTTTGGGGTTCTTGGGAGTATTTAAAACAATTGATAGATATAATTTTTTACATTTCTCAACCTAGAAACAGCTTATTTTGAAGATCGCTTGGATTTGATAAATATTTTTCTAAATTCAAAAAATATAAGAATAATACAATACGTAGAAAATCAAAATTCAAAAAATTTAAAAAGGAGACAATTAACACATAACAGGTCTGGATTAAGAAAATTTGAAAAAATGAAAATTTCGTAATACGAAGTACAATATAACGTTATTTCATGGTTATTGCCATTCTTCAGTTGTACGCATCGATTACGATTACATTGTAAAATAAGAAGAAAAAATTTTTCAAACTAAACAAAATTATCGACTAAATTGTACAAAATTGACTTACCATAACCTCCAAAGATTATCAAAACTGAACTTGTTACACGAGGTATGAATAATTTAAAAATGATTTGAACTAAGAAATTCTTTTACCTAGCACTGCTAGTTTGAAATCCGAAGGCACTGCCCTCTTAATATGATTTCTAAAAACTTTGAAAAAATTCAAAATTCAAAAATTTACCACGTTTTTTAACCGTGAGGCGTAAAACTAGAAAAAGAACTCAAAATAAAAAATTTTAAGTAAATTTATGGTTTTTAGTATGTATTTATGGTGGTAAATTTTTGAATTTTGAATTTTTTCAAAGTTTTTAGAAATCATATTAAGAGGGCAGTGCCTTCGGATTTCAAACTAGCAGTGCTAGGTAAAAGAATTTCTTAGTTCAAATCATTTTTAAATTATTCATACCTCGTGTAACAAGTTCAGTTTTGATAATCTTTGGAGGTTATGGTAAGTCAATTTTGTACAATTTAGTCGATAATTTTGTTTAGTTTGAAAAATTTTTTCTTCTTATTTTACAATGTAATCGTAATCGATGCGTACAACTGAAGAATGGCAATAACCATGAAATAACGTTATATTGTACTTCGTATTACGAAATTTTCATTTTTTCAAATTTTCTTAATCCAGACCTGTTATGTGTTAATTGTCTCCTTTTTAAATTTTTTGAATTTTGATTTTCTACGTATTGTATTATTCTTATATTTTTTGAATTTAACCATAAATACATACTAAAAACCATAAATTTACTTAAAATTTTTTATTTTGAGTTCTTTTTCTAGTTTTACGCCTCACGGTTAAAAAACGTGGTAAATTTTTGAATTTTGAATTTTTTCAAAGTTTTTAGAAATCATATTAAGAGGGCAGTGCCTTCGGATTTCAAACTAGCAGTGCTAGGTAAAAGAATTTCTTAGTTCAAATCATTTTTAAATTATTCATACCTCGTGTAACAAGTTCAGTTTTGATAATCTTTGGAGGTTATGGTAAGTCAATTTTGTACAATTTAGTCGATAATTTTGTTTAGTTTGAAAAATTTTTTCTTCTTATTTTACAATGTAATCGTAATCGATGCGTACAACTGAAGAATGGCAATAACCATGAAATAACGTTATATTGTACTTCGTATTACGAAATTTTCATTTTTTCAAATTTTCTTAATCCAGACCTGTTATGTGTTAATTGTCTCCTTTTTAAATTTTTTGAATTTTGATTTTCTACGTATTGTATTATTCTTATATTTTTTGAATTTAACCATAAATACATACTAAAAACCATAAATTTACTTAAAATTTTTTATTTTGAGTTCTTTTTCTAGTTTTACGCCTCACGGTTAAAAAACGTGGTAAATTTTTGAATTTTGAATTTTTTCAAAGTTTTTAGAAATCATATTAAGAGGGCAGTGCCTTCGGATTTCAAACTAGCAGTGCTAGGTAAAAGAATTTCTTAGTTCAAATCATTTTTAAATTATTCATACCTCGTGTAACAAGTTCAGTTTTGATAATCTTTGGAGGTTATGGTAAGTCAATTTTGTACAATTTAGTCGATAATTTTGTTTAGTTTGAAAAATTTTTTCTTCTTATTTTACAATGTAATCGTAATCGATGCGTACAACTGAAGAATGGCAATAACCATGAAATAACGTTATATTGTACTTCGTATTACGAAATTTTCATTTTTTCAAATTTTCTTAATCCAGACCTGTTATGTGTTAATTGTCTCCTTTTTAAATTTTTTGAATTTTGATTTTCTACGTATTGTATTATTCTTATATTTTTTGAATTTAACCATAAATACATACTAAAAACCATAAATTTACTTAAAATTTTTTATTTTGAGTTCTTTTTCTAAATATTTTTCTGTTCATAGTTAGTCATTTTCGTTAATTTTTCAACAGTTTCTGTTTTTTTTTATATTTAATATTATTTCTTAAAATTTAGTTCGAATATTTAAAACCGTAATATATAATAAACTATACTATAATTAATAGGCAAAGACAAAGTAAAATCCTAAAATAGTTAATATTGTAATATAATTTTATTTTAAATTGGATTTCTTTAAGTATAACCGAATTTTACTTAAAACATAGATTTTCATTTTTACATAGCCGTGCCATTTTTATACCTGTCGTTTTTTGAGAATTATTTTCAAGAAGTAGACTGCTTCAGAAATTGAAATTGAGATTTTTTGTTTCCAGTGAATTTTTTTAATAATTTTGTTAGTGCCAGTCACCTATTCACTGTAAGTTTTGTGAATTTCTTAGATTTCTAGATTTTAGCGAATAATTTTATTAAAAATAATAATAACTCCAATTTAAATACATTTTCTTGTGCTGAACTAAATATATGAAAATGACTAGTACCTAGGTAATCGTATTACATTGTACGGTTTTTAGACTTTTTTGCCAAAATTTATGAATTATCCTCAAAATCTTATTATTTAAAGTTTACACTTTCAACTATCAGCATTTCATTAGTCAATATTTAATTTCCTAAACCTGGTGTAATGGATTGAACATGGTTGATTGATTGGACATAATATGTTTTCGTTCGAATGTTTAGACTGGCGAAAAGACAATATTAGAAATTATGAAAACTTGCTTTTATGGTTTTTCGCCGTTGTTTAAACTATGAACTTCGATTAATTGCAGGAGTATTTTATTATGTTTTAAAGCACTTTGACGAATGGTTAATTTTAGTTTTTGAAAACAATTTTCCTGAAATTGTGTTTTGAAAGTGGGTATTAGTTATAAGTCCTTCCGAGTTTTTCTTGTTAATTGCACTTAGAGTTCGAGATTTTCAACAATTACCTTTTTTTTAAAGATAGCAATTTTATTTCTTTGGAGGATTATAGTTCGATTTCTTTTGTAAGTAGGGGAGACCGGGGCAAGTTGCAACAACAATTAGTTGAACTAATTCATCGCCGGATGATGCCATAGTATGGTGAAAACGTTTGCGAATTTATACTTTCAGTGTATTCTACATGTGTTAACTTAAAAACTTTTTTGTTCTGAAAAGTGTTTAGTGCATTTTTTGGGTTTTCAAAAATATTGATATGATTAATATCGAGTTACACTACCTAAACCACATATCAATCGATTATAATAATAGGAAAATTACTTATTCCGTCGAGAGCACAGTTGGGACTATTACTCATATATTATACTACAGCTATTAGGCGTGATTCTACATGACACACCTAAGAACCATTAAGTTACACGTATTTTGTACCGATGGCGGTATCTATTATCTTATCCGTAAAAAAATTATCTACGCTGTTGCAACTTGCCCCTGTTCCAAGCAACATTTTCACCAGGGAAATACCTGACCATTACCTGTCAGTGAAAACTCAGATAGGACCCGTTCCTGTGGAAGGGATGCGGCAATACTGTCATATGTGCTGTGTGAGCAAAATGGTGCATGAATTTACCTGATACAACGCTATGTCAAACTCGGTTGCAAGCAAGCTGGTGCTGGCACAAACCTGCACCAAGCTTTCGGCTAGTTTGTAGCTGGGAATGCGACAAGCTTGTGGCAGGGATACGCAAGCTTGTGGCGGGAATGCGGCAAGTCTGTCACAGGTGTTGTCTGAACAAAATGGCCCATGAATTTACTTGCTACAACGCTGTAGCAAACTCGATTGCAAGCAAGCTGGTGCTGGCACAAACCTACACGAAGCCCTCCGCAAACCTGTGTGGCATGGATGAGGCAAGTTAACTACAGGTATGCTTATCCACGTGTCAAAAAATTTATTTATTGATTAATTGAAATAATAAAAAAAAATAAAATTTATTGTAAATAATTTTCATTTAAATGAAAAAATTTAATTTCTGTAATTTTTAACGATTTTTCATTTCTTTAACCTTTCTTTTTTCTAAGCACTTTTAGTAGGTATCTTTTTTATTAATTAATTATTATTAATTCTCTATTACGTTTTTAACAATATTTTACGATTTGTCTACTATTTGTTTGATATATAGATGTCCTGTATGTCGTTGGGGTGCCTATATGATCGAGTCTGAAATATAACTTTTTAAAATCTTACCTTCACATGGGATCGAATCCGGACGTATCCTTGGTAGTATTTTGGAATCCTGTACACTAACCACCGACCTATCGCGCTTGGTTGTAAAAACTTTGATTATTGGTGATATTCATTTATTATTCATTAATAGTTGTAAATCTTGATAACTTATATGATTTTAATTATAAATATAAGTTATTAATTTTGTAAATTAAAAAAATAATTTTTTTCCTTTTTCGTGTAACAATCCTATCTTTTTATATTTTTGTTATTTAAAAGTATGATAAAGTTATGAGCATGGCCATATCCGATTTTTTAAATTAAAATAATAATAATATAATTTTTTTTTTTTAATAAAAAGTTGCAAAAATATAGTAAAATTATTAGAGAATCTATTATGATAATGAGATATAACTTTATTTCAATCTTTATCATGACAAATTCTTTTATCGTATCCCCTTCGCCCCCCCCCTTTTTCTATAATTTCTAGCATATTTTTTAAATATTTCCTATTCCAAGAGAAAAAAATGTTTTTAAAGCGTTTTTTGAATTAAAATTTTTTTTTGTAATTTTGTTCAACTAATATTTTAGCGCTTAATTAAATTTACAATTTTACAATGTCTAATGCTGCCTAATATTAATCAATATTATTATGCAGGGCCGCGTATATAATGGGGTGATTCTGGAAATTTAAAACCCTCCCCCATGGGTTAAGTAATTCTAAATAAGTACTACATTACAAAAATTAGTTTAAAATACGGGAATACGCCAACCTTTTCTTAATTTTATAAACTCCTCACCCCCCCCTCTCATAACCAATGTTTAATTACGGCTCTGTTAACATTACACTTGTTATTGAAATTTGACAAAATGAGAAAAAATTAGTTTAAAATATTTTATTTCCAAATTACTTAGTTTTTTTTAAGTAATTATTTAATTAAAAATTTGAAAAATTGTTTATTTTTCATTAAAACTACTAAAAAAAATTGAAGAAAACAGTATTTCCTAAATTGAAACTTATCCCATTCACTTATCAAAATTTAAATATTCGCTAATAGTAATGGAAACAATAACCTATTCGTAAATATTATTTTAGTGCGCAATTTAGCAAATTTAGCGTAGTTACCAAATTTACCTGCATTGCTCGTTACCAATTAAAATTAAAGTTTTTCATTTAATGAAAATTATTTACAATTAATTTTCTTTTTTATTATTTAAATTAATCAATAAATAAATAAATTTTTTGACACGTGGACACACACACAGGTTTGCGGAAGGCTTCGTGTAGGTTTGTGCCAGCATCAGCTTGCTTGCAACCGAGTTTGACACAGCGTTGTAGCAGGTAAATTCAGGCGCCATTTTGCTCAGACGGCACCTGTGACAGACTTGCCGCATTCCCGCCAAAAGCTTGCGTATCGCTGCCACAAGCTTGTCGCATTCCCAGCTACAGACTAGCTGACAGCTTGGTGCAGGTTTGTGCCAGCACCAGCTTGCTTGCAACCGAGTTTGACACAGCGTTGTAGCAGGTAAATTCATGCGCCATTTTCCTCAGACAGCACCTGTGACAGTATTGCCGCATCCCTTCCTCAGGAACGGGTCCTATCTGAGTTTTCACTGACAGGTAATGGTCTGGTATGTCCCTGGTAAAAATGTTACTTGGGATGTGTGTTTCATAAAATTTTGATAAGCTGCAGTTTACTGTTAGCGAGGCCAAGAGCAGGTAAAACGCAGCAATACACGCAGGAAATTCTCAGGTACAGTTAAATAACCTACATTTACTTTGGACCAGGCCAAGCGCAGACCAAACGAAGCACCACACGCAGGAAACTCTCAAGTAGCCTAATAACCTGCATTTGGCTTGGGGCAGACCAAACGCAACACCACATGCAGGAAATTCTCAGGTACGGTTAAATAACCTGCATTTGGTTTGGGACACGCCAAGCGCAGGCTTTTCTTGAGTATTGTTACTTTGTTGTTAATTACTCTATTTATTTGGTGTCAGCCAGGTCTGCCAAAGGCTTAGGATGTCCAGATGTTACTTAATTTTTTCCAAGTAGGTACTTTTTGCTTTTTTTAAAAAGATGTTATATTTTTACAGACCGACAAAGTAAGAAATAATTTCTTCCATTTAAAATACTTAAAATTTATTACTTTTATTACTAGTTGCTCTAACCGTTTAAAGCCGGAACTGATAAATAACCAAATAAATTGCAAGTCTACCACTGACACGCATGAATTTATTAATGAGATTCTCTCTACGATAATCTATGACTTTTACTAAAATAATATTTTTAAACGCGCAAACAGTGACGGATCACTATTTCACGGTTCTTGTTTCAGAGATTTTGAGGGGTATGAAATACCACGAACATTGGCTACTGAGTAACTCTTCAGTATTGATAAATTAATAAAGAGTGCACTGGAGGGTATCCATACCCCCCGGTTTCCAATAGCTTCACTAAAACTAAATCAATATTTGAAGTTGTAGTATTAAATAAATACGTTTCCTAAACTAGATGAGTAATCTACTATTTTAATCTCAGGCTTAAGGGAATTCTTATGAGTTTGAAGCTAAACATGAACTAATCAAAATTAAGCTAACTGCTTCTATTACGATTTGTGCTATCGATTATCGGCCTTCTACTCCCCGACAGTAGCAGTAGATCCAGGGGAGGGCGAGAGCACCAAAATGTCTAATTTATTAAAAAACAAAATATAAATTTATTTTTGCTATTACTACTATTTATATTTCATATCGTCAACACAATGCAAAACTAGCGAATCTGCAAATTTTAGCTATCCAAACCCCCCCAATACAATGTTGATTTTCAACAAAAATTTTTTTTTTACTTTTGCGGTTACTTGTACTTGTTAATAAACTCATTATGCAACATTTTTGAGAGTAATTTTGATTTCTGTGGTTCCATTAATATTTTACAATGAAATATATAGAAATGGTACCCCGTCAAAATAGCCCCAGCCAAAACAACCCCGACACAACAGCCCCGTCAAAACAGCTCCGGCCAAATAGCCCGATGACAAAATAGCTTCGACAAAATAGCCCAGTGAGAAAACAGCTCCGACAAAATAGACCGATGACAAAACAACTCCGACAAAATATCCCGATGATAAAATAGCTCCGACTAAATAGCCCAATAATTAATTATTATTTATTATTATTAATTTCTATCAGAATCTCAACCAATCTCACGCGGGGGAAAGGGGTCTCGGAAAATATCACGTAATTTTTTTTCCGCAAGAAAGATGAGAAAAGGGGCCGTTAATTAAATACCTAAGGGGACGTCCATTAATTACGTGAAGCGTTTGTCCCATTATGAAAAGGCAATCCATAATGCTGTATCGGAAGCGTTTAATGAAGTGGAAGTACAAGGTTGTTTGTTTCATCTCGGGCAATCTTTGTGGAGGAAAGTCCAGGACCTCCACCTTGCGGAAGCTTATCGTGATGACGAAAACATAAGAATTCACGTTAAAATGTTACTCGCATTGAGTTTTGTACCGAATCCCGATGTCATCATTGCTTACGAAGAACTAGCAGATAATTTGCCGCCGATGTTGAACCTACTAGCTGATTACTGGGAAGATTACTACATAGGACGGCAAAGACGGGGTAGAAGAGCCGAAACAAGGTTCTCTATAACTGTGTGGATTGTACATAAAAGAGTGGTTGAAGGTTTACCAAGAAGCAACAACTCTGTAGTAGGATGTCATCGTGCGTTCCAGCAAACTATCGACTGTCATCATCCATCTATTTTTAAACTAATCGAACACTTCCGGAAAGAGCAAGATCGGGTGGAAATTGAACTGGAACGATATCGTGCAGGTTTTAGAAACCTCGAAGCTTCGAAACAGAAATATATACAAGTAAGTAGAAGATTACAAACTTTAGTTAATGAATATGATGGCAACGATATTTTAGTTTTTTTACGATGAATCTCGCATAATTTAACTTTATAAATAAATGATTTTGCTGTAAATGTCTTTTTTATTATTATTCATCACGCAGAGTTATATTAGTATATTTTGAAAAGCTACTTTAGCCCGGGCTGCCTCAGGCTCTTATATCGGGGCTATTATGTCGTAGGGCTATTATGTCGGGGCTACTATGTCGCAGGGCTATTTTAGCACGGGTTATTATGTCGCAGGGCTATTATGTCGGGGCTACTATGTCGCAGAGCTATTTTGGCATGGGCTATTATGTCTCAGGCTGTTATGTCGGGGATATTTTGTCGTGGGGTTATTTTGGCACGGGCTATTATGTCTCAGGCTATTACTATGTCGGGGATAATTCGTCGGGGCTATTTTGTCGGGGTTATTTTGACGGGTCACCTATATAAATATATAATCTGAATCCAGAGCCTGCCTTATTTCACTTTCGCTAGTTTTGCATTGTATTGACAATATTTAATAAATTTTTAGCTTATCCCCCCCCCCTATGGTAATTGTCTTGATCCTCTACTGCTCCCCGGAGATGAAAAAATAAAATTATTTGTGTGCTCAGCAGTTTTTTCTTATTTTTTCTTCAAATTTCTTCAAATTATTCAGTAGCCAATGATGCCATATGCGATAATAAATAAAAAAATATATTATATTATACAAAATATTAAAAAACAATTAAAGAGGACAAATTTTAGTGGATCATTTATTAGTTTTCGAAAAAACGGCATTTCAAAATCGAAAATTTTAAATATATAAATGTCGGCGCATCGCTACTAGAGTTCGTATGCCAAATAGAAATGGAACCGTCAATCATTATAGTTGGTAACATTATTTTCAAAAGAGATAGTATTGGATTTTCTATAAGTGCATACAAACATGATAAGTATCCATAGAAACGCCCATATAGTCAACCAGTTCAGTTGGTCAGTAGTCGCGAATATGAGTTAAAAAGGTGTTTAAAATTCATCAGGTCAATTGTTTTTAAAAAGATACGTACGAAGTGTTTATATGATCACTGGAGTAGTAAAATAAAATTATTTTAGTGATTTTAAAATCTCAATTTAGTCTTTCCGCGTATTTATGAGACTTGTTTGTTTAAATAATAAACTAATAAACAACAACAAATAACAAGTGTAAATAATTCAAGTTTTAATTATAAAACAATTATTTTGACGACTTATAGATTTGAAAAAAAATGCAAAACTAAATCAATTCGTAACATTTGCGAGAAATTCACTGCGCGCTACTGAATGACTTAGTGTTATCTTGGAGGAATGGCCTATGGTGATTGACGGTTCTATTTCTATTTGGCACAAACTCTAGTAAGCCATCCCGTCGGCCATGAATTAAGAACGATAGCTGCTGCTTTACGTAAAATCCGAACCAAGGAGAACCACCAGAGGCTGTGGTAGAATGCGAGTACTCATACACGGGTCTCGAACAAAGTTGTTACGCCACTGTAAGTTTCACCACAATGCCTTTTGCCTTTGCTTAACTTAACAAAGTTTAACTTTGTATAACAACGTTAACAAAGTTAAGTGCTAATCTATACAATTTACAGAATACCATGTCACGTGGGTTTAAGAAGGACTGTTATATTTAACATTTTTTACGCAAAGTTGGACTGATTGCCAACAGAAATAAATTCAACTGACTAAAGTAGACCTCAGTTCCTGAGTCAAAGCGTTGGTTAATAAATCAATATGAAAGTTACCATCCCCGAATTTAAGAATTTTAAGTGATGAAAATATGAAAAAAAATTCGTTAACTTAAATAAACATTAAGAAATGTTTTTTATTTCTTTTTAAGATAAAATATAATAATATTTATACAATAAATATTATATATAATATATCTTGAGTTTCTAGACATAATAATTCGAATAAAAATTCTTCAACTTCATAATATTATTTAAAACACGTTTTGAAAATAAAGATGTATTTTAGATAATCAAATACGTGAGAGTTAAGTAATTGGTTTATTTGCCATTTGCAAATTCATATTTACTAATGATACATAATATATACATTTACTATGCAATAAATAATATAAATTATTATTAATAATAATCTAGTTGAATTATTACAATGGATATCTGTGTTTCGGGTGACAAAATTAGCATTAAGTGTATTGCTTAAATTAGTCAGTATCTAGAAAAACATAAATCAAAACTTTGAAGATCCATTACACTGTCTCAGCAGAGAACCACTACATAATCTGGAAAAACATACCTAGGTATAGTAAATCAAAAAAAAAGTCTCAAGGCCCATAAAACAAGTTAATATTAATGAGCATAGGGAAAATATCTTGCGTTTAAATTTCGTTAAATATATCCTGAATATCAAAATGATATAGTATAATTTTGCTACCAGACCAGAAAAATACTTAGACCATAAAAATAGCATAGGTACACAATTTTATTTTTTTTTGAATGCAGGAAAAGCCAAAAAACCTACAGTCGGTCGAGTTACTAAAAATTTATTTGATAGCTAATTGTGGTGATTTTAATAATTTTATTCGATAACCGTTGTTGTTTGACTAACAGTTATTCGACTGCATTTGTTAAAAAAATTTTTAATATGTGATTTAGAATAAAAAAAGCAACCGATATTGCGTCGTCGTTCATATTTATTGCTGCAGCTAAATATAAATAACATATAGTTTGAAAATAAAATTAAAAAGCAATCTATAGTCATCTATCAAACTCATTGACTAGCGAGCGAGGTGTAACCAAAGATAAGGGTGCCACAAATTTACACGTAATTATTTTAGTGTCAACAGAATGAATGACGGCTTCACGTGATAATTTTGTATTGTAATTAGCTCCCTCAAGATTTTCCACTTAATAAATGTTGATTATGTACTGTCTAATCACCAAATCAATATTGTGAGAGTTTCAAATGTGTTTGTTTTCAATTAAATTGAAATAAAAGTAAACTTAAAAAAATTTGAAAAATAATAATTTTTGGAATTAAAAATAAAATTCATAAATTTTGTTACCTACTAATTTAAAAACGAATTTCAGTATTTTTATTTTGTCTTCCGTTTGTCCGTTTCTGCCAGAATAATATTGATTTTATGCAAACATTTTAGTATATTCCATATATTGTCGTGTTCCACAATCCCCAATTTATTTATTTTGATTTTTGTAAATAATTTTGAATCTTTTCGTTTTGGATTTCTGTAATTGCGTGCATTTCATGATTCATTTCAAATGAATACATTTCATATTGCTGCTTGTCTGTCTCTTAATGAGCAATATTCTATTAAAATTTGAAAAATGCAAGCACATAAACATACGTTTAAATGTCTTCTGTTGAAAAATGAATACAATTTGTTATGAGTAATATGCAAGTTCGCGAAGGAATACAAAAGTATGTTTTGATCCTTGAAGATGCTGAAAAGGATTCCGCTGGTAAGAAGTAAATCCTGCTCTTTTTAAATTAATTTCTGTGGTGTTTCCCACTTACGTCAATATTACTTCAATTTATCTCGGCGAGAATATTTAAATTGCATTTTAAGCGAACGGTTAAGATCACTCAGTAATTTAAATTTGAAGAATGTTTAATATGATAAGGTGACGGTTAAATTTTGGTATTAATGAATTACTTAAGAACTTATAGGTATAAAAATAATTATTTTACTTTTAATTATTTATAAGTAAATCCATTACTCATCAACTTTTCATTCGCTTCTTTAAGCTTTGATTAAAAATTTATAAAATACAATTTAAATTTGTATTTTTTAATATTCTGGATGCTATATAATATAATGTATAAATTGAAAAGAGTGCCTACTTAAATTTTACTTTAAAGAAAAATTTTTAATAATGAAAAGTGGTAAACGCATATTAAAAAATCAAAAATATGCCAAAAAAAGTGTCTGGGTTCTAGGTTATTTAAATTTTTATTATAAAAATATTTGCATTTTAAATTTTATCGATTATACGGGGAATTCAACTTGATATAAATTTTGTAACATTTAAATTCCTTATGAATTCCTGCAAACCATCATATATTATTTCAAGAATGCGTTTAGTCGCGTTTGAGAGAGTGGTTCGTATGATTCATTAAAATTTAATTCAATTAAATGATATTTACTTTAAAAATATTTTAATTAATAAATTTTATATTGTATAACATAACATTTGGTTTCGTAGCTAATCAGAGAATAGTCTCGTCTGAATGGTTCACCCTTTAACATTTAGGTACTTTCATTAAATTTTTTATTTAAAAGTTAAAACACCCGGAGTGTAATTTTTCATATTTTACTTTATAACCCTACTTTTACATTTGCTGTGAATAGAAATCCTCATGTAAATCAGATGTAAATCTTCTTAGCTATTATAAAATATTTCCCTTTGTATATATTTTCTCTTACGCGACAACCCTAACCGGGTTTCTAAAAAGCCTTATACCTACTTACTAAACTTATATTAAACTTAAAATGGCATTTATTTTTTATTAAAATTTATTTTTGCTTTCCCATGTGTTATCTACGTTATAAAAGCCTAAATTTTGGTTTGTAAAATTTAATGTAATCCCCAGCAAACGCTAACAGTTTCAAATTGAGACATTGCTCTATAAATTGCATTTGTTTTGTTAAATAAAATTTATTAACCAGCAAAATCAGTGGAAGCAAGTATATCTCAATTTATCGATGCGATATTTTCATCTAAATTCAATCTTAAATATCATATTATTCTGATAAAAAGTTGCACTTTAAAGGGAAAGTTTTTGCAAGAATAAAAGCAATCTACAGGTTAATTTAATACTTATAATTGGTATAGAAAGTTTTGCTTACAAATCAAACCTTTGCATTTCACCGCGGCTTTACAATAAAATAATTGAGAATCAAACTCAAAACAACATCAAGTGTACGTAATAGAACCGCCATATTGCTGACATTTGGTTGCGTCACCAGCGCCACCAACGGTAAGGTAATGCAATCTTCATAACTTCATGTCAAAAGAGTTGCATATATATTTATTTTTCGTTACGTAAATAAAATAAATTAATAAATTAATCATAAAGATTAATTAATTAAAAAGAAATATATTTTTTGGATTAATTTTTTACAAAACATTATAAGGAGTTATACCAAGTTATATTTCTTTATCTTGGCAAAGCACCAACCGTTGTCGTTGTATATGTAGGCACAGCTATTTCATTAATCGAGTTGATTTATTTTTTCTGTTTTGCCTTAAATTTACTAGCACTCGTGAAAATGTCGTGAAAAAAATAAAGAAAATGTAAACTAAAACCGAGTAATTTATAATCAGCGACGTAGCTAGTAGTCATGAAACTTCGATGCAATATATTCGCTGTTTCTCTGAGAAAAAATAAAAAAAATAAGTCATATTTACTCACACTGTCGGCTGAACAGCTATGCCGCTGTTTAAACTTCTAATAATTAGAATAAACGAAATTAATAAGGGGATTCATGTCACGTTGTACTTTTGTCGTAAATGTCGTAGATCTTCATTTTTGTAAATTTTGTAGAATTTTTAATACAGATCTAGTTTACGAAATCTACGCAGTCGTACTTTATGTAGATGTCGTAGTTTCGTTACATTTAAGTATACTGTAATGTTAATCGACATTTTTTTTATTCAGGCTCATTCAAAATTTTATTCAAACCAAATTTCGTTCAATTGTCACATTCACTAGGCTTGGAAAATTCAATTTTGTCACTTTTAATTTGATAAAAGAACATTCCTATGCCCTCGATCGGTTAATAGTATAATTAAGCCCATTTTTAATTAATTACAGATTCATTATTAATGCCCGGTTTCTGAAGCTCGAGTTATACAAAGGTTAAGCTTAACCGCAATATACCTGCAGATTTTGAGTTTCTATAGCGAAAGTTATCCTTAGATCTCTGGTCAAAGTTGACCTGCGGATGGGCTCGGGTTATCAACTGGTTAACTTTGTAGAACATGCGCAATCGAATTTATTATGACAGTTGAATTGAATTCAGTGCTTATTTCGATCCATGCATCGTTTTTAAATTTCATATTAGTTCCGTCTTTTTTTTTATTCTTTTATTTGTGATTAAACTCTTGTTCGAAATCAAATAAGACATCTTTGTCGAAGTCGGTGAAATTTTTACTTCTTTTATTCAAATCTATTTTATTTTTACGCACAAAATAATTTATTTTCAAATATTTTTATTAATAATAATAATAATAAAAATATTATATTTAAACTTTTCGGCAAAACATTTAAATATATAACAGATCTTTGCCAACATAAAATAATAAAAGTACAAAAACAACTGGTTAATTTGAAGTAACTACTGCATCCCCATCTACCGGCAATTCAATCAAGCGAGTTGACAAGAGGTTAGTTATCCTCTAGTAGTTGGTGGTTTCAGAAACCCATCTTACTTTAACCTAAGGTTAACTTTAACCTCTGATTAGCTGACCAGAGGATAACCAGTGATCTTCAGAAACCGGGAATAAACGCAGTTACCTGCAAAACCCCCTTCCCCCTTTGGACGATTAACTGCGCATCGACAGGAGCGAGCAGTTCTGTCTTAACATCACTCACAGAAGGTTGTGTGTTGGGAAATGGTTTCCTTTTTGTTGTAAAACTTGAAGAATTTTAGTGTTGCCGTTTAAGTTTTGGGGTTCTTTATGGTCTAGGCAGATCAAGAACCATTCTACACTTGTTGCAAATTTAATTTACTAATTCCAAGATAGTATCCAACATTGTGCAATCCCAGGTCGATTGCGTTTCACTTGAAAATTTGAAGGAAAACCATTTGAACATGTTATAGCAGAAAAATCAATATCAACCTTTGTCGACTACTCGAAATAACATCCAGAAACCTTGTTGGTTACCACCATTTGCAACCCAGTGAGGCGATGATTGCAGATTTCATCATTCAACTACGTTGTTCAGCGTCCATCTTGTTTAGTTTCAACGTTAATCCGCTCTTACTCTACACAACTGTAAGTGACTACGATTCTTTTAATTAACATTCGTCGAAATTTGTTTTACCAACAATTAACGGTCCACCTAGTATTGAATTTCTCAAAATTTCCGTTGTGACGTCATCCAGTGACCTTGCTGGTTTGAACCATCCCCAACAATTGTGATTACCGGTTTTTGCATTTTTTTTAACCGACCTAAGTAACTTTCAAAATTTTAAGAAATCAACTTTTAACTTTCATGTTATTTAGTTTAGTGCCACCGATACATTGCTCCGTTAAGCTCTATTGGAGTTTTAATTCTCATTTAATTGACAATAATTTTGATTTCACTACCGAAATAAATTGAAGTGCTCCATGCAAACTTATTTTTAGTTAATCTTAATTGCTTTTGACTAACACTGCAAAACTTTGACTTGATTCGTTGGAGGTCATCGTTGCAATTATTTTGTGTTCAGATTCTTTAGGACACCTTTACGAGTCGGGGATACAAAGTATTATTTTGTATGCTTCTTATTTTAATTATTTGATTATCTTCAAGATATTATTTCAAAAACTCTATTTGTGTTAATTGGGTTGTCTATCCCTAAGGCAACATATTTTATTGTATTAAATTTTTAATGTTACGACAACATATTATGTGAAAAATTATAGTATTTACAGGTATTGAAAATTAATGTTAAACTTCATCTCATCATTCATTTCATTTTAAGCATTACAACTTGTCCGGAAACCAAAATTATTATCAACTTTTAAGATTTCGTTTGTGGTACTTTTGCAAATTATTCACCAACTATATTTTTATAATTTGTTTTTGTCATTAATTAACCGTTCATTAAAATTGTATTAATTTTTCATTGACATATTATCTTTCTATTGAATCTACCTGCCCAAAATCATATTTAGTTGAAGATTCCATCTCGAGCCGAACTCAACTCAAGGTAAAATTTAGTGACATTTGCTCGAGTGGCGCCCTCTCGATTTTGACAATTCTTGAAGATTCTTTTAGGAACCTCGTTTACTTGGACCCAGGATTTCCTTGTTTTCAGCGATCCACGACCTCGCCGACTCGAGCCAGCGGCAATCCTGTGTGTCTGAGCGGATAGCCATTTCCCGCTATCAATTTTAGACTTTCGGGCAATTTGAGCCCGTCACCATACTTTGGCGATACATAGTAACTAAGAAATATTTGACAATAAATAATGTCAGTAGATGTGAATAGAATAATTAAATTAGTTAAAATCTACCTCAAAACGTCAAAATAATCTACAAATACAAGTACCAAAGAATTTACGAAACATTGAACGGTGATTGTGTTCATGTCACATAAGTCTACAAAATTTAAAAGTACGATAACTACGAAAAGTACGAAGTGACATGAATACCCTTAATATTTTAAATAGGTTTCTACAATACCCAATTTAAAGACTATCTGACCTGCAGGGACTTACTAAAAATCATCCTGGAATATAAAATTCAAATATTTTTATTTATTTTGTTATTAAAATTTTTTGAAATTTTGGAATTATATATAATTAACTGGTTTAAATTCAGAATCTGTCGTGACCATATCCCGAATTATGGTGTGAATAATAAAAAATTACCAAGAAAAGTTTTCCGACTATAAAATCTAGTGATTAGTGGTGTACCGATCTACATAATTTCCTTTCCAGTTCTATGGTTTGGTACTCCTTCTTAACAATTAAGCTCTTTATTTGCAATTAAGTTTAAGGATCAGATCATTCTTAAAATTTCTATAGGTAATTATTTTATTGAGAATTTTCCACTTGTTAGCGGTTCCAAGCGTGGGCTGTCTCCAATTTGGAATATTAATTCACCGAATAAATTTTACTTAAGCGTTTTTGTGAACAAGGAAGATCGATAATTTCGTACTATGTGCTTGACAGTAAAATTTAATGACAAGATAACACAAATGAATTCATTCCGCGCCCAGAAATGATACGGATTGTTATCTGCATATGAAAATATGAATATTTTTTCTTTATTTTATATAATTCTGCTGGTATCTTACATATTGTATGCACTTTTTGCATATCCAACATCCTGCCATTCAATATGCAGGAAAAACGTATTTTAATGGATTCGTTAAAAGTTAGCGTGTAGCCTCTAATTTCATTAGCCTATCTACTGATGAGGTACTTTGATGTACTTTATTTTTACCAATTCGTTCCAGAAGGTATTACAATGATATTGGAATATGTGTGTTATGTAATTCTATTGATAATTAAAACCTTTTCGTTTCTAAATATTTAGTAATTAATAAAAAGCGAAAACACATTGATGCTCTGTTTACTATTTATTATTTACATGTATGTTGAATTTCAAATAATATTTTATAATGGAAGTCTGATAAAAACAGCGTTAGATAGTCTGCAGGGTCGTTGAACGAACACAACCAAAACAGTATCGTAGGAAAATAATGGTAATAGGATTCATTGATTATCTAGCCCTCTAGCAAGAGCTTTTGTTATTGTTGCAACTAAAACACGCTTTTAGAATTATCATAACGAGTCTGAAGTCTATATTACCACGTTCTCAAAGCTGGATATCTTGTAAATGGAAATACATTGCTCGAAATTTACAAAAAGAAAATTTAAATTTATTTAGTTTAAAAATATTCCAATAGATTCAAATTTTGATTTTTTAAATTTTTAATAAAACACAGTAACAATACAAATAATTATCGATAAGTCAGTATGTGAAGTTAGTTGTTTACTTACTGAACTGCCATCAATCTTCTTTCAAAATAGTTCGTCCAACTTTTTCTTTTATTCTATAGCTTCCGAGGCCTATAAAAGCCATTTTTTACGCTTGATTCTGCGGGAAATTTATTAACAAAATTTTTTTTACAAGTTAATTAATAAAATTAATTTAATACTGAGGTTATTTATAAATTTCATTCAGACTAAGTGGAAAATGCCGGTGAAAAATTGCATATATAGTGCTGTGGTTGCAAAGTTATTATATAAAATTAAAAAAATAAATTGTTGAAACAAATTACAACTTTTAATGACTGGATTGTAGGAAAAGCCAATTAGTGTATTTCAAAACTTTGGCTGGAAATCCGGTTAATATAAATGATCCGCAATAGATATTCGTTATTAAAAAGTTCTTGTTACGACGAAATTTCATATCCAAAAGCCACTAATTAAAAAAGTTTTCATGCCTTTGTTCGAATACTTAAATTTTTATTATGAAAAAAGTTGTTTAATGTGATTTTAAGAAATCTTTACACATTCATTTTACAAATAAGCAAGTAATATATTTACCCGCTTCTTTTACCTACTCTTTATGAAATATTCATCAAGTTTGTGGGAAAAGTGCTTTTGCAGTACCAAAAAATTATTGTATTCAGACAGTTGAATGTGATTTGATTAATTGAAAATTGGATCTTTTTGAAAGTTTCTGAATTCTGATACTTAATGTAATTTTAATCATTTATCATCTCAGTCGATTATCACTCAGTCGATTAAAAGAGAACCCAGAACGCAATTAATTAGTTATAGAAATACGTCGTAAGATAATTAATTATCGTGGTAGTGGACATAACTACAGATTGTTAAGAACTAATGACAACAATTATATTACTAACTATATAAATTATTATCAGTGAGAACGCATTTATTAGCTGCATACGAACTACAATAAATAAGAAATAAAAAAATCGATATTCAAGTAAGTATACCTGATATACTGCAATCAACGTAAATGTGAACTTTGTAATATTGTATATTTTCGTTTGAATTTCCCGCCATAGATAAAATCATCTAATTACTGCAATTGAATTTAGAATTTCATTTTATATTTTAGTATAAGAAATTCATTATGCCAGATATTTATTTGGCTTGAAATAATTATTATTTTACATTATACGAATATTGAAAATTAGTATCTCCTGGCAAGGACTGGAAGGTAGATGATGTCGAAAATTCAATCATAAATATTAATGAAGTTTTGTTGAATTGAATTTTCCATTAACAAATACAACAGGAATTCGTCAATGAAAGTCAAAACGATATAATGCAGTTCGTGTCATTTCATGGTTTTCTTTATTATGTCTGTTACCATTGTTGATTTTCAATTTATGATAATAATTTTTATATTAACCTTTCGAACTTTAAACTATTTCACATTTAATTTCCTAAAGGATAATCCAAAAAAAGGCATTTAATAATAGATAATATTGTTACCTTTCAATTTAAACCTGAATTTGGGTTTAATAAACTTAAACGTTCATTAGAGTGGCTCAAAGAAACAATAAATTGCAGTCTTAAACTTTAAGCTTAATTTTACTGAGGAAGTTTTAGGTTAAATTCACAAAGGAAACCGTCAGTTCGGGATTTCCAGCAGGTAGGAGTTTATAATAAACTATCGATCAATAATTAGGGCAAAAAAGAAGGATTACGGTGGATTACATTATTGTATTTTATAGATTATAAACGGAAAGTTTTTAGTAGATGTAAGCAACCGCAAACTCACGATATATCCTGCAAGAGTTGATCTTCAGGGTGAGTGGTTGGGTCATTTGACCCATAGAAAACCATTTTTTTTTCCAAGTCACACTCTGATGTTTTCAATATATATTTATTTTATAACCTGAACTGTTATAATGTAGTAAAATTGAACCAAAGTCAAATTAATTCATACTTATCCCGTTTACTAAATCGGGTATCTGATGCAATGTACCCACATAATAATAATAACAAAGGTAAACAATGTGTATCAAACTCAATACTGTTGATCAATTTAATCGACAGATTCGTAACCTAGTTTTGTAAAAGCAGCAATATGTTAGATTATAGAATGATTATTATTAAATCAATAGATTACATTTATGATTGTGAAGTATTAAAAAACTTAAAACATTTTTTCTACTTGTAAGTAATTACGCTATCCATGCTATTCTCAAATTAATCTTGTGAAAAATGTACTTCGCAAAATAAATTATTTTTATTGTTTTACCTTACTACATTTTTAAATTTAATTATATTTGCAAATATTTATAAAAATTGCTTACTGAAATTTATATTTCTTTCTAGAGAAAATTTTTTTACTCTTCCTTGAAAGGAAAACCTTCACCCAATTCCAGGTGGAAAAAGTAAAAAGGAAGCAACAAGTTTAAACAAAAACAAAGTACCTAATCACATTAGAAGAGTAAATAGAATAGAAAATCGGAAATAAAAGTGAAAACATTTTAGCAAAACGACTCGGCGTAAAATCGACTTAATTTCTTAGAAAAGAAATTTTAAAACGTGGCGTGGTTTACAAAAGAAAAATCCACTAATATATAAGATTTTATTGCCACTGATAGAAAAGTAAATTTTACTAGCACTAAAAATCTAAGTAAATAGGTTGCAATAACAATATTTGTTATTTTAATCTAATTAGAGAAGAATTTGTTGTGTTTTATTCTTTACTATGCATTTCAAATTTTTTGATTTTAAATTTTACTCTGTCTCGTAATATTATTTTTAAGCGCTTTACAGCCAATGGAATATTACAAGCAACTTTACAAAGTCGTTTCGAGATTAAATATGCAAAATAGAGAAATATGAAAAAGTTGTCAGCAATATTCTTTGGAAATAAAACTTCTCGCCACAAAATTGGAACTGGAAATTCTAGGCCAAGCAACATCTTCCGAAAGTATTTCAAACTTTTCAAATAAATGTTTATGCTATCGATCTACCATAAACCTTTTTGAAATTATACAATTGACCCATATAAATTATAAAAAACAAATTAATTAATTAGAATTATTAATTAGATAGAAATATATAATTTTAAATAATGGCTAGTGATTATCTTTAATTTTTTTACATAAATGTATAACCATTACTACTAACTGCTTAATCGAAGATGGCATTTAACGAAATTAAATTTGAAACCAACTTTTGCGGAAAGTAACTTGGAGTGAAACGAGTAAAACTGTTAGAAATCACTTGCAAAATCAAAATTTACTTTATGAGTTTCAAAAAAAACATTAGCTGAAAATTTAAAAGAAAACCTAATTTGATAGCTCGAATAACTGCGTTACCAATAATGGTGTTTCTGATAATAGAGTAGCGGTCTGAACGACCTTTACGTTTCGATAACTGCAGTATATTATTATGTTTTATACAAAAAGTACTTTTTATTTTTTCATTATTCTAAGGAAAAAGTGTGCGATAATTAATAATTTTTCAAAATATAATTTTTTTTAGTGTTTTATTATATCACGCGTATAAGTTTAAAAACAAATTTGATTGTTTTAGTAACACGGTTACTGTCTGATGCTGATGAGAACTGATGAATAATTTTATTCTAACCGTTCTCCCTCGGCGGACAATGGCAAACCACCGAGGTAATGTCCCTTGAAAACCCTTCATTAAATAAACCCATTTTGGGTTGTAGCGCTACTGTGGGTGTGTAAGTATAAACTTCTAACACTTAATTGGAAATTAAAGCAATTAACTTTTCAGAAGTCAATAATTTATAATAATCAACTGAATTATTGAATGCAGGTAGTTTATAAGCAAAAAAATGGGTCTGAGAATGTAACGATCCATTGTTTGATGCAGTTATTACTTTTTTATTTAATTTATTCATCAATAATCATATTTAAATGAATATTATAACAGAACTAAAGTTTGTTTATAATTGGTATATTATTCTAACAATAATTTGCAGACACTAGTAAAGAAATATGTACAAAGTGAAAAAAATGAATAATTCAGATTATTAATCTCCAATGGTGAGTAACAAAAAATTTTTGTTATAAAAAATTGTGGTGACTCCGCACCATTCTTATAGGAAAATGTCTTTCTGTAGATTTGGCTGATTTTTGGATATGTTGTACTTTTCATCATTCTGAACAAATGTCGCAATAGGCACAACTTGTTATAATGAGCAGTTACGGAATTATAAATTCTAAAAGGTCCAGATTTAACATGAAAAAATCAATTTCGACTCGATATAATATGTTGATCGCCAGTCCAACATGGGTGAGGATGTACAGTGGCTAACGAAAATATTCGAACAATCCTATATTAACAATGAAAATTGCATATTTTGACATTCTTTATATGTCCATTCACGAATATCCGCTGGATGTACAATTTGGGTCCAATCAAAATTTGTAATATTTTAAATTTTGCAAAGTATTCTTGGACTTTGTATGGCCATCCGGTGAACGTTCAATTTTCGACATTCTTTGTATGTCAATCCGTGAATATCCGCTGGATGTACAATTTTACAAGATGATTTCTGTATAGATTACGTAGACAAGGCCGTATTTAAGCGCAAATTTTAATTTTGAATGGATTCAAATAATAAAAAGTTGATTGATATAAAGGGTCGTCCTTTAATCACGTGATTAAAACGCATTTATGTATAAATAGCAACATTTAAAAATATTTAGCTCTCAACTGACCTACCGGTCAGGTTTTTAATTTTTGAGCTGATTCCAAAATCAGCAAAAAATTAAAATTAGTTTTCGATAAAAAAAATACACGTGGTGTTGAGAGGGGGGGAAGGTAATCTTAAACCACGCGACGTATCACCAAGGGGGAGTACTAATTCCAGCTGTTGCAAATTCCTTATTAGCATAATATAAACAAAGTTAAAGTGTTGACTTGAACTGACGGTTTCGTCTCACAACCTATAGAAAACTATAAACGGTTGGAACTATTTTGAAGAAAAAGCCCAATCATAATAAATTGGAGTCAATCAATTAAATGATTAGCAGGGGTCATTTACAAACAACACATCATGTATATAAATAATTTTTTTGTATAACTGTTTTTTGCAATTCCGGGAGGTAAAGTAGAAACTTCGCGAATTATGAAACTTAAAGCAAAAACTTAACGCATTTTTCAATAATCACATTGCTCAATAGTACCAGAAAGTAGCAGTTGGCACTAGTAATATTACCAACTACTACTAAAAAGTACTAAAACGTTCATTTGTATTTGTGCCTTTGAATTAGCAAGACGTGTCATGAACGGGAACCTCGAAATGGCCAAATCAGCGAAGATGGCGTTGGCAAAACTTTTGCCGACAAAATTGAGAAAGTTGTATCAAAAACAGTACGACAGTTTTGTGTAGCGGTGTAATAAAAATGAATTGTCCGATTGTTTCTCCGAAGAAATTTCGACAAACTATCCGCTGTTATGAAACGAAAAAACGACGGGTATGTGCCGAAAAAATCGCGTGTTCTAACCTCTGACCACGTGGTAACATTGTTTAAAAGAAGCGTCTCGCCAAAATTTTTTGGTGTCTAAAGTAAGTGATTTTTATTTATTGTTGGTTTAATCACTATTTTATTTAATATTGCAGATTGCACTAATATTTGGTTTAGCGGGGGCATGCCGGACCGAGGAATTGGTAAATTTAAGCATAGCAGATGTGAATTGAAGCCCATCGCCTTCGAAGGTGAAGCATCGCCGGATTTAGGAAAATTGTTTGGAATTACAAATTACGGCCAGATTCACATAAATGTAAATGTTACAGATAATGATAATTAAAAAATTCTAGAGTTGCATTTTTAATATCCAAAACGGCTTGCTGAGTAGTTTTAACGATAGGCTGAAAAATCAAGAAATAGTCTTCAATTATCCAACTGTTTTTATTATTTATTTTTTTGTGTTATTTTAGTATTATTTTAAAAATAAATAAAAGTTTCTAAAATAAATTTTTTTTTTGTTTACTACATACACTATCTCCCCAAATGGATATATACAGCTATAGCAAATCTGTGACATCCAGACGTCCATCGGAGGCCCATTGGATTACCTAACGTCGTAGTGTGGGCGTCCATTGGACTTATCGTTTGTCCAGAAATTGACGATCAATGGACGCTTATTGTATGTATGTGTATTATCTGGGGTGCGGGACCTATTTCCTTAAAATTTTACGTAAAATATAGTGTCTTTTATGGTGTGTTTGGTGATATCAGGTTGTATCACTACTTTCTGTTGATAGTAAGTACATTGTTATTATTATAATAAATTAACGTATTTTTATTATGATAAATATGATTATCAATAACGAGCTACAAGATACATTTAAATCTTATTGTATGGATTTCGCAATCCTATACGTTTAATAATAATCCATACAATAAGATTTAAATGTATCTTGTAGCTCGTTATTGATAATCATATTTATTGTATTTTCAAGAGCTAATAATTTTAATTAAAATTAATATTTTTATTATGTATTCTAATATTTTTTGTATAAAAATATGTATATATAATAAAAGTAAAACAAGAAAGTTGGATGAATCGAACATCGATAGATGATACACAAAAATTTTGTGTATTATAAATTATTTATTTATTCAACTATTATTATTTAAAAATGATGAATTTTACTCAATATGGAATTTTTATAGCGAATGAGTTCAGAAAATTTGATATTTCATTCTTATTTGCGTAATATTTCCGTAAAATAATTTTAAGGTGAATTTTAAGGTGTAAACACAAACCTGCAAATCTACAAATTTTAAGGAATTTTAAGCAAAATTTTATAGTGTAAACAGGCTTTTAAAGAAGACTCTGTAAAATACAAAAAGATTACCTGTATTTCAAAATCGGTACAACGAAATAGAACTATGTACTATGTAGTATGTACAATTACTATGTAAACGTAGGTGTCAATCCGGGGGGTTTGGGGGGCATGGAATGCCCTCCAGTGCACCCCATGCCAAATACCTTATAGGTAAATATTTCTTATCTGAATCTACGTCAATGTGAGGTATTTGGTAAATAATGTACTGGAGGACATTGTTGGCATGTATTGTACATTCTTTACCAAATATCTCGAATTGACGTAGATTCAGATGAGAAATATTTACCGATGAGGTGCCATAAAGTGCACTGGAGGGCATTCCATGCCCCCCAGACCCCCCGGATTGACACCAACGTTTTTTAAATTTAAGGAGCAATTAAGTACATAGTAATTGTACATACATAGTAGATGGTTTCATTTTGAGATAGAACCGATTTTAAGATACAGGTAATAATACTTTTTGGTATCTTACACAGGGTTGTAAAGTTAAAACATTTTGTTATAAACAAGGTGTTTTAAAAATGTTTACAACAAAATTCTTTTAAAACAAGTATTTAATTCTGTGCAAGTTTAAAACATGTTTTTTTTTAATTTTTCAATTTTTAAGATTATAAATAATAATTTATTTAAATATTATTAAAAAAAAAAAAAATTAACGTATTTTTCAATCTTCTTTAAAAATTGAGGAATTATTATTTAGGGCTCTCGTAATGGACGAGCTTTGATGCTTTTTCTGATCCTAATCTATTACGAAGTTTACTGTATGCAAGTCCAAATGATGAAAATAATCTCTCAATTCCGGCAGAAGAAGCTACTGCAGAATGCAGCTAAATTGCTAAATTATACATTTCTGGATTTACACTCCTTTGTAAGCAATTCCACCAAGCCAATGTGGTTACATTAACGACGGTATCTTCCATCGGATTATCTAATAATTATCCGATTATCCTCAGTTAAAGATAGATTTTTTTAGTTTTAAACATGTTTTGTTTAAAAAATGTTTTTTTTCTTGGGTAATAAAAAACCAATTTAAACATAAAAACTGTTTTATTTAAAAAAAAACATATTTTTTACAACCCTGATTTTGCAGTCTAAGTCAATGGCAAAGACAATGAAAATATTAACAAAAAATGTCTAAAAAGTTTTGCTGTAAACGCGATTTTTGTATGTGAAAAAAAAACGATTCAAAATATGCAATTTACATTGTTAACATAGAAGGGTTCGAATATTTTTGTTAGCCACTGTATGTCGCCAGCGCTTTTTAAATTTAAAACGTAGGAGTCAATCCGGGGGGTCTAGGGGGCATGGAATGCCCTCCAGTGCACTCTAAGCAAAATACCTCATTGGTAAATATTTCTCATCTAAATCAGCGTCAATTCGAGGTATTTTGTACAGAATGTACTGGAGGACATTCCATGCCCCCCAGACCCCCCGGATTGACACCTACGTTTTGAATTTAAGAAACATAACACAACAATACAAAACAGGATCGATTTATTTGACATGAACAAATAAGTAAAAAAATTTAAACTTTTACATAAATAATAAAATGAAAAATTCAGTATAATTAAAAATAATAATTAATATATTCTAACGTTTACTTCCAATTTTTACCAACGCTTACCTATCTGAAATCTGAACCTTTTAGTGCTTGTAACTCGGAAACTGTTGTACCCATTGAGACATTTGTTCAGAATGATGAGATTTACAATATATATTGTAATGATATTTTTGTAAAAAATAATCACTGTTCTACAACGGCTTCCAAGTCGGAGAGCTAGATTTCTCAGGTTGGGTTCGTAACCTTAAGCGTTGCGGTGTAACTCAATTTTCTAAAAAAATGTCCAAAACAATTCTTCCATAAAATTATTCAAATTACGATTCAAATTAAAAATTATAAAATAAATTTAAAAATAGAACAACGATTGTCGGGACGCCTTATCGCCCCAGGTGCCAGCCGTTCATATCAATTTCACTTCGCCTTCGATTTTAAATAATTTTAATTTTTCCAAATTTTAACTTTAACTTCCAGAATCCAAATCATCCAAATCATCCACCAATCAATAATAAATGGCTCCAAACTCAATATTTAACTTGTCCAATCTTGGATAACTTCCAAGCAAAATAAATCAAAATTTCTACTCATTTAATTCCAATTTAATTATTTTCAAAATAATCATCACAAAATATCAAAAAAATTCCAAATTAGGAACGCAAATAAAATAAATCTCAAGAGAAACATCAAGCTACGTCCGTTCCGTCCAACTGACGACAATGGAATCCCTTCTCTTACCAAAATTGTTACCAACTCAAAAATATTATGCGCTTAATTTCAAATTCTAAAATTATTTACAAAATCAAAGAAACTTACAAAAATTAACAAAATAAACAAATTCTACACAAAAATATAAAAAAATCAAAGTTGATGTTTGAAACACCACAATATGTTACGGTCAATGACGTAAATTGGGCATTGACGTCAATGGCCGGACAATGACGTCAATGCCCATTTACGCTGGCCATTAACGTCATTGACCGGCCATTGACGTCAACGCCCGTTAACGGTGGGCAATGATGTAAAAATTTTCAAATTATTGTAATATTTACGTCTTTGGCCGGTCAATGACGTTAATGGCCAAAATGGATTGGACAATAATGATATTATAGAATAAATATTACTACAAGGAACAGCCAAATGGCGATGCACTTCAACCCGGGACAATATTTGTCGTGCACGCGTTTTTCCATATAAATGACAGCAACTCGGCCCTTTTCACGGCCTCATAAGTGACCAGGGATTTTCATTTAATTTCGACAAATGTAAACTATTTTTAGGGTGGATCTTTGATTCGTCGTGGTTGCATCAGTCAAAACAGCCAGGAGATAAAATTAATTTAATTTAATTAATTAATGTTTCGGTGGATCCGTGATTTGCCGTGGTTGCGCCAGCCAAAATGGTTTGGGGCTCTCCAAAAAGCTTTAAAAAAAAGCTCTCTTACTAGCTAAAAACTTCCCCGAAATCAAACCACCGCGACTGGGAGGACCTACCCTCACGATAGAGGAGCCCGAACTCGGCGAAATACGAAGCTTGTGTGACGGTTATCACTAATAGTGATAAAATATGGAATCTATAGAATAGTAATTTCATCATTTCCCATCCTGTGTTGGGCATTAACGTCTTTGCCCGGACAATGATGTAAAAACCACAAATGAAATTTTAAATGTCAACATCGCCCAAAATGCATGGTCATTCACGTCAATGACCGGTCAATGACGTTAATGCCCAACTAAGCTGGGCATTGACGTTATTTTCCGGTCATTGACGTTAATGGCCGAATTGTCATCATTGACCGTAACATATACAAAATTCAGCGAAATCTACAGAAAGACATATTGCTCATTCGAAAAGAGATATGTCACAGTATCCTCTCTATGGAGATTTAAGACAAAATTAACAATATTTCATAATACAGCCGAGTCTCGAAAGTATGAACAGCGAAATTCATGTTTTTTAAAATATAAATTCTTAATTTATTTCTTTTTTATTTATCTTTCTTATGCTATAAAAATCGTCTTGTTTTTTTGAACAAAAAAATAAAAATTTAGATTTAATACTGTACATATCCAATATTGAAATATCCAAGATTGAAATCAATAATTTCAAAATCAGTACATTAATTCCATCAATTCAAAAACTATTGTAAAATTATTGACTGCAAGTAAAATTTGTAGTCTGTTTCTTATCGCTGATATTTTCAATTAACTTAGATGGTAAATAAGTCTGTTAAGCTGTCTGACAGGTGTTTTTTAAAATAGAATTTTTACGAACACATTAGCATACATTAAAATAAATTGCGAGACTAGGTATTCTCATCTATAAATTTTCAAGCTTCAGATGAATTTTTGCTTTGAAACAAAATTATCTCTATCTATCTTAATTGTGATTCAAATAAATCATTTATCGGTGATTTACTACACTTTCAACTAAACTGAGACCAAGAAATACGTTTGCTGAGACTAATTGTGAAATAGAAGTAGAGAGCTGCTTCAAATCAGTCGATATGGTGACAACAAAAGAGAGAGAGATTATTAGGTCGAGCTAATGTGCGTTAAAGTATCATTTTACTTTAAGGGACTGCAGAACTATTTTAGAAATTCCTGCCCTTGCATTTTTCCAATTTTGATTTTAAGTCTACAACGAAAAATAACAAATATTTTCCTAAAGATTTTCTATTTCGATTATATTCTGGAATTTAAATAATATGCCAAGCTTTTTAATATCGTAAGGGAATAAAGTGTCATATTTGTATCTTGTTCGTGTTTTAATTTAGTTTGCATGACACTCTGAGAGAACTCAATACTTTCGCTGCCGTCGGAGCATAACCACAGATAGGACAGGAAAATAAAAGTTTTTTGTCAACAACTAGAAATACCACTTATTAAACTTTTTGGGCTTCCTTAACGACCTTTGGCGATTTTTTTCCTAATTTTATCTTATTTAAGCAAAAAGATGCCTTTTTTTAAAAAAATTTTAAAAATCAATTTTTTTAGAAATTCGAACTATTTCACTTTAAGGCAGGGGCGGTTCGTGGCATTTTTCTTTCCAACAAAATTTATCTCGACGTGGCAAAATGAGTAAGAATCCGTAGCCAAAGATAAAATAAATTCATCAAATAGAAATACTTTCGTGCCTTTGTAATGCCTTTTATTTGTTTGGGGCTGGGCGGATTTAATCTAAACCGATATGCTTCGAAACGTTTTGAAATTTTAAATATGATGTTGGGATATCATGATTTTTCATAAAAACGCCTTAATTTGATACCAGCTCTACTGACAACGTAATGAATAACTTCCGAAATAGTCATTGTGATGGATGGTGTAGCAAAAAGTAAGAGGAATTTTTCCAAATTATTACATAGTATTTACATACATTTTTAATGTAATATGTGAAATAACTTTCAAGTTAGATTTAAGTGTATATTCGGAAATGTTGTAAAATGTTTTAGTGAAACCTTATTTGTATTTTATTGAAGTAATCCTATTTGTAATACTACGGTTAGCGTTTCTCCGCAAATATCAAGAAAGGAAAACTTAAAGCTATCTTGTAAGTCCAATTTCTGATATTTTACTAGAACAAATCTCTTTAAGTTAAAGCCATTGAGAGAGGTGATATTTGGTTACATGCTACGTTAAAAGCATTCTAGTTGAATATAAAAAGAGAATTTGGGTTGATCAATAGATTGAAATTTGATTAACGGCTATTGTATCAAAATGTCGATGAGAAAATAACTTTTTTCAAACTTAATGTAAAAATACATATTAGTTTCTTAATCGATCTTAAACTTACTTGCTAGTTGTAGAATTGACACTTGTATTTGATCGTGAACGACGATTAATGATCGAATCTCCACAGTTAACAACTCCGCCTTTATTCGTTATACTAAATGTACGTAGGCGATATAAGTCGTCGCTTAACCTAGGGTTATAAGCTTTTTCCGGCAGTGAACACACCCTAGGCCGTATGTGGTCTGGCACTGAAACAAGAAAATTGAGTTTACTTTCAATATAATTTTTTTCCTGAAAATAAATATTACTTATTGTAAAATAAAGCAATTTATGTTTTTATCGTTTTACATAACGTGTTTATAACAAAAAGTTGTAGGTTTAAAATCATAAAATCGATTGGTAACCTGGCTGTATTACACTCGTATTCGCTGTTCTACTATATTGACAGTAGCTAAAATTGTAATTGATGCTCCCACTCTTTATTTACTGATTGACTGATGATATGCAAATTTTCATCAACTTCAATGTAATTTTTGCTATAAAAATTTGACATAATATTAAATGAAGTTTTACAAATCTTTGGTTTCTACGGAATTAATCTTGACGTTGCTAAATCCTGCTTCTATTTTTCACGACTTTTACGCAAAGCCACGATAGACATTTAACAAATGTTATAAAATATTTAATTCGATAAAATGTAAATCTTCGTACATATGCTCAAAGCCCCATTGAACAGCAATTATTTTGGCTTTATTATATAAATAAAACTGTCATAATAATTTTCACGCAGTCACGAACGAATACACATACATATTTGTTGAGTAGAGATTTCGTGAAAAAATTGTCGTTTCACTATTCGTTAGGTGTTTTTGTAAGAATAAGTAAGACTTCTTCAATTAAATTACGATTATAATTTTGAAAACAAAAACAAATAAAAGGAACTTACAACTTAAAACTTAATTATTTATTACAAATAAAAATTGTAACGCTTGGCGGAATTAAAAACAATACAAATAAAACAAAAACCTTTTTTAAATAAATCCCTTAATGAAATTTCGTTCCAATTTGACTTTGTTAACTTCACAAAAGAATATTTCACTTCAATAATACTCGCAATATTGAGGATTTAAAAAATTTTCTGCTCAAAGAAATTGCTTCTAAAAAATATTTCTTATTACCAAAAATTGATTTATAAGCTAAAATGAAATTTATTGGAATCGATTAGTCATAATATTTAGGTAATCTATTTATTAATGTCAGTAATATAAATGACGGTTAATTTTTGAAAAACGTAATATCTCGGATAATATTTTATATTATTGTTTTTGATATTAGCTCTTAACCAGCGGAAGTCTTATAACTTCTCATACGATGCAAGATATTGAAAAATATATTTACGTTTTTATAAGAATCATTATTTTTGATAAAAATCGTCGGCTTCGCTAAATAATAACGTGCGGAATCTGACCATAAAGTTAATAATTACTGAATTTCCACAACGGCTAGCGTTGCCGGAAAATTTGCTAACTAAGTATAATGTACTTACTAGTATTTTGTTTTTCATGTAACAATAAAATTTCATCCAGTAACTTCTGTTTTCGGTAAAAAACTGTAAAAACAGAACTTTTAACGATTTTAATTTTTCCAGCTTTAGTTTTTCAGTTTGTAAATTTTGTATAATACCATCAACCATTGCGAACAAAGTTTCTCATGATATTGATTTAACCGCAAATGTTCAAAAAAATTAAATATACCTAATATTTCAGTTATACGATCTTTTTACATTGTAGGGGAAGGTGGGTCAGGCTGGAGAAGTTGCAATCTGCAATCATATTCAAAATATAATCAAAAAAGAGTGCCGCGTTTGACTGTGGATATATTGGAGGTAATCCCGACCCCATGTTACCCCTACGATGTTTGTGAGTGAAATATTAGCAATATATCGAATAAACTGTTTAATTTATTGCCAATTTCCAAACTGATTTACGTTTATGTTTGAAATAAAAATTAATAAATCTTAATTTTATCACAAATACAATTAGTTATGTTTTTTAAATTATAATTTAATACAATCGCAATTTAAACATTACACTAGATGAAATACATTAATTTAATTTTCACTAGTGTTTAAATGCACAATAATTGAACATGTATGTGAAACGAAGTTTAGATAAATTGTGTCAATATTGGAATTAATTGCTCTGTTCTGCATAATATGCATAGGTGCTTACAGTTTGATTAAAACAAGAGACTAAAAGAAACACAAATGCATGAAAACACAATTTTCTGTATTCTATCAGGAGCAATTTAAAAAACTTTGTGTTAGTTTTGCTAGAAATTTTAAATAAAAATTACATTATTTGCGATATTAGTCCTGTTAAGAGTCATTTTCACGATTAAATTGAAGCCCTTGCACCCAATAGATCCACTTAAGGTACTGTATTCATACCAAACTAATTTTATTTATTTGCTAGCAAACTAATTCCTTTCATCAAAATTTAATTAGAATTAAAGCAAACCAAATAAAACTTTATAGTTCCACTACTTCAGATGCATTCAGCAAGACCCTGTTCCTTTATATAATGAAAGTCGTAACCGGATAAGATCAAATCTGCGGATGAAGTAGTTTTATTTTTTGTACAAATTACTACCAGCTTCATTTATAAAAAAAATAGGTACACTATTATTGGCTTACTGTTGCAGTAGATAATTAGATAACTAACCGTAAGTAAATACATTGTTGAAGACATTGGGTAACTGAGAGAAGAAGATGATAATAAATCTCGTAATTTAAATTTTTGAGAAATTCGAATATATGTATTTTCAAAACTATTTTTCAAATAAATGACATAAAATTTTTAGTTGTAATAGATTATATTCGCTAAAGAGTCCGAATGCCCACCTGGAAACATCAATCGAACGTTTGACAATTAGATATGACTCCCTAGAAAGTTTGCAGTAGGAGTAGAAGCAAACCGTCAAATTAACATTTGACAAGATGACAGGAAAGTGACGGAACAGCATTAATTTATTTTCTAACTCATTCATTCATTCATTCTTTAGTTATTTTTTAGAATTCTACTTTCGACAGTGCAAAATAATAGGAGTACAATCAACGTTCGAAAAAGCTTCATAATAATGCTGCTTTCTTCTCCCTTAATTTATAAGATACAATTTTTATAATTTCCTGCCAACCCTGAAACGTTTTTATATAGAACATTTTTTATTTAGGACAAAAGATCCTGACCAATAGAAAAACACCTACTAGTTTTTTTTTATAGCTTGATTAATTTTATAGCTAAGCTGCAAAATTAAATAAAAGAATGCAAAAAACAGAGGTGGATCAAATGGATACCTTAATAATTTATTGTTGAATCATTGAGTCGGCAAATTTATCGACTACATCTACAAGACGAAAGTAGATAAGATCGGCATCTTAAAGTTTCATTTTTCACGTAAAAGTTTTTTTTAAGTTTCAAGATAAGAGTTTAAACTGGGGGTGTGGGAGGTATGAAAAATAGTATTAAGGGCAATCTTAAATTTTAAAGCAATTTGTAACAGTCTTTTTATTTA
The DNA here is from genome assembly GCA_949152465.1 of Cantharis flavilabris. Taxonomy (NCBI): domain Eukaryota; kingdom Metazoa; phylum Arthropoda; class Insecta; order Coleoptera; family Cantharidae; genus Cantharis; species Cantharis flavilabris. Next base: position 92,408,947 of record OX424435.1, read on the forward strand.
AAGCTAAAAATGTAGAAATTCGACATGCTCCAACTTTAGCTACAGAAATACTTTGATATTTAAGATATCGTTAGAAAAATAATTGCCTTAGATCACAAATATACGCTTCTGCAACTATTCAAAAGCATCACATCTCTTAGAGAACTCAATGCAGAATTTAAAAATGAAAGGTTAGTGAGATTTGTTAAAAATTTGAGATCATACAGAGAAGCCATAAATGAATATTATGAATAGCAATAGACAAATACAAGAAAGTATACTTATTATATACTTAACGAAACCTTTAATAATTACAATTGTAATTAAAATAAATAATAAAATCATAGATGTCGAACTTTCACGAAAAACAATATTATTTTGTTTCTTAAAAGTATGTCCTTCGTTCATACAGTATTTTTGAAAAGAAGCACTTTCAGTACTTGGTACATTAATAACTATTATAAATAATACTTTACTATATATCTCAATAAAAAATTCAAAAGTATCACTCGGCATTTACAGCAAAAATAAAATTAAATATTAAAGAGACTAAAAGCCGGTTCTACTGTATTTAAGGATTTAATCGACATTATTTAAATATTAGATGAAAATATAAAACTGCCATTCAAACTGTTAATTCAATGAAATTTAGTATTTTAATTCAAATTTTGTTTGCAATACATTAAATTGTTTGGGTTATGATTGTTAGCTAAAAGAAACAAAAGTGGTTCAAAAGTGACCACATTTTGATAGATACAATTAAAAATGTTCATGAATTTGATAGATGACATTAAAATTAAGCAATTAAATTAGAGTTCCATATAAATTTTTTATTTATTTTCAGAAATAATCGAATTTAAATTATCGATTTTTCACATAAAAGTCACTGTTTTGCTCATTCTGTTGACGGTACGAGTACTTAACCAGCAAAGCTGGTCCCAGTCTTTTTTTAGTCATGCATCTGCTACCATCATATTATAATAATATATTTTAAATTGGATTTTGTTAATTATAATTAGCCGAATGTAACTTAAAAGTACGTTCCTGCTAACCTAAACTTATTTTACACTTCGGCAAATTCAGCAATGCTTTAAGCAATTGTGCGAATTTGGAGATTTTGCATTTCCCTATATTCGTAATTTTAGAGTTAGGACGGTTTTATGAATCCTTTTAGCAATTATAGAAATTCTGGATTTTTCTAGATCCATAATTTCCAAGTTTTGGCTACTTTGGTCATGTTTTTAGGGATGGTTTTGCCAAAATAATAGGCCCAGAGACCAAATCGCTTCAACGATTGTTATTTTCTTAAATCTCTCGTTCAGAATGAATTTTCTTACCAAATATAATATAAAATTTCATAAAATATCACTTTGCGTGATATTCCCAATTAGCATATTACGTATATTTAACAATAAATTAGTAAATATAATAATATACTAATAATAAGTCAATGTATAGATTTCCCCATTGAGGTAACTTATATTAGAAAAAGAACTCAAAATAAAAAATTTTAAGTAAATTTGTGGTTTTTAGTATGTATTTATGGTTAAATTCAAAAAATATAAGAATAATACAATACGTAGAAAATCAAAATTCAAAAAATTTAAAAAGGAGACAATTAACACATAACAGGTCTGGATTAAGAAAATTTGAAAAAATGAAAATTTCGTAATACGAAGTACAATATAACGTTATTTCATGGTTATTGCCATTCTTCAGTTGTACGCATCGATTACGATTACATTGTAAAATAAGAAGAAAAAATTTTTCAAACTAAACAAAATTATCGACTAAATTGTACAAAATTGACTTACCATAACCTCCAAAAATTATCAAAACTGAACTTGTTACACGAGGTATGAATAATTTAAAAATGATTTGAACTAAGAAATTCGTTTACCTAGCACTGCTAGTTTGAAATCCGAAGGCACTGCCCTCTTAATATGATTTCTAAAAACTTTGAAAAAATTCAAAATTCAAAAATTTACCACGTTTTTTAAACCGTGAGGCGTAAAACTAGAAAAAGAACTCAAAATAAAAAATTTTAAGTAAATTTGTGGTTTTTAGTATGTATTTATGGTTAAATTCAAAAAATATAAGAATAATACAATACGTAGAAAATCAAAATTCAAAAAATTTAAAAAGGAGACAATTAACACATAACAGGTCTGGATTAAGAAAATTTGAAAAAATGAAAATTTCGTAATACGAAGTACAATATAACGTTATTTCATGGTTATTGCCATTCTTCAGTTGTACGCATCGATTACGATTACATTGTAAAATAAGAAGAAAAAATTTTTCAAACTAAACAAAATTATCGACTAAATTGTACAAAATTGACTTACCATAACCTCCAAAAATTATCAAAACTGAACTTGTTACACGAGGTATGAATAATTTAAAAATGATTTGAACTAAGAAATTCGTTTACCTAGCACTGCTAGTTTGAAATCCGAAGGCACTGCCCTCTTAATATGATTTCTAAAAACTTTGAAAAAATTCAAAATTCAAAAATTTACCACGTTTTTTAAACCGTGAGGCGTAAAACTAGAAAAAGAACTCAAAATAAAAAATTTTAAGTAAATTTGTGGTTTTTAGTATGTATTTATGGTTAAATTCAAAAAATATAAGAATAATACAATACGTAGAAAATCAAAATTCAAAAAATTTAAAAAGGAGACAATTAACACATAACAGGTCTGGATTAAGAAAATTTGAAAAAATGAAAATTTCGTAATACGAAGTACAATATAACGTTATTTCATGGTTATTGCCATTCTTCAGTTGTACGCATCGATTACGATTACATTGTAAAATAAGAAGAAAAAATTTTTCAAACTAAACAAAATTATCGACTAAATTGTACAAAATTGACTTACCATAACCTCCAAAAATTATCAAAACTGAACTTGTTACACGAGGTATGAATAATTTAAAAATGATTTGAACTAAGAAATTCGTTTACCTAGCACTGCTAGTTTGAAATCCGAAGGCACTGCCCTCTTAATATGATTTCTAAAAACTTTGAAAAAATTCAAAATTCAAAAATTTACCACGTTTTTTAAACCGTGAGGCGTAAAACTAGAAAAAGAACTCAAAATAAAAAATTTTAAGTAAATTTGTGGTTTTTAGTATGTATTTATGGTTAAATTCAAAAAATATAAGAATAATACAATACGTAGAAAATCAAAATTCAAAAAATTTAAAAAGGAGACAATTAACACATAACAGGTCTGGATTAAGAAAATTTGAAAAAATGAAAATTTCGTAATACGAAGTACAATATAACGTTATTTCATGGTTATTGCCATTCTTCAGTTGTACGCATCGATTACGATTACATTGTAAAATAAGAAGAAAAAATTTTTCAAACTAAACAAAATTATCGACTAAATTGTACAAAATTGACTTACCATAACCTCCAAAAATTATCAAAACTGAACTTGTTACACGAGGTATGAATAATTTAAAAATGATTTGAACTAAGAAATTCGTTTACCTAGCACTGCTAGTTTGAAATCCGAAGGCACTGCCCTCTTAATATGATTTCTAAAAACTTTGAAAAAATTCAAAATTCAAAAATTTACCACGTTTTTTAAACCGTGAGGCGTAAAACTAGAAAAAGAACTCAAAATAAAAAATTTTAAGTAAATTTGTGGTTTTTAGTATGTATTTATGGTTAAATTCAAAAAATATAAGAATAATACAATACGTAGAAAATCAAAATTCAAAAAATTTAAAAAGGAGACAATTAACACATAACAGGTCTGGATTAAGAAAATTTGAAAAAATGAAAATTTCGTAATACGAAGTACAATATAACGTTATTTCATGGTTATTGCCATTCTTCAGTTGTACGCATCGATTACGATTACATTGTAAAATAAGAAGAAAAAATTTTTCAAACTAAACAAAATTATCGACTAAATTGTACAAAATTGACTTACCATAACCTCCAAAAATTATCAAAACTGAACTTGTTACACGAGGTATGAATAATTTAAAAATGATTTGAACTAAGAAATTCGTTTACCTAGCACTGCTAGTTTGAAATCCGAAGGCACTGCCCTCTTAATATGATTTCTAAAAACTTTGAAAAAATTCAAAATTCAAAAATTTACCACGTTTTTTAAACCGTGAGGCGTAAAACTAGAAAAAGAACTCAAAATAAAAAATTTTAAGTAAATTTGTGGTTTTTAGTATGTATTTATGGTTAAATTCAAAAAATATAAGAATAATACAATACGTAGAAAATCAAAATTCAAAAAATTTAAAAAGGAGACAATTAACACATAACAGGTCTGGATTAAGAAAATTTGAAAAAATGAAAATTTCGTAATACGAAGTACAATATAACGTTATTTCATGGTTATTGCCATTCTTCAGTTGTACGCATCGATTACGATTACATTGTAAAATAAGAAGAAAAAATTTTTCAAACTAAACAAAATTATCGACTAAATTGTACAAAATTGACTTACCATAACCTCCAAAAATTATCAAAACTGAACTTGTTACACGAGGTATGAATAATTTAAAAATGATTTGAACTAAGAAATTCGTTTACCTAGCACTGCTAGTTTGAAATCCGAAGGCACTGCCCTCTTAATATGATTTCTAAAAACTTTGAAAAAATTCAAAATTCAAAAATTTACCACGTTTTTTAAACCGTGAGGCGTAAAACTAGAAAAAGAACTCAAAATAAAAAATTTTAAGTAAATTTGTGGTTTTTAGTATGTATTTATGGTTAAATTCAAAAAATATAAGAATAATACAATACGTAGAAAATCAAAATTCAAAAAATTTAAAAAGGAGACAATTAACACATAACAGGTCTGGATTAAGAAAATTTGAAAAAATGAAAATTTCGTAATACGAAGTACAATATAACGTTATTTCATGGTTATTGCCATTCTTCAGTTGTACGCATCGATTACGATTACATTGTAAAATAAGAAGAAAAAATTTTTCAAACTAAACAAAATTATCGACTAAATTGTACAAAATTGACTTACCATAACCTCCAAAAATTATCAAAACTGAACTTGTTACACGAGGTATGAATAATTTAAAAATGATTTGAACTAAGAAATTCGTTTACCTAGCACTGCTAGTTTGAAATCCGAAGGCACTGCCCTCTTAATATGATTTCTAAAAACTTTGAAAAAATTCAAAATTCAAAAATTTACCACGTTTTTTAAACCGTGAGGCGTAAAACTAGAAAAAGAACTCAAAATAAAAAATTTTAAGTAAATTTGTGGTTTTTAGTATGTATTTATGGTTAAATTCAAAAAATATAAGAATAATACAATACGTAGAAAATCAAAATTCAAAAAATTTAAAAAGGAGACAATTAACACATAACAGGTCTGGATTAAGAAAATTTGAAAAAATGAAAATTTCGTAATACGAAGTACAATATAACGTTATTTCATGGTTATTGCCATTCTTCAGTTGTACGCATCGATTACGATTACATTGTAAAATAAGAAGAAAAAATTTTTCAAACTAAACAAAATTATCGACTAAATTGTACAAAATTGACTTACCATAACCTCCAAAAATTATCAAAACTGAACTTGTTACACGAGGTATGAATAATTTAAAAATGATTTGAACTAAGAAATTCGTTTACCTAGCACTGCTAGTTTGAAATCCGAAGGCACTGCCCTCTTAATATGATTTCTAAAAACTTTGAAAAAATTTCAAAATTCAAAAATTTACCACGTTTTTTAAACCGTGAGGCGTAAAACTAGAAAAAGAACTCAAAATAAAAAATTTTAAGTAAATTTGTGGTTTTTAGTATGTATTTATGGTTAAATTCAAAAAATATAAGAATAATACAATACGTAGAAAATCAAAATTCAAAAAATTTAAAAAGGAGACAATTAACACATAACAGGTCTGGATTAAGAAAATTTGAAAAAATGAAAATTTCGTAATACGAAGTACAATATAACGTTATTTCATGGTTATTGCCATTCTTCAGTTGTACGCATCGATTACGATTACATTGTAAAATAAGAAGAAAAAATTTTTCAAACTAAACAAAATTATCGACTAAATTGTACAAAATTGACTTACCATAACCTCCAAAAATTATCAAAACTGAACTTGTTACACGAGGTATGAATAATTTAAAAATGATTTGAACTAAGAAATTCGTTTACCTAGCACTGCTAGTTTGAAATCCGAAGGCACTGCCCTCTTAATATGATTTCTAAAAACTTTGAAAAAATTCAAAATTCAAAAATTTACCACGTTTTTTAAACCGTGAGGCGTAAAACTAGAAAAAGAACTCAAAATAAAAAATTTTAAGTAAATTTGTGGTTTTTAGTATGTATTTATGGTTAAATTCAAAAAATATAAGAATAATACAATACGTAGAAAATCAAAATTCAAAAAATTTAAAAAGGAGACAATTAACACATAACAGGTCTGGATTAAGAAAATTTGAAAAAATGAAAATTTCGTAATACGAAGTACAATATAACGTTATTTCATGGTTATTGCCATTCTTCAGTTGTACGCATCGATTACGATTACATTGTAAAATAAGAAGAAAAAATTTTTCAAACTAAACAAAATTATCGACTAAATTGTACAAAATTGACTTACCATAACCTCCAAAAATTATCAAAACTGAACTTGTTACACGAGGTATGAATAATTTAAAAATGATTTGAACTAAGAAATTCGTTTACCTAGCACTGCTAGTTTGAAATCCGAAGGCACTGCCCTCTTAATATGATTTCTAAAAACTTTGAAAAAATTCAAAATTCAAAAATTTACCACGTTTTTTAAACCGTGAGGCGTAAAACTAGAAAAAGAACTCAAAATAAAAAATTTTAAGTAAATTTGTGGTTTTTAGTATGTATTTATGGTTAAATTCAAAAAATATAAGAATAATACAATACGTAGAAAATCAAAATTCAAAAAATTTAAAAAGGAGACAATTAACACATAACAGGTCTGGATTAAGAAAATTTGAAAAAATGAAAATTTCGTAATACGAAGTACAATATAACGTTATTTCATGGTTATTGCCATTCTTCAGTTGTACGCATCGATTACGATTACATTGTAAAATAAGAAGAAAAAATTTTTCAAACTAAACAAAATTATCGACTAAATTGTACAAAATTGACTTACCATAACCTCCAAAAATTATCAAAACTGAACTTGTTACACGAGGTATGAATAATTTAAAAATGATTTGAACTAAGAAATTCGTTTACCTAGCACTGCTAGTTTGAAATCCGAAGGCACTGCCCTCTTAATATGATTTCTAAAAACTTTTAAAAAATTCAAAATTCAAAAATTTACCACGTTTTTTAAACCGTGAGGCGTAAAACTAGAAAAAGAACTCAAAATAAAAAATTTTAAGTAAATTTGTGGTTTTTAGTATGTATTTATGGTTAAATTCAAAAAATATAAGAATAATACAATACGTAGAAAATCAAAATTCAAAAAATTTAAAAAGGAGACAATTAACACATAACAGGTCTGGATTAAGAAAATTTGAAAAAATGAAAATTTCGTAATACGAAGTACAATATAACGTTATTTCATGGTTATTGCCATTCTTCAGTTGTACGCATCGATTACGATTACATTGTAAAATAAGAAGAAAAAATTTTTCAAACTAAACAAAATTATCGACTAAATTGTACAAAATTGACTTACCATAACCTCCAAAAATTATCAAAACTGAACTTGTTACACGAGGTATGAATAATTTAAAAATGATTTGAACTAAGAAATTCGTTTACCTAGCACTGCTAGTTTGAAATCCGAAGGCACTGCCCTCTTAATATGATTTCTAAAAACTTTGAAAAAATTCAAAATTCAAAAATTTACCACGTTTTTTAAACCGTGAGGCGTAAAACTAGAAAAAGAACTCAAAATAAAAAATTTTAAGTAAATTTGTGGTTTTTAGTATGTATTTATGGTTAAATTCAAAAAATATAAGAATAATACAATACGTAGAAAATCAAAATTCAAAAAATTTAAAAAGGAGACAATTAACACATAACAGGTCTGGATTAAGAAAATTTGAAAAAATGAAAATTTCGTAATACGAAGTACAATATAACGTTATTTCATGGTTATTGCCATTCTTCAGTTGTACGCATCGATTACGATTACATTGTAAAATAAGAAGAAAAAATTTTTCAAACTAAACAAAATTATCGACTAAATTGTACAAAATTGACTTACCATAACCTCCAAAAATTATCAAAACTGAACTTGTTACACGAGGTATGAATAATTTAAAAATGATTTGAACTAAGAAATTCGTTTACCTAGCACTGCTAGTTTGAAATCCGAAGGCACTGCCCTCTTAATATGATTTCTAAAAACTTTTAAAACTAAAAACTAAAAACAGACCTGTTATGTGTTAATTGTCTCCTTTTTAAATTTTTTGAATTTTGATTTTCTACGTATTGTATTATTCTTATATTTTTTGAATTTAACCATAAATACATACTAAAAACCACAAATTTACTTAAAATTTTTTATTTTGAGTTCTTTTTCTAGTTTTACGCCTCACGGTTTAAAAAACGTGGTAAATTTTTGAATTTTGAATTTTTTCAAAGTTTTTAGAAATCATATTAAGAGGGCAGTGCCTTCGGATTTCAAACTAGCAGTGCTAGGTAAACGAATTTCTTAGTTCAAATCATTTTTAAATTATTCATACCTCGTGTAACAAGTTCAGTTTTGATAATTTTTGGAGGTTATGGTAAGTCAATTTTGTACAATTTAGTCGATAATTTTGTTTAGTTTGAAAAATTTTTTCTTCTTATTTTACAATGTAATCGTAATCGATGCGTACAACTGAAGAATGGCAATAACCATGAAATAACGTTATATTGTACTTCGTATTACGAAATTTTCATTTTTTCAAATTTTCTTAATCCAGACCTGTTATGTGTTAATTGTCTCCTTTTTAAATTTTTTGAATTTTGATTTTCTACGTATTGTATTATTCTTATATTTTTTGAATTTAACCATAAATACATACTAAAAACCACAAATTTACTTAAAATTTTTTATTTTGAGTTCTTTTTCTAGTTTTACGCCTCACGGTTTAAAAAACGTGGTAAAAATTTTTGAATTTTGAATTTTTTCAAAGTTTTTAGAAATCATATTAAGAGGGCAGTGCCTTCGGATTTCAAACTAGCAGTGCTAGGTAAACGAATTTCTTAGTTCAAATCATTTTTAAATTATTCATACCTCGTGTAACAAGTTCAGTTTTGATAATTTTTGGAGGTTATGGTAAGTCAATTTTGTACAATTTAGTCGATAATTTTGTTTAGTTTGAAAAATTTTTTCTTCTTATTTTACAATGTAATCGTAATCGATGCGTACAACTGAAGAATGGCAATAACCATGAAATAACGTTATATTGTACTTCGTATTACGAAATTTTCATTTTTTCAAATTTTCTTAATCCAGACCTGTTATGTGTTAATTGTCTCCTTTTTAAATTTTTTGAATTTTGATTTTCTACGTATTGTATTATTCTTATATTTTTTGAATTTAACCATAAATACATACTAAAAACCACAAATTTACTTAAAATTTTTTATTTTGAGTTCTTTTTCTAGTTTTACGCCTCACGGTTTAAAAAACGTGGTAAATTTTTGAATTTTGAATTTTTTCAAAGTTTTTAGAAATCATATTAAGAGGGCAGTGCCTTCGGATTTCAAACTAGCAGTGCTAGGTAAACGAATTTCTTAGTTCAAATCATTTTTAAATTATTCATACCTCGTGTAACAAGTTCAGTTTTGATAATTTTTGGAGGTTATGGTAAGTCAATTTTGTACAATTTAGTCGATAATTTTGTTTAGTTTGAAAAATTTTTTCTTCTTATTTTACAATGTAATCGTAATCGATGCGTACAACTGAAGAATGGCAATAACCATGAAATAACGTTATATTGTACTTCGTATTACGAAATTTTCATTTTTTCAAATTTTCTTAATCCAGACCTGTTATGTGTTAATTGTCTCCTTTTTAAATTTTTTGAATTTTGATTTTCTACGTATTGTATTATTCTTATATTTTTTGAATTTAACCATAAATACATACTAAAAACCACAAATTTACTTAAAATTTTTTATTTTGAGTTCTTTTTCTAGTTTTACGCCTCACGGTTTAAAAAACGTGGTAAATTTTTGAATTTTGAATTTTTTCAAAGTTTTTAGAAATCATATTAAGAGGGCAGTGCCTTCGGATTTCAAACTAGCAGTGCTAGGTAAACGAATTTCTTAGTTCAAATCATTTTTAAATTATTCATACCTCGTGTAACAAGTTCAGTTTTGATAATTTTTGGAGGTTATGGTAAGTCAATTTTGTACAATTTAGTCGATAATTTTGTTTAGTTTGAAAAATTTTTTCTTCTTATTTTACAATGTAATCGTAATCGATGCGTACAACTGAAGAATGGCAATAACCATGAAATAACGTTATATTGTACTTCGTATTACGAAATTTTCATTTTTTCAAATTTTCTTAATCCAGACCTGTTATGTGTTAATTGTCTCCTTTTTAAATTTTTTGAATTTTGATTTTCTACGTATTGTATTATTCTTATATTTTTTGAATTTAACCATAAATACATACTAAAAACCACAAATTTACTTAAAATTTTTTATTTTGAGTTCTTTTTCTAGTTTTACGCCTCACGGTTTAAAAAACGTGGTAAATTTTTGAATTTTGAATTTTTTCAAAGTTTTTAGAAATCATATTAAGAGGGCAGTGCCTTCGGATTTCAAACTAGCAGTGCTAGGTAAACGAATTTCTTAGTTCAAATCATTTTTAAATTATTCATACCTCGTGTAACAAGTTCAGTTTTGATAATTTTTGGAGGTTATGGTAAGTCAATTTTGTACAATTTAGTCGATAATTTTGTTTAGTTTGAAAAATTTTTTCTTCTTATTTTACAATGTAATCGTAATCGATGCGTACAACTGAAGAATGGCAATAACCATGAAATAACGTTATATTGTACTTCGTATTACGAAATTTTCATTTTTTCAAATTTTCTTAATCCAGACCTGTTATGTGTTAATTGTCTCCTTTTTAAATTTTTTGAATTTTGATTTTCTACGTATTGTATTATTCTTATATTTTTTGAATTTAACTTATATTAAATAAATAAATAAAACACAATTTTGATTTACATTTGCATCTACATATTATGTATAACAATGATGTAAGGAGAATTTTTAATTTGTAAAAAAATCCGATAAACTTACGAATTAACATTAAATTCTACCACATTTGGTCATTGTAAATTTCTTCAAAAACTCATAAACTTGTTTGTCATTGATAATTTCTTGAAAAATTGAGCGTTGTTAATCAACATTTTCTGAACCCTTCCCCCCCCCCCCACCAAGACAACCCAGATATCCCGATCTTGTGACCCCCAAATTAACCAATAGTAAACTGTTGGTCAAGGTTTAACAAATTTTATATAACCTCTAACTCAGTCTTAAAATTAAATTGCTCAAGCAAGAACTTGAACTTTTTTTTAAGTAATACCTAGCGCGGATAAAAACGTAAAAATTAAAAAATTCTAAGTATGTCAATTGAGTTCAAATAAAATTAATTCGGGTGGTGTAGTTTTCGCCGGAAAATAGGTTCGTACGCGTTGGGCCCATAATTAATATTTTAGAAGTTTTCGTTACGTTTCCGTGAGAAGAATTCCAGTAGGATTAGTTCGCCATGCCTTACCATCTTGTATTTTACAAAAAAAATCTCTTTCGAGCACCTGCATTTAGCACTCAACAATTATATTTTTGTTCTACAACCCAGTTGTCATCACAACTTTACATACCAGATGTTACAAAATTTGGCATCTTGTTTCCCTTGCTTGCTTCAACTGAAGAATAAACACAAACTTTGTAAGTTATTTTAACTTTGAATTTATGATGTTCCGACCCCTGTATATTTGCGAGTTAACATTACAAACCATTAGTTTATTAGTGTTTATTCATTTTCAATATTTTGTATTTTTAAAATTTAAATTGTTAGCTTAATTAACTTAAGGGGGTATTCTAGGCATAAATTTCGGATTCTATGACAATTGTTCGCCGCAAATTGTTCGCCGGGCAATTGTTCGCTATTTGTTTGTCTATATATATGTTTGTGTCACCATATCACCCGAACGTTTATAAATAGCGACGTACTTTTTTGATAGGATGTGTGTAAGGAGAAGATCAGGAGAATGTTCCTGTTCCCGGTCAAATACAAATTCAGTATTCTATATATAAATCTATAGTTTAGAAATTAGCTCAAGTTGGTAACTGTTTCGTTTAAAAATAAAATTAAAAATTTTGAAAACATTTGACTGTAAAAAAAATGCCAAAAATAAAAATTAATAATAAAACAATAAAAATAGCCCCCCCCCCTACAAAATTTAAGTTTTTTTTATTTTTTTAAACATTTTATTTTTAAATGAAACATTTACCAACTTGATTTAATTTCTTATCTACTCGTATATATGAATATAATATAGAACATATAATTTTTGATGTGTTATTATTTTTTGTTATTGTTATTATTATTTTGTTATTTTTGTTAAATTTATTATTATTATTTTATATGTTACTAGCTGACCCGGCAGACGTTGTCCTGCCAAAATTAGAATAAATTTGTTTGTTCATTTTAAACAGTTAGTTAAAATTAGAATGTAATTTATTGGATTGGAAATCAGTACAGAGCGGTATGATAAACAATGTTTTGAGTTTTATTTTCCGGCGCAAAAACAAACAACGAAGACGGTTTGCCAACACGCGAACAGGCAACGTACAGCTGACCGTGCGAAAAACAGGAAAATTCCAGATTAATCCCACAGACTTGCAACGATTGGCCTTGCGATTTATTGATTGTCATCGCAAAAGCCAATCGAACGGGGAACTGAATCCGCTTAAATTGGAATGGAAGATCCGTTGGAATAATCGGAATTCGTGGGATAAGGACTTCCTCTCCTTTGAATTTGCCCTTGATTATCGTCGCTTGAATAAGATTGTTCATCAGTTTCTTGACGGATAATCGCGTACCGTTGCACAATTTCGGATGATTCAGATTCCGCAACATGATTATAATCGATCCCACCTTCACTTGTAAATTATGCGGCGGAGTTCCTGGCACATCAAGCGAGTTCAAAAATTCCGTCGGATAGTTGGTCGCTTCGTCTTCGTCAGTGACCCTGTCAACGGATTTGTACGAACGTAGTTCTCCAGCGATTTGACTTTGAATCGTGAAATTCAAGCTATCGACGTCCTTATTCTTCGCTGTTAGTATTGCCCGTTCACTAACCCAATCAAGATTTCTGTAATTTTGTGCAATACCGGGAAAAACTTTGGTGATTTTTTTTTTTTTAATTTTTAATTTAAATTAAAAAAAAATTTTTAAATAAAAATTTAATCTTCAGCAAAGTTTTAAATTGTGTCTATTGTAGTATGTTTTTCAAACAGTTCTTGGTATATGGTACATTTCATAAGGTAAATTATCTATAAACGAAAAATCAGGCGAATAATTTTCCGGCGAATAATTGACCTATTCGAACAATTGTCCGGCGAAAAATTGTCCGTCGAACATCGTCCGGCGAACAATTGCCGGCGAATAATTGTCCGGATACCGAATTTCGGGAGGTTTTTGAAGCTCCGTGCAAACGAAACAAAAAATGTTTTTTCTATTCATTTTGGTATCATTTCTTTATTGATATTTTAAGATTACATAAAAAATTAACCAAAAAAACTCAAAATTCACAGTTATGGTTATGAGCTGGCAAATTGGGAGATCCGACAAAAGAAAGGGTCTTCTGGCGTGCACGATATCTCAAGTTCTAATGAACCGATTTATTTGAAATTTGGTGTGAATGTTCTGCTATAGCATGAACCTTGGAAAAGTAAAAAAAATTTAGTAAAAAACCTAGCTCCCAGCTAGGTGTACAAAAATAAGCGCTCTATTATAAGTTCAAATAAGGGGGGGGGGTTAAATCATTAAAAATGAGAAATAAAGATTAATTATTGTTTAAATCCGATTGACTATTTAATAACACAAAGGTGAATGTTTTAATTTATTTATTTCTAAAGCTAAAATTCAAATTTTTTACTTTTGGGCTCTACATGTAAAATTTCATAGCCCCCTTGTTTATGGTTGGTGTCTAATAAATCTTTCACGAAAGTAGATTTTCCATCTGCAAGTCTGTGAGATCGCGAGTGTTCTTTCAATCATGTTTGGAAAGATCTACCTGTATGACCAATATATTTTTGAAAGTATTCGCAAGTGAGCTCATAAACCCCTGATTTGGTTAAAATATATCTTACTTTGATTTGGCGTTATTAATAAATTTTTTAATCAATCGACTATTAAAATTAAAATCTAAAAGTTTTGTTTGCCTGATCATTGTTTTAAGAACTTTTGGTTAATTCTGAAAATATTTTTTTAAAGTAGAGGTTCCACGATAAAAGAGAACATTAAAAACGGTTCCACGAATAAAAAAGAGTAAGAAACAGAGGAATGTATAAAGAACATTCACACCAAATTTCAAATAAATCAGTTCATTAGAACTTGAGATATCTTACACACCAGTTGTTTTTGGACCTTCCACTTTTCCAGCTCATAACTTTGTGAATTTTGAGGGTGTTTTTGGTTAATTTTTTATGTAATCTTAAAATATCAATAAAAAAAATTATAAAAGAATAGACAGTATAAAAATTCATGACTTTAGACTAGAATACCACCTCTCGGGCTGAGCCTTGTCGGGAATTCATCTGTTGCGCGTTTGTGCGTTGTACCGAAAAGTAGCCTAACAATGTTCAACAATGAAACGCAAAAGATAAATTAAAATTTACACAATTAAAAATTTTAAATATTTTTTGCTGAACTATTAACCTCTTTCTCTGAGAGAAAGAACTTTAAATTCTTCAATTTAATTCAATTTACAATAATTGAATTACAATGCTGCTTAGAAAGTATTCCATATCCACAAGTACCTCCAGTTTTCAAGGCAAAAGTTTTGGCGCCCAAAAACAATAGTGGATTTGGCCACTTCAGTCCCTCTGAGATAATAATTGCCACCTATGTCAGCTACTCGACGACGGTTAAAACCATGAGATGATCTTTGGTCAAATTCCTTTTAATTTTTATTTTGTTGTTGTATTTTTTTTTTAATTTTTACATAAAACATCATTATTATGACATTATTTTGTCAAAAAAAATGTTAAAGACTTTTTAATAATTTAATTAAATTGTAATAATTTAGCCTTGAAAATAAGTCAAATTTAAAAGGACTCGAAACGTCAGACAATTAAATTGTTTAATAGACCTCTAACTCAATAATTCTGTATCTTATTAATATGTAAACTACTATATTTGTATTTCAGAATTACTAACAGATATAGATAATTTTCTTTAGAATTTACCGGTGGCGTCGCCTAGTTATCCGTCGCCGAGTTGACCGTGTCCGTGTCAGCTATTAAAACAGGGTTGCAAGCATTCCCCAATAGGGTTGGGACATGAGATTTTTTGCATATTTTGAATCTACGTATAAGACATGGTCATTAAATTTTTTTTCTAACGTCTCTAAAACCATTTTTGAAAGCCCTACAGCGGTTTGAAAACGCAGAGTTTTAAAACGGTTCCGTGAACTTGGATGTCAGGTTGCTGGTGGACCTCTATTTTCAACAGCTACAGTATGAGCGAGAACGCGTTGTGGCCACAAATCTTATTGTTTTATTGTTCTCCTGTATCTATTTATAAAAATAAGTGTATAGTGTAAGCGTATGAAATATTCTCCATAAAATTCCGCTTTTTGTCACCTGCACGAATTTTAAAATTTTAGTGTTACAAGAATGCTATAAATGAAAAACTTTCCATTTTGAATGTAAAAATTTCACAAAAATTTTTTTCGGATAATATTAAATTAGAGTTAATTAGAATTTAAATAATACATATTTTTATAAATCATTAGAAAGTAGGCATTTTAAGCTAAATAATAGTGTTGAAATCATCTTGGTACTTATAGCAATTTTCCTCCAATTAACCTCCAATTGGTTAAATAAAATTAATTTTATTTTTTGATTTTGGCTAATAACTTTTGTCTCTCACAATGGCAGTTGCCCTAAACATTGAATTTAGGTTCAATGGGTCAATACGAAAATTTTGATATATAATTCACTTAGTTCAACGTCATGATTGAGTTAGTAAACCATTTTGAAGATCAACTCCTCCACTACAATAAATGTGGTCGCACTATTATTGTGACGTCACGATGCTGTAGCCATTTCAAGCGACCCGAGAATTTATCGATTTTTAAAGTCATTTTTAACGAAAAATTGATTGCGAAAATCGTTATTTTAAACGGCATTGTTGTTTTTAGTGAATAATCTCTGTAATAAAAGTGGTTTTACACTGATTTTCTACATCATGTCCCAACCCTATTTTTTTTTATTTATTATTGTATTATATAAATACCCCAATTTGTATTCTTTTTTTGATAACTTATGTAATAATTTTGTAATGTTATAAATTTTCCAGGTTTACATTTTTGTGGGCAATTGTCAAATCTACCACACACGGAAATTCGCCCAGTGTTTAAACATTTAAAACTGGAATTTCAACTAGGGAAACTCATGGTGGAAATTTGGACTACAAGTAAAGGGAAAACGCAGAAAATTGAAAAACTTTCTTTTTTAGGATAAAAATTATGCAAATTAGTTGAATTAGTTGCGACATGAGAATTCGTATGTTTCGAATTTCGGATTATCGTCAGGCAAACCTGAAATAATTTATAAAAAAACTAACGCGAACAGAGCTATTAACCATACAAAATGTAGTGTGTGAAAATTTGACTTTCGACTCGATCCTCGAATCATATTCTACATTATTTTACTTTCAGTGGCGGCTAGTACGGGGAGGGTGATGAGGAGTCGCTATAAATTTATTTATGTGTCATTTTACATTCTTTCTTTTTATCAAATATTTATAATTTTTGTGTTTTTACAATATACTAAGCACTAAGGGATTCTAAACTTCAGGGAGAGTCTAAAAGTTTCATATGACCGTCTCCAGGTCCCCCTGGGTTGATGATTGCCTCTGTCAATTATTAAAAACAGAGTTACAGACAGAAAAGGTTAAAGAAAAGGGATTCTCCAGCGATGAATTAGTGTATACCAGCATATTTTATTTATGCAAACTTTGTGCATATTTTCTAAAATAATGCTAAGGGTAAGTATTATTTTGTAAAGCTTGGTTTTAATATTAATTTCATTTAGAATAATATTATGTGAAAAAGTAAATAAGTATCCATTACAAAACATAAGTGGATTTCTTAATTAAAAAAAGTTTAAAAGCTTCTACACAAAAAGCAATATTTTATAAAAGAATTTAGTTCTTTAACGAATAAGATAAGATGGTCAAGAAAGAGACAATTTTAAAAAAAGATTCAGGAAAGTTTTGGACGGAAAGGAAGAAATCGGAGATTTTTTGCTTTTGATTATTACACAGCAGATATCATTTTCTTTAGGTAGTATTGGTTCTAAAAATATTGTTGAATAAAATAACTTATTTATTTATTAATAATTATCACAATTTAATCTTTCATGAGCTTGATAGCCGTCTAGCAATTTGATCTTGATAATTACATCCGCTACTTCCGTACCATGAATATTAAATCACAAATTTTGGCAGAAATTTTATTACGTATTTCAAACTCACTTAAATATAACGTTTGCCGTATTAGAATTTAATACTCATTAGTTTTATTCAAATTTGCACCTAACCAACCCAGCAGAGCAGTTGAGAAATTTTCAGTAATATTTTTAGGTTGCTCCTCATCTTTCATTGTACTATTCATGATAATTTGAATTAATATTATATAAATTTCGGTTTGAAAATTTTTGGTAAATTGTAAAATATGGAAGGGTAATTTACAATACTAATTTTTATAAATGGTTATCTATAGCAGAAACCGTCATAAATATAATAATAGTGATCCCGCAGCTTTCAATTATTGTTTCGCATTTATAAATGCTGACTTTGAATACATTAAAATTCAGACAATAGAACGAGTAATCCATATATAAATAATGTTCACTTCAAATTTGAATTATTAATTATTAGAATATATTACAATATTGTATAAATTATTCGCTAATATCTGAAAAACATCTTGACAAAAATAGGCGATGTCGATTTCACCACATTAAACAGGCTTCTCCTGATTTCAACTACAATGAAATAAAAACTTGATTGATTGGCTTTTCTTAATAACTTCCTTCGACATCCTATTTTGTCCTAAGACACTACTTCGCAAACCTCACTCCCTCGGTTAAGATTTTATTACGGCGCCAGACAATATTGCTGGTACTACTGCTATTCTACAACTTTTCGCCCTACTTTGCTTTGTTCCTTTGGGGTATTGTCAAAATTTTTTTGGAGGAGTGGTACAGACTGGTAACAGATAAAATGTATTCCATACATTTGAAACTGTACATTTTATCGCCCCGAATGATAAAATTATAAAAGAGAACGGAATCAATACAATAAAGTAATGGCAATTTTTAAAATTATTATTCATATTAAAAAAAAATGATCGCAATTTTGTTGCAACAAAAAATTGCTTTATTTGAAATTCTCTAGTAAATACCATTTTAATCCATTAAATTTTTGTACGTTGATTATTTAAAAAAGGTAATCCGGACTAATCACATTTATATAAAAATGATTAAGCACCAGTAATTATTAATAATTACAAATGACAGTAGTAAATTGTATCGATCACGCAATATGAATTTTAATTGAGAATATCATGAGCAAAACCGTCAAATTTAGTTTGAAATTCTATCGAACATCAATAAATTAGTATTTTCATACATGAAAATCTAGGTGAAACGTTCCGGCAATTTTAATAATTTAATCGCTGGCTTTACCGATTTTTTGTATCCAAAAGTTAACTAAATGTTAAACGGGAAAGTTAAAAATACTATATAGTTGGAATTTCTTGTGTAATTAGGTTAATTTGATCTTCAATTAAGCCGTGCAATTTCAAACACAATTTTGATACAGAAACTCATTTATGAATATATTTAGAACGATTTTGATCTCTTTAGCGTAAGTAATTTCAATTTATACAGTCAATTTAACAAAATAGCTCAGTAGAAGGCAATTAAAAGTGGTTATGTGGTAATGTTTTTTTAATTGTCTACAGCAAACAGTAACTAGAGAGTTTTTGAACAAAAGCTAACCTCACTTATTATTAAAATTCAAAAAAAAACAAAAGGGAATTTAAATAATATTGTTCTTCTTTACGGTATACCACAGTTTCCTTTACAGAACCCAACTTTGGAAATAAAAAAAAACAAAAAATATAACTGATACAGATTTGTACATCAGGAATACACTTAATTTTATTGAAAATATAGCTAACGGACAAAAATAAACAATAGAAAATTTTAAATGGAAAGCCATCTAAAAGAACTTTTAATATAAAATTGGCTTTGTTTATAAATCAGAGAATCTAACTCAACCTTTGATCTTTAAAATGATTTTAAACGCCAGCAAAAACATTTTTCAATTTTGTATTCTTATCTGTATTTGCACTTGTTGAATGTTGATTTAAATACGTAAACCGTTATTGTTGTTCTTCTCAATTATGTCTACGCACTAAGGCATTTAGTATATAATTAAAAGCAGCTAGCAATTATAGAGAGTTATTCAATCTTGCAAAATTTAAAACTTTTTGTTTATATTTTCTCATATTAACGTTATAATTACGACGAACGAGATTTGTCTTCTTACTTTTAGTTTCGTTTACTTTGCACACAATGTTTAGATTTACTGCTTTATAAAACCATTTCGATCGGCCTTATAGCTTTAGAGTAGGTAGTATTATATAAAATTCACTTTAATTAAACTTCCATATGTATAATATAGAAAGTTTTGCCTTTGAAGTATTTGTTTATACTACATCATGTAATAAGCAATTAAAAATATTTTTATGTGGATAATTACATTTTTACGATATATCTAGCAAACGATGATTGATGAATAAATTGCATTAACCATTCCACATTTTTTGTGATTGGAATTCCCATGAGAAATAAAATATTATTTTATTTTCAAATGTCATCGATGCCGTAAGAGAAAATTGAAGACTCTTGTTGGCATGAAATGGATTCCTAATAATGAACGGTTGACTACAGCTTGACAGAATCGGTTATCGAGGAATCTGTGAAGGTATTGAGAAGTTGTAGTGATGTGGGAAATAATTTGTCTATTAGGTCATCTGCTGTGATTTTCGCTGAAATAAAATTTATTTCAAAGATTGTTTAGGAAGCCTGTTGAGATTGCAGAATATGTTGTGTATTGGCAATTCATTTGCAGGAAAAAGAAAATAAAATATAAATTTTTTACGTTCACTAATAAGATTAATTTTTACAAAAAACAATTTTTTAAGAAATTTTGATTTCAGATGATCCAGCTTCTAGTTTGACAAACAAAAATTCACCAAAAAACGCTGTTTTTCAACTCCATGCTCCAAATTGGATTTGGCTGAAAGCAATGAGATTGCTTATATTATAAGTATGGAATAATTTTGCCGTGGAAAACTAGAAGGTATGATTTTCAAACAGAAATTTTGATTATTTAATGTTTACACTACATTGTATTTGAAAATTAATTTTTGCTGGCATACTTGACATTCCACAGTTAGCATTGCCAGTTTCAATCTAAAGTATCTTTCCTTGAAGACAAGTTTTGATTAATTACTTCTGTTTTAGAAGCAGCAAATAATTAATAATAATTCGAAGTTATTAGTTTTTGAATTCGCAAAGAATTTGAATTTGGATGTAGCTGTTTGGTTTACATTTAACTTCATTACAATATTTAATAATATAATTCGTTTTAATTGTAGCAGTTGACAAATATTAAATTTTTCAAGATTTTACCGACTGATTGTCAGTTTACGTGTTTCGACACACAAAGGCGTTTAACCCCATCATGGAACAAAAAATAGTCAACTTTAATTTATAGTAAGTTTTGATTGCCGACTCTTACAAAATTTATGTGTATTTTGTCAATCAATAATTTTAATTTAATTAAACCGCAGTTTACCTCCTTTACATTTCGATGTTTACAATAGAGAACCAAATCGGATGATTTCAAGATATACTCTTTGCAAAGTCCTTAATAATATCGGAAATTACATTGGCAATATTAGCTACTAAATACTCGACAGTAGAACAATAGGGTCTTAGCTAGGATGATACATCTAAATAGCATCACCGACAAAGATCGGTTATTTGATTCCAGCTTTGGCCAATAGGCTTTGCTATTGGATAAAAATTAACCGAGTTGGACTCAGGCCATATGCTAAGTTTGCAATTGCTGCAACTCTATCCCAACAGTGTGTACATAACATAATTAATGTTTATTCTCTGAGAAACTTAGTCTATGGTTTGGAAGGATTACTCTCTGTATCATTCAATACCGTTGATAAATTTGGTTGTTCATCTAAAGCAGGAAAAATTAGCTGGAAAGCCCGTCCTCTGACGGGCAACAAGACGGTGGATTTCTTTTTTATCGTTATAATATTTAAACATTTAATTTCGTTACCCGCTACTGGGGGATTCCCCGTTTTTCTATATTTTCAAAGTAACGCAAAAAGTTCCTGCTAACTTATAAGAAAGAAAACGACATAAAACCCAATATCTAACTTTTTATACATTCAAAATTCAAATTTTGTTGCATTCTTTTTTATTTATGGAATTTAATTTTTATTTATTCGTCCGGGCCCTTCCGGGCTCTTGAGGTATCCCGGGCCCCGGGGACAAATCCCCAAGCGCCCCTCCCCTCTGGTTCGGCCTGCCTGCTAAACTTGCGTACCATCGGGCAATTAAAATATTTTTTTATAATAATATAAAAATAAATAGAAGTTTCTCAAATTCAAATTTTCTTTAGCTGAATGTTTTAATTATATACTTTTACTCAAAAACAAATAAATTTTCCAGTTCACCCCCAGACCCCCCGGTTTACACTATTGACTATTATTTAGACAGTTAACTTCCAAAGTAACGCAAAAGTTGCTGCTAAACTCTGAGCAGTAAGGCACTTCAATAAATGTTTTTCCAAGTTTTAATATTCTGAATGCCAAAGGTTTAAATTTTCCGCATTATAAGGAAGTTCTGCGATATGTACTGGAGCTCCAGTACATATCCAGTACCCTAGGGTGTTCCACACCCCCAGACCCCCCGGTTTATAATTTTGACTTTATATTATATAATTAACTTTCCAAGTAAGAAGTCATCCATAAATTATGTCACAAGTTAGGGGTAGAGGGTTCATCTCATATTTGTGACGAAAATGTTACAGGGGGTCTGGGGGATTTTAAATGTTGTGATGTCACAATCAGATCTTTAAAAAATATATTTTTTGGTGGAATTGTGAAATTTTATAGGGTAGAAGTGTAAGAGTAGCTAGGGCCCGTAAGCAAATATACAAAACGAGCCCCTAAAAAACAATGTATTAATTTTGAATTGCATATATTATTTAAAAATCGTTTTTTTTTATTTATTACTCTTTATGGTTCCGGACCCCTAAGCATTTGATTAATGATATCACCGCCACTGCAATAGGCCCGATTTAATGGCTTAAGTGCGCGTAGAGATATATCCCTGCCCCCCTACCTAAAATACAGAATCTAGAAGAGTGCACTGGGGGGTATTCCATAAAAATCCTGTAACGTAATTTATGGACAATCTCTAACACAGAAAGTTGCTGCTAAACTCCGTGAGCAGAAAAGTAATTAAATCAGGATGCTTTCCAAGCTTTAAATTTTTCTAGCCGAATGTTAAATTAACCGTATTTTTGCTTAAAAATTCAAATTTCTCGGTTTGGATTAAAAATCGACCAATCACAGTGTTTTTCAACCAAAAAATGTAACGTTGTAGCAGGGGCAGCAGCGTGCTGGGATTTTATATTTAATGCATTTCAGTTTACAAATTATTAACTAACAATCATCATATTTCTTTTAAAACTATCTATTAAAACATCTTATAAACATTTTTTATTTATTTTTAAATGCTAATTCAATTATGTACATAATTATAAATTAGTTGACAATTGTCAAATCAAGACAATTGTCTGCAATCGTGAACCATAAAACATGCATTTTCCACTAAGTCAACTAAGTGATAGTTGTATGATTGTAAATACCAAAAGTAAATAAATCGAAATAAACACGCAAATGTAAATAGAAAAATTAAATTCAATCAACCGAATGCTTTGTTGTAATTAATTATCAGACCTGAATGAAAGAGGAAACAATTGAAGTTGGAGATCCGGATTTTCGCGATTCTGGGACCATTGATGGCCCCCCCTACATTACAATTAATAACAATGCAATTTCAAACTCGACAACACTTTCAATAGACAGGTAAAAACATAATCACCAAAATTAAGTAACCAAATGAATTTGTCAATTACTGTAAAATATGTGAGTCATTAGCGCAAATGGTTGTGAGTTAGCACTTCCATTAAAATTTAAATTTACCTACTAATTTCTTAATGAAAGCAAAATTTGTTGTGTTATCGACCATGAATTGCGAAACACTTGCTTTTACATCTTACCTGCATAGACATGCAAGCGTTTCCAAAAGGTTTTCTTTTTTCTTAAAAATCAAAAGTTTGCATTTGGGAATGTCTCGTTCTAAGTTTGAGAATTAATTGTTTGTAATATGTAAAAGTTTCTAAATTGGGTACATCAGTGAAACAAAAGTTCTAATACAGTAACTACTAGTATGTGAACTAATGGATACCGATCAATTGCGAGAACATAAATGTTTTTCACTTACCCTAAATGTAGATACATTTTTTATTGTACTTTATTGCATTACAAACATGGAATCTGCTTTTATAACGGATACTAATTATTTCTCGTAAGCGCTACCGCAATAATTACTACTAAACTGCGGTAATTAAAACTTTAAGCCGAAAACACTCCAAGTTATAGCCAATACCATAAGATTAATAATGCATATTAATACATAATGTTGTTCTGAAACAATACAGGTTAATTGCATTTGATGACGCATACTTGATGACGCATACTTGATGACTCATATATACCGCTAAGGTATCAATATCGGTGTGATTCGCTGTTATAGAGAGTAATAGAGACTTATTGTTAACTAATTGTTATTAAATTTCTGCAAATATATTTTATCACTTAATAATTAATTAAACGTTTAAATTTTCGTTACGATATTAAAAATCAAATACATTAATAAAATTAAAGCTTATAAAATGGCACAGAAGGATAATAATGGATACCCTACATTTTAACTAAATAAAGTACATAAAATTTTATATTTTATAGTAGGTAGGTAGTAAGTACATATGGCTTTGAATATTATGGTTTCAAAGCTCGCACGTAATCAACGCAAAATATCTATTTAAATTAAAATCATAGCCAGAATATCCTGAATATCAGTTACCTATTCATAAAACTAATAACCAAATTATCTCATTAATATCAAAAATATAAAGCCCCGCATAATTTAATATATTTTGCCATTCACATTGGGTTAAAATTAATTTAAACAATTTTAATGGAATTTCCAGATTTAAAAACTTTATTTCAGTCATTAAAGTAAATAAAAGTTAATGTTTGTTTCTCCCATTAATACTAAATAATTACTTAGGTACTTTTTGAAGTTGAAAAATATTGCTTGTAATTCTTACATGATGTAAATGATTGATGGCCACTTGGGTTAATATTAAAGTGTGTTGCTGGAATATGATTGAAGATTTGAAGAAAATTGAATCGCCTACATAGTTTTTGAGATCCCTACTTCGAAACTTTGTTATAAGTAAATAAATCAATAAAAATAAAACATCGAAAGCTTCACAATACTACTTGTTATGCTTTTTGGAATTTGTTACGCGGTTTGATACAAATTATATAATCACAATATTTTAATTAATATTTACTTGCAAAGCATTACTTGATCCTATCTATGCCATTTAAGTGCAGTTTTCAAGTGATAAATTTTTGACTGTTCCACCCTACGTAGAGCTTTTGGGACTGTGACTTAAATTACTAAAGCTAGCTAATGCATGTGATATTATAGTGTTGAACTTTTTCAACTTTTTTAAAAATCAAGGCGCTGAACTTCTGATTTCAGTGTGTTAATAATTGCTTTTCATAAGTGGATGAGAAGGATATTATTGCGGTTGACTTCTGCTTTGAAACAGATTAGGACTGCAGAATAAAATATAAGCGCAGTTGTATTTAAAAATGTCAAGAGGTTATAAGTACCACTAAATTGCTACAATCAATAACTTACAGGTTTAATTTTAAAACAAACAAGGCTTTATTGGTGATGGGAGTGATTGAATCGGAAACGTGTGTAAAATTGATTATATCTCGAAAATGTACTTTATAATCATAATATTATATAACAAACTTTTGCAAAGGTTATTTCAAATAACAAAATTTACATATTTTCCTGAAAATCTGCACCTTGACCTTACAAAAATAATAAAATATACAACATACTCGAATTATACTATAACACTTAATATAATTATTATAATATTAATCAAAATATCAATTAATCTTAATCGAATTTTTGAAGCCGTCACAAAATAAACCAATATTGTGTAGGTCGGTTTATTACGACCTACATTTTGGTTTTCAAATATTATAACTGTATTAAAATCATATGAATGCTCCAGAAAACGTAAAAAGTTCTTTTGGTGTTTTCCAATAAATAAAAGCACTTTGAACATACAAATCGTCTTTCCTTAGCTTCGAGCATCCGAAAGACGATTTGTGAGCTAAGAAAGCTTTTATTTTTCATGAAATCGTAGGAAACTTTTTATATTTTATATCGCAACTGCGAGTTACTAACTACATACAGTATTTAATTTTTAAGTTTTAGATAGAATTTAAACGGCAGGATGGACGGTCAAAGTGAAGTGAATTTTATTTTAAAATAAGTAAGAAAAGCTCTTCGCTATAAAGTTTGTACAAACTTTCTATATTATTTATTTTTTTGAAAAACCTAAAATAATTATTAATAGATACGAGTAGTAGTCGTAAGTTAATTGTAAAATTTTTATTTATTTTTAAAATTTATGAATATTTCGGATTTTCTGGTTGGCGTTGTAACAGCTAGGTGGGGTAACCAGGTCTCTGAACTACTTTTATTAACTTTTATTATTTTAACTGAATTTTCTGAAATTTTAAAAATACGTACGCTATTTTCAAGAACCCGCAATGCTCTCCGTCTTTTTTCTGTTTTCCAACCTGGATCATTACTAAATCTAAATCTCGTCTCCACTTCAAGATTAAAATATTTAGATGCCAATATACAATTTACAAACTATCTTGACACTAAAGTTCAAGTGGAATTGCACTAAAGTAAATTGAAATCTTCTTAACAGTTTGTTTTAATCAATTTCTCACTCCGATCTTTAAAATTGTGCATTTCAGTTTACAAATTATCAACAAACATGCATCATGATTTTTTCTATAATTGCAAAACGCATACTTTTGCAAGTTATAATTCATTTATCATTTTTGACATTTTATTAACAATTTCACTCGTACTTTCTCAAATTGATAAGATTTTGATGGTTACACAATTTTGATAAATTAGTTATTTACTAATTCCAACAATTGTATTTTAAAGAAAAATCTCATGAGTGAAGTGAAAAACCTTTAACTTAAAAGTTTTTTTACTTCATTAATAATGATTTTAATAATAATTTTGATATTTTTCTTATGCTATGTCCATTTTTTAAATAAATAAAAAAATGATATTAATATCCCAAGTAACATTTTTCCATATAAATTACCTGGCCATACTCAAATATTGCAGGCCGGAGCCTGGTGGTTACCTGTCAGACACCTTTCTGTAAACTACCTGGACAGGCACCTGACAGGGACTTGTTAAGAGCTTTATTTCCACGTGCTTGAAAATTGCCTGTGACAGGCACCTGGCAGTGTTTTATTAAGCGCTCTTTCCTCAGTGTACAGGCCTGCACTTGACGAAAATCGTCATGTTTTGATCAACCCTGTTAAAATACTGCGATCCAAAGCGATGAATCTGTAGTCTCTGGGTAAAAAAACTTAAGTCCAAAAATGAAGTTTTGAGATATATATTTATGCCAACATGCCCCATTAAAAACTGTACTAAGTTTTTTTTCACTTCTCAATATCTCGTTATTCATTGTCCGAATTTTTAGGTAATTTTACCAAAATATTGAGCTCAACTTTCTGCATCTGATGGTACAATAAACCCAAAATCGCCCAAAAGTGATTTAAGTCGTTTTACCCAGAGACCACAGAAATATAATTTCTAAATTATAAATATTATAATTAAATTAAAAATTAGTATAATTAATGATTAGGGTCCGGATTTATAAGCAATAAAAAACTTGAAAATTTGCTTTTTTAAAATTGCGCCCAAACGTTCTTTAGCATTGGACAATTTTAATACACAAAAGTGAAATTCAATAGGAATATTTTACTCAAGGAATATTTTTGAAATGAAACTTTTTGAGGATGAAATTTTTTAAATTTAATTTTTATTAATTTTAATTAATATAAAAAACAACTGAATCGTTTCAAATCGTTGCAAAAACCAAACATTTTTTTATTTAATTTGCTAAATAAGCAAAATATATGCCAACATAAGCAAATAAGCATTTATAGGCTATAAAACGCCAAATAGGGACTAAAATTCAAAATATGCATTTATTAGCAAAATAGAAACTACATAAAACGACTCAGAAATGCGTAAAAAATATTTCTCCTTTAAAAATTTTTACGTGCCTTTACGCAAAAAACATTCAAATGCTTAAAAATCCGATGCCTATTAATGATTATAAACCCTACAATTAGGCCCTCACAATGAATATATAATAAACGTTCGAAAACAATCACAAAAAATTTTATTTTTTCATTTCTAATACAGTAGAACCCCTCTATAACGAGTCCCGGTTATAACGATTAATAGCTTGGTCCCTTGACTTTTGCTTACATGCTAAACTGACTGTTTATAGCGAAAATCTGTTTATAACGAGTAAGTAGGCTGGTCCCTTGAGCTCTCGTTATAGAGGGGTTCTACTGTATATTATTAAATAATATTTTTTTGCATATGGAAACAATTACCTTTTAAACTCCTTTGACATGTACCTGCCATGGACCTGTTACAGCTCCCTGGCCGGTGGTCTTACAGGTACCTAGCAAGTCCCTTTACAACGACCTGGCAGGTATCTCTGAAGTAAGCCTAAATGCCTGTATGGGGTCTGTCAAAAGCTTGTGATAAACTTGTTAGAGGTACAGGTACCTGTGAAATTTTACCTGACAGGTGGTTGGTAGGTTTTTGCCTGGCTTAAAATGTTACTTTAAGATATTGCTATAAATGTTATATTTTAATTATTAAAGGTTTATTTTAATTTTATCAATTAAATAATATATTCTTTTTGTGAAACATACTTTCTATGTTTTATTGTATTATAATTTTAATGCTAAATTTTTGAATTGATTATTATTTGTTACAATTACAAACAAGATTTTTATCCGAAACCAAAACCGTAACAGAATATTCGGCTGCTCTTCTAGTTTCAGCAGAAACCAAAACCGAAACTTTTGAAGTTAACATTTAGTTAAATTTTTATTATACTCTGAAATTTAGTGTTTCTCCTAGCTTTGTAAGTGATTATTCAATTAGTTTAAATAAAAAACTTCAATTTATTAGAAAATCAATTTATTTTTGGAATAAAATATGGGAAATAAATTATTGTTTATTAACAAAGAAACCCACAAAACTGAAACTTATATCAATTTTTAAGTTATTACTGAAAACTTTAGTTATGTATCAGAATCAAACAACAAACAAAATACTAGAATATATCGAATATACCCGACACAACACGAACGCTAGTTTTCGGTAAATTTTTGGCCGAAATCAGTATTTTTGGCCGAAACTGACCGAAATCAAAACTGAACCTTTGGCCAATCTCTAGTTATAATTCTCTTTTTAAACATCTTCTTGTTCTTGTTTTTCTTCTTCTTTGTCAGTCTTTCTCGGTCCACTCTTGGACATCAGCCTCTACTAATCTTCTCCAAACCTCTCTGTCTCTCCTTACCCACTCCCGACCTCGCCACTTTCGTGACATCATCGAGCCATCTCTTCTGGAGTCTACCTCTGCTCCTTTGCGTCGTTCTTGGCTTCCAATCTTTACTGTCTACCTGTTGTAGTCCTGCCTCGCTACGTGCCCCACCCAACTCTATTTCACACGTTCCACACGCTCCATCTCCATTTATACCACCCTTAGCATTTAAACTTCACTGTTATTCAAATATTCTTACGTTTTACTATTATGGTAACTTGTAGGTAAATTATAGGTCAAGTGATTTTAGTACCTAACTTACTCAAGTGAATTAAAAATAATTTGGATTGCTTCCACTATGAAATTGCAAATTAAATTTTTTACTTTGGTCTATCAAGTCAGACTAATAATGTCAATCAAATAAGATCGTGAATAAGTACAAAACATGTAATCTATTAAAGCGAAAGTTTTATATTATATTATCTTGCTAATTTATCGGTTGACCAGTAGGTCACATTATTGATTATTTTTGTGATAAAGCTTGTGGAAACTCATGTCTACAATATATGTAGATACATTTCCAACACCATTTTAAATGTTTTGATATTCTAAATGCTTGAATTAAAGAGTTTTCCTAAAGTTTTTATGCGTGACATTGCTGTTTTGAAGTCATGCAAAACATTCAAAGTGGAATTTTGCGGAAAACCGATAAACATTGCGTGTTAGCTTTATTGGTATATAGGTGATAAGATTAATAGCAACCAACTATTTTAGTGTGATGAGTGTTTATGTTAATTACTCAAAGCCATTAAAATAATTTAAATTTTAAAATTAAACCCACTTTTCGCTATATTAGCATATTATAAACAAAGTATATAGTTACAATAATTATAATTTTATACAAAATTTACATTAAGTACAAAACTTTATTGAAGCTAAATAAAACTTTAAGCTAAAGGAAAATTTATATGTTTAAAAAATTAAAAGTACACGTAACGTTTTTAAATTGTAAACCTGAAAATAAAATAAAAAAAGAAAAAAGAAAAGAATTTGCACTATATTAATTTTTGAACAAGAAGAAAAACATTACCTTGATAATTGAGGACGAAACTATTGTTTTTCACTTATACTTGTTTTACACAAAGGTTCTTTTTGTGTTTTATCATAAAAAATTTCATTATCAGCACAAAGCTTATTAAAATGTTCGCATAATAAACTTAAATTGCTTTTGTATTCGTTAACTTTTTAGTAAAGCAAAATCTTATTTATGATTAAAATTATTAACAGTATTTCAGAAACCATTTAAAAAAATTTAAGGAGTTGGAAAGCATCCTTGGCGTTCATTAAAATTTCAACGCTAAAATCAAGGAATTTTTTACGTCGGGTAGCTAGGGTTAAAATTAATTTAATTTTTGAAGATCAGTGAATTATCGTAGTACCCAACCTTCCTTACAACAATTATTGATTTCAATTAATATCCTATATTACGGAAAGTATACTTTTGTTAATAAAAAACACTTACATTACTTTTATTAAATCGATAAAGGACAAAAGTAGCAAATAGCGGTAACCAATAATATTTTTTCTTTCTGGTTCTATGGATGAAAATATAAATTGCTGCTGATAACTTTTCTTAAAAGATCAATACGATACTTAATTCTTGATGATGTCAATCAATCGTACAAATAAAAAAATGTAATTTTATTTTTATGAGGCCAAAATGGTTTCATTTTGGAAAATATACATTTCGTATAATTTACATGTCTCATCAGTAAGTGCACGTCCGACGCCAGAAGCACTTGTACAAAAATAGCAAAATGTGTATCAAGCTATTATACTTTATCTAAGAGCATTAGATAGGGGAAGATTGTTATCAAACTGGGTGTTCTCGCATACAAGTAAAACCATCAGTGGGATCAGCGAATAGAAAAGTTTACAAAACTTTTCCAAATGTTATTATTTTGTATACCTCCACATAATATCCGGTTTTCCTAAATAATTTTAAGCACTCCATGGTGAAAATTGATTAAAATTTCACTCTTGTGGAATATTTTGAATTCTCGGAAATTAAGCGTGTGCACAAAACTCAACTTTAATATTTTAATAACTACTTTCATTCAACAAGTAGTAGTTTCCACAAAATCTGTATTAAATTATTCATACGCTTCTTGTCTGGTTTAACTGAACTTTTGAAATCTACAAGGAAAAAAAAAAAAATAATTATAATGTTATTATAAAGAAAGTATATCTAAATTGCGCTCTCTGTGATGTGTAAAATTACTGTTTAAAGTCCAGCCAAGGCAGCGCTGCGAGAATACTAACTTTGAATTTGGAAGTGATATTACATAACTTTTAATACCAATGTAATAAACTAATTTATTTTATTGCACATAAATAAAATTAGAAATATAATTAAAGCTAATGTACGTTTCACCCTTTATGCAAATTTTAAGTACATATAATTTGTTAGTAGTAATTAAGTACCTACATATGTTAATTAAAGAGACGTTTCCTGTTACCTAGACGCAAAATTCATATTTGGAAGAAAATGCTTTTGCGTTTATAGATACTTTCATGACTAAGTGCACTTCGAATCTGAATCGATATTGAAAGAGAATACAATATTACTTGTCGTTTTGTATGTTATATGGTACATTGTAGTGTTGGAATGACTTTATATAATATTCCATGGCATTTCAAAATACGCGGCTAACATATTTCTCTTAAAAATTAAATTTAACACTTAAATCATCTAATCTTTTGTGTGTGTTTCTCCTTCGCATTTTAATTTAAATTGCCAATCTACCTTCGGATAGAAGCAATAAAGTTTTCCAGCTAGGGAAAATATAGTGGTAACGGACTTGTAATTAATGGGCATGAAATTTCTAGAACTAATCACTCACAAGGTTTCGATAGTCTGTTTAATTGAATTAATAGAAATTTTGATATATCATATTTTTTTAGAAATACTTAAGAGAGTATTATTTATTTAAAAGCAGCTTTAATTCCGATTTCTGTAATTAAAAATAATATATAAATTTTTCCAGAGCTTTCATGTTCAAGATTAATTAAAAGATTAATTTCTATAATCAAATTTTAATTTTTACAAAGCACAGAAAAAACTGAGAATACCTAACATAAAGTAAAACATTTTAGAATTTTCGTAGTTTGAATTTTATTCTATTCAATAATTTTTTTCCCGATCACAGAATTTAATTTTAATAAATATAATTTGTTTCTTAGATTATTTCGTACTCCCAGGTTAACGAAAAAATAATAAAAAAATAATTTAGTAAACCATTTTTAAACAAAGATACAATAATATGTATTTATGTATTCGGTTCATAATATTGATTTTCCATACCTTGTTTGTTGTGTATGGATTTAACCTGTAGAATGCTTATTAATAAAATAAAAATAAAATATCTGAAAGTCTAATAATAAGCTTTCGTTATTCATATAATTGCGGGTATTTTCGTAAATTTAATCACATGAAACTCAATTCTCATAAAATTATTTCCAAATAGTCATAGAAATAACTACAATAATTACTGTACTGCTATTATAATGATTTGAATTCTAACCAGATTAATTTACTAATATAATGGGACTAATTTAACCCAATCTATTAATTATTATTATGCTTCAGCCAACTAAAGAGACTATTTTAACTTCTTCAAGTATTTATACTTGATTTATTATTTTAAAATTATTATTACACTAAAAAGATCTTTTATTAAGTAAATATAACTTTTACATAAAAAAATATGAATTTTCTTTATGAAGATATGAAACATGTAATTTCTAAAAAATGTATCTTTTAAGTTATCCATTGTAATATATATCTACTAAATTTATCAAGTTAAGCAAATATTTAAATATTCTCAAAGATTTTTGTAAAAATTATTTCCAAGTTAAAATTTCTTTGATGTTTTTTATTTTATAAAAAAGTTTCTGCAAAATTAATATAAAAAGGTAGATAATTCTTTAGGCAAATTTTTTAAGTACTATGTAATTACAAATTTTCTTTGGCTGAAAGTAATATAAGCAAACAAATTATTTACAAAAAGAAATTCATCGTCAAAATGGTTTATGAATGAAATCAAGAAAGCCATCGTCTAATTTATTTTTATTGTGTTTTTACGATAACATTTTGGAAACATCAAATTTCACGATGCCATTTTACGCTTAAATCGTTTTACTTTTTTCAAATACTTGTGAGTAGGTACATAAAAGGAAAGCTTGTAAATGCAAGGAGATAATTATTATTTGGTTTAAGTAACAGTGAAGTTAATACACCTGTTGCCTCCCGTAAAAGTTGCGATCCGATAATTTAATTTTACCCATATAATTGAATAATTACAGAATTTCATAAATTTAATTGTCGTTGTTAAAATAAAATACAGGTACAATTTCCGTTCAATTAACTAATGGAGCAAAGGCCACAAGTCGATAAAATTATCACGTATTGTTATTGAATGTTGTCAATTATCGTAGAAATATAAACGAAACTTGTTTATTTTTACTCCAAAAGTGGCAGAGCGAAATTATTACAAATTTCAATTATTTAATAAATTGCGCAGCTACTAAAATACAATTTACCAGACAAGTAAATACACTTACTTTCTTGTAAAATCCCTTATCCAAAATACTTCTAAAACAAATGATTTAATATGGTTTATATAATCTTTCTGAGAAAGCTTACAAAATTGTAATATAATTGGAAAATTTAGGTTAAAACCCTATTAAATTTTGTACCTACGTGATATTAAATATTTAATTATTATACATCAAAATTCCACACCTACATAAAATCGTTGATGGAGGAATCCTATCTAAAAGTTAAATTATTGAATTGAAAATTTTTTTTTTAAATACGCATTAGCTATAGTTAAATTATCGTCATCCGTTCAGAATAATTAAAGAACAAATAGAAGTCGTCAAGAACAATTAAAAATGATTTCGTTTCTAGTTTAACCGGAAAGCTTTTTCCCTCTTGGCTTTATGTTATCCATTGCTGATTATAGTCTTGTGCTCTGCTACGCATAGGGGTAAGTGTCATAATAATGGCATGGTCGATAAGACAGTCTGTTTGCTTTTTTTGAGACATTAATAGACGTATACGAACTTTTACTTCTAACTAATGACTGAAAGAATTTAATTAAATTACAAATTAAAATATTTTTTCTTTTTAAGTTTCAATATTTCTTAAAAAAAAAATACAGAAACTTTATGGGTAAAAGTCCAGTAAAATTAAAAAAAAAAATTAATCGGTAAAGATCTAAATTTCCCGTTAAACATGCTAAAAGTCCCCGTGAAAATCCATTGCCTTTGATCCGCCATCTTGGAAAAACGGTACACTTCTTTAGTTTTTTATTCATATCTCGGTAATGTTTGCTGATACAAAAAAATAGTTTAGATAAATATTGTAGTCCGTTAAATTTTCTTAAAGAAATTAAATTAACATTTTTTTGTATCTCTAATACTTTAGCTGTAATCCGACGTTGAATAGCAAAATAGCAAAATTTGAATTATATTTATTTGTTTATAATATTTTGTTTGCACGTGCGTTCACTGGGTGTTACACTATATTATATCTTTTCCAAAAAAACAACCTAAAGTTTATTAAATTGTTGGGGCAACAAAATGATTTTGTAACACTTTTCCACGACGCCACTTAATGCCACTCACGACGAAATCTTCAAAAAGAATTTCCCAAAAATTTAATAATTTGTCATTTTTTATTCTTGGTTATTCATGGTCATGAACCTTCAATAAAGCTTTTTGTATGCAACGTCGGATTACAGCTAAAATATTAGAGATACTACTCAAGTAATATTTTAATCCTGGTAATTACCTGTAAAATCGAAATTTACCTGCCAAGTCTTAGGCAAGCCTGGCTGACACCGAACAAATAGTAATTGACAAGTTATTTAGAAATACTCAAGAAAAACCTGCGCTTGGCCTGTCCCAAGCGAAATGCAAGTTATTTAACAGTACCTGAGAATTCCCTGCGTGTAGTGCTGCGTTTCGCCTGCGCTTGGCTTGCCCCAAGCCAAATGCAGGTTATTAGAAGTACCTGAGAATTTCCTGCGTGTAGTGCTGTGTTTCGCCTACGCTTAAAACGTTAAAATTAAAGAAATTAAATTTTTTCAATTAGGTAATGAAAATTATTTACCCTAAATGATATTTTTTGTTATTTAAAGTTTAATTATTTAAATTAATCAATAAATTAATTTTTTGACACGTGGAAATAAAAACCGTTGCAGGCTTTTCTTAAGTTTTTTTTCGCAGACAGCACCTGTGACAGACTTGTCACATGCCTTCCACAGGTACAGGTTTTGGCTGAGTTTTCACTGACAGGCAATTGTCAGGTATTTCCCAGGTTGCTTCAGAAAAAATCTCGACAGTTTTTTAAAGAAAATTTAATAAACTACAATTTTTATTTGAACTATTTTTGTGTATCCGCAAAAGTTGCCGAGATATAGGCAAAAAACTGAGTCTACTTTTTCTTCAAGGTGGCGGTTCGAGCGCAACAGATTTCGACGGAGACTTTTAGTATGTGTAACAGGAAGTTGTAATAAACAAGAATACCAAAATTCAGAATTGAATTTTTTTAATTTGTTAATTAAAGGTAAAAGTAAAAGTTTAATTTCCATTTGTCAAGAAATAAACATAAAATACACTCATTATAATGAAATTATTTGAAAAACGTGTAAGCCAGTAAACAAAAACAAAAACGTAATATTAATAAACGGACATCTACTATGTACATGAAGGGTCAATTCCGTTAAGTTATAAAAACTTACAGTTGAATATAATTAAAAAGAATAAGCCAATGCAATCAAGGTTCAAAAAGTTAATTGGAAAATTGGAGACCAATTTTGTTCAAGTTTTTGTTTCTCCTTAAAGGGCTGTGAACTCTTAAATGTATGTTTATCAACTTATCGTTAAGGAAACGATAAAAATTTGATTTGAATTTACAGATATAGTAATTACAATTAGATATATTGTAGTGGAACGCCTTAAAAATTTATAAATTTTCGGACTTTCTTTTCCAACCTAAAAAATTGTCCGGCGTAGCCTGTTTAGTCGTTGAGCATGAAACAATCAGGAGTCGGTTCCTTCTTTGTCTTTGGAGCAATAATTGAAACTCTTACTGAAGACGGATAATTTGGTTTATTTGAAAACAAATGAATAAAACGAATAAAACAAAACGAATGTTTGTAGCCACTAAATTTGAAATTTTATTTAAATTAACTAAAAAATGTTCTTTACTAAATTTAAATTTTATTTCCCACTTTGGGTTAAATAAAATGTCAGTCAACTTGACAAAATTTCAACGTTCTCACACAACGTGGATCTACAACTTGAAAATGGCGGAATGACGTCACTTCGCTCTTGTAACCAATTAATAAATTCCTTTACAGACGAATCATACGCCACGACGTCCAAACCTACCTCCAAAATCTCTAAAGTGAAAATTCCAAAAGATATCTTGTTTGGAAAATTTATAACATGCTCTTCTAACCAGCGCGCCTTGGAGTGCCAACCTCAGAAAAAAATCAATCAACTTCAGAAAACGAAATTGGTAAGTTTAGAACACCTTTATTTTTAGGTCTTCGCAGCACAAACAGTCACTGAATGTTTTAACGGAAATTTCAAACTAAATAAATGTGTAACAGTGGTGTTAATAGTAACATAAGAGTCTTTCATTTGTTCTTAAATAATTATTACCAATTTGCAGGTCATAAATAAATTAAATGACCACGTTTTATAGACCAAAAAAAATCGATCCTTTGTTTCACGACAATAGAAAATATAATTATTTTAAACTACCGAAACCCTCGAAGTATTGTTACATTTACCGTTTACCCCGTGTTACTTTTGACTCCGCTTTTACCTATTTAAATAAGCTGAATTTATTTATGAAATGGCTTAACAAATTATTCTTTTAATTAAAAATTGATAATCATAATAAATGTAAATTATTATTTATTTACCAACTAAATACATATTGTCCTTAATTTAATATTAAAATTATGCATAACCTGCCACAAGGATAATTATATTATGTGTTTACTGAATGTATAAAATTTAAAACTAAAGTGGTTTTAAATTTTAATTGCCGTCAATTTATATTTAATTTTCTGTTTTATTTTTGTTAATCCTATAAGTTAACAGGTTTGGAAAACATATCTTTTCGACTTGTCCTCTTAGCTTCTTAGTCCTCTTAGCTTCAACAATTTTAATTCTAAAAAGGCTCAGGAAAAGTGCCAGTTGCTTAATTCTTTTATCTTTATATTACTTAATGAAATTTACAAACTCCAGAAAAAAAAATGTAATCTGGGGTACCCTTAAATCTTCAATAAAAAAAACATCGCAGATCCCCCTTGAACAATGTTAAATATAACCTAAATGTTAGCTAAAGATTGTACTGTATTTCTACTTCACATAACAGCCACCGGTGGCTCGTCAGAGAAAGTAAGGAAGATTTAGATTTTTCATAAAAGTAGAAAGTCGATTTTCAATCGTGAGATCTATTCTACTCTATCTGAGATAGATACTCCTTCCATTATACATATCCAAAAAGTTACGTAATTGTAAGGTTTCTCGTAAAAAATGTACTCTTCCAACAAGTATAATGTTTGAATATTTGAGTAAGAAGGTACATAACATTAAATTAGTAATATACTATTTATTACAGTAATACTAATAATGTGGTTTCAAAAATTATAATTTGCTATTCAAACTAAACTAATATTCCTGCAGGTAAACAAGTTTAATTAACTAACTCGTATAGCTTCAATTAAGATAATGTAAACTAAGTATAGTCGCATGATCTAAGCTGCAAATTGCAATTAATGCATTATAGCTCTATAGGTACCCACCCTTCCTAGGAATCCTTACTTTAATTTCGCTAATTATAACATTCTGAATTACTTTGTAAAATAACCAAAAGTTTATTGGCAAACTAACGGTTAAGTAAAAATAAATAAACCAAGAATATATTACTAAACTGATGCTTGAAGTTTGATAATCCCCAATGTCTTCTATTATAAATTATAGTTTTTAATAAGAATTTAATAGCAATTAGATCTTCAGGGTTTTCTATATTTATTACTTTGAATTAATTATCTAAGAAGAAGCATTTTTACTGTCTTAGCTTTAAGCTACTCTGTAAATAATAAACAACCGCAAACTCATGTCTAAGTTTTAATAGTTAATTTAGTGCTTGAGAAAATATCGAGTGTATTTTCACAAGCAATATGTTTAATTCAAATCGATATATTGAGTGAATCGATAGTGTAAACTATTTGATAACGTTGCCGAATTATCTTTTTCACTTTTTTATTTTTATAAATTACAAATTACATTTGCTCGGGTCTGCCCGATATATTTTATAAATATTATGTTCATCGAGTTAAGAACACTGACCGCAAAAATAATATTGAATATGTATCTAACATATAAAAAAAATTTTCAACAAAATAAATTTAAACAGAGAGAAATTCGTTTTTAGAAAATAGATATTTCGTGTTATGTTTCCTGGATTATAAAAACTTTAATGGTTTGGTGTAATATCTATAAGTACAATAATAATATATATTGTTGTTTTCTACGACCTCTGGGTTGCTTCTTCTCAATAATGCGCAGGTGGTATGCAATATCCATTATCATTCTAAATAATCCAAAAAGGTGAAATATTTTATCCGTCTTAAAATATGTCTGCCTGAATAAACTCAATATGTTAGGTTTTATTTGGAAGATTGTTGGTGAGGTGCATAAATAGTCATATTTTATTTAAAATTACTAGATAAATGAAAATTCGGTATTTACTTCATGTTGAACCGCAACCGATAGTTTTAAGTATTTAAATTATAGAATATAATATACTGGCGATGTCCATCGATTTGGCTGTCATCGTAGTGTTATTTTGGATTAAAAACAATTATTGGTTGATCGGAGTAACAAAACATATTAAAGGCCCTAGGTGATTCGGCCCCGGAAAGATATTTAAACGCTATTCAGAGGATATAATGGTGTTGATAAAATAATAAGATCCTGAAAGTTTCAGATCGCTAACTCAATTGGTTTTCGAGAAAAAGCAAAATATGTAAAACATGGAAAAACATTTTTTCTCCGGAATGACTGAATCGATTGATCCAAAAATTTGATGTTTTGGGCGCTGATAGGGGTTCTTAAGAAAAAAATTAACACTTACATGGCTTCTTAAGATTCTTGAAAAAAAAGCTGTGTTTTCTATAATTTTATTTTTTTACCATGGTACAATTTTTGTAAAATTATGAAATTTGTTTTTTTCAAGCCTCATATATTACTCTTTAACTTTATGAATTCATCAGATTTTTAAAAAGGGTACGCTACAGTAGAAAAATATAACAACCATGTTTTGGCCCAAATGTATTTATTTAAATGTTTTAAGTATTAATTTAATTTAAATTTACTTGAATCTACTGGAAATTTTTGGTTTATTTTCTAGTTTATACGCCTTACGGTTAAGAAACGTGGTAATTTTGAATTTTTTCAAAATATTTTGAAATCAACATAGGGGGCAGTGCCTTCTGCTGCGTAGGGCTTTAAGTGTTGCAACGTTGTCTGTTGCGATTGGTGATGAAGTCGTCAGGGTCGTGGATTGTGCTCGGAGTCTGGGGCTTGTCTTGGATAGTGAGCTTAATTTTCGTCAACATGTGGACCGTAAGCTCAAGGTTTGTTATTACAAACTTAGATCGCTTTACCAGTTCAAGACTCTTTTACCTTCTCATGTGAAGTGGTCAATCGTTAGTACTACGATCTTATCTAACATTGAGTATTGTGCAACGGTATACTACGGTTTCCTCTCGCAGGAATATAGGCGCAAGCTCCAGCTCTTGCAAAATTCCTGTTTGCGATTTTCTTTCGACCTGCGTAGGTACGAGCACGTTACTCCTCTGTATCGGGATCTTGGATTGCTTAAGATTGACGGGCGTTTCTCTTTGCTCTTTGGAGTTATGCTCTTCAGGATTATGAAGAGTGGGGAGCCGAGTTATCTGAGAAGTATGATTAGGCCTCGTTCGGCCTGCCATGCTCGTGTTTTGCGGGATCTGGGAAACTTCGATGTACCCTCCCATTCCACGGCAAGTTTCGAACGGTGTTTTGCATGTCTGGCGCCCAGATTTATGGAGAGGCATCGTAGACTTTACGACGATTCCACAAGTGTGAGGTCCTTCCGCCGAGATCTGGATGCTGTCCTGCGTGCCCATATGTAAATTTCAGACGACGAATTCTTGTATTTATGCCTTAATTGTTATTTTCGTTTGTTTTTTGTGTGTCAATTACGGGGGCTTGAAAATCTAACTTTGTTAGAAGCCTTCCAATTAAGAACTTGTATTTATATTATATTGTATAGTTTCTTAATAAATTTCTTTATTATTATTATTATTATTATTATTCTGATTTCAACCTGGCAGCGAGGGGTTGTTCCGTTCAATAATCATGTGTACAAAATATCAATAATATATTATTAATCTCAAATAATCTCCCATAATATTTAATAATCTTTAGTAATCAAATAATATTAAGTAATCTGTAGTAATCTAAAGTAATCTTTGGTAATCTGTAGTAATCTGTAGTAATCTGAAGTAATCTGAAGTAATCTGAAGTAATCTAAATGAAATAATCTTAAGTAATCTAAGTAATCTCAAGTAATCTCAAATAATTTTTAACAAACAAGCAATCATTAATTTTTATATAAGTGATTTACGATAGAATAGAATAAAGCAAATAATAATACATGTAAGTTTAGCATATAAACCTTAGTTTAAACACCAGCGTAGCGTAGCGTAGCGGAGTGATTTGCGAAGCGTGTAGTGCCAGAGGCACTTTAATCTTCTTCGTCTGGTGATTTGAAGTTTTGACATTGAAATTTTAGAAATTACGCTTGGGGTGGGAGAACCACGACGATCTGAGAGGGTTAGTTTAAACACCATAAAACATAGCTACGGACGTAGTATTACTATACTAAATTTCCATTTTCTCCTAGCGGTTTAGGAATCTTTGCTATATAGTGGGTAATATCAAGATAAACATCAATATCTACTGGAGATAGATCACCGTCTTCGGTATACTCGGTACGGTAAGGGTAAAATTCAAATGATTAATGACCGGTTTCATAAAATTTTTAAGACAGAGGTTACACGTTCAAACTGGCATCAGTCTGCCGCGGTCTGGCGTCAATCTTACCAAGGTCTCGGACTGAACTGATGCAGATTGACGGGAGAATTACGGACTGATTGAATATTTTAATAATTTTGTGTTTAATAAAGTAATAGCGTTATAATTCAATCATTTTGTAGGTAAATTGACACATTAGTTGGGAAAAAAATTTAAAAAAAAACTAAAAAAAAATTTACTCTTGCGAGAATTGAAACCTGGACTGCGCGGGTGCTAGTCGTATAGTCTAATGCAACCGAGTAGCTATATGAATAAAATTATTAAAATGTTTTCAAAAACTTTTTTATTTTCGAGAAGTGGGTCCTACCGCTTGGCCTAGAGTTTGTTATTACAAAGTACTTTTCTCCCCCAATTGGGTTTTAAAATCCGTGACCCGCAGGAAGAGTCAGACTGATGCCAGCTTAAACGTGTAACCTCTGTCTAAGAATCCGTTCAAGTTAACGGATGTTTTCTATCTGATTGTTAGTACAGAGAGATAATTTCTATTGGTTTGTTAAATGTAACAGTTTGTTGAAATCAATTTGAAAAAACACAGGGTGCGTAAAAAGAGTTTGTTTTTTAAAAACCTACTGGCGCCATCTGGTGGTAAAAATTTGTACTCTTAAAATGATTATATAATCACAAATAATACCAAATAATCACACATAATCAAGTATAATCATGAATATAATCACAAATAATCACTGATAATCGGGTAATCCTAGATATGTAATTGCAAATACAATCTTAGTAATCATTAATAATCAAAATAATCAGGAATAATCTTAAGTAATCACGATAATATTTTAATAATCTTAATAATTTTTTACATAATAATAATCTGTGTACAAAAAAATTCTGAGTGAACAACCCCTCGCCTGGCAGTGTCAGTTTAAGAAAAGCATTTTTATCAATTTTTAATATTTTATTCATTATTTATAGATTCTTATTAGTTTTTTTTTCAATTTTTCATTATATACGACTGCAGATCGGAAATAACCGTGAAATAAGGACTTTATATGTTATTATGAATTTTTATCTTTTAATTTTTCACATGTGCACTATATATTTTTTCAGCATTATATTTTTTCATATTCTGTTAAATATTTTTAATCCTGACCTATTATTTAAGTGATAATTATACCTTTTTTGATTTTTTCAGCTACTGATTTTCTATGTATTGTATTTAACTTTTAACTTAACTTTTACCTAAAAATATTAATTTAATGCTTTTATACATATTTAGATGATTTCTAGCTATTATAAATAATTTTTTATATTTAAAACAACAACAATAATTATTTTGTCAAATTACATACAAAATTTAAACTGTTAAAAATTACTAATCATTATACAGGGGCGCTGATTGACTTAGGGTCAGTTGTACAAAGCTCAGGTAAAAGTTAAACCAGGTTCAACGCACTGTTCATCCAATCAGAGTGCTCAAAATGAAAGTTAACCCTGGTTTAACTTTGATCCGAGGTTAAACCTCTTTTGTACAACTGACCCTTAACGGAACATAGGAAATTTTTGTAATAATTTTTATAAATTATTATTTTAGAGAAAAATGAAAGACATAAAAATAATGCAAAAATATAAACTACAAATGATAACAGCATTAGATTTCATCTAACTTTTACTTAAAAAGTCAAAAACTGTTTTTGAAATTGTTAGAAGTTTCATTTTTCAGACTGACCATATAATTTTCCATGGTAATTTTTTTTGAAAATAGAAAATTTAATTGAATTTATTACATGTCCAGTGCTATAAATGAAAATTTTAACAATGTCGAAAGCAATTTTTGACCTTCTAAGTAAAAGCTAGATGATATCTAATGGTGTTTTCATTCGTAGTTTATATTTCTGCATTATTTTTGTGTTTTTCATTTTTGCTCTAAAATAATTAGGAAAGCAGGAATTTGCAAAAATAAGTTTTTACATGTTAATTTCCTATGTTCAAGTAGATTCAAGTAAATTTCAATTAAATTAATGTTTAAACATTTAAATAATTGCGTTATTTGATCCAAAAAATGTATGCTTTCCAGATGCCAAGTTTTTCTATATCAGACAACTGCAGAGCCATCTATTCGTAATTATTTAAACGATTTAAACGAGCCAAAAAAAAAAGTTTGGCAATGTCTGTCTTCTTGGGGCGTGCATGCTCGTCCTTCTAACCAAATAGCTGCTCATCTGTGTGATGACCCTGATTTCATCAATGCGTATTTTCTCGACTCTGTTCCGGGAGGTTCCACCGGGATTGATTTGGCATGGGAGGGTTCGTTTTTGCCGGGAGTACAGCCACTCTCTATTCCTGAAGTCACTCCTGAGGGGTTAAGTACCATTGTTGGCACTTTGCGTTCTAATGCTCTTGGTCCGGATGGTATTAGTCTTCGCATGCTTAGACTTATTCTTCTTTTTTGTAGTGAGGTGATTTGTAATTTGTTCAATCACTCTTTTAGAACCCGGGAGGTGCCTTTTGTTTGGAAGGCATCCCGTGTGAGACCTCTTTCTAAGGTTCCACTGGCTTCGGAACCTTCTCATCTCCGTCCAATCAGCATCCTGTCGCCATTTGCAAAAATAGCGGAGCTCCTTGTTAAAGATGCTCTATGTGAGCACCTGGCACTCTACAAGGTTTTGTCGCCTGCCCAGTCTGGTTTCAGGCCCAACCATAGCACTGCGACTTCTCTGTTGCAGCTCACGTCTGATGTGGCTTCATCAGTCGATCGGGCTGAAGTCACCATATTGGCACTTCTCGACTATTCCAGAGCATTTCACTCCGTTGTTCACGATCGTCTTTTGGCCAAGTTACGTTATTATGGCTGTGATGATTTGCTGTGTGGATGGTTGGCGGGTTATTTGCGGGATAGATCCCAGATGGTTGAGTTAGCGGGAAACTTATCTCAGTCGTTGACTGTTTCTCGTGGCGTTCCGCAGAGAAGCATCCTTGCTCCATTGCTTTTCATACTGTACACAACTGATTTAGTAGGAATAGTTGATTCTGATTGCCATCTTGATCTCTATGCCGATGATTCTCGGATACGTGTATCGTGTTTGCCCTCGGACATTGATGCTGAAATTGATTTGCTATATCGCAATCTTGAACAAGTGCGCATGTGGTCGTTGATAAATGGTCTGACTTTGAATCCGACTAAGTCGGAACTCATAATTTTGGGTAAACCGTGGCTTGTACGGAAAGCTTTGAGTGTTGCAAGGCCAGCTGTAACGATT
Source organism: Cantharis flavilabris (assembly GCA_949152465.1). Taxonomy (NCBI): domain Eukaryota; kingdom Metazoa; phylum Arthropoda; class Insecta; order Coleoptera; family Cantharidae; genus Cantharis; species Cantharis flavilabris. The sequence goes on from OX424435.1 coordinate 92,453,505, forward strand.
GGCGATGAGGTCGTCAGGGTGATCGATTCCGCTCGGAGTCTGGGGCTTATCTTGGACAGTGAGCTCAAGTTTTGTCAACATGTGGACCGAAAGTTTAAACTGTGCCATTTTAAACTAAGATCTCTTTATCAATTCAAAAAAATATTACCTCCCCACGTAAAGTGGTCGATCGTTAGTAGTACGATTTTATCAAACATCGAATATTGTTCTACAGTGTATTACGGTTTTCTCACACAAGAATATAGACGCAAGCTCCAGCTTTTGCAAAATTCATGTTTGCGTTTTGCATTTGACTTACGAAGGTATGATCACGTCACCCGTTTTTATCGAGATTTAGGTATTCTAAAGGTAGCCCAGCGCTTCTCTTTGCTTTTTGGAGTTCTGCTTTTCAAAATCTGGAAAAGTGGAGAACCGGTTTGTCTACGAAGCATGATTAGGCCCCGTTCGACATGCCACGATCGGGTTTTGCGTGATTTGGGAAACTTTGATCTACCCTCTCATTCCACAGCAAAGTTTGAACAGTGTTTCGCGTGCTCGGCGCCCAGATTTATAGAAGTGCATCGAGGACTCTTTGTAAGCTCAGCGAGTGTGGTGTCTTTCCGACGTAATTTAACAGATAAACTCCGCTTACAAATAATGTAATCTGTCAATAAATATTATATTTATAGTCTGCTTTTTATGCTACTTTTATTTTTATGTATGGGTGGTTTGAAAATCTAATCTTATTAGAAATCCTCCAATTAAGAAACTGTACTTTTTTCTTAATAAATGTGTATTATTATTATTATTATAAATTCTTTTGTTTCTTATTCAAACAATAGTAAAAAAATATTGTGTGAAACACGTATGAAAAGATTCTTTTTCCGTACACGGCGTGTTTTTTATCTCGGCTAAACTAAAGCTTCGATAAAAAATCTCTCGCCTAGTACTGAAAAATGGCACTTTTCATTACTCGTTGCACAAATAGTTATTTCAAAAATCCTATGAAGCCATGTAAGTGTTAATTTTTTTTAAGAGCCCCTATCAGCCCCCAATACATATCAAATTTCTAGATCAATCGATTCAGTCATTCCGGATAAAAAAAAATGTTTCCATGTTTTACATATTTTGCTTTTTCTCGAAAAGCAATTGAGTTAGCGATCTGAAGCTTTCAGGATCTTATTATTTTATTAGTACCAACATATCCTCGGAATATCGTTTAAATATCTTTCCGGGATCCACCATGCCTTTTCAATCACCCCTAGGGCCTTTTAAAATTAAATTTTTTTTGGATTGCAAGAGTCTCATGCTCAACATTGCAATTATTTTTTGTTATTACCCCCCCCCCTTCTAAATTACACGGCAATTATATATTCCAATTTTCCATAACTTTATTAAAATTTAAATTAAAACATAAAAATTAAAAAAATAAACACTAAGAATTTGATAAAATACAACGATTCTGACTGAAAAATAATTTTCACATAATTTACGTTTTTCCGATAAGCAAATTCCAATATTTTGACTATCATTACTACATTTATGGCTTTCGTTACATGAAATATTGACAACATTTGTAAGCACTAATATTACAAATATTATTGGGAATCATTAAGGGTCTGTTCGAAACGATTTCTTGGCTTTTAATTTATGTTTTTAAAATTTTAAATCCATAGCGGTTTTATTTTACATTGCAACCCATACGATAGCAGATCGAAATTTTCAGAATGTTGTTTCAAATCGGGGTAGGTATACACTTTATTGATTTTTACATATTTAAAGTATTAAACCATGTAATTGTAGACTTGGATATACAAATATACACATGTATGTGTATTTAAAATCTAGTATTTCAGACGTTGACATAATAAACAACCCGAAGGAATGGAACGAAGATATTTGTATAAGCAGTAATAATGTCGACGCAAATGCAAGTCTAAAACAAAATTTTGAATAGTAGGTAGGTAGGTAATTGATAAACTAAATAATACTTTAATTAAATTATATTTTATATATAAATAAAAGTTAAATCAGCTCAATAGCTATGGTGTGTAAACATGTCACTGCTTTGAAAAAACTACCCTCGTAAAAAACTAAAGTAAGTAAATTCAAGTTTCCACAAATCTACAAAACATAAGTCATTGAACTTCTATGTTTAATGGAAGTTTTCCTTATTTTCAAAATAAAACTTAGCAGGTTCATCCCTTTGCGTTTTCAAGCTTAATCATTAGATTTTAAATGAAATGCAGAAACTTTTAGATTGCAGTAATTAAAATCTTAATTTGATGAAGAGTTTTCTAGATGTTCATTATACCTCCACTTTTTTAAAATACAACCTTTTAACTTTCACCTGTTGTGATATCTAGCACAGAAATGCAGAAACAAATTTATTACAGCTTCATATTAATTAATATATTATTACATATTAAGCTATCGACTATTATACTGCTTGTGATGTTTAATGTAATAATTTAGTTGAAGACGTAAATTGTAATGTTGTTAAACACACCCGATGGCAGAATTTCCATTGTATAATATTGGATAGCTTATAACCTCTCCTATTATTTTATACAACAAAGATTTCTTTCGACAAATAACCAATATTTTGAAGTACCCTTATGTTAAATTAAATACCAGCCCCTTCTATTCAAGTTTGGAACGAAAGGTAAGCTATTGTATCAATATACGTAGTATAATCATCTAATTTAACCAGCCAGTTAACTTTTAATCGTATTTGGAATAGATCTGTAAATAAAATTTTAAATTTGTTCGAATAATCCTCTACCTTTTCACGGTTAATTTTTAAAGAGGGTACTTTTATATTGCGAAAAAGTCGTCACAAATCTGAACAAAACAATCTGAACAAAAACACGTTGAAAACAAATTATAACGAAGCTTCCAAATCAATCCACCAATTGATTTGATACAGATTTCCGGCCAGAATGCTATATAACTCAATTGCAATTATTTTAATTGCTACAGAGTTAAAAGGACAAAATTCAATATATTTTATTCAGAACAAGTTTACCGGAAAGCGTCGCTTCGAGTTTAATTACATAATAATCTTTAAATTTTAATTAATTCTGGATAGTTTTTATGATAAAATTTAAAATCTAGTTACTAATTTAAAAAAAATTATAATAAGAAATTAGATATTTTGAGAAAAGCACAATAGATTTTTGGTTGAATTGAGCATTGTTACCTTGTTCTTTTTAATATATAAACTGCCGCTCAAGGCTTTGAATTTTTTCAATTGTAATCCCTACTGTTAGCAGCAGAATTTTTGCAACGGCCTCAGAAATTATGCTGGAAGTTATTTTACATCTTTTTTTTGCAGAAATGCCAGACTGTTTTGAAATTTCTAATATTTAGTAGAAATTAGATTTGGTGATTGCTGTCTCTTTGCGATATTAGATAAAAATTCTTGTGAAAAGCCTATCTACTCGTTCAGTAAAGCATTCTTTTTCAGACTTGTCCCGTAAACTGCTATTGTAAAACTCGGAAAATTTCAATCTACTGCAACTAAATCTTCAAAATCTTTATATGTGTTGAATTAACACTACAGGTTTTCACTAAACCATTTCTCAATTTAAACATTTTAATTATGAAAATATACTCCTGCTTTGGATTTTATAGGCATCATAATATTTTGATTTGTAAGGGTGACCGCTAAGTGAGAAATTAGAATTAATTTAATGTAAAAATTCTGTCCAAATTAATCAAAAGAACAAAGGATCCCGCACCATTCTTATAGGAAAATGTCAATGGGCACAACTTGATGTAATGAGCAGTTTCGAATTATAAGTTCTAAAATGTAAAACAGATTTAACAAAAAAAAATCAATATAATAAGTGATCGGCAGTCGAACATGGGTGAGGATGTACAGCGGCTAACGAAAATATAAAAGATATTTTGTAAAGATTGTACTGGAGTACATTGTTTACATGTATGAATGTATATTCTTTACCAAATACTTCGAATTGACGTAGATTCAGATGAGAAATATTTGCCAATGAGATATTTGGCATAGGATGCTTCCATGCCCCCCAGACCCCCCGGATTGACACCTACGTTTTGTGAACTTCAGGGGCAGTTAAATACATAGTAATTGTACTTAGTTCTATTTCGTTGCATCGATTTTGAGATACAGGTCATAATATTTTTTGTATTTTACACAAGGTTGTAATGTTAACCCTTAATAACTAACGTCAAATAATTGTCACACTGTCGCTAATGTGGGGGTCACAGAGACCACGCTTTGTTTCTGTCGTTTACTCACGTACAGCTTAACTTTTTGCTTTTTTTTGTAACAGATGTTTTATTTGGTATTCTAGTACAAGGCAACTTTCGACCACCCCCGATTGTCAACATACTAGGACTGATGTAACTTAAAGGTACTGAAACCCATAACGACTAATTTTGAACGAGGCGTAAAATATACACAAATTAAAACTTGCCGTGGTCTCAGTGACCACAAGATAGCAATTAAGGGTTAAAACTTTCTGTTTTAAACAAAGTGTTTTAAACATGCTTAAAACAAAATCCTTTTAAATCAACATTTTGTTTAAATCATGTGTTAAATGCGTTTAAAACGAATATTTAACTCTGTATAAGTTTAAAACATGCTTTTTTAAATTTTTCAATTTTTTATAAGATTATAAATAATAATTTATTCAAAATTTATTAAAAAAAAAATTAGTGTCTTTTTCGATCTTCTTTAAAAATTAAAGAATTTAATATAAAATTAAATATTATGCTTAGTGGACTAAAATCAAACTCAATTTTTACGAAGTCGACGTTTCGAAGACTTTATGTCTTCATCTTCAAGACTAGAAGAGAAGCAACATTACAATAAATAAAAACATTAAAAACGCAATAATTATACCTAGTAAAAAAGGATGTCGAGCTGTTTGACTGTATAAAATTAGATGGTAAAAAAGGAGTCACAAATGGTCACAAATAAATTGTTAAAATAGTAAAACATGAAAATATGAACTGAATTAAAATTTGTAAATAAATCTGTCTATCATTAAAATGACATTAAAATTGTGAACAACCGGACAGTAAACAAATTAAAAACAAGTAGCAAATAGAAGAAAGTAATCAACAGCTCGAACATCAATAGAATAAATCATAAAAACTAAAGTAAAAAATAAAGGTGTAAGAAAAATGCAAAAGTGTTGTCGTGAAGGTGTTAGCTTGGTTTTGAAATTTTTTGAAAAAAAAAAAGTTAGGTTAGGTTAGGTTAGGTTAGCTTAGGTTAGGTTAGGTGCGATTTTTGCACTCGACTAACACTTCGTCCAAAAACCTTCGTACACGGGATGAAAAGTAACACCTTAGTCCCATGATGTATAATATACTATATAACGGTTTATATAACCAAAATCGGGTTGTTTCTTAAGGTTTTCTTCTGAGGTTGAAATGTAATTAAAGAAATGTAATAATTAAAGAATTATTATTTAGGGCTCTCGTAATGGACACAAGGTTTGTTGCTTTTTGTGTTCTTAATCTATTACGGAGTTTAATGTGTCCAAATGATAAAAAAAAAAATCTCTCAATTCGATCAAAAGAAACTAAATGCAGAATGCAGCTAAATTTCTAAATTATACATTTATGGATTTACACTCCTTTGTAAGGAATTCCACCAAGCCAATGCGGTTACATTAACGATGGTATCTTCCATCGGATTATCCAATAATTATCCGATTATTCCTAGCTAAAGATAGATTTTTTAGTGCTGTTTTTTTAGTTCTGTTAAAAACATGTTTTTTTCTAAGGTAATAAAAAACCGATTTAAACATAAAAAACTGTTTTTCACAATTCCGGGAGTAAAGTGCTCACTTTACTCCCGCTTTAGAGGGATTAAAGTAATACTTTTTTTTTCGCGCCATTATTGCGCGCTATTGATCTGAAATTTTGCATATGGCTTCTTACGACAAATCGCTGGGCGGTTGTTGTTACGGGGGTAAATTTTTTCCTCAGTTTTTCGATATCTAGCGCCGTTTTCGAGTTATTGCAATTTCAAAATCTCAAATTTAGTTATTAACCAATGTAATTCAGAATTTTCAGCGAAATTGTGAAAAATAGTATATACACCTTGGGACTAAGGTTCTCTTCATCCCGTGTGCGATTTTTGCACTCGACTAACACCTCGTCCAAAAACCTTAGCACGCGGGATGAAAAGTAGCACCTTAGTCCCATGATGTACTATTAAACATAAAAAAAACGTTGGTTTTGTTCTATATAAAAAACAAGTTTTTTTACAACCGTGATTTTGCAGAGTCTTCTTTAAGTCGTCGCCAGTCAAACAGGGGGCGACAAAATTAAAAAATGTATAGATACAAAATAAAAGACAATGAACATTTTAACAAAAAATGTCTAAAAAGTTTTGCTTTAAAAGCGATTTTTATATGTCAAAAATCGGTTTCAAAATGTGCAATTTACATTGTTAACGGGTTCGAATATTTTCGTTACCCACTGTATGTCCCCAGTTCTTTTTAAATTTAAAACGTAGGTGTCAATCCGGGGGGTCTGGGGGGCATGGAATGCCGTCCAGTGCACCCTATGCCAAATACCTCATTGGTAAATATTTTTCACCTGACGCTGCGTCAATTTGAAGAATTTGGTAAAGAATGTACTGGAGGGCATTCCATGCCCCCCAGACCCCCCGGATTGATACCTAGGTTTTGAATTTAAAAAGCACTGGGGACATATGTACAGTAGGACGTATGTAAACTGCGCCAGCGGTCAATATTTTTTTGGTCGGCAGCTTAAGGACAACTTGTAAATTGCGCCAGCGGTTGGTGAGGGTAGCTTAAGTCGTAATACCCAAAGTATTGTTAGTAAATATAGTATAATTATTAATTCCCACAGTGGCGCACTTTTGTGAAGGTATATAAATACCGTATGGATGGAACTCACTGTTGGGGGGGGGGGGGGGGAAGCAAATTAATATAGTCGTAAATTACAATAATATTGATTTTGGTATAATTTCTAATAATCTAATTTTTTTTTAAATTAATTATAACCTACGTACAGATCTACCATTTTGACATAATTTCGAAGGCAATATACTTAGAATACTATTTCAAAGAAACTAAAAAATAACATCTTCAGAGTTACAATAACAATGTTTAATATCTCTAATAATAATTGATTCAAAGATGGGGGCAAATCACAATATAGTTATTTTAAAGAAGCAAGCATTTTTTACTTAAACGCCAAATTTTAATTTTAAACGCCAAATTTTAATTTTGGCGTTTAAGTGAACAATACCTGCTTCTTAATTTTATATTCCAGTAGGCTGCTCAAATTTTTTATTGTAATAGTTATTTTATTAATTTTCTTTTTATCTTTTATATAAATAAAAATGAAAGCTGTTCGTGGCTAATGGCATAACTTTATTTTGTGAACCAAATTTTAAAAAATTAAGACACATTACCTATACATATGTTGTTATGTAGAATAGTTATACGCTAAAATTAAAAATCATGCAAATTGTTCATTTCATAATTTAAAAAAAAAAATAAAAGTAAAATATGAAACTTCATATTTTTATCCAAAAAAAAAACTACGCACAAAACATCTAAAATATGTAAAATTAACTAAAAAAAAAGTAATCAACTAATTTTTGGTTTGATACAATATTATAGAGTTTTATTTGCAATTTCAAGATGTTTTTGTGAAATTTATTTGGTAATTTGCCCTTCCGGGCCCTTGAGAGATCCCGGGCCCTCCCCCCCCCCTCTGGTTGGGCCTGCTACTCATTTCTTTCGATTGATTACGATGCTATGTTGAATTGCAATGATTTTTGCTTTTGTTTTACTACGGATTTGCTTCTGTTGATTAATACTACCGATTTTAACATAAACCGATATTTGCATATCCAACACAGCGTTCAAAAATGTGTCAAGATCTGGATAAGCTGTATGGAAATTTTTAGCAAAATAATTGTGGAAAGACTCGCATGCGTTAGTTGTTCGGAACATATTATTTGATGTATTCGATGCTCAAATTTGAGGGGGATTTTTACAAATTAGTGAAATTCTGCAGTGTGAAAATTCGGGCTAAATGCACCTTTGTAAAATTAAAATTACTCTTTTGGGCAATACTAATCCTATTAACAAACAAGCAAAGGATTATAATATAACACCCTTTTTTTAGACTCAATTTACGGTCAACCCTAAAAATGTTTTGCGCAATTTACGGGTAGGATCAAAAAAAACCTCAACCGCTGGCGCAATTTACGGTCCCCGGTACAGTAGCTAACGAAAATATTGGAACCTATCTACGTAAACACAGTAAATTGCACATTTTGAAACCGTTTTACAACAAATTTTTTTAGACATTTTTTGTTAAAAATTTCATTGTCTTCAATTTTGTACCTATACATTTGACTGGCAGCGACTTAAACAAGACTTTTGTGTAAAACGCAAAAAATATTGTTATCTATGTCTCGGAAGCGGTGCGACGAAATGAAAAACGGAATAGATATTATAGATTTTTAGATATATTGTAATTCTCATCATTCTGAAAAAATGTCTCAATACAACTTGATGTAATAGACAGTTTCCGAGTTACAAGCACTAAAAGGCTCAGATATAACATGAAAAATTTCCAATTATTTTATTTATTTTTTATATTACTTATATTACAAAGAAATTAATAGGTAAGCGTTGGTAGAAATTGAGTGGTAAACTTCATAATATATTAATTATTATTTGTAATTATACCGAATTTTTTATATTATTATTACTGTAAAAGTTTAAATTTTTTACTTATTTGTTCATGTCAAATAAATCGATACTGTTTTGTATTCTTGTATTATGTTTTTTAAATTCAAAACGTATGTGTCAATCCGGGAGGTCTGGGTTGCATGAAATACCCTCCAGTACATTATTTACCAAATACTTCGAATTGACGCAGATTCAGATGAGAAATATTTACCAATCAGGTATTTGGCATAGGGTGCACTGGAGGGCATTCCATGCCCCCCAGACCCCCCGGATTGACACCTACGTTTTGAATTTAGAAAGCACTGGGGACATACAGTGGCTAAAGAAAATTATTCAAACCCTCCTATGTCAACAATGTAAATTGCACATTTTGAAATTGATTTTTGACATATAAAAATTGTTTTTACAGCAAATCTTTTTAGACGTTTTTTGTTACAAATTTCATTGTCTTCAATTTTGTACCTATACATTTTTCAATTTTGACGCCCCCTTTTTGACTGGCAGCCACTTCAAAAAAACTCTGTAATACACAAAAAATATTATTTATTATCTACTTCTCGGAAGCGTTGCGACGAAATGAAAAAATGAGTACATATTTCTTTCTCGAAAACGTGATTTTCTACATTTTTGTTCATAAGCATTTTATTTTTTATTTTATACTATTTTATAGTGTCCCTTAAGTCGCTGCCAGTCCAAAACAGCGCAACAAAATTAAAAAATCTTTAGATACAAATTTGAAGACAATGAAGTTTTTAACAAAAAATGTCTAAAAAGATTTAAAAAATGTCTAAAAAACGGTTTCAAAATGTGCAATTTACATTGCTAACATAGAAGGGTTTGAATATTTTTGTTAGCCACTGTATGTGTTTGTCAACAAAACAAAACATAACACAACAATACAAAACTGTATCGATTAATTTGACATGAACAAACAAGTAAAACATTTAAACGATTACAGTAATAATAAAATAAAAAATTTGGTATAATTACTAATAATTATTATATTTTGACGTTTACTTGCAATTTCTACCAACACTTACCTATTAATTTGTTGGTAATATAAATAATAAAAAAATTTTCCCATAAGAATGGTGCTCAAACTAGATTTTTGGAATTTTTAATTTTAATCCAAAATTCTTTAAATATTTTACTATTTGTTATCCTATTTATTTATAAAGGTAATCTTAATTAAATATAACAATAATAATTTTTTTAATGTTATTTGAAAGAATAATATTTTATTTGGAGCAAATATACTTTTTGTAGCTGGTCTGCTTATAAAAACATAATATTTTGCACTTATTCATCAAAAAATTAGAGTTTAAATTAGTAAAATTTAAAAAATAAAATAAAAACAATACTGAATATTATTAATAATAAAATAAAAAAAAGAGTTGTATAAAATATCAAAAAACATTCTTTTAACCTTCAGCAGTAGAAGTCAAATTTTCCAGACACTCGAGATACTTATTCCAATAAAATAAAAATAAAGACCACTATAGAGATTTCGATCATGCATTAAACCGTAATTGTAAATAATTTCGTTAAACTGAAATGTGTAAATTGTAATTAATAGCATTTTTAATGAGCGTTAAGCCAAATTTACATTGTTAGTAAGTCACGAACGTGAGTCACGTTTCGTTGTTTATTCTTTTTCCACAATTAGTAAGTCTCTATTAAGTCTTTTTGTATGAAAAAAGCACTGGAGTTACATCTCTCGCCAGTTCCAAAAAAAGCATTTGATTCATCAAGAAAATAAATTTTTTAATATTTTTAATTTGATATGAAAAAAATATTGATTTTTGGTTTACTGTAACACCGTCGGATCAATATATCTATTATTATCTAAGATAAGAACAACATTCTATTCGATAAGTAAAACAACAGACAAAATATATAAATACAGCCTACAGACAAATTGCATTTCTATTTAAGACTTTTTATAGTTCTTGACAAAAATGACTAAATATATGGATCCTTAAAGAGGTTTATAAATGTAAAACATGATTGATGAAATACAGCTTAGTCTGTTGTATGTTAGATAATATTATGTTGCGATATGACAAGACTTCCAATTGGAATTTAATATTTTAAATAACAAATGCGAAAATAAATACAAATGCAAATGTTCCCACATTGTTACAGTCTAGATGTTCAGAACAATAAATTGTGTATCCAAGAACGTTTATAAGCTAATTAAATTTAAGTGAAGTAAGTCATAAATGGCAGTATGAACCAAATCAGAAAAAAATGAATCCGTGGAATAAATCAATGTATTAATTAACCTCAATAATATATAACTAATGCAAAAAAAGTCAAAGTATAACAACACGCAAACTTGCAATATTTGTAACCAAATACATTCACTTGTAAAGGTCAAGCACAACCAAAAAAAAAAATTTTTTTTGACAATTTGTTCCCTGATAACTAACCAAATAAAAAAAGTCGTTTACACAATCCGACTCAAATCAGACTCAATAATGAAGTTTACAATTCTCTAATTGTACAAAATATATAATATTCTACTGATTTTCAATAAATTATTTGCGTAATCGTTCCATCTATGAACGACCAGCTCTGTCTCGGCGGTAGATACTCTACAGAGCGATAAAGTTGATTATGAGGGTATGGTAGACTCTATTCTATGCATAATTAACCTTAGCCAAAGGAATAAAATAATATTAGCAAATAGTAGTAGTAGTGTGAATAGTTGTCTAACATTTTTTTAACGTAGAATTTAACCAGCTCTATTGTCTCTAAGTCCATATTCCTCGCCCGATCGATGCTTTAAAAGAAGTCAAGTATGAAATCGACTACTTCGATTGGTCGAATTCAAACTTGAGATGACTACAAGTACGGCATAAGTAATTTAGGTGTAAATAACCCTTCTGAGACTTCAATATTAATTTAAGCTCTAACTTGATTCTATCCCCATAATAATAAATTTGTATTTTTATTTGTATTTTATTTTTATTTTTTATCAAACTTTTGTAATTTTTATTATATCTTCACTGTAGTTGTGCTTTTATTATATCTATACGCTCCAACAACGATATCGTGATAGCGATCACCACATAGTGCTGACAGCATATCAAAAGCAAATTGACAGCATATTAGAGAAAATTCGATTTCACTAAATATGAATCGACAAAAATAGTGAATAATGGTAAATCTGCAGTATTCGGTATTAGCTGATTTGGGGGCAGAGCGCTCTCTCAATCTAATTTTTCAGCGCCAATGTTTCTTTACGGTTGAAAAATGTCTAACGTCTGTTTTTTCAGTTAAATATATCGACTATGCTTACTAATTTAACGGACCCTTATTCGAAGGAACTGTAGAAATTGCAAGAATAGAAGGAGAAAATATTATTGGCATTTCTTTTAGTTTCAATCGATCTTGTTTCCTAAAGCTTTCGACTATGTCTACAAAATTTATAAGGAAGTTCCTCACCATAAGTTATTCATTTTATATTCTTATATTAACTTTTTTCTTTATTTGGTTAAATTCGTTTGAATGAAGTTTTTAATCAGAGACCACATTATATTGTGAAGTAGCGTCTGCGAGTATTTTAATACGAAAAATGGATATTCTAATTCAAAAGAGAACGTGGACCTAATAAACTAGTATTTTTAATTCTTAGAAGGAACTGAATTGTTTAAATTTTGAATTATGAATTTTATGTTTTTCTTTAAAGTTTTATATTTTGCTACGCAGATCTAAATTCGAAGAAACTATAAAATTTATGGTTTTCAAACCATAAACGTAATTTTATTGAGGAAGTGTTTCAGAATTCTAATAAGTTAATAAAAACGAACATTTTACAATGGTGCATTTCTGAATAGTTTTTTAAACGGAAGGAAGCTCTTTGAGCATTAAGAATATTAACGACTAGTTATTCGCTGGTTTTTCTTGGGAACCAGTTAGTATCAGTTATTAATTTTAAGTTGCTGATCAGTGAGGTGGACGGATATTTGTAATAAAAGTGATTAAAAAAATGATAAATGAACAAAGTCCTTCCGCAAGAGCCTCTACTTAGTTTTTAGAAAATTTTCTCAAGTTTTCCGTTTTCTAAGGAAAGTTTAGAAATAGTTTCGAGATTAACGGATTTATGTTCTCTTAAAACATCTACGATTGTTTCATTTGCATTCATACGATGTCTTCTCTCTATATTATAGTTATTCTGTTTCTTCTGAACAGTGTCGGGCTTCATTAGTCAATTTCAACTGCCAACACTTTCTTTTATTCATTAAAGTCCTCCTTTATAGACTATGCCTCACTTCCATACTGCTATAACTTGTCCTATTCTTTTTTTTATTTTTATATGTATTACTTTGTTTCACCACAGAGAGTTTAATAATTCATTCAGGATCTTGTTACAATTGTTTGTTTTTTATCTAATTTCTTTTATTTCTATTTTGTTTCTTTAATTAGTCCTCTAGGAAACAGTTTAAATCTAGCTTCTTAGTTAACCACCATATTCTCTGGCCGTTGATCTGTAAATTTAATTCCAATGAGTTTGCGAGAAGAACCAAAGTAAACCATGTGGAACCCACTTAGTTTCGGGAGTGGCTCGTCGAGGCAGTCAAATCCATCTTTCTCGTTTGGGTGCCTAACGATAACTGAACTAAAAATTATCCTAATCTGAAAAATTGGCTATGTAAGCATTGCATAGTTGTCCCCATTTAATTTGCGTATAAAAATTTTCATTCAACCTCCTCTTCCCGAGTACCATTCGACGAGGAAAACCGCGAGAAGGTTGCAGTTCCCCGCAAGCGGCGCTCCACAAGTTGAAAAAGTTGAAAAAAAAATTTAAAACCCTTTAAATTAAAAGCGTAGATTTACTTTGTACACATAATTCGAGGATAAATTTTTGTCCGACATCCTCTTGCCGGGTACCGTTCGACGCGGAAAACCTCGAGGAAGCGACGGATCGCATCTGCGACGCTCCATAATCGCGCTGCGCCCGACGCGGGGCGTAAAACCTAAAACTTGTCAAAATTTCATAAATGTCAAATTTTAATTAATTTCCGAAAAATTTTGGAATCGAGTTGCGACGCGACTCGAATTCAGTTTAACTCGAGTTACGTGCTTTATGCCCGAATTTTTCACCTTGAGATTGAGATTTTCACCTTCACAACCGCAATTCAAATTTTTAAGGTTGTTTGATTGGTTATACTTATAGTTATACTATATATATCTATATAAAAGTGAAGAAATCGGGCATTAGAAAGAGATGCGACACGGTACGATTAAATAATTTGGGTATAACAAATGGTGTTCCAAAAGTAATTGACACTTGAACTTTTCTTATTTTCTTTATCATTTCCGCAATTTTCACCATTTTCAGCTGGCCTCTAAGTTTAACTATGATGTATATTTATGCCGAACTTCATCACACTTGGTTGCGTGGTTGAACCTGTGCTATTGTTACTATCTCTTTTCATATCCTAACCACACACACACATACAGAAGAACATCCTACTAAAATTTATCAAAAACTTATCAGGACATGATAAGAAGTATTTTAATACCAAAATTTCGGTTTTTGATTTTTGAATGGATTACAATCCTTTATACATACAGTTACTCGCAAAAATTCTCGGACACTCATATGTTACCAATTTTGAAGCCGCTCTTTTTCATATAAACATCGATTTTACAACAAAACTTTTTAGACATTTCTTTTTGCAAATTTCATTGCCTTCAATTTTGATTATTTAATTTTTTTATTTTGTCTCGCCGTTTTTGACTGACAGCAACTTAAACAAGACTCAAGAAAAAAATATTGTCAAATATATTTCAGAAACGGAAAAATTAGAATATTAATTAATATTTAATAGAATTAATTTAATTAGATCAATTAATATTTTGTTGTAAATTTTATTCTCTGCATTTTTGTTCCTATACATTTTTCTATTTTATCGCACCGTTTCCAAGATATAGATGACTATATTTTTTGTGTTTTACGGAGTCTTGTTTAAATCGCTGCCAGTCAAAAAGGGGGCGACAAAATTGAAAAATGTATAGGTACAAAATTGAAGACAGTTGCTGTAAACGCGATTTTTATGTCACCTAAGTTTTAAATTTAAAAAAAATAATTCAACATAATATGATCAAAACAACGTTTTGGAAGGGTTTCCTGGCCTTCACCGTATTGCCTTTTCATTATGGCTAAGATAAAATTAAAAAGAAAAGAAACGAAATAATTGAGACAAAATGGAAGTTCAAATTTTTAGGCCATTAAATGATTTAAACTGAAGAATAGTAGGTATATTCAAAATTGCTTTTGAATGTTCTGCATGAAAGCACACCGGGAAGAGACAAAATAAAAAACGCAAAGGTCGAACTAATATAGACGTCAATAAGTTTTGCTGTTTACATTATATAGTAATCAGTCAATATCAGAAGTCACCTACTAGTATCTATTCCTACCCGCGTCATAATAAGAAAAATTCCCAACCAAGGGCGATTATCCTATGAATCACAAAAGTTACATATAAAAGTTATATTTTAAAACAGCAAAGAAATTAATCATGGAATTGAGAATTCTGAAGAGAATTGTCCCCACAGCAGCTTCTTAAATATAGCAACCGGTAGCAGCGAGATTAAGACTTCGGATAATTCTTGGTTTATCCTATTCATTATGCGTATTTAAAAGCAGTAGGTACTAATATTTTTCTGTTCTCTTAATTCTCCACTGGTGGCGCTCGTGATATTATCTAATGTCAACAACATGGCTGCTCAATTACGTACACTTAATGTTGTTTTGAGTTTAATTCTGAATATTTTTTATCGTCAAGTTCACAAAATGGTTGTTTGATAAATAAAACTTTCTATACCAACTATAAGTATTAGAGTAACTTAATATTTTTCCGCGTGGTGGCGTTCGCTTAGTATAAAAAGCAAAAGCCCCCTATTTAATAAAATGTGATCGGGGAATCACAAGAAAAACTGTATCGTCGTAACCATCCATTATTATTCAGATTTATTTTAATTAAAAATTAAAATTTTGAGTTTTGATTTTACATTAAATTGAATATTTGCATAAAGATTTTGATTGTCTTCTGACTGACTAACTTTTAATTGTTTAAAAAGCTATTGAACCTAAACCTACATCGTAACATTATTATAAAGTTTCTCTCAACTATTTTGAAGTACATTAAGTACTGCAGCCATCTAAAACAATTCCCATTACTTAACATCTAGAATTAATGAAACAAATTAACTAAAATATTACAAATCGAATTGAGTCAATATTGTTTAAACTTAATAATGTAAATGCGAAAAGAAAATGCAATGCAATTTTAGACAAATTTTCCACCTTAGAAATTTGTTTTTGAGAATTTTAACTGTCTTTTCCAGACAAAATTAAAAGGAATACCAACGAATGCAACGACTTAGGTATAATTATTATAATTAAATTGTTCGTTCAACCTAATTTGTTATAATTTTATTCACATCACATAACAGAATTACAAACATTTGTGCTGTTCCTCCGTTTTTCTCATAATACGATGAAAAAATTTAAATTTTAACGTATTAGAAATTATTAGTTAGACGAAAATATTACAAAGCTCAACCCAAACGTAATATTTTATACAAACAAAAAGTTTTGAAACCTCATTTATAGAGAATATCAATAGATAAAATCGCAACGCTATCTTTAATAAACCAAGCTCGGTAATTTAATTAAAAAATTTCAATTATGTATCTTTCATTATACTGTAACTTTTTTTCATTTAATTATGTAAAAAAAATGCTTATTGATATTCAAAAGAAGCAATGCTATTTGAAATTGTGCATGCACCCTACATTTTAAAAAATATCGGAGGATTTGAAACGCAATTTACCCTATTTAAATATTTACAACATTAATTATTCAAAAGATACATAAAGATAATTAAAAATATCGTTTAAATTTAGAAAATTTGAGGAAACTTTGGCAAAAATGTGGCGACGGTTAACATGTTATAAATAATTAACATACCTGGTAGTTCGAGGAAATTTGACGTCCGTCGTTGCCGCCCTCGAGCGGTATTTTGGAAGTTGAGTGGTCCGATGTCTTCGTTAGAAATATTTGACATATTCGAAGCCACGGAATCACGAGAACCTCTTCTCGATGCCAAGTAAGCTAATCCTCCTTTAATGGAACCATTTCTTCTCGGAGAACTTGGTCGACTAAGAGATGTCGTAGTGGTATTTGGGACGTCGTCAGTTAAGTCCGTTAAATCTGAAGTCGATTTTCTACATCTATGGATTGGCTTACAATCGCTTTCGGAATCATTTATAGATTTACTAGAACCATATCTGTCGTCGTAACCCGGATTTGTTCGAATATTGCACGGCGGTTTCTTTGGCTTCTTTTCTTTAATAGACGAATGCTTAGTGCGTTTTCTAATTTCCGAATTTAGCGCGTAAACCGGATTTACTTGAAAATCAGAACTTGTTACTGAATCGGATTCTATCGAGTTGCAAATTTTATACTCTACATTTTCATAATCTCCGGTTGGATGTTTTGTGGTTGACACGTATTCTAAACTAGATTTAGAGCTACTAGAACCGTTTCGAGACGCCTGATATTGTTGTCTTGTAAGAACGCGGTTAACTTTCGATTTGGGAGGCTGTTGAATGTTAAAATTAACGTGATTTACAGCAGCGTTGAAATTTTCAGAAAACATGTCGGGTGATGTGGGTGAATCGTTTGAATAATTAACAGTTCGCGGTGACTTGGGCGATTTCGGAGGAGCACTAGGGGAAGTACGCATGATGCACGAAGAATTTGACGGTTTTTGATCTAAAGTTGTGGAAAAATCGAAAACTTTGTCGTTCTTCAGTATGGTCGGACTCTCGCACAATTTGTTACTTTGAGGGAAATTAAACACTTTATCTGATTGCATCGAGAAACTTTTCTGGAAATTTGGAGATTTTTTACCACTATGCCCTAAACTGGGAGATTTCGGGGATAACGGTGATCTAGGTGCGCTGTGAATAAAAACCGGCGATTTTGCGGTGTTTGGAGATTTTTGTAAGTTGAACGAATCGGTGTTGCTCGATGGAAGATTTTGACTATAGTGGAAGCTGACTGCCGAATTTTTTAAAGAAAATACAGGACTAGACCGCTCGGATGAAAACGATACTTTCTCAAACGTCGCGCTAGATTTTTTAGACGATCTTATAGAAGACGTTCTTGAAATGGTTCCAGGACTATTAATTTCCATTTTTGTTGATGTCAACTCAAGTTTTATGTCAAGTCAAGTTTAAGTAAAATTCAAATTTATTGAATGGATATGATGCATCTCTAATTTATTTCCAAAATTTCTGGAATAATAAATCAAGATGAAATTAATTCAGCTTCGATTTTGTTTTTGATAAATATAAAAAAAACAACACTCACCTATGTACGAACCTTCTTTCACAGTCACCGCCACACGAATGATATTTTCGTTTGATCCTGCCTGGAGTTTTCCGATGCGAAGTGATAAAACGCCTCATCCGTTTACCAAACAAATACCAACGACGAAGAAGGAAAACGTAGGGAACGTTTCAGTTAATAGCCTGTTAGAATTGACTGGGCAACCCGGGAAATTGTATTTCCTTCACGATAAAACACAACTTTCGTACACCAAATGAAGTTAATGCTTTGACACATTATTAATCAATATTTAATTTGAAAAACTTTTGTACTGAAATTCATAGGCAATCATATGAATTTGCTTAGTATTTTTCCTACAAAGAAAAGTTTACATTTTGTACAGCTTTCATTCTAAAACAGCTTTTATTTGTAGAGAAAAACTTTTAAGTCTCATGAACATTTTTTCACGACAAATGAAAGAAATTTTTTTAATTTTGAAATCGAAAATATTAGAAACGAATATTGCCGACGATTCACAATCCAAACTTGGACTTCTACAATAACGCCAACAGAGTTTGCGCTTTTAATTTGGGCAACAGGTAGTACATGTATATGAAAATCGTCAAACAGGTGACACACAACTCAAATAGGTGCTTATTCGTGTTCACAATTTTCTTTCAAGTTAATGCCAAATTGAATATAAAATTTTATTTTTCAAGCCGAAATATAAGTTTATTAATATTTCTATCGTTCGTCGTAAGGTGAATCTCAATTTTACCCATGTGATGTTTCAGCTACGAAGTGGGTCGTTCCTGAAAAGCAGCTTCTCGTTTATTTTATTTCTTTTTACTTATTCTTCTTACACTCAAATCTTTATGTGTAAACAAATATTTTTGTTTTGTCAGAAAATACTTTTAGAGGGAATCTTCCTCGCCGATCGACCTAGTTTTGGATTCACTTCGGAAGTTTCGGTGTGAATAAACTGCCTAATATACCTATAATTTTTTTATTAAAAATTTTGAAGAAAGAACTTTCAGCTTTCTGAACATAAAATTATATCATAAAAATATGGCTGTCAGAAATAAATTGATTTATAAAATAAGTGCCCTGAATTCAACAAAAGCTTTTAAAAAGCATTAGTAATAAATTGCAGGTAATACCTAACGATTTCAACCACCTTTAAATAATTTATTGGTATGGAAAGCTAAAGGGTTTAAAGTGTAATAATTAAATTATATTTGCTTGAATTATAAAATATGAAAAGTTTTTCCACTTGTCCAAATAGCTACGAAAATTACGACTTTCGCTTATTTCTCAGCAAAGAATAAATCAATAGATTCTAGCTTAATTTTTGTTTTGGTATATTAAATATGTGAGCTAATGAAGCTTAAATTTATGCCAATTTTTTCTCGTAAATCCATCCATTTCATGTAAAATTCACCCCACATTATTTCAAAATTAAAATTGTTAGGGATTTTAATTAAGCCGGATATTACGAGAGAGTATATGATTTCCTACGGCACAATTTTTGAAATTGGCTAAATAATCTATGCTTGTTTTCAATTTTTAAAACTTCACTTTTACTATTTGTACAGCTTAATTAAAAATTAACAGTTTCCAACAATGAAATGCGTTTAGAATCCTGAATGTAAAATTTTCATTTTATTTTGAAATATTATATTGTCAATTAGTCAATTAGCACCAGACTTCTTTGTATATTTGTATTGTACTGTAAATAATATGTTGTATGTTTTAGTGTGAAAACCTGTTGAAAAAGTATTGAAGCACAACGATATTTTCTGCAGGGAAAATTTTTAATATAATATATCTACAACATATTTCGCACCACATTAGTTTTTCAAAAGTTATATAACTCAATAAAAAATTATTTCTGTTCAAATGCCTTTTATTTAAAACAAGCGAAACAGTTTTGCATGAAATTGGAAATCTTTTGTTATGAAATGTGGATAAAGGATGAAAAATTAGCTGTCGAAGAAAGACATTAAGAACATTATATTACCTGAAATTCAGTAGGTGAAACTTTTACTATTTATTCTGATTTTCCTAAAAGTAATATGCGAACTGTAAACATGATATTAAGTAGAATATAATATGATCTATTATTTATTACAATTCAGATTATTAATCTCCGATTGTGACTAACCAAAATTTTTGTTATCTAGGACACCGCACCATTCTTATAGGAACATGTCTTTCTGCAGATTTGGCTGATTTTTGGATATGATGTACTTCTATCATTCTGAACAAATGTCTCAACGGGCACAATTTGATGTATTGAGCAGTTTCCGAATTATAAATTCTAAAGAGTTCAGATTTAACAAGAAAAAATCAATTTTGACTCGACATAATGTTCGTATACAGGGTTGCCGATTGAAGACGAAACAGACGGGATGGTGGCCAGCAGAATTTTTTTTCAAAAAATGCAAAAACAAGTCAATTTTATCATCGAGGGGGACAACTTTTGCAACCAATGTCACTCCCGTATTGTTTCATCCCTTTGAACTGTGATGAAAATCCCTGAAATGTTAATAGGGATGATATGGCAAGTGACACCTCATTTGAAATGTCTTGCTTTCCTGAATTCAGTACAATAATTTTTTTAAAGTTTTATCAATTATTCAACAACAAAATTAAAGCTGCAACAGAACAGGCTACATTTACTGCTATTCATAAACATTGACAGTTCAACCCTAACAGAGCAGTCAGAATAATGTTAACTTTGACGTAATGTTAACGAACGCGAGCTTTGGATTGGTAGATCAGCAGAAACATGACTTTTGATTGGAGCGTTTGTTAACATTACGTCAAGGTTAACATTATTCAGACTGTTCTGGTAAAGGTAAAGGGCAAACCACCCTTGGAAGTTTGAATGAAAAGATGGGTCTGATAAAAATATCAGTTTAATCAAATTAGATGTGAACAAATTTAAACAATTTTTTTTTTAATTTTGAAAAAAAAATTTTTTTTAAATTAAAAAAAAAACATCTAATCTGATTAACCTGATCTTTTTTACATACCCATCTTTTCATTCAAAATTCCAAGAGTGGTTTGCCCTTTACCTTAACGGTTGAACTGTCAATGTTTATGAATAGCAGCAAATGTAGACCTTTTGAAATTAAAATCAACCTGTCCAGGTAGCACGTCAAAAAGTCGAAAATAAAAACATCGAAAACAAAAACGTCGAAAGTCAAAAATGACGAAAACAATAACGTCGAAAAGCAATAACGTCGAAAAACAAAATCGTCGAAGTCAAAAACGTCAAAGTCAAAACGTCGAAAACAAAAACGTCGAAGTCAAAGCGTTGAAAATAAAAAAGTTTTTTTTTTACTTTACTTATTGACTTAATTCTGGCCGCAACATCGCGATATTCTTCTTATGCGATTAATCCCATCTATGACGTAATCAAAGAGGGGCTAAAACATCAATAGGAAAGCTAAAAGTTCATACATAATATTAGCATTTTTCTTAATTAAAAAAATTCACGAAATATTAGGCTAGTATTTCACAAGTATACAGTGTCATAAGGTCTCTCCCCCCCTAGATACGTTACTGCTAAATTATAATAAAAACTGAACATGCAATATTTTCCGACCGAATTTTCATCTTTCGTATGCCTTAGCATCATCTTCGGATAAGACTTCGAAGTTTTTATTTTCGACGTTTTTGTTTTTCGACGTTTTTGTTTTCGACATTTTGACATGGAATCGATATGGCAAGTGACACCTCATTTAAAAAATCTTGCTTCCCTGATTTCAGTGCAATGATTTTTATGAAGTTTTATCAATTATTCAACAAAAACATTGAAGCTGCAAAAATGTGAAATACTCGTAAATACGATATTTCAAGACATTTAAGAATAAAAAAGTGAAAAACGCTTGGACAGGGATCCCTATTAACATTTCAGGGGTTGTCATCACAGCGCGAAGGGATGAAGCAATACGGGAGTGACATTGGTCGCAAAAGTTGTCCCGCTCGATGATAAAATTGACGTGTTTTTGCATTTCCATAAAAAAAAATTCTGGTGGCCACAATCCCGTCTGTTTCGTTTTCAAACGGCCACCCTGTATGTTACTGGCAAGTCGAACATGGGTGATGATGTGCAGTGGCTAACGAAAATATTCGAACCCTTCTATGTTAACAATGTAAATTGCATAATTTGAAATTGTTTTTTGACATATAAAAATTGCTTATAAACAATAGTTTTTAGAGATTTTTTGTTAAAATTTTCATTGTCTTTAATTTTGTATCTATACATTTTTTAAGTTTGGCGCCCCCTTTTTGACTAGCTGCAACTTAAAGAAGACTGAAAAATACAAAGAATATTATTACCTATATCTTAAAATCGGTGCAACCAAATAGAACTATGTACTATGTATGTACAATTACTATGTACTTAATTGCCCCTTAAATTCGTAAGCGTAGGTGTCAATCCGGGGGGCCTGGGGGGCATGGAATGCCCTCCAGTGCATTCTTTACCAAATACTTCGAATTGATGTAGATTTACATGAGAAATATTTACCAATGAGGTATTTGGCATAGGTTGCACTGGAGGGCATTCCATGCCCCCCAGACCCCCCGGATTGACACCTACGTTTTGAATTTAAAAAGCACTGAGGAACATACAGTGGCTACATACAGTAACGGTCAAAGAAATGTACTCACTTAAATTTTTTCCATTATTTTGTAATTTTTCTAATAAAATCGAGAAATTTTTAGTATAAATTGTATCACAAGGTTATTTGCTGTATATTTAAGTACACCATATAAAAGAGGACAATATTAAAAAGGGATGGTGTCAGAAAACGAGTGTTAAAAATTATTTATTAAAAAGTGCAATTAAATCATAGAAATAAAAATTAAAAAATTTATTTAAGGTCTTTACATTAATAGGTAGTTCAGTACACTACATCTATTGTATTATAATATGGTCGCTTATAAGCCATAAATTTAATATTTTGTAGGACCTCCTTTATTTTTTATGACCGCTTTTAACCGGGCAGGCATAGAATTAACCAGATGTTTTAAAGTTTCGTCTGTAACGACTTCCTGCCATACAATTTTCAACAAATTTTGTAAATGTATTAAAGATTTTGGTTTTCTTTCGGTAATTCTTCGTTTCATAATGCCCCAAAGATTTTCAATTGGATTTAAATCCGGACTATTACCTGGCCATTCTAAGGTATTAACACCTTTGTTTTGGAGAAAACGTTTAACCTATCAAATTAAAATTTTTAAAATTAAATTTTTGCACATTATACTATTACTTCACTATGTAAAGATACAAATAAATATGATACTTACAATTTTTGCTCGATGGCATGGTGCAGAATCGTCCTGGAATATGGAGGAAGATGCCTGGGAATTGTGAATTTCTATATATGGCAGAAGATAATCTGTTAGAGTGCTTATATAAACTTTTGCGTTTACTGTTCCTTTTATGAAAACCAATTCTCCAATTCCATAATAGGAAAAGCATCCCCAAACCATTTGTCCGGCCGGGTGCTTCACTGTTGGCGTGACACACTCTTCATTAAGTCGTTCTCCAGGTCTGCGTCGAACATACTGCTTACCCAAATAAACAAAATTTACTCTCATCGGAGAAAATCACATTCTTCCAGTCATCTTCACTCCAATTCTCATACTTTTTTGCCCATTTTACCCGGTTTGATCGCATTTTCTTTGTTAAGAGAGGCTTTTTTGCTTTTTGATTTTTTTGATTTGATTCTCGTAATCTGCGCCTTACGGTTTCGACACTTATTTGTATTCCAGAAGCTTCTCCTATCTCGGTACGAATGTCCACTGCGGTTTTGAAGCGATCTTTCAATGAAATTCGTTTCATTTCTACGTCTTTACGTCGTGATGTCTTTCGTTGTAGACCACTACCTTGTTTTCGCTCTACACTCCCAGTTTTCCGATATTTTTTTAAAAATTTTGTTACCGCGGATTGGCGACATCCTACTTTAGCAGCAATTTTACGTGTTGACCATTTCCACTATTTAAAGCAATAATAACTGATTTTTTTGCAACTGTTAATTTACTTAGTTTTGCCATTATTTTTAATTTCACGTCTTTACCCTTACAAGAAATATTAAAACTGAAACAATTTGTACCTGAAAGTGACAGTAAGGTAGTCTTTAAGCCTTTTGGTGCATAATTGCCTCAAAATTTTAAAACCGGATATCATTATAACAATTTTTGTTTAAATTTTATTGTGAGTACATTTCACTGACCGCTACTGTAATATGATAATATGCAGGATCAACATGTTATATGAACGACGGAAATTTATATATAAAAATTAACAAAAAGAAAAACCAATCGAAAAAATATAATTTTACAAATATTATTGCGTTGATATGACCAAATTAGCAAGGCATGTATCTAAACATGCAGGAGTCTCTGGGGGTCTGCACTTGACAAAAACATCCCTAAAGACTATACTAAAATTGTAAGTCACAGATCTAAAATTGCAGAAATCTGTTTTTAAGTTCTGTAAATTATAAGATTCTTTTCAAGATTTAAACCAGGTCTAAATAAAACTTTCACTTTTCGTCGATGTTTCGAAGTTATCATCAGGACTCAAATTCAGTTTTTAGCGACCAGATCAAAATATGTAGAATTAACTAATGACATTGATACCTATACTACTATTTAAAGCTTTAACATAATTTTCTTCAACAAATTTCCTTCAACAAATTGTGTTGAAGCTTTAAAATAATATTAATGATGTTTGTCGGTTCCGCATATTTTGATATAGATTTATTGATTAATTAATGGACGATATCGATATCGGCAATATTAAAAAGCAATATTGTACCAATATGGGATAATGTTCACTTTCGATATTCACGCAATATTGATTTCCAATATCCCCCCAATATTGCAAATAAATATTGCATCAATATTGGAAATAAGTATTGGGCCCATTTGGAATATGTTTACATTCGATATTGACGCAATATTGAAAATCAATATTGCACCAATATTGCGCCAATATTTTTGCTACATGAATATAATCAAATTAACAGTGAACTAGAGAATTGGTAAGATAATCTTTATATTATATAAGTGACTGTTTAACTCTCTATACAGGGTGTCCCCGGATACTCTTTACATAACTTAGGTAATAGATGACACTTTTTTATGACACTATGCATTTACACCTTCACATAGCCATAGCTCCGAAAATATTGCTTTATTACTAGAAATACATTAGATCTAAACCTTTTATTGTGTAAAATCAACGGCTTTCGAGTTATGAGTACTTAAGTAAAAAAAAATTTTAATAATTCTAGCTATTTCCTTGTTTTCTTTTAAAATAATAAACGAGGCAGCAAAATAAAAAATGAAATTCATAAAATTCTAATTATTTTCCTTTAAAGGTACTAATTGTAAATTTAATTCAATGGTATCTCAGAAGAGCAATCATTTATTTTATTAACAAATTTACTTGATTTCAATTAAATAAATAATTTGTATTTTATGAAAATTATTAACTAGAAGAATTTAATTTTAGATTTTGTTAAGCATTTGGCAAAATAAATCTGGTATAAATTCAAATCAATTCAAGATTAAGACATTTTGAAATCGAGATAAACCCTATTACAAGTCTGTAATTGTTACTTACTAGCTAAACCTAAACAAGAACTTACATCCAAATCACTGCACAAAATAATTTGGCAGCTACTGGAAATCGAACTCATGACCCGACTTGTTCGAAGTTCAATGCTTAATTTATATAAATGGAAAATAACGGAATTGAAATATTACCTCAACTTAAACTTTATTCACAAAAAGATTATTTATTCAATGAGAAACAACTAGGTACTAAGATCTTTCATTCATAACTTAATCAGTTTTTTATGTAACTGTTTTATAAAAATATTCTTTAATAGCAGCTAAATACCAAAAAAAAATATAGGTTGAAATTTAAAATAAAATTTAATAATGTCATAGTTGCATAAAAATTTGAAGATAAAACAAGTTTATTTCAATTTTAAAATGTTTGACCTCGATGTCTCCGATTAATATTAATTATTGTAAAAAATCTAACCAGATGATTTTTTTCAAGTTACAAGAGGTTGACGTTTGGTGCAATAAACCAATAATCGAAAATATGTATACTTCACTTAAATAAATCGTATCGCCGGTTCTAATAATCCTACAGGCTCCATAAAAAAATAATTTTATTTTTATTATTTATTAAACAATAAAGAAAAATTCTATTTTTTATAATCAATACTATTTAGAGGTGATTCTCACAATTTCTCAAATTACGAATCCTTATAATTTCAGGACTCGACCAGAGTCCTTTTTTTTATTTTATTCAATTTACAATTTTGTGTAAAAAATCTTTTATGACTTATCAAAACTTTCCATCGGTTGCGGAGACACCCTATATATTTTTAATTCCACTCTACGATTATAAATTCGCAAAACTCGCCGATTTTCAAATATCGACATGAAGAAAAATATAAAATGTAAAAATCGATATCAATATTTGAGGTATGAACTTTTAATGGCATTTAGAAACTTCATTAAAAGTGTAAAAGTTTAATGTTGATCGAATTATTTGCTCTTTAGATCTAATAAATTTGATACCCATAATTCAGTATTCGTTCAACTGGTTTAACTACACAGTTTAAAAATATAAAAAGCTTTTATAATTTATTGTGTGGGAAGAAAAATAAGTATTATATTTTAAAATAATGTTCATATTGCTTTAATGTTTTTATATTTTTTTTTAATAAAAAATTACCTGCAGAACAATTAATCTTCCTAATTTATCTCTTTAGTGCTTCTCTTTATTTCGTCCTGTAAGGGTATGGTGACCACTTAATTCGTGACGGATTGCTTCGGTGGTTTGCCATTTTTTTAATCTCAAATTTTTAGGAAAAAAATGTGCCTCATTAAATTAATAATTATTAATGTTTTAATGTATTTGAAAGGTAATTTATACACCTACCCCGTTAAAAAATGAACCACATTAATTAAAAGATTGCGGATATTAAAAGAAAGCTCTGGAGGCGTTTCCTGCTCTAATTTATTGTAATCCAATTTCTTTAAGATTTAACAATTAACAATACTATAAAAGCAATTGAAAACTGTGCAAGATTGGTCCCAAGTGTAATAAATTACTTACTGAACATCTCTTACTCTACGAAAGTAATTTAGTTTGAATGAAGCACTTGAACCCGTCTCCACCCAGGTGTCTCCTAGATTAATTGTCAACATATTGTCAACTTTGTGGTACACAAAGATTTAATACCAAATTACGTTGCTTTGATAAATTAAATGCTAGACAATATATCTTACCGTAAATTATGTTATTCCATACATTAATTATGCAAATTTATAATTTCGTGCTTACATAATCTTCTCTTCAACTTACGGTTATTGGATAGCATTTATCCGATTGAATCGGTTTATGCGAACGATTTATACCTTAAAAAGTTTTTGATTTATTAAAACGGGTATATATATTTTGTTTATTGAATATTTCCTTCAGGATTTATAGGACCAATAAAAATATGATCTGCTATTCCAAAGTTAGTTTCAAGGGACTAATTATTCGTAATTGCTATTGGTCCACCGGTGAATATAATATAAGGGTGTGCGCATGGCGGTGGGCATTTTAGGATCTTAGAGAAGGAAAAGGTCCTAGCATAAAAATAAAAAATAAAAATTTACAATTAGGATTTATTATCAAAACAAAACAAAATTCATAATTTCTTAACAGTTTACATTTCAATAGGTTTTTTTTTTAATGTCAACATGCAATTCAAACATACGTACAATACAATCAATCAGCAAACGATATAATTTAAGTAACGTTTTTTAATAATATAACTGATGGAGAATATCATTGCTTCCGATCTGAATTAAAATTAAAAATTGTAAAAGTAAGTACTAAAATTGTTTAACTAATTACTTAATAAAAACAGATAATATAGTAAATATTTCGAATATAACTTTCATCTATATTTTGTATGACTATTCTTTACTTATAAATTAACTAATTAAGTAATTTCTCGATATTTAATTAAAATAAAACAATCATTACTTTAGGTTTAATTACAATAATTGACGTTATGCGTAGAGAATTAACAGTTTATAAAATATTTATTTAAAAAAATAAAAAATTTTATTATAAAATTGTAAAAGTAAAAAAAACGTTATTGCACATTTTTGTTTAAATTTTGAAGTCTAAGAAAATACGATTAACAAATTAATAAAAATAACAATTTGTATTCATTATTATTGCAAACAGGACGCAAAGTATTACATTATGAATGATTTGCACATTTTGACTAAGGTCTTAAGACTTAAAAATCACATGAAACTAAGCAACTAAGCGAGGAAACCTATGGTAGTAGAGGTTCATCATAAATCTAACTCATGGAAGACTCAGTAATATTTGTTGTTAATTAATCATCTAAAATAAATATTAAATTTGTGCAAAACATATTATCCAAATTCTGGTTTAATAAAAACGTCATATTGATTTTTCAAAAATGAGACCATCTATGAAGTTTATGAAAAAATGACTACAAAAAAAAATAAATGCGAATCACACTTACAATTTACTTCATAAAACTAAATACCTAAATTAATCTTTGATAATTTAGGTAAAATATATAAGTAAATAATTACACATTATTTAAACTCTCAAATAAAATATATTACATCTGAAATGTATATTATATATTAATTTAAATAATTCAAACTATCGATATATTTCTCTTCTATAATATATTATTTATCTATCGTTTAATAATATAATATATTTTATATTATTATTTACTAGTAGCTTCTTTGATGCAAATAAGTGAATAAAATCAGTGCCTTCGGATGATCAAATAAATTTGATTAAAGGTATCGATATTTTTGTATTTGCTTAAATAATTAATTCGACATACTGACTCGGTGCAAAATTTTGTCTAACTTTTTCGTGTTCTTGTCTAGCCATAGCTTCAGGTATAATTCGAGCATCGATCGTGGCTATAGGTGCTGCCATAGGTGGCATAGGCAAACACTCAGGAGGTAACTGAAAAATAAATTTTTCAATAAAGAAGAAATACAAGCACGTTTACTTTTAATAAATTTCCATTCAGAAAAAATTCAATTTTACTCAATACACAATTGGCATTTTATAGAGAGAATAATAAACTTACTTTTTCAATACAATCAAGGGAAGCCTTCTTTGTTAAACAAGTCCCTACCTACGTGTTAATTATCTCACAATGCCAATTAAAAAAGTACAATCTAGGTCAAAAAATTCACACCGGTTTAATTTCATTATAATTTCCTTTCAAAATAAAATTGTGTTTTTTTGCGTTAATATATACCCTGATAAAAATTTAGATGCAGTGGTGCAAGAAATGGGCTTCGAATTAAATGTAAATAAAACTCAACATCTGAAAGAGCAAACAAACGCTATGTAGGATCGCTACACAAGTGTGACGATAAAAATGTAAAGCTCTATAAAAAGTTGTAAACGTAAACACAATATAATGTATATTCTTAACGTTTTTTGTTCAACTATTTTTACGTCTAGCAAATCATTTCTTTTTCAGACGTATAAGTTGCCTGAATTTTTTATTCTTCTTCACAGAACTTGATCTTCCACTACTCTTTGATCGACTGAAAATGATTTCTCTAAAAACCTTAACCTTCACACCTCTGTATACAGAGTGTATTTTTGTCATCCAATAGATTTTGAAATGTCTATGGCAAAATCGGTGAACTAAATAAGCTTAATTAATTAAAACAAAATCAAACAGGTAAGTTGAAGTAATCAGTATGGGCAAAGACCCAGATTAAGAATCTGGTTGCTCTCTGATAATAATTTGATTAACTTTATTTTTTTTATAATTCAATTAATTTACAATATTTTTCAAGTTATAGAACTAGGTACTTATTTCAAACAATATTATTTGTTCGGTGCAAGAAATTAAAAAAAAAATTGATTAACAGCAATTTATACTTAAGGAGGTATTTTAGTCTAGAAATTTGGAAATATCTATTTTTGTCCACTTTCTTCCGACTCTTAGAAGTCGAAAATGTGCTTTCTTCAAAAATAAATGGTTCAAAGTGGTTCTATTTGCCGGATTAACTTCTAATTTGTTGTGTACCTTCAGGTTGTGTTGAGTTATGCGAGTAGTGTGTACCTTGTAAATTGTTGAATTATTAATTTTATTATTATTATTAATATTAATATAACACTGAAGTTATACAACAAATTAATTCAAAGTTAATCAGTCAAATAGAACTTGAGATAATTATGTTTACCATTTTAAAAACTAAAATTTTGAAGAAAAAAAAGTTTTTAGAAAATCAAAAATAAATCGATTTTTTCCAATTTCTAGGCTTCTGAATTTTCCAAATCAAATTCCATGACTTTTCTAGGTTTTCCCTGACAAAGAATAAAAATTTTCCCTGCCATTTGCATAATCTGACGATAAAAAGGTATCCTTAATTGTAAAATTAAAATAAATTTTTTTAAATTTTAAAATTACAAATTTTTTATAAAATAAAAAAAATTTAATTAAAATGTTTTCCTTGACTGAAAATTTGATTTAAATAAATTATATAAATAAAAATATTTAAATATATATTTAAAAATAAAAAAATTTAAGTGGCACAAAAATGAGAAATTCCTTGACTTTTCGCTGACAAAATTTTCCAAGTGTTTCAGGCGGGTGGAGGTGGAAACTCTGAGACTTGAATAGGACCAGACTAAACAAATAAGCTTCTATTGTACGATCCTGGCATATTATTATTTATAATAAAAGTATTTCATAATTGTTTAAACAAAATTTATATATTTCTGTGGTCACATGCTAGAAGGGAATAAGTCTTCATAGAGACCTATATAGTTATTCCATTCTGACCACAGATTTATGATGCAATTGCCCTTTTGTGCACGGTATGTATATTTGAATTGTTTTAATATATTTTCTTATAGAAAATACAGTGGCGGCTAATATGGTAAATACATAATATATGTTGGCTCAAAGCGTAATTCTGCCTAAACTAAATCTTCAAAATTGGAAAACATTGCAATATTAATCTTCACGCCCGGCATAAGAAAGGCAGTGGCAGCCCGTGCCTTCTTCATTTGAGGAGGTTAATCATTATCTCCAAGAAAATGTCTACACGGAACTCGCAATTCCGACAATTTCCAGGGATTTCCACAAAATTCAAGGGATTTCCAAGAAATTTTGTTGATTTCCAAGAAATTTCATTGATTTCCAAGAAATTCCAAAGATTTTCAAGGAATTTCAGAGATTTCTAAAGAATTCCAGAGATTTTCAAAAATTTCCAAGCAAATTCCAAACGTGTGTACACAAAACTCTTGAACTAATCAATTTAATTTAACCCCACTACATCTTTTTTTTTTTAATTATCTAGGATAAGATGATGCTATTTATGGATATATGAATAAGAAAGTTTTAATCGATACATGGTAACTGCGGGTTAATCTGTGCTTGATGATGAGAAATCTTTTCGGAGTAATCAGTAAAACCTTGCGGCCCTAGGCTGAGGGTGCTACGTTACATTTTGAATATGTATTGTGAAAGAAGTATCTATCTTTTATCTAGCTATTTATCTATGTCACAATTGACAATCCATTTCTTACTTTTTCGAAAATTTTAATAGTTCAGAATTTCAAGAGAGCCCCCTCTGACGAGCCGCCGCTGCTAATCGGGTCCCCTAAACAGTTAATGGGTTCCTGTGCGGGAAGGGGGGATTGATCTGGAAGAAATTCAAATTGATAAAAAAATTCCTTTCATTTTTCTAAAGGATCCCGCACAAAAGTATACGGAAATTGGGTTTCGGTTAAATTGGCTGCTCTTTTTATATTTTGTAGTTTATATCATTCTGATCAAAAGTTGTCATGGGCACAAACAATTTCTATGCACCGTTTTCATTTGGCAGCTTGTTAAATGTTTAGATTAATTATATGGGGTTTCCCTACTACTAAAAAAATATATAATTTTTCAAAATCTCGTTAATCCATTCATGCGCGTCAGTGGTAACCGAATGACTAAATAAATAAATATTAAGGGGGAGTAAGGTTAATTTGATACAATCACTGCATATTTTCAATAATTTTTTTTAGACGACCGAGTTAATATATACTTTTTTCTATAATTACTACATGATAAAGTAACATTTGAAGAACATTTCTTTAAAATTTTCATTAATTTTTATAAAGAAATGGGCGATTGAAAGGGAATCTCAATAGAGATTAAGTTTTCTCTTTGGGTTCCCATCATAACTCATCATTGGATCATCCAAAATAAAAAAACCAAATTGATTTGATTAGTTGATAAGTTTCTGCAGGTAATCACGTCGAGTTTTTTTTTTAATTGGTTTTTCAATTTTTTACAGCACTTGGAAGTCAAAATACCGATTTTTCATTAAAAAAAAATGAAATTTTTTTATTTTAAATTAAATTAAAATACGTTAAAATTAAAAAATTTATAAAAACTCGACGTTGTTACCTGCAGAAACTTATCAACTAATAAAATCATTTTGGTTTTTTGATTTTAGATGATCTAATGATGAATTATGAGGGGCACCGCTTTTTTTGAGACGATCGCGGAGATTCGCTGTCAATAATGGCTCATTTTTACATAAAAATTAATGGAAAGTTTACAGAATATTTTCCAAATGTTACTTTATTATGTAGTAATTATAAAGCGATAGAATCATAGCATTTGGATGTAGAACTGTTATTTAAATTGATTTTAAATGGTAAATTGAAATTAGTAAATTAAAACAGAATAAAAGGGAGGAAATTCGGGAATTGATATTCCCCACAAGTATATGGGGAAAATAATACAGCGTATTTTTGTTGAGTAAGTGATGAAATTATTTTGTATTTTGAATTATATAAATTTGGACAAAAATTGGATTTAATTCGAAAAAGAGATTGAATTATAAAATTTGGATTTGGAAATACAAATTGATTTTAATCGGTAAATTTTTTTTATTGGTTTTTTAAAAATTTTAATTTTTGTTTTGGTTTTCTGGATTTTAATTGGTAAATTAAAAGTGTGTGAAATTATCTTTTAATTTAACTTTTCCATTCTAGATTGGAATTTTTCAGAAAATGAACCCAAAATAAAAATTTTAAGTAGATTTGTGGTATAAGTAGTAGGTACTTGTAAATAAATTTAAAATAAAGTTAAGAAAAAATACAATAGGTAGAAAACAATAAATTATTCAAAAAATCTAAAAAGATATGATTATTTTTAACAAATTTTTAACTTTTAATTTTTTACTAATATATTTTTTACAGCATTATTATTTATTCACATTTTTTTTTAAAACATTTTTAATCCTGACCTGTTAAGTGATAATTACGTCTTTTTTGATTTTTTGAATAATTGATTTTCTACTTATTGTGTTTTTTCGTAACTTTATCTTGGAATTATTTAATTCTTGAATTTGGCTTTTTTTTTAAATGAAATTATTAATTATTGCTCACTGTGCGATAATTTGCATATCTAAGTTACCAAATTATATGACATTTTGACGCCCTGCGTGGAATCAAATCATTTATATATAATTCTGGTAATTCCTAATTATCAACTCTTAATTTTAAATAATTATCTCTTATCCCTTTATCTCTCGCTCAGATTCTTTCGCTCTACGTAAAAGCATAGTGAACACTTCTTTTTCTTTAGAAGGGTTCTGTAGGCAGAAACCTCGGTGGTTTGCCATTGCCTGCCGAGGGAAGATACCCGTGATTTGATTTTATTGCCAAGCGCCAGGCCGTGACTGTCTTCTAGTATCTCTTTATAGTGCTATGCTTCATTTTCTTCGACCATTTTTATTATCATCCGTACAATCAAATTAAATACTTCGTCCTTATAAATTTTTGTTAGGCTTTTCTAAGATCCAAAAGTACATTCTGGTGTGCAGGCCGTTTTAGAAAACATGTTACCTGACTTAAGTCACTCGAGTTGGCGCCAAAATGGGGTGTAATAATTTGGATCCGGAATTTTTCCGAATTTTTTTTCATTTCCACCCTTTGATTTTATATTTTAACCCCCCCCCCCGTTTTTAATCTTTTATTTTTTTGGTCAGCTGAACTATAAAATTTCACCTCTAAAACTGAGAAGATAGATTACTTTCAACTCACCATGGCTTGATGTTGTTGCTGTTGAGCTATAGAAGCAGGTGGAGGTGCCATAGTTGGAGCATAATAATTAGTAGGAGACACTGGTGGACTAGGATACGGCCAATAAAAAATTGGTGGTGGAAAGAATTGCCTTGGTGCCAAAGCTGGTGCGGCAAGCTGTACAGGGGCGTATCCTGAAAAATTGGCTCCAGGATGAAACGCTGTCGGAATTATATTTCCACCTAAACATTTAACATAAAATTTAGTTTTCGCATAATTTCTTTACACTAAATAGTTACTACATATTTAAAATTCATGCCTCATGCTACTCTAGCGTGCTATCGAAAACTCTCTGTAAAGGTACTAAAATGTCAAGTTGTTTTAGATCGATCTTCACGTCTATTCAAAAAAACAACTTTTAGTAACTTGACTTACTAGCTAATTCTATGGCACGCTATGACAGTGAATATTTTACATATTGTATTAAATTTAATTATGACATATTTATATTGTACCGAATGGTAAATTTATTGATGCATGATACAAATCAGAAATCAAGAATTAAAAAAAGTTAGTAAATCTACTCTAAATTAAAAGATTGCGTATTCATTAGCTAAAAATGATTAATTTATTTCTAACATGCTGTAACTAATGAATATGCACCGATGTTCCAATTACCATAAAATGACTTCTGGACCATCGTTCGGTTCCAATACCCACATAATAAAATAAGCTACGATGAATAGGTACTTAAATTTTTTTACTGAATATGATAGAAGTGTGTGTTAATGTTAGGGATAATAAGTAAAATAGACTCACCACAATGTAGCAGAAATTACCATTTCACCATGTGGCGCCAGCGCACACCACGAACGTTGCCATGTCCCGGATAACTAACAATCTAGCCCACATAATATCCTGATTTGTTCGCTTCACGATTCGAAATTATCGTTAATGTTTCAAAAAGCAAAAAATGGAAAAATCGTGACGCGGCGTCGAATCGTGAAGGGGACAGAAACAGGTCAGCAAAGGAGATCTAACATTAAACCCAAAAAGCATTATTGTGACAAAAAAACATTTATTAAAGTGTAAATTAATTAGAAACATATTGTATGAAGTAAGAGCTGCATATAGTAACAGAAATAAACAAGTGAAGATATTCATTTTTTTTACACTTTCACTAGATGTTGAATAACTTTTTATTGTCATTTTCAATTGACTAGAAATTAATATCGAGTTGATAATATCACGAACGGTAAGTAATCTTTCAGTCAAAACCTACAAATTCATTCATGTCAATAATCAGCCAGCGTTTATATTTCGGCCATGAAAAGAAAAAGATGATTTAATTATTTCGGTAAGTTTAGAAACCAAAGCACTGATTAAAAACATTCAAACATACATCAAAATCTAGCGAAGGCCCAAGAAAAATGCGGAAGGCTTAAACTAAACCTACAACCAATAATAATTGCGAAACACTTGAAATATGAAAAAAAATTCAGATTTCAACTTTTCACGCCCAAAATCTTATTTCACTCGTCTATCTAAAACAACTTAACCCAATAAAAAAAAAACGTAACCTAAATATCAAATTTTAAACCACAACAGTATTTTGTGTTAAGCTGCTGAACGGGGTTCGAGTTATATTGCAACCCACTTTTTAATAAGAATTAATAATCGTGTCTTTCAATAATATAACAATCTTATTCAAAGACATACTAAGCCATAATAACTACATTTACATAATAAATCTATCAAATAATTAGTACATAATATAATAACAAATTATAAAAAAACAAGATATACCATAGTTTGCCCAGTTGTCTTTGAATAATGGAATTGATATTTAAATTTTTTACAATAAATTAACCCAATCCAACCATATTAGTGGCAGACAATTTGTTACAACATAAGCCTGAATAAACAAACAATTGCATAGTTATTATGGTCAACATACTTTACCATGTATAATAAAACATACTTATTATTATTTCCTTCAGCCGGTCAGTAAATGTGAGCAAAAATGCATCACCAATTAGACAAACAATTACATGATAAAGGTAATTATGAATAAAAATAATAATTAATTATCTAACATTAATAAAAATGTTAACGTGATTTAAAATGTCTCAAAATTAATTATTTGTAAAATTATTATAGTCAATAATATAAGGCACTGCAAATAAACTACACCAAAACCATCCATAAAGTCAGGAATCGATTGGATATCTCAGGCTTCTCAAAATTTCAATATCAAAAATATTAATAAATTATCATTCAAAAGAAGCTTTCGCTTCTTTATTTTGATCTCGTTAAGGCACTTATTAGTAACAGTATCAATAAAATACTAATGTAATTGGAATGTTGAAGTAAATATTCTTATTATTTAAGTAAATATCAGGTAAAAACTCGCATCAAACGATTTATATTATATAAAATATTTACAAGGTTTCAATAATTACATGCTTTTAAAAAAATATCAAAAAAGTAGTAGGTTTATTATTTTCTAGATATTTTGGAAGAGTATTGTAAATAACAAGTAAAAATCTACATAAAAAAATATTTACACGTTGGGATAAAACGATTGATAGGGTAGTTGCATTACTCCGGGTTGATAAGCGCGCTTGGCAGGAGTACCCTGATCGGTAAATGCTTCACCGTAAGATCGCTTAACAGCCGCATGGGGAACGAGGGGGATCATACCTTGACCCGGTAATAAATGGGATGGATGATAGCTAATCTGGGGTCGCTGCATGTTCATCGGATTAACGCGAGGTTGTAAAAATAAAAGCTGCTGGTGTTGGGGTAATAAATGAGGCATCATAGGCACTCCTTGAGGAGATTTCAACATTGCATTTTGGTGTAAAGTTGAACTGGTATTAGCACCCGAAACGTTTTGATTCAACATTGCAAAATTATGTTGAGCAATTTGATTCATCAAAAGTATATGTTCGTTATGTGCGTGGGCTTGTGCGTGAGCTTGGGCATGAGCTTGGGCCTGAGCTTGAGTTTGGCGTACAAGTAAATTTTGTTGAGCGATCATTTGAGCTTGTTGCTGGGCTAAGAGTGTGGACGTATCCCAACCCTGATGAACTACGCCCTGAGATATCTGCGCAACCGAAGGTGGAGGAGGTGGAGGTATATTAGTCGGCGGTAAAGGAGCTAATGGGGGTAACATACCGGGGCTTAATAAAGCTGGAGCTGCTTTTGCGGGCGAAACCGATGTTGGAATTCCTGTCAAAACTTGATTCATATCTTCTCCTGAACACTGAAACACTTCTATATAACGCTGCTTTTTACCAAATATCATGTAACGATGGTGCTTATTTTGAGCCGAAGCAAAAGCAGATTGTTCAGAATCCATTTGAATAAATGCTTCACCACTTGGCTGGCCCTAAAACAGTTTAACGATTTACATTTGAAACTTTAAAATTATTACTGTTTCTTACCTGTGAATTATAAACCATGTGAACTCCTTGGAATACAATATTTTTAGCTTGTTCGCCTAAAAATTCCAAAATATGTTCGACTTGAGCTTCGTATGGAAGCCCTCTCAAACGAACACAATCTTTTCTCGTACCGGAAGTTATGATATGTTGGGGCAATATAGGCGGAGGTATTTGAGGAATTAAGGCTGCAGGTTGTTCGTACGTTTTAGGATCCAAACAGCGATTTAAAACCTAACAAAAATATTTTGTGCTATCAAGAAAATAACAAGCATGTTGGTGGGCAAAAGTAATCGGGAAATGTAGGTGGGTCACTTACTGCCCACTTCCTCGACGAATAGAATAGCGAAAACAAAGCTCAATACTTCGTAATTGAAATTCCTTTAATTACACATGTACGTAGCAGTTTTCTCATTTTAGTTTATTAATTTTACAATTGAATATTTAGAAAAAGACAAGCGAAGTAAATGCGAAAAACTATTAAAATTATATTGTAGATGAATCTATTGTTAATTTAAAATGCTTACAGTTTTATGTTATCGCTAAATATTTACATGCAAAATTAAATTTATATCTCCTGATATTTATATGCATTAGATAGTTTGGAAATTCTTTTCGATTCTCACCGAAAGTAATTACTCTAAAACAATGATCAATACGCGTCAGTGGCGTATTTAGAGGGCGGCAAAGGGCCAATTGCCCCCCCCCCCCGGAGGATGACTCGGATTGTACCCCTAAAGCCTCCCCTAATAAAAATAATGTTTACCACGAAGTTTTAAAATTTAAATAACTTTAAATTATTTTTATTTATTTGTTTATTTATTTACTAGCTGGAAAGCTCGTTCGCGGAAGGGCAGCTAGACGGTGGATCTTTTATTTAGCGATATAATATTTAAATTAATTTCGTTTCCCGCTACTGGGTGATTCCCGTTTTTCTATATTTTCAAAGTAACGCAAAAAATTGCTGCTAAACTTGACGGTGCCGTGAGGCAATTAAATTTTTTTTTATAATATAAAAATAAAAAAGTTTCTCGAATTCTAATTTTCTTTAGCCGAACGTTTGAATTCTCTAGACAAAGGTTTAAATTTCCCTTTTTTTTCTTAAAAATTCAAATTTCCCGGTTTTTCCTGGCGAAATTTGTAAAATTATGAATCCTCTATCTTCTCCAAGAACTCAAAAAGAGTGTAAATGTTCCGATATGTACTGGAGGGTGTTCCACACCCCCCAGACCCCCCGGTTTACAATTATTGTAAACTCTGAGCAGTAAGGCACTTAAATAAAGGTTTTTCCAAGCTTTAATATTCTCTAGCCAAAGATTTAAATTACCCTCATCTTTGCTTAAAAATTCAAATTTCCCGGTTTTTCCTGATGAAATTTGTAAAATTATAAATCCTCTATCTTCTCCAAGTATCTATTCTAAAAGGGTGTAAATCTTCCGATATGCACTGGAGGGTGTTCCACACCCCCCAGACCCCCCGGTTTACAATAATTGCATAATTGTAAATTAA
Source organism: Cantharis flavilabris (assembly GCA_949152465.1). Lineage (NCBI taxonomy): Eukaryota > Metazoa > Arthropoda > Insecta > Coleoptera > Cantharidae > Cantharis > Cantharis flavilabris. The sequence continues at coordinate 92,492,682 of OX424435.1, forward strand.
AATAATTGTATTATTTGGGGGTGTGGAACACCCTCCAGTACGTATCGCAGGATTTACACTCTTTTAAAATACTTGGAGAAAACAGAGGATTTATAATTTTAGAAATTTCGCCAGAAAAAACCGGGAAATTTGAATTTTTAAGCAAAAATGAGGAAAGTTTAACCTTCGGCTAGAAAAAATTAAAACTTGGAAAGCATATTTATTTAATTACCTTACTGCATTTTTTTATTTTGACTTTTTATATTATTTTTATAATTAACTAATTAACTTTTACAGTAACACAGAAAGTTGCTGCTAAACTCCGTGAGCAGTAAGGTAATTAAATAAATATGCTTTCCAAGTATATGCAATCCGAAGATTAAACTTCTCTAATTTTTGCTTAAAAATTCAAATTTCCCGGTTTGGAGTAATATTATATGGACCAACCAGAGTGTTTTTTTTTTCAACAAAAAATGACACGTTGTAGCAGGAGCACCAGAATCTAGCTGGGATTTTTGTATTAGGATTAGTTACAACAACTGACGCGCATGAATGGATTAACGAGATTCTAAAAATCTGTAATCTGCCCCCCTCCCCCAAAGAATTTTTTAAATACGCCACTGATACGCGTACGTTCGCCGTCGCCATTTCGTCGTAAACATGAGCATCTTTAAATTTTTATTGAGACAATAATTATTATATTATATTATAATTTAAAAATTAGCAAATTATTTTTAAAAAATTGAATTATTTTTATTAATATATAAGAATTACTAAATTTACATTAATAATTTTTGATTTAAAAAATATGCATTCTAAGAAATAAATGTTAATTTTAGTTCGGCGGTAAATATAATACAAAACAACAATAAATAAATCAGATAAAAGCCTTTAAATGAGATTTAACTTTTCTCTAGTGTACAAAATAGGTAAACTTATTCTGGGGAAAACATAAAAATAATTCGAACTTTATTGTTTAATTATTTCGTTAATTTTTAAAATTGTAGAACTTGTTTCTCATCTTTTACAAAAATTCTAATAATGCTCATTTTGCTTTAAAAAGAGCCCGATGGCTTTTGGTGCTTAAAAAGGAGAGGTGAAAATTGAAAATGTGAATTTAATCTTGAAATATAATTAAATCGTCTTGTCTAATAACCCCCAGACCCCTGGTCAGGAATCTCATGATTTAATATTACTTTGTATTAACTGGTACTATACGTAGATTTAATCCCCCCGCCCCCGATTCTAAATTCCATGACTTAATATTCATATGTGTGAGTCAGTCATTCTGACGCAGGAATTACACGGTGGTTCTAAGTCTACATTAAAAGTATACAATACGAAATCCAAATATACGTTGGATTCGATAACAAATTGTAAATTTTAGAAAAAAAAATAAATAAATAAAAAAAGAAATAAAACAAAACAGAAAATGTTTACTAAACTTTGTAATTTTTTTAATTTCTGTAATTAATTTAATTTTTTCGTGCGATGTTGAAAAGTTCGAAGTTCCGTTAATTTGAATAACATTGAAACAAAATAACTCAGTATTCTTCCATATTTAAAATTCAAAAAGAGTTAAGGTTGATTTATGTCAAACGCACCGCACGTACTGCACGCAGACGGATGAGGTTCAAACATTGAATTTCTGTAACAGCGTTTAGGTTGGCTTATGTCAAACGTCGCCGCACACACCGCGCGCACGTAAATATGCACATAAACGGTGCCATAGAAATTCAATGCTTGAACTTCATCCGTCAGCGTGCAGTTTGTAAATTCTAACTATTAAAAACTTGCTTTACATGAGGCCAGTTTGGAAGCAGTTGTATAAAGCTCAAGTAAAAGTTAATTTCAGGATAAACTCACTGTTGATCTAATCAGAATGCTTCCATAGTCACAGTTAACCCTGATTTAACTATGATATTGTAAATTCTCCGACGGAATTAAACTACAGAATAATACTAAATCATGGGACTCCTAACCGGGGGTTTGGGGGTATGGAATACCCCCAAAGCAACAAGACAATTTAATAATATTTAAAATTGTACTTCAAATCAATGTTTCAATAAATCATGAAATATTATTAAACTCAATTTTTTGCACGTACAATTCAAACTGTACTCTATTAGAAGGCAATAAATGCGACCATTAAAATAATTTCAAAGTTTTATTATTTTACAATTAAAATTTAATATCTCAAATTAAAAATTAAATTTTAATTCCCGACCATTAAACGATAGAAAATTAATTACGTACCTGTTGTACTTCGGCAGTGGTAGATCTAAAAAGTTCTATATATCTCGATCCTATCGATTCCCTATGTTTAGAAAGAGCTTTGGGAGCATCACATTCTTGAGCAAATAATACAAAAGCGTCTCCAGTGGCACGTCCATCTGGTTTCTTAACAAATAAAACACCGTCAGTTCCATCTAGCACCGTACAGGATTGTTCACCAGCAGAGAAAAAGTCAAGCTGCAAAAAATAATCAATAACTTCTGTTGGTAAATCCTACCCCAATTTACTTACAACTTGTTTAGCAGTGCAGTCGTAGGGTAACCCCCGCATACGTACAATCACGGCAGCCCCTCTCGACAAGAAAGCTTGAGCTTCTCCATTTGAACCTCCAGCAACAGCCAAAAAGTCTTCCCCTGAAGCCCTGTACACTTCAATATATCTCTGACCAATATGATGTTTATGTCGTTTTAACGCCATATCTCTGTGTTCTTGATTGATAAACCGGATTAAAGCTTCACCGTTCCGCCTGCCTTGCTGAGATAAACACAACGCTACACCGCCTCTGTAATAAAGAAAAAATGTAAAATTACAAAAAGAAAAAAGAAATCAATGTTTGGCAAATCAAAGTTTGCGATAGATGGCTTGTCAACGAAAATTGTTCAGAAAGTAGATAATAAATAAAAGTGATTAATCATTAGAGAACGCAGGTTGTTAACCTCTTCAACAAAATAAAAAAACAAAATAGATTTGCAATAACAAACGGTAAATTATTGCCACCTACTCGTTTTTATTTTTGTGTTTATTTACATTATTTGTTGTCTATTGAATAAAAATTTAAATTATTAAAAAAGGTTGTGTTAGTTCGGTTAATCGAGAGTCGTTTTTCACGATTCGCATACAAAACATTTATACTTACAAAAATGATTAATACATTGCACGATAGACTACAATGATGATAAATGATGTACATATGTGTATACAGAAATGGAAAAACTAAGTTCAAAGTTTTGTGAGTCCCGTGATAATCATATCAATAGTTAATAATGACAATCGATTATAAAAATTTCAATTCAATTACGAGCAAATGAAAAGAAATATAAATAATTTAACAAGGATGTTCTTACACAATTGCATCGAAAACCTACAAAGAAAACCATACAATTAAATCCCAAAATATACCGTAGGAAGTACACATCTCTGCTATATAATGAATATTTAAATTATGATATCAAAATACGCCTATATGACACATAACAACATAAATCATCAATTATTAACAAATACTTATCAAGATTGCACCCACAAACCAAAAACAATTATTTTAAAATTGATTGGATTAAAATTAACATTTTCAATAATTCTCATCTTGAATGCATGGATGTTACATTATAATCATTCAAAAGCTTCCATAATCAAGTAGAAACGATAAAATTTTGTAAAACTCTACCAACTGGAAACGTCAACAAATGATGACCAACGATTTTCTGATTAAGTGACAATTTTCGAGACGAAAATAGATCGGGAGATGGATTTGCATCATTTGAGGGCATAACAATTTTATTGCCCCTATTATAAAATTGATAAAAAATTTGTTTACTTTGTTTAGCAAATTATATTTTACCAGAAAAATTATTCTAAGGAAATATGTTAATGTTTTGTAATCATTAAAATTTTTAGAAATGAATTTTTACTCCATTAGCATATTCATATTCTAATTTTCATTCCTGCAAGTCCATCAATCGATTACTTCGATCAAGTAAACCAATTTAAATACAAAAATATGTTACATTTAAATTATTTTAAGCCGAAAAGAATTTTTTTATTGTTGCTGTTAATGTGGTCAGTCCAAAGGAAATTGTTAAAATAACTATTAAATGCCGATTATAATATGTAATATTTATTTAAATTTTTTTTAAATGTACCAAATGATTATGTTGTATAACTTATAAAAAAGTTTATATTTTAAGATTTACTTATATCCTGTTTATATAAATGTACACATTTTATGGGACCATAACTAGTTTTCAAGTTTGAAACAATAAATAACTTAACCCCGATTAAAATACAGTTTATATTTTTGGCGGTCCGAGCTGACTCGGGCAAAATGTTCTAAGACCATATAATTTATCCTAATTGCCTAAATTTTACTTACTTGGCAACATTAAGTCCTCGGAAAAATTTTGCTATATCTTGGTCACTACTTTGCCACGGCAAACCTCTCGCTCTCACCACGCAGTTACCATCTATTTCATCGTCTTTGGAACTGCAACAAACAATAAAAATAAACATCCAATTTTATGGTTTACATAATATTATATTTCCTTTTGGACAATTATCACGAAACAAAAATAATAAATGATAACAAAATTAGAAATAACATTTTTGTTATCTCATAAAGAATTATAAATATACGTATAAAGAATAATTATTGTAAAGGAAGCTTTAAATATTAAAATATGTACATTTTTAATGTTTAAAAACAACAAATTCGTATAATCCTTAATTTGTACTTTCTACAGCAAAAAATCAAGGTAGGTACCCAGTCATTTTATTTCGAGTGTATCAAATTTTAAACTTATCGTTTTTAAGTGCTCACGTTGTGATAGTAATAGGATACAACTGCAGTCTATCCAGAAAGAGTAATTATGAAAATGTTATCTCCCCTTTAATTAACTACCCTTGATTTCTAATCGATAACGATGGAACGTCCGTCCGACGTACAGTACCGGTAGACAGAGCCGACCTTAGGGTAGCATTATTAAAAATTGAAGAAAAACATACCTACAGCAAAAACACAATATTGAAATAATGTATTCGAATGTTGAAAAAGAAAAAACTTTGTCATTTTCTAAGCAATGATAAATAATAAATGTTTAAAAGATTGACATTAGAATCGACTAGTTTCGGTAGTTAACACCATCATCTGGGTTCAGAAATTAATTCTATTTTTTTTTTTTTTTTAATTAAATTATTAATTAAATTTAATGTTTATTATTTCGAAAATTATTTGATTTGTCTACCGTAATATATTATTACAAATTTAAAATAAATATTTAATCATTTTTATTGCTATAAAGCATCTTGCGAATATAAAAAGTTATAGCGGTACTTTAAAATTTCCTGCTTGAATTTATCAATCACTGAAAACTTTCTACTGGTTACTGAATCGCACTATGATAAATTACAATTTAAAATCGGCAGATAAAACTGATTCTTGTAGATAAAGTGGTAAGAGAAGATTTACAACAAGATTTAGTAAAAATCTAAAAAAAATTTTAAATGGCAATTTACACAAGACCCGAGACAATATCAGGGCGTAATCGCCGTGGAATTCTGGTGTACAAATGAAGAGAAATTTCAGGAAATCTTAGGTATACTAGGGATAGATATTTTTGTTTTATTTAAATTTTTTGAAGGGAAAAAGGAAAAGGAAAAATCTTTCAATTTGTAGTATTTCACCATATAAATATTTTAAATATATCGATCGTAACTTGTGAGAATTAATAATATTAAAAACTTCAATATAACAAGTTAATTCAAATAATGAAATTTATTTATAAAAGCTCAAATATAATTTCTATTTTATTATTTGAATTAACTTGTTATATTGAAGTTGTTAATATTATAAATATTTTAAAACTATTATTATTTATTTAGAACTAAAATGTTGGTAAGTTATCTGTCACAAATAAAATACACAGTAAGTTTAATTATCGCAATAATAATTATACTTAATTATATACCATATTATTAATTTATTATATAATAATTATACTTAGTATATTTTATTTGCGATTGTGGGATTATGAATAGCTATTTACGGGAGAACAACCTAAACATGTCGTAAGCTGCGGAACTGCCAGTACTGATAGTTTACGAATTACGTAAAAAATAAAAAACCTCCAAAATAAAGAAATTAATAAAATGTATAACCTGAATAAAGATCAACAGAAAGTGGTAATCTGAATTATTTGATGTACAAGCGGACACACAGCCGTAGACAGCTTCCTGCCAGGGACAAACCCAAGCGAAATTTTTCAAGAGAAACAAGAGCAGTCCTCAATTTCCTAACTGTCAACGTTATTTTTAGAGAATTTTTAAAGAACTTTCCACGAGTTGGTATTTGGTTACAAATGAGCTATTTTTGACTTTCCCACTTCTTTTTTAAATGATTGCTACTGATTTTTAACAGTGTAAGTTGTAAGGGATTTGTAAAAACTTATGGTTTTGACAACTTTCTTGTGAATTTCCTTCCTTTTGAGGTCTGTTGATCTGTTTATTACCAACAGCAACCAGACTCTATTTTTAACTGAGTTGGGCTGTAGGCTCTAGACAATTTTCGGGTTGTATCGAAGGAAAGGTAAAAACCAAAAAAAAAAGTCTTCCGTTTTTTCATGTACTGGTTATACATTTCATAAAAATGGTCACCTTAACTAAACGGTGTTTGATATCCCCTGAATAATTTGGTCCTGAAATAGTCCATAATTTAATCAAATTAATCAAAAAATATGGCCATAAACATTTTGTTACTGAAACCGGGGGGTCTGGGGGGCATGGAATGCTCTCCAGTACATCGGTTATTTATTCACTCAATAACTTGTTAATGGAATACAATTTTAACTAAATTACTGACATACTGGAAGGCATGTCGCCAGTCCGCATGCCCCCAGGTTTCAGAAACGGAAAACAGAAGCGTTTACTCTTTCAGAACTAAATACACCGGATAGTCTAAGAAGTATAGCATACCCTCAGTGCACTCGTAATTTGTTGATGGAATACCTACAACTTAAACCAATTTATGATGTACTGGAGGGCATTCCATGCCCCCCAGACCCCCCGGTTTCCAAGCTGAAAGTTTTACGATGTAGAAAACTTCATTAAAATTTTATTAGTCAAAAACGTTTCCCATTTTCAGAACCTGTTTTCAGGGTATGCTACCTCCCCCCTCTTTCAGTGAAAACTTGCAACAACCTCGGTAGTGTTTTACATATGAGATAGCTTGCTAGGATAACCTTAGATTATTTCTTCCTGAAAATATTAGAGGGAAAACCTCACCCTTCTACCCCCCATGAAGTATGGATACGTCCCTACTACTTGTAAGATAGTTGCTAAAGCTGGTAGTTTAGTTGCTACTGACTTGGCCATAATTATCAAGCAGAATTAGGTAAGAGTCAGGTAGGATCGGCAGTAAGTGACTGTAGTATACAGGGATCGACAATATAATGTAGTCAGTGGCGAAGTCGGTAAAAATGATTCAACAAAGACATTCTTTTTTAATTATTTTCTTTATCGTTCAACGACTTTTAATTAAATACTTATTCCATTTTCTAGCCCACTTCTGCCGTTATTTTGTATGTATTTGCTTTCGTTGGACAGTTATCTACGACGCCGAGTCGGGATCGCGTGCGCTTGTTTAGAACATCCCAAAAATATTTTTTTATATCAAAAAAATTTTTTTTGTTCCGAAACAAACTTTTTAAATCGGCTTGGTCACTGGAAAGTAATTTTCTCAATTACCTATTAGGCAGTGATAGTATCAAGCAGTATCAGCAGTAAGTGGTAATATCATCAGTATTGGCAGTACCGGGTAGTACGTACACACTCTGAAAAACGATTTGACGTCGTAACAAAGTCGTTAGTACGGCAGCTCCAAGTAGAAACCCAGTAACCAACATTTTTTTCAAAAATGACCTTTATAGATGTATGCATATACCTACTGCAGTATTACGCATCTTTAAGCTGACAATTGCGGCTCTATTTCACCCACAGACTTTTCTGTACCCATGCACAAAAGCACAGCTAACTTTCCAAAGTAAATTGCTGATTTCTACACTTTTACATTTCTGCACTTACTGTGTTTCTGCTTGGAGCAGCCGAGTAGCTATAGCCTCAACACAGTTTTTTTGTTGCAACAATAAATTTTATGCTGCCACAAGAAAGTTTTTTTTGTTTGGAAAAAAAAAAGTTGTTCTGAACATAAAAAAACTTTGTTGTGGTAGCATAAAATTTGTTGTAGCAGCAAAAAACTCTGTTGATGCTATAGTTACTAGTTACTAATGACTTTGTTACGACGAAAAACCTTTTTTCGGAGTGCAGTATTGGGTATTAACTGGCAGAATTAGGCAGTAAGTTACAGCATTAGACAACAATATTGTACAATAAGTGGTAGTATTAGACAGCAACAGAAGTATGGACAGTAAGTAGCAGTATCGGCAGTATAAGTAGCAGTATTTAATAATAATTAAGAAATTAAAAAGGTAGTATGGTATACATTCTCTAACCTGCTAACTACATATGGATTATTTATTTATTATTAAATGGATTCTGACCATATATTTACTTTTAGATTTTATATATTTTAATTTTGAATAAAAATTATGGAATTTAATCAATTAATCAAAAACTTGTCAAATTTTGGAAAAATATGAATATTTTGAAAGTGATTTCATAAAAAATATTCATATATTTTGATTCCATAATATATTGTTAAATTTGAAATTGAGGAAAATGAAAAATAGTAAGGAAATTTGGCCGATATATTATAATATAATATTCTGAATTATAAAATAAAATAAAATTTAGATTGTATAAGAATCTGTCTTTAGATACTGCCACCAAGCAATAGTGTGTAGTTCTAAAAAGAACTTATTTTACGTCCAAACGACCTCACAATCACACGTCTGGTGTTCAAACCACCGCGTCCAAATGCAAAAACAAACCGCTATTGTTTACTGATATAATGCAATAGTAGTGTATATGTTGTATAATCTAAAATTATTAAAATTTTGAATCGAAAAGAAACCATTTAATATGAAAAATTTTTATTTTTATTTGTTTTGCATAAAATCTATAATATTTAATGATTGACTTAAATGAACAACCGACATGTTTTTCTTTAGTTTTATTCTTTGCCGCTTTTATGTCTATAAACAGTTTACTTCAGCTTATATTTATACACATAAAATATTAAACAAAAAAGTAAAACAACATTTTATCGGTCAGATATTCGACTGAAAGCTTAATTCTTGTACAAAATTAAACAAAAGTCGGTCAGATTTGAGGTAGCAACTTTTTAATAAAAATCTTTTTTTAAGGAAAACTCACTTCAGCATGAAGTTGAAAGCAGCTTTTTGTTCTAAGTTGTAAATACCGCAATTCAATGAAGGATTTTTCCTGTGGCATAATATTATGAAATAATACGACAACGTCTATCAACAGGTTGCAAGAGTTTCCAGCAGGAAAAATTATTTTCACCTCGCGTTTTACAAAATATAGTAATGGAGTCGACTCCTTTTTTGATTACATGTACTTTTCTGATATAAATTAGATTTTCTGCCCAGGTTCAAAGAATTTCCGCCGAATGAAAAGTAATTTTTTCATTATCAAATACTAACTTTTTATTTAAAAAATTAATATTTGGCCTTGAATAATGAAGGTTGGAAAGCAACGCTCCTACAGCATTACTAATAATAATTATATTAACACAAGCAATCAGAAAATAACGCAAAATTAAATTTAAAAAATATGCTTCTGATAACTTTACATCGACATAGCTTTGCTATTTTATTTTTAAAACAATTTCCAATAAAAAAAAACAAATAAAAGTAATATTGATTGGGCCATAAAAGTTTTACGTTTCTGAAGGAAATTTTCTTATCGAAACACCAATACAATTAAAATTCGAAGTTTTCGATATTTATCTTTTCAGAACATATTTGTGTATTCTTAAACGAAATCTGTAACCAAATAAGATAAGATTCTTAAGAAAACTAAATTTAATTTTTGTCAAGATAAAATTGATTCAAAATTTTCATGCAGGCATGATTTAACGACAATTTTGCCATTGTGAAAGTTTGTAAAAAATTTGGATGTTCCAGATATATTATTTAAAAAACGTGCATGACTTTTTTTGAACCAACAAAGTAGTGATTATGTTTCAACTTTTTGACCTATGGTTATCTATAGGTTTCTATCAAAACTGTGCACAACAGAATATAACGTTTTTAATATTATAGACAAATTTAACAACAAATAAAAATATATTCATATTGTAACAGTTATAATTAACCATGAGAATCGAAATAAAATGAAATACTTTGTACTTTGAATAGATAACTGTAATAGTGCGATAGTGAAACATCATTAAGTTTTGCAAACCACATGGTAAAATATCAGGTACATGGTTATTTAATAATTTATATCGGAGCAATGTTAAATTAATAAATCGGAATTAGTGAAAAATCTCACCTGTTGCTTCGTTATCGGAAATATTTATCAAACACTCAAATCACTATATTTGAAAAAATATTCATTCGAGAAATAAAAAAAGGTAATCGTAACAACCGAGTCATAAAAGGTACTAGTAATATAATAATTTCGCACTTCGACTTTGAGAAAATTATAGAAAATACCATGAGCTGTAAGTACAACTTGACAACTAAGCGTTTACTATCATATCCTTTTCGAATTTAGCATTTTCTCTACATTTAAATAAAGACGGCAATATTTCACTTGATACAATTTTGTATTTTGAGTGGGGATGTATCGAAAGACGATTGGTTATGACCAATAACGGCAATAACTGATAAGAAATAATAAGGTCTATAGTTATGAAATGAAAGACGATAAAATAAAATTAGTTTGAGAATTGATTTAAGATTTGCTACTGCATTCTGAGATAACGAACCTATATTGCAAGTTAGTAAATGTAAAAACTAAACCATTGTAAATGTAATTTTAAAATAGTTACCTTTACAAGTTACATACTAAAATAACTTTTCGATAACCACGTACCCATTATTACCCATAGTCACCTGAACATTTTATCGTAACTTACACGTTCACTTCCACATATACCTACTTACGGGTTTGCGTTATTATCTTTTGAATATATTATTTCTGATTATATTCTTTTTAGTATTTTTTCAAAATTTTCACGTTTTTAATATTATATTATGTAGCCACTATATACAATAAAAAAAAGGTTTATATTAGGGGGTCCATAGATAGCAACAACGTTCTCCAAGTTGACGTCACTAATATTAAGCGATAAGAGATTCGACAAGGTTATTTATTGTATCTTGATTAGATGCATCATTTTTTCAATCAGTTCGAGTTTATTCCAGTGTACCTATCTAAAAAACTTTTGTACATTGCGACCACGCTGTATAACAAGAACAACTTGAATATTAATCAATGAATTGCTAATATACAAAAATCGTGCCGTCGTAACGTAAAGATAAGATTACGTAGAATTAGTTTTTTTAATTAATACGAATAGCTTAAACTACGAAAAATAGTCTGAATAAAAATCTAAAATAAAACGGTAAATTGTGAGTCCTATGGAATGATCCTGTTCTGAAAAATCGCCTACGGTTAGATTAGAAAAATTACCATAATTTCTGTAACTGCCAGCTCATAATTTGTTTACTACCACAGGTTAACCTCAATAAAACAATCAAAATGTTATGTAAATGGAACCTACAGAATAATGTGAATTTCAAATCAAGCTTATATAAATTTGATAAGACAACTCGAACTCTGAGTACCAGATTACAATATTCTCACCCGTACCAAATACAACGAACTGCTGTGTATAACGGTAATTATCAAAAAGTTAGCAACATTAATATATATTTTTTAATTGCTTTTTATTAGCTATAAAATTACTTTGATATTTCTTTATTTCTTTATGACATTCACTAAATTAAAAAAATATAATTTGAATGTTTCGAATCTTCAACTTAAATAATGCTTTATCTACTGATTTCCACATTAATGAAGAAATATATTAAATAGTTTTATGGTAAAACATACTAGATTATCAGTTCTTGTTTAATAACAATAATAAAAACGAAAGTAAATACACTTACCATATTCCAGGTTCTAACACCAAATTTATCGATTCGGGAGCATCAAATCTATGTCCTGAAATAAAAATAAACAATTCAATTTAAAAAATAAATAATGAAACATAAGCAATAATAATAGTATAATTTGAAATTCTATTAATAATTCTAAATAAATAAATTTCCACTTGTGGAGTGCAGAGCAATGCATCTGAATAAATCGCACGAAGAAGGAATGTAACATAGCCCAGAAAATCAGAACCTCATCATGATCACGAATTTAATTTCCAGTCAAAATAAAAGGTTCAACATAGAGGTTCGTAAGGTTCTAAAAATGTACACATTATGCAGTAGTTAAATAATTTGTAAGCAAAACGTATGTGGATATTCCATTTACGAATGAATTTATTTGTTTTGTCTTATTTTTTATTTGTTTATTTAAATGAAATCCATTTTTGTACACCAATGGTATGCAGTCTCTCAATGTCACTCGGAAGCAATACCCAAGAAATTCTGAATATCAAATAGCTGGGATAACAACATTTGGGTCAAGTGAAAACTTTATCCAACTCCAGAAATCCATTTTATCCAGCTTTGGTAATAAAACAATTACTTGAACCTAATTAAATCCTTTAGAAAGAAATGGTCATTAGCTGAATAATTGCTGACACTGAAATATCCGCTTCGAATCCGGAAAGAGACTAAAATTTCTTATGATCTTCTCCAAGGCAAGTAAAGCCGGCGGGTGGTCCCCCTGGGTTGATGATTTGCCCTCATCAACAAAAAATCCAGGGTTACGGGCACATCTATAAGAAAAGCCCAGCAAGCTGCCTCAGATGTAAAGCAATTAATATGCTCACAGACATGTGACTTCGGCTCTGTCGAAAACAGTCCAATGTCAAGGCAAAAAGGATTTATCCTAGTCTAAAAGTGGAAGAAGAAGAAGAAACCATAGAAGAATTGAAAATATTTCTTTGCATATTTTTCTTGTGGAGTTTACAGTTCTGGATTTTGCAGCATTCTTCTTTTCGACCTTTTCGAAACAAAAATTTGTTTCTGATTCAGTATGTCTCTTACATAACAAATACTTGATAGCGCGAGAGGTAGTTTTACAATAACTTCAAGTAAAGTCCAATAAAATACAATTTAAATTTGAAAAGGTTTTCATTAACGACAATTCAATTTTCTAATTAATTACAGATAACTGTGGAAATGGTTAGCAGCGCTAATTAAGTGATCCTGACTGATTTGATGATTTTATCGTTATTTAAAGTCGTTTTGCAAATCATGCATGGTGGCTGGGCTTATGTTCCAAAATTTGGCATTATAAGATTCCAAATTAAATAATGATATTTTCAAAACTTCGGTGTATAACAGAAGAAATACTACTGCCAATTTGGTCATTTCGTAGCTTTTCGGAAGATATTTTTTCTCTTACGTGGAACATCCTACACAGAGAAAACTTTTTGGTATTTTGAAGTAATTTTTACTTCAATTGAAATTCAAATCAGCCTCACAGCAATTTTGAAGTAAATTTAAAAAAATGTAAAGTAAATTTTACTAAATTTAATATAAAATTTACTACTCCATTGATATAATATTTACTTTAAAATTATTGCGAGGAATGTTTTTTTTCTCTGTGTACTACTTAATTTTTTAAAATATCAAAATCTAAAAAAAATTCAGAAACCCAAAAAATGTTAGAATTTTTTTGAAAAAATTCAAAGAGGTTTTTCTCCAAGAACTCAGATTTATTTTCAATTTAATATGTTGTAAGAGAATACTAACCCTATTCGCGATTTACATTAAGCGAACGCCACCATGCGGAAAAATATTAAGTTAATCTAATACGTATAGTTGGTATAGAAAGTTTTGTTTAAACCAAACGTTTGCATTCTTCTGATGTGCTATTTTGTGAATTATCATTTCACCGCGATTTTACGATAAAATAACTCAAAATCAAAGTCAAAACAACATCAAGTGTACGTTTGGTAGTCACGAGCGCCACCAATGCCAATGGTTAAGGTAAATCGCGAATATGCCCTACAAATTTCAATATCAATTTTTTATTACTTTTGAACATACCAATTTTTAAAATTTTATAGTTATGTAATAGCTGTATTACTGTATTGTAGGAGAATACTTGCCCTATTCGCGAACGCCACCACCAGGAAAAATATTAAGTTAATCTAATACTAACTTATAGTTGGTATACAAAGTTTTGTTTATAAACCAAAGGTTATTATTGTAACTACTCAGAAGAGCACAAAACCGAGACGAATTTCCCAGAATTGTTACCAACTTTCATTGATGGAGACGGCACCTAAAGAATAGCTGTATTTTCCCCATGTAAATCAAATATAAAACTGATGAATTATCATTTTTATAGAATGAAGTTGAGTTAAAGTTGTAGGTTTTGTAAAGGCATATTAAGTAAAGTATCCTTCCAAAACATTAAATTTTTTGATAAAAACTGGGGTTTTGAAAAAAATGAGTTTCAATTTTTCAGAAATATTGCAATATTTTCGGGATTTCTTAGAAATATTTGAGAATTATTCCAAAAGTTACGAAACAGTGTCAGGACTCATTTTTTAAGTAAAAAGATACGAATTTCCTCATTTTGTACATACAATAATCAGTATGCCATAACTAGGGCAGTGCCCAGATACAGGGCGCAAATCCTGGAGGAACGAAAAAATGACCGGTTCATACAGAATCGGGTATGATTAGAAAATTCTTCAAGGGCGCAGTTATAGAAGCTGACACCGGGCACATAAAAGGCTAATTACGGCACTGATAATATATTTCAACGAAAGCGAATTCTGGAACATGAGGCCCGCCAGCATGCACGATTTGATAGGGATTCGGAGAGCGACAAAACTATAAAATTTCAAAACATTATTTCTCCGGCACTAATAATAAATCCTATTTAAAATTTGGAAAGTAAATTTGAAAATATCTCCCCAAAACATATTAAATATAAAAAATAATGAATTTTTTGAGAAAAAATAATTAATTTTTTGAGAAAAATTACTTTCAATTTTGTTAGAAAAATTGTAATATATTTGAATTTTTCAAAATTTTTTTAGCTTTTCATACCTATTTTAAAAAATCAAGTGCGATGATCACAACCTTTCAAATTTGGAGGATTTGTCATTGATACCCAATATCATTTTTAGTGTTTCCATTAAAAACAACAATGTGATTGTTTTCGTATCAATATTTATCATATATATCAATAAATTTTCGTAAAAATTCACAAAATTTGCTTCTTTTTTGAGCTTCCAAAGTGGAATCCGGCCTTAAGAAAAGCAAATATCAGATTATATTTTCATATAAATAGATCTTAATTAAAAATTAAATAATTTGTGATTGAACAGTTCAATTAAATTTTGTTACGCCGTGTACACAATATAATATGTTTAACATCAGTTTGAAAGACCTTAACCTTTAGTGAAATATATAATATGATAAGTAAATTTGCTGCAGTACAAGAAAAGTTAATCTGCAACATTAAATGTATTTTTGTATAACAAATTATAAATTATTATTAATTAATAATTGCACTGTATAAAAATTATAATATCTAGTAGCACTTATCTACCGATTTACAGTTCATTAATTTTATAAGAGTTTATTAAACTTGCTGAATTGAGGAATTAGTCAATATTACAGGAAACACGTTGCAGTTTTCATACCTTTCGAAATACGAGACATTGTATAGTATAAAATAAAAAATATAACTTACCATCTCTAATTAGCCTAAGAACTATATTGACCATATCTTTCGCATCTTTTTTGTAAAATTCATTTTCGGATTCGGGCTTTAAATCTAAATCTAAGTTAGGATAGGAAAAATTTTAGATAAAAAATGTTATAGCTTACAATTAAATTGAACTGCAGCAACGGCTATTAAAAAATTGTTTTAAATTTATAACCTGAATTAGAAAAATTTACCTAATAACCTACGTGCTTTGCTTATTTAGTACCTAATTTTTATTCAAAATACTTCGGGTTGTGTATTTGCGTACCGAAAATCATAATCTAATCAAAACTATGAAGAGAACAGCAACAGGTTGCAGGAATGTAGCAATGGAATGCGTAAATACCAGAGTAAGTAGTAGTATTGGAAAATATACTAATTACCAATAATGAAGGAGCACAATAAGATGCTGTACAAAATAAGATTTGATTGAAGAAAGGAAAAATAGTGAATTAATTGAATTTGTATTACCTGCATCGCAGTTGGGTAAAGTCTTCGGCATAGACATAACACGGCAACTTTAAATCACAGACTTACAGGTACGACAATTAAAAATTCACTGCCTTATACTTGGCGTGCGTTATTGTGTTAAATGAGTTAACTTCGGATGTATTTGCTTTAGAATCCAATTAGGGTGCAATTAAAGCGAAGTCGTTTAATTTAATCATAATGAAAAATCTTGTACGAGCGAGTTATTATAAAATCCCAAGAGGAACGTTACATAACGCACGATTATTATGTGGATATTTTTTAGAAGTTGTAAAACGTAATATGATATTGCTATTCAAAAATGTGCGAACATGTTGCAAATTATTTGTGTTTCATAGCTACGTATACACCATCTGACGCTTTCGACGAACGATTAACAATGCCAACGCATAGAAATCTACTTATAGCTTTTTACTACATTCGGCGTCAAACAGATGGCTTGCTTGGTTGAATGCGATTTTATTCGATGGCTAAAGTAATTACCAATTAAAAATAGTCATTATCAGTACAATTTATACCTAACACTTCAATCAATCAACGGATAACTTGAAATTCAAACTCGATAAAAATTCTAATTAATGTATAATAATAAATACCCAGGTAGATACTACACTGCAATCAGTGTCGATTAATTAGAAGACCTGAGATTATTAACGATGAGATTGCCTATTTAGATAATGTACATATTAGGAGATTACTTTGATACCAATGAGATCAGCTTGAAGAAGACTGGCCCAGGAATAATACAGATGTTATCTAACACGTGTCTATTAATATCATAACTTCATAACAGTGACGCTCTCACCACTGAGACAGCCCAGAATCCTGCTGTCTGATTCGTCCAAATAATGTGATCGGTTCAACGTAGGGTTACCAGACGTACATAAATTTGGTTAAAAAAAGGCTAAAAAACGTAGAAATAGAATGCGTTTACCGTGTTGGCTGCTTCCATATGATTAGCTCCGCCCCTGCCGTATCTTTATGATATGCAAGTAATATCTTTATCCGATTTCGGATGATGGCTATCATTTTGACTATTTAAGCCGAAAGAGCATTAATTTAATTTATGGAGTGGTTTTCTGTTGCCTTTCCCGTAAACCCAAAGATCGAGAATAGCCTTTAGATCACAGCAGTGTAGGCTTTGATTCGCGGTTTTCTAACACCAGTTCTAACAATTTTCTGACAATTCAATTATATTTTATTAAATTTTGAGTTTATAATCACGAAAATGCCCTAATCATGACCGTTCCAGTATGCAAAACCAAATAGCCTTCCGCAAACCGCTACTACCGAGTCCAAGTGACTCTTACGTTAGGGCTTTTCTGAAAGCCCAAAATAGAGTCCCAATGGCAGTGCGATCTCTCGAGGCCGTTCGCTCGGCATAATACCTGGGTATTGAACCAGATAAATAGCTAAGCGCAACTTAAACGGCTAAACGCGAAAATCCTATAAGTTAAAATAGGGTACAATTCCTTAAAATGTGCACTAAAATTGATAAAAATAGATAAAATATGCATTGATATGCAAACTAAAAAATATATTTTTTTTTCAAATACTACCAATCTAGGTAGTACTTCTACCTAGATTTGCAAAATTTAATAATTTTAATAATAAATCTGGACGAATTAGGTAAAATTTTCAAAATTTTGCATATTTTTAACATTTGGTCCATATTTGGGTAAATAATGCATATTGGCGTTTTCTTAACAATTTATAAAATTAAATTGCTTAAAATTAAAAAAAATATTGATTAAATTGGCAAATTTAATAAAAAATTTTTGTTTTCTCTATTAAAATTCTTCAAAAAACACCAAAAGTTACTCAAATATAATCAAATATGCACCAAATGTTGAAAATATGCAAAATATGCATTTTGACAAGCAATTTTTTGGATTGGTGTTTTCAAAACGAATCTGTTGGGATATCAATATTAAAGAATATGCAAAAGCATAAAATCTTAGCTCTAGTGATAAACAATACAAGGAGTATACGGTCAAGCTGTGACATATCCTAAAACAAGGTCCTACTATTCGATTCGGTTCATAAATTTGTATGTTTTATGAATCTGAACGTTAATGCTGTTAGGTCAAAATACTCGTATACTTAAAATTACATTTTTAATTAATTTTAGTAAAAACATTTTCTCTAAACGAAAGATTTATGAAAATAACAGAAGTTGAGACGCATTGGTCTCTGAGCAGCAACGGCGCCAGCATTTTTGATTGGGCCCAATATATTTGGGGTGGGCAGGAGCATACAATATTTATAAATAAACTTAAAAAAATACAGTATTGAAATAAGCACCTAAAATATTTGGGTGGGCACTTGACTGGGGACTCTAATCAACTCTAATCTGTTTCTGAGCCTACATTATTGGTAAAAAGATCTTGAAAAACAGCCCAAACTCGAGAAATACGGATCTATTGAGTCTACGAAGTTATTAAATCATTCCGTAAGCCGCACGAATTCGAAAATCACGGGTTTAAAATGGCCGGAATCTGTTTCAAGTTTAATTCGGATAATATAATTAACGCAATCAAATTTAAAATAAATTTATATTATGATGTTAACAGTTAATTGCATGGCTCAAATAAAAGTTTATCTTTGGATATGTTATGGTCAATGTTGACAATTCGGTCATTAACGTCAATGGCCGGACAATAACGTCAATGCCCAGCTTAGTTGGGACCGGCCAATGACGTCAATGACCATACATTTTGCATTGTCCATGCAAGGTGGACAATGATGAAATTACTATTCTACAAATTCTATGTTCTATCACTCTTTCAGTTTTGGCTGGCGCAAATTAAATTAAATTAATTTTTTCTGACGCAAACACGACAAATCTTGGATCGACCCTAAAATGATCGGTTGTCTAAATTAAATAAAATCCTCTGTACACTTATGAGGCCTGGAAAAGGGCCGAGTTGCTATCATTTACAAGGAAAAATGCGTTCATGACAAATAATTGTCCCTAGTTGATATGCATCGGCATTTTGCTGTTCCTTATAGTAATTATTCTATAATATCATCATAGTTTAATCCATTTTGGCCATTATCGTCATTGACCGGCCAAAGACATAAATAGTACAATCATATGAAAATATTTACATCATTGCCCACCGTTAACGGGCGTTGACCTCAATGCCCAATTTACTTCATTGACAGTAAGAGATATATTGAATACGGGTATTTGGGTTCGAATCTTCGTCGAAGTTATTTTTTCCGTCGGGTGCCGCGATTTGATTTCCCCATTAAAAATGATAGGGCCATCTACTGTAGATCAGCAGTGGTGCGAGTGAGATGGAGCCTAAATTATGACGATTAATTGAATGAACCAGGGATGCGTGACTCAGCCATGTACGAGCTCTTCTCGTAAGCATCCGGCTAAGACGCAAAATACACTACTGCTGATAAGTGATAACATCTTCTTGTTCTCCGTACGATCAGGTGGAGTCCTCCTTTTATCGATGAAGGAGGTGCAAGACCAAGATTACAATAGTTCATCTTATCTTTAATCACTTCATTCTAGTGTTATCTATCAAATACAGTCGCATTTCTATAAGTATCTATAATACTTTCGGGTAAAGGTTAACGCATCACTAGCACCCTATACTGAGAAATATTCTATGCCCTCCAGACTCCCTGGTACTTTTTACTCCGACATTTATTATAGCCTGTTTATTATAAAAGAGTGAATAGTTTATATTTAATAATAAAATTAAGCATAAGCCTTGAACCTAACCCTTCCACCCCTCCAGTAACAAATATTTGTTTAAAAAAGAAATTCTTAACTGAAAAGATACTTCGTCTACTTTACACCATAAACTGAAAGAGGAAAGTAGTAACTTACGCCGTCTAGCCCCATCGTACTTTTTATATCAGCTGCAACTATAACACTAACTCTACGTTAGGCGTTCGGCGTTACAACTTCGCATTTAATTAAAATTTGTTTAAAAACAACTTCGTCAACTTCAAATAAATAATTAAATATAATTATTGTTATCTAATCATGTACGAATAAAATTCAATTCCAATTTTTAATTAAAACAAAAAATCGCCTGCGGCGCTTTTGTTAGGCAAACATTAGTATATGTCAAGTAAAGTTTTTTTATATTATGCTATCTGGTAACCCTAGTTAAACGTTGGTTATAATTTATGTAATATTACCCCAGATTGAAAAAAAAGTTTGCTACTAAAAGCAATTATGAAAATCTGTTTTACCATTTTGTACCATGCCCTAGATAGACATAGTCAATTTATCTATACCATTATAGGTGATTAGATTTATTATACCTTTCATTCTAAAGCAAATATAGGTAGAATAAATGCATGCTAATTATGATAAAACTATAGAATAAATATCGGCAACTAATAAAATAAAAGGATACAAGTCAGCATATCAGGAACACTTTGAGGTATTTCGTCCAATTTTCCAGTAAACCTCGCAACTTCTTTTCGTAAGTCATGGAATGAGGAATAATAATAGGGCAGATCTATGTCTTTTCGGCATGCTTCTGGATTCAAACATTGTCTTAAAGGTAACTGACCGTCCGTTACAAATTTAAAACCAGGATGATGAGGATCGACGTGTATACTACGACAGTATGCATCAAATTCGTGTAATGCATTTTCCAGCAGTCTTCCAGCAGATTTAATTAATTCGTCAGTCAATACCGATTCTGATGTCAATTGATCTGATAAAATATTTTCATTTACATCGGCAGTCAGTGGTCGTATTGGATACTGCTGAATTCCAATAATCTGCAAAAAATAAACAAAATTGTAAAATGTGCTTGTTAAATATTACATTAAGTTTTAATAACAGTTCACGTATTGAAAGAGGTGATGAGACTTGCTCATGTTGTGATGGAAAAATTAGATAATGAGATTTATTGAATGGGTGCCTTCGAGATTGATTGCTCGATAACGTATGATATGATATTGCAACAGGCTTTTTATGATACGGTTCAGAACCAAAGTTTCTCAGAATTATATCAATTTAAGAGTACATAACTGTGTGAACCAATAAAAATAAATAACGTTAATTTAACGTTAAAAATAGGATATTTATATGATTTTGAATAAGTTTAGCATGTTAACTTGCAAGTTGCATATTTATAATGAAACTTAACGATTTGAAATGCAATTCCTTTTCTGTCTTGAACAAAACTATCAACTCCAAGTTGCAGTTGCAGTTAATGTAATCATAAAATTGACGAATTGACGTTGTTAAACGTAAGTGCTATTGAACGTGAAAACTCATTAGCCTATCAATGTGCGTATAATAACATATTTTAAAGTATATTACTTATTTACATATATCCAACCTTGAGTTTGAAATTCATGTTATTCTTATAGAAAAAGGACAAAATAATATATAAAAGTAATAATTTATTGTAGAAAATAAACAGTAGGTACTAGAGAAGATTACATAAGATGAAAGTTACTAATGTGATCTACCTTCACGCGATGCAGTAAATTGTTGTTTTATAACTTTTGATTTATATTTGAATTATAGATGAACCTAAAATTCCATTTTGGAAGTCTAGGCGCCATTACACGAATTACATAAGAAAATATTACAACTTGTTGTGTAATTGACCCTATGTTAATGTAAAACTTCACTATTATTTAAAAAAAAATTTCCTCGCCGGTGAGCAGGTTTGAAATTATCTAAATCATTTTCAATTATTGGTTAAATTTATCAAAGCGTACGTCGCAACGTATCGTCATTAAAATGTGACAGGTCAGACATAATAATAAAAAAAAAATTAAAATAAAGTAGGTACCTAATCTTATATTATTATATGTAATTATGTATTATTTTATATATTATACAAATACACCTTGATTAGTATGGCGTTTATTAGCTCATGATTTGAGCTGATGACAGAAATGATGTTATTTGCATTGGCTTTGAAGGGGGGGGGGGATTAATTTTCCAAAAACACACTACAACAACTGGAAAAGTTTTTTATGGCTTTGAACTTGTATTTATCGATCCAGATTAAAATAATTTTATTTTAAAGTATTATTCTTGTATTGGGAGATGGGACACTTATTTAACTTTTTTGTTTTTTAGTGTTAAATAAAATCAAATTTTACCCCATTATTCGAACATTAGGTATCGGTTGGTACAAAAATGTTCAGTGGCGTATTTAGAGGGGGGCAAAGAGGCAATTGCCTTTGAAGCCCTCCCTGATAAAAATAATGTTTACCGGGAGGTTTTAAAATTTAAATAAATTTCAATTATTTTTATTTATTCGTTTATTATTTATTTATTTATTTCGTTACCACTGACGCGCTGGATTGGATTAACAAAATTCCTCTGATTATTCTTTATTCTTATTCTTAAGTTTATAAAATTCAAGGTATATTTCTGTTTTTTTCAGTAAACCCCTACTAAACTAAAGTTTCACGTGACTATCATCAACCAACCAGAAGACAAGGAAAAATCGAGTATACACGAAATTCAAGCATTTAACCATGATTAACTAATCATAAATACAAAATGCTTGGTGGAAAGCTTAGGGCCGGTTCCACCAACTCGGATTAAATCGTTGTTTGACTAATCACGGTTAATGCTTAATCGTGATTAGTTGACCGACATTAACTTCAAAGCGTTCCACCAAGCATTTTATATTTATGATTAGTTAATCATGGTTAAATGCTTGAATTTTGTGTATACTCGGTTTTTCCTTGCAAAAACTCTTCTGGTTGGTTGATGATCACGTGAAACTTCAGTTTAGTAGGGGTTTAGTGAAAAAGACAG
Source organism: Cantharis flavilabris (assembly GCA_949152465.1). Classification (NCBI taxonomy): domain Eukaryota; kingdom Metazoa; phylum Arthropoda; class Insecta; order Coleoptera; family Cantharidae; genus Cantharis; species Cantharis flavilabris. The sequence goes on from OX424435.1 coordinate 92,515,771, forward strand.
AAATTTACGTGGAATTTTATAAACTAAACTTGGAAATTATTATTTCAATTTTTTATTTTAAAGTAAAATAAAATGAACACCTAAGATTAGCCTAAAGGTTGATAATGAAAAATTGTAAACCGATTTATTAACTAAACAATTATTATAATAAAAATAAATTTTATTATAGGTTTATTAGTTTAAATAATTTATTATAAAAATTTTTGTTTATACTTTTCTAAAATCGTCTACTGGTGTATTTCCGAAAGTAGATCATTTTAGTTAGGCTAAAATGTTCAAAATGTCAACAGTAGCTATATTTTTTACTATAAATTGAAAGAAATGCGCATGTACCGACCATTAACCATGATTAAACTCTATCGCCTAACTAATCGCCCAAAATCGGTCTGTAACTAATGAATATATTAAATAATATACAAATATTTGTTATTTGAATATTTAGAAATTCTGGGCGATTCTTAAATCTTTATTTCTTCTATCATAAAAATAGCAAAATAGCTGAAAAAATAGAATTATTAGGAGAAATTATTTTTGCATTTCATATTTTAAATTTCTATTAGAGTACGTCACCTTGAAATTTAAAAAAACTTGCTCGCGGCGCTGTACGCCAGATGACTCGTTTCGCACGAGTTTTAAATATTTTTATTTGACTTTTCGTAATTGCTAAATACGCTAATGGATCTGTACCCCCCCCCCCCCCCCCAAAAACATTTTCTGATTAACACCACTGGTCTTATTGGTAAAAAAAAACAATCTGATTTGTAAAACAAAAGCGAGCGCTACCACGCGGGAAAAAATTAAGTTAATCTAAAACGTATGGTTGGTATAGAACGTTTTGTTTATAAACCAAACGTTTGAATTTTTTTGGTATTTTCGGTGTCAGAATCAAACTCAAAACAACATCAAGTTTACGTAATACAGTCGCCATTTTATTGACATTTGGTAGCGTCACCAGAGCCACCAACGGTAAGGTAAATTGCGAATGAAGAGCATCTCGGCCTTGATTAAATTTAAAATTTTTCCACTTACTTTATACTCATAAATAGCTAGTAAATTTTACTAAAATTTAAACATAATTACTAGTATACTGGTGGGTATTCCATAGCCACCCAGATCCCCCGGTCTCAAAATCAGAAAAACGTTGTATGTGCATGTTCTGTGAGTTTTTACTCATTCAGATCACTTTTTTCAAGCTTTCAGAACAAATACATGCAAATGTCACGGTAATACGATATGAAGGAATGGGGAGAGGGGGGAGATATAAAATAACTCACTACCCTGGAGTGCCTCAGTAATGTGATACTTAGTGGTATAGTAATTAAGGGCATTAAGACCTTGATTACAGTTTTCCACTGACTTTATATTCAAAAATAGCTAGTAATTTTTACCAAAAATTATGTAGTATTGATCAGGGGTTCTGGGACCTGAAGGCCGCACTGATCCATCGCTCTCCCGTAACCTCCCAATTGTTTTAGGTGGGTTTGTGTAATCTCACTCAAAGCGTAAACAACTATTGATTTTTATAATGTATTAATAAATTGCGAGAGGGAATCGTTGAGGAAATCTGGTGTACAAGCAGTGGCTTGTACACAATTGCCCCCCCCCCCCTAAGAATGACTCGGATTGTATCCCTGAAGCGCTCCTTGATATGGAAATTTTAAAATTTTAAAAACTTTTAATTATTTTTATTTATTTGTTTAATATTTATTTACTTATTCATTCATTCGGTTACCACTGACGCGCACGATTGGATTAACGAGATTCAGAAAAATATTTTGATCTGCCCCCTCCAAAACAGAATATTGAATTTAAAAATTATTATTTTAATATCTGCAATAGTATTAAATAGAAGTGAAATTATAATTTTTCCTTAAATTTCTACTAGTGCATATTATTCCTGCATATTATAGCAAACTGCAGCAGCTGCTAATTAATATTGATTCATAATAAATTTGAAAATATAAATTTTGATTGCTACAATCACAAGATCAGTTTTATTTATATCATAAAATTATATTCAATCTATATTTGCTACAGGGGAAGATTACTATGACTATGACTAAGTATTTATTTGAAATTACTTTATGTAATTATAATTAAATATTTTATCCCGATCTGTTCAGTACACATACGAAAGATGTTTTGTCACTAAAGCTTTTGTTGATAATTCTTGGATAAATTTTGAATCTAGGAAAAAAAATTTTAAAAATATTGAAAATAGCTTTTCAATATAATTCTTGAATTTATAATATAGGAACATATTGGCGAGATGATTTTTTCAAATAGTATACCTATTTGATGTGGCTTTCACGAAATTTTAATTTTTACATAAATTTGAATATTACTTTATAAATATGAAATACTTAAAATACATTTAATTAAAATAAAGAGAAAACAGAAAATTAAAAAGTTTATAAAACAATAGACTGGATAGTTCCACTTGTCCTGGTGAAACGGTAAAAATGAATTTTCAGCTGAATCATTGATTATATATTTTGAAAAATATGTTTCATAGTTTCTTGCTTACTCTAAGGAAACGGCATGATTGGGTATGTTTGTATGTATTATGCAAATTCGTTAATACGTAAAAATGCAAATTGTTCTATTTTCTAAACATAACTTTAGACTTTTGCTTTTATCAGTTCAAGAACGCAGATACAAAAATTATAGTCTAAAGCAATTAAAATAACAAGTATATGCAATTCACTTATTAGATAAAAAAAAGTATTGTAGTAAATACAAGTATACATTTCTAATTAACTTTAGTAATAAATAATTTTTTAAGTATGCCACGGTAGGTAAGTTATCTACGCAGAAATTGCGTTTTGATGTTACATAAAAAATGTATTGCCTATTAGAAGTACCTTACTTAATTAACCCATTTTTGTTGCAGCTAGACTGACATAACAATAATAATAATTATTCTGAATTATTATAAATTATAATATTCAATATCTAAATGTAGGAAGTTGAATAGCTGGTACATTATGATTATAATAGCAGGATGGTTCAAAATCAACCTTGGCTATAAAATTATTTATATTTTTAAAATAATTTAATAGCCAGTAGTTTCGAAATTTTTCTACCAATAATATCTACTACTTAAATTATTTGTGTAATTTTTAAGTGCATTTCCGTAAGCAATTCTTTTGAAAACGGGTAACATTGTCGTTAATGGAAATCAATCAGATAGAAATTTACATTTTACGTAAACAAAACGCACTTGGAAGTAAACGAACCTATTGATTACCATAGTCAAAATGTTTAAAATTTAAATTTATTAAAACATAATTCAGTTCTATTTTAAAATAGAGCAGTTAGAACTACAAAAAATCCTTATCTGCAAAATGTTGCTAGCATTGAGAGCAAGATCCAGAGAAGATTACAACTGTTAAATGACATAAGAAATAATCATAAAATAATAAGTAGCTATACTAGTTAACTAGGAAACTTTTTCCCTAGTAGCAAATAATGCACTGCAATTTTATAAAAATTGTGAATTATTTATTTAATTTATAGTCGCAAAGACAATAATAAGTACTTATTAAAAACAATTACTGCAATTAATTGAACAACGCATGTTCAAAAATTATGTAATTGTAAATTTTCCATTTTTACTTTGTTTAGCTTTTGGGGAACCAATTTAAAAACTTGTTTCAAACGTGTTTTTGGTATAAACTTGAAAATATTACTATGGAAGAATTTTTAGGAGACCAAAAGTATGTATTTCACATACAAATCCACTGTTCTAAACGCATCTTTTTCCATTTATGCGGCATAAGACGTTGTAAAATTACACAACTGAACTCCAGCGCATTTTACGCCCACTTAAGCAAACTTTTAAAAATCCAAATTGTTGTGATTGTGGACAATTTAAATGCGTTTTATAAGTGACACTCAACGGTCAGAATAATTACTAGAATTAACAAATTAACGAGTGCTCTGTTCCATTTTGTAACGGTTTTTTGAAAACGTTTGTATGTCAACAAAATGACTTTTGTTTGGCTAGCAATTAAGTGCGTTACTACTTGGTTTTAGTACCACTGTATTCCACCGAACCATAATTTTTGAAAAAAAGATTTGCATAAAGTTAATGTTAATATTTGGTCAATAGACAGATTTTTGGCTGGTCTGGAAGGTTGAAATTTTGCGCAAACCCAGATCCGGTATGAATATGCTAAGTTTGCATCTAAAGGACCATCCACACTTAATCAAATAACCTTCCCAGAAGTTTTCCGAAGACTTGCACAAGGAGAATGTCATAGTTTGAAGCCCTTTAACCATGTTTAAATTAAAAACTGGAATTATTGAAGCAATGACATTGCATAATTATGATTTGTAGGTATATGACCATATATCACCATACTTTTTAAATCAATTTTAAAATCTATTTTTGAAATAAAAATTTTGATGAAAGCAATAAAAAGCGGAATGGGAAATGTATAAGCTATAAGCGGTTACAAAAACACATTAATACTTGGTTCGACCATAATTACCAGTCTTGCATAACTCTTGTCTGTAAAAAGAGATAGTTATAAAGTTAATGACATCTGTGTCCTACCTGCATAGCGTAAGTTTGACTAGCACCTGATCAAGAACCGTTGCTAATAAATAACATAAAAAACATCTCCAGCAGACATTCATAATTTTCAAGAACTTAAAATTAATTCAACTTGTTAGCATTTGGTTAATTAATGAATTTAGAAGGATGTATTAGGCAACTACTAATCAAAATGCACTAATTACGATTTTTAAGTAATGAAGACTTCAAGTCTTCCGACCCAGCATAGATACAGTTTGATGACAAAAAAGTGATTTTCTTTGAACAGACAATTCACATTTAAAAAAAAAACATTAAATTACTAATTTTTTGATCAAACCTGAAAATGAAGGATCAAATATCGCGGTGCCATTTTATTTAGTTAAATGTCTTACGCCATGCGAGTTCAACGTTTTGTAACTCACTTCACGCCGGATTACTTTTATTCGTGGAGACAAACACTTACCGTATTCTTACATTTTCAGGCAGTTTAATGGCTCATTAAGCAAAATAACTTACATTTTGGTGGCAAAACTTTGTAACGACAAAGTCCACTAGTTTTTTTAAGACTTAAAGTAAAATTACTTAATGGGCAATGTCTGTGAATTTGGCAAAACAAAGTATTTTTCTACTTTATGGTAATAAAAGGCCGAGCAGCAAAAAGCAATCATGAATGAATTTTGTACCACCCAGTCCCGATATTTTGTGACTAATAAAATTTTAAATGTTGCGAAATAATAAGAAAATTAAAAGCTATCACGTACTGAAGAAGTCACTCACCTCTTCCTCGACGAAATTTCCTCGCGCAATGCCAAATTAAAGGTCAATAAATGATTCCATTGAAATGCCCAAGATAGGTAAGCGGTCCTTATATAAAAATTAGTTGGTTTCAAAATAATCTGGCCAAGCCAGATAACTCCAAGATCTAATTTAGATGGAGATGACCAAAAAATGTTGAATTCCAAAATGGTTTAAGTGCTTTTATATTGTGCAATTTATTTACTCACCAAATTACTTTCACGTAAAATGTTCTGTTTAATGCAACTATTACTTTCACAGAAACATAATCACAAACAGGTATTTCTAGAACTTTTTTGAAAAATTGACATTTAATCTTGTTCGATTAATTTAAAAAATACGACAATTATCAAAGTTTTATAGTTATCACCAGGCTGGGGGTAAGCTGAAAAAATTAAATTACGAATAAGCAATAACATTTTTAAACGTATAAAATTAATGATGTAAACACGCCTAGTTTCATAAATCGTTAAGCAATAAGTTTGGATTCACCGATATTGTGTAATACGGTAGATAATTTTTATAAAATAAAAACTTGTATTAGTAATAAAATTTTCTTGGGTGGAGCCTTCCTGATATGGTTATAGAACTCAAAATTTACCAAAGATATAATTTCCTTAATTGTTAGTTTCCTACACTAATTTGTTGAATCTTTTTAGTGTGTGAAGGTGGGCTGTAGGCCGCTCATTCATTACCTGTTTCTATTATTTGCTATTGGCAAATAAACAAACAGATATTATTTTTAACATACAGTACTTGAAAAGTGGATAAAAAAATTGTAAGTGACTAAAAATGATAGTTGATTACATTGTAAATTTTATAACATAGTAATTTTTTAAATGGCAACCGGAATTTTTTATTGTGCCATTTGAAAAAGAACATTTTTTTTCCAATATTTATGACCATAAAGTGATAAATAATACCTTAGCATTACATAACATCTTTTTAAAGCATTGAAATAGGTTGCTCTTTGGTTTAAATGGCAGTGTGAATAGCCAGAATTGAAAATCCACACTGCATCTGCAATAATGAAACATCTAAAATAATTTTCTTTGAATTGCTAATTAAAAAAGATGGTTACCATTTAAAAAAACATTTTTTTAGACCTCAATTTAAAAATAAATAGATGTAAACTTCGACTTTAACATTTACATAATTTAAAATCTTTAAATATTGCCAACTTAAAATTTTACTTTTAACTAAATAAATAAAAATTTTTGATTTTTGAAAAAAATAGTTGATCGATTAAATTAAAATTTTGAAAAAAAAAACTCGCTAGGCAAGAAACGTATTTAGAAATCGACTGCCTATGAGAACTACGAAAATTGATTTTTATGAGTTACTTATTAGTTATTACAAAATCTACAAGGAGTCTGCCTTGAAGGATCTAATATAATTTAAGTGAATTAAAATATTGTAATGGAAAATAATAAAAAGGTTCGTTACTCTCAAAAATTAATATTCAGTATGCACGATGAATAATATATCCTCACATTTTATAAAAATTGATTTGCTGATGTTATAGGTCGTTCTATTAGGTTAATTCATGTGCATATTTTAGAGACAGTCAATTGACTAAAAACTTACACTAAGATATATAATATATATATAAAATATACTTTCATATTCATAGATATACATATATTGCTATTGCATAAAACCAATTTTTTTATAATTGTCAATCAATCGTTAATTAATTGCATGTATGCATTTAGTTACATTTAATTGCATCGATACATCCTAATTGGTATACCCTTGACTTCTGAACATTGGAAATGGTTGAAAAAATAGAAATAAACTTTTTTAATGTATTTCAATTATCTAATTAATTAATAATTTAATGACTTTATAGAACTTAAGTGCAAAGTACGATGTTATTACACCAATAAATTAATTTAACTACTGCAAAATTATATACAAATTGTACACTGCAAGTTAGTAGGCTTATTTTTAGAATAGCAACTATGTACAATATTTTAATATATAACGTTAATTAATTTTTTAATTAATTATTAATTAGTTAATTTTGTTATTGTTACCGATATTTCGGTGATTATTGACAAAAATATCTCTTATTTAAAAACACTAGTTAAAGTTTGCATAGAAATATTTTCCCATAAAATTTTCAATTTTACTTGCTCGAATGTTGCGTCATTACTGCACTAATTTCCATAACAAAAGGTTGTCTTACATGGTTTTACCAAAAGTATTTCGCTGATGTCAGGTACGCCACTTTTAAGTGTGGTTGTTAATAATAGCATAATAGTATAAATAATTTTATTATTTTAATTAACTTGTCATATTGAAGATTTTAATATTATTAATTCTCACAAGTTAAGATTTATATTATATTTAAAAGTTTAATCTTTTATTGGCTATTAATTATTTATTTTAATGTTTTATATAGCAAATAGGAATTTTGGATATTATGTCTAAGATTTTAATTTTTAAATTTAATATCGGATTATTTAGCAAAAAGAAAGCTGAAAGTTACTCGATTACGCATAAGTGAGTATTTGAGCAAAAACTACATAGTTATCAGTTTTAGCACTGACCAATGTTCGATTACTTCATAATATTATTAAATATATCACAATTTGGGTTCTTTTGTATGTTACTAAAACAAAAGTTATTAAAAGAAGTGCCCCCGAAAGTTTCATTAGCCCCCCTCCCCTCCTGGGGAAAGGTCTGAATTATTAATTTATTTTTAATAAATCCGTAAAGAATTAAAAAAAAATGTTCGATAAAAAAATGTACCTACTACTACTTTACCCTGTTTTGAGAAAAACAAACCTCCGTTTAAGAGGTCGAAAGCCTTTGATTTAGGAGGCCCAATGGGTATGCTCATCTGTCCCTGATTGTAAGTACTTGGAAATTAATCTAATAAAATTTTAATTGATCTAACACAAAATAATTTTGGAAAATATAAGTTAATGGCTAAGCAAACAATTTTAATGTTTGTTTGTTGTCTGCATACTTCCATTTTTATGTAACTTATAGTTAGTCATACTGAGTCAGTTGTGTGGTTGAAATTGTAAATTAATAGAAATTCAAGCTGCAATCTCGCACCTACATAACCTCAGGTACATTTGCGGTTTTTTATATTTAGTACTGAATTTTGATTAATTTTATATTTACTGTTTAAAAAACTTTCTTTAAATAATTTTTTTTAATTTGCGAAACATGTTTCTTAAAAAAATTAAGATTGCTATAATTTTAATGTTGTAAGAAAATGATTTACACTCTACATACTCGAAAGCACACGCAGAACACAGTGCTTATATTGTTTCGCCGTTCCACACTTTTAACATTGTAATTAAAATGGATAAAATAAATTTAAAAAATTATTTTTTTAATTATAATTTCAGTTTTAAAAATTATAAAACCTGAAAAAAAATTAAAAACACAAGTTGAATCGTTAGAATCTAACGTTGCTGTCTTGACCTCTCGTTTAAATCTCTAGCTTTTCTAGCAACTTACAAACCTGTCCCATAACGCAGGCATTTCTAAATTAAATAAAATTAAATTATAAAAATATTTCAAGTTAACAAAGTTTACTATAAAATAAAATTGACAATAGAATTAATAAGAAACAGCTTTGCGTTGAACATACAACAAAAAGGAAGTTGGCAATTTTGATGATTTTATGTTGGATATCACAAAACTTCTGTACTTTTATTTGCATGCCATGAACCAAATTATTACTTACGAAGCACTCGGCAGATTGATAGAAAATTTATGGTTAAAAAAGCTGTAAAATTATGGTAAATTATTCAATTAAAGAAATAAGTTAACTATTATTAGGTGTACCGTATACCGTAATATACTTTATTTATAACTATAAATAAATATTTAGTTATTAAATAACAATATATTACATAGCTACAGATGGTACACTATCGCTGAGTCGAAAATACTTTGCCAAGCTGCTATTGGTCAATTCGAGTTTAGTTAAATTTGATTTGCAGACAGCACGTGAAATTATGTCGTGTTTGCGTGATTGTTATATCTAGGTGGTGGCCAGACCACGGCATTCGTTTCGTATGAAAAGAACCTGTTACACCGCAAACGAAGTTAGCCATAGGTCTTGCACGCATTTCAAATGACCATGACAGACAAATTATAGTAAACAAAAATTTGCCGGTAAATATAAAAATGTCATCAAATCTTTGATCAAAATATTTGACGAAAACAGCTGTTTGATCAAATGTGAGAAAGTAAGAAAATAATTTTGCCAAATTAATGTTGAATGATTTTTATTCATAACTGCCGTTGCATTATTACAAAATTCCTGCAAGTGAAATTTTAATGATAATTTTCAAACTAATTAGAGACAATTGCAATATTCAGAACCTGAAATGTTAATGAAGAACTTGAACAAACCTGTAGTGTTAATACGTTAGTAGGTAATTTTAATTACAAATTAATTGTGTTAAAAAATTAAGTTTGATGCAAAACATTTCCAGTAGCATAAAAATGTTCAATTCAATTAGTTTTTCCCAACACGCATTTTGTTCATCTCGATAAGAATTGTTGACGTACTTTGCATAATGCTTAAAATGAGTCTCTGAAAAGTCAGAATTAAAAATAAAATATAACTACCAGTTTGCACCTTTTCATAAATAGTAATTAAGATAAGCCAGAACGGGAACATCTTATCTACTTAATGCTTAAGTTAAGTTTTATTATTTTTACCAATTTAATTATTTTGAATAAAATTTCAAGCATCGACAAGATCGAAATTCGAAACCAAAATTTTTTGGTTCTTGGTATGCCTACGTGTTTCTTTTTTGTATTTAAATTCTTGCGCGTTAACGCTCATTTTTATGGTTAATTCTTATATAATTAATTAAAAAGGTATTGTATGCAAAAATGTTTTTCTGGTAGTTTAAAATTCAAAAATAAAATTAATTTATAAAAAAAATTACAATGGAACATTATATCCAAAATATGTGAATATGTAAAATATGCATAAGCCGACCAATGTGTACATTAAATTCTCTAAATAATGGAAACTTGAAAAGAATTTATAATTAATATTCGAGAGGAAGAAATCAAAGGATTTGGTTAATTCAAAATTTTTAAATTTAACTATGCATTCGAGTCTTTTCTACAGTGAAGAGATTAAATACCTGTTCGTCTAGTATTTTTATAGGGTGAATGCTCTTCTTCAAATAATCAACGAAGCGGCACAGTGCATAGCCTAGTTAAAAATGATTTTCTAAATGAAAAAAAGTAGAAAAGAGCATTTTTACCGATTAGCGATTTGTTAATTATCATTTTATTCTGCTTTATGAAGTTACACCACATAGGTAAGGGTTATAATATTCATGTATGATAATCGTATTCTATTGTTGCTATGGGGTTGATAGTTCGTGAGAGTTCCGGCTCTAAAACTTTTCCGGTGAATTTTTAAGCGTTTTAGATTTTTAATTTGGATTTAAAACTTTCATTAGTGCAGAAGGACGGGTAATTCACATACATAATTTGAATATAGTCAAAATCTGGTTAAACTTGTATTGGAAGATATCGACGATGTATTGGCATCCGCAATAGAAAATATTATTCGCTCTATTTGCCAAGTAATACAAAATATCTTCTTTGCAAGTCGATTATGCTTAATAAATATTTTGTATAATATAAAATAATAATAAACCAGTTATAAATAGAAAACTAATGTAAAAAGCAAAATGCTACAATAATTGTCCCTGAATAGTTTTTTTATACCTATATAGTAGGTACTTCACATAATACAACTTTCAAAAAGTTAAAATTAGCTTTAATTTGAATTTAATTTTTCCGATTAGCTATAATTATTTACTCTAAGCACAATTTACGGAGATTATATTTACCGTGCACTTATAGCTCATATGAAACAAATTCGTTAAAAAAACGGGATATTATCTTCAAGTTCAACAATGCAATTAAATATAAATAATAACAATCAAAATTGCGATTAATATGTAAGTATGGGGGTGGTGATGTACCTAGTCGGGACATAAATTCTGTTACCTGTAAAGAACCGTTAGATTTTACAGCTTAAGATTACAGAGGGTGGAAAACAATTACATATTTAGAAAGCCCTATCTTTTGGCAACTTGTACAGACTATAGTTAAAATTTTTGAGTTCAACCAGCAACATGGATTGGGGTGTGAAAGAAAATCGGATAGCAGTTATTGCGTTACATAAATGTGGTGTATCAAATAGTGAAATTTTAAAATTGCTAAAGCCGTTAAAAATTTCAAAAATGTTTGTAAGTCGTGCTATAAAACGGTTTACCGATACAAATGCAATAGCTGACCGAAAAAGAAGTGGACGTCCTCGTACCATAAGAACTCCACGAGTGATTAAAGCAGTGCGTGAAAGAATACGACGAAATTCTCTGCGAAAACAAAAAATTATTGCTATGGAGATGCAAATTTCAAAAAAAAGCGTGTCTCGCGTATTGAGGCAGGACCTAAAACTTGGGGCTTTTCGTAGAGCAACAGGACAAAGGTTAACAACAGCTTTAAAAAGAATTAGGCACGAGAGATCGAAAACCCTATTAACTAGGCACGGTAATAATAATTTTAAAAATATTTTGTTTACCGATGAAAAAAAATTTACCGTCGAAGAAAAATTTAATAAGCAAAACGATCGTGTTTATGCTCACAGCTCTAAAGAAGCGGCAGAAAAAATTCCGAGGGTTTAAAGAGGCCATTATCCAGCATCTGTGATGGTTTGGTGGGGTGTATCCTACGAAGGGGTTACTCAACTTCACTTTTGTGAAAAAGGCGTTAAAACATCGGCACCAATTTACCAAGAAATGTTAGAAGACGTGGTAAAGCCTCATAACGACTCTCTCTTTCAAGGAAACCATTGGGTTTTCCAACAGGACTCTGCACCAGCACACAAAGCTAAGACAACCCAAAGGTGGCTAGCAGAAAATTTATTTGCGTTTATTGCAGCAGAACAATGGCCTTCTGGAAGTCCTGATCTGAATCCTTTGGATTATAAATTGTGGTCAGTTCTTGAAAACATGGCTTGTAGTAAGCCTCATAAAAATATCGAGCTTCTGAAGCGGGATTTGGTGAAAGCAGCAGCATCGATACCGTTACAAGTCGTCCGTGCCGCAATTGATGATTGGCAACGGCGTTTAAAGGCTTGTGTAAATGCTAAAGTAGGACTTTTTGAGTAAATATATTAAAAATGTATTCTTTATATATTAAGTAATAAAGCAGTATATATCATAATTGAATTTATTATTTTGAAACATTAAAAATTTAATTAATACTGTGTAACAGAACTTATGTCCCGACTAGGTATATCAGATTTACAGACAATCCTCAAATAAAAACTTGTTTTCTTCTTTTAAAAAATTCAAATATGTCACACATGGTTGATTTCAAAAAATTGAATTATTGAAAAACATAATTATATATTATAATTTATTTTATTGTTTTGTATCAAATTATATTAATAGAATTAACCACAGTTAATTTCTCAACCTTCTAGAATATTAAAAAAAACAAGGAATGAAATAATAATTTTAAAAACAAAAGTGTTTGCCAGGGGGGGGGGGCATATTTTTGCAAAACTAAAATATTTTAAAGATTAATTTGATGAACCAGAGAGAAAAATTATAAAAAGGTTCCATCGACACATGTTTTCTCTTGTATGCATTGCTTAGTAATACCCAAAGTGTGCTGTTCCAGAACTTGAACGTCAAAAGATTTTATCACGTTTTCCTGATATTATTTTTATTATTTAAAAATGTTTTCTTTTGAGGTATAGAAAAAGCATACAACTGTTATTACAAGTTTAGCAAGACTACATATATCAATTTTCGCTATTTTTAAATTTAATATCGAAGAATGAAGTCATCAAAAAATCCTACAATTTATACATAATTAGATTATTACGATGTTTACATGAACAGGTTATATACACACAACAAATCGCGCCCAATAATTATTAAGCTGTAAAGACGTCAAAAATAATTATTTCGTTTTTATCATTTCTTTTGTTTCTATTTTTCAATAAGGTTAAACTGTATAGATAGTAATTAGGACAAGATTAGCCACCATGGATGAGTGACTTCTTTTTCCAACTATTTTATGTGCCTATAGATAAATACAGCTATTTGCTTAGATTAGTATGCAACGTGCAACATCTAACTTTTACAATAATAAGTATTTTACTATCGCGAGGAAGCATTGAAATTACTGCCCTACACTAAACTTATACAATTTTATATATTAAAATGCAATTTACGGACATTTAAAAAAATCGCCTACGGATTTTTGTCTTGTAATTGATTTCCCTTATTTCAGATTTTTAATCTGGGTACTAATACCTATTATTTTATTCAATTTGAAATTGTTGAATCACAAAATCAAATTTAAATATTTCAAAATATAAAATTTTTGGTTTTAGGTGAATACCCTGATCTTTTGTTTTTTAATTTTGTCAAATTATTAAGTTTTGCTAAAATTGTATTATTATCAAAAAAAAAAAAATGACAATTCAAGTATGAAACAAAAGAAAAGCGAAGAAGGACTTCTGAGCGCCAGCTTTTGGGTGCTGGTAATTACGGCCATTTCATTTACATATAGATTATATATTAGAAAATATCACGTAACAGATATATTGCTGTGATATCATCTGTGATAAGGGTGCATCATAAATTATCAAATAATGATGATTAAATTTTATAAATCACTTCATAATTAAATCAAAATGTTTATTCAAATATAAATGATACCTGGTTATCAATTTTTACCTTGCAGTTTGATTTAAACGGGGGCATTTGGATTTAAATTATTACTATATTTTTATAATTATAAAGGGTGTTCTTTTAAGCGTGTCCGGATTTCGCATTTAATTAATACACATAAAAATTTGATTTTATCAGAAAGTCAATTTTTTTTATCATTTAATATTTAATTTAATGTTAACAGATTTAACAGCATAACCACATCTATACAAACATAATTCAGCGATGTAAAATCTCAAAATTTTAGTGCTCAACTGACAGGAATATTTTGATTATAATTTATTATTATTGTTGCCGATTTGCAATTAGGTAGTGTAATTATCAAATTATTTTAATAAAACTATAGCGAGAACGGTTACGGCATTACGCTCAGTCAGAACCGAGATCGCCGGTTCGAGACCGGGTGGAGCAAAAACTTTATTTAAATTTTTAAACATTTTTCTTCGACCAGCAATGGCAAATCACCGAGGTAATCCGGTAACCAATGCACAGTTATCGCCAATACATTCAGTTTCAGTCAATAATAATAATATTAACAATGATATAATAACAGTATATTGTTAACAATAGCCAATCAATTTTACAGAAAAACTGAAAATGTTGAATAAAACAAAACAATAAATAAATGAATAAATCATCAAAATCACGCATTTACTGAATAGGTACCTACCTAATATTAAAGTTTAATTTTATTCCATATATAGTATTATTAATTTTTGTTTATTATTTTCAGTTTTTCAGTAAATAGGTTAATAATAATATAAAATAACATACAGTGGCTAACGAATATATTCGAACGTGTTCGAAATGTTAACAATGTAAATTGCACCGCTTCCGAGATGGAGTAGATGACAATATTTTTTTGTTTTACAGAGTCTTGTTTAAGTCGCTGCCAGTCAAGAACGGGGAGACAAAATTGAAGACAATGAAATTTTTAACAAAAAATTTCTAAAAAGTTTTGCTGTAAAAGCTATTTTTATATGTCAAAAAACGGTTTCAAAATGTGCAATTTACATTGTTAACATAGGAGGGTTCGGATATTTTCGTTAGCCACTTATGTCCTCAGTTCTTTTTAAATTCAAAACTTAGGTATCGATCCGGGGGGTCTGGGGGGGCATGGAATGCCCTCCAGTACATTCTGTACCAAATACCTCGAATTGACTTAGATTCAGATGAGAAAATTTTACTAATGAAATTTTTGGCATAGGGTGGCACTGGAGGGCATTTCATGCCCCCCAAACATTTTGTAAATTTAAGGGGCAATTAAGTACATAATATATAGTACATAGTTGTTCTATTTCGTTGCACTGATTTTGGAATACAGATAATAATATTTTTTGCATTTTATAGAGTCTTCTTTAAGTCGTTACTAGGCAAAAGGGGGGAGACAACATTAAAAAACGCATAGATCCAAAATTAAATAAAATGAAAATTTTAACAAAAAATGTCTAAAAAGTTATGGTGTAAAATCGATTTTTACATGTCAAAAAACGGTTTCAAAATATGCAATTTACGTTGTTAACATAGGAGGGTTCGAATATTTTCGTTAGCCACTGTATGTCCTCAGTTTATTTTAAATTCAAAACTTAGGTGTCAATCTGGGGGGTCTGGGGGGCATGGAATGCCCTCTAGTACATTTTTTACCAAATACCTCGAATTGATGTAGCTTCAGATGAGAAATATTTACCAATGAGGTATTTGGGATAGAGTGCACTGGAGGGCATTCCATGCCCCCCAGACCCCCCGGTTTGACACCTACATTTTGTAAATTTAAGGGGCAATTAAGTACATACATAATAATTGTACATACGAGGTGTGGCTATTAAATAACGAGACTGATGATACTACAGACAAACTGCGCATGCGCAAAAGTCTTATTATGAACAGTAATGTAACGTGAAGTGTCCTCTCTCGATTTCCGTACCTCTTGTGTTTGTAGGAGTATTCGTCTGGTCGTAACCATTGTTTGCATACGATCTATTTATTTCTTTTGCCGGAAAAATGATTGGCGTTTTAATACAGCAACGGAAACTTGGAGAAACTGCTACTGAAACTTATCTTTTATTAAAAGAAGTGTATGGAAACGAATGTTTATCACGTGCGCGAGTTTTTGAGTGGTTTAAGCGTTTCCAAGATGGCCGAGAAGAATTTACATTGTTAACATTGGAGGGTTCGAATATTTTCGTTAACCACTGTACATCCTCACCCATGTTCGACTGACGATCACATATTATATCGAGTCGAAATTGATGTTTTCTTGTTAAATCCTGACCTTTTCGAACTTATAATTCGGAAACTGCTCATTACATCAAGTTGTACCCATTGAGACATTTGTTCAGAATGAATGGGTCCTTTAGACAACAAAAAGAAATTGTTTCCATTGATAGATGATTTTTAATTATTTTAATAATAATAATAATATTCGTTATTTTCCAACAGGTGACCTCAATTATAGGAAAAAGTATGTATTAAGTAAACGTGAGATTAGAAACGCATTACAGGTCCAATAAGTAGTTGCATGCAGTTGTCTGCAGTTCAGTCAAGCCGTAACAGTATTATGTCACAGATTATTATTATGTTTATTATTATGTTAATATACATTTTTGTTTGATGGAAATTTTGTCAAAAGAAACTATTCTCTCTAAGGTAATTCAAATAGGAGTTATTTATAAATAATACAGCATGATCTGAGCACAATTCTATAATATATAAATGTGAAATCCAGCTTAATGGAACAGTTCGGCTTTAACGCCGCTGTTAATCTAATATAAAGTGTAATAATTTATTTTCTTCTTTTTGTTACTGTTTCTTTAACGCAGCTTTAATTGCTTTGTTTATTGTAATTATTCAACCAATCAAATAAGCGTTACAGGACTCCGAACAAAAGGAAAAAAAGTGACTTTTGGCCTAGAAAAAAGTGCAAGAAAGAGCAAATTTAACATTTTTTTAATGTAAAAAATATTTGTTAAATTTAATTTACATTATTTTTACTGTCGACGACGGTTGATACTAAAACAGTACTTTAACGCCGGCGGAGCTAAAACTAATTTTATGTACTACTTTTATGATAGATTTAGCAAATTTTAAGTTTAACAATTGATAGATGTAAATTCATGTTTCTTGATATTTTTAGAAGAAGGGTTTATTTTAACAAAATTTAATTTAGTTCTTCCTGTTTCGGCTTCGCTACTTGTTTGTCAAAAGATAAGCTATTTAACATGAAAACTGTTCTCGGTTAGCTAGGATATCGGTTAAACCCATAGGGGCAAGAATCTCATATAACAGACAAGCGATAATCGTCTTTAAAAGTACAATAACAATAAGCATAATTTAGTGCGGCCTTTAGACCGCCCAATCTAGGCAATTTAATATAAATAGGTACTTTTTTAAACTAAATCACTGAATTTAATTTTTTTAATTTTAACAATCTGACTTTGATTATTTTTACTGTCATTTTATAAAATATGTAACTTTTAATAATAAAAGAAACTTAACATTTAATAAGATCACAGTGCAGTGACGTAACAAAACATTGCAACTTACCTACAGGACACATAAATTTGGCAATTTGGCAATCATACCTAAATGATTAGCAATTATAGAGATTGCCCGATGTCATTTTACTGTAATGCCCGTGTCCCACAGTCAAAATATTTTTATGGTGATTCTATTATTATGACGTTACATCAACATGTTGATCAAAATTTTGTTAAAAACAATGATGAAAATTTTTATTTTCATTTCTTTAGATGTTTCAAAATGGAAGATATTAAATGTGGGAACAATAAACAAAAATTACTGACTATAGAACTATAAAAGCAATAGAAATTATTAACAAACGAAGAATTATTAAGAATACAAATGCCCATTTTATAAAATATCCTAAACAGTTTTTGTTTTCGCAAGAATATTTTGAATATTTTATTACTTTTTGTATATTATTTTGTTACAAATTTTATTGAAGTTCTACAATAAATTTTCTTTGACTTTAAAACAGATGAAGCCCATAATAATACTTTTACCCATTGCTCTGTTATTTTTCGGATATTGTAATAAACTACGATTATAAAATCCTTTACGGTGCAAAATTCATCATCCTACGTAAAATTGATAAATTTTAGTTCAAGTTAGTTATAAATTATAATATTACGACCGTAGAAAAGGTAACCGAGGTTCTCGTACCGGGAATAGCTTAAACCATCGTTGGTCTATGGTGTAAGTGGATTATATTAAGTCCAAGTTTTTGTCACTTAAACAATACTGGGATAAAGCTGGACCTTAGTTGTGTAGTTAACTTTATCAGCATAATGATTGTAAAAACGGCCATAAAGTACCTACTTCTTACTTCTAACTGTCCATTTTTATATTCTTTATTTTATGGTTGCTTTATAGCGGGAAAATCAGTGTTTGTTTTATAAAAAAAATTGAGTAGTTTCAGGTTCCATTTCTGTTGTTGATGCCCCATCAGGTGCGATCGACAACCTGGTATACGAGCAATAGCGATGAGATCAAGCTTTATTTGCTACATTGGCAGCTCTTGAATAAAAGTATAGAAAAAATTAAATAATATATTGATATTATTGATTTGGCCAGAAGCGTTTTCCGCAATTTATGCTGTACTCCTTGTAAAATACGAGTAATACAAGTAATTAAGAAAAAACTAGCCTGAACCTTTTAGCTTTGATTAATAGAATCAAGTTTCACAAGCAACGGCATTTAGTCCATTCATATTACCTAACACCCAAAAACAGTTAATGGATTCTAAAACGATTATAAAGTTATGGATCACATCCAAATAATTAAATCTGATAAATGAGCGAATAAATATGGTTTCCAACATACTCCATGAGCAATAACCTTGCTTGATACCGGAATAAGTATACTTCCGAAACGTCACATCGTTAGAGTTTAATTTAATTTAATTTTTCACCTTTGCCTAATCCCAAGGCTTTTGAAGGCTGCTAATATTTAGATGTTCTGGGAATGATAGCATTTTCGTTCGACTTCAATAATTATTATTTACAAAGAAAAGAAGAATTTGAAAAAGTTGCAAAACATGAAGCAACTGTAAGTAGCTGAATCATAAAAATTATTCAAAAAATGTAGAAACCATGTAAGCCTATGTTGGTTTATCGGAAATCTAGGAGAGGTTATTAAATTAATGTAGCTTTTCGAATAAAAAAACTTATTTTGTACTGTTAGTTGCTAAAATATGTAAATTTTAAAATTATGTTTATGTTTGAGTATATATTTTGAAAATTTTTCAAGAGTTTTAGTTTATTTATAAATCCATTATATTTCTTTAATTACTTTTTAACTGACAATGGTCCATTTATTTTGCTTTTTCTGTAATTTGCAGTTTTTAAGTTATAAAATGACTTTCGAAAACCGTAAAATGTGTCTAAAGAAAGTAACTACCTGTTTGCATGGGTAAAACCGTTATGTTATGGTTAATCTCTTTTTTAGAATACTAAATAGCTGTTGATTAGAGTTTATATGCTGGTGCTTATCTTTTAGGTGTACAGTGTACTTTGAAATTACCTATATTTAAAAAAATAGTAATTCAGCAAAATTTCAATTGTTATTTCTCAACTATTGCACATCACGAAATTTTTGTAACATTCGTCAACGTAATATGAAAATTAATAGTGTCACGGCATAAAATTTAAGAAATCTTACCTTATTTTGAATAACATCAACAATAACATAAATAAGAAGAACGATTTCTTGTTCGTCAGATCCCATAAGTGGTCCTTGTAGACCAGCTGTTGCTACATACAATATACAAATTTGATGAGGTCCTATCATGTTGATGCCTTTTATACTCATTTGGTTCGAAAATCGAGGAAAATCCTCAATCGTGTCAACTTCCAAAAATGTATATCATTTATATACAATCCGCCATGCTGCCACGCGACCACTTGTTGATATTTTATAAAAATGTGTTTAAAATGTCGAATTTGTCGTAAATTTTCTTCCAATTAACCTATCGATGGTTTCGGGAGTATTAATATAATACCAATTGTAATTTTTCTAGTTGTTTTCTTAACAACATCTATATTTTCTCTAGCAAGTGCTCGAAAATAGTATTTTTCTTATCTAGCTTCAAGTAAAAGTACCTTATCACTTTTAAAATATATAATCACAGGCAGATGTATATCAACACAATGTACAAGTTTAAAATTAAAAATTTTTGTTACACATATAGCAAATTTCAAAAAGTTCCATAATATCACATCAGTAAACTTGTAAAAATAGCGAAAAACTTGGGAAAAGTTTCGATTGTAAAATAGTAAAACCAAAATTCGTAAAATTATTGTCCTGCTTACGTAAAATATTTTCCAAAACAACCGATACGATCTATATACATAAATTTGAATTGACTTTTTCAGGTACTACTAATTATCAAACTCTTCTTGAACATTTTCTAACGTGGCACTCGAAATTTTGCAAAATTGCTCACTATCACTTTGGGAATTTAAACTTTTTGAGTTCTTGCACCAACAACAGACATCCACTTTCCCACAAAATTATGCGCAAATTTCAACAGGTTGCCTCCTAAGTTTTCTAACCGTAATTTTCTCGATCACTTTTGGCAAACGAAACTTTGCCTGGGCTATTATAAATTATTTAAAATACACGTGATAGTCGATAAAGTTTCAAAAACTATTTCATTTTAAATAAAAGCTGTTAGATAGCCTCAATCTTTACCGTACACTCGTACGAGGGGCCGCGTATAGACGACTGGTTTTCTACCTTTCTACCTGAAAGGTACAAACCAATCCGGAGAAGGCAAATACGTACAGTCTAACGCAAGGTAACTGTAATCATCGCGCATATTCTTAATTATATAATTACAAACAACTTTGCTTTATTGCTAGCAATTTATACTCCTTATTGTACCTGCATGTGATTTTTCGAAACTCGCCCAAAAATTTCACTCAAAAACCCGCAATTCCTAAAAATCCATGTTCAAAAGTTTAAACAAATTTTTAAATTGTCAATAGAGGGAGCATTTCAACAGGTAAGCTATGACCTTGGTAATAAAAAATACTTATCCGTACTATCTATAAAAGTTCATCTTTTAAAATCAACTGTCAGAATTTTGGTCATCGAGCGTGAAAAGTCAACATTGGAAAAAAATCGGCCGTTGAAGACCTATCGGCAGGTAGCTTACATTGCGGAATAAATATTAAAATTAATAAGGAGTCATAAAATCTAATCTGTGTTTGTTCAACATTACGAGATAAATTTTTATGTTTTATAAATTGTAAATCATTTTTCTAACTTCATTCATATCGATCGACGTTTCATTCTTAAGAAACGGTACTTTTATATATTTATAAATTACTTTAGCATTTTGGCATTGCGGTATATAAAAAGAAAAAATGGGAACCCACAGCTTTCTATTGGTTAAACACCTGTTTAATGATCACATCTTATTGGTAGCAAACTTGATCGTAGTGAGCCATACGTTCAATTTATATTCTACATCATGAAAACATCCGCACGTCTTGTGAGCTAAAATTCATATTTGAAAAAAGATGGAAACACTTTTGTGCGCGAAACTTTGGTAAATTGCAAAAAAAAATTATTTTTCTATTTTGGAAGATCATTTGAAACGTGTAGCGTTACACCAGCAAAAAGCATTTCCGCTTCAGGATAACTTCTAAGCGTCTTCTAAGCTTTAAGCTTCACGAGTAAATTGTCACAATTACCATACAAAAAATAAGTATTTAATTTTAAATTAAGTATATTTACGGTATGTTAGTTTATAATTTAATTCAATTTAAACTTCTTCGTCACAACCTTCTAGTTTTCGGCGAAGATAACAGGAAAAGTTAGTCTGGTTAACTGGAGTTACGAAAAGTTACCATTTTGTGCGAGAAAAAAACCACTTTACTTGTTTTGAATAATTCTTTCCATACTACCACTCCCTTATTTATCGGCAATCGAGACGTTATCTGAAACGGTATCTTCACAGGGAATTGTAAGTACCAAGAAGAACTAAGTACTTTATGTCTCTAATAAATTATTAAGACTTTTAACTCACATGGTTTTTAAAAGTAATTAAGATACAATAAACGCAAATAGAATACTTAATTTATAGCTTAAAATTGTTACCTATAGAATAAAAACGTAAAAGATATTAATTCATTTACATGGAAATAATGGTTTCTATAATCAGGTACTTAAATTAATCTTTAATGTACCTGAAGCCGATAAATCTACTTTTATCAGGTTGACGTTTTCACACAAAAATTGGCTACTGCTTCACCTGATACTTTGTCGAATTACCACATTTGAGAAATGGAAAAAGAAACTCTTATTGTTTTCTTTTCAAAATTACAATAAATATTTACCTGTGGTCAATAAATATTTTCTTTATGACCTTTTCCACGTGTTAGGTATTAAATTAGATTTATAGTTAATTCTGTGACGTTGACGCTGGCGCTGAGGTTACCGCTTAATACTAAACAACAAATAGTAATTTATCGATGAATTTACTGAAAATATTTTCAGGTTTCTATAGTCTCAAGCTAATTAAAACTTAATTGAGAAATTCTACAGATGAAACAACAATCAAGTGATTCAACTGCATGGACCTTATAAATATACATATGGAGTCATAAATATTAACGCCGACACATCATAATAGATAATATTTTAGAACCTAATAATGAATGCAATACCAAAGCTCTTCAGCTCTTCAGTAAAATATTATATTATAGTAAAATTTGTGTATATTCACAGAAACAATAATTGTAAAAATAATAAAACAAAAATTTAATCGGAAATTTCAAATAATTATTTAAAATTTTTCAATCGTGTCTCCCCCCCCCCCCCAATAAAATGTTTTTAGAAATACAGTCATAGAATATTGGATCCTTTAAATTTTTTTTTAAAATAAAATTTGAAATAAAATCTTTTTTTATTTAAATTAAAAAATTTAAAAAAAGCAATGAAAAAAGCAGTCATATGTCACACCTTCAAATAATGGCTCAAGCTCTGCCCTTGACTTATCCATAAAACAACAATCATAAAAATTTTGATTTTATTGGCTTATATTATTCATTTCATGATTGAATATTATAATATTATTTCAATTCTTAATTAAACAAACAAAAAATTTTTTCAAATATACAATTATTTTTATTAGGCATATTGTCGGGTTCCAAACTCTTCTACTTATAATTTGATGTTTATTTTGTAAATTAGATATTTTAATAACTAATATTTTGTAATTATTCTATATTTAAATTATTTTGTTTTCACACTGGGTAGTTGTAGCGGAAACTAGAAGGGGAAATCTGGTCTTTTGCTGCCAAGATGACCACTTCATCGGTTTTACCAGGGAGGGGCAAAACATTTTAAAAATAATTATTACAAAAATATATTTAAAAAAATTCATATTATTATAATAATTAATAGTAATAATTATAACTACTCAATTCAGGCCCCTAGCCAGGATTTCATTTCGGGGGAGAAGGGGGCACTCGTAAAAAGAAAAAAAATTTTGGAGGTTCCCCTTCCGAGAACTTTTTTAAAAATAAATTTTCTATTTACCTATTTCATTTTTGATATTCAAAATTTCTTTCAAAATTTTTTTTTTTACATTTCAGGGGGGGGCACGAGCCAGGAGGCAGCTGCTCCTTTTCTCCTATCCTCCTAATGGACACCCATGTTTCTAGTTTTTGATTGCAATCTATTTCAAGTCTTGTTTTTTAAAAATAAATGAGAGTTTGATTTTGAATGAGTAATTTTATTTTTCGGAATAATCTTGAAGAGAAAGTGGATTCATTTTAAAGAAGATTAAAATTTTGAATTATTAATAAATTTATTTGAATTGAAGATTGTAAAAATAACGTTGAATTAGATATTCGGAAAAATTATAATTAGTTTTTCTTGAAATTTTTAAGTACCTAATGTTCCAAATTGACAATTTAAGGTAATATCATGAAATATTAATTGCTATAGTCGCACATGATCAAGTTATATTTTCATTTTACTTTCCAATTTAATATTTTAAAAATATATTTAAAGCAAATTTGAAATTTTAGATATCGATTTTAAGAAGAAGATAAATGGAAATGAAAATTTGGATTTTAGATTTCCCAAAACTCATTTATAGCAAAAGTTTATTTTTTTAAATTAATCGGGCAACATCTGTCAACACTGGTATTCTCCTGGAACAACAATATTTTTAAATTTTGGAAATCGGAAAAAAATGGAATTTAAAATTCAAAATTTTATCGCGAAATTTTTATTATTAAGCGGTTTAGCCACCCTACACCCCGAAAAAATATGCTTTCTAGAGATTTTTTTTTGAGGAAAACTAGAAAATAAATTGAGATTACAAAAAAGGGTGTTTATCGATTGAGGTGATAAAGGAGAATTCGCAGAAGGGGCTAAAAGCGATTCCAAAATTGGCATATGAAAAGTGTTTCAAAGATTGGATAAAGCGTTGGCGTATGTGCATTGCTTGCGATGGAGATTACTTTGAAGGGGATAAAATAAATATCGATTAATGATTGAACTGCTTTCGTTTTATTGATAAATTTCGGATACTCTTTGATCATGGTGGTATACCTTGTCTTTGGTCGTAATTTGTAGTTTTCCTAGTATTGCAAATGATTTTATTTTCAATTCAAATTTATAATATTAACATGTCATTTTTATAATATTATTTTTATCTCTTATATAGTATAGTACAATAATCTATAAAAAATTACCAACTGCACTTTTTTATTCAATAAAAATAGCCCGTTGCCTAAAATACCAGCCCCCAATTGACCATCGCCCAAATGTCGTATACCCATCAGTGACTGTACCTATACAATAATTTTTTTGAAACAATTAATTTCAAAATGACGGAGATATGAGCCGACAAGTAGATACCTATTTTAACCCGTCGCTCAGCGTCGTTTAATTATTTCTGATACTATTATACCTTCAAATAACATGTTTACAAATATTGACAAAAATAAATTATAGAGCTATTTGTCATTCCCGAATAGTTATCGCTTTACAAAGTTGACAGCACCGATAAAATGAGCGTGGCGCAATATTATTATCACCGCCGTACGTACATGTGTTTCTAGTTTTTTCAATTTATCATTACGAATAAATTAATTTCGTGGTTTGAGAAGACCGAAGAACAATTTTTGGGAGTCTGATAGTGATATTTCTGAAGCTACACCTAAGCATTAGCACACAACAATCAAATAATCTGCAAACATCTCGTTGGAGAATAGCACAAAATTATTTATAGTACATACAAAAAAATAATATACATTTTTAATAAAGGGTAAACATATTTATATTATATAAATTAAGTGTACCAACGAAGGATTACAAATTCTTGCTGGTAGTGTACTTAATTTCTCTACTAGGCGTTTTCTAAAACACTGAAACCACTAATAGTGGTCTTGTAACATAGAGAATGGTTTTTAAATTTTTTTTGTAGAAATAACAGCTGCTTGAAAAAATGACTCAAATTTACTTTGAAATTTTGAGTTTCAAAAATTTATAACTTTTGAACATGACATCCAACCCCAAAAATCCTACGTCACAAGTTAGATAATATTATGAAAAATAAGTGTTGTAAATTTCAACCAAATCGGTTGAGTAGGTCGGGAGATATCGTGCCCATCGTTTAGAAAAAACAGTTTCGATAAAATTGCGAGAGAAAACACAGTAGGGCGTCAGCGACTTAAAATTGAATATTTACTTCTAATTACCTTCAATGTGTGATTTCTGGAAAAAATATAAACAATTTAATTAGTAAAAAAAAAAAGAAATGAATGTTTTCAAAATTTTAAGGTGGCGTAACATCTTAAATAAAGGTAGATGAAATAATGTGAAATCAAACCCTGAAGGGTAAAATTACAACAAGATCATAATAGGAATTTACGACGCATCTCGGAAAGTACGATTTTGCGCAACTCAAGATCTAACATAAAAATGACGTCTCAGTAACGAATCCAGACAATTCCACAGGAGAGAGGTGACAAAATAAAAGTATGAAAAATAAAAAGTAGTAGTAATTAACAAAAATGAATTTATCATTTGTTTTTTAATAAATTAAAAATTTTTGGTATAAGAATTGATGTTTTTTGAGCTCCAAGGAAAAACGATTGCCCCCATTGTTCTCCCTAGATCCGCCAGTGTGACATCTATGTTTACTGCATACAAAAAAGCTTCTGTCATCAGTTGCGCTTGTAAAATTTTAATTAAAAAACATTGAATGTGAGCATTTTTTGGCAATTCAAGTATAACACTTAAGTTTTTATTAATAAATTTTTTAATAAATGTAATAATTTAATTATTTTAATAATTATTTTATTACTAAATATTTTAATATTTTATTAATAACTAATATTTAAATGACCTGGAAACTTCTTTTTTATTATTATAAAATCACAAAATTAGTCATATTTTTTTTCTTTTTTTTTTCAAAAATTGAAATTTGACGCAGATAGCTGGAAATAGTGGCGTTAACCTTAGAACTTAGCTGAATAACCAGTTAAAATTTCAATTCAATCGTGCTTTCCATTGAGGAGATATTGATGGGACGGACATACATACATACATACAAACTTTGAGTTTTATATATTAAGATTGTTTATAAATAAATAATATTTTTAATGAATTTATACTAAACGTAATTGATTTAACTTGTATTGCAATTATTATTTATTTTTATAGTGCAGTAATTAGTAGCAGAAATATTTACTTTTATTTTATTTTTATTGTAAAAATATTTTTATGGCAAACGTATGCACTCTTAGACCCCTCGCACACTGCAGACTTTCTATCGGTCGATAGTTTGGTCGGTTTCTTAATCAGTATGAAGATGTATGCAAGTACGCACATTATAAATAACGATTCGATATCGGCCGATAAAAAGTTTTATGGGCTATATCATTGGTCGAGAAGAAACCGACCAAACTATCGGCCGATAAAAACTGTGCAGTCTGTGGTGGCTCTTAAAATTTCATGATATAATAGAAGAGAAAATAATGTCACGTATATTTTTGTACCCGTGACTGGGGTTGTGTAGTTCAGGGGTTTAGAGCTAAATTGACTAGGGTTAATTTGATATTGATTTAATTGTAAGCTCAGGTGTATCAAAATAAACTATTTATTGAATAAGAATATTAACTAATGCTAAAAACTATTTACATACTTAAATCTATAACTTACTCTACACCCTTATTGGAGGGTGGAACCATCAAACGGCTACATCTTGACCTTATGATGTCCACTTAATGACGTCCGACTTACGACTGACTCTACTAATTAATTATTCTGTTGCACCGCTTGATGCTTTCCCTTCCAGATTACTTATTAATTATTACAATACATTGTCAACTTTTTATACGAGGGAGCTTCAAGTGGAAATCCATTTAATTACAATAATTTATAGATTTTACATTTCCACTTGTGACAATAAGAATTACTGAAAAATCAGCCACTCAACAAATTCCAATTGATTTAACAGTGTTTCAAGTATAGTGAATAAAACTTATTATCAAATTACAAACAGTTCCATCTTCTGCGCTGATACGAATTTCCAAATAATTCTCCCACTAGGGGGTCTGGACGACCGATAGACCCCAGGCATTTAGTTTTGGGGAAATCGATACTCAATGACTAACTCCCTAAAATCTTTAAATGTTAAAGTTATTTTGAATTCTAAGTAAGTGTTTTTGCATTTTTGTTTCTTTCTTTTTAATTTTTTAGATATGCAAAAATAACAACTGACAGTGACGCGCATGTTGGATTAACTAAAATATATAAAATACTTTTCTGTAATTAAGAGGTAGGTTTCTTTCCCGGCTGAAGGGATACTGAAATTTATTAAAAAATCTTGATTCATTCTTTTTTCAACCTGGGTGGATGAAAATTTTTCAACTTAAATGTCGTAAATCAATTTATTGGAAATTTAACGTAAAGATAGCAGGTGATGACAGGAAAATTTTCAGAGAAGATCAAAAAATGTATAAATGCAATTCAACATCGCGATAAGTGGATTCGCTAAAGATGGTTAATTGGATGGCCTGCAGACTTTCCATACAGTGCAACTCACTGAATCTCTTTCTATAGAAGGATCTAGAAACTATTATGATGCATAGCTTTAGCGAGGAATATTATTAATAAATTGGTTTAAAATTATGAAGAATGCCGAAGAATCCACTTCAAGTTATAGAACGTGTTTGACAGTCAATATGGTCTGATGTACAGAAAGACATCTATTTAAGTTAACTGTGGACATTTTCAATAGGTAATTTTTTAATGTTACTGCAGTTCTACACGTAACGTTATAAAAAAATAATACAACTGCAACTCTTTAGGGAAACATTTCCGGGCACATGTTTAATATAACTTTTTTTCAGTTTTACGTTGAGTTGAACCACATTCTATAAAATTTAAAGCTTAAGCAAGTATTACAAAAACGAGTTTTTTTGATAAAGCTTTTATTTATAACAAGACTATCATAAAATTATTTTATAAAATGGAACATCGTATTAGATAGTAAAATAAATAGAAAAATTAAAATATAGTAGCGGATGTTTTCTACCAAATTAGAGGTATTAGGGATAGAAAGTGAAGAAGTTTTGATATTAACTATAAAGCAATTTTTTTAAACTGAAATTGAAGAAATAAAAATTGGAAAGAAAATAAGTTGACGAAAACAGCAGTTGCTGCAAAAATTAAAGGTCTTTAAATAAAATAATGAATTTAGTTAATCAACATTAACATTTTTATCAAATTATCGTTTCGCGATTTTGATTAATATAATTATGGACTCGCGGTTTTTGATTTAATTAATTATAACTGCAATTTATCACTCCCATGGGAAATTATTCTATTCTGAATATTTGAGATTATTTCTGTACAGGTAGACATAAAGCTTTTAAATCTCGAATCAAATTTATTCTGACAGTGCTCTAAACGTTGCTCTATTGGCTCTAAAAATTAAAATTTAATTTTTAAAACCCCAACTCCTACTACCTTATAATAGCTGCAAATGAATGTTATAACATCTATTATGTTATAAGTTTGCTATGTAAATCTCATTAATCCATTCACGAGCAGCATGGCATTAACAAGAGTGATTTCTTCCTTCTCCATTGCGTAATTATAAATTTTAATATACCTATTGTTGTGATATTTAAAAATATCGTCACTTTTACCACAATACCTCCAATCATCAACAAACCAAATTTTAAAAGTTCTATTAGCACACAAAATTTTATTACAATCGGGTAAAAATTTTCGGAGATACAATGACATTTTCATTTTTTTTATTGTGGTTGTTCTGGCAAAGATTTCTCTGCCAAAACTTTATTTTCACCACTATAGCCCACCAGACATAATATATTCAAAAAGATTGATTGACACTGACTTTTTTCAAGATTTTGCAGAAAATGTAATCTTTTTTCATGTTGAATTCCTGATTTTTATCAAATAGTTTCATATGCTGTAAAGTCCTGTGGGGCAATGTTCCTACATACCAAATTTGGTTGAGATCCCTTGAGTACTTGATGAGTTATTCACTTTTACTCACACCTATTCTGATAAAGCTTTTCAAGGTTTTTAAAATAACATATAACATAACAAAATCGTTTTTAAAAATCTTGTGTTATTTACTTATAGTGGCACTCCTGATTGACAAATCGCGACGGAAACATTATTTTCACCTTTCTATCGTAAACCCTACTACCATACCAAATTCAGGATTACAGCGAGAGAGAAAATCTAACGACAGATTGACACAGAAATTTTTTTTATTTTTTGCAAATCTTTACGTTTCTAAACAAGGTGATCTTGAAAATGTAAAAAAAAATTTGAAATTTGTTTTCGATTACCTTATCTCCAAAAAAAATTTTTTTTTAATCTGTAATTATGGTAATTCATGATTACCAACAAATTATTTCTTGATAATATAAAATCACGGTTAACCGGCATAACTTCTTTGAAGCGATCTTTTTATCAAAATTTCCCCAAAACAATTACAAAAGTTACAGAACAAGATTCGACGCGTTATTTATGAGCTACCACAGGATTTATTCCAAAGAGTAATACGAAATTTCATCAAACCAGCAGAAGTCTACAAAGCATTTTACATGTATAATTTCAATATCTTAACCAATATTGTTAATATAAAATTATCAGCAGATTATTACAAAACCAACGTATTTTTATTATTCTATATAATAAATAGTCCCCCCTTAGCTCAACATTATTTTTGTAGGTTGTGGTGACCCTTTTCAGGTTTCAGCAACGTTAATTTAGAAATTTAAATTTAGATTAAATATTTAATTATAGATTAATGCCCGTTTTCATAAAACGTTTAACGGACCGTTAAGCCGGTAACAAGCCGTTAAGTCCAAATTTAGATTTCATAAAGGCTTGTTAGCACTAATCAGGCGTTAACTTTTAACGCACCAAATTTCTCCAGTTAAGTACTTAACAAGAGATTTCTAACCTTAAAACTATGAATTGTTTTGAAAAACAACAAATAAAATTTAAATTTATAGTTTATTTTTAATAAATGTACATAATCATATAAAAGATTATGAAAAATTTGGAATTTAGTAGGCATTAATAAAATAAGTTTAAAAAAAAAAATATTTATCAGTAAGCATTTCATTAAAATTTAGCAAGAAGTAATAATAATCTATATTCCTGCTAATAAATTTGCATTCGATATGGGAGTGTCCATTAATTTTGGAGGCGATTTTGGATCCCCCCTCCCCTCCTGGTTAGATTTCGTGAGATTTAACCTAGTTCTCTCGCAATTTTACAGTTTCTTGCGGAATACAAAATATTACCTGATATTTGCCGAGACCCCCCTTTCCCCACGTGAGATTCGGTGAGATTCTGCTGGAGCCTCCCCTAAAAGCCTACTGAAAGAAATTTTATTTTTTATTTTTATTTATTCTAAATAAATTTAAATTCTATACCTAATAATATAATATTTTATGGGCATTACTTAATCTGTAGTTAAGACGTTTTTGGGTTGCAGCAACGTCAATTTGTGCTTAACGCAAGTTAAATACATAAAATATTTAATTACTGGTTAACCAGTGATTAAAGTGATATAAATCTCCTTTTGACCGTAGTAGAAGACCCGTACACAGTAAAACCGTTTTCGTCGAAGCAAAAAAACTATTTTGTTTGAATAATTTTTTTAAGCAAATAAATTTTGTTTAATTTTAATGAAATATTTTTAACAAAAATATATTTAAATGAAAAAAATATTTAACTGAAGATACTTTAAAAGAAAAAAACAATAAATAAATACAATTTTATTTTGATTTAAAGAAATAAAGAATATTTTATTTAAATTAAACATTATTTATTTGCTTTAAACATAATTTTTTTATTTTTTTTTTATTTTTTTTGTCTTTTGAGTTTTTTTGATTCAAAGAAAACGTTTTATATATAAGTTTGTGTTTTTGGGCCATTTTATTATGATAAAAAAATAATAAACTGTACTGAATCTCACTTTATGATAATTTTTGAGCTAATGTAACTACAGTACAGCTTCGCTTATCCGGACGCACTTTATTCTGAACACTCCAGTAATCCGGACACTCCGGCTCTTCGGACATTTTATATTTTTTAGCTCTGCAATCCGGACGAATTTCTAGTTGCAATTTCAAATTAATACGATTCAGCAGTACTCTTTTATAAGACTAAAATATAACATCACTCACCGCCTGATAAGCCATGGGTGCAATGGAGCCGCCGCACCCAGCGCCAAAATTCAGAACGCTAAAATTGTGCGTTTTAATTTAATTTTCTATAAAGTATTAAATTTTGAATAAAAAGAATATCTGAACGGTCATAGCAAATCAATAACACACAAAACGCTAAGCGATAAGTCACGAATTATGATTTAATTCATATTTTCTTTCATTTAATTGGTAAAGTTAAATAAGTTGGGGGCGGCCATTAATTTCGTGAAACGATTTTTCGACCCCCTCACCCCCTGGTAAGATGGAGTAAGATTTGTTTTTTTTAATTGCGTGATATTTACTGAGACTTCTTGATCTTCTCCTACTTTAAAGGCCCATGTAATTTATTAACGAACGTCACCTAATGATAACACAAGTTTGCAAATCAAATTTTTCTTTTAAGCCCTGATATACCATCCCTCCTGATTCTTCGGTAAATTAACCTCCTGAATCCGAATAAGACCTCCGTTTTCCCCACCATCCACCGCTATCGGAGGATGCCCCCCCCCCTATCTATTTTTTAAATTTTTTTATTATTTTTTTTATAATTATTATTTTATAATTATTAAAAAAAATATTACAGTGTTATTTATTATTTGTTAAGTATTATTACTTTAATATTTATTTAATAATATTCATTGATTTATTCTTCTTCTTTTAAGTGCCATACACTAAGCGGTGCGTTGGCGATCACTTGGCTAAAGACAAGATGACATACTAGGGAATTTAATTAATGGGGTGCTTTCCCATTGCCCACAAATATATTTTGGGCTTTAGATCACAGCAGTGTATTCGACGCGACCAGGATTTCAACTAGCAGTTGCCCGCTTCTCAGTCGTCCGGTGTAGGTTTTGCGCCACACTGCTGGTCTATTTATTTATTTATTATTTATTTAATAATATTTGTTTATTTATTTTCTTAGGGGGTTTTTCAAGTAATTGTGGGGGTTTTAGAGGTTTTAGAGGGTTTTAGAGATTTGAGCTTTGGCAAGCTTGTTTAAAAAAATCCTAACTACAGGGGTAACTTTAATTGGTCTGTCTGCTAATTTCTTTAAAAAAACATTTTAAAACTGAAAAATACTTCAATACCTGTACATTTTGTAGATCAAAAAGAGGACATGTCCCGGTGTACCGGAACGGATGGCAACCCTATTTTAGAAGCAAGCACTCCCTATTAAATTAACCTATTAATGATGGTAAATATTTTTGATACACAAAAAAAATTAACATATTATTATGATTCCATGAGTAGAACTACGGTTAGGAGAATGGAATTTTTTAAAACTATACTCTACATGTATATTGCATGTATAATTTTACTTAGAGAATAATTAAACAATTAATCATATTATTTTGATTTTAGAAAACAATGCTAGTTTCAAAATTGTTTAGTAAAAATAAGCATAATTATTTAAATTTATTAACATACATGAGTTTCTATAGTCATCCAATTACATTTTAATTTTTACCAAAAGTGAATTTTTCATTGTTTTAATTAGCTTTTATAGCTTCCTCAGCTGTTTGCAATACCATCAAGTTTATCATAAAAAATAATTTTTGATTTTATTTGTTAATTATTAAAAATTTTGAATAGAAAATACTATACTTTAATGAATTGCCACACTTGAAGAAACTCTCGAGGTGTTCGGGCTTACGTATACAGAAATGTTTTTTGAGCAAAAATTGATCTAAATCGGAGTGCTATGAAGAGCTATATCTCAAAAACTAGAAGCTTTAGGTATAGAATGTACAGGAAGCGGTCAATTTAAGATTTTAAAATTTTTGGAATCTTTCTTGAGAAATCTGCGCTAGTTCCGGTTTGAATTTCTTGTAGAAAGCTCCGGATTTTTTTCGGATGCCAAAGAGTAAAGGGTTTAACATTTTTATTTGGTTTTAAAAAGTTCTACCATCAAAAAATTTCACAAAATAATTTTAAAAATAGCTTTCACTGAAGTGATTGAAAATTAATGAAAAATAATTTACTAACGTCTACTTAAATATCTTTTCATCCACCTGGTTTCCAAAAAAACAATGTATAATTTCCTTCAATTAATTCAGATGAAGTTATTATATAATTAGCTTTGCACCCGGTTTACCCCGGGTTTTCTTCTTTTTATTTTGCTACGACCATACATGGCCGGTTCACTTAGAAATGTAGAAACTCTGCATTTATTTAGTATTCCACTTAGAAGTTGTATTCTAATCAAAAGATTAAATTTGTTGCAATTACACGGACATTTGTAGTTTATAAAATTTATGATTCTTGTTAACAATTAACAGCAATTTAAATTTACCATTTATTGCAAAATTACTTAATGATTTTTAAAACTTTATGAATACCTATCTTTAAAATACATTTTAGCATTAAACGGTAAAATTGTTGTTAATAATAATTTCATATCGCAATTTTCTTCAGCAGTTCAAAAGACAGTTAAATTGTTTTTACTTTTCCTGTTTCTAACAAAGGCGCTAATTATAGTTCGCTCATATTCTTGCGGTTTATTTGTGCAATTTACTGCGTCTTCTTGTCATGAAGTTGAATTAGATGTAAAAATCGGTTCATTAAGTACCTACATTGTGATTTTCGATGTTCTTTGGATTAAATTTAGGTACAAGAATTTTGCGTTTTAAAAAATTTGTGTCTACACTGTAATGATATAATTTCAGTTTTTTATTTACTTCTTCCAGATGATTATTATATTATTTCTAACACACGTAATGGTAGTATTTTGTGTATCAGACATTTTGGACACACCTGTGTATTTTAAACGTACAGGTACCTGCATAGCTGTCGGCTAGACAGTCAACAAAACCAGTCAAAGGTAGACTTGACTAAATTTTAATTAATTTCTTGTGTTTAAACGACTAATTACTTATTATCAGTCGATCATGGATATTGGGAAGTCAAATTATGTCTTGAAATACATCTCTCTATGCAGGGCCAGATAAACCATGCCATTGGTGCAATAGAGCCGTCGCACTCAGCGCTAAAGTTCAGAAGGCGCCAAAATTGTTCGTTTTTTATTTAATTTTCTATAAAAAACAATAACTGGAGGGATGAAAACGATTATTTTTGCTTTTACATTTCTTCTGGTAAGCTAGAGAGATGAAAAGTTATTATTTGTAGCAAGAAAGTTGATTTGGGAGAGGATTTGGCGCAGCCGGTAATTTGACCACCAGCAATTTGCTCCCCGGTCCAATTTGTTTGTATTATTTCACTGCATTTTTGTAACGAATTACTTCAAATACATTTATATTTAAAATAATTTATTAAATTACATTATTTTACAAAATTGATCCTCTATAGTATAGAGTCTATATGTTTGTAATTTGGTGATAGTTATATTGTCTGTAAAAAAAAGATATCCGCGCGAAGATATGCATCGTCTATGTATAGGTTATAGTGTTTTTTATTCTTTACTATCTGGCCCGGCAGACGTTGTTCTGCCCAAATTGCAATATTTGCCCACATGAATTTTCTGGATCCGATCCGCATATAGCCTTGTGACTTATTTATGTTCATCGCAAATACCAAACGTATTAAAAAAGGATTACCTAAATAAATAAATGTTTAAAGAATACAAATCAAGGTTTAATAAAAAGTTTAACAAAACTGCAAAGCATTCATAAAAATCACAATTTCACGCAATCAGAATATCACACAAAATCACAATAATTACTAATTTTATGTTTGGCAATTACTGTTTTTCCTTTTCTTCCTCCCCTTCTTCATCTAATCAAAAATTTTCAAAATTGCTCAGGAATATTGCCAATACCTCTCCTTCTTTTTGTTTTTCCTTTTACTTCTCCCCTTCGTCTCCTAATAAAGAATTTTCAAAATTAAGCAGCGATATTGCAAATTCCTGTTCTTCTTTCTGTTTCTTCTTCATATAGGCAGCAGCCAATTCTCTTTTTCGTTTTGCAATAGTTAATGCATCACTACGCAGGGGGTTTCCACCAAAATCTTGCAATACTTCTTTTAAAGAATTTATAGTGGCTTGAGTGAATTCCTCTTTTACTTCCCAATTTTCGTATTTTGAATGAAATGAAATGTTCGAAATCGGAAGCTTTCTTCACTGTTTCTTATGAACTTGGAGCAGAAAATGCGAATGCCTCAGTCTGATTTTTCGTAAATATGATATTTTTGTAGTTATGGGGCTTTAAACGTAAGAAATTCGGGATGACCTTGCCCTCTTCTTATTTCTCAATTTTTCACGGTTTTCATTGCTTGCACCAAGTTCCGGCGGCTGTTTCAAGCGCTAGGCATCCAAATACGTCGATTTAGGTAATAAAAAGACCAACTAAATTTTGTATCAAAAGTTGAAAATTCATGAATGTTAATTGATTACATTTTTTTGACCCAAAAAATTTAAATTCGAAATCGAAAGTTTTTTTTCACTGTTGCTTATGTAGTTTGATCAGAAAATGCAAATGCCGCAGTCAGATTTCTCGTAAGAATGATATTTTATGATTTATGGGGCTTTAAACGTAATAAATTTGGGGTGACTCTGCCCTCATCTTATTTCTCAAATTTTCAAGGTTTTCATTGCTTGCACCAAGTTCCGGCGGCTGTTTCGAGCGCTAGGTATCCAAATACGTCCAAATACGTCGACTCGAAAATTGCAAAGGAATCTTGCCAATACCCTTTCTTCTTTTTATTCTTCCTTTTCCTCCTCCCCTTCGTCTTCTAATAAAGAATTTTCAAAATTACGCCAATTCGTGTTCTTCTTTCTGTTTCTTCTTCATATAGGCAGCAGCCAATTTTGCTTCTCTTTTTTTTTGCAATAGTTAATGCATCACTACGCATGGGGTTTCCGCCAAAATCTTGCAATACTTTTTTTAAAGAATTTATAGTGGCTTGAGTGAATTCCTCTTTTACTTCCCAATTTTCGTATTTTGTGACCAGCAATTGGTTTGAAAATACTTCACCAGATTGGTCGTTCTGCAACTCCACGCGTATGTTTATACTTAATTTGAGTGTTTCCACAAAACGGACGACTTCAAACCTGCATTAAGTTTATCGGCTGGCGTTGACCGTGGAATCACTGACAATGTTTGACGAAAATCACCTGCCAACAGAATCATCACCACCAAACCGGTTTTGATTGTTTCGTAGATCTTGCATTGTTCAGTCTAATGCATCCAAAGACTTTTTATGCGCCATTGTACATTCATCCCAAGCGATCAACTTGCATTGCTGCAAAACTTTGGCCATCGCACAGTTCTTCAAAAGGTTGCAAGTGGGAGTTTAATTGATTTGCATATTCAATAGCAACTTGAGTGCTGAATGAGCTG
The DNA here is from genome assembly GCA_949152465.1 of Cantharis flavilabris. Taxonomy (NCBI): domain Eukaryota; kingdom Metazoa; phylum Arthropoda; class Insecta; order Coleoptera; family Cantharidae; genus Cantharis; species Cantharis flavilabris. Next base: position 92,552,909 of record OX424435.1, read on the forward strand.
TTCGGCCGCCTTCCAACAACGTAGCTGCAATTCATTATATTTTACATTTTACATTTACAAATCTTTTATTTATATTATAAATATGATACATCAAACAAGTTGTTACATATAAATGATCAAACTGATTCGATTTTAAATTTTTTTCTTATTTTTCTCAAGAGTTTCTGCTAAACGCTTACCTCTTTTTGTCAGTATCTTGTTCGGATAGAACTTTTAAGACTGGTTCTAATGTTACTCCCAGATATTTGACTTTATCGCTTGATGTTATTTTATGTTCATTAATTCGTAAGGGAAAGAATTTTTTTTTTTTTTTAATGTCTAACAATCTGGCAAGTATGCTTTTTTGGCTTTGTGAATGGATTTATGTGGACAGTAATATAATTGGTGATATATTTAAGTATCGCCATCTACCAAACACAGAATATTTGAAAATGAATATTTAAGAACGCCATCTGTTGAAAGTAAAAAAAATTGCTATCGAATACATTTTTCCGGAATTTTGTAATTTTCCCGGCAACTTTTCTAATTTTTCTTTCCGTAAAAACATTCCTTGGGCTATTACAAACATTCTTTTTTTAAGTAACAAAATCGGTCCAGCCGACAAAGGATTTTCGGATTCATTTTTATTTATATAGATAAGAATATATTCGGGTTATTCAGTTATCAACGTTTCGAGCTATTTACCATCAAGATAATTAACAAAGGATGCACTGGAAGGCGTTCCACGCCCTTTAGACCCCCCGGATTTACACTTTCGGTTTATGATATTAAGAAGCATCCTATAAAAACGAACAAAATGTTCCAATTCTAGGAACTCTTAGAAAATAAGAAATTCGGGAATAATCTTAGATTGCACTGGAGGTCATCCCATGCACACTGTCACATTTTTAAAATCCGCAGTTGTTTATTTTAAATGATAAAATGTTTTTAGTACCCCAGCGTATGCTATGGTAACAGAAACTATGAAAAACGCAAAACGTAGGAGTAATCCTGCGGGTTTGGAGGGTATGGAATGCCCTCCAGTGCACTATTTGCTTTTTTTTCACAGGCTATTCAGTTATCAACGAGTTGGTATAGTATATTTTGTGAATTATCAGTTCACCGCGGTTTTACGATAAAATAATTCAGAATTAAACTCAAACAACATGATTTCTACTTTGTACGTATTAGAGCCGCCATGTTCTTGATATTTGGTAGTGTCATGAGCGCCACCAACGGTCAGGTAAATCGCGACCATTCTATACAATATAATATTTAGTATTAAAGTCATTTACCTAATCTTCACCCGGTGTTGAAGTAGCTTGATCCGGCTTGTCTCTATGCTTCTTCTTTAAGTGCCCATCAATTCTAAGCCAAAAAATTTAAATTATTAAAAAACGAATTACAATTTTTTATTTTTAATATTTAATTAATTTTTTTAATTTTTTTAATTTTATTTTGTCCCCCCCCCCTATGGTAATTGTTTGGATCCGTTACTGATATAATATATGCTGTAATTGGGTTTGCTTGTTGAATATGTTTCTCACTTTCACTTTCGTGTAGTATCATTAATGTTGTAAATGTCAACAATGGTGATTTGAATGACTGTTTTAAGGGTCACAAGTATGCGCATAGACAACGTTAAGTAATATTGTTAAGTAAATTACAAGCCCTGCTAGAGGTTCCTAATATCGTGAAAATAAAAAATTACATCCACAGATATGACATTAATTAAAATGTCACTGTCAACTACTACAGGTTATAAAAATATTTCTTAATAAATGTAACCATGTAATTCCAAACATAAACAAATAATTATTGTAATAAATGGACGATAATGGTTTTATTATGTATTGAATGAAATCAAGGCTTCATTCATTCATCTGCTATAAATTTAATTGTTCTTAAGAGCTCTTAGGAAACATCATTTCGAGCAAATTTTTGTTAAATTTATTGCCATTACGAAAAACCATAGTAGGTATATCTAATGGTTGAGGTGTTGATTGGAATAAAATAATTCATGGTAAGGGATAACCATAATTAAATAATTTATCTTTTGAAAATAAAAATTTTAATTTAAATTAAAAAGAGTAATATTTTAAAACCATTGGTAGTTTCAGGATTCTGCTGTATGCTACCACAAACTATGACGCACCCGCAAACTCAACTTTCGTTTAACTCTTTTTTAATTGACTGCCTATGCAGACTAATTTGAATAAAAATATTAAACAAATATTAGAACCTATTTGTTCCAATTTTCTGATATTAAATTTTAATGCTAGATTAAATTTAATTGTGGAATCAACTTATAATTTACTGATACCTTGAATCATTCATACATAGCAAAATGCAGCTGTTAAAAAAATATTTTTTTGTTGACGGTATCCAAAACTTAATGAAAGATTTTGTGAAGAAAATGAAGGTTGTTAATAAATTTGAAGTTAAAAATTTAATTACAGATAATGAACAATAAACAAAAAGTTTTTAAGTACACATGAATTAAATATTCGTCTATAATGTTTAATTAAATTTAATTTTTGTATGGAATTGTTATGTAACGCAATTTCTAGTTTCTCATCTACGTTTTTACCCCATTGTTTTCTTGTGGTATGTGTGACGTAGGCATATACAAATAATATCACATATCTGTAATTATTAATAATAAAATTATGTAAGAAATAAAAATACCTCGATTTTTAAGTATCAAATCTTGTTAAAACTTGCAATGTTTCATTTTTTAAAAGCTTATTTAAGCTCTTGACTAAATTCTAGGATTATTTTAATGGAACTTGGTATACGAGTATTACTAATGTTGCTGTTTATAACAATTTTATAATGATCCTTACCATAATTATTAGCCTACCTAATAAAATTAATTAAAATGCACTAATTACTCAACAATAATTTCTATGATTAGGTATTTTATTTTAAGCTTTCTACTATTTTTAACTTGTCACATTGCAACTAATTACTTAGAAAGTAATTTGGTCAAACCACCAATAGAAATAATTTTTCTGTAAATATCCAGATTAAAATAATTAAATGTTTTTCGCCATTTGTAAACCAAAAATTTCCAGAACAGCTGCTATATTTAACTTTGCAGATAGTCTCAGAAGATAATTTTTTCAGTAATGAAATCAGACAACAATGAAATGAAAAAAAAGTTAAGACCGAACTAACATATTATAATATAGAATAATTATAATTGTTCCTTTCGCATTTAAGACACAACAATTACTTTTTCAAACTTTTCCACTGTAAAAGAAAATAATTTTCAAATTAATCACCGCATTCCAGCATAATGTAGAATTAACAACAAAAGTCTGATAATAGAACACATAAATGGAACGGTACAAATTGACATTTGCACCGTTACATATGATGATTTATTTTTTGTGCGAGAATGAAAGTGTAAAATATTTTTGAAAGCACTCTACTTAGAAATTGCTTTTTGTTTCGCTTACATATGTGTGATTGTGTTATTAAAAAATGCTTACTGTGATTATGACTTCAGTAAAAATAAGTTTTTTGAAAACTAGGAAGGCAGGAAGTATACTTTTGTAGTTTTGAGTAAAACCCAAAAAACTAATCGCGATTGTTTTTCCTAAATGGCTAACAATATTCTATTATTGCGATTAGTTATATGCACAATGTGCGATTAGTTTTTTGCGCTTTATTTTAAACTACAAAATTATTCCGGGAATCACATACTATTTAAATTATAATTTATTGTGTAATTTTAAGTAAACAATCAGAATTTTGTTAAAAATGAGCAAATTTTCTATTATTGTTTAATTTCCACTGAATGCCTAATTTGACCGGTTACCAAATTGATATCTTTAAATTTTTGTACATATTAATTGAAAAATATTATGTAAAAATAATAATCCTGTAATATGTTGCACTTTGATTACGAAAATCTTCATTAATACTTAAAAAATAAGTAGCTTCATATTTAAATTTATAATTAACACATTAATTAATTATTTATGAAATCAAAGTTTATTCAGTTTATTATATGTTAATTTAGAAATGCACCACACTAATCTAATTTATTTTTAATAAATTAATTTAAATGCTTTAGAAAGTTAATTGCATTCGGATACGTTAATTTTCAAACTAGGATTGCTAATGAATATGAAAAATATATTTCCTCAAGGATCGCAGAAATATCAGAATATTTGAGGATATGATTAATACAATTTTACAAAATTTTATGAAATACGTAAAAGCAAACTGAAATTAAATTAAAGAAATATGAATACAGATAGTTTTGTGAAATTATTATATAAATAATTCAAAACTCAAAAAGCGCAGTTAGAAATTAAATGCACAATGTTTTGGTTATTTATTTATTCTTTCTCTATTTGTTTTCTTTCACTTTTTTTTTTTTTAATTTATTATATTTTAAAATTCTTTTCGTAGTTTATAAATCACTTTTCTGTCCGAGTTATTAAATTTTTATTTTATTAATTTCAAAAAATTTTATTTGCAGGATTTATTTATTTTCTACTGCAATTTCTCTATTTTATTTTTGTTATTTCTTTTGGAATAACTTTTTTTTTTCTTAACAACTTCGTTGCATTTCATTGTTGTTTGAACTTTGCCCTGACAGTTATCCACAACTTTGGTGCTACATTTTGATTAACTTCTTTCTACTTAATTTCCCAGAGGTAATTTAGTTCTATTACAGAGAACTTTCCAAATAATATGTAGATTTCTGTACATTATTTCAATGATAACAGTTTTATCTTCTGCAGGCCGACTGGAAACAGCTTAAAACTATTAAAAAGTAAAATATTTTATTCCTGAAGGACAAAACTCCTAGTTGGAATATTGAATCGTTATCGTAGATATTTATAATGCAGCCCCTTCTTTGATCAACAGGACCCCTTCACCCCTATTTGCTTCACTGTTGCTGATTGATTTTAAACAAATTTTTTTAAATTAAAAAATTTAATTAAATTTTAATCCAAAGTTAAAGACATGCAATTAAAAGATGTATTTTGATTATATCATAAATCTTAAAATGTAAATTCTTTGATTACTTTATTTATTGCTGCTATATTATTATCATCAGTTTCTTACTATGAAGAACATTGTAGTTATATATTTTTATGATCCACATTTTTAAAATTTGTTGTTAAATTTTATTATTATTACGATTTACGCACTAGAAACTAGTCAAGTTACTTTTTTTATTCCATTAATTCTCCTGACGTCAAAATAGTAATTTGCATTTTCAATGATATATTTTTAACTTCCTGGCGTCACAGACAATTACAATTACTAACATGGGTGTTAAAGTAAATTATTGAATAATTATTTGAAATTACTGTTAATACGGACTAAATATCTATAAATAAGGATTTTGAATAAGTTATAACTAAAATAATACAATATTAAAAATTTCTGTTGCGAATCGAGGTAGATGGCGCTTTCACTGGACATACAGCACTAAGAGCAGACGACAGTTTATCTTCTATTATATGAATTTAATTATAAACTTGCAGAAAAAGTTGTACTTGGCATAACAAACTACTATTTCATATACTAACGGTATATAAATTTTTTCAAGTGTAAATTTGTAAAACACGTCGAAAGGGTACTTACCATCTGAGCGTATAAATAAATAGCAAAAATTGTCAAATGCTTTCGTCAATTACTTTTCTATTGTTTAATAATTAATAGGCAAATATAATTTTGATATATTTTAAAGCTTCTTTGTTTTTCCTTATTGCAGTAATAAAATAATTCAAGAGGAAAACATTAGGTTTTAATGATATTTATTAGCCAATGACACTGTGGTTTTGTAAAAATAAATTTAATTCAAATTAATTTTTCATTTTAGAAACTGTTATTAATGCGAAAAATTAAATAGATTACCTAGTGGAACATAAGTAAATTTATTAATATTTGCAAAATATATACAATGCGTTTTTTTGTTATTACAAAAGTAATTTTGTAAATTTTATGCATTCTAAGTAATTGGTAACCTACTACAAGAATTACAAAATTATATGTATTACATATATGTAATTTATAGTTTGATTTATCGTAGATTCTTTTACAATAAATTATTAGTAAATTATAACTTAGTATATTACAATAAATTTGCAGGAAATCACTTTCTGTAATTTTATAAAAGCATAGTTGTACATGTAAATTACCAAAGTGATTTTGCAAATTATATGGATTAGTAGGTAAAGATTAGGTATATCACAAAAATTAATATAATTAGATTTTTTCAATTATCGTAAGTTACCAAGTTAATACTGATTTTGAAATAGATAACTTTAAGATCTATAGATATTATTTTGAAGTTACGCGCTAATATTATAATTAGCATACATTCGATTTTTATGATTTTGAAAATGATACCTACATAATAAATAATAATTAATTAAACATAGAAAATAATATTCCAATAACAATTATTTTTTAAATATATAAATTCTTACCTATAATTTTTCTTTTTTTCTTATCCTATGGACCTATAGTTTCTTTGAAACTATAATGGAGCTGTATCATTTCCAAACAGTAAATTTTTCAAAAATATTTTATTAATTAATTGTTAGTATAAGCAAATAAAATGTTATCAAAAAGTAGAAAAGCAATATTTATTCGTAGAGTCAACCTAAGTAACATTTTGTACTGAATATCAACTGCGAGCACTCTCTGGCTGCTGAGCTGAGTTAGCTGCTGATATTTAGTAACGTCAGAAACTGAATTGCTAATTTGGCGGCTGAAAACCAGCTAAAATTGCGCTAAGTCCACTGTTCAAAATGCCAAATTAGCTGATATTTAGCTGCAGCAGCAGATACTAGCACATCTACTCGACCTGATGCAAAAGCAATCTCAAAAATGAGCAAAAGGATCCAAGGCTCAATTTGATGATAACTGAAAAAGATGAGAGGGTCAAAATTCCAACAAAATTAATGCATAAACTTTCTCGACTACTGCAGCACCTACCAAGGTGTCAAGTTGCCAAATTCAATTTCATCTAGTTTGTTCTTATCTTTCAAGACGATGAACATCTAAGAAAAGACAAAATAGGAAAAAAAAACGAAAAAAAACAGTCTTAGAATTAGTTTTCCGGCAATTACCTCTTTTTGTGTGTCGGAAGTAGGAAAATCTTCCTCAGATCGGAGTACATTTTAAGAATGACAAGATTGTGTGTTCTCAGGGACATGCCCAAGAGGGGGATGTGGGGAGCCTTCCCTTTATAATATTCGGTAATTGGCAAAAGTTGTGAAAAGCTGGTAATTCACTGAACAGTTGGCAAAACTAGTAGTTCTCACAAATTGTAGCAGAACAAAAAACGAAAAAGCTAAAAAATAACTCATTAGTGTAATGCGGAGAGAAAAATAGTTGGCAATTTCAAGACTGTTCCCCATTCAAAAGTGTCGGTTTGATACGTCCCTGTAAGCTCAGCTTTCTTTTCTTCTCCACGGTAGTCGCAGATTGGTGAATCTACTCTTTGAACCTGTATCATCCGTATTCGATCAGAAACCGGGTAGTTTCACACTTTAGCTTGCCCTGGCTTCACAGAAACCACTGCTCTATGGTGAGTATCAGCCGATATGTTCATTTTTCTTTTGTTAATCTGTCCCACGGTTCCTGTCATTTTCCTACTATTTCGGCTGTCCGTAGTTTGAAGGTTCTGAATTAAATTGGCATCTGCAATATCAACACTAACACCGCATTCTTATTCGCGATTTACCTTATCGTTGCGTTGGTGGCGCTCGTGACACTACGATATGTCAACAACATGGCGGCTCTATTACGTACACTTGATGATGTTTTGAGTTTGATTCTGAATTATTTTATTATAAAATCGCGGTGAAATAATAATTCACAATATAGAATACTAAAAGAATGCAAACGTTTGGTTTATAAACAAAACTCTCTATACCAACTATACGCAGTGTCGGATCAAGCTATTTCAGCGCCGGGTGCAGATTAAGTAAATAGCGCCTAATGGTCGGTTAAATTCATACCAAATGATCCTTAACCAAATGATCCTGGCACAAATCCTGAAATTAAAAAAAACTTTATTTCAAAATTAATTTAAAAATAGTCATTATTCATTTAAGGGATTATTTGCTGTAAGGATTATTTGCTAGGGGATTATTCGTCGCGACACCAATATGTGATTTCTAAGTGGCTTTGCTTCCTTATAAATATTCATTTACAATCATCCCCGATTTTAAAAATAAATAATAAAATAATAATAAAATAATAAAAAAAATAAAAAAAAAAATAGTTGGATACTGGGGTACTCGGTACTACTCAGTGCGTATTGCCTAAACCTATAATGTACTTATTTTCAAAACGTGATAGTCTCTTATTAAGTAGGTGATCAATCACAGATCAATCACAAAACACAAGTTTTCAGTTTTTGAAACCGGGGGGTCTGGGGGGTGTGGAACACCCTCTAGTACACCTAAACAAAATTGGTCCCAGAATCTAGCTTGCTATAGATTTTTCCAAATGTCTGTTTGCTACTTGGAATATGTTAGGTAGAATGTACACCTATTTGTGTTTTTTAATACACTTACAGGTATACTGGAGGGTGTTCCACACCCCCCAGACCCCCCGGTTGTAAAAACTAAAAACTTGCATAAGTACATGTTCTGTATGATTGCTGTTAGTTTTTGCAGCAATAAAAAGCAAAAATAAGTGATAAAATTAAGCAAAACAACGGAAAATTCGATCATCTTTAATGATTTTTACCCCCAATCAAAAAAAAATTTTTTTTGGAGGAACGGTAATCGAAAAAAAATTTCAAAAATTTTTTTTTACATTTTTGAGATCAACTTTTTCAGAAACGTAAAGATTTGCAAATAATAAAAAAAAATTTCTGTGTCGGTCTGTCTGTCTGTCGGTCGTCAAATTTTGTCTCTCGCTTTATTCCTAAACCGTTTAACCAATCTCGACCAAATTTGGTATGGTAGTAGGGTTCACGGTAGAAGGGTGAAAATAAGGTTTCCGTGGCGATCTGTCAATCAGGAGTGCTACTACAAGAAAATAACACAAGATTTTTAAAAAAGATTTTGTTTTGCGATAAGTTATTTTAAAGTCCTTGTAAAGGTTTATCCAGAATAGGTAAAATAAACTTTCTATCTGTCATCTGTCAAAAATTACAAGCTGTCAAAGTTGAAACTTCAAGAGTGAATAACTCATCAAGTACTGAAGGGATCTCAACCAAATTTTGTATATAGGAACATTGACCTCCTAGGACTTGGCAGCATATAAAACTATTTGATAAAAATCAGGAACTCAACATGAAAAAAGAAAAGATTTCGCTTTTTTGCGAAATCTTGAAAAAAGACCTTGTCCCTCGATTTTCTTCGTCATTTTTGCGTCGATACTTTTTCTTTCAAACTTTTTCGACGTATGTCTGGTGAACGCTAGTGGTGAAAATAAGGATTTTGCAGAGAAATCTTTGCCAGGGCTACCACAATAAAATAAATTTAAAAACATGAAAATGTCTTCGCATCTCCGGAAATGTGCAAACGATTTTCTTTAAATTTTGTGTAAATAAAGCTTTTAAAGCACAAGTATTGGTGAGAAGATAATTGAGCTAAATATAAAAGTATGAAAATTACATAAATTATTAACCGTCATCGTCATGTTAATTTATCTATTTTTTATTTTATTTTTTTAGTTTATATTTCTGCATTATTTTTGTATCTTTCATTTTTTCTCTAAAATAATTAGGGAAGCAGGAATTTACATAAATAAGTTTTTACATGTTAACCTTCCTATGTTCCGCTAAGTCATTCAGCACCCTGTATATAAATGCATACTTTAACCCTTATGTTAATACCCGGGTACCCTGGTGCCCACCTTGTAGTATTTGCATGAAAAAAACTATAAAAAAATGTAAATTTCATTTTGAGCTCCAGGATCGTCGTTATTTAGCTCAAAAGCAAGCAAATCGTAATTCATTTCGCAAGTTTGACAGTAGCTTTTTTTAATATAGTCCATTTAAGAAGAATTTACTTTTGTCGGACGGTACTTTGAACTTTTTTTGTGAAGATAAGAACAAAGAACTCTTCTTTAAAACAAAAAAATTGTGTGGTATTGGTGAAAAACCTTAAGTACGGAGACATTGGGAATTGTGAGTAGAAAGCCTTCGGCCACATGGCCACTTCCGTTCAAATTTGGTGTACCGATGATTGGACGTATTGCGGCATAAGTGACGGCATTTTTTTTACAAATTCAGAAGACAAATCTTCTCCCAAATCAACTATCTTGCTACAAATACTAACTTTTCACCTCTCTAGTTTACTAGAAGAAAAGTAAAAGCTAAAATAATTGTTAAAAAATAATAAAATAGATAGGGAGGGGCATCCCCCGAAAGCGGCGGATAATGGGGGAAACGGAGGTCATATTCGGATTCAGGAGATTAATTTATCTACATAAGATCAGAGCTCAAAAAAAAATATGATTTGTAGATGTGTGTTATCATTAGGGAACGTTCATTAATTACGTGGGGGTTTAGTGGTGGAAAGGGTCGAGTCTCGGTAAATATCACGTAATTTTTTTTGCATGAAACTGTAAAATTGCTAGAAAACTAGGTAAAATTAAGTAAAATAAACAAATTCACGAGAGATTAGAAGGGGGGAGAGGGTTAAACCAAATCTTTCAACATCTCACCAGGGGGAGAGGGGGTCGAAAAATCGCCTCACGATATTAACAGCCGCCCCCTACTTATTTTACTTTACCAATTAAATCAAAGAAAATATGAATTAAGGAGCCCGCCGTTCAGATATTCATTTTATTCAAAATTTAATATTTTATAGAAAATTAAATTAAAAACGCACAATTTTGGAGCTTTCTGAATTTTGGCGCTAGGTGCGACGGCTCCATTGCGTCCAAGATATTGGCATCGACACCCTTTTTCTCATGACTACCATTGCTTCTTTTTTTTTGGGAGTCAGCTTGTATCCTCTTGTTGCCATTGACGGGCAGATATTGGCTATGTTCAAGCTAACATTGATCATTAGTTAATTTTTGATTGTAGCCTTTGCCACTATGGTGATGTAGTCCCTCAATCTGAAGCTATGTACTCCTGGCGATTTGAGTAGTATATAAAGACTTTATTATATACAGTGGCGTAACTACCGGACGGGGGGGGCAATTGTCCCTGGGCCTGTAAGGTTTAGGGTGTTCTTACGGATCCTGAGAGTGTGTTGATAGGTATAACGTTGTTAAGTTATCATACCTAGTCGTAACTTGCTTGCTTGTGATCTTCGTGTGAGTGGAATTTCTTCGAGGATTTTAGGTAACTTGTGTTACCAAGGGATCATTCTTGCGGGTGTGCACTTTCGTCGTTATCTAGATTTAGACCAATAAGTGCATGCTGTGCACCGAGGCTGTCGCAACCGCTAGAAGGTTTTATAATGGTTTCTATTTCAAATGAATACATATGCGGGACCCCAAAAAATGTCTCAATCTAGGAACTTTTATGTCTGAAAACAAGAATTTTCATTGAAACTGCTAGCATTTTCTAAAAATCACAGTTTCTTACAATCTTTCGTTCATTAATATTAATTAAATATTAAACATAAAACTGTCTTAATACTAACTTAGCTGTCCAATTTTTAAAGTTACACCACTGATCATACATAGTATTTTAAAGCAGTTGTTGTATGGAACTTTTCCAGAGCTTTTCATCTGAGACTATAGGGTTCTGTTGCTCAAATAGCTATACATAATCTTAAAGAGGTATGTTGAAATAGATTTTTTACTTTCACTATCAGATAAAATAAGCCTCTTATAATGAACCAAAATATGAACTTCAGTTACTTGCATTAAAGCTAATAAAATAAAAGCATCAGACCGCTGATATAACTGGGGTCCTAACTATACAGTATTTGGACAGCAAAAATAGTAAAAAATCTGTAGACTCTTGACTCTACTCTGAGGTTTTCCAACTCCAAATTTCAACTCTTTAAAAAATATGTTTAATTCTGAACCCTGAATAAATGTCGGAACTTGCAAAATTTTAGATGGCTCTATCTTACAGCGTAGAGTTGCATAACACAAAGAAATAATGAAACACACATATAGTGATTACAAGGTTATCAGGCGGCATCAGACCGTCCTGATGTTATAGTCAACGATTAGGATAGTTTTCAGGCCTTCAGCAGCACATGAAAAACTAAATTTTCAATATTCTGCTTATATTCTCATTTGTTTTGAGAATGACCGAGGAATCTCCGAATAAAAAATTTTCTCAAAGCGGAAAGAACTTCGCATAATAGATTAAATTTTCTTGAGAAAATTATCGAATCGTTAAGGAAAAAATACGTTCGTAATAATTAATATTCAGATGAAAAATATTAAAATTTGCAATAATTATGTTATTATAGTAATAATTTTTTGAAAAAATCATCCAATTTGCATTTTATAATAATACAGGAGAATTAAATTACAATTTGGCGATATACCGTTGCAATAAGTACAATTTTGGTGTTCGTTTTGTAAAGAGGCTCGACTTTACATAACTTGATATGGCAAAGCAAAGAATGAAGAACAGTCGAAGAGCCGACTGACAAGATACCACTAGGCATTGACCGGACCTATGAGTACATTGAACCAAAAACTCTATTTCATCGGAGCGGACAACTCAGTTCCGGGATACATTTATTGTTTATTCCTTTTTCAAAATTACAATCGCCTTTTAATAACTTGCAGTTCGGACATTAATAATTATTACACTTATTTTTGCAGCAAACCTTTTAATTGGTACCCATGCTTGTAGATCAAATAGGCAGGTATGGTAAATTTACACATATATGAATGAAAATCGAGAATTTATAAGATTTTCTACTATAATCATAGCAAAATTAATATTTCTAATGGCGTAATATTTGTCAAAGTTAAAATGTACATAGTATAAGTAACGAACAGTTACATATTATTCCATTAATAAACTGACCAACAGCTACTTCTTAGCAAAACTATTAACAACTTGAATAAAATATTCAGTCGTAAAAAACTAAATTTTAATAAAAGCATTAATAATAAATATTTAAAGTAAATCTTATCTGAAACTTTTATCTCAAGTCATTAAAAAAAATTACTATTGACAGTAAACATTCATCAGAGTGAGATTTGAAGTCCAAAATTATTTATATTAATTTTATATGGACTGAATAACTATGTGAGTAAACGACATGCATACATTTTGAATTACAAAGAATGGATAATTAAACTCACAAAGGTACCTACAAGATTTGTATAGGAATAAATAGATTATGAAATGGGCCATTGATAAGGAATGCTCGTATTAGAAAAAATTGTACATTTATTTAACCCAGGAGACTGCCGAAAATTTGTATCCAAAGCATCGAACTTTCTTATTCTTATAATAATTACTAGCTTGCACCATCACTTGATGAAAATGATAAAGCTGCTTCTCAGCATGGAGCTGAAGTAGTCACGCGATCGTGCACTTGCTCCAAGCAATGACAAATGACAATTTACTGAATGCAAATTTACAAATAGAATGACCTTGTCTTAGGAAATAATGTATTGATCATAATTTATTTTTATTACTTCAACCTCGCAAATTTTGCAATAATAGGTCTAATTCTTGAAAATCCTGAAATTCAGCCATTTTCACAGGTCGCCCAATAGCAATTATTAAGTTAACCTGTTTGCTTAGTTTAAGTTTTTCGCAAAAGATTGCAGGTAGTTGACCAATTGGAGAAAACAACTTTCTTTAGTTTGTGAAAAAGAAATAAATTTTTTACTAAAAAAAGCAAAATTTGGAAAAAAAATTTTTGAAATCTGAAAGTGGATTTTTATTCTTATATCTTATAGCAATTTAATGTAAACTGAATGTATGTAAGTAGTTTATGTTTATATTAATTTATTAATGTAATGATTCGTCCTTTTATGCATTTTTGAGCTTGAGATGACCTGTGGTTCAATATTATGGAAAGTCATGATTATTTTACAATATTAAAATTAAACAATTGAGTAATTCATCTTTTATTTTAAACAAGTAATGCAATTAAGTTAGTATATTATCTAAACATGACAACATGACTATCCAATTTGATAATAGAGGAAATTCACGTCATCAATGCGTCATTAATAGACTGAAAAGTTTGGTTCATCATACTGATGAAAAATTCATCATTTTTGCGTCTATGAACAAAATTCATCATATTGATGACAAATTCATCGTATTAATGTAAAAATCATTGTATTGATGAATTTTGTTTATTAATATGATGAATTTTTTTCATCGGCGCAAGAATGATGAATTTTTTCAGTGTACGTCGTATTATAAATAAACAATTGATGTGGAAATTACGTCACTATTTAGACAACTTTATCACGTCATAAAAAAACCGTCTTTCTTTTCGTAAAAACTTAGTTAACATCAATATGTTAAAATAACCAAAAAATGTACATTTTAGACCTAAAATAAAGTTTTCCCAGGTGATGCCAACTGTATAACTGTCAATTTCTGTAAACTTCTAAAGTATGTATATTTTCGGATTGCGCAATCAGAGCCGGATTAAGGGCGGCTAAGGAGGCTGCAGCCCCGGGCCTCCAGATTTCTAGGGGCCTCAGGAACCTTGAAGCAACAAAATTAAATTTTTTTGTTAAATTTAAATGAAATTTAATTAAAGATTTTTAGGAAATTTGTGACTTGAAAAAATTCATTGGTTCATCACAATTCAAAAATTACAGAAGCCGTTTGTCCGGCCGTGGAAAAGGAAACGTTATAGCAAAAACGTTGAACAGCCACCACCTTGAAATTAATAGCTTCAAAAAAATTATTGTATGCAGTCACTGTTATGAATGATAAACACCCCTTTTTGTAATTTAAATTTATTTTGTAGTTTTTCTGAAAAATAATCCCCAAAAAAGCTTATGTTTTCAGCCTCTAGAGTGAAATATCTCTAAAATTTAAATTTTAGAGATATTTTTTCAAATTTGAAAATGGTAAGGGCCAAACAGAATGTTTTTAGGTAGGCTGAATTTTAAAAAATTAATTTTTTTTGTAGGTACCTAATTAAAAAAATTATTTTATGGAATATTGCGGGCTACCCAGTCAGTGGGGCCTTTCAGTCGGGGTGGATTGACTTCAGGGATGTTTTTAGCGAGTTAAGCGCCAGCCAAAACGGCCCGAAGCACCTGGAGCGTAGCGGTGCAGAGCGGAGGGTAGCGATTCACCGTAAAAAGAATGAATTATGTAATTAAATTATGTAAATTTCGTAAGAAAGTAGAAGTGGTACCGAAAGATCGAAAGGCGCGAGGATGTAGATCGGTCGGTAGGTTACAGTTAGTTTCTGATATTTTTTTAAAAATAATATCAAAAAAGAATTCACATCAGCACACCCTGCTGCACCTCTTCTTACCTTAAATTTGCCTATGGCCCAGTTTACCATTTTCCAAATTTGGCCCAGTTTATCATTGGCTAAGGTGACCATTCGTACTGGTTTTACCGGGACAGTATACTGGTTTTCAAACCTCTGTCCTGGTTAGTCAAGACAGTTAACCAGGACACAAAAATTTACTGATGTGATTATTGTTCTAGTGATGTATCGAAGGAAAGCTGAAAACCTTCACCTTACCATTGGCCCAGTTTACAGTCACCCGGATTTACTTGGTCTTACTCTTTTTTTCTATTCTTCAGGGTTCCATTTAAATATTCTTTTTGGCCAGCGTCCATAGTCCATTCTTAACAGATAACCAAACCATTTCAACCCTCTTCTTTCGATTCTTTCTACCACGGTTTCCGGTGACTCCAATTGCCTTCTAATTTCTTCGTTAGGGATTCTATGTAATTTCAGATAGTCCATTTCCACAACTCTGAGTTTCTTTTACTACCCACACTTCACATCCATAGCACATAACCGACTTCACCAATGTCTTTTCTATTCGCTTTTTATTTGTCTTCGAGATACTTCGTTCATACCATACCGTTCATATATCCCACAATCTTTTTTCCTTCTTGGATTCTAGGTTTTATTTCCGTATCAGCCAGTTCATGTTTATCTATTTGTGTCCCCAAATATTTAAAGCTGTTTACATGCCACCATTATTTTAAAATTAGCCTGAGTTAACTACCAGGTATTCGGTATTTGCCATATTCATTTGAAGTCCCCACTATTTATATTGTGTTATTATAATGTTCTCATCATAAACTCTAGATTGTATGAATCTTGTTCCAGCACCAACTGATCATCGGGAAAATTGAGGCTAGCCAGTAGGTATTCGCCTATTGAAATTCCCACACAGAATCTCTTCCATTTGGTTAATACGACCTTCAGGTACGTGTTGAATAATATGGGTGACAGGCTACATCCCTGTCTACCGACGGATCCAGAATTATTTTCTGGGCGGAAGCACAAGGATCGAGACGGGGAAAATGTGTTCTCAGATTTACGATTGTCTCCTTGTTATCTAAGTTCTTTAGATGTTTCTAGACAGTTAGATAGTTGTTTTCCTAGTTTAATAAAGGAGCTGTTTTCTCTATACTGTAGAAGTATACTGTAGAAGTAACTTCTACAATAACTTTCTAAATTTCTAAGACTGCAGATTCACCTATAGCAACATCTCGCGATGAATTAAACTGAAAATGTAGAGAATATTAATTAAAATAAAATAAAATAAATAAAATAAAATAAAAATGAAGAGAAAGTTGGTGATGGTCATCAGGGCCGGATTGGAAGCAAATTATTTACCGGGATTTAGACGGTCACCGGCCCCCATCACATATGAAATATTAAAAAACGCCGTATATAGGCAAAAAAATCAGTCACAGGCTCCCGTTAGGCCTGCGGCTTACCGGGAACTTCCCGATTTCCCGGTGGGCTTATCCGGGCTGGATGGTCATGATTTGTATTAATTTAGATTTTGGATTTTTCCAAATTTGTTCACGTTCACCAATGCCTTTAAAACTTTAAACTTATAAAAAATTATCAACCCGGGAGGATTGCAGGCTTTACGTGCTCTCCGAAGCACGGAGACGGTCATATGAAAGTTTTAGACCTTCCCCGAAAAAAAATTAATGAAATGGGTAAATGTAGCTGGAAGAATGTAAATAAATATATTTTTATAATAAATTATTATTAATAGAACGAAAAGAAATTAATCTAAAAATGTAAATCTAAAATATAAGTAAACAATAAATTATTGAATTCATTATATTTTTATTATTTTAATTCATTTATGTTTTACTTCCTAAAACCCACTTTCATCAAATATTTGATTTTGTAAACTAATTTTCATTAATTTGACTGAATTTGAAACAAATATTTTGATCCACTTTGTGCATGATTTGCTTGTCAACTTTTGGAAATTATGAGAATTAGACACTGTAAATACGCTCAATGACAACTTTTGGTACTAAACGCCGGTTTTATCAGTATAAATTGTGATAAACAAACTTGGCGGTAATGTTTATTGCGCTTTATTTTATCGTTGGTTGAAAATTCCTTTAGATGGAGGATTTTGAGTGGAGCGTTCAGCATGAATGCCATTTATTGGAATCGATGATGGGTCACAAACCAATAGGTAGTACAATTTAAAAAATCTTAACCTCAAATTTAAAAGTTTGATTTTAAATCGGTTATAAAATATTTATAATAAAGAGGATTACTTTTATCGTAGGTATTAATAAATGGTTTCAAATGTTTCTAATTTATGATAAGTTCATCGAACGTGTCGACAAAGAGTTATTATCGAAATTAATATGGAAACATTTAGAAACTATGTATAACTTGGAAGCTCTCGACGAAAGCGAGTCTATACCATTTCCCAACAATGAAAGCGATTTTGAGTTACCCGATTTAGACTTTGCATCGTTAAAAGAATTAAAAGTCGAAGAGAAGAAAAATATTCAGAAAGGCAGAGAAACTCCCAAATTGACCAAGGAGGTTGCAAAGAAAGAGGAGAAAACGCCCGTTCGCAATACCAAAGACGTACAACGTAGAGATAGTAAAGACAATAAAAATTCCGTATCGGTTAAAAAAGAAATTAAAAAGGAACCCGAAAAACAAGTAAAGTCAATTAAAAGCAGACGATCTTCAAATACATCTAAAGAAGACACACCTAAAACAAATAAAAACAAAACTGAAGATACAACACCCAGAACTGCAAAACGACCAACTAGAGCTAGTTTAAAACCCGACGATACTGGAAGTGGTAAAGCTAGTCCTGTTACAGTTCCACCAACATCTACAAAGAGACGTAGAATTTAACCGGAATTGTTGTACTATTTCTGCTATGTTGGGAAGAATGTTATCAAGTATAAAATGAATATATCAAGATTTTCTTTTATTATGAAACGAAAATACAAATTATTTATGTTTTCTTTAAGTAATGTAATATAAAAACTTCAATAAAATATTTAAAGATGTTTTTAGTTTTACTATTTTGACTAACTTTTGTAGAACTCACTAAAATTTTTGTTTTCTTCAGTGCTTACTAGGATAACACCTGGAATATCTTAAAGGAAAATATTGGTATCATAATAGTATATACATGGGAACGACTGATGGCATTCGTAAGAATATTAACTAAGTAAGTGTTGGTTATGGGATGAAGGTTTTGAAGAACTGCAAAACGACGATCAGTGGCTGAATGGTAAATAAACAGTTTTTATTTAACAATTTAGGAATAAAACTTTTTTCTTAAACCCGAACAGAAGCAAATTTGTCACGAACGATTCCACAAATTTAAAAATCTTAAATTGATCGTTTCCTGTACATCTTGCACCTAAAATGGGTTATCAAAATTAAGGTAGATAACATTCTGCGTAAGAATGTAAAAAAATTATAGTTTTACTCTATCTAGTTTCCAAAATTTCTTCATAGAACCCCAATTTTTACCCAAAACTTATAGTTTCCAGTTTTCGATTTAGTTTTTTTTAATAATGACTGTGGGAACAAGCCATTGGGGTCCTAGCTGTAAGCTCTTTAACTTGATCCCTTTTGATCTTTTCAGCTATTTATTAAATTTTCTACACTAATGATAATGTTAACGTTGTAGATAATTCAGTTTAGTTTCACTTATCTCTAGACCACTTCGGCTTCAGATGAACAAAAAAATTGGATATGTATCGGTTTTTTTTTTATCAATTTTTAATCTAATAAAGGTATCGGATGCGGCTAGTAATTTTAAGCATTAATAAATCGTATTTTTTTAAAAATTCACGAGGAACAAAAATAAAACCATTCGCAAAGACCAATCGATGGTCGCAAAATATTTTCGAATATTTCAACAGTTTACGCTCTATGGGTCTATGGGCTTAAGAAAGTCAAAATTTTAAATTTTCTTATTTCGGCCGTGGCGGCCTTATTTTTGGAGGTATTTTTAATTTTCAAACGGCTCTTAGTCCGTACGATAGGTTACCACAATTATTTCGATATAGTACATTTTCCCCCATCTGAATAGGTAAAGCTGTAAAACGAAAACGAAATTTTGAAAAAGAATTTTGAAGGGGCAGCCTTGGTTGCTTTCCGGAAAAATTTATTTTGAAAATTTGCAAATTTTACGACGGATTGATTTGCTCCAAAGAATCAAATTTTCAAAAATGTACCCAAATTTTACTTTTTTTCGGGTCTCACCTTAACGAAGAGGGAAAAAAATTTCTCTGTCATTAGCAATTACCGCAAAGTTCTTCTAAAGGCGTCCGACCGCTTTGGAGTCGAAGCATTTTTCTTAAATTTAATAAATGCAATTTTTTTAATTTTCAAAAGAAATCGAAAAGTTCATTTGGCTTTTTTCGAAAAAATCGTCCCGTCAACCCTTAAACTGAACTTTTTGGTTTACTGCAAAAAGGACCGAGATTAGAATTGAAAATTTTTACATCTCTACATTTTGTAGCTTAGTTAGTTAATTGTTCTTAAAAAAATTCGTGAAAAACAAAAATGAAGCCATTCGCATGGACCAAACGATGGCTTCAAAACATTTTCGAATATTTGCAGTTGGCGAAAGAAAGTCAAAACTTGATATTTTCTTATTTCGGCCGTAGCGGCCTTATTTTTGGACCTATTTTTAATTTTTAAACTGCTTCGAGTAGGTACCGTGGATTGCCACAATATCGATGTAGTTCATATTTTCCCATTTAAAGCCGTAAAACGGAAACGAAATTTTGTAAATAAAATTTGAAAGACTGAAACGAATTGGCCCTACACGTGGAAGAATTTTGGATCGATATTTTTTTATAAATTTATTTTTACTTGGCGTAACAAAATCGCTTCGAAGAATCAATATTTGAAAAAGATAAGCAAATTTTATCTTTTCTTTGAGAAATTTGTGGGTAAATTTTTGCCATCCACCCCTCTGTCGGATACTATATTCGACTCTTTCGGCGCTAAACGGTTTCGCTTCGCACACGCATTTACTTTGCACACAAATTTCGGATGTAAATTTTCTTCCAACCCACTCTTGCCGGGTACCATTCGACTTGAAAGACTAAAGGTCGCGCCTGCGACCTGCGAAAGTTGAGAAATTTGAAAATCCGTCCAATTAAAGATGCAGATTTACTTCTTTGCACACATACCGTTCGACGCCGAAGACCACGAGGAAGCTAAATTTCATAAACGTCAAAATTCAATTAATTAAGCGATAACAATAAATAATTTTGGTATAAAAAATGGTGGTCCAAAAGTAATTGACACTTGAACTTTTTATTAGAAATAAAATAATATTTTTAACCTTTTTCACCATGCAATGACTGAACGAAATAAAAATTATACGAATACTAAAATCAGCTATAATTTTTTCTAACCATTTTTGGTTGTTCGCCGTAGTAGTATTGGTAAAAACAGCCCACAGATGTGATTTTAGTAGTAGACTTTTAGTATTAATTCGACGTAAAAACTACAAAAGGCAAATCTTTTTATGCAGGTCCCAATCCAGCTCCCCGATTAGTCCTACCGCACATGAAGGGTATAATCAACTGAGTAGTTGTTATTATTAAAAAAAAATTGTTTCAATATGAACGCAAAATGAAGAATTTAGAAGAAATTTTAGAATCATCATTCTAACAAATTATTATTATTTAACCTGATCTAAAAATGTTCAAGAAAATACTTGAACATTGTTCAAATGATGTTAACTTGTTAACAACAAGTTATTTGTTTATTTTAAAATTATTTTTGCTTTTATGGTTTAATAAATCATATTTTCCTGAAATATCCATGCATTCATAGATTTAGAGCTACGATCCTGTTAGGCCCAACATTTTCAATGACTAACGTCTGCACTGTTTGTTTTTATACATTTTGAAGTATCCTTTGTCGTTTGAGAGATTTTATTTTCCGTTCTTTGAAAATCCAAAATTCCAAAATAAAATAACTAATCAATGAAATGATAGTTTAGTACAATTCAAGCCCTATTTTTCTAATAACTCAAAAATTATTAGGATTTTAAATATTTGTATTGAAGAGATCAGAACTAGTGTTTAGCTTAAAAAAGGCCAACATTTTCATTATCGAGTTAACAGCAGTAACCACTTACCGAGTTGAGTCATACATATACCAAGTTATTTGATATCATACCAAAAACAATAAACTATGCGTTGCAATTTAAAATTCCAACTAAGGAATGTAACTGAAAAAATGCCATACATTTATTGCTTCACTTGAGACAAGAATTGCTGTTTGTTGATAAAGTAAAAAATGTAATCGCATGAAAATGTAAAGTTCATTTTCATTCTACAAGTTTATTTCTAAAAATATAAATTAATTAAAAACGACAGCAAAAAACCTATTCAATTATTTTGTGCAAATATAGATTTATTAAAAAAGTGTAGTCAACAGAAAGGAAATAATTAAAATATATTGTATAGACATGCGATTTATTGTTTCAATTGTAATTTTTTCCAAATAGCTTTATAATTTAGTGTGTAACAAAATACTATGCAAAAATTCACATTTTGAAAAAATCCACATTCAAATTTTTAAAGCAAACCAAAAATTACTGTTTGCGTTAAAAGAATGAAACAATGTTTTATAATTCGATGCCTGCAGGAACAATTAATTTAAAATTACAGAGCTAAAGTACTTTAATAAAATTTAACTAAACTTGTCGATGTATAACTTCAATATAATAAACTAAATTAGTACAATACAATTTCTTTAAATTAACAAATACTTTTTAACAAAATTTAATTTTACTACTTTGTATTTTACACGAACCACATATTGCAATACCCTTATTTTTTCAAGTTGTAGGACCAAGTAAAAACAGTCCTGCTTATTCTCTAGTTAACAATATTGGAACATTGTAAGATGAATTAATTATAGTTGGTCAAATATTAAACAACTCGATTACATTGGATGGAAATCGTAAGAGTTGTGGTAGTAATTATGATGATAAAAAAACACCAATTACTAAAGATAATTTCATAAATTGCGATAGAATGTTCAGTTTAGAAGCAAATTGAAAATTAAAGCTAATACAAAAGATTGTTTTCAGTCTGTTTTATGAATCTCTTCATTGAGCAACTTAAAAGAAAAAGCAACATAAGTTGTGGTTAAAAATTGTAAAATCTCACTCTGTTATTATAAAACTCACTGAAATAATAGCTAGTAAATAATTGAAATGTGTATACACAAATTTGCACAGCAGTGATGCTTTTGCCTTATCAATTGGTAACAGGATATACGAGGTGTCAATGATGATAAGTTTTATAATAATACGATTTTACTGGGTTAGTCATTCATCGAGCCAAATCATCGCTTACCATAAACTAGGTAATGCATTTTGTATAATCAAAAAAAAAAATTAAATACAAAACTGGCTACACGCACATTCGTTAGTTTCATAGAAACTAATTTATTTCTCTTCACTCCTAAATTTTATATTTTTACAATTTCCAACTAATTTCTGATTGCAAACATTAATTTTGCATAATTCTTAAATTTTCAAATTGTTTGGAGTCACATTTACATGCTGGAATAAATATTTTAAAATAGTAAAATATACACATTAATTTTTTATAATATCATTTAATCAGATTGGTGAGACCAAAATAATGCACTCTCTAACTGAAAAAGTTACTGCCACATATTTCCAGCTAAAGAGGGGCCGGAATTTGTTTGATTACTTAAAGTCAAATTGGCAAATTGTTGCTGAACATTTATACTTGGATTAAAAAACGGATTAGCTAGAGGAGTTTGATTTTGAAAGGAGGACGTTTGCTGCATTTGATTAGGTTGTCCTAAACTATTCCCGGCCGATTGAAATTGTGTGTTGGCATAAAAATTGCTGCCATTTGGTACGGCACCGTTTGACTGAAAACCGTTCGGCTGTGATGTATATTGCATGTTTATTTGTTGCTGGGGTTGTTGTTGTTGCATTTGAAATTGATTACTTGGAGGAAATTGACCTGCCACTGCCGGTTGCTGATATGGAAACTGACTGTTAGAAAATTGTTGAAATTGATTTGCAATATTAAATTGCGCCGAACTATTTTGTGTGGAAACGCTTTGTGGAGGAAAGGGGGCAAAATTTTGAAACGGTTGCTGATTTACAAAATTTGTTGGTGCCTGATAATTCGAACTGAAATTGTTAATTGGTGGAGCATTACCGTATAAAGCCATAATGTTGTCCTTTGTTAATTTAATTTTTTCCTTTTCGGTAGGTGCGGTTTGATTGAAAAAGTTTTCCTCTTCGCTCTTCAACGATTCTTCTTCGACCTTCTTTTTCTCTTCTGGTGGAGGAACTGCAGCCGATACAAAATTACTAAAGCTATCTTCACCGTTTTGTAAACCTAAGAGATCTGTATTCTGTTTAGTTTCACAATTTGCCGGTACTGTGGGTGGTTGCAAAAGTCGAACAGGTTTAGGACTTGCACTTTTAGGTTTAGGCAATTGTGGAACTTCGACATTGTTAATTTGCTTTTTGCTCTCTAACGCAGCCTGCTTTTTACGTTTTTGACGTTCATTTGCTTCGTCAATTTCTTTCTCCCAATCCACTTTCGGTAAAGGCTGTGAAACCCACTCCCTTGCAATATACTTTTTATGTTCGTACTTTGCTCGTACGAAGGATTCCAAGTTGGAGTCGCTCTGAGGTCTGCGAAAGTTATCAGGCAAATTGGCTTCGTACACAGCTCTCGCGCGGGAATTCCCCATCTGTTGTAGAGAAACGACTTGCTCCGGAGTCCATGTATCCAAATTAACAGATTTAACTTTCGAAATGTGAACTCCTAAATTTCGGTGAATGCCTGCACAACGTATACACAAAAATACACCCAAGTTCCACGAAGCCCATCTGGGTCCTAAAAATAACAGGCAATAAAAATAACCAGAAAATTGGTTTATTAAACTTTTAAAATACGTAAAAGCCGACGTGTTGAAAAAATCAATTCTCACCTTTTGAATCACAATCTACACAATATTTGTTGTCCTCGTCTTTTAATAAGCCGTTCAGTACTGTCTGACATTTTTCTTGTATTTGCTTGGCTTTATCTTTTTCACTTTTTGTACTCATTTTTATACAATAAACTATACAATATAATCAAAAAATAGAAAAACACCTGAAGGGGTGGTTATCACTAACCAACTTGAAACGTCAAACTATTTACGAGAAACGTCGTGTACGCATGACATTTGTTAAAGTTCGACGTTCGATCATTCCGCGTAGGGCCATCTCGTTTGAGCGAATTCAACTTGGATTAAATAGCGCGAAACGCGATGAAAGTTTTAATTTATTAAATTTCATTTTAGTTAATTATTTATTGTGTTTAATAAAAAAAGGTCTACGGATATAACTTAAAAATTTACTTTAGCTTTTTCTAATAAGTAAATAAAAAGTGCAAAATATGCACTAAGAAGTAAAAAGCAGTTTTTCAAAATAGAACAAAAAAAAGCTTCTTGAAAACATCAATATGAAAGCATGGGGCTATTACAGATATTAAATTGTGAAATCAATCTCTCTTAGAATTTTGGTTGAATCCGCTCTTACCTGCAGATGGAGAACTTTTTAATTAAAAAAATCAATAGTAATCATAAATGCCAATATCAATGAAAACAGCAGCAAAGACAATAAAATAAATCGAAAAACAAAACACTTGCGTCTGTCAAGTCGAAACAAAAAACAAAACTTCGTTGTGGAGAGTTTGACTGCAGAAAAAAATCAAAACGTTGAGTGACTTAATTAATACTATTTGATTGGCTTTAAAAGTTTATATAAATTTTTTCACCGACATGCATTACGGTGAAACAACATGTGTATACGTTATTATGATAAAAACTTATCAGCGCCAACGTGACCACCTTTTAAAAAACAAAAAAAGGTGATATACAAATTACGAGGTGCCGCGCCGCTCGAACTCATTTGTTTGTTTAAGGCCTCTGAAGTAACATCGTATAAAGTTAAATGTGTTAAGAATTTGTGATTTTTAGTGAAAATTGGATAACATTTTTGTGCGGATACAATTTTTCATTAGTGAAAAATTTCAATTTTGTTTGCAATGTTTCGCAATTTTTTGTAAATTTCGGGAAAGTGCTCGATCGGTTTCATTATTTTAAATTTGTCCAAGCTCCTTCTTTAAGGGGATCCCGAAAATTTTTATAGTTTTCAATAATTAAAACGTAAGTCTTTAAATTTTTACCTATCTACACACAAAAGAAAAGTCATTAATGAAGCATCCAAAGGGAGACTTCCTTTTTACGAGTTTTGCTTTGTGTTTTAGTTGTTTTAGTAGTATTTTCCGTGCAAATACTGCAAGAAAATGTTGTATTTTAATGTTAACTTTTGTGTGACTGGCAGGGTACCCGGGTACCTTTTGCAGTTTGAAGCATCCATATTTTTTGTGTTTAAAGCCGTTGAGTTTGGAAATTTCGTAACATCTCTGAGATGTTCGATGTCAGAGATGTTACGAAATTTCTAAACTCAACTACTTAAAACACAAAAAATGTGTATGTTTCAAACTGCAAAAGGTACTCGGGTACACTTCCAGTCACATAAAAGTTAAAAATGTGAAACATTCCTCAGGTCATTTTTCTTTTTTTATGCTTTGTCGTCGAAATGAAAATTTTGGTTTCTCCAGAATATTAACTAACTAAATATTGTTAGAAAATGCGAAATGTGTGCAAAAACAAAGAGTTCGTACTTTCGCTGATATTTCTGATTGGATGATGATTTTATAAATAATTCAATGTGCAACAAATCAAATTGGGTTAATTGGATTCCAAAGTTCAAAATGTTATGACTCGTGATGTATATTTTCATTTACGAATGTTGCACAATATTTTACAATCCCCCCTATCATGACTCATGAGTAACGTCTTTGAGTCACTTAAATAAATAAAACTAAAAAATTTGAAAGTTCTTGTTCTCTTCAATAATTTGTAATCTAAATTTTTACAACAATAATGCCCGTTTTCATAAAGACTGCTCTAATCATTCGTTAACTAATGATTTGTTAACTTTAACAAACCGTTAAATTCTGTTCTAGTAATTTTTAAACTATTCTTGGATTGATTCGAACTAAGAATTCACCTTTACTTGTTAAGTAGCCAATTTAATAGAATTTAAACATTCAAGCAAACGTTTTTTATTAATATCTTCTGTTTTGTGAACGTTTAGAAGTTTCGCTTGTGAAAAAATATTATATTATTATAGGATTCTACTAAATACAATTATTTTTTTAAATGTTAGAAAAATTAATAATTGAAAGATCTTACTGTTTTTTAGGACAACATGCAAACTAGTTAAATTTTAGCGTTTAGGGTGGTGGATCAGAATCTCACCCAATCTCACGTGGGGTGAGAGAAATTGAGAGCAAACTTGGTTAAATTAAGTAAAACAAACAATCTCACGTGAGATTAGAGGAGAGAGGGATCGAGCCAAATCACACGATAACTTACCAAGATACCAAAAGGGGGGGGGGTCGAAAAATCATTAATATTAGACCATTTATTAAAGATAAACTATAAATCTAAATTTTATTTATTGTCTTTCAAAACGAGTCATAGTTTTGAGGTTAGAAATCTATTGTTATAATCTCTAGTTAAGCATTTAACTGGAGTTAACAGTTAATGCCTGATTAGTGCTAACAAGCCTTTGTGAAATCGAAATTTGGACTTAAGGGCTTGTTACCGGCTTAACGGCTTGTTAAAAGTTTTCTGAAAAAGGGCATTATTCTCACAGTAATTTATGTCAAACATTAATAGGTATATTTTTTAAATTTTATTTCATTTATTTATGAAAAAATTTTCTCTTTACAATTTCCCCCAATAATACAATGTCGATTTTCGACCTTCAATTATTTTTTTTACTTTTATGGTTACTTGCACCTGTTAATAAATTCATTATCAGAGCCGTATTAAAAGGGGGGGGGGTAAGGGGGCCTCTGGGCCTCCAAACTTGCAGGGGCCTCAAAAAATTGAAGCAACAAAATTTAAATCACCAAAGTAAGTTGTAGCTCAGATTAAAGTAAATTAAGAAGTAGTGTTATAGTTCGCTAATTTTAATGAGCATTGAAAAGGATCTACTTTAACAGACAAATTTTAATGATTTAATTACTAAATTTATGTAACTTAAAGTAAGACAAAAATGTTTTTAATATGTTATTGTATGTATACCTGAGTTTTATAAAAAACTGTGTATAATAACTAGAGCTCGGATTTTATGATTTTGCATGTTCTTTAATATTGATATTCCAACAAATTTGTTTTGAAATCTGGACAAATTAGGTAAAACCGAATCCGAAAAACTGCTTGTCAAAAAGCATATTTTGCATATTTTCAACATTTGGTGCATATTTGAGCAAATAATGCATATTTGGGCCACTTTTGGTGTTTCTGAAGAATTTTAAATAGAAAAAATGAAAAATTATTATTAAATTTACCTATTCAAGCAATTTTTTTATTTAATTTTAAGCAATTTAATTTTTATAATTTTTTAGATAATTAAAACAATAAATAATTTTTTAAATTAAAAATTAAATAGCTTAAAATTAAATTAAACAATTGCTTAAATTTGCAAAATTCAATAATAATTTTCTAATTTCTCTATTAAAATTCTTAAAAAAATATGCATTAATATGCATTATTTACACAAATATGCACCAAATGTTGAAAATATGCAAAAATTTGCAAATTTTACCTAATTCGTAAAGATTTATTATTAAAATTGAATAAAAAGTTGAAAAATTCGAAGATTAGATATTGTTTAGTTTGCATATCAAAGCATATTTTATCTATTTTTATCAATTTTAGTGCATATTTTTAAGAAATTCGGTGCATATATATGCGCATATTTTCAATTATTTTGGTGCATATAAATCCGAGCTCTAATAATAACTATTATTCCTTCAAAAATTTTACATTTGATCTAAGCGCTGTTAACCTTAAAAAATCAAAAATTTTCACCTGCGGCTTATTTTGTTAAAATATGCAAGGTCAAATGACATCCAAAAACAGTTAGCCCATTGCCTCACATATCTTTAATTCGGCTCTGTTTATTATGCATCATGTTTGAGGGTAATTTTGATTTCTGTGGTCCATTAATGTTTTATAATGAAATATATAATCTGAATTCAGAGCCGGCCTGATTTCTCTTTCGCTAGTTTTGCATTGTGGTGACGATATTCAAAAATCGGAAACCGCCGGTGTCACAAAATTTAATGCTATTAAAATCAATCAAAAATTTATTAATAAGATTTGCGGTGTCCGACCGGTCAAGGAGATGGACTTGAAATCCATTGTGTTTAACCCGCACAAGTTGTATCCTGTACCCACAGCGTTTCGTTTATTATTTTTTACTATTATTTATTACCTCGATTATAAAATAAGCAATCACAATAAGAATTAATAATTTTTTTTTCATTTTCAGTTAAGATTGACATTGGTGCGTGAACGCGAAATTCGTATTTCGCGAACGGGAGTGTGATGTGTCGAGTACGAATCTTTGTGAAAAAGCTGATGTTAACTTATTAATTCGTAATCGCGAATCATTTTTGTTTAATACTTGAGTGAAAAATTTGTGATTCTAACTGTTTTTTAAAATAAATTTCATTCGAAATCGTTAAAAAAATGTGCAAGTGCCCGGGATGGTGAGTTATAGACAATGGAGAAGCTATTATGTTAAAGGTAATTTGACGAAAAACATTCTCATCTAAAATGATAACTAACAGAAAATTTTCTTTATTATTGTAGGTAGGGTCCACTTCGTGGGTTTAGCAGCAATTCAGGTTAGTAAACTTTTCTCTCCAGTGATGTAGCCTGTGAATTGTTTAAAATTACTGTGAAAAAATGCATTTTTCTTTAAATGCACGAACTGTAGTTTGGTAAGAAAAGTTAATTTTTAGTTACTGAAGTAATAAATTACAGATGACTAATTTTTTTCTCCGTAGATTTTCATTGCTCAACAGCACCAAGAATTTAGCCTATGGGTCTACAGATTTTAAATACGGGCCTGGTTATAAGCAAAATCTAAATTTCAAAACCGATAAAATGTGTGTTTTTCTTTTTGGAAGCTTATTCATACTTGCCAGTGAGGTAGAAGATTAAAATCCGTCACGGTGTTTTTTATAGCAGTCCAAGAGTGGTGATTATTACATTATAAAACTTTTGAAAAAACGCGCCATTTTGAACTTATTGGATAAACGGATTTTGCTCAAAAACTAATGAATATATGATTGTTTTAAGAAAAAAGTCAAATTTCAATTCACTATTTTTGGAATTTGCCAACAAGGTAAGGGTTTTAAAAAACAGATAAATTAAACGTCAAGATAATTTAGTTCTCCATGATTTTTTTTAAGTTTTAATATTTTTTAATTTATTAAATTATTTTATTTTTTTAAAATTCTTCCACGGTTAAAATCGATTATTCCGGCGTCTAACTGCCCAGTCAGAATCATGTTAATGTTAACGTAATGTTAACGAACGGGAGCTTTGGACTGGTAGATCAGCAGAAACATGGCTTTTGATTGGAGCATTTGTTAACATTACGTTAACGTTAACATGATTCTGACAGGGCAGTAAGGCTTTGAGAACTTTAGTAGTATGCTGTTTAAAAATTGTTGCATTTTATTTATAAATTCTATTTTTATTTAATTAAAAGCTAAATAATATAAATTTTGCATTGTCGTACTTCGAAACTTTATAAAGGAAATTAATAGAAAATCTAAATATCTGACCTGGCCTACGAAAAGGGGGTTTACGTTTGAAAACAGCTTTAAAAACAGTTTTAAAGATAAACTCAATCTGAATCAGCAAAAAAGTGGAAAATGATTTTTTTACACATAAGTCCCCTTTTCGTAGACCAAGTAGTTACATATAGAAGTATCTGTAAAATAAAACATCTTAAAAATGACACAAAAAATATAATACACAACAATTGAATTCTATTTAATCGACGCATAAAAGTGTTAATTCATGAGTGACGAATTCGAGAGTGAAATATTTTTCGCTCATCAATAATTAAACTTAAAATTTTTTTCTTACGATCTTTAATTTTTTAAAACCTTGAAACCTAACCTAGTTAGCTGGTTTACTACATCCAAGTGAAGGTTCGTTATATTCAAATTCAACTGTACTCTGCTTTACTGTATTCTCTGTATAATATTGCAAGTATGTTATGTCGTAAAAGATGCTTTTCCCTGCAGGGCATAACAAAAGCATAGATGCTAATTTAAAAATTTGATTGTTTCTAAACATTGCTGCCAAATTACTTTGTTTATCACTGAAGGCTTAATCCTTTTCCTCCAGGCTACACTTGAACCATAATACAAAGCTTTCTGATGTTATAGAAATGCAATGTTATGTTTTGCAAATTAATAAAAAAGTATCCAATAATAATTTGCAAAATAAAACTTGAAGATGTAAACAAATTATATGATTGTATGTTAAAAGTTTTCGAACTAATAAAAATAATACAACTGCAGCATTGCAAATATCTACTCTTACGGCATGTCCTAGATCAGCAATGCTAATGTAATTCCTGCTAAATGTATCAGCGTCTCCTTCAAGCTTCAAGTAACTTCATACAGATGATTTATTAGCAGGAGGGTAAAGTTATCTAAAATACTTGCAAGCACTAAAAGTATATTCGTATTTTATCAGTAAACTTAACAGTAGTAGTTATTTTAAATCTTGTGATATTAAATCAGGTACTCAAGTTTCTATATATTTTTTTTTAGTTTTATCTGGTTTACATTTTTAATAAGCAAAATCATATAAACCAAAATTTTTCACATTATTCGTGTTAATTTTAATTAATGGAGTGGCTTCCCATTGCCTTACCTATAGCCCACAGATCTATCTTGGGCTTCAGATACACAGCAGTATATGTATACGACGCGACGGGATGAGTTTTCAAGGCAGATTACCTCGATGGTTTGCCATTGCCTGCTGAAGAAGGATGGTTAAAATACAGTTCTTGCGTCAATCAGGCTTGAACCAGGGTTCTCTGCTTAGTAGTCTACGTACTTAAGCATCAGACCTTAATCTCCCTATATATTATTTTTATTACTAATAATCAGTTAATAATAATGTTAAAAATTATAAAAAGAATTATATCTTAATCCTGGCATCAAGCTAGAAATAACTTAACCAATCAAAAATAAAGAAGTTAGTAAAAAGACAAATTCTTTTCAGCAACATTTACTGCAAATAATTTTGAAACCCATTTCTCAAATACAATGCAGGAGTTTTGCAGAAGAATTTCACAGGTGACAAGGATACTCTCACAATATTTCAACTTGGTTAAGCGAAGTTTAAGAATACAGTATTTCAACGATCAACAGCTGGCTGTAAAATAAACAGTATGTAACATTGGAAAAATAAAATACACATTTACATATTAATATATCTACAATGTCAACGCCAACGTTAAAAATAATACAGAATGAACTACCGATCGTATTTTCTTAAGTGTAAGCTAACTACTAGAAAAATTTATATTTTACATTGCAAAATGTTAATAATTAAATACCAATATTTTAAAGTATATACCTAATATGTTTCTATACTAATATTAGGTATATAAAAAACTGATTAAATTTTTATTTGTAAAATTACAAAATATTTGGCGCAAAACTTTAAATATAAGATTAGATCAAGTTAAAATGTTACTTTTCCAACGACTGCACTTAATAAGGTCATTACAGCACTGAAATTAAATTTTACAATTTTTTTTATTTCCATACCCAAACAACTTGCCAAAATGTTATGCTTTTCTTTTATCTTTAATTTCTCAAGGTTTACTTGACTTTACATGCCCCCCGAAGCACAAACACGGTCATGAGAAAATAAAAATATGAATGCAAAATATGACTGGAATGATATTATTAAAATTTCAAATAAAAATAAAATAATCCAATAAAATTATAAATAAAATTAATTTATTTATTCTAAAAATCTTAAAACATTCTTAAAATCAAAAAGTTTTTAATCTTTTGAAAATGAAATATCCCTTTTACAAACTGAAGTATTTATGAAACTATAAACTAGATTTATTATTGTTTAACTTCTTATATGATACAGCAGTGTTGCCAGGAACGGACTGACACTAAAACTGCAATGGAAATTTTTTTATTTTGTCTACTCTTTAAGTTTGTAATTATTTTATTTATTTCTGTTTTAAAGTTAAATACAGTGCTATCAATCATAATTTAACGAACAAACAATTTTCTCAAAAATATTTTTTAATTAATATTTAACAGCGTCAATAACAAGGGTTTTCTTAATTTCATGAAAGCTTATCAATCTATGTATTTGGATAACATTTTTCTTTAATTATGAAATCCATTAAATAGGAAGAGATCTTCATATTATAATTATGTCTGTAAGCACGTTTAACATAGCTCGAAGTAGATTAATTAAATGTTTGTAATTCTAATGTTAAGTTTACATAACTTGGAGGTTACTATTAATTTAACTATATGTATAGTATTATGCAACATCCCTTATGGCTCAAAACGTCGTATGTATAATCAAACTCAAGACGAATTAAACGGTTAAGTTTACGGGTAAAATTCGCTTTATTTCTAATTAAAACATGAAATACTTTTGAAATGGCCTGCAGTTGACGTATTATTAAAAAGGTGAATTTAATTTATATTACTTAATAATCGTCAGACAACATTACACAAAAATTTAATTAATTCTTAATTTATTTTGGTTTCTTATCAGACATTACAATAATTAAATAACATTAACATTATAATAAAATAAAAAGCGAAAATTTGTACATCACAGATAGAAATTAGAAACGCAAAAAAATAGGATGGTTATGGGCCCAAACTAGTCAAATAGTTTACAAACTATTGTAAATTGAGAGTATCTACTCATTTTTTAAATCTTAGAATTTTATTAGTATTTATGAATCAATTTATTTTTTATTAATTTATATTAATTTAAAAAAGTATAATTTTTTTTTTTTTTAATTATTAATAAAAATGTGCATTGTAGTGGGGTTATTTAGCTTTCTATCGGAGGAAAAATAGTATAGAGTAAAGTATGAAGTGAAAATTAACCACTTTACACCCTCAGTACCAATATACTATTTTTTTGCGTTACTTTTCTATCGTCCATTTTTTCTTTAGTCAGAGAGGCAACACTCAATCTAACTTTATTTAGTTAGTAATTTCTACAGTTTGAGGTCGGCTTATTAAATGAAACACCAAACACGTTAATATAATATTATCTTTATAATTGTTTGATTTTAGTCAGTGGTTCCCAACTGATGGTCCGTGGGACTCATCTCAAGTGGCTGACAATGTCGTAGAAATTAGAATTTTCATAAAAAAATCTACATATTAAGTAGTGGTCTGTGGCGGTAGAAAATTTAGAAAAGTGGTCGGCGCCTTGAGTTGAGTTGGGAACCACTGAGAGTTTGTAAAAACAAAATTGGGAGAAACTTTATAAGGTTGTTAAATATCTCGTTAAAATCTATATTAGGCTTTCCAGAAGTTCATAAAAAACACTTTTTATGTTGCGGATAATAAATATAATATCTTTTTAAAATATACTCATAGTATTTTATTTTATTTTAACAAAATTAAAATTTTTTTTTATTTTTAGAGAAATTTAGTTGATATTCAGATATATTTCTAGAAGTCTAACGTAATATAAATGTTACATCAACTTCAATTTTCCTTAAAATTAGATTTGTAAAAATATTATTATTAGTTTACATATTGAAAAAATATCATTAATATAAGAAACGGTTCAATTTGATATAATATTTAAAAATATAACGATCGACGAAGTGCTTTTATCCATAGAAGTATATTAAATCATCAGTCGCTTGGGAATCACATGCAGACCTACTTTTAAATAAACTGAAATAAAGGTGATTCAATATTAAAAGGTGTCATTTTATTTGTTAGAAAACAAATTAATAATTGAAAAACTTTGGAAAATTTTTATTTTAACATAAACAGCACAACATCATTTAAATGTCCTCTTCGGCTCTGTTGATATGACATCATTCTTTTAACAACATTTTCCATTACAATTTTGTATAAATTTCAATTGCAGATTGCAATTTCAAGATGCCAAAATGCAGCGACGTATCAAGCAGTTGAGAGTCTTTCATATTAAAGTAGATGTTTTATTCCTTGTGTTGACTGTACGTGTGCTTGATATAAATAGGTGCAACAGTATGTTTTATAATAATATAAATTAAAGATTTTCGTTTTCCTAGATCCGTAATTTTCGAGTTGCAGCGGCTTCAGTGATGTTTTTAATGAGTGGAAGGGCTCAAAGATTATTTAAGCTTTGTTTATTTTAAACTAAAAATTTACATTAAAATTTGCTGTAATAGCCACATAAGAAAATTAACAGATTCAGTATCTAATATAAAACAAATAATGGCAATAATTATTAATTGATTGCAACTTTACAAATTAATATTTAGTGTAATTACAAAGATTAAATATTAACTTCATTTTGTACAATTAATTAAATGTTTTTTTATTGGAAAACGTTTTAGTAAAAACTTGCTCTGCCAAAAGTATATGTTAGTGTTTTCCTTAGCAGCTAATGTTTTAGGTAAATATTAACTGAAGCTAATGAATAAAATTATTATTTTCCCAGAATAACGGATTTTACACTAACTTTGTAAAAAGTGGTTTTAATAATTAAATTATAACTTAAATTATAGTTGAAACCAGAGTGTTTTTTAATTATTCAACTAAAGCAGAAGTTTTAATTTCGAAATCAATTCTTATTTGCAATTAAACAGCATATCTGATGAAGTCGTAATTCTGAATCAGAACGACTTTTGAATTTACTGCTTACTTATACTTGCAATAATAAAAATTTTATATGTATAAGAATTTATAGACAATTCGTAAATATTTCTGGAATTTTCTGTTACAGGAAAGTACTATGCTATAACACATTTTTCGAATTTTCTGTTTTTATTTTCAACATAGGAGAATATTTTACTAACAAACAACATTAAATTCTTATTTTGGTCATTTAATAATTCATGAATATCTGTTTTTGATTTTGTATTATTTAAATTAAATAATTTAAATTCATTTTATAAATTTTCCATCCAACTGTCTGTCCATTTGCGATTATTTCAATAACAATAATTACTTTATTTTTCAGGTAGGTACAACAAAATTTAATGAATTGAATTTGTTGAATAGACAAGAATTTGAAGGAAAATCCCAAACAACATTGTTTAAGCTAATAATGCAATTAAACTTTGTAAAGACACTCATCTCACGAACTTTAATATCAGTTACCGGTTGCCAACTTTAATCTTCGGAAGCCTCTTGTTTTATAATAGTGTTTCATTGATCCGGATTAAGACGCGAAACTAAACCATCGAAACAAACAATTTACACCTTAGCATAGGTCAGCCATCCCTGATCTTCAGATCTTTCAAAACTAAAAGATGATGTTTTCAATAATTCAAAAACTAAAGGGTTTCCTTTATAAGTAGAGAAATACTAATGCAAAGTTAAAGACGAAGGTTGTTATTTTCTTAAAGATAACAATAAAGCCGACAGTGAAAATTATAGGGGCATAAGAAAAGTAAATAGAGACTACGAGTTTTACCTTTTAATTATGAACATTAGACTAAAACTCAAATGGAAATGACATCATTAGAAGTACAGGTAGGTTTAGATCTGGGTAGAATACCTAATATACTGTGAAAACGAATGCTTTGTCGTAACAAAGTTTTGGTAGCTATATCATCAACGGAGTTTTTTACTGTTACAACTAATTTTATGCTGCTATAACATAGATTTTTCTTTGTTGAATTAACAAATTATTTTTCTGAACAGAAAAAGCTTTTTGTTATGACAGAATAAAATTTATTGTAGCAACAAAAACTTGTTGTTAACTTTGTTCCTTGTTCCACAGCTGCAGACCCACGTTTTTCTCACCTGACCACTACACAACACTCAATTTCAAAATTTGAAGTGGCTAACCGGAATATAGTTTTTTTATAGAAACACTTTTGAACTGTTTTAAATCGAAGTTAAAAACCTTCAGAAGTAAATTTTATCAATATGTACCTTGGTTCGTTTTTTATTTTCCCTGCGTCATTATTTTTTACTTATCTAATTTCTTATCAGATTTTTCAACAAAAGTCGAGTAATTTAACTCACGTGAAACCAAATAAATTGTAATTCTAAAAATATTAATTCGGTAACAAGGTCAAATAGCGTAAGACATATGGTTGTTTAAAACGGAATAAAACAGAGTATTGCTGAATTTTTACAACACTGCATCTTTTTCGTCTCCAATGCATTTAGCAATAACGAGATTCAAATTTAAAAGTTCCAGTTTAGTGTTTCTCACAACAAACACGAATTTTTAGTAGTCTTACGTGGTTTTGATATTTTGCTTTACCTCGTATTCTCGCATATCAGTAGTGCGAATCCAACCTGATTAATTAAATCAAGGGTGCTTAAGCTCGATTAAATTATGATTGCACGGAAAATGTATCTGATAAACCCATAAACACTTTTTGGTGATGGAGAACTCACGCGATTATTTCAGCAACAGGAAATGTGCATTTGCGGATTTCAAACCATCTATAGGTATTACGTGCTAAATTAAGCCAAGCCAATCCGAATTGACAAGTCAAGGCACGAAAATTATTAAACAAGTTATTTTGTTAAAAAAGAAATTTTATTTTCAAAACATTTTTGAAAATTTTTTTTTCAAAAATTAAAAAAATTAATGTTTCTGAGATCGAAAGCATTTTTTGTGCAATATCTATCAATTATTAGCTTCCACAAAGGATTTATTAATGAATTAAGTGTGTTTAATAGTAAAT
Organism: Cantharis flavilabris; assembly: GCA_949152465.1. NCBI lineage: Eukaryota > Metazoa > Arthropoda > Insecta > Coleoptera > Cantharidae > Cantharis > Cantharis flavilabris. Next base: position 92,590,136 of record OX424435.1, read on the forward strand.
TGTGCATAAAGCGCGCGAGCGCGTCAGTTTTATAACTCGCTAGTTGTAGCATGGAAGTCTTTGCGACAGTGCTATATGCGTTTCCACGGAGGTTGCGTTAACTTATTTGATAAAAACTTGCGTCCGTTAAAAAATTATTGTGAAAATATTTTTTTTAATGTTTTTAGGCAACGTATAACAACGAAGGTTTCGATATTGCTCCCGTTAGCGCAAATAAAATAATTTCGATCTGGAATAAAAGCAAACAATTTTTAGTTAAAAAGTTACAAACTTTTGAGTTAAATTTTTTTGAATTTTATTTCATTCATTAAGTTTTTAGTTAGTGAAACTAAAAATGTACTTATACATATGATTAGTGCGACGTTGGAATGGATTTATTCTAAAGTACAGTAAGATTAATAACTTTTTTAATTCGAAGTTTTCCGATAATTAACTGAACAATTAATAATTTTCCTCGTTGATACGAAAGCTAGAAATGCCATTAAAAGAAAAATGCATCCTCGCTGAATGGTAATTATGATATTTCATTATATCGATGAATTAATTTTGATAATCGCAACAATATTTTACGAATTTTATGTTCTGAAATGATAAATAACAATGAATTTATTAAGATGATTAATTAATGTTAATAATTTATTGCAATAAAATTATTATTTATTACAATATTTAGTTCACAGTAATAATTACTAGAATTAATCAGTGCACTTAATTTTTTTATCATCAAAGTAATTATAAAAAATATTAATATTAAACAGATGATTTGTAATAACTATAAAATACCACTATTTTTAAATATTATAGCCATAATTTTTTAATGATATTATTATAATTTCCGGGATAAGATTTCAAATAACATTTGAACTTTTAATATTTTCAAAAAAGATTTAAATAATTATAATAAAAAAAAAAAAAAATTTAACAAAATTTTAATATTTTAAGTTGCTCTTTAAAATTTATAATTTTTACGATGTAAAACCTCATAATAACGATTACGCTTGAACAAAATTATATTATAATACGATAAACGTAAGAGCTTTCATCAATATTTTAACAAGTGGAAAAAGCAAAGAGTAATAAACCTGTGTAAGAAAACACTAATTGAAAGATTAATAACAGTTTTCGTTTAAAAATTAGTGCTTATAAACAATAAACTTATATAAATATTAATTCTTACGATGCATTTAGCTTTTACGTCTATGGTAGTTACCAATAAATCACCGTCTGCTGAAAATTTTAACATAACTGAAATTTTCAAAATTTATTAATAAGTTTTGAAAAACTTAAAATGGGCTTAAAGCTTAAAAAATATTTTTTATTCTAATAAATTCAATAAACTCTTATTAATCTCTTTTTAAATCTAATTTGAAACTTGCGTTTTTAACCGGCATAAAATACTTTACCGGGGAATAGGACATTTCGCCGTCGCCGTTCCGCAGTCAGAAATTTAGTATTTAATTTTTTAATATTAAAATGAACACCCAAAGTATTTTTTTCAAGAGGTGGAAAGTAAAGTCTACATGTTTTAATTTAAATTTAAATATTATTCAGGTTAATTTTATTAGCACTCAGATTAAGTTTATTTTTGTTGTACAATCGAGTACACAAGTCGAGCCTTTTATTTGCTTTACTTATTAATTGTTGTAATTTGTATTAAATTAAACTATATAAGTAATAGTTCTTTAAAGTTGAAATAATTATATTTACATAAAAAATAGAATAATCTTCTTCTTCTTCCTTTGAAGGTATAAACATTGTTTGCCTATTCTGACACAATGATGTTTGATTATTAAAATTATACGTTTTTTATGATTATCAAGATAAGATTAATTATATTTATATTTTTTTAAATATAAAAAATGAATTTATTAACTTTTACGATACCCAAAAATAAAAATTAATATTTTCAGAGATTAAAAACAACTTTTTTCAAATTGAATTAACGAATATTATCTCTTCTATTTCCGGCTTCTACGAAATTACTTCTCATACCTAGCGTATCTTCTTTCACCCACTTCAATTACCTTCGAAAACGCGTTACATTTGTGTTTTTAGAAAACGCGGGCAAACAGGACCAACGGATCCCGAAGAGGTCTCCATATGTCAATATATGCATTTACATATTTAAATGCAATTTTTAAAGTAAAAATAAAATTGTATTTTCGTTTTCGCCTTTAAAATCATTTTGAAAATACCCGTTTTGTTATTAACGAAAGACTGCAACAAAAAATATTAGCGTGCGAATCTAGTTTATTACTAACTTTAATAGACAAGAAAAGTTGGTTATTGTTGGTAAGCTAGCTAGATTACGGAGCTAGCTTTTGGAGCCAAAATATTAACTGAGGGGGCTAGCGTTACTTTAGCCCTCTCCCCACTTTCAACGTGGATTTGTGAAAGAACTATAAAGGTTCTAGTTTTAATATTTGGGTGCTAGCCGGTGCTAGCTCCATAGATTCATGGCCAAAAATTTTAACTGGGGGGTGCCAAAGCAACGGACCCTGTTACGAGATATTATGTTATCTTTATTTTCACTCTAAAGTTGAAAATAAGCTAGTTATTTAAGATTTAAGATTAAGATTTAACGGGTGTTGCTCGGATTTTTGTCGAAAATTTTAATTATCCATAACTTTGTATAAAATTAACTTAAAATATTGTTCACTGAAGCTCATTCAGGCTCAAACGAAGTTCTATCGATTGACATTAATTGCACACGTAAATTCAAAATGGGAAGGAAAATTGTAAAACATGTCTACAGCCCCCCCAGTAGTTTTTCGCGAATAACTTCGCGACCTTTGAGGCTCAAACGAAAATAATGGAAGCTCATTGAAGCTCAAACGATGCTCTAACGTTTGACATCAAATTCATTCAAAAATTTGAAAGTGGGGGGGGGGCATCATGTCTACAGCCCCCCCAGTAATTTTTCGCGAATAACTTCGCGACCTTTAAAGCTCGAACAAAAATAATGGAAGCTCATTGAAGCTGAAACGATGCCCAACGTTTGACATCAAATTTATACAAAAATTCGAAAGTGGGGGGGCAATCATATCTACAGCCCCCCCACTTGTTTTTTGTGAATAACTTCGCGACCTTTGAGGCTCAAACGAAAATAATGGAAGCTCATTGAGGCTCAAACGATGCTCTAACGATTGACACCAAACTCATCCAAAAATTCGAAAGTGGGGGGGGGCGACTGACATGTGCCTTTTTTCGAACTTTTAATATCAATATACTTATTAGTTTAGTAATGTTTCATTCTGTTTAATTAACCCTTTCAGGGTTAAACATTTTTTATATTTTTATTGAATTCGTCATTGAAAAATGATTGCTATCTAGCATATAAGTTTATGACCAACTTGAAAATAATTTAATAAAACAATAATAATTATTATTATTAAAAACAGTAATATGACAATAAATTTTGTTTTCTAGTCTGGATTCACAATGAAGATGAGCATAAACAAATAAAAATTAAAGCTTAATCGAGAATTGAATATTGCTGAAGTAATTCTGATATTGACAAAAAAAACTTTTCACATCAATCAATTTACAATTTCAAATTTTTCGATATTTTGCATTTATATTTCTTAAGTCTTATGTATTTCATCTTATGTTCATTGTGAATCGACACAAACTATTTTTAATTTTTTACATTACGGTATCTCTATGATATATTATTTCAAAATCTAATAAATCAGTTTATTAAGCTAAGCTAAGTTGATTTAATTATCGCATATTACAATTATAAATTTTAACGAACGCCAGCCGTTTCATTAACATAATAATGATTTAGGTAACCTTTGACATCAACACTTTGATGCTTACACTTTACGTTTATATTAATTTTATGAAGCGTATTATTTAATATTGATATGAACCCGATATATTTTGGATGATCCATACGTAAAATAAATCTTGATAAAATTTTCCAATTTTAATTTTTAAATTTCAATTCAAATAAAATCGTAAAAATAGCATTTCGATGTGCATTTATTAATAAATTTCGTCATACTTTTAATAACTTTTATATTAATTATTTTATATTTTTCAATTTCTAATTAAATTATAATTATTACTTCAATTCTTATTAATCTTCTTCTATAATATTCTTCTATTTCTCAACAACACTTATATTACCATATCACATTATTTTAAAATTATTAAATTCTCTTACACATTAAATTAAACATAAATTTTATTTTTATAATTTATAAATTTAGATTTGAAAATCGGATCTCTAATTCTCACTGCATCTTGATACAAAAGAAATATATTCAGTATTATTTTGAACAGCATTCGTTAATGTTTTTTTCCTTTTCAATTTGCCATTGTTCCTGTTTCGTTATTTATTTTAAAAGTATTTCTTCACATTTGCATTTGTTTGTTTAAAAATTCAAAGGTTTCTTGTTCTTACCTTCAACACTTTTAACAAGCCATTAAAGCTAACCGATGATTTCTATTGGCTTGTTAGTACTAACAGATAGTTTTTACCAATTTTATTAAACATTTTACAGCTGACCTAAATCGTAAATGACCTTAACATTAAAAAAATGACAAATTTCTTTAATTTATTTTGGGTTTTGTTTTAAAATAATATCCAAAAGTAATATTGGTTAAAAGTTACCAAGTACAAGTAATTATTATTTATTTATTTGAATAATAAATGTCAAAAACCACGCATTGGGTTAATTCAAATTATTTATAACTTGTTGTTTGAAAATTATTAGTGTAATTTGCACTATTGGTCCACCCCGTATAAGGTAATCGAAAAATTTAAATTTTGAGTTGGACCTAAATATTTAGCCGAACACTTGGAGATTGTTTACTTAGATGAAGCAGCTTACCTCCATCAAAAGTTCAGAACTTTGTGACGTAGTAAAGTTCTACTATATTCATAGTCAAAGCATAAACAAACATTTCATTAAAACTTCTATTTTATAATTCTAACAATACAATAACTAAACAAATAAGCTTTAAAATACCGAGAGAATGATTGTAACGTTATTATAAAGGTATAACGTCATAAAACAAAAAGGAAAAACATGTACCCATCCTACAACCTAGAAGTATTCACTTACCCATATATCGACTAAGAATTTTTTTTTCATTTAAGCTAAAAGCCTTTTTTAAATCATTTATTTTATATAATACTAAATTAAATTTTAAAAATATATTATTACATTGTTTCGAAGAATCTAGGGTAGGTCGTTCAAATTTTCACAAACGGTTGGAGCTAACGTTTTATGAAAAATATCATTTTGCCCGGTAGAGCTTTTCGACGATATCTCAAAATACATTAGTGTTAAAGAATTTTATTTACAGTGAAGATAAATTTCATAAAATTTTCTATAAAAATAAAACAGTTTGCTGTTATTCAAAGCTTAAATTGTCACATATTGTGAAATAAATACGAAAACAACTACTGCTGTGTGTTAATTTTTTTGGAAGAAGCTTTCAAAAACTGAACTATAAATCGCAAGCTTTAACTAACTTGGAAATAATTGCCAAGTCTATAATTTGGCGTGCTTTGCATAAAACGGAATCATTATGAAGGCATTTGGCTGCATCCTTTGATAAGTTCGTCTTCTCTTATTTTTAATCCTCACATGATGTTAAAAGGGTGAATTTTAAAAATAAAATTTATACAAGATGAAAAAGAGTTTTCATCTATTTCAGGTGGTATAAAGAGACCGATGTCTAATTAATTATATATTATAGAAAGAAATTAGTTTAATTTAACATTTGTTTATTATTTTTTGCTAAAGCATATTTATAATTTCAAAGTTCTGAAAGAAGCACTCATCATATTAGCAAGTAATAAGTTTTGTGGTTTAGCTAAAATATTTTTAATATTCCAATATCAACAAACTAATAATAGGTTTAAATACATTTAGGAGAGGGAATAGACCAGAATTATTTTTATCGTCACATTAACAATAGGAAATCTCTGGCTGGACTTGATCAATTTATTGAAAAAGTTGCGTCGAGCAAAACCAGTTATTTCCTTAAAGCTAGAATATTAAAAAGTGAGGATTCTCAAAAGAGCATTCCGTTCTTACGTTGGATAAAAAATCGTCGTATTACAGAATATTTTTGTTCTCTTAAAGTAGATATAGATACTCACTTCTAGTAAACCCGTACGTTATTCTCCTGTCTACACAAAATAAATGTAACTTTTATGTTAATGCAGCAAAATGCTGTTTCCAAAACTTGCGAACCTCCCAAATAGACGCACTTCTAGCTATAGCAATTTCCTGTTAGATGAAATTAAAATTTTGTGTTTATAACTTATCCGTTTGTCCTTTACCCTGTATTCATTTTAAGCAGAATAGAGTGAATTTTTGGCTGACAACCCAAATTTGTCATCTTGTACTACAACAAAATTGAGAAAATAATTCAAACAAACAGTAATAATTAAAAAACGTTGATAATAAGAACGAATCACTTCATCGAAGTAGCAATTTTGTACACTAATTTTTTGCTAATGGAACTGAACAAGTTTGAAGTTATCGAATTACTAACAAAATTAGGATTAAAATAGTTTTCCCTTAGCTGTAAGATAAGCTGCTATAGATATGCAAATGAAATTTCTTTTATACTAAAAGCTGCTTTTCTACTACCAACACTTTTCCAACTTAAAGTTGTGAAGTGCAAGATATATCAAAACTATTCGGGACATAGGACAATTTTAAAGTTTTATTTTTTTTGAAATATTTTTAAAAACTCCTTCGGTAGTTAGGTATTAGGTTATAAGCCCAGAATAAGATGAGATGGAAACTTGAAGCTTTTCTAAACTTTTTTAAACCTCACAATAACAAAAAATACTGTTAGACGGAATTGTTTTATGATAAATGTAAAAGTTTTCAACAATATTTTAACAAGTTTTACAGGTAAAATACAATGAAGACTTGGGAGAAAACCTTAATTAAAACTTTACAGCGCGATTGGATTTTTCATGGTGATATCTTTAACTTTTGAATGAAACATGTTATATTAACATGTTATAACATGTTAAAAATGATTAAATATACATTGATTTTGGGGAAATCCCCTACCTTCCAGTTTTGTTGTATTTTCGCATATATTTTTAAATCTATGAAATCGTACGTATATGTCATCAAATCATGTTGACGGCAGTAAGATACAGTTACATAGGCAACCCTGTCAACATACGTTTATAGTAGTTGCTTTATTTGTTTTTGGTTTAAGATCAACCGCTTTTATATTGAAGATTGTAACTAGCCTAATTACTAATTAGTGGTTGAATATTAAGTGAAAGAATTTTATAAGTTGTAGTACTTTGAATTGTCCGAAGATTTTATAACATCTTCACAGAGATACTATTTAGTAATTTTACCTCTGGGAGCTCGACTTCCGATATTCGACAGAAGTTCTCAAGATCTTAAAAAGACGCGGTTTAAGTTTAATCAGTCTCATTTTTTTAGGGAAGATGCGGTAAGTTCATTACTTGTCTTTTACTAAAAAGACTTAGGGCTTTAATTTATCACAAAAATATGTTTAACCTTTATGTGACTGGGAAATAAAACACCTTCTAATGAAGGCATGGGTACCCGGGTACCTTCGCATATTACATGCCCTCATGCGCTCTAAGCAGAGTGATATCCACGATAGTGGTAAGACGATATTATTTATTGTGCTATATGTATGGCAAAGAGAACCTTTTTAATTTTTATAGCAAAAAATTACAACTGTTTTCAGTTGTTATAAAAATTAAATTTATAATTTTAACCAGGATGTCTCAGTTGACAAATTACTAAACACTGCAAAATTCTTCTCTATGTCAGGAATTATGTTTGTGCTTTCAGTGTTATCTCAGCAATATTAATTATTATATAAAAAAAATAATAAATCGAGTATCAATCGAACTTTGTTTGAATGACTGCCTCCGCTGGAGTAAACGAAAAGCTTACTTTGTTTCAACATTTTTAGTTGCAAATTTCAATGCCTTTAATTATTTTTTCAAATTTTTTCAAATTTAATCAAAATGTCTAAAAAGCTCTAAAAAGCTGTTGTAAAATCAATTTTTATAACAAGAAACAGTTTTAAAATGTTCAATTTACGTTGGGTAACATGGGAATGTTTGAATTGTTTTGCGAGTCACTGGTATGTAACAAACGAGCAGATTAATTTATTTATTCCAGTATAATTTCTATTTTTTGTCTACTTTAACTTTATTTCTAAATAAAATAATGTTAAGAACAATTTAATTTTCATTTTATTACTACAATTCCTATCTATTTTCATATAAAACCTACAGAGGTACCCGGGTACCCACACCGCCATTAAAGGGTGAAATTATTTTGGACCCCATTTTTAACAGTATTAATAATAAACGAAATAATATAGTATAACATAAGCTCAGAGATGTTACAAAATTTCCAAACTCAATGAATTTAAACACAAAAGATATGAATGCTTCAAACTGCAAAAGGTACCCGGGTACCCATCCAGTCACATAAAGGTTAAACAAAACCGCTTTCATTTTATAAACATTTGCTTGTATTTCTAGAACGAATTGCTTAGAACCAGTGGCGGAACTACCGGGGTGCGGTGGGTGCGACGCACGCGGGCCCCCGGCTAAAAGGGCGCCCAGGAATATTTAAAAAAAAATTTAAAACCATTAAAAATATTATGAAATAATATGAAAAATAATAATAAAGTAATGTAAAAAAGGACGGTTTTGCAATAGTCGGATAAACATGGTATAAAGTTAGATTTAGTATTACCATTATTACCAATAATAATTCAGTGTTCCCACTAAATTTTCTAAATCAAATCCAGATATTTCCAACTTTTCCCTGACAAAGAATAAAAATTTTCCATGACATTTTAAAATAAATAGGTTAAATCTAATTTTAAAATTAAATTAAAACCAATAATTTTTTTAAATTTTTAATTAGGTAAAATTAATTTTTTAATAAAATAAAATAAATTTAACTTTAAAATTTAGAAACATTTTAAAATAAAAAAAAATTTTAATTAAATTGTTTATCTTAAATCTTCCTGACTTTTCCAGATTTTCCAAATAAGTGGGAACCCTGCAACCCTGTAATTGTTATACCAGGAATAACGTTATACTAAGTTTATCCGATTATTCTAAATTTTGTACTTAATCTAGTTTTGTTATTTGTTTATCTTAAAATTATGGTTATATTGTATGAATTATTTATTATTTTCTTTTATTTTTGTCTTTTAGAAAAACAGGGCCCCCGTTAACAACTTCGCACACGGGTCCCTCAACTGCTTGTTACGTCACTGCTTAGAACTTCTCTAATACTTCGTTATTTCTCTGTCTTTTCAATTTTGTTAGTCTGGCCTAAAAGAAGTGTACGAATTTGTTTTATGTAATAGCACAGCTTCAAATGAGATGTTCGCCTTGTTTAATTCACCGTCTATCCTGACTCGGAAAATATTCAAACACCTACACCATATTTATATATAGAAAAATTTTAAATTAAAATTTTTCACTTTCAATAATTTTTAATTTTAGGAGAAGAAAATCAATAAATATAATTTATTGATACTGGCTCATGATACGTATAGACTTATAACTTTATCTAAAGTAATAAGTCGGCTGAATTTATAAAAAAGAAATTAATTTATTTTTCAATGTTTTTTATGTCCAACAAAGTATCAAAATATTTGTTTAGGTGTTCAAACAGTTTTATGATCTTTGCACTATAATGATTCTACTTAATGTAGGTGGAAATACAACTTATTATTAAAAGTTGCTAATTGAAATTATATAATATGTAGGTATAATATTTATATACTTCGAGGTAATATAAAAAGCATTTTCAATTAAATTAAAAAATATCTCTTAAAATAATTTAATTAACCCAATTTTTTATTAATTTAATTTGGGTAAAGAGCAGACTAGCGATTTCTTAAAATTCTTTTAATAAACCGATGAATTTACTCAGCGGCACTTTTTTCGATTATTTGCCTAGATATTAAATACTTTTTATATTTAAAATTAAATTCTTATTTATGTATCTTTAATTATATAAATTCTTTAATATTTTTTTATGTGAAGATTGCTAAAAATTTGTATTTTGAAGAAAGAACAATGCTTGCAATTGTATTTGATGGAATATTTTTTTATGTAAAATAAAACGAAATTCAATTAACATTCATAAAAGACCACTAAACATTTGACGATTAAATGCTCGATTAATGTACTTAGAAATACATTTACAACTTAATTGGCATTGTCAAAGTTAAGCATAGACTGACAACTTCTATGAAACTTGACGCTGAAGGACTTCTCGAAGCAAGGAAACATATAATTCGAACTGAAATCAACATTTGATCAATAACAAGCAACAATTAAATTGGTTGCAAAATTAGCAAATATATAGAAGTATTTAAAGAATTATTGGGCTAAGACGATATTCTCTCAACTTTATTATGACGTTATCTTTTTTCAGAAGGCAATGATAAACCTTCCAGGTAATTTTCCAAAGAAATACTTCTATAAATGAAGTGAAGCATGAGGGGTAGAAATGAATCAAATATCGCAATTAGGAATATTATTTAATCCACATGGAATAAGCTTTCAATTAGTTGAAATCTTCAATGCTGTACTAGTCGATGTATGCTAACTTCCGTATCAGAGATTTAAAACAACAATAGGAAATTTCTAGAGAGAAAACTGCCTTGATGGATTTTCGGAATTTTATTGTTTATCTGAAAATTTTCACTAGCTTCATTAAGAAAATATTGTGCTTGTCTGTTGTATATTGAATTTTGAATGTCTCTTTGAGTTTCAAGTTCTAAGTTTTTTAACGTATCCTGTAACATCCGTACTGTTTTTTTCAGGCTAATTATTGAATAAACAAGAAGAAGTAAGAAAAACTCTGGTTACAGAAAGGCAAACAATGAAACATAATTTAAAAATTAAATAGGTAACTGAAAATTTTAATGGCTCAAAAATTATTTCAAAACAAATCAGCTTTCGGGGGCTCAGTTGTGATAATTTAATCTGTTAAAATTATAATCTTCTTAACATCATTAGGGAACATTAAGCATATTAGATTAATTAGCAAATAATTATTTATTTGCTGTACTTGCAAAATGAGTAATGATAATAATTAATTTCAATTTTAGCCGAATAAATATGTAATGAATTTCCCAATCATAATTTATAATTTGCATTTAATTTATAAAAGTAAGAAATTGAATAATGAGATTAACTTGTAATGAAAATTATTTTTATCGATTAATGTTTTAATATATTTTTTTATGTTTCCAGACAAATATGGAAATAACAGAAAACTTTGCAGCAGAGCAGGAAAATCGGTAATTATCTTCTGAGGAAATTAAACATTCAGTGATGTACAATCTTGTCTTTCCAATGAAATTTCATTTGCTTAAGTAAAGGAAGAGTTTGCGGCAGACATGGAAATATTTCTTAAATGGAAAATTTTCAAACATTTTATTTATAAAAATTGGGTAAAGTGAAAATTAAGTAGTGAATTTATAAATTGAAATGGAATCTACTGCAGATGTTCTAAATATCAGTGCACCAAACATATTATCAAATTATAGTTCGGATTATTTATATGAAACTTTTTTAACAAGAAGATATGATATCATAGCAGTATACGTTCCATTATTTCTGTTGGCCCTTACTGCCAACATCTTGGTTATTGCTGTTGTAATCAAGTACCAGTACATGAGAAGGTAAGTTAATTTCACAACTGCTAACTTATTCAAACCCTATGTGGTGAAATGTAAGTTTTCCTCGGTTAGTTAAATGTCAAGTTTAAGTTTCTCCATTTATATTTTATTATATTTTCTAATCCAATGTTAGTGGTAGCACCCATTCTTAATAGATAATAAACAAGAATGTAATAAAATATAGATCATTAGGTAAACAGGTATATAGTAAATATTTACATTTGCGTGAGATAGCTCAGAGTTTTCATACTTCGACAACTACTTAATTAAAAAATTTTTCCGCAAAAACTTCTTTATAGGAAACCGACATACTAACTTTTGAAAAGTAAGAAGCTGATTTATTTTTCTATAAACAACATTGCTTTTTTATAATTATTTTATTAACACTTATTATTTATAAAATAATTTAATTTTTATTTATTATTGTATTGGTTGAGCAGATGCATAATATATTATGCAAAATGCGTGATCAATATTCTAGCAATTTCTGTTCCACTTCAATTATTATTGATTTAAAAAAACTCGTATTATTTTTAAATAAACATATTTTTATTGTGGAAGAAACATAAATACAATTTATTTTTATATTTTTAGAAAATATTTTAGATAGATTCGTAAACAAATTAATTTGAAATTAGTTTTTATATATTTTTGAAATGCTTTCAAATATAAAATAATTTTTAATATTACAAGCAACCAATTCATAAAATAATTATATTTTTAAAAATAGAAAACAAAATGTTTTGGATTTCCCAAAAAGACTTAAAATTATTTATCAATTTAAAGTAGCCATAGAGAGTATAGGATAACATTCACCAGATCTAATAGTTTACAAATGAATATCAGAAATTATACAAAGTCAACGTCTGCAAAGGAAATAAAAATAAATAATTTTACCTGCAAATTTAAAACAAAATTTATTGTTTTCAACCAACAACTTATCAAATTAGTTTTAAATCTGTAGACTGCAATCACAAAATGAATATTACTTGTTTGTGTTTAGCACAGCACAGAACAGAACTAAATTTTAACAAGTTGGAATTGATATTATATTTATTCTATATTTTCTTGAGAAAATTTTCTTAAAAAAATATGGAACAATTCTACACATTGTTGAGTAGTTGAAAGTTTTCAATATGAGGCTAAAATAAATATTGTAGTTTGCTTCGCAAGTTTATGTATAATGATTTTTGATGTAGAATTGAATCTGTCAAAAATGAAAATGTTATGCGTGTTGCTTTTGATTTCCGATGAAATTGCAGATAGACATAACAAAAAATATAGCTTTTGTAAGGTTTATATTGAAAAATGTTTTTCACAAGAATTCTATCGATTCTTAAATTAATATTATTAAAAAATTATTCGCTCGACCTTTTCAGTGCTATATTGACAAATTCTAAAGATATGCGTTTGTCGGTAGTTTATATTGTTATCTTACATGTGGTAATAAAAACTCTGACTTTTGTCCTCTTACTTTTTATTAATTTTTGTTTAAAAATATAATACAATACATATTAATAGAATATCAGTTTTTAACACCAATACCAACGTTAGCTTCACTCAGAAAAGGTTCTAAACTCAATAGATCTTGTTAAAATCTCGGGACCGCAAGGTCGAGAACTCATCGTAAAAAAATCGACAATTTTGGTAATTGTTTATTAGATGAATTTTCTTTGATTTTTATACATTCTCCAAGTGAGATATTGTTTTCACGAAATATTTAATTTGAATGAAAATCATTTTATAGCATATGCTTTTGAAGAAATACTTGCAAAGTATGAATCTTAACTAAAATTAAATTTAAAAAAAACGAGTCGAGCGTTCACAAAAGCAGGCAATATACATTTTTGTGAAATATATATTTATAATATAAGATAGCGCTTACGATGTTCTTTATATTTTTATTAAAGGTTCAAGTGAAACATAAATAGCTTTTTAATTTGTTTAATACACATCTCTTCATTATTTTTATAAAACTCAAAGCAACTTGAATCAAAATGTTTTGTTTCTTTCAAATGTATTTTTCTAAGTCCACCTAAAGGATATAATCATATAAATGCTAACTCTGGCTTCATTCCAAAGGCTTTCTCTGAGCAATCTCTTGCTTTGAATTATACCAGAATATTAAAATAAATTTTTCGTGCGTAGTAACCGTAGATGATGTTATTATTAATTTTATTAAGTTTTCCTCAAGAGAAAAAAATGACAATAAATATCAAAGCTAACTAAAAAATTCTCGAAGCAGGACTTTAAGGTGTGGTGCCATGACACATTGGCTCGTTACACCGAGCCGCCACTGGAAAAGTAACAAGGATACCCAATTTATACACAAATTTATAAGATCTTTGATATTTAATCAAGGTATTTATAAATCGTCAGAATCAAATTCACAAACCTTTCCAAACTTAAGTTTCTATATAAATTGTCTATATCAACTACATCTTCAACTAGCATAAAATTGATTTCACTTGTATTTTTAAATTTGAAGTCAAATCGGGCGTAAAGATTGACAATTCACAATTGTTTCTCAAAGTGGATATTGTGTAGGTATAATACGTAATAAATATAATAAAATTTTATATCAAGTAAATAATAAATATTTTTTCTATAAGCGCAATAAAACAATAAAGAGTAACTCAAAAAAAGCAACAAAAGAAAAAGTGAAACAAATTGACATTCAAAGATATCATTTTGTGAAGCAAAACGCTATAATGTATGTGTCGGAGCGATTGAAACGAGGATAAGTTCTGGCTTAATGTAAAAAATTTTTATTTTTATTTTATTTTCAGCAATAAATATTTATGATTACTCCAATTTATGAAGAAAATCATAACAATATATATTGCTGAATAATGAAGTTGTAAAAAATCTGCAGAGAATATCTGGATATCGTTTCAGGCATATTTTTCTAACTCTGTACCAGATACAACTGAAATTCTACAACTAGAAAATATGTGCACATGTGCATACTTTCAGGTGATTAAAATACTAATAGGGACTGTTAAAAGTTGAGTACGAAAGCCATAATTATGTAGAAATAATGATCCACAAAGAAATCTTGCACATTAATAATTATATTTAAATTACAGAAGCGAATCTGATCCGGTTACGATGTTGGATTTCAATTTCAGCTTAAACAATATTGGAAAGAGCAAATATTACATTTTATTAAATAATTAACTTTTAAAACGGCAAACCAAATTAATGAAATTTTTGTTTACTTTTTTGTTTAATTTAATAAAATTTTATAATAATGAAAACTGCGTAACCGGATCCAAACCTTAGGATTGCTTTACAAGTGCTTTTTAAAACAATCTAAGAAGGAATATTTGAACTTACCAAGTTGTTAGGTGACTTCTGAGCCATTTTAACTTTTGAGCTGTAGAGCTCCGGCAAGATTGAATTTACTAATTACGTGATTAATTGGAAATATATCAAAAGATATTCGTTCATACAATAAAATCTTCTGTTTTAAGTGTTCTCAATTTTCCTGTCATCGCGTATTTTCCATTCAGAATGAAAATGTAAAATAACTTTTATAAAAGGTAGATAAGTATACTCCGTAAGTACTTAATATCTCAAGATTAAGGCCAATAATTGTGATAAAAAGTAATAATAAGCTACTCCAGCTAATGCACCTCCTAAAAGCTTTCAAAACTACCATAAGAAATAAGCAAATAAACTCTTTCTATGTACATGATACATTTGGATTAACTTTAAAAGGAAAACCACGAGAAAATGTCTAATATAGCAAAAAAAAGTCAAGTTATGTCAAGTTTAAAAGTATTTAATTTGCGTTTAAAGTCGAGGTTTACGTAGGCGTTAGAAGTTTCTTCACCCCGGTTTAATAATGTGAGAGTAACGAGTAAAGAAATGAATTCTGATTATAATTAGAAAATTCAATTTTAATCGTTAAAAATGTATCAAATTTTAAGCTCAAAGAACTAATCAAGCGCAGAGTTAATTTAAATTTTCATAAGCTACTTTATAGCGATTGTTTCAAAGTTCACAAAAAATCCTGCAAGGTAGTATATTAAAAATTATATTAAAGAAAATTTTGAAAAAAATAATAGTAAAACCGTCAAAAATTGCTCATAATTCACGCTCCGAACAATATAAATTTTTCAAGTTTAATCTAACAGGTGTTTTCTGGGTTTTCTGTAATAAAGTTTGAAAGAATAGCGAAAAGAGAAAATGAGGAAATTTGTAGGCAAGCAGCATACCGGTTGATTCAAAGAAATTATTTATGGCAAGGTTTGCGAGTGAGATTTTACCTGAACAGTTCAAGAAAATAATTGAATCACAAAATTTTAATTTTTTTTGTAAAAAAAATCAATTTAAAGTAAATGAAAATTATCAAAATGCATACATTTGTCAAATTGTTATATAAATTTTGTAAATATTTTGAAATTGTATGGTTTTCCCGCCAACTATCGGGTTGCAACAACTAGGTGGGGAAACCGGGTTTTGGCCGCCATAAGCAGTTGTGTAGCAGTACTTGTGATTTTGTTTTAATTGTGTGTCAACAACATAATATTTGTTAATGATAATCGTTTGAATGACGGAGTAACATGGATGGAACTTATATTTTCTTGGGATTTATTGAATGTGTGGCTGTACAAATATTAGAGAAAGACTTAACATTGTCGATATATTCAATTTTATTGCTAAGGTTGCATACTAGTAGGGGTGCGCATATAATCGATTAATCGATTATGTTAATTCGTAACAATCGATTATGAAAAAAATTGATTGTGGAAATAATCGATTATGAAAATAGTTGATTGTGAAAATAATCGAATAAGTATAAAAGTAATCGATTATAGGCTGGAAAAGCGTGACATCAGAAAATGGCCGGCAAGGGGCCACCATAATATGATGGGTGCACACATTGGTTTCTTTACATTTATTCCCTATAAGTGAAATTACTTATCGGGAATTTGGACTAATGGTCAGGATGAAATAAAACCCTTAAACTTTTTGTCGACGTTTCGAGCTATAAAACTGAGATCTCAATTTTATATGTTGAATTTGAGGAAATTTTATATTTTGACTAATTTAATTGTATAGTTGTGATTTGTTAGAAAAAAATTTTTTAACTGACAGGCATCTGTAGGCGTGTTTGATGATTGATAATTTGATTTTTTCAGTTTTGTGATGCTTTTCATATTTATGGTTTTAACCTAATACTGAAGTCCTGATGAAGAGTAGAATATAGCTCGAAACGTCGACAAAAAGTTTAAGGGTTTTATTTCATCCTGACCATTAGTCCAAATTCCCGATAAGTAATTTCAGTTATAACTTATGGACGAGAAAATAATGGAGAATTCCCTATAAGATTTACATGGAAGTGTGTTGGTGACAATTTTAGAGGTCATCGAGGTTTTTTATTAGGCCTATTATTGATATGGAATTTTAGAGGTGTTTCTGGGCGAAATTAGTTCACAGGAGTCTTGGTAATTTCACCCAGAAACATCTCTGAAATTATTATTAATTAATCTAAGACTAACAATTTTCATGTAAATCATATGGTCGCCGGCAATTTTGTGCCATCAGTACCCTATTGGCCAGTCTATAGCAATAAATTATTGTAATAACATTCTAATCAATTAAGAAATAATCGAATAAGTATAAAACTAATCAATTATAGACTGAAAGGGGAATGGGATACTTCGTCGCGAGCGTTTCGTCGCGGTCGTTTTGCCGCAGCCGTTTCGCCGCAGCCGGTTCGTCGCAAAACTATTTTGACGCAAAATTTATTGGTCGTATGGACAATTCGCTGCAGGACTGTTGGCCGCAAAATCACTTCGCCGCAGGACCGCAAAATTGCAAAAGAAGGAATTTATTATTTAGAACTTTAAAAAGAACTTGACAAAATTAATTAATATTAGATTTGTTAATAATAAATTTATTATTTAAAAACTTAAAAATAAAAACTTAAGAAACTTCAAACTAAAAACAAAACCTTTAAAAAATTAAGGTTTTAATTGTGCATTTCAAAGTTATGTGCAAGTCCTCGTAAATAATCAATAATATTTCTATTATGAAAATCTTGCACAATTTTTTTAATTCTCTCATCAGCATCTCTGTACAGGGTGGTTCAATTTCGATCCTTCTTATGGGGAAATCGGTAACTATAGGAGATATCGAAAAATGGATGGCGCATCCTCGATCTCTTTTTTTGAGAAAAGTTTAATGGTGTAAACCCGAATTCGATATCTCTTTTCGTTTTCGAGTTATGGCCAAAAGTTCACTTTTTCGACTTTTCGTTAAATGTCGATATCTCGGTTGATTGTAAAGTTATAGAAAAGATATTTACACTTTCTGCAGGCACTTTTTTAAGGACATTAAAATGGGCTAAAGAGATTTTAAATATCTTACCTAATTTTCGAGTTATAATATAAAGTTTTGTTTTTTTAAATAAAAACCATAGTTGGCTATGAAATATTTAAATAGAGTTTTTTATCCTCTTTTCAATTATATGTAACATGTGGGGTCTATTATTTCACTTTCATCCCGTTATATTACAAAATGTTAAATAAAAACAAAAGAAGATCGGAAAATTAAAGGTCGACTTTTTCAAAACAAAACATTATACAAAATTTATATTGACATCTAAAACAATTGTCTCCAGTTGTTTTTAAAGAGTGTTTTTAGTACCTAATACTTCGATACCTATTTTTATTTTTATTTAGTACCTATTACCTATTATTTCACAAAAGTGTCAAATGGCTTATGAAAACTATGAAATATTATAATATAAATGTATAATGGATTGTTTTGATAAATCCAACATTTAATTTTCCGATCTTAGTTTGTTTTTATTTAACATTTTTTAATATAATGGGACGAAACTGAAATAATAGACCCCACATATTATATATAATTGAAAAGAGGATAAAAAACTCTATTTAAATATTTCATAGCCAACTATGGTTTCTATTTAAAAAAACATAACTTTATATTATAACTCGCAAACTAAGTTAGATATTTAAAATCTCTTTAGCCCATTTTATTGCCCTTAAAAAAGTGTCTGAAGAAAGTGTAAATATTTTTTCTATAACTTTACAAATAACCGAGATATCGACGTTTAACGAAAAGTCGAAAAAGTGAACTTTTGGCCATAACTCGAAAACGAAAAAAGATACCGAATTCGGGTTTACACCATTAAACTTTTCTCAAAAAAAGAGATCGAGGATGCGCCATCCATTTTTCGATATCTCCTATAGTTACCGATTTCCCCATAAGAAGGATCGAAATTGAGCCACCCTGTACTTTTTTAATTTATGAAGTGGAGAATTTCTAGCAATAAGACTTTAATAATAAATATCACGACTTTTTTGGACTTTTCTTAACCCATCTATAAATTTCCAAATTGTCGGATGGAGCATACCCAGTTCACACTGTATTCTTTTATTAGCGGCTTCTGCGTGGATGACCGGACATTTCGCTCCCGGACATTTTGCTCCCGGAAATTTAGCTACTAGGATATTTCGCTACTAGGACATTTCGATACCGGATCATTCCTACGCTGTAACTAAATTTAAATAAATAATTTATAGAATATTTCGGGCTACCCAGTCGAGGTGAGGCTTCCCAGTCGAGGTGGATTGGCTTCAGGCATGTTTTTAATGAGTTAACCGCCAGCCATAACGGCCCGGAGCGTCCGGAGCAGAGCGGAGCGCAGGGTAGCGTAGGGTCAATTTTGGCTAGAGCAACCACGGCAAATCACGGATCCGCCGTAAAATGAATGAATTATGTAAGTTTAGTAAGAAAGTAAAAGTGGTAGCAAAATGTCCTAGGAGCAAAATGTCCTAGTAGTGAAATGTCTGGGAGCAAAATGTCCTAGCACCGTCTTATCTTGCCAACTTATCGGACTTATTCAATTCACCTATCTAGATTAAAATTAGTTCTCGCGGCTAATAAGTCTTGCGTCGAAAAATGTTGCGGTGAATAGGTTCTGCGACGAAAAGAGCCGCGGCTAATAGGTTCTGCGACGAAAAGAGCCGCGGCTAATAGGTTTTGCGACGAAAAAATCCGCGGCTAATGAGTCTTGCGTCGAAAAACATCGCGGTTAATGAGTCTTGCGTCTAATAATCCTTGCGTCGAAACGGCTGCGGCGAAACATCCGCGACAAAACGCTCGCGACGAAAAGTCCTAGACCCAATCAATTATAGACTGAAAACGCGTCGTAACTTCGCTTGCCCTAACAATAATTATGGAAATAAAACATAATCGATTACGGAATTATCGATTATGAAAATAGTTGATTATTTTATTTTAGTTGTTTTAGGTTAATTCATTTATAGGTCGACACATTATATGGTTCATAATCGATTATGCATTGTAAGGAACAGATTATAGGTCATCTAATAGTAATAGATTTTGGGTTAATAATCGATTATTGAAGATATTAATAATCGATTATTGAAGATAATCGATTAATCGAAAAATATCGATTATTTTTGATAATCGATAATCGATTACAAAATTTGATAATCGCGCACCCCTAAGAGTATAATAACAATTGCAGAAATAACATTTATTTCCAGCAGATCAAGAAACTTCAAGCAGATCATGAATAGAACATTACCAACGTAAGAAAATCATAATACCTAGTGCAAAATTGACATACCAAAACTTAACCTGTTCCACGCATAAAGCGTCATTCTCAGCCAATTAGCGCTACGTAATTTAGACGTCAATTAAGTAATAATAAATTTTAAATTTAAAACTTAGATTTTATCGATATATTTGACGTGAATTAGTTAATAAAGTAAATATAAATTCATTTAATGTCAAATACATCGATGAAAATGAGATTTTAAAGAAATATCATATTTTGTATTATTTTTTATTAATTTACGTAGCGTTAATTGGATGAGAACGACGCTTAACGCTTTAACCATTTTTAGAAATCATTAGTTGTATTCAACCACACTAACATCTTTAAAAATTTTTAACATTATTGCCAGCATTGATAACAAATAACTTTGCAATTAAAATAAAATGCAGTAAAATAAAATACCTCCCCCTTGAGGTGGGGGGAAATTTAAAAAATATTTTTATTTCATGATTGAAGCTCAGTAGCTTAGGATTTTCAGCATTAGACATGGAGAAAAAATATTATAAGTGTGAAATATGGCTAAAATGATCCGTAATAATACTGAATAACATACTAAAATTCCCAAAACCTCCCCTGTTCAGCTAAATCAGTTTTCTCGCGGATAAAGTGATATCGCACATTTATGTGCTTCGTTCGTTTGTGAAATTCTGGATTTTTCACTAGCCTTATTGCACTCTGGTTGTCCATATAAAAAGTCGGTGTATCCACTTCGATTAATAAGAGCTCGGATAACACAACTTTTAACCATACCAATTCCTTGATAGCATGCGATGCGGCCATGTATTCAGATTCCGTTGTCGATAATGCTACCAATTTCTGTCGCTCTGAACCCCGTTTATCCAAATAACGACTAACGTTACCAACCGCAAAACTAATATCTGGTCGTGTTCCCACAGCCAAATACATCAAACTGCCAACTGCTTCACGATACGGAAAGTAGATTTCACCATTTGCTTCGAAATCGCTCAAATTTTGTGTACTTTCCGATGGTGTTGATACCGCATTACAATCTTCCATTCCAAAACGGTTGAGTACCTTTTGTGCATATGCTCGCTGATTGACATGTATCCATCCCATCGTTGATCAATTTCGAGTCCCAAAAAACATTTTGCATCTAAAATTTTGATTTCGAATTCCTTTCTCAAATGTTCAATAACAGGTAAAATGGATTTCTCTTTTTCTGCCGTAATTAAACCATCGTCAACGTAAATTGCTAGCACCATCATACCATTTTTACCATTGCAAACGAAAACACATGGATCCGATTTACTTACTTTAAAATCGAATTTTGTTATAAATGACGTGAACTTCTTATTAAAGCAGCGCGGTGCCCGCTTAAGACCATGCAAACTTTTTGACAACTTGCACACCCGTCCACTGTTATCGTCATAACCAATCGGTTGACTCATATAAACATTTTCTTCTAACCATATCAATATTTTAGAAAACCCAAAAAATGCACTAAACACTTTTCAGAACTAAAATGTTTAAAAGTTAGCACATGTAAAATACACTGTAAGTATTCGCAAACGTTTTCACCATACTATGGCATCATCAGGCGATGAATTAGACCTAATTCATCGCCTGATGATGAATTAGACCTAATTCATCGCCTGATGATTCCATAGTATGGTGAAAACGTTTGCGAATACTTACAGTGTATTTTACATGTGCTAACTTTTAAACATTTTAGTTCTGAAAAGTGTTTAGTGCATTTTTTGGGTTTTCTAAAATATTGATATGGTTAATATCGAGTTACACTACCTAAACCACGTATCAATTGATTATTTTCTTCTAAATTTCCATTTAGAAAAGCAGTCTTTACATCCAACTGTTTCAATTCCATTCTCTTCGAAGCTACCATAGCCAGAATAGCACGAATTGAAGTAAATTTGACGACTGGACTGAACGTTTCTTGATAATCAATTCCATATTCTTGAGCAAAACCACGAACCACCAAACGTGCCTTGTAAAGATTGATGTTTCAATCCGTGTTCTGCTTGTACATTCTTAGTTCTTCGTTGATCGCCAACATTGCCATATGATTTGCCGATGAAAAATTTGATAATGAAATAAGATTGTTCCGATCTCTGAATCGCTTTCTAACAACATTCCTGTTGTCGAGATCACACAATGCACCACGACCTTCTTGTTCTCTTGGTGTTGTTTCCGTTTTTCGTTTATTTTCCACTTCATTGTCGGTGTCAATCATGCCTTCGTCGACTTCCGTTTCAGTGTCACCAATTTCAAGTACTGCCAATGATTCTTCCAATAGAAATACTACATTGCACGCTACTTCAATTTTATTTCTTCCGGATTCCAAACTCGATATCCCTTCGAGTGGTTGTCGTATCCGACGAAAATACATTTCACTGCCTTCGAATCAAACTTTTGTCGCTTTTTCTTTGGAACATGAACAAAAACTTCAGATCCAAAAATGTTTAAATGTTCAATTTCAACCTGTTTGTTGTACCACAATTTGTACGGTGATTTGTTAACAACATTACTTGTTCCGGTACGGTTCAAAACATACGTTGCAGAATTCACTGCTTCCGCCCAAAATTTCTTATCCATTTGCTTTGACTGGATCATGGTTCTTGCCGACTCAACAATCATACGCATTTCTCGTTCTGCACAGCCATTTGCTCTGGAGTGTATGGCACCGTGCGTTGATGATGAATTCCATTTTCGTCGAAAAAATTTATCATCATATCGTTGACAAATTCCGTTCCATTGTCCGATCTGAAAATACGAATGTTGTGTCCGTCTTTCTTGACATTCTCTGCAACTTCTGATTTTTGCTTCAAAAAATACACGAAACGAAAATGTGAGTAATCGTCTTTAAGTAACAAAAAATATCGGGAATCACCGAGCGAAGCTACTTCCATCGGCCCACACAAGTCTGCATGCATAATTTCGCCGCACTTTGTTGATTTTTCTTCACGACTCTTGAAGCTTTTACGATGATGTTTTCTATAACCGCATGCTTCGCACGTAAAATTCTCATTGACGAAATCGACACCTTTTTCTTGAAAAAATTTTTTTACGTGTGTAACGTTTTGATGTGCAAGTCGCCATGCCATGCACGAAGTGAAATCTTTTTTGGAGCTACATTTGCGATAGCTTCATGGTCTCCTAATGGTTTCACCACTTTGAACAACATCTGGTACAATTTTCTATTTCGACGAACTCCCACTGCAACAACATTGTTATCTTTCAACAATTCACAGCGCTCGTTATCCGATCGAAATTTGTAACTACGATCCATAGCTTTTCCCGATGAAAACAAATTCACTCCAATTTCAGGTACATATAAAACATCCACAATTCTTTTGGGAATCCATTCATCACCGTTGAAAGCAAGAATATTTATATCACCTTTTCCTTTTGCCTCGTTCGTCGTTCCATTTCCAACTGTAATCATCTCGGTTGTTTCTACAAAGTTTTCTAACCATATACGACAATTGCACATGTGGTCACTTGCACCTGAATCACAAAGCCAAGCGTCTTTTTCATTTGTTGAAAGCGAAACATGACACATAAATGCATTGGTCGATGCATTTCCTTGCTTTGTTTCCGTGTCATTCTTCTTTTGAGGACATTCGCTTTTATAATGACCCTTTTGACCACAACCTAAATACTTGCCCTTAGGTTTCCATTCTTACCGCTACCCTTTTTTTCTTGATTCGACGAATTTCGTTGACTCGACGAATGACCCTGGTTCCATGAACTTTTTGAACTATTTTTCTTTGAAAAATTTCTTTTCGCCAGCAGCGCTTCCACACTTTCAACTTTTCTTTGAGACCTAAGTCGAAGTTTCTCAGCCATTAATCGTAAACGCAAATTCGCCATGGTTTGTCCATCCGCACTTGTCGATTCCCATGCACTGTGAAAATGATTGTATTCAGCTGGCAAGGACATAAGGACTTTAGTTATAACCATCGAACCGGAGATACTTTCATTCTGATCTTTCATTTGTTGCACGATTTCCATTAATTTTGATAAAAATGTTGCAATATCATCACTTGGCTCTTTTGTGAAACTGTAATATTTCTGTTGCAAAAACAAAATATTTTTGCAGTAACGGTTGTTTTTTACACGCAGCTGAAATTGCTCGTCGTGCTTTGGCATCTGACTTTTTCCACACAACAATTTGTGTAGCATAATTTTTCTTTGAAGTAACTGGTGGCGGTTCGGTACCGTCCACAATACCAAATACTTCACTTGCTTCCAAAAATTGCTTCATTTGAAATTTCCACGTGAGCCAGATACTGCCACCCTCCAACCGTTCTATTCCCATTTTATCGTTATCCATATTTGTTAATGTTTGTCCTGCAAATAAAATGTTCGCCTTTAATTCACTTTTTTGAAAACGACCTTAGTTCTAGAATGTTACCGAAGACCGCACAAAATTCTTTTTTCAGAATTTACCGTACGTTTACAAATGATTCTGCGCAAAAACGAATCACTGTTCCTTCAGCAAGACTATTTCACAATGTCTACCAATATTGTGCGTTCGAATTTCTCTATTTCTCCACAGCACGAATGTCACAGTGGCAAATATAAATTTGTCAATTTTAATTAATTCACTATGATCACTGGCCGTATAACCTGTTCAGCGAAATTAGTTTTCTGTGCTGTAAATAGAGACCTTCTAAAGTGAAATCAAACAAATCCAGCAAAACAAATATGGAGTTTAATTTACATAAAAATTATTTAACGAAAACCTAAACTGACATTACATAATTGATGCACAACATTCATAGCCAGAGCTATATCTCACACAAAATAACTTTAACTAAATAATATAGAAGATATTATTTTTTTAAGGCAATTAATTTTTGTCTCTTGGTCAAAAAACGGCATTTTATGTCTATTTGTAAAAATTAAAATTCATCAGTTTTACGTTTTGTTCAAAAATTTGAAAAAAAACGTCAAAAAAGATATCAATTTCATTATTTAAATTGCATTTTGACAAAATAATGCATCAATCATTTTTTGCTTTAGTGTCTTAGGTCTACTTAAGCAAATGTTTAATTTAAAATCCGTCCGGAGGACGGTCACGGTCTAATGCTTTAAGCAAAATGTTTAAACCACTGTACTAGGATTTCGACACAGTAAAAAGTATTTTGTTAAATTAACAAACAACACATTTTATTAGTAAGATTAATATTTACAAAATATAATAAGTTAATATTAATTGGAATAATAGAAGTTGTTCTTCTGCGTAATAAATTTGCTAATATAACAAAAAATTGTAGTGGACCTGCTGGCACAATTTTTTTTGTTAATTTAACAAAATACTTTTTACTGTGTAGGTTTGGGCTATGGTAATTTGCGGTAGAAATCTCCAACTGTGAATTTCAGTTCCATCCAACATCCAATATACAGCAATAATTTAATAAATTAAAAATTGTAGAAATAAAATAAAATGGATTAGATATTATTTTGGCAATAATTAAATTTTAAGAATATCTACTAAGATATTTTTTATTATTTGTATCTTCGTGTATCAATTATGATAAAATTTATATCTTTTATTTTGAAAGAAAACAGAATTTTTTTAATACAATGTAACGAATGGCAATGAAATGGAATTACGAGGAGCAACATACAAAAATTTATTACGGTAATATGAACATAAAAAATTATACAATAGTATTACGTTATGATTTTATTATAACTTTCTTTAAGAAAGAAATAAATTGTGAAGCTCGGGTAGACTTTGTATACGGATTTCACATAAACCTTGTCGATGGTAAAAGTTTTTCTGCCAGGTAATTTTTTTGTAAGTTACTGTTCATATAAATTTTATCAATTTGTGACAAAAATTTCAATATTAGTAAATCATATGAATTTAATGATTATTATAAATTAATAGCTCCGATCGATTGCAGCTTTGTACAATATTTAATTACATATTTGTGACTAACTAGCGCTACAGACATTGTAACATCAAAGAATTTATTATTTTTGTTTATGAACAATTACCGAATGTATTTATTACATCCCCAAGATACTTTTTCAATATTGTTTAATATTTTACACTAGAAAATGTAGTTAGACATTTCAGGCAGATAGGCTGGCGCCTGCTTGAGCAAAACAGTTGATAAAAAGTGTTTTATACCAAACCCACTGATACCAACTTTTTCATTTTAATGAATATTTCCTTCTTAACATAAATAATGGAGCAAATGATATATTATTCTCCTCGAGAATAGCTCTTATCCATTCACAAATATCTAAATAATATTCGTTCAATAACTTTTTCACGGTTTCCACAAAAAACATAAATTTTATATTTCAATGTAAAAAAAAGTGATATTAATAAATCGCTACCCAAATCTATATTTGACAATAAACCTCGTTTCACATAACATAAAATAATAGGCTTAACAATTTCGAGCAGCGCCTATATGGGAACATCTAAAATTTTAATACGATAAGAGTAAGCACGGAAGATTAAAATATTATAATGCCAGGGTTCTGGAATTGTCTGTTAAGCTTGGAACCTAGAGCTCGAATTTTATTGAAAGATTCTAAATTTTCTTTAGAGAAATGCAAAAGCGATCAGAAAATACAATTTAGTATGATAGAACTTCCAGCGATTACAGTTGAAATTGCGCAAAGGAAACCATATGTGAGCATATAGATTTAAATAAAGTAAAATTATATAATAATTGTAAATGCCTTTTTAGATATTGGATTTGTTAATTTCAGTTTAATTATTTGTTATTATATCTGAAATATTAATTTTAGTGTAGAAATACGTAATAAAATACTCGATCAGAACTCATATTTATTAAATAATTCTATTATTTAAATAATTTACCCGTTAACCGTTATTTTTGTTCATGAAAAAATTAGAAACGTGATTAAGCTCAATAATAAATTTAAGCAATTAAACTATAAATAACAAGTTAAATTCAATAATATAATCAAATATATTTTAAGCTTTCGACGATTTTTGTCGTCTTCTTCAGAATTTAGAAGAAATTTAAGAAAGGTTTGGGAAATTCTTCTTCAACCATGGGGGGTGTAATGAAATTTTTAATTTATTAAAATTAATAGAATTTTCAGTAACTACTTAATTACTTTATCTTTGCTGATATTATTTAACATTGGGTTATATGACGTTTCGCCCCCGCCGTTTAGCCCCCACCGTTTCGCCCCCGCCGTTTCGCCCCGGGATGTTTCGCCCCCGTACCGTTTCGCCCCCGACCGTGTCGCCCTGACCTTTTAGCCCCCACCGTTTCGCCCCCGCCGTTTCGCCCCGGGATATTTCGCCCCCGACCGTTTCACCCCCACCTTTTAGTCTCCACCGTTTTTAATTAATTCATACGTAAAGTGAGGGGGGGCAAAATATTACGTACCTACACAGGGGAGGGGGAGCTAAAACATTAGAAGAATGGTCCTTACGTAAATAATGGAGTCCATTATGGACTCCACTTAAGTAATAGACGGTTCTCCAGAATGAGGCAATTGTGTATTTATTGAAATTTGGACAAGAGGTCTGTCGGGCCATCTAGTATTAAATAAATTGAAAGTCAGATAATTTAAAATTAATATTTATTAAAATATATTACAAAATATTTCAAAACTCAAAATTATGGGCAATTCCAAACAAATAATCCATAGTATCTATCCTACCATAACTTTCCACAATGGTTTTGATTCGTTTTGAAATTACGCTGTATTTCTTGTTAATTTTGGGTCTAACACCTAACAATAATTGTGATATTTCGTATTTATGTAGAGCCTGTTGTTTTTTTAAACTGTTAATAAACTGAAATATATTCGGGAATAAGTTTCCACAGGTGCTCTGAAAACCGCGATGCCAGCCTTCAATGTTATTATTTGTCCTGTGGCGATCATTTAAGGTTCTCTGATATACATTCCACATATCAATGGAAAATTGAGGTGCTCGGCTTTGTGTCCTGCTTCTTCGTCCTATATAAATGTCCTCAAAATAATCCGCAATAGGCATTGCGTCTTGTGGAAAATTTATTCATAAAAATCGGTTTAGTAACCCTCGCTTATTGTAAAATTCATAAAGATTTATAGGCACCAACAAATCGGACTTAGGAGAAAACCTTTTTAGCTCTGAATACCTATTAATACCTATCTAAATACCTAAAGGCGTCCCTTTACCTCACGGCGTTATTGCAAAGGCGTCTTTGGGGATGGTGTTTTGACGTGATACCAATTTCCCAGCCACTCGCACCCCCCTCCGACTTACCGTTAGATCGTGACGTTTTAAAATAGTAAATTCTTTATAGCCCACTCTGTATTTGTTTTGACAGAGACCGATTGTACACTTACCTTCGAAGTTTATTTTTACCACATCAATTTTCGAAAACACCTATCATAAGTTAAAGTTTATTTTAAATCAATCAATATTGGTCAGTTTACATAGGGGTCGTCTATAAATTACCTCACACGATTTTTAAGGTTTTTAGACTCCTCGCTCCTTCTGTCACATTTAGTCAAATTTTCATTAAACCCCTCCCCCTAACTTAAATTAAATCAATTTTGCAGGTCTTAAATAATAATTTATTTTTATAAATATTTAATTTTTTTTCTGCTGCACCATACAACCGATCCATGGATCCAAAAAATATATTTTTAAAAATTTGACATCACAACATTTGAAACTCCCCCGGATCCCCTGATACATTTTTGTCACAAATCTAAGATAAGCCCCCTACCCCCTAAGTGTAACGTAATTTATGGATGGCCCCATACGGGGAGAAACGGTCAGAGGCAAAATGGTCAGGGGCGAAACGGACGGGGGCGAAACGGACGGGGGCGAATCGCCGGAGGCCAAACGGGGGGGGGGGGGGGCTAAACGGTGGGGGCAAAACGGCGAGGGCTAAACGGTGGGGGCGAAACGTCCCTACCCCAAAAATAACAGGTGATCAAGTCAAACCCTAAATGTACATATTTGGCTTTATCTCGATTGATTTCGAGATCAAGAGAGAAATACATACCGATATATGTAATTAAAGGACTATTCACAATAAGTAAAATTTCAAACGATTGATTTAAAAAGCACTTTTTCTTAAGTGGGTTTATGTCTATTTTGATTGACCAAATCAGAAAATCCATACTCGCATTATAATCTTAAGAGAATAAAAGAGATATAATACTTTATAATATTAAAATATTAGGTAAATTTGAGTATATAGTAGCAGGCGAATAATATAATAAATAATATCTCCCACATGAAAAATTTCAAGTTCAATGTGCGCAGAAAAAAGTTTGATCAGGGGAACAATTTCACTAAATATTCCTTATAAAATTTGTACCACTCAGCATACAAAAACACTCCGAATACTTGAGAGCGGGCAACAATATTACTTTTGCCGATTTAATCTTATGCATGCAGTAATTTTTAACAGAAAAATTTTAAAATATCTAAAACAAATTATTTTTAAAACATTTTAAATTAAATTCAATTGTAAATGCGTGTAAATGTAATAATTTCATCAAAACTCGATCAACAAAGTTTGTGTTGACATATCAATGTTAAAACTATTCTGCAAATCCATGTGAAATTTTCAAGGATGCTTAATGCTCAAACATTGATTTTTAATTTTTTTGTATTTACCAATTAAAATATAAAAAATTATTTTATCTTTGCAGTATTTCATCTTTATAATTTACATTAAGTGAAGCATTTGTAAATGACAACAACATCCACTTACCCTGAACATACTTCATCAATGTTGTAACATAATATTATAATTAATTTATATTTTTGTCTTTGACAAGTTACAATTATTATTTCAAACAATTATAAGTTTGTTAGAACCACGAAACAGCCTCTCTAAAAGTCGTCACAAGGAAAGACAACCGGAAGAGTTTCTGCTGCTGCTTTTTAGAAAACTAAATTGTGCTTGCTATCTGAACGCGAATCTTGCGGTCTGAACGCGTATGTTAGAAGTAAATAAGATAATATCCTACATACCAATATCAAATAAAGGTGGTTGTTGAAATTCAAATTGATATAAAACGTTTATATCTATTCGCGCGCGTCACTGGGTAAATTACAGTGAATTTACTTTAGAAGGGAAGTGAATTAAGTTGCCACTATTCTCTTGTACGAAATTTGAAGCTGTTAAGTTAATCAAGCCAGCTGCTAAAGCTAGGACAAAGGAAACCTAACGAGCCTTAGTAAGGGTCCGGTTAACGCTTAGCTACTAACAGCTTTAATAATATTTATAAAATATTTATTATTTTTTTACAAAGAAAAGTCGAGAAAAACTACCAATAAACATAAATATTCACTTTAAGTAAAAATTAATTTACTGAAAATAATTAAAGCAGCGCAAAAAATTGAAATTCACTGTAATAAATAATTCAGTTTTCTTGTCTAGTAAATCCTTATTCGGATTAAACGCTTTCTGTTAAATGATAGAAACCAACAACCTCAAATAATTTTATTATCTCACTAATTAGTCAATTATAAGTCTGAACTTAGAATTGATTGTTGTATATAAGAGCAGAATAATTCGTTTACGTCGAAATGTTAAAAAGAGCACTCGGAAGGATTAAGTAGAATAGACAATGAATTTTACAAAACAAAAAAATTCAAAGCAACAGACAACTCAACTGTGCTTTTACCAGCTATTTAATTTAAAGTTTTAGAGCTGCATTTGATTATTTAAGCGCAGCTGAAGCTAACTTGTTTTATTGAGTTCACTCGATACCGCGAAACTGTATTGTCGCTTTCTTTCAGCAACAAGTAGATACGATTGATGAAAATTTCAATATGATATTTAGATTTCACTAAAAACATATACAATAATATCATCACAGGTGCGAAGACAATCTTTTGATAAATTTTCCTCTAAAGTTTTTAATTTTTTTTACTACTACTTTTTTTTACAGCTAAATAATAAATGGAGTTGTCAATATATTAAGAAATAATGAGTTGTCTTGTCGAAAATTCTTATGTGAACTCAAAGTTTGATCTTATCTTGACGAAAACTCTTTAAGCATTTATTTATAATTTCATTATAATTTATTATAGTCTACCTACGTATTTGAAATTTGAATTATCAAATATTCAACTCACTACTATGTAAAACCTGGAGGTATATTGTGTTTATTTCGAAACATTTACAGACGTAGAGCAAAAATAACATCATAATACATCAGTAGATTAATGTAATAGAAAACACCCTAAGGTTATTATTTTAAAAAATAACCCACTCTCTACAATGCTGTTTCTTAAAAAATTCTACCTAAATTAGCCGATTCGTTTCTTTTATTTTTTATATTTTATTTAAGTTACATACAATTTTATGCTACATATTTTTTGTTAACTAATCTTTCTCTAAACTTAGAGTTAAAGCTATAACAAATATACTTAAAGATAATGTCGTCCTTGCCAACTATTCAGCTGATTTCGAGAATTTTGGCACAATTCAAACTTAAACTTAATTACTAACAGTAAAAAAAAATTTAACAGGATTAGGGAAGTTTAGTTTTCATCCCCAAAGTAAAAAATTTTTTACTTCGAAAATTTTTATGCTTATAAATTGGACAAAAGCATTATTTTTCTTATAATTCTCTTTCATCTATTCGATTCAATCTTGTTAACGACGAAATAAACAAGGTGATTACTGCCGTATTCAGCAAAAGTAAATATTTTTAACATCAAAGAAAAATTAGTTTTATCGAAACATTTATAACAATACAAAAATAATTTGAAACAAAAATGCTATATTAGATAATAATTGTTAATTTTGCAC
Organism: Cantharis flavilabris; assembly: GCA_949152465.1. NCBI lineage: Eukaryota > Metazoa > Arthropoda > Insecta > Coleoptera > Cantharidae > Cantharis > Cantharis flavilabris. The sequence continues at coordinate 92,622,221 of OX424435.1, forward strand.
TGTTGTATAAATTACGAACAGTTGAATTTCATTAAAAGTGTCAGAAAAGACAAACTTCTTAAAAAATTCAATTTGTTTACACAAAAAACAAATGGTAGTTACTTGTTTTGAATTAAAAATACATTTTGTTTAGATATTCTCAACTTGTTTTCATTGCATGCTCTTGAAAAAAATTCATCTCGCTCTCGACTTTTTTTTAATCATTTGAGTAATTACAGTTTCATAAATAATTAATGCAACAGAGAAAATAAATAGCTATATATTCATTTTACTTCCTTATTCATTTCGGTTATTTTGGTACATGTTTGCAAATTTGTTTGCAATACTATAAACAATTTACAATTATTATCTCTGCAAGTCTAACGACTTGTAAAACTGATTTGTGGAGTTTCTAAATTACAAATATTGCAAAACGATTTTTTTCTTGGCATCGAAATCCCTACATACTCATCTTTTGATCGGGCGCCACTCCCGATGAATGGAGGAATTCAAATGGATTGTAACGCAATCTTACACAAAGTAACAAAAAATATGACAACTGCCACAGCCAATCTTACGCAAATGAAAACGATAATGTGGACACAAAAGCTTTAATCAGAGAGCGGGTCAGCTGAAAACAGACAATGATGATATGACGACAAATGGGGGAGTAGGGATGACGTGACGGGAGTCAAACCCATAAACCTCATTTTGAAGTTTGTATAATCACAAAGAAAACGCTTTGCGAAAAAACCTTTGTAAAATAATGAAAAATACAGTTTTTTCAAACTTGCCAAGTTAGACAGGTTATTATTCCAAAAATCTGAACAAAATAAACAGGGACCTTTTTATCAAAATTTTTATGTAATTCAATGCCTGTTTGCATGTTTTTCAAAAAGCTAAATGAAATTGAGTTGTTAATAATTAAAAAAAAGTTTAAAATTTCGTTCTATTTCCAAAAGACGCAAAAAAACTCAATAAACTCTTTAAAACAATAAATTCTTTTATTCGTTTCCGACTGCCTCGAGTTGTGTTTCACTCTCAGTAAAGGTTGGCCATCGATGACTATTTATTTACCATGATAAAATAATATGCTGTTTTTCTCTAGAGATCTAAAATGCCCACCCTAATATGTTTTATATCTGAATTCTCAATGCATTCTTTGTTAGACGTCGAGAATGTTGTTATTAAAATCAACGCTTCTGGTCATAACATGTAATATTTATTTAGTCTCTTCCTGTTATATTTTATATTCAAATTAATTTCATTTATATAATAATAAAACAATGAATAAATAATTGCTATTGCCAAATATATATTGTCGTGTTTTTTTATATATAAGGAGAGCGGTTGAATAATTTTCTAAACCTTTGTCTAGAACAATTTTTAAACTTGCTTTTATTATTTATAAAAAAATTTGAGAATTTTATTAATTAGAAATTTGTAGTTGTATGGGATTATTTGGATTTTGTTTTGTTAGAAAAATTAATAGCTTAATTGATTTTGGATTAATTTTAATTTTGATTTTAAAATACACGACAGATTGGTAGATTAAATTGTAAGCCCTTGGTTGAACAATTAAATCTAGGGGGTAATGTCGTGTTTTCTTTTCTATATTTTAGTTGTTCAAAAAAATTGTTGTTTTGCTTTTGCATTTTGCACAGCACAGGGTCATCTCATTTAATAACTTTTATTGATTGATTATTATTATTGTATATTCAGTAACGTAGGCTTGTGCACCTTCTTAGTTATTTTTATCTTGTGGCGTTTACAAATTGTTCAAAATCTGATTTGTTAGAATTACAATAAAACTAACTCTGATACTTTCTGCCAATGTTATTTAAAAATTTTACCCTTTAAATTGTAAATTTTTAAGTAAAAACTGAATAATTTAGAAACAGTACAAAGTACACATTTGCATAATATTAAAACTATGTTACGCTTTTATGGATCGCTTGTTTCACACGCCTTGCGGCATGAAAATTCGGTTTTGCCCTAAATTCATCAGATATTTTACTCCGTTTTAATTATAAAAATATGAAATCGTTTTTATAATATCAGAAATATTATTAAAGATGCGATCATTGTTATCTACAAATAGACGCAGGTTTCTCTGACACACCATTAGAAAGCAAACACCAGACAGAACCGAATCCAGTAAAAATTTCAAAAAAATGTACCTGTTATTATAATTAAGTTGGTAAACCTGAAGTCACCTGCAAATCCACAATATTTTAGCATTGTCTAGTTGTTATTATTTTAAATATTGTTAGTATAGATCTAATTATTAAATCAGTGTCATAAGTAAAATCACATTTTTTATACCGGACACGACCCTGACTATGTATTGTTTACTGTGAAAATCAACGTCTACTTGTATAACAATGGTGGCTTCTTCAATAATATTTTTCTAATACTTTGATAACATTTATATTACCAGTATTATTAAACATTCTTTGTTTTTTTAATTAAACTTTTAAATATTTTGATATCATTAAAGAACTTTTAATTAAATTTAACTACACGTATAATATTTAAATTTTAGCTGTCAATTTTGCTGTTAAAAGCTGACATCTTTTACTTTTATGATTGTGAAAGAGAATACAATGTAATAGGGTGAGTTCCCTGTTGACGTACTATAAGCCTGGTCTCGTACACTAAAAGATATAAAATTAAATAATCGTAAAACCATAAACAAAATTTTTAAAAAATATACATTTGATACAAAAATCTTTGTTGCAATCGGAACTTTTACCAGGTAAGATTTGTTTTCAAAATATTGTTTGATTATACAATTTGTGCAATATTCAAACCAAACATTTTAGATTTACAAAGTAATACAAAGTATGAAATTAATATTTTACAACATTTTAAACATAAAATTTCACTCTGTTGAATAATTAATTACAAAATTATCATTAACAAGTTTCCAAAAAAATTATTGCAGAAATTTGAATTTCTACAACTTTTATGAAACCAGACCAGCCTTACAAAAACAACGCTAAATAAATATCAACTTACAGTTAAAATTTAAATATTTGTTGTTTAATTAAATTTGTGCTGTACCTGTTAAAAATTACAAGTTATGTAATTACTTGAATATTGCTTTTTAAGTGAATTTCCTTTAAAGAATTTTTATCAACAAGTTACCTGAAACGAAAGTTTTCAAATATTTCAGTATTATAAATTTTCGTTGTGTGTGACAGGTAATACTGAAGCATGACGTGCATATATTCAATCAATTTATAACTGAATCATCACTTGATGTTAAAAATTAATTTCACTAAAATAATTTTGCGGTAACTATAGAGAAGAGGATTCCATTGTAACTGATAAGGATAACTTCCATAAATCACGCTAACAACATATGAAATGTACAATGCGTTATAATTAACTAATATAAATATTTAGGGGAAATTGGGGCTATGCCGACCACCTAAAAAGTGTACTATTTTATAATTGTACTACACACAAAATTAGCTGAAATAAAAAGTTAAAATGTAAATTGGTGGACATTTTTAACTCTCAAGAACATTTTGGTACATTAAGTCGTTCAGTTTAGCCTTAGTATAAACAAATAAAAGAATAAAGTTATCATTATTTTAGGCCAGGATCACTTTATATAAGAATATAACTGAAAAACTGAAAGCATTAAAAAAATTTCAATATTTTACGGTTTTTTGGATTTTTCTCGAAAACGGTAAGTTTTATCAAAAAAAACCTTAAACCAAAGTTGTAGATCTTAAAATTCTATACAAAAATGATTTTCATGATTTTTTTCCTAAGAGTTACCATTCCTGAGATATATCGCGATTCTAAGAGTCACATTATACATGACTGCTTTACTCACTGATTATCATCATTTCGAGAGAAAATGTTTGAGCACTTCCAGATACCGTGGAAAGCTGAAATTTTGCAAACCTGTTGGGTTACTGGCACAACCACCCAGAAAAATCGAAAAAGTTGAAAAAGTTACCCCCGAACTCTTCTGTGAGGGTTTAAAGGTTTTTGCTAAATGCGGTTGCATCGCCGTTATTTGTCGTCGGATTTTGATTTTCTAAAAAGTTTTGAAGTCGTCGTGACGGCGGCATAATAGAATAGCCAGATGTTTTATCAACGCCACGTGGGTAGAGCGGATTCAGTTCGTGGCTTATTATGTGCATATCATGTATAATGTGACTCTTAGAATCGCGATATCTCAGAAATGGTGACTCTTAGGAAAAAAATCATGAAGACCATTTTTGTAGATAATTTTAAGATATACAACTTTGGTTTGAAGTTTTTGTTTGATGAAGCTTACCGTTTTCGAGAAAAATTCAAAAAACCTCAAATTTTGACCTTTGACTCTGAATAACTTTTGAAACACACATAGGATCGATGGGGACTTTTAAAACTTTATTTGTAATGGTAAACCCCAGTTTTCCACCAAAATTTGGCTCTCCGGCAATTTTTGTTATTTGACCACTATTTTTATGTCTAAATTGACCGGACTAATCTGCTTACACAGATAAATAGTATGCAACACGCGTTCAATTTTCCAATATCATGATTAATAAATTCAGTAAGATACTAAAAAAAATTAAAGGAATTTTTAATAAATGAAGTGGAATTAATAGTAATAAAGTAAGTAAATACCTATGTAGTTCATAAACTGGAAATTAGAAAAGTGTGCAACAGAAACAGTAAAGCAAAATAAAATAACGAGATACATTTTGTACAGTTCATTGTTTAATTAAAAATAAAATCTAAATAGAAATGAAGTTGAATAGTGGAAATTTAATAATTTATAAATTAGTTTTGTAACTTTCTGTATTAGAAAATCCTGGCAATACATTAATTAAATTAAATTTACAATGTAGTCAATGAATAGCGGTCCTACGGTAGCTTTTCTGCTTGTGAAGCTGCTCGGCCTTCCCGGATCAAATTAATTAATTTAACAATAATGAATTAAATTCTAAAAAAGGTTTATTGCGTTACCATCAAATCCTATATGTGGAAAGATTTTTCAATAATATAAAATTAATTACCTACCCACGAGAATACGAAACTGGCATTTCCAAAGTTCTCAAAAATTAACATAAAATTAAAATTAAACTCAAGTACATTTAAATTTACATTAAATTTTTTTAATTGTTCCATCATCGCATAATAAAATAAAGCACATAAAACTTTGTACGAATCCCGTGATTAAATCTGTCTACTCGTTCAGTGATCTGTCTCTTATCACACTCATTGCGTAAACTACTATTTACTACTACTTTTACAATTTTATTGCAAAATATTTATTTAGTAGCCATTTATATTGTCAATATCGTTAATGTTTTGCGTTTTGCTGATCTTCTTGGTATGTTAATTTATAGTCAACCCAAAACCAACTTGTGGGCTTTTAACTTTGGACATTTCGCATTTGCACAATCTCGAGTTTGGTTGTTTGTATAAAATGAGAGTCCGGAAACGAATTAATTTCCAAGTTTGATCTTAGAGAGACAACTAATCTTAGAATTAATCTTAAAAAAACAATGGTTAAATTCGAGCTTGAGACAAATTTCGAAATTATTAAAATTTTTTATTCAAATATTCCAAATATTATTCTAGTCGGGGAGATACCAAAATAGCGTCATCAAACAATTTTGCTGCTGTGTAAAAATCAAGATTATCACCAATTCGTGTTACCTTGAGCTAAAAGTTTGAAATTGGAGTGACAATGAAAGAATACTTGATCGTAGCGATCTATCAAGTGGTTACAAGTCTAATTAATTTAATGCCGTATATCTGACATTTCAAAAAATGCCTTTCTATTTCGATGAGATACTTTTGTGTATTTATTCTGTTACTAATTATATTTTTCTGAACTCTTCTTGTTATAAATAAGATATTTTACATATAATAAAATAGAGTAAAATGTATATGTCGCGTAAACCGCTACAACATTTCTGATCTGGCCGGCTCGCCATTTTAGCTTTGCAAATAAAACATCCAATTTTTAAAAGTAAAATTTTAATTAAAGTTTAAAAGTTGAAATTGTAAACAAAAAAATACTTATAAAATTCTTAAAAGCTGATATCGAAAACCAAATTAATTTTAAAGTTTTAGTTTAATTTTCAGTTGCGAGTTAATTACTTTATTATGTAAACTCTATTATACATAATTATTTGCTTTCGATATTTAATTGACTAATCTAATCTTGTGTGATAATCGTTGACTGATCCACTATATAACGTATTTAATCATAAATCAGGGTTTAACTTCGTACACAATATGACAACGTTCGTGACTACCTCTATTAAATGTGTAAGGGTAATTTATGAATAGAGTTTTTATAATGCGAATAATTAATTTGTGCAAAAAATTTAAATTAATAAATCAAGAACCCATCCCATGCTTAAATTTTTATTTTAGTTGTTCACATGATAAACATATTTTACACTCAAATTTCATTTGAACATTTGGTAATATATAGCGCATACTATCCTTCTACTTGGACGAACAAGATAACATGCTTGCTTTGTATCTGATCACATAAAGCTCATTTAAAAGCACTTAGTGCGGTTGTATTGTTTCAATCGATAGTAAAACATTTAATTTAAAGTGGTGAGATATTGAATTCAAGGTACCTACCCTCTTAGATTAGATTTACATCTTCATTTCGTTAAAGTTTCGTATTGCAATTTTTATAATTCCTATCATTAATTTCCAAATCATATAATTTATCAAGAAAAATCAGGATATAAAATTGTAAATTTTTTTGCAAACAAATGACGGAATGCACTTTTGCTACAAATAAACACTAGGTAAGTTTTTGTTTAATCAGGGTAGGGGATAAGAGTTCATAAAAAGAGAAATTCAGTTAATAAAAGGGCCATCAAACGACCAAAAAGTCAATTAAGGAAGACTCCTGCTAGGTTACCCACGGTAACAAATCCTGCTTGTGATGCTTTGATATAATATCATGTCCTAGGAGCACACGTATTCTACGAACGTTAGTACATCAAATTGATCAAATTCAAACAAAAAGAAACCAAAATAATTGATTTATTACTTTTGAAAATTTTTGCAAAAGTGCATTTATTTAAATTTCAAAAAAAAATAAGACGAATTTTTAGCAATTGCTGTAATTAACTTCAAATCATAATTTTAATATTCTTTCTGAATTACTTCTTGTTAGAGCTACATGCTTAGGAAGCAAATTGCTGCTTAGCTTTTTATATTTTTAAGAAACTTTCAGATCTAGCAAAAATAAATAAATTTACAATTTAGTTATTTTTTATAAATATAAAATAAGTAAATCTGCTAATCACAGCAGTTGCCTGATGTGATTGCTGCTTGAGTTGCAGAGTGGAAATCAGCGTAGCATTTTTAAAAGTAACATTTTAATTTATTGCGTTTTGTAAAAGTTAAATTTGATTAAAAGCTGTTGGAAATTAATAACACTGGTCAGCATCAATTTACTCCCTAAAGTAATTTTAATTTTGAAAAGCTCTCGTAGTTATTCATTACATTTCAAGATATCAAGGTTAAATGCCTAAAAATTCAAACCTCTAGTTTATTTAATTATCAAATAAAATAATTAAATAATATTAAAATTGCAAAAGCCTCTAGGGCAATCTGAATTAATTGAATAGTGTAGTTTCAACCTTTTGCGTAGTTTTAAAACAGAAACCAAAGTAGTTCCTCAACAAACAAAAAATGTATGGCTGTTCGATAAAATCATACAGATTTTTATATCAAATTTTTCCAGTCAAGTTCTAATTATAAAAATTAATGGCTTGACATGTACATTTTCGAGAATTGAACCAGTCACTTCCAGCTAGTCTGATGCTGTATTTCAATGTGTTCAAATCTGTTCTCTTTTTATATTTCTGTATTTTTGTTTTTCTGTGTTTACGTTTGTCTTATTTTGTAAAGCTTATTATGTCGTTTACCACGTTAGACGCTTTGTTTTGTCAACATTGTCGCAATCATAATTCATAAGCTAAGAAGCGGTGTCTCAAGCTTATAAATATACCTGACGTCCAGTCAACTGCAGCAAGCGTACGTTCCGCAGTATCCATCTTGTTATAATAATGACAGTAATAACGTTTTGGTACTGCAAAACCTGCAGGAGATAAAGAACCATTAAACAACTTCTTTTTTTATGTTTCCTCTCTATCCCGTTTCGTACATTAAGAATTAAGTTCTTAACTTTAGAAGAAAATTTTCAAGAAGTAAAAACGTTTAAATACCTGGAATTGCAGTTTTATAATAGCCAACCTTAAACAAGCTTAAAAAATGTTTAAAAAACGTAAAGTGATTTTCCAAAACACAATAAATATTACCCATTCCTTAATTTTATTCTTATTATTTAATATTTCTATACTTTCGCGAAAAAAATAATTTCCAACAAAAGCCTTTTCTGCACTTCAATTTTACCGCAACCCAGCTCAAAATTGTCGGTGAACAAGAAACCCTCAGGAGTCGGTTCCTTTAATTAATTCATACATCCGAATTATCCAAAATATCAAAAAAATTCAATTTTAAATTCAATTATTAACTATTCAAATAAATTCTGCATTCAATAAATAATGGTACGTCGATTGCGAGCGCGGATTATCATGCATGTGTTTGCCGTTCAAACAAATTTACCTTTCCCTTCAATGACAATAATTAAATTTATAGAAATTATAACTTTAAAAATCCAGAATCCAAATCATCTAAATCTTCTACCAATTAACAATTAATGATTCAAAACTCAATATTTAACTTGTCCAAACCTTATCCAATCTTTGGGCGACTTCCAAACAAAATAAATCAAAAACAAATTCTTACTCACGTAATTCCAACTTTATTCTACTCAAAAACAACCGCAAAAATCAAATAAATCCCAAATTTACAAACTTCCAGGAAACTCGCAAAACTACGTTCGTTCCGTCCAACGGACGACAATGGAACGGTGAAATCGTTCTTCTACTTGTGCCAACCTTTACATTTTTAATTTAAATGGCGCACAAATTCTTCTTCCTTTTTATTCAAAATCTTCAAAATGATGATTTGGTAACACTACAATATATGCATTAGCAATGCAATGCAAAGGAAATCAAAACAGATTATTAAACAAATAACAATATTTTGTATTCAAATTCATTTAATTAGATTCATTTTTTAGGAGAGGATGAAAAAATCCATTATTTTATAAATTTTGAAATTTTACTATTTGATTTGTTGTGCAAAATATTTTAAGATTTTAATTTTATTTTTGGATTCTGAATTTGTTTTTTTTTGTAACATTTTTAATTTGTGCGTTTTTTCGAACCGACAATGGAACAATATTTTTTGCTTTTATTGATTCGTCAAAGTATAGACGCTTTTGCGTGAGGTTCCGCAGAAAGTATTAATTTTGATCATATCAATATTTTAGAAAACCCAAAAAATGCACTAAACACTTTTCAGAACTAAAATGCTTTTAAGTTAACACATGTAAAATACACTGTAAGTATAAATTCGCAAACGTTTTCATCATACTTACTGTATATTTTTTTTAAAACATTTTAGCTCTGAAGAGTGTTTAGTGCATTTTTTTGGGTTTTCTAAAATATTGATATGATTAATATCGAGTTACACCTACTTATCAATCGATTATATTAATTTTGAATCTCAATTGTGAGATTTTCTTTCATTGGAAGTTGTCCAAAGTTTGGACGGACATTTGGATCGGTTGATTAGTGTTAGAGTAGAAATAAATTGGAAATTATTAATTGGTTATATTGGTGAATAAGGGATTTGAGGCGTAGAAATTAAAGGCAACCAAAAGTTTGTGTGGATAGCATAGCATCTTGTATGACGTTTTTGGCGTTCCGACTTGGAAGGTAAAATTTGGTTGAAGTTGCTTTTATTTTTTTCACCTCCAGTACATGGCATTTATTTGAAATTATCTCGTTTTTGTGGATTTCGTATCACAAGAAACTGCTTTGCCTGACGATTTCATGCTTTCGACTTTTTGAGTTAATTACTCTTTTAGAGTCTTGTTTAAAGTGAATGGTTGTCTGCCATGATGAGCGGAGGGGGGGGCACAACTGCTTGGACTGGGATCTCCAATGGAACAGGAACAGTTACCCAAAGATTAACAACAAACAAAACTTTTCGGGAAGAGCAGTTCTCAATTTACCAATAACTGTCCAAAGTTTTTTTAATCATTATATGTATCTGCTTTTTAAAGAATCTCCCGAAGGTTGGTATATAACTGAGCTTTTTTTGGCTTTTCCACTTCTTTTTTAAGTACTTAATACTATTAATTTCTTACAATATAAATTTGCTAACGTTTCAGTTGCAGATGATATTTGGGATTGGGGAGTCTCCTCCCTCTATCTCCCATGGATTTGTTTCTGAAGCTACAGTAGAATATAATCAGGAGCAGTGTCCTTGTCGTCTTTGCCAGATGCAAATTCCATTCACAACACTGCCGATGCAACGGTAGTCCAGCAGAAACACCCACAGTAACTAGTAGGGTTTATCTTAGTTAACACGGAATCCAAATCACGACATCCCGCAGATTCAAACCTGGATATCTCTATCAATTTAACCAAAACTCTCACCTGGCAAGACTAAGCCAACCATTCTTTTTAACTTATTATTTTGGTTAACCAGCCAAAATACCCTCCAGTAATAGAAGGTATTTCATACCATGCTCATACTTCTTCATACCCGCCCGCCATAAAGTCCAAAAATTTTTGTGCATCTCTTCCGATTGATTTTAGGGTTTAACCGAAAATAGTTATTATGGATATTTACAAAACCGCGAGATAATACTAAAATGAAGCAATTAAAGAAAGGATTGACTTTAGATATCGACTAGTTTAGGAAATAATCGATAGTAAAGTTTTGTTTTTTACCTAAAACATACTCACTTGTTGGAAATTTTTGTCGCTTAACTCCATTCTGTTAACAGTGCGAAGTAAATACTAGTTGCAGCCAGGTCTATTTAAGGCCGCAGTTGCTGATAAGAAGTACAACTGTTAACATCACAAAATAAGGTTTTCACTTGTCTGGAATATCTGAAAATGTAAGAAAATTTTGCCAGGAAAAAAAATTGCTAACAAAAAGATAAAATAAACTATAAAAGCTTAAATAAACGTTGCTTTTTGTTAACGTAAATTATTAAAATTTTAAATTTCTGAAAATGATCCAGGTTCCATGTCAGGGAAAATCTTAAATTAAATAAGTCCAAGAATTTATTTTCAAAAATGAACTTTATCGCCATAAATTTATTTTATAATTAAGACCGAATTTTACTTAACAACATATTCCTGTCATTTTAGTTCTATGCTTTTTGAATTCGGGCGGCCTTCAGGAATGTTTTTATCACGATCAGCTTTTGTTATTTTCTTACATCTGTCCTTTGCCATTTAGATTTTGTGCGTTTTTTTCCGCCGACAATTATTAAGTTGGCACGAAATAGAGAGACAGTCGCCTCACTAAAAATAATTAAAACTAATTTAAATATATAGTTAGACGTCACAACTACCATAGTAACGTACAAAATGGGAATTTAAACCATAAAAATGGGGGGGGGGGATTTGTGAAAACAGCCAACAATTTTAAATTATCAGCAAAATTTAATGTTTTTATTTGTAATTTACGCATTAAATTATCAGAATTTCACTAATTGAATTAAAAGCTTATTGAACAACATTTTTTAAATTAAATCCCTGGATTGGTAGAAAATTTAGTTACAACGTCAGGGGGATATTTTCAAAAGTGTATTAGGTTCCTACAAATAATTTATTTTATTTTATGCAACAAAAATGCCGGAAAATGTCGTTTTGTACCACGTGAACAGGAGAAAATTGTGCATTCCGCTCTCTAGGGATGGAAATGTGCATTTCTCTCCAGCTCGAAAAGCGTGTGTTGTTTCTAGCATACTTTTATGTCACACATATATACTCGGTATTATTATCCGGTCATGAAGAAATGTATTAAACAAATACAGTACTCAAGAAAACGTTTATGGTTCTAACATTTTGCTATAAAAAGTATACATAATTGCTTGAAGAATCTTCATAAACGATGATTACTTGGTCATAACGTTATCTTTAGGATTTCACTAAAGTAGGATGTAATAAGTGTTGTGAGCATACAAACTTTCTCAATCTCACATTTGAGACTACCTGATACAATTTTAGTGGAAAGCATCTTAGATTTGATGATTATATAATTTAAAACTCCAAATAATTTTTAATTTTTCAGTTTTTTGTAATTTGTAATATTCAATGTTTTTAATGTGGCGCCCAACGTGGGGCAAAAGTTTTGATGTGAATATAATATTTCAATTTTGTAATATTATATCTTTCCGGATAAATAGTACGACTATAACATAGAAGCAACTTATCTTTTCAATTTTTTTTAATATTGCATCGTAAACGTAGAGCAATCTACTTTTAGTATACTTTTAATCTATTTAATTTAGACTCATCCTCGCATATCACAATGGAAAGTTACATTTGTACTTACAGCTAAACCGGGTGGTTTAAAGTCTCATTACGTGAATGAAAAGTGTTATACATTTTTAACAAACCTACGTTCGCATGCCATCAGAAGGAAAAAGTGTGTAGGCATGTTTTATTTTCCTACTGTGTACAATACCTACTAATAAATTAGGAAATTTATATTCCCATATGAATATATTAGCATTCTGAATTTTCTAAAAGCTGTTTACGAAACTGGAAAATATAAACTTCTTTAAAGTCTGTTTTCAAATATTTGTGTGCAAATGTAAATAAGTATCCAAAATCTTCTTATATTTCACTCACACACATCATTTGATTTTACTCAATTTAATATTCTTATAAAAAATGTACCTACCTATGTTAATACGCAAGTATAATTTACAAAGAGACGAAACATTGTCAAGATAAAAGAGCACAAAATGCGATGGTTTCCGATACATTTATTACTAAAATTGCAAAAGGAAACCGATACTTGGTATGTTTTCTGCATCTTATTTTGTAAAAATTTCCAAATTTATGAAAAAATTTGTTTTTGTGGGTTACTTACTGTAGTCAAGATTTTACTTCATTTTGGGGGATGAAGATTGAGAATCTAGAATCTTTAAACAAGCTTAAATGATATTTTAATTTTGAAAAAGTCAACGCTATTTGTTGTAACTAGAAACGTTCATTTGTGAAAATCGTTTTATCCGGAAAACAAATAAAAAAATTAATAATTCATTTTACTTTAAAAGCTGGAAAGTTTGTTCTTGCCTTATTTTTATGCGAAGTGTTAGTCTAGAATTAATTATATTGATCCAAAAATCGTGGTTTCTTGGTTTTGGCTTCGAGTCGTAGCGAAATATAATATTTAAATAATTTGTGTTCGGACTAATGCGGTAAATGATAAATTGCAGGTTTGAAATTTTTGCAAAAGTACTTAAATTGCTTTTAAAATTTATTAGCCAAACGATATGTGCATTAGGTTATACATTAAAATATGACAACCTATTTCGGAATCGTCAGGTTATATGGTAATTGCGGCAAGTGCAATTTACATCAAGTTTTATAATTTCAATTTATTATATTAAAAATTCTTATATAATTAAAATTTTGATGAAAGAGACTATACTTGACTGTTGATTAGCTTCCTTTTGTTTGAAAACCCGAGAGTAAAAAAATTATTTTTTTTTTATTTAATTAGATGACTGGCTGAAAAGTATTTTCAATTAATCACAAAGAAGAAGACATATTATTTGTTGCATGACAAAATAAAAGTAATTTTAAATTAGCTTTGTTGCTGCAAAGGTATTACGAACTCTCATTACGCGTCCTACACTGTCACAAGTTTGCTGAATAAAATAATTGTGGAAAACTTTTCATTGTTGGTTCAAGTCGGTTTAGCCGACAACTAATTTTCTTTATTTATACATTAAAAGTAAGCGGTTAAATGATAAATCAATACCGCACATTAAAATTTGATCTCTAAAGCAATCTATTTTCCGGATTTCTATTATATTGGAATTTTATTATCTTCCTGATAATGAAATAATCTATCGGTGTTCGACAATAAGAACAATGCTTTTGCAATACTTCGAATCTTTTAATAGAGCTATTTTCATGAGGGATTTTAAAATTTTAATTATTCCTTTCTAAATAGGTTTGCGTGTCACTAAACTACCATAAAATTCAATGCAAATTGGTTCGTTTTTTAAATCGCAATTATTATTTTACACCCCACGATAACTGAAAAGGGGAGATAAACGTTATTTTGTACATAAATTACAAGTTTTTCAGTTATTAGGTACTTAAATGCTTCAAATAATTCAATAATAATTTTTAAAGTATAGCGGAAGATGGGGCAAAGTGGTCACCATCGTAAAAATGTTACTAACTTTTCCATTTGCATAAGCAGGTGATTTACAAGCCTACTAGGATATTATCTTTGAACGGATTCCCAATTCCATTATCATAAAAAAGAAAACAACCTGGTCTCTACTGCTAGTTGATGCAACGTCAACCAATTCGCGACAAAACCAAAAATTTTAATTTTATAAACAGAAATAATAATACTATTGATAGAATGGCATGTACAAATGTGGGGCTAAATCTAACTTTGCCCCACCATCCCCTACTATGTTCAAGATACTGTAAAAAAATGAAATGAATATTTGTTTGCAGATTGTAATTTTGGTGTGTTGAATGAAAACAAAAATATGTTTTAAGCGGATCTAGTGAAAGTCAATCTGTGCTACTGTCGTGCATAATTCCCGTCTTCGTTGCATATCAAAATCATTATTCAAAAAGCTTTGACGTGTTGTGCTATCGGATGATCTACTCATTTTTCTTTTTAAAATGTAGTACATCAAATTTTTTGTTTGGCTTGTATTATCTACATATCTATCGGTTATTTAGCTTGCAATATTATATTTTGAGTGATACCAAATAATTAATTTCAAAAAATAATTACTTCATTTAAATAAAAATCAATTTTATGAATATGTAAATTATTTACCTGTGATTATATTTACATATTAAATCCAAAAAGTTTCCATTGTAATTTTATTTAAAAATTTCAATTAGAGAGTATTTTGAGAAAATAGCCGAGATTTTTCATGTTTATGAAATAAAAAGAAAATAACAAATTACTGGTCTAAAACTTGGGTATAGCCGATACATTGATTTATAGCTCGGTAATCCAATATAACTTTAAAAACAATCAGTCAAAGTTTCTGTAATTATTGGTTCAATCTTTTGTGTTAAAAAAATTTAGTAAACTAAAAGTTACGAAGAAAGACATTTAAACTTCTACTTCTTCAACTTCCATTTCTACAAATTTAAATTTGATTCAAAGTAATTCAAAGCAGAAATATTTTCTGCTGTAAGAGAAAAATTTTTGTTGCGACAAGTAATAAATCGTTTGGCTAAAATAAAACAACACTCCAACTAGAACTTTTGCTAAAAATGCACAAATATGTGATTTCTTTTAATAATGTAGGATATCAAAAAATTTTAAAACCTGAATATTTTTCCTGCATTATTATTTTACAATGACAATAAAAGTTATATCATCAATTTTATCAAAAGTACTTTAAATGGAAGTTATGCAAAATGGTAAGCTCTCTAATATGGTTCGCACAATACGTTCTCATCATCGAATGCACTGTTATTGGAAAAATTGAAAAAAAAGAAATAAAAAATGATAAATGTTTATCCTCTAGTGCTATTCAAAAATCAAAAGTATTTTGATTTGCAAAAACTAGAAGTATGGTTTTACTATCAATTCGTCAACATTTTATTGGTTTTAATTTTAATGATATCTAATTAACAAATCAGCGTGTGCAAACTTTCTAAATTATCAAACTGAAATCTATAAAATTAAGTCAATTAAAAGTTAAAGTTTTGGAATTACTTGTTAACCATCATTTGCATTGGATTAAGCAAACCATAAATAATTAATTGTAAGTAAACTAAATTAAATAGACTAATATTAACGAAATGTTTGATATCGAACTCGATAAATGCTGTTCTAATGTTTATTATTACTTTAAAAAAATTAAATAAAAAATTAATAATTTTTAAAAAACCTTTTATTTAAAATTTAAAAAATGCACTAAAAATACTAAAATAAAATAATTTTTAAATAAAAACGAACATTAAGTTCCTTGAAAACATCTATATAAAAGCGTGGGGCTATGACTTTCATACACAAACTGAACAGTTTCATTGAAATGCAAAGCTGAAACTTACATACTACATTGTTGTAAAATTATTCTTGAACGTTTAATAGCCCCACGCTTTTATATCGATGTTTTCAAGAAGCTTAATATGTTTGTTTTTATTTAAAAATGTATTTTATTTTATTTTATACTCTTTAGTGCATTTTTTAAAATTTCAAATAAAAGGTTTATTAAAAAATTTTAATTTTTTGATTTTTCAATTTTTTAGTCTTTTAAATTTATTAATTAAGTTTAAACTGTTACATTTTTTAAGTAAATGTTCAAAACTACCACTCTCATTTTTAATTCGCACATTTTGGGCTTCAATTAAAAATTTTTTTTAATGAAATAATCCTGAAATATTGATCGGAAGAGGTGGAACTATTAATTGGTCAGCAAGTTCTCCAGATTTAACTTCACTTGATATTTTTTTTTGTGTGCTGTTAAAGCTCTGGTGTACAGCAACAGAGGAAAGGGAGCTTCCACTAATTACGTGAGGTGATTTTGGTGATTTTTAGACCCCCCTCCTCCTTAGTAAGATGTAGTGAGATTTGGATCGACCCCCTCCCCCCCATCCTAATCTCACGTGAGATTTTTTTAAATGTATATTTTTGGTGTAAATACGTTCAGTGGAGTATTTAGAAAATGCTTTTGGAGGGGGGCAGATTAAAGGTTTTTAGAATCTTCATGCGCGTCAGTTGTAACTAATCCTATTACATAAAATCTCAGCACGCTTCTGCTGCTCCTGCTACAACGTGTCATTTTTTTTATGGAAAAAAAAACACTCTGGTTGGTAGATTTTTTTACCAATCAAAAAATACATTAAACTAAGATTAGGACTAAAAATATTTGTCCAATATTAATCCAAACCGGGAAATTAGAATTTTTAATCAAAAATGAGGGAAGTTTAACCTTCGTCTTCGGCTAGAAAAAATTAAAACTTGGAAAGCATATTTATTTAAATAACTTATTGCAAAATTTTAAACCGGGGGGTCTGGGGGGTGTGGAACACCCTCCAGTACATATCGCAGGATTTCCACTCTTTTAGAATACTTGGAGAAGATAGGGGATTTATAATTTTACAAGTTTCGCCAGCAAAACTGAGGAAAATTTAAACCTTTGGCTTAGAAAATATTAAAGCTTGGAAAAACATTTATTTAAGTACCTTACTGCTCCGAGTTTAGCAGCAACTTTTACGTTACTTTGAGAGTTAATTGTCAAAATTATAGTCAAAAGTGTAAAGCAGGTGGTCTGGGGGTGAAAACCCTCCAGTACATACATATAATAAAATTCCCACTCAGACAGAATAATTATACAAATTTTGTAGAAAAAAAACTGAGAAAATTTTTGTTTTTGAGCAAAAGTGAGTCATATTTAGATGCTCATACAGAGCCGGATTAAAGATCCTGCCTCGAATATCCTTCATTCGGCTGTGCTCATATCGGTATTTGAGCCAAACTAAAGTGTTTATTGTTTAATTCACTTATGTTTTGATTTGGTTTTGTCTGTTTTTAGCCATGTTCACATCGAAAAAGCCATATGATTAAAATAAAACCGATTCAAACGCGCTGCTTAAAAGCAATCAAAGCATGTTGCAAAAACAATGATAAAAAAATTATAATTTAATAATTATTGAAAAAGTGTCATTTTATTTTGTAATTTTAGTCACCGAAGGCCTTTATGGTGAATAAAAATTGATATTTTTCCGGAGCCGGACATTTGAACGCAGCCGATTGAACGCCGCCGGTTGAACGCGGCCGTTTGAACGCAGAGCGGTTTGAACGCAGGGACGTTTGAACGCGGGGACGTTTGAACGCAGGGACATCTGAACGCGGGGACGTTTGAACGCAGAGACGTTTGAACGCGGTGACGTTTGAACGCAGAGACGTTTGAACGCGAAGACGTTTGAACGCGAGAACTTAGGTGAAATTGCACCCCCCCCCTCAATATATTCATTACCCCTGAGGCCTGACATCAAAATGAATACTTAAAATTTGTTATTGGGGGGGGGGTGATAATTCGAATTACTTTGGTAAGGGAGCGTCCATTAATGACTGTTTAATTTATGGACAGATTACACAACAGTTTAACATGGATTAAAATTGAATATTGAAACAGGTTATGTAAGAGGAACAATTCTCCATTACTTCTCAGCCCTGTGTTCAAAATTAATACTTAAAATTTGTTATTGGGGGATTATAATTTTGAAATGAATGGTTAAGTTGGTATCACGTCGTTACGCCTAAAACACTTACGACTAAGTCAGTACGCTGTTTTTATTTTATTTTGTGTAAATTTTAGTCTTAGGCGTAAAATCTTTAGGTGTAAAAATTTTAGTTGTACATGATGGTAGGCATAAAATACCTTAGTAGTAAAATTTTTTAGGCGTAAAGACTTAGTCGTAAAGTCTTTTTAGGCATATAGTTTTAGGCGTAAAGACTTGGAACCGATTAAGTACTGTATAATGAATAAATATATCGACAAACTATTTATTTGTTCCAAATCCAGTGCAATATATCCAGCTATTCTTTGCAATGTAAAAAAAAAGTTACATTTATTACTTTTATTTTTAATTTATTATTATATTTAAATATATTGAGCGGGGTGCAATTGCATCTAAGAACTCGCGTTCAAACGTCCTCGCGTTCAAACGTCTCAGCGTTCAAACGTCCCCGCGTTCAAACTTCTCTGCGTTCAAGCGTCCCTGCGTTCAAACGTCCCTGCGTTCAAACGTCCTCGAGTTCAAACGACCCAGCGTTCAAACGGTCGCGTTCAAATGGTTGTTTTACATCATATTTTCCCACATTTAGCAGATTTTACCGGGTGTCTCATACCTGCATGGTGTCAAATTTTTTTTCCATCAAAAGTCAACTCATCACGAAAATGCTCATAACTTTTTTCAGGTTGACGGAATCAATAAAATTTCTACAGCAAAAAGTTGCGTATGATCATTAGCTTTCGAATGGTATTATAGATATTCGATATTTTTGGTCTTTATAAAAAGTTATGGCTCAAAAACAAAACCCGTCTCATACCTGGTGCTTCTCCCTTATATAAATAAATAAATAAACAAATAAATAAAAATAATTTAAAGTTATTTAAATTTTAAACTTTGTTCTAAACATTATTGTTATTGAGGGGGGGGGGCTACAATCCGAGTTATCTTTGGTGGGGACAAAGGGGCAAATATGCCACTGAATACGTTAATCTGTGCTTAATATTACGTTGGATTTATTTAAAAAAACATAATTCTCTTAATTATTTGTATTTAAAACTATTTAGTTAAGAGAATAAAATTACTTGATATTTGCCGATATCTTTTAAATCGATCACGACTGTATTCATCTGGGTGCCCGACAACATATAGTTCAATTCATCATAACCGCTTATAATTTTACCGCTGCAATTTTTCCGAAAGATTTCCGCGCGTCGAACTGGAAAATGGGACAATGTATTTTGTCGGACAATTCAATATAATTGGATTCCACACATTTTTATTAAACAATCCTGAAATAATCAACTGGTTATCAATAAATTTTTCAAAGTTATGTAGTTTTTACATATTTCTGTTGGTAGACACCCTTAAGGTTTGAAAAATTTATTGATAAAGATTGTTTAATAAAACTGTGTGGAATCCAATTATGAAATTGTCCGACAAAATACATTTTCCCATTTTCCAGTCCGACGCGCGGAAATCTTTCGGAAAAATTGCAGAGGAAACGCCGCAATTGCGAAAATTTTTAAAGAGGGAAAAAATGGTAGACTAGACGCAATAAACCCACACAAGAAATTATAAGCGGTTATGTATGAATTGAACTATATATCGGCAGGCACCCAGACTATGTGTATGGAAAATGAGGGTGGTCATTTTGAACATTTACTTGAAAAATGTAAAACCTTCATTAATAAAATAATTTTTCAATAAAAATAAAATTTTTGTGAATTTAATTTTTTGTTTTGTAGCTGCTTTTTTTATTATTTTCTGAGTTTTTGTGAAATAGATTGGTTTTTCAAAAATTTTTACTAGATAAAAGTTGTAGTCCGTTAAGTTTTCTATCCGGAATAGGGCGTCAAATTTTTTGTAAAATGTTTCGTGTAGAAGATACAGCGATTTCAAAAAAACCAAGAAAAAGAAAGTTCAAAATTTTCAACATTTTTTTTAATTATTTTTTTTCATAACTCGAAATCCGTTGAGTTTAGACAATAAAAGTTAAAATCTAGTTGGTAGATTATTTCACGCTCTTTAAAAAAGCACCTAACCATTTTTACTGAAAAATCAATTTTTTTAGAACTATGACCATGTGAAGGTGGAAATTAAAAAAAAATGCTTTAAGGAAGCCTAACTCTCAGAATAAATATTGCTGTAAAATCCATTTTTATGTGACAAAACAGTCTTCAAAGAGTGCAATTTGCATTGCAAACATGGAACTGTGTGAAAACTTTTGTTATTCACTGTATGTATGTAGTATTTCTTTCGTATTGTTTGTTTTCATAAATTAGTCAAATTAGAATTTACCCAGTTTACCTATGTAACAGCCTGTAAATATGTTTTTAAATAATATTTACTTCATTAAATTAATCCAAAACAATGTTATTTAAACTAAATAATAATATTAACACAAAATGAATATTTATGAGTTGGTGTGTACGCAAGGTGGTTACGTGTCAAAGCTGAAAATCGATTATATTTTCCATCAATGTTTTTCATCAAATCTTCTTAAATTTGCTAAAAGTTGAAAAAGTACCCAACTCAAATCCGGACCTCCATCTTATCGTTCTTGTCACCTTTTTATTTGCTTCAGATTTAAGGTTTGGATAATTTTCTTTAGCTTGAAATTAATTTTTGCAATATCTATAAATTATTACAAGCCAAGTGTGAGTAAACGAACTTTATATGCTGAACTTATTTAGGCGTTTATTTCTCATTATAATTTAAATTTATAACAATATTAATTTTCAAACATATTATGATAATATTATTTAACAATTTTAAAAAAATTATTATTATTATATTTTTATTTCAAGTTGATTTACTTATAATTTTTATCAATAAGTAACTTTTACGAAAATATCAACATCGTGAATCTTGGTACCATTTTGAAACTTGAAAGTTACTGTAAATTTTAATTGTCCAGCTGGTAACGAACTGATACCTTTGGTATAATCAGGAGACCAACCGAAAGTCCTGTACTCCACCTAAAAAATTTTTGACGTTTCGATTCAATATGAAAATTTAGTACATTTTTTGAAAACTTACGTTTCTTTGCGGTGGCCATGATAGGGGTGGCCGAGTGTATTCTCTCCACATGGAGTCGATACCATAATATTGTATTAATATCGCTTTCTTGAAGGTCTGAGTAAAATGATAAAATAAAAATTTCCGATTACCTGCTAACCGATAGCCTGATATATTGAACTACAATATTATTGAAAATATTAATTTCGCAAAAGGTTTTAATCTGTGCAAATTGAAAACTTACCACAGTATTGTCTATCATATGAAATTTATATTTTATTGTTTGATTATAGTAGTTATAAGTCTCATTGAATGGAATTACGCCGGCATGCATTTCCATTAATTCTGTGTCAATATATGATATTTTCACGTTTTCCAATTTAATGTTGTGCGAATAAATCTGAAGCATAAATACGATTAATTTTACCGATAGTTCGTGAGCCACCCAACTTACAAATTCGAAATTTTGAAAAATTTTGAAAAACAGTAACCAGGCCGTTACAAAAGATTTCATATTTGGTTTACCCGGCAAGTTTAATGCTTAACTAAAATACTTTCATAAACATATCTAATGTATTAATAATTACCATAATATTTATTCTAGTGTGAAGGTTTTTTAAAAAACTAGCAACTCCTCTTTTCTCTGTTTGAACTTTGTTTGTGTTGATAATGTGAAACCTCATTAAAATATAGATCACAAAGTAAAAAAGATGGTTCTATTATTTTTTTTATTGTTCATTTTATTCAAATTATCTATTTTCAAATTTTTATAATTTTCGAAATAAATTTTAAGAGTCTTAATTTTTATGTTTTGGATTTGATTGAATTTGACTCTGGAAACATATGGAGGTGTTTGTGCATTGTTTCGTGATGAAGGATATGATGGAATTATGCCCTCTTTTATTAAAGAAAAACAGATTAACAAAGTTAATACTGCTTATTGCCGTTTCTTTTTCCGTATGTTGCTTCTTAGGTCCATCATATTACCAACGATTTGTACAACAGTATTGCCGTCAGTGAAACACTCCTCGATTATAAATCAAGAAAAGTGCATTTCTAGCAAATTTTAAAAAGATTTCATTTATTCCAGTTAATTTTTTTATTTAGGTAGTATACCTTGGATCTGTACATAACTACAAGCTCGTAAAAATAAAAAAATATGCTTGTATAATTTAATTTTTATTGTTTGAAAAAGATTGCAGTGTTTACTTAACATCTAGTAGATTTTCCTGTTCAATTCAAATCAGGCTACATATCGATTTAATGTATAAAATTGCTTTATTTACAAGTTTTTCAAAACCACGTCACATAAATAAATGTTTAAACAGCAAAGCAAAGATTTTCAAACTGCCCTATATGCAAATTTTAAACCTGCTTTTTAAAATATAAAATCCAAAGAACTATAAAAAATGTTGTTATAGCAAAATTTATGGAAAGATAACGGTAAATTGGTGATTTTCTTATTTCTAGTTTGTTTTTATTATAAGTTAGGTATCCAGAATTTACTAACTTAATTTTTACTAAAATTCAAAAAAATTAACTTTAAATAAGTTTCTAATTTAACTTTAAATTTTGTAAGATAAATGTTATTGTAATGAAAACATTGAATAACAACTTTAATTTAAATAATGTATAAAAAATCTCCACCATCCAAATTCACTCCGACACATCAATCACAATTTTATTTTTTATCTATCTCTCTTTTTTGTCTTCTAATCAACAGCTATGTAGTTGTCAATTTTGAATTACAATATTATTAACATGTGAAAATATTTTAGGTACTAAATACAATAATGGACGTGTAGTTGGAGTTAAAATGAGCATTCAGAATTTTTTTCAAATTTTTTTGAGTACGTCTATGGTAAGAAAAAAATTATTAAAGGAGATGCCGGTGACGTCATGGGCCTGCTTTTTTAAAAACTAGCGAGGTTTCAGAAACCAATAAAAAACGTGTTGCCAATTTGAAACAATGTAAATGGCACTGCAATGTAAAGTGTTGCAGGTTATAAACAAAAATGAAAACCTAACCTAACTGCATAAAATATAGCACTACGTGATTCAATAGTATATTGTTTGGCTAGGGATCAAACAAAACGATTTCAGACCAGAGTGATAGCGAGGGACAGCGAGCTATTTTACATATTACCTGCAATGAATCTGAGAGTTTCATTAAAATCAAACCTTCATAAAATATAAAAACTGTCACTGTCAGATAAATTGACAGTTAAAACGATATATTTATAACTGAGTAAGCAGGAAGAAACTTGACGGTTTCTGTCCTAAGGAAGAAACAAATTTGTTTCTTACCAACAGTCGCGTTGATCTGCAATTGTCGTGTTTCGACTGTCTCAATAAGCAATGAAACTCGCAGTTTCATAGTAGGTAATATGTAAAAATATATAGGTATACATCGGACGGCCATGTTTAAATCTGATTGGTTAGCTGTGGCGGGCAGATTAAATATTTTTTTGAAATTCAGAAAAATTTTTAAATTGTACTCTGAGTTTTAAGACCAACCAATTACCGGTCATTTACAACTCGGCGCCGCCGACTCGGCGCCGCCAACTCGTCTGCTAACTCGGCACCAGGACAACTCGGCGTCAAGTAAATAATAAAATTTTTTAATAAAATGTTTGTTAAATCGTTATTGTTATAACGATTTCACATTCAGGGTCGTTTGCAAATTGTAACAGTTCTCTTATCAGGTCCGTAACAAGGGTATGTCTTACTTATTCTAACATATTTTATAAGTGATTGAACCTGGAATAGACATTTCTTTAAAATAAAATTTTGGACGTATGTAAACTCCACCGACGGTCAATAATTAATCCGTCCTTCCAAAATGCTCAGCATCGGTCACCTGTAAATTTCACCGCTAACCGTTATTAGGGATTATAACGTATTAGTAGGTGTACAATAGCCAGATTAATAAAATTAAAATCCCTTTGGAAGAGGTTTTTTATCGACCATGAAACTATGAAAATATTTTACCGAAAATCGTCATCAAACCAACACTCTCCTGCTTATATACGCGCAGGAAAATTGAATTTTAATGACCAGTCCGGTAATAATGAGTAATTGTAATAAAATAAAAGAGACGTCGTTTTTTTCGTTATTACTTTTATTGTTTTGACAGTAACCATCTATGGTAACTACGTAGTCAACAAATTGATAAACTTGATTTTTGTTCATTTTAAAAATGTTGTTCAACAATGTTTTAAAATTTCGATTTTTTACGATTTTCGGTAAAATTTGATACCACAGGAAAATGTCTCACTTTACTCGGAGCTATAAAATACTCGGCACAAAGTGCCTCGTATTTCAACATTGCTCCTCGTCAGTAAAGTATCATTTTACTGACTGTTAGGTAAATAACTATTACTTAGTATTAAAATTCAAAACAGATAATTACATGAAAACAATAATTATTAAATTACCTACATCATATGGGATTATGGGACCCTTTGACCATCGGTGGAAATTACAATCGCCCAAAATTTTATACCTAACTTGATTCCAAAATCAATAAAAATAACAATTTTTGAAAATGTATTTAAACCGAGCAAATAAAATTTAATAATGAAGGAGAAACTATAATTGTAATTAAAATAACCCAAATTCCAATATCTCGGGTTTGCTAGTTTGTATTGAAATATAATAGGCAATCCTATACAACTAAACTGACAACACCTAGGGCCTATGTGCAGCAAACTATTCATGTATTTGCATATTTTTTATCGGGAAAGAAACAGTAAGATTTTTCAATTATTAATTTGTCTAACATGTAATACAATAAATTATTGTATTTAGTAAACTAAAGTAATTTTATTTACTTGTAAATCAAAACCAAACACTTCCCTCTCAAAATCATTATTTATTTTCTATTTATCTGACTCCGAGAGAGAAACCGCAAACGAAATTTTTGTACACCAGATTACCTTTTATGAAATTTCTTTGGGTTTCCTAAAATTTCCTAAGATTTTATAAAATTTCCTAGGATTGCCTAAGATTTCGTTGGATTGCAAAAGATTTCCTTGGATTTCCTAAAATGTTCTTGGATTTCGCTTCATTAAGAGAGTTAGTAGACTTTCGGTCAGGTACAACTCGACGCCGCCAACTCGGCGCCAGGCCAACTCGGCGCCAAGTAAATAATAAAATTTTTTAATAAAATGTTTGTTAAATCGTTATTGTTATAACTATTTCACACACAGGGTCGATCGTAGAGACCGGATTTTAAGCATTTTTGCTTATTGTCAATTTTAAAAGCAGCTCTTTGAAATTTGAGATGTGGACGAATTACATAAAAAGATGTATTTTAACGTATAGTTTTTCATGCTTATTTTGCTTTTTTTGCGACTTCTTGCTTATTTGCTTATACCTGAACTTATTTTATACTTTTTTGCTTATTTTGAACTTATTTTCTAATTTTAAATTGAACTGACTTAAATTAATTTTTAAATTAATCAAAAATAAATTTTTGATACAGAGTTATCCCTAAATTATCAGTCAGTGGCGTAGCCAGGTAATTAGTAATTAATTAATTAATAATTAGTATAAAAAATATTAATTATAAAAATAATGTATCGTAGTTAAATAAAATATCGTTTTCTAACCTAAGCTTAATCGGCGCCGAGTTGTCCTGGCGCCGAGTTGGCTTGGCGCCGAGTTGGCGGCGCCGAGTTGTCCCATCCCGGTAGACTTTCGTGTTAAATCTTCAAATTATTTTTTCAAATCGTACTGAGGTATTGTTCAATCAAAGTAGCGACTATTATACAAATATTTTTATTGGGAAAAAACCCCAAGCCCATTTGTTTATTATTAGAAAGGTCATCCCCCCCCCCGGGTGGCCGGTGAAGATTATAAGTTTAAAAATTTATTAGTGAGAAGAATGATATTTTGTTTTCTCCTGACAAATTCGTTTAATATTCGGTTTGATTTCTGATAGCTGAATTCTCATATCAGGAACTGCATCAAGTCGATTACGATACTTTGTTTTTGTTCCTGAATATAATGCAGTAGCGTAGCGTGGGGGGTCAGGGGGTCAAATGCCCCGGGCAGCACTTCAGTGGAGGGCAGCAGGGAATGGCCGAGGAATAAAATTATAATTTTTTTATTTTAATCCTGATATATAAAATCCCAGCACGCCGCTGCTCCTGCTACAGAGTGTCATTTTTTGTTGGAAAAAAAGCACTCTTGATTTCCCTCACTTTTGCTTAAAAATTCAAATTTCTCGATTTTTCGTAGCGAAATTTGAAACATTATAAATTCCCTATTTTTTCCAAGTATTCTATGGGGTGTTATCTCCCACTTAAAAATTCGGAACATGTTTTAGTTCACACCTCGTACAATTTGGCGCTAGGTACGTTAATTTTAAAGTCGGCGCGCTAAATTTTGATGGTTGCCAACATGACATAAATTAAAGAAGTCTTAACACCTTTGTCATAACCTTTCTTTTATTTTGTTTTGTTGGTTAGTGTTGTGTTGTTAATTGGTTGTTTTAAATCTTTTAAATTAAATTTAACTGTTGTGTTGTTGGTAATTAAATTTTTCTGCATACTCATTTCTTTATTAAAATTTGGATTAAAAAAATTAATAAAACTTTAAAAGGATTGGGATCGGTAAATTTTGAGAACAATACTGATCAGGTTAGGACAATGGCACACAAACGTTTCCTAAAGTTTAAAAAGAAATCGGAGAAAATTAAAAGATTAAAATTACTTGTTTAAATTGTAGATGTTATAAGTATATAATTTTTATGTAAAATGTAATTTGACTATTTTAATTAAAATAATAAAATTATTTTTATTTAATTTATGTGTTTAATTGTTTTAATCAACTTTAATTGTTTGCACATTGAAATTAAGAGTACTATTTTTAAGTTTTTCACAAACTTGAAAATAATATTTGTAATTTCAATGTACAAATTTTCAAGTTTCATAGTGACATTCAGAATATTTGAAATGCGCGCCAAAATTCACGCTTCAATTTTAGTTCTCATCCCACACACTTTGGCGCTGCAATATGTCACCAAAAAAATACGGAGAGTTGGCCATCTATATTACTCTTTCTTATCTATTCCACTCTTTCCACTCTTTTAGAATAGAGTGGAAATCTTACGATATGTACTGGAGGGTGTTCCACACCCCCCAGACCCCCCGGTTTAAAATTTTACCAACCGAAAATATATTGAACTAACTAAGATTAGAACTAACCGGGAAATTTGAACTTTTAAGTAAAAATGGGGAAAATTTAACCTCCGGCTAGAAAAAAATTAAAACTTGGAAAGCAAATTTATTTAATTACCTTACTACTCATAAAGTTTAGCAGCAACTTTCTGTTACTTTGAAAGTTAATTATAAAAATATAAAGTCAAAATTGTAAACCGGGGGGTGTGGAACACCCTCTAGTACATATTGCAAGGTTTCCACGGTTTCCACTCTTTTAGAATATTTGGAGAAGATATAGAACTTATAATTTTCCAAATTTTTCCAGGAAAATCGGGAAAAACGGGGAATCCTCCAGTGTCGGGAAACGAAATTAAATAATTAAATATTATATCGATTAAAAGAGATCTACCGTCTAGCTGTCCGTCCACGGACGGGCTTTCCAGCTAGTATATAATAAATTGATATAAGAAATCCTTTTTTTGTTTAATTGCGAAAATTAGGGGGAGGCAAATTTAGACGAGCGTCTCGCGGCAGATCTGATCTTGGCTGCGAGATGGTAGCGACATCTATACTGCGGTGACGAAGTAAACCGATCTTAGCCGGTGACGTTTAGAAATGAGGTTAGAGTGTTGTAAATCTCAAATTTTTTTATGAATACAGGGGTTAGTATAATATACAGTGATTTTTTAATCACTTTTGATAAATAATTTAATAATAATTTTGATAAAATTATGAATACAATGAATAAATCAAATATCATTTAATTGAATAACGCAAAAAAATTAACGCAAATGAAAATATGAAAAAACAGGCGCGTCTGGTTTCTTCTAAAAAGAAGAAAATTAAAGAAGTAACAAAATTTAATAAACCAACAATTGTTGAAGAAAAGAATATAATGGATGGCCTTTTAAATAAAACCGATGTTACATTAACACTATAAATTTGACCAAATATACACTTCGTAATTTGTTTTTATTTAAATTTGTGATAATTTGTAATTTGTTTTATATTTGAATAAATTTATTTTTACTATAAAAAGTATTTTTCTTCTGATTTGACAATTGTCACTTTTTAAAATTAAAGTTACAACCGTTACAACGGTAATGTAAACACGAAACTCTAACCTCATTTCTAAACGTCAACGGCTAAGATCGGTTTACGTCACCGCAGTATAGATGTCGCTACCGTCTCGCAGCCAAGATCAGATCTGCCGCGAGACGCTCGTAAATTTAGGGTTTGTCCCGGGTACCAGAAATCCACGCTACGCTACTGATATAATGAGAATCCAGTCTCACACATGTATGTGCTCGCAAATGTTCATTCCAAAATACGCCAAGTGGAACCTCTTTAAATTTACTTTCCAATTGAAAATCGCACCTGATTTCAAATATATTTTCGAAATCTACAGCAGAAAATTCGACTGGTCGTTTGGATTGTGCACCCAGTTATGCATTTTTTTTCTTAAGGAAGGAAAATATTTATTGATGGATGCTCTTATGTTCCGAAGATTGGCTGAACCCTTGGATTTTTTCACGGAGCCCCAAGGGTTCCGCGGAACTCCATTTGGAAACCGCTGCCTTAGGCAATTCAAGGAAATCTTAAAAAATTTAGGAAATCCAAGGATATATTAGGCAATTCAAGGAAATTTTAACCTCTTAAAGTTTCATGTTCCTAAATCGAACCATTGAATTTCAACCCGCAAAATAAAGACTAATTCTTTAAAATTATCAAAGTTTATTTTGCGGGTTGAAATTCAATGGTTCGAATTAGTAGTAATGAGACTTGAAAAAGTTAAGACATTTTAAGAAATTTTAGGAAATCCAAGGAAATATTAGGCAATTCAAGGAAATCTTAAGAAATTTTAAGAAATCTTAGGCAATCCAAGGAAATCTTAGGCAATCGAAGAAAATCTTAGGTAATCCAAGGAAATTTCATAAAAGATAATCTGGTGTACAAAAATTTGGTTTGCGGCTTCCCCCGCTCTGTAGTATAATACTCACAATGCAGACTATAACAAATATCAGTAAAATCATTAACAAATTAAAATAAAATTTCTTTTAGAAAAACTGCTTTAAACAATAACTACTTTCAAACCAATACCTGATTTACACGTATACAGTAGCTTAAGCAAGCTGCTAAAATAAATAAC
This sequence comes from Cantharis flavilabris, assembly GCA_949152465.1. Taxonomy (NCBI): domain Eukaryota; kingdom Metazoa; phylum Arthropoda; class Insecta; order Coleoptera; family Cantharidae; genus Cantharis; species Cantharis flavilabris. Next base: position 92,651,929 of record OX424435.1, read on the forward strand.
TAAATAACTAAAAAAAAAAACATAAACGCAATAATAAATGTACAGCTAGGAATATGTAGAATCTGTAATTCAAAACCATCAAGAACTTGAAAGCAAAGATTTTCTCGGATTTCCTAAGATTTCCCCAGATTTCCCGTCTCTTGTACACCAAATTTCCCCAGAGATTTCCCCCTCGTCTGACTCCTTATCTGTCGTCTGTCGGCTATTTTTGGAAAAAAACCTATTTTTTCCGTTAGTTGACGCCAAAGCAACCAACTTGCGGGAACTATAAAAATTACGAAAGCAAATTTAAATTTTGCTGAAACAAAATTTTTATAATTTAATAGTTCAGAACTTTAGGGGTCGCTATGCCTATCTTACCTCCTCTGACGAGCCGCCACTGCTTTACATTACTTTGAACCGGAATAAATTTAGACAACCAGCGTTGTGGTGTAGCCTACATCAGCAAGCCAATTGAGAGAAAACCACAATAGTAATACCGACTACACTAATTAGTAATAGCCAATTTTGGTTTTTAGCGTTGAGTTGTTCATTCGCTAATTAGGAGGTTCAGAAAACTATGTTGATGGCAACAGGATTTTCTTATATTGTTTAGCTTTGGGTAAAGCTAATAAGAAAAAAACAATTTTATTATTCAAACAAAACTTGAAAAACAACAAAATCTGCAGGGATGTTCTTCGATAACAAAAAATCTCTATTTTAAGTCAATATGATTTGAATTCATGTTATGTATGTACGTGTCAGCAGCTTTACTAACTTCGTTTCCGTTTCCTCTTTGTTAAACAACTGCTAATCTCTTCAAAATCGATGTCTTATATAATTGCAACACAGGATCTATAAGAACAGTTAATATTTTCAACTATTATTGGGTTTATTTGCATATAACCATTCAAGCTGTTTACATAATGTAAGTTATGTAATAATTAAAATAATTTAAAAATTTATAAATTTTGTTTTTATTTTACTTTCCACCTAGGATTGAATTAATTATTATTTTTATTTGTAATTTAAAAGAAAATGGCTGGAATTTCAAATATGTGTTTAATTAATTAATTGAATACACAATGCAGTATATTTATAAATTATTTTAAATTACCTACAAACACCTAAAAGCCAACACGTTTCGATGAAAGAAGCTGTTTTCCATGTCTTTTAATTAACTATATCCCATTAAAGATAATGGATATCAACCATTATAATTACAATGGCATTTTGAGAAATCAATATTTATTATCCTGTCTGGATATTAGCAACGTGACACATATAAATGACAATATCTACTTTTAACGTATTTATTGTAAATTTCATTAAATAATTGAAAAGTTGTGTCAGTCATCCCTCGATAATTGAAATTTGATTATGGTTAGCTATGTTTTAATTTACTTATATCAATTTATTTGTAGCCGACTTTCATTCATTGGTATTGTCTGATAAAAATGCCGATACAAAATAAACTTAACTTCCAAATTTTTAAAACTAGTCGGGAAGCTGCCGAAACACACAGGAGCACAATGTAGTGTCTAGTTTATACTTTGATGTAATTCTTCTTTTATCTGAAAGAACGCACACGACTGTAACATTAAGGCAACGGCTTAATACTTTTCATTATTATGGATACATAAATAAACTGGCATAAAAACGTAAGAACTTTTTTATGAAAAATTAAAACCTTTATCATTCTTTCTTTCATTCGATCTCGGAGATATCAAACTTTGCTGCTTGGCTGACTTGACTGGACAATTCATGCACAAATTTGATATGACCCAAAAATATCTAAATCCAGTAGATAGATGTTAGATAGAAGATGTAGATAGAAGGAAGCTCTTTAAATCGGTGAAGTTTCCAAGCTGTCATTTAAAATCTTAAAACAAATAATGACAATGGTTTAATAAAGTCTTGCATTTTTCTCTAAAATAGTTCTATGAACTGATGGATATTAAGATATTTGAATCATCTTTAGAATATAGTAAAATAAATTGATCTTTTCCTCGGCATTCACCGGTAATATTTTACTTGTAAAATTTCACGTGAGCTTACGTAACTACTTGAATCGATTGTGAATTTGCACAAAAAATAAATTTAAATAAAAAGTAGCATTGGTGTAGTATATCCGTGTCTATATTTAGAATTACCACTAAACACTTCTAGAGCTGTATTTTGTAAAACTTACTCAATAGAAAATGAATTGAGATTATTTACTTTTAGAAATATAATTTGAAGGTTGTTAAGGATATCAAAAGTAGTAAATGACAGTGACCCTTAGAGGATATTTCCCAATTGTCTTTTTATGTGCCGGCTCAACGAAAGTGATTAATCGGACAGGAAATAAGATCTTTTCGTCCTGTAATATAAAATATAACATCAACGTAGACGACATTTTTTGTAGCTTTTTATCTTGTTACATAAATTGTAACTGCTCAAACTTATAGAGTAATATGGCACAAAAAGTAAATAATGTAAAAATAATGAAAAATAAAAAAAATTATTTATGGACGCGCACGAATAGTTTTACGAGATTGCCTTTCAGACAGCGTTTAGTAACTTTCTTATACGATTTCTTATTCATAGTTTTTGAAAACTATATACTTTGCAGTAAATGCTAAACTACAATTCAAATATGGGACTCGTACGCTTCATAGTTTTAAAAGAATTATACAAATTTTACAATATTACATTATTACAATAATACGGTATATTGTGCTATTTTAAACTTATGTAAGTTAAAAAGAAATTTATTATCAATTTTTAGCAAACTCTTCCCATGAATATTAATATCAAATATGCATATTTTAAGATTCAGCAACGCACTTCGGCTATATTACAAAGTTTTACATAATTTTATTTTCCAACTTTGTTTAAACACATTTAAAATTTTTAAAAATAAATTACACCTACTCGTACAAGGACAAAATCGAAATACTGATTTTTATGTATTACATGAATATAAAAAGTATTTGTTTTACATTTTCTTATTTTTATTACAATCATTACTTCAAAGAAATGAGCCCATCTTGTGTTTCTTTGAAAATCTAGTCAAGGTTTCTGAAGTGGAAACAAAAGCTTTCTGTAATTTTTAGTTATATGAGTTTAATATAAGGTAGATAATAACAAAGAAATTTAAATTTATATTATAGCTGTTCGACTTCGACTTTGTCTCGGTTTCCTCGACCGATAAAATACATTTACTCTACTTGATACATAATACGCTATATTGTTTTATCCAATTTCCAACATAACTACTACTACTTAAAAAATTTGTCTGCAGGATCCTATTAATTCTTTTCATTTGTTAAGTGACATCATGTTTACAAACTCTCTTACCTTTTTTAATGCTATGTCTGTCTTGTCAATTTCATTTTCTAAAAGTTTTATTTAACGTTTATACAAGTTTTATAAGAAAAATAGTAGTAGTTTATTTTTTTGGTAGCAAATCTTTTATGTGCTTTTACTTTACTTTATTATAAATGTTTTCAAGTTAGACAAGAAACAATTTTAAAATGTAGGTTGCTTGAACGATCAGAAATATGTAGGCTTTTATTTGAAAAGCTTATTAAAGTGACACTAACAGAATTTAAAGAAGAAGATATATATTCTACATTTTAAACGTATAATCTTGGTGTGAGTTATTATAATCCACTTTTTAATTATTTTAGTAATTAAAATTTGCGATAATTTGAACAGTTCGAAGTTAATTTCATGAAATACCAAATTATTTATTACATTTCTGAAAAATTACAGTATTTACGGTAAAATTAATTTTCAAGCACCGCTTTATTAAATTAACTCATAACTAATATTAAATTAGAAACTAATTAAGTTATTTAACCTCTTCAAGTTTATTTAACTGATGATAACAAATTACATTATCACGGACTACCTTATTTAAATTGTGCTGTTTCTGCTTTTCAGACTTCTCTCCAGTGTACAATAATATAGTAACTTTGGTTGAGCTGTAATTACTACTAAATTTAAGTAGTAATTACATTTACAAATCACAACATGTCTACAAAAGTCATTGTTACTTGATTTGGAACTCTTGCCATGTTCAAGCTCTCGCGTTGCATTTCATTATCGTTTTACCTACTATGTATTCAAAATAATTTATTTTTATTGTTTCGATTAATGAAGTAAATTGAAATTCAATATTTTTTGTAGTAAATCATCATCGGCGAGTTATTAATAAAGAATTAGCCCCAATTGTTGCAAAACACTCTTTGTTCGTTAACAACGCATAAAAATTAATTATATTCCATTCCAAATCTATAATGTTGAATGTTGGCAAAACGTGATCGAGGTATCGATGTTGGCGATTTATTTAGTATTTTGTTTATTTATTAATACGTCGCAGGCACAATGAATGATCCAGAGCATTTAGATGAAATTAAATTTTTTTTGTTAAATTATTAAATAGTGTATGTAAATTATACAGGTGGTAGTCGCCCGAAATATGAGTAATTTGTTTAGAGAAGGATAGTTTTGTTTTGATTTTAGAAAGAATTAATATGTCAGAACAAAAGAATTTTGTAAATATAACAATGAAAATATAAACAATGGCACCCGAGGTGGGGCAAGGTTATAAGTTAAATTAAAAATGTTTTAGAAATATAAAGATAATCAATGGAAAAGAATAGTGTGAACAAATTTGAAACACTGAAAAATAAACCATATTACTATATGAAACAGATAAAACTGAGTGGCTAATAAAAGTTTAAAAAATATATTGAAAGCAAAATTGGAAAATTGTAAATACAAATCAATTAAATATTAGAAGAAAAGAATATTTTATAAGAAATGAAGATTTATTAGTTTCTCCAGCATTCGACATCCTCAAGGAAATACAAGTGAACGTAACATTCAAGAAGTTGTTAAGAATTTTAACAGTTCGTAATAGTAGATAAAGAAGTTAGAAGTTAGTACTACAATTTTTGTAGTACAAATAGACTATATCTGTGTGAAAAAGGGATATAGGAATGTGATGAAATCAACCAAAACATATCCAGGAGCAGATGTGCTATCAGATCATACTCTACTTATTGCAGAAATAAGGATGCGTTTTAAAAAGATCAAAAGAAAAGAAATATCTAATAAGATAGATGTGGACAAATTAAACAATTTGGAAACCCAAAAAGAAGTGATCGAAAGAATTGAAAATAGAATGGCTCAATGCCTTGGGGCGATTGACGCGCGCGATGTAGAAACTGCGAAAACTGCAGAAAATATTGAACAACTATGGAACGGATTCAGAAAAGTAATGAATGATGCCAAAAACTCGAAACTAAAGACAAATAGACGAAAAAAGAACAGAGCCTGGATGACAGACGAAATTCTAGACCTAATAACATCAAGACGGAGATTTAAGAACAGAGATGAGTGTAAATACAAATACATACAGAAATAAATTAGAAGAAAGATACGCGAAGCAAAAGCTGATTGGTTTGAGAAGGAATGTTCAGAAATAGAGGAATACGAAAAAAGATATGACGCATTTCACTTACATAAAAAAGTGAAAGAAGTTGCTGGAAACAAGGAAATATGGTTATTAATATAGAAGAAAAGCTGAAAATCTGGAAAAAGTATCTTGAAACACTCTTTCATGACCAAAGAAACCCACAACATGGAATTGAAAACGCTGATGAAGGACCTCTTATCACTATGGAAGAGATAGAAAAGGTCATTCGAACATTAAAGAATAGGAAAGCAACGGGGCCAGATGAAAAAATCCGAACTGCTAAAGGTACTCGGAGAAGGTGGGAAAGTAGTTTTGCTGAAGATATTCAATATGATATATGAATCAGGCTGTATTCCAACTGACTGGCTGAAATCAACTTTTGTAAGGTTATCGAAAACGCAAATGCAAATAAGTGTGCAGATTACCGTACAATCAGTCTGATGAGGCACGTTTTAAAGACTTTTCTACGCATAATTCATGAGAGAATATATCGCAAAGTGGAAGAAAATATGAGTGAGACTCACTTGTCAGTTTGGTTTTCGCAGAGGTCTGGGAACGAGAGATGCTCTGTTCAGTATCCAGGTCCTTATACAAAGATGCCGAGACGTCAACTGCGACGTGCACTTATGTTTTGTCGATTTTGAAAAAGCTTTTGACCGAGTGCGACATGACAAAATGATTGAAATACTGAAAAAAGTGGGAATCGATGGTAGGGACCTGAGAGTTATAATGAGTTTGTACTGGCAGCAGAGTGCAGTAGTAAGAGTGGAAGGTCAGACGTCAGAGGAGATGGAAATACTACGTGGTGTGAGACAGGGCTGCATATTGTCGCCACTTATATTTAATATATATTCTGACTACATTTTCTCGGAAGCAGTTTCTGAAGTAGAAGAAGGCATAAAAGTAAATGGGGTTGCCTTAAACAATATTAGATATGCAGATGACACGGTATTGATGGCGGATAATGTGAAAGACGTACAAATACTTCTAAATAGAACTGTGGATGTTTGTGCGGAATATGGGTTGAAGCTAAACATCGCAAAAACTAAATATATGGTAGTCAGTAAAACACAAATAAATAACGCTACCCTTTGGGTGAATAATGAGCGATTAGAGCGAGTACAAACAACCATGTACCTCGGCAGCACTATCAACGAAGAATGGGACCACTCAGTCGAAGTTAAGCGTCAAATAGAATATGCAAGAACAGCATTTTTCCGCCTAAAAAGAATACTATGCGGGCATGACATAAATCTGGAACTACGAGTTTGTCTGCTCAGATGCTACGTGTTTTCCGTCCTTCTATACGGCGTCGAGTCCTGGATTCTTACAGAGAACACCTTGAAGAGACTGGAGGCGTTCGAGATGTGGACGTATAGGCGCATGTTACGAGTCAGCTGGATGTACCGAGTCCGAAATGTCGACATACTTGGAAGTATGAATAAAGAGACAGAAATTATAAAGACGGTAAAATCGAGAAAGTTGGAGTATTTTGGACATGTTATGAGGCATCCAGAAAAATATAACATTTTACATCTTATCTTATAAGGCAAGATCAGAGGAGCTCGTCGCCCTGGAAGACGAAGAACATCGTGGCTGAAGAACCTGAGGCAGTGGTTCGGAATGACTTCAACAGCACTCTTCAGAACAGCAGTCAATAAAGTTAGGGTAGCCAACATGATAGCCAACGTTCGTTAGCGGATACGGCACCTTAAGAAGAAGACTGGAGGTGTTCACTTTTGTTCACTTAACACTTTTGACTATAATTTCGACAGTTAACTTTCAAAGTAGCCAAACGTTTAAATTTCCCTCACTTTTGCTTAAAAATTCAAATTTTCCGGTTTTTCCTGGCGAAATCTGTAAATTTAAAAATTCACTATCTTCTCCAAGTATTCTAAAAGAGTGGAAATCCTGCGATATGTACTGGAGGGTGTTCCACACCCCCCAGACCCCCCGGTTTACAATTTTGACTTTATATTTTTATAATTAACTTTTGAAGTAACACAAAAAGTTACTGTAAACTCCTTGAGCAGTGGGGTAATTAAATAAAATGTTTTCCAAGTTTTAATTTTCGGTTTTGATTAAAAATCGACCAATCAGAATGTTTTTTTCAACCAAAAAATGACACCTGTAGCAGGAGCAGCAGGGGACACCGTCACTTAGGCGACGGTTAATTAGGCGACGACAATTAGGCGATCCCAAAAAGGCGACGGTCAATTGGGCGTTGGTATTTTAGGCGACGGGCTTTTTAGGCGACCCCAACTAGGCGACCGGTAAATTAGGCGACGGGAAATTTGATACATTTTTTTTTTTTAAAAAAAGTGCAGTTGGTATTTTTTTATTTAAAGCACCACCAACGTTTCTTTACGATGTTTGGTCTGTGTATCAAAGAACGTTAGATGGTACTGTGACAGAACAAATAATTTTTCTGAAGCTTGTCACCGAAAACTGCAATTAGGTTTCGGCACTGGTATCGCTCATTCGAATTGTTCATGTTTTTAGATAAGTTGAAACAGATACAAAGATCATATGACATCGACTACGAAAGAATTATTACCGGACATGAACCTGGTCGAAAGCGACCGGTCTCCTAGTTGGGTTCGCCTAAAAAGCCCGTCGCCTAAAATACCAGCGCCTAATTGACGGTCGCCTATTTGGCGTCGCCTAATTGTCGTCGCCTAATTGACCGTCGTCCAAATGTCGTGTATCCGGAGCAGCAGCGTGCTGGGATTTTATATACATATTAGAATTTTGTAGGAAATTTTCATAGTGAATTTTTTCAGTGCTGATATGAAAAATTTTAAAATGGAAAAATACATAGATTTGAAACGTTCGTAAACTTGGCTCCCCTTTTTTCAAAAAATTAGTTTTTTTGTTCTCAATTGTTTTGAAAATTTTTTTTTATATTGCAAAAAAATATAAAAAAAATCACATAAAACTTTTTTTTTCCAACTTCCCTTTTTTTAAACAAAATTTTTTTTAGTTGATCTCGATTGTTTTTGATTTTTTCCCAATATTTTAAATTTAATGATAACTGCGAAAATCGCGAAGTAAGTATTCGCGTCAGCTCTTCTTTTTCTAGAAATTAAAAATTTTTTTTATTGTTTTTGATTGTTCTTTATTTGTTTTCAATTGTTCTGTAAAAATAAAATTCTTAACTCTAATAATAATCGCGAAATGAAATTTTGAAAACTAGATTTCTCTGAATTATAATCTTCTTTCTTTGTTATTATGGGTTGTTCTTAATTTGATTTTAAGTTCTCTATTAGTTACCTCAGTGTCGTATTTAAGAAATGCTTTTGGGGGAGGGGGGCAGATTAAAGATTTTTTGGAATCTTGTTAATCCATTCATGCGCGTTAGTTTAACTATCCTAATACATAAAATCCCAGCACGCTTCTGCTGCTCTTGCTAAAAAGTGTCAATTTTTGTTGGAAATAAACACTCTGGTTGGTCCAATGTTTTTACCACCAAAAAATATATTAAATTAAGATTAGGATTAAAAATATTTGTCCAAAATTAATGCAAACCGGGAAAATTGAATTTTTAAGCAAAAATGAGGGAAGTTTAACCGTTGGCTAGAAAAACTTAAAACTTGGAAAGCATATTTATTTTTTTTTAAATATTATAAAAAAAAAATTAAATGATCAAATATTATACCGTCCGCGGACGGCTAATAAATAAATAAACAAATCAATAAAAATAATTTAAAGTTATTTAAATTTTAAAACTTCGTGGTAAACATTATTTTTATCAGGGGGGGCTTTAGGGGTACAATCCGAGTTATCCTTGGGGGGCGACTGCCCCTCTGCCCTCCTCTAAATAAGCCACTGAGTTACCTTAGTACTCTTGAGAAGAGAATGTTATGTATACAGAGAGAAATGTGTTATTAATCCACACAATTAAAAATAAATTTTTTAAATTTAACGATAACCGCGAAAATCGCAAAATGAAGTTTAAAAAACAAATGCAATCACGGCAAATCTCGGATCCCCCCTAAAATCTAGTCATCTAATCGTGATGGAAAGGATTGACTATAATGGCTCCCGGATAATTAAGAATTGAATGAACCAATAACAGATACTAACAGATACAGGGTGGGCCTCTAATTTAAACCTTCGGGATGTATTTTGGTAATAATTTAAAAAAAAAACAAAGATTATTTTCCGTAAATTAATATTTCGTTTTTTTTAACTTTTCAAATTTGTTCTGATCACTTTTTGAATATGATATCGCGTAAATGGCATTTTCCATCAGTTTTCGAATTGTTTCGAGCTAAATAGCGGCCATTTCTTGACGGATATTATCTTTCAAGGTTTCTAAAGTCCGTGGCTTGACATAAGCTTTGGACTTCAAATAACTCTACAGGAAGAAGCCTGAAGGCGTTAAGTCGGGCGATCGAGGAACCCAATAAAAATCACAATTTTTCGAAAATTGCTGTTCGCAACCGCTACACTTTCATTTTGAGATTTGTTTTTGATGTTTTTGATGGTGGGGTGTTTTGAAAAAAGCTGAAGTTACAGTTATCCATCTTTGAATAGCAGTTGACAAATCTGTATTAAAGTTGACGCTGTCTGATTGCCTAGGTTGTGCGGCCTGAAGGCCGCACTGATCCATCACACCCCCATAATCACTTAATATTTTTAGGCTGGTAACTTAAAATTAACCAATTCTAAATAGGCCAGTGGAAAAACGCCGATACTTTTTATTATAATTTGTTTTTATTTCATTTATTTCATAAAATTCCTATTTGACTTGGGGTATCGAATCAAATCAAGGTCTTCGGAAATATCTTCCTTCCTAAATCGTGAAAGGTTTAACGTAATTCCTATTAATGTTGAATAAATTAAGTTTCCGATTGAAAATTTTTAGTATATATAATAATTTTATTTTAATAATTGAAGAACTGGCTTAACCTCGGATTGTTAATAAATTGACAATTGTCAGTGTCAACTAGGCAAATTGACAATGTATCGTAAGCATGAATTGTCAATTTTATTTATTGTTACTGTTAATTGAAAATAAACAAATTTATCACGATTATTGCATGGTTTCGAAGTACAAGAAAGGAATATGAAAGATATTTAATAAACAGCAGACGTTTAAAAATAAACAAGGAGACAATCCAAAATCTGAAAACACTTTTTGCTCGTCTGATCCTTTTGCCCCTTCCAGAAAAAATTCTGGAATCCTGATATCCTGATAGATAATATGGATTAAGCAGCGAGTTGTAGTTTGTTATACAATAGGGGCCAGGGGGCAAAAAATCAAAAATTAGGACAAATGTTTAAGCAGGATTTTCATTTACAAAAGTAAAGAAATTGAGAATTACACAAATTTGGTCAGGAAAGTCGAGTAATTTTTTATTTTTACGGAAAAGTCGTGGAAATTAAGACTTGAAGGCTGGAAAAATTTTCGGAAAATTCGACAATTAAAAAATTTACAATTTTTAAAAGCTGCAAAATGTTCAGGGTCGGCAACCTTTTGAGACGGAAGAGCCAAAAGGTACAATTTACAAAATTTCCCAGTTTTTAAAGAGCCACTAACATTTTTATTTCAATATTATGGTATTTTATCCTGTTTTTATCCTGTTTAAAGAATTTTTTTGCGGAATAATATTTTCTATGGGTTTTGAAAATAAAATAATGTAATTATTAGGTAATATTTGTGCTTGTACCTGGAGAACTTGACATCAAAAGAGCCGCATTTGGCTTGCGAGCCGCAGGTTGCACACCCCTGATCTAGGGGAAGACTTGGAAAAGTTAGGGATTTTGTTTTTGAAAGTTTGAAAGAAAACATACACAAGCTTTCAGTTTTTGAAACCGGGGGGCCTGGGGGGTGTGGAACACCCTCCAGTACACCTAAACAAAATTAATCCCACAATCTAGCTTTATATAGATTTTTCTAAATGTCTTTTGTAACTTAGAGCCAGTAATGCCCAGTGGAATCTCAACTTTAAAACCGGAATCAAAATTTGTTTGCTATTTGTGTTTTTTAACACACTTACAGGTATACTAGAGGGTGTTCCACACCCCCCAGACCCCCGATTGTAAAAACTGAAAACTTGTATATATTATGTACATGTTCTGTGTGATTGCTTTATTTTTTGCCGAAATAAACAGCAAAAATAAGTGAAAAAATTAAGCAGAAAAACCGAAAATTCGATCATCAACTTCAGGGGACAAATCTTCTCCCAAATCAACTTTCTTGCTACAAATATTAACTTTTCACCTTTCTAGTTTACCAGAAAAAATGTAAAGACTAAAATAGTTATTGTTAAAAGATAGATGGGGCGGGGCATCCCCCGATAGCGGTGGATGGTGGGGGAGAGCGGAGATCATATTCGGATTCAGGAGGTTAATTTACATAAAAATCAGGAGTGGTATCAGGGCTCGAAAAAAAAATTCGATTTGCAAACCTGTGTTATCATTTGTTGATAACAACTCGGTAAATATCACGTAATTAAAAAAAAAAAATTTACGACATCTCACCAGGGGAAGAGGGGGTCAAAAAATCGCCCCACGTAATTAATGGCCACCCCCTATTTATTTAACTTTACCAATTAAATCAAAGAAAATATGAATTAAATCCGTTCAGATATTCTTTTTATTCAAAATTTCATATTTTATAGAAAATTAAATTAAAAATGCACAATTTTAGAACCTTCTGAATTTTGGCGCTGGATGCGGCGGCTCCATTGCACCCATGGTTTATCCGACCCGATGTCATAGTTTAGTCTTAGATGAATTAATTTGAAATTGCAACTAGAAATTCGTCCGGATTGCAGAGGTAAAAAATATAAAATGTCCGAAGAGGCGGAGTGTCCGGATTACTGGAGTGTCCAGAATAAAGTGTGTCCGGATAAGCGAGGCTTTACTGTATTTTGAAGAAAGAGTAAAGTTTACGCACGTAGATTTGAATTAAATCTATTAAATTAACATTTAAAAAGTAATTTAAGACGACCAATCGTTTGTTTTGAAATTTTGTAAGTAATTAAGATGTCTCTTGCGTATAATCGATGTTGATACATTGACAAGAGTACATGGGTCATTACATGTTGTGCATGATCAACATGTAAATATTAACGTTCGTGATTAAATTAAATTAAATTTATCAATTTTATCTAGAAACATTGTATACATACTATGTTATTGTATTTTATGCATTACATTTCTTGTTTAAGTAAATAGTTATATATATTGATATTCCCATAATACACTCGAGGTTGATTTTTTACTTGAAGAAAATTGTTTTTGATGAGGTTGATTGATACCCTGCCTTTACACAACTTTCGGCAAAAAATAAAAAGGATACTTTGGATTAATATTATAGATACACATTACTAGATTGCAATATACCCATAATGCTTTTTCATAATGTATAAGTATGGTGACCATAATATTTTCACGAAAAAAAAGTACAGAGCGTGAATACCTAAAAAAAAAAAAAGGTCAACGGCACCTAAAACTATTACCCTTACCAGGAATATATCCTCCTAACCTCTGACCTCTTCTTGCCGTTGACTTTTTTTTAGGTATTCACCTTTTCTTTTCGTGAAAATAATATAGTCACCAGAAGTAAAGAAGCCTTTTTCAATGTTTTCGGGTCAATCGAAAAAATAAGTACATTTGTATGTACTTCGAGAAGTTTTAAAGTACATAGGAAATCGTTCCAAAAAAGAGTACTGTCCTACTAAAATAAGTACATATGGTCACCATATGTATAAGTAAGAGTATTTTTAAAAATATTAATAAACTAAGTTAAAGCAAACAAACCAAAACCTAAGGCCTAAATCATTTCAGATGAAACTTAATCCTATTAAACTTATTTTATAATGCAATGTAAATGTGTAAACTTAAAACTAGAAAGTTTAATGTTTACCATGAACATGTACATACATATAATGTATCAAACTAATCAACTAAGTACGTCTGAATGAAGCAACATAAACTAAAATTTAAACTTAACAAAAACAACAACTACAAAAATAATTGTTATAAATTGTAGACTACGAAATGTTTTTGGAAACTTTGTTTAAAACTACATATTTTAAGTTTTGTGTAAATTTAAACTAATTAAGTCATATTTTTGCAGTGTAACTAACTACTTCATAGTCAACCTGTCCGTTGCTGATCTACTAGTTACACTGTTGTGTATGCCTTGTGGAGCGTGGGAATCTTACACAATGTTGTGGTATTTTGGAGCAGTGGGCTGCAAAACTTCAAAATTCTTACAGGGTAAGTTTTTAAGAATACTTTCGTACATCGAGTTAAACCTTCCAGAACAAGAGTTACGCTACGCTATGCTACCTTTTCCTGAAAACAATATACTTATGCAATCCAATTGTGAATTTCAAAATCTTTCGTGGAAGTGTGAACTTGAAATTAATTAAATTTCAAGTACCGAACAAAGCACTTTTGTGTTTCAAGTCACCTGTAATGGTTCGTCAATTGCACTTTCAAAAAGATCCTTACATAAAGCTGAAAGGAAAACAATATCGTTAGCCTGACCTAGTTCGTTATGCAGTTTAAAAAAACGAATAATAATTACTAAAACTTCCTTTCACCTACATTATAAAAATAAATGCTACATCTTTGAGACAATAGTCCTCCTGATGGAAATTAACACTAATTGTTAGTTTTTTTTCAGACAAAATTAAAAATCAAAATTGACTGCTTTATAAATTGAAGTTTTTAATTAAACATAACACGTGGTACTTCAAAAACAATTTTTTATTTGTTGAAGCATTTAAAAAATTCATTGTTTCGTTAACTGGATGTAAATTTAACTCGCCCACAACTTATTCAAATTTCGTTTAAAATTTAATTACTTTTAATTGTAGCGAATAATTATCTTTTAAATAAATTTGAGTAAACCCTGAATATTTTTTAGTTTTTCATTAGAATTTTCTATTTGCGTCGCTTCTTATCCAAAAAGTTGTATGTTGTTATTTACTGAACTAACTAACATTTATCAATATTAACTCTAACATTGTTTATTGTTATATCTCTTGCTTTACGATCTTTTCAGCTATGCTATGGCAAATATTGTGAGTGCAACAGCCTGTTACTATAAATCCAGATTAAAATTGCTCACTCGATAGAATATTCATGTGAAATTTTGGTTGGATAAGTGTACTGATCATATAGATTAGTCTTATTAGTATTCATGCAATCGATTATCCTTATACGAACTTTTTTCGTAGCTTCTACAATGCAACTTCCATGATACGAACCCGTAATTGACTCTTACTTGGAATTTTCAAAATTTTAATTTGGTTTTATTCTTCCTGTGCTTTAGTAGTTGAAACATTAATTAAAGCCTGTCCACGAAAAAAACCGACCACTTTGAATTGCATGTTTCAGGTACAATTTTTAAAATATCTCATAAAATTTTATGACCTTTTTGTTCAGAATAAGCTGGGGAACAACGTAAAATTTTTAGTTTTAGAAGGTTAGTATAGTTACAGCATCATGGAGAGCGAGCAAGTAAAACGAAGACGATTAATTATTTCCACGCACCGTGAAAATCCGCGAATGTCGCAAAGAGTGCTTTCAAAACATTTGAAAATTCCAAAATCAACCATTCAAAATGTGCTGGCCAAGTTCAGAAAAGACTGTAGTGTTGAAAGAAAAAGTGGTTCGGGTCGAAAAAAATGGTTCGGTGGATTCGAAATTAAAAAATAAAGTGATCCGGGAATTTAAACGAAAACCTAACACTTCTGTTAGGGACATGGCCGATAAAGTGGGTACATCTAAATCTAATGTGCAAAATGTAAAAGTTCGTTCTGGATTAAGAAGTTTCAAAGTTCAGAAAATCGCTAATCGGTCAGAAACACAAGAATCAACAGCGAAAACCAGAGCACGAAAATTGTACAGCGATTTTTTAACAAAATTTGAATGCATTGTCATGGACGACGAAACATATTGCAAAGCAGATTTTCGGCAGTTACCTGGGCAGGAGTTTTACGTCGCCAAGGGTCGGGGGCAGGTAGCCAAAGAAAACAAAACTGTTAAGGTATCGAAATTCCCAAAAAAATACCTAATATGGCAGGCCATTTGTTCGTGCGATTTAAAATCACAACCGTTCGTTACAACGGGTTCAGTAAATAGAGAAATTTATTTATCTGAATGTCTTAAAAAACGTTTACTACCATTTTTAAATTCGCATAACAAACCACCCCTATTTTGGCCTGATTTGGCTACCTGCCACTATAGCAAACGGTGCTTAGAATTTTATGAAGAAAATTCAATTAACATTGTACCGAAGTTGGCAAATCCACCAAATTGTCCGGAACTTCGGCCAATCGAAAAATATTGGGCGCAAATTAAATTAAAGCTGAAAAAAACCAAAGGCGTAACGACGGATATAGAAAAATTTAAAAAAAAATATAAGAAAGCAGCCGATTCGTTCGATGTCAACGATGTGCAAACTCTCATGAGTGGCATCAAACGGAAAGTGAGAGGGTTTTATAGAGACTCATAAATTGATTGTTTTTAATTTTTTTTATGTTAAAAAGGAACCTAGAAATGACTATTAATAAATTGTTTTTCCAAAATTTTTGCAGTCTTTCATTTAGCACAACAATACAAGTGGTCGGTTTTTTTCGTGGACAGGCTTTAAATTATTCAATACCTTAGTAGGCTATGTATATTTTTTGAACAAACAAAGCAAACCAAACAAAGCACTCGTTTACGTGTTATGGAATTATTAGACCTTAATGTAAGATAATGCTTGCCTATGTATGTATGTCAGTATGTTCTAAACGCGAAACTGGCATGTTACATTATTCTCATGTAAAATTTAAAACGTTACAGTTGGCAGTAAAAGTAATTTTCTATTTAGAGTTCTGAATTTTAATTCATGAAATTATGATAAAAATTTAAACAAATTTTTTTGGTGATTTTATAGAATTGTACTAAAGTAAAACAGTTTAATTTTGCAATTCTTGTACTTTTTTAAGAAATAAAATAATAAATAAGCCCTAATCAATTACATGCAAATTGTATGTAAATTGCTTATGCTGTGTTTATTATTTTTAAAATTTTAATTATCTACGTTATGATTTAATTAAGCAATGTTATTTTAACAAATATGAAAAACTTCATGATAACAAGTTAATTCAGCTAATAAAATAGAAATTTTTTGAGCCTTCAGCGACGGTTATCGCTTTCGTCAGAAAATTTATTTAAATTTATTTATAACAGTCAAACCGTTAAATTAACTTGTTATATTGAATTTTTTAATATTATTAAATTGCACAATTTAATATATGTAAAACTAAAATTTCATTTCAAGATTTTGTATTAACAATAAATTTATATATTGTTCAGCAAATGATTTGTTGTAAGATAAGGAAAAACAACTTTCTATTAGGTAATTATAAAATTAATTTTTATCAGAGTAGTTCTTAGATCAAATATTTCAGATCATTCTAAACTATCATTCATGTAAATTGCATTAACCCTTTCGGTCACTGTGGTCATTTAAACGAACATGGACTTTTCTTAACTAGCAAAATTAGCGGAATGCTTTTTACCAAGGGGTAAATATCCAGTAAAATTTCTGTACACAAGACTCGGAATTCCAGAGATTTCCAAGAATTCCAACGATTTCAAAAGAATTCCATGGATTTCCAAAGAATTCCAGTGATTTCCAAGAATTCCAGAGATTTCCAAAGAATTCCAATGATTTCCAAAGAAGTATTTTTTAAAGGATGTTTTAAATCATACACGATACATAATAGACTTGACTAAGGGCCACTCGGACAGATTATAAGCTACTTTTATGCAAGTCTTGAAAATAATACGACACTGGCACAGGTAAGCGAGCAATGCTTCAAAGACGTAGTATTAGTTTGTTATAGAACTTATTTACTTTTAATACATAGTAGTACTGCAACTATTTGGAAATATAAGATTGTATTTAATATTTTTAAAGCTTTAATTTTTAGGCACACGTTTTTCTCATAATGTAGGTACATTTATTATACAATTTCAATTTTAGTTTCTTTGTGTGTATGTGTTAACTTTGGAATCAGCTTATAAAGAATTCTTAGATTACACAGAAAGTGTAATTCGTTCTAACATTCTTCCCATATACGTAGTACCTTTGATAGTACGTACCTATTCTTTTATAGCAATAGGCAGTTACGTAAGGCAAAGTGACACTAAATTAAGCTTTTTTAGTCACGTGGTCTACAAAAATCGTATAGGTATCGCGTGCTTACACCTAAAGTTAATTTTTATATGGTTTTTAATTAAAATTGATGTTGATAATGTCCTGTTCTGTTCAACGTCCAGCCATGATGTAAGTTGCGATAATTTTCGATAAAAACAAGTTACATTTTAATGCGATTATTTAAATATCTAAAAAATTCTAAAGATTTTCAAAGAATTCCAATGATTTCCAAGAATTCCAGGGATTTCCAAAGAATTCCAAGGATTTCCAAGAATTCCAGGGATTTCCAAAGAATTCCAAGGATTTCCAAGAATTCCAGGGATTTCCAAAGAGTTCCAATGATTTCCAAAGAATTCCAGGGATTTCCATAGAATTTCAGAGATTACCAAGAATTCCAAGGATTTCCCAAGAATTCCAACGATTTCTAAAGAATTCCAGGAATTTCCAAGAATTCCAGGGATTTCCAAGAATTCCAGGGATTTCCAAAGAATTCCATTGATTTCCAAGAATTCCAGGGATTTCCAAAGAATTCCAAGGATTTCCAAGAATTCCAGGGATTTCCAAAGAATTCCAAGGATTTCCAAGAATTCCAGGGATTTCCAAAGAGTTCCAATGATTTCCAAAGAATTCCAGGGATTTCCATAGAATTTCAGAGATTACCAAGAATTCCAAGGATTTACCAAGAATTCCAACGATTTCTAAAGAATTCCAGGGATTTCCAAAAATTCCAGGGATTTCCAAAGAATTCCATTGATTTCCAAGAATTCCACGGATTTTCAAAGAATTCGAGTGATTTCCAAAGAATTCCAGGGATTTCCAAGAATTCCAGAGATTTCCAAACAAGTTGAAATCTAAAGAATTCTACGGATTTCCAAAGAATTACAGGTATTTCCAGTGATTTCCAAGAAATTCCAAAGACTTCCAAGGAATTCCAGGGATTTCCAAATAATTCCAAGGATTTCCAAGGGAATTCCAAACAAGTGTACAAAATATTTTCGGGATATTTACCCCTTGCATTTTACTCCATCTAAATATCTAGTGATTCTCAAATCAAATCTAGTGTGCCGCGAGCACTCCACAGGAGTGCGGCGAAATTTTTGGCAACAAAAAATTCTTTTTAGGCAAAAAAGAGTTTATATAAGATGGGTCATTCCATAAGAAATCAACCAAAAATAAATAGTTTTCAAATTGGTCATCACAGATTTCTTTGATTTCGGTTAATTATATTCTTTAACATCCTGAAATCAAATATAATTTTTTTGGTTCATGCTCAATAATTATACAAACTGTTATAACTTCAGTTCTATAAGTCCTACAGATTTGTGTGATAGCTCATTTTAAAGAGGATTTAAAGGGCTTTAAGACACTAATCTTGACTACCTAATAAAAATGAATTATTTTGAAAACCTTAAAAAATTTTTTGAGTTAGTGTTGTTTGAAAATAATAAAAATAAGATATATTTATAATAGTGACTTGGTGAATACTTTATAAAAATTTCAGATTTGAACCATGGTAGGATCAGCAGTTATGATAAAAAATTCAACTCTATGTTTTAGCTCTAGTACTTTAATTACAGTGCTTACTACTAAGAATATACAAACAAGGTGTCCCCGTATAGATTTTACAAAATTTCAGTGGCGTAGAAGACACTTTTTTAATGAAAATATTTAATAAAATTTTTTTTCTTTTTAAATTAACTAAAAACAATTTTCAAAAACATTTTTTTAAGTTTTCAAAATAATTTATTTTATTAGAAAGTGGTCAAGATTAGTATCAAATTAAAGCCCTTTAAATCTTCTTTAAAATGAGCTATTAGATAACTTTGTAAGACTTACAGAACTGAAGTTCTAACATTTTATATGATTGAGCGTAAGCTAAAAAAGTTTCGTTTTTGCGATTTTTAGAATTAAATAACTCAAAAACTCAACAAGTTAGAATTTAAAAAAAATTATATTTCATTTCAGGATGTTAAAGACTATAATTAACCAAAGTTTCGAGGAAATCTGTGATAGTCAATTTGAGTGACTTGTTGGTTTGACATGGAATGACTCGCATATTTTAATTTTATCGGACAAATTAGAAAATTTAATTTACATTATTATAAAAAAATAATTTAAAAAAATATTATATTATTAAAAATTTAAAAATATGTAAGTACTATATATTATATTATAAAAAATATTATAAAAATAATACATTATTATAAAAGAGAATCAAGACAAATGAATTTGAGAACCACTGGTCTAAGGGTACACATATATATTACATATTTAGGACTGGTGTCCACATTACCTTGCAAATTTTGCAGTTTTTGCTAATCTTTTAAAACAAGTGACAACTTGTACCTGTGCTTATTTGTTGATGAATTATTTGTGTGTTTTTAAAAATATTGTAGTAAGTTGTATTGATGTTGAATATTTTTTTGAGTTATTTAAATGTTTATTTTTGAAAAAATACGTATTTTTTACCCACATTTACCCATTGAGTCATCATTTCATTCTAACGAATATAATTTTTTTTCTTGAAAAGTAAGAGTCGTATGGGTCTGAAATGTATTTCAAAAATCTTTTAAAAAGTCATTTAAGCTCCCCTCTTAGTTTCAAAATTTTAACTCCAATAACAAAAAGTCGTGACTGGAAGGGTTAAACAAAGTAGTCTCCAAAATTTTATACTGAAATGTAATAATCTAATACGTATTTCTTAAAATTTTCATAACCACTGGTATATCCATTTAATTTATCTGAACTTAATTTAAAGATAAATCTTAACTTCTCATTGACATCTACTCAATTCGGCTACATTAAAATACGAATATTTAAATAAATTACAATTTACATACAATTCGTTTAAGTAATTTATCCCTTCGATCTTGAATATTATGCGTTTCAGTTTACAAATCATTAACAAAAAATCATCATGATTCTTTTTATAATTACAAAACGCTATTTATGCAAAAATATGATTTATTTATTATTTTTGACATCTTATGAACAACTTTGATTGAACACAACTTTGGTAAGTTAATTAATCCTTTATTTATTTTAGGCAAATTTTATTTCATTTTAGGCAAAAATATTAATTAATAATTCTACTTGCCAGAAACATTTTTTCCTTATTTAATTAGTTGCAGTTTTTAAAATTGATGCAAGATAATTATAATTATAAATTTTAATTGGATTTTTTTTATGAAATAGTAGTAGGTAGTACTACTTTGATTAATTTTAAGACGTAGGTAATTAAAAAAAGATTTAAAAAAATTAGATGAAAGTAACTACCTATATAAAGCGGGAACTAGATGTAGGTAATTATAATATGCAAAGAAAAATTTTGGATAAATTTAGATTGACTGTAATTAAAATAAACTTGGAAATATTAATAGGTACGAAATTTAAATTAAAAGTTTATACTGAACAAAGTCGAGAAACAAGAAAGAGCAAGTTATTTTCCAAGTCTAAACATTTTCAGAAAATATAATTTTTGTTTAAAATTTTTTAATTTAGTTATAATAAATTGTCGAAATATTGATACCGGTATCCAGAAGTAACTTCAAATTGAATCGTATTTATGATAACTTAGATATTCTGGCTTTTTAGGTTAAAGTTTGCTCAAACCTAGAAAAAATTATTGGAAATCTCAAAATTTAAACAACATACTAAAATTCCCGAAAGCTCAACCGTATTCGTTTACTTGATTTTGAATTATTATTAAGTAGAATACCAAAAAAATGCAAACGTTCGGTTTATAAGCAAAACTTTCTATACCAACTATACGTACTTATTAGATTGACTTAATATTTTTCCGCGTGGTGGCGCTCCCTTAATGTAAATCGTATAAATACGACAATATTAATTTCTAGATGAAATGCTGAAAATTCTGGACTATTTTTATAAATTGTTTTATGAAACATTAAGTTTCAAATATTAAAAATATCGTAATATTTTCTTGCTTTGTAAAAAAATCGTCAGCTAAAAGAAAACTGAAAAGGTCAAAGGAAATGATATAAATATAAACCTCTCAAGATTTAAGATTTCTAATCAAAATAATGGAAATATGATAAACGAATTATTATCAGGGCTAAAGATTATTAAAAATTAATACAATTTTTAAGTGCTTTAGGTGTCAAAAATAAAGAGATACTTTTAGCTAATAAATAATTTGAAATGAATCAAAGGAGAAAAATAATCCTTCGGATATCGAAGAATATAAAATTGAAATGTCCACCATTTGAAAGAGGCTACGCAATAACCATATAAAATATGAAATAAATTATGATTTCTCGTATTTTTCAGGTTTCCTTCTCATCTTTAATCTATTGTTTAGATTCACAAGCATTTAATATCCAGCAAAAGTAATGATTTTCAAATGCAAACAAAATTAAGCGATAGATCAATTAAAAATGTCAATGCTGTGTCGTTCGACACGTCCGTCGGTCTTTGTAAATTCTACACAGATTATAGGAATACCGGAAAATGATGATTTATTTATGAGTATTAGAGATAAATCCAATATTATACCAAAAATTAATACATACTATAATTTTTCACAGAAAAGCTTTTGTATAAGAAAATGTGGGTTTTAAATATTAAATATGATTCAAATAGGTTAATCTGCAATAAAATTTGATGTTTATAGATCACCAGTAATTAATTTGGTTAAGACAAAGTGACTGCATATAATCTTTATGGCTTATTTAGCAAGCTAAGTTTATCAAGTTAATAAAGAGGCAAAAGGGTAAACGAGAGAAAATAACGCTGTGGTAATTATAAACACTGAGTAGGAGTTACCAGGCAAATGTGTGGTTTAATTTGCAAATTGTTTGATCAAAGTCACATATTCTATATTACTACGATATTTTCATAAAAACAATATAAGCGTTGAATATACATGACTTTTGTTTCCAGTCTGAAGGGCAAACGAACAAAGATAACTAAACGGATATCGACGGATATAAAAAAATCTCTTTTTTGATTTTCACCCATAAACTTATATCTACATACTTTTACGTTTATGTTTATTACCATCCATTTAGTTTAGCAACTCCCGGTTGATGGGATGATTACTCGAAAAGCCAAAAGTCAAAACCAACTTTTTCAATTAAAGCTCATATACGATTAAAGCGCATTTGAGTTCAAATTTCCACTTCAACAACAAAATTATCTAGCAAATCAATATTTGTTTTACAGTGATAAACTTGGTTAATGCTAATTTATTTTCACACCAGACATCCATTTTACAGAAAATTAAATTTACGATCGCGGTAAACCAAAATTCATTTTTTAACAAAGCAGATAAAAGAGAAGATATCACAATTTCGTAATAACAATATTACAAAAATCAAGTGTAGAAACTAACTTAATTACTGCTTAACGTGGATTCCAAACCGCGGAAATGTTATAAGCATGAAATACACGGATTCGTTTGGGAGAAAGTCAGAAGTTCTTATTTTCAAAAAACTTAGAACTTATAGTTTAACGTCATTTACATAGAGAGATACATAAGTAGCTTTCCCAGGAGTCAAGCCTAGTAGCTTTTCTAACACTTTAGATAGTCTAGCCTCTTGCGCTTTCAGCGAGTTTAGTTCGCCTTGATGTGACACGTTTTGACATAAAATCATTCCTAGAACCGCCAGAAATCGAAAGGCGTAAGTCTAGAATAGCAGGAATCTGTTTTTAATATAAAGTCGGCTAAATTAACGAAATCTAATTTAAAATAAATTTATGATGTAATGGTAACTGTTGCACTCCTAGAAGGCAACTGCCGCCGGCTTTGCCCTTTGAAACATCTAACTGAAACCAGTTGCAGCTGGCAATGTTTTTGTGGTGGTTTTAATTTGCAATAAAGATTCAAGTTTAATATAAACATTAAAATATTTATTAATAATTCATATTTCAGGTTAACTAAAAACATTTAGATGGGGCGCGATTTTGACCCTTGGCCTAGGCTGATTTAAATGCTTGGGCCGGACCTGATAAATAATATATAATATTAATGGTATGACATCATTAAAGACTACTCCATTTGTTGAAATTGGAGCGGAGTGCATCTTGCATACATCCTGCTTAAGCTTGACGAGCAACCTTAAACAGATGATGAGAATGGGTAGTAAGTGACGAACTACAGAACACGATTTTTTTTGCAATTTTGGGTTCTTTAAGGGGTAATTTTCTTATGTTCGGGGAGATTTTTGCTTCATTGCTATGTTTCAAAGTTTTTATCAGTGCCATCTTTGATGGTTTAGTTTGATTCTAGTTTTGTTCATTTTTGTATGTAACGTATCTATTTCTTTTTGTTTTGGTGGAGTTGTTGCCTTCCCGATGCTTCAAGCTACATTGGGTTTTACTTTGGTAGATTCCAGTGTGTTTGTTGGCTGCTGGGCTTTTTCTTTCATCCTATTGTATTCCATTTGTCTAGAACGCTCTTTGCCTTCAAAACCAAGTGTACTAACTTTCTGATTCTCTTATGCCTCGTTGGGCAAAACTGGATCGTCTGTATCAGAATCTGAGTTGGGTTCCGGTGTTCGTTTTTATTTGTAGAAACCCATGAATCAAGTCTTAATCTATTTGCACACACAGTTTCTCCATAGATTATCTCAGAAATATTCCTCTAATCGCTTTTGCTTGTTCTTCTAATACTCACAGTCAAGTTTCCTATGTATAAGCTTATCTAGAGTCTTACACTTAAGACAGAATCCGTCTTGAGACTTTCTCGATCTCTTGATCATGGCTATCGGACAAAATCCCGCTGCCAAAATCCCGCCGGACCAAAATCTTGCTGAACCAAAATTCCGTAGGACCATACGTACGAACTCAAATTTATTATGGTTAAGTTAGTAGGTTAGTGTTAGTTTATTATTTTTCTTTAGCGAAATTGTCCGTAAAAAGATATATCCGCGCGAAGATATGGATCGTTATGAAGGTTAGTGTTAGTTTATGATTTTTCTTTAGCAAAATTATCCGTAAAAATTAGATATCCGCGCGAAGCTATGCATCGGTTATGTAATCGCCCCATTGTACACCTACTAATACTTCATAAGCTACGCTGACCCAAATCGGTGGAATAGTACACTGCTCTACGTTGACCATTTTAGGGTTGGAGTTTAAATATCAACCATTGGTGGAAAAGTCTGCCGTCCATTTCGAGGTATGACCAGTAGCATAACCAGAAAGTTCACCTAAGATTTGTGTGAAAATTTACTGGCGATCTGAAAAGCTTCAAGTTTCAAAACTAACCGAATGTTATTCGCACAATAAATATTTCACACAACAAAACTGGCCTGGCGAGATTTTGGTCGTGCTGGATTTTGTCCTAGACTGGCCCTGTAAATAATTGAGTGCGATCTTAAAACCAGTAGTCATTCTCTCTTCTTTTGGTTCACTCTAGGCAGGAACGTATAAGTTATTCGTCCGAAATCTGAGTCTTCCTATCAGGTTTGCCAAACAGTGGTTATAATCTAGCTCAGCTCTTTTTTTATTTCCCCTTTATATTTAAAATGTTTCGGTACTATGTATCTTGCGTTTATCTATTCGAACAACAGAATTGCTTCTTCTTTTTAAATTTTTTTCTTTGCATGTAATCTTTTTATTTCTACAATAAGATGAATTCCAGCTATCAATTCCAGCCAAAAAGGCACCATTGTAGCTTTCGAAAGTAATTCTTCAACTACGAGACATAGGCTTAGATTTTGCTTCCATAATTCACAATGAGGACTACTGCCACCTTATAGATCCGGGTCAAATTATTTTTTCCATAAATTTTTTCCATTAAGTCTGAATTATTTTTTCTGTTCAGATAATGCCAAATAATTTTTGTGTTTTTGGTAGGTAGTTCCAGTTTTCCATAAAAGGAACTCTTCCACGACGAAGAAAGCTATGATGTTAACGACGGCACTGCTTATAACTGAAGGGGAAGATTACTCGACGCACGAGAACTAGGGTTACTTAGACGAAAAAAGGAACTATTCGAAAGTGAATTGAGAATGATAAGAATAGAAATTGAAGATCTCAATCGATTAATAAACAATGGCATTAATATTGACGGCGACGACGATAATAACGACCTACACGACGCTCAAAAGGATATTTAGATCTTAGACGCCGAATTCGTACGACGCACGAGAGATAGAATTACTTAGGCGAGAGAAAAAACTAATCGAGCGTCAATTGAGAATGATGAGGAGAGACTTGCCGCGTCGAAACGACGGCGTTGAAACGGCGGAATCAAAACGTTTGAGTCGTAATGACGGACTCAGACTTCCCTAGACTTCCTCAGACTTCCCCAGACTTCCTGAGACATTGTGACAAATATTATTGTGTTGCATTAAGAAGTAAATTATTCATTGTAATTATGACATTTGAGATAAATTTGAGATTTTGAATTTACAATAACTCGAAAACGGCGCTAGATATTGAAAAACCGAGTAAAAATTAGTGCCTTAGAATCCCAGTACTTGGTCATAGGAAGCTATATGCAAAATTTCAAATCAATAGCGCGCAAGAATGGCGCGGCAAGAATTAATATCATTTTATATATCAAACTTACCAGAGTTCCCCAGACTTCCTCAGACTTCCCCGGACTACCTCAGACTTCCCCAGATTTCCTCAGACTTCCCAGACTTCTTCAGACTCCAATTTTAAAATTGTATTTATTATGATAACCACAGCTGTGGATTGATTTGAGTTTTTTGAGCTGGGTAATATCTTGTAGGTATTAATAATAAAAATGTAACCGAACCTAGCCTTTTAATTAAACTAATTTGATAAAAATTTAAATTAAAATTTAAATATTACGAAGACAATGATCTTAAGCATAAATCCTGTTTAGTATCAGAATATTTACTGTATAAATTTTTTCCTTATATTTTACGTTTTAGTTTGAAAATGAAAAAAAAAATTATATTTATTCATTCACCTGAGTTTATCATAAAAAGCATTGCTTGAATTGAAAAATTTTATAGAACCTTTTTTGTACAGAATTACCGTATTATTATTTTTGTATAGAAGTATTGTGTTCGTAAAATCTATAGGAACCGAGAAAATTGTGAAAAACCATTTTGGTGGATCTTTATGTTTGGCATAGCCAAACCCCCCCTCGGACTTTTGAGATGTTATTCAGAACACCAACATTATGTATAAAAATGCATAAAATCTTATTCCATAGCAAGGCATATTTCTTCATCAGCTTGCAAAATCGAGCAACAAATAAAGTGCTCAGCCAAACAACTTAAAGCTAGAAAGTAAGCAATCAAACCTTCGCAGATTATTCAAATTTAAATTTTATAAAAATTAAATAATGGAAAATGTGTTGGAGGAAATTTAATAGGGCAACAATTTTTGCCATATTTTACAAATATTTTATCTTTACATTGTGTGGGTTTATATTTGACGGAGGTCGTGAATAAATGAACCCCAACAGTAGAGCAGTAGACGATATAATTTGGTGTAAATTGGAGTACCTACCTATGCAAAAACTGGAAAAGATTGTAAGAAGATAAAAACATGTTAAATTAGTCAAGTCGTGATTTTGAAACGATAAAAATTAAGTTTAAAAAAATTTCAAAACAACTCTTAGATGAAATTGCGCTACAAAGTATAAGTATTTTAATTGAAAGATAATTTTCAATATAAATGGTAACAAGAATCGCGAGCTTAATGCTAGAAGCTTTTATAAATCTTGAGTTACTTGAAATTTTCCTTTACAATATTTTTTGTTCAAGTAATTCTTCTTCATTTCTATGGCACTTTTTTAATTCACAAAAAATATTATCATACACAATAATTAATAACAAATTTCGAGTTTAATTAATACCTACTGTTTTTTATTAATTTCTATAAAGCATCCCAAAAACGCCAAAATTAATAATCTCCTAGCGAATAAATACAAATATTACTCCAGGTTAAAGTAGCAAATTAATGACATCCGGCACTCACGTACCAAGAGAGTAAAATAAATTTGTATTTTCATTGAAGCTAAAAGCTTTAATATTGCTTGTCGTTTCTTGTTTAAATATAAACACATTTATGTATGATGTTGATAAGGTATGAAAGTAAGAATAATTATTATTCAACACTTATTAAGATTAAATTACTTAATAATTTCAATTTATTCTTGCTCTACACCCTCTCACTAACAAATTTTAAACAGGATTCTTCTATATATAAATTATTCCAAGTGGCTGATGATATTTTCAAGTTTAGAGGACTTTTCAGTTCTTACTAAATTAAAATCTGCATTTCAGAGACAATCACGTGATTGCTAATGGAACTGGCGAAAGATATCCAATCAATATCGACTTTAATGTGCTTCGTTATTACTTAATACAAAGAGGTAAAAGATGGTCATCGTTAATGGCGGCACTAGGTGTACTTTTCTTTATTTTACTTCTTCTGAGGTCGTAAATTTACCATAAAGTAGAAAAATTAAACCTAGAATGTTGCAGTGTTGTTTTTCCAAACTCGATATTGAATTTTAACTGAAGTTTACATAAGCGCGTGTTTTCGATTGACCAAATGTAAACATTAATTTCAGATTTCCAAAAACTAAATCTTTCTCTCGAGAATGGATAAGGTATAATAATATTCGGTTGGATTACAAATTGGGTTTGATTACACGGAAAGCAAATTATACGTAGATACTTAATGTAAGTAGTAAGCTACATCAGATGATTGAAAGGTGGTTAACTGTTCAGGCTAGATTTGCCATATACAGTAGTGTGAAATGTAAATTTCTCGTAATTGTATAATTAAGTACTTATCGACACTCAACCACTGAATTTAAGGGTTAAATCTTAGAGAAGACAATATATTCCGGCAATCAATACAAAGCTATTTATTCGCATCAAGTGTTCAGGTGCAGAGTGGAAAGCTGTACGCCGTTATCCTGATAGCAATTTGGACCCGTTTTAAAAATAATTAAATTAGAAGTTTTTACCATTATCTAAAAATAGAAAATTAAACTTTCAGAATTAACATTTAAAAATCCACGTAATCTCATAATAAACAGCAAACTAGGATTTACTAGGACGTTTGCTCTAAATTTTATGAAATACTATTACTTCAAACTTCAAAACGATTATGTTTTACCAAAAGTCAAAAGACAAAAAAAATATGTCTCTTTGTTGACAGCTTCATTGCCATGTTTCTTGCAGTTTCCTCCATAAATCTCGAAATTGCATAAGGGAGTTCTAGCTAAAATATTTGCCAATATCGTCCAATAGGTTCTATTTTACAGTAGCGGTCATGGAAATTGCATTGGGAATTATTTTTCATTTTTTAAACTTGAGTTTAAACGAGTGAATTTTTAAATTAAATTTTTCCATGACCGCTACTGTATATGAATTGTTTTTATTGTTTTTACGTTTTGCAGTGGACACTTTCTTGGCAATACAAGGAAAATTAACATGATTATGTGAAAATTTCTAGCGAAATTTTTTAATTCATATTTCCACTAATATGTTTGATGAAAGCAAGTAAAACAAATTTAAGTTATTAAAACAATTTAAAAATGAGTACATCTACTTCGTTCAAAACACTCACCATAATTACTTTGCACCACCATTTTATAACTTAAGCTCTCAAGCAGCAATAATCCTGCAAATTTTCAATTTGTGTTAAGTAAAATAATATGTACCTACCTACGTATTTCTGCCTAACGCAAATTTAATGTTAAAATCTAAAATACTGCATTCTCGTCGATTTTCACAAATTTTCTTTAGAAAATTTTCAAAAAATAATCAAAAATTGCATAAAAATTATTTTTGGTATATTGAACTTTTTTACTACCCAATTACGTATACCGGGTGCTGAATGAGTTAGCCGAACATAGGAAATTAACATGTAAAAACTCATTTATGCAAATTCCTGCTTCCCTAATTATTTTAGAGCAAAAATGAAAGACATAAAAATAATGCAGAAAGATAAACTACGAATGATAGGAGCATTAGATTTCATCTAACTTTTACTTAAAAAGCCAAAAAATGCTTTTGAAATTGTAAAAAGTTTCATTTATCGGACTTGCCATGAAAGTTTCCATGGTAATTATTTTGGAAAATATAAATTAAATTGAATTTATTACATGGCCAGTGCGATAAATGAAAATTTTAACAATTTCGAAAGCATTTTTTGACCTTTTAAGTAAAACTTAGATGAAATCCAATGGTCTTATCATTTGTAGTTTATATTTCTGCATTATTTTTGTATCTTTCATTTTTTCTCTAAAATAATTAGGGAAGCAGGAATTTGCATAAATAAGTTTTTACATGTTAATTTCCTATGTTCGGCTGACTCATTCAGCACCCGGTATACGCAGATGTACCTATACTAAATGTAGAACTTTCAGAACCAATGTGATATTTCATTCTAAATAAAAATAATATGAAACTCCTACTTCACAGCACTCGCGAAAGTCAATATTCATGTTAATTGTTAGACAAACAAAGTTGTTATAATAAGATAATTTCGATACTCATCAATAGAGCTCGGATTTATATGCACCAAAGTACTTGAAAATATGCGCATATATATGTGTTACGGTTAATGACGTAAATTGGGCGTTGACGTCAGTGGCCGGGCAATAACGTCAATGCTCATTTGCGCTGGCCATTAACGTCATTGATCAACCATTGACGTTAACGCCCGTTAACGGTGGGCAATGATGTAAATATTTTCATCAGATTGCAATATTTACGTCTTTGGCCGGTCAATGACGTTAATCTAGAAAAAGAACTCAAAATAAAAAATTTTAAGTAAATTTGTGGTTTTTAGTATGTATTTATGGTTAAATTCAAAAAATATAAGAATAATACAATACGTAGAAAATCAAAATTCAAAAAATTTAAAAAGGAGACAATTAACACATAACAGGTCTGGATTAAGAAAATTTGAAAAAATGAAAATTTCGTAATACGAAGTACAATATAACGTTATTTCATGGTTATTGCCATTCATCAGTTGTACGCATCGATTACGATTACATTGTAAAATAAGAAGAAAAAATTTTTCAAACTAAACAAAATTATCGACTAAATTGTACAAAATTGACTTACCATAACCTCCAAAGATTATCAAAACTGAACTTGTTACACGAGGTATGAATAATTTAAAAATGATTTGAACTAAGAAATTCGTTTACCTAGCACTGCTAGTTTGAAATCCGAAGGCACTGCCCTCTTAATATGATTTCTAAAAACTTTGAAAAAATTCAAAATTCAAAAATTTACCACGTTTTTTAACCGTGAGGCGTAAAACTAGAAAAAGAACTCAAAATAAAAAATTTTAAGTAAATTTGTGGTTTTTAGTATGTATTTATGGTTAAATTCAAAAAATATAAGAATAATACAATACGTAGAAAATCAAAATTCAAAAAATTTAAAAAGGAGACAATTAACACATAACAGGTCTGGATTAAGAAAATTTGAAAAAATGAAAATTTCGTAATACGAAGTACAATATAACGTTATTTCATGGTTATTGCCATTCATCAGTTGTACGCATCGATTACGATTACATTGTAAAATAAGAAGAAAAAATTTTTCAAACTAAACAAAATTATCGACTAAATTGTACAAAATTGACTTACCATAACCTCCAAAGATTATCAAAACTGAACTTGTTACACGAGGTATGAATAATTTAAAAATGATTTGAACTAAGAAATTCGTTTACCTAGCACTGCTAGTTTGAAATCCGAAGGCACTGCCCTCTTAATATGATTTCTAAAAACTTTGAAAAAATTCAAAATTCAAAAATTTACCACGTTTTTTAACCGTGAGGCGTAAAACTAGAAAAAGAACTCAAAATAAAAAATTTTAAGTAAATTTGTGGTTTTTAGTATGTATTTATGGTTAAATTCAAAAAATATAAGAATAATACAATACGTAGAAAATCAAAATTCAAAAAATTTAAAAAGGAGACAATTAACACATAACAGGTCTGGATTAAGAAAATTTGAAAAAATGAAAATTTCGTAATACGAAGTACAATATAACGTTATTTCATGGTTATTGCCATTCATCAGTTGTACGCATCGATTACGATTACATTGTAAAATAAGAAGAAAAAATTTTTTAAAACTAAACAAAATTATCGACTAAATTGTACAAAATTGACTTACCATAACCTCCAAAGATTATCAAAACTGAACTTGTTACACGAGGTATGAATAATTTAAAAATGATTTGAACTAAGAAATTCGTTTACCTAGCACTGCTTGTAAATTTTTGAATTTTGAATTTTTTCAAAGTTTTTAGAAATCATATTAAGAGGGCAGTGCCTTCGGATTTCAAACTAGCAGTGCTAGGTAAACGAATTTCTTAGTTCAAATCATTTTTAAATTATTCATACCTCGTGTAACAAGTTCAGTTTTGATAATCTTTGGAGGTTATGGTAAGTCAATTTTGTACAATTTAGTCGATAATTTTGTTTAGTTTGAAAAATTTTTTCTTCTTATTTTACAATGTAATCGTAATCGATGCGTACAACTGATGAATGGCAATAACCATGAAATAACGTTATATTGTACTTCGTATTACGAAATTTTCATTTTTTCAAATTTTCTTAATCCAGACCTGTTATGTGTTAATTGTCTCCTTTTTAAATTTTTTGAATTTTGATTTTCTACGTATTGTATTATTCTTATATTTTTTGAATTTAACCATAAATACATACTAAAAACCACAAATTTACTTAAAATTTTTTATTTTGAGTTCTTTTTCTAGTTTTACGCCTCACGGTTAAAAAACGTGGTAAATTTTTGAATTTTGAATTTTTTCAAAGTTTTTAGAAATCATATTAAGAGGGCAGTGCCTTCGGATTTCAAACTAGCAGTGCTAGGTAAACGAATTTCTTAGTTCAAATCATTTTTAAATTATTCATACCTCGTGTAACAAGTTCAGTTTTGATAATCTTTGGAGGTTATGGTAAGTCAATTTTGTACAATTTAGTCGATAATTTTGTTTAGTTTGAAAAATTTTTTCTTCTTATTTTACAATGTAATCGTAATCGATGCGTACAACTGATGAATGGCAATAACCATGAAATAACGTTATATTGTACTTCGTATTACGAAATTTTCATTTTTTCAAATTTTCTTAATCCAGACCTGTTATGTGTTAATTGTCTCCTTTTTAAATTTTTTGAATTTTGATTTTCTACGTATTGTATTATTCTTATATTTTTTGAATTTAACCATAAATACATACTAAAAACCACAAATTTACTTAAAATTTTTTATTTTGAGTTCTTTTTCTAGTTTTACGCCTCACGGTTAAAAAACGTGGTAAATTTTTGAATTTTGAATTTTTTCAAAGTTTTTAGAAATCATATTAAGAGGGCAGTGCCTTCGGATTTCAAACTAGCAGTGCTAGGTAAACGAATTTCTTAGTTCAAATCATTTTTAAATTATTCATACCTCGTGTAACAAGTTCAGTTTTGATAATCTTTGGAGGTTATGGTAAGTCAATTTTGTACAATTTAGTCGATAATTTTGTTTAGTTTGAAAAATTTTTTCTTCTTATTTTACAATGTAATCGTAATCGATGCGTACAACTGATGAATGGCAATAACCATGAAATAACGTTATATTGTACTTCGTATTACGAAATTTTCATTTTTTCAAATTTTCTTAATCCAGACCTGTTATGTGTTAATTGTCTCCTTTTTAAATTTTTTGAATTTTGATTTTCTACGTATTGTATTATTCTTATATTTTTTGAATTTAATGACGTTAATGGCCAAAATGGATTGGACAATGATGATATTATGGAATAATTACTATAAAGAACAACTAAATGGCGATTTAAATAAATTGACAGCCAACTGGCAAGTGATATTTACGTACATATGTTGTATTCCTTGTATATATTAATAATTTATTAACAAAAATAAGAAAAATTAAAAAATAATGAAATAAAATTTTTTAAATTAATAATTTTTTTCTGTTACGGGAATGACCCAAGGTACTGAAAATTTTAAATTTGTTTGCTGGCGCTACACGCACATTTATTATTTTTACATCCACAATTGCAATGACAACGCTTGTAACACTGACCTTCTAAAACACTGCTTTGAGCTGCTGCTTGTGTAAGAGTAATCTCATTTTCTTTGGTCGTATCACCAATATTTTCTAACAAAATTAACTTTTCAGTATCCCTTAATAAATAGTATTAATTGCAAATGGCACATTTAATATAATACTTTCAGATGGAATCCATAGAATAATACTTTCATCATTGCCCACCCTGTGTTGGGCATTGACGTCATTGCCCGGACAATGATGTAAAAACCAGACATGAAATTTTAAATGTCAACATCGCCCAAAATGCATGGCCATTGACGTTAATGCCCGAATTGTCATCATTGACCGTAACATATGCACCGAATTTCCTTAAATTATGCACTAAAATTGATAAAAATAGATAAAATATGCATTGATATGCAAACTAAAAAATATCTAATCTTTATAATTTTAAAAATTTTGCATATTTTCAACATTTGGTGCATATTTGAGTAATTAATGCCTATTTGGTAATTTTTGAAGAATTTTAATGGAGAAAATAAAAAAAAAATTATTAAATTTAAGTATTAATTGTTTTATTTAATTTTAAGCAATTTAATTTTTTGTTTAAAAAATTATAAAAATTAAATTGCTTAAAATTAAATAAATGAATTGCTTGAATTTGTCCAGATCTCATAAAGAATCTGTTGGCATATTAATACATGCAAAAGCATAAAATCCGAGCTCTACTCATCAACGAATAATAATCTATTGTTTGCTCCCTGTCTTATAACTAGGAGTTCGTCAGACCTATAATTAACAAAACCAGTCGTAAGAATTAAGTCGTAGCAACTTATTAGAGTTAAATTGAGCAATAAATGATCAAATTATTGATCTTACGGGTGCAACTCATCAGCAATAATTGTAAATAAAAAGTCAGTTTGATGAATAAAATTTAGTATCAAACTAAACTTAGACTTGAGTTTTATTCTACTAACAGGGTGACTTCTGGGATTAAGCAGAAACGTTCTGTGTTACTTTGAAAGTTAATTATAAAAATAATATAAAAATATAGTCAAAATTGTAAACCGGGGGGTCTGGGGGGTGTGGAACAGGATTTCCACTTTTTTAAAATATTTGGAAGAGATAGAGAATTCATAATTTTACAAATTTCGTCAGGAAAAGCTGGGACATTTTTTGTTTCTGAGCAAAAGTGAGGGAAATTAAAACATTCAGTTAAAGAAAATTTGAGAAACTAATTTATTTTTATATTATTATAACAAAAAATTTTAATTTTTTAAGACGGCACATAAAGTTTAGCAGCAATTTTTTGCGTTACTTTGAAAATATAGAAAAACGGGAAATCTCCCCAGTAGCGGGAAATTAAATTAAATGTTTAAATATTATACCGTTAAAAATGAGATCTACCGTCCTGGTGCCCATCCGCGGACGGGCTTTCCAGCTAGTTTCATATGTAACACCCTTTGATGGTAATGAAGTGCGTGCTCAGATGCCCCTTTGTTGGCGGTAGATGGATAACCGCACAGCTAAGCTTTAATCTTTTCGATTTACAGGCCGAGAGCAGGGTTCGTTGTCACGATTCGTGAGTTCTTTTGCGCTACTGTAAAACAACCACCTGAAAATAAAAAATGGAGATGCCGCTGGACGCCAGCCAACGAAAATAAAACACAAAAGTAAAAGAAATGAAATTTTTATCTCGTTGACATAGAGAAAGAACAAGAAAAAGAAAACAACAAACGTAACAAATAAAAATAACAATACAAAAGAAAAAAAACTGTCTAAGCAGCAAACAAACAAAATGGCCTGAAGGGATTTAAAAAATAAAAAAATATAACAAAGATAAAAGAAAACGCAAATGGTTAGAAAATCCACTCACTCACAAACCCGTAGAGCAGTCTACCAACAAAAATGCTACAAATCAGGCAAAGAAACGAAGGTGCCACTTGAATATTTTTCAATAGACAAGTGGGAACTTTGTATAATAACTAATAAAGCGTTATTTTAGTAGGTTAATGTTACTTACCCCTCCACAATCGTAACCATCAAAATCTACACGCAGGATTCCGTCGCCAGATAAACCAGCAGCTACCAGGATTTCCTTTGAACAAGAAGGATGCTTTCGATCCTGCGGCTAACTATATGGAAAGATCTGCAAACAATAACAAACCGAAACACGCTTAATTATTTATAAACAAACTACCACCCAGTCTCTAGTGACTGAAATGCAACAAAATTCACAGATATACTGCAACGGTTTTGCGAGTGGAAATCTTCCAACTTGACAATAAAATCCAAAAAAAATGTTAAAACCGCCCAAAAAAAAACTGCTGGGCTGGTTAAACAATTATCGGCAGCTTCAAATTCGTTTTCCAATCCAGGTACCAAGTCCAGGTAATCAAATAATCCAAAATTTTCAAAAATGGGTCCAAATTGGTAATATTAAATTCAAACGTTAGTAACACTAACAATTGTTAACAAATATATGTGAGATCGAAAACTTTTCGATTCAGCACTTTCCAAAAATATACCACTAATTCGTTCGCGTAGGTTCACGATTTTTCAATAATGATCTTTTTCATTAGACGTTTCTCTGTCATCCCCTTCTACTCAAATTTTTGGTTGGAGATCAAAATGCAAAGGTAATGCTACACATATAATCTATCTCACTTAATTAATCTTTACAGTTGTGGTAAAAGAGTTTAATCTACACCTTTTCCACCAGTAATTCAGAAAACGTCAATTGTAATTCAGATTTGTCAACTAATACTCAGAAATTCAGAAAGTGACACGAATTCAAAATGCTGTAGTTTCATCAAGTATGAATCTTTTTATTAAATATTCTGACAAAATGATGGAAACACATTAAATTGTATTGAAAACATGTTACTGTTCGATATGGCTACCTCTCTCGCGGATTATGGCATTCAATCTTCCGATGAAAGCATTGCACGCTGCACGAATGTGGTTCTGTGGAATTCGTTGCCATTCCCGACGAAGCGCTGACTTCAATGTTTCCAAATTCTCATATTTTTTAGTTGAAACCTTAGCCTCCAAAATTGAATATATAGAGAACTCCATCGGATTCAAGTCTGGCGAGTATGGAGGCCACTGTTGCGAAGAAATGAACTGTGGAACGTGATTTCTTAAAAAATCCTGTGTTGACCGAGCTTTATGGGATGGTGCCGAGTCCTGTTGGAATGTCCAGATGTTTATACCGAATTGCTCACGTGCCCAAAGGATAAACACATCATTTAACACTTTTTGTTGTTGGTACACTTGCTGATTGACTTTAACTCCCTGGTCGATAAAAACGAGCGGAGAGCGTCTATTTGCAGATACAGCAGCCCAAACCATCACACTAGCAGGCGATTGTTTACGCATTGCAACTCGGTTGTCTAAATTGTCGTTGGACTTGCCTTTCAACCCCACACGATTATTTTGTTTATTTACAAATTCTTGGACAGTGAAAATTTTCTCATCTGAAAACACCAAATTTTCGAGATCGCCGCTCGCGTGCAAGGTTGAAAGGCTTCAATTTGAGCTCATTTTTCAGTATGCGCCATATGCTTCTGTCTGACACGTTCAGATTTGCAGCCATTTTTGTTGCGCTCTGACGTGGGTTTCTTCGAATTAGCTGTTTCTTCTTTCGAACCATTTCTGATGACGTTGCTGTTTTTTTTCGGCCGCATCCACTACGTTTTTTGATGCTCCCAGTATCATTGTAACGTTTGATAGTTCAATACACAAAACTGTTTTTCATACCATTCTGCTGGAACTCACGAATAATATCTGGTTTCGATTTCCCGGCCAAATACAAAGCAATCACACTGCTACGTTTAGTAGTAGCTACGAAAAGTAAAATTATAATTTCTCGAATTTTGTAGGTTTTCAAATAATCACCCAAATTACAAAATAAACAATTTTAAATTAATCATTGAAGTATTACGAGTTTGCATTAAAGAACAATTAACTTTTGTTAAACAAGGTTTCAAATTATTATGATTATTATTATAATAATAAAGCTTTTTAGTCAGTAAATATTTATTACAACTGAAAGAAATTAACTTTGTTATTATTTAGTAATTTAAGTTTGGTAACTTTTGTTTTGGCTTTTGCAACATCTTAATCAACTTTTTCTAATTAAAAATCTTTTCTTGTTTGTTGAATAAACTGAAATTAATAACATAATAATTTTAATTGTGAGGTAGTCAATTTATATTATTAATTGTACTGAAAAGGACATTAGTACTAGTTCACTATAACAAAATTTGAGCAAGCACGGATAGTGATTGGGGTAGTTAATCCTCTCACGCCGAAATCAACATTATTGTAAATATTTAAACTAATTAATTTTTTGTCTTAACATTATTCTTTCCTATTTGACAACCTAGTTAATACACAATATCTTGAATTTTTTTATCATTAGATACCCTCAAGCGGAAGAAATACTACTAGATGATGTCGATTAGTACTATCCTACTCTTGGTATGCAAATAATTTGTGTAAAATCAATCATTAAATCTCTTAACAACAGAAGATGTTTCTTATTTCAATTACATTATGTGCTTACTGCAATAATAATTCCAATTAATTCCTCAACCGATCAATGTTTGCCAGTGTTTCAAAATTTATTTGACGAGCGTTCGCCCTTATCCTATTAGATCTAACGATGAGCTTCAACAGACTTTCGTCTTTACTTTCATTATGACAAGTAATTTTCTTTCATTCTTTCACTATAGTTTTTTTTTATTAGAAAACTGCAGGTTTTAGAAAACTCTTGAAAGAATTACTTATTCAATAAGTTTTTAAATTACTTACAGAAAACTGGTTTAACCTCTTCAATTTAAAGGTATAACAAGAGAAGCACTGACAATAAATTATTAAAAGTGTAATTTGATGTTAAAAAAAAAAGGCGTCTAAAAGAACGTGGAGTCTACCGTCACTAACAAAAAAATTTTCTTGTCGAGTTAACCCTGCAGTGTAATTCTAGTGTTTGATTATTAGATATGATTTAATTTCCTGTACATCTATAGCGTTGGTGAGCTATATATTCAAAATACAATTGTTGAATGATTAATATTTATTGGATGCTGCCTTTTGTAGTAAGGTGGTGGCGGATGGCTGTGGATTCTAGTTTGTTATAGTTAGTTGAGTGGTTATTAAGTTCAAATAGGTCTTTCTCCTTTATAGTGTTTTATCTTATAATCCTATAATCCTTCGGATCAACGGATTATAAGCAGTGATGTTAATCCGGATAATGGGTCGCCACACCACCCCCTTTCTAGTGAAAAAGGTGAACGATAAAAAAAAATGTTACATATTAAAATTTACCATAAAATACATGTTCTTCTGTTAAGTTTCGTAATGTGAGACTGTTACCATATTTTGATATCTGTCTGGAAATCTAACAGTGCGTCCACTTCTGGTTGTTGTTTGCTTCGGAGTGTTGATAGGTGGACATTCGCTATGTGACATTTTATGTGTAATGTTAGTATTCGGTGTGCGTCTTAGCGGTTGATTTGCACTTGATTCCAAAAAGGCTGGTTTCAAACGGTCAATTGAAATATTCTGGACTTTGTTTTTTATCATCAATTCAAAATATTTCTCCGTTCTTCTTACCACTTTGAATGGGCCGTCATATGGAGATTGCAAAGGCTTTTTTACGCGATCAACTCGTACGAATACGTATTTTGCGTTATCCAAATTTGTTGGAATGTATGATTGATCCTTGCGATGACATGTCGTCTGTGAGTACTGTAACTCGTTCATTCTTTGCTTGAGATTTGATACATAGTCCTGTGATGGAGTGTTCTCAATAGTTACTGGTTTGTCGATTAAATCACCGGGGAGTCTAAGTGTTGTTCCATATACTAGCTCTGCGGGTGAAACTTCGATTGCTTCTTTTATGGTAGTTCGAATACCTAGCAATACTATGGGTAGTGATTTTGTCCATGAGGTTTCGTGACACATTAATGATGACTTTAATTGTCTGTGGAAACGTTCGACTAGTCCGTTGCATTGTGGGTGATAGGATGTCGTTCTAGATTTGTTGATTCCGGTTAATTTTGCCAAATTTTGGAAAACAATTGATTCAAATTGTGCACCACGATCCGTTGTTAGTTTTTCTGGTACTCCAAAACGCGCTATCCATTGATCGTAAAATACTCGAGCGCATGTTTCGGCGGTTATATCTGGAATAGGAATGGCTTCTGGCCATCTGGTGAAACGGTCGATCATGGTTAGTAGGTATTGTTTACCTTCTGATATTGGTAAAGGACCAACGATATCCATATGTACATGTGAAAATCGTGCATCTGGTGTTGAGAAAGTGCCAATGGGAGCTTTTGTGTGCCTGCCAATTTTATTTTGCTGACAGGGAATGCATGTGCTCGACCAGTGTGATATATTTCTGTTCATATTGGGCCAAAAGTATTTCTTTGTGATAAGCTGTAAGGTAGCTTTTTTGCTCGGATGTGAACAGTTGTGCGTGGTTTCAAAAATATTTTTCCTGAAACTTAAAGGTACGTAAATTCGGTGCTTCTCATTTGCCACTTCGTAATATACTTCGTTTGTTGATTCGTGACTTGGTAGCTTGATGAATTTATATTTTCCTTCGTCAATTAACTTGTGAAGTTCGTCGTCCTTCTGTTGTGCTGTGCTAAGTTCCTTAATATCAAAATTGCACTTGGTAATTGACTCTATTCTTGACATAGTATCGGCTGGGATATTATGAATTCCTTTCACGTGCTGGATGTCCGTGGTAAATTGTGAAATATAATCCAGGTGTCGAATTTGCCTTGGGCTGCATTTCTCGGGTTTCTGGGTAAATGCATGTGTCAATGGCTTATGATCGGTAAAGACGGTGAAACTTCTTCCTTCAAGATGATGTCTAAAATGTTTGATTCCACTATAAATTGCCAGTAGTTCACGATCATATGTGCTATAGTTCTTTTCTGTTGGGGTAAGTTTTCTGGAAAAGAATGAAATTGGGCGAAAACTACCTTCTTCGTGTTGCTGAAGAACTCCTCCGATTGCTACGTTTGATGCATCCACAGCTAAGTTGAGTTTGGACTTGTCGTCTGGAACGGTGAGAAACGTTGCTTCTGCAAGTTTTTGTTTTGTAGTTTCGAATGCTGTTATAGCGGTTTCGTTCCATACGAGAGGTGCATCTTTTGTTGTTTTGTTATCGATGATAGCATACATTGGTGCTTGCATTTGGGCTGCACCTGCTATCCATCTCCTATAGTAATTGACCATTCCTAAAAACCGTTGAAGTTGCTTCTTCGTTTTTGGTTGGGGGAAATTCTTTACTTCTTCCACTTTGGTTGGTAACGGCTGGATTCCTGATTGAGTGATTTTGAATCCTAAAAATGTTACTTCTTCTGCACCAAATACACATTTTTCAGGGTTAATCACAATTCCATATTCGCTTAGTCTTTGAAAAATTGCTTCTAAATGTTGCATGTGTTCTTCTTCTGATGATGATGCTACAAATATGTCGTCGATGTATACGTAAACGAAATCCATGTCTCGGAATACTTCGTCCATAAATCTTTGGAATGTTTGACCTGCATTTCTTAGGCCAAATGGTGTTCTCGTGAATTCGAA
The DNA here is from genome assembly GCA_949152465.1 of Cantharis flavilabris. NCBI lineage: Eukaryota > Metazoa > Arthropoda > Insecta > Coleoptera > Cantharidae > Cantharis > Cantharis flavilabris. The sequence goes on from OX424435.1 coordinate 92,693,173, forward strand.
AAGACCGAAAGGAGTAATTATTGCCGTTTTTTGACGATCGCTTGGATTAATTGGGATTTGGTAATACGCTTTTACTAAATCAATCGCAGAGAATATTGATTTGCCACGTAAGTTGTGTCCAAAATCTTGTATGTGAGGAATTGGATACCTATCCGCGATAGTTGCTGCATTTAGTCTTCTATAGTCGCCGCAAGGGCGCCATTTTGAGTTTTTTTTCGAAACCATGTGTAAAGGACTTGCCCAGGGCGATGATGATGGTTGTATTATGCCAGCTTCCAATAGTTTTTTGAACTCTTCTTTAGCTATCTTTAATTTGTCCGGAGCTAAACGTCTGGGTTTTGCATATGTTGGTGGACCACGTGTTTCGATATGATGCATAACATTGTGTGTAGGTGGTTTTAGTGTAGGATTTGGGCGGATAACATTTGGATATTTCATTATGATTTCGTGAAATTTGCTATCACCCCATATGGCACGAATTTCCAAAGGATTTTTTATATTGCGATACTGTCCATTTGCCATTTGTGATGTCAAAGTATCGATGAGCGCTCCTTTTCGTAGATTCACATTGATGCCAAATTCGTGTAAGAAGTCTGCGCCTAGTATAGCACAAGTTACATCGGCCACTACAAATGTCCAGTTAAAATTTCTTCGAAGTCCTAAATCCAAGGTGAGGGTTTTATGCCCATAAACGTTGATTTTTGATCCATTCGCCGCTTGTAAAGAGAACGTACTGATGTCATGTTTACTTCGAGATGGAAGTACGCTGAGGTCTGAACCGGTGTCAATTAAAAACTGAATATGGTTGGTTCTATCCGATATGAACAAGCGGCGGGTTTTTGGTTGAACAATAGATGCCGCTTTGTCTATTGTCCGATTGCGTTTTTTGGGTATTCGCATGGTTTTGTGCATTTATTTGCTTTGGATCCATATCTATTGTGATACCAGCAGATACCTGGATTTCGTGAGCGGCTACGTTTTCTGTGTTGTGTGGATCGTGTTCGACTGGTACTTCTATTTCGGGTTTGCGCCGATTGATGTGCTGCTTCCATTTTCAGAATTCTTTCTTCTAATTGTCGAATTATTTCATCTTTGTCCTGACTTGCATGGTTTGGGAATCTTACAGTGTTACACGTTCTTGAGTTTGCTGCGTCCATTTCAATCATTTGATCAGCTGTATCTGCCAGCCGTGTTAGGTCCAACATTGATAAACCTACTAGAATTGGTCGGAACTGTTGTGGCATTTGTTGAAGGAACAGTTCTCGTATTGTTGATTCGTCTGACAATCCAGCTCCAGTGGCCAATTGTCTAATATTTCGCAGCAGTTGGCTGGGTTTTTGGTCTCCCAATCTTTCTTTTTCAAGAAGAGCTCTAATGCTTTGAGCGCTGGACATTGTGGTGGTTTTGATTAAAGCCTCTTTTAACTTTGTATATGGCTTATTTGCGTCAGGGCTTACAATTTCGTCATTAACCAAATCGCCGATTTCGGGAGGAATGGTATCCAAGAGGTAATTGTACATTGTTTCTTCGCTCGTAATTTTCGGATGATGAAGTGCGAATTTGCTTTCCACGATCTTAAACCATCGTTCTGTTCTACCATGCATGAATGGTGGTAGTGTTAAAGCCATGATTTGGGTGTGGTTTATTGTGTTACCATTGTTAGCCATTGTTTGTTCTTGAATTCCTGTGTTTCCAGTGGTATTAGTCATTCTTAATCGTATTTAGTTAAATTTCTTGATTGTATAAAAATCGTCGGGGTCACCAGTTATAGCGTTGGTGAGCTATATATTCAAAATACAATTGTTGAATGATTAATATTTATTGGATGCTGCCTTTTGTAGTAAGGTGGTGGCGGATGGCTGTGGATTCTAGTTTGTTATAGTTAGTTGAGTGGTTATTAAGTTCAAATAGGTCTTTCTCCTTTATAGTGTTTTATCTTATAATCCTATAATCCTTCGGATCAACGGATTATAAGCAGTGATGTTAATCCGGATAATGGGTCGCCACACATCTACATCAATTTTGAATACTTCAAAGCTGCATGTCCAACTTTTTATTTAATAAAAGCATAATATGTATAAAAGTATACCTTTTTTTAATTACTTCTCTTGCATTCGTCAATTGCCGCTTTGGGTAATCACAGTCGAGCAGTTCAACTAGATCATTTTTAATAGGTGATGTCGGGTAAAATATTTTGATGAAAAGTAATTAATTTTAATACGAGATACAACATTACTGAAAAAGGGATTTATTTAGGCATCAACTTATCCCCAACAAATTACGATTTAAATGTGTCAATTTAATGCAACCCCTATAATTATTTTTCCCTTTTAATAAAAAGTAATTTTAACGTTATAAAATTAAAACAGAAATTTTTTTTTATATAGTAGACCTACAGATACGAATATAACTATTTAATAAATTAGTTATTTGTACATACAGAGAAGGCAAACAAAAACCCGATATTGTTTAATATAGTTCGTAATTGAGAAAGTTAGAGTTACATCAGAATATCATCCTTATCCAGAACCTATTTATTATTATTAAGTTTATATATTGTGGAATCAACCAAAAACACGAAAGTAAGTAGTTACGTTTAACAAAGGCCGTAAAGTCAAGACTGCTTCGGTAAAGCTGAAAAACCAATTGAGGATTTGGAAAGATTGAAAAATGGAAGTCCAATTGTAGATCATTAGCTTCAACGGCTCAACCGAACAATAATTATCGAACAAACCCTTTTGATGTTTTTTATTTTTATAAATGTTTTACATGTTAGAAAAATCAATAATTGAAAAACTTACTGTTATATTCTGATATTGAATTATAACTATGCAAATTTGAATTAGTTTGCGACTATTGAATTCAGATGTTTCGAATTTTGGATTCTCATCAGGTAAACCTGGAATAATTTACGACAAAACTAACCCGAACAGTATTATTGGATTTTAAATTTTAAATTATTAATAAAATACATAATAGTTATTACCTTTTTTTTTTCGAGCGTTGAAAAATAATCAAATCCCTCTGAGATTTATCTTAATAGAATTAAAATTCTTATTTGTTTTAATTTATAAATAAAAAATAATATGAAAGAAGGTTGTCGCGTTTGATTGATGAATATGCACTGATAAAAGGTTCTACCTAGGTTGATCCATCATACTACAAATATAAAGTGACAAATTTTCATAAACTTTTGAGATTTTGTAATTCGCAATAACTTTCATATTATAATTCGACATCAAAGACGACAACTTCTTATAAAAGAGCTATTTCTTCTATTCTTTTTCTGATGTAACTTATTTGAAATGCAAGCGTCTTAAATTTTCAATCTATTAACAGCTTTTCAGAGTCACAAATTGATGTCGTTACTTTTTTAAATTAAAAATCATTTTTAAAAATCTCTCCTTCTTAGATCTTCTCTCCAGTGTACAAATAAAAATTCTTTTATTATCGAATTAGGTAAAACATCCAATACATCCGATGTAAATTTAATATATCAATTCGGTCGGAAATTTAATATATAATCTAATCTGATTGGCTAAATGATTTATTTAGATTTTATCAAAAGTTTTTTTAAATGAAAGTTAAATTGTTTACGGAAATTTTGACATGAATTTAATTGATGGCTGCTTTTAAAAAGCTGGGAAAAGTTGATTTTTCATTGTATATTTCCATTAAAACAGAAAATGATTTGTCTAATTATAAAAGTATCACTTTATTATGACTTTTTACGTTAGACAACGTTGCACAGTTCCGCAATATATTTCATTACGCAACTAGTTAAGTAATGAAATTACATTACGCAATCTATGCTGTTGCAGTACTTGTTTATTTTGGATATTTTTTTCATAATCAGATAAAATCTTGTATTGACTATATATATATAATTTATTAATATTTATCTAACTAGTTATATCGCATGAATAGCTATTTTTTTACATTTAAATTTTATTCAAAATTTATATAGTAGTTTCTGTCATTTCATTAGTAATGCAATAACTATTAGACCAATTCCAATGTCGTCTGTCTAATAAAATATAACATGGTATTTTATTTTATATTATTTTACACTTTTACATTTATGACAGGTGCCACTAAAGTGATTACTTTAGTGACGCTTATCAGCAGTAATATAGTAAAATAATTGCTTTCACAAAAGAAGTGAAACTGTAAGTTGGACAAATGAATGACATGAAGCCAGGAGATAAGAAAAACTAATAAGAAATTCCTGAATTTTAAAAAAGGTACTTAACCGTACTTATTATAAAAAATATATTAATGCCATTCCGGTTAGTTGAAATTTCAAGAGTAGCATTCCCATTTGAAACCCTGTATAACTCTCAAATAATTACTTCGAATATATTATTCCAAATGCAATTATTGAACCACTTGAATTAATGTTTCATTTACTCCCTATCTTTGCCTAAGTATATTGCTTCTCGACAATTGATATTTATCTTATTGCATTATATGCAATAACTTTGTTATTTGAACTAAATTATGCATATGTATACTATTTGCATGGTATTGTTTGTATTTACTGTTTTGCTGTTTAATTCTTAATTAATTACTGACAAATTATTGTAGTGGCATTAAAAAAAATTTGAATAACAACTTTGCACATCGCAGAGCGTGCAATTTTGACTACTTTAGTAGCAAACGGTAATTAGAAAAAAATGTTTAAAACAAATATTCTCTAGTATTGATTTTTAAAATTCCAGTCACCGATATATTTTAACTTCTCTAGCAACGTATGTGCTGAAATAACGACGTAATCACATCCAATTTACAACTTTAAATTAGATTTAATTAAATTTTAAAAACCACCAGACTAACCAAATGAAATAAAACTTGATAAAAAATATTAAAAAAATAATGTGCAAAGTTATACAATTTTTGTCAGTCACTCCTGTAACAAATTTAATATATCTTCTGCTGGATTTAGTCCAATTTGTCAATAAAACCTAAATTTTCTTATACGAAGGGTAAATTAATTAAATTTCTCTTTTTAAATTGCAGTACCTACATTTTATGTTAAAATGTAATATCTGATGTAATTTATAAATTTTCTTCGCGATACTTTTATTATTATTCGTGTTTATACTTATTACAAACATTAATGTTTACCATGAATATAACTTTTATATTACACCGTAAATTTTCACAAACGTGCTTTCAATCATTTTCTTACATCACCAGCGGAAAAGCTACTTTTCTGCATATACATACCATCAGCGCAATAATAATTAGCGAGAGGTAGCATAGCATAGCGGCTTTAAAAGATTCAAGGGTAAATTTTAATTTTAATTTGATTTTAGGAATTGCGGTAGCTTCAAGTGTTTTCACAATTACAGCAATGGCTATTGATAGGTACTTGGCAATAACAGAGCCCTTGCGTTTCAGTCGATGGTTTAACAAAAAAACTACAATTATAGTCATCATATGCCTATGGATAACTTCGATGGTAATTTTTGCACCATTGCTTTTTGTGACTCATCTCAACGAAGCCGAATTTGATAATCTCACCCTGTTATTTTGTCAGGAAAATTGGAAAGACTTTTATTTGAAACGTGAACTTTTCGGTATTATATGCTACATCATGATGTTTGTTGTGCCCGGTATGTATTTATTATTTTTTGTCATTGATTATAAATTTATTAATTTAATTTCAGGAGTTATAATGCTTCTGGCTTACTCTTTAATGGGAAAGAAATTATGTTCCGTTAAACCACCATTCGATAACGAAGGAACTTGTAGCACCCAAACGGTAAGTAGATAATTGTGTAATATGATCCTCGAAGGACCTAAGGGTTCGGAAGCAATCCACGGTTAGAGAATGTTGTCAAATATATACTTTACATTTTGTGCAATTTGAAACATCAAACTTATCCAAAAGTTGAAGTTGCAACTTGCAATTGAAAATTCCATCGAGCCAAGTTGGCGGTTTTTGAACTTTTATTTAAATTTAAATTTTTTTAAAAATTATTTGGTATTTAATTTTTTCTTATTCATTAAATTAAATTAAATTAACATAAGAATAAATTATATTATTAAAGTAATATAATATAATTACATAATTACACAGTCTATACTCTATACCAGGGGTGGCCAACAGGTCGATCGCGATCGACCGGTCGAATTCGAAGCAATTTTTAGTCGATCATAGCCGCCAATATACTAGTCGTGATTCATAAAAAGCCGAGGAGGAAACCGCTGGAGATATTTGATGAACAAGTGAAGGGAAATTTGAGAAAATCTAATGAAATCTTAGGAAATCCTAAGATATCTTAGAAATTACAGATAAGCTTGCTTTTTCAACTTTTTTAAAAAGAAATCATGAGACATTCCAAAAGAAACCCAAGGAAATTTTATGTGCAAGTAAAGGAAAATTTAAGAAAATCTTAGGCAATTTAGGAAATCTAAAGAAATCCCAGGATGTCTTAGGAAATCCCAGGATGTCTTAGGAAATCCCAGGATATCTTAGGAATTACAGATGATCTTGCTTTTTCAACTCTTTTGAAAGGAAATCATAAGACAATACAAAAAGAAACCCAAGAAAATTTTAGGAAATTTGATATACAAGTAAAGGAAAATTTGAGAAAGTCTAATAAAATCTTAGACAATTTATTTAGAAAATCTAAAGAAATCTAATGATATCTTAGAAATTACAAATAATCTTGCTTTTTCAACAATTTCGAAAGAAAAGCATAAGAAAATCTAAAAGAAAACCTAAGGAAATTTAATCAACAAGTAAAGGGAAATTTGAGAAAATCTATGGAAATCTTAGACAATCTAGGAAATCTTAGGAAATCTAAGGATATCTTAGAAATTACAGATAATCTTGCTTTTTCAACTTTCTTGAAAGGAAATCATCAGACAATCCAAAGGAAAACCAAAGGAAATTTGATGTACAAGTAAATGGAAATTTCAGAAAAGATAAGGAAATCTCAGGCAATTTAGGAAATCTTAGGAAATCTAAGGATATTTTAGAAATTACCTACAGATAATCTTGCTTTTTCAACATTTCCGAAAGAACTTAACTGTAATAAGACAATCCGAAAAAAAATCCAATGAAATTTTAGGAAATTTGATGTACCAGCAAAGGAAAATTTGAGAAAATTTAGGAATATCTTAGAAATTACAGATAATCTTGCTTTTTCAACTTTTTCGAAAGGAAAACATAAGACAATCCAAAAGAAACCCCAAAGAAACTTGAGGAAATCTAAAGAAATCCAAATAAATGTTGTAAAAGGAAATCTGGTGTACAAAAATTGGGTTTATGGTTTTCTCCTCGTTTCTCGTAATAAGATACTCTAACCTTAATAAATGCTAATTATTCGATTATTATTTATACGAGTATATCAATGGTGATTATAATATTAATATTAATTATATTAAGAAAAAATTATCAGCGGCCCCCTTAAAAAAAGTACTTTTCCACAAAACGAAACTTTTCAATTTTTCAAAACAAGGAAAGGGAGTTTAGGGAAAGAATTGAGTTCCAACCGTGTTAAAGATAAAATAAAAAAAAAATTTCCACTACACAAGTGGCCGGCGACCCCCTTTGCAGGTCTCTGCGTCCCCCATGGGGGCGCGCCCCCCACTTTGAAAACCACTGCTTTATAATATTCCCTCATTTTTTAAAGTACTTGCCACCACCACTCCGAACAATATTTAAATTATTCTCTCTTAATTTTCTTTCTAATTCATCGCCTGATGATGTCATAGTATGGTGAAAAAGTTTGCGAATTTATACTTACAGTGTATTTTACATGTGTTAACTTAAAAACATTTTAGTTCTGAAAAGTGTTTAGTGCATTTTTTGGGTTTTCTAAAATATTGATATGATTAATATCGAGTTACACTACTTGAACCACGTATCAATCGATTCAGATTTTAATAGGTAGATCGCGAAAAAAATTTAAGAAACATAGTCGATCGTATATGTAATGAAGTTGGCCACCCCTGCTCTATACTACAAATTTGAATTTGCTCGGTACCGAATTAGTTAGCGACGATTAACCTAGCGCCAAGTTCGTTAGGCTCCGAGTTAACAGGTGTTGAGTTAACTTAGCAAGAAGTTGACGGTGCCGAATTATCCCATCTTGTAAATTATAATCTCGTATTAAGGTTGTACTTACAAGATTGAAGTAATGAGAACCAAGATATTGTATCACCTAATGCGAGAAAAATATTTATGATAAACTGACCAACAGTAATGGCGTAAAGAAAACACTGTTATGATCTAAACCCCAATATGGATCTGTGGACTGTGGACAGTGCCGGATCAAGCTATTTTAGCGGCGGGTGCAGATTAAGTAAATGGTGCCTAATGGTCGGTTAAATTCGAGCAGAGGTGCAAATGATCCCCAACCAAATGATCCAGTCACAAATCCTGAAATTTAAAAAAACTTTATTTCAAAATTAATTTAAAAATAGTAATTATTCACTTTGGGGATTATTTGCGACAACAATATGTGATTTCTAAGGGGCTTTGCTCCCCTATACAATATTCATGAACAATTACTCTCCGATTTTAAAAATCCAAGATTTATGTGCATGATTTGTGATTAATTTTATTACGTAGCAGCCTTTCCCTCTTTGAGAACCAATACATTTATATGTTGTGGCAATAATTTTATATAATCAGTTGTATACTGGGATACTCGGTACTACTCAGTGCGTATTGCCTGTAAATCTACAATGTACTTATTCTCAAAAAGTGATAGTCTCTGATTAAATAGGTAAGATCAATCAGAGAACATATACACAAGTTTTCAGTTTTTGAAACCGGGGGGTCTGGGGGGTGTCGAACACCCTCCAGTACACCTAAACAAAATTGGTCCCAGAATCTAGCTTGCTATAGATTTTTCCAAATGTCTTTCGTAACCTAGATCCAGTAATGCCCAGTGGAATCACAACTTTAAAACTGGAATCGAAATCTGTTTGCTATTTGGTATACACTTACAGGTATACTGGAGGGTGTTCCACACCCCCCAGACCCCCCGGTTATAAAAATGGGGAAATCGGTAACTACAAGAGATATCGAAAAATTCTCTCTTTTTTTGAGAAGAGTTTAATGGTGAAAACCCAAATTCGATATCTTTTTTCATTTTCGAGTTATGGCGAAAAGTTCACTTTTTCGACTTTTCGTTAAATGTCGATATTTCGGTTGTTTGTAAAATTATAGAAAAAATATTTACACTTTCATCAGACACTTTTTTAAGAGCAATAAAATGGGCTGAAGAGATTCTAAATATCTAATTTAGTTTCCGAGTTATAATATAAAGTTGTATTTTTTTAAATGGAAACTGTAGTTGGCTATGAAATATTTAAGGTAGTAGTCTGGTAACTTGCACGTTTTTCAACGTCTTCATTTGGAATTTTTTTTTTTATGGGAAAATAAAATTCAAAGGTTTTGGTTTTTTAATATGTTATTATTGACATCCAAAGGATACAAAAAAAAAATTTTTTTACTTAATTTTACAATGCTTTCTTATTATTATTATTGATCGAAGTAAAAAGATGGTAAGTAACTGGCTCGGGTGATTTCGGCTCTTGAGGACATCGGAAATAAAAAAACCAAAAAAGGATTAATCTATAGAGTTGTCGTTATCGCTGGAACTAGGATCTTTTTTTTCCATCCCTAATTTTCCATTCTACACCCCGATTTGTGTCTGAAAAGAATCAATTTTATTTTAGAAATCGGCCATTTTTTTATTTTCTGATAAAATTTAATAATTCTAGGTCCAGCGATAAAGATAAGTCTATAGATTAATAATTTTTTTGATTTTTTTATTTCCGATGTCTTCAAGAGCCGAAATCACCCGGGCCAATTACGTAACTTTTTTTTGAGACGCCTACTTTGATCAATAATGAAACGTTGTAAAATGAAGTAAAAAAATTTTTTTATTGTATCCTTTAGATGTCAATAACTAGAAATGAGATTTTTAAGGTTTTACTTTTTTCTTATTTACGCTGCTATTTACATTTTATTAGAACTAAAATTTGTTTAATGGAAGAATATGTTAGCTAAGCCTTAGTTATTTTTACCTTTTTTACCATTTTTCAAATCGTAGATGTCAATCCGGGGGGTCTGGGGGGCATGGAATGCCCTCCAGTACATTCTTTACCAAATACCTTGAATTGATGTAGATTCAGATGAGAAATATTTACCAATTTCACGAGAAATTGGAAGGGGGGAGAGAGGATTAAACTAAATCTTACGACATCTCACCAGGGGGGAGGGGGTCGAAAAATCGCCTCGGGTAATTAATGGCCGCCCCCTACTTATTTTACTTTACCAATTAAATCAAAGAAAATTCGTGACTTCTCGCTTAGCGTTTTGTAAGTTATTGATTTCAGATATTCTATTTATTCAAAATTTAATATTTTATAGAAACTTAAATTAAAAACGCACAATTTTGGAGCCTTCTGAATTTTGGCGCTGAGTGCGACGCCGACGGCTCCATATAAACCATATGTGCTATGGTTTATCCGGCCCTGACTAGGGAAGATAACCCACATTAATTATATTATCTAGTCAGTCATCTTGGCTTTAATTGATTTGATTGCCTACGCTCTGCATAGGCAAGAGATGCGTGCGCACTCGAAGAAGATTATCATAAATGAAAATAAACTGCTACAAATGATTCAAACGAATCTTGATATTTAGGGTATATGTATAAATAGCTAATCTCAAAAATAACGAATAATAATAAATTGTAGTTTAAAGCTGTGGTTAGTGCTCTAGCCGACTCCTATATCTTTGCTTCTGGTAATTTTGGTCCCTAGAAGTTTTACTACTTAGCAATTTCTCTCCTAATAATCACTTTCAGAATTAAAAAAAAACGTAGCTGCAGTTTTTTTGTCCTTTTGGTGATTTAGTGGTGATTTTGATTTACTAAAAACTTGAGATATTATTATTTTTGTTCATAACAAGTTTGGGGTCACGAAAAGTGAGTTTTCCATCTCTCTTACCATCCATAACAGAGTTTCTTTCTTCAGCACAATCTTTTTAACTTTTTTAACTCGAGTCTTCATTTCTGACAGCGAATAACATTATACTAAAAATTAAATTAAATTAAAACCAATGATTAATGATAAAATAGTTAATTATTAATTAATTATAATTAAAAAAATTAAAAATGTATTGATAAAGGAATTTAATAATTATCGATTATTATAATACTTACCTAGTTCTAATTACTCTTAAGTAATTAATAACTAAAACTTGAACAATTAAAATAACCAAAAACAATGAACAATGAAATGAGAAGTGGAATAATTTTAGGCTTAACTCTTTGTTCTTTTGGTTAGGGACGGCTGTAACATCTAAAATGAACCTATTCGTCAAACCTTAATCCTTAAAAGTAAGTTTGTTACAGAACGCAACACAAAACTTACTACTCCCAATAAATACAAATTATATATAATGCTGAAATGGTAAAATTCGTTTTCGACTCTTAATTTATCGTCAAACACTAAATGTTCTTTCCATCAATTAGTTTTATTTTCCGTTTTTTTTTCACCTTTGTTTTTAATAAGAGTAGTAATCAAATATTATATAAACCTTATTATTTTCTTTTAATTAAATTAAATTACCTGCTCGTCAAGACATATACACTAGACATTAGCAAGATTACTCAAGTCGAATCTAAACAGGAGCAGTTCCAGACGCGGACACAAGATTTTGTTTAAAAAGGGGGGGGGGGGGTAATTTTTGTATGATTTTACATATCTGTACATAATTGGTCAAAATAAAGTGCGTTAGTCGTGAATGGGGGGGGGGGGAATTGCACCCTTTGCTCCTCTTGTATCTGCGCCTGAGCAGTTCCTTGTATATCTGAAGAAAATGTTTGGTTTGATTTAAGATTTTTGATTAGAAAAAAGGAGTATAAGCACCAATCTCATGCACAAAATGGCTTTTGATAGAATGTATGACAATGTTGTCAGAGTAGCAATAACTTACTCTCTGTACTCAAAATTTCTCGTTTTTAAAAGCTGCCCTCACAATAATATTAAAATTTTCCAGTTTAAAAAAAATTTTTAAAAATTTAATTTTTTGATTTACATAGTTAAATTTTAAATTTTTACTTCAAAATTAATAAATTACATCGTGACAATAAAAACTACGGAAAAATAGCAAATGCATTGCTTTACTTATGAAACCGAAATGTTTCAGATAAAAGGATGGTCGGAAACCTCTTACATAAAATATATCCTGTCAATTCAATAATCTTAATCCAGACTTCAAAATCTAATATTGAAAGGATTCAAACCTATACATGGTTTGGTCGTTACGTCGAAGATTTGCTTGACTATAAAGCAGGTTTCTAATTGAATACAAAATAAATATTGAAATTCAACCTTATTGAAATAAACAAAATAGTCGGATTAACAAAATTTGCTTTGGGTGAAATCGCAATAAGTAAAATAAATTAAAGTAAATGAAAATGTTTTTTTTATTAATCCAGGATTAACAAATTCGATGTTAAAGAAAGTACAAAAAAGCTAAGCAGATGATAATGAAATTCAGCAATGTCAGAAAATTAAATTAAGGAATTAAAGCTTTGTCTGCATTGTAATAGTCGGTCAAACCGTTTTAATGAGAACCTGCATTTCTCCGATTGATTAATAAAGATCTTTGTTCTAAAAATATTTTTTTTCTTTTTTTTAGACTTGTAGACTTGTGCGAGAACGAAAACGAGTTGCATGGATCCTCCTTCTTCTAGCGTTAGTTTTTGCATTCTGTTGGCTGCCATACAATACTATAAACTTGCTGATAGACACAAAAAAAATTAAATCTGTTGAAACAATAGATCATTTGTCCAACTTGAAGCAGTACATGTTACTTTTAGGCCACGCAAATTCAGCCCTAAATCCCATAATTTACTGTGTCATGTCAAGAAATTTCCGGAGGTCTGTTAAGGAACTTGTGCTTCTAACCAGGCTTAACTTCTTTTCCACTCGTGGACAACGAGCTCAGGTGAGTACTTTAAATTATTTTTAAAATATTTTAATTCTTATGCTTTAAAAATGTTTAGAAATTTTATTCTACATCTAATACCTACATGCGATACGCGAAATTCGCTTTTAAATAAAAAATGTATGTTGTACAACACGTGCAATTCCCAATACTCCAAAGACAAAGCCGATTAATTAAATTTTTATATGAATTGTAGAAAAGCCTGAAAGCACTGGCGGATCGTGGCGTTTTCATTTGAAGAGCGAATATTAAGCGAACGCCACCACGCGGAAAAATATTAAGTTAACTTAATACGTATAGTTGATATTGAAAGTTTTGATTCTTTTGATGTTTTATTTTGTGAATTATCATTTCACCGCAGTTTTACGATAAAATAATTCAGAATCCAACTCAAAACGTTCCTTTTGACGAGCAGCCGCTGAGTGGAAGACATAAACATTTTACATTATAAATCTGTGATTTGAATTTGGTTGGTTAATGCAAACAAAATCAGGCACAAGGTATACACAATACAAACAAATTTCATATAAATTGATTGACCTTCTATGACAACATTGGAGGGTTGTACCGTAAACATATTATATATCAGGCAATTTGCATACGTCACTATGTCGCTAAACTAATTAGGGCGTCTTAATTAACACAATACCTAATAAAATAAATTATTCAATCCAATCCCAATAAAATGTCGCTATAATATATTATTATAGTAAAAATTAAGAAGAATCTTCAGGTATATTTTTCCGATTTCGAATTTTATTTGAGATAGGGTCAAAATTCTATTGGAACCACGAACGTTTTAAAAATCGTACAGGCGGATGAAATTCTATTTATTACTCCGAACTCCGGAAAATAATTTTTGTGTCAGTAATGTCTATAAAGTGAGACAAGTTGAAAAAATATAGTTTCCTATATATGCGTACATTCTTCGCACGTCGACTTCTACATTTTCACGAACTGTGTTTTATTTATATGGATTTATAAAGTGCAAACGCAGACAATTTTATATCATATTTTCTGAATAACATTATTGGAAAACTCGGCGAACAAAGCACAACTGTAACTTAATTAATCATTTTCGTTCCTACTGTTAGAGACTTAGGCTTAATTTCCTCTCGGTATAAAAATTATCGTCGGATAAACAATTTTTTGTATTCTGCCAGGTCATTACATGCGACCCTTTAGTAAAATATTATTTGGAGTTGGAAGAAAAATAATAAAATATTTAAAATGTAATATTCTGTTTTTGGAAAGCTGCTCGCCGATGCCCTCCTCGTAGCAGCCGTCACTGTGCATATACATAATTATTGACACAGAAGCTCTTTCTCATGTATAGCTATTCTTACTGAAGACCGACTATCTAACGAATGCCAATCTCACACAATCTGGTTACAAACTTCCTCTATAGCAATTCTATAGCAAAAGGTGGCCATTCCTCCATACCCAGAGTAGAGGTCACCAAAGAGATTAGCTGCCTACACCACTCGATGCCAAAAACCCGTCCAAGTTTTTTTCTAGCAAACTTACCTGGATTAAGCTGAATCTCACTAACGGACACAGAAGCTCTTTTTCTTAAACATTCTTGGAAAGGATCGATCACCAAATGGGCTTGCAACCTACACGATCCGGTGCCAACAAACCTATAAAACACCACGTGTCCACACTCCGACCAAAATATAGCTGACCATTATCGACTACCAAATAGTCGTACCTGACTAGAAGAGAAACCAAATTGCACCGCACCGTTAGGTAACCGAGAGAAAACTCATGTTATGACAAGTGATTCGGAGTCCAGCAATCATTGCAGGGCCAGTGGCGGCTCGGGACTATTCATTTAAGAACACAGAAAAATTTTTGGTGTTTTGAAGTAACTTTTACTTTAATTGAAGTTCAAATAAGCCTCGCACTAATTTTGAAGTAAATTTTACTAAATTTTAAGTAAATTTTACTAAATTTTAAGTAAATTTTACTAAATTTTAAGTAAATTTTACTAAATTTTAAGTCTTCTTCTTCAAGTGTCTATCCGATCCGGATGTATACAGTCATATATGACTATCATTTCGACTTATTTAAGCCGAGATGATGTACTAGGGAATTTTTTTTATTTATGTGGTGGTTTTCCGTTGCCTTCCCCATATGCCCAAAAATCTAACATAGGCTTAAATCACAGCAGTGTAGTGTAGTCGGCGCAACCAGGCTTTGATTTAAGCTTTACACCACACTGGTGTATAATAATTTTAAGTAAATTTTACTAAATTTTTAGTAAATTTTACTAAATTTTTAGTAAATTTTACTAAATTTTTAGTAAATTTTACTAAATTTGATTTATTTAGTTTAATTTACTTCAAAATCTTTAAACATATTTAAATTTTATTTATTTCAAAATTATTGCGAGGATTGTTTTTTCTCTGTAGAGGCTAATCATAAAGTATAGTGTAAAAGTGTAACCCATCCCAATAACGGCTAATTGATTATGCAAACACAGTTTGGTTGAAATTTTTCATGCAACGTTTTAACGTTACAATCAGCACATGCTGAAAATAAATTTTCAATTTTTCACATCTGTTTTTGAAGGTGCAAGCTACCAATGTCTCAAGATTTTCTTTTGAAAAAGTTGAAAAAGTAAAAAAGCAGTTGTATTCTTAAAATTTCTTGGATTTCCAAAGATTTCTTTGAATTTTCTACATTTACTTGGATTTGCTAGGATTTCGAATGTCGCATTTGGTTGGATTTTTGCGAAACTCCTTAGGTTTTTCTTTTTGGTTTCAAGTGAAGGGAAACTTGAGACATTTTCACAAGAGATAATGAAACTTTGGCTTACAAAAATTTGTGATGCCAATTAACTGAAAGATTCTTACTACTTAATAATTTTGATCACAAATCATGAATCGAAATTGTCACTTTTTGAAACCGGGGGGTATGGGGGTATGGAATATCCCCCAGTTCTTCTTAATTTTTTGATGTTTACTCATCTACAGTTTAATCTGTGCATCGATTGCACATGAATGTCATCTCGACATTATGAGTAGTACTACAGTAAATCTCTGCGGTCAATGAGATGACTACATCATTTCTATGATGGCTAGACTGAGGATTCTGCTGTTGTAATAGCCTTGCGTTACTTTTTGGATAAGTGTTGTGGAAGTCGTATCTATCGTTTGATAGTTTTCACAATCGAAAAAGACCCCGCACCATTCTTATAGGAAAATCTTTTTGTAGGTTTGGCTGATTTTTGGATATGTTGTACTTCTCAACAATCAGAACAAATGTCTCAATCTTGATCTAATGAGCTGTTTCCGAATTATAAATTCTAAAAGGTCCAGATTTAACAAAAAAATCAATTTCGACTCGATATACCATGTTGATCGCCAATCGAACATGGGTGAGGATGTACAGTGGCTAACGAAAATATTCGAACCCTCCTATATTAACAATGTAAGCTGTACATTTTGAAACCGTTTTTTGACATACTATATAAAAATTGCTTTTACGGCAAAACTTTTTAGACATTTTTAGTTAAAATTGTCATTGTCTTTAATTTTGTATCTATACATTTTTTAATTTTGTCACACACTTTTTGACTGGCAGCGACTTAAAGAGAACTCTGCAAAATACTAAGAATATTATTACTTGTAGCTCAAAAGCGCTCCAACGAAATAGAACTATGTACTATGTATGTACAATTATTATATACTTAATTGCCCCTTAAATTCACAAAACGTAGGTGTCAATCCGGGGGGTCTGGGGGGCATGGAATGCCCTCCAGTACACGATATGCCAAATACCTCATTGGTAAATATTTCTCATCTGAATCTACATCAATTCGAGGTATTTGGTAAAGAATGTACTGGAAGGCATTCCATGCCCCCCAGACCCCCCGGATTGACATCTACGATTTGAATTTAAAAAGTACTGAAGACATACAGTGGCTAACAAAAATATTCGAACCCTCCTATATTAACAATATAAATTGCATATTTTGAAACCGTTTTTTGACTTATAAAAATCGCTTTTATAGCAAATCTTTTTAGACATTTTTTGTTACAAATTTCATTGTCTTCAATTTTGTAGCTATACCTTTTTAAATTTTGTCGCCCTGTTTTTAACTGGCAGCGACGTTAAGCAAGATTTTGTAAAACACAAAAAATAGTGTTATCTACTCTATATTTCAGAAGCGGTGCCACGAAATGAAAAAATGAATAGGCATTTTTTCTTGAAAACGTGATTCTTTACATTTTTATTCATAAGCATTTTGCTATTTTGTCGCACCGTTTCCGAGATATACCGGGTGCTGAATGAGTTAGTCGAACATCGGAAATCAACATGTAAAAACTTATTTATGCAAATTCCTTCTTCCCTAATTATTTTAGAGAAAAAATGAAAGACACAAAAATAATGCAGAAATATAAACTACAAATGATAAGACCATTAGATTTTATTTAACTTTTACTTAAAAGATCAAAAAATGCTTTCGAAATTGTTAAATTTTTTGTATGTCGCACTGGCCATGTAATAAATTCAATTTAATTTATATATTTTCCTAATTAATTACCATGGAAACTTTCATGGCCAGTCCGATAAATGAAACTTTTAACAATTTCAAAAGCATTTCTTGACTTTTTAAGTAAAAGTTAGATGAGATCTAATGCTCTTATCATTCGTAGTTTATATTTCCGCATTATTTTTGTCTTTTATTTTTTCTCTAAAATAATTAGGGAAGCAAAAATTTGCATATAAATAAGTTTTTACATGTTAATTTCCTATGTTCGGCTAATGCCCGATTTATACTTATCCGATAGATATCTCAAAGTGAAGCAATCGGGCATATGTCATTCAGCACCCTGTAGATGACGATATTTTTTGTGTTGTACAAAGTCTTGCTTAACCTTTCAGCAGGCACATATGCATATTTTTTACGATATTTATATTTTTGTTATAAGTATTAATGATAAAAAATAATAGAAATGTCTAAATAAATATAAAATAAATATAATATAAAACACAAAATACGATGCGCCTGCTCATGTAATACATAAAGGCGCGCATGTTGAAAGGTTAAGGTCATTGCCAGTCAAAAACGGGGCAACAAAATTGAAAAATGTATAGATACAAAATTGAAGACAATGAAATGTTTAACAAAAAATGTCTAGAAAGATTTGCTGTAAAAACGATAGTTATATGTCAAAAAACGGATTCAAAATGTTCAATTTGCATTGTTAACATAGAGGGGTTCGAATATTTTCGTTAGCGGCTGTATATGTTTGTCAACAAAACAAAACATGACCTGTTACCTGTTAAAATGTTGGTAATATAAATAATATAAAAAATAAATAAAATAATTGAAAATTTTTCGTGTTAAATCTGAACCTTTTAGTGCTTGTAACTCGGAAACTGTCCATTACATCAAGTTATACCCATTGAGACATTTGTTCAGAATGATGAGAATTACAATACATCAAAAAATCATCCAAATCTACAGAAAGACATTTTCTCATAAGAATGGTGCGGGGTCTTTTACGTTACTACTTTTTTGAAAATTGTATTAGTTTAATTAATGGTTCAGACTTTCAGCGAAGGCTAAGCCTTTCCTTGCCTCCCATGAAAACCCGCTGCTGGGTAGGGTTTTATTGATTCTCAACAAATCGTACCAAGAGAAAGAGATACCTACGTAAGTTGAGAAATCAAATGATCGTTAAATGACCAGAATAAATATGGCTTAATGTGCACTTAGGTAAGAAGAAGGTTTCCAAAGAAGCTGGTATCTATAGCACCAGAAGGTATATAGTTAACCAAAGCCAAACAGACCTTTGAACAAAATATCTACAAGGCTTAATGCTCCTCTAAAGCTAATAGTACGAAAGTGTGCTTAACTATCTGTTAGTTTTGCCAGTGACGGCGCCAGGGGTAGGTCGGGGTGGGCACAAATTTTTTAGGTGCTTATTTCAATAATGTATTTTTTTGAATTTATTTATAAATTTTGTTGCTCCTACCCACCCCAAATATATTAGACCTAATTTGTGCCTACCCATTTCAAAAATGCTGGTGCAGTCACTGAGTTGTGTCTGATTGTACTAAAAAACCTCTAAAAGATCCTTGGGCTCTCTAGGGTCGAATCTCGCGTACTGACTGTGCCGATCCTAACATATTAAATTAAACCACATAAGAATGTCTTTAAAATGTATTTCGTACACCACTGGGATACTAGGGAGTGTTCCATACCTCCCAGACCTATCTGTAATCTTAGTCGTCCATGTTTAAATATTCTACATTCAAGAGTGCTATTCTTGAACTCTTCGGTCATTAGCACCTTAGGATTTTTAATATATTTATCATACTTACTGATGTTTGTTTCAAAAGTTTAGTATTATAATTTTGGTGATTTATTAATATATTCATTGAATATTAATTTGGATCGGTTTCGCTCGCCCCGTAACATATTTTGTGCGTAGAGGACAGGTAATATTTTAGAATGAAAAATGGCGCTTGTATGTTGTCAGTAAAATACAAGACTGTATTTATTTTCCTTCAAATCTGAAATATACTCTGAACATTTTCTATTTTCAATGGTTTAGCATAAAAAATTGCACCTTAGTAATGTATGTATATTTTGCATTACACGTAATTTAATCAACAACGTTACATAATAAATCAGATTCTTTCATGACTATTATTGTCGTGCAAGTAAAGCAGATACAATCTCCTGAAATAATTAAAAATTACGAAATACAGTACTATTAATTATTATAAAACAACTGTTTATATACATTTGAAAATTTAATTAAATATGTTTTAGAAGACGTTAACTAATGCATTGCGATTCGTGTACCAATTTAAATTGGTACTCATGCACCAGACCCACAAATTTATCTGGTTAATTTTGCAAGTAATTAATGCATGCAATAAATTTAAATGAATACTTACCAGATGCAATCGAAAAGTTTTTTCCCAGTCATATTATTTCTTTCGTTAACAAAATTTAATTCCTCTTTATAACTTCAAATGAAAGCTTTATAAAAGTATACTAATAAACTTTTTGGTGCCTACATACTTTTGCAAAATTCAGAAAACATAATAAATAATTGCCACAGAAAGTTTTAAGTTCTCTTTTGGTAGCATTCCAAAATATCTTGCGATACAAATACACCGCAAAAATGTTCTTTCTGTTATTTAAAGAAAAATAAAACATTTTCAGTAGTACCTAATAATAACTTTAAAAGTTTGTTTGCGAGAAAAGCTAGTAGCTTTAACAAAATTATTAATTAGTTATATCTTATGTGAAAAGCTGCAGAATGAAGGATTCGTAACTTAAATGAAGATATGTTTAACATTCTTGTCATGTTTTATTATCTGCATTAATAATTTAATCATAAATTTTAGTTGAAATTAATTTCATTAATTAAAATACGTGATATCTAAATTTACACACTTGACTAAATTTTGTAGTTTCACTCAGATGTTCTCGAGTTATATCTTAATAATCAACTATTCTATTGCATATCAGATTATTGGGAAAATTCGACATTTCTATTTAAAGAAGAATTTAACTAAATAGAAGAAGTAATAAAATAAAATTAGTCCGAATATAAGAGTTTTAAGTACACCTAAGGATAAATTTACCCCTAAGATTAGCGGCAACTCGGTTATTCTGTTGTAATTGCCTCTTTAAGACTTTTCATAACCTAACTTAATTCAAACTTAACCTAACCTAACTCAATCTATAGCCTGGTTAGTGGAAGATTGCCTTTGATCTGAATAAATTAAAATAAATGTTGACTAAATTTACCAGTAACCGGATTTGCGCTAAATATTTTTGATCTTTTTTTTATAAGCGTACAAACTATGTACCTTTTCGTTCTAATGGAAATATCTGACCCGCATGATACCGTGAGCTATCCGCAGAGATGAAAGTATTCATTACGTTATATTTCAGCACCTCCAAACTCATACCAACTTTCAGTCCTGTTTTGTAAAATAATCAATTTCTGAAAACTGCCTAACAAACATATTATTATTAGCGAAATTTACATAAAATTATGTAAAATCACTATAGTATAGTGCTTGCACTTGTCCTATATAGTTTATATCGTATAGACAGTATCTTCAAATTATACAGACGGTTTTACGAGACGAATAATAATTAATTATCCCCATAATAATTATATTTAAATCCTTCGAATCCTAAATTGGATATTAGAACTAAAACGAATGATACAGATTACTCAAAGCTCATAAAGCTAAATTACTTATATGTACCTACATACAGATATGAAATTAATTGTTTACTTTTTTTTATTTTTTTTTTATTTAATAAGAAATTCATTTCTGTAAATTATCTGAAAAAATATTTGTAACTAAAGTCACTTTATTGCTTTCGGTTCCAGAATCAGAATTTATAGCTTATGCCACAAGAACAGAAATATTTTCAACTACTAACATATGTGCACGGCATAAAAAAAAATTCAATTTCAGTCACATAATATCTGCACCGTTTTTTTAAAATTTAAATATTTTTTAAATTAAGAAGGTATTAAAGTTATCAACCAAGCGTGTACATTTACAAGTAAATATTTTCCAATGAATTCACAATTTTCCACAAGATCATATTGAAACTTTTTCGACCAACGTAATTTTAATTTTTAATTTATATTCAATATGCTTTCTATGTAGCTAAAATATGAAGCAATGGTATGCCGATAGAATATAAAAATTATTGTATGTATAAATTTAAATTTAAAAGGCGAAGCAGTAAAACAGCTTGATCGTTTCAAATGAATATTATTTCTAATTTTTTAGTTTATTGAAATTATATATATTGCTATGTTTTTTATCTTAAAACTCGGCAAAACTTGGATTTTGATAATAATTTGTTAAGAAAATAAATGAATTGGTTAGTACTTATTTTGTTCCTCAATTTTTAAATTATTTGTATTATCCGCATGATTAAAGAGCGGAATTTATAGCAATATGTATTGTACCGACCGACTAACTCGTGTTTTGCATGTTTTGCATTATTACACTATAAAATTAATTAAAATAGGAGAAGGTGGATTAGCGGAACTTAAGCTTCAATTGTCTTAAGATGAAATTGTGCTCAGTAATAGCGGAACATTGCTTTTGACTTTTGATTAAATATTTTGGTAGATAACAATAAGTTCTAATTATTTAATTCAGTTGCTTAATTTACCACAAAATTAATTTTCTGTTTAAGGTAACACGTGTTTAAATAATATTATAGTTCTAAATATATCACGATGGTTAATAAAGGTCCGTATGTAGGTGCGCAAAACATGAAACTTCTTAATCAAATTTTGATTAAGTTCAACTTTCCAAAGTTATTCCGACATTTTGATTGGTTGTACTGTTTTGATAAAAAAGTTTTCGGAGCGCTTTAACACTATACCAAACTTTAAAACTGCAATAAATTGCAATTAGAGGTTTTTCTAAATTCACTTTGTATGTTGTTTATTTTGCAGTCGGATTTTCAATTACATTCAGATGATCAATAGTTTTGAAATTTCCATAATAATAATAATGTTAAAAATAATAACCAGATAGGACGTCAATATAATGTTGAATTTGGTATACCTACTTTGTCGAAAATCACTCCCAATGACTGTGGAACAGTAATTTAACCCTCTAACTGCTAGCTTATGACTGGTACTCTACATGAATACGATATCACACCCCAGAGACCTTTTAGATGTACCTAACTTAAAATTCACAATTTTCGACATACGACAGTATTTTTTCAGAATTAATCGTTAATAAATCAGGAATGTTTTCTTGTTTATTGCTGTATAAAAATTATTATAATAATTCCATCAGTATTTCTGTGAGTGAAATAAAGACATACATTATAATTTATTACTTAATAATAATAATAATACAGTACAGCTTCGCTTATCCGGACACACTTTATTCTGGACACTCCAGTAATCCGGACATTCCGGCTCTTCGGACATTTTATATTTTTTATCTCTGCAATCCGGACGAATTTCTAGTTACAATTTCAAATTAATGCAATTCATCAGTACTCTTTTATAAAACTAAACTATGACATCACTCATGACAGCACCCAGCGCCAAAATTCAGAAGGCTCTAAAATTGAGCGTTTTTAATTTAATTTTCTATAAAATATTAAATTTTGAATAAAAAGAAGAAAACGCTAAACGAGAAGTCACGAATTGTGATTTAATTCATATTTTCTTTGATTTAATTGGTAAAGTTAAATAAGTAGGGGGTGGCCATTAATTACATGAGGCGATTTTTCTACCCCTCTGCCCCTAGTGAGATATCGTAAAATTTGTTTTTTTTAATTACATGATATTTACCGAGACTCCTTGATCTCCTCCTCCCTTAAACGCTCACGTAATTAACGAACGTCCCTTAATAATAACACAGGTCTGCAAATAAGAATTTTTTTCGAGTCCTGATACCATTCCTCCTGATTCTTATGTAAATTAACCTCCCGAATTCAAATATGACCTTCGTTTTCCTCCATCGTCCACCGCTATCAGGGGATGCTTCCCCCCTATCTATTTTATTTTTTTTTAACAATTATTTTAGCCTTTACATTTTTTCTGATAAACTAGAAAGGTGAAAAGTTAATATTTAAAGCAAGAAAGTTGATTTGGGAGTAGATCTGTCTCCCGAAATTGTAAAAAAATCATTAAAGATGATCGAATTTTCCGTTTTTCTGCTTAATTTTTTCACTCATTTTTGCTGTTTATTTCAGCGAAAATAAAGCAATCTCAGAGAACATGTACATATATGCAAGTTTTCAGTTTTTACCACCGGGGGGTCTGGGGGGTGTGGAACACCCTCCAGTATACCAGTAAGTGTGTTAAAAAATACAAATAGCAAACAGATTTCGATTCCAGTTTTAAAGTTGTGATTCCATTGAGCATTACTGGATCTAGGTTACAAACAACATTTGGAAAAATCTATATAAAGCTAGATTCTGGGACCAATTTTGTTTAGATGTACTGGAGGGTGTTTCACACCTCCCAGACCCCCCGGTTTCAAAAACTGAAAACTTGTGTATGTTTTCTGTCAAACTTTCAAAAACAAAATCCCTAACTTTTGCAAGTCTTCCCCTAGATCAGGCGTCGGCAACCTGCGGCTCTTTTGATGTCGAGATGCAGCTCTCCAGGTCCACGCACAAATATTACCTAATAATTTTATTATTTTATTTTAAAAACTCATCAAAATTATTATTCCGCAAAAAATAACTTTAAACAGGGTAAAAACACAGGATAAAAACAGGATAAAATACCATAATATTGAAATTAAAATGTTAGTGGCTCTTTAAAAACTGGGAAATTTTGTAAATTGTAAGTTTTGGCTCTTCCGTTTCAATAGGTTGCCGACCCCGGCCTTGATCAAAATTAAAAATTTTTCAAATTTTAAAAATTGTAAATTTTTTAATTGTCGAATTTTCCAAGAAAGTAAATTCCTTTACTTTTGCAAGTGAAAATCCTGCTTAAACATTTGCCCTAATTTTTAATTTTTTGCCCCCCCCCCTGGCCCCTTAATATGACAAATTACAAGTCGCTGCTTAATCCATATTGCGATCAGGAGCAGTTTCAGAATTTTTTTTGGAAGGAGCAAAAAGATCAGCCGGGCAAAAAGTGTTTTCAGATTTGGGATTGTTCCCTTACCTATTTTTAAACGTCTGAGGGAAGGGTGCCCCCCCCCCCATAATTCCGCCTAAGCTCGCGATTGATATCTGGCAGTTTATTTAATATCTTTCATATTCTTATCTTGTACTTCGAAACCATGCAATAATTGTGATAAATTTGTTTTTCAATTATCAGTGACAATAAATAAAATTGGCAATTCATGCTTACGGTACATTGTCAATTTACCTAGTTGACACTGACAATATTGTCAATTTGTTTACAATCGGAGGTTAAGCCAGTTCTTCAATTATTATAAAATGATACTAAAAATTTTCTATCGGAAACTTAATTTATTCAATATTAATAGAAATTAAGTTAAACCTTTCATGATTTAGGAAGGAAGTTAGATACTTCCGAAGACCTTAATTTGATTTGATACCCAGGTCAAATAGAAATTTTATGAAATAAATTAAACAAAACAAAAATCATAATAAGAAGTATCGGCGTTTTTCCACTGGCCTGTTTAGAATTGGTTAATTTTAAGTTACTAGCCTAAAAATATTAAGTAATTACGGTGGAGTGATTTATCAGTGCGGCCTTCAGGCCGCACAACATAGGCAATCAGACATCGTCAACTTTAATATAGATTTGTCAACTGATATATTTAGAAATTGTCAACTGCAATTCAGATTTGTAAACTGCTATTCAAAGATCGACAACTGTAAATTCAGCTTTGTTTAGAACACCCCCTAGACCCCCCCCCCCCCGGTTTCAAAAACTAAAAATTTTTTGAGAGTAAGTGTGCATTTGTAGGTTTAGGCTATACGCACTGAGTAGTACCGAGTAACCCAGTATCCAACTGAATGTATAAAATTATTGCCACAACATATAAATGTAGCTATTGGTTTTTTTTTAAGTTTTATTTTGACTTTTTTATTATTTGTTAATTTTGTTAAATAAAAAAATAAAAAAATTGAATAATACATACTTATCAACGGTTTTTAATCAATAAAATAAGTAAAAAAAAATCTCGTTAATCCGGAAAACTCGGTTATCCGAACAAACTCAAAACTATATCTGTCCGGAATAACGGGGCTGTACTGTAATAATAAACTAACAGCACGTTCCAATTTGGTTATGTAATGTTATTTCAATGGTTGTGAGCATAATGTTATTTGTATCAATATTTTTTTATTGAGTAGATTGCACAAGTTGTTTTTCTGGGTTTGTAGAAAAAATGTAGATCTAATAAACTTTTTCTTCTAAAGAATATAAAAAAAAACAATAAAAACTATTTTAAATTTTTATTAACTTATTCTTAACTTTAAAAAATTAATAAAATTAAAACTTGAATATTTAAGTTAATGAAAACTAATAAAAATCATTTTCTTGCAAAAGCAATAACCGTCGCTGAAAGCTTAAAAATAAAATTGATTTTCATTAGTTTAATAAACTGTTATATTCTATATTAATATAAAAATACTTACATAGATATAATAATTAAAATTCATCGGAATAATGATGAAATTACTTTCGATGGGATCTATTTTTTTCGGATTTTTAATTGTCAAGATTATTATAAATTTTTAGAAAATTTTATTACTTGTTTTTGAAATGCTTATAACTCCACAAATAATTGATCAAATGGCACTCTTTTTTGAAAATGTTTTTTTTATAACGTACTTTCTATAAAAAACACAGAAAAATTTTTGAAAACGAAATTACACCGTAAAAAAACGATTTTTTTGAATTAAAAATTCTATTTTGTTTGAGTTATTTTTTAGAAGCAAATAATTCGTTTAATTTAAATAAAATATTTTTGGTCCAACAAAAATTTTTTTAAATCAAAATTTATATATACTCAACCGAAATTTTTCGTTTCCTCCGATAAAAATTTTTGTTGGACCAAAAATATTTTATTTACATTAAACAAAATTTATTTGCTTCTAAAAAATAATTCAAACAAAACAGTTCTTTTTATTCAAAGAAAACGCTTTTACTGTGTATTATTAGATTTTCAGGTTTCAAAAATAAATCACCATTTTTAACAATTTTTTATGTACCTACTGATCTATTTTCTTTAAAAAATTTTGTAAAGACTGTTATTTATTTAACAAACTT
Organism: Cantharis flavilabris; assembly: GCA_949152465.1. Classification (NCBI taxonomy): domain Eukaryota; kingdom Metazoa; phylum Arthropoda; class Insecta; order Coleoptera; family Cantharidae; genus Cantharis; species Cantharis flavilabris. Next base: position 92,719,903 of record OX424435.1, read on the forward strand.
TAAGCCTAGTCTTATAAAGGAAAGGGCAAACGATGGGATCTATTTTTTTTAAATAATTTTTTTTTATTTAATTTTTTTATTTGAAAAAAATTTTTAATTTAAAATAAAAAATTTTTTTTAAATAGATCCCATCATTTGCTCATTATGAGACAAAAGACGAAATTTGCTAAATGCATAACAGTTTTTTTACAAAAAATTTTAGAGAAAATCGATCATAACGAACATTGTTAAAAATGGCGATTGATTTTTATTGAAACATAAAAATCTAATAGTAATACATTTTAAAATATTTTTCGATATTTTTTATAGAAAATACGTTTTAAAAGAAACATTTTCACTTGTAATATCACAAGAGAATGAGAATAAATTGAAAATAATTTCACATATTTTCGAAAATTTGTTGCCGGGCAATAGATACGAGAGCCCGATGGGATCGAGTAGCTATTGCCAAACGGCGACAACTTTGAGCAAATATGTCAAATTATTATCTAATTTATCGAATTCTCGTGTGATATTCGATTGATTATTTTTTTCGTTGATTTTAATATTAATTAAAAAAAAACAAACACATACTTCAAATTATTCTCGATGCAATAATATAAGTAGATTATTCCCACTAGCATAATGTTTTGATTGGCAACTTTGATTGAAATTGAAAGTTTCTATTGGTTTTCAGAAACAAAAAAAATAATCAAAATAAAAACGTGCGATTTGGTAAATTATTCGCGGAGTTATGATCATTTCTAAAAAAAAGTAACGTAATTTTCAAAAAATGTTTCTCTTGAATTGCTTGATAAAAAAATTGAAGAAAGTCATAGAGGCTAGTCTCAACTAGTACTAAAACAAAACAAAATTCAAAAAATCCGAGATGCAAAAGCAAAATGCCCCATTTATTATATTGACTACTTTCATAAGGCCGGCACTAGGCAAACTAGGCAACCGCCTAGGGCGCAAACCAGATTGAGGTGCAAAAATTAAAAAGAACTTGTAACAACTTTCGCCGCAAAAATCCGCAAAAAGTTAAAATTTGATTAATTATTTTAGTTTTAGGGGCCATCTATAAATTACGTCACACGTTAGGGGGACATAGAGTTTGAAGGACTTTAAATTTTGTGATGTCACAAAGTCAAATCTTTAGAAAATATATTTTTTGATCCATTGATCGGTTGTAGCGACATAAGTAGCGCTTACGTGTGTATTTTTTCTTTAATAATCAAAAAAAAATTAATTGAACCATAAAAATAATTCCAATTTACTACTTATTTAAATTAAACTTTCCAAATAAATTTTTAAATCGAAAGTGGAAACGATAATTGTGAGTGTACGGCTTATCACCGCAGGTGCTCGACGCTAATGCAAATTTTACTATGCTTTATAATTTTCACGATTAAATTCTGCCAAAAGCCATTAACTTAAAAACCATAAACAAAATTCACACACATCGAATCAACTTATTGATTTGCAAAATATTTTGAAATTTCAAAATTTGAAACACAAATTTAATAAAATTATCGGAGACTTATGGCTTAACGTCCACGTCATCTTTCTTATCTATGGTCCAAGTTGTTGAACGGTTACCGGGAAAAAAGCAAGAGTTATTAACAATTTCGTGCCAACCTAAACTTGTCGGCGCGAAAAGACGCACAAATACAAAAAATTATTTACCAAATTAATTTTCACAAACAAATTCAAATATAAAACAAAATTCAAATCTCAAAAAAATAAATTCAAAATACTAAATGGTGCACATAACAAAATTCAAAGATTAAGTTTTCAAAATTAAAAAAAAACGATAACATGACCGTATAGTTTCATTAATTGTAACCCCCCTCCCCTAATTAAACGTTACATCAATATTATTTAATAATTCAGTGTTTGATGTTTTTACTCTTTAAATATTTAAAACCTATGTTACATCAAACTACATACTTCAAGTTACTAAAGACGCACATAATAATAATAGCTATCAATTAGGTTGATATTATCGTATACAAAAGGAAAGCAAGTGCACTCTCCTGGGGAAGAGTTCTTTCCTGTTATACGCCGCTCCCTATTACTTTGTTTACATGGTTTTGACGTAAATCTTACGTCAATTAATTCAAATTTATTCAAATCAAAACTTATTTTTAATTTTGCCGTTTACGAAATTACACTATATACATTTTTATGAGAAAAAGCGTTACTATAAAAAATTTTGAAACGGCCTACAAGTCTTATCAAGTTTGAAATTTATCATACAAAACCATATAAAAAGCCCATTCGCTAAGATATAAGTTTTAGAAGTAATTAAAAGATATTTTCCAGAAAAGCATGATTTTCTTTTTGGGATAATTTATAACTTTTACCAAGTATTAAAAGATTATACTTGCTATACACTTTTCTAGTTTTCTGCAAACTTTCTCATAGGTTTGCTCCTGCCTATATATCAATTAAATGGTAATGTTTTAAATGGAAATGGAAAGGTAAATCTGAAACCTTGTCCTAAGCATACCTATATAAATTTGAGTCTTTCGCTATTTGCTTTAATCTATTTCTTTTAGAAAAGTAATTTAAATTCGAATAATGATTTTAAAGGAAATGAATTTTGCCAATTGACATTTATCGTTATAAATACCTATTACTTTTACATTCCAGCATCACTGCAAGAAATATTACAATTTAATAGGTTCTTTGTTCTTGTCAAGTTTATTAACATGTCAGTGCAGCTTCAAAATACAATTCTAAACAAACAGAGTAAATTTGCTCAGAAAATAATTAACATTATATTACACCAAGAGATAAAGCAACGACTAATAGTAGGTACATAATTAAAGAGAAACTTTTAACGTCCGCAAATAAAAAATTTATTATACACTCAACTTAGTGGAAAATGCTGTTTTCTTCATATCAATATTTTAGAAAATCAAAAAATGATATAATTACCGAATTTTTAATTAATTACCTACATTGTATTTCATTTGTGAAAATTTTCATATTTCTAAACTGGCAGCTGTATTTAAATGAATTTAACATAGCAAATCACATTTAAAATAGCTTCAGAATGGTATTTTATTTGAGTTTTCCTAAGTTTTTCTAAGTTTAGAAAAATATTACGTTTCGCCAAAGTTGGCTTCGCATACAAATGTGAAAATGATTACCATAATGTCGGATTATTTTTGCTACATAACGCAATGTTGTTAAATTTTTGTTGTGTAAAACAATGATTCTAAATCATTCAAATTTGACTTACTGAGTGAGTAAACAATCCATATAAAGAACGTATTTCGTATTTTCATGTTTCAAAGCTGCATTATTAAAATTCAACATCAAGGATACTACAACGGATTTACAACCCTATTATTGAATTTAACCAACGTTTTGATGTATTAATGACGTAGAGAAATATAAAACAGTATTTACTTTCACATAAAGAAATCTTTTGTTAACTTATGAAACGATAACAATAACAAAACTGTTATTTTACGTTTAAAAAGAAATTTATTTTATATGTAAGTTAGGTAAGTATTATATTATTTATTACCTATAGCTACGAGGGGTAATTTTTAAGTTGGTAGAATGAAACAGAAGGAGGCGGCCATTTTTTATTTTTATTTTTTTTAATATTAATTCTTTTACTTTGTATATGTAAAATTTATAATGGATCAGAATGTATTTTAATGTTTCAGTAAAAAAATTTCTAAAAGCTCGCTATTAGCCCTTTTGTCTAGACATCAAACTAGAATATCTAATTTGAATATCGTATTATCACATCAAACCAGTGGCGTATTTAGAGGGGGGAAAAGGGGCAGATGCCCCCCCCCCCCAAGGATGACTTAGATTGTACCCCTAAAGCCCCCCTGATAAAAATAATGATTACCACGAAGTTTTAAAGTTTAAATAACTTTAAATTATTTTTATTTATTTGTTTATGAATTTATTTACTAGCTGGAAAGCCCGTCCGCAGACGGGTAGCTAGACGGTGGATCTGTTTTTTATTTTTATAATTTTTAATTTAATTTTTTTTCCCGCTACTGGGTGATTCCCGTTTTTCTATATTATCTATTAAAATTTTTTTATAGTTTAAAATTAAATAAGTTTCTTAAATTCTAATTTTCTTTTTTTTTTTCCAGCTTTTTCCGACGAAATTTATATAATTATTCTGTCTTCGCTAGGTATTCTAGAAGAGTGGGAATTTTATTATATGTACTGGAGGGTGTTCACCTCCAGACCACGAGGTTTAGACTTTTGACTATTATTTTGATAGTTAACTTTCAAAGTAACGTTAAAGTTGCTACTAAGCTCTGAGCAGTAAAACACTTAAATAAATGTTTTTCCAAGCTTTAATATTCTCCAGCCAAAGTTTAAATTTCCCTAATTTTTGCTTAAAAATTCTAATTTCCAGGTTTTTCCTGACGAAATTTGTAAACTTATAAATCTCGTATCTTCTCCGAGTATTCTAAAAAAGTGGAAAACCTGCTACAAGTACTGGAGGGTGTTCCACACCCCCCAGACCCCCCGGTTTACAATTTTGACTTTATATTTTTATATTATTTTTATAATTAACTTTCAAAGTAACACAGAAAGTTGCTGCTAAACTCCGTGATCAGTAAGGTTATTAAATAAATATGCTTTCCAATTTTTATTTTTTTCGAGCCGAAGGTTAAACTTCCCTCATTTTTGCTTAAAAATTCAAATTTCCCGGTTTGGATTAATATTGGATAAATATTTTTAGTCCTAATATTAGTTTAATATATTGTTTGGTTGGTAAAAAAAATCGGCCAACCAGAGTGTTTTTTCTACCAAGAAATGACACGTTGTAGCATGAGCAGTAAAATCGTGCTGGAATTTTATGTATTAGGATTAGCTACAACTGACGCGCATGAATAGATTAACGAGATTTTAAAAATCTTTAATCTGCCCCCCCCCCCCAATCATTTTCTCAATACGCCACTGCATCAAACAATATGTGCATTAAAAAAATGTTAAAAACCAATCTCCCTTTGTAAAAGTTTTATATTAAAGTAGAGCGAGGCATGTGAATCTGCAAACCAACACATTGAATCGTATCCTATTACTTTATGCTTCGTCAACTTTTTTTGATAATAGTACTTCAATGTAATAAAGTAAAATTAGCGGAAAATATGCATATTACTTTTTTTAACTTTTGTTTTACAGTTTTACTATTATTTAGTTTTATATTCTTTGGTGTACGAAACCGAGCGTAGCATTTTTTTATTTAGTTTTTAAATTTTTTAAGAGATGAAAGACAAATTTAATATAAAATGCACAAAAATATAATTATTGCCATTTAAACATTAATGGAATATGTAATTAACCCTTAAAATGGTGTACACTATTTGGCAACACTAATAGCGATGTGGGGTCCTCAATTGACCTCAAGGGACAATTTTTCAATATTCAACTAAATACTGAAATTCGGTCTCTGTAAAACATTCTTTTTTAATGTCCAATTGCTCAAATAGTTTTGGCATGTGAATGTAGTATAGTATTTCATTCACTTTAAAGTACCTACTTCACTTACTTTGATATACTGCAATTACTTCCAACACTTCAATTACTTGAAAGTACTTTAATTACTTTAAAATACTTCAATTACTTTAAAAGTACTTAAATTACTTTAAAATACTTCACTTAAACTTTAAAAGCACTTCAATACCTTAAAAAAGTACTTCAATTACTGTAAAAGTACTTCAATTACTTTAAAAGTACTTCTAATACTCAAATTTTCTTAAATCCAATTACCAAATACTCAAGTATAAAATGCTTTCAACTCTGACTACTATATCAAGATTGAAAATATTTCATGTAAAAGACTTACAGAAAGTAATTCAGTTACTTAAAAGTACTTGAAGTAATTTAATTGAAATACTTTTGAATCTCACTTAAAAATATGTGGTATTTGAAGTACTTTGAAAAAGTACTTGAGTATTTGGTAATTACTAATTAGATTTAACAAAATTTGATTAATTAAAGTACTTTTAAAGTAATAGAAGTACTTTTGCAGTAATTGAAGTATTTTTAGAGTAATTGAAGTACTTTTAAGGTAATTAAAGTACAGTACAAGCTCGATTCTGTGAACACAAAAATCCAAAGATATGTTCAACTTAACGCAAGTTTTCACACTAACGGGGTTGTAGAAAAACTAGTGTTATGCATATATTTATTCCTTATAAAACGTATAAGGCATAATGTTGGTAATTAAGAACATTGATTGAGATTGAAAAGAAATTGGGTGTTCACAGGACCGAAATGTTCATAGTATCGAGTGTTCGCGTTATCGATCTTCTACTGTATCTACTTTTAAAGTATAATTGAAGTGTTTTAAAGTAATTAAAGTACTTTTAAATTAATTAAAGTACTTTTAAAGTAATTAAAGTACTTTTAAAGCAATTGAAGTAATTTAACGCTCTCTGGTGTGACAACAATACCAGTTTGTGTCAAACAAAAATCTTATACTCTTCATGTCAAAATTATTTTTCGACATATATAAAAAAAAAGATTTAGTCAAAAATAGTTTTGCTCATTAAAGGGTTAAAGCATTTGAAGTACTTTAAAGTAATTGCAGTGTTTTAAAGTAATTGAAGTACTTTAAAGTGAACAAAATACATTCACTTGCCACAACTATTTGAGCAATTGGACATCAAAAAGAATGTTTTACGGAGACCGAATTTCAGTATTTAACTGAATATTGCAAAATTTTGGAATCGCTGGCCAGGACCTTGCAGGACCTAGCCAGGACTCGGCAGAGAAAAAAATAATTGCTATTTTGGGGATTTATTACCTTGTTTAGGTAGCCTTCTCTAAAATTAAATGGCAACAAAATGTAATAATTTGAATAATATAATTGAAGTACTTTGAGTAATCAGGTGGTACTTGAATGACTTTTTGGTTAATTTTGAAATATTTGAGTTACTTTTGATAAGTAGTTGTTAATTGAAATACTTTTACTTAGTAAAGTACTTGTGTAGTTGATGCTTCAAGTACTTTTAAGAAAATACAGTATTTGATACTTGAAGTACTTTTGGCATTAAAAAAGTACTTGGTAATTGGTACTTGAATTACTTTCACGAAGTGCTTTGGACAGCTCTGACTACTATTAACTTCTTTGTTAACTATTTAACTATTTTGTTAATTTTTTAATTGTAATAGATAATATATTATTTTGCACCGTAATATCTTAAAAAATGTAGAGTTTGTTTCTCATTCCTTAAGAAGATTTTAAAGATACTCATTTTAACACTAAAAGGTTAAATGCCAAGTTTTGACGACGAAATGGGTCGACATCAAAACAACTACGGCGAAATTACTACTAGTACAGTTAATGGGGAGCTGAAAGTTTCGTCTTAGGCTCCTGTTTAAGCAAAAAAAAGTCACCATTCCTCCGAGGTCCGGAAGGGTTCGCCATCTTAGATTTTAACTGACAATTTATGATTATTCAATAATATCTCCAAAAATATTAATTTGTAATATTAATAAGAGTCAATTAAAACTTAATTAATACATATTTTTATATTTCGTTGGAAAGTAGACATTTCAACCTAAAAAATAGTGTATTATATACCTATAGCAATTTTCAAGTACGAACGATTTCAAAAGTTCCTTCAATTGGTTAAATAAAAAAATTTTTTTTTGTTTTTGGCTTATAACATTTTGATATATAATTCGTTTAGTTCTACGTCATGATTGGGCTAGTGAACGCATTTGACGATCATTCGCTCCACTATGTATATAGTCATAATGAGACGCGGCACCACATTTCGGATGGATTTTGTCGATTAAATATTACATTGACGCTAATATTGAATATAAACTCTCTTATTGAGAATTTAACGAGCTTCAATTTTTACAGGAACTATTTTTTTGTAAAGTTAATATTTTTAAAAGATATTATTGAATAACCATAAATTGTCACTTAAAATCCAAGATGGCGGACACTTCCGGACCTCGAAGGAATGACGACTTTTTTTTGGTTAAACAAAGACCTAAGAAGAAACTTTCTGCCAAATGTCAAAACTTTATGATTTATTGCAAGCAAACATCATTTTTGGGTCCGTATTGACTGGACTATACGACAAAGTGGCGACGGCGAAATGTTGTAGACCGTTTTTCTTTATGTCTTGAAAATAATTTTCAGAAAAACATATTATTGAAAAATATTTAATTTTTTAATTACAAAATGGCTCTATATGGAATTATAGAGGCAATATTATTTCATTGTGGTTATCAATTCTTGATGTTTTTTTTAAACTTATTACTGTTTATATTTTCAAGAAATTGTTTCTCTATTCAGAAAGATATTTCAAGACTGACGGAAACTAATGTTTAATTAAATTTTGTAATATTCTGAAAATAAATGACATAAAACACAAATTTCTTGACTTTTAATTTTTATGAAACGCCCTGAGAAAACTCATTAAATGCGAATAGACTGTACTGCAAATATTAGCTAATGATGAAAATTTAAAATTTCTGTTTAACTTTCTGTAAAACTGATAATATATTTGTGATTTTTACTTCCGTTCTTCCGTTGCATAATTTAATTTACCTTTCTAGAAGTATCTTGTAAACCAAACAATTGATCAAACAATTGAAAAGAAAGCAAACAAATGTCGCCGACGTAATTTGTAATATTAATAAAAATTTCAGCGTAAAACTAATTAACTAATTATATTTTACTCAGATTTTTCCATTGCTATGAAAGCGTTTAAATGTTTCTATTTTTGCTGAAATTCAATTTTTTTATTTTAACCGAATACCTAACGCATAGACATTATTAATTACACCTGGCCCCCTGGAGACCAATAAATAGGAGTAATAAAAATATATATTGTTTTTTCTTATGTTCTCGTTGCGTTTGCGTTAAAATAATTTTTTCGATATTTTACTTTTTAATGTTAAAAACAATGTTGCCAAATATAATAAGTTTTCAATTTACGTAAATAATTAAAATATTTAATAATTTTATGATTAGTATCACGATACACTTATTACCGGTATGCTCAGTAAGAACTTAAAACTCGTTCGTTCTGCGCAATTACGTCACGTTGGAGACACGTTGTGGTTGGCGGTTGGAACAAAAACGGTCAAGCGTCTCAGCCAATTAACGCTACGTAATTTAGACGTCAATTCAAAAACAAATTCAACAAACGGTAATGTAAACACTAAACTCGAACCGCATTTCTAAACGTCAACGGTTAGGATCGGTTTACGTCACCGCAGTATAGATGTCGCTACCGTCTTGCAGCCAAGATCAGATCTGCCGCGAGACGCTCGTGTCTCGAATTTGACATTTCTGGCTCCAAGCTGACGTCACATAGTGCTAGAAGGATAGAGCTACCTGCGCATGAGCATACCGGTAATATGTAAGTGTATCGTGGTTAGTATTTCCTTTCTATAACTTTGTCAAAATAAAAATCGATTGGCGACTGTATTTTTATAAGTTGGTATTGAAGTTGATCAATCGTCTTTTTAGATTGGTAAAAAAGTTGCCCAATCAGGGCATGGTTACAGAGAGTTGGAATTTAATTGATATATTAATTTTTTTACAGTGGGCAGATAACTCTGGAAGTACATTACGAACAAATCAACATCGTCTCAAGATGATGCCATCAATTCAAAATAAACGTCAGCTAAGTCGTCTGCAATCTAGTCAAAAAACCACCAAAACTTGTGCAGTTTAAAAGACAGAACCTAAAATCTATTATAGGATAATTTTTGTTAGATTGCTTTACAAACTGTTTTCTTTCTGATTATGTTTTTTACAAAAACAACATTTGAAAATGTCTCTATAGCTGTACTTACATTTCTATATCATCATCATCTCTAAATCTTAGTGTTTGGATGCCACAGGGTTTATAGCCGCATTGTAATATTTCATCATAATATAAGTTAAAATAGTAATTTATTAATCACTCATACGAAGTCGTCAACATAATTGTTAAGAAAAAAAAATACTCGACCATTATCCAAGGACATTCCAGCCTGAGGAATAATAGTTCTGATATTTACTCGATCACATGAGTGTATCCCAGAATCTCGCTCTCTGATTCGTCCGAATCGCTTGATATGTCACTAGAGTAGTCTGTATCTTCGTTTTTTTATTCATACTCAACCCACTATATGTTTCAAGTAGCGCATAGTACTTACTGCACAACTTAATCATCAGATGTACCATCATTGTATCCTGGGTGTCTGACTACTCTAAACCCAATATAAAATTTTCATAACAATTTCGTTATGCAAAAAGCCCACAGAGCAACATTTTTAAATTGGGTAAAAATTCGACACCTAATAATTGGTTTCTGTGATTAAGCATTTTTAAAATTCGATGTTAAAATAAAATTGATTGCTTGAAAATTAATTGTTTCATTGTTTATTATTATAAATTAATTTTTCTCAAAACTAAACGAAAGCGAGCTGTTTAACATTGACTTTAACATTTACATAACCTAAAACCCTAATAAAATATTACCAACTTAAAATTTTATATTACCAACTTAAAATTTTATAAAAGTTACCAACCTAAATTTAAAATAGTAAATACACATCTTGGCCTAATTACAAATCATCGATATTATAATAACGAATTTTAAATTATGCATAAATAGTAATTTTACTTATTAGTCCAAGTAAGAAAAGTTGCAGATTCAGTGATTAGCGAATTTAATAAATTAGGTAGAATTATTATGTACTTAATGTAAATTGTTATATTTTAGTAACTGTGTAAATATTTGTAGTAATTCTGTACTATTTATAAGGAAGATGACTGTGTAAATTTTAATTAGTAATATGTGACTATTTCAAATGGATATGATTTATTGAAAATAAATAAATGATTTTGTTACCTAATAAATTATATTGTAAAAAAATATTAAAAGATGTATAATTTCGTAATACAATAAAATATAAATAATTAAAATTTGCCTTGAACATCAGCATAATGTTATATAAAAAATTTATTTTATATTAATAATAATTATTGGGAATTTTTGATAAATTTATGTTTTATAAAATTTTTATGATTTTTATAAAATAAAAATTACCTCGGGATGCGGAAAAATATTAATCTAATCTAATACGTATAGTTGGTGTAAAAAGTTTTATTTATAAACCAAACGTTTCCACTCTTATTAATTCAGAATCAAACTCAAAACAACATCAAGTATACGTAACAGAGCCGCCATGTTGTTAACATTTGGTAGCGCCACCAACGGTAAGGTGAATCGCGAATATCAACCTTTCTGGAATGTTACTCTTTCCTACATGATTAGTAGCTTAAACAACTATTATCCAAACTCAATTTGAAACGATAATGCCGTTTCTGCAACCGGAAATTTAAGACATTAAATTAAGTTTATCTTCATCAGATTTACTATTATTTACTACACCCATTAATTTATGTAAATGTTGAGTAGTGAATGCAGATTGTCATGGCGTCAAGAAGGTAAATCACTTGGCTTCGTAGTCGCATGTTTTAAGTACGTAAAACGGGGCGGCTTGATAACACTGGGGCGACTTGATACATTCTACCTCTCTTGCCTAAAATGCGCACACCACTGTGCTACACAAGGTTAGTAGAGTACAGTGGAAGACTTGTTGGTTCCGCAGTATTTTTCTATAAAAACGGGTAGAAAACCAGATATTTATTAACTGTTATACTTTCTATTGTGTATAGACACTACTGAATGCAAAGATATCTCCGTATTTTTTTCATGGGTACTAAATTAGTCAAAAACAATATCCTAACTTCAAAGTTGGATTATACAGAAACATTTACCAGTGGCGTATCATTTTATTTTTTTAGTCCTCTTCAGGGGTGACTTGATAATAAGGATAAATTAATATGGTCAGAACTAGTGCTGGGCGATGTTCATCGATGGGTACCCCGTCAAAATAGCCCCAGCCAAAACAGCCCCGACACAACAGCCCCGTCAAAACAGCTCCGGCAAAATAGCCCGATGGCAAAATAGCTCCGACAAAATAGCTCAATGATAAAACAGCTCCGACCAAATAGCCCGATGACAAAATAGCTTCGACAAAATAGCCCAGTGATAAAACAGCTCCGACTAAATAGCCCGATGACAAAATAGCTCCGACCAAATAGCCCAATAACAAAACAGCTCCGACAAAATAACCCGATGATAAAATAGCTCCGACTAAATAGCCCAATAATTAATTATTTATTATTATTAATTATTATCAGAATCTCAGCCAATCTCACGCGGGGGGAGGGGGGTCTCGGAAAATATCACGTAATTTTTTTTCCGCAAGAAAGATGAGAAAAGGGGCCGTTAATGAATTACCTAAGGGGACGTCCATTAATTACGTGAGGCGTTTGGGGAAAGGGGGGTCGAACAGAATCTCAGCCAATCTCACGAGGGGGGGGTCTCGGAAAATATCACGTAATTTGTAAAACTGTAAAATTATAAACTGTAAAATTTAGGGAGAACTGGGTTAAATTAAGTAGGTAAGACAAACAATCTCACTAGAGATTAGAAGAGGGGGGAACACATCTCACCAGAGGAGCGGGGTTGCCCCCGGGCTGCCTCAGGCTTTCATATCGGGGCTATTATGTAGTAGGGCTATTTTAACCCGGGCTATTATGTCGGCGCTACTATGTCGCAGGGCTATTTTAGCACGGGCTATTATGTCACAGGGCTATTATGTCAGGGCTACTATGTCGCAGAGCTATTTTAGCACGGGCTATTATGTCGCAGGGCTATTATGTCGGGGCTACTATGTCGCAGAGCTATTTTGGCATGGGCTATTATGTCTCAGGCTGTTATGTCGGGGATATTTTGTCGTGGGGTTATTTTGGCACGGGCTATTATGTCTCAGGCTATTATGTCGGGGATAATTCGTCGGGGCTATTTTGTCGGGGTTATTTTGACGGGTCACCTCATCGATGTTATCGAAACATCGATGTTACTCGATCGATGTTTCAATGTTTTGCCATCGATGGCAGACGTATCGATATATCGAAACTATCGATGTTTGCTTTGCGATATTATCGTTGCATTCGATGTTACAGAGAATTTGTAACATAAAATAAATTCACGTCAAATACACGACGGTTGGTATTATACCAATTTTTTTTATCGGCATTGATAAAAAATTTAGGCATTTATCCCCCCCATAGTGGGGCGACTTGATAATCTACATATAGTATATATTTTTTTTGCCCCTAAGATGGGGCACCTATTTTTTTTTGAACTTTGCATTGGATAGTCACTAGCCCAAAATTCTCTGAAGTATTTTTTGTTTGATCCCAAATTGTCTGGTAACAGCTGCAGAGCGATCAATTTCCGAAAACACTGATCAAGTCGCCCCGTTTTACGGAATTAAAAGAAAATAATTATAATAAAAAAAGATTTACTTATATATTGAGGTGTTTTTTTATTATAAAAAAATTTATTCATTTGATGACTTATGTATGTTGCCATCAAATGTTTCATTTCGTGCTGTTTACTTTGCCTAAAGCAACAATTCCCAAAATCCCAAAAAAGATTTTTTGCAGCTATTTATACTTTTTATGAGAGAAGAAGGCTTTATGTAGATACTATATATTATTTTTAGCCTATTATATGTATAATAAGGATTTATTGATTACTTATATGAAATTAGTTGAACAGAAAGGGTATTTGACCTAATCAAACCCAAACCGAAGGCGAGAGAATGGATGAACACACAAACGTAAGTCAACACTGGTATATTTTTACGCTACCTAATATTTTACAGAAATGCTCATTTAGAAAGAAAAAATAATTTCAATTAACAGTTATTAAAATCAAAATTTCAAAATAAATTATCGTCACGGACGTCAGACTTCAGCGAGAATTAAGATAAAGATTAATTAATTGAACAAGAAAGTAAATAAGAAAGGAACATTCAATAATCGATTTCAAAATAAATGCACTCAAGACTAGTTTTTGTTTTCCTACGATATTATGTTTGCATCTAATTTAAAAGATTTAAAAGAAAATATTGAAATGTTGAATCTGGAAATGTAAAAAAAATATATTTTTTAAATTAAAGAAAATAATATTTTCTATTTTAAAGTGATTTAATTAAGCTATTAAAAATTAATTTTATAAGGTTTGATGGAGTAGCGTAAGCGGAAAATTTGAAGGGGCATGAAGTAGAAAAGAAAACGAAATCAATTTTTTCTGCCTCGTTCCATCTCATCACTTTCATTCGATCCGCAAATTTTATCGTTCTTTGTCCTAACTAAAATTATCACCATCATACCTACCATTTACAAACTCAACATGATTCCTGTTCGATTAGTCTATACGCTTTTGTTTTCGAGTTATGACGTTATTGAATTTTGTTTTAAAAATAAAATTTAATACATTTTTTAATTTTTATATAGTATATTTGAGAATATAAAAATAGTTTCGCTGTATTTCAAATGACTTTATCTCTACTCTAGCTCTAAATCTACTAAATATTTGATTTCCACATAATGGAATGTATTATGGAATAGATACATAGTAATACTTTATTCTAGAAAAAGGCTTTAGAGAACATTAATTTTTTTATTGTTTAAATAAATATAGTAAATTACAGAAGAAATTGAAAGAAAAAGTTATTTTAGTTTGAGAATAAAATTTATTTGTAAACTTTGTCGTTCCCATCCGTCAGCTTTACTTCAAGTACATAATATAATAAGATAAGCCTTGGTGTTTAAAAAGCTTTTTTGTTACTTCTAATATCGAAGTTTTTATTAATTGATTGATTACTTCTTCAAGATAATGTCTTTTCAGGTTTTCCTCGTCTAAGAATTAGTACCTATTCTTCGGTATTGTAAAATATGTAATTAATACATTATTACTACTAGAACATAATTGTAGTGATACAAATTAAATTTAAAATTGCCGCTTCCGATAATCCTATTTTTTGCTTTTCAATCCTGCGATATGTACTGGAGGGTGTTCCACACCCCCCAGACCCCCCGGTTTACAATTTTGACTTTATATTTTTATATTATTTTTATAATTAACTTTCAGAGTAACACAGAAAGTTGCTGCTAGTAATTAAATAAATATGCTTTCCAAGTTTTAATATTTTCTAGCCGAAAGTTAAATTTCCCGCATTTTTCCTTAAAAATTCAAATTTCCCGGTTTGGATTAAAAATCGACCAATCAGAGTGTGTTTTTCAACCAAAAAATGACACGTTGTAGCACGAGCAGCAGCGTGCTGGGATTTTATATATTAGAATTTACATGCAAATATCAAACGTTATTAATTTTATTTGTTTTGTCAGTTATAATTGTATATTTTCCGTAATATTATATAAAATTGCGAATCAAAATTTCAATTAGATTGATCCGTGATTTAATGTTTTGATTAATTTTAGAACTTAGAAAAAAAAGTACTGTCGTACCGCCTTAGCCCCTCTGCTGATGTTATCTTTTATTAACTAAAATCAAACGCTTTTGAGTTATGGATTAAATTATGGGTTACTGGTCAGTTAATTAACCCCAAAAATTAAGCTTTTTCCTATATACTATTGGATAGAGGACAATTTTTGAAAGTTTTTATACAGAATACGATTTTGAGGATTATCCATTAGTTTTTGAGAAAACGGCATTTGAAAATCGAAATTTTCCTTATTATGTTTTAACATGGGAGTACATAGAAATAATTGCAAGTGACAGGTTTTCTGTTGACGGTACGTGTACTCTGATAATAGTCTTAATACTTAGAGCTCAGATTTATCCCAACCCACCCAAACCGTTGTGGTTCGTCCACATCAAGCGTAATAACTTATTTTCAATGCCAAAACTTCAATCGTCAGATGAAGAAGATTAAAGTGCCTCCGGCACTACATGCTTCGAAAGCCATCATGCTACGCTCAGATTTATCCCAGACTTCCCAGACCGTCGTGGTTCTGCTCCTGCTGCTCCAGCGTGTCAGTTTTTGGTGAAAAAAGGAACACTCTGATTTTTCGATTTTTTTTACTAACCGAAAAATATATTAACTTAAAGTTGGGACTAAAAATATTTGAAAAAGAGAATAATGAATAATTACGTTATAATAATAACAATTAAACCATATAATAACCATCCTTCGGCAGTCGGGTAAAAAGTCAAAACGCTGCGCTACAGCGTCTTATATTTTTGGTTAGAAAAACTCGAAGACGCAAACATGATTAATGAGAAGGAAAACAAAGAGAAGAAGTGAAAAAACAAAGAGAAAGAGGAAGTTACAGCAATTAGTGAAGATACATCTCCAGTCAAAGATAAAAGATGAACACTAAATTGATGAGAAGAGAAACGACGAAAGAAATATAAAAAAAGAAGAAGAACGGCAATTAGTGAAGAAGCACCGCCAATCAAAGATATAAGATGAGGATGAAGACATGATTAATGAGAAAAAAAACGAGGAAAGAATTGGAAAAAGAAAAATAAAAAGAACAAAACAAAGAAATTAAATAAAATAATAGAAATAGAGAGACGACAGCGAACTACAGTTTTGTGCATAAATAAATCCATTAACCATATAAATTTTATAACTACCAATACCACGATGCTACACATCAATCGAGATCGCAACGAATCAAGTTACACATCAATAAAGTTGCCGTTAAAAAAGAGATCCACCGGTCAAGCTGTATATTGCAGAGTAGCGCTACAACCCAGGGTGGGTTTTGGCTAACCACTTCATTTTATGAAGGGTTTTTAAGACATATGACCTTGGTGGCTTGCTATGGCGCGCCGACCGAGGACAGCTAGAATACAGTCCTTACTCCACTCGGGCTCGAACCAGAGTTCCCTGCTTAGTAGTCGACGCACTTAAGCATCAGACTACAACCTCCCTCAAGCTATCTATATATAAAAATTTTAAAAAGCCGGGAAGCTCCTCCTACAGCGTGTCATTTTTTTGTGTATGTATGTATGTAAAATGTATGATACAAAATTGATGATGTATCAACGCCTTATTGAATAACCGGTTAATCAGATAAGTGTATAAGCGGATAATCGGATATTTTATGTTGAATCATATTTTCTATTTCTATTTCGCATATTTTTAGCAATCAATTTAGCATAAATTTAGCCTTAACAAGAACAGACTTCCAATTAAACTTGCT
This sequence comes from Cantharis flavilabris, assembly GCA_949152465.1. Classification (NCBI taxonomy): domain Eukaryota; kingdom Metazoa; phylum Arthropoda; class Insecta; order Coleoptera; family Cantharidae; genus Cantharis; species Cantharis flavilabris. The sequence goes on from OX424435.1 coordinate 92,736,995, forward strand.
TTTTCCATGACGATCAACAAGGTTCAGGGACAGATGTTATAAAAAGTAGGAATATATCTGCATGAACCTGTGTTTAACCACGGTCCACTCTATGTAGCAATGTGTAAGAGTACGGAGATCTGAAGATAAAAATAGTTGACAGAAAAGAACAAGGGAAATTGATTCAAGGTTCACAAGCAGTGTAGATGAAGGAATTTTTTAATAAAAATTAATAATCAATAATTTTTTAATTAAAATCCACCGCCTAGCTGCCCGTCCGTGGACGGGCTTTCCAGCTAGTAATTTTATATTTTCTTTAATAAAATTCTTCAAAAAACACCAAAAGTGGCAAAAAATATGCACAAATACGCAGCATTTACTCAAATATGCACCAAATGTTGAAAATATGCAAAATATTGCCAATAACATATAATATTGCCAACATTCCATCACCAGACAAACAATACCCTTCACCTACGCTACGCAGGTCTGGCCTCCCAGTCGAGGTGGATTGAGTTCAGCGATGTTTTTAGCTGCCGTCCGAGCGCTTCGGACCGTTTTGGTTGACGCAACCACGGCAAATCACGGATCCACCATAAAATAAATTATTTAAATTAAATTAATTTGGCTCCTCCCACTAATTTATGCTTGCAATTTTATATATAAAATTTTCGATTTTTAAATGCCGTCTTTTCCAAAACTAATGGATAATCCGCAACAAATTTTTTTTAATATGCTTAAAAAAGTGTCCTTTCTCTAATAGTATATATAGGAAAAAGTGAAATTCGTGGGGTTGATTCTCTGACCGTCCCCGTTTTTGATAATAATAATTCGAAGGGGAATCGATGGTAAAATCTGATGTACAATAAGTGACAGAAAGCTGAAAGAAATCCGGGGAAATTTGAGAAAATCTCAGAAAATAGAAAATCTCAAAAATAGGATAAACCTTTTTTTACTTTTTCGAAAGTAAGCCTTATGATTTTATGGCAATTTAGGAAGAAATCTATTCGAGGAAATCTTTCAAATGTCTCGTAAAAGGAAGTTTTATGCCCGATTTCTTCACCTTGAGATATCTATCGGATAAGTATAACTATAAGGATAACCAATAAAACAACCGTAAAAATTTAAATTACGATTTAGTTATTCTCATATCCGATAGATATCTCAAAGTGAAGAAATAGGGCATTAGTGTTCTAAATTAAACTTAGAAATCTAAGTTTAATAAATTTTATTATCATCAGAGTTAAGAGGTAATGTACTAAGCTTTATTATCTCTCCACCTCCAAGCCAAGTATCTTCTGTTCGATCCACCAGGGATGATATTTGGGTCAAGAGTCAAGAGCGAATACAGGGGGGAGGCATTGGGTACAATTGCCTTCCTCCGAGTCAACCAAACCCGAAGTAGGTACCTTATCAATTTTTGTTTGTTTAAAACAAATTTTCTGGAAAATAAGTAAAATGGGAACTTCAATTTTAATAGATTGTATTATTAATATCAAACAATCTTGTTTTGGAAAAATAAATTTATATAATTTGCAAATATCGTTATTTGTGCGCCGTTGTACAAAATCCATCAATTCAATGCTTTTTTTCATGAATACTATGAATTATTCGTTAATATAATGAATTTGTTTTATCAACGCAAAAATAACGATTTTTTTTATCAACCAGTTTTTGCAGTGCAAGAAATCTTAGAAAATTCTAGGAAATCTAAAAAATGTTTGAAAATCTCTGAAAATCCAAAGAAATCTTAGAAAATTAGAAAATCTTAGAAAACTAGGAAATCTTAGAAATACTGTAGATGACATTTTTTGTTCTTGTTTTTTCAACTTTTTCGAAAGGAAACAGAAAATCTAGTGTTCCAAAATATTGCAGTGGTGTGACGCCAAGTAAGTTTGCCACATCTTGTATATAAATCAATGGCAATACTGGATTCTCACCAGATTCGCACCCCAGTGAACAATAAATGTGAATGTCAGTTGTTGATTAAAATCATTGAAATTCTGTCCTTATTAACTTTTCATCAAAAGTATTTAACAATACCGAATACAAAATGAGTTCTGGTTTTTTAACCGAATCTGAAATTGAAGAAACGAGAAAGAAGAGGCAGGAAGAATGGGAAAGGGTCCGCAAACCCGACGATCCTTTAGGTTAGTTTTTTAGTGCTTGTTTTGTTTTTAATATATATAAATTGACAGTAACGTAATCAAATTCGTGAGACTTAAAAAACGAAAACATTTCAGAGGCACCCGAACTACCTTACGATTCGAGAAGTCTTTATGACAGATTACAGGAACAGAAGCAAAAGAAGGATCTGGAATATGAAGAATCCCACAAGCTCAGTAAGTTGATTAAGCTGGCAAATTGAATCTTTGGGGTCTCTTATGTTTATAACTTTTTTGTAGAAAATATGATAAAAGGTTTAGATGACGATGAAGTAGATTTTTTGGAACTTGTCGATAGAACAAAATTAGCAGCAGATAGGAAACAAACCTTAGAGGAAGAGATTGAATTGAATGATTATCGTAATCGTGTTGCTACACTACAAAAGCAGTCGTTAGATTTAAAATTACAAGCTGAATTATCGGTAAATAAACCCAAAGCGCTGGCCAGCAGTAGGCCTTCACAAACTAAGTTACTCAAGGGTGTGATTATTAATAAGAACGAAACCAAAAAGAGGAAGATTAGTGAATGTCAAAATAAAATGGAAGAGATTGATAAGCACAAGAAAGCTAAAACCGAAGAAGTTTCAAATAGTAAAGATGATAAAAACAATTCGGGAGATGTTAAAAATTCGAATAATAAAAATCCAACTGAGAAAGAACAAAATAACGTCAATTTGAACGTAAATAATACACCGTCTGCTTTAGTATGTGTGGGAATTTTACCAGGTTTGGGTAATTATCAAGAGTCAAGTTCTGAAGAATGCAGTTCCGATTCTGAGCCCGATGTTCCACTAGATTTGCTTGGTAGGAAGATAGTAAGAAAAGAAAAAGACACGTAAGAATATGTTACATTTTTATGTTAGCAAACATTGAAAATCGGTAGAAGCTTTTACTTATAATTTTAATGTGACAAAAAGTAAAAGTTTGTTATCCTTTCAGTCAAAGTAATATTATCAATCGTTGACAAGATTACTAGGAAACAGTTGTTATAAATTTTAATTTTAATATTTTGAAACATTCTATATTATCATCAATTTGCTCAATTAATTGAATTAACCTGTACTACGGTTTACACCTTCACCTAAGTAATTTCTTTTCATGTTAAAAGAAAACTCACAATCTTGTATTTTTAAACCTTCAATAATTTAATTTATTGACTGATGGCAATTTTCAAACTTGCTTGTCGTTGTACTTAGCATCTAATACTTGTGTAGTGTTTTCCTTGAAACATATTTTACTTTTTGTTATTTTAAATTGATGAGAAGTTTATTCTAGAAGAGAAAACATTTTTGAAAATTTTTTTAATTTTTGTATTAATTTTGAAGCTGAAACAATTATCAGCAAGGTAATAAGGACTGTATTTTCTGTTTCAATTTATTTTTTATTGTCTAATTTAAACAGAAATGATGCTTTTGCAGGAAAAGTTTGTCAATTGAAAGATGCAAGAATAGTTTCTATTCACGAAATATAAGAGAACTGTCTAGTTCTTGTGATTATGATATTATTTATAATTAAATTTTTAAGTAGGTACCTGTGTAATGTAAATATATAAGTTTAATAAACTTTTTGTGTAACAATCATTATTTTTTTTTTAAATAGTAGCTACACTGTTTTAATGTGGTAAAAGGACTCTGTAGTGAGTTTGATCCTGTCGTTTTCTTTTTAATTAAGTTACATCACAGCTTCAGATGAACAAACAACAAAGAAATTAAATCAACTGATATACATATATAAATTACACCCAGTCTTATGTTAGCAATGCGAGTTGTACTGATAAGTACTGTCGTAAAACCGATTTTTATATGAGAAAACAGTCTGAAAGATACAATTTACATTGCTAACATATGACTGTATGCAATGAAGGTGGTCATTTTGAACATTTACTTAAAATGTAATAGTTTAACCTTAATTAATAAAATAATTTTTCAATAAAAATAAAAATTTTGTGAATTTAATTTTTTATTTTGTAGCTGCCTTGATTATTATTTTCTGATTTTATCTGAAATGGATTAGTTTTTCAAAAAAATTTATTATACAAAAGTTGTGGACTGTTAAATTTCCTATCCAGAATGGGGCGTCAGATTTTTTGTAAAATGTTTCTTTAAAAGATATAAGGATTTAAAAAAAAGAAAATTCGGATTTTTCAAAAAAATTTTACTTATTTTAATTCATAACTCGAAATCCATTGAATTTAGACAATAAAAGGTTTAAATCTAGTTTGTAGATTATTTCACACTCTTTAAAACAGCACTAAACCATTTTTACTTAAAAATCAATATTTTCCGAGCTATGGCCATGTGAAGGTGGAAATTAAAAAAATGCTTTAAAGAAGCCTAACTCTCGAAAGTTTGAATTTAGAAAAAAAAATTTGTTAAATATTTTTCTTAGTCAAGTGTCCTGTATCGCCACTGAAATTATGTATTAAAGTGTATCCGGGGACACCCTGTATATTTAAAATTGTAATTTAATGAACTAATTCTTTAATTAAATATTTTTGTTATTAATATTTATCAAAATATTGAATGATATTAATTTCGACTTTCCCGAAGAATTCTGAAATATCTTGGTTACAGTCATTAGGAATCACCCTGTATGATCAATATAACTTATGCGAAGGAAGGTCGGTAACCTTGCAATCTGTATTTAAATAAACTTGAAAATTCAACATGTAATATAATTAATTTTTAATTGCGACATTTAGTTTAAGTTGATTTTATGTTTAGGATTTAAGGTAATAAGTAATATTTTGTAATAGATCGCATAGGTACATTAAATTAATTTCAAAGTAAGTAAATCATTTTTTTATATTATAATACTTTGTAAGATACAACATTTTTACTTCTAACCACAAATTTAATAATTTCATCGGTAAATTTTATTTTAAATGGTATCTGGCACACACAGACTGTTTCAAAATAAAAAACTTGTTAAACCTCTTTATCGGTTAAAGTAAGAACTTGATTCCGACTGTTTCTTCTCGAAAGCCAATCTGACATTTAAAATTGTTTCTTGTTCCTGATTTTTTTAGTACCTACTTTTTGATTAAAGGGACTCACAATTTCTTCTATTTTATTTAAAATAGAATTATTTAGATTCAACGAATGTAATAAATAATTATTGTTTTCTTTTTTTAAATAGAACAAAATACCTTTGATAAACCAATTTTAAATTTAACGATTAAATCATGTTATTATGATAAGAACAATAACGAATCGGTGCTTAATAAATTGTATAACTATTTTGCAGTTCCTCGATTAGAAATTTGTTGTGAACATTTTTAAGATTTATTTAAAAGTGCAAGAATGGAATGTCCTCCCGTAAAAAGAAGTAAAGAAAATGAAGGGCTTGAAATGTCAAAGCGCTTGATGCAAATATTTCCAGAGGCATGTCCCGATTTTTTACGAAAAGTATGCCGCGGTGAAGTAATCCAAAATTACCAAAACATTGAAGACGTAATTTCATTTTTACTAGACAGTGCGTACACCAATTTTCTTTTTTATTGCTGACTTTTAATTATAATTATTAACAATATAGACGAATATCCGAAACGTAAAAAAATCGTAACTCAACCGGCGGTTAAGTTAAGTTTGGAAGAGCAGTTAGAATTGGTTAAACAAATTCTGCCAGACGCAGATCCAGATTATCTTTTCAGGAAATGTGATGAATTGATGGATAAGGAGAATGAATTAAAAAATTTTATAGATCAAGCCATTGTACTTCATAATTATCCCACCAAGGCTGATTACTTGAGGTAAACACAAGAATTTTTAAATGTTCTAGTTTATTTGGTTCGTATTGCAGAAAAAAGAAAATTAGTTCACAGCAAAAGCAATATACGTCTGACTTTAAGGTAGAGAATTTCTTACAGGTAATTCCAAATCCGATTGAATATTTTAAAAACAAAGTTGAACAGAAATCATCTAATATTGTCACCGAACATTACAAATTTTGTTATTTACGTAATGCTTTTAATAACATCCCAATTGCGGCTATAAAGAATGCATTGCATGCACACAAGAACTTGTTAAAAACTTATGAAGTATTGAAAATGGGTGGTCCTCATATAAAATATCTTAAATCTCTCCGCAGAGCTGTACCAATGCCTCAACCAGTGCAAGATATACCTTTGTTACAAGAAGTGGGTTTTACAGTATCATCAAGTCTTAAATAATATATTTCTTATTTTATTAGATTGCATATATTGAACATTATGATGAAATAGTCGAATATATAAAGAAACAAGAAGAAATTAACAGGCAAACTCGATTGGCAGCTAAAGAATGTGGTTTTTTACAATCTTGCCAATGTTGCTACGATAATGAAATTATGCCGTACGATATTTTTGAATGTACGTCAAAGTGTCAATTTTGTAGAAATTGCATTTTACAATACGTACAAATTACTTTTTCAACTGGAAAATGCGAATTTAAATGTATAAATGATTGTTCGGCAAACTTGAGTTTACGAATGTTACAAGTAAGATAATTTTAAGTTGAAAATTAAAATGTAGGTAACTAGTTTTATTTTTAAGGAAGTATTACCATCAAAGATGTTTTCACAAATTGTATTCCAAAACCAAATAAGCGAAATTAAGTCGGCTAATATAGAAGATCTGGAAATGTGTCCGTTTTGTGAGTTTCCTGCTATTCCTCCTAGGGAAGACAAAATCTTTCGTTGCTTAAATCCGGATTGCATGAAGGAAACATGTCGCTTATGCAAAGAGCCTTCACACATTCCTCTGCGATGTGAAGAAGTTGAAAAAGACTCGGATGTTCAAGTTCGTACCTACATCGAGAACAAAATGACCGAAGCTCTCGTAAGGTACGTTAACAATACTGCCCTAGTACAAAACTTCAAATTATTATTTCTTTTATATTTATGTTAGAACATGTTGGAAATGTAAAGCAAAATTTATCAAATCTGATGGATGCAATAAAATGACTTGTTCGTGTGGTGCTCTCATGTGCTATCTTTGTCGAAAACCGGTAAAGGATTACACCCACTTCAATGGACCTGGGGGTTCAAATTTTAGTTTGTAAGTAGAAAAATTTAGTTCTATACAAGCAGAATTAATTTCAATTTTTAATATATTTACTGAACAGCTGATGATTGATTAAAATTTGTCTCCAAAATTTATAATTGATTTTGTATGTGAATAATTTTTATTGTAAACATTTTTAAATTTGGTTTAGTCCTCCCCACTTCCCGCCCTAGAAACACATTTTGACCCAACATCATAATAATAGTTAATCAAACAAAAAATAATTCATTTTACATAAATTTATAGGAAAGAATATTTTAAAAATATAAAATAATCTCTGAATAGTAACATCCATGGTCACTAATCGAAAAAATCTTTTGTACAAAATTAAATTTTCTACAAAAAAGTCCACGGTAGCATATATTTATCTTTATTATTTTAGATGCAGGAGGCATTCAAAGTCAGATTTGTTAACCTTCGGGCCAAAATTCGTACGAATAATACAAATTTGTATGCTCATTTAAAAATCAATAAAATAAAATTTAAAAAAAATAGCATTAAAGCCAGCTTTTGTACCATTGCATTTAATAATAATAACAAAAAAAATACAAGAAAAATTAAAATAAAGTTGTGTATTTTCTAGATGTCCACTGTTTAATGATTTAAATGAAGTTCACAAAAGTAATGTGATACAAGGGGCACAAACGGCTAAACAAGAAATAGCCAGTAGTGCTGTATCTGGGCAATTACGAAGTGATCCAACCGCCGATATTGATGTTCATTACAAATTACCGCAAAAACGAAAATCAAATTAAGTAATGAAAACTCACGTTTATTCAAATTTGTACTATAAAAGTTTTTAAAAGTATAAAACTAAAATTTTATTTTTTAGGTAAATGTGTTGATCCTAAAGGATTAAGTACAAAGTTATTACTGGAAATAATTATTTAAGAATTTTTAAATTGTTCAATATATGTTGAAATTAATATTTTATATATTTTGAAATAAAATCTTAACTTTTGAAGCTGTATTATTGTAGTATAAATTGCTTTACCGTTTTGTTTCCTGGATTTACCTCTACTCCTTGTGATTGTGGTTCATTATGCTTATTATCTATGTTAAGCACTCGGTAAGAGGCAATCCAGTAACAGGGTGCTCAGCTGGTTATTTTTTTCTTATTCAGTTACTTTTCCCAAATATATGTTAGTTACTTTTTCAACCCTTGTTGAAAATAGCTTTTAAGAAAACATAAAATTCCAAAATCTTTTTTAAATATTACAGACAATAAGGACAAATCAAAAAGACAAATTAAACAAAAAAACATTTAAGTGGAAAAATACAATAATAGATAGAAGTACAAAAACTTATCAACTTATCTTATCTTTTCTTATTCAATGATCATTTTTAAATCCTTTATATTAGTTTCACTTTCTGTTTGAATACGGCAAAACTTAGAAAGTCAAATTTGACCCAGTTCGCGCTATCCAATCGAGCTGCAATTTTACACATAGATTCGTTCTCGACGACAATACACTTGGTGAAAAGAAAAATTTCTGAATTTTCACATTTTCCGAAAGAAAAAGTGAAAAAATTAAATTTTTATGGTTCATTGTCAATAATTAAATTTTTAATCTTTTGTAAAATTGAGTATCGTCTATAAAGGATTTATAATGAAAAATTTGTTTTACGGGTTCATTTTTTACTTATTATTATTATGGTGCTATTACCAAAAAAAAAAAGTAATTGTTCTATTTATATTATTATTGTATTCACTTATTATGAATATACATAACGACACTTCATATGTCAATTGGTGTAACCGTCAAAATTTTGAAAATCGAGCTATGCATATACTTGGGTTCCAAATGTCTTTCCCCACCTTTTTTTATTGCCTCCTGAAAAAAATTTGAAATGAGGGTTACGCCAATTGACCTATGAAGTGTCGATAATAAATGTATTATACCTGCAGTAACTATTTCTCGAATCCCAATAATTCAAGGAAACGAGGAAACCTCTAGGTTCTAAAGGTTTATTTTAAGGGGACGTCCATTAATACCCCGTTTCATTTAACCAAGTTCTCTCGCAATTTTACAGTTTCTAGAGGGTAAAAATAAATATTATTTGATATTTTGCCGAGACCCCTCACGTGAGATTCTGCTCGACCACCTCCCCCCTAAACGCCTCAAGTAATTAATGGACGTCCCCTAAGCATCAAACACATGTGCAAAATTGGCACACATGAAGTATTTCCTGTAATTGAATTCACCTGTTTAAGATTAAATTGATTACTATTATAAAATAAATCGTAATAGGTTCAAAATCAGACAAATAATTCTTGAGGAAAAGCGACGGGACCTAAAAATAATGGGGTATCGTCACCACAGGTTCAATATTTTGGGGAGCTACAAAAAATAACCGTTTTCTAGCTCTTTACGTCTTGTTTTCAAAAACGTTTTACCACAACGTTTACCCCCCCCCCCTCATATAATACAAATAAAAATAAAAATTTTAAAAAGTAAAAAAAAAACAAAAAATTGTACAAAAAGAAGCAAATTGCCGCCCGGGGCACTAGTTACACTAGTAGACATACATAATATGTCTCTAAAGTCTAAAGCATAATAATACATAATTTTGTATATTACTACACTGCAAAATGAAAATTACAGGCCTAGATAAATGGAAATTTCTTTCATATAGCAGGAAAAAATGTTGAATCTTTCTGAAACCGCATTTGTAATATTTACACAACTTGGTTGAATTGAGCTGGCAAGATTATTTCCGGTATTTTAAAAATTTGGCTATATCTAAGCATTGACGAATATGTTTTTCTATCAAGAAAATTTTTAAATAAGAAAATTCTATTGTAGATATTAATCATTTTACGAATATTTGGAAATCTTTAAACAAATATTCGTAAAATGAAAAATTATAAATTTGAAAATAAAAATTTTTATTGAATAAAAGAAAATTGGAATTAAAAAAAACGTTAGTATAGAATAATGATTATATAATTTCAGAGCGTTGTAAGAAAATTTTTGTTATCGTTTACTATAGAAATTGTATTTTGTGTAAGTCCCCGTCTAAATTAATTAAAGATTTTTTTTCTATTATATACGTGGGTACTTAGTACAGATTATCTTTGTACCTATTAAAAATGACAATTTAAACATTTTTGAGCATACAACTCATGCGCTATTTTGCGATAAGAATTACATCCCCTAACGTTTTCAGTTAAAACTAACATATTGATCTACTGTTATGTACACTCACTGTTGAAAATTGTTTAAAAAAACATAAAAGCGACAGAGACGTATTTGAATATATATTTAGTTGCAAAAATAAATAAATTTCGAAGTTTAATTATAAAATATTATATTCATTTATAACATTTCGTAAAAATCTATTACGAATATTGCAACATACAATCATAATACAATTTCAAGTACTACACTATGAGAATATTATTAATTATATATTTTTTTTATTTCAAATAGAATAAATTGAAAATTCAATTGATTTGAAATTTAAAAAATATATTATAATAATATTAAATGTAATAGAGTTGTCGTTTTCCCACCAGGCCTGGATACGACTGAAGCACTTTATTTTGACCAATTTCAAAATTTTAAAATGATCATTGAATTTTCTGGAAGATAGGTAAATTCACACCAAAATTGCCGCCCCCCCTCCCTCCACTAAACAAAATTCAGTATTCGCGCCTGATTCCGACCTTCTGTCGAGAGAGAATGGCAAACCACCGAGGTGTAATCTGCCTAGTAAAACTTCTCAGAATAAAGTGTTTTATATTTCCGGTATATTATTTTAATTTTATTTTATTCATATTTAATTAAATATAAATATTTTTCTTCCAATCTAAAACACCAATACATTATTTTCAATTTCCTACATTAATGTTTGGTTCATTTCATTAAAAGTTAAAAGTCCAACCCTGGCTTTATCTTTGAATGTACGAGGGATGCTGTGATGTACCAATTTTCCGAAGGTCTGCAGCCGCCGAGATGGAAAACCCGATAATTTTATTTCCAGTTATTGGTAATTAAAGTGATAGTGAAATTAACTTTGATTATTTATAGTATGTTAGCTGTTTAGTGAAAAAACGGTGAAGTGAACAATTAATGAAAATAGAGCCTTTTTTTTAAATTCACGCTGATATTGATCTTTACCAATAGTTTAAAGAAAGTGTCGAATAAATTAAAGACAGTGAATAGTTGATGATAATCCATCTCGGCGGTTCGTTAGATTAAATAATTACTTGACAATATAATTCAAATGTCTTCCAAAATTAATATTTTATAGAGTTCTAAATTATACAATTTACAAATTTATGTAAAATCCGTAGTCTTCCAAACGCAAAGCAAAACGGAAACTAATTAAGTGTGTAAATTTTTAATTGTTGGCTTTTTACTTGATTAGTGTTGAATAGTTTTAAAAGTCTACGCGGTATACCATTAAAACATGTCACGTCTTGGTAATATTCGCATTCCACCACTCGGTGCCGCAATGAACGTGGCATGGCAAACGTTACGCCAACAAATTCCTGAAAAGGGGACCACGTCGTCGTCGTCGTCTCAGCCTAGCGAAAGAGTTCGTTTTGCTCAAGTAAATCAAAATGGTCCTCAAGAACACCACGAACTTAGTAACATGACGACAAATCAATGGTCCCCCCCTACAGAAAAATCGCAACATGCCGAAGACGCTTTCAATGAAGGCGGTTATCAAAGGGAAAAAAGATCCAGCAAGCAATCTTTATCTTCTCTGGACATGTCCGAGGATGACTTTGTGGAAGGCAAAAGTGAAGTTAAAATTAACGAATATCAAGCGGCTTGGAATGTTACTAATGCTATACAGGCAAGTCGAGTTTCTTCGGCCAAACTTATACCAAATACTAAATTTTTTGATTTTCTTTTTTCAGGGAATGTTTATAGTGTCTTTACCGTTTGCAGTTCTAAGGGGCGGTTATTGGGCTATCGTAGCAATGATTGGAGTGGCGTATATTTGTTGTTACACCGGTAAAATTTTAGTCGAATGCCTTTACGAATTTGATGTACAAACTGGTAAACAAATAAGAGTAAGAGATTCGTACGTTTCCATAGCGAAAGAATGTTTTGGTAAAAAATATGGCGCAAAAATAGTGAATTTAGCTCAAATAATTGAATTACTCATGACGTGTATTCTCTATGTGGTAGTGTGTGGGGATCTTATGATTGGGAGCTACCCAAACGGCGCCATCGACACTAGGTCGTGGATGATGCTCATAGGAATTATTCTTATTCCTTTAGGTGAGTAACTGCCGGCCGAAAAGTTTGGACAAATTTTAACAAAAATCTAAATTTATTTTTTAGGTTTTTTGAAGTCTCTGAAGAGCGTAAGTGTCTTAAGCTTCTGGTGTACAATGTCACATATCCTCATTAACGCAATAATATTAGGTTACTGTCTCTTGGAAATAAGCGATTGGGGTTGGGGTATGGTAAAGTGGACCATCGACATGGAAAACTTTCCTATTTGTCTTGGCGTAATAGTATTTTCGTATACTTCCCAAATATTTTTGCCGACATTGGAAGGAAACATGGAAGATCCTAGCAAGTTTCAGTGGATGCTGGACTGGTCGCACATATGGGCTGCTATATTCAAATCGCTTTTCGGCTACATCTGCTTCCTTACATTCCAAAACGACACCCAACAGGTGATAACAAATAATTTGCATTCGACCGGTTTTAAAGGATTTGTTAATTTCTGCTTGGTAATTAAAGCAATCCTAAGCTATCCGCTTCCTTATTATGCGGCCTGCGAGCTTTTAGAACGTGTTTTATTCAAAGGACGACCTAAGACAGCGTTTCCTACAATTTGGGCAATGGATGGCGAATTAAAAGTTTGGGGATTAGCCTGGAGAGTGGGCGTTATACTGTTTACCATTTTAATGGCTTGTTTTATACCTCATTTTTCAATTTTGATGGGTTTTATAGGTAGCTTCACCGGTACGATGTTGAGTTTCATTTGGCCGTGCTATTTTCATTTAAAATTAAAACGAAATGGAATGGATTCCCAAACTATGTTTTTTAATTACTTCATAATAGGTTTAGGAGTACTTTTTGGAGTAATCGGTATGTATGATTCGGGCAGCGCGCTTATTAAAGCTTTCGAAATCGGTTTACCATTTTAAAACCAAAATTTTGAAAATTAAATATTCCTTATTCTAATAACGTATAAATAGTTACAGGACAATAATTATTGAAATGCTAAAAAATTACTTGAATGTGTAGGGTTACTGAAAAGAAATCGTCGTTATAAAAATAATAATTTTTGACAAAATTTTGAACACTTTTATGAAAATAGAAATATACGATGATTTGTACATTTGTACAAATTAAAGACTGTTAATTAGGTATTGTTCCTCGACTTTGTAGTAATGCAAACCACACTCAAAACTTAATCCAATTCTTCCAATTGTTATTGCAATTTTTCGCCAAATTTTTGTAAACTAGCAATAAAATTAAGTATACCTATGCCAAAGGGTTTCACAACTTAAAATTGATTTAATTTTGGTCTCAAAACTTTGGGTGCGAAAAAATATATTATGATAACGCTAAATATTTTAATTATTAAATTTTGGAAAAATATTTAAAAAAAAGTAATTATAGAAAATTATCAACGAAGTCTTCCAGTAAAATTAATACTTATTGCCTTTGAAAATAAGAAATAATAAGGTAACTTTGAAAATATGTCAATAAATGTGTCTTCTTTTTGAAAATAATTCAAAATGTGTTAAAATTTTGTAAATAAGGTACATGCAGGAGGGGTCCTTCGATTTGAAATCTTCTAAAGCGCGAACAATTCGATATGATTTCTACAGAATTTCGCCTTGGAAGTTTTAATTTCATATTGCAGTAGACCATCCTGCATAATTCTAGCTGGCAGACTATTAGCAAAATTGAAATCTAGATCAAAAATTATGAAAAACGAGACACAAATATTATAACGTGAATTTAAAAATCTTAACAGTGCAAAAATGTCTTCCAAATATGAAACCGTTAGTCGTTAGTAGTAGTAAAAACCTTGTCTTCCATATTTAAGTGTGCAATGTACGTATTAACAAAATAATTGTTCATAAGTGTGTATTATATAAAATTAATAACTTTAGAATTAATAAAAATAATGATGATGTTTACATTGTCTTCCAAATTTAAAATGGTAACACTAATAAATGTTGTTATTCTTTGAAAGTTTGTATGAAATTTACAACATAATTTACATAAACAATTTATTGTTAGTCGTTTGTTAAAAAGTTGTTAAAGAATGAAATTGATTGTACTAGTTATTATTACAAAAATCAAACTTAAATGACGTAGAGTTAAGTATCATTGCTTTTATTTTTCTTCAAACATACAATGCTTATATTACACTTTGCAATTTTTTATGCAAGAATCTAATTGCCCAAATCTGTACAATTTCTTGGACGAAAAATTGCATAGTGTAATTCGGCCATAAAATAGCTCGTCTATTGTGATTTATGTACAATTTATAGTTTGAATATAAGCAGTAGATAACACGAGATTCAGAATCGGGTACTAGATTTTAGCAGACTTTTGTTCGGGAAGCCGTTTTATCATATCACATAGCAGACCGCTATGTATCTGTGTTTCAAATAACAAAATCATTTAACAAGGGCGGTTCACTCACACAAACATATCGCTAACGTTTCAAGTTCAAAAAAATACACCAGATAGGAGAGTTGCATAACTGCAAACGAATTGAAGTTCTTCTCCGCCCTTATGTATAAATACGTTTGTTATAACATAAAGTGTACATATACGTAGCGCATGTTTTTGTAGATGTTGATATCAATTTTCCTTTTCTTTTGTTAAATATAATTTTTAAATTTGACACATATCATGTAATGCGATTAAATTATAAAAATACTAGTAAGGATAAAATATGTGTAGCCAGTTGCTGATGTATAGTAAATTTCAATAAATAGAAAATAGAAAAAATTTAAGTGATGCAGATTTTCTAGTACTTCCAATCGGAGTCTCAAAAAAGGCTGATTCAGGACCAAGCAGGAACTTTTTTGAATCTTAATGCCAGACGTGCGGCCACTCTAATGCAGACTGTGCTTTCATGGCTCTGGATTTATAAGAATATGCAGTCTACTTGTGTTGACGTCAATAACTCTGAACTTTGGTTTTGACAATTTAACGTTCCAATGTAAGTTAATCACCAAAATTTATTAAAAACCTTCCGCTCTCAGGTATTATTTCTATTCGAAATTATATTAAATATCCCACAAAGGAGGATTCACTGAGAAAATTTAGGGCAAAAAAAAAGGGAAATCTGATGTACTGTAGAAAATCCAAGGAAATTTTAAGAAATCAGGAAATCTTAGGTATATTTTTATTTTTTCAATTTTTTCCAAAATTCAAAAATCTTGTAAAATGAAATCGAATGTACAAAAATTTGCCTTTTAACTTCCCCCTCGGAAATTCCCTACTATAGCTAAAATCCCCAGTGAATAAATTCAAGTTTTTAAAAATTACACTTTTTAGAAAAAGGAAGATTTATAAAAACGACGGAATAAATTATTCAATATTTTTTAAATTAAAATCAGTACAATTAGTTAAATTATTAATATAAAATTAAAATAGACATATGCATGGGTATCAAATAAATACCTGCTCGATAGCTAATTTGTCAGCAAAAGGACTAACAATTTCTTTGGTAGCAAAGTAAAATATTAGACCAAACGTGATTGAAATAGGCAAGGCCGGTAGAGCTTTTTGATATATTGCCAATAGCAACAAAGTAAGACATAATCCCTAAAACAGCAACACAATAATTTTCAAAATTTAAAAACAATAAAATCCACTTACTATTAAAATTGCTACAAAACAAGCCAAAGTTGTATTCCAATCACCATAAGATGATGCTTTACCTACTAAAACGCTATAAAAAATAAAATCACCAAGACCCAACTTGACTCCACCTGAACAAAAAATAAATTATATAATAAAATTGTTGTGTTTTTGCCATACCACTACTTACGTCCTTCTTCATCTGCCGGTGTACCCATATTAGGTCGAAGAATGTTAGTAGAATCATTAGCATCAACTGGTCGCTGTGCACCTCGGGCAGCGTGATTATCTACCCAATCTTGCGTAAAGCCATCTTCACCTTCTAAAATGCAGTCAAAAAATTTTAAAACTCAATCATTACAAGTTAAAAGTTGTATTTACCTGAAGTATTGGTAGGCTCTGTGTTAGGAGTCGCCATGTAGGTGTACATGTAAGTGGCTGAAAATTAAAAATAATAATTATTTAATTTATTATATCCACAGCTGTTACTTACAAGAATAAATTAAAGCTGGAAAAATTTGTTCGTTTCGTTCTTGAGCTGTTTCTACCAAAATTCTGAGTGGACCACGTGGCGTTAGTACGGCAATTAAATCTACAATAATTGAAAAATTATAAAATAAAGTAAAAGCAAATAGAACTTCGTACCCCAAATGGATATCACACCAAGAACAAACCAAGTTGTCCATTCTGGTAAATATTTTATGAACACCAAAGCCATTAATGCGGCAATAAAAATTAGATAAGCTTGTTGAAGCAGTAAAGGGCCTTGCCAATGAATGCACACCATACCAACAAAGCCAAAGTTCCACATCAAAAATAAGAGTGTTGGATAATCCATGGAAATATTGTAAGCTCTCAAAACTTCTCTAAAAATGTGATTATCGAAATAATTGGATTCAACTAAAATTGCAACTTACTCGAGGTACAAATAGGAAAATATTGATAAAAGCATGAGAGAAGACATAATCAACCATCCGTGAATTACCTAAAATTTTAATTAAAGTAAAGTAAAACTTAAAAATATTTAAAATTTACCTTATAGCATCGGTACTTGTACAAGACAATCAATACAATCGTCATCACCACAACCACGGCCATAAGAATTAAAGAATTTGCAATTGCTTGCCATGTTTTAGTTCCGACATTTGTAGTTTTTTCGTGAAATGGAGTGTAAACACTAAAATTATATCAGTTTGTACTATAGGAACGAAGCTAATGGTGAAACAAATTGCTTTACTTACTGGATAAACCATGTATAACAGACAGCTATAAAAAGGATTACTTACAAGAAAACATCTTTAACTGAATAAAAATTGACGCTTCTCATAGTAGCTACAACCACCAACATGCACAAAGAAACGGGAACAAAAAGTTTAATGACATGCTTAGCTCCATATTTCAATTCCTCTTCGTCGCTGGGGTACTCCTGCACCACAGTTCCATCACTCTGATTTACAACTTGCAAATTAGAACGAATTTGAACTTGAGGCAACGGTTCAACATTTCCCTACAATTTAAAACAACAAGAATAAGAAACTATAATAATTCTCATGGTAACCTCTGTATATCTTGCAGTTTGCGCAACAGAAGTTTTAGATCTTCGTTTATGTAGATTTACATCGGCACTACTACATACATCACCACTCCCACCGGTAGTTGCTACATGCCCATCCATTAGTCTTGTGCTTTCGGTGGGTATATCGTATTCGTTATCACTTTCAGACATTCACGTCCAATTAACATTAACAAATAGGTATACAAAATTTATACTTCAGTCTATTAACCATCCTTTGAAACAATCTTAAAGTACAGCAAAACGTCACCATGCAAACCTTAAAAGAAATAAACCACACAAAACAAATGTGACAAAACCGACAAAACTATGACTGGATTTGACAGTTATGACAAATGTCCTACTTTTGACAAAAAATCCAAACTACTGTAATTCGCAGTTCTCAACATTTTTCGGTAGTTCTAATGTACCACTTAGTTCAAATAGTTTTGAATTTGAAGTGTTTTGTAATCAGATTCTTTTTTTAACTATTTATGTATTATGGACTTTTCGTGGGCAAGCAATTACCCAGATTTACAAACTATGTGCAAACGTTTTAATCTGTCAGAGCTTTACAGTCCTGTACAGGTAAAATATAAATCTTTCAAAAGCATCATACAGCAAGGACCACAGTGTGGTTTAGTGGCATTGGCTATGTGCATGGAAAGTCCAACGAGAGAAACTGTAGATAAGCTGTTTAACGATGCCATCGAAGCTGGTTACACTTTTCATGGCGAAATGTTCAGCTGCAGAAAAATGTACGAATTAGCTGTTATTAATGTTAGGAACAAGGTTACTTTGTACGAAGGTTTATTGGATTCCTTAGAAATTAAAGAGTTTTTACTAGACGGTGGTGTGATGCTTGTACCGTATCCTTTGATTTTTGTATTGTTTTTAAGAAAGTTGTTTTAGCATTAATTTCCTTAACAGTTTAAGGTATGATTGCGATAGCAATCATTCTCCTTGCTGTTTGAAAGGCAAGAGAGCACATTGGGCCTTGATTACCGGGATTATTGTTACCAGAGATGAGACTTATATTTTAGCGAAACATGGTAAAAGCTGCAACATTGCCTGCTGGAACCTTAGTAAATTATCTGAAAGTAATGCTCAATTAGAAGATTTTGTGCCAAACGAAAAATATACTTATGAAGATTTTATACTGCCCGAGGGAGGTATAGGTGGACCTAATGGACTTCGTTGTCAAGCTGTTTGTATTTGGAAAGCCAATTGACATATCTAGCAAATAAATCTGAAAATTTATCTACCTCGACTGGTGCTTGAATAATAATGTGATTCATATGTGTTAGATATTCAAACTTTCACTGCCGGACCGAAATGAATATGCCTTGAGAGAGAGAAATGCTGAATTGGGAACCCCTTAAATTATTTTTCTTTCGAAAGGCAAATTCTTTCATTAGGAGATAAAATTAGAAAAATATCCTGATTTACGTAATCGTAAATTTGATATAATTTAAAATTATTAGGTATCTTCTATTCAGTTTTTTATTAACCTGTAAGTAGCGAGGTGGGGTGTGGGAGCTCTCAGGAGATTTTGAAATTGCCGCCAGTTAACGATTTCGATAGGTGGTATCACGGTATCACCAGACTCCATGTACCTCTCGGGCAGCGTATTCCTCATCGTCTAAATATATTTATCTCCTTAAAACAAAATTGGAGTAATCCACCTTGCTACTTAGGGGGCCATTCATAAATTACGTCACATATTAGGGGTTAGGGGGGTCATCTCAGATTTGTGACAAAAATGTGATAGGGAGTCTGGGGGATTTTAAATATTGTGATGTCACATAGTCAAATGTTTAAAAAACATGATTTTTGATCCATGAATCGGTTGTAGTAACATACATAAGTAGCGCTTACGTGTGGTTTTACTTGCGCCCGAAAAAAAAAATTAAATGTTAACCCGTGGTTGGTACACATGTGAGCGCGGCGCTCACATAAATAAGATTTCGAACGTCAATCGTATAAATGATGTTGAATTAATCTGATACTATTAATACCTTTAAATGACATGTCTACAAATATTGACAAAAATAAATTATAGCATTATTTGTCATTCTCTCATAGTTATCGTCTTACGAAGTAGACAACTCCGATAAAATGAGCTTCGCGCTTACCACGTAATATTTTTATCACCGTCGTACGTACATGTGTTTCTATTTTTTTCAATTCATCATGGCCAATAAATTAATTTCGTAGTTGGAGGAGACCGAAGAACAATTTTTGGGTGTCTGATAGTGATATTTCTGAACCTACACCTAAGCATTAGTACACAAAATCAAATATTCCGCAAACATCTCGTTAGAGAATAATACAAAATTATTTATAGTACATACAAAATGTAATTTACATTTTTAATTAAGGGTAAAAATATACATATTTCTATGTACGATTGGACGTTCTAAGTTGATCGAGCAATTAATAATGATATAAAAATAACGTGTGAGCGCTTCGCTCACCGTATACCAATCACGTTAAAAAATTAAGTGTACTTACAACGGGTTAATAAAAACAAACTGTTATTTAAGACCTGCAAAAATAATTTAATTTAAGTTAGTTATTAAAAAAAGGGGTCGACAAATTATTAAATTTTATAGGGTAGAAGTGTAACGTCACTTGGGGAGGGGGGTTAATGAAAATGTAACTAAATGTGGCATAGGGGAAGGGAGGGGTCTAAAAACCTTACAAATCATGTGACATAATTTATGGACAACCCCTTACGGGTTAAAGCATTTTTTGTGCCAATTTTAAATCTATGTGTTAGATATTTTATACATAATCTAGGCTTAAGATTGTAACATTAACTTTATTTTTTTATATTGAGAATTGGCACCCAGTTTTTTTTTCTTTCATGTTCTTTAACTTGATGGAAGAATTTTACTAATTGAGATTTAAAGAAATTGTGATAGCCACCCATACATTTTTATCGCTCGGTGATAGATAATCAACTCCAAGCTTTATTACGTATTTTAAAATTTTTTGCAGACCTGGTCTATAAATCAAAGAAAAAATATTTTAATATTAATTTTTTAAATGCCAATATGTACATAATTTAAATAGTAAATACCATAAGTCAATTTTATTAATAAATTAAATTTTTAAATGAATTTTTTATTTATTGAAGTACTATCGATAAGCTCAACAATAAATTACACATAGTTACTCTTAAAATAACTCGGACACTCCTATGTTAGCAATGTAAATTGTACCTTTTAAAGACTTTACCGACGATGACCGGCATTAAAGAATTTTAGTGAAACAATTGCGAATAGAAATGGACTGTGCACTAAAATACGTAGCTACGGCTTTGCGTATTGCTTAGCCGTTAAAATAACAAAAACCACAATTGTTTAAATAATAATAGCAACAAATAATTTGCACAAGTGCAATGGTGCCATAGCATTATTATATTTTACCTTGACAAGTGACAATAGATTTTTAAGAAGCGGTTAATTAAATTCGAAACGCCTTGTACATCAACACTTGCAAACAGACTTTTATAACCACACAATTTTTTAACATTATTTGTCTTTACTTTATGAGGATAATTTGGTTGCCAAGTAACTATTACTATGGCTGCTACCGTAAGAAATTTCGAAGAATTAAAGCAAGAATATTACAATGACGAAGGTGTAGTAACAATTACTTCTGACGAACAGGTAATCTAAATTTTCAAATCATTAGTCATTGTTTCATTCAAATCTTTCTTTTAGAAATATGTAGAAGAGGTAATCGAAGAAGTGTTTACCAATTTTAACTTGCGCAGCGAGGTTGATCCAAATTTACCGAAACTCTTTCGTAACGAACACATTCAGCTCTTAAAACGTTGGTTGACGTACCTTCCAAGCGGTTACTCGGTAGGCAATTACAATAATTATTATACTCAAATGTAAATGTATCAGCTGTTGGTTTATTTCAGTGCTTAGATTCTAGCCGCACATGGATCTGTTATTGGATTTTACACAGTTTAACCCTATTGGAAGCTAAATTAACGGATGACATGAAAAATGCCTTGACAGATTTCTTAGGAAGGTAATTCACTTCATTTATTTTTCTCCTACTATAGTAAAAGTTACTTTATATTTTTAGATGTCAAAATCCCGAGGGAGGATTTGGTGGTGGTCCAGGCCAAATGTCACATCTTGCCACAACATATGCAGCTGTAAATTCGTTATGTATTATTGGAACAAAGAAAGCATATGAAGTTATTGATAGGAATGCTTTGCAAAACTTTTTATGTAGTATTAAAATACCGGATGGTTCGTTTTATATGCATAGAGGTGGAGAAATTGACATACGTGGTGTTTATTGTGCATTATCCGTAGCTAGTTTAACGAATATATATACCGAAAAACTATTTGAACGAACTGCAGAGTGGGTCGTTAGGTAAGCAGTAACTGAGTAACATTGCCGTAATATAGGATTCTCACTGTGGAGGTATATATTTTAAAAATTTTCATAGTAATGAAAACAAAATCTCGTCCGAGTGGAATGTTGAAATGGAAAACGGTGTCTCAGGTTATTCGGACAGGTTAAATCAAACATTTTTTTTAACATTTCACGTACTTATTGTTGAACTTTTGTTTCCATATCAGTCCTGAAGATAGAGAGAATATAATCCTTGTTGGCTAACAAGTTATAATTTGTTTGATTTAACCTGTCCGAATAACTTGAGACACCGTTTTCCATTTTCATAGTAGTCCAGGGAATAAAGGGTGTGTAGAGGGAATTGTTGAGATCCCAATTTTTGACTTTAGAGCTGTGTTTGGACAAGTTAGGAGGTTAATATACTAAAAACTCTGAACCTAGGAAATGCAAGAGGTACAAAGGAAGTCCTGGGTTTTGGATTTCTGCTGATATCTTGAAAATGGTTAGGCGTAGCCGAAAAGTTGTTCAGTATAAAATTGTAGCTGATAAAATTTTCTACAAGAATGGTTTTATATATTTTTGGCGTATCTGTTCCAGTTTTTGAGGTATACACTCGTGAAATTTGCAAATTTTTAAGGACCTTTTTTGATAAACTTTGTCTCAAGGAAAAGCAAAATCCAAACTCTAGAATCCTTTTTCCTAGGTTCGCGAAATTTTAGTATGTTTACCTCCTGACTAGTCTAAACACAGCCCCGAGGTAAAATATTGGGATTTCGACATTTTCGTATAGATCTTAGACCCCCTCATTTTGAACATTCATTGCCTAGACTAGGGGTCTACAACTTTATCCAGCCTAAGGGCTCATTCTAAAATAATTTACTCCTAGAGCATACATGGGCATACATAATATCGACACCCCCAACGAAGAAGTACGTAACTTGAGTTACGTCCAATTTTAGTTACGAACATTTCTATAATCAGGGGAAAAAGGCCTTTTTTTCTGTAAAAAAAAAATTTTTACAACCAATAATCTCAGAGATACCCAGTGGAAAATAGTTGTATCTCAACTTTTTTTTCTTATTCAGCTGTAATAAAGACGGTATTCAAGTTACTGCTTTTTCCAGTTTAGGAGTTTGATGATATTGCTCGGAATATTATTAGTGGTAACTTGAGTTACGTCTTTGTTCCACTTAAAATAATTGAAGTCCCTATGAAAAAAAGTTGCTGAAAAGGTCGTATTTCTACTTACTGCTTTATTTCATCTAAGCTCCATTACATTTATGTAGTCCCAATCAACTTATTATTAATTTTTATTATTATTATTTTTGTTACGTCTTTTTACCATCTATATATATACAATTATTAAATAATTTTGACAGGAAGAAGGTTGTATCTCTGAAATACGACCTTCTTCTACAGGATTATTAGGTTTTGCCCCAGGTCGTAACTCGTAGAAATCATAGTTCTAGGCTGAATAAATACGTAAAAATATAAAAAAGAAAGCAGACAACAATTTAAAAGTTGTTCCCATTTATAATATTTTTTTCGCGCTTAAAATAATACTTCTAGAATTTTTCAAACTTTCAAATCGCTCTCCTGGAAAATAAGCAAAAATGAGTTACGTCCTTCTTTGTTGGGGGCGTCCGATATAGTATAAGTTAGTAGCTAGTTATTTCAACAGTTAGTGTGATTCTAGGCATTGCATTTCTTCCGACAACTTGTTGTTTGGTTCATAATTTGAAGTATTTGTCCTCGTACAATGGGCCAAATTTACATTTGGCATTCTGCTTTTATATTTTGATTTCAAGTGCTTCATTGTTGAAAATATGGATTCGCATGGGTACGTTGATGCACTATACGCATGTATTTCAACAGACAAAGCTCTTAAAATGGCATATTTATTTTCATCAACAATATTCCAAAAGTTTTCGTCCCTCATGTATGATTTTAGGCTCAAGTAGTTCTTCATGGTTATTATTTCCAGTTCTAATTCATCGTAATTTTCTATGCCAAAATAGTTTTTGATCTTTTTCGGGCAAACAAAATGATATCAATATCTTTTTCACATACATTCATGGGATCCAAATTCTTGTTTAAATTTGGAAAGTGTGAAGTTGAATTTCTCAGTAAATGGGATTTCCATAGAGTCAGTTTACATTTCGATTTTTTCCTTGCAATTCTAGCTTTAGTTCATTCAGTTTTATTGTTATATCAATGAGAAATCCCAAATCTGCAAGCCATGAGTGATCGGTCAACTATGGATAATCTTCCTTTCTCGTTGCCAAGAACTGTTTGATTTTGTTTATCAAACTGAAAAAGCTTACAAGCACTTTGCTTTTGCTCAGCCAGCAAACTTCCAAGTCCTCTGGTAGTTTGCACGCTTCACAAGAACTTACCGACTTGTGCAATGAAAGCCGATAGTTGGCTTATTCCAAGAAACGACGTGTTTTCGTCGAGGTCGTATCAAAAAGCCGCACTCACAGCGTTGCCGACCCCTGGCCTAGACTATAGAAACATTCAAAAGAATAACTTTTAAATTTTTATCTTTTTTATTTTAAGTTTAAATTTATATAAATTGAAAATTTTTAGCTGCCAGACATACGAAGGTGGTTTTTCGGGTTGTCCAGGATTAGAAGCACATGGTGGTTACGCATTTTGTGGTGTAGCTGCCCTGTTATTACTACAAAAACAACATCTTTGCGATTCTGATGCCTTATTGGTGAGAATAACCTAAAAAAACAAAATTCTTAAATATAATAAGATTTTATAAATTTAGCGTTGGACTGTTAATAGACAAATGAGATTTGAAGGTGGTTTTCAAGGTAGAACTAATAAATTAGTAGATGGGTGCTATTCCTTCTGGCAAGGTGGAGCATTTCCCTTAATACACTGCATAAAAGGTATAAAATTTGAATCAACAGTTCTATTATTTATCTTTATTCTTTTAGGAATCTTTCCACTCAATAAAATTTTATTTAATTCCAATGCTTTACAAGAATACATCCTGATATGTTGTCAGAATCCGTCGGGTGGTCTTATAGATAAGCCAGGTAAACCGAAAGATATTTATCACACTTGTTATACTCTTAGTGGTTTAGCGGTAGCTCAACATCCCCTTGATGGCTCTACGAGCGTCTTAGGCCCCATAAGAAATAAAGTGGTAATGTGAAAGTTTGTTGTACTGCACTGTACTCTTCTAATTTTTTGTTTTTTAGGGAAAAACTCACGCTATCTACAATATTGCACCTGAATTAGTTTTAAGAGCGAAAGTATTTTTTTCTAATTTACAAGTTCCACAAAATGTCCCACTTTTATTATGACGACGTTCTTTGTATTGTAGTAAAAATACACATTTTAGTAAATCACTTCTCACTGTGATCCCATTTTATATGCGTGGCCTTTTATTAAGTATAATTTTTGTACTTGTTGTAGTCATTTTAATTATCTAAATAAATGTTGAATTTTGTTTTTAATTAAATTTCATTGTGGTTCAAAAGTTGAATTAAAATGGGTTTCACATTTCTCAAACAAAGCAGCAGTTTAAGTCGATAGAAGACCTGAAAATGCTGAATGTGCCTACTATTTTTTTTAAATAGCAAGGTTTATTTTAATATACAAAAATCTGATGTGGACACCACATGACTTCGTTGTCATTTTTACAATGATTGTACAAGAATCTCGTTAATGTATTTGAGCGCGTCACTAATGAATTGACAATCGGACAATCGCAACCAAAAATAGGAGGTGCACCTCTGAAATCCAAAATTTCGACTTTCTACGACCTACCGTATTTGAGTTATGTTATCTTTGTTGTACGATGGCAGTTTTGTAGAATCTTTTATATTAATCGAAAAATCTCAAAATACACATAAAATAACTGCGATTGAAATTTTAACAATTCAGCAGTGTGAATTTTTTTCTACTTAATTTTTACCTACTGCCCTGCCGAAAATATTCCGGTTTAGGAAGCAACGCCTTATGAGTTACGCTACTGACTGACGGAATTAGTTCGTTTAACTTCGAGAATACGAATTTAGCGCAAAATGCGATCGTATAAAAATAACAAAATTCTCAAACGGAATTTGTTTGTGTTGCGAGTTAGTTGTGTCTGGTAGTCTTAAAATTGTTGACGATTTTTTTACAATTAAAGTGCCTTTAATATTTTTTTTTATAATTTAGTGCAAAATATATTTCCGTTACGTTATTAAAATGTGTTGTGTTTTGAAAAGAATTTAAATTACAAATTTTTGTATTCCAACTGTCGAAATTGTGGGAAACTTTTATGATGCACAGTTTATTTCGTTCGTAGTGTTGTTTAATTATTAATCCGAAGAAAAAATGTTGTCCAACGGACAAATAATTGGCGATGGTTCGTGGAATCTGCGAGTATACGTTACGGATTTGCAAACGGAACGCATACTTCGCGTTAAGGGTGACCTACACATTGGAGGTGTAATGCTAAAACTAGTGGAAGAACTAGGTAAGCCTTTTATACAACTAGAACTTGTTGGAATTGCAAAGAAATTACAGCTATTTCAATGCGAGATATTTTTTGCTTGCAAATACTTGAACTGGAAATGTTGACAACTGGGTCAGATTTTAAATCTGGCATGACAGGAATGGCTCTTTAATGTTATCGCCTTTTAATTGGCGCCCGTAAAAAACTTTGGTAAAACTTTTAGTTCTCAAACGGTTTTCCTAAAAATCAAATTAATCGACGAAAAAACAGAAGTTATTTTTGTTATAACCTCAAATGGCAATGTAAATTGATCCATAGGTGGGAGGAGGTGTTTAGGCGGCTGTGCCTATTATAATTGGTTCGCTTTTATGACGTAAGCAAGCCATGAGGTTAAACAAAAAACTGTCTGGGTGGTAAATGTTGAAATTTTTCAATGAACATTACTTTCACGACTTTTTTGTCAAACTTACAAGTTACAACTGCAACATCCATGTGTCTGCTTTTCACTTGTTTTTGTTTTGTTGTTTTTGTTTAGATGCTGTCAGTTATTCATTCAACTTGTTTCAGACTTGTTTCTACAGACTGTTTCTAAATTTTAGAAATTTATGTCTTAATTTCATGGGTCTTTATTTTGAAGCAGCTGTGTTTTACAATAAAATATTTAATTTTTTTCTAACCAATTGCCTCTGAGACTTTTATTCTTCCCATGCTCGAAGTAAAATTTGAAAACTGTTTTTGTTATACAAAAATCGATTTTACCCTCAATACTTATGAGACATTTTTTGTTGAAAATTTCATTCTCTTCATTTTTGTCCATATACATTTTTTTATTTCGTTGCACGGTTTCTGAGATACAGTGACTTAAAAAAATGTCTGTGCGGTACAATCGAAATTACCGTTTGTATCTCAGGAACGGTGGGAGGAAATGAGAAAATGTAAAGAAACAAAAATGAAGAGAATGAAATTTATAACAAATAATGTTTATTCATTTTTCTATTTCGACTCACCGTTCCCGAGATACAAGTGAAGAGACTTCTTTACGTCACTGTAACTCGGAAACAGTGCGACCAAATAGAAAAATGTATATCAAGAAAAATGAAGGGATTGAAATTTGCAACAAAAAATGTCTAATAAGTATTGCTGTAAATGACAAAAAAAGTATTCAAAAGGCACAATTTACATTGCTAACATTGGGGCGTCCGAATTTCTCGTGAGTAAGCGAAACCGACAGACGTTAGCATTAGTTTCTTTGCTGAAGAAATACCTTATTTATATTCCATCATTTGCTGGTATAATTTATGTATTGGCAATAAATATTTTTTTATTTTTCGAAGTTCCATAAATTAAAAATTAATGTAAATTTTACATCATTGAGCTACCTATACATTTAAATGAAATAATTTATTTTGCCGCAGTGTTTTTCATTACTCCACAAATTATACGATGTCTTGTATTCCATTTGAAATAAATTAGAAATAAAATTACCATGTCGGCGTGCTATAATTCATTTATGTTCTGCCTGATGCTTCGGCTTCTCTACCTATGCATTTCTGGATAGTTTTTAATCTGTTTTCCACTTGTTAACGTGCATGAAATGAGAATATTTTTCAAAAATATACCAGAAAAGTTTTCATAATATTCATTTTTGATACCATCTTTTATTTATTTTAGTCGATGAGTAATTTTAAAACAGCATATTTTATAAAAATTATATAAATATATTGCAAATTTAAAAATTAATTGGCAAGGTCAGTTCGGTAGTATAAATATTGCTTATTGAAATTTATTCATTTAACAAATCTCAAACACGTTTCGAAAAATAAACACAATTTGTTAAATAATAACTTTAAGATTTTATTTGCTTTTTAAATATCAAACTGTGAATTGTGTAACTTTTACTTTTACAAATTAATGATTTACATAATATGAAGATTGTAGAAGGAAATTTTTATATTTTCACCGTTTTTATTATTATTTTATCAACAGGAAAAACACATTTCCATGTTGTTTCATGGTTTTTCTTTGATACTGCTTCATTTTTCCCTATTTCTGTGATAATTTCTTTTATATACAATCAGTTTAGCAATTGACCCATTATCAAAGCTTTCTTTTTTTGGACAATTTTGCACTCGACTGTAACGAGACATTTTCTACCTCGGCACATAGTATACTATTACTGTAAGAAATATCGCTAGACTTTTCTATATAATTTATTATTAACAACAAAAACGCAGAAAATGCAAGATATCATCAATGACAAAAACCACAATGACCTAACCAGCGCGATATTGTAGGTGAGTCACTACAAAATTGAACTAAAAATATTAGCAACTTGTTTTTGTTTGTCAACCGGAAAATGGCTTTTATTTCAATTTTACCTTAAATTGTTATTGCTCTACTGCGAACTACTATAATAATTAATAATAATTATGTACCTACTAAATTTTAGTAAATTTGGTTTACAGTGGTAAACACATTTTCGACCAGGTGGGATAGGCAGGGAGCACCTGAAATTATGTCATTTACACTGACCTACCTAGATTGCAGACCAAGATAAGGTCTTAGCATGTTAAGTGGGTGTAAACAATATTGTTATTCTGTTGTGGACATTCAAAAAATATTAATCGGGTGCAACTTTTGATTTACCGAGTCGAGCGAGATATAGCAAGTAACAGCTTCATCATGTTCTGAAGCTCACATATGTTGGAATAATAGCAATTGTTATGTCTAATTATGGATTAACCTATTTTTTAAGGTTAATGACTTTTTGCCAGTGTTGTTTACGATGACTGTCAATAATCTTTTCGGTACAATGACTAAAAATTGGCAGTTTAAGTGGTTTATGATGGTTTTTTTATTGTAATTTCTTTACATGTCATCCATCAGTTGCATCTATATTATACTTTCCTCTATCAAAGAAGCGACTTTTATGTTGGCCTTAATACATAGTGCAATAAATTTGAACTTTATTTGGATAAATAAAATAATTTTATTTGAATATAATAATGTACAGTACAGCCTCGTTATTCCGGACAGATATAGTTTTGAGTTTGTTCGGATAACCGAGTTTTCCGGATTAACGAGATTTTTTTTACTTATTTTATTGATTAAAGACCATTGATACGTATGTATTATCAGTATTATTCAATTATTTTATTTTATATAGTTTACATTAATAAAACTAAACTAAACAAAATTAACAAATAATAAAAAAGTCAAAATAAAACTTTTAAAAAAACCAATAGGTATGAATGAACAAAAGTTAAACAGCTCTGTAAACCTTAAAACACGTTTTTACTAAAATAGGTTTAAAGAGTGTTTTACAATATTTTTATGAATACAGCTGTAAACCTACAAATGCACACTTTCAAAAAGTTTTCAGTTTTTGAAACCGGGGGGTGTGGAACACCCTCCAGTACACCTAAACAAAATTGGTCCCAGAATCTAGCTTTATATAGATTTTTCCAAATGTTTTTTGTAACCTAGATTCAGTAATGCCCAGTGGAATCACAACTTTAAAACTGGAATCGAAATCTGTTTGCTATTTGTGTTTTTTAACACACTTACAGGTATACTGGAGGGTGTTCCACACCCCCCAGACCCCCCGGTTGTAAAAACTGAAAACTTGCATATATGTACATGTTCTGTGTGATTGCTTTATTTTTGCTGAAATAAACAGCAAAAATAAGTGAAAAAATTAAGCAGAAAAACGGAAAATTCGATCATCTTTAATGATTTTTTTTACAATTTCGGGGGACAGATCTACTCCCAAATAAAATTTCTTGCTATAAATATTAATTTTTTACCTTTCTAGTTTATCAGAAAAAATGTAAAGGCTAAAATAATTGTTTAAAAAAAGTAATAAAATAGATGGGGGGGGAAGCATCCCCCGATAGCGGTGGATGATGGAGGAAAACGAAGGTCATATTCGAATTCAGGAGGTTAATTTACATAAGAATCAGGAGAAATGGTATCAGGACTCGCAAAAAAAATTTTATTTGCAGACCAGTGTTATCATTAGGAGACGTTCGTTAATTACGTGGACGTTTAAGGGAGGAGGAGATCAAGAAGTCTCGGTAAAAATCATGTAATTCAAAAAAACAAATTTTACGATATCTTACTAGGGGAGGGGGGGTCGAAAAATCGCCTCACGTAATTAATGGCCGCCCCCTACTTATTTAACTTTACCAATTAAATAAAAAAAAATATGAATTAAATAACAATTTAGCGTTTTCTTCATTTTATTCAAAATTTAATATTTTATAGAAAATTAAATTAAAAACGCTCAATTTTAGAGCCTTCTGAATTTTGGCGCTGGGTGCTGCCCTGAGCAGTGACGTATTTTAAAATTTGGCGCCCTGGGCCCAAAAGGTTTGCCACTCTATAAATTAATTATAAAAAACAAAAATTAATTTTTATTTGTTTTCTCAGTGTATGTAACGATTATAAAATGCGCCCCAAGCTGAGCGCGAGGGACGCATTGCGCCGCCCCTCGAAGCCTTCCGCCCCGGGCCATGGCCCTCTTGACCCTTGGGTAAATACGCCACTGGCCCTGAGTGATGTCATAGTTTAGTCTTATAAAAGAGTACTGATGAATTGCATTAATTTGAAATTGCAACTAGAAATTTGTCCGGATTGCAGAGATAAAAAATATAAAATGTCCGAAGAGCCGGAATGTCCGGATTACTGGAGTAACGAAAAATTAAAATTTTATACGAGAAAACAAAAAAGCATAAAGTGATTTTCCGTACAAGAAAATATCATTTTCTTCCATTTTCAAAAATAGTCGATTTCTAACACTTACAGAATTACGATTTGAAATAATAAACGTCGCACAACTTTACCAAACTAAGGGCACACTATAATGATCCAGTTCAATACATTTTTACTAATATTAGGGTGCCGGAGGAGCCGTATTTGTAGTTACTATAGGCGTCTTACGTATAGTACATTAGGCATATATCTGGGTTAAATTAAGTGATTTACGTAAACCGGAATTCTAAAAGCTTCCATTCTCAATTTTTGGCAGCGCAGTTCTATGATCAGGTGTTTTTTTTTTGGGAATTTGCTAGCTAAAAAATTTTCGGAAGATTTCAAATGATATAAATTGATGTTGACATCTCAAGATTAATTGGGGTTCTTATAAAGTATAAGCGTTAATTGTATGATTGCAAAAGCACGAAAGTCAGAGATAATATAGAGGCTGATTTTGATATTTGGATTATTTCTCATCTGGTGCGTTATTGAGTTGTTATTGGCATTTTTTGTATTTTATAACCTGTTGTTTTCATCTGTATATAATCGATTTTATTCTAAATAAATAAATGAATAATTAATAGTAGCATACCTACATTTTATTGATGACTCGTTCAAGTATGCGACCATTAATCTTTGATATTTATCAAAAGTATTTAACTACTTGGTTACATAACACATAATTGGTTAAACACTAGCAGCATTTAAATTAATAAAGGACATTTTAGTTAGTTAATGGTGTAATCGTTTTGGTAAACAACAATGTTATAATAATACAACAAACAAACTAATTTACCCATTATCGTCCAAGTAGTACGGAATAAGTGGGTCTAATCTATTTTTATCTACATAATATATTTTTTTCTACCTATATAGTAAATAATAGTACAAAAGTTTTTTTAATTTTCACTATTATCAGTCAAATGTTATAAAAATACTTACTTGAAATTTTGATGAATTAATATATTCTAGATTTATACGAAAAATATTGTTTTCAAAAAATGCCGAAAAAAATTCCACTTCAGGTTTGTCAGAAATGCCAAAAATAAAATGCCCACGCTAGACGAGGTATCTATGACAACCTTAAGTAACATGCAATTTTTGGATGTGGATTTTCTTGGTAGTAATCAAGGGTTATCCTAAGAAATGGTGCAATAATTTATACAACAACTGATTCAGTGCAATCATCTCAACTTTCTATAAATTCTCTGAAGGTTGTACAGATAGTTATTATCTGGTGGCGCTTGATAATGTAATGAATAATGCATAGAATTGTTTTAATTATTTATAAATTAATATTGTGACTAATTATTATCTGCACTAATTTCAGAGGATATAATTTCATAATTGGATTAGGAGATAATTCTCATTCTTTTGTGGCTTCCAGTCAATATGCTTTTTCATGCTTACTAAATTTGAGATTTGCCTTTAATGGCAGTTGTCAATTAAAGCCTTCGATGAATCTATCAAACTTTTTAAATGTAAAATCCTTCGGTTGGATCCCGGGGGGGAATCCCTTGGCAGGTAATGGCAAACCACCGAGTTATTTAAAGAAAAATAAGTGGTTACTATGCCTTTACGTAGAGCGAAGGACTCTGAGAGCTAACAAGTAATATATTTTTTTAAACAATGTAAATTTATGAACTTTGATTTTGTTTGTTGTAAGGCAACAACGAAACATAAATAAGTTGGTAATTAAAATTCTACAAATTATGAAAGATTAAAACAAATTACTTTTTCTATTAAAATGAATTAAAAATCGGTAATGGAATCGACCCACATTATATTAATTTAATTTAATAAAATAGTCAATTAGAATTTTTTATTATATAATAATTATTATAAAGTAGTCGATTACAAGTGTTAGTGATCACTGCTGCACAAAATTTTAAAAAATTGCTTTTCGAATCGATGACCTATAGAGTTTAATTTTTTTAGCCAGCATGAGGAAAAATCGAGTAGTTTCCATTGTTTTGTATTATTTGTTCTGATAAAATTATCTACAAAGCAATAAATTCTGTTGCTTACAAATTATATTCTGTTGTTACTTGAAAATAATAATATTTTAACACGAACTTTTATGCACCACTGCTTTATTACTACATAAAATTACGTACATTGAACTTATTCTTCAAGTACAGCCTTAAAAAAATTACTGCTGATATAGAAAATGACCTTTCCCTAGATTGATTGCCCTATATTTTTTCTCAAAGCGCGGTAATTGTATACTAATTTAATAGTGTATTGTCAAAATGGGTAAGATTGAGGAAGATACAAGGCAAGAAAAACAACACATACAAAATATACAAAAAAAAAGAGAAGAGAGACTGAAAATAATGCACAAAAACCCAAGAGAATTTTATAAAAAAAAATAAAAGAACAGAAAGAGGAATGAAAGACAAAAAGGGAAATACTAAATATGAAGAAAATGAAATCAACAAGGGAAAAAGCTAAAAGATAATAGAACATCAATACTGAAAGAAAAAAAAATGATGAGCAGACTGGACAACTTAACACAATTTATAATGTACTGGAGGGCATTCCATGCCCCCCAGCCCCCCGGTTTCAAAGCCAAAAGTTTTATGATTTACAAAACTATTAAAATTTTATTAGCCAAAAACGTTTCCCAATTTTCAGAACCTGTTTTCGGGGATTCCCAGTCATCCCAACTGCAGAACAACTTCAAATATTTTAGCAGATGGGGTGTCACTGATTCTTTTTGACTCTAGAATCGGACATTGCCAAAGCACATACTCTGCATTTTTGTTTACTCTCTTGCATCTACGACACTTGAGATAATCTACAAATCTTAGTGTAACATATTGAGATGCATTATCCAGTTAAGAACCCTGGAATTTTCAGTAAATTGATTTTGGATAGTTTCAATTGTTATTTTGTTGTTACAGTGGAGTTCGCTTATTGGAATCACGGTTAATGTTATCATTCGGGTATTGTTATCACTTTTGCTAGGAACGGGCCGGACGTATATGATTACACACAAAAAACATGGCTTATAGTAATCATAAATTCGGTTTATATTATCAAATTATTCTTAAGATTATTTTCTCCCACGAGCAAAGGAGTTGGTTTTCAGTTACAAGCATTTTTTTTCTATATTGTGCATATAAGCCACCCACATATTCATTACGCGAATTTTAAGTCAGGTGTTATCAAGAAAATCTGTTTAGTTTGTAGTTGTGATGTAATTCAGTTCTACTTGAGAACTTCGGAATGAATGACTTAAAAAAAGTCGTGATTTGAGCGCTTGAAGTTTTGCGGTGTGGTGTGCAGATGAGGTAGGTGCAGATATATTTTCAAATTCATTACCAGTATGAACTTTTTATAAACAATTTACTCCTCGTACAGCAGAGGCGAACAACTCGAAATGAGATTTTTAATTTGGTTTTTTTCTTATTCATTAATAATTATAGTAGGTACTAATAAATAACTAATAAAAATGTTTTTCTTTTTTTGTTATCAATCGGTTATTGTTATCAAAAACCCCTAGTCCCGATGTGATCACATTAAGCGGATTCCACTGTATTTTGCTTGTCTCCAGGGGAGAATCTTGCCAACTCGGT
Source organism: Cantharis flavilabris (assembly GCA_949152465.1). Classification (NCBI taxonomy): domain Eukaryota; kingdom Metazoa; phylum Arthropoda; class Insecta; order Coleoptera; family Cantharidae; genus Cantharis; species Cantharis flavilabris. The sequence continues at coordinate 92,771,720 of OX424435.1, forward strand.
CGCTTTTGAAGCCCTTTCACCTACGAGAGGGAAAGAACGTTTAAGTTTGATATTTTATTCAATGTCTGAATGCATTCCAGCACCAAAATCAGGGAACTTTGTGACTCCTGAATGCCATAAGTATCGCTCGCACAGAGTTGTGAAGAGTGTATTGACTAGAGACCGGATTATATGCATTTGCATTTTTTTTGTTATTTTTTAAGAATAATCCATATATCGACTGAAATCTACTGATCGTGCATATTTGGGCATAATTTATAAAATTTCTTGCATATTTGGGCTATTTTATGTGTAATTTCTAAAAGAGAGAAAAGTTTCTTTATCAGAAGACGGTTCTGATAATCTAAAATTTAAATTTAGCGATGCCAACAAATTAAATTTTGGGTTGGCAATGCCTATCCTATAGTAGATCTACTATATCAAAATAGTAAAAAATATTAGTAGAAAATCGTAGAATTAACAAAATAACGTTATTTTGTAGTATTTATTGAAATTTGATGTTGCATATGATGGCATTTTTGGCAATTTTGTTGCATATTTTGAACCAGTTGCGTATTTATAAAATCCTTTGGGGGGAATATCAAAGATTTTTTGGGTATCTCGTTAATCCATTCATGCGCGTCAGTTGTAAACTACTGACAAGTTAGTTACAGAAATAAAAAAACTCAAGTTATAAGTACATATTTATATACAAACAAAATAGTAATAAATATATTACATTATTGCCTGATTTCATAAAACTTTTAACAAGTTCAATTTAACGGCCCGTTAAAAGTTTTTTTAAATCCGGCATATATAAGTATGTATATTAATTTAAATAAATAAAAAAAATTATTTCAAGTTATTAAAATAAAAAAATATAAAAACATTATTTTTATCCGGGAGCGCTTCAGGGATCAATCCGTGATATCCTTGGGGGGATGGCCCTTTTGCCCCCCCTCCCCCTTAGAAATTAGAAAATGGTTTGAAAAATGTCCCAATCGTCAATATTTTTCTTAAAATTAAACAATTTCTGATATCTGAAACTATAAGGAAGAACTTCTTTACAGATCTAAAGATGAATTGCTTAGATGCTTTTGATAATTAATAAGCTTCTGTATTTTAATTTTTTGCTTGTATTTCTTATAAGATTTATAACCTAGTGTATTTACAGCATTCTATTAATTTATAGTCTGTATATAACTATTTAGTATTATTTTATGCATAAAATGCATTTTAAATAGCGGATTGTCTATTAAATTATTACTGTTTATTATCTGCATTCTAATATGGATTTATATGATCTCTAAAGCCTTTGTCATCGGTTATCTTCCTTGTTTTGCATGGAAGTACTATAGCAGATTTAAAATATACATTGATTCTTGGTTTAGTTATACAGTTTACCCGGAATTGAACCTGTGCTTTCACTTCAGCAATCGAGCTTTCTAACATCTCTGGGTTAACCGCAAATGCTAGTGCTATTATTTTTGACTCTTCCTATTCTATCCTGTTAAAAAATGTACCTGTTAATCCAAATCAGTAAGGTTAAAATTTTGGAATTATTTGCTTTATCTCGATCTTGGTTTTCGTGCGATAGAAAAATTTTGATAGGGTTAAAAGCACTGCTAGTTTAATATTGACTTGAGTTCTATTATCAACTATACTTCCGTTAGGGAAATAACATATTATCGTTCATTAGATATATATTTAAATAAATAAAACTCGATAAGTTATGTCAATTTAATGTATATTATGTAAATTATTATTTAATATTACCATAAAATCCATATAAAGTAAGGAAGGTATGAGGAGGTGATTGGTGCAGTTTGTTGTCCTCCCCCTTAATGTTTTGAGGGTGAAAAATTTATTATTAAAAAATATATATATTTTTTTAAAATTATTATCAAATCAAGGTATTTTCGTTCTGAGCCAATATATCCATTATTTAGCTTTTTGGCCCCTCCCAGAAAGAGATTCTTTTGAGGCCCATGTGAATCAGGAGCATCTATTAGCGCTAATAATAAATTAAAAACAATTAGTTACGAACTTTGTTAGCCATTTCGTGATACCATTTATTCTTTTTAATTTAATGAAAAGCTGCGTGGTCTAATTAGGCGCTTTTATATGGTAGATTAAAAAGGTTGATCGTGACTATGTATTTTTGTAGACATTTTAAGGCTTCGCAGTATTTAATTATATACTGTAACATTTTTTTAGATTAAAAATCCTTCCGTGCTTAATGTGGGTACCACTAATATATTAATCATTAAGCACCATACCATTATGCTAGCTTCCCTAAAGCTAATTGGAAGTTGAGGCATGTGCTACTAGATTATTTATTTATTTTGAGAATAAGGAAGTTACCATGTTTTATGAAGTTGGGAGCACGTGCAAGCTACCAGAAATTTTGGGCACGTGTTTACCTATCTGTTAAAATTGATAGTTGCGGTTGTCACAAAATTTATTTTGATGTTAAACAGATTTTTTCAGGTTTATCGCTATTTTTTTAAAAATTGACTCAGTTTTTGAATTACTCAACCTCCTGTTATTATTAATTGTGATGTGGTCGATGAGATAATTCATAATGATTGTTACAGTAATTACTTAATGCCTTGTATTATTATATTGTATTAATTTTAAAAGTAATACTTTATTACTACTTGCTCATTATTAATTGACTATTGTTTCATTGACTGGTCATAACATTTACAAATCTTTAATTTTCTTTGATATCTTCTCTGACATTTTTAAAATTAATCTGCATATCAGCTTTTGGAATTTTTGGAGGACGATCGTATCTATAATAATTAAATAAACTGACAAAATATTTGATAATATAATATGTTTTCATGAACTTTTCTCACTTGTTCACCTTTTCAAGGAAATATTCGTTTACTTCAGATTTATTTTTTTATTGAACATACAATCTTTTTATTTCAGGGTATACACTAAATTTGTAATAACTATGCGTCATCGCTTATTAGTTTGTTGACCTACAATTTAATTTTTTTATATAATTGTATGCACAATTTGAGACCACAACAAGAATTAGCAAAATTTTTATTCAATTTCTTCATGCATTCCACGTTGGGTGGTCTTCAGAAGCCCTATCGTTGGTCCAGTTTCAGTTTGGTGCGATTGGAAGCAAATCAAATAAGATAATCAAAAAAGACCAAATTGGTGTAATTAATGGAGGTATGTCGAAAATACACTTGCGCTGAATACTAAAAACGAAAAATAAATTATTTGTGTGGGTAAACGTTTGCGTTCCGTTTCGAGAGATTTCACATTCTCTACCTTTGCAATTATTGTAATTTACAACGCCTACTGAATTTACACCGTATTATTACCATTAATGGCAAAACATATTATACTTCAAATTTTTTTATTACAAACATAAACACTGTTTTTGAGTTTAATGAATGTGTTTTCGAAAATAAACTGAACGCTAAAAAAACTCGTCAATATTTAATCGATAACGGCGGATGTGGTCAATAAAATAGGCGAGAAAATAAGATGGTCAGTCTGATATGGCTTGAAAACTTCTACTTGATTAAAAATAGAATTTGCTTTATTATTTTTTGGTCTATTATGGAATGAGGTGCTTATTCTTTTCGAATTCACGTTTTCAAATTTCACCAAAGGATAACATTTCTAAAGGTCGTCCGAACAGGTTTTTACACTTCAATTTGCACTTCCTACACATTGCCAAGTGTACATAGTACTATTGGTTTTGTTTGCTTCCAGATTAATTTTCTCGTTTTCCTATGCTGGACTATTAAACCAAATATTAAAATTTTCAAAAAAAATAATAGTGAAGTTTCGATCATGAAATCTATCAAAAGAAAGATACTTCTTCCACAATACATATCCGTACCACAGCGTCCAGATCGATTGTCTTTCAGTTTTTCTATATACAACTATAGGAGTAGACCATGACGATGCATGGAGAAGGTGTTTTTCGTCCTCCAATGAAGGGTATTCTTGTTTAAAAATTCGACCTGTTCTGTCTCGGATGACGGACGTCTGCTGTAAATACACCAACATGATGTGGAATCTTGTCCTTGTGCGGTTTCAGTAAATCACTTCGTCTATTTAACAGGTGCACTTCCACCATGTTAAGATTCTTATCTTGATGTTAAAATTAGTTCACGAGTTCCGTGTGAAAAACTTCTTACACCTGAAAACGATGAACACTTCAGATATTATGGGGTTTTCCCAAACATGAAAAAGGGCAAGGCGTTATTTTTAAACCCGAATATTTTCATTTAAGAAGTAAATAAACAAAACTTGATCCTAATTTAGCAACACATGTTGGTTCTTAAATTATTTAAATTCTTGAAGGAATTCGTAATCGAGCTTTTTTTATTTATTAAACCGATTTATTATGTCATTAATAGTATGCAGGCATTTATATTATTACTCGGCCACAAGAACGTTCGGATTTAATTCTAGTTCGCCCACATACATCCAAAAATGTAATTGAACGTGTTTGGATTGCAATCAAGGATTATAATAATATTGATGTAAATATATGATCTACTCGATATGACCTCAAGTATTAATATAAGCATAAACTCGTACGTGATCGACCACACTTGTAATTTTGTTCAATAAATAAGTGGGAGTATTAATATCTATATTTACTATTAGACATAAATATTGTAATGTAGTATTAATTGGAGATGAGTTGCCTACTTTTGGAGAGTTCAGGAAATTGTGCAGGGAAGCAGAAGAAATTATTGGTGCTTATACGGCTGTAAAGTGAATCAAACCGGGCGAACCCGGGTACGAAAGATAAATATTAGTATAGATATTTGTTTCGATATTGATAACAACCGATTGATGGAACATTCATTCAAGAGTGCATTTTAAATTGTTACAATAGCTGTATCCCTTTTTTTATCGATAAGTTATTATTAGTAGCTATCAGGAGTAGGTTTTACCCAGCTATCACATTAATTAAAAATTGAGCCAGTTTTCATTGCCGTCATAAAAAGTTAATATTGTTTACATACTTATAAAGTGAATTCGATATAGATTGAAGGATGGGAATCCTAAGCCTCATATTTGTCAAATTCGTAAAAATGAAATGATGTCATTTCATTCTTGAAAAATGGACATTGCATATATTTATCCAGTCAACGGAATACAATGAATCTACCTAAATGGGCGCCATAAAATCACATTAGGTGTTTGGTTTTGTCATACAAAAGTGTACTATCATCACACATCTGTATGTGGCTAATAATCCGGATATCCTGTTCGTACATGTTAACAGAATTTGATTGCAAATTCAACCTCAAACATCCTCTCGTTGATCGAAAAACACCTTTTAGTAATGCAAATAAGTTTTCTGCTTCATTTGGATTTCCATAACAAAGCCCCAGCCTAAATATAATATCGTAATTGAAGTTTTAAAAACGAAACCCAATAACTCGAATAATTATATTGCAAATTATGATGTGGGTTATGTTTCCGTTTGAATTGGGAATGATATTTTTGGCATAATTCTTGGCACTCTAGCAAATCTAATCTTAGATTTTTTATTATCGACCGATGTTTGCTCTAGACACAATTTGGTTTGGTACTTTTATTTTTAAATTCACCAAAATATACATTAGATAATTGAAAATTAAATCATCACACGAAACTGATAAGAAATAAGTACAAAATGTCTATTTACTTCAACATTAATTGGTCTGGTTTTTCCAAACAAATAATTATTATAATTATCCAAACTAAGTAAGCCGAGCACCAAATTGGTGTGATGAGCACTCAAATCTGCCCACTCGTTCAGTAATCTGCCTTTTTTAACTTGAGGTGTAACATACTATTTTCTCGTTAGTTGTTATTTGATTGAATTTTAAAATAAATTGAGCTCCTTGAGTGCCTACGAGATGGCCATTACTTTATCATTGCACTATGAATGATTTGCATACACTTTAGATAAAGAAAAACCACTTAAAACCAATTTGTTTGGCCGTTAAGAAACAATTTGACGACTTTATTGCCAAATTGTAATCAAACGTACAAATAAAATGTAATATATTGAACAGATAAACCCTCATATCTCAACCCTAATGTCTAATATCTGTAATTGAAAATCAATATCAATATCGTTAGTGTCATTTTTCAAAATTGACTTGAATTAACTCCACGGTCAACTTATTGATTGGTAAAACATCGGATGAAGTACATAGATACAACGAAATATTAAGAATTGAAGTGGAGCTTTGGTCCAATATGGAACAAATTGATTTTGGAAATCATCCATCAGATTTCGTAATATCTGTTTCCCCCAGAATATGGATTTGCACAATAGGAATGCATAAAATCACTCTTAACCTATTTTCAGAATTATTATATGAACGAATGCTCCAATAATACTCTCTCTTTGAAGTTTATCTAAAGATTATGTTGGTATAATTTAAGAACAGTGTATCGTAGGTACTCTTAGCTGGATTGCATAAGTGTAATTACTAATTAAAACAATTTAAAGGCAAATTCCGATGCCGACACTCGAGATCTCTCTAAATTAAAATTGATGTTCTGAAGTTAGTCAAAACTTGGAACAGGAACTTCTGGAGGCAGGGTGGTACATCTTTTAAGAAATTAGAGCATTCAGACTTTATTATAATAATTATGAGCATCAAATATAAGCGACGTAGAAAATAAATGCAAGGTCGTCCGTACTTTATGATCTGGATTTAGATTATGAAATTAAAAATTGCTCTACTTCTATTTATATGAATTTTCTCACCCAATTATATTTAGTACCGGTCTATATAATTTTTAGAGAGAAAATATTAAAATATATAGGTCATTTCTTTACGAATTTGAGGAAACTCTCCAAGCAATTATGTTTAATGGGCATATATTTTGTTTCCTTGGCATTTTTGTGAATATCAACAAGTTTTAAATCTCAGATGAAAATAGACTCAACGTACTACATTACAATATATTTATACTATGCAAGCTATGAATAATTCATTATAACCATGAGTTTAAGTGTTTTGGCTACAAAGCCTGTTCCCGATGAAGTAATTTCTTCAGGTTCAAATATTGAAGGATTTTGAGCTATAAAATTCGTCATGGCTTGTGAAGACACCAAAGGTGAGTTTCTCTTCCAATCTGGCAGAACTGACTTGACATGATGAAAACTGCAACAACGGAAGGAGAAAAAAATCAGAAGAAATTTTACTATAATATGGTTACTAATTGCTATCTAGGAAAATACTGGTGGATAAAAGCGATAGTACTAATGTAAGTTAAAGATTGTATAACGCCTGCAATCTCGGGAATTACAACGTAAATGCGCACTGTAATTATTAAAATGCGTGAAACGTATGAAAAGATTTTTATTTTCTTGATGAATGCTAATCGAAATTTTTTCACTTCGTCGCCGGAAATAACTCAAGTTTTTTACTTTTTCATTTATAATTCCCATTGTACACCAAGAGACTAAAACCGAACATGAATTTCAATTTTTTCTTTTTTTTTGCAGAAATCTCTATGGATTGGTCGGATCATGCCTTGTGGTGGCCTAAGAGAAACGTTTGGCTAACAAGAACCAGATCAACTTTGGACCAATGCGGTGTCCAAGGAGATGCCTTACTCCACTTCACCCCCATGCATAAAGTTTTAAGAGTCCAGTTGCCAGATCTTCGTTATCTCGAATTAAATGTTGATTTTTCCATTAAAACATTTTCGTCTGTTATTGGTGTATGTAAAGATTTAGGAATAAGGCATCCCGAAGAACTTTCATTTTGTAAACCATTAGAACACAATCATTTAAAGCACAATTACAAGGAAATGTCGAAAAAGAAAGCAGAACAAAACGGCGCCCATAGAAACGGAGCAACTCCCGCTGACACAAATACTTTTATTTCCAACAGTAGTCCGATTGGAAGTACCGGAAGCTTGGATAAAACACCTTTCATGTGTGCACCTGTTACACCCTACAGGGGGCCACCGTCTTCCACGCCTGTCAATAGTCCAATGGGAAATGTAAATATATCTTTTTTTTTATGTTGTATTTTTAAAATTTATTTCAACTTGATTTGCAATAAATCAATCAATTTAGACTAACAATGAGCCAGAATGACCATAGTCTATCTACTTTGATGTGTAAGAGTAGATTAACGAGATCAAATTTTGACATAATTTTACAACTAATTTACAAATGAAAATTTTAAATAATTTAAAATAAAACCAGGAAAGCCCAAGCCGGTTAATTGCTCACATTTCTAAAAGCAGTTAAAGGTGGGGTCACCGGATCAGCATTAGGATTCTAAACTCATAGTTTTGCTATTTTGCGTACCTATACGATATCCCGAGCTTATCTCTGTTATCTCACGCTACCTATGTTAGGGAGAGATAGCGAAAAATAGAAAAAAATACTCAGAATAAGATTTTTTAACAAGAAATATTAAGTTTTATAATGAAAAATATATCAATTATCATCTCAAGAAGTTATCTATTTCATAAACAGTATAACTTGAGAATTTGAAGTTCATAACTTCAAAGTAATAACTTTCGATCTTAAAGTTATCGATTTCGAAATCAGTATTAACTTGAGACTTGAAGTTAATTTCAAGTTCAGCTTCAGCAACATAAAAGGCAAAGAAAAGCAAAAAAATGAATTTCTCACGATTTCCTAATAAATATTTTTTATTTTGCCGATGATTTCCTTTATATAAAAATCTAATTCATTTCAGAATATGTGGAAAAGAAATGGCAATGACAGCAATGATAGTTACCACCTAAACGCAAATTCAAGTTTTGAACAAGTTAATGGTAGTCACGACAATACTTTAGCACAAAGTCCTCCATATCCTAGTCCAGAAGCTAAAAGTCATCTTATTAGGCCGAAGACGTTAATAGAGAAGGCAAGAATGAACGTGGCGTAAGTTTTTTGGTTTGAAGTAGTATTGATGAGCTAATTGCGTTATTCTTATTTAGGTGGTTGGATTCATCGTTATCGATAATGGAACAAGGTGTACGGGAGCACGATACTTTATGTTTACGGTTCAAATTTTTCACATTTTACGACCTGAATCCAAAGTATGACGGTATTCGAATCAATCAAATCTTTGAACAAGCCAAGTGGCAATTGCTGAACGAAGAAATTGATTGCACCGAAGAGGAAATGTTGATGTTCGCCGCACTACAAGTAAGCAACTAAAATTTTGTGTTGTCTTTGTTAATTTATTCAAATTTATAGTTGCAAGTTGTTTTACAAGCTGGACAACCTCAACCGAGTTACGACAACGGAAGTATGACGGCTCCTAACGAAGACGACATTGACGCCGCTCTTTCGGACCTACAAACGACTCTTGAGGGTTCTGCAATCAATATACACGCTAACGATATTACACAAGTGCCTGAATTATACGACGAATTACGATTTTTTAGGCCTAAGAGATTTACACTGAAAGCCTACAAACGATATTGGTTTACTTGCAAAGATCTTCACTTGTACTTGTACAAAAGCAGAGAAGAAATGATCCACCGATCGTCTCCAACACATTCTATTAATTTGAAAGGGTGCGAAGTCACTCCCGATGTTAATATAAGTCAAAATAAATATGCAATCAAATTGGAGGTACCCAGTTCGGATGGAATGTCTGAAATGTACATAAGATGCGATGATGTAAGTACAAATTACAAAAATTTCAATTGAATAATTAAAATAATTGATTGTTCTTGGAAAATAGGAAAAGCAGTATGCAAAATGGATGGCTGCATGTCGATTAGCAGCCAAGGGTCGTTCATTAGCCGACTGCTCATATGATTCGGAAGTCAGGACAATTTTAGAGTTCATTCAAATTCAACGACCCAGTGAGAGAGGACCTGCAATCAATCCCAGCACTCTTGATATTCAACCAGAAGATTACATTGCTCCTAGATTTGCACGTAAAATGAAAGGAAAGGTAAGCGAGATTTTTGTCGTATTAAATCACTCTTTTATAATTATTGCATTTTGGGTTTCAGTTGGTGCAACGAATTTTGGAAGCACATGCAAACGTTAAAGAATTGCCGTTGGTTGATGCAAAATTAAATTACATCAAGGCTTGGCAGTCGTTACCCGAATATGGCATTTCTTTGTTTGTTATCAAGTTCATGGGTCAGAAGAAAGATGATCTGTTGGGCGTGGCACATAATCGTCTAATGAAGATGGATTTGAATACCGGGGATCACTTGAAAACCTGGAGGTTTAACACGATGAAGGTAAAACTGGATTATTTAAAAAATTAACTCGAATAAAATGAATTCTGTTTAGGCATGGAATGTGAATTGGGAAGTGAAGCACATGATGGTACAATTTGAAGAAGAGAACATTATTTTTAGTTGTTTGTCTGCCGACTGTAAAGTCATTCACGAGTTCATAGGAGGTTACATTTTCCTATCCATGAGATCGAAAGAAGCAAATCAGAGTTTAAACGAAGAACTTTTCCATAAATTAACAGGTGGTTGGGCGTAAATTATAGAATGTTGAAATAACTGTGTATTTCTTTAGTGAAAAAGTTACGGTATAACAATTTAATTGGTATTTATTATTTTTTTAATTTATGTAATAATTGTTTTATAATCATTTTAATTGCAATTTTAAATTAAAGCATTGAACGACATGTAATTTTTAAAGTTATTACATTATTTAATGTAAATATGATCAAATTAATTGGTATTTTAAAATTTTGTTGTTATGTGAAGAGAAGGAATAATATAAAATGTGTTAATATATTTCAGAACTGTTAGAAAATCATATTGTGGCTTCCGTACATAATTTAACTACTATTTTGCAAATTTATGCATTGTGGTGATTAGTGCCTATATGAAGGTATATTCAAATTTGATATACACATTTTTTGGCATTAACATGTTAACGTATTAATAAATTTAATAATATTTTTGAAATAGTTATTTACATGCCTCATATATAAGAATTATTTTATATAGAATGTATTTTATTGTAAAAAATTAATATAAATAAAAATATTATTAACAACTTTTATTTTTTGTATACACTGGCTCACAGAATTATTGGCATCGTCCTATGTTAGCAATGTAATTTGTACCTTTTCAAGACTATTTTTGACACAACAATCAATTTTACAGCAAAACTGTTCAGATATTTTTGGTTGCAAATTTCATTGCCTTCAATTTTGTGTATATACATTTTTCTATTTTGTTGCTTCATTTCTAACTGACTTAAACTTACTTAAACAAAACTCGATAAAATCCAAAAAAATAATATCAGCTGTATCTCAAAAACGGTGCCACAGAATAAAAAAATGTATATGAATAAAAATGTAGGAAATCAAATTTAAAAGAAAAAATTCCTATTCAGTTTTCTATTTTGTGGCACCATTTTTGAGATACATCTGAAATAATTTTTTGCATTTTACCGAGTTTTGTTCGAGTCGCTGTCAGTTAGAAATGGAAATGAAACAAAAAATATCTGAAAAGCTTTGCTGTAAAATCGATTGTTATGTGTGAAAAGGTGCAAATTACATTGCTAACATAGGACTGTGCCAATAATTCTGTGAGCCAGTGTAGGTTTGCCAGATTTTACGTATAATTTTATCTTCATAACTCGAAGTTTCTCTAATTTGAACTTTTCTGATAGTCCCTTGAGATTCGAGTTAGGGAAGTTTGGCTGTATGTTATGATTATGACATTTTGTTTTCTTATTTTTCTGAATCTTCATTGATTTTGTCAAGCAATTAATAAACTTAAAAATTTTTTATGAGTCCGAATTACATGGGAAAATACCATACTTAGGTGAAATCAGCGTGGGGCATTAAATTTATCTCGTCAAACTACATAAGAAAAACTAGAGAAAGTTGTCGATTTCAAAACATTATTTTTTGGACTCAACTTCAAAAATTGTTAAAAATTTATATTGTCTAATAAGTTAAACCGACGTAAAACCAAGTTTGCAGCTTCAAAAAACCTCGAAAATTTTTGACTGATTCTAGTTTTTGGCCCGAAACTCCTAAAAGGTGCTTCCTACGGAAAAAGCCAATTTATCCTTTCTTGAAGCTGTGAATATTTCCTACAATTTGAGCCTAACCCCAATTTTTTAGGTCCAATAGATTCCAAGATACAGAACCTAAAAAATTGGATTTTTCCCAAAAAGTTCAAAATTTCAGTTTTTGTAATCTGTCAGGCTAAATATTGGCTGTAATACTCATTCTATGAGAAAAAAATTCATTGAATATGAAGTTTAAGAGCAGTTATTTAGCTTCAATTTAAGCCCAGAACAAAGTCTGTAGGCCCAAAGGGTATCTCGTTACCTTAGAAAAACAAAATTTCGGAAATACATTATCCACACATTTAACCACCATGGGAGGATATGGCAGTTGTTTGAAACACTGCCTCGCTATGCAGCCTTTTTTCACTAGCGTACATAGGGGGGGTCATATATATTTTGCTTCTTTTGGTACAAAAATATTTTTATAAAAATAAAAAAAAAATTATAAAAAAATATTTTAAAAAATTAAATTTTTTTTATAAAAAAAATATTTAAAAAATATATTGGGGGGTACGAGGCGGAAACTTTTAAGACCGCCCCGGGTGGCAAAAGCTCTAGGTACGCCAGTGCCTTTTCTTGCAGTGATATCATTTTTGAAGAGTTTCCACTCATCAAAGTGCCTCAAGAAAAACTCCTCCCACGACAAAAACTGAAATTTTAAACTTTTTGGGAAAAAAAATTTTAGAAAAATTTAATATGTTTTCACTTTGAATTTTGAAGATGTTTTCGATTTAGTTAAGCCTTCCTCGTTAACAATAGCAACTATTGGTTCCGCAAATCGTCAGGCTCTAATAATTTCTGTCCCTATCCCTATTTCTCCAGTTTTTGTTTTAATAAAACGTGGTGCCTGTTAGGCCTACAGACTTCGTTCAGGGCTTAAATTAAAGCTAAATAACTGCTCTACAACTTCATATTTAATGAATTTTCTTGTAGAAAGAGTATTACAGCCAATATTTAGCCCGACAGACGACAAAAACTGAAATTTTGAACTTTATGGGAAAAAATCCAATATTTCAGGTCTTCTTTCTTAGGATCTACTAGAGTTAAAAAATTAAGATTGAGCTCAAATTGTAAGAAATATTCACAGCTTCAAAAAACGGTGGAATGATTTTTTCGGTAGGAAGCATCCTTTTAGGAGTTTCGGGCCAAATGCTAAAATCAGTCGAAAAATTTCGAGGTTTTTCGATCACCATACCTGCAAATCAGAAACATGAAACATGTGAATTTTTTTTTTTTTTTTTGAAAAACTGCTTAACATATTCCTTATCTTTCACAATTTAATTCAAAATCTTTTTGAGAAGGAACATAAAATTTTACCGGTAAAAATATTCGGCATTAATTTCAAATACCCGCGTATAATTTACTCGGCGATTGGTTAGAAGGAAATTGTAAAAGCCGAGCGGATTGGTCGCCGAACGGTTTATAAGTGAAACGTTGATTGGAAACAAACGAAGTCGGCGTGTGTCGTGTATTAACGAAACGGCGTGGATAGTTGTTGAACAGTAGTAAACAAAAATGTCTCCAGCAGTAGTTAATCTATAATTAAAATTTTAAGTAACGGAGATATCTTAGGTAATTAGTTTTACTATTTAACCCTAAATTCATAATATCGGTGTACATTTAAAAATCGCACGAATAATAGAAGAAATGGGGTTCATGCAAGTGACATTGCGCGGGAAAACTATTACTGGTCTGCACATAATTTTTTTCCCTCGCACTGTTCAGCACTGTTATTCGATGTAATGATACGTGAAAGAAGTTATTTTTTTGTGTTTCTTTAGCCCGCAATGTTTTCTTAATAATGATGATCACGAAAGAATAATAATTTCAGTGTAAGTACCCGTTGTATTGCTTCTTTTTTTGTTCCAGTTTTAGTATACATGCATACCTGAGTACCTTTTCATTTTATCCTGAATATGAGAAAGAGTAAAGCTGGCGAAATTGTACATTCAGTTTGCAAAGATGTTTTAAATTTGCGAGAGGTCATAGAGGAGACAAAGTTAATAGAAAACATTTGTTTGAAGGTGGACTTGGAAGATCCTAAAAAAACTAGTAAAATTATCGAAGACACTAAGGACATTTTAAGCAAACTTAAAGATAAAGTTAACAATATTGACGATTACTTCCAACAGAATTGTCATAAAATGAGTAAGAAGTCGTCCGTTGAGAATAATTTAATTAAAAATGTTAACGAGGCCGATGTGTCGACTTCTACTAAAATTGACAAAAGCTCAACTTCGACATGCAAAAATGACGAAGACGTTATGGATTGCACCGAAGTACTCGTGGAGGATCCCCTTAAGGTACAAAATGAAGAGGTAGCAAGCATTAAGGTGGAGGAAGTGGACAATAATGCTGACCTGGTGAAACCGTTCATAAAGTGCATAGATATTAAAAAACTTATGAGACCCGACGTTAAAACATTCAAGTACATGACTCAGGAAAGCAAGAGTGAATCTGTGTTTATCATATCGGATTCGGAAGACGAAAACAGTTTAAATAAAAGTAATAATGTGAAAAAAGGTGTTAATGCTGAATTAAAACCAAAAACTGTGGCAAATAATGCAAGAGGTAGAAGAAATAGCGAAACTAAAAGAATAACACGGGTTCCTAATATAAGTAGAAGACCAAATCGAGAACGTACTAAACATAAAAATATAAATTATGTCGAAAGTTCCAGTGATAGTGACAGTGATAGTTTCGAAATCGATAATTCACAGAACACAACAAAAAAAAGTATTCAAGATTATGACCAAAGATTCTTTCGATCTTTTGTACCTTTACCTAGGATTGCATGTGAAAAATTAAAGGAGTTTTATTTAAAACCGAATGAAGTTGAAAGGTCTGTATTTTTATTATTTTGTTAATTAATGAATTTTGTTACATTTCTTGATTCACTCTTTGTTCAAATTAGACAATCAAATTGGTTATTGATTATTTTATAAACCAGTCGCTTAGGCAAACTTAACCCTTCTTTTTTCTCTTTTCAATGTTGTTGCTATTTAACCGAAGGTTCTCACACATTTTCAACTTTTTGCAATAATTCTTATTTATTGGTTTTTGATTTAAAACTGATAATAATAATTTTTCGAATAAAATACTGCAGAGGAAGATTGCAACCTTGAAGGAAAAACCAACCAACCAAAAATTTATTGCTGGTGTAAATTTTACAGCCCCATAGAACTTATTTCATAAAAATTATCCCCCCCCCCCTTTCCCCGAGCTCCACAGATGCATCTTAAATAAGTATTTTTTCCAGACCTAAAACAAGGTCAGACTTACTTTCGTATAAGTTTTATATCCGGTTTCAAGGCATTTGATCAACGTCAAATGGTTTGACGTTTGTTATCTCATGAAAATCTGTTTCATAATTGGTTGAAACAAATTTGACGTTGATCAAATGCCTTGACAACCTTGACAAAGGTTGGTGAACCGGGCATTTTATTTGTCAAACCGACCTTTTAAACTTTTTCAATTTCTTCTTAAAATTTTGCAAAAGAATTCGCCGAAATTCCACTTGAAGTATACTTTCATCCGTTTTCATCATTCCGACAATTACTTGTGGTGTCTGATTTTCCCACTGCTTCTTACTAAAAATTTTGTTTATGTTGAACCTTTGCTTCCCGGCAAGCATAATGTACATTCTATTTGTTTAATTTACCTTCATTATTAGACCACTAACGGTAGACCAAAAAAAAGGACTAAAATCAAGTTTGCAGCTTCGAAAGACCTATGCTAACTTTGTAGCGATCGAAAAACTTCGAAAATTTTTGACCGATTCTAGTTTTTAGCCTGAAATTTCTAAAAGAATGCTTCCTACGGAAAAAGTCATCTCACCTTTTTTTGAACCTGTGCACATTTCCTACAATTTGAGCTCAATCCCAATTTTTTAACTCCAGTAGATCCTAAGATAGAAGACCTGAAATATTGGATTTTTTCCCAAAAAGTTCAAAATTTCAGTTTTTGTCGTCTGTCGGGCTAAATATTGGCTGTAATACTCATTCTACAAGAAAATTCATTGAATATGAAGTTGTAGAGCAGTTATTTAGCTTTAATTTAAGCCCTTAACGAAATCGGTAGTCCTAACAGGTACCTCGTTATCTTAGAAAAATAAAAATTGGGGAAATCGGGGTAGGGACAGGAATTATTGGAGCCTGACGATTTGCGGATCCAATAGTTGCTATTGTTAACGAGGGGGAAGGCGTAACTAATTCGAAAATACCACAAAATGGTAATTTCAAAATGTACGCGTTGAACACTTCACAATTCCAACTTCTTTTCCGTGAAAACCTGAATCTCTTGAAGGGCCCAGTTCCTGTTCGTCAGTGTCGGGGACGACGTTGATACAAATCTTGCCTCGACAGAACTTGCACAAATCAGAACACTTCAGCCCTGCTGTTTGGCATGAGCAAGTTATTCCCTTGCACCCCTTGCGGCATTTGCAAGACAGGAATTTCACGAGAGTTCGTGGGGCATGCTTTGTAGTGTTTTGTAAGGGAAAGAGTCCGTGGTTGCTTATATTCCAGCCCCAGTTGGATGGGTCCCTATCCACCCCCAACCACTTCTTCACCTGGTGATATGTGCGATAGCTGTGTTGAGCATCAACTTCTTTAGTTGAGTGTAGATGAGCCAGATGGACCTTTGTGTTGGCTGCACTTCTTACGAATAAATCGTATCGGAGGGTGTAGAGGTCATCTTCCGAACCCCCACTATATAGGACTAACAGACTCGATTTCTTCGTGGGTGGCGTCAGGCTGCAGGAATGTCTTCGCCTCTTCGACAATGTATTCATTTTTCTAGAAGACAGTCATCATTTTCATTTTTCCTTGCCTGAAAAGGACAGGGGTGGTGTCACAGCCAGTAAATTCGTGGAGGAACATTTGAAATCCAGGACAGAGTGAGAAGCCTCCTCGATTGAGACTCGTAGAAGTGAACTGTTGACAACCAGCCACTTTTCTGGAAGAACACCTAGTCAACGTTGGAGCTCAATCCATTTAGGAGAACCAGTAAGATCCACATCCTCTCCAATGATGCCAACTGTTTCATATGAAACAATTCTCTTCTCCAGGACTGCCTGCATAAATAAGCAGTCAGCAACCTCTGCTGCTGGTTTTCTATCTCGCTGTGGAGAAACTTTTTTTCATTGGTTAGGAGTTTTTCTTCAGGCATTTTGATGAGCGAAGACTCTTCGAAAATGATATCACTGCAAGAAAAAGCTGCATAATGACGAGGTGTTTCAGCAGCTTTGGTGCTGTGTGCATCCCCATTCTCTGGATACTCATCAAAAACAACTGCCACATTCCTCTCTTTACTGTAGCGCTACAACCCAGGATGTATTTTACCTCGGTGGTTTGCCATTCCCTGCCGAGGGAGGACGATTAGAATCAAGTTATTGCTGCACTCGGGATCGAACCATGGATCTCTGCTTAGTAGTCGAATCACTTAAGCATTAGACTGTAACCGTCCTCTGCATAGCTGCATAGCGATGCAGTGTTTCAAACAACTGCCATATTCCTCCCATGGTGGTTAAATGTGTAGATAATGTATTTCCCAATTTTTGTTTTTCTAAGATAACGAGGTACCTGTTGGGCCTACATGCTTTCTTCAGGGCTTAAATCAAACCCAAATAACTGCTCTAGAACTTCATATTCAATGAATTTTCTCGTAGCATGAGTATTACAGCCAATATTTAGCCCGACAGACAAGAAAAACTGAAATTTTAAACTTTTTGGAAAAAATCCAATATTTCTTGTATCTCAGGATTTATTGAAATAAAATATTGGGATTGAGCTCAAATTAAAGGAAATGCTCACGGCTTCAAAAAAGATTGGGATGATTTTTTCCATAGGAAGCCCTCTTTTAGGAGTTTCGGGCCAAAAACTAGAATCAGTCAAAATAAATTCGAGGTTTTTCGATCATCACAAAGTTAGCACAGGTCTTTCGAAGCTGCAAACTTGATTTTACACTACTGGTAGGTACCCTAACAATATACCACAAAATCAGAAACATGTGATTTTTTCCGATGTTTTATGTCTAAACGCAATAGATCTCTTACTTTTTTTTCAGGCCAAAATTTTCATTACAACGTGTGTTGCGCCACTCCAAAGGCACCCATGTCAAAAAAACTAGCCTCCATGATTCCGGCTGATCGGCTCATCTTAAATCAAAAAACTAAACGGCATTTTAATCAATGAAGCTGTGGCCATCGAGTGTACTAGAATCATTCCAAAATATTGAATAATTGACGAATAATTAATTAAATAAAATTTAAAAAAATTAAATAATTAATTTTAAAAATCATGTCAATTATTCAATTTTAAATATTTTGGAATGATCCTAGTTCACTCGATGGCCACAGCTTTACTGATTAAAATGCCGTTTAGTTTTTTGATTTTAATTAATTAATTAATAATTAATTGAATTTAATTAAGATAAGCCGGAATCGTAGAGGCTAGTTTTTTTGACATTGGTGCCTTTGGAGTGGCGCAACACGCGTTGTGATAGAGATATTGGTCTAAAAAAGTTTTGACTTACTGTTGAAATATCAATAAATAATATAGTCGAAACTTCTAAATTTTTAATGTTTGTCAAAAAAAATCCCAAAGAAAAGCTAAATAAACCGGCAATCACACGGGGTGACCCCCTTAAACTTGTAAGTCTTTTGTTTAGAATTTGCTAAGTTTTTGATAGAAAATTTCAACCAGAAGGTCAGAGAAATTACTAAAACTGGCATTGGTTATTCAAAGTATCCTATGGACAAGATTGGTATTTGCAAATCTAAACTTGATAAAATTCTGTGTAAATTAAAAAAATATAATATGGTTCTAGTCCCCATATCCTTTTTTGCATTTTTACAAGGTACATCTGATGCGAAGTGACAAAAATATAAGTGTAATATATCTTTGATATAATAATCAAAATAAAATTTTCTATATTATGAAAAAAGTTTTTAAAACAAGAAACTTATAACGTGTAAATTCAATAGTTTTAGGTCCAGTTTTTCAATTGCGAGTTAAACCAGGTTCAATGGTTAACCTACGTTTATGAGTTATGACTACCTGATTGGTCGGATATCATTATGAACTGAGTTTAAACTCTAATCTTATAGTTAGTTGTTTAATCCACAATTGAAAAACCGGTTCTTAGAAATATTGCTTGCAAAAAAAAATATAACAATTTTTTGTAAGTAATTTTTTGTAAGAATCAAATTTAAAATAAACCAAGTGATACCAAATAAACCATACTCCCAGGTCACAAATCAATCTTTGATTTGAGATCACATCAGTATAATAGCCTTTATATCAAGTTTGAGTAATATCAAAACTCGAAAATGATAGATCACTCTACTGAAGCCACCTACAGCGGTGTGCAGAAAAATAGCACTGGTGTTATTGTTTTAAATCAAAATTTTCTTACATTATTTTTAAGTTGCAACGATATTTTGTAATTAACCTTAGCTACTCTGTAAAATTTGCTACTGTATTGCCAAGACATAGATTAGATTACATTACACATGATAATGCATTTAAAACTTGCAATATCTAAAGTAGTTGTGCATAAAAATAGCAATTTTACTTTATTTCTTATGTTGTAAATATGTTAATTAATATTTAAAAGTATAAGGGAAAGTATTGTAATCCACTCAAAAATCAAAAATGGAAATTTTGGTATTAAAATGTTTCTTATTATGCCCTGATAAGTTTTTGATGAATTCGTCTGTAGTGTGTGGTCACGACATCATGAAAAGAAATAGTATCAATAGCACAGGTTAAACCAGGCAACCAAATGTCAAAAATAGTTAAACTTAGAGGTCAGCTGAAAATGGTGAAAATTCGTTGAAAATTGCGGAAATGATAAAGAAAATAAAGAAAGTCAATTACTTTTGGACCACCATTTGTTATACTCAAATTATTTAATCGTGCCGTGTCGCATCTCTCTCTAAAGCACGTATATCGAGTTAGACGGAATACGAGTCGCGTCGCAACTCGATTCCAAACATTTTCGGAAATTAATTCAAGTTTGACGTTTATGAAATTTTGACATGTTTTAGGATTTTACGTTCCGTGTCCCGCGTAGCGCGATTTTTGAGCCCCGCAGATGCGACCTGTCGCTTCCTTGAGGTCTTCCACGTTGAACGGTACATTGCAAGAAGATGGCGAACGAAAATTTACTCTCCAATTATGTGTGCAAAGAAGTAAATCTGCACCTTTAATTTAACTGGTTTTCAAATTTTTCAACTTTTTGATATGAACTGTAACTTTCTCGCGGTCTTTCTCCGCGAATGGTATCCGGAAAGAAAAGGTTGAACGATAATTTTTATTCCCAAATTTAATGGGGAAAGTTATACAATGTTTACATAGCCAATTTTTTTTTAATGGACTGAAAGCAACATTGTACAGAAGAGTAACAAAACATCATTAGGAACCTTTTACACAAAAGAAAATCTTATAAATTTATACAAGAGGATTTTAGCATTTATACAATGCTAAAAAAACAGATAAACTTTTCAACTACTTCTATTTTTCTGAACCCGACTGGATATTTGTGGTGAATAGAGATCTGGGTGGAGATAACTTGGAAATGAAATTTTTTTGTTTAACCCCTTCATGCATTTGCCCATGACATCCACGGACATGTCTTACTGGCAATTTTGCATAGCTATTACAATAAATTGTAATACAGTCAAACTTCCCTAACTCAAATCTCAAGGGACCACCAAAAACTTTCGAATTAGAGAAACTTCTTGTATATGTAAATATCTGATAAACCTATACAGCACAGTCTCGGTAATCCCAACACACGCGCTAATCCTATCTCCAGTCATCCGAACAAAAGAAGAAAAACTCAGTACTACTATGCACAAATAGTTTAATCCGAACTCAACTAAGTTATGATTAAACAATTTATGCAGACTACTAAGTTTTGTTTTTTCGTGTTTGGATTACTGGATATTTTGTTCGGATTATCGAGATATTGTACTGTATAATTTTTCCAAAAAAAATTCGGTTTATAGAATAATATTCGAGTTAGGGAAGTTTCACTGTATATCTATTACTTTAAAAGAATTGGATCATTTTTTGACCAATAATTAAATATTAATGTAAAAAGTGTTGTTCTAGCCTATCTTGTTTTTGAGCTGTATCGCTTTATAACTCGGTCACAATTCGAAAATTACTGATATTAAAAGACGGAGTCTTTGAGTTTTCCCACTCATTAAAAATATACCTCATATAATAGTAATTCAAAAACCTACAGGATTATTTTGCCAAGGATTTTATGACCTGTTACCAGTTTAAGGGAAAGTGTAAAAATAGGGGGGGGGGGGTAAATATAATACTAGTCGTGCCATATATTCTGTGAAATGTTTGTGAATAAATTTAAACAACTTTACAAGTCATTTTATTCAAGATGACCACCTTTTGCTTCCACACATGCCTTTAAACCCCGCCACCACGGTCAGTTATCTATTGTAGCATGCACGACTTCCAACGAATCGATGCTACAGACAAAATTTATAATTCAGTGTGATTATTTTCTTCGGGCCACTGCTGTGTCGTTTTTGCTTTGTGTCGAATCTTGTTGGAAAATCTTGCCAAAAAGGCTTGCCACCGAATAGGATCGGTGAATATCTCATTTAGCATTGGTTGGTAGACTGAAGACAATTATTTAACACCTTTTTCACGAAAATTTAACTGTGAAAATGTTACCCTTTTTAAGGCACACCCCACCAAACCATCACAGTTGCTGAAAAAAAAATTAGTAAGCTGAACGATAGGGTATTACAGTATATACTGAAAAAATTGCAAGGGTAAAGGGCAAATTAAAAATGTTAAATATTGCTCTGTCACAGTAATCCGATTTTCTTTAACATCCTATTTTTCATATTTACTGTTTGTACACCAACTAATAAACGTTTGCTACCTACAAGTGTACCTTTTCAAGCCACCCTTAAACAACTTCTCAATTCCATATGATGTGTGAGATAAAAAACTAGCTGTACTTTAAATGTAACAGAACTTATGGCACAACTAGGTATATAAGTAATTTTGAAAGGCTATGTATTATCTAACTAAAAAAAAAATAAGTACTTCTCGCTCGACTGCAGTATAATCGCCTCTAAAGCCTTGGTTTGCAAGCAACTGCACTAGCACCACTGCCCCTTAGGTACCGCACAGCTTTTTTACTTGGATTAATATAATTTTACAGGAGGACAGAATAATTGGTTACCATTAATTCAGCAGTTGTAGCAATTGTCCCGATGGACTATTGTACTTTTTATTTATTTTTACATCAATTAATTCCACTTTCTGGTCATTTTTCTAACTGTTATATTTTTTTAATAGCCCAAGAGAACATCTGTCCAAAGATACTTCATCAAAGGATAATCCAAGCCAAACGATGAATAAAAATTCAGGATCTGAAGTTACCGAACAACATAACAATTTAATAATTTCCATTGATAGTGATCAGCAATCATCATCGGTACGTAATTTTTTTTTTTTATTGAAAAAATTACAAGATTGTGAGGAAAATTAAAAGTGCTTGATTAAACGTCCTAAATTATTCTCGTAAAAAATAAAATAATTATTATTTCAGTCGGAACAAAGTTCAAAAGTTGCCAACAGGAACTTAAAAAGTAATAGTTCAAAATCGTCAAAGAGTCAAGAGGAGGTAAGACTTTTATACTTTATACGACATTTATTGTTGGACACTTATTTTTTAATTTCAGATTAAATCTTCTAAAAAAGAAATGGACAAAACTGACACTGTGACGATAGAAGATTCCGATTCAGATAGCGATTTTGAGACATTTAGTAAGAAAACTGCCAACACCGAAAAGCCAGCCATCAAATCTAGGTAAATACCAAATTTTTATATTTTCTATAATCTTGTCAGGCAAGATTTCTCTGCAGGAGTTAATTTTTTTTATTTAAAAATGAAAATTACAATTTGTAAAGGATTAAAAATGGGTTATTGATTCTAACTCATGCATAAAAGTGTTTCTTCTAAATTTTTTCATTAGTAAAAGATTAACTATGGATTTATTTTTACATTTCAGAGTCTGTAAGAAAAAGGCCAGAATCATAGATTCTGAAAGCGATGGAGAAACTAAAAAAAGTAACGATAAAGATTCCGGTCAAGATAAAGATTATAAAGAGGACGATGAAGCTTCTAAAGGAAAGAAATCTGATAGTTCCAGCTCTAGTTCTGAATCAGAAAAAGAGTCGAGTGAAAAAGAAGAAACTGAAAACACATCGTACGTTTATAAAAATGCATCTTGGAACATTGAAACTAAATTATTTTTTTTTTAGCAAAAAGCGTAAACGAATTACAAGGTTGTCTGACAGCAGTGACGAAGATTTAAATAAAACAAGAAAAACTATTAGGAAGGTGATTTCTCATGAATATTTAACTGAAAGCACAAAACAGGCAGAAAAGGACGAACAAGAACGAAAAGCTCGAATTGCAGAACGGCAAAAGAAGGTAAATTGAAAGGTTAGTCTTTGTACAGTTACATGATTTTTTATTTTTTTGTAGTACAATGCGATTTTTGATGACGATCAACCAATTGATGCATCAATCGATAAGCTCGTACTTGATTTTAATGAAAAAACAAAAAAGGAAATCATTTGCGTAAACCAAGATTTGATTGGCAAATTGAAACCTCATCAAGCAAAAGGAATACAATTCATGTGGGATGCTTGTTTCGAATCGGTTGAAAGAATAAAGAAAGGTAATGGATCTGGATGTATTCTTGCACATTGCATGGGTCTAGGAAAAACTCTTCAGGTTATTGCACTAATTCACACTTTGTTAACCAACGAGGATATCACCAAAGTGCAAAAAGTATTAGTTGTTTGTCCGGTGAATACAGTTTTAAATTGGGTGGCTGAGTTTAAAAAGTGGCTTAATGATATCGAACCCGAAGTAGAAGTTATTGAACTTGCAACAAGCAAGCAAAACACAACTCGGCAGTATCAAGTAGAAGATTGGACAAAAAATGGAGGAGTTTTAATTGTTGGATATGATATGTTTAGGAATTTGACCAACACTACAAATAAACGATTAAGGAAGTCGATGAGAAATGTGTTTGAAAAAGGCTTAGTGGATCCAGGTATGTGTTTGCTATTTCAAGTTTTTTGTCCATAAATTTGATGGTGGTCTTTAGGTCCCGATTTAGTGATATGTGATGAAGGACACATGTTGAAGAATGAAAAATCTAATTTGAGCATAGCAATGAACAGGATAAAAACGCTCAGAAGAATTGTTCTGACTGGTACTCCAATGCAAAATAATTTAAAAGAATATTATTGCATGGTGCAGTTTGTTAAACCAAATTTGTTGGGAACCTATAAAGAATATCTTAACAGATTCGTAAATCCTATCACAAATGGACAATACACCGATTCCACTGACCACGATATTAAAATCATGAGAAGAAGGTCTCATGTGCTGCACAAGATGTTGGATGGTGTAATTCAAGTAAGTTCTACAAAACTGATACTTCTAGTTTATTTATTTTTCTTGTTAATTTTAGCGTCGAGATTATTCGGTACTGACTCCATATTTGCCGCCAAAATACGAATACATTATATTCCTAACATTGTCAGAGATGCAAATAAAACTGTATCAACATTATTTAGATAATTATGCAAGACGACCAATGGAATTTTCTAAAACTCGCACAGCATTTTTATTTACCGACTTTCAAGAGCTCCAAAGAATTTGTACTCATCCTAGAGTTCTTTTGAACAAGAGTATCGAAAACCAAAAGAAGGTACTTGTACTCATTTTATGCTTACGAAATTTTATTTTTGTGGATTTTTATTAGGCAATATTAAACGACGAATCTGAAGCTGAATCGGAAGGTTCTCTCAAAAATTTTATCGATGATTCCGAAGAAGAGGCATCTGATAGTAGTAGCAGTAGCAGTGCTAGCAGTAAAAGTGAAAAGAGTGACAGAAGTGATAGTGGATCTTCTCGAGGTAAAAAAAAATCAAAACAGCAAACTCAGCGGTTGACTCGAAATGCTGCCAATGTGGCAGGAATAAGTATGCATTAATTTGTGCTTGTTTTCAATTTTTATAATAAAAAATTCAATTTAGATATAGAGGAAGAAGTCGAAACTGCCGAAAGGGATTGTCTTATGTCGGAACAATGGTTCAGTCAATATTGTAGTGGAGATGAAATTGATAATATTGCATTGAGTTCCAAATTGCATTTGCTGTTTGATATTTTGCAGCAGTGCGAAGTAATAGGCGATAAATTGTAACTAATGATACTGGAAAAGTCGACTGACAATTAAAACTTTTTTTATGATTTCAGATTAGTATTTTCTCAGTCGTTGTATTCGTTAGATATAATTGAATATTTTTTAAGTAAAATTGATGAAGCAACACAAAACGATGCTAGCGAGACGGTGTGCAACTTAAAAGGTTCATGGTCACTCGGTTTGGATTATTTTCGATTAGATGGTTCTTCTTCATGTGATAATCGCTCTATTTGGTGTAATCACTTTAATAATTCCGAAAATATTCGTGCTAGGTACGAAACAGTTTAGTGCAGTGTTGAAAATACTCATCAAAACAATTTTTTAGATTATTTTTGATATCCACAAGAGCTGGCGGCATTGGTATTAATTTAACAGGAGCAAACAGGGTAATAATTTTTGATGTCTCTTGGAATCCGTCTCACGATATTCAAAGTATTTATCGAGTTTATCGATTTGGGCAAACTAAACCATGCTATATTTATCGATTTGTTACAAATGTAAGTTAATTTTATTTAATCGAGCTTTTGTTAATCAATAATTTTTTAAGGGTACTATGGAAATGAAGGTTTACGAGCGTCAAGTAACGAAGCAAGCCATTTCCAAACGAGTTATTGATGAACAACAAATTGATAGGCACTACAATCAAAATGATTTGGCTGAATTATACAAGTAAGTGTAGGATTAGTCAACATTTTTTTTAATTCAAAAAAAGAAGAGAAACCTTTTTAAATTTATTTTTCTATCTAGTTTTGATCCCAAACCTGATAATCAGCCAATTCCACTGGTGCCAAAGGATGTTTTATTAGCAGAACTTCTACAAAGTCGAAAGGATTATATTTTTAAATATCACGAACATCAAACTTTACTTGAAAATAAAGAAGATGAAGAATTAAATGAAGAAGAAAGAAAGGCTGCTTGGGAAGAATACGAGAACGAGAAGACTGCACGTGTTAATTCCGTCAGTGGCATGGGTGAGTACCAATTTATTTGTTGTTATCTACCATTTTTATATTGTACTTAATTTTTGAAATCAATTTTTTTAGGATACATTAAGAATATTCCCGTGCAAGTGATTATGGGTGGTATTTACGGTACGGTGGCAAAGGATAATCCCACATGGAATAGCACACGAATTCAACAAGTGACACCTATGATTTTCCAACAACTGCGTGAACAAGTGGAGAAGGGAGACATGCTGGTACAGTTTTTATTTCTAATTACTGCTTTTTTTTTTAATTAAAAATTAGAGTTTGCCTACTCGACATCTGATAACTTTTATCTGAAATGAATAAAGTAGTTTGTTATTTTAAAAAAAATTATTAATATTTAAAAAACTTTCAGTTATTTAATCGAGTGGTCAACGAAATACAAATAATGCAGCAGCAAAGGATGCAAAATCTATACATGCAACAACAAATGCAACTGTTACAACAACAGTATGCTTACTTAAACAATGCTGCAGGTGGAAGAGGACCACCTCCGCCCGGAGGTGGAGGTCCACCACCATTTCAATCAAACGAAATTGTAGAATTAAATGATTAATGTGTAATTTATATATATATTATATATAATTTATATAAATTTTTTGCTACTAGCAATAGTAAGTTTACTTCGTGGTGATGTAGTTTTCAACAAACTATTATTTTAAGTAGAAAAATTTTGTGTTAATGACAAAAATCCTTAATGTGATAATTCACATTATTTTGTTAGTCTACATTTCTAACAATTTTATTTTAATTCTATTGTTGTAATGTTGTGAAATTATTTATTTACTCTTAAGGAATAAATTACTTTTTTTGTACAGTCAAGAAGTAAAGATAATAAATTAATAATACTTGATAAAATTCACTCGAGTTTACTCTTCTCAAAACTTTTACGATGAGTCAAGATCCTTTGTCCTAATCCTATATTTCTTTTCGGTTGTAGTTAATAAAGCCGTCTGGTAGCCATTTCTCTTCTGTTGTGCTCGTCTAACATTGTGGTTCGTTCCATCCGATCGGCAGCAATTCGTTGTATGTTGTCTAATAAGTCCGGGTATGGATGAATAGCCCTCACAAATTCTTTGCGATCTAATCTGTACAGTTCGCAAACTTCAACAGCTATAACGGATGCCACACGTAGTTCGTCTCTCATAACCAGCGCTATTTCTCCGAAATGAGCTCCATCTTCTAAGTGACAAATCTGAAATTATGTTCTTGTTTTAACTAAATTTATTTTCTTTTACATTGTGGGAATACCTACCTCACGGCCTGACGATGTAAATACTGCTACGGTTCCACTTGCAATGAAAAACATTGAATTTCCAGGAGTGTTGGATCTAACAACCACATCGTTGACCAAAAATACTTCCGAACGAAGACAAGATACAATACGAACCAATAATGTCAGTGGTAAGTTTTTAAAGAATGCTACATTTTCTACCAATTTTCTACAACTATGCATCACAATTTCCTAAGAAGAAAATCATTTGGAAGTTAAAATTGGTCAAACGAAATGTAACATTATGAAGAACCTGTCGTAATTGTCCTGATATGGTCGACAATATTTCACTTTCTCTGAAATAGCTTTTTTGAAAACGAAACTCATAATAAGTTAGCAATCTTCGTTGCATATAGTCAGGCAAATGTTTGTGCCTCATGTACTCTCTAAGTTGACGTAACATTTCGATGTATTTGTGTGATGCTGACGTAGTTGCTTTTACCACTTGCATAATTCGACCTAAATTGGAATAGTATTAAGTAATAACAGTAACTTAAGTCGAAAATTTAATGACTTGCCAATTAAGAGAACCCTTAGCAATCTGGATATTATCCAAACTATTACAGTGAACCACAATTCTTCGTTGCTGCCTGGTGCAACTATGCCGTAACCACTGTTAGCAATTAGCATCATACTTGTGTACATAGCTCCACAATAAGAACCATCTTTTACGAGGCTGTCTTTTGATGTCGAATCTTTTCTAAAATTTAAAATTATACAGTGGAATTTTTTATTACAATCTCGAAAGAGAGTTCTTGAAATCCATATTCAGTTACATTGTAATCAAAAAAATTTTACTTACATTGGCTGTGGAGAATCTGTCATATCCATCAATCCCATATTGTAAGCATACGAAAAAATCGAAGCACAAGTAATCCAATGAAAATACACTGCACTGATTAGAAAAATTGATACTATTTTGTATACTATGTAAGGCAAATCGAGAGCCTTAAAAAATGAAATTCAATATGGACGGTTATATTTATTTCATTAAAGTTACCTCGGAAGCATCGTTACAGTATTTAATAAACGATTTAAATCTTAGGAGTTTGAGAAGAGAAGTAATTTGCAGTACTAGGTATGCTTTGCTCTCTATATTTATCTCCATAAATAAATCTGCATGTGTAGGAATAGCTGATATGAAATCCGGAATAAAGTATGTACCCAGATAATGACTGCAAAAATTATATTTTATTTTTAAACTTGTAGATTGCTGGCAATCGGGAGTAAAATTTCTACTTACCTGGCGATCTTTCCAGGTTCAAGCACGGACAGTTTTCTGCTAAAATTATAATAACCGGTGAAAAAGTTGAACCACACATCTGTGAAACATAAACAGTCGAGAACCATTCGTATCCATTTAAATGTTAAGTTTTTTACTAGCCAAGACCGTGGAATGCGAAAATATGCCACATCTATTGGAATTAGAACAAACTGTGCAAAAAGTACGATACTCATAATGTTTTTCCAAAGTTGCCTAAAAATGCGACATTAAATACCTTTATTACAGTGCAATTTTCTATCAATACCGTGCATCGCTGAACGGATGTACAATGTGCTTGTAGTTTGTTAAGTGCCGCTCATTTTCGTCTGCAATAGCACCTTGACTGCGGAAGAATTGATTACTAGTTTTACTAATTTCCGATACCATTCGTATCCTAATGAACCAACGTTGTAAACTTGCCCAAGTGCTATTTCCTGGTACAAACTTTGGCAGAACATCCAATTCGTTCTCCATTTCGCATTCATGGCCATATTTTGCAAACTATAAATTTAATATTTTAAACTAAAAGTTACCACATAAATTGATGCAAACATACCAAACGATTTTTTTTATATGTCTTATCATCGGCAACCATTTTTTAAATATTCAATTTGCTTTGTCAAAATTAATTTTAATTTTCTTTATAAAATCAAGATAGCCGATATAACAAAAATTTTATTCCATGCCAAGCAAATTAAAAAACGCCACATAACTTGAAAGTCTGAAATCGAAGACTATTTTGACTGTTTCTTATGCAGTTTGCCAAGAAAAATCGATTGCCGCTGGCAGCTTCTGGATTCTGGATTTTAGGTAGGAGGGCAGGGAGGTATCCTCACGCGCACTTAGGCCGCTAGATCGGGCCCATTGTGCTGCCTCCGATGCAGCGGCCCTCCGTCCTGTCACTCCTCAAGCCATCCTGTCTCCAGGATGAATTCGAGTATCTTGGCAGGCGGAGTGTCGCTGATTCTGGCCATGTTAGGCCAGAAGTCCCCTAACATGGTACCTCTAATTGACGCTAACGACGGACATTGACATAGCACATGTTCTGCTGTTTCGTCTGCTCTGTTACATCCTCGACATTTGGGGTTATCTACAAGTCCCAGTGTGTTGAGATGTTTATTCAGTTTGCAGTGTCCAGTTAAAATCCCTGCAATTATCCGTAGATTGACTCTGGACAGCTTCAAGTAATATTTTGAATGTTTGCAAGAGGGTGCTCTAATCGCTGCCCTTGCTTGTCTGCATACAGTTTCTTTTGCCCATCTGCTGCAATGCAGCTTAAGGATATGTTGTTTTAGGAGGGTATCGATAGTTTTGACAGCTGGCACAATCATCGGCTCCGGACCGCAGGGAAGGCTGTTGGAGCCGTTTCTTGCCAGCTCGTCCGCTTTTGCGTTACCCTCGTTACCTTGATGCCCCTTCACCCACGAGAGGGAAATGACATTTGAGTTTGATATCTCATTTAGTGCCTGGATGCATTCTAGCACCAGACCCGATGTGACCTTGTGGCTCCTCAGTGCCACAAGTGCCGCTCTACTATCTGTAGATATCTGGATGTTTTTGTCGCAGATGCATTTATCTTGGACTGTCTTTGCGCAGTGCAGTATGCCCATCAGTTCCGTTTGGAAAACCGATGTATGCTTACCCAGCGGTATACTCATGTTTATATTCAGTTCAGCAGAGAAAATTCCTGCTCCTGAGCCAACATCGTTTTTGGAATTATCCGAGAATAGACATATGTCATACTCGATGGTTTCTGTTGGATTCAACAGGATATTGTATTTCCTGTCGAATATGTATTGAGGGGAAATTCTGTCAGGTTCAAGATGCAGCAGTGGTACTCTAGTTGAGAAGTCCTCTAAAATCCGCATATGACCCACAGTTCCTCGCCTGTGGTTCCACAGCCCCCAACTGCGAAGCCTAAGAGAAGCCTTAACAGCCATCTCCTGCACATAAAGATCAAGTGGAGGGAGGCAGAGAAGGACCTCCAATGCCGCAGTGGGTGCAGTGCGCATCACTCCCGTTGCGGCCAGACAGATTAATCTCTGGATCCGATGTAGAGAGGACGCTGCTGTTACTTGTTTGGTTCTGGGCCACCAGACAAGTGCACCATAGCACAGCATGGGCCTGACAACCGCAGTGTAGAGCCAAAGGGTGATCTTAGGGGATAGACCCCATGACCGTCCCATCGCCCTCCGACACTGCCAGAAAGCCATCCTTGCCTTGCTAATTTTGGTTATCAGATGTTTTCCCCAGTTTAGCTTCTTGTCAAGTATTATACCCAGATACTTGACTTCGTCCGCTAGTTTCAGAGGAGTCCCCATTAAGTTAGGCATTGTCATGCCAGGCAACTTTCTTTTATTGGTAAACAGAACAAGCTCTGTCTTAGTCGGGTTGACCGAGAGAGAGTGCTCAGTGCACCATTCCTGCAGTACTTTGAAAGCTGTCTGCATTTGCATGCAGATTATGTTTTCAAATTTTCCAGTAAGCAGTATGGTCATATCATCTGCGTATCCTATGGTATAGAAACCTTTTTCGTTAAGGCGTCGTATAAGGCTGTCCACCACCATAATCCACAGCAGTGGAAAGAGTACTTCCCCCTGAGGACAGCCTTTGATCACAAAGCCTTTAATCTTTATATCACCGACACATACCTCTACGGCTCGCCACTTCAGTACAAAACTGATCCAGTTGGCAATGGTTGTGGGAACACCGTATCGGTGTAGCGCTGCATTTATGCTTTCAAAAGTGGTCTTATCAAAAGCCCCTTCGATATCAATAAACGCTCCTAGGGTGGACTCTTTTTGGTCCAGTGATCTCTCGACGCGCTCCACCACCTTGTGTAGAGCAGTCTCAGTAGAACTCCCAGGGATATACGCGTGCTGGTTTACGTGTAGCGGTCTGTGTGTCAGAGCCGTATCACGAATCTCTCTATCGCACATTTTTTCTAACGTTTTCAGGAAAAACGAAGTCAAACTGATTGGTCTAAAAGATTTAGCCAGGGAGTAATCGCCTCTGCCTGGTTTAGGTATGAAGATAACTTTGACCTTTCGCCATTCCTTCGGTGTGTATCCGTGTGCAATGCACGCCTGGAACACTCGCA
This sequence comes from Cantharis flavilabris, assembly GCA_949152465.1. Taxonomy (NCBI): domain Eukaryota; kingdom Metazoa; phylum Arthropoda; class Insecta; order Coleoptera; family Cantharidae; genus Cantharis; species Cantharis flavilabris. The sequence goes on from OX424435.1 coordinate 92,803,635, forward strand.
CTAGGTGACCAAGCAGGTGATCCAGACCCCACTGAAGTAGGGCTGGAAGTACCCCGTCAGGTCCAGGCGATTTGAAGGGGCTAAAGGATTTAATGGCCCATGCCGTCTTGGTCGTATTCACAACCTCCTTTGCAATTTCCCAGTTAGCCTCAGTCGGTGGTTGGCTTCTAGCGTCAGTCCAATCAAAATCGGAGACTATCTTACTATCAGGAAAATGTGTATGTAGCAGTATTTCGGCAGTTTGCGAGAGGGTTTCTGTGTACGACCCATCCTCTCGGTATAAGCTGCCGGGCTGCTGATATGGATCTTTGGCGAGGATCTTGTTTAGCCTAGCCGCAGCAGCGGTTGTTTCAATGCCGCCGCAGAAGGTTCTCCATGACTCGCGTTGTTTCTTGCGGATTACTCTCTTGAACTCCGACCTGTGCGCCTTAAACGCTGCCCAGTCGTCGTCCCTCTTAGAGTTCTGCGCTTTATTGTAGAGCTTTCTTGTCGCTTTCCTTAGCTGGTCGAGTTCTTCGCACCACCAGGGTGTTGCTCGAACCCGCAATCCAGCCGTTCTTAGCGGGCATGACAGCTCATATGCGTTTATGAGGGAGTTCTGCAGCTCATTAGCATACATCTCAATCTCCTCAGTAGTTGTTAGTCTTTTTTTGTTGGAAAGTCCCTTCAACATTTCAGATTCCATGGATTTTGACAGGTGATCTAAGAAGACCATCCTGTCCGCATTCCTAGGATTCCTATATTGCTTGGGTTCCATTGTTTTAGCCTTTAATTTAAAGGTAATCCATCTATGATCTGACATTGTCAGTTGGTCGGACACTTGCCAGTGATAAGTGATTAGAAATGCTTAATGACGTCACGGTAATGTCAATTACCGAGTTGCGGTGGGGTGACACATAAAAAGTAGGGACACCCCCGCGATTAAGTATTACTAAATTTGTATCGATAAGATAATCTAATAGAGACTTACCTCGGTTGTTGCAATCTCTGCTGCCCCACGCCTGATGGTGGGAATTAGAGTCGCAGCCAATTATGAGGTGTTTCTTTTGTTGCTCGCAATAGTTCACCAGATCCATCATCCTTTGGGAGGGTGGCAGTTCCGGCGAATCGATTGGGAGGTAAATGGACGCCAAAATGACATCCTTTGGGCCATCCCCTAAGTCGCAGCTCGTCCGAACTGCTGTTAAGTCGCAGTCGCTATACTGCGGCAGAAGGTTGGCCTGGATATTGCTAGGTATGTAAATACATGTCCTGCTTTTATTTGTGGAGCTACCTGTAAACATAGTTCCGTTTAGTTTTGTAAAGCCTCGTATAGAGGATTTTACTAACCAGGGCTCTTGTATTAGAGCTATAGTATCCTTGCAGTTGTCAAGGTGGCGGCATAATACTGCCACTGCCTCCCGACAATGCTGCAGGTTGGCTTGCAGGAGATTCCACCCTGCCAAGGGAGCCATTTGGCCTACCTTGTAGAGCTTAGTGTCCCTTTGCATTTACAGCCGCCACTGCCGGGCTTGTGTCCGTCTCCATAGGAGTTAGGGTGGCTGTTTTGGTCTTTTCAGATGCAGAGTTTTCCTCAAACTTCTGCATCTTGACTTTGAGGGTGTTGAACTTGTAGTTCAACTTCTCCTCTCTAGATTTCAAGGCGGCACTGTCCACCTGGCCGACACCGAAGACAAGGAGTTTGCCTTTCGGTTCCTCCTTACTCGTGTCGTGGAAGACGCACCACTCTTTCAGTTTGGCCCAGGGGTTCTGAGCGGCAAGGCGGCGTGTGACCACCTCAGTGGGCTCCGGTTCTCCCGGAATCCAAAGGGTGACCTTGGTCAGCCTTGGTAGATCGTCCACCTGGACCACATCTAATTTAGCACCTTGCCATGGTGGTGGCAGGTTAGCTATTGTTTTTTGCAGCCATTCCAGCGAGCTCTGGTCACTGCAGGTGATCCGAAGGATCTGCCCCGAGTGATAGAACCCGCCAAAAGTGGGTGCTGGCTTTGTCTCATTACCCACTGCTGCTATAAAAGCATCTAGTGCAGTGGTGAGATTGCTTGGCAGCTTATACGTAGCTATGATATTTAAGGATTTTTGTGACTTTCAAGTTCAAAAAATTGATTCGCATTTTGAGCCGCTTACGAGCGTTTCAAGCGAGCGAAATCATGTTTTTCAGCTTTCTGGCATTAAAACACGTCGGTTTAAGTCATAAAATGGCAACCTAAAATTTTGGCGAATTTTCGCAAAATCATCAATCATTCTTTGGTGTTTTTTGACCCCAAAAATTGAAAGTCTGAAATCGAATACTATTTTGACTGTTTCTTATGTAATTTGCCGGGAAAAATCGATTAGCGCTCTCAAATTTTACGTAGGTATGATATTTGAGGATTTATGCGAATTTAAAAAAAACCGAAAAGTTCAAAGATTTGATTCGCATTTTGAGCAGCTTACGAGCGTTTTTACCAAACTAAACCTGGTTTTTCAGATTCCTCGCATCGAAATACGTCAGTTTAAGTCATAACATGGCAATCTAAAATTTTTGCGATTTTTCACAAAAACGTCTCCTTTGGTGTTTTTGACCCCAAAAATTGAGAGTCTGGAATCGAAGACTATTTTGACTGTTTCTTATGTACTTTGCCGAGAAAAATCGATTGGCGCTATCCGATTTTACGTAGGTATGATATTTGAGGATTTATGCGAGTTTAAAAAAACCGAAAAGTTCAAAGATTTGATTCGCATTTTGAGCAGCTTACGAGCGTTTTTACCAAACTAAACCTGGTTTTTCAGATTCCTCGCATCGAAATACGTAAGTTTAAGTCATAAAATGGCAATCTAAAATTTTTGCGATTTTTCACAAAAACGTTCAATTCACCCCTTTGGTGTTTTTGGACCCCAAAAATTGAATGTCTGAAATCGAAGACTATTTTGACTGTTTCTTATGTACTTTGCCGAGAAAAATCGGTTGGCGCTATCAGATTTTATAGGTATGATATTCGAGGATTTATGAGAGTTTAAAAAAAACTGAAAATTTCAAAAATTTGATTCGCATTTTGAGCAGCTTACGAGCGTTTTTACCAAACTAAACCTGGTTTTTCAGATTCCTCGCATCGAAATACGTCAGTTTAAGTCATAAAATGGCAATCTAAAATTTTTGCGATTTTTCACAAAAACGTCTAATTAACCCCTTTGGTGTTTTTTGACCCCAAAAATTGAAAGTCTGAAATCGAATACTATTTTGACTGTTTCTTATGTAATTTGCCGGGAAAAATCGATTAGCGCTCTCAAATTTTACGTAGGTATGATATTTGAGGATTTATGCGAATTTAAAAAAACTGAAACGTTCAAAAATTTGATTGGCATTTTGAGCAGCTTACGAGGGTTTTTACCAAACTAAACCTGGTTTTTCAGATTCCTCGCATCGAAATACGTCAGTTTAAGTCATAACATGGCAATCTAAAGTTTTTGCGATTTTTCACAAAAACGTCTTTGGTGTTTTTTGACCCCAAAAATTGAAAGTCTGAAATCGAATACTATTTTGACTGTTTCTTATGTACTTTGCCGAGAATAATCGATTGGCGCTATCAGATTTTACGTAGGTATGATATTCGAGGATTTATGCGAGTTTAAAAAAACCGAAAAGTTCAAAGATTTGATTCGCATTTTGAGCAGCTTACGAGCGTTTTTACCAAACTAAACCTGGTTTTTCAGATTCCTCGCATCGAAATACGTCAGTTTAAGTCATAAAATGGCAATCTAAAATTTTTGCGATTTTTCACAAAAACGTCCAATTAACCCCTTTGGTGTTTTTGGACCCCAAAAATTGAATGTCTGAAATCGAAGACTATTTTGACTGTTTCCTATGTACTTTGCCGAGAAAAATCGGTTGGCGCTATCAGATTTTATAGGTATGATATTCGAGGATTTATGAGAGTTTAAAAAAAACTGAAAATTTCAAAAATTTGATTCACATTTTGAGCAGCTTACGAGCGTTTTTACCAAACTAAACCTGGTTTTTCAGATTCCTCGCATCGAAATACGTCATATTAAGTCATAAAACGGCAATCTAAAATTTTTGCGATTTTTCACAAAAACGTCCAATTAAACCCTTTGGTGTTTTTGGACCCCAAAAATTGAAAGTCTGAAATCGAAGACTATTTTGACTGTTTCTTATGTACTTTGCCGAGAAAAATCGATTGGCGCTATCAGATTTTACGTAGGTATGATATTCGAGGATTTATGCGAGTTTAAAAAAACCGAAAAGTTCAAAGATTTGATTCGCATTTTGAGCAGCTTACGAGCGTTTTTACCAAACTAAACCTGGTTTTTCAGATTCCTCGCATCGAAATACGTAAGTTTAAGTCATAAAATGGCAATCTAAAATTTTTGCGATTTTTCACAAAAACGTTAAATTAACCCCTTTGGTGTTTTTGGACCCCAAAAATTGAATGTCTGAAATCGAAGACTATTTTGACTGTTTCTTATGTACTTTGCCGAGAAAAATCGGTTGGCGCTATCAGATTTTATAGGTATGATATTCGAGGATTTATGAGAGATTAAAAAAACTGAAACGTTCAAAAATTTGATTGGCATTTTGAGCAGCTTACGAGGGTTTTTACCAAACTAAACTTGGTTTTTCAGATTCCTCGCATCGAAATACGTCAGTTTAAGTCATAACATGGCAATCTAAAGTTTTTGCGATTTTTCACAAAAACGTCCAATTAACCCCTTTGGTGTTTTTGGACCCCAAAAATTGAATGTCTGAAATCGAACACTATTTTGACTGTTTCCTATGTACTTTGCCGAGAAAAATCGGTTGGCGCTATCAGATTTTATAGGTATGATATTCGAGGATTTATGAGAGTTTAAAAAAAACTGAAAATTTCAAAAATTTGATTCACATTTTGAGCAGCTTACGAGCGTTTTTACCAAACTAAACCTGGTTTTTCAGATTCCTCGCATCGAAATACGTCATATTAAGTCATAAAACGGCAATCTAAAATTTTTGCGATTTTTCACAAAAACGTCCAATTAAACCCTTTGGTGTTTTTGGACCCCAAAAATTGAAAGTCTGAAATCGAAGACTATTTTGACTGTTTCTTATGTACTTTGCCGAGAAAAATCGATTGGCGCTATCAGATTTTACGTAGGTATGATATTCGAGGATTTATGCGAGTTTAAAAAAAACTGAAAAGTTCTAAAATTTGATTCACATTTTGAGCAGCTTACGAGCGTTTATACCAAACAAACCATGTTTTTCAGATTCCTCGCATCGAAATACGTCAGTTTAAGTCATAAAATGGCAATCTAAAATGTTTGCGATTTTTCACAAAAACTTCCAATTAACCCCTTTGGTGTTTTTTTTATCCCCCGAAAATTGAAAGTCTGAAATCGAAAACTATTTTGACGTTTTCTTATGCGGTTTGCCGAGAAAAATCGTTTGGCGCGGGCAGGTAAAGTATGGCTTCTCTAAAATTGAAATTTATTAAGAAGTTTTTATTAAATATTTAAAGCATTTACTTTTAAAATGTTAAGAATTAACTTCATATTAACTTCAAATTTACTTCAAAATAATTTTATTTCATCTAAACCGATTTCAATTAAGACTTGAAGATGTATAATACTTTATACGAAACATGTCTTCAATAAATATTAAAAATAAAACAATTTATCGAAGAAGTACTAAAAATATTATACAACTTCGTCTAAAGAAACCTATTTAATTATTTACTTTTTTCATCCCATATATCACTCAACATTTGACGTCTCTTCATTTATTTCAAATACAAACAGGATTTCTTAAATAGTAAAGTAATAAAATTAAGTTTCTTTTTAAGTTATTTAAGCTAGAAACTTACCTATTACTAATCGGCAATGATATTTGACTATCATTTTGCAAAATTTAAAAGCACTTTGGTTAGCCTTTCTTGTAAAAGAGCTCTCCTTGCTTGTTTTGAAGATGCAACTTTCGGTTCCTTTGCAGTTCCTTGAGTATCTACCCAAAAAAGTTCATCGCTAGGCACTTCGGCGATAGTTTTCCTAAAAAGTTACATTTTTGTGGATGTTATAGAAAGTTTAGCAAAACCTCACTTGAAAAAACGCTCTTCATCCCTTTGATCTTGCAATATGTTAGTAAACATAATATGATTTCGACTTTTTTACATCCAAAATTCGAAATGGATGGGTGTAGTATTTCACCTGTTCCACTAAAAACCACTGTATGTCCCCGGATACACTTTACATAATTTCAGTGGGTTGGTCCAAAAAAAACTTTTGGAAGTAAATTTTAATTTTGAAAATAAAATGGGTACCTAAAGGGATATATTTTCAAGTTGAAAAAACAATTTTTTTTCAAGGAAAAATTCTCGAAAGGGGAACCCCCGAAAAAAATTTTTTTTTACGAGTGCCTTTCTCGAAATGAAATTCTGGCTACGAGACTGATAAGAAACATCTACCCTCGTCTGTTATTTATTAGCGATAAGAAAAAAATGATAGATAATAAAAAAATCTTCATTAATAAGAACTCGCTTCATCTTTGTCTGTCGCATGGAGATGTGCGCGCAACACATCCCTGTCACTCTCACCGTTCGCGTTTAAAATTTACATCTAAAATCTAGGCAACCATGCCATGGGCTTCGCCCCCCCCCCTGGCTTTTGGCAAAACATATAAATTTACAATTGCAATATAATAAAAATATAAAAAATTTTAACATAAATAATTAATTTTAATAGCGTTTAAAAAAAATTGGCCCCCCCCCTGCAATTTTTGGAAGCGACGCCCTTGAACCATGGACTGGATCAACTTTTTCATAAGGCAACCTAATACAGTTGATGTCGCTGAACTAATCAATGTTAAGCATTAACCGTGATTAGTTAACCAACGATTTAATCAGAGTTGGTGGAACCGGCCCTTAGTTTAAGCTTTCATTATTTTCCTGGAGTAAACAACTTCATTACTAGCCATTTTTTAATAAAAAAATGAACTTGTTTATGATTTAATTATCATTGCTAGAAAATTGCTCAAATTTAAAAGTTGTAATTGGCGCTAAAACTATGTAGTAGTTCAAATGGTCATCAAGATTACAATAACCTCTGCTGGTATGGGAGTATGTAAATAATAACATTAAACATGAGCGAGTCTACTTTGATAGTCAATATTGTGATAGATAATAAAATTGAAAATGTTACTTATTCAAGTACGACAACTGCGGAGGACGTATGTATTGTTTTATGTAAACAACTCGGAATTACACCTGTTGCTAGACACCTCTTCGCTCTAAGAGACTCCAAATTAAATTTTCTTATGTCGGCCAGCTTATTTAACAAAAAGCATACTTGTTTCGATTTACGTATTAGATATAAGGTTGCAAACATTGCCAAATTAAAAGATATCGATCAAAAAGCCTACGATTACTACTTCCATCAGGCTCGAACCGATGTACTCGAAAACAAAATTCCTGATTTGGTGTACGAAAAGTATAAAAATGAATTGCTTGGATTGGGCGTTACTGATATGTACAGGGTGATGTTAGAAAAAGACCTCCCACGAGAAAGTGTTGAGAGTGATTACAAAAAATACATACCAAAAGCTGCACTTAAACGACATCCACTTTTTATTAAAAAACCGATTCATGATTCTCTGGGAAAATTAAAGAAAAGCGGTCACAATTCATTGTAAGTTGTTTTTAGAATGTAGCAATTAATTTTATTTGGCCAACTGTTTTTAGCAATTACGTAAAAATGGAGTATCTTAAACAATTGGAAATGTTGGCTCCCGAGTATCTTGCCGAAGAGTTTAAGGCTATAACTGATTTTGAGGGCTCTTCTTGTATTGCATATGTAAAGGTATCACCTTATCATAACAAAGAACCTGGAATTAGGATCTGCAAAGAGAGCAATCGTGAAGTATGTTACTTACATTTTTTATACTTTGTTTAGTTATAGATAAATCCTCGGTATTTCTTATATTTATGTTATTATTAACAGAATTGGCAACAACTATGCACAATTGACGAATTATGTTATATTTCTGTAAGGGAAGATGGAACTGTTGAAATTAGTCGCAAAAATGGAATTCCATTCTATTTAAAATTTCCAAGTTTATCTGCCATGTATTCGTTTGTTAGTTTATTAGATGGTTATTACAGACTAATGTGCAAATGGATATTTAATATTTGTAAAGATGTGTTAACACCTTCGTTACAACGATTGCATGCAATGAGATGTCATGGACCTGTCGGGTAAGAAATGATGTCTAATCAGCAACAGTTACCTAAAACATTACTTTTAGTGGAGAGTTTTCCTATGCAAAGCTGGAAGAAAAACGAGGAAATCGTCCAGGGTGTTTTATATTACGAGAAAGTGAACTTAAATATAATATTTTTTACATTGACGTTTGTATGAAAAAAACGTAAGCGTTATTGATTTCATAAAATATAAGCTTCTGATTGACAAATTTTTGTAGTTTGAAGCCTAAAACGTTCAAGTTGGAATTGTTATCTGGTGCCGAATTCATCTTTAATAACGATTTGACCAGGTATAAAAATATTAATCAGTTAGTAGCGACGTACAATGACCCAAATGGAGAAATATTTCTACAAGAATGTCTTCCACCGTCTGAATATGGTATACGATTTTGTAATAATTTAAGTACACAAGTTCTCTCACGGCACTTTTGTTTCAGATACCTCACCGTTACTATTATGTCAGAGTAATTTTGTGACTGGGGATTCTCTTGCCGACAGTTCTTCAATCCATGGCATTATTCCAACTGCTCCGGTGTGCATCAGCAGCAAAAACATTCAAGTGTATAAAGGTTAGATTAACTTTAGTTTTTATGCTGAAATTCTCTTATTGTGAAATACTTATTTGGGAATCAACTTAAAAATCACAATAATTCGCTCTGATTAGCGATAAACTAAAAATCCAAATCCATTGTTTCCATAACAAAATTTAAATTTAAGTTGACTTAATTTTTTGACATGTCGACTATTTTTCTAAGCAGTTGCGTTATAATATGTACACTTAATTCCGTACTGGCAAATTATAGTACTTTTGGCAACCTGACCGACCCATCTTTGTGTAAAGTGAGCCACTTGGGGGTAGAATACCGTGGCAGCATTGCTATAACTGAATCAGGAGTTCGTTGTCAAAAGTGGGAAACTGACACTCCTGTTCATCAAGTGAACGAAGATTATGTCGACAGTAAATTTCCGGAATTTTCACGCCGACTTGCGAACAATTTTTGTAGAAATCCCAGTCGCGATCCTAAAGGTCCTTGGTGTTATACAATGGATCCTAACTTAATCGACGACACTTGTGGCTTACCTATTTGCGTATACACCGAATGTCGCATTACAGGTTCAGGTATTGAATATGGAGGACAACATAATTCTGCAGCTTCTGGTTGGTTTTTACTTTTCAATCCTTTAGTAAATTTCTGATAAAATCGTTCTAGGCAGAAAATGTTTAAAGTGGAATAAAGTGCGAAATAAGGTAAAGCAAAAAGACGAAATTGTCAAACAAAAAAAATACGAAAAAACAAAATTTCCTGACGAAAGCGTAGCTGATGCTAAGAAGTTCTGTCGTAACCCTAACGGCGATGTAGGAGGACCATGGTGTTTTGTAGAAGTGGAAGATTCTGATGTGGTTGAAGCCGAATACTGCGACATTCCATTTTGTGACGATGAAGATTGCACTTTTTTTTCCAAAAACTACACCACCTACTCTCACTACCTGGATTTTAACCACACTCTCACAAATTTAACGTTCGGATTGAAGCTGTGGGATTCCGATTCTTTTTACAGTGCTAGTGCTCGTCTTGTATTGTCCACTACTTCTTTACCCTTCACTGCAAAACAAATTGAAGATGCTGGAATTGGAATAGAAATTTTTATATCAAACGAAAACAGTGCATTAACATTTGGCAACAAAGACAAGCCCGAATACGAACCTTCCGTAGGTGTTTTAAAATCGACGGAATTTACGTTTTTTTCTTTGTCGTGGGCGAGAGGATTTATTACTCTAAATAAGGAAGGAGAATCGAAGCCAATATTTTTGGCTGAATATAAAACTAAAAAGAATTTACTTGGGTTTTTGAGGGACAAGTTTAGTTTTTATTCGACTCAAGGCACAAATGTTTTGTGGAGTTTTCCATTCTGTGACGATGAAGGCGATTGTGACGTTCACACCACAACGTCGTCCGTTTTCAACCAATTCTGGATGTTAAGACAAACCAGCGTTGGACACGATTTGCAATTTTTTGTTCGAGCCTTTCATTCGGCTTATATATTATTGGTTACCAGTCCTGCAATTGATTTTCCCTGCGTCGAAATAATGTTGGATCGGTTTGATAATTTAACTCGAATTCAGAGCATTGAATATCCCGGTGCGCCGAAAACTATTTTGAAAGAAATTTCTCTGTCTTCTTTTTTGGATTACTGGAAATGGAGTGAACTTTCCGTTTCGTTATTTGCCGATAATTTGCAAGTATACGTAACCAAAGATGTTGGGACGCATGCGATATTGGAAATTAAACATAATCTGATAAGAAAATTGCGTTGGTTTTCTCCAAGTTCCGAAAATAGCATAGCGCATTGGACATTTTATTGCAAACCACCTCTGTTTGCCAACTCTCCAGAGGCCTGGCCGCCGGAATGTTCTCTAAATAAAAATGAACCGGAATATAAAGGGACACAGTGGGTTACCCATACCGGTTTACCTTGCGTTCCGTGGTCAAGTGTGAAACTCTTACCTGATGCTGCTAAATCATTATTTTCTGAAGGAAACGATCTCAAATCAATTAATTATTGTCGCGATCCCAAGCAAGAATTAAAAGGTACCTTCTGTTATGCTATTACGCAAAGACCTGAAGTCAAGATTGAACAAAATTATTGTCATATTAGGCCGTGTAAATCGTCCGAATGTAGAATGGCGGGAACGGGAAATGATTATATTGGAAAATTAAATACTACACGCTCCAATAGGACTTGCAAAAATTGGGTGCAGCATATTGTTAGCAATAATATTAGCTTGGTTTTGCTAAACGAAACTTTATATGCCGATATGTCTGCACAGAATGCGGAGAATTATTGCAGAAATCCAACTAGAAATATTGCAGGTCTAGTAGGTTACTTATGCTATGTTTTAAAGCTGAAGGTAACTTTTTAGGTAGTTGGTGTTACACAACAGACTCGGGTATTCCAGATGTGTGTAATGTTCGAGATTGCAACAAACCCGAAGAATGTACTGTGTTAATACGAGGAAACGGAGAAGGTATTTTCAGCACTCCAAACTGTTTTGAAACTATCAGACTCACGCGCAAATGCCATTTTAGTTTGCGGATTTTAATCTGCGTTTGCGCTGGATAGTCGTATACTTCAAAACTGAAAATTTAATCTACACAGAAAACATTTTCGTATCAAAACTTACAAAATATTTGTACTTAGGTCGTGATGTATACATTTTACCCCAATGGAAAGAAGCTGGAATCCACGGCGGATTACGTTTCTCTTTGAAAGATTGGAATCCCGATCTGCTGGATGGCATAACTTTTGAAATTAAATCGTTACATCATGATTATAAAATCAAGCTGGTCGTTGGTGCTGAGAATAACGAAAAAATCGTCTTGTATTACCAATCAAATTTAGAGAAGGAAAAAACATTCCCCCATTTAATTCCGGCCGGTAAATGGGTTTCATTTTGGTTGCAAATACGAAAGGGAGAAGTCATGTTGGGCTACGAAGGCATTCCACATTCGTTGTTCGAATGGAAACAGGATGACTCGTCAATTGCTTTTGAACCTGTATTTCTCACCTACATGTCAAATGCAGGACATCCAATTGGAATTTTTTTCAAATGCGATGATTGCCATTCAGAGGTTACCACATCAATGGAGTTCAGTAAAATTCTGCCCATCGGATTATGGTCCCAATCTGAAAATTTACATTACAATAATTTCACTTTAAATGTGAGAGGTATAGGCAGTGCAGTGTTAGCATTGTTTTCGATGCCTGACATCGAAGAGTACCACTCTCTAATGTTTAATACTGCACAAAATACTATTAGTTTTGTTAAAAATCTGAACGCTACCAATGTGAGCATCCAAACTTTAGTTACAGAAAACTTGAAAGACGTTTTAATTGCAAACCACACTTGGACCACACTAACAATTTCATTCAATGAAACGCACTTGAATGTTACGAAAAATGATACTTTAATTTTACACTACCTGAGCAACTTCCCCATGTTGTTCTACTGGTTTTCAATGGGCGTCAGCAGTGGTTCAATCACTTGGACCGCAAATTGCGACCCGCCAGATATAGATGGAACACCGTTAAACGGGGGTTGGTCTCATTGGTCTCCCTGGGAATGTACCGTCAGCTGTGGCGGTGGTGAAGGATTTAGAACCAGAACTTGTTCCAATCCAAGACCAAACATTTTTGGAAAACTCTGTGAAGGTTCTTCTTCTACAAATGGCGGATGTAATGATTTTCCCTGTGGCGATGTAAGTCCGGAAACTTTGGAGAAAATTCGAGAACACTTACAAAACGATCAATTAAGCTTAATTAAGAATGAAGGTGAATCTGTCATAATAGAAAATGATCACAAAATATTACGCATCATATCGGATCAATCTCCCGATTCCTATTACGAATGGACTCGTAACGGAAAATTTGTGACGTCAAAAGCAAATGGAATTGAGTTTAAGAACGATAACATAATTATTGGTAACGTTTCGGTAGCCGATATGGGGGTTTATGTTTGTATGTTACATCGGATTAATAAGCATCGAGTTGTATTTCGTGTGGTTACGTTAGCGGTACTTACTAAATATTACAGGATAAGCACTCGAGCCACATTGGATCTCATTTTGGTATCCAATGCAGTTGTTTTGGGATACATATTTTCAGATTTGCGTCAAAAATGGATAATTAACGATACGACGTATATGGATTATGGTATAACAACGTTAGCGGCAGTAAGCTCCGAGCACATAAAATCTTTAAATACGTCGCATAGTGGAGTTTGGAAATGCGTCATCGAACAATCTGACTTGCATTTGTCATGGGTTACAAACTTAATTAAAATCCAGGTAAAATCGGCCCCAAACTTTTATACGCACTTAATGGAAGATAACTTAACGGCTCCATTGTTTTCCTGGTTAAAAACCGAGAGCAATATTCGCATTGCAATTGTTTTCATTGTTGTTTTTGTTTGTTTAACCGTTGGTTTTCTTGTGTTTGCTTATTTTAAATGGGGGACTTTGCGTATTGCAGTGCCTGCCGTTACAAGAAAAAGAAAATATAAAAGAAATAGAAGAAAATGAAACTTTAAAATGTTGGGGATATTTGGGATAAATAATATAGTACAGTACATTAGAAATTTAAGGAAATATGCTTTGTAAATATTAAAAAAAACTACTTTCACATTAAGAGATTATTTCTAAACCACTTTTAAAAATATGAAATATGCTTACTAACAATATTCGATAGGCCAAAAAAAGGAAAGCTCTTCTGGAACGACGGTAATTTACAGAAGTATGTGGCGTTTAACGAAAGGTAAAAAAGTTGAAGTGGCCATGAAGGTTATAAAGCACGAAAGTCAAGATAAGTACTTAAGGGTAAAATTTTTACAAACGAGCGTTAGTCCATCTTTTAACATATAACCATTTTAGAATTTCATGGAATTGGCTGGAAATTGGTCATGTTTACAATCAACTGCAATTATTAAATTATACGGAATCACACTAGTAAATCCGGTTTCGATGGTAATGGAATATGTACGTTTAGGACCTTTGGATCAATTTCTTAAAGAAAATAAGTCAATTTTAAAGACAGTTGATTTAGTTGAAGCTACTTCTACTTTGGCATCGGCTTTATGGCACCTGGTAAAAAATGACTGCTGTTTGTTTAGTATTTTAATTTATTTTACCCATTTTAGGAAGAAAATGGAATCGTTCATGGTAATATAAGGTGCAAAAAGATTCTGGTTTGCAGTCATCAAGAGAACGAATTTAAAGTAAAATTAGCTGATCCCGGAATTCATACCACTTATTCTTCAAAAGAGTAGGTACATGACAGCATTTGAGATTTAGAAAATATTTGTGTGTTTTTAGGGTGCATTGGATTCCTGTGGAATGTTACTCAAATTTAGACTTTGCAAAGAAATCAACAGCCGCCGATGTCTGGGCCTTTGCTACTACTGCATGGGAAATTTTCAAATTTGGAGAAGCCATACCACAAATAGACCACATTGATGCAATGAGGGTAAATTGTAGACTACCTATTTTATTAGGGTTTTATTAACAAGAAAACTTATAGTTGTATGCTGGTGGGAAGAGACTACCTCAACCTGAAAAGTGTCCAGCCGATGTTTATCAATTAATGAAGGAGTGTTGGGAAGCAGATCCGCATCGAAGAAAACAACCTCAGGCATTAATGCGGGATATTAATCAAATTTTATATCAAGGTGCGATTATAATTTTCAAAACTTTACCTTTTTATACTGTTTTTGTTACTTGCAGTGTATAATTCTCGAAGGGTACATTCGTATTCTCAAGTCAACTTCAGTAGGTCACGCTTGACTAACGCATCTTCTAATAGCAGCATATCTTCAAATACCACCGGTAAATTACTTGATAATGTTTTTCAAACAGCTTTAATGACTGATATTATTGAAAAATTTTAGCGAGTACAGCTGTTGTTAGTGGTCCTCCAGATGAATTGATATCGATTTGTGATATCAGCCAAAGCGATTGTGATTTGTCGGATATGTCTAATTTTTCAAAATCTGCAAATAGTATGGAACAAAATTGGTTATTAAATTCGTTAGATATGGGTAACAACGAAGATGGTTTATCGTACAATACCTCGAACGTTTTCTCGGCATTTAATTTTTCTATGACTACATCGGTTACTTCCTTAGATAGCATTAGTTCTATGCAAAGTATATTCGAATTGGATGCAGATTGTAATGTCATCCTGCAAGGCCGCATTGGACAGGTTATTATCCTGTTGATTGTGAAATTTCTATGAATTAATGAGTGGTAATTGTAGGGATTTTATGGAGATGTTTATAAGGGCACATTGGAATATTTCGGCGATAAAGATGGCGAGGCGCGCAAAGTTGCAGTAAAAAAATTGAAAACTTCAGCAGCATCCACTTGTATTCAAGATTTTGAAAGGGAAATATCGATTATGAAGGTAAGTAGAAATAGGATTACAGAAAGTCAAGCCAATTTCTTTTTTTTCTGTTGCAGACATTGAAACATCCAAATATAGTTGAAATTTTGGGAGTGCTACAAGATCCAGAAGTATCCCTTGTTATGGAATTTGTACCGTACGGATCATTGCAGAGTTATTTAAAAATTCATCACGAAACTTTATCCATCAAGCAACTTGTAAAATATGCTTCCGACATTGCGCAGGTGGGTTAACAGAAATTTTCGTCAAACAGTTTGTCAATTTGTTCCTCGTTGCAGGGTATGGATTACTTAGGCACCAAACATATTGTACATAGAGATTTGGCAGCAAGAAATATTTTAGTAGTTGATGATACTCATGTGAAAATTTCCGATTTTGGATTGGCTCAAGTTATGGGAACCAACGAATATTACATACTGAAAACAAATAGGGAATTACCAATAAAATGGTAAGTACGGTTTGAGTTCCACATTATTTGTATTTTATTGAGAATCAACGTCACTAAACATCACCTAAATTTTTATTTAGGTATGCACCAGAAAGTTTAAGAGATGGCAAATTTTCATCAGCCTCTGATGTTTGGTCGTATGGTGTGACATTGTGTGAAATGTTCAGTCATGGTGAAGAACCAAAACTGCCAGTAATGGTGACAGGCAAAATGGAAGGCCAAGAACAGCAAATTTTATTGAATGCCATTGAAACTGGAGCAAGGTTAGTGTACTTATTAAATTTTCTATTTGAGATTGAAATTAATTTTTTTAAACTAGATTTCCTTGTCCACCAATATGTCCTCAATCCATATATGTTCGTTTAATATATCCATGTTGGAAAGCAAATCCACACGAACGACCAAAATTTTTTGACCTTTGTAAAGAAACAGAAAATTTATTGCAAGAATATTAACAACAGTTTTGAAAGCACTGGACTGTACAAAAGAATTTTATTGGATTTTATGACAAATTTTTTAGTTATTAATAAGGAAATATGTATCTCAAAAGTAAAATGTGGAAGTAATTTGTAAATACGAAACGAGGAAAAACGGAAGAAAAAAAAAAGGTTTAATATTTGCAATTTTACTTTCTCATGTTACTTTTATTTTTTAAGTACAAATTAATTATATTTTATTGATATATGACGTGGCATTTACAAATTTCTAATTTATTTTTTAAAAAGTTGTGCCATCCTTGGTTGCAATTTAAATAGATCCTAATATTCTTAATATGTATAAAAGTGAAAATGAGAACCAACTTAAATTGTATCTTATAATGTGCAATATCATTAAATTTTATTAAAAGTAAATTAAATTTTAATAATTTTATTTCTAAATACAGCATTACAGCATCTTCCAACTGTTTAGTATCAATTTTGGGAATGCATTTTTTTATTAGTAAATACTGAAACAAATTACTTATTTTATTTCAATTGTTTCAATATTTATTAGTATAATAAATTAATATATAACACGATAGTTATGTTTACAGTTAACTATCCACTTACGGTGTTACATGTTGCATTTCAGCATAAAAAAAATAAATTATTCATTACAGTTTAAATAGGCAACGTTGCAATTACGAAACAAAATCTTCTTTCTCTGAAATGTGCACTTTAAAAAAAACTATGTTAATCATCACTAGTAACGCTGGTTTTGTTAATATAAGTAAGTAATCCCTGTAACCTTTTTTTCACCCACTTTTGATCATCTATGGTGCAACCCAACAAGGAAGATTCAAAATTTTTATCCGTTATTCCTTGAACCACTTGCGAAGAGCAAGCATTCATATAAGCTAAACATTTATTGTGGGTAGTGTCAGGATCAGCCTTAATTCCAACAATCAAACTATCTATTAAGTGGTTAATTTGATGTAATGCTTCTTCTTGGGATTTATCACGTTGTGTGTGAACTTTTAGTTCCACCGTATGGCATCGACTCACAATTCGTTCGACGTAAAATAATATGTCTTCCCGCTCAACTAAAAGTTGTTCCACTTATTCACTATTTCTTGCAAATCATTTAAGTGAATACTTACTTTCAGAAAGTTCCCCCACGACATCTGCGTTTTTCACAGAATCCAATGAGGCCAACAAAGAATCCCGTTCTTCTTCCAATTTCAAGGCCTCTTTTCTCACATTTTCTACATGTCCTTCTAGTACGTCCAACAATTCGACCACCCTTTGTTTTGCTGGTTTCGTTTCATAAACTGCAGTCTCATCTATTTTTGGCAAATTCCCTTTGACAAGGGAATGATGTGCTATCCCTGAAAAAGCAAATTCATAATATTATTAGCCCAATTCGCTCCATCTATCTACATATTAGAGGTTCAGAGTAAAAAAGAACTAATAAGGGCTCATTACATTCAGTATATCTGCAATCGAGATCCCATTTTTTTTTATGATTCTAGGAGCCAAAAAAACGAGGGGTAAATACATCGTGACCCACAAGAACCCGGACAAACTTGTTTTATTCATTCTGTGAAAATCACTGAATTTTACCGAAAAATATTCTAATATTCCAATTCTAAGAATAATAGAGATCATAAAAATAAAAAATAAAAATAAATCAAATTTTAAGTTGACGAGTTACAAGATATGAAAAAGTAGCACCGCAATTGTAACGTTATTTGAAGCTGGAAATGAGCAATGTGAAATTGTTCAACAGGCCGTTTCTGATGCCATCAAACGTGACAAAGAACTTGGTAATGATGAAGACCGACCCAGAAAAGAAAAAAATGTTCTGTTTGACACTCACCGAAATGGTAACATCATCAAGCTTCGGATTCAACGAAATCAGAGACTCTCAATGCCAAAAGTGGCTCGTGGAACTATAATCTTGCGAAAGTCGGTTCCATGAATAGCGAAAAATGAACTTAAGAAGAAGCCTTATAATATGTAAAAAGCCCAAACGCTATCGGATTAAAACAAGCAAATATGACTTCAATGATGCCGTGCTTTTCTTCATAGCACCGCAACTCAAAATTGAAAAAATTTCGTTTTCATTAATGAAATTTTTTTTTACAATCAAACTATTTCATAACCGTCAAATTGATAGGTATTGGTCAGAAGCACCCGGACCTTCTGCCATCGGGTCCAGCGCCAACATCCTAAGTTTGAGGGGGTATTTGTGCTACCAGTGAAAAATCTCTAGTTTTCGCGGAAGAAGGAGTTGAAATCAATCAAGATACCTACCGCCGGAAAATTTTAGAGGCTGTAGTAATTCCGTGGTCCCAACAGCACATTTTCGACCAACATTGAACCTTTCGACAAGACTTTGCGCCTGTCTATAATGCAAACACTACGCAAACATGTTGCCGAATAAATTTTCCTGATTTTATTAGTTCCACTGAATGGTCCTCGTACTCATCAAATCTCAACAGACCATAGATTTTAGAGACCAAGACCTGTGCAAAACTCGACAAAAGTTTGAAATCGCTAGAACAATCCTTGCTTCTGGTATAAGAGAAAGTATCCCTAAAAGAGTTACGAAAAACAGTCGATAATTTCATTCGACGTTTATAGTTTTGTATCCACGCAGAAGGGAGCCAATTTGAAAATATATAATATATATATATAAATTAAAGGTAAAGAAACAATTCTCGAAGAGGTATCAAGTGATACGGAAGTTTCCGTATCAAGTGATACGGAAGTTTCTATAAAAATAATTAACTTGAAAAAACCTCCCGAATTTTTTCATATTCAACTTTTGGTGCAAAGGGCAAATTAAATGCTTTGCATAAATGAATAGGTTACATGTTTTTTAAATGGACTTGGATCAATTCCCTAATTGTGGTTAAAATTATCTTGATTAATAAAATTACTCACCTAAACTTGTATCGGGGTCCGGATCTACATCCATGGGGTCCAATTTTATTTTCGGTGAATTATTAATAAAAAAAATGTGGTAAGTTTTCAATTTTTAATTAATTAATCTCCTGCGATTTAAAAAACAATAGGCGATAAGTCTACTGTCAAGCGGTTCTTGTTTTTTAAGCTATGTGGCGCATAACCCCGTCAAATGAGTTAATATACAGGATGTAAGTAATAAAAGTAATTTTTTAAGACAAAAATAACCGAGAAATGTTATATTAACTTATAAATAGATCGCAAATTTTTAAAAAGATTAAATAAATTTGTTTTGATGGTCAAAGGAAATGCTAACTTAAAAAATTTACAATTTTACTTTTTCTTGCGAATGCTCCTGTATGTTTTCACATGTGAACCATAACCTAAGTTTAGTTTAGAAATAAATATAAAGATCTCTTAAAATGGTATTTTTGAAGGCACGGATTCCGTTCTTGATAATTCAAAGAAGCATCAAAAAACGAACGTACAAATGGGAAGGAGAAGGCATTCAATACCCGGGTTTCAAATATTATCCGCAAGATCCGGAAAATTTCAAAGACCCACCGTACGAGCCAACGAAACTATTTCGTGTTGAACGAATTAAACCAGTAAAGGGAACTCCGTATTGGGAACGAAAAATCCTCGACGAACTCAAGTTGGTCGGTAAGAGTAGCGATTGTGTTGTTGTGAAAAATACCCCGGAAATGAATACGTTGTTGTGGAAAATTAAACATTTAATTAAAATTGAACCGATTACATTTCCAAATGGCTTTCCGAAGGACCCAAATGGAACTCATTTAAAGGAAAATGGTGAACTTATCGTTAATCATAAATTAGTTCCAAATGAAACCAGGTTGGAAGCGACAGAAAATTTTAATAACAAACCAACTCGATTGGATGGAGACACTTTAAGAAGGGAGTCACGCAAGAGGTGGGTTACTGGTTGGCAATTAATGTAAGATAATTTAAAAGTTAGTGTTAATAAAATTATAATAAATAGTTGCGAGCTTGTTTATCTTGATTTACCTGTGCGGCTGTGCAAGTGACACCCAATATAATCAAAATTCAAAGATTTATGATTAGGACAAAAATTATTTTAGACTTCAAAAACTGTGAGCTTCCTACATCAGGTCTGTGACCAGTTTTTCGCCAGGACGTTAGGGAATTCAGGAGTTAAAAAAATTCAAATTTTTTAATCGTAAAAAGCAACTTTACCTTAACTACTATGTACATGCAAGTGATTGACAAGAAATATATTCCTCTACAAAATGATTAAACTTTTTCAATAACTAATTTGTCCGTTTTATACATATCACCAATTAAGACCTGAAAATAATCAAATTAACGCAAACTGTAAATAAACATTATCAAAAAATACCTGTCGTTTAATCATTTGTAAGCTATCGACACCTTTTATAAATTTCTGGTCGTTTAAATCGGCATTTTTGCTTTCTCTAAAACTGTGCTTCACTTTACGTAGAACATAATTCCTACAATTGAATGCAATGATGAACAATGAAAATTCAAAATTATATTTACCTACCTATAACTATAGGATTCCAATTTACTTCCTTCGCGAAGTAATGACTTATATAATGATAAAATAGCTTGTTTAGAAGGCATTTTAAAGAAATTTATAGGTACAAGTGCTCGATTAATTGTAGGTTATAAATGTCAAATTTGACAGTTTGGTTGATGCTACCTCCACCTTTTTTAAGTAAAATCAGCACAAGGTAGATAAAAAAATACACCGATTAAATTGAAAAACGCTAAAATATTAAAAACAGTTCAAATAGGAAAAAAACCAAGAGAAAAACTGTCAAACTAGTGGCGACCTCTAGTTTAAGTCAAATTTGGCTCTGAAAATATTGGTTTTGACTTTTGGCTGCTAATTCTTATCCAAATTTGGAGTATTGTATTTTACATTGGAAGTAATTACATCCTCTAGAAGTAATTTGGCTCTTAGTCCCAATCAATTCTAAACAAAATAAAGAAGTTTGGGAACCCCTGTTTTAAATACGGCGACTTTTGTTTCGCAACATAACCTATTTACGTTTCGCCCATGTTGTTCTGTTGACGTTTCACAATTTTACAATATTCTTTTATGTAACATTTAAAACTTTGCAAAAATGTCCGATGCCTGGGAAGAAATTCAAGCCATTAAAAGTAAACGAAATAGTTTAAGAGAAAAGCTAGAAAAACGTAAGAAAGAACGTCAAGATATATTGGGTTCGAATTTGGGTACGTCAACATCTTCGCCTTTAAATTGCTTAGAAAACTCCAATAGCGGCGTTCCGAGTCCTGCCGGTACAATAAAAGACGAAAAGATAAAATGCGAAAGCGTCCCTAGTGAAGAGTTGGTTAAAATCGATCCCGAATTGGAAAAAGAAATTCTGAAAACCTTCAACGATGTGACTCTAGTGATTCCCATTTCGTCGACCGAACTAGTTAGTACTTTGAAAATCAACTTGGATCGGGAAATTTCACACGGTGCTGTTTGTAATCTTTTACAAAAATTTGAAACTCAGAAGCTGATAGCACTCAAAGAAGTAGTGAAAGATGGCAAGACGGAGGTCGAAGTGTCGTTCGTTGAACATAGTAAAGTAAATGCTGTTTTAAACGAAGCGACCGATGAAGTTAAGGTGACTTTGAAGGAAGATGAAACTTGTAAACGAAAACGTGAAGATTCTCCCGTTACTGAAGACGAGGATGAAGATAAGAAGAAAAAAGAAAAGAAAGATTCCAAAAATACTGATATTTTTGTAAGTATAAATAAAATTGAAAAAAAAATAAACCAAAGTAATAAGTCAAATTAAAATCTGACAAGATTAGTGACCAGTGATGGAATCAAAAATTCAAATTTAATTTTCTTCGCTTCACTTGTACGCTAAATTTTCCCAGCGATCCCCCCTTGCCTACTAATAATTAATTTTATTCATTTTTTCTAGTCGCTTTTGGCGATGCCGTCAACGAAAGAAAAGGAAAGCAAAAAAGTAGGAGAGGAAATATTGGATTTGTTGAGTAAACCAACGGCAAAGGAAAGATCGTTGGCAGAGCGATTTCGTTCACAAGGTGGCGCCCAAGTTATGGAATTTTGTCCGCATGGCACCAAGGTGGAATGCCAAAGGAATGCATCGACCAAGCAATGCAAAAAATTGCATTTTAAAAAAATTATCCAAAAACACACAGACGAATCGCTAGGAGATTGTTCTTTCCTTAATACTTGTTTTCACATGGACACCTGTAAATATGTGCACTACGAAGTCGATAGGAGTGGTCAAAGTAAAGATGTTGTTCCTACCATACAAAGCAAAACTGTTTCAAATGTTGAAAGTACCACTTTGTATCCTCCTCAGTGGGTTCAATGTGACTTGCGGTATCTGGATATGACGGCGCTAGGTTGGTATTCTAACTTATCATCCAAAGCTGGGAAATATTTATACTATTTAAATATTCCCCATATTTATTGTTATATTATTTAAAAAAAGTCTAATGCCCGATTTCTTCACCTTGAGATATCTATCGGATAAGTGTAACTATACGGATAACCAATCAAACAACCGTAATTCAAATTTTTACGGTTGTTTGATTGGCTTATCCGATAGATAGGTGAAGAAATCGGGCATTAGTAATATTTAAATCTCGCAGATTATTTACTTTTTTTTAAATTGAGGTACAGTCAACAATCATAATGTTCCATCTCAAAATTTTCTTGCGTTTTTCAGACATTTTGAAGTAGAATATTTTAAATTGTACCTAAAGTAGCAGTAGAAAGCATTCAAATAATTTAAGAGATTAAAATATAATTTAAATATTAAAAAAAATATAAAATAATTCTTATTTATTATTTAAATACTGTTTTGTGTATTTATTGCAAGCTCTTTAACCGTTTTTCTTTCTTTAAAAGGTAAATTTGCCGTCATAATGGCAGATCCTCCGTGGGACATCCACATGGAACTTCCTTACGGGACAATGTCGGACGACGAAATGAGACAGTTAGGTATACCACAGTTACAGGACGAAGGGTTAATTTTTTTGTGGGTGACCGGTCGTGCTATGGAATTGGGGCGCGAATGTTTAAAGTTGTGGGGTTACGAAAGAGTAGACGAAATAATTTGGGTAAAGACGAATCAGTTGCAACGAATCATACGAACAGGTCGTACCGGCCATTGGTTAAATCACGGTAAAGAACATTGTCTGGTAGGAATGAAAGGTAATCCTCAGGAGTTGAATCGGGGTTTGGATTCTGACGTGATAGTGGCAGAAGTTCGTGCCACGAGTCATAAGCCCGACGAAATTTACGGTATGATCGAGAGATTGTCGCCAGGAACAAGAAAAATCGAGTTATTCGGTCGACCTCATAATATCCAACCAAATTGGATTACGTTGGGTAATCAAGTGGACGGTATTCGGTTAGTGGATCCAGTTTTACTTGAAAATTTTAAAAAAAGGTATCCGGATGGTAATTGTATGGCTCCGCCGTCAAGTTCTGCACATTGATATTTAATAATTTGTTTGTTTGTGATTAAAAGAAAATGATAAATAGACCTTGAAACGATTACAAAATTTTGTATTTGTTGTGATCGAATGCGGTGTTTTACGAAATGCTATCGTAAGTGAATGTGCATTAAGGACGAAAATCGAATGACGTTTGGCAAAAATCAGCTGTTCGCGATTGACAGTTTAAATTCTAATATGGCGTCTGCTTCAACTTGGTAGACAAAGAGTGCGTCGTACTTTTAGTTTATTTTCTAATAAAGTTGACGCAGTTGTTGTGATACAAGTGTTTGAAAAATAGTCGATCTTGTTTAAACAAAATGTTGGATTTAGAAATCATGCCAGAACGCTCTTTAGGCTGTGAACAATGGGAGTTTGTACTAGGTGTGTAGAAAAATCTATTATTTTAAAATGTAATTTTTTTTCTACAATTATTCTTTTGTTGAGGATCATTAATTTTAGGCCTTAACGCATTTACGTATTTTTATTTCGGTATTTTTGCATTTCGCAAACATCTAATTTATTATGTTTTACGACATTACCTACATAATTTTGCAATGTTTTGTATTAATTTATTTTCGAATATTTTTTTATTAAGTGAAAATTAGTGTGACAAATTCATAATTAATGCGAATTACAGTTTGTTGTTGATTGTTTACTATTTTTATTTTTAAATTAAATAGATTATTATTTGCATGATAATAATTGATTATTATTATTATTATTCTTTTGTATTATTATTATTAAAAAATCTCAGGTCTTCATCGCAGCAGTGCTTTTCAATTGTCAATTTAAATTTTCATTTGTTAATTATACAGAGGGAACATATTTACCATGTCAAAACGTTTAAGTTTTGTTTTTAATGAATTGCGATTTTATAAATAATGGTCCTGATACAGTTACACAGAACAGTTTTGATTTTATGATTTTAACAAAAAATTTTGGCAGTGTTACTGTTATGTTGGATTGTGCAATGTTGATGAACTAAATCCAATTTTAAACTTTTAACAACAATTTTTATATTTGTGGCTACTATCGATAAAGCGGTTGTTGACCTATCGAAAAAAATTTAATATTCATTAAAGTCATCCATACATGTATTTCCCTATTTTAACAAATTTATAATATTGAAATGATGCAAAAAATGTTTTTGATTGCACAACGTAGTCATATTCCACATTAGTGTAGTAAATAAACCTACACAAATCTTCTTTCCTGTTGCATCTTGGCACAATTTTGTTTAAGTTATTAGTGAAGGAATACTAGTTAAGAATATTGTCAATACAGATGGGATGTTGTTGAGTTTGTTTGACATGAGAACTGTTGCACTGTTCCCAAGTTTCAAGAACATGTTTTTGAATATTGAACTACCCCTAAAATCGGAAATAGTAAACTAATTTTGACTGAGAAAACTCTTAATTACGCTACGAATCTCGTTTGTCCATTCAAGCGCGTCTCTTTAATTACCACTGTTTCGAGTAATAATATAAAAGTATCTGGAAAATAAACAGAACAAAAATCAGTATTATAATTTAAATAAAATAAAAAAAAAACAACTACGAAGACTACTTCATAATAATAAAATTTCTTTCTTTTTTAAGCGCTATTTATTATGAAAAACAATTTTTACCTATCGCTTTTCCATCTACAATTAGTTCTAGCATAACTTTGGTTGTATAGCAGTTTAGAACTGTCCGATACAGAACCACGCTAAAATTTGCCCACTAAAACTAACCGGTTGCAAATTGCTGCAAAAACAAAACTTATATTAGGTTTCTGATCCACGCCTTTTGCGATTGGCCCTATCCATCAGTCCTTTTCTTTGTATTTTTTTCATCTATCCAGAAACTATGGCAATTTCTTTCTAGAATTTCTAGAAATCAAAGCAAAAGTAGATTGCTGATGTTAATGTTTTTGTTCCACATTACACTGTTATTTATAGAGAATGAGTCTTAAGTATTGTCTGCTTTTGTCGGCTTTTATGTACAAGCTACTCTTGGCAAACTATACCTGTTTAATTGATCTTTGATAAATGCTTTACAAGTAATGTAAAGGATGAGCGCAGTCGAATGGCAAATCTTAGATTCGATTCTTAGTCTACTTATCAGACGAATTTTTTTCAGCAGTTACTGCCTCCAGATGGACGCAGGGGTAATCATAAGCGGTCGAAACGCAGTGCTAACAACATTGTATTCACAATATACCAAACTGTTTCAATAAAAACAGCTGTAACTGCTTCAAAATCGGGATTCTGCTGGGTCTGATGCTCACAATCTAGCGCTTAATTGCTTCGATTGCTATTCTGACTGCCTTTCCTCAGCAGGCAATGGCAAACCACTGAGGGGGTCTGCCAAGAGAATCTTTGTTCTTATCTTGTACTCTACATTCTACAATAGTCGTATAGAAAATAATTTTTGTACTTTAAATTTCCTTCATCTCACATTATTTTTTAGGGATTGTTTTTCATTAAATCATAATTATAGACAAATCTATGAGAGATAATTAAAAATGTATCACAGCAATACAGCTTATCCAATGGCGCGTGCATTGCTATCATTTTGATAAACTTTGATCCAGGAGTTTCCAAAATATTATCAATTTATGATTGAAAATTTGCCGAATATCTTTGTTATCGGATGCATTTCTCCGGTGCCTCCCATTTTGAATGTAAACTAGTCTAGATCGTTTATGCTTGTGAATTCACTAGGAAGCAGCTGAAACCACAATTAGAGTTTCCTCTTATTTTTCAATTTCGATTTTTCAAGATATTCAGAAAACAAATGATTCCCAAATAGATGTTGCTCGAAGCAATATTAAATCTTAAATATTGAGTTCCTAAAAGCGTTTTTAATTTTTTTTACAGGTATGATTATTTTATAACTGGTGCTGTTGATTACCCAACTTCTTTTAACTGAAACCACGCACTGGGTAAAGTAGCTTAATTAACTATATCAATGGTTTACATACATTAAGTGTGTTGACATATCAATGCACGTAGGAATTATCAGAGGCGGAGGTATTTAAAAAAGTACCTTGGAATCCTTGCATGAACATTAAAGGTACACAATTTGCCAATAAGAGTTAAGCAAGGCTATCTAATCCAGAATTTAATTTTTAACTTCTGTTAAATTGAATTGTCTATCGGTAGGAAGCTCAGTTCTCAGAGCTAGATCCACCACCAAAATATATATTTTATTTTAAATCAAAGGGTAAAAACAAAAAATGCCAAAACAGGTAGGGTTGGTTTTTATCAAGATATCAGGACCAAAGGTCAAATGAATTTTAACTAAATTTGCATAGTCTGTGATGTATGAAACGAAAATGCCCTGTGTTTCAAAATTCGGATCTTGATAACCAGAGCCTTTTTTCTGATGGTTTGTCAGACTTTCTATAAGTATTTTAAAGCTCATCAGAGCTATCTTTTCAGAATTTTCGTCTATTTTATGTTCTTGAAGTAATTCTAATTAAAGCTGTTGACAGCTGGCAAAGTGAATATTAAACAAAACTTAAAATCGTGACAATGTTTAGACGCAAACTTCAAACCCATCAAACGACGTCTGTGCGACCTTTTGTTATTGATTTATGCTCTAGGCAGCAGACTCTTCTTCAAAGGTTAATATGGTAACCCAATAATGGCTTTGTGCCTAGGTTAGGTTTTCCCACTGCGAATGTTTTCTATATCAATCTCTCAAAAACAGTATTTTCCCTTATTAGTATTTTTTTATTTTAAACTGTAGACTTTATTTTATATACATATGAACGGAAAAGTGTAATATATTAAAACATTAATTAATACGAAATAAATTCAAAAAATATAAGAATAATACAATACGTAGAAAATCAAAATTCAAAAAATTTAAAAAGGAGACAATTAACACATAACAGGTCTGGATTAAGAAAATTTGAAAAAATGAAAATTTCGTAATACGAAGTACAATATAACGTTATTTCATGGTTATTGCCATTCATCAGTTGTACGCATCGATTACGATTACATTGTAAAATAAGAAGAAAAAATTTTTCAAACTAAACAAAATTATCGACTAAATTGTACAAAATTGACTTACCATAACCTCCAAAGATTATCAAAACTGAACTTGTTACACGAGGTATGAATAATTTAAAAATGATTTGAACTAAGAAATTCGTTTTACCTAGCACTGCTAGTTTGAAATCCGAAGGCACTGCCCTCTTAATATGATTTCTAAAAACTTTGAAAAAATTCAAAATTCAAAAATTTACCACGTTTTTTAACCGTGAGGCGTAAAACTAGAAAAAGAACTCAAAATTACGCCTCACGGTTAAAAAACGTGGTAAATTTTTGAATTTTGAATTTTTTCAAAGTTTTTAGAAATCATATTAAGAGGGCAGTGCCTTCGGATTTCAAACTAGCAGTGCTAGGTAAAACGAATTTCTTAGTTCAAATCATTTTTAAATTATTCATACCTCGTGTAACAAGTTCAGTTTTGATAATCTTTGGAGGTTATGGTAAGTCAATTTTGTACAATTTAGTCGATAATTTTGTTTAGTTTGAAAAATTTTTTCTTCTTATTTTACAATGTAATCGTAATCGATGCGTACAACTGATGAATGGCAATAACCATGAAATAACGTTATATTGTACTTCGTATTACGAAATTTTCATTTTTTCAAATTTTCTTAATCCAGACCTGTTATGTGTTAATTGTCTCCTTTTTAAATTTTTTGAATTTTGATTTTCTACGTATTGTATTATTCTTATATTTTTTGAATTTAACCATAAATACATACTAAAAACCACAAATTTACTTAAAATTTTTTATTTTGAGTTCTTTTTCTAATACGAAATACCTGACATTATTCACAGATTATGTATAATTTTAGGAATGCACCTTTCTCAATCAGTTGCAATTATCCAATCGCAAATCGAAGTAATCAAAGGTGTGCATGTTCTCTATAGCGATACGGTAAGTAATCATTAGTAATTTTTCAGTAACACGAGTAAGTATACATAGGGGTATGCCAAACAAATCAAACATTTTAGTTGTTGGCAAAAATTTTACGAATGCTGTTTTTGTTGATATTTATCCAACTATTTATGTGTGACCATTTTTAAAATTTCTAAATTTAGAGATTCTCTATTTCTGAAATTTGAACTTGACCTTGTTTTACCATATCGGTAAAATTTATTGGTTTAAAAAGTTTAATTTTTCTTTTTAAGTTCATTATATAAGCAAAATTATTTTTAACTTTGAAATTAATTTCAATTGTTGGCAAATTCAAAAAAGTTATGTCTTTCTCTTTTCATTCATATACGATTAAATTATTAAGGAGTGTAGGTAGGCTTTAAATGGGTCAAATGAGGATGTAATTACAATTAAAACCGTTTAATTGATGACATTAACGATTATCGATAATGCTATTTATTTACATAATATTATATATGCATTAGACTCACTTAATGCGACTTTCATATTTTATCAGTTTATTTTTGTTGAGTTTTATCACACTTAAATTGGAGTAATTTTGGGAAGTGTGGCGTAAGATCCCAAACGCGCAATGATTGGTTTATTTATTAATGCCTACACGATGATTATAGCGTTGTGCAAACCAAGTACAATGCAATAATAACAAATCAAATGCGATTATGCTATAACTAAATAACGGTCTGTTTTATATGCATACGGCAAATGTCCAAATTGTTTGCAACATTTTGGCGAGCTGCCTTTTGAAAATTCGGCACGCTCACGTTGCAGAAGGAATATCTGCATTCCCTTTTCACCTTGACGTTCTGTTTGCTTGTCTGAGATTTTCAGAAGTCTGGCGTAATTTAAATATTGATGTGAACGTCATTAATAATATACAAAGATAAAATTTAGATATAGGCGGTATCATAATTACGTCAATATCCTAGACTACGATGTTTTCAATACTCAAGTAAACACCGCAAAAATATTATTCTAGAATATTTCCATCAAACTTTTGTTATAAAATTCAGACAATAACAATTTATTCTTTTTATATTTATCGTATATTTTAGTAAATATCGTTTAAATTATCTCTAGTTTGGCTGACTTCAATAAAATTTGTTTCAATTTTTGTTATCAACTTTTGCGTTGTTATTGATTTTTTGGCCGAAATTTAATGTAACAGTTTAGAATCACTAAAAATGCAGATATGGTTACTGTCAAATTTTACTACTTGTTTACAAATTTAAATGACAAAGGTTTTTTAAAACGCGCAATTAGTATATTGCGTATTGAAAGCGGGAAGTGTTACTTGGACGCGTGAATTACGTAAAACTCCCAAGTGCAAAAGTCACTTTATGCTCCAAGCAATTAATATTATTTTTAAATAGTGACTAATAAATTTGTAAATTTTAATCTTGATCATTTTTCCAGCGTAAAACTACTTTTTCCTTTTAGTTTGCACTTCCGAGCAAAAAAAAACCGCTTTTAATATGCAATAAATTCTGTTTTCTGTAAGAAAATACTCTTGAGTTTAAGTATTATTTATTTGAATTGGATACTTTAAGTATGAATTAAATGAAGTTCAAGTATAGATTAAATTTCTCGATTTTAATTTAATTTCATTATTAATAGTAATTATTTTGTAATAAATAAAAGAAAAATTAAACATAATTGATATATTACACCATCAATATTGCGATTACTTCACCATATTAATATTGCATCAATACATCGTCAATACTATTCACACCTCGTAGCATAGTATTTACGATGTATTGATGCAATACCTTTTTTTTTTAAATTTTATTTCAATCTTGTTTATTATTTTCAGGACCCCTTAGAAAAAGACATAATTATAAATTTATCTCAAGATGGTATCAGATTATTTTTTGATCCCGTTGTTCAAAGACTGAAGACAATTGAAATATACAACATGAAGATAGTTAAATTAAAATATGCGTAAGTATCGACCGCTGTGATAATAAATAATAAGAGTTGTAAAGCATATTTAATTTTTAGTGAATCGCACTTTAATTGCCCCGAGGTACTGCCAACCATAGAACAAATTGAACATTCATTTGGAGCTACTCATCCTGGAGTGTACGATTCGGAAAAATTAGTGTTTTCTCTGAATTTTCGGGGATTATCATTTTATTTTCCCGTCGAGAGCAGAACCCCAATGTGCAATTCTCGTAATTTAAGTGAGTAAAACGTTAATTAACTTGGCTTACCTTTAAGACAAATTTGTTTAAAGGTTCTCTGCACTTTCCTTCAGGTACCACTCCATTAGTTAATCGAACATTAATATATCACGGATCTGATATAGACACAGCAAAGACACCCGAATTACCGTTAGTTTGTTATCATGGTCAGTTATATTTAAAGAAAGCCGAAATAATACGAGGAGATTCCTACACCAAAGGTCTTCGAGTGAAGATAATCGGGGGAAACGATTCCGGTCGCCTAGAATTAAATCAATATGAATTCGATGGAGAGATTTTGCTTGGCCAAACTGCTCAGGACGTGGTTCAGATTTTGGGTTCTCCTTCCAGGGTTTTTTATAAGAGCGAAGATAAGATGCGCATTCATGTACCAAATTCACATCGGCGGGTTACCGAACGTCGTAGCGACTACTTTTTTAATTATTTCACCCTCGGTTTCGACGTTTTATTTGATGCTCATACACATTTGGTTAAAAAATTGGTGCTCCATACAAATTATCCTGGTCATTACAATTTTAACATGTATCATAGATGTGAATTCCAACTCCAATTAGGGAAAGTCAAAATCACGGCTTACTCTAACTGGGACGATCTGTGCAGGCAATTAACGCCTAGTGACAAACCGGTAGTTTTAAATAGATCGAGTTCCACCAATACCACTAACCCATTCGGTAGTACGTATTGCTATGGATACGAAGATATTATTTTTGAGGTGAGTTTGTTGAAAAATTTATGAGGATAAAAATATTAATTATTGAATTTTGTCGTCACAGGTGATGCCCAACAATCACGTAGGATCTGTTAGTATATATGGAGATGGTCGGCCGTACAAATCGGACAAAAAATCAGAACATGCGTGACAGAGGTTATCTGCCACTTACCTCATACTTACCAATAGGTACTGGCAACCATAATTATTATTAAAATTTCGTTTAAAAGTATTTGTGTAACACACTGTAGATATAATAATTAATGTCCCACCTCAACTTTTTTAAATTAATATTGATAATAGTAAATAATAATAAATAGGAAATAATAATGAATGTACAAACAATTTTAATTTCCATGTGGCATTTACAAAAAAAAATTATAGTTGGATCATTCGGCATTTAGTTTACTTAAAAATTTAATTCGAAAGCAAGTTTTTGACCAAAATTATTAACACAAGTGAATTAAAAGTAGTTGGCATTTACAAAAAAGAAAAGTGATAAAAAAAGCAGTAAAATTTTTGCGAGGATTTAAAAAGTTAAAAAAAAACTGTTTTATAAACTTAATTTGTTAATATCCAAAAACGTAATATTTAATTGTGTATCTTTGTATTAATATTTGTTCTTACTGATGAATAAATAGAGAAAAAAAAGTTTTAAAAACCAAAAGTATTAAAAAACAACAATTAGTTAGTAATTTAGTTAAATTGTATATTATTTTAGTTTTAGATTAATTATTGCAAATTCACATATTTTTTTATTATAAATCTATAAAGATGGTGGAGTTTTTAAGTTTGTTCATTCGTTGTACCTATCAACTTTTGACAATAAAACTGAATTATTTATTTTACAAACCAGTGCCGAAGTTGTTAATTTAACTCCACCTTCTTGAAAAAAAATCCAATATTTGTGATTAGTTGAGTGATAATTGTTCAGAGAAGGCATTAAGTTGGATCTCATATTTTGTATTAAGTTATGATATTGAAGTGTTTTATAAATTGTCAATGTTTTTTCTTAAATTGTGCAGTTCTTTTGGAAAAAATTTAATAAATGATTATTGTACTGCCATACTGTGTCTTATTTTTCAGATATTTTATATGAATCTCCAACAATAACTTGCTATTAAAAAAATATACAGGGTGAGTTACACCTCTTTAAAGTATTTTTTTTAATTTCCACCTTCACATGCCCATAGCACCGAAAATATTCATTTTTCAGCTAAAATGGTTTAGTGCTTATTTGAAGAGCGAGAAATAATCTACTAACTAGATTCAAACTTTTTATTGATTAAAATCAACGGCTTTCGAGATATGAATTAAAGTACAAAAATGTTAAAAAATTCATACCTTTTTGTTGCTTTTTTTAAAAACTCTGTATCTTTTAAACGAAACATTTTACAAAAAATCTGACGCCCCATTTCGGATAGGAAATTTAACGGACTACAACTTTTGTCTTGTAAAAATTTTTGAAAAAACAATCTGTTTCACGGAAAATTAGAAAATAATAAATAAATTTATTATAATTTAAATTATATCTGAATTTAAAAATTATACTATACAACATCTTTTAAAACGATCACTACTGTGTATTGAAAGTGAGGGTGGTTATTTTAAACATTTAAGTACGTAAATTATGTAATATTTAATTAAAAATAATTTTTCAATAAAAATGAAAATTTTGTAAATTTAATTTTTTGTTTTGTAGCTTCTTTTTTTATTATTTTCCAATTTTCTGTGAAATGGATTGGTTTTTCAAAAAAATTTACTAGATAAAAGTTGTAGTCCGTTCAATTTCCTATCCGGAATGGGGCGTCAGATTTTTTGTAAAATGTTTCGTTTAACAGATAAATAATAATTGAAAATAATCAAAACAAAAAAAAATCAAATTTTCCAACATTTTTGTACTTACTTTAATTCATAACTCGAAAGTCGTTGATTTTAGACAATGAAAGATTTAAACCTAGTTTGTATATTATTTCAGGCTCTTTAAAAAAGCACTAAACCATTTTAACTGAAAAATCAATATTTTCGGAGCCATGGCCATGTGAAGGTGGAAATTGAAAATAATGCTTTAAAGAGGTCTAACTCTCAAGGGTTTCAATTTAAAAATAAAATTTTTGTTAAATATTGTTCTTAGAAAAGTGTCCTCTATCACCACCTAAGTTATGTAAAGTCTATCTGGGGACCCTGTATTAACTGTGACGGAACTTCAATTTTTTCAGTTCTGCCACTGATGTAAAACTTAACCAATTTATAAACAGTACAGTAGCGCTACAACCCAGAGTGGGTTTTGGTTAACCACTTCATTTTATGAAGGGTTTTCAAGGCAGATTACCTCGGTGGTTTGCCATTGCCCGCCGAGGGAGGACGATAAGAATAAAGTTCTTGCTCTACTCAGGCTCGAACCAGGATTCTCTGCTTAGTAGCCAACGCACTTAAGCATCAGACCGTAACCGTCCTCAATTATAGTATATTTAAATAGTAAATTATAGTATGGGAAAATGATCAAATTTTTCAAATGTAGGAAGAGGAGAGCAACATACCAAAGCTAGCTTGTAATTAGCTAATTTTAAGAAAAAACCTAATAAGAATTCTTTTATTTTAACATCAATTCCAAAAATATTAAAATACGTATATAATATTATTAAGGATAAGTACTGGAAGACTGAATTGATAAAAACCTGTGTATTACGACTCTAAAAACGATTCGAGATCATTTTTATCCAAGTCCAATTGAACTTCTTCCAATAAGGCACTCGGCTGGGCCTGAGTTTCTATTTCTAAAATAAGTTAATAAATTATTTCCTGTAACACTTCCGGCTATGAAATCAAACTCACTAGGTATGCTTCCCAAGGTTTTGTATGTTTCTAAATCACTATGGAATGCTTCCTCGAACACCTGCTGCCTCTCTTCCAATCGTTTCTTTTCTTTTTTTGCATGCTCAAAAATTAATTCCGATTTCATTTTTTCCAAATTTTCTGCAGAAAATTCAAATAATTATAAAGTAATATACTTATTTCCTCTCCCGTACCTATCTTTCTATTCTCGTAACACTTTAATTGACGATTATGCTCTTCTTTTTCTCTTACGTGTTGCAAATCGTCAATTAAAATTTCCAAATTCAACAATTCCTGCTCAATTTGTTCGAAGCTATTGTGCAGATTTTTAATTTGACCAAGACAACTTTCAATACCTTTGTTTATAATTTGAGTGTTTAATATATTCGTAATTTCAACAATATTACTATGATCGCTACTAACTTTTGTAAAAATTTTTTCTATAATTTCTGCAACTTCGTCTGCACTGGTGGCATTCATTTCATTTAATTCGTGAATTTCCATCCATTTTTGTTGAAACCCATTTAATATTTCGACTCCTGCATTTAAGTCAACAGGAAGTCTTTCGGGAAGCTTCTCTTCGTTGGAAGAACTCAGCAAACTTCCAACGGTTAATATTTTGTCTTTTAAGCTGGTAAACATTTCAACAATTGATTTCCAAAAATTATAACAGATAAAATAGAATTTTATTTAAAACCGATAACATTAAAACTAATTTAGGTTTACATCACAACAGTTTACATTTTTAGCGTAATTGAGTTTTTATGTTATCACAATATAGGTTGACATTTACTATCAGCTAAAATGCTGGGAATGTCAATCGTCAAATTTCTTGTTTATGTTGTTTTATATACAGTACGTGACGTAAAAATTTAACAAGATTAGAACAATGGCTTTGAAGGGGAATCACTAGGAAAATCTGATTTACAAGTGAAGGGAAATTCGGAGAAATTTGAGGAAATTCAAGAAAATCATGGAATTTTTTTGAATCATTGAATGGAAATAGACAATTTTCAATAGAAGGGAAGCTTCCATATAAAAATTGGGAACTACAGTGCCGCTACACCGCCTAGGGTCAACTACAAATTTAAACAACTTGTTTGAAATGGGCGGGACTTAGCTCCATTCTGTTAACGGTGTGTGTAACCGACCTAAGTAGTAGAAAATAATAGTAGGTTGTTGTAAATTTGAGTTTAACTTGTGAAATGGGCGTTTTGTGGCAAAGCTAGTTTCACGCTTCCCCATACGGAGCATCAGTGTCTTACCCTCATTGATTGACTGAGAGGCTGGGTTTTCGAGGTTTGCATTGTTCTGATTAAACCATGGAGAATCCACGCTTGTGGAGTGCCCTGGGCCCTGGACAAACACTAAACTGTTTGTTGGAAATAATCTGGTTTTCTTCTGGGTCAGCTTGAGTCTGAGTAAGACGATTCTATCAGCAAGTTTGTATAAGGTGGAGTATGGGAATTTTTCCCAGGTTTGCGAAGCATGGTGACGTCGGCCACTTTCCAACAACATGGAAAGTACTCGAAGTGCAGCTAGTACGCAGCAAATTTTCGTACAACTGCTTGTAGAGCGGGACTAACTACATCAAATCAGCCAATGCACAGTAAACGTATTATATATTCACGGTTTTGGCCTCGTTTTGTCCAAATTTGTGGATTATCATAAAGTAATATCTATATTTAACTTGCAACTACCACAATTCCATTTAAAAAAACCCAAATTATCTTGGCCAAAAAATCGAAATCTTGAGATATCTAAATACGGATTTGTCATCCCAGAACGACAAAGCTGTGTACTAATTAAAACAATTGTTTTCGAACCTTTAAATCAGTAAGCTGGTATGAAAGACATTAAAAAGCGTTTGAAAGATGCTTATGAAAATGTGGAATTTTACGCATCCAATACATGGAGTCACAATCCCAATCCGTACCAAAGGGTAAATCAGGTGAATTTTTATAATTAAACTAAAATGCAATGAAATAATCTTATGTCACAATGTGACAGGAACTGTTTGTCAGAGAAAGCAAACTGAAAGATTCCTTCTTTGACGAGTTGACGCGGCCTAGGACTGTTAGAGATAGCATTCCGAATAGTAAATTAGCCCAATATTCAAATTATGAATACAACGAATCGAGAGAACTTTCGTACGCATCAAGTGCAGGCAACATATCTTTTCATTATCCATGCGTTTACAAGAGAAAATCTAACAAAGAACCTTGGATGCTTCCAGAAATAGAACAGCTCTTCATATGGTTCTCGTATCCACCGAGATTTGATATATTGGAGGCGTTAAAATTGGAAGAGTTAAATCATTACGACGAGCACGATCGATTTGAGTATAAAACTTTTCAGCGTCTAAAGGATTTTCACGAAATTTCTCCAGTGTTTTTCGATACCTTTGAAAGGACACCGGGAAAATCCAGATACAAAAGTTGTTCGCCTTTAACCGAAAGGGATATTTTAAAATATAATCCATCCGTTTTAAAAATAGACACTTTTGAAGATATGATCTTACGAATGAAGATCAAATCAGGTTAAACACAAGACTATGAGTTCTTCCAATAAAATTTTTTTTTTAGAAAAAGTTCGATATTTATGGTCGGAGAAGATGATACCAAAATTGGAAACCATAAAGGAGAAAAACGTGAACGTTTACAAATCGCCTTTGGGAAATTATTTTTTAATAAATGAAAGTGATTTTAAAAGCTCCTCTCGGGTGGAAAACCCACTTCAAAATGTATTTACCACCACAGACTTTTCTCTGAGAAAAGAGGACTGCAGTAACTTACAAGTAGGTAGTTGAAAAATTATAATTTAGATATTTCCAGTTAAATATGTTTTTAGAATTTATACGCAGCAATTCAATCGCTGGAAAATGTATTTTTAAAGGTAATAACCCAAATCAAACCCATAAAAAAGGAAAAACAAGATAATAAAAGAATTGAAAACGTAACTCAAACAGAATCCACTCCAACTCGTCGACTGTATTCTGCAGTATTGCAAGGTTTGCCGACAGATAAAAATATAAAAAATTCCACCGATACTTCTCCAAGTTCCAGCATTCCAACGAAGGAACTTCTATCTTCTTCTTTATTGAACACCCCACCAAACAAAACGTCTTTGGCATTGTCGACAAACAATTCTTCACTTTCGGTTTTAACTCCAGTTTATAAATCTACTCCAATTTTATCGAAATCCCTGTTTCCAAGCTTATCGTCGTCTTCAAATTGGTTTACGTCTTCTTCCAGTTGGAGCACGTCGCAAACGAAAAGTTTTAATCAAGTACACCAAGAACACTTCAAACCTTCAAATTTTGAATTCAACTATACCTCAAAATTTTCGATGGCCCAAAAGATGGACACGTTGAAAGCGGCCAAAAACGCTCTCTCCTTTCCGGCATGTAACACTTCGTTTTTGGATCCATGTTTAAGTAACTCCGTTAAAAATGTTAACAGCAATACTTCCACAAGTTCAAGTTTTCTCAATTATCCGACGGATTATTCAGAAAATGCATGTTCGAATCATAATATTAGCAACAGCAGCAGTAACACCGATAGTAACTCTAGTAACGTTTGCTTCAGTACTTTATACGGAACGAACAGTTTTTACAACTACACTTGCCTGAATTCCCAAAATCACCAAAGCAATTCGTTTACAGAGTTATCTGTTTCCAACAGTAATTTGTACACCAGCAATTCCTATCTATCGAATCAAACTTCTGTTATCAATTCTCAAAACATTTATTCTCAATATAACAGACAGCCCTATCCTTCTGTGTCTGTTCCTCTATCTTCGTCTTCATCTTCGCCACCTCCTCTTCCATCACCTCAACCATCAAACCAGGTGCACATGTCGGCACCACATTCAATGTGGATAATGCCGCAAAACAGACCACCGTCCAACGTTTATTCTCTCACTCACTTCAGTGGTCAGCCCTTTTTATATTTACCTTCGGCACCGGCCAACCAAACACCCATAACACAACCTTCGAGGCAAAATCAAAGATGGACCTCTCATTCGACCCATTACATAAGAACACCTACCGCACTACCGTCGTACCAATATCCCATGACACCTCACAATTCGTCCTCTTCTCCTTCGCAACCTTGGGGAGTGACAAATCAAAATTTATATAGAACCAATTCCAATCATCACATTTCGTGTACTTCCCAGCATTACGTCGAACAAAAAACTGGATTAAGCTTGCAAAGTGATTCCAAATCACCAAAATGTAATGTAGTTGTACCACAATCAAATTTCTTACAACAAAACACCAGAACTTCTTCCACCGATTATTGGATAAGTGAAAATTACGACATCAGAGATGTTTATTGTGATACCTATACAAGAGAATTTTCCAAACAATCCACATGTTCTTCCGACATAGCGTTTTCACTTTCGCCTTCCGAAAAGACGTCAAACGTTAAGCATGTAGCTTCCACGCCTTCCCTAGACTTTAGACGAATAAAAACTTTTAACTCCAATGAAGTTAAGAAAAAACTTTCACCGACAAGTTCCATTAGTCATAGTGAAACTCCAAGTTATTACGACAGAAACCTACTACAAGAAGAACGCAAACTTGTACCAGTTATCGATCCATTCGCAGACGAATTGGAGAGACAAGCTTTAGAGCAATATCAACCATCAAATGAAAATTTTTATCAAGAACTGGAAAGGCAAGCCAAAGAACAGTACGATGAAGATCATTCGGAAAACTTAATGAGCCCCCCGCATAAGTTACTTCTTTTCGGGGGGCTATTACAATTTAAAAATCTTCTATTAATTTGATGCAATTCAAAGTAGTTTTTCAAATTTTTGTTTCTAAATGTAAGTTAATTAAAATTTTGCTCCATTTTTGTTGAAATTTTGTATCAATGTAAATAATGTTCTGTTTAGTTTTTCTAACAAACTTATCAGTAATTTTTAAAATATAAAATAAATTAATTAAAAAATACATCCAGTAATTTCACTTTAGTGAAAGTAATTTGTAATTTTTTATTGAAAAAATATGCAATGCGAGATAAATATAATACAAAACAACAATAAAGAAAGCACAAACAAACAATACATTCTGACAATTCGGCCATTAACATCAATGGCCGGACATTAACGTCATTGACTGGCCATTGACCTCAATGCTCAATTTACGTCATTGACCGTAACATATACCTATTATAAAAAAATGAAATGCAAAATTTCCGAAGGGGAAACGACAGTTTATTTCTGTTGGCTCACTTTCTTAAAAAATCGGCGTATATCAGTTTGTTTTAGAGGTTCCCGACGTTTTTGCAGGAAACTAGCATGCAATGCATGTAATTGCATTATTTCTTCTGCCGAATAACATGGAGTGTTTTCAGAAAACGTTATAAGAGCGTCGTATGCTTCAGCGGCGGCTGCCCAGGAAACATCTTCATTTGGAAGAATATTTTCAGATTCTGTATTTAAAAAAGGATTTATTAAATCATCCTCGATCATGGAATAACTAATGTCAATAGACTTTTCTTCAGTTTTCAACCATTTTTGCACTTCTGCTGGAGCAAATTCCGAAATTTCTTCATCACTATCAGACTCGTCAGCTATATTTTCTTCCAAACCGGACGTACCTTCGTCGGAAATTCCCAGCGGGCACAATTTCTGCCAAGCACGACGCAAAGTTTCTTTTTTAATTAACTTCCACGCACATGCAACGGCTAATATAACATCTTTAACGTCCAAAGAATTTCGAAATGTTGTAAGTGTTTCTTTGGACTTGACCAATTTTCGAAGAAAATCTCGCCGATAAGAACTTTTCATGCTTTGTATGACCCCTTGGTGCATGGGCTGGATGAGAGTTGCAACATTTGGGGGAAGGTATTTCACGAAAATATTTCCCGAAGACAATTCTAATTCGTAAGGATAAACACTCCATTTATCCAGCAACAATAAACACTTACTATTTTCGGCCAAACCAACACTGACAAAATGTTCTTTTACCGATGGAACGAACGTATGTTCAAACCAGTATTTAAAAATGTTCTGGTTCATACATACATTGGATTCTGCAGCATAATGTACAGAAGAGAAGCAAAGATGCCGATCTTTTCCAATCACCAACAACTTAACACGATGAGTACCACTGGCATTTGCACAGCATAACACCTTAAACAAGTCTTGGTTGGATTTGAATTGGGCAGCGTCCTTTTCATGAGCAAGAGTTTTATCTGGCAGAGAACGCCATAACAGTTCCGTTTCAGCTGCATTATAAATTTGGTCGGGAGATAAAGAATGTTCTTCGACCAATTTGGCAAACGAGTTGATGTATTCTTTAGCGGCGCTACTGTCCGACAATTTTACTTCTCCGAGGTCGACTAACTTTTGTATAGCATGTCGTGATTTGAATCCCGCTAGCCAACCATCTGAAAATGTGCATTTTTCTGTCAGTTCCATTTTTTCATAAAGTTCCCTGGCTTTTTCTTTGATTATTGGGCCAGAAATCGGCGATCCTTCAGACCGTTTAGTTATGAACCATTCGTATAGAATCGAATCCAGTTCTTCTAATTTGGGTTTCCGTAAGGTTTTTCGATGTGTAATTGCTTTGGTCGAATCAGACGCAGAATAAAATTTCTGATATTCATTTTTATGTTTAAGAATATCGTAAACCGTAGACGATGCAATGCCGTACTCTTGCATTATTGCTTTTCGGCTATCGCCAGTTTCTAATCTATTGCATATATCGATTTTTGTTTCAATTGTTAATACCTTTTTCTTTCGCCTTTGATATCCTTTGCGGTCTGCCATGTTCACTACAAGAAGTTATAAAGTCAATTGAAATATAATAAAAGTTACCAGAAGCTTAACAACTTTGATCGTAGCCCGTGTTCATACTGGGGGGGGGGGGGCAAGTTAAAATAGTACGTAATTTACTAAAAATAAAATTTGAATTTTCCAACAAACCATTTGGGAAAAAACAATAAGCAGTTACTAAATTAATAGACAAACAAACCGGCTGTTTTCAAGATAATTTCAAAGAAAGAAACGCAAATTTGCTTGGCTCCGCCTCCGCCTCGCAAATACAATAATTGCGTGTCAAAGGCTAGATAACACAATATACTATTTTTCTTATTGATAAAAAAAATAATAAGTAAATCTGTGTTTTTTTAAATATACAATTTCACAAGAAAGTCTCCAAACACTCTTATATTAGTAATGTAAATTTCACTTTTTGAAGACCTTTTTTGACACATAAAAATCGCTTTTCCAGCAATACTTATTAAACATTTTTTGTTGCAAATTTCTTTCTCTCCATTTTAGTTTATATAAGTTTTTCCATTTTGTCACACCGTTTTTGAGATACAGACGTCATCATCAATAATGTCATATTTTTTGAATTTTACAGAGTGTTTTTTAAATCACTGT
This sequence comes from Cantharis flavilabris, assembly GCA_949152465.1. Taxonomy (NCBI): domain Eukaryota; kingdom Metazoa; phylum Arthropoda; class Insecta; order Coleoptera; family Cantharidae; genus Cantharis; species Cantharis flavilabris. The sequence continues at coordinate 92,845,270 of OX424435.1, forward strand.
AACTCGGAAACGGTGCCACGAAATTGAAAAATGTATATAAACAAAAATAAAGGGAATGAAATTTAAAACAGAAAATGTTTAAAAGGTATTACTGTAAAAGCGAATTTTATGTGTCAAAAAAATTTTTCAAAATAGATTTAATTGGATAATTGGAAAAATTATAATTAATTTTGAATTTAGATTTATTTAAATTTGGAATCGTCAAGAGTTATTGAAATTTGAAAATTTCATTATTTTTTTACTTATTAAATTACTTGCAACGTGGACACCCATAACACCCCGTTGTTACGCCACTGTAAATTGTAGAGTATTTCATTTCAAACCGATCATTATTATTTTCGAGTACTTACCCAAACAGATAATGTAATTGCTGAGTAATTTTCTATTTATTTGTATACTTCTTCGACATAAACCAGTGAAATATACCGGTTTATGGAGCGTACCCACTACTTGATACAACGCCGGTTAAAGCGGAACTGTACGCATGATAGCCGAGTTGTTATAACGAAAATACATACAAATCATTTTGAAATATAAACAGCAGAGTATCGGTTTCCGCATAAATGTGACTCACAGTTTAAATAATGCAGTTGAAAGATTATACAATAAATTCTACACTAATAAGCTGTAAAAATCTAAAATTATTATCAAGTAAATACTTAGGTATACAGTTTCATAAATATAATATTGCATTGCAGGTAATTGTTTATTATTATAATATTAGCAATAATTTATTACTATTATTATTATTAAACATTTTTTCAGCTACGCTACGCACACGCGTGTCATACCTCGCCGAGTGCGGGCTACCCAGTCGAGGTGGATTTTTGTTCAGGAATGTTTTAGCGCCAGCCAAAACGGCCTTAGGGTCAGTTTTTTTTAAATTAATTAAATAAATTAAACAACTACAGCTCCTCCCATTAATTTATACATGGTATTTTATATGTAAAATTTTCGAATTTTTAATGCCGTTTTTTCGAAAGCTAATGCATAATCCGCAAAAGTTTTTTTGCATCTCTCCGCTACGCTCCGGGCGCTCCGGGACGTTTTGGCTGGCACAACCACAGAAAATTACGAATCCACCGTAAAATGAATGAATAAAATTAAATTAATTTGGCTCCTCCCACTAATTTTTACATGAGATTTTATATAATATGTAAAATTTTCGATCTTTAAATGCCGTTTTTTGGAAAACTAAAAGATACTTAATTTAAATTTAATTTAAATTTTTTTTAAATATGCTTAAAAAATTGTCCTCTTTCTAATGGTATATAGGAAAAAGTGAAATTCGTGGTATAAATTGACTGGCAGATCCCCAATATTACTACAATATTTTATTAAAAATATTTTTTGTATTTGTATTGTATTCATTGTAAAATACAGTAGAGTCTCGACTATACGAACAGCGAAAATCATGTTTGTTTTTTTAATATTAGATATAAATTTTTTTTGTTCAGAAACGGAAGATCTATTTAAAAAAACATAATTTTCGATGTTCATAAAATCGAGGCTCTACTGTAGTTTCAAAATTATAGTATCAAATGTTTCCTAATAATTATAAATTATTAAGTTTAAAATTTTTTCAAAACTACTTTCTTATTTCATAGAGGTTACTAATGAAATGTAACACGATTATTTAAGGGGAGAAGACACTAGAAAATTTTCAAAAAGTCAATTTTTTAAATTTTACCTGTATCAAAAGAAACTTATTTTCTCAAAATTTCCGATGGAAATTCGTAAAATTGGCCGAGTTGTAGCGTAATTTTGCGGCTGAATTGCAACTGCGAGCTAATTTGAATGCTAAAAAGATCAAATGCTAATTAAGTTGGTGGTTTCGTTTACCTTCTATCCACGAGAAAAATAACTTAAAAATTCTTAATTTAAAAAGTTTTTTCCATTTTGGTGTTATTCTAGATATATTATATCAATTTTTTCCCCGTCGGACCGTAGTCATAGGTACATATCGACGGTTTAGAGTCAGAAGGATGTAACTACAAATTACCACATTTGAGGTATCGAGGAAAACCGAGATTTTAAAGCAAGTATATTGTTAATTAAAAATTTCTCAATTTATTTTTTACGTAATATAATTCTTACGAGTTGTTTAATTAGTAAACTAATAAAGTAACTTGATATATGTTTATTAAATTTGCTATAGAAATAAGGCAACTCAAAACAGCTAAATTTGTAGTTACATCTTTCTGACCCTAAACCTTCGATATGAGCCTGAGTGGTGTAAGTTAGTAATTTTTTTAAGAACTTTTTTTACAATTTATGTTTTTTTTGTATTAGGGAGTCTAATAAACACTTAAAAATCTCAAATTGATGAAAAATTGACTTACACCACTCTGATTCTCGCCGGCTCATATTTTTAGTATTAAATTCCAGGCCCTAAATACTAGGTATATAAGCTACAAATGAGCCTGTCTTATATAATTAATAAAATGTGAATAAAATGAAGATTTGAAAATAAAAATCCCTAAGTAATCAGTATTTTTTTAGCGATTACAGTATTTTCCTCCCTTAAAAAGAGTAATTTTACAAAGATGACTGACGCAGCCTGATTTTAATTACTATTTTAATTAATAATGTACAAGGGGAAAATATTTCAAAAATTTTGTGTACACTTATTTGGAATTCCCTTGGAAATCTCTAGAATTCCTTGTAAATCATAGAAATTCTTTAGATTGCAGCTATTTAGTTTGGAAATCAAAGGAGGATGCAGGCAAAGTTCATAGTGAGGGTAAAGGGCTAGTAGTAAGGAGGTGGTAAATAAATATATTTTGATACAAATTTAGGTATATTTTGTTGGTTTTAATGAGTAATGAGGAAACTTAGAATATGGGAAATTATAGAAAATTTAGAAAATTCCATTACCTTATTAGGAAATCGAGAAAATCTTGGAAAAGCCTAGGAAATCTCAGAAAATTGAAAAAGCTAAAAAATAAAACTTATCTCGATTGTTCTTAAGATTTCCTAATATGATAAGATTTTCTTTCACTTTTGTATTTCACGATTTCCCTTCAGTTTTCCAGTAACAAACTACGTATAAATCATTAAAATCCTCTGGTGTACTAGTGAAGAGAAATCTGATGATATTTGAGGAAATTTCAAAAAATCTCAGTTTTAGAATCATGGAAAATTTCAAAAAAAAAATTAAAGGAAATATAATTTTTTTTTCAAATTTCCCATTAGTTTTGTATATGACGATTTCCAGTTGGTTTTCCACTTAGTTAAAATCGAGGGGAAATCTGGAGTACAAGTGAAAGGAAATCTACAGAAAACCGAAATAATGTTAAGAAATCCCAGGAAATCGAAATATCAAGAAAATTTTTGAAAATTCAAGAAAATGTAGAAAATCTTAGGATATCTTAGGAACAAATCTCAGAAAATTGAAAAAATAAAGAAACCTCATCTATAGTATTCTTCTTCTTGTAGAACTACATATTTTAGGCAATATTTGTTTATAAAAATAAATTCTAAAAAAATTAGTTTAGCCGCAATTTGTACTTAAAATATGAATTTAATTATGAAGCTTTTGGCCGATCCTGAAAAGATATCACAATGAAACTTTTACTAAACGCAAGAATATTTAATTTACTTTGACATGAAATAATTTTCGCGTAGTTTTTGACTGACAGCAACTTAAACAAGACTCTGTAAAATTCAAAAAATATTTTCATCTATATCTCGGAAGCGGTGCAAAATAATGAAAATATTAATAAGAATTTTTTCTTCTCAGTTTTGTTCTCTACATTTTTGTTCCTATACATTTTTCTATTTTATCGCATCGTTTCCGAGATATCGATGACAATAGTTTTTGTGTTTTACAGAGTCTTGTTTAACTCGCTGTCAGTCAAAAACAGCAACATCAAAAACAACAACATTAAAGCCAATGAAATTTTCAACAAAAAATGTCTAATAAGTTTTGCTGTAAAATCGACTTTTATATGAAAAACAGAGGCTTGAAAATGTCCAATTTACATTGTTAACATAGGAGTGTCCGGATATTTTCGTTACTCACTGTACATGCAGAGTGTCCCCGGATAGATTTTACAAAATTTCCGTAGTGTAGAGGACACTTTTTAAAAAATAAATATTTAATAAAATTTTTTTTCTAAATTCACACCCCCGAGAGATGGGACTCTTGAAAGTATTTTTTTAAATTTTTATCTTCACATGGCCATAGCTCCGAAAATATTAATTTTTTAGTAGAAATGGTTTAGTACTTTTTTAAAGAGCGTGAAATAATCTACAAAGAAGATTCATATCTTTTATTGTCTAAAATCAATGGCTTTCGAGTTATGAATTAAAGTAAGTACAAAAATGTAAAAAAATTTGAGCTTTTTTTATTTTGTTTTTTTTTCAAAACCCAGTATCTTTTAAACGAAACGTTTTACAAAAATCTGATGCCCCATTCCGGATAGGAAATTTAACGGACTACAACTTTTGTCGAGTAAAATTTTTTGAAAAACCAATCCATTTCACAGAAAATGTGAATATAATAAATAAGGGAGCTATAAAATAAAAATTAAAATCGCAACATTTTTATATTTATTGAAAAATTATTTTATTAACTAAACTTAAACCATAAAATTATTTGAGTAAGTGTTCAAAATGGCAGGGTGTTGAAAAAAAACTAAAATAAAGAAAGCTTGAACAATTCATTTTTATTAAAAAGTGGTCAAGATTAGTATCAAATTAAAGCCCTTTAAATTCTCTTAAAAATGAGTTATCATACAACTCTGTAGCACTTATAGAACTGAAGTTATAACATTTTGTATGATTGAGCGTGATCCAAGAAAGTGTCGATTTTGCGATTTTTATAATTAAATAACTCAAAAACTATAAGAGTTAGAATTGTTTTTGAATCTTATTTGAATTCAAGATGTTAAAGAGTATATTTAACCTAAGTTTCAAAGAAATCTGTGATAGTCAATTTGAGTGACTTGTTGGTTTGACATGAAATGACCCACTTATAACATTTTTAAATGCAAAAAAATTTAAATCGCTAAAGTAAAATGTTAAAATGCGGCGCATTATGTTAAACATGCAAGGCCAAGGGACCTCCAACAAAAGTTAGCCCCGGGCCTCACAAATCCTTAATGCGGCTCTGTATGGTAGTCACCTAAACCAACCCCGACAGAAAACCTGTCGTGATCGTAACCACAACAAATAAGATTCATTTTAATTATTGTTTTTAATAAAATTTTAAAATTATTTGTAAAATTATTATGAAAAATTAAGATTCCATGGAGACTATTTAAAAAACCAATTAAACCTAACGTTAATGAATTTTTTCACACATTTAATTTAATTGCCTAAAAGTTTCTGTTCGAACTAATTTAGTATTACATTTTGATTTGAAAAAATATCACTTTTATAATTCCTTATTTAATTTATTAACATTTTATTTAAAAATGATTTGCGAACGTTGGATTTTTACATCTTGAAGTTGAAACAAGAAAATCCCACGCGATGCTTGTAACCCATAGAAAAGATCGAGTAGGATTTGAAGGCATTGGAGGGGAATACATATTATTAAGAATTTACTAGTGGCGCCCTGCTAGCGGAATAGTTAGTTATTCATAATTAGGTACTGAACGACCTTAAGACTTCTTCAAATTTCCCTTGAGTTGTACACAACAGCAGATTCAGAAGAAATTCGTGAGTGAGATAAATGAGGCTGGGGAGGCTAAATCCATAATTTTTAATAATAATTTAGACATAATTTTTAAGTTTAAAAAAAATAAGTTAAATTTTAAGAAAAGAAATCATTGGAATTCTTTGAGAATCTTAGAATTCTATGAAAATCATTGGAATATTACCATAGAAGCTTCAAATTGTTTAAAAAATAAAATTTCTTAAATTTTTATAAATTATTATAATCTTGAAAATGCGTAAAAAAAATGTTGGTTTAAGGGGAAGTAATAGGTGCGGTAAATTTTTAAGACAAAAATTCTCAGCAATGAATGGACAGAAACATACATAACATAAAAAATACATAAGATCGAATTGATAACCTTCTCATTTTTTAGAAGTGATTAAAGAGAGAATATTTAGGGAGGTACTTTTCCGCTGATTAAAATTGATAATCAACATTTACGATACTTATTTTTAATGATAATTTTTGTCCGAGGATAGGGTAAACCAAAACATGTCGCAATTGGAGATTTTGATTTTTAATCTGTGAAGAAGTATATTTTTAACAGACTCCACAAAAAGGAGTCTTAAAATTTTTATTTTTAAATGAAATTTTTCAAGATAATTCTTTACCACATTACCATTGTCCGATTTCAATGATTCTTTTTTTGTTAGAAAATAGGTATCTCAAAGGTAGTCACATATAAATTTGGTCATGATCAAAAAAAAAAAGAAAGCAAATTTGATGAATCTAATTTGCTTTTTTTTAAACGCATAGGCAGCAAAATATTCATTTACAGAAGTCACCACTTTATAAATCCATGGTATCGCATGCTAGTGTAATGTGCACTAATTTAATAAAAACAAGCCGATACATTGAGTTGAAATTGTGCAGGTAATAAAATTTTAAAGACGTTATTTGAGGGGGCTAGAATCAAAATCGGCAATCTCCATTTTTGACAAAAATGTTTTTTTATGCTACATTTAGTATTTGATACTCTATCACAGGCTGCTATATCATATGGTATAAGTTACTGGAAACAAATTCGGTGATAACCTATTTATTTTTAGTCTTGAAAGTTACCCTATAGTCCATTTCATTTAAGAAAATAGTAAGAATTTGTACTAAAACGATGACCTCGAAATATTAACCAATGAAATTGGTTTGAAATTAGGCGGCTTTACACTAGCGAAATTTACGTGATATTGACAGCTAACATTTAATTTTTCGTATTATTTTGTGAGAAATTTTCAATATTACTATAAGATCAAGTGCTATTTCACTCGAGAGAACGTTTATTACGATAGTTTTACAAAGTTACATAACTGACACTGGTTTTTTTCAAAACCTTTTAATTCTAACCTCCCTTTTTATAGATTTTTTAGTGAAGTTGTTTTATGGTGAAGTTCACGTGAAGTTTAATATTATTATGGATGTACTAGTAGATCAAGACAACCCTGTCCCTAGTTGTAGTCGAGAGGATTCTCACAATGGAGCTAAAATTGAAGTGATTAAAAACCATTGTGGTAAAATTACGAACACGGGCCAACAAATTATGATGCATAATATTTATGCAATGTATCGTAATCAAGGAATCGGTAAGTCTGAAAGTGTAGTTTCAGCTGCAGAAGCTTTGGGTGTTTCAGTGAGCAGTATTTGGAAGACAGTTGCCGAGATGGAAAAAAGTGGAACTGTACGATCCCCATCAAAAAAAAGACAACGCAAATGTGCTTACGAAAAATTGGATGAGTTACAGAAGACGGCACTTCGTAGATTAGTTCACCAATTCTTTCTTGCAAATGATCCTCCTACGCTTGATAAAATTTTAGTTGTAAGACTTTGTAAAGAGATAATTTCTTATTTCATATTCAAGTATTAATATTTTATTAGGAAGTGGAACGTTGTGAAGTACTACCTTCAATGTCACGTAGTACTTTATCAAGATTGTTAGAAAAATTGGGCATATTTACATATTTAAGAAGTATAAGAAGATTTAGACTGGAGGGACGTAAAATCTACTATTTGGATGAAACATGGGTCAATGCAGGTCATACTAAGTCAAAGGTGTGGAAAGACAAAACAGTAGCAAGTGCAAGTGATGCATTTCTCAAGGGTCTTTCGGTAATAGCATATTTATTTAGTTTAACAATTACTGCATTATAAATGTGTTTCAGACTGGATTAAGCGATCCCTCAGGTAAAGGTAAACGATTAATTGTTCTTCATATAGGAAACGAAGCTGGATTTGTGGAAAATGGACTTCTATGTTTTGAATCGAAGAAAACTGGTGACTATCACGAAGAAATGGATTCAACTGTATTTGAGAACTGGATTGTAAAAATTTTACCCCTTTTGGAACCAAATTGTGTGATAGTAATGGATAACGCTTCGTATCATTCAAGAAAAACCGAAAAATTGCCAACTTTTCAATGGAAGAAATCTGCAATGATTGAATGGCTTCAAGAAAGAGAAATTCCGGCAGAACACGATGTTCTAAAAGTAGAACTTTTTGGTAAACTTGTATATCTTAATAATATATTATGGTATCGATGTGTTTATAACAATAAGTAGGTGCAACTTAATTAACCGTGAGTTGTACCAACCACGTTCAATATTTTGAACTTGTCTGGTACAATCCACCGTAAGACTTACTAATTATTGATATAAACACGAAGTTCATATAAATATGAACATAATTGATAGATTATTAAAATACAAGACTTTGTCGGGATGCAGATCATTATATTTTAATAAACTTGATGGTAAGTTTTACTTTGATACTTGCAAAGTTTAATATTATGATTGTTATTACAACTGAACTAATTTTTAGATAGAATAAAAGAACACGTGAAATCTGAAAATATTTGCTCTTCATATGTTGTGGATGAATTGGTTAAAAGCACTGGAAGAGAAATATTAAGACTACCTCCTTATCATTGTAAATTTAATCCTATCGAACTGGTTTGGGCACAAGTGAAGGGCTATGTTGCTGCTAATAATAAAACTTTTAAATTTGCTGATATGAAAATTTTGTTTCAGGATGCTTTGAGTCAAGTTACACCAGAAAAATGGGCAGAATGTGTTAAACATGCAATAAAAGAAGAAGATTTCATATATCCAGTAGATAATCTAGTAGAAAATTTACAATTAGAATTTACCGTAAACACTGGATCTTCTGACGAAGAAATATGCATTCTAACTATAAAATGTTAACCATTAAACAAACAGGAAAGTTCTTAAATATATCTATATAAAGTGAAAAGCTATGATGCTGCTAATAAAACTTTTAAATTTACTGATATCAAAATTTTGTTTCAGGATGTTTTGAGTAAAGTTACACCAGAAAAATGGGCAGATTGTGTTAAACATGCTATAAAAGAAGATTTCATGTATCCAGTAGATAATTTAATAAAAATTGCAATTAGAATTTACTGTAAACACTGGATGTTCTGACGAAGAAATATGAATTCTGACTAAACTATAAAATGTCGACTATTAAACAAACAGGAAAGGCTATAAATTTACCCCCGTTACAATAACCCCCCAGCGATTTATCATAAGAAGCCATATGCAAAATTTCAGATCAATAGCGCGCAATAATGGCGCGGGAAAAAAAGTATTACTTTAGTCCCGCTTTTGCGGGAGAAAAGTGAGCACTTTACTCCCGGAATTGTGAAAAACAATTTTATGTGTGTTTTCTGTTATTTTATTATGTGTCTGTATGTATAATCTTAAAATTAAATAGTTCCTATGCAGTATTTCTTTATTTATTTCATCAAAATCGCATTAAAATTGAAGTAAATTTGTGAAAATATGTTTTGTAAAATTATGCTGTAACTTTTAAACACTCTTAGTTAGGCAACACATATAACGCATTCAATTTGAATTTTTAAAATGACTTTTCCCTGTGTAAATGTGGTTGTGCATGTGATGCGCCACCTACATTTTTACTACCTGGGATGGACTATAGTATACATACAGGGTGACCGTTTGAAAACGAAACAGACGGGATTGTGGCCAGCAGAATTTTTTTCAAGAAATGCAAAAACACGTCAATTTTATCATCGAGGGGGACAACTTTTGCGATGAATGTCATTCCCGCATTGTTTCATCCCTTCGCGCTGTGAAGACAACCACTAAAATGTTAATAGGGATGATATGGCAAGTGACACCTCATTTGAAAGGTCTTACTTTCCTGAATTCAGTGCAATAATTGTTTTAAAGTTTTATCAATTATTCAACAAAAAAATTGAAGCTCCAAAAATGCGAAATAAATACGATATTTCAAGACATTTAAGAATAAAAAAGTGAAAAACGCTTGGTCAGGTTCATTTTAATTTCAAGGGGGCTACATTTACTGCTATTCATAAACATTGACAGTTCAACCCCTTTAAGGTTAAGAGCAAACCACCCTTGGAATTTTGAATGAAAAAATGGGTCTGATAAAAATATCAGTTTAATCAAATTAGATGTTTCATAATTTAAACAATTTTTTAAAAAATTTTAATTTTTTTTTTTTTAATGTGTCATACTTGTGTTTATAAAAACTGCAATCAAATTTAAAAAAATAAAGCTGTTACATTCTTTAGATTTCCCGTGGAAAATTTAAGAACAGAAGAATGGAAGAAAAATTGTGGTAATATTGACATTTTATTTGTGCCCCCTAAAAGTTTAAAAAATAAATCGATTTACGAAGCGCATTTTTTGCCTAGTGATATTCGTAGTAGCAATAAACGAAAGTTATTGACAAAGTTAGCAAATCCTGTGTCATATTCAGATCTAGGTAAGTCATATTTTTTTAGATATTTATTTATGTTTTTATTTTTGTTGTTATATTGTAACAAAAATTAAAATGTTTATTTAATTTTATTATTAAGTAGTATAGAATAGAAGTACGAATATACTAAAATTTACACTAATACTAAATCACACTAAAATTAATATGGCAATAAGTCTGCATATATGTAACACCCTGTATATTTATTTAATATACAATCAAAAATACCTAAATATACTGATTAATACTATTTAATTTATTTATTTTTGTTTCGATAATAATTTAAAAAATATACAAAAATCCATCAATTTGAATTGAAGAAAACAACCGCGCAGTCGTCATTTGCTTGTGCCGTCACACGGCACGTTTGAACTACCATGCTTGTTACTGCAAGCGCGATTAGTTTAGTTTGGTGTTTTGACGGTTGAAGTTTATTAGTGTTAAAAGCTGTTATTATCATGAAAACCAACAAGAAGACAAGTTACAAGTATTGTATTGTTCCGAAATGTAAGAACACTACAATAAAAACACCAAATAAGCTGTTTTTTAATGTTCCGCGAAATGCTAAAGCCAGGCAGCAGTGGTGTAATTCAATGAAAAGGGACAAAAATGAAAAATTAGCTGTTGACTCACGACTTTATTGCTGTGAGGATCATTTTAACGTAAGTACATAGTTACAGAAAAAATTAATTAAAATTACCTACCTAGAGCGGCGTATTTAGAGGGGGGCAAAGGGGCAATTCCCCCCCCCCTAAGGGTTACTCAGATTGTTTTCTTGAAGCCCTTTAAAATGTAAATAACTTTAAATTATTTTTTTTATTTATTTATTCATTCATTTGGTTACCACGGATGCGCATGAATGGATTAATGAGATTCAGAAATTCTTTGCTTCCCCCCCCCCCCCAAAAGCATTTTCTAAATACATTACATTATTTATGTATAATATAATATTTATTTCAATTTTAGTTACAAGAAGATATGGAAAATTATTGTCGATACCAAATAATGGGCCACGTGAACATCGCCAAATTAAAACCTGGCGTTACACCACATTTATTTGAATGTCAACGACTTGAGCCAAGTACCTCCATTATAAGAACAGGTAACACATTCCAACCAAAACGGGGGCAAATTTGTTAAGAAAAAATTATTTCTTGAATCTCGAAATCCAAGTAAATTACCTATTCAAAATATTTCATTTCATTAAAAAATCGCCAATTTTATTATTCAAATTTATGTTTATAATTCTCAATCCAATAAAACAAATTTTCAACCAAAAAGATTCGACAAGTTCTTTTAAAATTATGCTGATTCATTTTAAATCGAAAAATAATAATTTTTTATTTCGAATAAAAATTTTATTTTTATCGGTGTAGCCAGACGCAGAGAACTTACCTCTACAGATAAATATTATATAATTGTTTGTCAACAATTTTATCAGCATTTCGTAGACCATCCTGTAAAAGGAACTTTTCTAAATCAAATCTCAAGGGACATCCGAGTTACAGAAACTTTAGAAGTAAATAGCGTTAAAACAGGAAAGTTAGTGATAAAAATTCCATAGAATAACATGATAACATCAAATGAGATAGTAGATTTAGTTAAATTATAAATTTAAATTTAATTTATTTTAAACTAAATGACTGGCATTTACATTTTAAATTAAAGTGTAAACAGGTATTTTTTGAAATACAATCAAGCTTTTGTAATTCGAACGAATTATTTGTTAATTCGAACTTTTTTGGGTAATTCGAACATTCTAAAGAAAATTGCCCCTCAGAGCCAACAATATCACGTGATTGCTTCTGCGCTTTCTATAGAGAACCAGTATAGCTGTCTGTTTCAGAGTGTCAGTACGCACTAGTATGCAGGAGAATTGGCGATTGTTTCCGTTGTCTTATAGTAGAGTGTACAGTGTGTATCGTAGTTTTGCATTATGTCTCTATCTCTGAAATCCAAGCGCGCGCAGTATAGAACATTAAATTATGCTGAAAAAATGGCCGCTATTCGCGAGGTAGAAAAGGGATTGAAGAAAAAGTTTCAGATAGCAAAAGACTTTGGTATTCCTCCAAATACGTTGTCTACTTATCTAAAAAATAAAGATAAAATTTTGAAAAGTCTGTCTAAACCTGGCGATAAAGATAGAAAAAGACTAAGAGGACCGGAAAATCCTGATGTTGACGAATGTGTGTTAAGTTGGTATCGACAGGCTCGCGAAGAAAAAGTTCCACTAAATGGATCCCTCGTTAGAGCTAAGGCTAAAGAAATTGCGTCAAAGTTGAGAAAAACTGATTTTAAAGCCAGTAGCGGTTGGTTTGAAAAGTTTAAAGAGAGAAATCGTATCACCTTTAAATATGCTTCTGATGGAGAAAGCAATGACGTTGACGTAAAAGCGGCAAGTAAGTTATTTCCACACTGTTATATTAAAAATTTCCGCGTTTTGAAAAATTTTTATGTTTTTGAAAATTTCGATAATTTAATAGCACGGAATTTCAGGGAGAGCTAAACCCGCTTTGCCTCCTCTGACGAGCCGCCGCTGTTTATAGATATAGATAATTATGATATGGCAGAAATAGAAATAAAATTGCTGATATAAATTCAGTACTTTGCGTTAACATTTCATAGCGCTGGGTTTTAGTTTCTCGCTTTTACAGGAAAATCCCATTAAAGCTAATGGGAAACCTGATGTTAGGGGAGCGAAAAACTACAATATGATTGCGTAAACATTAAATTTTTTTATATAATAAATTATAATTATAATATAACAGATCAGTTGTACATTCCGGTTTTGATTATCTGGTATTAAAATTGCAGCATAACTTTTCCGACTGGAATTTACGAAGTAACCCAATCATTTCCCGTGGGTTTCGTAAGGGGAGATTTTCTCTCTCGTGCAGTATTCCGGACACGTAATATTGATTAAAAAGTCTGGTGGTCGGCATGGTTAGGTTTCGTACTTGGTATGTTATTAACGTCTCGATTTTGGATTATATGGATTATTTAGGGGGTATTAGCTAATTAAAAGTTCAATATGGGGATATATCTCCGTATCTTTTCTTGTTTTCATAATATAAAGAAAGGGAATAAATTAGATGATCAGGTGTAGTGGTGCAATTCAATTCCACACTTCCTATTGTTATGACGAAAGTTGCGATATTTTTTATTAAATTAATTAAATGAAAAAACAACTATTAATAATAAACAATCACATTTCAGTATTTGCTTTGCTTTTCCCAATTTTCGTAACAGAAAAATTTACTTCCGTAATTTTGTTTATATGACGTTATCGATATCTGACAGATATCTGCGATCTCATCGCAGAGGATCACGCAGGACCTCACCACGAGTTCCATCGAAGAAATTTCAAATAATAAAAAATATAGAAGATGATAATTAAGTTAATTCTTTTATTGCTATTGAATTGAAATCTTAAATAACGCAAACATGCAGATTAAAATTATTATTATATTGTCGGTTATCAGCGGTTTCGAAACATGTTTCATAAACTACTATTAATCTTAACCCTGGAACTGCACACTGGGGTGTGCACGTGTAGTGTAATGATTTTTTTAAAAATCCATTCTTGTAAATTAAGTTCAAAGTTATCTGAGTAGGTGTGAATATTCGTTGAAAATAAATTTTTATGGGTATCTCAGACCCCAGTGTGCAGTTTACGTATACTTTTAAAATCTAACATTAAATTAATTTTATGGAATTTTAGCTTTATTTGCCATAAAATAATTACTTATTTATATCAATGTGAGTTTTAAAGATATGACTTCATTATACATATAAACATATTTTGACAAATTTTAAAATTTAAAATAAAAAGCTGTGCTGTGAATGTCAACAGCAAAGTTGAGAAGCTTGGCTAAGAGTAGCCAACACATTTTTTGGCAAACTAAAATTTTTAATAAATTTACTTTTTTTATAATAAAATGTTGAGCTAAATTTTACAAAAGGGTATAGCCGGGTTTATATGGGAAATCTGCCCTTGCGGCTTTTTCGATTCGTACTTGGGGGATCGTTTTGGTGTCAAATAAAAATAATTCAGCCAAATTTTCAGCTCTTTATCTTAAACGGTTCTCGAGTTTTTCAAAAAAACCTAATTTTTCGATTTTATTTTTTTTTTAATAGTAAAAATCAAAATTAACGAATGCTGATTTTTTTCCTAATTCTTAGGAGTAAAAGGCATGAAAAAATATTTTTGTGAGGATTCTTAAACAAAACGCCGATTTTTGGCGAAAGAAATAAAATTTAAATCTTACTTTTTAACGCCTTTTTGAAAAGTGTCACTCACCAAATTTTGTCAGAAAATGTCTTTTATACTCCTCTGCACTCATGAATTTTTTCGATTTTTTTGAAGTGGTGCAACAGTATGAAATAAATTAAAAAGTGATTTTTTCTATAATCTTGCGTTTAAACAATTTATATATATTATTTTCTATGGTTAAAAAATTTATAAAAAATTATTTTATACTTTATATTTTATTTTATTTAAATTATATAATTTTTTAAAATAATTAAGAATTACATTATCTAAAAAAACATTTTTAATTGTTTTAGTGTAAAGTGATTGCATGAAAACCATTAGAAATCATATAATTTTAAAATAGTTTGAAAACATTTTTCCGAAGGTCTGAATAACTCATTTTGATTGAGAAATTTTTGTATTCAAAATTAGCGCCGGGTTAGCGCGCTATAATGCCATCTACTGGGATTTTCAATAACTATTGATTATTACTTCTTAGGTCTTGCTTATTTGCAAATAAGCTAACAATAATAAAGTAACCTCTATAGTTTTGTAGTTGTATTAATTTGCATTTAACTCATGTATTAAGTCAGTACATTTATATTGAGACTATTTCTAATTTTCACAATTAAATAGCATTGCAGAGTTATTGTTGTTATTTCATCTCTCATAATTATATGGGATTACACTTTATCGTTAAATAGTGTTACGGTTAATCACTTCCACTAAAGTAAGTGTTTCATCTGTATATACTTTTATATATTTCTGCATTTTTAATACGTACTTTGAATCTTAATTTCGGAATGGATGCTAATAAAAAATGCATCCATTGTAATATTTATTTGCGCAAAACATTTGGCTATAAGAAAGTTATTACGACAATTGATGAGGCTAATATTGCGACAGAAAAAATTGGAAAGAAAGTCTTCATCAATGATGCTTTTTGTAATAAATGTCGAGCAATTTTAACAAGACCACCAACTAAAAATATAAACACTGATAATTCATCTACAGAACAAGTGAGTATCGAAAGCCAACCAATTTTCTCTCAATCGTCTTCAAATACTGTTTCGTCTGTATCGTCAACTGAAGATCCCTCATATGTTTTTGAAGAAAAAATGGAAGAAGAATTAGAATTTGTGGAATTGGGTTTTCCTCGAATCATTTCCACTCATGGATATTGTTGCATTTGTGGATCATCAACAAATAATACATTAGTTCCATTCGAAGCACGCAAACAAGTATTTTCAAAAAGACAAATTTTTATTCCTGAAGGAAATCGATGCTGTAAAGATCATATCATAAAACAGCGATTCTATGATGAAGATATCAATAATTTTCGAATTTATTCGAATACCAGTGTATTTGAAGTTCGTGATTTGGAAAGATTACTTGGGCAGCTGGCTGTTGGTAGTGATTCGTCTATAATTGATAAAATTGGAGATCACTCGTTTTCAGAGAAACAGTTAGAGGTATTTACGGGTCTTACATGGGAAAAACTTATAAAACTCCGTGAAATGTTAACATCGATGAAAAATTCTATAAATCGTAATGTCACTCAAGCTCTTGTTATTTTTTTGTTTAAATTATGAACCGGAAATTCTAATGCAGTAATATCCTCCGTTTTTGGTTTAGCTCGGGAACAAATGGTATCTGATTACTGTAATGAAGTGATATCCTCGTTTGAAAAAGATGTTTTGCCTCGGTATTTCGGAATTGATGCCATCAGTAGAGAGACATTACTCACCAATACGTCAAATACTGCTAAGAAATTGTACCAAGTAAAAGATGACCAGTTAATATTTATTTGTGATGGAACATATATTCGCCATCAAAAAAGTGTGAATAATGAATACCAGAGGAAATCATATTCTGGTCAAAAAAAGGTCCCTTTGTGCAAACCATTCACGATATGTACCACAAATGGTTTTGTTATAGACATGCTTGGGCCATATACAGCTAATATGAACGATGCTGAAATTATGAGAATCGTCTTAAATGATCCTAATGGTCTAATTAAGTTACTAAATAAAGATGATATTATTGTAGTTGATCGAGGCTTTCGTGATGTAATAAAATATTTAGAAGAATTAGGATTCAAAGTCTTAATCCCTGCTCTCAAAGGAAAACGAAATCAGCTGACTGCAGATGAGTCAAATAAATCCCGTTTCGTCACCAAAATTCGTTGGGTTGTTGAAGCAGTACATGGCAATATCAAACAGAAGTTTAAGCTTTTAGATCATAAACTGGACAATAAATTACTTCCTAAAACTAGTTTTTTTGTCGAATCGCTTGCTTTCTACATAACGAATTTGGTACAAGACTTGATTCTGATCTTGATCTTTCTGAGAAAATTATTGCCGCAATTAATTCAAAAAAAGATCAAGATAACACTCTAGCTTTGGAAGTAGAGACCAATCGTTGGGCAAGAAGAAAAGTTCCATTTGCAACAATTACTTCAGATGAATTAACCGATTTTCCTGAGTTAACGGAGCAAGAACTCAAAATTATTTTTACTGGATCATATCAAATGTCTCAAGCTGTATCGTATTTAGCTGAGATGATGAATGAAGATGGAACAATCACACTCCATTATGCGAAAATAACACCGAATATTATCAAACTTGAAGTGAGATCTCGACATATTAATTCGAAAACATATCGTTGCTTTGTTGATTATCAACCAGATAATAATGACATTTCTGGAATTAGTCGATATTGTTGTGATTGTGCTAATGGTAGGCGCACTGTCGGATGCTGCTCTCACATTGCCGCTATTATATATTATCTGTCTCATGCTCGATATTTGGCAAAAATTGTAAGGCCTGCTGAAATATTGAGTCGTCTGTTTATTGATGAAAAGGTTAATATCGTAGTAAATGAAGACAGTGACGAAGATTAACCTTACTTAAAGCAGTAATAACGATCTATTTTGTATGGAATTATTTACATTAATTTAATGTCAACAATTTATGCTAATTTTGTTAAACAATATCAATAACATAATATACTATATAATAACTTTTCTGATCGAAATTTTTGTTTTTATTGTTTTAAAACTGAAAAATGATTCCCAATAATAGGGAAAAATTATATTGTTATCTTTTAAACAATTTTTTGTGACGTGTCTATAATCATTTTTCACACTCTTAATTATTTTAAGCAGGATATGTTTTAATTTTCTAAGGTTTTCTCTATGTTTTTTCTCTAGTGGGAATGTATTTTTAGTAAAAAAATAATTTTTTATAAATTTTTTAACCATAGAAAGTAATATAAATAAATTGTTTAAACGCAAGATTACAGAAAAAATCACTTTTTACTTTATTTCATACTGTTGCACCACTTCAAAAAAATCGAAAAAATTCATGAGTTCAGAGGAGTATAAAAGACATTTTCTGACAAAATTTGGTGAGTGACACTTTTCAAAAAGGCGTTAAAAAGTAAGATTTAAATTTTATTTCTTTCGCCAAAAATCGGAGCTTTGTTTAAGAATCCTGACAAAAATATTTTTTCATGCCTTCTACTCTTAAGAATTAGGAAAAAAATCACCATTCATTAATTTTGATTTTTACTATTAAAAAAAAAAATAAAATCGAAAAATGAGTTTTTTTTGAAAAACTCGAGAACCGTTTAAGATAAAGAGCTGAAAATTTGGCTGAATTATTTTTATTTGACACCAAAACGATCCCCCAAGTACGAATCGAAAAAGCCGCAAGGGCAGATTTCCCATATAAACCCGGCTATACCCTTTATCCCATTTTTAAAGTTTTTAATAATAATTTGGGTCTCTAAAACCCAGTGTTCCAGGGTTAAAATCTGCCAAAAACCAGTTCAAACAGTACAGTTTAGCGTATGACTTTAATAATATGTTTGATATTATACTATATAATTTATTTAGGTTATTTGTTTCTTGTTTTGTTTGTTTTGTGAAAGTAGTTTTACGTACAATGCACCTAATATTTACTACATTAATATTCAAAACAAATCCGTACTATGATCAGATTTGCCTGCCCGAGGTTAATTACCCCACATGCTATTTTATAGATTAAATATTAACGAAATGCCGATGTTTGAGAAGTATGACCTGCATGCGAAGGACAATTAATTAATCATTAATGTTGATTCTCGAATAGTACACTCTAAAAAAAGATATATAAAAAATTTATCATTTTTGCGCCGATGAACAAAATTCATCATATTGATGAAAAAATCATTGTATTGATGAATTGTGCTTATCAATATGATGAACCATTTTTTTCAGTGTATGTGTTAGATATCAATAAACACTTCGGATCCTCTCGATTAATTATAATTTTACAATTAATAAGATTACTTTCCTTTAGAAATGTAGCCTTTGTAAGTACAAAGGAAGCAGGAAGGTTTTATTACCATGGATTTTACATCCTGACGATTTTGACGATATTACCCCCATTTACTCGGTGCCCACAAGGCACATTGCAATGGATTGCAATTTATGTTTAGTCTGTGTAAAGCCGTAATGTAAAGCATTGCTTACTTTGTAGTTAGTTGTTGACTTCTTGTTGAAAATATGGGCGCAAAATATTTTGTGCCTTATTGTCGTTCGAGATATGATTCCTGTCGCGAAATTGTATCTTTATTTTCACCTCCTAAAGATCCTGAGTTATTCAAAATTTGGATTAAAAACATATCCCGTGCTGATAAAATTTTAAGTCGAAAAGACAGAGCCGTCGAGAACCACGTCGGGCCCCGTGGCAAGATTTCGCGGGCCCCCTGCTATTCTTAACAATTTCATAAATAAAAAAAGGAAAAAAAAGTAAAATATAAACCTTTTTTCATTTTTATAAAGAAAAACTACGCACAAAACATCTAAAATATGTAAAATTAACTAAAAAAAAAAAAAAGTAATTAACTAATTTTTGGTTTGATAGAATATTTTCGAGTTTTATTTGCATTTTCAAGATGCTTTTATAAAATTTTATAAAACCTAATTCGCCCTTCCGGGTCCTTGAGGGATCCCGGCCCCCGGGGACAAATACCCGACCCCCCCCCTCTGGTTGGGCCTGCGAAAAGATCGAGTTTGTGAGAAATATATTGTCAGAGAATGGAAAAATGACTTGACTACGGTAAGTTTGTTTTAAGTTAGTTAATTTCAAACAAATAAAAATATTTAATTGAAATGAAATAATGTACTAAGGTCTTACTTACACTGAGAAAACAGGGTACCATTGTTAACTTGAAATTGTGGTATTTATGTTTTCATCGGGGCCGTCTTTAACCTATTAGGGGCTCTGGGCACTTTTGGATAATGGGGCCCCTATGACTATGATAT
Source organism: Cantharis flavilabris (assembly GCA_949152465.1). Lineage (NCBI taxonomy): Eukaryota > Metazoa > Arthropoda > Insecta > Coleoptera > Cantharidae > Cantharis > Cantharis flavilabris. The sequence continues at coordinate 92,865,253 of OX424435.1, forward strand.
GACAAACCAGTGGCGTATTATCGCAAAAACCCATGAAGCCCGGGCTTGTGACACAAAATTTCAGAGGCGCAAAATTTCAGGAGACGTAAAATTTAATTTCAGCAGTTGTAATTACCTAATCATTAATCGTCAATAATTATTAAAAATAAGTTTCATTTTCTTTATAAATTTTTCTAATTTAAAAAAAAGTCAACTGAAAAATTGAGGATAGGGGTTCAAATATTAAAGGCTTATTATTTTAATAAATTATTTTATTCATTATATTTTTAATCTGAAAACATAAGTCAGTCAAGGTAGGACTAAAAATCGGTCAAAGTGCGGTCAACTTGGAAATAATTAGGAGGAACGATTTTTTTAAAACTTATTAGATGGGGTGTTTGTTAGTGTAAATCTCGATTTTTGGGAAAATCCCCCCAACCGCCAAAGGGCGGTTTCTTATTTTTCACATAATTCACTTATTTTCAAATTTATTATTTTTAAATGAGGAATTCTTATGCATTTTTTAAATTTTTTTCTGAAGTTTGTGTAATAAGCACGAGATTGGTGTTTTTAATTTTTTTGTGCCATTAATATTAAGCCCAAAATTCATTTTTTTCAAAATTTAAAAGTCACTAAGAGGTTTTGCAAAACGTGACAACCCTGTACAACAAAATGAGTAAGATATACACCTGTTACGGTCAATGATGACAATTTGGCCATTAACGTCAATGGCCGGACAATAACGTCAATGCCCATGCATTTTGGGCAATGTTGACATTTAAAATTTCATATGTGGTTTTTACATCATTGTCCGGACAATGACGTCAATGCCCAATACAGGATGGGCAATGATGAAATTATCATTCTATAATCTATAGAGTCCATCTGAAAGTAATGTATTAAATGATTGTGCCTTTGCAATTAATACTAGTTATTAAGGGATACTGAAAAGTTAATTTTGTTAGAAAATATTAGTGATACGACCAAAGAAAATGAGATTACTCTTAGACAAGCAGCAGCTGAAAGCAGTATTTTAGAAGGCCACGGTTACAAGCGTTGTCATTGCAATGCAAGGGTAGATGTAAAAATAATAAATGTGCGTGTTGCGCCAGCAAACAAATTTGCAATTCTAAGTGCCATGGGTCACTCCCATTGTCCAATCCATTTTGGCCATTAACGTCATTGACCGGCCAAAGACGTAAATATTACAATCAAATGAAAATATTTACATCATTGCCCACCGTTAACGGGCGTTGACGTCAATGGCCGGTCAATGACGATAATGCCCAGCGTAAATTTGCAATTCTAAGTGCCATGGGTCACTCCCATTGTCCAATCCATTTTGGCCATTAACGTCATTGACCGGCCAAAGACGTAAATATTACAATCAAATGAAAATATTTACATCGTTGCCCACCGTTAACGGACGTTGACGTCAATGGCCCATCAATGACGTTAATGGCCAGCGTAAATGGACATTGACGTCATTGGCCGGCCATTGACGTCAATGCCCAATTTACGTCATTGAACGTAACACATTCGTATATTGTGGTAAGACAAAGACAAAATAAACTTAGAAACTTCAGATTATACTTCAATATGGCCGCATACATATGTTTTGTATTAAATTAAATTATAATAATAATATAGAAAATATATGTTTGGGGCCATATTGAAGTATAATCTGACGTTTAAAAGTATGTTATACACTAGAACAAATTTTTAAAAAATTTCAGTTACTTTTTTTTTTAAATTCAATTTTGGGCTTAATATTACCTAATCGAAAATAAAAATTAAAAACATATAATAAATTCCCCTAGAAGTCTGATTATAACCAGCAGTTAATCTCATTAATCCATTCGCGACCGGCACCGCTAATATACTTCGTTTCCATGTCGTCCAGGATCTAGGAAGAATTTTTTACGATAAAACCACCACGATCAGATGCCTTTTAGAAACGACAACCGGGACACAGGCACACAATATTAAGAATTTTAATATATAAGATATTTAATAAAAAAAATAAAAAAATTAATACAATTTTTGTGGCATATCAATAGTCCTACTAGAATCAAGGTTTGAATCTTGCTACTTGCTACTGCTACCTAATTTATTTCTGCTGACTAATTTTTTTAAAAAATTGGCGGATATTAGTTTGTTTTAAAGGTTCTTGATATTTTTGCAGGAAGACAGAATGTAATGCATGTAATTGCGTTATTTCGCTTGCCGAATGACACGGTTTGCTTTTCGAAAATTTTATAAGTGTATTATACGCTTCAGCGGCAGCCGCCCAAGAAACATTTTCATTTGAAGCTTCTTCTCCGTAGAACAATTCATTTGGAATATTTTGATGTTCTGCTTTCAAGAAAGGATTAATTAAATCATCCTCACTCATTGTATAACTAATTTCGGTAGAGTCCTCTTCAGTTTTTAACCATTTTTGAACTTCTGTTGAAGTAAATTCCGAATATTTAACGTTTTGGAATGAGGATTTCGTTTCTTCAATTTCTTCACGATTATCATATTCGTCAGCTATATTTTCTTCCAAGCAGGACCTACCTTCGTCGGAAATTGCTACTGGCCACAGTTTCTTCCAAGCATGATGCAGAGTGTCCTTTTTAATTAAATTCCACGCATATGCAACGTTAAACATAGCATCTTTAATGTCGAAAGAGTTTTGAAATGTCGTAAGTGTTCCTTTACTCTTGACAAGTTTACGGAGAAAATCCCGTTGATAAAAACTTTTCATGTTTTGTATGACCCCTTGGTGCATGGGCTGGATGAGGGCTGCAACATTTGGAGGAAGGTATTTCACAAAAATATTTCCTGAAGATAATTCCAATTCACAAGGATGGGCACTACAATTACCCAACAACAATAAACATTTACTGCTTTCCGACAAACCAATGCTAACAAAATGTTCTTTTACCGATGGAACGAATGTATGTAAGAACCAGTATCTAAAAATGTCTTCGTTCATGCATTCATTGGATTCTACTGCATACTCTACAGGTAATTGCTGAACGTTTTGAAGAGGGCAAAAATGTTGATCTTTTCCAATCACCAACAATTTAACTCGATGAGTACCACTGGCATTTGCACAGCACAACACCGTAAGTCTGTCTTGGTTGGATTTGAAATCGGCGGCGTCTTTTTCGTCGGCAAGAGTTTTATCTAGTAAACAACGCCATAACAACTCCGTTTCAGCTGCGTTGTAAATTTGGTCGAAAGACAAAGAATGTTCTTGGACCAATCTGGCAAAGGAGTTGATGTAATCTTTAGCAGCGCTGCTGTCCGACGATTTTTGTTCTCCGAAGATGTCCAATTTTTGAATGGCATGTCGTGATTTAAATCCCGCTAACCATCCTTCTGAAAATGTACATTTTTCAGTCAGTTCCATTTTCTCGTAAAACTCCTTGGCCTTCTCTTTAATTGTTGGCCCGGAAATCGGCTATCCTTCGGCACGTTTGCTTACGAACCATTCGTAGAGAATCGTATCTAGCTGTTCCAATTTGGGTTTCCGCAATGTTTTTCGATGTTTAATTGCTTTTTTCGATTCAGACGCAGAATAAAATGTGAGAAGATCGTCTTTCTGCTTGACAATGTCATATACTGTAGACGAACCTATGCCGAATTCTTGCATTATATTTTTGCGACTTTCGCCATTTTCTAGTCTATTGCATATATCGATTTTATTTTCAATTGTTAATATCACTCTTTTTCGCTTTGGATGTTCTTTAGCGTCTGCCATGTTCACTACACGAAGTTACAAAAAAAGAGATTAGAATGATAAATATTTATATTACACATTAATCAAAAAGAAAGTTTTATTTCAAAACAGGGCCAAATTTGTTAAGAAAATATTATTTCTTGAATCTCAAAATCCAAAATTAATTTTGGATAAAAATATCCAATCTCGTTAAAAAATCGCCAATTTGGGATTCCCAATCTAATAAAACAAATTTTCAATTAAAAATTGCAGACATTAAAAGATTCGTCAAGTTCTTTTAAAATTTTGCTGCATTTTAATTCGAAAAATAATTATTTTTCATTTTGAATTAAAACTTTATTTTTATCAGTGTAGCCAGACGCAGCGAACTTATCTCTACAGATAAATAGTATGTAATCGTTGAAATAACACACGGTAATAATAATAGAGGTCTGTTCTAGCAAGAGTTATTTCCAGTTCTCGGACTACACAGTAAATTTTGCATATTAAAAAAACTATTTTGTTTGAATTATTTTTGCAACTTTTCACATCTGATTTTGAGGGTGTAAGCTGCCAATGACTCACAAGGCAAATTGGCAACAATATTTTCTTTCCAAAAAGTTGAAAAAGTAAAATAAAATTGTATTCTTAAGATTTCTTAATTTCCCAAGAGTTCCTTAAATTTCCTAAGATTTTCTCGGATTTTCTAAGATTTCCTAGAATTTCGAATGTTGATCTTCATTCATTTTTTGCAAAAATCTTTAGATAATTCTTCGCAGTAATCTTCTTCTCACAGATCCTGAACATAATTGATTAGTATCTGAAACCGGGGGGTCTTCTTAATCTCTTGATCATCTACGGTTTAATCTGTGAAAATTGAGTCATCTCGAAATTATCAGTAATACAGTAAATTCTTGCGGTCGATGACTACATCATTTCCATGTACATAGGTGGTAGGCTGAAGGCTGACGATTCTGCTTTTGCGGTAGCATCGCGTTACATCAGTTACATAAGTTACTTTAAAATTTACGTTTTTACTTTTTTGAAAATTTTATTAGTTTAATTAATAGTTCAGAATTTCAGAAGCCGCCGCTGTTAAAGGCGCCATTTACCTAATCTGCAGGCGCTGAAATAGCTTGATCCGGCACTGCTCTTTAGTTAAAATTTTAACGAAAATGATCTTTAATACTCAACAATTTAGTTACAGAGCATGCGTATAGTCCTTTATATAGTTACAGAGATAACTGCTTGTTGGAACAGACCTATTGTATACTACAGTAGAATCCGCTTAATGTTATCAGTCGGTTATTGTGATCATTTTGACTGGGAACCGGACGCTTTAATTAGTTTACGTACCTACAAAAACCACCGGATAATGTGATCAAAACACCGTTTATTATAATCACTTTCAAGGAATTTCCAACACAATAATCTCTTTCTAAGTATCTTTTTCTGGTTTGTCATTGAAATTTTATATCTTTACAAACACGTCACTCGGTTTAATTTCTATACAAGAACTAACGAAGTCTCGCGTTTCATGGCGTGTTTCTATTTTTATTTTGCAAACGTGCACTTTGCTTTATGCATTTTAATTCAAGTTTAGTGTATTCTTGCTTTTCTTACGATGTCGACGAAAAAGCGAAACGATCTCTCGGTAAAACAGAAGGTGGAAATTATCCTCAAATACGATAAACTGCCAAAAATGGGACAAAGAAGTGCCGCCGCGCAATTGAGAATCTCTCAACCGCTCTTGTGTAAAATTTTGAAATCGCGAGATGAAATCAAACACGCCCTTATTAACAATGCCGATGTTGAAAAGAAGAGGAATCGAACGGGAAAAGAATCACAAGTTGAAGCTGCTTTGAAAGGTTGGTTTACGATAGTTCGAAAATCACTGTAAATTAAGATTCTCTAATTTTTCGTTTATTTCTCAATTTCGCTTATTGTTATCAGTCGGTTAATGTTATCAAAACGTTCTTGGCCCAATGTGATCACATTAAGCGGATTCTATGTATATAGTATGTATTATAACGTGCAAAGTTGAAATATGTACAGTCACTCCCGGTCGTATTCGTACGCTCCTATGTTAACAATGTAAATTCAAGCTTTTGAAGACCTTTTTTGATACATAAAAATTACTTTTACAGCAAAACTTATTAGACACTTTTCGTTGAAAATTTTATCCTCTTAATTTTTGTTTATATGCATTTTTTCGATTTGTCGCACCGTTTCCGTTTTGCAGCGATTTAAAAAAGACTGTAAAATTCAAAAAATATTTTCATCTGTATTTCAAAATTGGTACAACGAAATAAAAAATTTATTAAACATTTATTATTGTAAATTTTATTTCCTATAATTTTGTTTATATACATTTTCCCATTTTGTAGCACCGTTTCTAAGATACAGATAAAAATATTTTTTGTATTTTACAGAGTCTTTTTTAAGTTACTACAAAACGGTAACGGTGCGAAAAATCGAAAAAATGTATATAAACAAAAATTAAGGGGATGAAATTTCCAACAAAAAGTGTCTAATAAGTTTTGTGGTAAAAGTAATTTTTATGTGTCAAAAAAGGTCTTCAAAAGCTTGAATTTACATTGTTATCATAGGAGTGTTCGAATACGACCGGGAGTGACTGTATGTTACCTTCTTACCTTTATATATTAAGTTCTGTTTTAGATATTTTTATTGTTATCAAAACAAACCACTTTAAAATATGCCGGTTTATAGAGGGTAGGTACCCACTAGTTAACGCGATACCGGTTAAAGCAGAACTGTCCGAGTTGCTTGAGCAGCAATACGAATAATCTTAATGCTGGCGAATAACGGTTTGCCTATGTACAGGAACTGAGGAACTCAAGTTAAACAATAATACGTTTTTATTATTAAAAAGCCTAGAGAAGAGGATTATTAATTATTATTTTAATTATATTATACTACATTAAAATAATTAACATAAAAAATAATATTATTCATCGAAATTTTACTATTTTAGAGCCCGAAATATTGAATAAAATTCAGTAGTTAATTTATATTTTTTGATATCTAATATCAAAATAAAACAAAATGAAAATTAAAATATATTAAAATATTTCACCGGCAATACAGCACTTGATGTTAAACAAATTGTTTACTCTCTAGACTGTAAAAGTGTTATTTTTAGCACTTGGCAGTAACAGTGGCGTATTTAAAGGGGGCAAAGGGGCAAGAGCCCCCCCCCCCCCCAAGAATGACTATATCCCTGAAGCTCTTCCTGATAAAAGTAATGTTTACCATGAGGTTTTAAAATTTAAATAAGTTTTAATTATTTTTATTTATTCATTTATTATTTATTAATTTTTTTAGCTTACCAATGACGTACATGAATGGATTAACGATTAACGATATTTATCCTGTCCAGTGGCGTATTTACCCTCTGTAACTAATCAATATATTAAATAATATACAATTATTTGTTGTTTGAATATTTGAACGTTCTGAGCGATTCTTAAATCTTTATTTCTTTTGTCATATAGAGTAAATAAACATTAAAACTTCAATATAAAAAAATAACTTATACAAGTTAAATTAAATCATATAATGGAAATAATATTTTTGAGCTTTCAGCGACTGTTATCGCTTTCATCAGAATTTTATTTATAAAATATAATTTCCATTATATTATTTAATTTAATTCTCACAAGTTAAGATGTATATATTTAGCATAAAACTAGCAGAAAATTATTTTTGAATTTCATATTTTAAATTTCCATTAGAGTGCGTGACCTTGAAAATTTTAAAAAAATTGCCTGCGGCTCTGTATGCCAAATGACTCGCTTCGCTGTAGTTTTAAATGTGGTAATTTTACTTTTCGATCCGAAGCCCCTCTGCACGTAATTGCTAAATATGCCACTGGGTCTGCCCCCCCCCCCAAAGCATAAATACGCTACTGGGCAGTAAAACCGGATAAACTATGGCTGCAATGGAGCCACCGCGCCGCACCCAGCGCCAAAACTCAGAAGGCTCCAAAATTGTGCGTTTTTAATTTAATTTTCTATAAAATATTAAATTTTGAATAAAAAAAATGTCTGAACAGCGGGCTCCATATCAAATCAATAACTCACGAAACGCTTTAATTTAATTCATATTAAGATTTGTTTTTTTTTTAATTACGTGATATTTTGATATTTACCGAGACTCCCTCATGTGAGATTGGGTGAGATTTGGCTCGACCCCCTCCACCCCTAAACGCCCACGTAATTAATGGACGTCCCTTAATGATAACACAGGTCTGCAAATAAAATTTTTTTTTTGAGCCCTGATACCATTCCTCCTGATTCTTATGTAAATTAACCTCCTGATTCCGAATATGACCTTTGTTTTCCCCCATCATCCACCGCTTTCGGGAGATGCCCTCCCTCCCTATCTATTTTATAATTTTTTTAACAAAAATTTTAGCCTTTACATTTCTTCTGGTAAACTAGAGATGTGAAAAGTTAATATTTGTAGCAAGAAAGTTAATTTGCGAGAAGATTTGTCCCCTGAAATTGTAAAACAAATCATTAAAAATGATCGAATTTTCCGTTGTTTTGCTCAATTTTCTCACTTATTTTTGCTGGTTATTTCAGCAAAAAAGAATGCACAATTGTTATACATTTTTATACTATGCCGCTTCACTACACCAAACATATTCCAAATAGCAAACAGATTTCGATTCCAGTTTTAAAGTTGTGATTCCACTGGGCATTACTGGATCTAAGTTACAAAAGACATTTGGAAAAACCTATAGAAAGCTAGATTCTTGGACCAATTTTGTTTAGGTGTACTGGAGGGTGTTCCACACCCCCCAGACCCCCCGGTTTGAAAAACTGAAAACTTGTGTATATGTTCTGTGATTGATCTTACCTGCATAAGAGACTATCACTTTTCGAGAATAAGTATATTTGTAGGTTAGAGGGGGGCAAAGGGGCAATTGCCCCCCAAGGATGACTCGGATTGTACCCCTAAAGCATCCCCTGATAAAAATTATGTTTACGACGAAGTCTTAAAATTTAAATAACTTTAAATTATTTTTATGTATTCGTTTATTTCAGGGGTCTCCAAACTACGACCCGCGGGCCAAATCCGGCCCGCGATAGCGGGCCTGATGTGGCTGGTTCCGGCCCGCCCTTTAATTTATTTTGATAAATCAAATCAAATAAAGTAATCATACAAAATAATAGTCAGATATTTTATTTACCGACTAAAAATAGTTGTCAAAACACAACAAAAGTTGTCAAAAAGCAATCTTAATCTAATAAGGTATAGCTGTAGAGACTAACGAAAATATTCGAACCCTCCTATGTTAACAACGTAAATTGTACATTTTGAAACCGTTTTTTGACATATAAGAATCGCATTTACAGCAAAACTTTTTCGACATTTTTAGTTAACAATTTCATTCTTTTCAATTTTGTATCTACACTGAAAAAAAAAGTACATAAAAAATTCATCATTTTTCAGCCGATGAACAAAATTCATCATATTGATGAAATATTCATAGTATTGATGAAAAAATCATTATATTGATGAAATTTGTTCATTAATATGATGAATTCTGTTCATCGGTTGAAAAATGATGAACTTTTCATCAATATGATGATCCATTTTTTTCAGTGTATACATTTTTCAATTTTGCAGCCCTGTTTTTGACTGGCAACAACTTAAACAAAACTCCGGAAAACACAAAAAATATTGTCATTTATAAATCGGAAACAGTGCGACGAAATGAAAAACTGAATAGGCCTCTTTTTCTTGAAAACGTGATTCTGTACATTTATGTTCATAAGCATTTTTCTATTTTGTTGCACCGATTCCGAAATATAGATGACGATTTTTTTTTGTGTTTTGCAGAGTCCTGTTTAAGTCGCTGCCAGTCAAAAACGGATCAACAAAATTGAAAAATGTATAGGTACAAAATTGAAGACAATGAAATTTATAACAAAAAAAAATGTTTAAAAAGAAGCTTTGCTGTAAATGCGATTTTTATATGTCAAAAAAACGGTTTCAAAATGTGCAATTTACCTTGTTAACATAGGGGGGGGGTTCGAATATTTTTGTTAGTCACTGTAGCTAGATATTGGCCCTCGGGGCTTTGTGGAGCAATTAGTCTGGCCCTTAGGCTAACAAGTTTGGAGACCCCTGGTTTATTTATTTATTTACTAGCTGTAAAGCCCCTACACGGACGGGCAGCTAAACGGTAGATCTCTTTTTTAGCGGTATAATATTTAAACAATTAATTTCGTTTCTCGCTACTGGGTGATTCCCATTTTTCTATATTTTCAAAGTAAAGCAAAAAGGTGGTGCTAAACTTGATGTACCGTGGGGCAATTAAAATTTCTTTTATGATATAAAATTAAATAAGTTTCTCAAATTTTAATTTTCTTTAGCCGAACGTTTTAATTTCCCTCACTTTTGCTCAAAAACAAAAAATTTCCCAGCTTTTTCCGACGAAATTTGTATAATTATTCTGTCTTCTGTAGGTATTCTAGAAGAGTGGTAATATTATTATATGTACTGGAGGGTGTTCACCCCCAGACCACCCTGTTTACACTTTTGACTATAATTTTGACAGTTAACTTTCAAAGTAAAACTTGCACTACTTACTTAAATAAATGTTTTTCCAAGCTTTAATATTCTCTAAGCCAAAGGTTTAAATTTCTCTCATTTTTGCTTAAAAATTCAAATTTCTCGGTTTTTCGTGGCGAAACTTGTAAAATTATAAATCCCCTATCTTCTCCAAGTATTCTAAAAGAGTGGAAATCCTGCGATATGCACTGGAGGGTGTTCCACACCCCCCAGACCCCCCGGTTTACAATTTTGACTTTATATTATTTTTATAATTGAGTTTCAAAGTAACACAGAAAGTTGCTGCTAAACTCCGTGAGCAATAAGGTAATTAAATAAATATGCTTTCCAAGTTTTAATTTTTTTTTTTAATGAATCTCTCATTTTTGATTAAAAATTCAAATTTCCCGGTTTGAATTAATATTGGATAAATATTTTTAGTCCTAATCTTAGTTTAATGCATTTTTTGATTGGTAAAAAAATCGACCAGCCAGAGTGTTTTTTTTTCTACCAAAAAATGACACGTAGCAGGAGCAACAGAAGCGTGCTGGGATTTTATGTAATAAGATTAGTTACAACTGACGCGCATGAATAGATTAACGAGATTCTAAAAATCTTTAATCGCACCCTTCCCCCAAAGTGAATATTGATTATTTTTAAATTAATTTTGAAAAAAAGTTTAATTCCAGGATTTGTATTAGGATCATTTAGTATGAATTTAACTGATCTCGTATTTCTTATAATAACTGAGATCCCCATGGTGGAGCTTGATGATGAAAACGGGGCTTGATGCATGCTCATCTACGAATCTGTGTAATCGGAGTAATGTCGTAATTATCAGTAATACAGTAAATCCTTGCGGTCCATGTGATGACTACATCATTTTCATGTAGGTGCTAGGCTGAGGATTCTGCTTTTGAAGTAGCCTCGCGTTACATCTTGGATACGTGTTGTAGATAGAGTTATCTATCTTTTGATAGTTCTCGAAATCGAAAATTTACTTTTTTACTTTTTTGAAAATTTTATTAGTTTAATTATTACTTCAGAATTTTCCTATGCCTCCTCTGACAAACCGCCGATGTTAAAGGCGCCAGCCATTTGCCTAATCTGCACCCGACGCTGAAATAGTTTGATCCGGCACTGCAGTAAGTAAATGCCTAGGCAGTGCAATTTATTATTGATCTTTTATTGTTTTGCTTGAAGCGGTTGGTCTTGGTATTCGCTATGTACATTAATCGAACGCCACCACCCGGAAAAATAATAAGTTAATCTAATACGTACTTACTGTTGAAATAGAAAGTTTGGTTATAAACCAAACATTTGCATTCTTTTGGTGTTCTATGGAGGTGAACAGTCAAAGACGACAAATTTATAGGCAAAAAATATCATAAGGTACACGGACGAAAGTTCCGTTAAAATCTATTATTTATTGCGATAATACTTGAAAAAATGCTTTCAGACTGTTTCCTAAAGCCGGAATAGCCGATAGACCGCTTCAAAGTGGCGTTAAATTTAAGTGAAAAAAAAATCAGAAGGTACACAAATAACAGAAGTTTTATTTTACAAACCGGTGTTACCAACTAAAACATTTCCAACTTTTTCATTTTTTTTTAACCTAAATTTTGGTTTCTTTCCGAATGCGAAGCATCCACGGAAATGACGAAATTAAATAGTATACTTGTAGGTTACCATAAGATAAGAGAAGCTATGGTAAACAATATTTTCGAAAACCCTAAATAAGTAATAATAATAATAGAATATTTATTACCAACCTACATTATTAACCCACTAAGTGGTTGGTACAATTGCACTTAGTTCGATGTAAACAAAAGTTAAAATTGAGCTAACGTCAGCCTGACAGTCGCCCTACTTAAGTGTATACATGACAGGACTAACTATGTAGCTCGAGCCGACTAGGTCGACCAGACTGCGTGTAAAAGTGGAAATAGTTTATAACTTTAAAAAGCAGTATGCGAAATGGCAGACTGATAACTGGGGGATAAAATTACGGCAGACGGTTACATAGTCAAGGTCGTTTCCAAAGGAGCGTTTAGTGTAGTGCGCAACTTGACAGAATACGGCAGACGGCAGTTGAACTGTGTTTACGATTAGACCACGTTTTATTTTTGAAAGTATATTATACAATATGAATTCGCTAAAAATGTGCGTTTTCTGTTATAACGGTGATGCGAATTCGAAAATAAAACTTTTTAAAGAAAACACTTTAAAAAGATGTATGAACGTTTTAAACGTTCGTGTGGCTTATAAATTCAAATACAAGGAGATTGTTTTACCAGCTAAACCAGATGAAGTCAATGGATACCACACATCCTGTTATCGGACATTCACGGCTGTCAGACAAAAATATATCGACGGATTATCCGAAGGTATCCATAGTAAATATGCAATATTGTGGCCACCTTATCGTGGCGTGACGGTGCTACTTTTTTGGTAGCCTCACGTTACTTTTTGGATATGTATTGTAGAAGAAATGTTTTCTTTTGATAGTTCTCCCGATCGATAATCAACTTTTTGCGTTTTTGAAAATTTAAATAGTTCAGAAATTCAGTGAGGCTAAGCCTCCTTTGCCTCCTCTGACGAGCCGCCAGTGACCCAATTGAATCAAATTAAATTATGAATTATTTTAATTATTATACAGTAACTTGGCGGTACAGCCACTAAAATAAATCAACTAAATTACCAGTTTGAATAATTTAATTCAATTGTTTTTCATTTCCTTTATTTAAACTTAAAAAATAAGTTTATTGAAAAATGAAATGTTAATTTGATTAAAATTATTTGATTTAGGAAAGGATTCGGTAGAAAATAAAACTTACTTCTCATTTACTTACTTATTTATACAGTAAACAATTTTATTTAATTTATTATCGAATTTGTCAAGGCTTTCGATTCATAAAAGCAAGTAGAAAAGTTCTTTCTTGCAATTTTTGGGAAAAATTTCGTCTTTTTCTGATATCTACTGAAAATTTTTGATTTCAAGATGTACAGTATGAAATAAGTTTCCAGTGACGCGCACGAATGGATTAACAGGATTTTTTTAAATACCATTCCTGTTTGAAAAATTTCTCAAATTTCTTCAACTTTCCTTTCCATTATATAGTTTGGTTAATTATTATAGATATCTGTCCATCCTGGGTAGTTCATAATATCATCAAAGTGATTTTGTATTTACTGTTTCTTACTCGATCCATTCTGGTTACTCCACGGACACTAGAAATAGAAATGAACAACTTAGATAATGGAAAACAAGAAATTTATGTATTGTTATTGGGAGTCAAGTCAGAATATAAACTAAATTGATTAATTCTTCGCTTTTTTAGGAATGGGGCGCCAAATTAGAGTTTGTCTCGGACGTAGATTTTCTTCGCACGGCCCTGATTGTAATCCTAATTTTCACATGTTACTTACATAATATTTGATTTAATTATAGAGATTTTTACGCATACAGTTTCTTTGATGTATTTTTAAAATTATACTACAGGTTTAAAACTTAATATTTAAAGTTTTTTTATATTCTAGAGTGTAAAGTAAACTATAAGCAAAACAATTTAAATTTCATTTTTGTTCCAAAATAATTCGGTGTAATTAATTTGAAGCTATTTCACTTTTACCCCAATTTCTTGGCGTTCGTTGTACTTTTACCCCACTACAGTAGATCTGGTTGTCGACTCGTCGTCTACCTACGCAGCCGTGTGGGGTTATAATATGTGACGTGCAACTGATTATTTTGGTAAACGATTTGTGTATCGTGAGTGAAGTGTTTACTTAACATTTACATTATTGCCGACACGAAAATACTGCTTTATTTAATAATAATATTTTTGATTTGGTAAAAAAAATCAATCAAATTGATACATAACCTAACCTAACAATTTTAGCAGTGTAATAGTGTCAAAATACGAAGATGCCGCGCGTTTATAAGAAAAAAAGACCCGAGGAAGGGGGAAGAGCGTGGTACGATCCAAAAACTTTATTGAATGCCATTGAAGCAATAAAAATGGGAAAAATGAATCAAAAAACAGCTGCAGCATTCTATGGTGTGCCCAGAAGTTCAATCATCAGAAAAATGAGTGGAGCGTCGAAACCTGGCGTATCAACCGGTGGAAGAAGATTGGAGTTTAGTGAACAAGAAGAAGAAAATCTCTTTCAATATTTGAAGATAATATCAGTCTGTGGAGAAGGATTGACTAAAACACAAACAAGAGATTTAGTTCAGGAATATGTCAAAAAGTACAATATCAAGACTAGATTTCGAGATGGACGGCCTGGTTACGACTGGTATATAAATTTCACAAGAAGACATCCAGGAATTTCAAGAAAAAGATATGAACAATATTCAATGGAGAGGTGTGGATCGAAAGATATGGAACCCTTTCAAGTCTATAAATTTTACGAAGACTTACAAAAATTATATAATCAAAGTAATTATACCGAAAATGACGGGAGCCTAATTTATACTTTTGACGAATGTGAGTTTCCCTGGCATACCCAAGATGACAATAAAACTGCAAAGATCTTGAATCCACCAGTAATGGAGAATACTTCAGTACTAGCTTGCGGATCAGCTAGTGGTCAACAGCTATCTCCATTTATTTTATTTAAAGGAAAATTCGTACAAGCACCGTGGGTTAGCGCTGAAAATCGGATCCCGCTAGAATCTGAAAGCGAACTTACGGAACGGAGCATTTTTGAAACATGGTTCAATCGACTGTTTCTGAACCAAATTGATTCTTTAACCTCTAGGCTACATAAACCGGTTACTTTAATTTTTACTGGCTCTAAAAGCCAAACAAAGAATGCACTCACATTGAACGTTTTTGAGCAATGTGTTGAACATAAAATCAACCTTATTAAGTTACCACAAAGTTTTGTTTGGGAATTGCAACCTCTTCAAAAATCTTGTTTTAAAGAAATGAGGACTGCTTGGAACGATTGGAAGTCTAAACAGGATTTAAGTTCAACACTTTCTAAACCAACTTTCCTTCGGTGTCTCGACGAGATATGGAATAGCAACGTCACTGCCGAAAATTTGGTTTTGGGATTTGAAAATAGCGGTATTTTTCCTGTTAATAAAAAATTATTTCCGAAAGGTTTTTTCCGACCAAGTGCATTATGGCGATACGAAGCACACGTTACCGAACATATTCCAGAAACTGTATTTGTGGTTGTGGACAATGAGGAAACTAAAAAACCTATTATCAGTAATGAGACGAAATTAGAGGTAATCGAGACATCCGCAACCAAATTTTCGACTTTTACGCCAGGTGAGCCACTTGATCTTAAATCGTTTGACGTTGACGAGCTACCTAGCGGTAAAGATCCGTTACATCCAGTTGTACGGGAAGTGCAGAGAGAGAAAAGTAAGACTGACAATGCTGTAAAAAATACAATGGAAAAAAAAAGAGTTTCAAATAAATTTGGAAAAATTATGTTGATGAATGAAATGATAAGACAACGTGCGATGTTTGCGAAATATAAAGCTAAAGGTAGGTAAGAAAATAACAGATACGAACGGTTTTTTTTAAATCAAAATCTTGAGTTTACCCAAGAACTTGAAAAAATTATAAATGCAATATAATATACATACATAAGCAACAAAGTACTAGGTATGCAGTTACTAAAATTTATAATAAAATTGTTGGCAAAGGCTTTCCACAAGATCACTTCTTTTTTTCAAGAGATTGATTTTTAGCAAATAACAATCCCAACTAATTACAAGTATGTCAATCAAAAAATCATTAGTTAAACCGTTGAATGATAAGAAGTATTATACACGATTCGCCGCGGCACGATTAGCCGCGACACGATCCGCCGTGGCACGAATTAACAATTGTTTTGACTAGAGTAATGTGGGGTAACTGTACTCAGCGAATAAGTATACGCAGTAAGCATTGCGCGAATAACGCTGATGACAGAGGTCGGAACCTGCTGTATTTAGTTCGCATTTGACCTCTAAGCTACTGTATTGCGCTACAAGTTTCCCACACAATGCTATGGAAAATTACGCGACAATATTATTTTTGCACCATTTTATTAGGTATTTATTTCCTTGCAATTTATTTGCATTAGTCTAAGTGAGTAAATAAAGTGACTGGAAAGAAGAGAAACTAATCAATATTTTGTGTGAATTTACGTATACATATTTTATCTAAGGTAAGTCGTATTTGGATTTTTTATAATTTTTATTTACTTTGGTGGGATGAGGAAAGTATAAGTGGCTAAGTGTCCGCAATAGTGAAATGCGTATACTTACCTCATCGAAGTAGATCAAAATGTATTAAATATTTTTTTTTACTTTGTAGATTGAAAATGCCTGATTGAAAATATGTAAGGAAATGTCTCGATCGAAAAGTCTGTACTCAAGAGCAGATTAATACGGCCAAGAAGTTGATTGAAGAGGGAAAATCGAAACGAACAGCAGCAGAAATAGTTGGGATCAATGAGAGTACTTTGAGAAAACGTTTAAAACTCAACTACACTGCAACATCAATGGGAAGATATCAACCAACATTTACGCGTGAACAAGAGGTACAGTTACCACGTTTACATGCAGTCGTTAGGTCGACCTAAGTCTGCTCGAGCCAGTTAGTCCTTTTATGTATATGTTAAGGTCAATGACGTAAATTGGGCATTGACGTCAAAGGCCGGACAATGACGTCAATGCCCATTTACGCTGGCCATTAACGTCATTGACCGGCCATTAACGTCAACGCCCGTTAACGGTGGGCAATGTATTTTTTACATTTTATTTACAATTATTTTTTTTTTAATTAAATTTAATTAATTCACTTTACGGTGGATCTGTGATTTGATAGAGTTAAGCCAGGCAAAACTGAAAGAGTAATAGAATATAGAATCTGTAGAATCGTAATTTCATCATTGTCCACCTTGTATTGGACATTAACGTCATTGCCCGGGCAATGATGTAAAAACCAAATAATATACAATTTTAAATGTCAACATTGCCCAAAATGCATGGTCATTGACGTTAATGGCCGAATTGTCATCATCGACCGTAACATATACACTCAGGTAGGGCGACTTAATCCCAATCCTTTAAGCCGAACTAAGTTAGACCGAGCTAAAAACGTGGGATCGACTTTAAATTTGAATGTATACACCGGTTTGTAAAATTTAGAAGCGAGCTAGCTTAGATCGATCTAACTTCAGGTCGACCTAACGGTTTCATGTAAACGTGGTAAGTGACTCATAATGAAATCCGGACACTCCTACGTTAACAATGCAAATTGCACGTTTTCAAGTCATTTTTTGTCATACAAAAACAGCTTTTAACGGCAATATTCATTAAACATTTTTTGTTGCAAATTTCATTGCCTTCGTTTTTGTTTATATACATTTTTTTATTCCGTCGCACTGTTTTCGAGTTACTGATTTTAAAAAGACTGTAAAAACCAAAAAGTATTTTCGTTTGTATCTCAGGAACATCTCTTGTTTAACGAAAAAGCGATATTTATATGCAAAATATGACTTGAAAACCTGCAATTTACATTGTTAACATAGGGGTGTCCGGATTTCATTATGAGCCACTGTATGTACCTACTTATGATGGCCGTGCACCCGAAGCACGGGAAGACAGCTATCTGAAAATATTAAAATTGTCATTTCATTTTGTTTTTAGGAAGAAATTTATTGTCAATGCAAAGTTAGTGACGAGAGGTTCTACAGTATCACTTAGAACGCACTGAGGAAATTGGTTTACGAATTTGCGGAAGTGAATAAAATAGAGAACAGATTTGATAACACAACAAAAATGGCTGGAAAAGACTGGGTCTATGATGGGTTTAAAAAACGTCATCCTGATTTAGCAGATTTTGCATCATCCTCAGATACGGATATTTTTTGTCCATCTGCTGATACTAGTATCGCTGAAAATCTACCTACTTCAAGTTATGTAAGCGCAGTAGAAAATCAAGAGATTCAAAGCCATCAAACTGTATCTGTTGCACAAGAATCTATTGCTTCTGCGGCTGTTGATTTATCAGAAACACAAGAAATTGAGAATCATAACATTTTGACGGTTGCTGAAGTGCATCACCAACCAAGTTCTCCATTACCTGTACAACGAAAAATTGAAAAATGCCAGTAAGTCGGAAATAATCACTAATAGTTCATTTAAAAACATGTTAGAGGAGAAACAAAAAGAAATCGAGCAAAAATCTAAGAAAATAAAAAGCCAAAGATAAACGTGGAAACCAACAGTAACGATAAACAAACACAGGAAATGAATTAACAATTTTTTTGTCTGTATAGCAATAAACAGTTTTTTAAAAATATACAATTTATTTTAAATAATTACAACGTTTACCGCAAAAGATAGGGGGAGTTCGCCTATTGGCGGCTTTTGCCCGTTTTCGTACACCAAAGAATATAAAATTAAATAATGGTAAA
Source organism: Cantharis flavilabris (assembly GCA_949152465.1). Lineage (NCBI taxonomy): Eukaryota > Metazoa > Arthropoda > Insecta > Coleoptera > Cantharidae > Cantharis > Cantharis flavilabris. The sequence goes on from OX424435.1 coordinate 92,883,956, forward strand.
ATAGGAAATCCCAAGGAACTCTTAGCAATATTATAGATCTTTGTTTGCTTTTTCAACTTTTTCGGAAGAAAATCTTAAGGCAATCCGGAGAAATCTTTCAAAAATCTTGTAAAAGGAAATCTAGTGTACAAGTTTAATTATACAATATTCAAATTATGTTTCAAAAGTGATTTCAAGTGGTTATTGCTGCATTAAATTATAATAATCAATGTACGGAAATCGAAATACATAAACTGTAGGAAATCCGTCCTCGACAATGGAATTCGAGAATCGTGTATCTTTTGTTTTTGTATTTGTGACCTAAATATCTTCATTTTTATTTTATCGTATTCTTAATATAAGCTATTACCAAGTTTATTTTTAATTTTTACAATAATTTCTACTCTCATTTAATTACGTCTGACAAATAATTTTCCATAACTGATTTTTTGAGCATTTTTATTCATTTATACACCCGAAAAGTGGCATTGCATCGGTCGGTATCCGGACAAACTGGTCAACAACGAGCGAGAAAATATTAAAATAGAGAGAATTTAAAAAATAAAATTTTTATAAAAATACAAAGTTAAAAAATTTATGTTGTACATGTCAAACATAAAATTTCTGTTCAATGGCCGTAAACAGGCGAATTCGTTCGTTTTTGTAAATTTTCTAGATTTTTATATTTTTTAAAATTTTAAATGTTTTTTTTAAGTATTGTCTATAAAATTATTAATGGAATTTGAAGGCAGCTGAAGTAAAATTGATATTGTCCCAGGTGACGCGAGTTAACTTTCAATATAAGTTTCTTATTTTATGATTGCAAATTTATTTTACAACGAAATTGAATTTCAATTTTATACTAAAGTAAGATTGGATTTTAATTAAGAACTTGGAGAGTTCCAACTGGCCTGGCTATTTTAATTTTTGTAAAGTGAGGTTTTCCCGGATGAGTCCGTTTGGAATTATTGGACCCGGAAAAATAAAGCTCAATATATAAATTTAAAATGTAGGTACTATAAAATTACAGTGGCGTATTTAGAAAATGCTTTTGGGAGGGGCAGATCAAAGATTTTGTAGAATCTCGTTAATCCTTTCGTGCGCGTCGGTTTTAACTATCCTAATACATAAAATCTCAGCACGCTCCTGCTCCTGCGTGTCATTTTTTGATGAAAAAAGATACAGTGTAAAGGAAATCACGCCCAAAGCTGCAGGTAAAGAAATAAAGGAATAACGGGTTGATTGGGCAGCAATCAAACAACTATACCTTTTCCAGTATGATTTGGAACAAATGAAAACAGATTTGCAGCAAACGAAATCAGACATGAAGCAAATGAAAACAGATTTGGTGCAAATGAAATCAAACTCGATGCAAATGAAAACAGATTTGGAGCAAACGAGAACAGATTCAGAGCAAACGAAAACAGATTCGGAGCAAACGAAAACAGATTTGGAGCAATTGAAAACAGACCTGGAACCAATGAAAACAGACTTGGAGCAAATGAAAACAGATCTGAAACAAGTGAAAAGATATTTGGAATATTTGGAACAAAATGAAAACAGATTTGGTGCAAATGAAAACACACTCGATGCAAACGAAAACAGATTTGGAGCAAATGAAAACAGATTTTTAGCAAATGAAAACAGACCTGAAGCAAACGAAAACAGATTCGGAGCAAACGAAAACAAACTTGGAGCAAACGAAAACAAACCTGGAACGAATGAAAACAGACTTGGAGCAAATGAAAACAGATTTGAAAACATGAAAACAGATTTGGAGTAAATGAAAACAAATTTTTTACAAATGATATATATAAGATTAGGACTAAAAATATTTGTCCAATATTAATCCAAACCTACATAATTATCACATAACAGGTCTGGATTAAAAATATTTGAAAATATAAAAAATTTTATAATACGATATAAAGGCCCTTATTTTACCGTAAAATAAGGTCTTATTTCCGTTAAATAATGTCCTTGATATCGTATTATGAATTTTTTCATATTTTCAAATATTTTTAATCCAGACCTGTTATAAAAATTATGTTTTTTTTTATTTGTAAATTTTTTAATTTCCACATATTGTATTATTCTTAACTTTATTTAAATTTATCTATAAATACATACTGCATACCACAAATTTACTTAAAATTTGTATTTTGGTATCATTTTTTAAAAATATAAAGTCAAAATTGTAAACCGGGGGGTCTGGGGGGTGTGGAATACCCTCCGCACGTATCGCAGGATTTCCACTCTCTTAGAATACTTGTACAAGATAGGGTATTCATAATTTTACAAATTTCGCTAGGAAAAACCGGGAAATTTGAATTTTTAAGCAACAATGCGAGAAATATAACTTTCGGTTAGAAGAAATTAAAACTTGGAAAGCATAATTACTTTTCTGTTCACTGAGTTTAGCAGCAACTTCTGTGTTACTTTGAAAGTTAATTATAAAAATATAAAGTCAAAATTGTAAAGGGGGGGGTCTGGGGGGTGTGGAACACCTTCCAGTACATATCTCAGAATTTCCACTCTTTTAGAATACTTGGAGAAGATAGAGAAGCGATAAGTACTGGAGGGTGTTCCACACCCCCCAGACCCCCCGGTTTACAATTTACAATTTTTAAACAAAAATGAGGGAAATTTAAACCTTTGGCATTGAGAATATTAAAGCTTGGAAAACCATTTATTTAAATGCCTCCCTGCTCAGAGTTTAACAGCAACTTTTGCGTTACTTTGAAAGTTAACTTTCGAAATTATAGTCAAAAGTGTAAACCGGGGGGTCTGGGGGGGGGGTGAACACCCTCCAGTACATATAATAAAATTCCCACTCTTCTAGAATACCTACAGAAGACAGAATAATTATACAAATTTCGTCAGGAAAAGCTGGGAAATTTTTTGTTTTTGAGTAAAAGTGAGGGAAATTAAAACGTAATTAAAAAAGGGTACAATCCGAGTCATCCTTGGGGGGGAGGCAATTGCCCCTTTGCCCCGCTCTAAATACGCCACTGATAAAATATATTATAATTTATTTAATATTAAATTTAAAAAAAATTTCAAATTAAAAAAGTTTTCTGTGAAACAAAGAAATTTTGTTTAATTTAAATAAAATATTATTGATCAAACAAACATTTGTTTAATTCAAAATTATTAATTATTTTTTTATTAAAACAAATTTTTGTTTGGCCAAAAATATTTTATTTAAATTAAACAAAATTTCTTTGTTTCACAGAAAACTTTTTTAATTTGAAAAATTTTTGAAATTTAATATTAAATATTCATAATGAAAGATATTATATAATATTGAATTGCTTCGAATTCACTAGAGACTACTACAATAACAACACAAAAATGTCAATTTTGTGTAATTTACTTTTTGTTTGGTAGACGCAGAGGGAAATTATACCGCTAGACACGATTAGGTAATCGACAACTTTTATCATTTGGTCATTGACCCGACCATGAACAACGAACACTTGCCAAGTCAGGTTCAATGAAAGTTACATTACAAGTCTACTTATAAAGTGACTAGTAATGATCTGCTTTCTCATTCGGTGATGCCTTCGGAAAATGTCGTTTTCTCGTGTTTCCGATAACAATATTATAAGTTCGCACCAAATGTAAAAATTACGTCCTTCACGAAAACATTTGGTTTCGAGCGTTTCGAGTGCAACTTTAAGTGCGGAATGGAAAATTTATCGGAAAGTGAATCTGAAGCCAATCCGGCGGAAGATGCCAACATTGCCACTTTGGATTCGCTACCTAGCAAATCAAAGGCTAGGTACGAAAATGTATACCAGGTGTTTGGGGAATGGTGCGCAAAACATCAAGTTACAGAGATCACCGAAGACGTTATCCTAGCGTATTTGACTGAAAAATCGAAATCCTTCAAAGCTTCAAGTTTATGGAGTTTATACTCCATGCTGAAAGCTACTTTGAATATCAACAAGAATGTCGATTTGAAAAAATTTTCAAGGGTTATCGCATTTTTAAAAAAGAAATCGGTCGGCTATAGAGCTAAGAAATCAGAAATGTTCAGTAGAGAACAATGCGACAGATTTTTGGAGGAAGCTGACGACGTGGATTATTTAATGATTAAAGTAAAATTCACGATTTATTTTTATTTTAAATAATTATTTATTAATTTTAGGTTGTACTTATCATCGGTCTGGCTGGTGCATGTCGGTGCGAAGAGTTATATAAAATGACCGTCGATTGTATCGAAGATAGATATACAAACCTCCTCATTAATATTCCCGATTCAAAAACTCATGTAGAGAGAACTTTTGTCGTGGTTGGGAGCAATAATATGGCCCTTTACCGAAAATATACAGCTTTAAGACCGCCACATATTAAGCATCGCAAGTTATTTTTGTATTATACGTCTGGAAGGTGTACGGTGCAGCCGGTTGGTATAAAAACATTTTCAAGCATTCCCCGCAAGATTGCAAATTTTTTAAAATTGTCCAATCCTGAGCTGTACACCGGCCACTGTTTACGTAAAACGTCTGTAACGTTGTTGACCGATAGTGGACTAAATACAGCAAACCTGAACAGGCATGGTGCTTCGAATTCAGTGGCTCGTGAAGAATTTGGTGGTAAGGCATACTATAAGACCGAGGGGTTGCACCCCAACGTAGTTTATTTTATAGCAAAACCGCAGTGAAATGATAATTCACAAAATAAAACACCAAAAGAAAAACAAAACTTTCTATACCAACTATATACGATACGTATTAGATTAATTTAATATTTTGCCGCGTGGTGTGCGAATAGCTGTGCGCTCAGTAACTAGTTTTCTTGATTCTCTTGCAATAATATACTATTATCGGAAAACAGGGAGAAAACGACACTTTTAACCCTGTCTGTCCGCGATCCTGCTATAAAAATGTATTGATCTGCGTATAACACTGGTAATGTTAGCACTGCTAACTACTTTTTAGGAGAAAACTAATTTGTTGATATTCCTTCTCTTTGAGTATATCGGTAGGCACACGAACTGTCTGTCTGGCAGGAGCGGTTGCGTTTACCCATTATGTTTATTATTGATTAATTCAGACAGTGATACTACTTTTAAATTACAAAATATATTTAATTTTAAGAATTTCATTATGGTTAAAATTTTAATATAGTGTAGTTCAACTATCAAAAGATATAATGTAGATTTACCAGACAAAAATTCGATTGTAATTAGGAGCCAGACCGATAAGAGAGTAAGGAGTTGGAAATACGTAGCGCGCGCGAGAGAGATAGATAGTAACAGCCGCTATTTTTAAAATGGCGACGCCCATATATCCGCATGTTTGTTGTGATTTTCTAAGTTTTTATTAAAATTTTGTTGCGATGGCCAGTGATAAAGTAAATTGTGTGTTCTGTAGTCAAGAGGGTGGAAAAATAATCATTTTCGTGCAAGAAAGGTTAAATAAATGTAAGAAAATTTTAAATAGACGTGTCAAGTTCAAATTAAAATATAATAATGTTAAGTTACCTGACAATGTCAATATTAGCGATGGGTACCATAGAAGATGTTACAGTTGTTTTATAGCCTTGATGGCTAAGTACCGTAATCTACCTGAAACGGATCCTTCACCAATAACAGATCTACCCAGCACATCTTGCTCGGATTTTCATGAGACTACTTTAGATCATGTTGCTCCAATTATTGATGATAACAATTCAATTATTGATATTAATACTAAGACTGAAAAAATTCCTGAGACTGAAGATATAAGTACTACAAAAACAAGTTCCAATAAGTATAATAGGATCTGTTTTTTTTGCCAAAAAGACTGTAAACTAGTCAAACGTAAGAAACAAGTCGTACATTCTTCGAACGATGCAAAACTTTACGAAAAAATAATAAAGTGGATGACGAAATTAAAAAATGATGAATTGTTAGAAAAAATCTGTAATTTGAAATCTTCAGGTGAAACCGTTTTTTATCATCGTTTATGTGGATTAATGTACGGGAATAGTTATAAAAAAAGCATTGCAGATAATCCACGTACTTCCTGGCATGCAACTCGGGACATCCATAAAACTATTTTTGGAAAAATTAAATTATTAATTGAAGAAGAAATAATTAAAAACAAAAATTGCATACTATTATCTTCTCTTTACGATTTGTACAATCAGGACTTGGAACGAGAATTAAAACTTCAATCCCTACCAGATTTAAGTTTAATAACAAAACATTACCTGGAAAAGAAAATATTGAAACATTTTAAAACAAAAATTAAGATTTCAACAAATCATAGAAAAAAAATTATCATGCCTAAAAATTCTAGTTTATTACAAGACGAAGATCTTACAAAGCCTAATGAGAATGACCTCATCGATAAAGCTGCATTTACTGTACGGAGCACTATTGGTGAGTGCTTGATTCCTGAAAAGCTAGAAATTTATTTTTTAAACCCCGGGTGCTATAAGTTTGACACGTACGTTTGTCTGTCCGTCTATATGTCTTTGGCTTCATAACTCTTTATTAATGTTTATTTTTTAAGTTTTGGGTTTTTAATACTTAATATATTAATTTTTCTGGCGGTCTCTGCCACTATCTATCTCGCTTACTTTCTTATCCCCACCTACCAGACTTCAATTGGTCTGGCTCCCAATTAAACAACGAATTTTTGTATGGTAAATTACAATAAAATCTTTTGATAGTTGAACTACATGATATTCAAATTTTAGCCATACTAAAATTCTTATGCCCCTGTCCCACGGTCAAATATTTGACGAAAAATTATTTACCTAAATTTAATAATTATTCGTATTGCTAAAGAATCATCAGAATATAGAAATTAATTATTGTATTTATTTTCAGGGAGTGCTAGTACTAGTGCGAGAAGGGACATCTTGAGAGAATCCCACAGGAAAGCAAATTCAAGTCGACAAGGAACTGATAAAGAAGAAAATTTGACGTTATTGTCGCTATTAATAGATTCTAAACGAGAAGAGGACCACTGTAGTTTATTACCTGAAGAAATATCTGAGAGTGGTGCAGAAGGTTTGTCTTCCGGATCTGATCCGTTTGATGTCGAAGTTACTCAGCATCCTAAAAGTGTTTGTTTTTCACCTTCGAGTTCTGCAGAAGTTTATAACACTGGCTTTCCATCTTGCTTATCTTCCTCAGATAATTGGCATCAGAGAAATGAGAGCGAAGTGGAAACCTCCTTTTTGAGCAATTCACCACAGTTACCTGGCGTCATAAATGATGCATGTACAAAGTTTTTTCTAAGTATGTCAGATACAGTTAGAGATTTGCCGCCAGATTTGCAAATTATGGCAAAGCGGAATGTTTTGCACGCAGTTACAGAGTGCGAATTAACTGCACTTAATCGACTTAATATGCCAAAGAATTGACGTTGTGTGTTTGTTTATTTACGCCAGTTCAGTATATTTGTTAGGTTTTAAATTTTATATTATAAAATAAGTTAGTTTAGTTTATTGAGTTTGTAAAAAGCATTTCAAGAATCGATCAACCACCGAGGATCTATCTAAAATATTTTAGTTGCGCATTTTTAAGATGATCACATCATTGCATTTGTTATTAGTCTTGCCCCTTCTCCTTTTCGTCCTCCCTAAAAATATGGCGACCCAGATTTGGCTCACTCAAAAGAAAGAGGAGGAAACCGCTGGGAAAATTTGGTGTACGTGAAAGGAAATCTGAGGAAGTCTGAGACAGTTAGAAAATCCTGAAAATCTTAAGCATATTACAGACAACCTTGGTTTTTTGTAACTTTTTCGAAAGAAGAACTTGGGGCAATCCCATGGAAATCCAGGAAATTTTAGGAAATCCGAAGAAATTCAAAGAAACTTCATTAAAGGAAATCTGATATACAAAAATTTGGTTTTGCGATTTCTCTCTCGATTTCTAGATTTGAAAGAGAATTTTTGTACATCTTTAGAATCTATGCAAAATACACTCCTGAAATTTTAAATACAGAAAATGTTTAGCTATTTTTTTAATAAATTGAATAATATGAATGGTGTGAAATTCGATTATCCACGTTGTGCGGCCCGTAGGTCGCACCGAGCTTTGAGTCTTTTATTACCTCAATTTGTTTTAGATTTGGAAACTTAAAATGAACCAATTGGAAAAACGTAAAATAACATAAGACAAGCAGATCGCCCAAACGCTAAAATATTAGTATTTTACTGTAAAGGGAAGCCATAGGTATAGGGTCGATATAAAATTCAGTTTATTTTTAATATAAGAGTAAAACACAATAATAATATATTGATTTATCACTTTTAACAGGTTAAAACAAATTAAAAAGAGTGAAAAAACAATTATATTGTCAAAAATGTATATCTATCTATGCAAAAATGAAATTTAAATAAGAACTAATGCAATATGGGCTTATTTCACAATTATTATTGATCTTCAGTTGTTTTTAAACAAAAATATGAAAATCATTAAAACTCACTCCATTTCATTCCGTGGTGACTTGATATCTTTGCTAAATTTCTCTTTTTTACCATGTCAGAAAATAGTGACCCAAAAGGGACCGGTGGAACTTACATGTCGGATTAAAAAAGATTTGACCGACCGGTGGAACTTACAATCACCCGGTGTGGTTTCTCAGAGGGTAAAAATAAAAATTTGGTTAAAACTTTTAAAATATATTTAGTATATTAAATAAATAAAATACACCAAAAGTAGTGAAAAAATTCTTATTGCTGTGGAGAACAAAACAGAAAAGCAGATTCATATAATCAGACACCTTACCGAAACCGGACCCATTATGCTGGCACCAGTGGCGTAACTACACCTGAAGAGACCCGGAGTGGAAGTAATCTGAAAGCCCCCCCCCCCCCACCTACCTAAAAAGGCCTTTTTTTATTAATATAATTTAAACTCTAAAGTTTGTGTACATTATATAAAAATATTTTTTTTATGCTGTTTGAAAGCCCTTGCATTTTTGAGGCCTAGCCTCTATCCGCCTAGTTACGTTACTGGCTGGCATATGACATCGGATGTTTTGCAGTTCTCGGTAAGTACTACAGTGGCGTACTAGAGGTAGGTACTTGTTAGGCACTAACCAGTGCCAGCCCTGGGGTAGTGTGAGAGGAGTGATCGCTCTATGCGCCAAAATATCATACGCGAAAAATAAAATTTAAATTCGATAAGTGTTAATTTTTGCAATAAAAGTTGATTTTTAAAAAGTTGGTAATTGTTATTTATTTACGTGTATCATAAACTGAAATACAATTTATGTAATCTGAAAGCGTGGACCAAAAAATGCCGAAAGACAATCTCGCTCTACCCTGATTAAAAGCTAGGACTGGCGCCAGTGGCGTATTTAGAGGGGGGTCAAGGGGCAATTCCCCCCCCCCCAAGGATGACTCGAATTGTATCCCTGAAGCGCTCCTTAATAAGGAGGTTTTAAAATTTTAATAACTTTTAATTATTTTTATTTATTTATTTATTCATTCGGTTATTACTGACGCGCACGAATGGATTAACGAGATTCTGAAAAATATTTTGATCTGCCCTCCCCCCCAAAAGCATTTTCTAAATACGCCAGTGGCTGGCTTTGGTTAGGTTGCAGTTGCAGCAAAGATTGGTTAGCTCAAGAGGTAGATATCTCGAAAATTTTGTGAACACTTATGAAAATTCCAGTGGAAATCTCTGAAATTCTTTGGAAGTCATAGAATTCTTAGATTGAAACTAGTTTGAAAATCAAGGGCGGATCCAGGTAAAGTTCATGTAGGGGGTAAATGAGGCTGGTGAGGAAAGGGTAAATAAATATATTTTGATAAGAATTTAGGTACTTATATTTTTGGAAATTAAAAAAAATTTTGTAGATTTTATTGTTTTTCGTCATTAGGGGTTAGATACACCGTTATTCTCTCTTCTTCCAGCCGCTCTTGCCAGGCCAACTTAGAAAATGGGAAATTCGAGGAAATTTAGAATATTCATTATTCAGAATATTTAAGAAGGCCGAGGAAATCTCAGAAAGTTTGAAAAAGCTAAAATATAAAGCTCATCGAGTATATCACGATTTCCCCTCGGTTTCCCAGCAACAAACCAGGGAGAAATCGTTAGAAAACTCCTATGTACTAGTGAAGAAAAATCTGAAGATATTTAGGAAAATTCGAGAAAATCTCATGGAATTTGAGAATCTTAAAAAAAATTTGTTGATTTTGGTGGTTTTTGTCATCGGGAGGAGGTTAGATACACCGTTATTCCCCCTTCTTCCAACCGCCCTTGCTAGGCAAACTCAGAAAATGGGAAATTCGAGGAAATTTAGAATATTCAGAATATTTTAGGAAGACCAAGGAAATCTCAGAAAATTTAAAATGCTAAAAAAATTTTCTAAGATTTTCCTTCACTTTTGTATATCACGTTTTCCTTTCAGCTTCCCAGCAACAAATTAGAGAGAAATCGTTCGCGAAGAAAAATTTGACGATATTCAGGGAAATTCTACAAAATCTCAAGGAGTTTTAGAAAATTTCAAGAAATCCATGGAAATTTTACGAAATTCAAGAAATCTTGAGGAAGAGGAAAATTTAAGGAAACATAGAAAATTCTAGGATATGTCAAGAAATTTAGAAAAAAGAAATATTCAAGAAAATCCAACGAATTATCAGAAAATTCTAGGAAATCTTTAAAATCCAAAGAAATTTCAGAAACTTCTAGAAAATTTCGGGATATTAAGAAATTCTAAGAAATGAGAAATCCGAAAAAATGTAGAAAATTCTAAGATATCTTAAGAAATCTCAAAAAAAATTAAAAAAATATAGCTATAGTACAGGGGTGGCCAACTTCTTTATATTATATACGATCGACTACTTTTCGTAAATTTTTTGGCGATCTACCTACTAAAATCTTAATATAATATAATACAGTAGAATCCGCTTAATGTGATCACTTTGGGCCAAGAACATTTTAATAATATTAACTGATAACAATAAGCAAAATTTAGAAAAAGGGAATTTTAGAAGACTTGGATTAGAACAAAATAGAAAAAAAAGAAAAAGCCGCAGGTTGCCAAACAAAATGATCAAAATAACCGCTGGATAATGATATTATCCGTGATAACATTAAGCGGATTCTACTGTATTAATATTATATTGACCATTGACATATAAATAATACTCGAATAGTATTTCTGTGGTCACAAGCAATAAGGGAATAAGTCTGCTTAGATAAGTAATATAATAATATAATAATAATAATAATAATAGATAAGTAAATAGGAATCTAAGCAGACTTATTCCCTTATTGCTTGTGACCACAGATTTTTATTAAATTAAAAGTAGACAAAAAAAGAAAAAAACATATTTTCTTAGCTTAACGAGAAACGAAGAGAAAACCACATACCCAATTTTTGTACACCAGATTTCCGTTTAGGACATTTTCTGTTAGATTTCTCTAAATTTCCAAGGATTTCCTAAAATTTCTCCAGATTTCCTAAAATTTTCTTAGATTTTCTTTTGGATTGTCTCATGATTTCTTCTCGAAAAAGTTGAAAAAGAAAGGTTATCTGTAATTTCTAAGATATCCTAGGATTTTCTTAGATTTCCTAAGATTTCCTAAATTGCCTAAGATTTCCTTAGATTGTTTCATAATTTTCTTTCGAAAAAGTTGAAAAAGCAAGTTTATCTGTAATTTCTAAGATATCTTAGGATTTCCTTAGATTTTCTAAGATTTCCAAGATTGTCTAAGATTTCCTTAGATTTTCTCAAATTTCCTTTTACTTGCTCATCAAATTTCCCTTTACTTGCTCATCAAATTTCCCCAGCAGTTTCCTTCTCGGATTTTTATGAATCACGACTAGTATTAGCGGCTATGATCGACTTAAAATTGTTTCACGATTGATCTGTTGGCCACCCCTGCATAGTATTCTTAAGATTTTTTTGTATATTCTATTTCTTAAGACTTCCTGGGATATCCTCAAATTTCCTTTCACTTGTACATTGTACTTGTACAAAAATTCATGGAGGTAAGTGAGATAATTTTCAAATTTTAACAAAATTTAGTAATTTTATTGATTTTGATGGGTCATGGGGGGGGGGGACAGTTACCTTAAATGTTTTAGTTAAATTAGTTAAATTTTTACCAAGTTTTTTTAAAGTCAATATATCTCGGAAACGCCCGACAAAATACAAAAATGTATATAAATAAAAATGAAGGGAATAAAATTTGCAACAAAAATTATCTAAGAAATTTTGCTGAAAAATCGGTCTTTATATGGCGGAAAAAAGTCTCCGCACGATGCAATTTACATTGATAATATAGGAAAATATGAGATCGTACGGAGACTTTCTTGGCCCACTGTATAGATCAACGAGAAGGTGGAAAGCCTTCATCAAAACCAAAAATCATAAAAATGATCTACATTAGAAAACCTGAATATTTTGTTTTGTAAACCAAAAACTCCAAACAAACTACACTGCGATAACTCGTCGGCCGACGTTTCTGTGTTTATATAATCAGTAGAGCTCGGATTTATATGCACGAAAGTACTTGACAATATGCGCGTATGTATGCACCGAATTTCCTTAATATGCACTAAAATTGATAAAAATAGATAAAATATGCATTGATATGCAAACTAAAAAATATATCTAATCTTCGAATTCTTCAATTTTTTTCAAATTTTCAATAACCTAGATTTATAAAATTTAATAATTTTAATAATAAATCTGGACGAATTATAAAAAATTTACAAAATTTTGCATATTTCAACATTTGGTGCATATTTGAGTAAATAATGCATATTTGGGCCACTTTTGGTGATTTTTGAAGTATTTTAATAGAGAAAATAAAAAATTATTATTAAATTTTTCTAATGTAAGTAATTGTTTTATTTAATTTTAAGCAATTTAATTTTTTATTTACAATTTTTTTAAATTTATTTATTTAAAAATTTTTTAAAATTATAAATTGGAAAATTTATTCTTCAAAATTCTTCAAAAAACACCAATATACACCCAAATATGCATTATTTGCTCAAATATGCTTCAAATGTTGAAAATATGCATTTTGATAAGCAGTTTTTCGGATTCAATTTTATCTAATTTGTCCAGATCTCAGCTCCGAGCTCTAATAATCACCATAACCGTGGTAAATAACTAAGATTAAAAAAATTCCATTCTAATATCTCGAGATCAATTTTCACTGATTTTTAAATTCTCTATTATTTATTTGAATTGTTTATTCGTAAAAATTTTATTCGTATAATAATTTTCCTTCGTGCAAATGTTTTTTTTCAAATGCTTTAGATATTAAGGAGATAAATGCTGTATGTTATAGTATACTGTTACCGCGTCTGACGCAAGCGTCAGCTGGACATACAATAAATCTACTGATTATAAATATTATTATTAATACACGTATGCTAATACTAAAATAAAAGATATTTGAGATATTTTTAGTAGATGAGATTTTTTTACCTTTTAAATGATGTATTATGTACATCAGGGGTGGCAGAATCCTTAGCAGAATCACATAAAATCGGCAATATCGACTGTCCTAGAGGAAAGTTTTCCGCCATGGATTAAATGAAATAATGAGCTGCATGAAAGTGCAATTAAATAAGGTAAGTCAGACCTGAGCGTAAGAAGAATGTTTTAGGGGTTAAAACTCCCACCCATCTTTTTTGCATTTTTGCAACAAGTTTTGAAGAATAATGTGTGGTCAAAATTCTCCCCCCCCCCCCCCCCCCATAAAGAATCCTGTTAAGTTAAAGTAAGTTAATACTTTATCTACTACCGTTACGTAATAGTTTACTTTCTACACTGATTTGAGTTACATAATGAGCCAATTTCACGTACTAGTGCGGAAAGTGATCTACTTTTGTTTTCTATGCTTTCATTTGTTTTAAATTAAAGAAAATGACGTATGTTTTCATAATTTGTCAAATGTAATCGAATAGAAAACTAAAGGTTAGAATATTTAAATAACTTGATCAAATTATTTCATTAATTAAATATAATCTGGGCAACGTGAATTAATTATTCATCATTAATAAGTCAAAGTAATTGGTAGATAGTGGGGAGTAGGTGAAATCTATTCAATCAATATTGGTTTTGAACTTTCTCAATATCTAAATCGAAGTAGTTCTTAAAATTGTAATAATCGATTACATATTTTTGGGTTTTTTAAATATTTATTTTTGTTTTCATGCTTAACCCTCTCCCTTTCTCCTATTAATGTAGGGAGTACTGGTTGGGCGTAGTCAAAATCGTAAAATGTGATCACTTTCCTCTTCACAATAAAATTTATGAAGCATTCTAGAAAAATAGAGTTTGTAATTTTTTGATGATAAATAACGCCTTAGACGATTTTCTGATCATTAAAAAATTAGATTACGATTTTTTGTTATCTTTTTTCTGACAGATATAAGAAATCAAAAAAAACATTTGAATTGAAAGCTGTGACTTTAGAGCTTGAGTATGAAATGTTGCATAGCCTGCTATGATAGATATAATTTAGAACAAGGTGATTATGATTATGTGCCAATCAATCAAGATTTATTAACGATAAGGTCAGAATAATTTAAACAAAAAAAAATTATATTATATTGAATTTTCGTCATTCAATATATTAACAACAATCAGAAAATACATAACTACTAAGTAGTATGTACTATTAATATATTGCGTATACTTAATTAATTAATTAAATGATTGAATCAACAATGAAAGCTGACTGATTAATTCCGTCAATAAATTAGAATTTATTAACGCAATAAATTGGTTGAGGAAATCGTTAATAAAAAAAAACAACCGAACGGCTGGAAATTTCGTTTAGCAGATTATTATTTGAATAGAGAGACCCGCTAGTGTTGGGCTGAAATTAGAGCACAGGCGTAGTCATAGCAACGCTCAATTTTCGTAACGTGAACAAGGGTGGGGAAACACCATTAGTTGCATGTTCATAATTAAATTTTGTTTATCTCTCTCCTTGGCCCAAATAACGTCCTTTTTCGCTTAGCAATTTTTTTATAACGTTTATCATTGTTCGGTTAACCCAGCAAAACGGGTTCAGTTATCGGCTGTACGATGAATAGAGGGGGATTCTATTAATAGAACATACTGCATTGGTGGAAGCGGGGAGCTGCTGACCGTGCCAGCAGAAAACCCACTTGGCACAGCACGGAAATGTCTCGTCACTCTACTTGGACCGTTACATTTCTGAAATTGAGGGGAGTTCGGTTAAAACTAGAAATTTTACTGTTTTATTAACACAAAAAATTTAACAGATATTTTTTATTTAATCAATTTGAACAATATTATCAAACATTTTCGTCCTGCTAACAAATTTTGTTCTGTCAGAACAGAACATCTGAACAAATAAACCTTGGTAATTTTCATTCTTCGTGTTTGTGTATGTATAATAAACCATTTTAAACCTTAGAATTTGCCGCGACGTGAGGGGTAGACCAACTCAAATATTTATTACGTACAACATCGCATGTGGAAGGAATATTAAAATTTATATTATCATGTTAATATTTATTTATATAAAATATACTATTACACATGCAGTAATGGTAATTTAATCATAATATACTATTTTTATTCTTTCGTTACTGCTGCCTCGTTAAATTACATTTTTTCATATTTTTAGTATCTACTGCAGCAAACAGGTTCTAGTTTTTGGGTTGTTTGAGTTTCGGAGTCGATGGTTTCGGGCAGCTGCTACGCTAACATTTCTGTAGGAAATTTAAGGTCTGACGTAACAATGCAATTATTGAATAATTAGTGTTGCTATTGTGGAATTTCAATTACCATTAAAAATACATTAGTGGGAATATTCAGAATTACTACTTTATTTCTTATGAATGTGGGAACTATCTTTGTAACTTTTTTTATAATTTTTGGATTAAATTCTATGGAGATGTAGATTATTGTTCTACTTGTGGTTTAATTTGTACGTCTTTCTGTCTGTCTGTTCGTGACTGGCAGTTCTAATGTATTTCAATGGGAAAACTGAAAAACATTTGGTCAAATGGAACTCTCTGAATATGCAGTGCAGTTGGTATCAAATTCCAATATTCCAAAACACTAATTATAGAGACTTTCTTGGATTTTCTCAGATGCCTCCATTTCTCCAGATATTTTTCAACCGATGAACTTATTTATGAAACTCCATAAATACAATGAATAACTTTATAAATACAACGAATAATTCATAAATACAGTAAAACCTGTATAGCTCGACATAAACGGGACCCATTTCCTGTCCACTACCGAATGTGTCCACTAAAAGGTTGAAATAAATATCAAAACATGTAATTGAAGTCTGCAAACATAATATCATGTTATTTTTGATTACGATAAGAATTTATTTGCACTATGTACTTCCCAGCAAACCTGATGATTTAATTTAAATATAAATAAAAAAAGATATAAAGAAGCTTGAAAATAATTTTTTATTTTACGAATAAGTTTTATAAATTAAATGAAAAAATTGTAACGACACGCGTTACAAAATTACAAAACTATACGAGTAGAATGTAAATATTTAAATTTTATTAACTTCGGAATAAATCTCTGTTTCATATTTAAATTACCCTTTATTAGCATTGACAATGCTATTACAGTAGAACCCCTCTATAACGAGAGCTCGAGGGACCAGCCTACTTACTCGTTATAAGCAGATTTTCGTTATAAACAGTCAGTTTAGCATGTAACAAAAGTCAAGGGGCTAAACTTTTACTCGTTATAGCCGATAAAATCGTTATAACCGGACTCATTATAGAGGGGTTCTACTGTATTTTACTATTATCATGTAAGCATGATAACGTAGGTAATCAATTTGTCTGCCTACGTGTTCATCTCCGAGTCGTGGAGAAATAAGACTCACAACTTGTGCGTCATCAGCTCATAAGCATATGTCAACAATCAAGAGAAATTCTCAGAATTGTCAATCTTGACAGTGTCGAGCTATACAGGTTCTACTGTACTATGAAATTTTCATAAATATAATGAATTTTAGTTCATCGGTTGAAATTTCAAAGATTTAACCCTCTGGTAGACGTGCCATTAAAAAAAATGCATATTTTTAACATTTTGTGCATATTTGTGCCACTTTTGGTGATTTTTGAAGAATTAATATAGAAAATAAAAAATTATTATTAAATTTTGCTAATTGATGAAATTGTTTCATTTAATTTTAAGCAATTTAATTTTTAAAATTAAACAAAATAATTGCTTAAATTTTATTTAAAAAATTATTTATTTTGTATTTATTTAAAAAATTATTTATTTTGTATTTAATATTTAAAAAATTATAAATATTAAATTGTGCAAAATTATACAAAATAATTGCTTAAATTGGCAAATTTAATAATAATTTTTTATTTTTTTATTACAATTCATCAAAAAACACCAAAAGTGGCCCAAATATGCATCAAAGGTTCAAAATATGCAAAATTTTGCAAATTTTACGTAATTCGTCCAGAAAATTATTAAATTTTATAAATCTAGGTAGTATCTACTTATTGAAAATTTGAAAAAAAATTAAAAATTTGAAGATTAGATATTTTTTTGTTTGCCTATCAATGCATATTTTACCTATTTTTATCAATTTTACTGCATATTTTAAGGAAATTCGGTGCATATATGTATATGTGCATATTATCAAGTATTTTGGTGCATATACACCCGAGCTCTACATATAACCAAACTAAGATATGTAATTGACAAAAACATCTTATTTTCTTACATTTTCAATGTCCAAATTTGCTTGCGCAAGACGAATCTTGTTATTTTTTGGAGGTTGCCACTCCCGAGATTTTTAAAATTTCATTTTTTAAAATTCAATTTTGGAAATCGCAAAAAAGTCGAAAGAAAATGTCAAAATTATCAAAAATATTATTTTTTATTTAATTTTTTTTGAACTTTATTTTTAGTTTATTCGAGAGAAAGTTGCTGGAACGGACAGATGAGGCCTATCAGGACATTTAATTTTTTTGTTTTTTTACATTCATAATTTGTGTATTGCATGGACTGCCTGGTCTTACTCGTCCAACGAGGGTTAATGAAAGGGTTAATGAAATTTGTATTGAATTCTATGCACATAACTTACTGTTGGTTCAGTATGTTAGAGTGCCGCTGATGTTGCCTCGTCTGACAATAACCAACCGCGACAGTAAACTGTCGTCAACACGTAAACTGCACTTTTGCCTAATTAAATATAGAATTTTTTTCTAATTATTTAAAATTAGAAAGTTGTTTGATAATTAAGCAACAATAAACAATAAATTTAATATTAACGAAATTCGTCGCTGATAAGCTGTAAAAATGCCAGTCAAATGTATCTGCATCCGGTTATTCAATTCATATCGGTTCAGAGTTTAGACTTCAGACCTTGGAAAAAAAATAATTTAAACAATATTACAGAATGTTATTTAAAAAAAAAATTATTAAATCAACATTAAATTATTCATAATGTAAACATTGTCATAATCATGGGCGTCGTCAATGGGGGGCAGAGGGGGGATACAGCCCCCCCCCTGGCTTTTGGCAAAACATATAAATTTGCAATTGCAATATAAAAATATAAAAGTTTTTAACATAAATAATTAATTTTAATAGCGTTTAAAAAAATTCGCCCCCCCTGCAATTTTTGGAAGCGACGCCCTTGGTCATAATATTATACAGGAATATTTCAAAATTGATTCATTAGCAAGAGTAGCCATTATTCAAACGTTCTAATGTAAGAACAAGACCTATTTTACCATTATGCGCATTAGGCACGTGCCAGGGCCCAATGGCCAAAGGGACCCGAAAAGAGAGAACTAAAATCGTAAAATAAAAATAAAATACTGATAAAATAACCCAAAAATTGTTATTAGTTACACTCGAATATAAGGAGCCCGAAAATTTACTAGAACCTAGGGCCCAACTCAGGTAAACATAGGCCCTGTGTAAAAACCGTACTTTTTTCCCAAACGTCAGAAAATATTGACTTGAAGTCATTCAATTATAATTAACTTCAAGATTTAATTTTTTGTGAAAGTAATTGTTTTACTTTACTACCGGCGATGGGCGGCACTAAAGTGGTACTGGTCTACTGGTACTGAAGTACAGCTTTTCTACTATATTTCTACTACCCCCCAACTCCAAGCAGTAAAAGCAATATTAAAATTTTTATTGTATGTATGAATTTTTTTTCTTTTTGAACATTAAACTAACTTTAGGCTCTAAAATCAGATCTACCATTTGCTTGTTCTGGCTCGTTTGTAGGTACTTCTCGATACTTCAATTTTACTCCGTAAAAACAATTTAAGGATGTTCATGCGTGAAACTTGATAGTAGATAAAAATTTTTAATTTTGAAAATTGGAATCCTCAATTGTATAATGTATAGTCATCTTTCCTTAAAAATTCAAAACCCCTCATCGATCATTTTGGAGCGTAATTAATGATTGAAAATCAAATTTTTAACATAGAGCTTTACGGGGAAGCAGCATTTTGTGTGTTTAACATTATAATAACTATTATTATTAAAGTAGATACAGTAGAATCCGCTTAATGTGATCACTTCGGGCCAAGGACATTTTAATAATATTAACTAATAACTGATAACTGATAACAATCAGCGAAATTTAGAAAAAGGTGAATTTTAGAAGACTTGGATGAGAACAAAATAGAAAAAAAAAAAGAAAGAAAAAGTGGCCGGTTACCAAAACAAATGATCACAATAACCGACTGATAACATTCTTATTTTTAATTAATCTTATTTTATTATTTTTTATTAATCAAAAATAATTTTATTAATTTATTAATTAATTTATTAATTTTTTATTAATTTATTAATCTTATTTTTTACCTCTTCTAAAGTTCTAGACGATAATTTCATATTGCACAAAAAATTATTATTAAACCAAAATCTCTGAAAAGGGTCTAGTATACCCAAATAGCACTGTATTTAATAATATTTCATTAAAGTGAGTCATTTTTCAGTTGCAGTTGTAGGGTGTGGGGGTGAAACCTAAGATTCAATCAATCTAATATTGATTTTAAGCTTCCCCTTCGATATCTAAATCAACGTGTTTTCTATTAAAATAGAATTTACTTAAAATCGATACAGCCATATCAGTATTTTAGAATTATCAAAAACTGCGCTGCACTGCTAATATTAAAAAGTTATTGCAAATCGATGTTTTCTGATACCATATGATGAGTATCGCAAAATTGTTTGAAAAATTTAAACTTACAGTGTATTTTATTTGTGAAAACTGCATTTTTTTGGTTAATAAAAAATCATTTTTTTAATAAGTAATCACATTTCTAATTTCTGGGGGAGGACAATTTCTGAAAAAATAACCACCGTTGAAAGTAGATGATATGTAGCGAAGGCTATCGCTATCATCAGAAAATTTACTTAAGAATAAAATTGATTTTATTAGTTCTTCAATAAAAGAAAAACAAGAGCACAACGGAAATCACTTTCCGCACTGATGCCCGAAAGTGGTTCATTATGTAACTGAAATCAGTACAGAAAGTGAGCTATTACGTAACTGTATAATGAATAAATTTAAAATTAAAACAATGGAAATCATTTTCCACACTAATACCTGAAAGTGGTTCATTTATGTAACTCAAATCAGTGTAGAAAATGAGCGATTACGTAACTGTGGTAAATTAAACTTTTACGGTTGAAAAAAATTAACATACCTATTTTATTTGGAGCAAATGAACTTTTTGTCAGATTTTGTGGCTTGTTAATTATTGTCAATCTCACAAACTTTCTATAAGCAGCCCGACATTTGCTCCTAATTACACTATGTAATAAAAAATATAGTACAAAGTAGGTCAAAATTTTGCGATAAAGTATTAATTTATTTTAATGTATTTTTGATTATCTGAAGTTTGGGTTTAAATATCAATTTGAGTCAGATAAAATACTTATTTTCGGTACTGACTATTGAGTAACGCAAAGATAAATTTACCACGCTAAATCAAACCGAATAATAGGCGCATAACAATAACAATAGATAATTTGCAATTGATTATACATAATTTATTTATAAATCAACTGTTGACATACTAACTACAATATTTGGGTATGTCGTGCTTATTTACAGTTTATGTGCTTTCTCTAGTTTTGTAACGCAAAGGAAAACTTTCGGATTATTACTGACGCGCTCGAGTAGATATGTATTAGTTGTGAAATATAGTAAATCTATGTTATTTTAAAAATTATCTGAAAATTTCCCGAATATGTAGCATACGTAGCATCAGTAGCGAATACTGATATTATGTTATTTAAATCTATTGAAAAAGAAAGTACAACTACAAAAAGAAACAAAGGTATTTAAATACTGTTATGTTATTACTCTAGTAGTCGAAAGCAAAAATTAAAAATGTTGGTTGAAAAAATCAAATTTAATGTGAAGAAATATTAATTTACGTTGTGCACTGCTTCTTTGGATAAACTACTGAAAGTAGCTATTGTAGTTCAACAATAGAAAACCGGTTTCCTTTCTCCAATGTAATTATTATCTTCACAGAATCATGGGGCGCGAGTCAGCATATTTTATTATGTACTTCCTTTGGACTGCAACAACTGCTGCTCTGGGCGGCAAAAAAGGGGAAGGGTCGATTTTTTAGTATCTCTATTGTTTGCACGTACTATCTACGGCGTAGACCGTACAGTTTCCTGGCACTGGTTTTGTAACTTGGCGGGGATCGACAACTTTTGTAGCTGGAATAGACATTATTTCCGGTATCTTTTTAAAAAAATTTAGGCAAAAAATATATTATGACATGGTAAAGTATGATTGTTCTCAGTATTTTTATTTTTTAGATTTTCGATTATAAACATTTTAAATTTGATTTAAATTGGTTGGTACAAAAAGTGTGAACAAATAGTTTAACGTGCAATCCTAACCACGCACTGATTTATGATAATATTGCCTAATAACATAGAAAATAATATGATGTATGTAATATTATCTATGTCCATTTTAATCTAATCTCGACTGATTTCAGTATCGAGATAAATTTATTTCAGTTAACAATGTAGCTTCTAGGTTCACGAAACATAAAACTTGAAATTTGAAATTATATTATGCTAATTTCTGCGCACAACTAGGGACTGATTTTGTTTGCAAATTTATCTTGAACCGAAGGTCGACCTGATTAGTTGGTAAGATATGGTTACGATGAAAGTTATGTGGACTCGTAACTGCAAAAGTAAAATTATTTCTAATCTGTTTCAAATTATTAACTAACTATTATAAATGATAAGAAACTATAAATTATATTAATTATTGCCGATTACACCAACGCCAATTAAAAATACCTTAATAGGTGATAATTATGGTTCTTTAGATTATTAAAATAGTTATAAATTACAACATTTAATGGCAATAGAGAAAATATAAGTTTTATAAAGGTTTTATTAAGGCTTCAAGTTTTTATTGCAAGTATAATATAAGGTTACAATAATGAAAATAATTCGAATTTCACTGTTTAATTAATATATTTTATTATTGTACTGTATATTCAAAAATGCTCATTTTGACAATAAAAAAATTAAATACTAAATTTCCGGCGGCGAAATGGCGACGGCGAAATGTCATACCCCTTTTAGTATGTTTATCTCCTAAGTAGTCTAAAAACAGTCCCCAAGTCAAATTAGTATCTCGAATTTATCTCATGTAGTTAATCAATTTAATAAAAATATGTAACACGGAATTTTACGTTAAACAATTTTTTTTTATATAATAGGTTAGCTGCCTGGTTTTGCCTAAAACTGCATAAAATTGCCCTGCTTTTGGATGCATTTTTGTTTTTGTATTTTATATTTTTGTTCTTTTTCCTAAATTAACATTTGGCATTTTTGGTTCTGGGTAAGTAGTTGAATTATTCTAGTATTATTATTTTTATTATTATTATTATTCTAGTAGAGTGCTAACCTCGTGAGATATGTATGTACATATGTACGTCTGGTTTTCGAACCTTTGTTCGAACAGTTAACCAGGACAAAAAATTTATTGACGTGATTATTGTTCTAGTAATGTATCGAAAGAAAGGTAAAAACCTAAAAACAAAAAAAAAAGAATACCTTTTTGTGAAATAGTCTGTACATTAAGGTGACCATTCGTACTGGTTATACCAGGACAGTACTGGTTAGTCAAAACAGTTAACCAGGACAAAATTATTTATTAATGTGATTATTGTTCTTTTGATGTATCGAAAGAAAGGTAAAAACCTAAAAAAAAAGGTCCTTCGTTTTTCCATGTACTGGTTTTATATTTCATAAAAATGGTCACCTTAGTTTTAGATCTTAGCAGTGTTCTTTCCATAATTAGTCATTTTAAGCTTTATGCCATATTACTAGCCATTTTCTTCTAACAAACAAACATATTTTTTATCAAAAACTTTCACAACCCCACAATGGAGTTTAGGAATCTCCAATTAGTATTTGTTTAAAAAAATCGTCTACACTGAAACAAATGGTTTATCATGTTGATGAAAAATTCAACATTTTTACACCAATGAACAAAAATTATCAAATTAAAGTAAAATTCATAGTATTCATGAACAAAATCTATGTATTTTTGAATTTCTTCATCAATATGATGAATTTTGTTCATTGGTGTAAAAATAATGAATTTTTTATCAATACGATAAATCATTTTTTCAGTGTATAAAAATACATTTTGGATTATATATTAACCCGTGGTAACCACACCAGTGCAAATTCGCACCATCTAAAATTTCTTATTCTTAGCTTTCTTTTACGGCGTTCTGTAACGGTATCCCTTTATCACGACAAATGTGTTGTCACCTTAGGTTATTACCTGAAGAAGGTTGCGGCAAAATTCGTTTTGAAACTACAGTTCTAGCAGTGCGTAAAGTGAAACGAGGTGCAAATTAGCACTAGTGTGGTATTAGCATTACTAAAGTTGGTGCACGATAAAATCTTTTTTCTACTTATTAGATGCGGCCTTTGCATCGAGTTGGTTAATAACATAGATTATGATTATGTTATTATTAGAGTACGGACTTTTAAGCATAAAAAATCGTAAAAATAGCGCTTAAAATAGCACAAAAAATTGCCATTATATGCATAAAAATATGCTTTAAGCTTAAATTTATAAGCATTTAAAAGACCTTTTGAAATAAAATTTATCCGAAAAGTAACACAATAAAAAAATTACTGTACATCAGTTTAAAAATATGTGAATATTGAGTGTTTTTCTAAATTATCTCCACACTTGTATTTGAGTCTTCCATACATTTCAACATAAGGTTAGTATCTCAACTAGGGCTGACTTTTTATCGATTAATCGATAAATATCGATCGATTAATTGAAGAACGATATTTTATTTTTGAAATATTTGATATTTGGATAGTTATCGATATTTCGATATTCCGATAGTTATCGATATTTCGATATTTCGATCGTTTTGATATTTCTAAATTAGGTTATTGTCTTATGTTTTCTTGACTTCCCATTTATCAAATTTAAGTTCGACCGGTTTCTTTATTCGAGAAAAAAGTTAGGATTCCTTGTATAAAACTATTGAAATATTGATAACGATCCAATAACTGATCCAATGGAACAAGAAGACAACTCTCCAACAACATGAACATTATAATTTTGAAGTCATCCTGCACGCAAAAACAGGGAACCCCAAACTTTTTTCTGGAATAAAAAATCCAGCCGAACCTAAAATTCATCAATGGGAAGCACAGAAAGCATAAGACAATAACCTAAATTATAAGACGCACTTTTCAGTCATCCAGTTTTCAGTTTCTGAGAAACTGTCAGTTTTCTAAGAAAACGTATTATTTCGATACATCGATAATTATCGACAAGTATCGATTAATCGAAGTTATCGATAGTGTTTGAATTATCGAAATTCGATATCGAGTTTTGAATATCGCCCAGCTCTAATCTCAACTAGCTATTTGCTTTAATGTTTTAAAAAATTTAAAATTCAAAAAGTTCAAATACCATTATTAGAAATTTTGTAAAAATATTTTGAAAACAAAATGAATACCAACGAAAATAAGGAAGGTGTGAACGATTTAGACTATTTTTGATCAAAAATTCGAAATTGGGGGGGGGGGGCAAGTTGCACATCCATATTCGTAGGAGTAAATGTCTGCCAATTTTGATTCCCTAGTCAAGAAGCTCCCTCACAATGTTAACTTCACAAAATTTCGTGACTTCTAAAATAGATTTTTTTAGCAAAGCAAATTTTTTTTAATTTATTAAAAATGTGTTAAAATAAGCACTAAAAATGCTTAAAAATAAATCTAAGCATAAAAGTATCAAAATAAGCATATAAGCATAAAAAAAATAGTGCCAAAATGTCTAATTTTCATTAAATTCATGGACCTTTATAACAATTACCCTTCTGCTATCAATATTTATGTATAGCAAATTTTCTAGAAATCCGTACTCTAGTTATTATATATATTTCTTATATAATATGTTTCAATTTTTCTATTTTTTTCAAAAAAATACTTACATTTTGCTATCATAGATCAACCATGTACTGTTTATTCTACCTTTAAAATATACCATATTTTCAAACACCCTTAGAAAATCCTCAATGATCTGTTATGTTAATGAAATATTTTTTTCCACAAAGCACAGTATTTGAACATGAATTTAAAAAAAAAGAAACATCATTTACGTCGAATAGCAAAAAAATGGTAATTTTTATACAAAAGCAGATTTTTGAAAAATTTGTTTTGATTTTGACGTATTTTCAGTAACTTAACATAATTTTTCGCATTCGAGACCATTATCACTGGATTTCTGGGAAATTTTTACTCCAAGAAACATGAATTATCAAATACTTTTCGGCTATTTATACGAGTTATAGTACTTTGAAAATGCAAAATCCCAATTCGCACTAGTATGAGGTTGTCCTTTAATCACGTGAGGTTCTAAAAGGGGGGGGGTAGAATAACATCACGATTGATCACGATGGGGGGGGATGCTGTGACAATCACGTGTATTTTTTCTTGCAACCACGTGACATCCCGAGCGAGCAAATTTATGCCTAAAAAGCAACATAACAATATTTAGCTCTCAGCTAGCTTCCGGCACTGGAACTTGTTTCTACTTGAAGAAATTTTTCAAAAAAATACACGTGATATTGGGTAGGCGGGGTAGGGGTAGCTTAAAACCTCACGATGTATCACCAAAGGGGAGGGGAGGTAAAAAAATGGCATAAAAACTCTCACATAATTAAAGGACGGACCCTATGGTTTGTATGTATCGATGATCAAGGTGCAGTGGCGGTGATATCAATAAGCGAATGTAAGCAATGCTTAGGGGCCCGGCACTATAAGGGGCCCGAGACCATAAAGGGTAGTAAATCCCAAGAAAGTGATTTTTAAATAATATACGCAATTCAAAATTAATACATTTTTTTTAGGGGCCCGTTTTGAATATTTGCTTACGGGCCCCAGCTACTCTTGCACCGCCACTGTCAAGGTGTGGTTACCACGGGTTAAAATTTTGTTACAAATGAAATAGTCTAACACAGCATCATTACAAAAATGCTTCCCCCCTTTCCCTGTGCTTGGGAAAATCCCTACTATCCGCCCCCTGACACTATACTTTGTGATGTTTGACAAACATTCCATATTCTATTATTCCAAATCAGTGGGAATATCGCTTTGTTCTAATAATAGAACCCAATTCCATGGAATTTTGCTCTTTGGAAATACATTTATTTAGGTGGAACGTTTACGTTCCCTCTACAACTACATTATTTATTAAATAGAATAAATTAATTGCCAGTAATTCAGAATATTTTAAATAAATAATAATTTCCTGTTGATAAAAACATTTTCGCTTTATTATGCTAATGAATCATTGGTAACATCCGTACGTAATTCCTTTGTTTGTAAAATGTGACTTTCAACGTTATAACAGCGACAAGATACGGCGTATTCCACAAAATCAATACTCCAAACCGTCAGCCAGCATAGAGTGGGAAAACCAAGTTAGGTTGGACGTCGAAGTCAGCCGGGTCGCAAAAAGTTTTATAATAAAGACATAGTAATGCCATTAAGATTTCCTTAGAAATGTTTTATTTACATAAAAAATTACTTTATTTATAACATCTGCTCCAGGCTTGCAAAGCCAATATATTATCATTGATTACCATTCGAAACAACTCATAAAATATTAATATTTTTTTATTCAATACAAAGTAGTATAGATATATTTTAATATATTTAAATAATCAAAAATATTGTTTAGCATACAAAGAAAACTGTAGAAAATAAAAAAGTGGTATTGTAAAAAATATGACAGCTCAATTCATTTCGAAATCAAGAATATGTAAATGTAAGTGCGTAATAGGTATTTGTAGGGTTTGTTTCAAGAAAGCCTTGATAGTCAAATTGCCTAGAGGAAGATTACAAAATTTCATGATACAACAAAACAATAGTGCGCATTCAAAAACATAAATTATTACCCCTATTTTATCATAAAGTGGAAAGCCTAAAGCCGTCGAAAAAGAGAGACAAATAAATTTTCCCATTTTCCATCCCCACAAATTCTAAAATCTCCATTGGCGAACACGGCGATCAATAGTTGAGTCAACCAATCCGGTGGCATCTTTTTTGTGATATTTTATTTTCCTTTTGAAGATTTGCGAAACGCTATATTGTAACTTTTTTAATTTAATCATTTTTATGATTTTTAAATTTTATATCTGGAATTTTTAATTTAATAGATAACAAATGCAGGGTAGAAGAGAATATAGTGGACTATTTAGCCAATTCCATTTGTAAGCTATCGTCGAGTAGTGTAATGCGCATATTCTCTACAGTGAGTGGCCTTTAATCTTTAAATTGATGATGCACGAAGCAAGAATGTACAGCTGCACCATTCCTCGAACAATAAAAAACCACTTCGAGAGCCGAGTGAGTTGTTTTTCAAACGAAGAAAGTTCAACTACCTACATTCTAAGGTTTCCTTTTATTATTATGGATGCCGCAATAGATATTAAGTTTGTCGAGTTTCTCTATCGGAAACTATACCGCGCTCACTTTACTCAATATTGCTTTCTAAACTATAATTATCGTTCTGACTACACAACTGTATCTTGTTTTTGTGACCTCAAAATGTAGTAGACCTTTGTAATATGTTTTATCGTGCCTTGCCAAAGTCGATACAAAATATAAAATGTTTCAAATGACAATACCGTAGATAATTATAGTAAAATACTTGGAAATATAATTGTAATTATTATCATTACAATTTAATGGTATTACCATCACAGATAATAATAGTTAATGGTATAGGAAAATATGACATGAAATTTTGATGATGATGACGATAATAGTTGATTCTTTAAATTAGTCGATACACGGTAGGTATAACTTTTTACGTCGAAAATATAATATAATAATATAAACATTTATATTATATTATTTACATAAAGTAAATTATTCTATTATTGCTACTTTTGGTTAATATTTTTTTAATTTAATGTCGCTTTTTGCTCTCTATTTATAATTGTTTACGGAAATGATGTTATATTACAACAATAATGTACTTTTAATAGTACTATTGTACCAGAACAAAAACAATTAAAGCTCCGCCATTATCTACAAAATATATCAAGAGAGTTTGACTCGCTCGGTAAGGTTTTAATTGCCAACTACGAATAGTTAATTAACAAGTGTAAATACTATTAACTTAAGAGTTATGACGTCCTAGCCTCCGTAACCGTCCAAGCATGCGCTCTTTAGATTTTCACAGTCGGGGGTTCCAATTTATTTTTATTATAGACCCCCAAGTTAAAACATTACGTAATTTACTAAAAATAAAAATTTAATTTTCTAACCAACAATAAATTTGTGTGCTTTAAACATCTTCTGTGTGTGTAAACAATAATGACAATAAATATAAAAAATTTAATTAAATATAATTATTGTAATTACACCGTTCTTATATTTATTTCAGCAAATTTAATTATTTTATATACTTTTTCAGTATTCAGGGGGGGGGGGCTCTTAAAAATAATTTAAATTATTTTAACAAGAAAGTTACGTTTCTTTTAGTGAAGGGGGCTTCTCAGATTACTGCCGCCCGGGCCTCCTCGGGTGTAGTTACGCCACTGGTAATATGTTAATTAAATAAAGTTAACAATAAACTACAACTACAAAAATAAACTACAATGTTTTGTTGATAAATTAATGGCTATTTTCAAGATGCATTGAAAGCCGGTGTAACCGGGAATATTTACCCCCGTGAAATTTTACCCCCCGGTAAAAATTTCCTAGTGAAATTGAACCCCCTAATCATTTTTTACTGGGGGTAAAATTTCCCTAGAGAATTTTTACCGGGGGGTAAAAAAGTTCAAAATAACCTCAGTGAATTTTTACCCCCTTAAGAAATTTTATAGGTAAATCAGAATTTTTATTACTGTTTATGTATCAAATTCGATTATTAATAAAATATTAATATTTTTTTATATTTTATACAAAATTAGTTATTTATAATAATAAAAATTAAAATAATTATTATTTATTTATACAAAATGTTTTTAAATATTTAAAATATTTTCAACGAATTCGAAATTATTAATGAAGGCGTCAGAAAATTCGTGCAATAATTCGATTGTAACTATAATGGTAACGAAAGCATTTACAAATTTGAGGTGTAGTGAATATGAACGCAACAACTGAACTATCGCGTTGCTTTTTCTTTTTCAATCGTTGTTGTTATCATTTTTATCTCTCTTTTTCTCATTCGTTTTTAGTATGTATTCTCTATTTCTCCTGAATATCTGTCCTTCAGGTGTTTCTATGTTGAATGACCTTGGATTGATTTCTTCTTTTATTTTACCTTGAATCCATACATCCGTAGGGTTTTTCTTAAACCTTATTATTTCTTCTTTTTCCACGTTTTCTAGTGGTCGCGCCCCTTGATCGTAATAATGCTTCATTTTGTCAATTCTGGCTTTCTTGATATTTTGATATCTATTTGGATTAATTAATTTGGGATATAAATTTTATATTGCCGATAAGCGCCGTGCAAATGCGTTGAAATTTAAAGTTGGAGAATTGGTACTGGTACGAAATTGTAGACGAGATGATCGCAGAGGTGGTTGGGCAAAAGCAACCTATACAGGACCGTACGCCATTGAGAAAATTCTGAGCAATGGCAACTGCATTTTACAGTCGAAAGTGGGAAAATCTTTGAAAACAGGATATCCTATCAGTAATTTAAAACATTACCACGACAACGGATCTCAAGAAAAAAAAATGGCAAAAATGAAGAACATGAATCATCTGTGGAAGAAATTAATTGCATTACGGAAAAATCAAAATTTCGTTCTGTCCCATAAATAATATTTGGCAAAAACGACTTTGTGAGAAGTTTGGACTTTCATTTGACAAGAATTCCGACTTTGCAAAAACAAAAATTTCGTTGCTCCATTCGCCTCACACTATTATAGAAGTCGAGGCAGACGGTAACTGTTTTTTTAGATGCATATCGTTATGCATTACCGGAAGTGAAGATCAGCACAAGGAAGTACGAAAGATAATTACTGAATTTATGAAAACTCAAAAACAAGAAGTTGATCTGTTTTCTGGTGTTGAGAATGACATGGATATCTCGAAAATGGACAACAATGCAATTTGGGCAACAGATGTTGAGATGCTTTTCACTGCAGCACACATAGGAGCCGATATATATTCGTTTACTCAAATTTCAAAAAATCCTGCATGGCTAAGGTTTCCAAGTTCAATGCACCTTTCCGATAAACCTAATTACAAAAATCTGGCAATATATTTGAACCATAAAAATTCAAATCATTTTGAAGTAGTAATTTCGGTAAAAAGAAGTGTATAAAAAAATGTAATATTTAAATAAATGTGTTAAACTTTTAAATTATCCTATTTTATTCTTCAAATATCAGAGATAGATATTTTAACATTTCGCAGTAAAATATTATGGAATTTGATACATAAACAGATATAAAAATTCTTATTTACCTATAAAATTCTTAAGGGGGTAAAAATTCACTAAGAACATTTTGAGCATTTTTACCCCCCCCCCACGGTAAAAATTCCCTAGTGAAATTTTAAAATTTCGCTAGGGAATTTTTACCGGGGGGGTAAAATAAAAGGGGGTAAAAATTCCCGGCTACACCGGCAACCCAAATTTGCTAATATCTTTTTCAGTTCAATTTAGCCAAGTACAATAAGATTAAGATTTTCCAAATCTCTTGCAAAATTATGTATTCAAGCTTAGGGGGCGGGGTTTTTTAATTTTTTCTTACTTTTGCTAACAATGAGAGCGGGGAGATATTATAAATCTTACGTATGATAAAAATATTTCAAAATAATGTTAATTATTTTGAAATAATATTTATTGTTCAAATCAATAGAATTTTATGGTTATACAGAGTTTTCTGTTATTATTCTTAGAAAAAGTGAAAAAGTTCTTGCGTCCTATCATTTGGGGGAAAAGGGAAATTGCGATTTTCTTATTTTCTATCATGCAGGGGAAATGGGAGTCTAAAAATAACTGAAAGTTTGCTTACGTAAAAGCCTGTTTACATTATAAAATTTCGTTTAAAATTTAACTTAAAATTTTTATAAGACAAAAATTTCCCTGTTTTTTTTTAACTTTTAAGAGAAATTTTAACGAATTTTAAGGAACCTATTTTCTTAAAAGTTTACGTAAAATATAGTGAATTTTATGGTATGTTTTGTGATATCAAGTTGTATCACTGCTTTCTGTTGATAGTAAGTACATTGTTATTATTATGATTAACCTATTTTTATTATGTATTCCAATATTTTATATAAAAGTATATGAAATAAAATAAGAAGATAGTTGGATGAATCGAACAGCGATGACAACATCGACAGCGCAGTAAAAACTCTTACTGCACTAGAAAAAACATTAGATGATTCACAAAATAATGATGAATTTACTCAATATGGAATTTTTATAGCGAATGAGTTGAGAAAATTTGATATTTCATTATTATTTCTGTAATATTTCTTTAAAATAATTTTAAGGTGTAAACACAAATCTGCAAATCTACAAATTTTAAGGAATTTTAAACAAATTTTAACGAAAATTTTAAGCAAAATTTTAAACAAAATTTTATAATGTAAACAGGCTTTAATACTTGAACGCCGTGCCGGATTACCAATAAGGCAGAAAGGCGGCTGCCTAGAGGCCCCGCTTATTTTAGGGGCCCCGTGAAAACGGAAAAAAAAAATTTTTAAATTATAAATTTCATTAATTTCTTTTTATCTTTTTATACCGATTCAGAGTCTAGAAAATATAAAAATATTAATTAATTAATTTTTTGTGTAAATGAATAAGTTTTAGTGAATTAACTTAATTCACTAACACTAAATTAATGAATTTTAGTGAATAAACATCGCTTTATTTTTTAAAATTAGTTGGTTATTATTGAAACTGTTTATTTTAATTATCGAGTAGTAAATTTAAAGACATATTATGCAAGTAATAATTTTCTAGAGGGCCCCAAAAATTTAACTGCCTAGAGGCTCACAAATGTGTCGAACAGTCAATAGTTTTAGTTAACATGTGGGGCGTTTAAGGTTTAAGTATTAAGTAAGTAAGTAAAATTTCAGTAATTTTAGATCCCCACATTTCTTGTATAAGAAAAAATACGTTCCTTGTATAAGAAAAAATACGTAATCGTACCCCCCCCTTTTAAATAAAACAAAAGAATTTTTATTTAAGCTTTTTTTTTTTTTTTTATTTACCCAGAATATTTACAATCTGTCTTACAACAATAAGTAAATGTTTGGTCGGTTTCTAAAAGTGACATATTAAGCAAAAACCCAGTGGTTTCTGCCTTTATAAAGTTAATTTATTGAATTAAGTTTTGTACAGGGTAATCAAAAGTTTATACTATAGAGTAAATATTAGTCTTTAAATCGGTTTGATAGGTCTTGAGGTTTGAATCGTTTGAGTTTGCGCTTGTCGGGTTGATCTTCCATAAGGCTTGCTGCCAGTTGATTTGGATGCGTATTCAGTCTGCTTTTATACTTGTCACTAAAGGCGACAATTTCTTCTTTCACCATAGGTATAGCAAGATCTTTTCGTATGATCTCGTTTGTAGGAAAGTGTTACTTATCACAATAGAAAGCGACTAAGAAACAGTCCGGAGGTGCTTATTAAAGCTAAACGCCAAACATTTATGAAAGACTATTGGCTAAGTCAGCCGGTGAGTACCTCAAATCGTTTTGACCCGTTAGAACAAGATCAAGTTGAATCAGTTAACGGTGAGCCCAGCAACATCCACAAAAAAGTTGAAAAAGCACCACCAATATTTGTGAGTGGAGTGGAAAATATAAGCCCACTGTACCAAGTGCTGGACGAGAAAGCAAAAGATAATTATACCCTAAAAATCTTATATAACAACCAAGTTAAAATTCAACTAGGAAACACAGAGAAATACTTACCTGTTATCGAAGCCCTAAAAGCAAAAAAAACCGAATTTCACACATACCAAAGAAAGCAAGACAGAAGCTTTAAGGTGGTTTTACGTGGTATCCATGCAAGTGTCGATGTACAGGTATTAAAACAGGAAATTGAAGAA
The DNA here is from genome assembly GCA_949152465.1 of Cantharis flavilabris. Lineage (NCBI taxonomy): Eukaryota > Metazoa > Arthropoda > Insecta > Coleoptera > Cantharidae > Cantharis > Cantharis flavilabris. The sequence goes on from OX424435.1 coordinate 92,917,492, forward strand.
TACAATCATAAAGTATTAAGAATCACAAACATGCAAAACTCAGCTAAAGTTCCACTACCTCTCTTCCTAGTAGAGCTAGAATCAAAGGAAAATAACAGGGACATCTACAAAATAACAAATCTTAGCCATTCAATAATAACTTTTGAGCAGCCACACAAAAAAAGAGAGGTACCACAATGTTCCAGATGTCAGGCGTATGGATATACTAAAAGCTTTTGCAACAAAACCCCTAACTGCGTTAAGTGTCTACAGAAACACTTTACTAAGGATTGTCCGAGAAAAGAAAGAGGTCCAGACGTCAAATGTTGCAACTGCGGTGGGGAACACCCTGCTAACTACAAAGGTTGTGTAATACGTAAACAATTAATACAAAAAATGTTTCCTCCACTCAGAAACAAACAACTAATAAATAATCAACATCACAATTTTTCGAACATCACAGTAGGAAGATCATATGCGCAACAGGTAAGAGGAAACAATCAATCTGGAAATTTCCAACTACCAGCCGGTAATGACCAACAACAACAGTATAGTAATCTCCAACAACCTGGAAATACAAATCCCCAACAACTACCGATAACACCAATACAACAATCTAACAATGGCCTAGAAAACATGTTGACACAACTAATGAGTAAAATGGACACGATACTAAACCTTCTCACAGCCCTCATTAGCAAAATGCCAATATTTAAGCTAAAAGATTAAAATAATTTGTGCCTGGAGCAGGGCCGTAGTTAGATATTGGTTTTGGGGGGGGGGGGGAGTTTAAGATTTAAAAGAAAGGTTGGCATATAGGTACCAGTATTTTAAATTAATTCTTGTAATGTTGTAATTATTTATAATTACTTAACCCATGGGGGGGGGGGTTGAACCCCCAAAAGCACTTCCTTATATACGGCCCTAGTCTGGAGTTCTTCCAGTTTATTTCCAATAAGAAATATGCAAGGAAATTTGGTATAACCATAATAAAAAAATAATAATTGATTGAAATAATAAACATTATTTTATAATTTTCTTATCTTATATCTTTCCACTCCATTTATCAGCAAAAGTAAGAAAAAATTAAATCCGCCGCCCTTGTTGTTTACGTAATACTTGAACGCCATCTGTGACCAAAAATCCAGGCAGTCGCTTTGGGTACTTTTCATATTATGATACTAAGTTTTGAGGAAAACAATTTTTGGATTACAATCTACAGTTTTTCTTTCGAGATCCTTAAATTAATTTCTGCATTTGGGCACTTAGGGACCCTTTTATAGTTATAACTTAAGTTTAAAAGCATTTCCAGTATTAGTTAATATTAATTATTTTATTTTTAAATTTACTGTAGCTATAATGAATTTAAATACAATTGGTAACGTCTCGTTGTTACGCCGCTGCTTCAGTATCTTTGCAATCTGATAAGCATTACATGCTTGGCATGATCATCTGCGAGTTGCTTTAGATGACATTCAAGATTTGTTAACTTGGCCGAGACTTAAGGGGTTTCTCTGGTCTAGCGCTCTAAAATTTGAGGTTAAACTAATGAATATCAAAATTTAAACTTTTTAGATATATTATAACACTCATTGGACATACATAAAATTTTTTTTTAAATTGTAAATAATATTTAATTACGTGAAAAATAGCGCTAAATAACACCCTCTCAAAAAAATGGACTTGGACGATGTTATTGATTTTTAATCCCTCACGCAAAAAGAGGGGTATTATAAGTTTGACCTGTGTATCTGTGTATTTGTGTATCTGTCTGTCGCATCATAGCACCCAAACGGATGGACCGATTTTGATAAATTTTGTTTTGTTTGAAAGGTGACTTCATCGAGAGTGTTCTTAGCCATGATTCAAAAAAATCTGTCCAGCCATTCAAAAGTATCGTTAATATTTTTGTTGGTCTTTTTTTGTCTTGTCTTACCAGAACATACAGATATATATCTTACTCATGTTGTTGTCAGGGTTGTCACGATTTGCAAAAACTCCTACTAACGTAGCTAGACTTTTAAAAATTCAATTTTGTGCTTAATATTAATCAAAAACAAAAATTAAAAACATACAATAAATTGTATTAGTAAACTCTATAGATTGATATTATTCAAAAGTACATACTAATTCCAACTGTTGCAAATTCCTCATAATGAAAATTGATATTGTGTAATTTATATCATTATATGAACTCAACTATTAATCACAAATTCTGTTCAAGCAATACTCTATTTTTATTTTTCGTAATCTGCCCTATAAAGGGTTAAACGTTCCTTCTATCTTCTGTAGCTCATCAGCAAGAAAAAAGAGCTTGGAAATGCTGAATTAAGTTACAAAATGTTAGTAAAAGTAGGTAGGTACTATATTGATTTCTAATTATTATTACTATATAGTAACATTAAAATAAATTTTATATTATAATATAAAAACTAAAAAATTGTAATTCAAGGTTCACTGCTAAAAAAACTAGATTCTGTTTCTATGATATGATTATATTTATGTGATATTCGATTTTACACATTAAATTTGTCAAATTATTCTTTATATCGTGATTGCCAACCCGCATATATAAATATACAATAGGTACCAGTATATAAATCAGCTAACAGTCATATTCTGTTTATAAAAACATATTATTATAAACATAATAAAATACATAATCTCATGCAAAAACATTTTTTTCGTGTATAATTATCTAACATGGATCAAAGTCGTGATGTGTTTCCATTCCAAATGTTTATTCAATCAAAAAATATATTATGCATCCAAAATTATGTCAACTAATTTAGCGAAGAGGGAAAATAGTAAATAATTTTAATATTTTGCGCAGTGTTGAATCCAGCGGGGTGCCCGGAGGCAATGCCCTCCCGGAGACTACCAAATGCCCCCCTTCCCCCTGGGGGAATTTGTAGAAGCATGTAAAAATTTAAAATAATAATTTTAAATATAAAACGCAATATTACATTTTGAAATAAAACCAAAATTTAATATCAACATGTATTTTTGGTTCTTTGAATTTAAATTAAAAATAAAAATTATTAAAAAAATTTTTTTTTTATATCCCCTAAAATTTCATTAGCCCCCCGGGAAAAAAGGTCTGAATTCAACACTGATTTTGCGTGGTTTATAAAATGTTTAGAATAAAAAACTACAAAAATAGCAATTTTTTTGTATTGCTTCTACAAATAAATAATTAATTGATTAATCAACAATTTTTTTGCAGTCATTTTCATAAAACTTTTCGTGAACAACTCACTGGCGTACCTAGAGCCTTTGCCGCCCCCCTTCCCCTAATGTATATTATGTAATTATAAATAAAAATTTTCGGAAATTATGAATGGAAAAATTGATAAAAAATTAAAAATTAGAAAGAAAGATAATACATTCCATAATATCACAGAGTTCTCAAAAGAAAAAGTTATGAAAACATTTTAGAAAATCAAAAACAAAAATCAAAATTTAATAATAAAAATCGAAACCTAAAATGCAGATAAGATTGATTCCAAAGTTCAAGTCTCTTATCAACGGTTCGAATAATCATCAAGTACTCCTGTTTTAACATCGAATGATTTGAAAAATATTCATCTACAAAAAATATACTTTCAAGTTTTCAAGTGCACATGTCATCAAGTTTTCATCAACCAAGGAATTTCAAAACATCATTCAACATGCAAGTGCAAAATCTATAATATTAATTTTAAAAACAATTCAGATCATGCACCCATTAGCCCTTCTTCAGTAAGTTGGGCTTACCAATCAATCACCAACCAATAGAAGTGGTTTATTGATTATTTGCACTAATTAAAGTAGAGTAGATGACGGTGGGTGGCTAGGGCTTTTATGTGTGTATATTAGGTTTTTTGGGACAATTTATTCTATATTGACTTCTTATAACTGCAATATTTACAGCTAAAAGTGAAAATTAGCTCTGACGCTGTAAGTGCATGATGCATTGACCCCCTTTTTCTGCTTCTATCGTTTTTTAGCAAAACGAAACAGTTTTTCTGCAAATGTTTGAGAAATTATGTCGTTCTATATTATAATACAACACAGCAGTATTAATAAATTGTTTCGCTAGCATTATGTGGGTACCAGGTATCTAATCTACAATAATATTATTTACTGTTGCTTTTTAAATAACAGTTTTGTGTATTTTAAGTTATTTTATCTATGTATTTACTTTATTTTACTGTTTTGTTTTGAAATAAAAAAACAACCAAAATGTTAGATAATATACTTTAGTTGTGTTTAATATACTAAAACTTTTAAGATCTTAACCCTTATTTGCCACACTTCTGTGGAATTACGTACTTGACACACTGGGGTGCAACGCACCCCAGCGATAAAACGTGTTATTTCAAATAATCTATTAAATATTTTAAGTTGCTAATTTTTTTAATACTTCTCAGGAGCTAATGTCTTGTAGTGATATGGGTTATATGACAAAAAAATAAAATTAAATACTATTAAAAAATTGCAATATAGAAAAAGTGATAGTGACCACTTTTACAAAAAACTAACATATCTAACAGATGATGCCATAAACCCGCTTTTCTCAGGTATACATACTTAAAATTAATGAAAAGTGGGTTTGGGGTATTCTACACCCCAGTTTGGCAACTAAGGGTTAAAATATTATATTGCTTATGATCAAGTTACTGTATGATCAAGTTACTTGATCATAAGCAATATAATATTTTAACTCTTACTTGCCACACTGGGGTGTAGAATACCCCAAGCCCACAACTAAATAAATAATCAAAAATAAATTATATGTTGATCGATCGATTTAGTACACTTAAGTTAATAATAATCAGTTTAATTTCCAACAGGCAAATGCCCTTGGTGGAATTAGAATTGTTTTTGAGGCAATTGCCTACAAATGGGATTTACTGCTTACCGTGGATTCCAAACCACGACACAAGTAACTTGTGATTGACGGGATTTAAATTTAAGATCTTTAGGTTAGTTGAGAGCTTAAATTAAAACGATATTTATGGGTGTAAACCTGTTGGAAATCTATGATATTATCATTAGGAATCTCGTCAGTCCATATTGCGCATCAGTATCAACGATATATCTTGGAAAGAAACTGTTGCGAACGGGAATAAAGAATACATATAACAATTTACCAAAATGTATGTTTTTTAATTGTTATTACCTCTTTAATTAAAAGTTACTGATGGAAGAAAGTTAAATTCAAAGCAATGTATTTTTACCAATGATAATTGGATCAAATAACGGAACAACAAATATAAAATATTTTACCATACATTAAGCACAACAGTATTGATTTTGTCAAGGTAATACTATGTAATACTTTAATAGTATACTTTAAAAAATTATCATAATTAACATATTATTTAAACCAACTAAATTTTACTTTTAAAAAGGTCTACTTACTTTAATGACAGTATAGTTTACTCTGCTAAATTAGCAGTACATACAAATGTTGAATATAATATGCCATAATTATTAGGTACTTAATAATATGGTCAAGTAATTAAATAGATTTTCGGGATTATTGGACAGGGGTTATAAATAAAACAACTTGTTCAAAAGGTCGACGTTTCACCCAACTTTATTATGGGCCTCTTCAGGACTAAAAATATGCCAATTAATGGTAGACATGTAAAAGTAGTCCTGAAGAGGCCCACAATAAAGTTGGGCGAAACGTCGACCTTTTGAACAAGTTGTTTTATTTATAACCCTTGTCCAATAATCCCGAAAATCTATTTATTTAAGTATTAAGAAATATGGACGAAAACCAAAGTATAATAATATGGTCAAGGTAAGACTCAAAATCATCCTTAAGGTTGATTTATGTAGAACGCCGACGCGACGGAACCGCTACGATCCAATGTTCTCATTAGTTTACTTTTCGTGCTAGACCGAGAGCACTAAGTATTGGAAAGAAAGTATTGGATCATGGCGGTTGCATCACATCGGCGTTTTACATAAACCAACCTTTAGAATAACAATGTAGAATTGTAAAAAACACTTACAGAAAATTATACAACAAATAGTGATAATTATTTGATAAATCGGCAACGAACTGATATTATTGCTGATAATACTGATAATATTTGCTTGATGCTTGACTGATTTTTTATTTTTATAAACAAATATCTACCAGCAGATATACAGCTTCATGAGTCAGACTTTTATCAATCCATAACAGAGATTTCAATAGGTATGCTGAAAAGTACTGAAATGTCTAAATAAATTATTACATATTTAAAAATGAGATTAATTAGAAAAATTGGTTTGGAAAGTTTTGGTGCTTGATACGTAATATACTATTATTATTTTGAATTCTAGCAGTAATTATTATTAAATGATAGTCAGTTACAAAAAAAGCTTACTAAAAAATTTTAATAAAATGAAATTTTAATTGAATAAGTTAATTAAAAATTAATGAAATTTCATTTGTTTGATTATTTTATTATTTTACTAGGAAGGCTTCGCGGCCCAACCCCCCTGGGCCCAATTTTTCAGAACGATTTAAAATTTCGCCCAATCGTAATTACATGTACTATGTGAAAATTCCTTCTTGTTACAAAATTTCTTTCCATACAACATTTGTATGTCGCTTTCACTTTGAATTTTTATTCCATTCTTTGTTTGACATTTTGTTAATGCTAAGATATAACTGTCCATGACTAAATAAATGCCCATCGATATATATAGGGTATTCCATACCAAATCGACCACTTTTGACCCTGACTCTTTTCGATTTAGCTGAAAGTTTTTCATCTTTTTCTACCCTATGAAAAACGGTTCTCAGAATTTTTTCAAACTTTTTTACCCAACCCAAAAAAAGTTATGAATTTTTCAAAAAAATGGCTATTTTATTTTCAAATAGCTATAACTTTTTCAAAAATTGACCTTTCGGAACCGCATTGTATTGAAAATTTTTGACTTTAAATGTTTTTCAGAAAAAAATACAAAAAAACGATTAAAACACATTAAAAACGCTTTCGCTGAATCAAAAAAACTATTTTGTTTGAACTTTTTGAAGCAAATAAATTTTGTTACATTTAAATTAACTTTTTAAACTTTTTAAATTAAATTTAACTAAAGAAACTAAAAATTAATTAACCACAATAGAATTAATTAATTTTAGAAAAATTTAGAAAAAATTAATTTTTGGTTGACCAAAAATTTGTTTAAATCAAAATAGAAGTTTATTTATTCTATTGTGGTTTACAAAATTTATTTGCTTCAATAAGTTATTCAAACAAAATAGTTTTTTTGATTCAGCGAAAGCGTTTTTAATGTGTTTTAATCGTTAAATTGCATTGATTTTATTGTATAAACAAAGTTTTTGATAAAAAGAAAAAAATTAAAAAGTTTTGAAAATTCGAAATTTTTTTCAATGAAATAAAAAAAATAAAAAAAGAATTCGGCCCACTCTGGCATTATCGGGAATATTTGTAAAATTAATTGAAGTTTTTTTTGAAAAAAAAAAAAATTAAGTGTCGAAATTCGAGAAAATAACGATTTTTCTTAAAAAATGCGAAAATTTCATGGAGTTTATCATCTAAAAATTTTGTTGTATTTTTTTCGGAAAAGTACATTTAAAGTCAAAAATTTTCAATACAATGCGGTTCCGAAAGGTCAATTTTTGAAAAAGTTATACCTATTTGAAAATAAAATAGCCATTTTTTTGAAAAATTTATAACTTTTTTGGGTTGGGTAAAAAAGTTTGAAAAAATTCTGAGAACCGTTTTTCATAGGGTAGAAAAAGATGAAAAACTTTCAGCTAAATCGAAACGGGTCAGGGTCAAAAGTAGTAGATTTGGTATGGAATACCCCATATATACCAACTTTGTCAAAACTCTGCCTTTGAGATTTATTTATAGTCATATATCATATATTTTCCAAGTTGATGATCTGATGAGAGGTCAACATCTCATCGGATCAACGGATCATATATTCTCTATTAAGGTAACAACATACCAAGGAACAACAAAGTTTGACTTCTTGCTTTTATAGGATTTTTAATGTTGGTTGTCAGATTATCTGACTATTATGAAATAGCGTTGCATTAAAACGTTGCATTAAAACGTTGCATTAAAACGTTGCATTTTAGCGCTGTGTTAGGAATACTCGTTAGATATCATATTTTGATTGAGTAATGAAAAGGTTAATTTAAAAAAAATAATATTTCATATAGGTAAGTAGTAAAACTTCTTAGTTGGTAATTAACCAATTAATAATTAAGGGTTTAATAATCTTAATCTGGATAAAAAGCCTTTTCTTTTTATATTAGAGGGTTTTTTTAATCTTTTTTTAAAACTTTTAATCCTTTAAACTTTTATTTTGAGTTGGCAAATAAGCAGAATTTGAATAAAAAGCTTTTATCATTTTGTATTATAGGGTATATTAATATTGGTTACAATGGGGTATTATGAACCCCCCTCCTATAAATACGCCACTGGACAGACCAAAAATAATACAATCCGAATAATACAATACAATAAATAATTTTTAATCTATAACAATAGGTAATAAATGTGCTATATGAAATATTGATGAATATACGTTAGTTGGATATCCCAAAAAAGCGTAAGCCGCGCCATCTTCTGGTCAATTATGGTCAGATTCTCACCTAATTTATGCACAAAGTCACCGCCTAGGCGGCGGCACCATAGCTGTCCAACTAGCGTTATTGGTTGGATATCCCAAAAAAAGCGTACGCCGCGCCATCTCCTAGTCAATTATGACCAGATTCTCACCTAATTTATGCACTAAATCACCGCCTAGGTGGCGGCACTATAGCTGTCCAACTAGCGTATAATATAAAAATACTTATTAAGTAATTTTTCACTTTTTTCTACATTATTTTGTATTCTATTTTATTTATTTATAACTTAAATAAATTAAATTTATTTTAAGGCTTACAGATTTTCCAAAATCAAAATTAAACTAATATTAATATTTTTTATGTCGGTCTCCAAACTTTAAAATATATTTAAAAAAACGTATTTATTCCAAAAATTATTTAATTCGTTTAACTTGTAAATATTTAATAGAAGCATTTAAAGTTTAACTGAGGCAGCATACCGTTGGCCATGATTTCTTAAAGTGTAGATATACGTGCACCCGCGGCAAAATTGTTTTCAGATTTGGGATTTCCTTATTATTTTTAAGCGTCTGCTAGGGGCACTTGTCTCTGCGCCCCCCCCCCCCCTCCCTAAATCCGCCTATAGATACCTGGACCTCAATGCTATATTTTTTGAGGTTGGTAAAGCAAGTCAACCAATCAGAAGTCTGTTGTGCGTTACAGACATATAACGCTTATATATATAATACTTATTTTACCAGACATTTCTACATTCGTTAAATTAATAATGACCGTCATTTCCTGATTTTTTACATTGCTACTATTAATAATTTTGCCTAAAGTTTAATCACTATTTTTTATTAATGTGAACTTTTAATTTAAACCCAAATTAAACTTTTTAATTATTATTTTATATGAATATACCTACATAATATCAATATGTATATTATAACAAAATTAAAATACGAATAAAAATAATTTCAAATTTATAAAATGCATCACAAAAATATAAAACTTAGATAATATTTTTTATAGATAGATTGGTAGATTTTCTAAATTTCTACTCGGTAATACTAATAGTATAGCAACGACCCTAATTAAATATTTATGGTTGATAGTGGACTTAATAGGCTATTAACGAAATTAAAGCAGATCAAAATTCTCTTGGCCTCTCATTGATACCTACTAATTTCATTCACTTTCTATTTATATTTATTTTTAATTTTAATGAAAATTTAATTTCCGGATTTCCGGTAAAATGTGAATTTTTATATAATATACATTTTTATCATGTGAGGAATATGTTCGAAGCTTCGTTGACCAATTTACTATTACTCCTTCTTTTGTTCATTTTACATTAAGTAGGTACCCTTATTTTTTCAAACCTATACTAAATTTTGTTAAATATAAGAGTGAAAAACCAAAAAAGTGATTCTTTCATTTCTCAACTTTTTGTTCAAAAAAATCACACTAAATGGAAACTAAACTCAATTATCCCTAAATTCTTGTTACTTTGAAATATATTTATATTATTTTTTTAAATTTAGATATAGTTGTTATGGTCGAAGGTAATTATTATAAAATTACAGTAGTTGATGAATATGTCATTATTGGTATTATTACAAAGTAACAAAGTAACCATATCTATTTAGTAGATTATAATATTTATAACTATGCATATTATTTTTAATTATGTGGTGAACAACAATGAAGACATATTATTTACTTTGTACTATGTTACAAAGTTGCAACTTGACATATTATTTTCAATTATAATAAATTAAGTAAACAAAAAATCGTAATATTTTAGATTATAATGACTTATTTCTCAACTATAATTTTGTAATTAACTAAATATTAATTATTATTATTTAAAATATTACATATTTCAATAATTCCAATATATAAAATTCCAGCAAGCTGCTGCTGCTCCTGCTCCAGCGTGTCATTTTTTGGTGAAAAAAGGAACACTCTGATTGGTCGATTTTTTTTACCAACCGAGAAATATATTAAGCTAAGATTAAGACTAAAAATATTTGAAAAATAAAATAATGAACAATTCCGGTATAAGAAGAAACAATTAAAATTTAGTAATCATAGTAATCATCCTAATACATAAAATCTCAGCACGCTGCTCCTGCTCCTGCTGCTCCAGCGTGTCATTTTTTGGTGAAAAAAGGAACACTCTGATTGGTCAATTTTTTTTACTAACCGAAAAATATATTAACGTAAAGTTGGGACTAAAAATATTTGAAAAAGAAAATAATGACTAATTACGTTATAATAAAAACAATTAAACCATATAATAACCATCCTTCGGTAGTCAGGTAAAAAGTCAAAACGCTGCGCTACAGCGTCTTATATTTTTGGTTAAAAAAACTCGAAGACGCAAACATGATTAATGAGAAGGAAAACAAAGAGAAGAAGTGAAAAAACAAAGAGAAAGAGGAAGTTACAGCAATTAGTGAAGATACATCTCCAGTCAAAGATATAAGATGAACACAAAATTGATGAGAAGAGAAACGACGAAAGAAATATAAAAAAAAGAAGAAGAACGACAATTAGTGAAGAAGCACCGCCAATCAAAGATATAAGATGAAGATGAAGACATGATTAATGAGAAGAAAAACGAGGAAAGAATTGGAAAAAGGAAAATAAAAAAGAACAAAACAAAGAAATTAAATAAAATAATAGAAATAGAGAGACAACAACGAACTACAGTTTTGTACACAAATAAATCCATTAACCATATAAATTTTATAACTACCAATACCACGATGCTACACATCAATCGAGATCGCAACGAATCAAGTTACACATCAATAGAGTAGCCGTTAAAAAAGAGATCCACCGGTCAAGCTGTATATTACAGAGTAGCGCTACAACCCAGGGTGGGTTTTGGCTAACCACTTAATTTTATGAAGGGTTTTTAAGACAGATTACCTTGGTGGTTTTCTATGTATGTATGTATGTAAAATGTATGATACAAAATTGATGATGTATCAACGTCTTATTGAATAACCGGTTAATCGGATAAGTGTATAAGTGGATAATCGGATATTTTATGTTGAATCATATTTTCTATTTCTATTTAGCATATTTTTAGCAATCAGTTTAGCATAGATTTAGCCTTAACAAGAACAGATTTGCTTTTTGTTTTAAAACGGCGCCGGCGATAGTTTCCAATTAAACTTGCCTTTTCCATGACGATCAACAAGGTTCAGGGACAGATGTTAGAAAAAGTAGGAATATATCTGCATGAACCTGTGTTTAACCACGGTCCACTCTATGTAGCAATGTGTAAGAGTACGGAGATCTGAAGATAAAAATAGTTGATAGAAAAGAACAAGGGAAATTGATTCAAGGTTCACAAGCAGTGTAGATGAAGGAATTTTTTAATAAAAATTAATAATCAATAATTATTTAATTAAAATCCACCGCCTAGCTGCCCGTCCGTGGACGGGCTTTCCAGCTAGTTATTAATAATTAATCAATTATTTATTATTGCTTCTTTAATATTTAAATTATTAAAATGCTATATTATAAATAATTATTGCTATATAGAAAACTAATTTTTGTTATATACAATTTTAATATTCACTATATATAGAAGTAATTGAAATTGTTTATCTATAGAAATAAAATTAATGTTTTAAGTTCTATAAATATAGAAATAAAAATATTATTAGGATATCATGCATTTATTATATAAAATAAAATAATTAAGATAAGAATAGAACAAGCAATGTGAGGTGATATTATGGAATGTTAAAATATAGTACCTACTTAATTGAATGATTAATTTTATCTTAAACTAACCAATATGTATTTGGTTATTAATTTAAATTTAAACAAAAGTGAATTTAGCACTAATACATAATTAATGTTAATAAATTTTTATGATCTTTAGATATTAAATTAACTTCTGTTAAAATTTAATCCGAATAAAATTTTAAATTAAATTACTTTGGAGCAACCTACAGAGCTACTATAAAAACCCACTATCAACATATCAGTCACCACAGGATCAAATAATGACATATTATAAAATACTAATTAATACATACAAAATATTGGTAAATAATATTCTGTACAACAATCATCGCAAAAAAACAGCTGTAGAATTTTAAATTTATTACTCTGACAATAATTAATTTTGTAATATAATTATTATAACTTGAGGAAAGGGTGGTAATATGAGCCCCCAGTTTGTTTTTCTACATTGAAAAAGATAATATGTTACCGTTTGAGTTCAATTAATTTTTGTTAAATAATTCTTCAATCTATTGACTTGAAGTATTATATTCTAAAATAAACGAAATGTAAGTAATTGATTTTGATCAAAAATTAATTGTTTTAAAAGCACACAAACATTACAATCTGAGATAATGTCTGGGTAATATGGCACCTTGGGGGTCATATTAAATATATGTAAAAACATTAACTTATTTCAACATCAACATTAATTTAACGAATAAAAAAAGTAATTTTAGGTGATCCGCGAACCTGTTTCAAGTGTTCCGCGGAATATTTAAATAATCGTAATTAATTTATTAAAAAATTCAAAGTTGATTAATGTAAATATATTTTGTTGCTTTGCATATATATTAATAATAAACATGGTGTACGCCAAATTTTCTATTGCTGCCGCGTCCACAAAAAGGTTGAGAACCACTGGCTTACACTGCCTGAACTTTTTTATAGATTCCAAGAATATTTTAATAATTGAAAATTTTTATCTGATAAAATAAAAGAATTTTTTCGTGGAATTTACACTGCCTAGTCATTTTTATTTCCAAGAACCTTAAAAGCATTTAAAATTTCGTCGGATAATATTAAAGAATATTTTCGTAGAACTTACACTGTCTGGACTTTTTTATGGATTCCAAGAATATTAAAAGCATGTAATATTTCGATTGATAAAATTAAAGAATCCTTTCGTGGAACTTACACTGTCTACACCTTTTCCACCAGTAATTCAGAAATCGTCAACTGTAATTCAGATTTGCCAGATGATATTCAGAAATCGTCAATTATAATTCATATTTGTCAACTGATATTTAGAAACCGTCAACTGTATTTCAGATTTATAAACTGATGTTCAGAAATCGTCAATTGTAATTCAGATTTGTCCAATGATACTCAGAAACCGTCAGTTGATATTCAGAAATCATCAAATAAAATTCAGAAACCGTTAAATGAAATTTAGTTTTTAAATAAAAGGGCTTCAAAAAACAAAAAAATGCAATAATTTAATTTTTTTTAAATTATTAATTTATATTATAAAAAAAATAAAAAATATGTTAATTCAAATATCAGCAAATAACTTAACCGCCCGCCTGGCATCTCGTCAATTTTATTGATTTTATTAATTAATTACTGAAGTTGTTTTCTATTTACTTTTTTTGCATTAGTTTGCTTATATAAACGATTATATTATTATATATACTGAAGAAGGGATTAATAAAATTTCAATCTTTAACAGATATAAAACATAAACCACGGATTTGATGCTTTATGAATTACATTTGACGTTTTCTGATTTTCATTTCACGTTTTCTGAATATCCTTTGACGGCTTCTGAATACCAAATCTGAATTACAATTAACGATTTCTGAATATCAGTTGACAAATTTGAATTACATTAGACGTTGTCTGAATTCTTTTCTGAATTACAGTTGCAAACTGTAGACATTTATACGGTGCACATAGTTTCGGCGACCCGAAATTCGGCTATGCTACTTTCGGCAATTCCAATTCGGCACCGGCATTTCGACGATTCTCATTCGGCGACAGAAAATTCGACTACGTTGATTCGGCGACGGAAAATTTACTTAAGTCTTAAAATTTATTAAAACTATTTATTTTTTATTTTTAAGGTGGTTGGATAGAGTTTTCGTTCACGTGTAACCCAAGGTTTTTTAGGTGAAATCAAAAGAATACAGTTTCTTTTATGTGTTCGTAAATTTTCAACCCTCTTTACGGTGTAGTATTTAAAAAATCATCATTTGAAATTTTTTAAAAATACATTGCAAACGGGAAAACGCACGCGATAGCACAGATTAGGATGTTGATTTTGAATATATTCAAAACTTTCACGTGCAACCCATGAAAAAAAACTTACTACTGTAATCTACAATGTATGAAGTATATTCTAGGAAATATTGAATTAGGTTTACCGTACAATTATTGAGAAATCGCTAATAAAATAATCCCCGCGTTTTCTGAATTTGAAAGCGAAACATATATTTGTGGTTCGAGCTGTCATAATTTATGTCAAATTATTAAGGTTATGAATTATTATTAGACAAGGGATAATCTGATTAGATGGCGTAACTATACATATTCTAAATTTAATTGCAAACGACATTTTTAATGGATAAATTACATTGATTATTAACATTATAAACATAAATATTGCATTAATACTCGAAGGAGCTTGTAATTGACTCACTGTGCAGCAAAATTTTCAGAACTATGTTTATATTTTCAACAATCTGTGACTAATGTCAATGTGGGGATAAGTTAGGTTAGGTAGGTCAGCTAGTAATTGAATCAAAATCTTAATATATTTTAATTGTCATTTAGATCATATTATATAAGAGAATACGCAATTTGATAAATTATATTTTCAATAAAAATGATTTTTAATATCGATTTTGCAATGTAATAGTTTATTTGAAAATTTGAATATTAGACTACATTTGGACTCGGCCAAACTCTACCGAACCACCTTAAATTAAATATTTATTTACATATGTTACGGTCAATGATGACAATTCGGTCATTAACGTCAATGGCCGGACAATAACGTCAATGCCCAGCTTAGTTGGGCATTAACGTCATTGACCGGCCATTGACGTTAATGACCATGCATATTGGGCGATGTTGACATTTAAAATTTCATATGTGGTTTTTACATCATTGTCTGGGCAATGACGTCAATGCCCAATACAAGGTGGGCAATGATGAAACTATTATTCGTAGATACCATCTGAAAGTAATATATTAAATGTGCCTTTGCAATTAATACCTACTAGTTATTAAGGAATTATTATTGCCAACTAAAAAAATTATCTATACATAATATAAATAAAAAACGATTACACACTAAAAAAATTAAAAACGGTTACAAGCGTTGTTATTGCAAAGGTGGATGTAAAAACAATAAATATAAGTAATATGCGTGTCGCGCCAGCAAATAAATTTGCAATTCTAAGTAACATGGGTCACTATCCCATTCCAGAATAAAAATTATTAATTTATAAATTTATATTTCATTATTTTTTAATTTTTATTATTTTTGTTAATTGTTAATAAATTATTATATTATATTATTTATTATACAATGAATATCACTTGCCAATTCACTGTCAAATTTAAATCTCAATTTTGCTGTTTTTTATACTAGTTATTCCATAATATCATCATTGTCCAATTCTTTTTGGCCATTAACGTCATTGACCGGTCAAAGACGTAAATATTACAATCAGAAGAAAATATTTACATCATTGCCCACCGTTAACGGGCGTTGACGTCAATGGCCGGTCAATGACGTTAATGGCCAGCGTAAATGGGCATTGACGTCAATGGCCGGGCAATGACGTCAATGCCCAATTTACGTCATTGACCGTAACACATATACATCACCGGTATCATGATTAATTGTACTTTTTAAGCAATTAAACAAATTTTAATCCATGTTACGTCGACTAGGCGAGGGGAAATTTATTTAAGTGTTAAAATTTATTAAAAATTTTAAACCAACTGAATTGTATTGAAATGGGGAAAACCAAGGAAAGATTAATACAATAGTATTAAAGTATTATTGAAAAGGAGCAAATAACAAAAAGAGGGATTTATTTAAGGGACGTAGGGAAATAACCAACTTTTAACGACGGGTTTTAAGTATATACAAATTCGAAAAAAGTCATAAGCGTCAATACTGCCCTGCTTAGCGAAAGCGCCGTATGTACAAAACAGCCATATTGAGATATTCGACTTTTAAGATTTAACTGTAGGTAAGAAACCGTACAAATGGCAAATTAAATCACCGGATTATTTCAATTGGTTATGCAATATATGACATTTTTATTTGCTAAAAAGGTAGCGGAATGCTCATAGAATGCATACACACCAATAACTCATTTTGGCAATTTTTGTACATACGGCACTTTCGCTAAGCAGGGCAGTATAATTGAATAAACTAAAAGTATTATCTTCCTGTGGCCGAATCGACGTAGTCGAATTTTCTGTTGCCGAATGAGAATCGCCGAAATGCCGGTACCTAAGTGGAATCGCCGAAACTGGCATAACCGAATATCGGGTCGCCGAATTGACTGTCTCAGAATCGCCGAAATGACGGTGCCGAACTGGAATCGCCGAACTGTGTCCGACATTTTTATGGTTTCCAAAAATATTAAAAGCATTTAAAATTTCGTCTGATGAAATTAAAAATTTTTTTTCGTAGAATTTATACTGTCTGTTTTAATAGCTTCCAAGAATATTTAAAGCATTTAAAAGTTTTGTTTGATAAAACGAAGAAGTTTTTCCTAGAATTTAAGAATTGTCTAGACCTTTTTTGGATTCCAAAAATATTAAAAACTTTTAAAATGTTTTTTTGATAAAATAAAAAATTTTTTCGTACACTGATAAAAAAAAGTTTTGAACCAAAACTTTTTCTGCTTTGCCTATATACAATGCATTAAAACTTTTGAATCAAAATTTTTCGTTTTGCTTCAAAAAGATCAGCTTTTGCTTCAAAACGAAAAATTTTGATTCCAGAGTTTTTAAAACTTTTTTTTATCAGTGTAGAACTTACGCTGTCTGGTGATTGTTATGATTTCCAAGAATATTTCAAGAATTAATATTTTTTGGTGTTTTGAAGTAATTTTTACTATAATTGAAGTTCAAATCAGCCTCACACCAATTTTGAAGTAAATTTTACTAAATTTGAAGTAAATTTTACTAAATTTGATATAAAATTTTCTATAATTGATGTAATATTTACTTCAAAATTATTGCGAGGATTGTCTTTTTCTCTGTGAGGTTCTCATTGATATTAATTAATCAAAATCTGATCAGCTCAATATTAAAGTACTAAATATCAAATTTTGCTAGAAAATTTCAATTACTTTTTGAGGTAGACTTTCACTTTTTCTAATAATATATTATGTTCTGTGAGGTAGAACCACGGACCTCTTAAATAATAAATGATGTGCGTAATTCTAGGGAGTTTCGTATAGATATTGAGTTTTGTTGGTATTCATGTTTAGTGTATTTTTGTAAAATTGACATATAATCACTGACATAACCTTACTCATTGTTGTTCTTTACCACAATTTTTCAGACCTTTTCCCGGACTTTGTAAATCACAAAAATCTATGCTTTAACTGCAATTTATTTTACTGTTTTTATTTAGAAGAGTGAAATATGCAAAAGGATCTAAGTGCCAGATTTCCTAAAATAAAGATTAATGTAGTTTTAGGTTCTAAGGACCAAAAATGAGTTTCCTACAATATTGACATAATGGCACTAAGTCCCTTTTACATATTTCACTCTTCTATGTTCTACATTTATAGCTTTTTAATTATTTAATCTCTACCTATTTATTTTATAAATAATTTTAAATTATTCGTCAGTCATCTAATTTATTACAATCATTATTTTCTTCAAACGTCAAAATAATGTCGAATCATGTCCAATTAACTATTATATTTAAATTGCGCACTAAAATCGTAAGATGCCATTAGCATTATATTATTTTAGCATTAGCACCAGCAGTCCATATTTATTAAAAGGTCCGTGGGTAGAGCGAGAGACAATTTTTGGAAATTGTAATTTTCAGTTTTTGGGATTCCAAAACGTCTAAATACACTAAAATCTCAATTTTTTCTGCACGGTTACAATAATAATAATAATACGCGCAAATAAAATGAAAAAACAATAAAATCATCAAATTTATTAATTTAAAAATCAATTTTTTAATATGGCATACTGAAACCTTTTTTCATTAATACCATGCGCACAGAACGTAATCCTGGGTGGAGCGCAGGTAGCCTTTATGGATTTATAAGTGGTTCTTGCGCACTGAACGCGTTCTTATCTACAGCGCAGGTTACCGATCACGACCTCTTCTTTGAAATTATACCTAAGCAAACAGTTGGAATGTTTCCGGTGTAGTTAGCATACCAAGTTACGTTAATCGTGTGTGACCCGCCTAATTTAATCTAATCCAATAAGATTAAACTGTCAAATTGTAACGAAAATCAAATCGGCATACAATTTTTGTTTTTGATCATTTTTAATCATCCGTCAGAAATTTGACAATAGTTCGTAGTGATTACATTAATAATTTATTGTTATGTAAACGTAAATATAGAGATCTGTTAAAATAATTTATCTAATGCTTCGGAAATCAATAATAATTACTAATAGTTACTGATTGAATGATAGACTGTAGAAAATATTCCTTTTCTTTCTCGAGGTTAATTTTCATCACGAGGTGAGTTATTAATAAATTAATCATAATCGTTATGATTAATAATTAGAGGTAATATAGAAATTATAGAATTTAATGGGCCGGAAAATACCGGTATGTAATTATTATATTAATACGGCAAAACGAAAGGAAAGCAAGAATAATAAAATCTCCTTAGTTGAAAGATAAATAAAATACGGTAGGTAGTTGAATTTAAATGGTGGGAAAACGTAAAACGAAATAAAAGTACGATCAGAACTATACGAACTCGAACCAATTACTATTTACGAATCTGGTAATAAAAGTACCCGTTCTAGATAAGTTACGTAAATATTTAATGTAGCTAATGATAAAAGAACGGTCGACCTTGATACAAAGTTAGGATAATAAAGAGCATTTAGAGATAGCGAGCGAGCCAACTCGAAACGAATTGAAAAGTTCTATTTTGAAATATTTTCGTTGGCTCGACATTTAAAAATTGGAGATTGTTTGATTTGGAGTTGGTATAAACGGGTTTTTAAATAATAAATAAGTAAAACATAAATCATGCCCATAAATTAAGCGAACGGGAATTAAAGTGGATCTCATTAATATGTATAAACCGTCACATTGATAGTAATCGGGCCGCATACCATTAGCAGTTTATGTGATCCACAAAGAGCAACGTAAGCAAGTTCGTGCCAGTGTTGCTACGAACAAAGGATTTCCACAAATTTCGCTTATCGGTTTTTCTCCCACTTGCCATGGTACCAAATGGTTCGGTTATAGGCGCATGATCGATCCCCACTATGTAGTGAGTGACTAACCATTGGGCTATTTTAGGTTCTTGATTTCCTCGTACCCCCGCGTTTCTTGGTGTTCGAACGTGGCAACAGAGTTCCAGTACGTGAATTCTCTCCTACATTGACACCAAACGTGGAATGTTTATTTGTATGCTTTTATAATATAGCCGCGAAATTTTACGGTTGATTACAAAATATTGTATGTTTTATTATTATTAACTGCAATCGAAACATAATTTATTATTGTGTTGTTAAAAGGACTTTTTTTAAATCACGTTACAAATTATTGCAATTCGGCTTACCATGCTTGTAAGTACACCTGATATTTTGGATACATAATTTAAATGTCACGATAATCCCTACTTTATGTTATTTTGTGCATTATTATTACTAATCTAAATCACTTGTGGAGCGACGTTGTTTTTACTTTTTGTGTTTATTGTAACAATTTCGCACCCGCTTCATTACTTTTTATAACTTATCAAATTGTTTTTTTTTCATGTTTTTAAATTTAAATAGACTAACATTTAAAAACGTGTTACGCTCGAGTTTTAGTATTCCAATAGTTCTACCACATCATTTATTAAATTTAAACCGCTTTTCACTTCGTAAAACTTTTTTTCGACTTTTAAAAGTAGGTAGTGATTGTTAATTTGCAATTAATTTAAATAAATAAAAATGTTTACGTTCTGAAAAAGTTTTTCTAGTTTAGTAGATTACATTTGCAAATTTCTAACACAATTTAAAAATAACTAAGGTGGGATACACACGCTCCTCCGGTTACTCGCGCTAGCGATCGGAACCACACGCACATGCCAGGTCAGTCAGTTTTTTTCAAAAGAATTTCTGACTTTTTTTTTGACCTTTCTGACCCCCCCCCTCCCCCCGTTCTTTAGACATTTCATAATATACAGTAGAGTCTGGTTTATATGTTATATTAATTAATTATTGCAATTCAACTTGTAAAGATTATTAATTTTTTGTTCTGAATATCATCTTATACTGTTATATTTTTTGTAAGTTTTATTAATTAAAATCAACTTGGGCAAAGCCAAGATGACTTACTAGAGAATTTAATTAACGAGGTGGTTTCCCGATGCTTTCCCTACAACACAGATCGATGTTGGGTTTTTATCTCGGTAGTATTCGCCAACGCCACCGCGCGGAAAAATATTAAGTTAATCTAATAGGTACAGTTGGTATAGAAAGTTTTGTTTATAAACCAAATGTTTGCATTCTTTTGGTGTTTTATTTTGTGAGTTATCATTTCACCTCGGTTTACGATAAAGTAATTCAAAATCAATGGTGAGGTAAATCGCAAATACCAAAGACGAACAGGATTTGTATGGCGGTTTTCCTTTTTCTAATTGGTCTGTGTGGGCTGTACGCCGGTGATCTTTAGCGTGGGCTATACATATTATTCGTTATATTTACTCGTATCTCCTTAACTACAAATTGTTGAAAAAAATTTTTCTATAAATAAACATATAATGGATGTACCGTATAAAATGTAATCGTACATATCGTGGGCTTACGGGTAAAAGTGACTTAAGTCAAAAATTTGCTAAATTGAGTTAATGTGACCAAGGATCCTAAAAATATAGGATTGATGCCTGGAAAAAATGTTTAAATGTTCTATTTACTTATCAGTCCCAAATCGGGGGGGGGGGGCAAACCGAAGTTTGGGCAGTTTAAGGGGGGCCAAATTTATATTTTAAATCTTGAAATCCTGAAACTCAAATGCTGGAGGAAGTCAACTTCTTGTTCCGAATTGAAAAATCATAGAATCGGGGCCATAGGCGGATTTAGGAGGGGGGGGGCACGTTCCCCACCAGACGCTTAAAATTAACAAGGATACATGGAGACAAACCCAAATCTGAGAACACTTTTTGCCCGTCTCGACCCTTTGTCGAGACAAAAATTCTGGATCCGCCCCTATGACTGTAATCTGACTGTTGCAGTATACACAGCACTGCTGTATTGGAACAATACTGGTTTTGTTTAAAATCGCATGTTCTTTAATCAAAAATAAATTTTTACACTTTCGTCAATTATATCTTTATTTTCAAGGACTAGTTTCGACTATTCGTCTTTATCGCCTTGTTCCGTTAATTAATAAATTAATGACATTCAATGGGTCATAAATATTATGTTCTTTAATCAATTTTGAAAAATCATAAACATCTTCATGCGCATGAACTTAAAACTTATTCTAGTTTTCGGCTACTTGGCATCTTTCATGCAGAATCTCAACAATAGGAAACGCTTCTATTTGCAGATTTCCCAAAATTTTCCAAATGCGGTTCCAGTTCTTGGTTTGGGAAAGGGGGGCCGGTTAATAAAAGTACCAAAATAAAAATATATTGGAGGTTGTTTGATGATCAGTCAATAATGACATTGCTTCGTTTCTTTATCGCATGTTTGGTTTTACTTAATTATATCATAAGCTATTGGGAATAATCGGGAGGGGGGGGGGGGTTCGATGTACTGTAAATTAAAAAAAAATGAAGTAAAGGTCAAAACCTCGAACCTTTAGTTCTGGATCAAGCTGCTGGCCTTCGAAAACACAGTCGAATTATTCTTTCATTAGTTTCCTCTTTTAGTAATAATTAGAGCTCGGATTTTATGCTTTTGCCTGTTCTTTAATATTAATATGCCAACAGATTCGTTATGAAATCTGGATAAATTAGGTAAAAACGAATCCTAAAAAAACTGCTTTTCAAAATGCATATTTTGCATATTTTCAACATCTGGTGCATATTTGGGCCACTTTTGGTGTTTTTTGGAGAATTTTAATAGAGAAAATAAAAAATTAAATTGCTTAAAATTAAATAAAACAATTGCTTAAATTAGCAAAATTTAATAATAATTTTTTATTTTCTTTATTATTTCTTTAAAAAACCCCAAAAGTGGCCCAAATATGCACCAAATGTTGAAAATATGCCAAGTTTTGCACTTACTTTGTACTTATTGAAAATTTGAAAAGAAATTGCAAAACTTCGAAGATCAGATATTTTTTAGTTTGCATATCAATCAATATTTTATCTATTTTTATCAATTTTAGTGCATATTTTAAGGAAATTTGGTGCATATATAGACGCATATTGTCAAGTATTTTAATGCATATAAATCCGAGCTCTAGTAATAACCAAGTACTATATTACTATAAAATTAGTAATCCTTCTTTGAAAATTGAATTGTTGAATTAGTTTTTAATTTTATTCTACTGCAACACGATCGGAAGGTATCCGGTATACTTGGTTGGGGTTTGAATCCACGACTAGAACTGGGGCATAGGTATCCAACACTCAACCTGTTTTGTCTTTCGAACTTTGACTTGTTTTTGTTTCCTATCAGAAAAATTTTACTTTCGATGTCAAGCGGCAAATTTCAGCTTTCAATACCAGGTGTACAAAAATTTTATTCCGAAAATATGATTTTGAATAATTTACTTCTTTTCGTTCGTAGGATGTCATAAGCTTGAACAGAGTAGATCTTCAAAGTTGCATGTGTATTGTACAACAGTTGGGCTTGAGGGGTTTTGTTTTATCTGGTACAGTTATATAATAGCTCACTTTCTGCACTAATTTGAATTACATAATGAGCCATTTTGATTGAAAACTTGTTGCTATGCTTTTATTTTTAAACTGAAGAATCTGGCATTTGTTGACATTACTTCTTGTCAAATAAAATGTTGAAATTTGCACGGTAATAAACAAATTCGCCTCGTTTTTCAAGTATCACGTTCTCGTTCGATAAGACTTACTTTCTACACTGATCAGACTTGAATTTTCCTTTTCCAATGGCTAAGATATAATACACAGGGGATTATATTATTGATTCGGACTTTTACTCAATTTTGATGAAATTTTGTACATATTTATGTTTGGCCAAGTTTCAGGCCGTCACCAAACCCACATTTTGGAAAAATTATATAATTTTTGCGTGTATTGTGATCGTGTATGATCTATCATCTGTGTTACAAACTTGTATTTCATATTCAAATGGTATTTATTTAATATCTTGCGCATCAGTCACTATTATTCTCTTCCAATTCAGTCATAACATATATTAATTAAGCAGGTGGCACGAGAATACCTTATAAAATTGTATTTACAAAAGTATGTGATAGATATTAGGGCAAACAAGCCCTCTTCTATATTTAATTAAGTATGTTTGATGCTTAGCGAAAGTAAAGTTAAGTGAGTTGTAGGGGAAAATTTTTAAAAGTCAGCTAATCTCTTGGGGTGTGAGGACCCTAAACCCCGAGTGGCCTAAGGGTAATCATAAAAAAGAAATCAACTCGTTGATTTATAAATGTCACATGCAAACAATATTATGTAAATATATTTTTTATAATAAATATTATATTTTTTAAAAATTCGATACAATTGGAAATCATCCAGCATAGCAAAGCGATATCATCGACTAGTTTTTATTTTTCGGTGTAAAATCAACGAGCGTAACACTAATTGAGGCTAATGTTAGATTGAATTGTTCAATGATTGTAAAGAAAAACATTTTTTATTTAATTCTACTTTTAACGGATCGTTACAATGATCTTAGGATTTTCATTGATCCGTTATAGATAATTGATTTCTTTTATTGGTCAGTTGGATTATTATTATTTTGGACTATTTTGGATTGCTTTACTTCCAGGGTTACTGCCACGGGGGCTAAGTGGCCGTTTTTTTGTGGAGAGTTTTCACTCGTCTTTATTTTTAAGCTGTAATTTTTTCTGTTCGTTAGTTTCAAAAACTCCAGTTTTCACATGGAGTTCCTCCATGATTACGCTACTGTAGCCAGCAAGATGGTTATGTAGCTGATTGGATTTCTATGATTGTAATCTCATATTGGTTGAATAACTTTTCCTAATCGTACTGTATGTAAATCATTCAGTTTATCTATTTTATATCACTGAACCACAGTATATTCAAACACTCGATGATAAGATAGCGTTCTAATCACTGCGTAAAATGTTACTTCATTTTACATGTCATCATGGTTCAAATTCAATGATCTGTTTCTTCACTTTTTAATATACTACATATTTCTTAAAACAAACAATAAAAATGTTTAAGGAACATTATCTTACTGAAGAAAATTTTTTGTTTCATTTTGGTACTGGAGAAGGGAGAACCTTTGGAATGGTGTGCATTCTAAGCTGAAATTTGTCTAAGGTTCTAATTTACATCTCTCTCCTTTTCGAAAATATAAGATTTTTAGTAGATATTTTTAAATTGAAAATATTTTCAAAACATGAAAATTTGACAATTTTGTATTCATTTTTATATACCATACTTACAGATAAACTTATAAGACTCCTATGTTAGCAATGTAAATTGTACATTTTGAAGCCTTTTTGTCAAATAAAATTCAATTTTATAGCAAAACTTTTTAGACATTATTTGTTTCAAATTTCATTGTCTTCAATTTTGTTTATAACATTTTTCTATTTTATCGCACTATTTCCGATTGACAGCTACTTAAACAAAACTCTGTAAAATACAGAAATATATCTATATCTCGGAAACGGTGCGACAAAATAGAAAAATGTATATAAATAAAATTGAAGGCAATGAAATTTCCAATAAAAAACGTGTGAAAAGTTTTGCTGTAAAATCGGAATTTCATTTGACAAAAGGCTTCAAAATGTACAATTTACATTGTTAACATAGAAGTACTCCGCCTCTTTTGAGAATAAATTGATGTAGTTCCTCGAATGTGACACTTGAACTCCTAAACACGCAACAAAATCCGGTTTCTAATATTATCTGACCTTACAAAGAATGTTTTCTTTAGTATCTTCCAAATGTCATTCAAATATTTGAAATAAAAATAAATTAATTGTTGTAGTTAATTATAATTGTAGTTTTTTTCATTTTATCCATAGAAGTTTGAAAATATTCACGAAAACGTAATATTATTTTAGCAACTGTGATTTTCTTGTATTATTTGAAAGACCCTGGGGGAACAAGACCCAGACCCAGCTGCTACCTAACCTTGTTTTTGTCTACTTGCCGTTACCATCTATTACGGCAACTTCGATACTTTTTAAATTTTGATGGTTAAGAATTTTCCCATCCTAAAATAATTAAGTTTAATATTGTATTTTTGTTTTTCTGGAACAAATAATAAAAATTTCCCCAATGTCCCAGAATTGTTATAGGTACCATTTATATTGTAAAATTACTTTGAAAGGTAAAAACAGCTTTGACTTCTTTTGTTATATCTTAAACCAGAAAACTTCATAACAGTAAAAATAATTTTTACCTGCCCACAATAATAGAAATTAGTAGGTGTAGCCAACTCACCCTACTACAGGGCTTTTGGGTACCTAATAAACAAAATACAGACCTCGGTAGTCCCATTTTAAAAATTCTCTTCAACTGTTTTTGAAAGTTATTTTCTTGTGCATTCGTTTGTTTTTGGTTGGTAAAGCTCGATCACAGCATTGCTGTTGTACCTGTTTAGGCGTAGGTCCTTATTTTGTATACATAGGTAATTACTTTTTTGTATAATATAACCGTTTACAATAAACTGTGAACGTAACCTACCAATTAACAAAAGCTATTGTTTTTTTTTATTTTTTTTTATATTTTTAGTTTGAAAGATGCAATATTATCGAGACAGAGTCTCAATCAGCGAAAGGTTGTCGTAAAAACAATTGAAATTCAAAAGTTTTGAAGAAATTCCTATTTATTTTTTTCAAAATTTCGGAAGATATTGCGAGTAAGTAACCTATTGTACATATTTGTTACTAATTTCAATATTCTTTTATAATATAAAAGTTCAACTAACTTTTAATTACTGTATATTTGCGCTCTGTAACTTGAAATAGTATTTTACGACTAACCTAACACATCGACCTGTAAATACGTAGTAATAACCTAAAACTAGGAAGTTTATGTGGTCAAATAAAAAAAAAAACCTTCCCCTTTTCATTAATTTTTTTACCGGGAAAAAAGTAACATTTTGCTCTCTGAAAATGGAAGCCAAAAAAACTTGCCGTACAAAAATCAAAAATATTTTGTGCAATAAACTCAAAATTAATACTTGTGGAATATTCAGTTAATTAAATTGAAATTCATCTCAAATTGCTTGAAATTATCACAAACTTCCTAGCATTAGCTTATTAAGCTGTGCATGAATTCTTTTTTACTTTAAGTTGATAGAAGAGGAAATAACAGTTATCTTGAACCGGTGGCAGGTAAACAAAACATTTTTTGTATCATTAATTTAAAAAATTTTTGAATACAAACAGTAACTATAATATTAAGGTGAAACTAAAGCACAATCTGCCGTTTTATGGTTGTAGACGCTAGACGTTGATTTATTTTTAACCCTCCAACTGAAAAGGAACGGGCTGCCATTAGTCAGCATGTGGTCTGCACTTGGTGAAAACTTGGTTGTGTCTGCCTGAAAGTTAGAAAGGGTCTCTTTGATTTTTCTACGAAAAATAGAATTTCTAGTATGTATAGTAAGTAGTATAATAGCAGTTCTTTGACTAAAGACCAAAAATAATATGGAATTTTGTTATTGAGCAATTACTTTGAATATTTGGAAGAAAACTAGTAAACAAACTTTTAATTATAAAAATAACCATGCTGAGTTAGTCAGTCATAATATTTATTTTTTTTTATGTAAATAAATTTATGAAAAAAACTTAACAAAAAAAATTGCTATTATTCTTCAACGTCAGGGGGGGGATCAACATCAAAATTTTGTTTTACATATTTAGGAAATTTTATCAATTTTTTGAAAAACTCAAAAATTGGGGGGGGGATTTAGATTTTTTTGGCTTATAAGTTAAATAGCTATAAATTCCGACTTGCTAGCAACAACGACGTCACAAATAAACATGCTGAGTTATTCAGTCATAATATTTATTTTTTATTTTTTTTATGTAAATAAATTTATAAAAAAAACTCAACAAAAAAAATTGCCATTATTCTTCAACGTCAGGGGGGGGGGATCAACATCAAAATTTTGTTTTACATATTTAGGAAATTTTATCAATTTTTTTAAAAACTCAAAAATTGGGGGGGGGGGGATTTAGATGTTTTTGGCTTATAAGTTAAATAGCTATAAATTCCGACTTGCTAGCAACAACGACGTCACAAATATTGCACGTGTAACGGATTTTAATTTGCCACAGCACTGACAAGCATACAAAAAATCTTCAACATATGTGCTTGCGTAGTTTTTTAAATATTTTTTAATGTTAATTATGGTTTTTAATTTTATTGATGGTAGCATACGATGAAAAATGTTTTTAATTAAATTTAATCGTAAATTTTAATTATTTTTTCAATTTTTTAAAATTGTAAGTTACACATAGTATTTATTAATTTATCAGTTTGTTTATTTATTTTTTTCATCATTTGCGATTTCAAAATATAATATCTTAATTAAAAATTAGAAAATATGAATCACATCTAAAATTAGAATTCATTAAATTATATTTTTTTAGTAAAACGTGAAGAAGTTTCTTTCCCTTTCTATTTTTTATACAGACATAAAACTAATTATTTGTGCCTTGGTTTGAATTCCACGTTTATATAATTTGGTCAAGAGGGGTTTTGCTATATATTACTATGCTATATTGGAAATTCTTGTTTTCGCGCAGAAATAAAACTTCCCCTTGTTTCGTCGCTTTTCACGTTTTCAGACATCCTGAATACATAAATTGTACGCTAACTACCTGATTAATTAAACAATCATGCCATCCATCATAGGGAGTAAAGCCTCCTTCACTTATACAAGAGTTACCAAGACAGACGGTGTTTTTAGTCACTAAACGGTCACCCATCCAAGTGCTAACCGTTAGCAACGTAGTACTACCAACCTTAACAAAGCTTTTTAACCCTTATGGCACTATACAAATTACAGCAGTTTTTGAAATATTGATACAGTTTCTGTACAGATGTCGGTAACAATCAGATTGGTATATTAGGTGGTAGGTTGCCGTTAAAAATTCAGACAACATTAATTTATTATTATTTTCTTATTATTCGTGATTAAAGTCAGTGGTAAATATTCGCTTACAGGAATTATGGAGACGTCCAAAGTTATCAGTGAGCGTGGGAAAGAAGTGCTAATTGTGCAGTTTGCTAAATTTACCAGAGACAAAGTGCTATCAAATGGTGAAACTTACTGGAGATGTGCCATACGATCTTGTAAAGCGAAGGTTTTTACGCGTGGCAGAAATGATGTAATTTCGCGCGGCAATTTACACCATAATCATCCTAAAGACATTCAAAAGTTAAATCGTCAAGTAATAAGCAACAAAGTTAAAAGAAAAGCGTCGGAACTAACCCTGACCGAAAAACCTTCCGATATAATACATTCCGTGCTAAAAGAACATAGTGAACAAATAAGCACAGTTTCTGCTCGTGACGTGCATTATATTCGCAACAATTTTTATAACAACAGACGGAAGTATCAACCAGCACAACCAAACGCTATGGAAGATGTTGTAGATTGGTCGAGTAAAGTGAATATTCCAACAATGACAGGTGAGGATTTTGTATTCATTCTCGATCAACATACAAAGATTGTTGTATTTTTATGCTATTTATTGTATTTATTATTCACCCCCCTCACATTATAACTTACGAAAGACGTAAAGTAATAGCATTGGACGACCAGTGGGGAAATATGAGGCTACGCGACACTGGGCATTTTGGGATCTTAAGATTTGGCACGAACTTCACGTGAAAAGAAGTATTTTGTATTTGAACACTGATGTATTGTAAATGTAAATAAGTAATTATGAATATACTCATTTATGTTAGTCTAACTAAATTTTTAGCGTCCAATTTATGGACGTCCTTAACCCAAAACAAAAAATGCAGTTTGGCCTACGTTACAGAGGGAAACTCGGTCCCAAATTTAAAAAATGCATAGGTCCAGAGATCCGTAATTTTCGAGTTCGGCCGTTCTTCGTTTTTACCAAGTG
The DNA here is from genome assembly GCA_949152465.1 of Cantharis flavilabris. NCBI lineage: Eukaryota > Metazoa > Arthropoda > Insecta > Coleoptera > Cantharidae > Cantharis > Cantharis flavilabris. The sequence continues at coordinate 92,947,266 of OX424435.1, forward strand.
CGTGGACCCCCCCCTCCCCCCCGTCTTTCTAGATCCGTAATTTCATTTTCGCTGTTTAGCGACTCGACTGTACTAATATTTAATTACTTTATTGAACTAAAAATATGAAGAAGAAATATAGAAGTAAGCAATTCGTCATTGAATTTTTCTTTATTGAGTAGTTTCTTCTAATTCTTTGGTATATGGGGGGATGGTAAATTTTAGCAAGGATAGAACTAAAATTAACATTTATTGTGAAAATCACAGTTCATTAATTTTATTCATTTTTTCAGGGCTCATCATGCACGTTCCAGTGGATAGCAGTGATACAATAATCGCAACACAAGGTTAGTATTTTTTTTAAAGTTGCATGTAACGGTTGCCAAAATGCCAAAGATAAGTTCCAAATAATTTTGAGGTACACATAGATAATAATAGAATTGAATTGTATTTTCCCATAAGGATTTTGTTAATATTGCATTTTGGAAAAAAAAATTTAAATTCAAGTGAATCGACCTGACCATGTTCCACTCCAATAATTTGTCTTCCAGTCGATAAATAAGACGGATTCAACTCAAATACAATTTATTATCGGTAATATTGGAGCGCGATTATCAATTTCAAATGAGAAATATTAATATTGTAATAATTTGTAACTTATAATTAGTATTGAAACTGTTAGCTTTGGTTTGGCTTGCGTTAGTGTGGAAAATGCATGCGGGATTTTAAGCACCTGCTATATTAATTCGAACAAAAGTGGATTATTGTCTGGCGCTAGATTTGTATGTATCAGACTGAGACGGAGCATATTATCTCTACTCTACAATGTCGATTGCTCAGGTAAACGACGTTAAAAATTAGAGTTTAGTAATGATTTTTTCAGTGTAAAATTGAAATTGGGCTTATCATCAACTTCATTCCAGACAGTAACGTAATGGATGCGAAAATTGTGCAAGGAACGCGGGGCAGAATATTGTTGATTTTTGAGAATTACAAGTTCCGACGAAGTGCGGTGCTGAAAACTGGTGAAACATATTGGCGATGCTGCGAGAAATTTTGCAAAGCCAAAATATACACTGCCGGCGAAAGTACCATGATCGTGAGAAGTTACACTTCTCATACACACGAAGAAAACGATATGGATAAATTAAATAGACAAATTATAAGTGATGCATGTAAAAGAAGAGGAATACAAAATTTAAACGAAACACCTTCCGAACTAATTAGAATGGAACTGAATCAAGACTTGCCCATTTCAATTTCAGCAAAAGATGTCGCATGCATAAGGAGAAATATTTATAATGCCAGACGCAAGGTTTTAAATTTGGGTAAATACACCTATTTTTCTCCTAAGGGGTGGGGGGGTTTTGGTAATTCTAAAAGTGGCATTTTTTTATGGAAAAGGTTACACAATACAAATACAGAATGACTCTTTCGTCGCTCAGTGGTACTGGTAGAATCTTCAACTTTCTACAGGAATTTAATTTTCAAAATGCTTTTTTTTCATTATTACTTCTTATAACATCTATCTCTTGCCAGTTGAATTAATGAAAATTTATTTTTGTTTTAGATACCGAGGACGCCTTAAAATTGGATTCGTTAACCTGTTACGACTGTGATGCAAACTTTACAGACGAGGAAAATTTACTTAATCATCTTTTGCATCACGTAAAGCAGCCATCGATTCTGATCCAGCGTCTCCAGCTTGCTCCAATTAAGCTTACCTTTAAAAGTAAAAGTGACAATCAATTCGAAATCATTAATTCGCCTACTGGGGAGAACCATCAGACAAGTCCGGAATATTTTGCTAATGACCAAATGGAAACTGATGTCATCGCAAACGATATATCATCGTTCAACGGCGGAACCGAAACAGGAACCGCTTCAAATTTAGACGAAATTACGGAAGATTTAATCGGATTAGAAGAAGTAACCGCTCACGTAAATTTTTCGCCTGCGTACATTACCGAAGAACAACTGTCTAACGAACCCAGTAAATCCGTTTCTCCGAAAATGACCTCCGATCAATTCACCGGTGATATTCCCGGAGCTGAACCAACTCCTCCACCGGAATCTCCAACGGAATATCCAAAAATACGAATTAAGACAACGGGATTGTTAAAAGATCCACTGACAATTACAGAAATCACCGACGACAATCCTGATGGCGAATATCGACCTTCCGGTAAGTGTCAATTTTTTTAGTTCTAGACAAAGTTCAAAAGAGTTTTTGCAATAAAATTAAGGAGAAACTTCTGATATACTAGTGCTAGTATATGTAATATGTCATCAATTTCGGTAATCTCCTGATACTTAAAATTATTCCTTCAGTAACATAACCAAAACCGCATATTTTTTGCTGTTTCTTTGCCGACAAAAACAATTTCTGACATTTTTTTTAATCTCAAGGGAGATAAGCTCAATTGAGTTGTGGGAATTCTTTTTCGTAGATGGACGCTTTACATATTATCTAAAAACATGTAAAAATTCATTCCTTTCTTGGGGCCTTTGGGGTTGGATCCCACGTAGCGCCCCTTCCTTCTCTCGCATATTAAAAATGATATCAGATATTGAAAATTTTTCCTTTCATCATCTATCCTTTCAGTTGAAAAATATGTTCTTTCAGTGAAAAAGTATCTTAGTCACGAATTTAATTTTCTTACGATTATTGAATTGGATTATTTGAATTAATTGAGTGGCTGTTCCGCCTCATCATGTCAGATTTTAATTTAACACAATTAAATTACATTTCGAATAGATTGAATAATAAAGAATCGAGATTTTTATTTGAATCTATAATTTATTTTGATTTATTCGAGTGGCTGATTAATTTGGCAATTTAATGAGAATAAAGAATATCGCTCCGCTAACCAGGGATCGAAACATCGCAGGTTCGAATCTTCTTGTCTGAAATTTTTAATTTCCTATTTATTAGGAATCGGATTTTGTAGATTTACTTATGCCTATAAATACATATTTATAAGGAAATCTGATGTACAACAGAAGGGAAATCTGAGGAAATCACAAGAAATCCCAGCAGCAAATATCGGTAAAATGCACTACATTTCTCAAAATTTGAATAACATACCTTAATTTTTACCATAAAATATTTAATTACGCTTCCTCCATTAATTTGAATTGAATTTTTCCTTAATTTTAATTTAAATTTTATTTCAATCAAAATCAGTTAAGTGTTGTCAGTCCAGTTAATCATTCTTGGTTGGGTATATTGGTAAATATGCTCCGGTGAAATAGACCACTTTCATTCTACAAGCAAAATTCAACAAATAAAAGTAGACAGTGGCTCAAGAAAGTATTCGTACACTCCTGTTGGCAATGTAAATTGTACCTTTTGAAGTTATTTTTTATCCTATAAAAATCGTTTTTACAGCAACGCTTATTAAACATTTCTTGTTGCAAATTTCATTTTCTTCATTTTAGTATGTATAAATTTTCTTTTTCGTAGCACCGTTTCCGAGTTACAGTGACTTAAAGTAGACTGTAAATACAAAAATATTGTCAAATCATATGTATCTTGGAAACGGTGCGACAAAATAGAAAAATGTATAGGAACAAAAATGTAGAGAATGAAATTTACAAGAAAAAATACCTATTCATTTTTCTATTTCATTGTACCGTTTCTGAGATATTATAGAAAACAATATTTTTTTGTATTTTACACGGTTTTATTTAGGTCGCTGTAACTCGAAAACGGCGGGAGAAAATAAAAAAAAATTATATGAACAAAAATATAGGAAACGAAATTTGCAACAAAAAATGTATAATAAGTTTTTCTATAAAATCGATTTTTGTGGGTCAAGTCTTCAAAAAGTACAATTTACATTGTTAACATACGAATGTACAAATACTTCAATTCATTCATACAATGAGATTCAAAAAAATTTAAAAATTCAGAATTGACTACCGGAATGCTAGCGATTATTTAAATTTCTGTAGAAATCCAATTTCGGGTCTAATAAAACAAAATTGAATTTAAAATTTTATATCTGAAAAAATGGTAAAAAATAAATTACAATAAATTATTTTTTATACAAATATTCTTTTCTGTTATTGGTCGTTGCAAATCTCTCAATAACGGTGGTATTAAAACCCGAGATATCTTTGAGTAAATTCTGATGTACATACAAAACTTCCAAAGCATTTAGGTTAGATGAAAACGACGCCGACGATTGGAAACAGTTCTTGATTTTTGATGCAATAATTGAACCCGGTCCCGTTTGCTTCCTTTTGATTGGCGTTGTTAAAGCTATTTCTACCAATTTAGAAACATCCTTCAATGTGTCGATGAGGTCATTTTTAACTAATATTTTATACAGTTCTTCCACGTCAGTTGCATTGGAAAAGATGTCGCTTTCGTATAAAATGCCCAATTCGTTCGACAATCGGTTTCTGGTAAAGGTGGCGCTGTTGTTCGATTCCAAAACTCGGATATGATCTTCTGGAAATTCTTCTGCGTATTGTTGAAATAAATTTGGATCAATTAGCGATAAAGCTTGAACGTATTTGGCGGAATCATATATTTCTTTGCCGTAATCCATAATATCGTTTCCGATCAGTTTAATTATGGTAACTTTATCGTTTCTAGATTCGTTCATTTTGGAACGTTTGCTGGGAGGCTCCTCGATTAAGTCTTCTGTCGCTCCAAAATTATTCGTAAGTTCAATGATTTTTGCTCTGAAATTCTTAAAACTCGTTGTTCTTCCGGGAGTCGTACAGGATTTATGGAAGGAATTTATTTCTTCCACGATGTTATGGAAGAAATCCAAATAAGAAAAAAATTCTTCATCGTTCAAAAAGCCGGACAATCGGTGGGCTTCTTCGATAATGTTCGTGGGCCAACTCGTATCTTTGGCTATGCCATCTAAACACGTCGAAATTTCCACTTGGTTTTCGTATACGGAAGTCAAACCTTGGCTTTTCCACGAAATATCTTCGGAGCTGTTGCTTTGACTTATTTCTTGTTGAATTACTTCGCTTTGTTTGCTGCCTGGCGAGAAGAATCTTTTAAAGGCAGATAAATTGATGAAGAAGTCGTTGATTGGAGGAAATTTGGAACAGATACTTTTAATTGTGGCATCAAATTGATGCGAAGAGGAGTGAACGAATTTTGCGTACTGATATTTTCCTTTCAGAAGATGTTGAACTCCAGCTGGTTTGTCGATTAGGAGAGTGGTGTCGTACGATTGTGATATCAGCTGATGCGATTTCACAGCATACTTTTTAAGTATTTGTTCCAAAGTGTTCTTCAATGTGGAGGCGGTCATTTCATCTACTTCTATTAACTCCAAAAAACGTTCCACAACTTTTCCGTTCTTTAAAAATCTAAGTGTGGCCATAAATTGGTAGTTATCTGATATATCTGTTATTTGTTCGACTTCCAAAGCGACAAAATTCGAATTTTGTATTTCTTTTTTGACCTCGTCCTGATAGATATCATAAATGCAATCCAATAATTCCGTTAAAATTTTGTTGTCTGTATGTTTGAGGATGTTCAAGTTGGTCCTGTTGTCGAGGAGAGTATTATCGAGCGTTGCAATGTAGGTAACCAAATGGGGTAGTACGGAGTCTTTGGAATTCAAAACTTTTTCGTTGTATCCTTTCAGCGGCAAATTGTGTTCCCCGCAAAACTTGATACAATTGATGAGAGTGTTGAGGACGTTGCGATTTTTATTAACGGCTTCGTTGTAGCTTAAAGCATGCTCACCGCTTTCCCCGCCAATTTCAAAATTATTGATATCCATACCGAGTGTTTTGAATTTTATAGCACTGGTAATATGCATGGCACTATATTGGTGTTTCTTAATTCTTTCGGATAAATGTTTTAAATCGCGATATCCTTCTTTGCACCACGGATTGTCGCCTCCGTCGAATATCACACAATAAAAGCAATAAAACATTTTTTTCGATAAGCTCACCGTTAGCCATTCTACTTTATCGAACCACATGGAGGAAAAGCTGCGAGTTTGCGATTTATCCATTTGTTGATGTTCAAAGTCTTTCGGTTGGTGCGGCCCCATTTGTTTAATTTTAAGTTGATTTTCATAATTCAGCGAAAAAAAATCCAACTGCAATAAGTTATCTATTTCGTTCATGATTGATGAAATTTTAGGTTAAATACACGTGTATAATTTACGTCGCGTTAGTGAGTGGACTGTTGGTGTTTAGCCCTCTACGTAACCGTGAGCGCGCTCATTGCTCGAACTCTACATATCGGTTTCCGACAATACTCGAACGAACAAGAATTGAAAACAATTTCTTGCACCTTTATTTTTACAGAAGATTAATATATCACATTGTTGAAAAGGTAAAAATAAAAACACAAACAAGTTTTCGTTGGCCTCCTACGACGAAAGATATCTTGCTGGATCAACAAACAACCTCTTCGAGAGATTAAAAAAATGAGCCTAATCGGTTGTTGTTATCGGTCATTTTTGCATCTAACGACATTCGTGCAAATAATATGCAGAATATGCAAACTCAATCCTTATCAACTTTAAAATTGCGTCGGCTTATTATTTCCTAAGCTTCTTTCAGTCGATTTAAATCTGATAACGACTTCATGTCCCAACGGAATTTCGAGCAGCAGCCGTTTTCCAAATTGCACTTTCATAATAAATTGGAGTGTGCGCATATTGCAAAAAAGGATTTGGGCCATCCCACGTTTGATTTTCTTTTTTTCGCTTTTTCGTTTTTTATTAAAAATCATTTTTGAGATGAAATTGTAATAAGTTTTCATTTTCCAATAATTTTTCCTATTCCCGTCAGATTTCCACTTCAGGTTTTCACATTTTCATGAAATTTTGCAGTGAAATATTTATAAAAGATTTTCGCTCGAATATCGATCCCAATTCCAAATAGCATCAACTTTCTGTGTAAACAGTTTGGTGCAACATTGATGATCGATTAAATTCCGAAATGTTACACCGATATCTAATTGACATAACCTTGAAGTTTGCCAATATTTTATTTTATTCAGATTATCACAGAAATGTAATCATGAAATATTTCTCTGAAACGATATCGCTATGAAAATAATGTAAACAAAATTAAAAAGTCTATAACTTTATTTTGCGTCGCAATAAAATGTTTTAACATAATTTAATTTTCTTCCTCAGAATTGGTGGACATTTCCAATTCGGGAGATAACAACACTGACGTTTCCAATTTTTGGTCCACGCCTTGTTTGGAAGATCCATTAAAGTTGCCAGAAAACGAACACAACGATAGCATTTTATCCAGTTTTTTGACCAACAACAGCGATCAAAACAAAGATTTCGGCATGGGCGGATCGGATAACGAATTCATTTCTTTGGATCGTCTGGACGACAGAAATCGAAATAATGCTTTGGTAATTTTTAAAACGCAAAAATGTTGTATTTTTGACTAACGGCAAATTTTTATTAGCAAATTTACAATCCCCGAAACGCCACCGTTTCTTCAAATCCGCTCAATTCCCTAACTGGTCTTCCAATGCAGCAATTGGCAGAACAGGTTTCCCGTTTACAACCGTCTGGAAGTGGTATGCATCAGCAAAACGTTCTAATCAACATACAGCAATTTCCACAACCGCCGCAACCTCCGGCGTATCAACATCCTCCAATGTATCCCGGCCATCCTGGTATGCCTGGACAACCTCCTCACATGTATCAGCCATATCAATATCAGTAAGTGAAAACAGTTCTTATCCTTTGGGGTGGGGAGAGAGATGAGAAATTACTCCTCCCCCCTCTCCTAAAGGCTTAATTTAGTGCCTAAATTAACTCTAGTTTTTGGCTCACAGTAACTTCAGTTATTTTATTAAATTTAAAAATTAAACATCTTGCAATTGTTGATTGTGCGAGGTTTGACCGATAGTTCAGCTGCAGTGTTTCAATTTATTTTACACTTATCACCTAATCAGCAATATTTTCTTGAACAATTATTTGGCGGGAAAAGTTTTAAATTTGGTTACACAACGCAAACAAAAGCAATCTCGAACATGTGTCAGTTTTTGTTTTGGAATCAACATTTTACATTCACTTTTGTTTTGGAAGGTTCATGCTTATAATGCGGGCAATTAGCAAAGCAAATTTACTTTAATTATTCCAAAGAGTATATTAAAAAAGTTCGGGATTCAAGTTACGTTTATCTAAGAAGATTTAAAATCGGTAATATTTTTTTAAACTTTTAACTGTCAAATTTTGTCAACACTGATGTTTTGCTGTTCGCGTAGCTAGCTACGCTACGGTTTGATTTTGCAGGGTAAATATATCGCTTGCGTAGATCCTGCTTGCCTGCAAAGGTTGATTATTGCTTTTTTCAAAATACATTTAACGACCATTCCAAGTGCAGTAAATCAATCTACATGGAGAACCTTTCTGATCAACTGTAAGGTCATTTTTTTCTTATTAGCATTTTTACGAAAATATTACAAAAACATTTGTGTTTAATGTCCAGTTTTTCAATCTTTGATTAGATTTAAACGAAAATTAAAAACTTAACCTGATTGCAGTTTGACACTAACGTCAAAACAAAAACAATTAACAGCGGCTGTTAACTGTTAATTTTGCCGATTTTTCACGAAACAACAGTTTTTCATAATTCGCAAATACAGGTGTATGTACAGTAAGGTGACCATTTTTATGAAATGTAAAACCAGTACATGGAAAAACGAAGGATCTTTTTTTTTCTTTAGGTTTTTACCTTTCTTTCGATACATCAAGAGAACAATAATCACATTAATAAATAATTTTGTCCTGTTTTGACTAACCAGGACAAAGATTCCGAAACCAGTACTATCCTGGTAAAACCAGTACGAATGGTCACCTTAATGTACAGACTATTTCACAAAAAGGAATTCTACAAAAATTTGCAAAAGCAAAAAAAATTGATTTACTCATAAAATGAAAATTTGATTTCAATCTTAAAATTCTGGAAAGTTAGTGATTTTTTAAATTTTTCTATCATTGTTGAAATAAATGACATAAAACATACAGTGACTAATGAAAATATTCGAACCCTCCTATGTTAAAAATGTAAAATGCACATTTTTAAACCGTTTTTTTGACATATAAAAATTGCTTTTACAGAAAAACTTTTTAGACATTTAGAGAATCGCTTTTTCAAGAAAAAATGCCTATTCATTTTTTTATTTCGTCGTACCGTTTCCTAGATAGATGACAATATTTTTTGTGTTTTACGGAGTCTTGTTTATGTCGCTGCCAATAAAAACTGGCGGCAAAATAGAAAATTGTATTGGTACAAAATTGAAGACAATGAAATTTTTAACAAAAAATGCTGTAAAAGCGATTTTTGTAAGTAGATAGAAATTGAGGTTTCTATCCCCTCCACTAAACCCCCCACTCCATGTACCCATTAGCCACGCCCACTTTTCAAGGCCGAGTTCTTATTGGTCGATAGCCACGCCCACTTTTCAAGGTCGAGTTCTTATTGGTCGTTAGACACGCCCACTTTTCAAGGTCGAGTTCTTATTGGTCGATAGCCACGCCCACTTTTCAAGGCCGAGTTCTTATTGGTCGTTAGACACGCCCACTTTTCAAGGTCGAGTTCAAAATATGATGTTCATTTGTTTATAAAAAATTTAGCGCAAAATGGTGAGCAGTTGGAGGTTATTGCAAAAAATAAAGAAAATTATATTAGTTTTAGTAAGCTAATTTTAGTTGATAAAAGTGTGAATGAAAAATATTCAAAATATATAAAACTTAGATTTCTTGACTCATTCAAATTCATGTCCACATCACTAGAAAAATTAGCTAAAAATTTAAACAATAATGATTGTATTGAAATTCAAAAAATTTTTAAAACATCTTATGAATTTGATCTTATTAGACAAAAGGGTGTTTTCCCATATTCATATGTGGATAGTTTTTCAAAATTGGATGACACAATGCTACCTCCAGCTGAACAGTTTTTCAATAAATTAACAAATGAACACATATCAAGTGGTGATTATCAACGCGCGATCATGGTTTGGAATACATTCGATTGTAAAACTTTGGGTGATTATTCCGATATATATTTAAAATCAGATGTTCTGCTTTTAGCAGATTGTTTCGAGAAATTTCGACGATCAACATTTTTGTCATACGGTTTAGATGCTACAAAATATTTTACATTACCTTCACTGAGTTGGGTCAGTATGCTTAAAATGACAAAAATTGAATTAGAACTTTTGACAGATATCGATTTGATTCACTTTTTTAAGAAAGGAATTCGTGGCGGTGTTTCCACCTGTATTAAGCGAAAAGCTATTGCAAATAATATTTATTTAAATCATTATGATCCTTTAAAACCAACATCTTTCATATTGTATTTAGATGCAACTAATTTATACGGCTACGCCATGCAACAATATTTACCATGTGGCGAATTCACCTGGTTAAATATTGATGAAATTTTAAATTTAAATATCATGAACATTTCAGACACCTCCAGCGTGGGGTACGCGTTGGAAGTGGACTTAGATTATCCAATTACACTGCATGATTCCCATAATGACTTTCCATTTTGTCCAGAAAATATCATTCCACCCAATGGAAAAACGCATAAATTAATTCCAAATTTATTCAATAAAAGAAATTATATCATTCATTATAGAACACTAAGGCAATGTTTGAAACACGGTCTTATTTTACGCAAAATTCATCGGGTTGTTAAATTCAGACAATCAGCATGGCTGGCACCATACATAAATTTGAATACTGGTTTTCGAAATAATGCAAATTCAGAATTTGAAAAGGACTTCTTTAAATTATTAAATAATTCAATTTTTGGAAAAACTTTGGAAAATATTGAGAACTATAGAGATATTAAATTATTATCCAATTGGGAAAATAATAATTGTTGGGGTGCTGAAACTTACATTGCTAGACCAAATTTTAAAGATCTATGTACCTTTTCAGAAAATTTGATAGCCGTAGAAATGAATAAAACTACAATTTCATATAATAAACCAATTTATATTGGATTTTCCATTTTAGAAATCGCAAAAACAGTCATGTACGATTTTTATTATGATTTTCTAATACCAAAATATAAAAAAAACATATCGTTGTTATATACCGACACGGATTCCTTAATTGTTGAAATTAAAACGGAGAACGTTTATTGTGATATCAAACAAAGTTTAGAAAAATTTGATACATCTAATTTTCCTAATTGTAATGTTTTCAATATTCCAAGAAATACATCGCAATTAGGAAAAATGAAATTGGAATATCCGATACAAATAATTCGAGAGTTCTATGGAACTGGTTCTAAGGCCTACTGTGTAATTTTAGACGATGGTATTGAAATTAAAAAAGCAAAAGGGGTTTCAAAGAATGTAATTGTCAAAGATTTACATATGTGTGATTATAAAAACGCTGTTGAAAATAAACAAAGCAAGTTATGTGAGATGACTACATTCCAATCGACGCTACACGAACTATATACAGAGTTGAAGAACAAAGTCGCATTATCTTATTTTGATGATAAACGCTACATCCTGTTTGATTCATATGTTACATTGGCGTGGGGGAATGAAGCCATTAAGTTAAATGAACTGATTAAAGAGTTAAATGACGTCAAATAAAATTTGCTTTTTGCGCACACATTTTTGTATATATAGAATTGAAAATTTACTACTCAGACATAATAATAATATCCCGAGAAGTTATAAGATGGCGAAGATTCTTCAACACATCCAAATAAAAGGTGGAATTTTACGAAATCTATTGGAGAATGATAGTGTTGCAGATATTAAAATCACGGAGGATGGTGATGAAGGTATTAAAATATTGTGTTGAATTTTATTTTATATGATCTAATATTTTTTGATATTATAGCTATGGTGACTGATAATTTTAATTTAGAGCAATATGTCAACGATGAGATGGAAAAGATATTTGTGGTGGAGCAAACAAAAAAAACTGATGGGGTAAATGAGGTTGATAAAATGGAGATTAATAGAATGGAAAATGATGTTGGGATTAATGAGATTGAGAGAATGGAAAATGATGTTGGGATGAATAAGATTGATAGAATGGAAAATGATGTTGGGATGAATAAGATTGATAGAATGGAAAATGATGTTGGGATTAATGAGATTGTGAGAATGGAAAATGATGTTGGGGTGAATGAAATTGAGAGAATGGAAAATGATGTTGGGATGAATGAGATTGAGAGAATGGATGACTGGAATAATGAGTATTTTGATATATCGGATTTCATCATTCTCGAAGCTGAGAAAATTAAATATAATAATAATAAAATAATAAGTAAAAATATAGAAAATAAAATAAGTAGTTATAGTTTAGAAATAGAAAATTTAAAAAGAAAGATAGCAAGAAAAGAAAGAATTGTTAAAAATTTAAAAAATTTAAAAATGTATTATAATAAATAAAAAAATTAATTATTTCTAATATTTTATTAAAAAAAAAAAAAATCTTAACAAGTTGCTAACATCATACAATTTCACGCCTATTTATCCAAGAATTGTGGCTATTATCTAATCCCAACCACTTAACAAACATTTTCTTTTTCTGTCTTTTTAAAATTTTTTCAACTAAATAAACATCGTGATGCTTAACTTTTTGCAATTCTTGCCCATAAAAACAGCCTTTAATTTCTTCGTTGTTAATATCAGTAAGAAGATATGTTCTTGGTAGCGTCACTTTAACTTGTGAAATTTTAAATATTTCGTTAGACCAAACTGGTGTGTATCCTTTCGAAAACGCATGTCGATATTTGCTTATTCTAACACTATCTCCGATTTTAAATTTGGGTTTTTTCGGATCCACAACTTTTGGATGATTATACACAGTCTTTAAAAGTAATGGAACATGTTTTTTAGTAACATCCATCGGTTTTAAACCTATTGTTGAATGTTTTCTTGAATTATATACATCCACCAGTTTTTTTAATATATCGATCCATTGATAGTTTCCACGATAACTAAATTCCTTCCACATTAAATTTTTAAGAGTTCGATTAACTCTTTCTACTACCGAAGCTTTTTTAATGGAGTATGTACTATAGTGATTTATTTTATATTTCTTCATCAATTCTTGAAACTCCTTATTGTAAAATTCTTTCCCCAAATCTGTTTGCAAATTTTTAGGAATACTTTCTTTAAGAATCGCGTTCATAGCAGCGGTTACCTCGCGTCCGCTCTTGTTCTTTAAAGGTTTTGCCCAAACATATTTGGAGAAGACATTAATGACGACCAATATAAATTTGAATCCTTTGTTTATAGTTGATAATTGCGCTATATCTACTAAATCTGCTTGAAATAAGTCGTTCAATCCTTTAACTAAAACTGGTCTCCGCTGATAATTTTGGCGGGCAGATCTATGTAATTCATTTACAACGTCTCTCTTTATATCCATCATTCAATAATTTTTTATTTGATAATTTTAGCTTTTCGCAATTCTTCTTCTATGGATGCGATCTCGTTTACATGACCATCGTGACCAGCAGATCGGGATGCTATTAAAAGTTTTAATCGTTCGATTATCTCATTTACATCGTCAAAATACACAAACTCTTTTTTCTTGTTGTTGTATTGTAAAAATAGTGGAGATTCTAGAAATCCACCACCACCCGTCTTTTTATTTCCAATTATACCTTTTTCTTTTAATTGTGGTTTAATAATTCTTTTATACTTGGATGTGGCATTACCAATAATTTGATTAGTAGATGAATAATTTCTACGAAATAAATTGGTTCTATTTCCAATATCAATGTAGTTATCTAGATCATTTGTTGTATACACCACCGGATTTTTTTTAAATAAGAGCTCATAAAGACCGGGGGTCCCCTTATATTTTAAAGATTTATTAGCATTCGGTATTTTAATGATAATGTCATCTGCATTAAAATCGAGTAATGAATCACCAATTGCAAATTTTGCAGTTTCTAAGTCATGTTTAACCCCATAATTAAAATCAAAAACATCCTCCGTATCTCTTACCATGTCTTCTATGTATTGTCTTGGTAGTGGTGCAAAATTTTCTAAATATTCGTAAAATGCATTTGAATTTATCATATCATTAACTTCTCTAGCTGTTTCATTATGAGCTCGATTATATTCTTCATCGACAAACATAGGATGTAAAATTGTTCGATTTAAATCAACATCGTCAGGTTCGTGTTGATAAACTGCACCTTCCTCTAAAAAATTTGGTGGTGATTTATAAATTTTCGGCTCTACCTCAGATTTGCGACCGTAAATTTTTTTTTTTTTGGGACTGTGCGATATATCAAATTCCGATTTCATTTCCTGTTTTATTTCTGGTTTTATGTTATGCGATTGATTAAATTGCGAAACTATTTTTTGTAAAGGTTCCGTGATGGGTTTATACTTTTTAAATAAATCCATATTTGATTGGGTCATATCCGATTTTAAACTTTTATATTTCAATTTCACAGATTTTCTCGCTTGAATAAGATCATGAGTTAAACGTGTATCCATCGTGGTCACCTGAATACTAGCAGTTATTTTAATAACATATATATTCTTATATAATTATAAATGTATCAAAGCCTTGTCTATAGCGACCACCTTTAATATCGCAAGCTTTATCAATAACTAACATTCCGTATTTATTTTGCCAACAAATATTGCATAAAGTTTTAAATTGATTAAAAGTCATATCCACCCCCACATGATCATCATAAACATGCTTTAAATTTGTATTATCTTGTTTAAACAAAACTAGAAAATTTGCATTGTCTCTTATTAGTTGTTTTGGAATTTTACTATATGTTTGACATAAGTAAAAAGAATCAATATTTTTATGTCTCCCAAAACTGAAATAATCTCTCATAATATCTTGATTGGTGCAAGCCACGTCATCAAAAATAAATATCGAGTTTGGTTTGATATCAATCGGCGATGGCACATCTTTCTCGCTTTCATATTCAAAATAACCAACCCCCTTTATAGGTTTCAAAACGTCTTTCAAAAATTGGTATTTTGGTTGAAATATTGATTTGGAATATAAATAGATATTTTCAAAACGAAGTCCATTGGGGTGAAGAAGTAAACAGAGAAGAGCGTTAGTTTTACCACAGCCAGAATAACCAACAATCAAACCCATTTTTGATGCACACCCCAACAAAACACCATGCTTGGGAAAAGTAATAGTTTGAACATCATGGTTTAATATGGGAAGTTGATGATGTTGCTTCACTAAACGCATTTTTACTTATGATTTTGATATATCAGTCGCTGTCGTATTCACTACTCAGAAATCCATCGTAATACTCAACAACTTCATCGACATCATCATCTTCATCTAACTCCCCCAGGGCCTGCAGGACGTCATCGAACCCCGTTAATGCAGGCTGGTTGGACTGGGTGGGCACAAGACGGCTGTGGATTGCTGATGGAATTTGTTGAGTGGTCTGCGGTACCTCAAGCTTGGGGAGTTTTATCTTACTTAACACACCCTCGTCGGTAATCACTAAATATCTTTTTGTCCTTGTACGACATACCGCACAAGTTTTTAATTCACATACACTTAACCAGGCCTGGACACATCTAAGACAAAACTTGTGATGACAAGGCAAATTTGCCATCGAACCTTTCACAGTATCGAAACATATTGAACAGAGCATAGTGCTTACGTTGAATGAAAAATTCATACAGTATATACGTATATTTATACAACAGTATACCGCCATATACCGCTGTATACTGCTGAATACAGCCATATACCGCAGTATACAGCGGTGTACAGCAGTATACAGCGGTATATGGCTGTATTCAGCAGTATACAGCGGTATATGGCTGTATATGGCGATATAGCGGTATATGATGGTATATAACGATATTTAACGTAATACCACAGTAGTAACTACACTACACCGATATCGGTAATAAACACTTTTCTAATACCTTTAAAAGAAAAATGTAAAACAATAAATTTCAGTCAACATTTGTAATGCAATGCTGATACATCGTAGACACGGTGCTGGACTAGTTAATAATATAATAAATAAACTACCTTTTGAATTACATATTCCGGGTTATAGGTATCTAATATATATATATACTCTAAGTATTTAAGAATTATGAATTTAATAGTATTTTTTAAAGATTTTGCGGCCCCGGTACGAAGTTAAAACAACGTTTAGATAGAGGTGATTCTGGCATTAACCAACTAGATGAAGCTTGTAAAGAGCACGATATAGCATATTCAAATTTTAAAGATATATCTGAAAGACATAAAGCAGATAAAATATTAGCCGATAAAGCTACACATAGAATACTTTCAAAGGATTCATCACTTGCAGAAAAAATCGCTGCTATTGGTGTAACAGGAGTTATGAAAGCTAAAGTAAAAATGGGGATGGGTTGTAAAAGATCTAAAAAACCATCGTTTAGACAGGTGTTGAAAAAAACCACAGACGTTTTACGTCGAAGTAAAAGCTCAGATTTATTAACTAATGCGAAAATCGCTCTTTCGACCATTAAGCGGAAACCTAAGAAACCACGAGTTATTCCAATACCAAAAACTGGTGGATTCCTACCTCTAATCCCCATATTTGCCGCTCTAAGTGCTTTAGGAGCTTTGGGTGGTGGTGCTGCAGGGATCGTTAAAGCCGTTAATGATTCAAAAAGTGCTAGCGAAAATTTAAAAGAGGCTCAACGACATAATAAAAACATGGAAGCAATTGCAATAGGCAAAGGTCTTTATTTAAAACCATATAAAAGTGGACTTGGATTATATTTAAAGCCATATTCAAAAAACTAATAGCATCGCTACCGAAAAAACCACTAACAAACATCGATTTACTTCGATTTGTTAAAAAATTTAAAATTCCACATTTTAGAGGTGTGTTTATGAAAAATACTTTACCGAAAAAAATATATATGCTTGAATGTGGTATAGTTAATCTGGAGGAGGATTTTAAATCCGGTTCTCATTGGACTGCATATGTTAAACATCATAATGATATTTCATATTTCGATAGTTATGGAAATCTACCTCCACCTCCACAATTAATAAAATATTTCGGTAGCAATAAGAAAATTAAATATAATTATGATAGATATCAAAAGTATAATTCATTTAATTGTGGACATCTGTGTTTAGACTTTTTATATAAACATTCCACTAATTATTTACATCAGTGTTAAGTCAACCACCCACGAAATGTCATATGTAATCAGTGTAAGCGGTAATAGCTCCGAATTGTATTCGGAAATTAATCCGACTATATATGCTGATGATGGACAATATGCACTAGCTTTAACAAATTTTGAAACTTATAACACAATACATAATGTTAGGGTTGGCTGTAATAAATTTTACTATGGTGATGATGTTGTTTTCTCGGTACCCGATGGTGACATGAGTATTGAGAAGTTTGTTAAAAATGTACAAACGCATTTAAAAAATCCCTATGCTATTTCCATTGTTTCGACAAATAATAATAAAATAGTTTTAGAATGTGCATCTTCGGCTAATTCTGAGAGAGGTGATAGTGTATTAAAAGGTCTTGCATTCAAGACAACAAGCATAAAATCAAAACAATACACATTAGAGTTAAAAGATGTAATTTTCCAAAACGCTCAAAAAGTGAATCAGTTTTATTATACTAGTGAAAAAAGTTTTAGCTTTAACCTTGATTTAGGCTCTTATGAACTCACTCAAGTTCTATCATCAATAAAAAAAAAAATAGATAAACTAGTTCCTAATAAGTTCATTATTACAGATTTTGAAGTGCGTTTAAAATCACTACCAAAATCGCTCAATAACGACAAAGAAATTGAAGGCGATATTAAACCACTCTTGGGTTTTATAAAAGAAGGAAATGGGGATTATGTATTAAATTTATCTAAAACGCAAACCAAAATATTGAAAACTTACAATAAATTTTATACGGATTTGGAGAAAATTATTGAAATTCCTAGTGGGGCTTATGAAATCAGTGATATTCAATCATATTTACAAACACAGTTAAGCATCACCAATACCACCCTAGAACTCACAGTAAATGCTAATACTTCAAAAGTGAATATTAAATGTACTGAACGTATTAATTTTAAGAAACCTGATAGTATAGGACCATTATTGGGTTTTGATAAGAAATACATCGGTAAAAATACTCCAGTAGTATCTGATCATGGTGTCAATATTTTATCAGCTAACACTATCTGTATTGAGTGTAATATTACGACCGGTTCTTATAGAAATGGAAAGCTGAGTCATGTAGTACATGAGTTTTTTCCATTAGTTCCACGTGGATATAAAATAGTTGAAACCCCATCTAATGTCATTTATTTACCTATAACCACTCAATTTATAACAAATATTTCAGTTAGAATAATAGATCAGAACGATCAGGTTATAGATTTTAACGGGGAAGAAATATCAATAAGGTTTCATTTAAAAAAACTCTAAAGATGGTAATCCAATATTCTAGAAATACACGTCAACAATATAAGCATCTGTCTAACATAAAAAGCATCAGTCGAAAACCTTCAACAGGTTTGATAACACCAATTAATAGAGCGTTTTTGAAAGCTTTAGGTTATAAAGTGCTTGTGTAAAGATGGGGATTTTGGATATTGCAGAAACAATTATAGAAGATAATTCGATTACAAATGCAGAATTTCATACACATCAACCATATGCTTCCACATCATTTGCTAATAACGATGAAATTCGAATCCCTATTCAACAGCTGGATGCATATACAGCACCTAGTCTTAGCTATCTTTATATTGAAGGCTCGCTAAAAACAGATGGTGGAATTACTTCACAGACAGCCCATTTCATTAACAATGGTGTAGCTTTTTTATTCAGCGAAGTTAGATATGAGTTAAACGGAGTTGTAATGGATTCCTCTAGAAACCCCGGCATTACCTCTACGATGAAATCATATACATCATACTCCAAAAACGAATGCTTAAAATTAAAAAACGCTGGGTGGAATCCAAAAGCAAATAAAGAAATGGTACTAAATGAAGGTTTGGATGGGCATTTTAATGCTTGCATACCATTAAAGATGCTTTTGGGTTTTTGTGAGGATTATAATAAAATCATATTGAATGCAAAACAAGAATTGGTATTGATAAGAAGTAACAGCGATGTAAACGCATTGGAATCTTCAAAGGCTGATGAAAAGCTTCATGTTACTATTAATAAACTATTTTGGAAAGTACCACACATAACGGTTTCGTTGGAGGAACAGCTACGTTTAACAAAGTACATCGATAAAAGCATAGAAATCCCCATAGCATTTAGGTCGTGGGAACTTCACGAATATCCGCAACTACCTTTAACAAATCGTCATTCATGGACCGTAAAAACTTCCACTCAAGTAGAAACACCTAGAATGATAATAATAGCATTTTCAACAAATAGAAAAAACAAAATTGATAGAGATATGAGTAAATTTGATTTTTGCAATTTGGTAAATTTAAACGTTTATTTAAATTCAGAGCGTTACCCCTATGATAATTTAAATATAAACTATAAGAAAAATTCTTTTTCAATTTTATATGAAATGTTTGCAAATTTTCAACAAACATATTATGGTAAAGAAAACGAACCAATGTTTACACCTGAAGAATTTAAAGCTAATGCGCCAATGGTAGTAGTAGATTGCACTCGTCAGAAAGAGGGTCTTAGCAAAGGACCAATAGAAGTAAGAGTAGAATTCGAAAATAGTGATAATATATATGAACACACAGCCGCATACTGTTTAATTCTACATGATCGCATGTTTAGTTATAATCCACTTACAAATTCGGTGAAACAAATATGAATAATAATAATAATAATAATATATTAGTGTTGGATGTGCAGGGGTTTAATACCTCCAAGAAAGAATTTTCACCTAAGGAGTTAGCTGTTTATGATGGTTTCAAAACAGCTCATTACATCTTTAAACCACCTTATCGATTTAATTGTTTGCCTATGGAATTCCAAAAGCAAGCAAACTATTTGATGAATAATCACCATGGTATATTATGGGGGTGTGGGTTTACACCTTATCATAAATTTAATGAAATTGTGAAACATTTAACTTCATCTGTTGATGTTGTATATGTGAAAGGACGCGAGAAGACATTATTCATCCAAAAAGTAATTGAGAAACCGGTGATAGAATTGGATGAACAACCTTCACTATCAAAAGGGGAGCCATATTGCTTTTATCACTCGCTATCAAATTGTATCTGTGCACTGACTAATGTATTTTATTTGTATAACAATTTTATTATGCATCAATAAATTGATTTTTTTATATATTTTTTTTTATTGTGGGGTTAGTTTGTTATAGTTAGTACATGAAGAGCAGTTGCGTGATAGCCATGTGGGTATATGCTGAAGAAGCAGGTCGCCTTTTTTCGTTTAGAGATTGGAAGCACCCCTTTGTAGATTCGAAGGAGTTAGCAAAAGCTGGGTTTTACAATTTACGAAATGACGATAATGTGCGGTGTGCGTATTGTTCAATCATTATTGGTAGTTGGGAAAAAGGGGATAATCCTATAGAAGAACATAAAAAATGGTCTCCAAGTTGTCCTTTTATTATAGAAGGAGAATCGCTTATTAAAATGTATGCGACAGAAGAAGGTCGACTTATTTCGTTTAAAAATTGGGGTTATACCTTTATAGACCCTAACGAATTAGCAAATTCAGGATTTTACAGCATAGGGAATGGTGATATTGTTCGGTGTGCGTTTTGTGCAATCGTTATAGGAAATTGGAAGAATGGGGATATTCCTAGAGTAAAACATGGGGAAATATCTCCAAAATGCCCCATGACTGGACATGATGTTTGTGGGATATACAAAGTTTTTCCTAATTCAATACCAGACAATTACATAAATATAACTACAAAAGTTGAAGATCTAAACGATCCCGATGAAAATTTACCCGAAATTATCCCACTACTAGGATACAAAGCTGAAGATCAATTTTGTTGGAAAGCTAACAATAAACTCTCTTGCCCATCTTGTATATTACAATAGTTGTAAAAAGAAAACGAGATTTTGTGAGTTTAATAAAAAAATATTGAAAATTATTTTGTTATTTTACATAATACGATAGGTTAGGTATGTACTCACAAACATGATGATGATGTTGTAAATACATACCTAACCTATCGTATTATTATTTACATATTTGTTTTATTTCGGATATGGATTAATAAAAAAGATTTATTAAATTTTAATTGTTGTTTTTATTTTGTTTTACTGGAAAAGTTTACATTGCCTCAATTTAACTCTTAAACTAATATATGCAACCGTTAAAATATATAACACAATACTTGTGAAAAATAAAAATTCGAAAACGATTGCATTCATATGAAGAGTGTTGTAGTTGTTTCTGAGTTCGTTCAAATTGAGCACCAAATATTCACCGCGGTTTCTTATTTGACTTGTATCTTGAAATTCGAAAATAGTCTCATAATAGATAACTGATTTGTCATTATCAATTACTAATGGATGTGTGATAACGTATTGATCGCCTTGCATAATTTCAATAAACATTTTATCGAAGTTTTCACACTGTTTAGACTCCTCGCTAATATCCAGATATTGAATGCAAATCATGGCGTTTTTTAGATTTCTAGGACATGTTAATGTAATTGTGTTGTTCCATATCGCTGCTATGAAATAAATTAGTGTGATATCCATTTTAACTACCACCACCACCAACAACAAACACGTCTATTTCGTTTAAGATATTGACGATTAATAATTAGTTTTTGTAATACCCAATCACTTATATTACAATGGGTTTAACATTAAATATACACACGTGTTCTTTTTTTATAATTTTTATTATATTTCACCATTAATACATTCTACTAATTTATTTTCTATTACAAGACCATATGGTAGAAAATCTATTATTCCACATATAATATCGGTAAACTTTTTATTATTTAATATTCTACAAAATGTTTCCAATGTAATTAACTTTTTCAAAAATTTATCGCATGTCTCCTCTTGGGCTCCATACTTCGCTGCCATATCTTCAGCCTCCTGCAAGTTTGGATACCCTGATTTCATATATACAGCACCATGATGAATATCGAATGCCATATTTGATAAAGTACACTTCATTCGCTCGATAGCTGAATGTAGATCCACAGCTTTCGGATAATGTTGTTCCGCATATGCCATCCACATCCTATAATTTAATTACATTAGCAATTTCCAGATCAACGATAATTTTTTCAGGAAAAAAATGCAACATCTCCATAAGTGTATATGCGTTGAATCCAGCAGTTTCCATGTTGATCATATTAGATATATTAGATGGGTTTTCTAGTAGGTTTAAATTATTTTTTATGGTGTCGAAGTAAAATACATCAAACGAATGTTTATGTAATACTGATAAATAACCGTTTATCAAATCAATCAATTCCCATAATCCAGTAATAGTTTCAAACCCCAAATAAACCCAATTTTCACTATCTCGACATAATTTTATAATTTTTTTATTTTTAAAGTTATGAAATTCAATAGTGAATGAATCAACTACTGGAGACAATTTTGAACCACTGTCACTAAAATATGATGTTAGCATAGTTTTGTAATTAAAAAATCGTTTCCATTCTTCTTCATTTAATATCACTTTCTGTTTTAAACCGCTAATTGTAATGCTAGGTTGCAAATTCAATTTAGATAATCCAATGGAGATGTTTTTAGATAGGGATTTATTTAGTGGGTAAGATTTTTCATTTAACAATTCCACTGTAACAAAGTACTTATCAATTACAATAAAAATTAAATATTTAATAATCTAACTTACTTGTTTCAAGTTGATTTGATATGAGTTGATTATGTATGTAGGTATGCACTTAATATTATAAGCAATGTGAAGTCAATATATAGCAACTGTGAAGGTCAACAATAGACCTTGAGTCTGTCATCAGCCAATAACTAGAATTTGTCCTTGAGTAATAACCTTATTCGATGACCTT
Source organism: Cantharis flavilabris (assembly GCA_949152465.1). NCBI lineage: Eukaryota > Metazoa > Arthropoda > Insecta > Coleoptera > Cantharidae > Cantharis > Cantharis flavilabris. The sequence goes on from OX424435.1 coordinate 92,970,198, forward strand.
GGATTACCGCGGGGTGTGGATGAAGAGGGGTGTATTTTTTTTTGAGCGCTTAACCTTGAAAAGTGGGCGTGGCTATCGACCAATAAGAACTCGACCTTGAAAAGTGGGCGTGGCTATCGACCAATAAGAACTCGACCTTGAAAAGTGGGCGTGGCTATCGACCAATAAGAACTCGACCTTGAAAAGTGGGCGTGTCTAACGACCAATAAGAACTCGGCCTTGAAAAGTGGGCGTGGCTAATGGGTACATGGAGTGGGGGGTTTAGTGGAGGGGATAGAAACCTCAATTTCTATCTACTTTTGTATGTCAAAAAAGGGTTGTAAAATGTGCAATTTACATTGTTAACATAGGAGGGTTAGAATATTTTCGTTTATTATTATACAGTGTTTATTATTGAATTTAAAATTGTACAAATTTTATCCGAGAAAGTCATGGAATTTATAATTTTTAAACGAAAATCAGCGAAATTAAGACGTTGAATCAGGGAAATTGTTTTAAAATTTTCAGAAACAAAATGTATTTTAAAATTTACGTTTTTCTTTTATTTTTGTTTTCTTTCAAGAGTTTCGAAAAATAAGGGAAAATCTTCAATTTTAGTCGGTGATTTTATTTTGCAAAATGAATGGAAACTCTGTAATACTCAATAATTGCTCGTCATTTGAAATTTTGATTAATCATTTAATAAATGTAATATAATTTGTAAGGCCAGTTAGGGTTATATCATATAAATATGGACAACTAAACGTAAAATCCAAACCTGTGCCCAAGGGGACTAAATAGGGACAACTAACTCCGCTCTTAGTGACACCAAAAACTAAAAAAAACAGTTGTTAATTGAACTAAACTGCTTAAAATTTGAGATATATACTTTTTTATCATCAAATATAGAATTTCCCTCCCCCTTCCCCCGCCACGAACTTTTCCTGTGCTAGAAAATGTGTTTTTCTTAAATACTAAGGGCTGGTATTTAAGTTGTAGTTTAAACTACGATCAGAGTTTAAACTCAATATCTGACCAATCAAATAGCCATAAACGTAGTTTAAACCTTGGATTTAGTTTAACTAGCAACTGAAATACTGGACCTTAGTGTATATGTAGATACTAAAAATAATAATTAGTTCAAGTACGTTAACCTTTACCCGAAGAATATAGATATTTAAAAAAATCGTCAACTGCATTTGAGAGAAAACATTAAACTGAAATGATTAAACCTAGAATTAAACTACACCACGGAGGAACGTCTGATATTGATTAATTTAGGAAATAAACTGTTAACATCACATCATAAATTTATTTTAAATTTGATTTCGTAATTATAGTCGAATTTAACTTAAAAACAGATTCCTGCTATTTTCGAGTTCGGGCGACTTCAGGATGCTTTGAAAACTTAAAAAACAATTATTAAATTTAGAGAATTTCTAAAATCGATCATCCATCCAAATCCGAAATTGATCATCTTCCGATTGCATAATTACAAAATTATTTACGTTTAGTTAATTAATATGTATACATAATATAATAAATTAAATTGACAAGCGCAATTGACGACAGAAGCTACGAATGTACCAAATTTTAATATTACTTTTTTATATTATATAAAGCTTTTCAGTTATTAATTTCTTCATATTAATGAATTACGCAAAAAAATTTAAAAGTCGTTTATTTATTTATTCATTTATTTTCAGACCACCGCCAAATCCAATGTACTTTCCGCCTGCTCCAAACTATCAACCTGGTCCCCACATGCCACCTCCACAAATGCCGCAACCTAATCAGCAAATGCAACAATCCATGCCACCTCCACAACCTCAATACAGACAACCCATGCCACAGAGGTTACCAACATCGTCACAGCAATTCAATCAAACACCGCAAAGAGGACCACTTCCTCGACAGCAAGTTGCCAACAGACCACAAATGGCTCCCAGGCAGCCGATGGGTCAACGACCGCCCATGCTTCAAAGACATCCAATGGGACCAAGACAACAAATGGGAGTTTCTAAACAAGGTATACAAATGAGACAACGAGGACCTGCACCTATGATACGACCCAAAACCAGCGCCATGATTGGTAATGCAGCAATTAGAGGACCAAGACCAAGAATGCAAATTCCAAATGGCACGCAAAATAACCTGCAAGGTGCACAACGAATGAAGAGGCCGAATGAACAAATCCTAAATCAATTAAAAAAGAAACGAATGGACGTTTTAGTACCCGACAAAAACGATGATCTTGATTGTCAAGTGATTGCCATGCAACCAAAAAATACCGACGGAGGTTTACCGCAAATAACAAACGTTCAGGTAAATTTAATCTTTTTTAAATTAGAATACCAAGAAAATAACATTTTTCTTTTAGGGTGGAACAAGCGACGCCGCAGATAATGTGATGCATTTGTCCGACTCCATCACTCTATCTGTACGTAATCCACAACCTAGGCCTTCTAGTCCCAAGAAATCTGATGCTAAACAAGTCGCAAATATTCTGGCGACGCGCGGAATAACCGTCACTGCTACTCCAAAACCTAAAGAGAAGATGATGGTGAAGGATGAAACATCACCGGCTTCACCAACAGCAACGGTCGCTATAAATCTTAACAATGCCGTTAGCATTATTCCCACTGCTAAAAATAACACACCTACCACAAGCCCCAAGGTAATTCAATTCAATTTTGTTTAAATTTTATTGTTACCATATTTTTTTTACAGCCCTCAGATGTTCGATTGCCAACTGTAGATTTAACAGACGATTCTACACCAGAAACGTTGCATCAAAATAGTCAATTGAAACAGCAACAATCGCCAACGCAAAAGAATAACCAACAGCGAGGTTCGGCTTCGTTGCCTTTCCGATGTGACTTGTGCCCGGCTCAGTATCCAACCATGGGTGGCTTAAACAAACATCGTCAATCTTTTCACAAAACGGCGTCCTCCTGCGAAATTGGTATACCGTTGATTGATTTTAAACAACCGGGTATTATGCAAAAATTGACAAGCATAGGTATATACAATTTTATTCCTTTACCAAATTCGGCAAACGGAAATTTTGCTTTGCCTGTTATTTCACTTAATGCAGCCAAGAATTCGTCTTTGTGTAACTTATCTACTTTGGGAGCGTCGTCAATTTTATCATTGGGTCCCGTACGATCTTTGCCTAAAAATCAGGCTAACAATGGAGTGAGCAATATCAAGCAACAGCCACATTAAATATTGTTTTGAAGTTACAAGAGTGATACCTAAATATAATCATCCAGAGTGATTTAATTTATTTATAAAGGATAAATTTGCAATATATTATTAAGAAGATGTTAGTGAACAAATGTTATTTTTGTCACTTTAGTTTTGATAAAATAATAATGTACATATAAAATGTAATGTAATGTACAGACTGATTTAATTTAAGTTGTTTTATTATCGTTTAAGACTGTTGTTAAATTTTTCTGTTATATTCAAGTTTCGGGTATTTTTAATTTGTGTTCTTAGTTTTGTATTTAAGTGTTCTACATTTAATTTAATTTAGCAAAGAATTTAATCGAGAGTCTTAAATTATTAATATTCATATAATACAGTTTTATGTATTTTTTATGTAAATACAAGGACGATAATATTGTTATAAATATTTTACTGTAAAGAATTTGTACTATCTAATTTAATAGATCTCCAATTTTAATAAAATGTGTTAATTTTATTTGGTAATTTTTATTTGTCGTGATATCGGGCTGATTGTATCAAACAAATTCAAGCCAAGTTTAGCTATTTGTTTCTTTCAGTAAAAAGTATGGTAAGAATGAGTAAGGAAGTAGTACAATAAGCCCAATTATGAAACTTTAGTATGAATGGGTTTATATTTGCCTTCTCCTGAAAATCCAAAGGTTCCGTAACATCACAGCTGATCAGCTGTATGACCTTGATCCTATTTACATAAGAATACACAGTAATGACAGTAATATAGTTGCTCTAGACAGGGCCTGTTTTCGGGACCCTTATATTCGAGTGTAACTAATAGCATCAAAGGCTCAATTTTTGGGTTACTTTATCAGTATTTGATTTTTATTTTACGATTTTATGTTCTCTTTTCTAATGGTAAGATAGGCCCTGTCTATAGAGTATTCCTACACTCCTATGTTACCAATGTAAATTATACCTTTCGAAAACTTTTTGTCAAAAAATCATTTTTATGGTAATACATATCAGTCATTTTTCTTTGTTTCAAATTTCATTCCCTTTATTTTTGTTTTATACATTTTCTATTTCATTGCACCGTTTTTGAAATACAGTGACTTACAAAATAGCTTTCTGTACCTCAGAAATGATCAATAGAAAAATGTGTATGGGTCATTCCACCAAATAAAATCACTTTTACATAGCGACCTCCGCCGATTTTGTTCAAACATTGTGAACCTTTTCTCTACATTATAAAACCATTTTCTGAAAATTTTAGCCCTTAATATGCAGCCATTTTGAAGTTATGATTTTTTTAATTTTTGAAAAAAAAAATTTTTTAAACTTTTTCATTCATTTTTTTGAAGTAGAAAACTTTCTCAGAAATCAGTAAAATTAGTTGAGTAAGAGGTCAATAAGAACAAAAATTTAGTTGTCCGACGTTTCGGGATCCTTTCATTGACCCATTTTGAATTATGTCTGGAACACTCTCGGGGATGACGTTCAGGGCCAGGTTAGGGCGCACCAGGTATTCGGGTGGTCGTTTTCAACATAAAATTCGGATTCAGCGCACACGAAAAGCCCCCATAACGATTTTCGGTTCGTTATTGTCGATATTTCCAGAAAAATTCTTGAAGATGACGTCCGCGTCCAGGTTGGGGCCCACCGGGTGTCCGTGGGGTGTTCGCCGATGGTATATTCGAATTCAGCGACCACAAAAAACCCCCTGGTTCCCAGTTTCTCTCCTCTCTCGCATAAAGTTCGTGTTGTAATATTAATTTACAATGTAACGGATAGATGGTGTTACCTATCTATGTACCTAGCAATGTTATCGCTGGTACTAAATGTATAACCATCTATCTGAAGACTGTAATCATCAAGTATCCACTTGATGTTAACAGGTCAGTGTATTGTTATGTAATGTTTGTGTTAGTTGTTATTAAATTTATTAAATTGTGTGTATCTCTCTTTGTCTACTGCCAACCTTCCCAATAGGTTATGGGCCCAGTAAGCAACTAAGAGAATACTATTTATTTAATTGTTGATTTGAATTTGTGCAAATATTGCGTTCATAATTTATAAATAAAAATTATGGAAGAATCGCAATTGGAAATTATGCAACAACAAATCGCACAGTTGCAATTGAGGTTAAACGAAAGGACCGAATCGCGATCGACAATTGTAACGATGATGGGAGGATTGCCAGAGAACAAACATTTAAATGGAGAAAATTTCAGCGAATGGAAGCATAACATGAAAAATTTTCTTATTGATGCTGGTATGTGGAAGTATGTGGTACCTGCAACCGACTCAAAGTTAGATGCTGAAATAGACGAAAGAGTTCTTGCGAAGATTAATTTGTCCATTAAACCTGGAGCAGCAGCTGAGATCAAAAATGTGAAGACAGCGAAAGAAGCTTGGGACAAATTATGTCGAGTCTACGAACAAACGGGTACGTTGCATTTGATAAGTCTGTATGCACAATTATTTAAAATAAGACTAGAAAATTGCAACGGGATGGAGGAGTATATAAATAAAATGTTAAATATCACTGATCAGTTGGAAGCAATTGGTGAACCTTTTAAAGATCACGTAATCGGTGGTCTAATGTTGGCTGGACTATCGGAAGAATATCAACCATTATTGTTAGGCATTCAAGGATCGAAGCAAAGCACAACTGTAGAATTTGTGAAAAATTTATTATTGCAACCAAATGTTCAGCAAATTAAAGTAATAAGTAGTGCAGAATCGAGTGCGTTTTACAGTAAAAATAAAAGCAAATCAAATAATTTATATGGACCAATAGGATCGAAGAATAGAGAAATTCGATGTTATAAGTGCAACAACATTGGTCATAAAGCCAATACCTGTCCTCATCGAAAGAAGATTGGTTCAAAACAACACAATAATAGTAGATCAGAAAGTACGCAGTTTATTGGGTTGTGTAGTGATTTGTGTGATAACGATAATGATTGGATTTTGGATTCGGGTGCTTCAGTGCATTTATCGGCAAATGTTAATAATTTTGAGAACTATAAAAATTACGATAATTGCAGCATCGAAGTTGCAAATGGTACAACGTTGAATAGTGTTGGTAAGGGTCAAATAAAAATTGATCTTATCGGTAATAAGACATTAGCACTTCAAGAAGTTATTCATGTGCCAGGAGTTAAGAAAAACTTGATTTCGGTTGGTCAAATGGTTAAACATGGAAATACTCTAGTGTTCGATGAAAGACATGGGTGTAGAATTACAAGGTTAAACATAAATATTAACAATGAAGATGTGCTGGGCAGTGGAAGATTAGAAAAAGGTGTTTACAAATTAAACAATTCGGTTAATTCAGTGAATTTTGTAAAAATAAATAACTCTCATGCGTTATGGCATCGAAGGTTGGGACATATAAATCGTGTATCTATGAACTTGATGAACAATGGTTTAGTTGAAGGTGTTGTAATCAAAGATAAAAATAGTAAACCGTGTGAAATTTGTGTAAAAGGAAAATTATCGCGAGCACCGTTTAATAAACATGGCGCGTCTCGAGCAACAAAAAAGCTCGAACTGATTCATTCGGATGTATGTGGTCCGATGAATACAAAATCGATTGGTGGTGCAAAATATTTTCTAACGTTTACCGATGATTTCTCAAGAAAAACAATAGTGTATTGTCTTAAAAATAAAAGTGAAGTCACAGAAAAATTTTTAGAATACAAGTCGTTTGTTGAAAATCAAAGCCAAGAAAAAATCAAGTGTCTACGTACTGACAATGGAACGGAATACGTGAATAAAGAACTTCTGTCTCATTTAAGAAAATTTGGAATTCAACATCAAACAAGTGTCCCATATACACCACAACAAAATGGGGTTGCAGAAAGGCTCAATAGAACGTTGGTTGAAAGTGCACGATGTATGATGATAGAAGCGAAATTAGGAACAGAATTTTGGGCAGAAGCGATACTTACAGCAACATACTTAAAGAATAGATGCCCAACGAAGCAATTAAATCGTATGACACCAGAGGAAGCGTGGAACAACAAAAAACCAAATTTATCGCATTTGAGAATATTTGGTTGCAAAGCGCTAGTTCACATACCGAAGGTATATCGAAAAAAATTCGATGAAAAAGCAGAAGAATACATTTTTGTGGGATATAGCGAAACGGTTAAGGGATATAGATTTGTTCATCCAATAACAAAAAAATTAAAGATATCTCGAGACGTTGAATTTCTTGAAGACCAATTAATAAATATTGGTACTAAAGAATCCATTGAAGGATTATTTCCACAACAACCCGTACAAATAATACACCAGAATAAAGATGACATCAGGAATGAAGAAATTTGTACTCGTGATTTTGAAACCGTCAGCATTAATAATGATGTAATTAGTGCTCGTGACGTTGTTCCAAATAGCAGCAATGTTGAAGTTAAAACCATCAACATTAATAAAGATGAAATTAGTACTAGTGACATTGTTGCAAATAATAGTAATGTTGATGCTGAAGCCGTCAATAATGATGTTGTCGATAATGTCGAAGTACCGGTTGGGCAAACAGCGACTAATTTACCTAGACGATCACAACGTGTAACTGAACGCAATAAAGATATTTTTAATTCGGAATTTGTAGTTTACCAATCAATTTTAAGTGATCCAATAACACTTGAAGAAGCTCTTAAAAATGAAGACAGTGAAAAGTGGAGAAAAGCAATAAATGAAGAAATGGAAGCCCACAAAATTAACAAAACTTGGATTCTGTGTGATGTACCGAAAGATCGAAAAGCTATCAAAAGTAAATGGGTGTTTAAAACTAAACTTACCGCCGAAGGAACAATTGATCGATACAAGGCAAGATTAGTTGCTAAAGGATTCACTCAAAAGGAAGGTATTGATTACGATGAAACATATGCTCCTGTCGTACGACACAGTTCGATACGTTTATTGATAGCCCTAGCAGTGAAAAACGATTGGAACATTGATCAAATGGACGTAGTAACTGCGTTCTTGCATCCAAAATTAAATGAAGAAATCTATATGGAATTACCGGATAAAAGAACTTGTAGATTGCAGAAATCGATTAATGGTTTAAAACAAGCAAGTCGGGTTTGGTACAAAGAACTTGACAAAACCATTAAACAATTAAATTTCGAACAATCAAAATTTGATCCATGTATTTACATAAAGCAGAAAACCAGCAAAATGTTAATTTTGGCTATATATGTGGACGATATTTTGATTTTTTCTCAAGATGACGAATTGAAGAATGAAGTAAAAAGCGAATTAGTGAAATCATTTAATATGAAAGACTTGGGCGAGGCACACTATTGCCTTGGAATAAAAATCGTTCGTGATAAAAAAAGTGGTACTATAACGTTGGATCAAGAAAGATACATCAGTCAGATCTTAAAAAGATTCAACATGAGTGAATGTAAAGATGTCTCAACACCATTCGATGCAAATCAAGTATTGACAACAGATATGCAGCCAAAGACCGACGAAGAAATTATTAAGGTTCCTTATCAAGAGGCCATCGGAAGCTTGATTTATGCGGCACAAGGAACACGGCCGGATATTACATATGCTGTTGGAAAAGTTAGTAGGTACAGTAATAATCCAGGAAAAGCGCATTGGGCTGCTGTCAAAAGAATTTTTAGATATCTCCAAAAAACGAAACAATTCAAACTCACGTTTAAAAAAGGAGCTGGTGATTTGCATGGTTATTGTGATTCGGATTGGGCGGCAGATGTGGATGACAGAAAATCTACTGCTGGTTACATTTTTTTGATGAGTGGAGGTGCTATAAGTTGGGCATCAAAAAAGCAACCAACAGTGGCTCTTTCAACTACGGAAGCAGAGTATATGGCATTAAGTTTTGCAACTCAAGAAGCTATTTTCATTCAAGGTCTTAAGAATGAATTGGAAAGAAATGTGAACAGTGTACAAATATTTTGCGATAATAAAGGAGCCGTAGATCTTAGCAAAAATGCAGGCTATAGATGTAGAACCAAGCACATTGACGTCAAGCACCACTTTGTCCGCGAAAAGCAAGAAACCGGACAATTAAAAATTGAACATATTGCGACAGAAGACATGGTAGCAGATTCCCTAACAAAAGGATTACCAAGGGAGAAGCATTCGTTTTGTACTACCAAGATGGGTTTAGGATTCTAGTTACATTGTAACTAGTGGAGGTGTTGTAATATTAATTTACAATGTAACGGATAGATGGTGTTACCTATCTATGTACCTAGCAATGTTATCGCTGGTACTAAATGTATAACCATCTATCTGAAGACTGTAATCATCAAGTATCCACTTGATGTTAACAGGTCAGTGTATTGTTATGTAATGTTTGTGTTAGTTGTTATTAAATTTATTAAATTGTGTGTATCTCTCTTTGTCTACTGCCAACCTTCCCAATAGTTCGGGATAGTCCCCGGAGATGACGTTCGTCGCCGTTCCTGAGCTCCAGGTATTCGGGGGGTCAATTTGAACATCATAATCGTGATCAGCGACCTCGAAAACCCCCGAGTACCCGACTTGAACCAATTCTGACTCTTATTTACGAAGTTGTCTCAAAAGATGTATTTTTTGCATGCATTTTTGGCTGCAGCAATGTAACTTCCGGTTTGTAATAGGTACAAAGTAGGTACGAATGATATAAATAATTTTTGCAAGCGAATGCAAAAAACCGCATTCCGATACGTCCTATCCTAAAAGATTTCCTATCTTTGGCCTTTTTAGTGCTTCATTGCCTCGACTATAAACAAAACTGAATGGAATGAAATTGACAACAAAAAAGGTCTGTACATTTTTCTATTTTGTAGTACCGTTTCTGAGATACATAATATTATGGCAATTTTTATTACCTACATCTTACAGAGTATCTTTTAAGTCACTGCATCTCAGAAACGGTGCAATAAAAAAATAAAGGTAATTAAATTTGCAACAAAAAATGTCTGATAAGTATTTCTGTAAAAGCAATTTTTATGTAACAAAAAAGTCTTCGAAAGGTACAATTTGCATTGCTAATATAGGAGTGTACAAAAACTTTCTTGGGTCATTGTACTTCCAAAAATTAAAAAAAAGAAGGAAACAATAATGATAAAAAAAACTAACACCGATGAAATTTAAATTTACAAAATAAGATGAGTGGGACCACCAAAGGCTATCGTTGCTCTCCACATATCTAGTATCTAATCAAAATTAAACAATTCAACATCTGTATATGCTTGGTGAGCGCAATCTGTGTTTTTGCCCCATTACAGGGCTCATTTGTCATATCTGTATTGTAGTCTTGAAGATGTAAAAATAGATTTTTCGAAATGTCGGCTTAGCAAATTATTTATGCTTAGCTTCACGACGAGTCACCTGTTCATATTGAATATGAAATAGTAACCCGGTACCCGGGTGCTCGGAATTCTTTTACATAAGATTATAAGAATTTGTTTTATTCGGTTGGGGTATTTTTGGGATTCCCCAAAAAACGACCATAACAATTTGTCTTTTTTGCCTATGTTATAAATATATAATCCGGCATTGGAGTTATATGAAGAATACAAGTCAAATACAAGTCAACTTACCTACACACATACATACATAATATGTACTTTGTGTACTTCCCCCATATTAATCCGGTGGGACCAAAACTACATCACTGGCACTCACATTTCAAAAATGATAACAAAATGTATTGTTAACTTCAATAAATTAAAGTTAATTACTTTGTAATTAAATATTTGTAGTTGTTTTGTAAATAAGCTTAATATTATAAAAGGAAATAAATTTAAAATCAATATATTAATTTTCCCGCGTACACAAGTGTCAAGTAGGGATGGTTACGCGCATGTGTGACACGCAATCAGCTGTCTTGATGGGAGATGGCTACTGGCAGTCGGTCAGTGGGCAATTTTGAAAATTGCATCGAAAATAATCATATGAAAAGATAAATATGTGATAATGAAACATTTCAATAAAATACTCATACAACAACAATGAAATAATTCAATACTCCCAATACGTGAGTCTTTTATGTTATTAAATTTATTTACTATTCTCTTTTGTTTATATACTTCAAACAATAGTCCCAGTTTTGTATTATATCGATTTTGCGAATTTTTAACACACATTCTTTTTCAGGCTTTAGAGATAATAATGTGAAATCTCTTAATTTTATAAAGAAATGCACAAAATAACTATTTAACTTGAACTGCCTTGAAACAAAAACCATCTAATATGACTACCATGATGTACCCGACACTCACCAAGTCGCAAAGTATGCGATCAAAACGCAAATCAGCAGTCGAATTGTTAGCCGAAAGTAAACCGTTTTATGTCAAATCTGAAGTAGTTCGTGATACAACCCAAGCTCAACCCGCAAGACCACCACCTAATTTTGCAATAGGTCATGCCAGTTATATGCGCAGCAAATCTGTTAACGTTGCAGCTCCTAGCAGCAGCTATAGACCTACAACATTTCCACAATGTAAGTTTTTAACTTAATTTTAAATTTTCATTAACTTTCAAGTGTCGATGTTAAATCGAAACCAGTGGGCACATACTCCTCCATCAAGTTACGTTGCATTTAGATTCTTTAAATTGTTCAATAAGATAATGTTTGTGGTAAAGAATAAATTGGGTCAACGATCTAAAACTGCATTGTGTAATTTTGTTTACAAACAAATATTAAGTAACAGGATGATTCATTTTGTGGTAAATAAATTATTAAAATAATTTTGAGTTTATCAGTAATTATTACCACTGACAACAAACTGATTAATTATTGTAGACCTATCTAATAATAAATTAAACGTTCATGAAAATAGGGAAAGACGTAAATTATTAAGATAATAAATTACCGGTAATCCTACTATAAGATTTTTTTTTAAATAAATTTCCATAATTTTCTAATTTAAAAGAATTATTTTGTTTGTACAAAATCAAACCTGATGTTCTTGAAAGTAAAAGTTAAAGAATTTTACTCGCTAAATACTTTTTAATTATAATTTGAAGTAATAGTACAAAAATATAATTGCACATGACATGCCCATTAAATTTGGAAGGTTGCATTTTACAGTAACATCCTGATGACAAATATTTAATAAGTAGTTTTAGATTTCTATTTTTAAAGTAAAAGTAGTGAAAGAGTGAAAGCATTTAGACATAATTAATTGATCATGATGACACTGTTATGTTATGGTGTTATGGGAGTTTATAGTGTTATTCAACGTCGGTATACAATATACAGGATGTTTAAGAAAAGTAAGCATATTTTTCGATTTAAAAAATATTAAATACAAATAAAATAGTAAATTGACTTTCAATTCTTCACTCAATAACTTCAAGTTGTTTTATTAACTGCGAATTTCTATGCCGAAGACTTTCCAAAACAATTTCGTTAGGAATTGTTAGTTTTATATTTGATCGGGATAACCAATTTAGCAAGATTTAGAATTTAACCAATTATGCTGTTCAAGGTACTTGAAGTTATGTTTTAATAAAATAATTATAAATTTTAATGTTATATATTATGCTTGCTGGGTACCTTGAACAATATAGCAACTTGTTTATGCAAAAGCGTTTTTAAAGCTACGAGATATGATATGAAGATTCTCAAGGATTACTTATCATTACTTTGTAATGATCCCCGTTTGATTTCCCATACCAAGCTGTGATTGATTCATTTCTGCCAATTTAAATTGAGGATGGTCAATTTAGAGATTTATAATAGAAAGGAAAGGAAGAAATAATAAAGGTATAGGAGAGAACTTAAAAATTATTCATTATTTGTGAAAATAAGTAAAATCAATTTAGTGTCTTGATGCCAGCTAATTAGATGACGATTGAACGTGAATTTACGTGTATAGTACTTTCGGTGTGGAAGCGACTGGATTAATACCTACATTTGGGTTTATTCCCTTTAAGCTATAACCCATCAACATAATATTAATAAATCAAATACAAAAACCATTAGTAATATCTGCGAAATGGCACACATTTAAAAAAAAGACTAACCGTTAGTTTTCTAGCCTCCCTACCCCCCGACAAGCCCCATTGGAAAAAAAAGAAAAAAAAATGTTTGTTAATAAAATTAAAAGTCCAAACTCTTTGGGCTCCCTCTTTACAACAATTTTTTTAATTTATGCCTTCAAACGGCTGTAGCACTAAAACTATTGTTTTTTTTGTGTTGAGAACATTTGTTTATCTACAAACTAGATTATAATCCTTTATCGTATGTATTTCGAGTTATAAATTAAAGGCCGTGACTAGAAGTACATCGAATGTACTTGCATTGTTCGTACATCGGTACACATCTGTTTCCGATGGTTTGACTTGTAACCAAAAGCAATCTGCAACTGCTACAGTTTTCGTGTCGAAGTAGTTGTAGAGGAGATAGTTTACCTAAATTTTTTATTTTCGATGTTGATGTTTTTCTTTGAATTAATAGAAAATACTTTGTTTGAATAATTTTTTTTAAAGCAAATGAATTTTGTTTAATTTAAATAAAATATTTTTGGCCAAACAAAAAAAATCGCAACAAAAATATCCTCGTTTATTTAAATTTAACAAAATTTTTATTTTATTCACAAGTTAAAATTTATATATTATTAATTTTTAAAATACTGATAAGTCAATTTTGGTCCATTTTTACACTTATTAATTATAAATAATCAGTGCGGCTCTTGGCATTGCGCCCCCAGTCGTGGCACTGGCAGTAAAAATTCAGCTCCAAGCTCAAAGAATTTTTTATTTATATTTCAAAAATTATTTTGTAGATGATTAATGATATGATAATAATTTTTTTGAAGCATTTCTTGTGAGAATTTGTAAATAAGAAGTAGGTACCTATTATTATCGATTAACCTGAATTGTTGGGTGATACGAACCCTTCGTTTCATCGTTTGTCATGTTTTATAATATTTTTACTTATAACAACTTTTAAAATATAAATAAATACATTTATAAAAATAAACAAATTTGAAATCTTTATTCATTTGAATATATTTAATATAACTAAATTGTTTATTGCTAGTTGCTACATTATCTATATTGAAAACAAAATAACATAAAGATTAAACATAATTCTTTAATTATTATAAAATAATATAGTTGCGGATGAGAAGGTCTTATTATCAAGATAAGGTCAACTATATTTTAAATATTTGGAAGTTTTTCAAAATGCAAATATTTCATTATTATTTTTATTAATACAAAATATTATTATTCAAAATCACTTGTTAAATTTTTTAAAATCGGGTCATATTTATTTTTGAAAACAGTTTTTAGGCTGTTAAGAAAAAATCTAGTTTTCATTCTCTGGTCTTCAATTTGTAATTATTGGATTGGTGGTATATTTTAAAAACGCTGTTTTTTCCTATACATTTTTTATGTAAATTCATTGTACCAATGAATAATCAATCCTCATATTCTAAAATCAACAAAAGGAAGTAGATGTGATTGTCTGAACTTACAAAAGCATGACTATTCGAATATCAATTGTTCTATTTCACTTGCTATGAAAACCTGCAAGTTTTAAATACGCAAAATATTACTTATGTATTATGTATGTCTGCATAAAATTTAATAAAGCGGTTTTTTTATGTTTCAAATTTGTGTATTTCAGATATGGCAGTTTCGCCATCGAGATCTTTACCTCCGTTATCACATCGACGTACAATTTTCACAGCAAGCAGCGACTTACTGCAAAGTAAATTAAGGCAACTGTTGGACTGTGATAGCGCGGAAGAATTGAGTGTAGAACATCTTGCACCTCTAAGTCCTCCAGCCGAGTACGCGCAGCGATGTCATAAGAGCTTACCAGATTTACACTGTAGAGCAGAACCAAGTTCAAATAAAAGTAGTAATAAGAGTCTTTCCAATCGAGACAGTGGGGGTTCTAGTGGTCATTATACTCAAAGAAGCGAACCTGCACCACCACCGAGACAAGTAAAAACCCTTTTTTTGAAATAACGTCCTAAATCTTAACAAACATTTTTTTTAGGAAGCAAGAAGGGATTCGGGATCAAGCACACAACATAGCGGCGGAAGTTCGTATTACTGCTGCCAAGAACAAGAATGCAGATTAACTCGACAGGGTTACACTCCAATTTCTACATTTAAACGACAAAAATGCTTAAGATATAAAAAGGACAGACCAATTCTACGATCCAAATCTGATATTAGTGATCGTTATTGGCGACCTTCTGAACCACCAGTGAGTCATTTAGAACAATTTTTTGAACAGCTAGGCCTTACAAGTGATAGCTACGAAGAAATGTTAAGTACTAGTAGATCTTCAAGCCCCATATTTTTTTCGGACGTTTCCACAATAGATTCTTGTAGACCGATCGATAATAACGATTATTGTTCTTCTACTTATAGACCTAGTGAACCTCCTTCGATTGTCGAACGTAATGCTCGGATTATAAAATGGCTGTGCAATTGTCGCAAATCACAATTATCATGAACTCGTGTGCATGCGTGTGTGTTATTATTGGTACGAATGTTGGTCTGATTTCTTTCTCGAATTTTGGAAATAAATCACTTCACGAGAGGTAGATACAAGTTATTGTTTTGTCAATTGCTTATACAAATTGTGGCTGTTATATTTATTCACCTGTTAAATTTTTGAAAAATATTTATTAAAAAAGTTGATTACTGTTTGTTAAAACGTTTTTTTAAATTATATGGCACTTTTGGTTCGATTACATTCCTCGATTATTTATTATATTCATCGATAAAAATATCGTAAATAAAATTTATAAATTGTACGAATTATGTAGGTTGCTTTAAACTGCCTTATTTTTTATCAAAACCGACTGTTTAACTATTAAAATTTTCAATGAAATTGTTAAAATTGCAAATCATTTTTGTAAATTCTTAGAGGTTTATTTTTTTTTATTTCATCGGCTTATGTACTTAAATCTCTATTTTGGTTCTTTCTACTATTTCTGTGATAATAATGTTAATTTTTGTTGTTGTGTTTGTTTCACAATTTCTAACTAATGATCTCGACATTACTTTTTTAAAGTAACCTCTAAGAATTTCATTATAATTTTTACTTGTTCATCAATGATTTGTAATCATGGGCGTTCATAGCATATTTTCCAGGGAAGGGACAAACTCCAAATTAAAAAAAAGGCAAATTAATAACATGAACTTCTTCAATAGTTTTCTTATTATACAAAATTTAAATCAAAAGTTATGCAATTTATTGTACTCACTGGAAGACCATTCCAGTTAAAAATTCTTCTTACCAATATTTTAATAGAATTTGGTAATTAGATACATACATAACTTTTAATTAATTTTTTGAATTTTTAACAGAAAAGGAAACGTGGAATAGAAAAAGTTTATTTTATTAATTCAGTCTATGGTGCAGGGTGGGCAAGTTTTTTGTTATTCTCTGTTATGTTTATTGCGAGTGTGTAGAGCGATTAAAAAATTGGCTAAGAATATGTTTCAATAACTAAGCTAGTTTGCAAACACAACGAATATTGCTCACCCCGTATAACAATAACAAAATAATTTATCTAAAATTTTAATTTTAAAATCTTTTGAAAAGATTTCAAAAGCCAGGGGAATAAATTGCTTTTATTGAGTCTCTCTACGGACTTCCAAGAGGTGAAGTAATCTCAATTTTACAAACTTTATATTAGTATTAGGAGAAATAGTCTTCCTTTAATTTTACTCATTTTTAAAAACTAAAGTAATAGTAAAAATTAAGACTTTCATATTCATTCTAAAATACGAGACTGATTTAAATTGTGTTCAAAAAAGTGCAGTATAATTTAAATAAATTTAAAAGGAAGTGGTTTGTATTCCGAAAGTTTATACAATTATTGTGTTATTTAATAGCATAAAAAATATTGAGTATTTACATTTTTATAAATATTTCAGTAATATGATAAATAATTATGTAAATGTTGGGAATGTGTGCATTATTTAAATTTCGTTTTATCGAATCTCATTTATATGTCGTGTATGATAGAACATTATTGTATATGTACTTTGTTTGTAGTTTATAGTGCCCATATAATGGACTGCTGTTAGTTATGATGCAGTGCATCGACAACGTCTAGTCTGTACTTAACTCTCATTGTTTCTATAGAGAAAGTAGCTATGTTTATTCGATGATTTTTAAATATATACATATATATTATTTTATGTCTTTTTTTAACCTTTTGTCAATTGCTTTTTTACTTAGTTAATATGAATTAAATAATTTCTTAAATTTTAATTTTAGATTTCAGTAATTCCGAGGGGTAAACCAAAGAGGCAAAAACAGACAACCTTCACATTAGGTTAAAAATTACTGTAAAAATAAAAATTGTAAAACAGTCTAATAAGTCAACCGAAGATCTGCTGATGCTAAGGTACTTGGATCGAATTCAGGGAGAGTCAATCCGGTTTAAGCAGCAGTGGAGTTTAAACACTGAAATCATTTTCTCGGAGAAGAAGGCAATTATTGCCCTGCGGTAGACGGAAAAGGCCGAAGATGATTGTAAAAATAACTTTTTTGTTTAACCGTTAATGAAATATAACATAAATCACAAATTCATTATTTAATAGTAACAGTAGAGGTATTAATTTCACTTTGTAAATTTTTTTTTAGAAATAGTAAATCAAACTAAAGTTGACATTTTCAAACATTTAAATTTTGATATATTATGTACGTCAGATATAAATAAAAATTAATAGATTTATTTACAAAATAGGATATAGAAACTTCAAAGAATTTGGTGAAACAAGAACAAAACAATTTACGAAAAATTTGATCACAAAGAACGAAAAAATTTAAGAAGTGAAATGATGGATATGCCTAGTGTTTGTTTAAAAAGATGTAGTTGTCACTTGAATCGGAATTCTGTAATTGAATTAATTTGTCGGAATAAATAGCGAATACAATTGAATCGGTTATTTATTTTTATTATATTTTAGCGTAATTTTGAAAAAGTGTTTCGGTTTGGACGAATCAGAAGCACGATTGATTAGCAACATGCGCATTCGGTGCGCCTAGTGGCGCCGCGCATGGTAAAATGGGGCTTCAGTTTATCCGACATGTTGGATTTACCTGTCTGCTGTCATCAGGTTTGGCAAAATATTTCAAAAGGGTTACAGTGACAAGTGTTTACAACTTATTATTTGTCGATATACGTCCGCCCGCGTTGCTGTTACCGTTTTGAAGTGCCCCCGTGAAACATTTTAGACATAATTTACGGTCAATTCGATTTACTGTCAGGGTGTATCAAATAGTTTTTGAGAACACCGACAGAGGATTTGCGATAAAACTGAAAAAATTCGGCCGAGATCTATTTTTAAATAGACGTGTAAGAGGTGTGAACCACTAATGCATATCTAGTGCGGCGTTTGTCTATTTTTGTAATTTCCAATTTATAAATAACTTGTGTTGTCTTGTGTCTGACTTTTTCCATTCGTACTTTAATATGCAGCGAAGCCATTTTTACAAAGTGCTTTAAATTTAAACGATTTACCTATAAAGGCTTATTAGGCTCTTTTTTCAAAAGGGTGAACCTTGTGCTCTATAAATTTTGGGGTGTTCAACTCGCGCCTAACCTATTTGACATATGTCAACAGTTGATAGTCAAACATGAAAGTGTGTAGGGAACAGCAGTTCTAGAAAATTTACAAAATGTTAGGAAATAAGTAATTGCAAGACCAGGTAAGCTGGATGTTACGAAAGTGAGTGTGGCGGACACGACGTCGGCCACGGTGGCGACGGGTGGCCCGGAGTGCGGCCCCGGGGCCGCCGAAAAGGGCGCCGGTTGTTGGTGGTCTTCACTAGCGGCAATGGGCTGCTTTGGAAATCGAGACTCTCAACAAGCCACAGGAGGTGAAGACTCTCGACACCAAAAGCGTATAAGCGATCAGATTAATAGGCAATTACAAAAGGATAAGCAGGTGTATCGAGCCACACATCGTCTTCTTTTACTTGGTGCAGGAGAGTCGGGCAAATCCACCATCGTCAAACAGATGCGTATTTTGCACGTTAATGGTTTCAGTGAAACTGAAAAGAAGCAAAAAATAGAGGATATAAAGAAAAATGTTCGGGATGCTATTTTGGTAAGACACTTTTTACTGCATTATTTCTACTTCTTTTAGTTTCGGCACACATATCAAACTTAAAATTAAGTCATACTTTTTAAATAGATTTCTAGTTAACAATTTAAATTTATTTGTAATTTAGTGCAACAAATGATAATAAACACAGGCATCGTTAAAATTTTCTTTTTATAAAGTTTATAAACAAAGCAGAAAGTATAAAAGAGCCTCTAATATTAAACAACTCCGTTTTTTAGGTACTTATTTTTTATGTGAATTTCAAAATATATTGCTTAACGATCACCATCAAATTTTGAAAAAAAACATTCTTAAAATTCTCCAACCGATACAAGGTTGTGGTTCGATTTGATTACAAGGAGTCATTTGTACCAATTTGAGATCTTGGATGGAACTAAAGAACTTCCAAGTTATTTTTCGTGGGGGTTTTCTTATAAGATAATAACTCGATTTTGGATGGATATTGACTGCTGTGAGTCATTAATAAATTATAATTAAAAGAAAGATTTAAACATATTCTATTATGTTATCAAGGTCATTTGAGTTAAGCACAAGAGATTACAATAAATGTTGAATGGCTGTCATAGGGGTTGTCACACGAGAGATATTTTATTAAGTATTACTACTGCTTTATCAAATTATTTTAAGTTTATTTATCTTATTATCAAGATGCTGGTTTATAAATTAAAATACGAAAATTGAATGATAAATAATATGGTTACTATTTTTGAAAACTTTGATTTGCTTCAGCATAACTGCCGAGAGCAGCAAGCTTTCTTAAAAATGTCAGAAATTAGAAAACTATTAGCACAGAGTTTGTGCTTGTACCAACAAAAAACTAAATTTTACAATTTACAGTAAAAATTACTAGGTTCTTTTGGAAAAAATCCCATGCTCTATGTTTTGTTTAATTTAGCTAATATCTATTTTTGGCATAGGATGTATGAAAAGATCAATCAAATGCTTCTTAAAAGAGCTATTATACACCTGTTGTTTTGGTGGCTACCTGTACCTCTTATTCAACCAAAATCATTTTTGTCGTATGCTGTAAACACTTGTCGGGTGACAACTGGCACCTAGCCTTAGGTCAGGGTGCATAAACTATGGGCGTCGTTTTTTTTTAAAGAAAATAAAAGAAATGAGTATCAAAAAATTGAAAATTTATAGAACTGAATATAACAAGGGTTGCATTGCAGTAAAGGTAAAGTTAATGTTTTCTGTTAGTGTTTTATTCGGAACTAATCTATTTTTTGTGACTTGTCTGTAATTGTCAGATCGTTCGTCAATGGGGGAGATTTGGTGTAGGTACACGTAGTAAGAAATATTCAGAAGATGTAAGAAATTTTTGGAAAGAGTGAGTGAGAGACACATTTTTGCCTCCCGATTTACACCTCAGTGCTGGGGCATAGATTTTCAGAAAAAATTACTTGGTTTTATGTGACATGAAAAAATGCTCTTAAATTTGCAACTTTTATAAAATGCTAAATAAGTTAATATAGAAAATTTCAACTTTGGTAATTTACCAAAAATTATCAGGAAACTTTTTGAGCAGCCCATAATAAACACTATTATTTTAGTTTGGTCTAGTCGTAAAAGTTTTAGACTCTCAGAAAATAAGTTCTATATTATTTTAACTTATTAAAAGCTTGATGAAAATATTTATAAAAATATAGAATATTATTTTTTTTTTGAAAAACTGTATGTTTTGAAGATGATTTTAATGTCCATTTAAATTGTTATTAATAACATTCATATTTTATAACTTGTTAAAAGTATTAAATAAATAAATAAATAATTATGTTAATTTAAAGCATTTCGTTTAAGTTAATAGTCATAAAATTAATTTATTGCCATTTAAAATGAACATTTTGGAGCTCAAATTAAAGAATGGCCCCACATGATGTTTATCATTGAAAATATATTTAAATTGCACGTATATTGTTTAAATCCAATCGAATTCGTAGGGGATTGCATATTTCCAGTGGGTGCATGGGTTCATAATAAAGTTATAAATTGATATCAACATTATCAATAGATTCGTAGTTTAAGTATTGAAACTTTATATCGACGATATCAGTATTTAGAACAACCAAAAAATCAACACAATGTGAAAACTGCTTTTAGTTCTAAACAGTCGGTTGTACAATTTTTGGTTATTCAAAAATACTGATCTTGTGGTTGATGTATACATTATAATATCTTAGATGTAGGTCAAACTGATAGAACATTATCATAATAGGGGAAATTTTACTTGACATCTATATTCTTGATTTAATGGTATATTTCATAAGAATTTAAATATCCTGTCCTTTTATCAGTGCCATGGTGGTGCATCGGTTTCATTACTAATAAATCAAAATAAAAAATTTGCAATTAAATCAGATTCATTACCCATTATTGCTTTCAAAATCTGTAATTTTGTTGTTACTTATTTCTTGAAATTCAAATATTTTTAAATACCTTTTTAGTTGACCTTTAAAACTCAAATGAAGAAATTATCGTTGAAATGAGGGTCATTTTAATCTACAAAGTAGATATATTTCTAAATTAGCAAAATCGCAGTAGAACTGCCAAAAAGGAATGACAAATGAAAATATAGCATGAAAAAATTATTACATTCAGGAAAAGTCTCACTGAATTACTTGTTTCGATCTTATCATCGATAATGCCTAGTTTACACGAGCTTCGTAGCTAATGCTTAGTACTTGTCCCTTATAGCAATATCTTGCATGTAAACATGCTGAATAGTGCTTCGTATTAGTAAACTGCCAATGCGAGTGAATAGAAACCGATTCTATTTACTTAGCGACAAGTCGACTAAGCACACGAAGCTCGTGTATCCCAGGCATAAGGCTTTTTTTGAATTTAATAATCTTTTTGATGGCGGCGTTACAAAAAGGCTTATTATTGTTCTATAATACAGTTCTTTCAAATTCCTTTGCTATGGTAATTCTATGAATAAAAGTGATGAGGAATACTAGAAGGTTCAATTCTTCGCAATTTTTTCTATTTTTACCAAAAATTATCTATTATGGCCGCTACATGACGTTCACCGCTTCCAGGGAAACTGAAATTTTTAGGAAAAATCTAAAGTAGTGGTAACTTTTTACCTGTTGTATCTAGTTACCAACTTGTTGCATTACATTATTTCACCGATTAGTTGTTTGAAAAACAAAATTAATTTACTAAAGGTTATCTCATGTTGAATGTTAAAACCGTTTTCTACTATATTGAGAGTCGAGTTCCCTAACCACGTTTTGAATTGGATCAATTTAATCGACAAATTACTTGAACGTGATTTGATGATTACAATGACTGAAATCTAAGCTGAACTTCAATATATTATTATGTACATACTACATAGACAACTAACCAAAATTTAAAACAATTTAAAAATATTCTAAAAATTTTGAATTTTTAACAACAGAAGCAAGCTGACATGCACTTATCTACTGAACTAGTTCTCCAAATATTTACTTGTGGTTATGATAGATTTTTACCTATTGGTTTTCATTTAGAATTAAAACTAAAAAACGCTAATACCGTGGAGTTCTTCAAATTGTAATTATCTCGATTATTGATAGTTTATGAATATATACATAGGTGTAAATACAATATACAATTTTTTTCCAGAGTAAAATCTATCATAGGTATATTGTACATTTATGTGGAAATCAATTTCTCTAAGCATCTCTAATGCCTGATTTCTTCAGATTGAGATATCTATCGGATAAATGTAACTATAAGGTCCAGTATTTCAGTTGCTAGTTAAACTAAATCCAAGGTTTAAACTACGTTTATGGCTACCTGATTGGTCAGATATTGAGTTTAAACTCTGATCGTAGTTTAAACCACAACTGAAATACCGGTCCTTAATATAACCAATCAAACAACCGTTAAAATTTGAATTACGGTTGTTTGATTGGTTATTCTTATAGTTATACTTCTTCGATAGATATCTCAAAGTGAAGAAATCGGGCATAAGGCTTGCATTAAATAACTTAGGTCCAGTATTTCAATTGCTAGTTAAACTAAATTCAAGGATTAACCTACGCTTATGGCTACCTGATTGGTCAGATATTGAGTTTAAACTCTGATCGTAGTTTAAACCACAACTGAAATACTGGCCCCTTAGTCCTTAACTATATAATCTTTAAAGTATTTCAATTTTTGTTAAAATTTTATATTTGTTATCGGAGTATATTGTAATTAAATATACACAGGTTTAAGTGCCGCACCTTCTGATTTATAAGTTGATCAAAATTTAGCGTTAGATTTACTTTCATTTCCAGTAATATCAACTGTACGTCTATTTTGGTTTGTGTTTTATCTTATTTACCAAAGGTGTTTTAGGTGATAATGATTGAAAAAATGATTTTAAAAACCTAAAGGTGGTTAAATTATCAGAACAATAATAATATTTTATACAATGCAAAAGGTTGAAATTTCAGTCAAAATTTTGCAAAAATACAAAAGGATATGAGAAACATTAGAATTCTTTTTGTTTATTTCTCCGGATAAACCAGTTTAGTTTAGCCTAGTCAAGGTAAAGGTAGATAAACAATTAGTAACCTTCTGGAACTAACATCGGTCTGTGACTTGGACTATTTCGAATTCAATTTGATAATATAATATTATTACCATATTATATTCTTTAAAAATTTCGAACAAATGGAAAATATAGTTTAATTTAATTTCTTAATACCTCAACTTAAATGAAGAAACCTTTAGCAGATTATTTTTTAAACTGGATGATATTTTTTGAGTTTGTCTCAGAGATGGATGTTAGCTTGCGAGTAAAATTTAAATACATATGAATGATATGTTTTTTTGAAATTTCTGATGAAAATTAATTTATCCGGTTTGAATCTGCAGAGAGACACCAGTGTCTCCGTGCTTTGGAGTAAACATAAAGTCGTTGATCGGTACTCATGAGTTGATGATTGGCAACATTAACAATAAAACAGGGTCATATACACACATCTGAGGTCAGTCGAGCAAGCTATATCAGATTTAATACAAATAATATCCTCTCAGTACTAATAGTAACTTTAGAACACCACAGAGGTTATTGTTGGTAAGAAACGGGCTCAGGCTTGATACTTACGAGGAAGATTTAAAAAACAGTTTTTCCAATATATTTTTAAATCTTTTTTTAATTTTGAGAATTAATATTTAATTTATAGAAAAGTATTTGAACTAAATAAGAGGAACAATAACTGAGCGAAACCGGGTACTAATACTGTGTGCAATTTTTGCACTCGGCTAACACCTCGTGCAAAAACCTTCACACGCGGGATGAAAAGCAGCACCTTAGTCCCATGATGTATAATATACTATTTCTATTATACTTAAGTTAGTAGATAATAATATATTCTACGGAATTGCTGCACTTTTAAACTATAGGCATTTCATCTTGCAGCTACTGTATTATAATTTATATAATATTCTATAGAATTTGTTTTTGCACTATTATTATTAAAAGCAATTTAAATAAATTATTAGTTTTTAAGTTATCGATTTTTTCAAGTTATTTTTCTTTGATTAAGAAACTTGATAATAGTAGAAAATTGTGTTTAATGGGGTTTAATTACGTATTTAGGTGCATTAATCACCAATAGTACTTATTTATAATTACATTGGTGTAATTTTTACTTACTTGCTTTTAAACATTTAAATTCATAATAAATGCTTTTCTCTCTGGGTTTTTCAAAGGTCATCTTTAACCAGCGCAAGTGTTTTTTTAAATTAGTTAAATAATAAAAATTAGATATTAATAATTTTTAACATTACGGTCATTCATCGAAGCAAAATTATATTAATATCATTTTATAACTTAAAATTAACAACTTAACTGATTAATGATTTATTTTATTTGTTTCTATTAAATTTTATGATTCCAATTATGTAAATTGTATTTTAATGCAAAAATTATAAAAATAATAAATTAATTTTGATTTTATTTTAAAATCCTTGCGGATTAATTGAAGTCAACAGATGTTGAATTGTAAATTTAACTTCAAGTTGGTGAGAAATATCAGTGATAGACGATTATAAAATTTATAGTGGGTGCTTAAATTATTAAATAAAGGGTTAACTTACAGCATAAAACTTTTGGGCCCATTAATAATTAGCAAGTTTTAAAATTGTCTTCTAAATATACAGTGAACTTATCAGGTTTAGAATCAAGATTTTTAGAACAAATTTTCTCAAAAAATATTTCCGCCAATGACATTTTTTTTATCGTGCTTTGTTTTTGAACTGTGACGTAAATTCGTAAATTTTTTTAAATGGCAACCATTATTTTTCTTCAAAAAATATAAGAATAATACAATACGTAGAAAATCAAAATTCAAAAAATTTAAAAAGGAGACAATTAACACATAACAGGTCTGGATTAAGAAAATTTGAAAAAATGAAAATTTCGTAATACGAAGTACAATATAACGTTATTTCATGGTTATTGCCATTCATCAGTTGTACGCATCGATTACGATTACATTGTAAAATAAGAAGAAAAAATTTTTCAAACTAAACAAAATTATCGACTAAATTGTACAAAATTGACTTACCATAACCTCCAAAGATTATCAAAACTGAACTTGTTACACGAGGTATGAATAATTTAAAAATGATTTGAACTAAGAAATTCGTTTACCTAGCACTGCTAGTTTGAAATCCGAAGGCACTGCCCTCTTAATATGATTTCTAAAAACTTTGAAAAAATTCAAAATTCAAAAATTTACCACGTTTTTTAACCGTGAGGCGTAAAACTAGAAAAAGAACTCAAAATAAAAAATTTTAAGTAAATTTGTGGTTTTTAGTATGTATTTATGGTTAAATTCAAAAAATATAAGAATAATACAATACGTAGAAAATCAAAATTCAAAAAATTTAAAAAGGAGACAATTAACACATAACAGGTCTGGATTAAGAAAATTTGAAAAAATGAAAATTTCGTAATACGAAGTACAATATAACGTTATTTCATGGTTATTGCCATTCATCAGTTGTACGCATCGATTACGATTACATTGTAAAATAAGAAGAAAAAATTTTTCAAACTAAACAAAATTATCGACTAAATTGTACAAAATTGACTTACCATAACCTCCAAAGATTATCAAAACTGAACTTGTTACACGAGGTATGAATAATTTAAAAATGATTTGAACTAAGAAATTCGTTTACCTAGCACTGCTAGTTTGAAATCCGAAGGCACTGCCCTCTTAATATGATTTCTAAAAACTTTGAAAAAATTCAAAATTCAAAAATTTACCACGTTTTTTAACCGTGAGGCGTAAAACTAGAAAAAGAACTCAAAATAAAAAATTTTAAGTAAATTTGTGGTTTTTAGTATGTATTTATGGTTAAATTCAAAAAATATAAGAATAATACAATACGTAGAAAATCAAAATTCAAAAAATTTAAAAAGGAGACAATTAACACATAACAGGTCTGGATTAAGAAAATTTGAAAAAATGAAAATTTCGTAATACGAAGTACAATATAACGTTATTTCATGGTTATTGCCATTCATCAGTTGTACGCATCGATTACGATTACATTGTAAAATAAGAAGAAAAAATTTTTCAAACTAAACAAAATTATCGACTAAATTGTACAAAATTGACTTACCATAACCTCCAAAGATTATCAAAACTGAACTTGTTACACGAGGTATGAATAATTTAAAAATGATTTGAACTAAGAAATTCGTTTACCTAGCACTGCTAGTTTGAAATCCGAAGGCACTGCCCTCTTAATATGATTTCTAAAAACTTTGAAAAAATTCAAAATTCAAAAATTTACCACGTTTTTTAACCGTGAGGCGTAAAACTAGAAAAAGAACTCAAAATAAAAAATTTTAAGTAAATTTGTGGTTTTTAGTATGTATTTATGGTTAAATTCAAAAAATATAAGAATAATACAATACGTAGAAAATCAAAATTCAAAAAATTTAAAAAGGAGACAATTAACACATAACAGGTCTGGATTAAGAAAATTTGAAAAAATGAAAATTTCGTAATACGAAGTACAATATAACGTTATTTCATGGTTATTGCCATTCATCAGTTGTACGCATCGATTACGATTACATTGTAAAATAAGAAGAAAAAATTTTTCAAACTAAACAAAATTATCGACTAAATTGTACAAAATTGACTTACCATAACCTCCAAAGATTATCAAAACTGAACTTGTTACACGAGGTATGAATAATTTAAAAATGATTTGAACTAAGAAATTCGTTTACCTAGCACTGCTAGTTTGAAATCCGAAGGCACTGCCCTCTTAATATGATTTCTAAAAACTTTGAAAAAATTCAAAATTCAAAAATTTACCACGTTTTTTAACCGTGAGGCGTAAAACTAGAAAAAGAACTCAAAATAAAAAATTTTAAGTAAATTTGTGGTTTTTAGTATGTATTTATGGTTAAATTCAAAAAATATAAGAATAATACAATACGTAGAAAATCAAAATTCAAAAAATTTAAAAAGGAGACAATTAACACATAACAGGTCTGGATTAAGAAAATTTGAAAAAATGAAAATTTCGTAATACGAAGTACAATATAACGTTATTTCATGGTTATTGCCATTCATCAGTTGTACGCATCGATTACGATTACATTGTAAAATAAGAAGAAAAAATTTTTCAAACTAAACAAAATTATCGACTAAATTGTACAAAATTGACTTACCATAACCTCCAAAGATTATCAAAACTGAACTTGTTACACGAGGTATGAATAATTTAAAAATGATTTGAACTAAGAAATTCGTTTACCTAGCACTGCTAGTTTGAAATCCGAAGGCACTGCCCTCTTAATATGATTTCTAAAAACTTTGAAAAAATTCAAAATTCAAAAATTTACCACGTTTTTTAACCGTGAGGCGTAAAACTAGAAAAAGAACTCAAAATAAAAAATTTTAAGTAAATTTGTGGTTTTTAGTATGTATTTATGGTTAAATTCAAAAAATATAAGAATAATACAATACGTAGAAAATCAAAATTCAAAAAATTTAAAAAGGAGACAATTAACACATAACAGGTCTGGATTAAGAAAATTTGAAAAAATGAAAATTTCGTAATACGAAGTACAATATAACGTTATTTCATGGTTATTGCCATTCATCAGTTGTACGCATCGATTACGATTACATTGTAAAATAAGAAGAAAAAATTTTTCAAACTAAACAAAATTATCGACTAAATTGTACAAAATTGACTTACCATAACCTCCAAAGATTATCAAAACTGAACTTGTTACACGAGGTATGAATAATTTAAAAATGATTTGAACTAAGAAATTCGTTTACCTAGCACTGCTAGTTTGAAATCCGAAGGCACTGCCCTCTTAATATGATTTCTAAAAACTTTGAAAAAATTCAAAATTCAAAAATTTACCACGTTTTTTAACCGTGAGGCGTAAAACTAGAAAAAGAACTCAAAATAAAAAATTTTAAGTAAATTTGTGGTTTTTAGTATGTATTTATGGTTAAATTCAAAAAATATAAGAATAATACAATACGTAGAAAATCAAAATTCAAAAAATTTAAAAAGGAGACAATTAACACATAACAGGTCTGGATTAAGAAAATTTGAAAAAATGAAAATTTCGTAATACGAAGTACAATATAACGTTATTTCATGGTTATTGCCATTCATCAGTTGTACGCATCGATTACGATTACATTGTAAAATAAGAAGAAAAAATTTTTCAAACTAAACAAAATTATCGACTAAATTGTACAAAATTGACTTACCATAACCTCCAAAGATTATCAAAACTGAACTTGTTACACGAGGTATGAATAATTTAAAAATGATTTGAACTAAGAAATTCGTTTACCTAGCACTGCTAGTTTGAAATCCGAAGGCACTGCCCTCTTAATATGATTTCTAAAAACTTTGAAAAAATTCAAAATTCAAAAATTTACCACGTTTTTTAACCGTGAGGCGTAAAACTAGAAAAAGAACTCAAAATAAAAAATTTTAAGTAAAAACTAGCAGTGCTAGGTAAACGAATTTCTTAGTTCAAATCATTTTTAAATTATTCATACCTCGTGTAA
This sequence comes from Cantharis flavilabris, assembly GCA_949152465.1. Lineage (NCBI taxonomy): Eukaryota > Metazoa > Arthropoda > Insecta > Coleoptera > Cantharidae > Cantharis > Cantharis flavilabris. Next base: position 92,999,513 of record OX424435.1, read on the forward strand.
CAAGTTCAGTTTTGATAATCTTTGGAGGTTATGGTAAGTCAATTTTGTACAATTTAGTCGATAATTTTGTTTAGTTTGAAAAATTTTTTCTTCTTATTTTACAATGTAATCGTAATCGATGCGTACAACTGATGAATGGCAATAACCATGAAATAACGTTATATTGTACTTCGTATTACGAAATTTTCATTTTTTCAAATTTTCTTAATCCAGACCTGTTATGTGTTAATTGTCTCCTTTTTAAATTTTTTGAATTTTGATTTTCTACGTATTGTATTATTCTTATATTTTTTGAATTTAACCATAAATACATACTAAAAACCACAAATTTACTTAAAATTTTTTATTTTGAGTTCTTTTTCTAGTTTTACGCCTCACGGTTAAAAAACGTGGTAAATTTTTGAATTTTGAATTTTTTCAAAGTTTTTAGAAATCATATTAAGAGGGCAGTGCCTTCGGATTTCAAACTAGCAGTGCTAGGTAAACGAATTTCTTAGTTCAAATCATTTTTAAATTATTCATACCTCGTGTAACAAGTTCAGTTTTGATAATCTTTGGAGGTTATGGTAAGTCAATTTTGTACAATTTAGTCGATAATTTTGTTTAGTTTGAAAAATTTTTTCTTCTTATTTTACAATGTAATCGTAATCGATGCGTACAACTGATGAATGGCAATAACCATGAAATAACGTTATATTGTACTTCGTATTACGAAATTTTCATTTTTTCAAATTTTCTTAATCCAGACCTGTTATGTGTTAATTGTCTCCTTTTTAAATTTTTTGAATTTTGATTTTCTACGTATTGTATTATTCTTATATTTTTTGAATTTAACCATAAATACATACTAAAAACCACAAATTTACTTAAAATTTTTTATTTTGAGTTCTTTTTCTAGTTTTACGCCTCACGGTTAAAAAACGTGGTAAATTTTTGAATTTTGAATTTTTTCAAAGTTTTTAGAAATCATATTAAGAGGGCAGTGCCTTCGGATTTCAAACTAGCAGTGCTAGGTAAACGAATTTCTTAGTTCAAATCATTTTTAAATTATTCATACCTCGTGTAACAAGTTCAGTTTTGATAATCTTTGGAGGTTATGGTAAGTCAATTTTGTACAATTTAGTCGATAATTTTGTTTAGTTTGAAAAATTTTTTCTTCTTATTTTACAATGTAATCGTAATCGATGCGTACAACTGATGAATGGCAATAACCATGAAATAACGTTATATTGTACTTCGTATTACGAAATTTTCATTTTTTCAAATTTTCTTAATCCAGACCTGTTATGTGTTAATTGTCTCCTTTTTAAATTTTTTGAATTTTGATTTTCTACGTATTGTATTATTCTTATATTTTTTGAATTTAACCATAAATACATACTAAAAACCACAAATTTACTTAAAATTTTTTATTTTGAGTTCTTTTTCTAGTTTTACGCCTCACGGTTAAAAAACGTGGTAAATTTTTGAATTTTGAATTTTTTCAAAGTTTTTAGAAATCATATTAAGAGGGCAGTGCCTTCGGATTTCAAACTAGCAGTGCTAGGTAAACGAATTTCTTAGTTCAAATCATTTTTAAATTATTCATACCTCGTGTAACAAGTTCAGTTTTGATAATCTTTGGAGGTTATGGTAAGTCAATTTTGTACAATTTAGTCGATAATTTTGTTTAGTTTGAAAAATTTTTTCTTCTTATTTTACAATGTAATCGTAATCGATGCGTACAACTGATGAATGGCAATAACCATGAAATAACGTTATATTGTACTTCGTATTACGAAATTTTCATTTTTTCAAATTTTCTTAATCCAGACCTGTTATGTGTTAATTGTCTCCTTTTTAAATTTTTTGAATTTTGATTTTCTACGTATTGTATTATTCTTATATTTTTTGAATTTAACCATAAATACATACTAAAAACCACAAATTTACTTAAAATTTTTTATTTTGAGTTCTTTTTCTAGTTTTACGCCTCACGGTTAAAAAACGTGGTAAATTTTTGAATTTTGAATTTTTTCAAAGTTTTTAGAAATCATATTAAGAGGGCAGTGCCTTCGGATTTCAAACTAGCAGTGCTAGGTAAACGAATTTCTTAGTTCAAATCATTTTTAAATTATTCATACCTCGTGTAACAAGTTCAGTTTTGATAATCTTTGGAGGTTATGGTAAGTCAATTTTGTACAATTTAGTCGATAATTTTGTTTAGTTTAAAAAATTTTTTCTTCTTATTTTACAATGTAATCGTAATCGATGCGTACAACTGATGAATGGCAATAACCATGAAATAACGTTATATTGTACTTCGTATTACGAAATTTTCATTTTTTCAAATTTTCTTAATCCAGACCTGTTATGTGTTAATTGTCTCCTTTTTAAATTTTTTGAATTTTGATTTTCTACGTATTGTATTATTCTTATATTTTTTGAATTTAACCATAAATACATACTAAAAACCACAAATTTACTTAAAATTTTTTATTTTGAGTTCTTTTTCTAGTTTTACGCCTCACGGTTAAAAAACGTGGTAAATTTTTGAATTTTGAATTTTTTCAAAGTTTTTAGAAATCATATTAAGAGGGCAGTGCCTTCGGATTTCAAACTAGCAGTGCTAGGTAAACGAATTTCTTAGTTCAAATCATTTTTAAATTATTCATACCTCGTGTAACAAGTTCAGTTTTGATAATCTTTGGAGGTTATGGTAAGTCAATTTTGTACAATTTAGTCGATAATTTTGTTTAGTTTGAAAAATTTTTTCTTCTTATTTTACAATGTAATCGTAATCGATGCGTACAACTGATGAATGGCAATAACCATGAAATAACGTTATATTGTACTTCGTATTACGAAATTTTCATTTTTTCAAATTTTCTTAATCCAGACCTGTTATGTGTTAATTGTCTCCTTTTTAAATTTTTTGAATTTTGATTTTCTACGTATTGTATTATTCTTATATTTTTTGAATTTAACCATAAATACATACTAAAAACCACAAATTTACTTAAAATTTTTTATTTTGAGTTCTTTTTCTAGTTTTACGCCTCACGGTTAAAAAACGTGGTAAATTTTTGAATTTTGAATTTTTTCAAAGTTTTTAGAAATCATATTAAGAGGGCAGTGCCTTCGGATTTCAAACTAGCAGTGCTAGGTAAACGAATTTCTTAGTTCAAATCATTTTTAAATTATTCATACCTCGTGTAACAAGTTCAGTTTTGATAATCTTTGGAGGTTATGGTAAGTCAATTTTGTACAATTTAGTCGATAATTTTGTTTAGTTTGAAAAATTTTTTCTTCTTATTTTACAATGTAATCGTAATCGATGCGTACAACTGATGAATGGCAATAACCATGAAATAACGTTATATTGTACTTCGTATTACGAAATTTTCATTTTTTCAAATTTTCTTAATCCAGACCTGTTATGTGTTAATTGTCTCCTTTTTAAATTTTTTGAATTTTGATTTTCTACGTATTGTATTATTCTTATATTTTTTGAATTTAACCATAAATACATACTAAAAACCACAAATTTACTTAAAATTTTTTATTTTGAGTTCTTTTTCTATTATTTTTCTTGGCGGATAGAGCACAATTTTCTGAGTTTAGAAACAAAAACGATAACAAAATTTCAATTTTTCTAAGAAAATTCGTCTAAAATTTTTGTATCGAATTTGTTCCATACTGGACGAGCTCACAAGGACAAAATTTTATAAATATTAAGAATGGGGTTTACAGTATTTTAATAGAATACTAGCTTTACTCATTTAAAGGTTTGAAAACAACTGTTTTAATTACAACTTTGTCTTTGTTACACAGGAATCCCTATTTTGCTATCTTGAAATTTCTAATTTAATATAGCCATATTAATTTTTGCACGATCTAGAAAATATTTAATAATATCTTATCCTATACTACTACACTAAACTAATTTTATTATATTTGGATAGGTACTACATAATTTTTATTACAAAACAATTATAATTTTGGGATAATCATAATTCAGATTTTTATAGTTTAATTCGTAAAATCTAACTTTTATGAGATATAGAACTTTTTCTTCTTATTTAGGACTACGTTCCGTAATTTCCAAATGTGTGCCTAGACATCTATGTACTCTATTCACCGACCGATTGGTGTTATGATTGGTTTTACTATGTATAATTTTTTATCTGGCTAGAAATAAGCATCTACATAGATATAGAGGTAGTTTTCTCATTCATTTGCGAAGTCTTCTGAAGAAGTCCTGTACATCAGATTCAAACTAGAACAGTGAAAAATTTGTTGAGAAAGCTCTTAAAAATCACAAGGTGAATTAGCTATCTTTTAGTCAATGAAGATTTTGAAAGATGACAGTTGAAACCCTATCGGGGATCGAAAGTTGCTTTATGCGAGAATTCACAGAGTAAATTATATTTACAACACAATAGAAAAACTATAGTAGCTAGAACAATATATATTTTTGAAAATTTTCTTTAGTTAAATTTTGGTACCTTCGTCGACAAAATTGGCCGTCTTTTAGACTGTACTGATATGAAGAACTTAGGTTTTGTTTCTGATTTAAGGGTTTATGCAAAAAAATTTCATTTCCAAGTAATTAGTAGAAATTATTTTAATTAATTGATTTTCGATTTCACTATCTGTCTTTATTTTTTAGACCATTACTGGCGCTATGTCTACGTTATCACCTCCAGTGGCACTGCAACATCCAGAAAACCAAGCTCGAGTTGATTATATACAAGATTATGCATCGGGACCTGACTTTGATTATCCACCTGAATTTTATGAGCATACGGAGGCTCTCTGGAAGGATAGAGGAGTGCAGGTTAGTTTTCTGTAATTTAAATTTTAGTTTATTCGATTTTCTTTTGGTTTTTTCTCTTTTGTGACCCATGCAGTTTATTTAAATTTTAGTAAGTTTTCTTTTGGTTAGCACGATGGAGCTTCAGCTTAACTTGTAACTTAAGTAAACGAAACAACATTTTTGGGCTACCAACAGAGAACTTGGCGATTGTTGTGTTTTGTATATAAATTGTGTTAATTAATCCTTTTCCCTGTATGTTATAATGTTTTTACAGACTACGTTTGAGAGAAGTAATGAATACCAGTTAATAGATTGCGCAAAGTATTTCCTAGATCGAGTAAATACTATCAAACAAACAGATTATACACCTACCGAGCAGGATATCTTGCGCTGCCGTGTACTTACCAGCGGTATTTTTGAAACGCGCTTCCAAGTTGACAAGGTCAACTTTCAGTAAGTGTTTTACTATTCCTTTGTTTGTATATTAAGTTTTTGGGATTACGAATGCGTTAAATTCATGGTGGAATTCCATTTAATCGTCATTGCTGTGATAATGAAATCAAATACATGCATGGTCATTATTTTGTGGTTTCCTTTATACTAAATCATTCTAATGGAATTTCACCGTGTTTGCATGCAAAACAAAATTTCTCTCTCGATGAGTGGTTCTTCAATTTTAAATATTTTCTTATAGCATGTTTGATGTTGGTGGACAAAGAGATGAACGCCGAAAATGGATCCAGTGCTTCAACGATGTTACGGCAATCATATTCGTGACAGCTTGTAGTTCTTACAATATGGTTTTACGTGAAGATCCAACACAAAATCGGCTAAGAGAAAGTCTGGATTTATTTAAATCAATTTGGAATAATCGATGGCTACGCACAATTTCGGTTATCCTTTTCCTTAATAAGCAGGATTTACTTTCTGAAAAAATTTTAGCGGGTAAATCGTTTGCAGCATATTAAAGTTTTTTTATTGAGATTTTTTTTTTATTAAAGGTAAAAGTAAATTAGAAGATTATTTTGCCGATTTTACAAGGTACCAAACACCTTTAGATGCCCCTGCCGAAACGAGTGAACCTCCCGAAGTCATACGGGCTAAATACTTTATTCGAGATGAATTCCTGGTATGTTTTCAGTAAATTTTTTTTTACTTTTAATAGTTTTAGTGTTGGTGATTGCTATTTAGTTTATGTAGATAATCGAAAAGTGTTTCTCCACTCTTAGAACTTGTAAATTGTATAAATAGAACCTGTACAGTTTGGTACGATTAGATGATGCTTTTTAGTCATCTAAAAGTTTAAAAACTGTTAGATAATGCTTGAAAACTTACTACAACCTTTTTTGTCATAATAAAGTTGTGTGATGGTTTTCAGCACATTTTTGCTTAGAAAATAATGACAATACTTTATATATTGTACAGGCTTGTACAAACATTTTTTAGCATTCAAGGGAGCTGGAAGCTTAAGCACTTAAAAGTAATATGTAACTTTCGCCAGCACATTTATGCCATTTTAGTAGTAACAAAAGTACACAGAAAGGCTTTGCTTTAAGTGGCTCAGCGTTGAGATCTTGCTTATTTTAATATAATAATAGGACGAATCAAGTTAAGCATAGAAATTAAAAATATATTGTCAGGTTCAGGAACTGAACCAAAAAAAAAACATGTTTAAATCATATTTAATTTTCTTAGTCATCATCATGTTTATTTTTTATTATGGGCAATATGTTGAATTTTATGTTAAAAAAAAACACAAATTGTTGAATAATTCTGCAACGTATAATTTACTCATATGTGAAATTAATTTAATGTAAAAATTGTACAAAAACAACTGATTTATTGCAAAACACATTCGTTAACTTTAAATTTTTATTGTGTCAAGCATAATAAATTCTTGTAACGCAATAAGAAATTTATGAAAAAAATAACCAGTGCGTTACATAAATCCGAGGTGTCCTTTTGAATAATATGCTGGATTATTTATGTTTTGCATAGTTTATTTTCACTATATTTTGTAGTTTTCGCGCTAAACGTCGCAGTTTTTTTATGCAGATATAAAAATTAAGAAAATATTCCATTCAGGGATTTCCAAAACTATACATTTTTTGTTTATTTTATAAAATCATAATACTTATATTGTACAAAATAATACATGCTTTCTTCTGCTATGATTTTGTGATTAGGATTCAAATAGAGAGAGAAAACATAACTCATTACAGACTACAAATAGTTTTTTAAGAGAAAAACTTTGATGATGACTGAGAAAAGAAGTAATGATTTAAATGTCCAAATAAATCAATTCATTTCTTAACCAAATCTTTTATAATAAGCATGATCTTTATGTTGAGCCACTCAAAATGGAGCACTTGGTATGTAAATAAGTGTTTATTCCTTTAGAATCAGAAACTTGAAAATAATTTAAATCTTCTATTTTTTTGTACTCTGTACTTGACGAATTTTCTTGCATTTAATTCGCCTTGTATTTTCATAATACATTTCTTGTCCTTTTATTCTATACTTTTATCCACTTTCAGCGTTTAAACGCGATTATTAATGACACCTAATAATTATGCTATTAATTTGAATGAATTCAATTACAATTTAGCTTAACCTTGAAGCTACTTAATTTAACGACAATTAAACAAGATTGCATTATGAAAAGCATTTTTAATTGTCTAAATATAGAAACAGCTGTGACAGTTTCAAAAACATTGCTTTTGATCTTTTTACAAAAAATTGAATTGGGTTTGATTATAATTTTCTATAATTTATCCTGAAGCAATGGCTGTCTCTTCAGTTGTCATTACAAATTTTCAATTGCATTACTCAAATGATTTTCTAATTCCTTCAACATAATTTTTAGAAAATATGTTTACATTTTTAGCTTTTTTCAATTTGTTTATAATTAGGTATGTAATTTCTAATCAACAAAATATGTCTGGTATATGTAAATTTGTAGCTTGCATATCAAAGTGGAATGTTAAGAAAACTAGCTAAAATTTTCCAAATTCCAAAATTAATGTATCCTGTGTTGATAAAATTGTTACTTGTAGACAGCACTTCACCCATTTATGTGCAATACACAATTTCTGTTTATGTGTTATACAATCTGTAGTTCAGGATTTTCAAACTAAGTAAATAAAAGGGTGGGAGGGAAAAACAGTATTTATTTATTTCTTTAATAATCGTCTGCAAACGAAACTAAAGCATTTTTTTTATATAATAAAGTTTGAGAATCTCCAAGCACTTGAGGATTGAAGTTTTGGTTTTTTTTAAACTAATGTGTGTGGAAATAACCAATTTTTGTTTGTTGTTTTTAGTTTGAGTTTATTGTACAGTTTCTTTTTGTAAAAATTTTTCTCATTTTTAATAAATCTTTCAGCACATTAGTACAGCACCTGGAACTGGGAAGCATTATTGCTATCCTCATTTTACGTGTGCAGTGGATACTGAAAACATCAGACGAGTATTTAACGATTGTCGTGACATAATTCAACGCTCACACCTTTGTCAATATGAACTTTTATAAGTGGACACTACATTATTTTACAACTTTGATTTCTAATGCTTCCGGTTTTTTTCGACTAATCATTTATTTTTAATTCAATTAATCTGTTTTACCATGAGAATTGCATTAATATTATAATATTCGTAGTTGGAGTTATGTCTTTGGACTTGCTTTGATTTGACATTTTTTAGATTGTGATATTTGTTAATGTTTAAATTTAGAGTTATAAAATGGTTGTAAATCAGTGGTATATGCAATTTTGTTAAAAGTATGTGGAAAAGTCTTGAGAAAATTTCTTGTATTACCTAAGGTGGTTGCACACCAAAACGCTTCATTTTGTAGTGCGAGAGGCAAAATTCAATCTATTTAAATGAAATATACCATCCTTGCATATGCTACTGCTATGTGGGTATAATTTTTAAATTACGTTTGCATATGGCTAAGTATTAGTTGAGTTTGCATTATTTTTAAATCCCACTTTCGTTCCGAGCACTCACTTCGTTTGCATTTACACAATTTTAAATAATTTGTGATTCAAAAAAACCTTTTTAATTCAACTTCTGCACTCATACCTGCCCGATTTCTAATTTAGTTTGCTCCTACAATTATTCGTAGCACACATTGATCATCGTACCAATATGCATTACATTTTTGCAATAAACCTATTTTGAGTTTTTCCTGCGGCTAGAGATGATAATAATGATGAAAGTTTGCTCAAGTTTTTGGGATGAATACTACAATAATTTACGTGGGCCGTTTTTAAGCTACGGATGTCTCGAAAGGTTTTAGTTGAAGATACTAAATAAAATTTTCTTTTTAATGTTGGAAAACTAAACTAACAAAGCGCTTCTTTTTAATCGTAATATAATTTTATTGTAAGGTTTTTCATTTCATTATTTTAAAAACATTTCAGCAAATTACCAGAGCATCGGCATACCAAAACCACTATTTGTATCCACATAATACATGTGCAGTGGATACTGAAAACATCAAACGAATATTTGAAGATTGTTCTAATATAATTCAACGTTTACACATCACCTCATTGCATCATCTTCTATAACCGGGGATACACTACGTAGTATTATTCAAGTTTTCTTTCTTTCTTTTTTATTAACGCTTCATTTTAGTTGAATTTCGTTTTGACTTAAAATTTCAAGATTTTAAAGTCTGGTTAAAAACTAACTATTAAAAGTGCAAGTAAAACTTTATATTAAAAAATTTATCAGTGTACCTTAAAGTATGCTAACCCTGCTTTAGAATATTGTGAATGTAATTTTTAAATCATGTTTGCATGTGTTTTAAGTCGAGTCTGTATTATTTATTTTTTTTAAATTACACATTTCACATACCTATTTTTTTTTATATACAGGATGCCGTGACGCTTTTATAGGTGTGCATGCTGCGCTTTCGAATGATTCACAAAACTAATATAAAAATATTTTAGTTTATTGGCAGGGAAACCAGGTAAAAATTATACCAATAAAAAATTTGACAAGTCTGATTGGTAGGGCAAATTTATCAACATCCCCATCAGTATTTTGGTTTATTCCTGCAGAATTTATTTATTTTTAATAAATATATTATCCGTTTTTTAACTACTAGATGGTCATTCAAAATTTCGTAGTTAGTTGTATTTTTGAAGGTTTCGTTGGCTCCTATACAAGAAAAATTGAAAGAATTTTGTAGTTTCAGTTTGAAATAACTAATGAGATGAAAAGGTGATTAATGATTGATTTCACAAAGGAGAATTCAAATTTTTTAATCTATGATTAAAATTTCACAACAATGCTTTTAATTATTATATTGTAGAATTTTAATCATAGATTAAATTTTAAGTAATTTTTGTGAACAGGGATTTATTCTGTAACTCCTCATTTATGAAAGAATTATTTTGTAAGATATGAGTTAGGATTCCAGCCTAAAATTGAGACAAATATAAGTGGTTTTGTTTTGATTATTTTAAATTTTATCATATATATAATTTATGCCCGATTTTACAAAGGTAAATTAAAATTTTAATCATAGATTGTGGCTTTTTTAAATCATAGATTACATTTTAACAAACCTTTGTGAAACTGGGCATTGGTCTTCCATATCTTGTTAACTTTTACTCATATTTGAGAGCTAAGGTCTCTAATAACTCAAATAAATGATATAGTCATTCTTATTGTTTTTACTAGAATTTCCGGGATATAAATTTCTTCCATGGTCATATAATCTGTTGTAATCTGATCATTAAGGGTCCGGGGTTTAATTTCAAATATTTTGTGTAAATTTTTTTATAGTTCATTCATAAAATAATTTTATATTTACTTAAGCTTTCTACATAACAATAAATCGTGTCGGTTTATTCTAAGAATAAGGAATTGCAAAGGAATTAACTGCAGGAATTTGAAAAAAAAGAGGAATTGTTAGAAAAGATTTTGGTAATACTTCTGATTATATTAGTATTACATAAGCAAATCTTATTGGAGTTTTGCAAGTAGCTAATGTAGTTCAAAAGATTATCATCAGCTGGAAGATGAATATTAAATAGGAAGGCTTACAAATGGGCCTTATTAAAATTAGTATATAGGACCAATTTTTTTTTTAATTCATCGAATGTGGGATCATATTTGCTATTTTTAGTACACGAAATATGATAAATTGCATTATTATTGTTATTGTACCTTCCAATTTTAGAGCGCTATTTGTCGATAATTTTTTGAACTGCTACCTGTCTGGCTATACAATCAAACTTAAAGTTTTGACGTCATGAACGTCTAATGCAAATGTGGCAGCTATCACCGCAATCGGTGATGAAGATCAAATCGTGAGTTTTTAGCTCTCGCACTTTGGTTTGGGACTTGTCAAGTTATTTAAAATTGGTAGTTATTTCATCACAATACTGACCCTGTCTGCCTCGATTTAGATTTGAATTTTAATGGTGCATTGCCTACGGCGCATTTTTTTATATAAGGGAAATAGTCAACTTGGTTTTTTAAGACCTTTGGTTGTACTACAATCTCCTGTATCCTAGTTTGTCACTACATAAATTTGCGAATTGCAAACATAAGGTTTTCCTTTTTCAAATTATTCTTTAATTTACTTTTCGTCCTTTCTTCTGTTTACCGATTTAATTTTAAGGTTACAGAACGTTTCTTATCTGAATTGTTCTTTCTCTTAGGGAATATCTTATTGATGCTTTTTATTATTAGTTAGTTTTTAGAGTGGAGAGAAATTAATTTAAGCTAATTCGTTTTAGTGTATTTTGTTGTGATAAAAATTCTTAATTGAATAAAAAATTTCAGCGTATTAGCACGGCCTCAGGAGAGGGAAAGCATTATTGTTATCCGCATTTTACGTGTGCCGTGGATACAGAAAACATCAAAAGAGTTTTTAACGATTGTCGCGACATAATTCAACGTATGCATCTTCGCCAATACGAACTGTTATAACCGCCCACTTCATCTTCTAGCCGCTTTGTCTCCAACGCTTTTTTACTAACACTTAGCTTTATGTTTTAACTAAATTTACTACCACGAACTCTATTTTTATGAATTTATTAATACGTACTTTTGACCATCACGTAATTTGAATTAAAAAAAAAGAAAAGCTCTTTAATTTTGAACACATTTATTAAGCTGTTGGACCAAAAATATAAGCGGTGATAACAAATGCAACAGTTATTTTGATGAAAATGCAAGACATGATGGTCAAATGAAGCATTTCTGTGTTAGGTGTCTTTGATAAATAGAGGAACGATTATTTTCATTCATTATAATAATTAGTACAAATTGATTGTATACATAAACATCACTCGCTCTAACAAGAAAGGTCATAAATCTGTATGTACCATCTGCGTTTAAAAATCGTTAACTGTTTATCAAATTCACAAATTCTCTTTAAGATTTTATACATAAGAGGTATGTGTTTTATATATGGTGGCGTAATTTGATTTTATCCCTGTTATGAAAAATATTTTTCGATTTTAAAAATTTATTACCTATATTAAATTTGTCTATTAATTTTACTAGGAATATATTTAATTAGGCATCGAAATTAATTACTTTTATGTGTTGTCAAAAAGAAAAAAAAATGTTAAACAGATACAAAACAAATACTTTCTTTTACGATGTTGAGTGTGCGACACGACTTACGTTATAATATGAATCTTTGTTGTTGAATTTTTTTTATTTAAATTTTATTGCATTAATTGTTTTGTGAACTAATGTGACGTTTTTGTTCATTTTATCTTGATGTTTCGGTTTTTAAAGTTTATTATTATTATTTATTACGTGTATTTTTGAACATTGAGATGAATAATGCAATAGAATTTTTCAACAGATACTTACGCATACACTTTTGTGCACAAATGATGAACGAAGAAGCCGTTTTTCGGTGGATTTTTATTAAAAAAAATTTTGTTTAACATATTTCTCTATTTAATAAATTTTAGTAGTTTTAAGCGATGGAGACCTTTTAATTTTACAAAAATCATCTGTAGCAGCACAATTCAGAGTGTGTGAGTCTAATTCTGATTTTGAAAAAAAGTGCGAAATTGAAAATTCTATAAAAGTTCATAAAATAAGGTCAACCGAATAAAAGTTAAAATTTAAAGTTTTGTTGAACGTTTACGATGATTTAAAATGAATTTGTTGTTGCTCTTCGTTTTGCCCTCTTTTGTGAACTTTACTTAGGCGAAATTCATCACTCTCAAAACATCATGCTTTTATTAGTTTAGTAGAAAACTGATTATTAATAATTAATATATATGTGCTAGTCTAAAAATACGGAAATGTACGACTTTGGATCGAATGGAGTTGTGCACTTCTGTTATAAAAAGAAGTTTACTGAATGTTATATTTGTTAATAAGTTATACATACATATTTATAACTGTAAATTTGACAGGTTGTGTTTTATCGGTGTATTGTCGGTAGATTTTATTCATGCCCTCCCCATCCTTCCTCCCGAAAAATTGTCATTGATGCGTGTATTTTTTTAAAAAGTCTATCAATATATTATAATTAATTACCTAATTAGCTGTGACATTATGTTCGAATCATAAATACATAATCATCGTTTATATATATATTAAAATAATGATAAGCATTATTTTGTTTCACTTAAATTATCATCTTGCTGCTCTCATCAATTTTGTACTGAAGAACTTGTCGTTTCTTATTCTTAGGAATAGTAAAGTAAATATACCGATGATATACAAGTGAACTGTCAACTCCTAACCCTTAGGGACATTCAAGAAAACAAATGTTCCCTAGTTAGGTAATATTAATTGCACAAGTGCAGACAAAAGCAATTCTCTATAGGTACAGTCTATGAGAGGAGTGCGAGTATGCGTGAACTAATCTTTGTGAGCTGATCTAAGCAGTATTCTTTTGTTTTACTTGTTTATTGTTTTGCCAATATTGTATATGTGAATATAATACGAGGTTCATCGCACGAGCCATTTTTTGAAAGAACTAAATTGCCTGAAATGAATCTCGTATCTATAAATATATAAATAAATGAATATGAAAAAAATTATATTAAGAAATGTAACTGAATGATCTGTAATAAATATGTCTTATTTAATGAATTCCTTTATTTTATTCCTTAAAGTCCATCAATTAAGTTTATAATGTAGTGTAATTTTCCCAAATATTAAAATTCTCAAACTCAATTTGCAAGAATATTACAAATCTTAATAACTTTCAAATTCAAATTAAACTTTATAATAAATTTACTATTTACGAAATATTTCTTGGTCACACGTTGCACTATCGACATGAAACATGAAATTTTACGTTGCCTTAAATTTTAATTCTACAAGTTTTTGTATTATTTTCCAATTAAACCAATTTATTATAATATTATTTCCAAATTTTATATTTTTAATACAATCTAGTCAAATTTCCAATCATTAATAATCCAATTTTAATTCAAATGTTATTTAGTGCCGCTCACCATCTTTTGCTTTAAAAACAAAGTTACTCTTGAACTTTTAGAATCCATTGACATAAAATGAACGCTTGTCCGCGTTTTTGTTGATTATTGTGCGCATCAAAATTTAAAAAAATTTAAAAGCTGCTTACACGGGGGGAGCCGTCAGCCATGTGAATATTTTAGTTATTTGATTATATATTTTGTGTTTGATTTTATTCAATCGGAATAGAAGCCTCTTACCTTTCCAGAATAAATGTAATTTATTACTTCAGTACGTAAAAGAAATTTTTCTTACCAAATTACAGTTCGTGCATTTAAAGAAAAATGCATTTTTTCACAATTTTAAACAATTCACTAGCTACATCACTGGAGAGAAAGGTTTACTAACTTGAATTGCTGCTAAACCCACGAAGTCGACCCTACCTGCAATAATAAAGAAATTTCTGTGTTAGTTATCATTTCAGATGAGAATGGTTTTCTTCAAATTACCTTTTACACTGTAGTCCTATCGCCTTATTTCTGTTGACCATAACAGCTTCTCCATTGTTCATAATTCACCAACCCGGACACTTACACATTTTTTTAACGATTTCGAATGAAAATTTTTATTAAAAAAACACTTGAAAGCACAAGTTTTTCACTCAAGTATTAAAAAAAAACATGATTCGCGATTATTAATTAAAAAGCTACTATCAAGCTTTTTCACAAAGATTCGTATTCGACACATCACACTTCCGTTCGCGTAATACGAATTTCGCGTTCACGCACCAATGTCGATCTAAACTGAAAATGAAAAAAAATGTGTTAATTCTTATTGTGATTGTATATTTTATAATCGAGATTATAAAAAAAAATGGTTTATTCTATATACAAAAGAAATGCTGCGGACAGGATTCAAACCTGTGTGGGTTAAACCCAATGGGTTTCAAGTCCATCTAACCGCTTGGACATCGCACATTAAATTTTGTAACATCGGAGGTTTTTGATTTTTGAATACCTATGTAAATTGGTTTATCCACAAATATATGAAATAAAATTAAAAAAATATATATGATTGGTTGACATGAACTACTTTCCAACTGCTGATTGGTTGTGTTGAAAACAAGAGCATTATTTAAAAAATATTATTAAAAAGAGCAAGAACTTCATTATGGAGAGGGGCAGATTGTAAAACTTTGTGAAATATTGGTAAATGGAAATAAACATCATGAGTCATAATATTTTGAATTTTGGGATCCAACAAGCTCAATCTAATAAGATTTGATTTTTATATCATTGAATTATTTACAAAATCATCTAAGGGTCGTTATGTATTTTCTAAAATTTAAAACAAAAAATTCTGTAGAAACATCAACGAAGGTAATGAATGACTCATTTAAGGTACATTTATACCAAGAATATTTGGTTGGTTAATATTCTGGAGAACCCAAAATTTTCATCTCGACGACAAAGTACGCGGTAAAAGAAAAAACGCCTGAACAATATTGGACACTTTTCACACTTTCATGTAGTTTTTGCATGAAAAAATATAAAATCAAACTGAAGCACAAAGCAAAACTTGTGAGAAAGAAGTTTTCTTTGGGATAGTTCAATCTAGTACTAGTTCAGTCAAAAATAAATATAAAGACTTACGTTTCAATTGTGGAAAACTCTGGCATTTTCCTGATGGGTTCAACAAGGAGCTCTTGGACGAATGTGATGATAATGACACTAGAACTGCATATTATTTCACAAAAACGTCCTGCCACGTCATATCCACTGGTTTGGTTTTGCACGAACAAGAAACTAAAAAATTGTGACTTATTTGAATTGTTCTTCAATTGTTCCGAAAATGACGTTGCACTTCAATAACACTTTGGAACTTAAAAGTTCAAAAAATCAGGCCATTTTATAGTTTCGTTATTATTCTCAAAAGAAGCAACGCTTCTTTGATCAAAATCACAGAACGAAAATAATGAAACCGATCGAGCACTTACCCGAAATTTACAAACAATTGCGAAAATTTACAAACAAAATTTAAAATTTCTACTGTTGGAAAATTTTATCCGCACAAAAATATTACTCACATTTCCATTGAAGTAGACAAATCACAAATAATTTCCAAAGAGGATTGGATAGTTAACATTTTTGCAAATGTTTCTTCGTACGATGTTAACTCAAAGGCGTTAAACAAACAACTGAGTTCGAACGGCGCGTCGTAATTCGTATATCACCTTTTTTTGTTTCCTGATAAGTTTTTAACATAATAACACATCATGTAACGCTGATTACTCATCTTACTTAGTATAATGTCGGTAAAATTACTTATAAATTTTTTTAAAGCCGATCAAGTAGTAGTATTAAGCGCTCAACGTTTTGATATTTTTCTGCCGTCAAACTCTGCACATGGACGTTTTGTTTCAACTTGTCAGCAGCAATTGTTTTGTTTTCGACTTATTTTTTTAAATTCAAAAAATATAAGAATAATACAATACGTAGAAAATCAAAATTCAAAAAATTTAAAAAGGAGACAATTAACACATAACAGGTCTGGATTAAGAAAATTTGAAAAAATGAAAATTTCGTAATACGAAGTACAATATAACGTTATTTCATGGTTATTGCCATTCTTCAGTTGTACGCATCGATTACGATTACATTGTAAAATAAGAAGAAAAAATTTTTCAAACTAAACAAAATTATCGACTAAATTGTACAAAATTGACTTACCATAACCTCCAAAGATTATCAAAACTGAACTTGTTACACGAGGTATGAATAATTTAAAAATGATTTGAACTAAGAAATTCGTTTACCTAGCACTGCTAGTTTGAAATCCGAAGGCACTGCCCTCTTAATATGATTTCTAAAAACTTTGAAAAAATTCAAAATTCAAAAATTTACCACGTTTTTTAACCGTGAGGCGTAAAACTAGAAAAAGAACTCAAAATAAAAAATTTTAAGTAAATTTGTGGTTTTTAGTATGTATTTATGGTTAAATTCAAAAAATATAAGAATAATACAATACGTAGAAAATCAAAATTCAAAAAATTTAAAAAGGAGACAATTAACACATAACAGGTCTGGATTAAGAAAATTTGAAAAAATGAAAATTTCGTAATACGAAGTACAATATAACGTTATTTCATGGTTATTGCCATTCTTCAGTTGTACGCATCGATTACGATTACATTGTAAAATAAGAAGAAAAAATTTTTCAAACTAAACAAAATTATCGACTAAATTGTACAAAATTGACTTACCATAACCTCCAAAGATTATCAAAACTGAACTTGTTACACGAGGTATGAATAATTTAAAAATGATTTGAACTAAGAAATTCGTTTACCTAGCACTGCTAGTTTGAAATCCGAAGGCACTGCCCTCTTAATATGATTTCTAAAAACTTTGAAAAAATTCAAAATTCAAAAATTTACCACGTTTTTTAACCGTGAGGCGTAAAACTAGAAAAAGAACTCAAAATAAAAAATTTTAAGTAAATTTGTGGTTTTTAGTATGTATTTATGGTTAAATTCAAAAAATATAAGAATAATACAATACGTAGAAAATCAAAATTCAAAAAATTTAAAAAGGAGACAATTAACACATAACAGGTCTGGATTAAGAAAATTTGAAAAAATGAAAATTTCGTAATACGAAGTACAATATAACGTTATTTCATGGTTATTGCCATTCTTCAGTTGTACGCATCGATTACGATTACATTGTAAAATAAGAAGAAAAAATTTTTCAAACTAAACAAAATTATCGACTAAATTGTACAAAATTGACTTACCATAACCTCCAAAGATTATCAAAACTGAACTTGTTACACGAGGTATGAATAATTTAAAAATGATTTGAACTAAGAAATTCGTTTACCTAGCACTGCTAGTTTGAAATCCGAAGGCACTGCCCTCTTAATATGATTTCTAAAAACTTTGAAAAAATTCAAAATTCAAAAATTTACCACGTTTTTTAACCGTGAGGCGTAAAACTAGAAAAAGAACTCAAAATAAAAAATTTTAAGTAAATTTGTGGTTTTTAGTATGTATTTATGGTTAAATTCAAAAAATATAAGAATAATACAATACGTAGAAAATCAAAATTCAAAAAATTTAAAAAGGAGACAATTAACACATAACAGGTCTGGATTAAGAAAATTTGAAAAAATGAAAATTTCGTAATACGAAGTACAATATAACGTTATTTCATGGTTATTGCCATTCTTCAGTTGTACGCATCGATTACGATTACATTGTAAAATAAGAAGAAAAAATTTTTCAAACTAAACAAAATTATCGACTAAATTGTACAAAATTGACTTACCATAACCTCCAAAGATTATCAAAACTGAACTTGTTACACGAGGTATGAATAATTTAAAAATGATTTGAACTAAGAAATTCGTTTACCTAGCACTGCTAGTTTGAAATCCGAAGGCACTGCCCTCTTAATATGATTTCTAAAAACTTTGAAAAAATTCAAAATTCAAAAATTTTTACCACGTTTTTTAACCGTGAGGCGTAAAACTAGAAAAAGAACTCAAAATAAAAAATTTTAAGTAAATTTGTGGTTTTTAGTATGTATTTATGGTTAAATTCAAAAAATATAAGAATAATACAATACGTAGAAAATCAAAATTCAAAAAATTTAAAAAGGAGACAATTAACACATAACAGGTCTGGATTAAGAAAATTTGAAAAAATGAAAATTTCGTAATACGAAGTACAATATAACGTTATTTCATGGTTATTGCCATTCTTCAGTTGTACGCATCGATTACGATTACATTGTAAAATAAGAAGAAAAAATTTTTCAAACTAAACAAAATTATCGACTAAATTGTACAAAATTGACTTACCATAACCTCCAAAGATTATCAAAACTGAACTTGTTACACGAGGTATGAATAATTTAAAAATGATTTGAACTAAGAAATTCGTTTACCTAGCACTGCTAGTTTGAAATCCGAAGGCACTGCCCTCTTAATATGATTTCTAAAAACTTTGAAAAAATTCAAAATTCAAAAATTTACCACGTTTTTTAACCGTGAGGCGTAAAACTAGAAAAAGAACTCAAAATAAAAAATTTTAAGTAAATTTGTGGTTTTTAGTATGTATTTATGGTTAAATTCAAAAAATATAAGAATAATACAATACGTAGAAAATCAAAATTCAAAAAATTTAAAAAGGAGACAATTAACACATAACAGGTCTGGATTAAGAAAATTTGAAAAAATGAAAATTTCGTAATACGAAGTACAATATAACGTTATTTCATGGTTATTGCCATTCTTCAGTTGTACGCATCGATTACGATTACATTGTAAAATAAGAAGAAAAAATTTTTCAAACTAAACAAAATTATCGACTAAATTGTACAAAATTGACTTACCATAACCTCCAAAGATTATCAAAACTGAACTTGTTACACGAGGTATGAATAATTTAAAAATGATTTGAACTAAGAAATTCGTTTACCTAGCACTGCTAGTTTGAAATCCGAAGGCACTGCCCTCTTAATATGATTTCTAAAAACTTTGAAAAAATTCAAAATTCAAAAATTTACCACGTTTTTTAACCGTGAGGCGTAAAACTAGAAAAAGAACTCAAAATAAAAAATTTTAAGTAAATTTGTGGTTTTTAGTATGTATTTATGGTTAAATTCAAAAAATATAAGAATAATACAATACGTAGAAAATCAAAATGAAGAATGGCAATAACCATGAAATAACGTTATATTGTACTTCGTATTACGAAATTTTCATTTTTTCAAATTTTCTTAATCCAGACCTGTTATGTGTTAATTGTCTCCTTTTTAAATTTTTTGAATTTTGATTTTCTACGTATTGTATTATTCTTATATTTTTTGAATTTAACCATAAATACATACTAAAAACCACAAATTTACTTAAAATTTTTTATTTTGAGTTCTTTTTCTAGTTTTACGCCTCACGGTTAAAAAACGTGGTAAATTTTTGAATTTTGAATTTTTTCAAAGTTTTTAGAAATCATATTAAGAGGGCAGTGCCTTCGGATTTCAAACTAGCAGTGCTAGGTAAACGAATTTCTTAGTTCAAATCATTTTTAAATTATTCATACCTCGTGTAACAAGTTCAGTTTTGATAATCTTTGGAGGTTATGGTAAGTCAATTTTGTACAATTTAGTCGATAATTTTGTTTAGTTTGAAAAATTTTTTCTTCTTATTTTACAATGTAATCGTAATCGATGCGTACAACTGAAGAATGGCAATAACCATGAAATAACGTTATATTGTACTTCGTATTACGAAATTTTCATTTTTTCAAATTTTCTTAATCCAGACCTGTTATGTGTTAATTGTCTCCTTTTTAAATTTTTTGAATTTTGATTTTCTACGTATTGTATTATTCTTATATTTTTTGAATTTAACCATAAATACATACTAAAAACCACAAATTTACTTAAAATTTTTTATTTTGAGTTCTTTTTCTAGTTTTACGCCTCACGGTTAAAAAACGTGGTAAATTTTTGAATTTTGAATTTTTTCAAAGTTTTTAGAAATCATATTAAGAGGGCAGTGCCTTCGGATTTCAAACTAGCAGTGCTAGGTAAACGAATTTCTTAGTTCAAATCATTTTTAAATTATTCATACCTCGTGTAACAAGTTCAGTTTTGATAATCTTTGGAGGTTATGGTAAGTCAATTTTGTACAATTTAGTCGATAATTTTGTTTAGTTTGAAAAATTTTTTCTTCTTATTTTACAATGTAATCGTAATCGATGCGTACAACTGAAGAATGGCAATAACCATGAAATAACGTTATATTGTACTTCGTATTACGAAATTTTCATTTTTTCAAATTTTCTTAATCCAGACCTGTTATGTGTTAATTGTCTCCTTTTTAAATTTTTTGAATTTTGATTTTCTACGTATTGTATTATTCTTATATTTTTTGAATTTAACCATAAATACATACTAAAAACCACAAATTTACTTAAAATTTTTTATTTTGAGTTCTTTTTCTAGTTTTACGCCTCACGGTTAAAAAACGTGGTAAATTTTTGAATTTTGAATTTTTTCAAAGTTTTTAGAAATCATATTAAGAGGGCAGTGCCTTCGGATTTCAAACTAGCAGTGCTAGGTAAACGAATTTCTTAGTTCAAATCATTTTTAAATTATTCATACCTCGTGTAACAAGTTCAGTTTTGATAATCTTTGGAGGTTATGGTAAGTCAATTTTGTACAATTTAGTCGATAATTTTGTTTAGTTTGAAAAATTTTTTCTTCTTATTTTACAATGTAATCGTAATCGATGCGTACAACTGAAGAATGGCAATAACCATGAAATAACGTTATATTGTACTTCGTATTACGAAATTTTCATTTTTTCAAATTTTCTTAATCCAGACCTGTTATGTGTTAATTGTCTCCTTTTTAAATTTTTTGAATTTTGATTTTCTACGTATTGTATTATTCTTATATTTTTTGAATTTAACCATAAATACATACTAAAAACCACAAATTTACTTAAAATTTTTTATTTTGAGTTCTTTTTCTAGTTTTACGCCTCACGGTTAAAAAACGTGGTAAATTTTTGAATTTTGAATTTTTTCAAAGTTTTTAGAAATCATATTAAGAGGGCAGTGCCTTCGGATTTCAAACTAGCAGTGCTAGGTAAACGAATTTCTTAGTTCAAATCATTTTTAAATTATTCATACCTCGTGTAACAAGTTCAGTTTTGATAATCTTTGGAGGTTATGGTAAGTCAATTTTGTACAATTTAGTCGATAATTTTGTTTAGTTTGAAAAATTTTTTCTTCTTATTTTACAATGTAATCGTAATCGATGCGTACAACTGAAGAATGGCAATAACCATGAAATAACGTTATATTGTACTTCGTATTACGAAATTTTCATTTTTTCAAATTTTCTTAATCCAGACCTGTTATGTGTTAATTGTCTCCTTTTTAAATTTTTTGAATTTTGATTTTCTACGTATTGTATTATTCTTATATTTTTTGAATTTAACCATAAATACATACTAAAAACCACAAATTTACTTAAAATTTTTTATTTTGAGTTCTTTTTCTAGTTTTACGCCTCACGGTTAAAAAACGTGGTAAATTTTTGAATTTTGAATTTTTTCAAAGTTTTTAGAAATCATATTAAGAGGGCAGTGCCTTCGGATTTCAAACTAGCAGTGCTAGGTAAACGAATTTCTTAGTTCAAATCATTTTTAAATTATTCATACCTCGTGTAACAAGTTCAGTTTTGATAATCTTTGGAGGTTATGGTAAGTCAATTTTGTACAATTTAGTCGATAATTTTGTTTAGTTTGAAAAATTTTTTCTTCTTATTTTACAATGTAATCGTAATCGATGCGTACAACTGAAGAATGGCAATAACCATGAAATAACGTTATATTGTACTTCGTATTACGAAATTTTCATTTTTTCAAATTTTCTTAATCCAGACCTGTTATGTGTTAATTGTCTCCTTTTTAAATTTTTTGAATTTTGATTTTCTACGTATTGTATTATTCTTATATTTTTTGAATTTAACCATAAATACATACTAAAAACCACAAATTTACTTAAAATTTTTTATTTTGAGTTCTTTTTCTAGTTTTACGCCTCACGGTTAAAAAACGTGGTAAATTTTTGAATTTTGAATTTTTTCAAAGTTTTTAGAAATCATATTAAGAGGGCAGTGCCTTCGGATTTCAAACTAGCAGTGCTAGGTAAACGAATTTCTTAGTTCAAATCATTTTTAAATTATTCATACCTCGTGTAACAAGTTCAGTTTTGATAATCTTTGGAGGTTATGGTAAGTCAATTTTGTACAATTTAGTCGATAATTTTGTTTAGTTTGAAAAATTTTTTCTTCTTATTTTACAATGTAATCGTAATCGATGCGTACAACTGAAGAATGGCAATAACCATGAAATAACGTTATATTGTACTTCGTATTACGAAATTTTCATTTTTTCAAATTTTCTTAATCCAGACCTGTTATGTGTTAATTGTCTCCTTTTTAAAATTTTTTGAATTTTGATTTTCTACGTATTGTATTATTCTTATATTTTTTGAATTTAACCATAAATACATACTAAAAACCACAAATTTACTTAAAATTTTTTATTTTGAGTTCTTTTTCTTTTTATTTTTTTAAAATAAAATATTGGGAGGTCCTGGATATTGCATAAAATGCATTCTTTATCAAAAATGGTAGGAGTTCTTTTCTTCTTTTGTTTTGTTGTTGATAGATTACTATGATTTTTTTTAAATTTAAAAATTAATTCTAACTAACGACAAAAGTTCTGCGTCTGCAGGTAAGAGCGGATCCAACCAAAGTTTGTATTTTCTCCTAGTGCATTTTTTGTACTTTTTATTTTCAGTTACTTTATAGAAAAAGCTTTATTTAAAAAGTAATTTCTACATTTCTCTTTTTTCTCAATCCTGGAAAATCTTGTAAATAAAGGAAACGGGGATTCTTGTATCAGCACCATCTAGCGAAAATTGAAAACAAAAGATTGCTGTGTAAATAATGCAATAACCCAACTTTTTTCTAACAAATAAAGAAACTGTTGTGTATGAAAATGGAAAGTGAAGCAACACTAATGATAACAGATAATTCTAAATCTGTTCATCAAGATTTAATTAACTATTATTGTGATATTAGCGTAAACAATGTGTGTCGAGTGTGCCTGGAAAAGTGCCAGCCACATAAAAAAATGTTGAACATATTTGAAACAAAACAAAAGCACCTACCCAGCGAAGTGTCAACTATGATCATGGCCTGTGCTTCAATACAAGTAACAGTTTTACATTAAGCATTTATATCAATCAAAGCAATTACTTGGTTTGTAGATTATGGAAGGCGACGGCTTACCTAATACGATCTGCAGTCGTTGCTTTTCTAAATTAAATGTAGCTTGGCAATTCAAAATATTATGCGAAAATTCGGACGCCAAATTGAGGCAATTTTATTTTAATAATTCTCAGCAATTACAGTTCACACAAGAATTCGATGGCTTTAATTTTAAACCCGACCAAAACCTCTGCTTATTGAAACAAAACGAAAATATCTCGACTGCATACAATGGAACTACAAACGAAATGTTAAACTTCAACACTGTATTGTATTCATATTTTGTTACCGCAAAGTTGTTTTCTATTTCTCTTTAGGTGTCTTCGTGTGAAGAACAAAACGATGATGACATGTGTAAAAAGGCGAAAATAGGAAAAAAATTAAAACGACAAAAATTGGATGGCAAAAAAGAGCAAAAAGTACATCAGTGTGATACCTGTGGGAAAACTTTTAATAGAAGAGAATATTTAACACAACATATTAGAATACACACAGGTTCGTGTATAGTTTAGTTTTTCAGCATTTTCTTAGGATCGATTAAATTTTATGTCACGGACATACATACAAAGTGGTCTATATGTCGTTTAGCCCCTCGATTGCTAAGATTACCTTTGCCATGAACTTTTGTAATTGACAGCATGGCAAAATAATTTTCTTTGAAATATTTGTTTATGTATTTTATTTCTATTAAAACTTTCACATTTAATACCTGAGAGTGTTTTTAGGTGAAAAACCTTATAGATGCCACTTGTGTGAAAAGCGTTTTGTAAATTCTGGTCACTTAACAACACACATGAGAACGCACACTGGTGAAAGACCACATGTTTGTAGTTTATGTCCAAAAGCTTTTTCGACAAGGCAGGAGCTGAACAAACACACAATGGTAAGACGAAGTAAATTGAAATTTACATTGTAATTTGAATTTCTCGTTAGGTACATAACGGTGATCGTCCATTTGTGTGCAAGATGTGTGGGAAATCTTTTGGTAGTTCTAGTAATTTATATTCACATTTGAAGCACCATACAGGTGAAAAGAATTTTACTTGTGAGCATTGTGGGAAAGCTTTCTACACGAAGCAAGAGCTCAAGCAACATCTTGTCATTCATACTGGTGAAAAAGCATTTTTGTGCGAATACTGCAATAAACGGTTTTCACAGATTGCTCATTTAAGGAGACACTCAAAACTGCATAAATAATTCACATAAATAAGTAACATTTTACTCCTAATCTATACATTCAAAATTTTTGGGTTATCAATAGTTACTTCTTTTTTGTCTGAAGCTCAACATTTCTCTAAATTACATTTTTTTTGCATCTCATGATTAAAAAAGATTACTTTAGTGGTTTTCGATTTATAACGAATACTTTAAAAAAGTTATCACTTATCACCTATAAAACGTTTTATTTTTAATCTGCAGGATATTTTTGACCCGGTGTTACCTAGGTGGAAAAAAATCTCATTAGTACTTATTTTAATTTTTCATTAATCGATGCTTTTTGTAACTATCTAAGAACCATATAAACTCCAAAGAAATAACTAAAATTGTTTTTTTTTTAAATAACAAAGGATAACATAGAAATGATCAATTGATCAACAAAAATCGAACATCCTATTTCAAAATTATTAATTTACTAAAGTGCAGTTTACTTAATGCGATTTTGCTTTCAAGTGGCTGTAAGTAAATATTTTGAATTTCACGTTATAGAGTTCAACCTAAAGATGAACTCACAAACAAAGTCGTGAACAGAAAACCACCAAAACCAGTCATACAAGAGAAATTGTAAGCAAAATCGCATAACGTAAACTGCGCTTAACTGTTCACGCAATAATGCACTAACTGTTAATTTCGATGGTGCCAATATATTGTGGTGAAATTTTGGATTTTAATATTTCCAACCTCCTTTCCGTCCTTAAATTTACCTCGACTAGCTTCTATAAATTGTCGTAGAGCCAATGCTCTACAATTCAATAAACTGTCAGGAGTCAGTTCCAGTTTTCGCGAAGCCAATTTAAATTTTTCAAAAATAAACCAAAAAAAATTAACCGATAAAAATAATTCCATGCAATTCGATTTAACTATTAAAATAATTTTCTTCAAACAAAATGGGAACGACAATTGCGAGCATATCAGCTATATACCTACCTCTAACACAAATTCTACTTTTCCTTCAACTTTAATAATTTCAAATATTCGCAAAAAGCTATTAAAACAATTTTTTTATAATCCAAATTATCCAATTCCACCAACCAATAATCACAGATCCAATCTTCCGAATTTAAATATCCAAAAACTCAATCTTATCCAAATTTCGGACTATTTTCAAATTAAACAAATCAAAAATACTCACAAATTTCAAATCTTTATTCTCAAATTAAACTTAAATAAATCTCAAACTTTAGACGCAAATTCACACCAAAATACGTCTGTTAGCCCCGGTAAACCAAGTTGGAAAGTGAGAATCGTTCGTCCTCCAGTACCAATATTTTAAATTATTTGTACGACAAACGCACAAATTCAAAATTTCACAAAATTTTACAAAAATTATTTATTAATCAAATCTAAATACAAAACCAAATCAAAACCCATATTTACAAAATAACTCATATTTACACAGTAATCCAGCATCAGAAGAAATTAAATTCAACTTTAAAACAATACGTCGCATACAAAAAATCAAATTTCTAAATATCAAAAAATTTCTCAAAGGAAGATTTGGTAACACGACAATATATGGTAAGCTACTGAGACGGACATGCACATGATATCATATTTAGATCAATTTCCAAACACTGGGGTATGTCAGACCCCCCCACCTAGGTAATGCCGGGTTAATAGGAAATTTAATTTTCTGATTATTTGTTTACGAGTAATGGTTTTTGAGATATAATCAAAAAAGAAGGAAGTAACCAATGTTCTCTTTTTTGAAAACTTAACTGTAACTTTAACTTATGACGTCGATTATGTTTTCGTTAAAGTAAATTAAACTCTGAGAAACAAAATTTTTGCTGCAGAGAACTTTATATTATTAATTTTAATTAATGAAAAAAATCAATTATTAAAATTAATTTAAAAAAGAGAGCGTTTACTTGAGGATAAAAAAGGCTAAAGTAATCTGGATCAAGACGTAAAACTACATTGATCATAGCATCACATTCACGAATGGAATAAGCAACAAAATGTTTTTATATGTATGTCTTGTGGTTGCTTTTCAGAAAATTGCAACAAAATTCTCATGAGAAAATCAGGTTTTTTTGAAGTATGAATCAATTTTTCAGTTCATTAAATAGCATACCAGCTCAAAGTGGACGATAGTGGTTGCACATACTATGTGAAATCACCGAGAGTACAAAAGTAGAAATGTAAAAACGGTAGATGCCAAGGATGTTCTAAACTTGTAGCATCACAATCAAGTACCTTTTGTTAATTTAAAGTAAATAATCTATCCTAAATATTTTTTATTAATTTCATAAAAAAAACCTTGGTTTAAGCCAAATTACCCAATAATTAAAGTTAAGTCTTTGTGATGTATTGTACAAAATTTATTTGGTTTAACAAATATTTAGGTGGGATTATATTTAAATAAAGACAGTATATTATGTTGTATGAACGCACATTCTATTTTTATCAATTATATTCCATGTAGCTTACCATGATTAAAATTGTATACTTGTGCAAATGTATTTGTACTTATGTACATTCCATTATTTATTTTATATTAGTTGTTTATTGTAATTTAAGTAAATTAAATGTGAGATGGTACTCGAATATTCCTATAAATTAAATATAAATTATAATTTTTAAATGTGAGTTATATTATCTTTTATAAATAGCAACTTGTTTATTTGGTTACCTTATCTAATTTTGAAGGTGCGGGAGATTTCTATCTATTGCTTACACAAAATTTTATTGATAAATTGGTAATACAGCTTTACCATGATTTTATTTTATAGAATTAAAAAGAAAAACGAAGAATTTATTGTAACTAATTTAATAAAAATATATTTTTTTATATACAATCAATCTAATAACAAATTAATATTACTAATAATAAAGAAATTCTATGATAAAAATGAGCATCCTTTAAAAATCTAGATGCACATTAAATTATTGTAAACAAAATGTTAATAAAAACTGCTTAAAAATTAAGAAATTACCTTACAACCAATCTAACATTTAAAAAATATGGCTTATTAATGGTTAATCTAAATAATGGTTAGACACACTTTTCAAAATTTTGTACTACGCTTTTCTAACATTCAACGTGTGCGTTAATTTTAAAAGAATATCTAATAATATCATTACATATTTACAAAAAGTTTTAATAGGATAACAATAAAACTAATGGAATACATTAAAATACCTAAAAAATACTTATTATCACACTATTTTGCTATAGGCTTGAGTAAAAAAATATAGCTGCCATTATCTGGTATAATTTCTAATATAAACATGGTCTCAGGTTTGATATGTTCGATAACGTCGCTACTTAAGTGAACGTTGATCGCTTGAGGACCTTGTATATAAATGTCTCTGACTTGCTCGTGTGCTATGCAAGCCAAAGACGATAGTTTATTCATTAATTCTACATTATTAAATGTTGATAAAAATACTGCAGTAAATACAGACGTATTTTCACGACACACGTATATCGTTAATTTAGGTGTGATGCCCCTGCAAAAGTTAATTTTCGTATTAGTAAACTTGAATAATTACATGGTGTAAAAATTAAAACTTACTTTGAATGCAAAGCATTATATAAACGAATTCCATCTGCATGACCACAAATTTGTATGAGGTCTTCTCTGGACATTCGAAGCATATCGGCACCACTGAAGTTGGAAAATGTTGATAAATACTTATCAAAACGGTTAGTTGTCAGCCAATGCGTTGTCATTTGGGTATTTGAAGCTGCCATCAACTGCTCAGGTGTGTAAAGCTAAACAAATTACGATTTGGTTATTCAGAAAGTTGAGCAAAAATTTAAAAAAATAATCGAAAAAAATAAACAGAAATTTGCCTTATTGCTATTACTGGCGAACCGGTTTCGATTTTACGTCATCATCAGCACATGCTGAATTAAGAAAGAACAAACATTTAAAAAAAATTAATTCCGGTAATTCGATTATTGGAAAATCGGCCCTTAGAAAGTCTCCTCGTAGAGCAAGAAGCATTTTATGAGTATAATAAGTTATTAATTTTTGTAGAACTTCATTCAAAAATTTAATAAATAATGTACTTACATTTACATTAGAAAATGTGCTCTCATTGGATGTTGCTGGTGACAGCTCCTGTGGGTTGTATTTAATGACATTTGTATCTTCAGTTTCTGTTGGTATTCGACTGTGGCACTGCGTATTGACATTTCTAAAATAAAATAATTAATTATAAAATCAATAATTTAAAATTTTATAATAATAAACAAAAAAAATTCAATAATGGGGTCCGCAATTTTATTTACCAGTATTTATATAACATTAGTACCACTATAACTATTTAATTAATTATTTATGAATTAATATTTAATTTAAAAGTTTTTAATTAGGTATTAATTTAATTTTAATAAAAAAAAATTTAATAAAAAATTAAGTTGAACAATAAAAATTAAATTTACAATTTAATATTATATCGTAAAATGGTAATCACAAATTAATTAAATTTGATAGGTACTAGAAAAGTCGTTAAAACCAATCAATGATTTCAATTAAATAATTCAACATATATTTTCTAATGATTAAAATTATTTATTAATTATAATGGTTAAATATTTAAAAATTTATTTGATATTAAAATATAAAATTTAAAAATAAAAATCGAATTATTTACATGAGCTGGCCCAAATAGGTTGTTGCTAATTTAAAAATTTAAATTTTTATATAATAATTTATTACTCCTATTTAAATTATATAATAAAATAAAATTTATTACATTATTTAAATAAATTATAAAAATATTTCCAGAAGGAAGTTAACGGTTTTGACTCTCCGGATGTACAATTGTAGTATAACAATCGATAGATGAAAGAGATAAAGAATAAAATAGGAATTAAAAATTAGTGAAAGATAAATATTACAGAATATTTGATATGACTGACGAATACGTACACTTGAGAAACACAATACATCTCTAAAAAAAATAATGAGACCAATTTTGGATGCAAAGATAGTTAATAATGAAGAAATAATAAATGATGATGAACTATAAAAATACAAAAAGAAATTAAAAACATATTCAGAAGAA
This sequence comes from Cantharis flavilabris, assembly GCA_949152465.1. Classification (NCBI taxonomy): domain Eukaryota; kingdom Metazoa; phylum Arthropoda; class Insecta; order Coleoptera; family Cantharidae; genus Cantharis; species Cantharis flavilabris. Next base: position 93,029,822 of record OX424435.1, read on the forward strand.
ACAAACAGTTAATATTATTTATAATTATGGATATCTAAATATTTTGGAATTATTTAAATACTTTTTTGAACGTTTGCTCACTCCGAGTGTGAGGGAAAATTGAACAAAAGAGCACCACAGCTTCTGCGGGTTGAAATAATCATCCAAGTCAAAAGGAAGCCAAGTTTGATTTTTAATACAAAAAATAAATCTTCAATAAAAATTTATTTTTTGAGAATTTTATCATTAAATAATTTAAAAATGATTTAATGGCAAAAAACTCACTTAAAGTTTTGTTGCCTAACTTCAACTAAAGAAATGGATTTCCTAGATATCATCACACATTATCTTTATCAAAATAAAATTAGTGAATCATTTATTTGCACAAAAAAATAAATTCAATACGAAATAAAAGCCAAAAATAGAATCCACTGATATCGAGATCATTTTATTTTTACTCAAAATATGATATTCTTGTTCGAGGTAATGACAAATGAAATTTAAAGGCCGAGTTTTCCTGTACCGCAAATGACAGATTGTCGAAAGAACTGCATAGGATGATATAATGCTGATTAGACGAAAAAAAAGCGAATTCCAAAGCATTAGAAGGTTAAACAAAAAAAGATTGGATCTGCGGGGAAGCCCCGAAAAAAAAAATTTGCGAGAAACACGTAAAATTTGTTTTGACGTGGTGAATATTTGGATCTTTTGCGTATTGTAATACTAATTAGAGGAATGTTGACTAACCATCATAATTATGTACATAATTATTCTAATCTATTGCCGCTTCGATGTCGTTTCGTGTTGAAGGCCTCATTCAATTTCTGTTTCCCCTCACCAAGAGTCTGACCATTGACAGAAAATAATAATTTTGTGTGAAAAAATTCGTTGGATGTCACTTAACCAAAACTAATCAACAATTTTTGTTATTAAAAATATGTAAACCTACATTTGAATTGCTCGCACTTGGTGTTTAATGCGTGAAGAATTTTGTTTCATCAAAGTCCTTAAATTGGGAATGTCCAAACGTTGTAAATTGATTTTATTTCGATTAGTTCGTAGACTTGGATGAACTCTCATCTGCAATCTTCTTCCCACAAGTCTAAAGTCGTCGACTCGGAGAGCGCTATTGTTCACTAAATGCAAAAATTGTGCTTCAATAACACAATTGCTTTCCAAAACGGTCATCGTATGTAAAAGCAAATACATCTCTATGCGATGCTTGTACTCAGACGACTCCGTCACAATTTCTTCCGTGGCAAAAATATAAATTTTTGAAATAACTAGAGTCTCTTCTTTTTACGGCTTTTGGGATGCGCCGTACGTTCGTGTCACCTGACAAAGAAGTTTTGAATGATCCACACAATCCGTAAGTGGAGAAAAAAGTCTTTTCGAAAATTGCACGTGCGTTTTTGAAACTTTTCGAGCGAAACCATTCCTGAACGAACGATAAATCGTTTGGATTGGAAATATGCGATGTTAACACGTAGTAACAATATCTTTCGATATGATCGATCATAAGGTCCTAAAAATGTGAAGAGTGCGTTTTCCAAAATTTTATCGGACGACGATAATATTGACGCGCGTTCAACAATATTTACCTACTAGTCCTCAGGGACATTTTAAGTACACGTGCACTAGTATAGATATAGCTAACTATTAGGTTTTAACGAAATATCATTATCGATTTTCCGTTTGCAAAATATGCTCAAATGTAACTGTTTGATTATAAAAGATAAGGCACCGTTCCATTCACTCAAAAAAATTAAAATAAATAGAAAGTTTAAAGCACTCGGCTACTACTATTATTATTATTAGGTATCTAGTCCACAAAAAAGTCAAAAACAAATTCAATGTTTATAGATGCACAAGTAAACAACAAATGCCCGGCAAGAATTCGCCGCAACAATGATTATTTTTTAAATTAAAAATTAGAAAATGCACCGCACCACGAGCTACGTTCAATAAGTGGCGTTTAGTTTTGATTTGTTAATGTTACAAACAACTTGCTAGATACGATGAAAACCAGTTGCATCCAGTTAAGCCAGGAATGAGCGGTTTGATTCAGTAGAAGAGAATCAAGTTTTGATATCGTCACGACGCCCAGCCTTTCTACATAAGTAGGTACAAACAATGCGATAGCTTTGAAATATTCGTTTAAACCAGTTACCAGTATATTTATAGATTTTTATGTTACATTTGTTGCTATTTATAACATTGTTATTATAAAATCCTATATTATCGAATCAGAAACAAATTCAAAATTATACATAATCGAGATTATCTTCTGATGATATTTAGATGTTGAATTATACAATAGAAACATAATTAATTCTGGGTAAAATTTTGAGAAGTTAAACAATGTCAATTTATTAATAGATCCAAAATCTACTTCTAAATTATTCGGTTTGATGTCGCATGGAAAACAATGCTTTGCACACCTAACTGCATTTTCCTATTTGATGATGACAATTGACCGGAACTTACCAGTTAAATTTGTTATGATAATGAATATAATGACGCAATTTTTACTAATATTTTATTTGATGTTCCCTCACAATTTTTGACGACGACCTTTAACTGGTTCTAAAAGATTGCACCAAATATCTTCATTTCATCATATTTATCAACACACAGGTTTATATGCTGATCCCTTACCTAACTGTTTTTGAAACAGGACCACCCATTACATATTGGGTAGTTTCATATTTTTTGCCTACCCATAGAAAAAAAGAGACAGTTGCTAGTATTTATTTAACACGGACGCACATGAATAGATTAACGAGATTGTACAGCGAATTCATTAATAATAATTTTATACGTTTTAGATATTAAACTTATTATTGCGAGTGTCTTGAAGCTTTTTTCAATAAAACTACTAATTATATTATTAAATAAAGTGATCATACGTTTCCTACCAGACAAATAATGACTTTTAGCAAACATAAATATTGCTTTGTAACGAATGGATATGTCATACCGAGGATAGCAACAAGAAACACTTGTATCCTTTAGAGTGTTAGATTCTAAATTAGACTTCAATCCTCATTTATAATATCTCTATCTCTCTCTTCCCGTTAATGTCATTTCATAACTCGAAAAGCAATTTTCTTGTGTAGTAAGTAAAAGTCCTGTGTAACGTAAGGTCGCTACTTGGCCTATCAAAAGAAAGTGTTTAAGGTCGTAATTTCTTTAAATAGAGGTCTTTATTTTCGACCTTTACCAAGGATAACTTATGGTTTTGGTTATCTCAAGAGATACGAAATTTGTTAAGTTAGGTTATCATCAAGTTAGACTTATCAATTTTAGTTTTAAAAAATCGTAATTTTTGTTCTCAATCTTTAAATTGCAAGAGAAATCCAAATATGCCATTGCATTTGTCAAAAACTTAAGATGGCGAAAAAACAAATGATAACTTTTGTTTTCCTTATGAACGCGGGACGCCGCCATATTAGATTTTTGACATCTTTGAATGCAGGTTATTTTGTGTCATACAGCATAATTTATTATTAGTTTTACGGTTTGAATAAAAACAAAAGTACTGATTTTATTTCCAAAGCACTCCATTTTTTGGAATTTTGGTCAAATTTGAGTTAAACCTGAATTCAAAATGTAACAACAAAATTATAAAAAACGGTTTTATGCATTTAGAATAGGCGGCCCACGGTTTTAGTCAATTTGAAGAAGATGCTTTGAAGAGCTCTGATTAAAAGCCCCACGCTGCAAGTCATTTTGACATTTTCAAAAAGATACATAACAGCTATTCTTTGCAAATTAAAAATCCCAAAACTGCGAACTGCTTGACGTTAATTTAAATGTTGTTTTTAAGCAATGTCATTTGTGTCAATTGACAATATTAGGAAAAAACCAAGGGGTATATCTCAAAAATTTTGTGTGGTACACTTATTTGGAATTCTCTTGGAAATCTCTGGAATTCCTTGGAAATCATAGAAATCCTTTACATTGAAACTAGATTGAAAATCAAGGGCGGGATCCAGGCAAAGTTTATGTAGGAATAAATGAGGCTGGGTAGGTAAATAAATATATTTTGATAACAATGTAGGTATATTTTAAGAATTTAAAAAGATGTAATAGATTTTGTGGGATTTTGTCATCAGGAGGGGGTTAGATACACCGTTATCCATCCTTCTTCCAGCCGCCCTTGCCAGGCAAACTTAGAAAATGGGAAATTTCGAATATTCATTATTCAGAATATTTTAGGAAGGCCAAGGAAATCTCAGAAAATTTAAAAAGCTAAAAAATAAAGCTGTTCTAGAGTATTCTTAAAACTTCATTAGATTTTCCTTCACTTTTGTATATCACGATTTCTCCTCGGCTTCCCAGCAACAAACTAGGGAGAAATCATCATAGTGAAGAAAATTCTGAAAATATTCTGGGAAATTTCACAAAATCTCAAGGAGTTTTAGAATCTTAGAAAATTTCAAGAAATCCATGGAAATATTACGAAATTTAAGGAAATCTTGAGGAAGAGGAAAATTTAAGGAAACAGAAAATTCTAGGATGTGAAAAATCAGAAAAAATCCAGAAAATTCTAAGATATCTTAAGAAATCTAAAAAAAATTAAAAAAAAAGACACCTATAGTTTTCTTAAGATTTCCTTGTAATTTCCATTTCTTAAACTCCCTGGGATTTCCTCAAATTTCCCTTCACTTGTACATAAGAGCTGATGCAAGAAATATTCATGGAGAAGTGAGGCTGGCTGGGAGACGATAATACAAATTTTGTTATAAGAATTTAGGTATATATTTTTCAAATTTTACCAACATTTTATTGATTTTGATGGATCATAGGGGGAGAGGGTTACCCCGTTACCTCCCCATTTTTGGAAATCATTGAAATTCTGAGTTCTGTGTACAAAATTACTTTGAGATCCATGGAAATATTACGAAATTTAAGGAAATCTTGAGGAAGAGGAAAATTTAAGGAAACAGAAAATTCTAGGATGTGAAAAATCAGAAAAAATCCAGAAAATTCTAAGATATCTTAAGAAATCTAAAAAAAATTAAAAAAAAAGACACCTATAGTTTTCTTAAGATTTCCTTGTAATTTCCATTTCTTAAACTCCCTGGGATTTCCTCAAATTTCCCTTCACTTGTACATAAGAGCTGATGCAAGAAATATTCATGGAGAAGTGAGGCTGGCTGGGAGACGATAATACAAATTTTGTTATAAGAATTTAGGTATATATTTTTCAAATTTTACCAACATTTTATTGATTTTGATGGATCATAGGGGGAGAGGGTTACCCCGTTACCTCCCCATTTTTGGAAATCATTGAAATTCTGAGTTCTGTGTACAAAATTACTTTGAGATATTTACCCTTTGGAAAAAACCTTAGAGATATAATGTTTGTCGGTTTTTTTCCGTCTGTCAAACAACAATTTTTTGACGTAAAAAATATTAAAACCTGTTGTAAACAACATAATACGTGATTTTAACGTATTTTTTTTTTTAAATAATTTTAATGAATAAAACTGTTTCAGGGTTCCCATTTGTCTGGAAAACCTAGAAAAGTAGGGGAATTAATAATTTTTGGGCAAGAGAAAAATTTTCTAAAGTTGAAGAAACATAATAAATTATAAAAATTCCTTCTTTTGTTTACGTGAACTTTTAAAATCCCGAAAAAGTCAGTTTTTGTAATTACTTGAGAACGAATCAGAGAATTAAATTTTTTTAGCGACCAAATTATAGCTTTCTTTTGATAGATATATTATATATTGCAAAAGTAGGTTGATATTAAAAATTCAAAAATTACGTATTATTTTTCGCGTCTGCGAGTTAGTTCCGTGTTTTTCCGAAAAATTTTTTTTACTCGCCAAATATGAATGAAATTGACCATAAGACTTCGATGCCCCTTCATGTTTAATAAAAACAAAAATAAAAACGAAAATAAAAACTTCTAATGCTTTTCATTGGACGAAACAAAAAACAAAGAATTACAATAATAATTACTTTATTACTTATTGGAAAATTTACGGAATCACGTGAAATCAAAATATTTTGTAGAATTTGACAGGACATCTAAGATGGCGGAGAAAGAATGCTCAAAATGTAATTCTACATTAAAAAATAATTATTATATATTATAATATACAAATATTAAAAAATAATCATTTATTATCGGGCGCCCCACCTTTCTATATCAGCCGTTACTGCGTTAATGATTTAGATTTTCAAATCATTTGTTTTCAAGGATGGTTTAGAAATAAAATCAACACTTTTGTTTAAAACAAAATTTTGTGTTTTCATTTATTAACAAAAGAACAAAAGATTAAACGTCGACAGACAAAATTAAATTAAACTGTCAAAAAAGAAAACTGTACTACATATTTCGTCGAAAGAATGAAATATTCATCAATATTTCGGTGTTTTTTCCGCTTTTTGATCTTTTTACATCAAACTTTTGTGAAAAATATATTAATTTGTTCAAAAAAAATTTTGCTGACCCCGGGTGATGCCGTTAATGAGCGATTACTTTACTCATTATTTTTAAACATATTCGAGAATGAATTTTTGGCATTCTTTTTAAATCATTATGTTGTTGTGGCCTTCCCGCCGAGCAGGTCCTGTTTCACTGCATTGTATAAATGAGCGTTTATATTTCGAGCTACCAATCTTTAGGGATATTAGTGAATGTTCTGCATTTCGAGAAGTTTTTTTAAAAGCAGATTACCCAGGTGGTTTACCAACGGCTTACGGTTTTGAAAATGTTTAATGATTCTGTAAAATTAAAAGTAAAAAATATGACATTTTCATGCGTTGATCGCCAATGTTACAGTACTTTCTGTTTAAATATTAGTTAAGTAAATATTATTTAGAGCTTGGAAATAATTCGTACCACAGTTTCAAGATTTAGCAAAACGTTGGTAGGGTGCTAAGGTCCAAAGGTGGCATCCACACAAACATTTTTCAACTGACTTGATCTGGTTATATTCTTATATTCATTAGCGTTTTACTCTCTAACAAGAAAATCCAATTACGATTATCGTTGAACATATTCCACATGACTTTTCTCATAATATGATTGAGAATAATAAATTTGTCTTTAAGGCAATCATCCATAAACGAATCACGGTCAAAGTAATTTGGGAGTAGCCGGGGGGTCCATTTTAAATTAGCAGTCCAACCTGATAGATTCGATTCGCAATAATCGATTTCATAAAGCCAAAAATTTCAAGGTTCAAAATAGTAAACGGTTCTTCAGAAGAAAATTTTTTTAAATTTTATTACAGTGAAAGTTGCTACTAAATTTAATTATAATTCTATTAATACTGAATCTTCATCGATATCAAAAATTATTTATGAATAATCAGTACAAGCATGGAATATTACAACTTACTATAATCATCACGCATTGTAATGTTGTACAATTTGTACTTTGATTTACATTGATGGTATAATTATTATTACATGAAAATAAAAATAATATAATTGATAGAAAATTAAAATATTATACAATGCCAATTATATTAAAATTAAAATTTTTCATGTGTAGTTTTATAATATTCTAATTATCAGCGATATTTGGCTTCACTCATTTACTTTTTTTTTTTTGATTACCGGTTTCGTTTTTCCAGCATCGTCAGAAAAACATCAAATTTAAAAATGTACAAGGAAAAAATTTCGAAGTAGGACACAAGAAGAACATTAATTCTCAAATGTCAAGTGGGATTTTCTACAGGTTCAATAATGATGTGTTCATACTAGAAATTTCCACAAAAATACCAGATTCAAAACCAGTATTTTCGTAGACATTGCATTACCACTTCTGCTTTAAGTGCATACAGCAACATATATCTAAATTAATATTGAAAATGATGTTGATTAAATTTCAGAAATTATTATTTTTGTTTTTCAATTGTGCCACTGCAATTAACATTTAACAGATATAAATTAACACGTCTGGATGTTTGATCTCATAATTAAAAGAAAAAATACAATCGACACAATCAATTGTGCGAAAATCAGACTGTGCTAATTTTGCCAATTATTTTTAATAACAAAGTTGGTTCAGTGCAAAAAAAAGTACCAGGAAATGATTTTGTTTTGCTGCTTAAGTGATTACAACATGTGACCTGAAGTAAAGAAATTGGAAGTTGAATTTGTCGATCTAATTTCTCTTTAAAAAATTAACAAGTAATAAATCCGTGTATACAGGAAAATGCAAATAACAAAACCGTATAATCGAAATTACGAGATTAAAAATTCGAATCAGATTATAACCGGTTGTCTTAGTTTAAACCAGATAGTGCACGTTACGTCCAGTAATTAGAAAATTTATATAAATAATTATGAAAACGTCAGGTGTACCAAGTACTAACTAAATAATATTTGAAAATTTGTAAATTACTTTTATCTTAATTTTTAAAAAAATCAACAAAAACACAAATAATTTTACTAGAAAGTTTATATCGAAATAAAGTTAATTAATTAAGCATTCGAAATTACCTAATTGTAAGTACATTTCAAGTTCAAAATTCATTTTCCTGTCTTTATGAAAGAAAGACAAATTAATTTTGAAATGAACTAGTAATGGCCGGTATGCTTATCGTGTTATCACTGGCATGGAAAACTACAGTGAAATTAATGTCACCATAATTCTTACAAATACTGTTTTTTTTGCATAAATATTTAATAATAATAATAATAATATTATTATTATAACATAAACAAAACGAGCTTTTAAAAAACGTATCGATATGTTTTTAATTGCGTTATCTTTTGTAATATAATATTTTTGTATTGTTATATTATACTAGATAAAATATAAAAATATAAACAAAAGTAAGTATGAAACATTGGGAAATATCAACTTGAATTTAATTTTGAGTCTGAGCACTGAATCGTGAAAAATTATGTAAAGAAAAACAAATGCAGAAATACTCAGGTTTGAAGGTCTGAGAACTAATTCCAAAAAATTTGATATGTGCATCTTACATAATTTTTATATTATTCACCTAAATTTAGGCTGAGCTACAGTTTAATAAATTTAACTTTCTACATATTTTTTCGAAGAAATCTAATTGTTGCTCAGTCTAGATTTTCGTCATTTAGGTGGAAAACATAATATTAAATTAGAATAAAAAGAAAGTATGCAAGTGTATTCGGTCGTATGATATATCAAAGATAGATACTTCTCTAACAATACATATCCATAGCGTAACGTGAAGCTACCGCAAAATAGCATTAAATACCAGAAATGCGTACATGTCAAAAATATAGATCACAATAAGGCTTTACCAGAGGCGTAATTTCAGTTTTTAAACTGGGGTGGCAAGGCGTACCGGAGGTCCTCCCCAGGAAAATTTAGCATTTTTAGACTACTTTCACCACAAAATAATTGCTAACATTCTCTATTTACCCTGAAAGATATTTAATTCTGGGGTGGTAAAATTCCGAGTTGAACAATTGTCACCCCTTGGCTTCCCCGAATTACGCCTATGGGCTTTTTACCGAACAAAACTATAACTTGCAAAAAGAATAATTATTAGAAATAAATAATAAAGAATAGTAGTAATAATAAAAATACAAATAAAGAAAAAATTGTTGCATCTAGAATAAGTGCATTTATGTTGTACAATCGACAACTCAAATAATATACAATTCTGGTTTTAGATCTAATGGCACTCGGTACCTGCACTGAATTCCAAGAAAAAATTCCTGGAGGAAATTCAAAAAAATCTCAGAGTTCTAGAAGCTTAGAAAATTTCAAGATAATCTCAGGACAATTTAGTAAATAGGAAATCCAAAGAAATGTAAAAAATGCTAGTAAGTTTTTAAGAAATTCTTGAGAAAAGAATATCAAAGGAAATAACAATTTTTTTTCAAATTTTCCATTAGTTTTGTATACGACGCTCCACTTAGCTAAAATCGAGAAGGAAATTTGGAGTACAAGTGAAAGGAAATCTACAGAAAACCGGAAAAATGTTAAAAAATTCCAGGAAATTAAAGAAATATAGAAAATCTTAGGAACTAAAAAATCCAAAGAAACCTTAGAAAAATCTAGAAAGTTTCAGGATTTTAGGACATCTTGTGAAATGGAAAATGTAGAAAATTCTAGAATATTTTAAGAAATCTAGAAAAGCAAAGAAAATCTCAGAAAATTGAAAAAATAAAAAAAACTCATCTATAGTACTTTTAAGATTTTCTAATTTCCTTATATTTTCTATTTCTTAAGACTTTCTTGACTTGTACACAAGAACAAATATTTAGGAAAAATTCATGGGTGAGGTAAATGAGGTTGGGAAGGGTAAATCCATATTTTTTTGATAAGAATTTAGATATAATTTTTAAGTTAACAAAATTTAGTAATTTTTTTGGTTTTGATGGGGGGGGGCAGTTACCCCGTTACCTCTCCCTTCTTGGAAATCATTAGAATTCTTTGAGAATTTCTGGAATTCCGAGTCCTGTGTACAAAATTATTTTCAGATATTTACCCCTTGGTGGCACTAGCCACTCCTGTAGATAATTTCTTTTAAATAAATAAAAAATTACGTAGCTTGACTACTCCCCCTAGCCCTCACGTAGCCCTAGCATAGCTTTCGACCTATCTCCTTCCCCCTTGACTAAGCAACGTGATTTATGGACGACCCCTAAATGATTAATCTGCAGATCTAAAATTGAATTACTAAAGTAAAATTACGAATTTTTGATTGAAAAAATATCTAATGGGAGAAATAAATGTTGGTTCTAGTTCGGCGGTGAATGTAATACAAAACAATAAATAAAGCTGGTAAAGGTCTTAAAATTGATTTATTCTTGATTGTACAACATCAGTGAACTTATTCTGTTTAAATTGAATTTTATTGTTTAATTAATCTGTTAATTTTTAAATTGTAATATATTATTATCTCTTACTTTAGAGAAATCCTAAGGATGCGCGTGTTAACATTAAAAAATTAAATACTAAATTTCTGACGGCGAAGTGGCGACGGCGAAATGTCCTAACCGGCCTCTGCCTACCCCAACAAGCTCCTGAGCAAGCTCATTTTGTAACACAAATGGTAATAGATAGATAATATTTTGAGAAACTTACCTTTCTGGAGAATATGGAACAGCAACAACATTTGAAGCTGTTTCAGGAACTGTATTTGTCACAACAGCTTCAAAAGGAATCTGCAAGTAATAGTTTGTGCATTATTATTTGTTAATATTAATAATTGGGTTTTTAATTTAAATAAAGAATTTAATATTGAAGTGGTGGGGTGGGGGCGAAATTAATTATACTGTTAATAAAAACGTTAAAAACAATAGCTAACGACAATCAAAAAATTAAGAATTGCAGAAAAAAATTACAAAAATTTTTTTTAATGATTTCAGTATTTCAGGAGTGGTAGTGAAATGTTCAATTCCTGGTTACCGTAACAAATACAGTAGCGGTCATACAAATGTACTCAGCTAAAAAATGTACAAATTACAGAAATTCTTTAAAAATAATATTCATTGAGGTAGATCAGGGGCCTCCAAAACTTTTTCGCATAAGGGTTAGACTGATTGCTCCACAAAGCCTCGAGTGCCAAGATCTAGCTAGCTCAGTGATTCTCAAATGGGGTGTCGCGGCACCCTAGTGTGCCGCGAGCACTCCACAGGGGTGCCGCGAAATGTTTTGTTATATTATATTATTATTAAAAATTTAAAAATATGTATTATTATAAAAAATATTATAAAAGTACGAAATATGCATCAAGCCCGTGCGCAAGGGGGGGATATTGCATATTTTTTTACCCATTTTAAATACCTAAAAAAATGATAGGGGTGCCGTGAATTTTTTTTAATGGCTGTAGGGTGCCGCCAGACAAATGAATTTGAGGACCACTGAGCTAGTTCATCAAGTTAAGATTACTTTTTGACCACTGTTTGTTGTGTTTTGACAACTATTTTTAGTCGGTAAATAAAATATCTGATTATTATTTTTTTGTATTATGATTATTTTGTTTGATTTGATTTATCAAAATAAATTAAAGGGCGGGTCGGAATATAGAGACCCCTGGGGTAGATGATAGGAAAAGAAGCTTCTCTATTTATTTTTAGAATGCTACCTTTTTTCCACTCCATATGGGACCCTCCATATTCTGGGTTTTTGGATATTTTTGCAAAAATTTTCGGAATTTCCAATTACAGATACAATTTTTTTTGAAATTATTAACTTCTTCGTTTTCTTGCTAATTTTTTTTTATTTGGAAGGAAAATGAAAACTGAAACTTTTTATACCTCAAGGTTGGGGATAAAGTATTATTTATGCCTTTGGGTGCATAATCCCTTGAAGTTGAATATAATTAGCAATTTTTAAATTGTAATTTCTATGACCGCTACTGTATGTTGTTATGAGACCACATTGGCGTAGAAAAAAGTTTTATATCTGAAAGTTAGTGTAAATCCCCAAAAAATATTGCAGGACAACTTTTTACAACTTCCAAGCCCTAAAAGCTGGGTTTCATTAATTTCTATGAGTATAACAAGGGCTTAAGTCACACAGTCAAATTAAGTTTTATTTCCATATCTATAAACAATAGAAAGACCAGTAGCAGACTACACTGAGCGATTGGGTAGAGGGAGACTGCGGTTCAAGTTCTAGACGCGTCGAATACACTTCTGTGATCTAAGGGCCAATATTGTGAGCAATAGGCAATATATGGGCTATGGGGAAGGCAACAGAAAACTACTCCATTAATTATATTTCCTATAGTCAGTCTTCAGTTATCTTGGTTTTGGCCAAGTTGATCGCCTATGAACTGCATAGTGTATGGTACTCGAAGAAGAAACAATAGAAAACTAGGTCTACTATATAGATACAATCATTTTTTTAAATATTACAAAAAAAAAACATAATATCTTCATTAATTTTACTTTTAATGTTGATAGATACTTACTGAAAATTCATTTGACCCGATTCGATTGGGCTTCTCATTGGGTAATCATTAATCTTATGTAAGATTATTGGGGATCGGGGAAAAATTTTTTTTAATTTTTACTTATTATGGGATGAAAGGGAGTCTAAAAGTAGGAAAAAATGTCTTACGTAATACATGAATGGCTCCTAAGCACATGATTGCAGCCAAACAACTGTCGGCCAAAAAAATTCAGCCAAATGACTGGATACCCTAATTCTGGTCTCTAGTAGGATGTAGGAATGTTACTAAAATTGATAAAAAAAAGTTTGCTCGTGGATAAAATTCACGATAAGAGCAAACACATTTTTAATTTTATAAAAAAAATTTAAATAAAAGTAATAAATATGAAGAAAAAATCCAAAAATCTATAAGATGATAAGGATCATATTGAAAATTTTTTAAAAATTTGTTATAATTTTTTTATGCGAGTACCCCATTGGATGACGAGAGTGGGATTATGTTACTCATTTGGATTATTTTTAATCTCGTAGGATATAAGTTCAGAATTCTGCAAAGATGTCAATTTTCTTTTTGAAATTATTTTAAATAATTGAAAGTAGGGTCAATAACAACAGCCTTGGATCTACAATTTTTCTGGTATTGGCATTGGCGCTCCTTTTTTCCAGTATTTGAGTTTAAAGATTTCAAAAGATTAAAAACATATGGATTTAGCGGCTTCTTGAATTGCAGCCCAGGGCAGGCACCCCGGTTGCGTTCCCCCTAGATCCGAGGTTGTTGAAAAATGAATTTATTCACAAAATTAAACAAAAATAGTGGCTCTCAGTATTTCAACTGAAATTTTTATAGTAATTCCAGTAGCGTAACTATGTCAATCCTGGGCAACCAGCATACATTTAAAGTCAAATATGTTATCAAAGTTGTTTATTTATCTCTCAGGAGTTTTATTCTCATATTTTTTGTAGCTAATACTACAAGTTGAAAAGAAATTGCTTTGTGCTATTGACCTTTTGTGCTCAAGAATGGCAAATTTAATGAATTTTGCATCAGAGTTATGCAATTAAGGGTTAACTCAATCTTTAGTTACTCTGATTGAATAAAGAGTAAATTAACCCTCAGTGAGTTAAACTGGAAAGATTAACTTTCTACCCTGAGTTCAAATTTCTTCAAACAATCTTGAATTCATTTGCTTGAGCTCATTAATAATTAAGAAAACTACATCAAAATTTTTCATTTTATCAATACAATTTTACTATAGGAGTACCTGTACTTCTTCACCGAACCAAACGGTAATTTCGGGAATAAAATTCTCATATCTGAATGTTTTGCTTTTAAATACTGTAGGAGTACTGTATAATTAGGTAATTTGTGGATAAACTTAGAAATAACATTAAATAATACTCACATCAGTCAAAACAGTACATTCATAACTGGGCTGGTACTTTTCTTGCTCAGAAACAGGTCGTTTAAGAATTTTTTCCCGATCTTGTTTATGCTTTCTATCTGCACCTTTAAGTTTGAAAACTTTAATTTGGCATGCAGCTGCATGCAAACGTTTTGAGAGATCTAAATTTTCAGCAGCTTGATATGTTTCTATTTGTATACGAAAAGGAACTCCCTTTTCTCCACCATGCTTCTTGGGAGTAAATTCGGTACTGATACAGTTCACCTAAAAAAGAAAACATTAAAACTTGAAATACTTCTTTGTCCAACCACTTACTTTAATATAAACTCCAACTTCTTTAGTTGGATCCCAACTAAATATTACACTATTTAAGGCATTCGTAGGTTGAACGACATCGCAAAGGCCGTAAGATAAAGGCACATCGACTTCCAAAATTCTATCACCCGGTCTGGATTGCTGCCAAAGAGTCATCTGTTCTTTTTCCATATACTGAAGACGTCTTTCGTGAAAGCATATCCGAATTACAGTCTAACATAAAAAAAATTATTTATTTTCAAATTTATTCTTCGAGCATAAGTTTAGCCTACCTTGAGCAGTTTACCACGATAGGTGGAGAGATCACCTAATTTTTTCAACTTTATCTCATAACTTTGTCCTTGATTTAAGTATGTTAAAGTGTCTTCGTTAACCTTAGTTGCAATACTGGTAGCTGCAGCCAGAACATATTGGAAACGGCAGTCGTCGGCAAAACCATGACCATTTGAAGTAAGCTGATAATTTTCTTGTGTTAAAGTGGGAGAAGATGAGATAATGTTACCTTAAAAGTTCATTTAAGTCCCTTTATTTCACATTAAGAATTTAACTTACCATCAATGGTATTTTGTAAATTTGAATAAGCTGATGAACTTAATAAGTGATGAAGAGTATTGTTGAACATAGTTTGATTATTTTGACCTTCATTTGAAGAGCCATTGCTGTTGTTGATTGGAACAGAAATACATGTAGGACTTGGCTGGTTTTGCTTTACATGTTGCAAATTCGTCACTTCGTTTGAAGTAGGGGAAGGAGCTTCTTGCTTGAACACGGGTAGTCCAGCAAGAATTGCTTCACTGTCAAACGGAAAAAAAAGAAGTTAGTTAAGTAAAGATAAAACTAGTGGATATAACAATTACTTTGTATTGAACAATCTTTTATTTTGAAAAATATTGAAGTAACTGATAATATTGGTTTAATACAGTATTAAGTAAACATATTTACCAATTAAGTACCAACATATCAGGCGAAGATAATAATCGCAACATTATTGAAGAAAAAACCGCACAAATATTGGAGCAAACAATATTGAGGAAACGCTCACCTTAAATTCTTTCGCGTCATTGTGAAAAATTATTTTGTGGCATAGCTTGATGAAAGGTATATTTGGTACTTTACACGACAATTGTCCGAAGTTAGTCCATAGAGTCTTATCACAACTGTCTAACTGATAACCTTTAATATTCAATATTATGTACTCTCACAGAATCATAACATAATTATTTTAAAAAAACACGCATTTTTCGAATTTTCTTCAAAAATTACAATAAATGCACTTGAAAAACTACATTACCTATTAAAAATTTACACATGCGAAAAAGATAAAAAAAAGAAGATAGTCCATACAAAACAATAAAGGCGAGAAGTGTTTTAGATATGTGATATCTGAGCAATCCGAAAAAATCTAAGAACCTGAAAATAGTAAAATTGATACTGAGCAGCATGGAATATAAAGCTGTGGGAGCAGTTTACATGCAATAATAATTTGACATAATATCTCCGTTTCGGAGAGATTAGAGGAGTGGGGACAAAGAGTTTCAAAATAGCTGGTTTAGCATCTTGGAAGGCTTCACACAGTATCCTAAACCATTGAACAAGTCGACATTGGAAGAAGTTACGTTATAGGAAAGAGTTGGAATTTTGGAATCCAGAATTTGCTGATGGAGTTAGTAAATATTCTTGAGGTACTACCTATTTAAATCCATTATTTTCATCAGGGCAATGAGAGAGCAGGGCAAGTCGGCTATAAGGAAAAGTTATACCAGCAATTGTTTTGAGCACCCACCATCTTGAAACGTCGCTTGTCATATTAACTATTGTTGTTGCATTTACCATTGTATCTGGAACGGAAGTTGCACCTTTGGATCCGGACTTTGTTGTACAATAATAGTAACGAAAAATAAATAAAAAAATTATCATAGGAACATTGTTGCCACTTTTCCGTGATATTTCGGTGCGAAATTTTGAAGTTTTTTATTCAAATCGTACAACTCGTCGGCCAGGAATTATACTGTTCTATATCCTATTTAGTTACATAGCATATAGAACTGTATAATTGCTATAAATAAAGTATAATATCCTATGAAATTTTATAGGACATAGAACAGTATAATTCCTGGCCGACAAACTGTTGTGACAAATTCAATCAAAAACGAGATGGCCAAATGGATTTGAAGCTTAATAGTAAGCAAAATTGGTCTTCCCATTGTTACTGTTTCGTATAAACTTTGGTCGTAAAGATAAGATAAACGTTTTTGGATAACCGCAGAAAGGGAAATGCTGAGCGACTTCTTCAGCCAAAATAGTTTTAGCATCAATAATATATTTTTTGACCATAAATGGAAATACAAATATACATGCGGTCATAGATTATGCAATAATCAATAGACAAATCACATCTAGTCAAGTTCTCGATGTCTCTCTCTCTTCAGCCTTTTCTGTCCAATGCAGAACAATCAGTCTTTTTCCCTGAGAGAAAGATTTTAACATTTAGACTCCACGGTTGCTTAATCCGAATTAAGAAATGCCTGTAACCCTGTTTTTAACAGTTAATGGTGGTCCAGAGAGACCGCCGGCTTTACGTACCCTCCGAAGCACGGAGACGGTCATATGAAAGTTTTAGACTCTCCCCGGATTCGAACCAAGTATACCTTAGAGTCAGCAGTTGTTCGGCTAACCTAATAAGCTAATGACCATCTGTTGTTCTGGATGTACTTATGTATTTTAAACTCGACTAATGTCGGAACTAACCATGAAATTCCAATAAAACCAATAAGAAAAAAGACAATAGAATATACTTGTAGCAGTTGCGACAGCATTGTGCACAGCATATATTTGCTAACTTAAATCTATATAACGACGAGAGTGCACACACGCAGGAATGATACCTTGGCAACACAACACACTAGTTACCAAGAGACTTGTTATGAAGAACATAAACTTATTGTAATAAATTTATTAAAAGATTTACAAGCGAATTCTCTACGAAGTTCAAAGTTCTCTACGAAGTTAAAAATATTTGTAAAAAAGAAGAAGTCAAAGATATTCGCAAAAACGAGAAGCATATATGCTATACAGAAGATAAAGACATTACCTTCACAAAAGAAACTTAGCCAACTGAAAAGTAAGGCAGATCAAAGAAGAATATTGGAAGGGATTCACCAAGGGTATGGAAAAATATTTATTGGTTCGTAGAAGAAAGTATGGAAGATGCTTAACAACAGAAAGTGAGAAGTCAGCAACATCAGGATAAGAATAAATAAGTTAAGCAGAAGTCAATGAAAATAATGTTTTGAACAACTATACAGGAATAATGCTGCAAAAAATTGTAATTAGGCTGAAATCAGGACGGCAAAAGTGTATCAAAATTAAGATAATATCAAAATAACAAAGGAAGAAATAGAAAATCGAATTTCTTCGCTGAAATAAGGGGAAGAGAGCTTTGGATATATTGAGTAGAGTAGAGTCGAGGCTATTCTTTCTGGCGGTGCCACGTTTTGGATTCCGTGTTAACAATGATAGGGCCAACTACTATGATGCAGCTTAAATTATGAGGATCAAATCAGTAGACCAGGAATACATGACTCAACCAACGAGCTCCTCCTGTAACAGTCCGGCGAAAATAAGAAAGACACTACTGCAGATAACATCTCCAAGTAGCTGTGCGCGTTCAATTGGGGATCGCCGTCCCAGTTGGATGTCCCCCTTTTATCGATAAAGGTCTTGAAGGTCTAAGATCTGGTACTCTGTATAAAGCCAAGGTGACAATACATAGAGGAGATTAACGTTACAATTGGCAATGTTATACCAGACTATAATAAATCGGGAGAAAATACCGGAAGAGTAGAAGTACAACATAACAATCCCTTTATTTAAAAAGAAAAGACAGAAGAAACACAGAAAACTATAGGAGAGTCACTTTATTTAATTACACTCTGAAGCTGTTAACCAAGCTAATCATTAACAAAATTAAATTAGTTACTGAAATTAGTGAAGAACAGCAAAGATTTTGTCAGAATCGATCCAAAACGAACCCTAAAGAAGATATCACATAATATGGAGCTGAAAATCTCTTGCAAACCAGTAGAACAAAGCAAATATTAGAAAAGAAGCAGTGTAAGTAGTATAAGGCTTAAATCGACATGTTACGAGATGGGAGACCGTGGTTCGATGCTTGCTCGAGTCGACTACACTGTTGTGATCTAAAGCCTAAGTTTCACCTATGGGCCTAAAATCTCTTCCCAAGCCGCATTTGGCCAGCGTGGGAAGATACCGCCTAAACCTTCAAGTCAAAGAACTCGGAAAGGCTTATATCCAAAAGTGGATGGAATAGCTATAGAGAGAGTAGGAAAAACAAAAACAAAATTCATAAAACAACAGAGAAAAGAATGGAACAAATATGTTAGCAATGAACTTCTTCAGACTCTTTCGTTCCAATATTGGACATGTCCTCCCCTTTATTTTTCCACTCTTCGTGGTTACGAGCCGTCTTCCAGCTATCTCTCTTATGTCATCTACCCATTTTTTGGGCTGCATTTTACTGACTCTCGGTCTCTAGTTTACGATTCTGGTCGACCATCGCCGTCCTCCACTCTCATAAAATATGACTGGATATATATCCAGTCCATTTCTGGAGTTGATAATGATAACATGATAGAATGATCAAATAGCAAGATACTTTAAACCATGGACAAAGCGAAACCCTAGAAGACTTTATCAAAGACATGGGTAGAAAGTTTGGTGTCCACATCAGAGAAAATGTAAGGACATGCAAAGATGTGAAGAAAAACAGGCAAAAAATATCTACAATAAACGAAAAAGGAATTGGTATGCAAGATTCTAATCTGCGGTTTACCCTTGCGATATAAAGAAAATCTAACGAGAAAAAACCCTGAAGTATAACTTTAGGATCGAGATTGAAAGAGCACTAAAATTAATCGAACATCTGCTTTTTAAGTGCTATGAGCAACCGTTGTTGAGAAAATAGCATTTACAACTTTATAATTGCAATACTTAAGCTAGTTTATGCAACAGTAATCCAAAGATTTTCTAACTGATAAGACGGTAAGACTTCCACCACAAGTAGATTGGAAGGTTTCAGGTATGATTTCCCGCAGAAATAGTGTTTCTCTGCTACCCTTATAACATGGTTTACTGAGAGAAAAAGCTAGAAGACCTTTAGATTTTACTGCTTTGGAAACTATTTTGTTTATTCTGCAAGATAATTTCTTGTGAATATTTTTATACCGAGTGGGTCAGTGGATCACGTTATTATCTCCATTGATAATAATCTAGGCCTCCTGATAACTTAAAATTAAGATTGAGCGTCTCGGAAGCACTTCAAGAAGTTAGAACGACTCTGCACAGTTCTATATGACCATAAGAAGCCGACATAATGATTTTATATTTAAATGGATAACTGTTCCTGATTTAAAATTTTAGACAAATAGACAACAAAATAGACAGAATTAAACTTCAGACCATGGGGTCATAGGTTCGATTCCCAGTTGCTACCAAAGTATTTGTTCCGTGGTTTAGATTCCACGTTTGTTTGTAAATTACCTTATTGAAATTAAAAAATACTTACTTCATGTTATAAGAATTGTTGCTTAAATCTCCTCCTAATCCAGCAAGAGAACCTTCCAGATCTGCATTGAGATCGGAAATATCGTCCACTTGCCATGATGGCATTCGAGATGTACCTAAAAACATTTTGATATTAACTTTTGAAGAAATAATGAATAAATATTGGAAAATCTAAAATTTGTAGAATTATAAAACCAGATTCACTAGGTATTGGATTTCACTTAAAATGTACATTGCGAAATTATTATACTATTGTTCTAATCATAATCGTAATGTATTTGACGATGATAAGAGTAATGATAATAACAGTTATAACATTATCATGGTTCGGGGGGTGAAATTTTGTTTTTCAATTTTTAGTTTGAATTGTACATATAATAAACGAAATAAGAATTGTTTGTTCCACAAGACGTAGTATCTAGCAAAAAAAGCAGAATTCACGTGGCCGGATCGTGATGGATGATATTGAAAATAAAAAGAGCATTGTTATGTAATAACAATAATAAATGGATTTATAAATTAATATAAAATTAATTGTTAAAGGCATTAAGTGTTGCTTAATTTATTTTACGTTAAAATTACAAATAAAACAAAATTATCATATTGGAATTAATTTTTAAACAAATTTGTATGTTAAATAATAATTATTTAAAATACTCAGGTCAGGGGCGTCTCCATTAACTCCAGAACAGGGTTACTATCGAAAATATGAATGGATTAAAATTTTATAATAATAATTATTATTATTATCATCGTACTCGCAGTCAGGGCCGTACTGCAAAATTTTATAATTAAATAATTTTATTGGTTCAATCCACCCAAAATGAAAGTACTAAATGTGGATTTGACCTTTTCGTTTAATTGGTTGTAGATATCCTGTTTACTTAGTTTAATTATCACAAGATTACAATTTTAAATTAATTAATATTATAAATTAAAATAAATTATGTCGTAAACAAGTTGTGAAATTCAAATCTTCGCCTAAAAATTTCGGTTTTAAGAATCATGTAAAATTTAAAATATTACTATTTATTTTAATATTTGGAATTTTGTACAGTTTCTAGCAATCAAATTACCTAAGACAGAATTTCCAATAGATTTGCTTAATTTTAAAGTTAATTGAAGTCGAGCGTCACATATACGCATGACGTAAGTGAAAATGATAACTGGAATAATTTTTTAAATTATTAGCACATAACAAATAAAAATTTATTTTTCATAAATCAATTGTACTCACGTTAAAATTTTAAACGAGCTGTTTAAATATTTAAATTTATAATTATAAACATTCTATGTAACAATATTACTACAATGCATAATAATTGTTGATATCATTCTGATAAGAAGGCAGAATTATTTGCTTACTTAAACCTGTGCTTTTGCATTTTACACTTAAACATGGAAAAATAATTTTCTTCAGAGTCAAGTACAAACTTCATAATTTATTCGTATAATTAATTATTTCACTAATTTATTTTAACGAATACGAATGCAGCGACGGTCAGCTTTCAACATGATATTAATTATTCCATTCACGAAATAAAACAAAAAATAAGAATGCGGAAATTGGCCAAATTTAAAGTAGACCATGTGAATATAGAATTATTACATCAAAATTCAGTAAGTTTCCAATTGCGATTAGACCCAAACGTACTATTGGCAAATAAATTGAGATAGAGCTTCAGGAGCGGGCGGCAGTGGGAGAAAACTTTTGGAATTTATCATTACTACCTTCTAGAATACGAAATTAGGTTTATAACAACTGAAAAGTGCAATGTGCCAGATTCAGTCAAACCAAGGAGCCAGTACTTGATGCGCATGCTTATTATTTTTTTTTTCGACATTTCAGCCCAAAAAGGCTGAAACATCGGGGATCGGAGGCATGCAGGCGAAAGATTATGTTAAATAATTAAAATAAGACATACACTTAATTAAGCAATCCATTTTCTGTTTTATTTTAATCCAAAACAAATTTGCACACCCACAAACGTCAAATTGAATGTTCCGTATTTTCACCAAAAATATAAAAAATTTTGATTAAAGCTTGATGTATTAACTTGAGCTGCAGCATTATGATAATCTGCATATTAAATATAATAAACTACTAGTAAGACCGGGACATTGTCCTTACTTATTCAATATTTTATAAATGTAAGGCACGCGATAAGTAATTGATAACAAGTGTCTGAAGTACGAAAAGCATTGAACAGCAATTTATTGTCTTCAAATATTAAATAAATGATGTTCTTCCAGTCTGGTAGCCGTTGAAAATACTTACCAAAAATAGTTGTCGAACGAGGTAGTTTTGGTTCCTGAATCGCGTAACAATTAATTTGTGTTAATAATTATTTATGATTAAATTAATAAAGTTAACACACTTAAGGTCAAGTCAAATGCGATAGTGTTTTAATATCAAGTCTGTATAATGGATGCTTACAATCGGAATCATAAAATGCCAACTAATTATTATAAAACCAAAATAAAATTGATGAGGTAATTTTATCCAATAATTTTCTGCGAAAAGTTAAGAGATACAGACAGATCAGATTGAAAAATACAACGAAGCATGAGAGAAGAACTATTATAAGTAGTATTCTATTATCAGAACGTCAGGGTCAGAACATCAATTTTGAACAGTTTTCCACAAACTAGAAGATAACATGTTTAGATCATTCCATAACTATTTGGTTTTACCAGATTGCCAAATTTTTTACAAAATCACAAAATCGTGGATTGGCATCCTATGCATCCTATGCCCAAAACAGATACAGGGAAAGAAAGAAACATGTACACATCACAGAGAGAAATATGTGTTACTAATCCATGCAATTGTGCAAAAAATGTGCACAATTGTACAGAAAAGGTATACAATTGTGTAAATTCTTTGCACAATTGTGTGAATTAGTAAAACATTTCTCCTTCTGCTTAAAACTAAAAAAATATGTATTACAAATTGAAAAAATTGTTGAGACAGCAGTCAGTAAAACAAATAAAATTGTCCAACGTTTCGAGATTTATTAATATCCCATTATCAAGGCTACCAAAAACAAAAAATTTAAAAATTAAAAAATTTACAAATTGAAAAAAAAAAGAAAACACAAAAAGAAAAAGAAAATACAAATAAAACAATAAAAGAATTGTTCTAGAACAAAGTCTGCTTTCAGCAAAGTTGCTGCGGTGGTTGTCCGCATTTCTTAGCAACCGAAACTTTAGCGTATGAATTGGACAGACGTTCTCTCGCGATACTCCAGTCCTCAGTGGTGTCTTTGTGCTGATTTACTGTCCCTGATCTTATCTTCGATTTCCACTTATGCCCACGACACCAAAATTTACAATAATCATGTCTTCCCATGATATTCTGCAAGATGATTTGGATAGTGACGCTGTGGTGCTCCAATCCGCGGTTGAAATACACGGCTAACGGCTCAAGTTTGAGAGTTTTCGCCAGTGGCGTATTTAGAGGGGATCCCCCCAAGAATGACTCAGATTGTGTTCCTGAAGCCATCCCTGATAAAAATAATGTTTACCACGAGGTTCTAAAATTTAAATAACTTAAAATTTTTTTTTATTTTTCTTCGTTTCTTAGTTTGCGGATTTCGTTTGTGAAGGTTCATCGAGATTTTTGGAACTTGTCGGGCGTTTTACCACTGACGCACATGAATGGATCAACGAAATTATTTATAGAGATATATTTGGTCTGCTGCTCCGTCCAAACGCATTTTATAAATACGCCACTAGTTGTCGCGTCACACAACGTTCTCGGTGTGACAATAACAAGTAATCGTTCGCTGGTCCGGTGTGGTATGCAGAGTTGGTAAGCGATGTTGACATGCTTGAATCTGTGAGTAACGCGATTGGCGTATTCTTATCAAAACAGAGCATCTTAAGAAGAGTTTTTACACATTTTTAAGTTGACGCCCTTTCACCTTCGGTGTTTAAGTGGAAATAACTATGTTTCGAGCACTTAACCATAATATGTTTCCATTAGATATATCTCACCGCTGCGCTTAACGTTGATGAACCTTGGACATTGTCTGAAGTTACTTCGCGAGATGTGCAAAAGCATAGCCAGGAAGCACTTCTTATCAAATCGAGTCTTCAGTGTAGGGTCAATCTCCATCAGGCTACATCTGTTAATTCATTCAAGAATTATCTGAGTCTTTCGCGATTAATTCTGTGTATCTTTTAAATTTGTGTCATCTGTTTGAATATAATTTTTTTTATATTATTTGATTTAACTTGTTATATTGAAGTTTTTAATGTTATTTATTCTCACAAGTTAAGATTTATATATTTCAATATAGAGTTTACAGTATACATCCTCAACTCTCTCAATATTGAATAATAATAATTGAATGAGAAAATTGAATTCTCTACAACTTATACTTATATTTTTTATTCATGGGAATCCCACGAAATGAAAAACATAAAAAACTACATTTCTAGAAAAACTTCATGAAGATGAAGATTCTTTGAAAAGCTATATCTCAAAAAGTATTCAAGTTTTAATATTAAATTTTTTAAAACTTTTATGGAGAATTTTGTTCTCTACAGTTTAGGTTATATTCATTTAGCAGCTCAGATACACCGAAATTAAGTTATTTGCAAAAATGTAAAAAATGACAAATTTTAAAATGCATAGAAAACAGCCAACCATGACATTTCTTCGACAAATTTATCCACCTTCCTATTCGAAAATGATATTATAGAGAAATTCAGGACTTTTTTCCTAAGGTAAACTGAATAGTTTTAACAAAAAAAATTCCATTTCCCAGTTATTTCCAAGTAAAACTACCTAATTACTAGACTATTTATATTAAATTATTTAATTTTTCTTTCGATCGATTTGTGAATGCTTTACGTACCCTCCGAAGCACAATGTTATTGCCGTTTTATAATTATTATTATTATTAAGCGGTAAATATCTTTAAAATTTTGTGTACCTACACTTATTTGGAATTTCCCTGGAAATCTCTGGAATTCCTTGGAAATCATAATGTCTTTAGATTGGAACTAGTTTGAAAATCGAAAGCGGATCCAGGCAAAGTTCATGAAGAGGGTAAACGAGGAGTAGTGAGGAGGGGGTAAATAAATATATTTTGATAAGAATTTAGGTATATTTTTAAAATTAAAAAAAAATTTTAGTAGATTTCGTTAGTTTTTGATGACTCTAAACATCCTTGAGGGTCAAACTTAGAATATGGAAATTCGAGAAAATTTAGAAAATTCTATTATTTTAGGAAATCGAGAAAATCGCAGAAAATTGAAAAAGCTAAAAAATAAAACTTCTCTCGATTATTTATAAGATTTCCTAATTTCATAAGTTTTTCCTTCACTTTTGTATTTCACGTTTCTCCCTCGGTTTTCCAGCAACAAACTACGGAGAAATCATCAAAAAACTCGGGTGTACTATTACTAGATATTCGAGGAAATTCCAGAAAATCTCAACCAGTTTTAGAATCTTAGAAAATTTCAAAAAATTCATGGAAATTTTAAGAATTTTAAGATAATCTCAGGAAATTCTCGCACATTTTAGTACATAAATAGGAAATCCAAAGAAATGTAAAAAAATCATAGGAAATTTTAGGAAATCAAAGAAAATCTTGAGGAACAGGAATATCAAAAAAAATTAAAAAATTTTTTCAAATTTTTCTTTAATTTTGTATATGGCGACTTTCAGTTGGTTTTCCACTTAGTTAAAATCGAGGGGGAAATCTGGGGTAGCACTGAAAAGAAATCTACAGAAAACCGGAAAAATGTTAAGAAATCCCAGGAAATCTAAGAAATAGAAATATCAAAAAATTCTTTGAAAATTCAAGGAAATGTAGAAAATTCTAGGATACCTTAGAAACTTGGAAAAATCCAAAGAAATCTCAGAAAAATCTAGAAAGTTTCAGGATCTTAGAACATCTTGTGAAATAGAAAATTGCAGAAAATTCTAGGATATTTTAAGAAATCTAAAAATCTTAGAAAAACCAAGAAAATCTCAGACAATTGCAAAAATAAAAGAAACTCCTCTATACTGCCGTCCTAAGCTAAAAAGCAGTATCTCCATTTCATAAAAATTTTATTTATCTCGCTTTTGAGGATTATTACATCAGTATCTGTGATCCTGCAACACTAAAAAGCAGTCGACTACTAATTATTGCATATAACTATTAGTCTTACTAGTTTTTAGTGTTGAAGGATCACAGATATTGTTGTAATAATCCTCAAAGCGATATAAATAAAATTTTTAAGAAATGGAGATTTTATAATTTCCTTGTATTTCCTATGACTTCCTCAAATTTCCCTTTAGTTGTACACAAGAGCAGCTTCAGGAGAAATTCATCAGTGAGGTAAATGAGGCTGGAAAGGGTAAATACATATTTTTTAAAAATTTTGTAAAAATTTAGTAATTTTATTGGTTTTTATGGGCGATTGCGGGGGGGGGGAATTATTAGAATTCTTTGAGAATCTTTGGAATTCCATGGAAATCATTGGAATTCTTTTGAGATATTTACCCCTTTATTATTATGCTTCAATTAATTCCTTATAACTTATATAATTTTAAACAAAAATGTGAATAATGTTATCTAAGATTAAATCAACTTTCAGCTATTTATTTATTTATAAAAAAATCTGACTGTTAAAAGTACTTAGATGATTAAATAGACACAAGTATATTTGTTTAATACTTCAATAAATATAATTGTTTAAGTATACAAAATACAAAAATACATCTAATACGAGGAGGAGTTCATAATAATGGAAATTTTTAAATTTTATCGACAATTCCTTCTATGCAGAAAAAGTTCAAAAGAAATTTCATTTAAAAAAGAAAATACCATCCAAACTTTCCGTTTTGCCTATACTATTTATTCCAATAATAATCGTCAGTCTGTTAATACAATATTATGATAATTAGGTAATCATTGACTTAATTATTCAATTTACATCGCAGTTGTAATTTTTTAATGGAATAATAGAGACAAATTTTAACAATAATATCCAATTCCAGTGGCCAAATTTGAATAAATTATGCGAAACACTACATATCTGCGTGGGAAATGGCAGAGAAAACAATACGATTCCATTCAGAGAATTTTTTTAGCCTTGACATCTGGTCAATTTTTCTGACTTATGCAGATATAGAAACTATTTTTGAGATTGTTTTGCTAAACAATTCCGCCAAGCCCAAATAATTTTTTCATGTTCTCGCTATTTGTAATTTTTGTTTTATGTTATTGTATTATAAGTATTTAATTATTTTGAAATTAGCTTTTGTGAGCTAACCTTTAAGAAGATTTTTGTTCCCCAAAAGAGCTCCCAGCAGATGATCTTGTATTTCGACCAGAGTCTTTTACAATAAATTAAGAGCTTTTAAACCAATAATACAAAAATAGGTAAAATCAAATCAAAAAAGTAATCGCTATTGTAGTTTTTCTAAACTCATTAGCACAAAGATAACTCTAATCAGGTTGAAGTCTATCTAGAGCGTGACGTTGTGAAAATAAAGAAGTCAAATATTAGGACAACCAAAATTATTAATAGACCAAACTCGAGCACGGTCATACCGGGTGAACAATGGAGACCATAATCCCCCCCCCCCTTAACATCAGATGTTGAGTGATGATAATAGTAATCTAGAGATTTTGATTGACAGTAGAATCTGATATTAAAAACTGCCCCTTCTAAAAATTACTATGACCGCCCCTGCAGATAATAATATTTGGTCAACTTTTATTACCATAGCAAATTGTCGCTGTTGACACGTGAAGTGTCGATAAGACTGCGATATCTTGATTTGATCTTTGCTCTATTGAATTAAAACCACACGTTATACTTCATGTTCACGGGCATATTTTGTAAAAACTCGTGCAGGCATTCGGGTTATATCAATACAAAAATAAAATTTCTTACTCGGGAAATTCTATATTTAGAAGTAATTGTGCTCGATTTGTTTGGAACTCCATTGAAGAGGTCGCATTCGGAGAAGTTCATAATTTTTCTTATTTGCCTTATCGTAAGTTTTGCTGTGAAGCTCTGCATTTTCTATTCTTTTTCAAGTGAAATGACTGAGGTGATCTTTCTAATAATTTTATTTCTACTCCACTTTAGCAATACAACTAGTTTGTTTGGGATCATTATTGTGTTGAATAATAAATTCCTATTTTTTTACTGTTTCTACCGTTGGTTTGTTAAAATAGTTGATTGCTTTTAAATTTTGCGGAAAAATTAAAGCTTGGAATATCTGACTTTGCTAATCAACCAATTGTCCTCTCAACATGGAGCAGAAGAGTTAATTTCAACATTTCTCAGCCAGCCTATTCGCTGGGGATAGCCTCTTGTAACTTTTTCCTGTTCCCCAAGGTGGATAAAACCACAAAAAGGCCAAATTTCTCGATCAGAGAAATACTTATATTGAAAAGTGAGTTTCGGAAGGTCTTCAGAGTTGGAAAAAGCGTTGGCATAAGCATAACATATCTGGTATCTCTGCCATGGGATTCCTTGGTAATCTCCCTTACCTGTCCCACAGGCCAAAGATGGATATTGGGCTTTATCTACGCTGGAAAAAGTTTGCCGATTTCGACGCCACTGGTCTGGATACTTAAAAATAGTAGTTATAAGAAACACTTGATAAGATAATGACGTTTGAGAATTGATTAATTAAAGACGTGGTAATTATGCCACCGCCGCATATCAAATAGAAATACATATAGCTGGTGAAGCAGACGAGTGTGTCCGAATAAAAATCAAGTTCAAATACATAATATTATAATATAGTTAGTTAGTTAGTATTGGTTTAAACATAGATATTGTTAATGGGTTAACGAAAAATGAAGTTGAACCTACCGTTAATTATAGCACTCCTTTTAGGAAGTCCGTGTTTTTCGGAAGAATCCAATGCAGATAAGGGATCTTTGAGGGCCTTAAATCCATTAACGGTTTTTATTTTGAGGGAATCGGATAAAATGGGAGATAATTTACGTTTACGAGGTGTTTTTGATTCTACACTTTCGTTACTACTTCGACTAAATTTCTCATCGTCAATTTTGAGATCATTTGTCCAACCGAAATATTCGTCGTTATGGTCCATGCTATTTTCGCTAGTGATATACCACAAATCTTGGATTAAGCATCGATCGTTAGTTAAAAATGTAACAGGTTGATCGTTTTGGCACAATTGGGAATCCATAATATTTAAAAATAAAAACAAAAACGGCTGGAGCCGAAAAGAAGCATTAGGCAGCAAAAGAAAGCAAAGATCATGGACAAATGAATAAAACGATGAGTTGGAATTTCAAGAATTCTTGTCTTTAAAATCCTTCTTAAGTTTAGAAGGCACTTCTGAACTAATCCGAATAAGTACGATTTAGTTCAAATTTGATTCGCGTTTTTTCTTTAAAACATAACGAAGAAGGAATTATACAACTTTTTGATACCGGTAGTTTCCTGTTGACGACGACTTTGCACAAATGAGTTGTGAATGTTTAACATTTTAACTTGCAAATAATGGCATTCAATATCCATTTAGCACAACAATTTTTATTTTGTTCAAACCAATGATGGATTAATTATTAAAAACAAAAACCACCTTCACAAATCAAACTAAACTTAAAATGTGGGCCTTTTAAGGCTGTTCTCGTATACAAGAATAAACTTCATTTAGAAAAAAAATTAAATTGCACTAATCACAAAACTATTTGAATAAGTCCAACTACTGAGAGTGTCAAGGAAAATAATATAAACACTTTTCAAGATAAAAGTTGTTATCAATTTACTTTATAAAGTGAAATACGTATGCGCACGCCGTAAAAATAGAAAGATTTTCAAACTGAGAATGACGTGAAGATATTCAGTCAACTACTCATCGTAACAACATAAAATGTTTTTAAATTAGTTTCAATTTACAATGTTCTAATAGAATGTCTTGAATTAAAGCTGCGTCGCGCAAACTACATTTTGCTACAATTTTGAACAGTTGCTGGTTCGCGGAAATTTTTCGCATGGTATCATAAACCTATTAGACTTGGGAAATTATAACTAATTAAAATTAAGACGATAAATGTAAAGGTCAAACTAGGCCCAATTAACTTAACTGCAAAATGAGCTTAATATTGTAAATATTTAAAAAACATAAATTACATATGGAAATTAGCTAACTCTAGGATTACAGAATAAAACAGGATTAGAGAGCAGAGCGCCGGATTATTTTTGAGCCAAATATCTGAAACAAAAGAAAACTTATTAAAATATTGGTTCATTAAATCACTTTTTGAATTTTGGACCAAAACTGAATTTATTACTTAACGATAACTTGTAAATATATCGAGATTATTGACGTATAAGATAATTCTTTAATATTCAATAAAATTTATTTACTCTTGAACAATTTAATTTATTTCTTTCACCAAAGTACTGCTTACAATTATTATTATCAGGTTATTTTTTCGATTATTAGTGAAATAACCAACCATAGCCTTCAGTTTTCTGAAAAACTTAGTGTTGACATTTTAAAAAACCTAATACAGGTTTTTCAAACACACAAAATTCTAAAAACAAGACAAGTTTTACTACTGCTGGTAAAATTCGCAATCAGCTGGCAGATATAAAAAAAAGTAGCAGATAAATTTGTGTTTTGCTAAACCTTTGTATGTTCACATTTAGCAAATCAACAAATCGCACGGGAGCAGCGGCGCGAGTTCGGAACTATTTTTAATTTTAATTTTCAGATTAGTCAAACCATGAAATGTACACAGTTAGGTGAAATAAGACACCAGTTTAAGTTTTTATCTCTTAATAACTCATAATCTTCTGCTAGTTATTCGTCATTTCCTTTTCACCTCCAATTTCAAAATAAATGCAACGATTTTGATGCGGTTTTCACTAAATGACTAGAAAGAATTTTGATTTAACAAACAAAGAGGTAGAAGCTTACTGCTTTTTGCAGTTTTAATAGAAATAAACTAATTTTTCGCTATTCAAATTGGAGACAGTTTTATCTTTAAGTCTTTATCATGGAAATCATGAAAAATCATGAATCATGGAAAAACAGCGCTCAACAATAGTTGAATTCACATTATAAAACCAGTAGTATAGCGTAAAGCCTACATTGGCTGACTGAAAACGGGTAACCACGGTTCAAGTCCTGGTCTCTACTACTGCGATCTAAAAAGCCCAAGATAAATCTATGGGCTTCTCTCGGAAGGCAATGGCAAACCACCGAGGTACTTGGCCAAGAAAGCCTTGGTTACAATGTTTCTGTGAGGAAGGATTCTCTTGGCAGATACCTTGGTGGTTTACCATTGGTTTGGTTCAGTGGCGTAACTACCAGTGTTCGATGTGTTCGATCGAACAAAGGCCCGGACATTAAAAGGGCCCGGTCGCTATCACGACTATGCTATCTATACATTTTTTAATTTTGTTGCCCCCATTTTGACTGGCAGCGACTTAAAGAAGACTCCGTAAAATACAAAAAATATTAATACCTGTATCTCAAAATCGATGCAACGAAATAGAACTATGGACTATGTATGTACAATTACTATGTACTTAATTGTCCCTTAAATTTCCAAAACGTAGGTGTCAATCCGGGGGGCCTGGGGGGCATGGAATGCCCTCCAGTGCACCCTATACCAAATACCTCATTAGTAAATATTTCTCATCTGAATCTACGTCAATTCGAGGTACTTGGTAAAGAATGTACTGGAGGGCATTCCATGCCCCCCAGACCCCCCGGATTGACACCTACATTTTGAATTTAAAAAGCACCGGGAACATACATAGCAATTTAACAAAATATAAAATAAAAATAAAAGTAGGGTATATTTTGATTTTTAACACTACACTGCTAGTTTTTTTTATTAATTTATTAAAAACGTCAGGTATGATTTTCTTGTTTTTACCTAGTAGTAAATCCCTAAAATGATTTTAATAAAACTAAATTACAATATTTATTATTATTAGCAACGAAGACGAATCCGTAGTGTAATTTAGCATAATTAAGCGTGTTCATCGTTTTGGTAGCAGCGGGTAAGTTGTTGTCAAGTGTGCAATACTGACGACGGCCAAGTTGCCAGAAACACATGCGTCTACTGCTCTTCCTTAATTATGCAAACGTGTTTAATATTTATTATATTTTTTTCATAAAAATTAATTTATAGAAATTGTTCTGCTTATAAAGAAGGTCCATGTTAATTTAATATTCCATTTGGGGCCCCGCTTGACTCAAAAACACAGGCCCGTAGCAGCGTTGTTACGCCACTGGTTTGGTTTGCTATGAAACCGGGGATCTCGGTTTAGCAGTCGAAGCACATAAGCGTACGTAGTATGTGTGAAAATATATTATGCACGCAAGTAAGCAATCTCACCCAGAAAGGATTCTAATTATACCAGCGTTTTACTGCGGTCTAAACCAAGTGGTAATTATTTCGAAAAGATTTTGTACACAGGTCTAGGAATTTTAAACTCCAGGAATTGCCAAAGATTTTCACGAAATTCCAACAATTTTTTAAGAATTCCAGATATTTTCAAGGATTTCAGGGAATTCCAAAACACTCCAGAGATCTTGTAAGATTTCCAAACAATTACAATTCTAAAGAATTTCAGTATTTCCAATGAATTCCAAGAAATTCGAATGATTTCCAAACAAGTCTACACAAAATCTTCGAGATATTTACTCATTAGGCTAAACCAGCGGTTCCCAAACGGGGTTCCGCAAAAAATAATTTCAAAATGGCGTAAAAATAAATTTAAAATAAATTTTTTGCATGCATGCAGAAATAAATGGGCTTGGGGTTCCGTCAAATTTTTTACATCGCCCAAGGGTTCCGCGGCCAAATCTAATTGGGAACCGCTAGTCTAAACTGAAACTCAGCTGAAAGTGTTAAGGCTCATACACAATTAGTCTATAACAGTAACGAGAACGGGAACGGGAACTAAATGAATCGTCGGTAAGAGTAAATTTTTTTTAAATTTTTTTTCTCAACTAATTTGTTAATTTACCTAAAAAATGATTGAATTATTAATAATTTAAAATTTAAATTTAAAATAATAGCGTTCAATCATTGTGTAGGTAAATTAACAAATTAGTTGAAATTAAAAAAAAACTTAAAAAAATTTACTCTGGTAGGAATTGAAACCTGGACCTACCGGGTGCTAGTCGTGCGGTCTACCTCGCAACTATTGCTATTCCTTGCTAATTAATGCAACCGAGCAGCTACATGAATAAATTTAACTTAAAATTTTTTCAAAAACTTTTTTATTTTCGAGAAGTGGGTCCTGCCGCTTGGCCTAGAGTTTGTTATTACGAAGTACTTATCTCCCCCAATAGGGCTTTAAAATCCGTGACCCGCACGTCGAGTCCCCTCCTTGTAAGATCAGAGTTCAAACTCAGTATCTGACCAATCAGGTAGCCATAAACGTAGGTTTATCCTTGAATTTAGTTTAACTACCAACTGAAATACTGGACCTAAGTATTTAAATGTTTCATCAAAAAAATTCTGAAAATGTACTATGTATTAGCCTGTTCTCGATTGGATTATCCGGTCACCGGCCGATGCGATACCACTTTTACATTTAATAACATTTAATACTACATTTAATAACATTTGAACAATATTGATGATAAACACTACAGTGAAACTTCCCTAACTCGAACTGCTCTAACTCGAATTATTCTATAAATCGAATTTTTTCTGAAAAAATATATAGCTTTTGAGATATTTACATGTAATTTAATCTCCATAACTCGAAGTTTCTCTAATTCGAACTTTTTTGGTGGTTCCTTGAAATTCGAGTTAGGGAAGTTTGTATGTCCGTTGTATCTCTCGAACGGAAAGCTCTTACAAAGCAAAATTTCAATAAAAAATTTTGTTACAAATTCTACGGCGAACGCCCCCCCCCCACCCCGACTAATATATTATTCTTGCTGACTTAAAAAATTTGGGAATTTTGAGAGGTTACGGGAAAGTGATGGATCATGATCAGTTCGGCGTTTAGACTCTTTTCCAAATTGTTCATTCCCTCCGGCCCGGAGTTTCTGAGAGAGCTTAGATTTCAATCGAAATCCTGAAATCCGGGAAAAGTTACAATAAACATGCATTTGATGAAAAATTTGATTATTGGAAAAGACAAATTTTTTATTATCTGACACGAAATAATCACGTTTATCAAACATATAGAAGAGATCCTAGGTCACTACTCCCGGGCCCCAATTTTCTCTCGATGGCCCTGGGTTCATTTTAAGTTGCCAAGCTAAAACAATTGAAAGGTCATTGCGGCCTGCAGGCCGCACAACCTGCATAATCGAGTTAATAAACAATTATTATAAAATATTTTTCAATTTTCCCGTACCAACCCGATCTCTCAGGTGTTAGTTATGACTAGAGCTCGGATTTTATGCATTTGCATGTTTTTTAATATTGATATGCCAACAGATTCATTTTGAAATCTGGACGAATTAGGCAAAAATGAATCTAAAAATCCGGTTTTCAAAATGCATATTTTGCATATTTTCAACGTAGGGTGCATATTTAAGGAAATTATGCATATTTGTGCATATTTAAGCTACTTTTGGTGTTTTTTGAAGAATTTTAATTAAAAAAAAAATTATTATTAAATTTGCCAGTTTAAGCAATTGTTTTGAAGAAAAAATAGCAAAGTGTTAAAATCAAATAGTCGATGATGTTAAATTAAAAATCACCTGTTACCTTATTTATTTTGAATGATACATTTGTTAGAACATAGCCTTGCCTTACTATAATTCCATTTGCAAATATTATGCACTCTTTGCAAATTGATTATTCTCTATTGGCAGTAGTTGGTTAGCTTTTGCTTTGGTTAGAAATGTGGTAAATTTTTGTTATTAAGTAAAGTAATTATGCCACCAACAAGGACTTTGATGTCCACTTGGATTCAAAATTATATCAAAAAACGACGATAAAAGGTGTTTTTTCGGCAGTGTTCAAAAGAAGCAATAAATTAAAAGCAGCTTCTCATTAAAATTGGAAAAAAAAATATTTTTTAGTTTGCATATCAATGCATATTTTACCTTGTTTTATCAATTTTAGTGCATATTTTAGAGAAATTCAATGTATATAATTATATGCATATAAATCCGAACTCTAGTTATGACCTAGTAGCGTAGTGTGGTAGGGCACGGGGGGAAAATGCCCCGGGCGGCACTTATATGGTAGGCGGCAGAGAAAAGTTTATTTTTGATCCAAATCAAACTGAATTAGTCCAGGAGGATTACCAAATATAGTGATAATGTTGAAAATATTCCTTACAGCTGTCATTTCTGCAGGCATTTGTAATGTCAGTTGTGGAGAAGCTTCTCTAAATTGAAAGTGATTAAACCTAATTTAAGATCTACAATGTCCACGTTGAGATTAACAAATCTAGATATTTTGGTAATCGAAATAGATGTAGAAATCAACATTGACGAATGGGGGTCTGTCAGTTAATCTGTACCACGAATTTCACTTTTTCCTATATGCCATTGGAAAGATGACAATTTTGTAAGCATATTAAAAAGAAATTTCGGTGGATTATCCATTAGTTTTCGAAAAAAAACGGCATTTAAAGATCGAAAAATGCATTAATTTGTGGAAGGAGCCAAAGTAATTTAATTCAATTAATTCATTTTACGGTGGATCCGTGATTTACCGTGGTTGCGCCAGCCAAAACTGATCTTTCGCAGCTCTTCGCTACGCTCAGAGCGCTACGGGTCGTTTTGGCTGGCGCTTAACTCGCTAAAAACATCCCTGAACTCAATCTACCTCGACTGGGAAACCCGCACTCGGCGAGGTATGACACGCGTCACTATGACTAGTTTAGAGTACACGTACTGTCAACAGAAAACCCGTTACTTGCAATTTCTATATACCTACTCCCATGTTAAACATATTCGAAATTTTGATTTTCAAATGCCGTTTTCTCGAAAACTAATGGAGGATTTTTTTTTAAATAAATTTTTTTTAAATAGGTATACTTAAACAATTGTCTTTTTTCAATGGTATATAGGAAAAAGTGAAATTCGTGGTACAGATTAACTGACAGTAATCGACGAATGCTAAAAACGCAGAATAAGATAATTATAATTTATTTATTTTAATTTTAATAAATTGATTTAAGAAAGACTTTTTTGCTTTTTTGCGAAAATAGGGGGGCGGCAAATTTAGGGTTTGCCCCTAGTACCTACCAGAAATCCACGCTACACCACTGTCATGATGACCCCACTGGTGGCTTTCCATGTGTGGTAGATGTGACAATTCCATAGCAAAATATATTACAAAGTTCAAAATAAAAATATAAATTAAAATTACGAAAGGAATAATAAAGAAAAAAATAGAAGTAAAATTTTAATTCCATTAAATTTGCAACTTTGATCACATCATTTTGGATGTGAAAGCCGCCCAGAGAACGAAGGTAGCTTTTTTGCTGAGCTTTAGTATACACTAAAATGATGAAGTGTTGAAGGCCGTTCCGTAGCCGTGAAGTTCATGGAGGTTACAACTCCCAAGTTACATTCATGTTGGCATTACATTGTGTTATTGTAAATGAAATACCTAATTCACATGCCGTTTCTAAACAATTGCTAATAAATTTAGAACAGACAGCGTAACCGTTACGATTAAACACGTCAAAGCGATATTGTTAATCATTACATTTTAACAAAACTGCAAATTCATATTTTGCAAATTTTCCGT
This sequence comes from Cantharis flavilabris, assembly GCA_949152465.1. Lineage (NCBI taxonomy): Eukaryota > Metazoa > Arthropoda > Insecta > Coleoptera > Cantharidae > Cantharis > Cantharis flavilabris. Next base: position 93,066,667 of record OX424435.1, read on the forward strand.
GTGCGTACTTTCCATAACTAATTTGATTATACAAGTAAAATAATTTAATTAACTAGGTACTTACATTTTATTAAAAATGTGTGCCGTTTCATACGGAGCGTTCAAAAAATGACGTCACGAAATTTTGAGCACATTTTTGCCCCCCACCCTATCGTGCAAACATGGAGCTCTTCTAAATACTACATAAGTGTATAGAATTTTTGGAAAACTCGCCCCCCCCCACCGAGTCTGATTCTCTTCCACCGCAATACGTGCATGACATAATTCATAGACAATCACATATCAGATAGTATGGGTAAAATTTATAGGTAAATTTCAATAATAATTTGTAGATTTCTTTTACTCACAGGTGAAATAAGCATTGCCCGGTATTAAAAAGTCCATATTAAATCTAACAAACTGATTTTTTCAGAAAATCAAAATTGGTTTTTAAATTATATGCACCTCACTAAAAATACTTCAAAACCGCACTCGCACAATATCAATTTATAGGATCAATTAATAAAATCGGTCTATTAAGACAGCGATAAAGTTAATCTCAATTTTGTGATAAAACTAATCAAAAATCATTCGAAGCAAATTAATTTAATTATCAACGCTAATCTAAAAAAAAAGTATGTGAAGGAATATTTACGGATTTCATTCATAATTTTCCAAACGCCCAAAGAGGTCCATCAGTTAAGATCCATTCCAAAAATAAGAATGGGAAATTAGATTCGTCTAGTTGTTAAGTGGAAGTGCGTTTTGCTCATAATTGCAAGTTCAAACCCTAATTTTAGACTGTCAAGAGTTTGAACATTAAACGAACGATAATTTAATGGTAATTCAAACTGCCAGATGAAATTTATAAATTAAAATACAATTTTCTATATTAAATTTAATAATAATTTACTACATTCGTCTTTTAATAATCCTGCAAAAACTTCGTAGTGATGGTTCAAGTCTTTGATAGTGTGAACTTTACATAAAGTCCCTAATCCACCCTTTTCGTTCCGAACGCCATAGAACACTCTTTTGGCCCGACTGTGTATCAATGCCATGGCACACATTACACATGGTTCTTGCGTTGCATATACGGTGTATCCTGTGCATAAATAGGGTCCATCGCTAGGAATCAAAATTTCATCTTTTCCCTTAAATTTCGCAGCACCAAACTTAACACTAGAGTACTTATCCGTTAAGTCGTTTAATATTTCTTCGGGGATTCCCCTAACATCCAAATCGTATTTCGAGTTTTCTTGTGCATCTTCAGAACCTTGACTCGCCGCCACGTTTCCGACTGCAACCATAACTGAATGATCACATGGATTTTGGTTTCTCTTATCATATCCTACTGCAACAACGGAATTCAGTTTGGGATCCACGACAACCACACCTATACGTTTTGCTTCACCAGTGGAATACCCAGCAACATCTATCGCAATTTTCATGTAAGTTATGTGATTTTCAATTTCTGAATTGGAAAACAGAGTATTTGTACACAACTTTTCTACATATTTGTTACTGTGAAAATTGCATGGCCATAGCTTATGTACAATTTCGTATTGTTTCCTAGTCTTCGGAGCTATTTCGGCAACAGATACCCGTTTTATGTTGTTCTCCAAATAGCCAGTATCAAAATTTGCTCCTTTTAGCTTGTCATATATCGAATCTTCGTGAATATCACGATTACCAGGAACGAGTAATACATCGCGTCCTTTGATTCTCTTCAAATGAGATAGCTCGGGAATAGGAAAAATCTTGTTTAATTCCACAACAATTTTGGAAATGTTCTTAGTATCCACAATGGTGTCCACGTACACATCCGTTAACGGGATAAGATCAATCAGTTCGTCAGATAATACAGGATGGAAGTAGGTTTGTACAATTGGATCACTTTGTTCGACTTTTCGTCTCTTTGGCGAACTCATTTTTTAAGCCACACAATACCACTAAGTTTCTTCTAAAACTGATGGATAAGGCCGCCGCGGTGGTCCCTGATATGTTGCACCTACTAAAACGTTTAAATGTAATATTTTGTAAATCAGACCAATTTCTAATTATTTTAAGCATGCTTCCAAAAAATACCAAGTCGAAAAATTCGGAATTACATAATTTTATCTACCAGCAAATTCAACAGCTATTGAAAACATCTAATTGTAATAATAATGAATAAAAACAATAACAAAATTATCATGCAGGTGATGATTAATAACGAATAATAGTCAAATTTAAGTTTTTCTTGAAAGTAGTTTCGATTCTCACTTCATCTTGTTCTCAGGGACTCTTGTCCGTTATATCCAGAAGTCCAGATATCAGCATTTTTGACGCTGGGATTGGGTATAGAAAACCCACAATGTATCGTCGTGGAAAACTTTCTATATCAACAGCCTCAAGAACTTCTATTTTTAGATATTATTTTTAATAATTTATATTTTTAAAAATCGTCAAACGTCTTATCAATCTGAAGTACAAATCAGAAATTAAAGCGGGCAACAGACTGGCGTATAATAGTATGTGTGTCATACAACCTTGTGCGTTGATATACGCCAGTGTGTGGGCAAAAAGTGACATATACATGTGCGTTGCACAAGTTTTCGGTTTTACTTGAATTTTAGCGAATATCAACGCACAAGGATGTAGACATACATGCATAGATGATCGAGATACTACATACATGTATGACATACATATACGCCAGTCTATGGCCGCATTAAATCGAATTCCATTTTATTAAAGGTGATTACTGATTTTTATCAAAGAAGTATTATTTATTGATAGCTGATACACCTTTAAACATGACAAATATACAATGACTACTAATTCTTTTAAAGCTATCGGATTGAGTTCAAAAATTATTGGATATTTTATGAATCAAATATTTACTTTTGGATAGATAAGAACCAGAAATTTTCCTACTAAATAGGGATCCAGAAAAAGAAGTGTTATGAAGATGCAAAATAAGTGAAATATGAGTATATCATTTATCCGATAAGACCAGTTTTAAATTTTTGAAGGAGAATTATTAAGTATGAAATGCATGAAAAAATGTTGATTGGGTCTGATGTGTATTCCACTTCAAGTAAATAGGAATGTAAAAAGATGACATCAAAATAGATTTGTTCGCGATCTCACTGATAGCGAAACTCTTCAATATTGCACTTGTTCTTATCGGATACGATTAAAACCTGTCTGGTTTTGCCAAAAAAGATGTAAATACTTGTTAAATGAAACGAAGCGTGCAATATGTTTAGTGCTTGGATGCTCCTCCGCTAAGATAAATATACCATGTTTGAATTACAATTAAAGATTTCAGAATATAAGTTGACAAATCTGAATTACAATTGACAATTTCTGAATATCAACTGGCAAATCTGAATTATAGTTGACGATTTCTGAATTACTGCTGGAAAAGGTGTTGCATCATTTTAAATCTTACAGTTCCGTTGTTGGGTTTCTATGTAAAATTTTAAACCATGCTTAATTTGTGGCAAACTTTTTAACTATACCTACATAAATGTTTGTAAAAATAAATTTTTTTTAAGATATAGTTTTCAAGTCCAGAATTTAAGAGAAGTCTAAGCCTTCCTTGTCTCCTCTGACGAGCCGCTCCTGGTATGATTCAAACAAAACTAAGAAATACTACCCTCTTGAAAAATATTTGTCGTTCTAACAGAGCTATTACTAGCTAATAGCCTCAACTGAGTTATTTTTGTTGTTCTAATAAATTTTAAGCTGCAAAAAAAGTTTTTTTCTGTTCAGAAAAAAGAATTAGTTAATTTAACCAACATTGTTATTCTGAATAGAAAAATCTTTGTTATGGCTACAAAAAACTCTGTTAACCCTTTTTCACTACAATCAGTTGTACAGAATTTCCACATATGTTGTATGCAGTCGTGGAGTCTAACTTAAGGTTGGTTTCGTATACTTTAACATACTAAAAGTCATTGTAGCTACATCTGAACTTTCCACCGATTTCAGAATCGAAACGGGGAATTACAAAAAAAAAGTTGGAAAAGTTTTGTTAGTCATTATTAAACTATATAGATAAAATTCTGGGTGAAAACAAAAATAAACTATTGTTCGGGCCCCTCTAGTTAATGAAATACAACCCATCACAAAACTCTAATTTCAGTGAATATATTATTTATCTACTACCGTTACGTAATAGCTCACTTTCAACACTAATTTGAGTTACATAATGAGGCAATTTTACACATTAGTGTGGAAAGTGATTTAGATTTACTTTCAACACAGGCAGGGGCGGATCCAGATTTTTTTTCTGGGGGGGGGGGCACAAAAGGTCGAGACGGGCAAAAAGTGTTCTCAGATTTGGGTTTGTCTCCATGTTTCCTTGTTAATTTTAAGCGTCTGGGGGGAGGGGGCAAATGGGAAATTGCCCCCCTCCAAGGATGACTTGGATTGTACCCCTAAAGCCCCCCTGATAAAAATAATGTTTACCACGAAGCTTTAATTTTAAATTATTTTTATTTATTTGTTTATTTATTTACTAACTGGAAAACCCGTCCACGAACGGGCAGCTAGACGGTAGATCTCTTTTTTTAGCGGTAAAATATTTAAACATTTAATTTTGTTTTCCGCTACTGGGAGATTCTCCGTTTTTCTATATTTTCAAAGTAACGCAAAAATTTGCTGCACTTTTGCTTAAAAATTTAAATTTCCAGATTTTCCTTCTCCAAGTATTCTAAAGGAGTGGAAATCCTGCGATATGTACTGGAGGGTGTTCCACACCCCCCAGACCCCCCGGTTTAAAATTTTGACTTTATATTTGTATATTATTTTTATAATTAACTTTCAAAGTAACATAGAAAGTTGCTGCTAAACTTCATGAGTAGTAAGGTAATTAAATAAATATTCTTTCCCAGTTTTAATTTTTTCTAGCCGAAGAGGTTAAATTTCCCCCATGTTTACTTAAAAATTCAAATTTTCCGATTAGTCCTATAATCTTAATTAGTTTAATATATTTTTCGGTTGGGAAAATTGTAAACCGAGGAGTCTGGGGGGTGTGGAACACCCTCCAGTACACATCGCAGGAGTTTCACACTTTTAGAATACTTGGAGAAGATAGCAAATTTATAATTTTTAAAATTTTGCCAGGTAAAATCGGAAAATTTGAATTTTTAAGCAAAATATAAGAAAATCAGTGTTTTTTTCACCAAAAAATGACATACTGTAGCAGGAGCAGCAGAAGCGTAAATTTTATGCATTAAGATAGTTACAAGTGACGCGCACGAACGGATTAACGAGATTCTAAAAAAATCTTTACTCTGCCTCGCCCAAAGACATTTTCTAAATACGCCACTGCATCATAAACAGTATTTTCTGCACTCTCAATTCGAGTGACATTCGAAATTGAAGCATCCAATTTCTGCCGTAGTGTTTCAGGCTCTTTACTACTAGTTTCATCCTCAAATATTTCAATTGCAATAACATCAGAATTCCTGGGAAATTTGTTTACAATCCCGAGATTACGGGAAGTACTTTTACCTACCGGGATCCTGGGAAAACGGTATACCGGGAAAACGGAATCTCGGGATCCCGTTTAAGAAACCCAAACTTGAAACTAAAATTTGAAAGTTGGTGATTATTCAAAAAGTAAAAAAGCAATCAAAGTGCACTTTGAGGATTCGGATTCTAAATGCGAATCTAAAATTCACAATTTCATCAAGTTTCAACTTGAAATTTTAACTTCAATTTACTCGAAAGTACAATTTGAAATTTTGCGGATACGATAATTACTCAAAAATTAAAAATGCAATCATTGTGCAATTGGCAGTTTCGAGAAGACAATTAAATTCTATCGTCGATGAACCTAAAAAATCTAAATTTTTTTCGTAGTGTTTATGATACAGAGAAGTTCCTAAGAAGAACCAAAGGATGCACAAGACTGGATCAAATAAGAAATGAAGACATTCGGGCTGAATTACAAATCTTTTCGGTCAAGGAAAATATCTCAGAATATGGAGAAAATTGGAGAAGACACCTAAATAGAATGGAAAACAAAAGCATTCTAAATCAAATACTTTCTTACAATCCAAAAGAGAAAAGAAATATTGGCCGCCTGAGAAAACGATGGAGAGACTTGTGAGGTCGGAACAGACAACAATGGCTAAACCATGAAAGGAAGAATAAGTAGGATGTTAGCGTTTTACGTAGAATTAAGTGTAAGAAATTGATTCTTATTTTGAGTTAGTTTCAAGCGTTTCCGTCAAGTCCAAGCATGTTTACGAGCTCTACGCATCAAAATACGTTGGTTTAAGTAATAAAAAAAATATTTTAAATTTTTCTACGATTTTGTTACCCTTTGCTATTGGTTACAAGTTGAAGCAGGAAACTTTTTCAACTTTTTCTTACGTAGTTTGACGAGATAAATAAATTTATATCTCCTATTTATTTATTAAATACCTTTCCTGCCCATATTCTGGCTACATGTTCTCAGTCATTCAAATCTACACCGTAAGGCAACTGCCTGAAATTTTATACAGGAATATATTTTTTCATCGAAAAGGGTATAAAAGGGTTCCCACTGAATTTTATAAATAAAATTCCCTGACTTTTCCCTGACAAAATTAGAGAAATCTTAAATTACCTGACTTTTCCATATTTTCCCTGTATAATATTCCCTTTGTTCCCAACTCAATTCTGAAAAACTATAGGTTACTTAAGAAAATATATATATGTGTGTATCGAATGCGCTGTAAGAATTGAATTGCGTACATTTCAATGCGATAGAAGGTTTTGGCGGACAATGCCATAATAATTATCTAAGTTCACATTGGCTGTTGTCAGGTATTGTACATTGGTTAAAGATATAACATCACGATAAAATTAAAATTTTAGAAAGACCAAGGCTACATAGTAACATTATTATTACATTATAAAACAAATATGATATTATAAAAGAATTATATGACTTACAAGATAAAGTACCTACAAAAATTTTATTTCCTTAATTTACATAAACAATTAAACCTATCGTCTAGTAAATTAAATCAAAATTTTAAATTTGAGCAATAATAATTATAAGCAATGAATTTGCAATAACTCGATATATTGCGTAAGTAATCTTGAAAGAATAATTTTTAATTGGAGGTATGCTCTATTATAATGTAGAAGGAACTACATACATATTATATTTTTTGTACCTTTGCAATTAAATTATTAAATTTATCTGATTTTTATTGACCAATAAATAAATTTTTTGGTTTCGCCGAATCCCCCCCATTACGACTACGTCTACGAATTATTCGGTTTCTACAAAAAAAAAACAATTTTGTTTTGGGTTTGAACCATTGCATCAGAAGAAATATTAAAATGAAATTTTTTGTATTGCTTTCATTACATCATCGGCAGACAATAAAACTATTGAAATTAATTATCGCAATAATAATTAATCATAGTAGCAAAACACATTAGGTGATAAATCAAACAGCAAAAAAGTGATAATTATGTATTGTTATAATGACGCGCATTTAAAAATTGAAAAAAAAATTGTAAACGGGTGTACAGTTAAAAATTAATTTTGAAAAATTAGAACTTGATATTATAACAACTTTCCTCGTTTTAGAAAAATATATTAGATTATACATTCGAAATGCTGTTTTATTTTGTCCCCGGGGGTCATATAAATTAATTAGCATACGAAAATTTCCACCTATTAAAAGAACAGGTTTATCAACTTGGTCTTAACGCTTCCTCGACGTATCAAAAATAATATTTCTACAAGATTATATTCGACTGATGAAGAAATATTAATAAAGAAATAATAAATAAAGATATTAAGTACCATTCATAATGTAGAATAATAAATAATAAAGTTTAGAAGGCGCTTGTAAATATCATGTTCTTATTGTTGCGTCCTCGAAACAATCAAAATCATTTAACCCTCATTTAAAAAATGACCCCTCTTAAATAATATATAATTACGTCTACATATAAACACTAATTTCAATTTATGGTTTAAAAAATCTCAAGTAGTTACAATTTAACGTTAAGCATGTAAAAATAACAATTCAAAATTTTTTAATTTAAAATATTGGCGGGTATATGCCAACATATAATTTTACTGTAATATCGATTGGCAAGGCAGGTAAGTAAACTAAAAAAAAATAATAAAATAAAAAATCTTACCTTCTAATAATATGTAAATAATTTTGAAAAAAGAAAGTTTACACTTTGCATTATTTCACTTTTACAAACAGGTGACAATTCGGAATTAAATCATAAAACTAATATTAAATATTGTAAGAAACGTCTATCTCGATAAAAGTCGTGGTAAAATGTAATAAACACGATAGTAGCTCTATCTGTTAACAGTTTACCCACTCGAAATCGCGGTTTATTTAAATGCTGAATTGTTGTAAATATTTTCAATTTACTTTTTTAAATATTTCTAAACTGAATAGTTTAATTCACAGTATCTTTGTGTGACAAAATAGTACCAATCGCACAAGATTAAAGACGTAACATGCGGGTGAAGTCCCACTTCGCAAAACAAAACTTGGTGTCAGGTGTACAATTTAAAAAAAGTGGAACGAGAAGGTACTTTAGAAGAAGATGAAATTCTCGTTCTTGATCGCTTTTTAAATTATATTAATATAATTTTAAAATAATATTGAAAATAAAAAATATTAAAGTTTCTCCAAACGTCAAATGTCATTAATTTTTTAATTTTGTATTAAATAAAAGTCGAGGTAAATGTATTTTTTTAAATTAAAATAAATTAAATAAAAGTCTTAATTAAAATAATAGTATTGATATAATCTTTCTTGCCTTCTTACTTTTACAAAAATTAAAAAAAATTTTAAATAAAAATGAACTATTGGAGAAGAAAGTTCCAACTTTTCTTTTTTCCGACTTTAGGGATCCAGGGCTCGACCCCCCCCCCATAGAGCTCCAAAAACATAATTCTAACACCAAAAATTTTTAATTTTTTAGAAAACAAAATATAAATACACTTTTGTTATTTTTTATATTTAATAAGTTTTTATTTTGTCGCCCCCCGCTATGATAACTGCCTGGATCAACTACTGGAATAAGTCAGGGTAAGCGGTAAATTAGTCACAATACGCCATATTAGTGCAGCGTCAGATTCTGAGAAACTGGTTCTAAACAAACCGAACGACATAACCTGATTTTTTTGCATGTTAACATTTGATTTGATTTTTGAACGATTTTGGTGCTTCTCTGTATTAAAACGACTGAAAAATACATAATCACATATAAGGCAGTCGTTCTTGAAGTCGTGGTGGATATTGTTAACAAATTTAATCGTTAAATTAATCGATTTGTTATAACAAGCAATGTTTGAATTTAACTGTTCGTTTCGGCAATATCAATGACCCAAACGAATGTTTACCATGGTAGGCAAGTTTTTTGAAGATTGGAAGAATGAGAGCAATCCTCTAGTTGAAATAGTTGAAATAGTAGAAATAGTCTAGTTGAAAAATTTGTTTGGAACCAGTTTCTCAGAATCTGACGCTGCACTAATATGGCGCATTAAGGTGCGGATACAAGTAGGCGGCAATGGGTGAAATTGACCTTGCCTGAGGCAAGGAAAACCCAAGTATTTACCTTTTTTTTATTTAGAACAAATTACAATAATCACTACATATAATGAAAAAACAACACTAGGAAACTAAACATGATGATCATGCAGGGCCGTATTAACCATAAGGCTGGTTAGAATATAGCCTAGGGCCCGAGCTCATTGGGGGATTTTAAATATGGTCCCCGCTTTTCTTTTCAGTATCAAAAAAATTATCAAATAAAAAAAAATTTTTTAAACAAAAAAATTGATTGAAATAAATATTTTGTTTAGTCATTTACAGAATACGAAAGCCGCACCACACATCTGCCTCGATTGCAATTCTCATTTCTCAGAAACTAGATAGTTAAAATTGGAGATGGGATCGGCAGACTGGCACATGCCCGCCGCCTTTGTATTTTTAGCTAAAAGGTGGGACCTCAAAATGACATATCCTAAGGCTCAGGTAAGACCTAATCCGACCCTGTGAATATGTAAAGCAAATGAATCAGATTCAGAGAGTACTTTGAGTTCTCGATCAAGGGCGGTCATAAAAACATATTTTCTTAGCTTATTACGAGGACACGAGGAGAAAACCACAGATCCAATTTTTGTACACTGGATTTCCTTTTAGGACATTTTCTTGGATTTCTCTAGATTTCCCCTTCTCAGGGCCGTAGCTAGGGGGGGCAGCCCTACCTTAAAATTCCAAGGCCCTACCACCCCATGTGCCTGAACTACTAGTTGTTTGCAAGTTATGGCATTTTTCCCTGGAATAAAACGGCAAAAAGCTAAAAATAAAAGCTCATTCGAAGGGGCCCTTCTTCTTCTTAAGTGTGCCGTACCTTCAATCAGTGGCGCAGCCAAGAGAGTGCTTAGGGGGCTATAGCCCCCCCCCCAGAAGCCCCAGACACTCTTTTTTTTAATTAATTTAAAAAAAAAAAATTTTTAATGATAGTTTTTTTAATCATTTTTATCGTAAAAAATAATACGTTATTCAGCAAAATTATTCGAAAATTCCAAACAACTTACCTGTTACTTGCTTAACAGTGGTAACACGCTTCGCATCCCTTAGCCCCCCCATAACAAAATCCTGGCTGCGCCACTGCCTTCGATGGACGTTGGCGATCAAACTTGGCTAAAGCCAAGATGACATACAAGGAAATTTAATTAATGGGATGGTTTCCTACCCCACAGCCGACAGATCTACCTTGGGCTTTAGATCGCAGCATTCGATTCGACGCGACGACGATTTGAACCGCGGTTACCCGCTCCCCAATCGGCCGTTGTAGGCTTTACGCCATACTGCTGGTCCCCGGATTTCCTAAAATTTCTCCAGATTTCCTAAAATTTCCTTGGATTTTCTTTTGGATTGTCTTATGGTTTCCTTTCGAAAAAGTTGAAAAAGCAAGATTATCTTAGATTTCCTAAGATTTCCTTAGATTTTCCTTCACTTGTACATCAAATTTTCCAAGCGGTTCCCATCTGGGTTTATTGTGAATCACGACTAGTGTATGCTGCTATGATCGATTAAAAACTGTCTGTTGGCCAGCCCTGCTCTATACATTACATCTACATGGAAGAACTTAAATTCCAGCAAATGACAAAACAAACAACACTGAAGTACTGCTGGAATACTAAAAAATTGAAAAGAAGTCAAAAACAACTTCCAGTTGATATTAAAAGTAAACACAGAAAAAACAATCATCGCAATAATTTTGAAGTAAATATTACATCAATTAGAGTAAATTTTATATAAAATTTAGTAAAGTTTACTTCAAATTTAGTAAAATTTACTTCAAAATTGGTGTGAGGCTGATTTGAACTACAATTGAAGTAAAAATTACTTCAAAACACCAAAAAAATTTCTCTGTGTACCTAAACAAATTAGACAATAAAATTTTTAAATTTTCTCGGGAGGCCAATATTCCTCTTCTTTTTTGGATTGTAAGACAGTATTTTTTTTAAAATTCGTTTGTCATCCCATTCTATTAATTCATTCTAATATGCATATATAACAATAACTTGTAATTAATGGAAAATTAACTATGACTCACTCAAAGGCCATTGCAGGGTTTCAGAAATCCTAAGAAGGAATAATAGTACACAGAGAAAAAATTTTGGTATTTTGAAATAATTTTTACTATAATTGAAGTTCAAATCAGCCTCACACCAATTTTGAAGTAAATTTTACTAAATTTGATATAAAATTTACTATAATTGATGTAATATTTACTTCAAAATTATTGCGAGGATTGTTTTTTTCTCTGTGTATATTGTCTTATTGGAATGGAAACATTAACGTTACTTGTCTAGCGGAAAACGTGCGATAAATTTATTAAACTATTTTTGACTTTCCGCAGTAAAGTAAAATTTATTCGAATATTCCTTTATGGCAGGTATACTATGGAAAACTTTCACTTTCGTGTTTAAAATTAGTACCTACTGAAAAAAAACATTTTCGTATAGTTTAGAGAAATAATATTTCCTCAGTTCAGAAAGTACAGACTTCGTCAGTTTTAATTTTTTTTTGCTCATGTGGACAATACGGTATCACGTCGAGATACTGAAACAAAAACATCAAAAACTAAAACATCGAAGTCAAAACCCCAAAAACAAACACAACAAAAGTGAAAAACACCGAAAGCAAAAACATTGAAAATAAAATCACCGAAAAACAAAAATACCGAAAAACAAAAACACCGAAAACAAAAACCCCGAAAACACTGACCTAGTGGTTGAGTGACGTGAAAACTCTTTTTGATTACTTAAGTCTCAATTAAACTTGATTGTTTAGTTAAGTTAATTTGATAAACCTACATTACATACATTTCCTATTAAATACAGCAAAAGTCAAATATTATGAATAAATCATCTTTTTAGTTGCCTTGAAGTTCAAAGTTGTAAGCGATCTCAGTCAGATAATCCTCCAGGTTACGCTCACCATACGACTGTACTATAGACTTGATCCTGGCTGCCACGTCGCGATGCTTTTTCTTCCCTTGAGTTCATTCATGCCTTGTTCTTTCTGCAAAACATCAATAAAAGAGTTTCCACGTCATTCAAACACTAGGTTACTTTTGGTGTTTTTGTTTTGGTTTTGGTGTTATAAAACATCCACTTGATGGTTATAGATTTAGAAAAAAGGGTGTTTTCTGAATCCACGTACTTGTTAAAAACATCCCTGAAGACAACTGTTGTCAAAAAGCGGGGATCTAGAATGGCAGGAATTTGTTTTAAGTTTCCAATTTAAAATAAATTTATAATATGATGTTAACTGTTGCACTTCTAGAAGACAACTGCAGCTGGTTCTGCCATTCAGCCATTCTGTCAACAGAATAGAGCTCACTTTTCACGAATGCACTTGTTCAACAACGGACAGCCATAACATAGTTGGTTTTTCACCTAAAATTTCAAAGTACCTCTCTACCCAATGCGTAGGATTAAAAATATTAAAACGAAATTTCACATTTATGCAAATTTACAGCAAAAACTTGACATTTTTATTATATATTATATGCTCTTCAGGGTCTGAATCTGAAAAGCAATCTCAATGCTACCTACTCCTAATCAATACTGTTGATCGTCGAGACTGTTAATCCGATTTTTTTTCTTCCATTTTGGTGGGCACTCCAAAATTTTCAAACAAAACTCAAAACCAAAAATTCAATGAAAACAGAAACAACGAATAAATAATTACATTGTTCATTTAATATATTCAGTCACATTTACATAATAATTTGTGTAGTTACAGTAAAAAACGATTTTAATAAAATATTTATATTACATTAAAACTGTATGTATTAAAAAGCAAGATACGTAGAATGACAAAAACACATTCATTATATCTTGTAAGGCTTTATCATCTTAAGTTATTCAATTTATACAAATTCAACAATCAAGATGTAAACCAATATAAGTAAATAAAAAGAATTAAAAAACAAACACACATCACAAATAAATCAACCTATTGCACCCACATTTTTCACATGTTTCATAATGCTTTTCTCGTAAAATTTTGACTAGTTGGAATGGGAGTGCAAGTGGTAGATAAAACCATATCGTTACTAATCCTGCCTCGTTTATAAATAAAAGCTGCTTATTATAAAAATACTGAATTACAATATTAAAGCATTCTATTTGCTTGTATATTCACATCCTTCGACAAAATGCATTTTTTATTAAACATTTAATAACAATATTTCGGAATAATGAAGTGTTTGAATCATTCACGTAATGCACAAAAAAACTTGAAATGTGATTAAATATTTAATAAAAATATATTATTAAAATACTTACAATAACCACTCCATTTCATTCGTTCTATCTAGGATTCCGGTATATAAAACTTATTTATTTATATAAAGTGAAAAAAATACGGCAAGAATACTGAATTTTTTATGCTAGGATATTTTAGTTGCACAAAACAACAATTATTTTGTGCAAGTAAAGTGATTGTGTTCCATTTGAGCGGTGTTTGCAAATTACAAATTAGTGCGCAAGTAAAATCGCACTGCTTTTCTTCTATATTTATTGCATTGTTATTTACATTTAGATTGTAAATCTCAAGTACTTATAAGTCTTAAAAGTAGTAAAATTTTAAATTAGACTAGAAAAAACTACTATTGCAATTTGTGATAACTCAATCGAAGTAAGGAATTGAAACTTAAATTTCCTAAAAAAACAAAGATTAAAATGTAATCTGAGATGCAAAGAGAACAACACAACAATATTATTTAGGAAATTAAATGTGTGGTTTAGGCCATTATTACTCTGGAAGCCTCATTAGAGCTAGGCAAGGGGGAAGTCGCAAAGCAAATTTTTGTACACTAGATTTCCTTTTACAAGATTTCCCCGGAAAAGTTGTCTGTAGTATTTTTAAGATTTCCTGATTTTCCTTCACTTGTACACCAAATTTCCCCAGCGGTTTCCCCCTCGGAGCTGAATACTGTTCCCTTAATAATTGAGTTTTCACAAATTCAACATTAACATATTATACTCGATAAGCATAAAGTATAAATATAGAACCGTCACTGTCGGTTACTTTGGAACTAAATAAATAATTAAAATTTAATTTATAATCTAAAAATCTCGATTTCATAGAAATAATTAATTTGTAAAACACACAAGTGGATTAAATAAAATTTCGACTGCACTTGTTATCTTTATGTTATTTACAATTTTTGTACTTTAGAATTTCGCGTTACAAAATGCTCCTAATCGTGCAGGAATCTTATATACATTAAGCATTAATAATAATTAATAAAAAATCAGTCGCAATTTAAATAAAAATTGATTCATCAATGGATTATAATTTGAATGATTAAAAAGTGCATTAAATTTTCATAAATATTATGAAAAGCGAGTATTATTAAAATTTAAGTGCCTACATTTTGGACAATAATAGCAAAGTCATTAAAATAATGTGGTGTCAAATGGTACCCTGTTTGTTTCGTGGTAATATCTGTTGCGTACTCAAGATATAAAATCTAAATTAAATTAAATTCTTCATAATATTGCTGTATAAACACCTCCACTAACAATTTGTACCAAAATTTACACTTACGCAAGTCATTATGTACTTTTCACAAAAGCACTACACTGAGATTCATTAATTACTTTTATAAAATTAATAGTTGCGGTTTTTAAATAAAAATCGTTCGCAGATAACTTCAAAGTATTAAATATTTTGGAAGCTAAGTGCCTAAGTCGACTTTATACGAGTTCATATACTTACTAGAGTACATTTAATCACAGTTAAAAAAATGGTAATTGTAAAACACTACATTTTATCACTTTCGGTTTTAAAATTTAAATAAAAAAAATTTACGTCGTAAAACTAAAATCAGACTTGTGTTTAACATTCAAACTCGTTGGCTGTTATGGCGTTAAGTGTTAGCATTAGGCCTTCTAAATTTGCCATTTCTTGGTTAAGTTCTTCTGTCGAATGGGACGGTTGAAGAGGTTGAACTTCTTCAACAGAATGGGGCGGTGGGTTCGAGGCACTAATACGCGATGGAGGTGTTCCCATGTTAATGGGAAGTTTTTTATATGGAGATGAAGTAGGCCTTATAGTTACTTGCGGTTGTGAAACTGTAATTATTTTTTATTTTACTTCCACATTTCTTAAAATATCTCTTTGGCGACTTACCGATGTGTTTGGACTGTGGAGTACCCGGTGCAGAAATCGGAGGAGGTGCGGGAACACTAAAACTTTTAAGTGGATGCCCTTGACTTGGAATTCGTTTACCTCCTTGTGATTCCGCCAAAACGCTCATTCCGGGAGCGTAATTACTGGTAGGGGGTAAGTGTGCTACCGAAGGTGGTTGGTGACTAAATTATAAGTTTGATTAAAATAAATTCAAATTTATTTTTACAAAAAACTTACCTAGTGTAACTCATATTACTGGAACCGGTATCGTAACCATTATGAACAACGTGAGACACATAAGGACTTTCTGCTATTTGACTTCCAGCCATACCGTTGGGATCTAAAGTGACATGGGCCCGAGAAATTGTGTATTGCGTTCTAGGGTAAGGTGGTCGACTGGAAGGTGTAGAATCTGAACTCGTTTGACTTAGACTGGCATTCATTTGAGGTGCCGTTGCAATGGCTGCAATGAATATTATTAATATTTATTACAAAGTTCAGCTAAACAACTAAAATGTGCAAAAAGCAGATTACTTACGCTCCCTTTGTGGATTTGTTTCAACACGTAATGAAATAGGTTTAGATTTTACCGGCCTTTTGTTTTTATCGTCAGAGGAACCACCTGATTGTGCAAAGCCAAAATGTGCATAATAAACAACAAAAAACAGTGCAGCAAAGCAATAATCATGGGTTAAATATCTCGAAAATTTCGAGTACATTTACTATTTGAAATTATCTTGGAAATCAATGGAATTCCTTGGAAATCACTGGAATTCTATGGAAATCGTTGGAATACCGAGTCCTGAGCACTAATTTCTTTCGAGATATTTACTCCTTGGCAACATTACAATGGGCAAGGCTTGGAGTTTTTTCTAGTCTGCCTTTTAAGGTGAAGCCATAGGTTGCCAAAATAGTTGGCGTGATTGGTGAATTAGTGTCAGAGTGTCTGGCTCTCACTAACTTGCCCACTGAATTATGAGTAAATCATTCAAAAATTAACTTACCCATATAATTAGGAACATAGGTACGTTTATCTAAAGAATTGGAATGATGACCGTCGTGAGCATCATATTCGTTAGCACCCACACTTCGAGGCAGTGTCATAGCTCCACTACTACTGGCACCATCGTTTGCCGAATGACTCTTTTCCAAAGCTTTTAATTCCATCTGATCGTGGTGGATCCATAAATCAGGTGGTTTGATGTGTTGATTACTTTTTTGGTGACATTTTTTAACATTTTGTGGCGAACTATGTGTATCTTGCCTCCTGCAGCACAAAATTGTTACAACCACAGCTATCGTAACTACCGTAAGTCCACAAGCCCCAATTATGAGATACAATAAAGTTGAACCGGAAAATGTACCTCGACCATCTAAAACAAAATGTTTTTGAAATACTTTCTTCCAATTTTGATTTTTATTGTTATACTGTTAAAACTACTGTTCAATAATAATCAAATCAACTTCTATTCTCAACTCAACATCTAAACATACCACATCACAAGCATTTCAAAAAAAAAAATAAAAAAAAATTACCCTTTGAATGTTTAGCATCTGAAGCAGTAAGGCCAAAATCTGATAAAAAAAACAACATAAAAACAAATGAGTACAAAAAACAAAAACAAAATAAAGCACAGGCAACATAAAAGTTGTAAAAAAAACCAAGCAAACATCAAAAACTTACGTGCTCCTGTACGAAAAGAAATAGCTTGAGAAAACGGTCCATTTCCTTTATTATTACGAGCCTGTATTTTAAAGTAATAAGTTGTGAACGGCTCTAAATTTGAAATTATACGGTTATGCTTGTCGCCTTTGATAACTGCAGGTGTCCATTCGTTATCGGCATTTGCTGTGTTGTTAGTGTAAAGAATGATATAACCTGAAGGCAATAAAATGAGTTTCTGTCAAGGAACAGAAAAACTATATCCGTTACCTGTTATGTAACTATTTTGCAGTTTCGGAGGCTGCCATCGTAATTCTATAGTTCCATTGTCTTCGTGAGGTACAACATACAGATCTTTCGGTGCAGAATTTGGTATCAATGGCCACGTCGTATTTAAAACCACCAAACTCCATGGACTTTCTCGCCTTCCTGTAATGTTACAAAAAACCTGTAGGCCAAATAAAACAAAAAATTTCGAAACTAACCTTTGACTAATTTAACGGAAAATTCGTACAGGGTATTTGGTTTCAGGTCATTAAATTCAGCATAAAGACGTGTAACGTTTAGGAACCGATTCTTGGAAGATTTATCATCAGTGCACTTTACGATATAATAACGATTGTCTCGAACGTCCTACAACAAATCAATTAATAAACCTCAATTACATTTTTATTAAAGTTCTCACTTGAGCTTTCCCTAAGGTGTTATCTGTCCAGTACAATACTACAGATGTAGTACTCGTCACGTGCGCTTTAAGTTCCATGGGTGTTGGTAAAGGAACGACCGGTTCGGGAGGCAGTTCTTCTCTTGTTCGTATGTATGAATACACAGGTGGACCTGATCCAACATCGTTGTGCGCATATAACGTTATAACATATTCAGAATTGGGGTCCACCCCTTGAATTACATAGCTCCTTTGTTTTTCGTCCAGAACTTCCGTGTAATTATCAGGCACTCCCTTACCCCAACCCAACACATAGCTTCGTATTTTAACCATTTGTTCAGAAGGCGGATTCCACATAAGATAAATTTTATCCGAGGCAGAACGAACTGGAAATTTAGAATTATAAAGTTTACTTAAAAGAAATAACAAACCAAAGTACCTCTAAGGCCACTTGGTTGTTCAGGAACAATGGTTTCATCTAAGTCAGTTTCATAGGTTTCGGTTTCGTGCCATTCAGTTCCTGGACCTGTTCCGTTCATGTTCGTTGCCCACAACTTGACTTGATAATGTGAAGCACGATCAAGATTATTTAGTATGTGTATACGTAAGTTACCAGCAGTTGTAATAATATCGCCCTTTTTACCAACTTTTCGATACTTTAACTTATAGCCTGTTATTACTCCATTTTGGCCTTCCGGTGGTGGTGGCTCCCAACGTACAATTATGCTCTAAATTTAAATAATATTATATTATTTCATTTTAATATATAAGATAACTTACAGTGCTAGAGGAAGGTTCCAACGTTACGTTATATGGCGGTTGACTAGGAGCTGCACTGAAAGTTCTTACAAATTTTTCTTCACTCGATGTCCCTTCACCGTTACGATTCACAGCAGCAATCCAAATGCAATATTCAGTAAAAATCGACAGCTTTTGTAAATCAGATTCCACCTTTGTAGTTTCTATTTGATGTTCCGTAGACGAGCTTGCCTGAAAGGAATTTCATTTAACGAAACCGTAAGAAATTCAACGCAAAAATCTTACTTCCATAAAATATACATTGTACCGCAGTATTTCCCCATTTGTTATTTGCGGTGTTTGCCAATTCACGTGAATCGATTGCGAACTGGTTGGATATGCAATTACGTTTATTGGCGCACTTGGCACATATTCTTCCGATTGGGTTATGACTCGTAAACTTTTAGATGATGGTCCGAAACCAAACGAATTATGTGCTACTACCCTAAAAAAATAGACTCGACCAGGCTGTAATCCACCAACATTAATATCTTCAAGGTGAGACCTTGAGGTATTTTG
Organism: Cantharis flavilabris; assembly: GCA_949152465.1. Classification (NCBI taxonomy): domain Eukaryota; kingdom Metazoa; phylum Arthropoda; class Insecta; order Coleoptera; family Cantharidae; genus Cantharis; species Cantharis flavilabris. Next base: position 93,085,988 of record OX424435.1, read on the forward strand.
GATGCGCTCCCTACAAAATCATTCAGTTGTTATCGACCGTAGAATAAAATGCACCGCTTAAATTACCTTTCACTTCCTTCTTGTCTGTAATAAACCGAATAAGTTATGATGTCGCCGTTCGTAAACGCAGGAGGTTGCCAACTTAGAGTAACAAAACGTGTCTTCACGATCGATGCACGTACATCTTGTGGCGCTCCTGGCAAATCTTCTGCTGCTTCGCTATCACCTTCTTCAACTAAAGGAAAGGTATGAGGAGAGGATTCAGTATAAGCAGAAAGAGTATCACCCAGGACATTAGTGTTATCAGTTTCGCTACTTTTTAGAGAAGAAAAAACACTGTGCGGATCAAAATCACTTTTTAAACTACTTTGATCGTTCAAAGTCATGTGTTTTGATGATACCCTGTGTGCAAAACTAATATCACCCAAATTTGCACTACCTCCAGGTTTCAAATTTGAAAAAAGTTTACGTAACTGATTTCTGTCTAAAGGTTTTAATTCGTCTTCTCTATAAGAATTTGAACCACCTTTCTTTTTGCGAGATTTTGTTGGATTTTTGTGTTTTGTTTTAAAATCTAATAAAAATTGAAAAATCAGGAAAAAATAGGATAAAAAAGGAAAAATAAGAAAAAAAAATCATAATTAATAAAAATCATAAAACAAAAATAATAAAATTAATTTAAATTGTGTGTTAGATTTGTTTTAGTGGTGCCGAGAAATAGGGGTGTCTCACTGATCGTGATCGTAATTCGAAGAACAAAAATCTCAGGTAAATAAACCTAAGACAAAACAAAATTATTTCCGTTTTTTAAATTACAAATTTTTTTGGGTTTGCAAAAAAATACCGACAAAATTTCAAAAAACTTTTTTTCGTCAGCTCCCCTTTTTCAGAAATTAAAATTGTTTTTATTGTTCTCGATTGTTCTTCATTTGTTGTCAATTGTTCTGTAAAAATATAAATTTAGCGCAACCTCATTTTTTTTAAATTACAATTTTCTTTACCTTATTTACCTTACTATTAAGTAAATTATTGATTTCACAAAAAATTATATTTGGATATTGACAATTGAATAACATAAAGGTCAAGCTTATTTGAAGTTTTAAGAAACCAATCTTTTTAACATTTGTTATTTCCTCTTCAAAGCACCTGAGTCTCAGAACAATAATTGGGGAAAAATCAAGAACTTCAAAAAAACAAAAAAAAATTAATTTCGAAAAAAGGGGTCCGATAAAAAAAATTTTTTGTGTTTTTTTTTATATATTTTTGCAAAATCAGAAAAAAAATATCAAAACAATTGAGAACAATCGAAAACAAAAAAAATTTAATTTTTTGAAAAAACTGGAGCTAAGTTTGCGAATGTAAATTATTCCATGTAATTCAACTATAAAATAAATGAACAAGTTTTGAACGATAAGCTTTCTTATTTTGCTTTCTTAGCTTTTTCTAATGAAAAAACTTAAGACAATCCCAGGAGGAAATTTGCCTTGTGACTGTCCCTTCGGTTTTTCGGAGTATAAGTTTTGGCCAGTAAGACACCCGCTGTAAAATAATCAATTTTCTCACCTAAGGTAAGTACTTTTAAGCTAGCCGAAGCTTGAATATTTCCGGCTGGGTTCAAAGCAACGCATTGAAATAATCCACTATCCGAAGTCATCAATCCCAAGATTTTCAAATTATTCCTAAAAAATAGTTATGAAACATAGCCATTAAAAGTTGTAGAAAATTATTTACCCATTGACAAGCTGATAGTAATCATTTGGATTGATAATTTCGCCATTTTTCAGCCACATAACTTTGGGTTCCGGTTTACCATAAACGCTGCACTCCATCTCGATATCTTTGTTGATTATGTCGATTTTATCTTCTGGTTTTTTGAGAAACCTCGGAGGAACTTGAATCTGAAGTGTAGAGTGAGCATCTAGACTGTCTTCTCGATTTTCCGCCCTACACTGATATGTGCCACCATCAGACTCTTGAATATTTTTAATATGTAACGAAGTAGTGGAGTCGACCCAACTAAACCGACTGTCTAAATCACTAGGAATAAAATTGAAAGTGATAAACGCTTTAATTGGGCTAATAAATCTTACGCCATGTCTATGCTGTAGCCATCTTTAAGCCATTTAATGGAGGGTTGGGGATTCCCATTAGCTGCACAATCTAAAGTAATTGATTGACCTTCAAACACTATCCTGTCTTGTGGAAATGCAATGAAACTAGGAGCGGACGGTTTTGTAATTTGTTCTTGATTGTTGTTAACAATTAAACTTGCCTTATTGCTTAGTCTGTATAAATTTAAACCTGACGCATTGCACCTAAAATGCATAAATCCCCATAAAACTAAAGTTCAACAAAAAAGAACAAAGACGAAGAGATTAAAAACAACCTTCATAAAAAGTAATGTACATGGTTTCAAAAATTCATGTGTCATTATAGTTATAATTTGCTGTAAATTTATAATACGCAAGTTTCTTGTGCTTTTATCAGGAAAGGTAAATTTATTTTTTTTTATTTTTATTTTTATAATAGCTCGAGAGTTGAGAACATATTTTTACATCACAGTTCGCAACGCACCTGTGCGTCCTAAGCACATTTTCAAGCTTTTAAATAATTAATTTGAGTTGAAAACAAAAAATTACGAATGGCTCGTACCTATAAAAACCCTGATCCGATTCTACAATTTCGTCTATTTCGAGTGCACCAGATGGTAAGATGGTCATTCTCAATTCGTCCACTTGCAATGGTCGTTCGTCCTTTAACCAGCGTATCCTAGGTGTGGGTGATGCGTGTACGGAACAAGAAAAATAAGCTTTTTGACCGACAAACACTGTTAAATCACGTGGTTCTGATTGGAAGCCCGAAAGATCTAGAAAAAACGTAAATGTAGCAATTAACGAACTTATGAATAATTTAAACTTACTTGCTAAACTAAGGAGTGCAGTTCTACTAACAATAGAACCTAGGGTAGGCAATGATGCCATACATTGATAATTTCCTGTTAAGCCTTGTTCCTCTACTACGCTACTAATGTACAAAGATCCATTCGTTAATTGGGATCTGAAAAGTCGTAAATAAATTAAATTTTTTGTCTGGTTTGTTCTGCACAAAGCATTACCTGTAGGTATCACCTATGAACGTTAGGGGCTGTCGGTCTTGATCCAACCATTGTATTGTTTGTATAATAGGCGGATATTCAGGAGCTGCTTTAATTACACAGTCCAGCACAGCCGAACGACCAGCCTCGACCACTGTGTCTGATGGTTCAATAACGAATTCTAAAACGTGTCCTGCAAAGAAGAAAAAATGTAAGACAAAAGCTCCATTGAAACATCTTCAAGTTAATTAAAAAAATTGGAAGTATCAAAAGGTGTAATAAAATCTTCTAATGTTAACTAAGGATTCTCGATCAAAAGCGTCGGCATTTAAAAAGTAAGGTTTCTAAATTGATAAAGTCGCGAAAAATCGATCCCGCACTCAAATTGAAAATGACAATAAACATGGAATTTCCTAATAAAGCGAGTTTCTATATTTTGACCGTTTTTCTTCAAGAAACCCACTAATTGTGCCGATTATTTAGAACCGCAAATAATTACAAAATCAATTTTTATTCCATTACAACATCAAGAAAATTATTTTTCTTTTTAAAGTGTAGGATTTGTGTAGCGGAAAAAAGAAAGAAAAATTAAAAAAAAAAGGAAATTGATTAAAAACTTTAAGAAAACGACGTTATATTGAATAAATTTTAATATTACTCGTGTTTTTATGGTAAAAAATATTAAAATGATTAAATTCGAAAAAGTTGTAACTGCAAAAATAACAAAAAAAACCGCTTGGAAGTTATACTTTTATTCATTTTCTTGGCTGCGAGTTTCCTGCGATATTTTTCAATAATTCTCTTTAATAAACTTTTTGCCATGTTATTAAAAATTCATTCTAACGAGTCGTGTTGATATCGATGCATGCTAATAGATAGTTTATATTCAATCCGTTTTCTACTTCTGCCCAATAAATTTACCATGCACCCTATTCATTTATAAATGACGTCGTAAATCAAGTTGGGACAATTTTCGCTGTAAATCTGTGTTGCATATGCATTAATTTAGTGGAATTTGGCGAGCAAGTGTTTTATTCATTGCAAAACACTTCCCAAGAATTACCTGCTATTGATTTTCATTATCATACATAAAACGAAAGCATTTTGAAATGCTTTTGCTAAACATCTTTTGCGATGAAACGATGTGCAATTTGCAACCTCTCGGAAAATGCCGCAGGCGATAAAATTTCTGAAAATATTACGCGGAAGTCGAGTGTGTCGAGACATTTTTTTACTTGAAATTCTTTTCCGGTCTGCTCTTCTGCAATAAATTGTTTATTTGTAATTTGTGTAGTTCAAACGAATCTCGAAAGCCAACTAACTTCATGGGTTTTGCAGGATTAGCACAAACAACAATAGTCTAATTGTAAGGCCAGTGTTCTAAAACCGCACACAACTGCAAAACCACCTTCAACAAATTATTATCATCTAAACTTGCGTTAATATTACATTATCTCCAAAGCATCAGATTTTCATTTAATTTATTACCGATGAATGTAGAGCTAAAGATGTTTTTCAAAGTTAAATGTGGTCAGAAAGATGGGAGGCACTATATTTAGAACAACATAAATTTTGATTCCGGGGTGGTATGAAGTATCCTTCTCGACACCGAAGAAAAAAACACTAAATTGCCAGAATAAACCTTAAATAGCAGATTATTGAGTGAGTAACTCGAGCTAAAACTGTTCAATAATGACTAAACTACAGTGCAAATAATTTTGCACCGACTGGGAATCGAACCTACAATCTTACTTATTCAACTCTTTTGCTAGAAACCAGAAAATTACCAAAATTTGTTGTGAAAATTTGTATATTGCGATTACGCCAAAACGCTACATTTTAAGAACTAAAAGTGTCGAGATGATTGGACAAAACTGTGTAGGTACAGTTTTCCAAATAAATTAAATTAAATTATCAATTATTGGTATAGATAAGACGAATTAGTCGTAGGCACCACTAGGTCTAATATTTTCGGGAAACTACAAATAACCAGCTTTTCTTTTAGTTCCTTAAATCTTGTTTTCAAACGTCTTTCACGGTCCGACCCAGAACCAAACACCGACACTGGCTTCAGTCAATTAATTAGTAATTAAAAAATTAATTTAAATAATTAGTTGTGATTTTTGAATTAGTACATGCATAACAGTTCGTCCTTGGTGGCTATGTGGTCTGTATAGATTATAAAGCACTGAGCACTATTACATACTTTAAGAATTCCAGGTTCGAAACTTCTAGCGAGCGACTTATGATGATTTTTGACATTTTTTTTTGAAAATAATTCAGTAAAATCCAACAATAAAAAACAGCAATGCCGCAGAAAGAAGCAAAGCACCGTTCATTCACTATGTATTAAGACTTCTAGGGGGCAAGAGGTATTGGTAAACCATAGGAATCTTTAGTCCTTACGGTGGCAATTATGGATGTTCCAAACAGTGGCGTATTTAGAAAATGCTTTTGGGGGATAAGGTTTTTCGGAATCTCGTTAATCCATTCATGCGCGTCAGTTGTAACTAATCCTAATACATAAAATCTCAGCACGCTTCTGCTGCTCCTGCTACAACGTGTCATTTTTTGGTGAAAAAAAAAACACTCTGGTTGGTCGACTTTTTTTACCAACCAAAAAACTAAGATTTGGACTAAAAATATTTGTCCAATATTAATCAAAACCAAGAAATATGAATTTTTAAGCAAAAATGAGAGAAGTTTAACCTTCGGCTAGAAAAAATTATTTAATTACCTTACTGATCACGGAGTTTAGCAGCAACTTTCAGTATTACTTTAAAAGGTAATTAAAAAATAATATAAAAAAATATAAAGTCAAAATTGTAAACCGGGGGGTCTGGGGGGGTGTAGAACACCTTCCAGTACGTATCGCAGGATTTCCACTCCTTTAGAATAGAAGATGGGGGATTTTTATAATTTTACAATTTTGCCAGGAAAAACCGGGAAATTTGAAATTTTAAGCAAAAATGAAGAAATTTAAAACCTTTGGCTAGAGAATATTAAAGCTTGGAAAAACATTTATTTAAATGCCTTACTGCCCAGTCAGAATCATGTTAATGTTAACGTAATGTTAACGAACGGGAGCTTTGGATTGGTAGATCAGCAGAAACATGGCTTTTTTTGATTTGTTAACATTACGTTAACGTTAACATGATTCTGACAGGGCAATTACTGCTCAGAATTTAGTAGCAACTTTTACGTTACTTTGAAAGTTAACTGTCAAAATTATAGTCAAAAGTGTAAAGCACTATAATAAAATTCCCACTCTTCTAGAATACCTACAGAAGACAGAATAATAATTATACAAATTTCGTCGGAAAAAGCTGAGAAATTTTTTGTTTTTGAGCAAAAGTGAGGAAAATTAAAATGCTCGGCTAAAGAAAATTAGAATTTGAGAAACTTATTTATTTTTATATTATAAAAACAATTTTTAATTGCCCCACGGCACATCAAGTTTAGCAGCAACTTTTTGCGTTACTTTTAAAATATAGAAAAACGGTAATCACCCAGTAGCGGGAAACGAAATTAAATGTTTAAATATTATACCGCTAAAAAAGAGATCCACCGTCTAGCTACCCGTCCGGGGACGGACTTTCCAGTTAGTAAATAAATAAACAAATAAAAATAATTTCAAGTTATTTCAATTTTAAAACTTCGTAGTAAACATAATTTTTATCCGAGAGAGCTTTAAGGATACAATCCGAGTCATCTTTTGGGGGGGGGGGGGGGAGACAATTGCCCCCCCCCCCCGTTAAATACGCAACTGGTTCCAAACAAAAAATGCAAATGTAATATAAGTTTCCATAAAATCAAATTCAAAATGGTGTAGTTTTAATAAATTGTTATTTTACCTATATTCAAATATTGCGGAAAAAATGCCAAAAATGGCCGAATGAGTGGACTGACTAAATTATGAGTTCCTAATTTTGATTTCAGATTTCTACTAATGCGTATATGCTTAGATTTTAAATTTTGAATAAAATTGGTTTATTTTGGAACGATCAGTGAGCGGAAGCAGTAGATACGCAGATAATTAATTTTGAAAAAAGAAGACAATAATAAATTTGATTTGAAATCATAATTAGAATTGATTTAAAAAGTAAAATTCGTAATTTTTAAAATTAAAATTTAAAGGAACAACGAAATCAAATTTGATACCAGTGCAGATGGGTAAGTTATCTCTTATATTCGACTTTTTTATTTTTAGAATATAATTTGTTGGAATAAATTTTTCAAGTTAACCTGGCCTTTGAAAATTTTGTTATTTATAAAAATGCAGTTCAGTCTATGCGGTTGAAGTCGAATACTATTTTTACTTATTTAGCCATTTTTTATGTCAAGTTTGACAAAAGCTTTCATCACAAGGCTCCAGTTTTCCCATAAAATTTTTACGCCGCGCCGTAGTGACAGTCACCTTCGGCTGTAAAATTATACATAGAAAAAAGTTGAACAGCGAATTCGATGGTTGTGAGTTTGATCTCCGGTTGCTAGCAAATTAATTTTTCCATGACTCAGATTGCACGTTAAGCTGTTGATCAATATTATTTATTATCCATGAAAAAATACCAAATGGAATTTTTTTGTGTTGTTTTATTCCTAATGAAGTAAAATAGTTTAGTGATAACATATTTTGCATCAGACCAAATGTTACGATAAACAGTTTCAAAGTTCAGACGTAACAAAATTACCTGTTACTCTCAAACAAAAAAACAAACTTTTAATGAAGTTATTCCCGCTTAATTCCGTGTCTCATAAATAATTCTACTTTTTTTAAATTTCTGATGCCATCATCAATTTATTACAAATCAAATAACGATTTATGCTGCTTACTATAAAGGACACGTTACAGAGTGTTAATGAAATTCTAAATATTTTAACATTTTCTGATTTTTGTAACCCACCAATTAGCCAATTTTTTGCCAACCTAAAAATTATAACATTTACAATTGTAACTTTTTGGACTTGCAAAGCCAAGATGACTTACTAGGGAATATAATTAATAGCGCTTCAGAGATTCAACGTTTAACTAGATCTGCTATTTTGGAGTGCAATTTATGCCCAAAACAGAAAAACACGTCATGGACGGGGCTACCCTTGTGGAAACGACCAATCGAATACACGCATTCAGTTTTTTGCCTTTTTAAATTTTCAAAAAATAATTTTAGAAAGTATGATGAACAAAAATTCACTGTATCTGTGAAAATCTCGAAACTAGCAGTACTTACTAGCGAGCTGATCTAAATTATCGCGACAACAAAAGATTAAAATATATGGGTACATGTTTAACTAGAGGTTCAAATAACGTAACTACCCCTGTTATCGTAATTAAAAGTACCCACTAAGAAAACATAAATTTGCATGCTTACAGATTAGTTGCATTGTATTACAACTAATCGCGATGTGAATACTACTTTAAAGTTCCAGGTTAGGTTTAGCAAACAAAATTGTAATTTGGTATATATAGTATCATTTTGTTCTGTACTATTATATTATTAATTATTATTAAACTATTGTTTGTCTTTCAGCAGCTCTTTGGTCTTGTATTATGCTATTATAGCATAGAATTGGTACCCGGCTTCGCCCGTTCTTTGTTAATTCTACCTTCGCGAAAGGTAATAAAATGTGAAAAAAAAAACGAATTGAAGTCTTAATCCAAAATTCTTAGAAATTTTGAACATTTTCCAAACTTCCGATAGTTCGTACTCAGAAAAGAACTGGCTCGTGCTGTTTTGCACAATGTGCAAAACCCATTTCCCATTCATCTTCAGCGGCGTCTGCATTGGAGCTGAAAGTTACAGACAGAAAAACTATCGTACAAACCTTTCAGTCACATGAACGAATCGAGGAGTTTCCACTTGCGTGGAAAACTTTTATCAACATAGACGTTGCACATAAAATACATGAGCCACCTCTTCGTTCGGTGGTTAAATAAAATACTTTCTGAATTTTGTAATCCTTCTACGTTGTAGGAATGCCAATTTTACGAATATATCAATTCTGCAGTATTTTAGGTGTTTTTTCTTAACAATTTATTTTTATATCCTTTTTTGATATTATAGAATAAAATCGCATTGGCAGGCTTAAAAATTACATTGCATTGGTTGTACCGAACGGGAAATTGAAATTTAACGCAAAGTATTCAATCCGAGTATTTACAAAATATCTATGCCATTGTTGTTCCATTTAATTGAAAAAGTAAATGTTGACGTTAACCGGCTATTAAAATATAACTTTACACGAATACAAAATCCATTTAATTGTTTATTTGTATTGTTATTATTTTTAATTGTGTAAATATTACAAAATTGATAAGATTACTTGTCGAGATATGCAAAATTTATAAAACTCGAGATAAAACCTATAAACCATAACTGTAAGCCCTTGTTTACAAACAATCGTATAAGTTTTAAAAAGTTATAAAAATACAAACACTCAGACATTTTATCACTTTAATCGATATTGCGAAATTAAAAACCAATATTTATTTATTGCAAACGATTTGGGTAAAAAATTTAATTTTAATTTGAAATCGAGGGAAATGTGGAAATAATAAAAATATGGGATCGGCAAAAGAGTTTTCTCGTGTAGAAATTTTATGTGATACTGCAAACATTTTATTAAAAATTTATGTCCCTTATCAAAAGAAAAAATGCATAATATAAGAGAATCAATGAAAATCAATTTTCCTTTTAGTTTTATTTTACAATCGGATTTGTTATCTTTTAAAAAATCTACAAACGCATAAAGTTTTATAGCTCGGAAAATTCAGCAATATATGTGGTTAGTACACTGCGATACACTGTTTTAAATAGCAATAACACTAAATCAGGAAAATCGTGAAGAAATAAAAAAATTTTGTTTGTTATTTATTTAGCAATTTACAAATTATTTAAGAGAAAGCTCTGCTTTTCCTTAATGGTTATTTATTACCTTTTGCATTATAATAAATTTTATAAAATAATTTTGGCGATAAATCATACAGACATTTTGGAAGGTATAAAGGTTTATAGTGTGTATAGACCAATAATTACTAAACAGAAGGTTGAAGTTCTAATAATAACCCAAGTTAATTAGGGAAACATTGCAAAACTGTAACACAAAATGGAAGTGAAATGTTAAACTATTGATGTGGAAGTCCATATTATATATCTTTCCAGTTTTCGAGTCCTCCCCCATCTTCTACAACAGATGTTTGGAATCCATTATAAAATCAACAAAGGGACCGTTTTAACATAGCCGAGTTAATAACACCAATATACATATATCGTATTTCCATCAAATGCCATTAGACCCCCGATCATCTCTTGGTCAAAACTTAAATTAAGAACCAAACACGTGAAAAAAATAAAGCCGTTCCAATTACAAAAATAACACAAATTTACATCATCTCTCTTTTATTTGGCCAATTAACACGCGATGGTTCCAATATAAAAAAAATCTATCAAGTCAAAATAAATTTACATTCTTAAATTTTGAAATAGAAAACAGCAGTGTCTAACACTTCCCATCAACACGCAGAAAAGAAAAAGAAAAACTGCACCAAACGAATATAGAATCCAAAGCAGAATTAAATTGCTGGTAATTTTTAAATTATGAGGTGAAACATTAATTATGATTGATAATACCATTTGAAAGTATCGAAAAATGTTTTATGAATTATGAACTAGCGGCTAAATTGCTTGACAAATTACATCAAAGTATGAAAATTCAATAGCACTCAATATAATCAGGAAAGCTCGTTGACTGTTCATTGAGTTCATTTATGTTATCAATTAATTTTAGATAATAAATCGAGGCTAATTTGTAATATCGTTAATGAATCAAATTACTAATTTTCTAGTGGATATAATACTTAAATTGCCATCCATGTGAATTTCGTATTTTTAATGATGTCATTCCATAACGGAAGCAAACTTAATAATTGTCCACATTCAAATTTGCTAACCAGGCACTTGAAAAAGACTCAAAACACAATAAAATATCATCCCCCTGGTCGTTTCTCCTAAAGCCTAAGTAGGTATGACTGTAAGTATTATTAATGTTTGGCTTAACACGACACCAGGACGAAGCTACCAACCCTGCACACTATGATACATTTTTTAGAAAATCTCTTTCTATAATTTGAGAATTTCATTGATAAATAATTTATTAATAAAATAAAACTTCACACCAGCTTGTAATTTTTCAAAAAATCGCCTACGGCACTGTAGTAATTTTGTTAAATAAATATCAAAACTATATCCCTTTTTCCGGCTGTGTAAGCCGAAAGCTTCAATGCTTTCTCGTACATTTTTGCTGAAAGTAACATATACAATTCGGGACAACAGTTTTGGATAATTCTGTTAATAAATCCAATGCTTCATTCAAATTTAGAAAATCCTGAAGTTCATTTGGTTCATCAACAATTTCAATTGGCTCAAGCTCCTTTTTTGGAGTTTGTGTCGTTGGAGTGTCGGAGTCAACAACATTTATTTGTGTTGATGAAATTATTGGATCCGGATCTGAAATGTAATAGAATTCTTCGACTTCGATGGTTTCTGCAGAGGGTAACGAATTTGTTGCAAGCTCAATTGTCGAATCCTTCACATTACTGCTTTTTTTTGAAGGATTTCCAGAGTTTTCAACAACCACAGATGTGTTTCGACCGACTTTCTTTTTCATTGCTATTTTCGACTCATTGGAAACTATGTTTTCATTTTTTGCCAATTGATTTTTTTGCTTTCCCAAAATAGCTTCGGTCTGTGTACCTATTTTGGATGACGGAACATTCTTTTTCTTTTTATCTGACTTTGAAACTACTTCGTCTTCAAAAGTTACCGTTTTACCACCTCCCTTCTTTTTCAAAAAACTATTTTTTTTCTTCACTTCCTTCTTAACTGCGTTCAAATTTTCTTCAATTTCCATTTTTGCGTTAATTTTCTTCCTTTGAACTACTACTTTGGATGTTCGACGAGAAACTGCCTTATTTTCAGATGCTCGCACCTTTCTTCTCGAGTTAGATACTGTCGACTTCTTTTTAGGAGCTGCTTTCTTATTTTTCAGATTTTTATTTTTTTGAGCGGCGGCTGTAATAATTTGATTATTTCTTCTTCCCTTTCTTTGAGTCAATTTAGACCTCGATCGTTTAGGCATAATAGTTAACAATGTTGACAAAATCAAAGTAAGAAATTTTCTCAATACCAAAGTTTAAATAGATTTTTTTATATAAATAATAGTTGTAGTACCAACCTTCAAAATTTAAAACTTAAAAAATTAAGATAATCTGTTGTTGTTCAGAAAACTTTCATTTGTTTGAAAGAATGCTATCAGTTTTGCACCGATGAACAAAATTGATTGTATCAATGAACAAATTCATGAAAATAAATCTAATTAATTCAATCTCACAAAACAGTTAATAAGCAGTGAAAAATTATGAACTTGAAATATTTTTAGATTACCAGGACGATACCCTTTTAAATATGAACACCCCCAAGACTAAATTTAAATTTGAGCTAGTTAAACTGATCGGAATAAATGTACTACCTAATTGACACCTTTCCTTACCAAACTGCGTAGAAAAATGTGATAAATGACATAAGATTATTGATTGAGTAGGGCCTGGTTTTTCATATTAAAAAAAAATCCATTCAAAAAGTTTAACTTATTATTATGGAGGGTAATAAAAAAAATGTTTTAAATAACTGACGGTTAGAACCCCGATCTGACTGGAAATCTATATTGCTCTCTTGGAGGTTAGCCAGAGGATTTTTTAAACAATGCTTTGATTGCGATCTTTTTAGCGTTTTCTTTTTCTGCTCGCATTTTCGCGTCTTTCATTTTTGCATTTTTCTAACATTAAAGAAAATAAAATACATTTTCAAACTCTTTATCATACATATTTATTTTACCACGTCGAGGATTACGCGCTATTCTGCGGCGGTAGTATTACTTTTCCGACTGATATTTTTACGTATTTAATGTTAGTAAAGTTGTCAGATAATGGGGTGCTTTACGTTGTAAAAATAGTCTTCAGGCTCCGCACGTACTTGATATGCTTTAATGTAAACAAAAATGTTAAACTAAAACCATGTATTGGTATTTATAAATTTTACTTATAGAACAAAATAAAACTGAAACAAGATCGATACGAAGAAGATAAGCTGTATGAAGGGAGAATTATCACTTCACTAGGGGATTTCCCAGCGCAACTCTGTCAGTTCCGCATCTCAACGGCCACGTCAATCACCACCAAAAATAATTGTTACGCCACTGGATATATTCAAAAAAAGTGTGTTGAAGGCCAATAATTAGCACCGTTTTCGCATCAAGTTAGACTAATAATGAATAAATAAAATTAACATTGTAACGCGAATTACAATGAAAATTAAACAGAGTTGGAAAATATTAGAATAATAATTAATCATAAACCGAATCTGTTGATGTAAATAATTTTATTATTTTATTTTCATTATCAAAATCATATTTTAAATTCTGCAGAGGCAATGTGACGTGTGAATGTGGTGTAATAAATTATATTATAGCATGGGACAACTTTTGGGATTGTACGGGTAATTCAAATACAATTTTAAAAGCACAAAGGCCATTCGTATTGCGATAATAAAAAATATGGTAATTACAAAATCATCAACAAATAATAAACCGTTTTAAAGTTAATTTAAATAAAATATAAAAAAAATATTGGTTACTGTTTCACTTGACGATAATACAATCTTAATTAGAGTCTCGTATAATTATTTATAATTTGTAAGATATAACTTAATTTGTTAACAAAAAATATTTTTAATATTTAATCGCTGCTATGCTATACTTGAACATACATATTTAAATCGTATCGTAATAATACAAAAAGGAATGTTTAATTAATTATATGTAATTTGAATCAATTAAATTAAAAATTCTTATTAAAATTTACGACTGTATAATTTAATCGATTTGTTACTCTTGTGTAGATCACACTAATTATTCAGCGACCTTAAACCATTATAATTAATAGCAGTAGTTCCTGTTGTCGTTGTAGTCGAGTTGTAAAAATCAAAAATTTACTACGTGGATGTGCAAGATAATATGTAAAGGAAAATCAACCGCACCGCAGTTCACGGTATACCATAATCAATTTTAATAATACCACACTAATATTATTTTAATATCAACTTTCTAAATCATCCAAAATCCAAGTTTTAGGATCATCCTGTATTTGAACTTTTGTGAAAATACGAACGGAGAAGCTTGGAATATTTGGAAGCTTCAAATTTTTTATGAAATCAAATGTGTCACATTACCTGAAATGTAATTTGGATCACCTATATGTCTTATTTTATATCTTTGTAAATTGAATTTCTTTATTTTTTGTGCTATTTCAGCAAATCCCGAGACCGAAACCGAGGATCCAATCTGAAATATCGAATCAGTTTTTAAAAGTAACAATTTTATTGTATGCAAAAAGGAATCGAATTAGAGTAGAGAGAGAGAGATATTGATTGCCAAGCTATGTTGTGTACTCTCGGCTACTAGACAACTCGGCTTGGTGTTTTGTTAAATTTATTTTTATAAACATCGTCGAACAAAATGATAAAAGCATAAAAGTAAATAAATCTTATTGAAAGGCCCTGTATTTATATTATTGAACTGTGATAACCCCTCTGACCGGAAACGAATTAAGAAAGAGTAAATCAAGGTTTGCCCAGAAAATAATAGCGTAATTGGAATAATAACAGTTTATATTAAATTAATGGATTGATTTAATTTTCAGTTGTAAAAGTAGGTACCTAAATGCCATAGGGGCGCTAAATTGGTCCGAGCTTTAGTCAAAATTACGTACCGCATCATTTTCGATAACACGTTAAACCATAATAATAATTAATGTAATTTTGGTGGCCCATAATGACAGGTTTTTTACTTTATGATGGCCATAAACATATAAATTATCAAATTTTTATTGACGTCCATTTATTACATATTATTAAAAAGCCCAAATTGGCCTCAAACGCCATATATTATCACTCGTTTAATGCAATAAATGACGTTTTAGTAATTTAGTATGTTATAATTTTCTTTACGAAAAAAAAATTATCAACGACTTTGTCAACTTGGCACTAGAAAAATTTAAATTTTTAACAAATTATTCGGTTTTTTTTACTTGGCACGCATCCATGTGATGATCATGGAGCCTACTTGCTAGTCTAAAATAAAAACTCAAATTTTAATTTATCGATTTTGGTTCTGCATAGCAGTTATCAAAATGTAGAAGTAATAAATAATCGAGCAGCATTTTTTAAATATAAATTTGTTTCCTTCGCTTGATTTATTGCGGATGGGGTTAACCTGAATAATATATACGGATCCACCTGGTTTAAATTTAGAGAAAACCTTTGAAATTATTATTATAATTACAAAAAGGCGAAACTTCAAACTAATAACGATTATCAAACGAAAGGGAACCACAATTCTAAAGTCAAGTTAAACAATTTCGCTGGAATGGAACCACAACTTGAGAGAAGTTTTTGATGACTATCGGCTAGGAAAATAATTGGATAAGTCTGAAGAACAATAAACCAAGTTAGCGAACGCATTTCCATGTGCACATTGTACAAGCTAAATTTGTACAATTTCGAAAAAAAAACTTGTACTGGTTTCGACTTTGCGTCATCTTCAGGATCTGATGATTTTATAGTGCCTTCACCTCAGCAATCGAGCCTTAGTTATTAATTTATTTACTCAGCATGTTAAAATAACAAGTTTCTTGCAGTTCCACGCATTTCATCGGCTCGACATCCACAATTTGTATTAAACGATAAGTTGGATTCAATATTTTATGAACAGTAGTTATAAATTAGGTACGAATAAAATATTAACTACACGACAGAATTTGTTCACATGCAATTGGATGGAACTTGAAAGAAACATTCGTCTGCAATCAACAAAATCAATAAAATCTTCATGTAATAATAATTCATAATTTTATACTATATTTATGTTTTGTTGTCTTTGCATTTCCGATTTCGCCCGTAAAGCTTCATCGGAACCATCAGTTAAAATTTCCTGCAGACACACATCCTAATTTAATTATAAGTACGGTCCTGTGACGTGAAGGTTTCAGCGATCAAAATAAATTGGAAGCCGTTGGTCTAATGGAACCAATTAAAACATACGAAGGAAAAGTGTAGCAATAATTATTATTAATCTATTACAATAACGTAATAACTAGTAGATAAGGCAGCCTTGCGATGGGCATGAACTCCTGGTGCGTGATTAATTTAGAAACTGCTTTCTGCGCTGGACGAAGGAAAGCGATGAAATGAACGCGGTTTTAAAAAATGAATCTTTGACCAATTTAGACATTTATTAATATTGTGGTATATAGGGTGTTAACCAAGACAGTTAAAATTCAGTTATTTACTTGTTTTACTCAACTTGAACAATTTAGTTTTATATTTTAACCGCAATTTCAAATTATTTATTTTTAGAGAGCATAATTTGGAAATAAAATCGAATAAAATCGAAAAAAAAATCTAATTTAATCTTGAATCTCGGCGTTTACAATTTTTGTAATTTCTTTATTTTACTGAGAAAATACGTAGGTTAAGTAACCAAGTCAATCAGACCTAACCTTGATTGGTTACTAATTTATCTGAAAAGATTAATATATTAAGATATAGTACCTAGACTAATATATATTGATAGGAAGAACGATAATAAGTTTTAGATATTAAAGAGGGAGAAATCAATCTTTAAATTCCTTGTAGTTCTCTACAGGGTGCACTGGCGTACCTAGAACTTTTGCTGCCCGGGGTGGTCTTAAAATTTGACGCTCCCCCCCTTCCTATAAATATGATTGTATTTTACACACAAAAATTAAAAATTAAGATTTTTTTTTATTAAAAAATATTTTTGAACAAAAGGAAGCAAAATGCCGCTTCTAAAAATGTGCCACCGTCCGCACCTACCGCCCCCCTCCTTAGGTACGCTAAGAGAGTACTTCGGAAGTCCCAAAAGAAACATCCAGAAATTTTCGATAAAAATAAATCTTTCCCTTCCCCTTTATACAGGGTGTTGAAAGAATTTTTGCAAATTCCTGCTTCCCTAATAATTTTAGACACAAAAATTATGCAGAAATATAAACTAGCATTAGAGCATTAGATTTCATCTAGATTTTACGTAAAAAGTCAAAAAATGCTTTTGAAATTGGTAAAAGTTTCATTTATCAGACTGGCCATGTAAGTTTCCAAGGTAGAATTGTTTTTGAAAATAGAAATTAACTTGAATTTATGACATGGCCAGTCCGATAAATAAAAAAATTTTACAATTTCAAAAGCATTTGTTTTTACTTTTTAAGTAAAAGCTAGATGAAATCTAAGGTTCTTATCATTCGTAGTTTATATTTCTGCATCTTTTGTATGTCTCATTTTTTCTCTAAAATAATTAGAGAAACAGAAATTTGCATAAATAAGTTTTTACATGTTAATTTCTACTGCCTATCTTGCAGTAACCCCCAAAAACCCACCGGAAACCCCCAACTTGCCCATCTGCCGTCGTATCGAATTCAATTTTTCGTTTCTTTAAGTTATTAATTTTAAAATTTAACGAATTTTATCATCTTATTTAAAAATTAAAGTTAAGAATTACGTAGAAAAGCAATAATTCACAAAATCAAAAAAAAGGCATAATTATCACTTAACAGCTCTTGGATTAAAATTATTTAAAAATATTATTTTATTTTAAATAATTTTTTTTTAAATTTTTAAATTAGATATTTATAAATATACATACTATAAGGGGTCGTCAATAAATTACGTCACATGATTTTTAAGGTTTTTAGACCCCTCCCTCCCCCTATGTAAGTGACGTCACACTTCTACCATATAAAATTTAATAATTCGCAGAATTTTTTTTAACAACTAACTTAAATTAAATCATTTTTGTAGGCTTTAAATAATAACAGTTTATTTTTATTAATATTTAATTTTTTTTCAGGCGCATGTAAAAACGAATGTAACCGCTACTTATGTCGCTACAACCAATCCATGGATAAAAAAAATATATTTTTTAAAGATTTGACTTTGTCAAATCGCCCCCGGGCCCCCTGTCACATTTTTGTCACAAATCTGAGATTACCCCCTACCCCCCCTAACATGTGACGTAATTTATGGATGGCCCCCAACCACAAATCTATTTAAAAATGTTATTTTGGGTTCATTTTCTAGTTTATCTTCTGAATTATGATTCCAAATCAAAGTGTTAGATTTTCTATATCAAATTATCCAACTAATGCTTGGTTGGTTACATTTTCTAATTTTTATTTTTTACAAAATTAATCAAAAAATATAAACTATCAATTAGTCCGTACACTCTTAATCGGCTATTGTTGGCAAGAAGCCTGGTTCAAAGCAAATATAAATTCTACAAATTCAAACAAAAATAAAAATATTTATAACAAAATTATTAAAATCTAATAATTGATTAAAATGCAAAAAACTCAAGATTGTTTACTGAAAAATAGTTTAGTTAGATTTAAGTAGTCTCATTACAGGCCACGGTTGACCACCAACCAAGAATTTAATTTGTACCTACCAATTGAATTTTAGTCGATGGACGTAGGTGACTGGGGGTAGTGGGAAATTCTTTTTTCAGTATTGATTAGGTTAAATTCGTCTAATCCAGAGGTCTCCAAACTACAGCCCGCGAGTACCACCAATGCGGCCCGCCATCATAAGGGGCCTCACGTGCCTGGTATCCGGCCCGCCCTTTAATTTATTTTGATAAATCAAATTATATAAAATAATAATCAGATATTTTTCTTACTGTCTAAAAATAGTTGTCAAAATACAACAAAAAGTAATCTTAATCTGATGAGATAACTAGATCTTGGCCTTTGGGGCTTTGTTGAGCAATCAGTCTGACCATTAAGCTAAAAAGTTTGGAGACCCCTGGTCTAAACCAAGACGTTAAACTGTTTTGAATAGGACCCGGAGAATTAAATACCGAAAACTCTTTTGCATGATCTATAATTGTTTTAATTAAACAGAAACTTTTTACTCCTTTTTCAGAAAAAATACATCAGGTTAATACCTATATGCTATGATGTCCGGGGGGGGGGGGATTTTGAATTTTATTTAAATTTAAATTAAATATTTTAAAGTTATATATAATTTAAAAAGATATCTTGCCAAACTAAAAAATAAAAATCAACACCAAAATCACAAAGGTACTTATCAGCTTCATAATTCACTCAATTTTTCTCTGAGTGTAGCTACAGCTACAAGTATACCCTGAAGGATTCTTTGAGCGACACGCTTGACGTAAGGACAAGGAAAGCTTTCGTCGTTTTACCGTGATTGAATTAAATTATATTTATCGTGAATTCAACGTCAGATATTTACGTTTGCAGTTGTAATGGGTATAATTAACTAAAATTATAGCAGTATTTACTATTTACGGCACTCGCAAATAAATCCTAATTAATTACATGCCTAATTAATTAGGGCATATTTATTCTTATCAAAATTAGTAATTAACGTGTAATAAATATGAGATAATATATTATGATAAACAAGTGCATAAATTTAGTGTTGAGAATTCAAGAAATAACGATAAGATTGCAGATGTATAAATCACTTTATTTTATGTCCTTTTTGTAGTGTACATAACCGCGGAGTTGGTTTTTCGCCAAAGAAAACGAAAAATTTTGATTAAATACTTTTGGGTTTACGTGTATGTTTGGTTTGTAAAGTCGACATTCTCCTCGCACACCGCAACACACAATTACAAGCCCCGTAATGTTTGTGACAAGCTGTGAATAATCCTCGATTGTGGCATAATCATAATTATTAACATACTAGGTGCGCCATCTTATAAGGAATCTATAGAACTGATAATTTTTAATTTACCCACGGTTTAAAGGAATCTATAACATTTTTTAGATTGTGACAAGTTATCCATAAATATATAATCTCGAAATCAGTGTAAACGTATTGCCATAATTATTGTAATACCTGAAATGTGTAAAAATGTAACGTCATAAATATTATATTATAAACAAAGGTGTAAGTGCAATGTTGCCAAGTTTCAGTTTAATAATTTTATTATTAATTATCGTTTTATATTTGTGTAGTATAAAACTTTGTAGGCTAATTTTTGTGAATCAGTAATTAGAGGTTGAAAAAAGTGTAGTTACTCTCAATTAACGTAATTTTATTTAAAAAAATAAAATTTAAAGACGAAAATTTAAAGGTTTAAAAAAAACGCAGCTGCGTAGGGTGCGTGTTCTCGGGGGGCAAAAAAATTGTTAAGACGAAACGAAAAAATAGTCATGACAAAAATATCCAACTTCTATTTGCTACCCAGTTAATAAATAAAATCTTTTTCTTACATGGCGAAGTATAACAAGTTGCCTACTATTTGTAAAGCTACACATTAGTTTTATTTTTAACCACCAAACATTGTATAGATATCGGCGTAACTAATTATTATTTATTATAGTTTATTTATTAGGTCAATTATTACAAAACAATATCATGAATTGATAATTTTTGACAATCAAGTTTTTAATTTAAGTATGAAGAATATTGATAGTTCATTTAGTCACTATTTCGAGTTTGAAGAAGTAGTCGCAACCGAAAGACCATGCTACTGAAGAAGCCATGCGACAAGTATTATTTTATTGATAAATTGTGTAGGGAATGCAAAAAGAGGTATAACCAATACGACATTGTTCTTTCAGAAAAACGCTAAAATGTTAGTCAAGGACTATTTTGTTCAGAGTTTTTGCACCTAACTCTACAACAATATCTCTTTATTTATTTTTTTCAGTATTAAATTTTCGTTACCATTTTTATGCTTAACATCTGATGTCAGCTACGTTCAACTTCGACTGACAGGGCTGACAATTTTTCCCCTCTTAAATTTATTAGGTTTTTCTGACCCCTAAAATGAAAAGTTTTCCAACAGGAAGCGAGAACCTACTAATAAATTTACTTAGTATAATGTAAAATGTTTAATCTATATGTTTACTACTACCTTACTTAATTTTTTTTTTTAAACCATAAGTCATAACATAAGTATCAACCAAAGCACTAAAAATCGTTAAACTTTTGCATTGTTAAAAAAATCCTTTTGTTTGGCAATATAGTTTATCTTGGAAAGATTTTATCTTCAAACGTACTACGATTTCTAAATTATTCTCTCCCCGCTCTAACATTTAATAAAAAGCGGGTAAATTTTATACTGCTTGCATGTTATTCATAATCATAATAAGAAATACATATCAACGGCCTTGGTGCAACTTTTAATAAAATGGATGTACATACATATACGTACATATGTACATACGAAGTACATAATAATATAAAACTTTTTAAAATTTTATATAGTATGTATCGCCGTTTTTCAAGAAAGATGGGTTTTCACTTCAGGTTCAGAACGCTTTTTTTACTTTAAATTTTTAAAGATATACAAAAATACATAGTATACTAACACTAAACCAGTTTTAAAGTAAAAATCTATTTTTTATTAGCGCACTTGCTCTTTGGAACTCCGAGCTAGTTGCGTTGAAGTAAAAACCAGTGCATTTAAAAGAAAAATTTCCCCTGTTCGAAAAAATATATTTTCTTAAAATAAATAGGTAATTATAGTGTGATAAAAGTATTTTAACTTAACCCCTCATAATTATTAGAAATAAATCTTAATGCTAGTATCTTAAATGTTAAAAATTAATAAACACAAAGTTGTAATTTATTTAAAAAAAGAGGGAATTTCTATTAAACAATTAAATTTTATAATTAAAAATTCACTAAACTAGGCGGCAAAATTTAATCTCATTTTAGGCAACCTTGGAAAGATTTTATCTTTAAACGTACTGCAACTTCAAAATTATTACCTCCCCGCTCACATCTAAAGGCGCGTAAATTTTATACTGTCTGCATATTTTTCATAATAAAAAATATAAACGGCCTTGATGATGCGACAAAAAGACAAATTGCCGCATGGTTATAAATATTTTTTTAGCTCTTAGGCGCCAAATAGACGTGCAACTTGGTTACCAACCAGAGGTGACAACCTGTTATCTTTATTCATAAAGAAATGATAATTTTTTACGCTGCTTTATAATTCGTTGGAAAAAATCCAAAATTTCGGCAGGCTCTTCAGCACACGTGACCGCAAAGTTCAAAATTTCCAAATTAATACATTTTTAGAATTTTAATTTTAATGATTTCGATTTTTTGTGAGCGGAGCCAGATGTTGGCAACCGAGATTCTAAAAATTTTATTAATTTAGAACTTTTCGAACTGCTGTATTTTGCGGTCACGTGTGCTAAAGAGCTTGCCGAAATTCAAAAAATTTTTTTCCAACGAATTATAAAGCAGCGTAAAAAATTGTCATTTCTTTATGAATAAAGACAGGTTGTCAACTCAGGTTGGCAACCAAGCTGCACGTCTATTTGGTGTTTTAGGCAAAAACAATAAATACGAAAAAATGTAAATTGCAAGGTAATTTTAGCCAAAAAAAAACGTATAAATTTTGATTACTTGGGTACTTATCAATATTTTGTCACATTAACAGCCAAAGCACCGCCCCGAATAACGTCCGGGTTGTCCGCCCCCTAAAACGGGCACTGCGTACATAAATAGTACATAATAATTTAAAACTTTTATAAATAAATTTATTATAAACTTTATTTACATACATTTTAAAACATTTGTAGAAATATTAAGTGTCCACTTGTAGAAAGCTGCTAGGATCTACTAAAATAACTTGTACTGTTTTTATAAAAGTTGTTCATTATAACAATTTATTGAATTTGTTTCAACTTTTTACTTTTACAATTTTTGCGAAGAAGAAAGAAAGGAAACAAAGATTTTTAAGAATTACTTTCAAGCCGTTTACCGAGAAAGTTTTTACTTCAGCTTCAGAATGCAAGTATGCAAAGATACTTGATATAGTTTTTTAACTTAAATTTTAACTTATTTAAAAATGAATATAATCCAGTTTCATAATAAAAATCCATTTATTAGCTTTCACTATAACTCCGAGCTAGTTACGTTAATGTCTGTACTGTCTGTAAATACCGGACGCAAGGACCTAACTCGAGTTACTTACAATATTAATCCTTTTTTTTACTAAACGATTAAGGTTAAGTAAAATTTAGGTACCTACTAAACATTTTCTGAAGAACCTTCAACCCTTACCAAAGCACTACAATTTGTTTAATTTTTCGCCTTGTTAATAAAAAAATAATTATTTACTGATTGCTAAGCATTCCTTCCCCGCTCCACATCTGATAAAAAACGTGTAAACTTTATAGTGCAATTTTAAACGGCCTTGATAATTCTAAATGTTTTTCAAATAGAAGATATAAAGTAGTAGCTAGAGACGAATTAACAAAATTTCTAATTTTGGTTACAATTTAAAATATCTGTGTCCTCTTATATAATTTGAACAGCTAATATCTACGTAACTAAAAATTTTCAGAATTAATATAAAGCCGATTTCAAAGAAAGATGTTATTTTGCATCAAGTCTCTAACGCAAGTAGTATATAAAATTATTTTATGTTTTCATATTCAGTTTCAAAGTAAAAATCGATTGTTAGCACACTCTTGTTCTTTGGTACTCCGAGCTAGTTGCGTTTAAGTAATTAGTAATTACCGTATCCATCTAGATACAGGATGCGAGGACCTACTCAAGTTAGGGGACGTCCATTAATTACGTGAGGCGTTTAGGGGGGGGGGGGTCGAGCCGAATTTCACCAAATCTCACGTGGGGGAGTGGGGGGGCTCGGCAAATATCACGTAATTTTTTTCAAAACGCTAGCTAACACTTTAATACAAGGTCAAATCGAGTTCGGTTTTCCGGCAATAAATCAAACTTCCAACAGTCTATATAATCATATTATAAAACAGGGAAGGGCGGACTGTGAATTTTGCAAACCGCTAGCTAACACTTTAATTCAAGATCAAATCGAGTTCGGTTTTCCGGCAATAGATCAAACTTCCAACAGTCTAAATAATTATATTATAAAACAGGGAGGGGGGGACTGTGATTTTAGCAAAACGCTAGCTAACACTTTAATTCAAGGTCAAATCGAGTTCGGATTTTCGGCAATAAATCAAACTACCAAAGCTCTAAATAATCATATTATATAACAGGGGGGGGGCTGTGATTTTTGCAAAACGCTAGCTAACACTTTAATACAAGATCAAATCAAGTTCGGATTTTCGGCAGTAGATCAAACTTCCAACAGTCTAAATAATCATATTATAAAACAGGGGGGGGGACTGTGATTTTTGCAAAACGCTAGCTAATACTTTAATTCAAGGTCAAATCGAGTTCGGTTTTCCGGCAATAGATCAAACTTCTAACAGTCTAAATAATCATATTATAAAACAGGGAGGGGGGACTGTGATTTTAGCAAAAAGGTAGCTTACACTTTAATTCAAGGTCAAATCGAGTTTGGATTTTCGGCAATAAATCAAACTACCAAAGCTCCAAATAATCATATTATATAACAGGGGGGGGGCTGTGATTTTTGCAAAACGCTAGCTAACACTTTAATTCAAGGTCAAATCGAGTTCGGTTTTCCGGCAATAGATCAAACTTCAAACAGTCTAAATAATCATATTATAAAACAGGGGGGGGGGGACTGTGATTTTTGCAAAACGCTAGGTAACAATTTAATGCAAGGTCAATACATCAATAGCACAATAGTCACATCAGTAAATTTTTGTGTCCTGGTTAGTGACGACAGTTAACCAAAACCAAAAAAAAAGGTTCCAAAACCAGTACTGTCCTAGTAAAATCAGTACAAATGGTCACCTTACTCATAATATAAGAAATATAAACGGCCTTGATAATGCAATTTTTAATAAAATGTATTATAATGTAAAACTATTCAAAATTTATGGGCGAAATAAAAACTATCCCAAAAGATTTTCATGTAGGTAGCATATAACTGAAAACGAATTTCCAAAATTGTTAATTTTGTTTAAATGTTTAAACATTTGAGGAAATATTAAGAACCAAACTACAGCGTAATGCGTTGAAAATTACGCTCCTGTAGTTTGCTCCATTTAAACGTGTGGTTTTCAATAGGGCGGACGATACGCGACGATAAATACGCGACGGAAACAACGTAGTGTAGTTTGGCTCTTAATTAGAGGCGTATTACGCAAGTTGCGCCCTTATCCTCGACTTTACAGTTGACTATTTTTTTTAATAGAATAATTTATAAAGAAAAGGAAGCTGTCTCCTGAAATTTTGCACCACAAGCCCGGGCTTTATGGGCTTATGCGATAATACGGCTCTGCAGTTAAATATCTAACTAAAATTTTTCTAAAATAATATAAAACCGTTTTCAAAGATAGGTGATTTTTACTACAAGTCCAGAATAAGAACTAGAAATCCGTATTAAAGTATTAAAAATCGTTTAATTTTTTCGCGTTGTTAATAAAAATTTAAATACATATTATGTATGTTATCTTTGTAAGAATGTAAATAATCTTCAAACGACTGCAATTAAGCATACCCTCCCACGCTTTACATCTAAAAAAAGACGCGTAAATTTAATAGTGTCAACAACTTTATAAGAACTATAAACGGCCTTGATAATGCAATTTATAATATTTCTAATAATGTACCTATAATTTAAAACTTATCAAACTTTATAAGTGGAATTGTTTTAAAACTAAATAATGAAATTTTTGCCCATATTGGAAATCTGTTATTTGCTTAAAGATGTAGGTGTGGTAACCGGGTAACCCCCAAAAAGTAGTAAGATTCATCTTCCGGGAGCAAACTAGGACAGCGGTGGCAAACGGAGTGCCTTCAAATGAACTTTTTTCTTGTAAATCACTAAATGTATTCAATTTTATAACATACAAAAAAAATTTTTTTTCAAAAAGTTTTTGATAAAATAATGATGCCCTATGCTTTTTGTAAAAATATAAACAAATACAATACATTATTACGGTGCAAGCGTAAAAATTAAAAAGAAGCAAAAAAAAAACTTTCTTTCAGGTGACTCGAACCTATGACCTTCGTATTGCGGGTCCCACATCTTGGCGCTGCGCTAGCTACTAGTTGGAAATTCATAACGTAAAACACTTATGTATACATAAAGTAAGACCTAAAAAAATTTTATTTTCTAAACGCTTGGCCATCTGGAGCTACAATTTATATCACTTGCAATTCTAGTCGAGTCCTCCATACCTATAAATTTGGACGAAATCGGTGATATCGAGTAGGGGTCCCCTCCTTGTTAATACTAGTAGTAATAATTAAATAATAATTTTAACATTTTAGCAAGTCATGGCATTTCCATTTTATTTAGGGTTTTTTAGTATAATTCGAAGATAAGGGTATACTTTAATATGCAGTTTATATAACATTGTTTTACTTTATTATTTTTATATCTAACCAAAAATTGAAATAACAGAAATCTCAAACCGAGTAATACAAGTTAGTAAGGGGTTAATAGTTTATAATAATTATGACTGCAACCCATCTAACATATCGAGAATATCTGGCAACACTGTAATGATAAGCAGAGGGCGCCACATGAAGGCATTAGTTTAAGTTGCCATAAATATTATAGTGTGTGGTACGGGAAATAAGCTCTATTGTGGCAAATTTCACATAAAATAGAATATTCCTTCGAATTTTTAATCTACGTAGAAACAAGGATGCACATATAATGCCTATATTAAATACAAATGAATTATTGTCAATTGTGGCGAATTATTCAACTAAGTGTCGAGATATTTTAATTTAAAATTGTGGCATCGAGTGTATAGCGCCACAATTTTTGAACTCGCCACAGTACAGGCCTATGCACACACAAATTGCCACAAATATAGTGCAACATACACAAAACAGTTTTCCAAATCGACCGGTATCAAAGAGAATAAAAATTAAACTGTTTTTCTTTCATTAAAAAAAAAAATGTTGAAAGCTTTTAAATTAAAAAATATTTAATAGACCTGTGCTACAAAAGCTTTTGCGAATTCTATTCGTGCCGAGAAAACTGGAACTCGGATTTAATAAAATAAAGGTTTAAAAAGATATGTTGAAAAATTTGAATTTAAATAAGCTTTCTTTTAAAAGAATTTGCATTTAAAAATTTTTGTCGGAGAAAAAGAAAATTTGCTATATTATTTGGTGTCTCCTGTCCAAAATTTCCTACATCCATCAACGTTAAGCATTGAAGTTTCATGTAGTTTCAAGTTACCGAACTATTCAGTTCTGAATAACAAAATAAACCTTTATGGACTCTGAAAATATGAAATATCGCTAAACATAAACTATTGTAAACGACGCGTGGGACCTTTCTAATAAATCGATACTTTATGCTGATTGGCGATAT
The DNA here is from genome assembly GCA_949152465.1 of Cantharis flavilabris. Lineage (NCBI taxonomy): Eukaryota > Metazoa > Arthropoda > Insecta > Coleoptera > Cantharidae > Cantharis > Cantharis flavilabris. The sequence continues at coordinate 93,113,436 of OX424435.1, forward strand.
TTTGAAAATGTCAAGTTGTCACATTATTCCTAAAGTGAAACTTTCGATCAATCTCCCGGCTAACGTGAATGCCGATTCTTGTAGTTTTCAATTTGTTTGCCAATTTATAAAAGATAATCGATACACTACTATGGCAGGATATGAAACACAAAAGAATTAAATAACAATTAGTGATCAATGATTCAAGGATTAATTGAGGAAACCATCGCTAAAACACAGAACATGTAATTTTAACAGAACGATTATCATTTTGCTCCGTGATTAATTTGCTGTCGTGTAATTTATTTCTAAAAATAAAAATTTCCACTACATAGATTCAAAATGCATTTAAAAAATATGAGGCGATGATAGAAAATTGTCGAAATGCATTTGACCTAAGATGAACTCACAGAGTGCTTACGTCCACTGCCCTAATTTTTACGCTGTACTTTAAAAGTCTCTCAGGATTAGAACACGTGTCCCTTCAACTTGAGACCATAAAAACACCATATCCTTAAATTTGTGCTTAAAACGTTAGTAAATTTAGTGTATCCCCTTAGTCCTAGACACGTGCCCTTAGCAATTAGTGCCACACAATTTTAAAATATATCGGGACCGTTGGGAAAATTAAAAATTTATGAATGAGTTATTTACGTGCATATTTAAAAATATTAATTTTTAGGTTGAGATTTATGTAAAAAAGCACTCATAATTTTTCTTCTAATTATAGATAATTGAAAAAGTAAACAAACACTGTATCATTTAAGTATGATCAATTGGGGACACTTGGGACGCGGGTAACTTTGAACGACCAGTTTTCTTAATAACAAATCGAAAAATTAATAAGCTTTCAGCGATGTTTTCGTGTAAAGGGATTCGGTTTAATGCACTTAATGCTTGTAAAGGCGATTACGTCCAAAAAGGGTTTATATTACACAAATTTTCTATTTAATAAGAATAATTATGGCTTAAATGTTCGTAAACTACAAACTATTTATTTTATTACTCTAATTGAAACGCTTCAATAATATTGAAGCTTGACACGATAAGCAGGAGTCAATCATTGTTAAAAGCTTAATTTGATTTAAATATAAATTACTTAAAGCTTTTAGTAAGTTCCGACGTACTTACATAATGTACTGTTTGATCTTAATACGAATTACGTTAACTTTGGAAAAAATTTTAATTGTTTATCGCAGTTGCCGTTTCCTTATACACCGCATGTGTTGTTAGAATAATTATTTTTGTTCGAAGTGCAAAGTATTTAAAATAGTAATTTTTTAAATTGAGTTAATAAATTTTTGTCACAACTAACGAAGCCCTAAGTTATACATACGGAATTAAATTAAACGAGGAATGGCTGTAGCCAGCTAAACAAATTTTGAATAATGGAACCAGACACGTTCCCTGGCGTAATTATTACCTTTGTCAGAGGGTTAAATATTGGGGAATGTAAAATCCGTCGATTATACAAAATTATGGTGTATAATGGTTTCGTTATCAAAATATAAAGTAAAATGTGTGTTGTTTCGAACCTTAGATGTTCGGACTTGAGACGCGCCGAGTAGATTAAAGAATTAATGCATTTTCTCGGGTAAAAAATAAATAATTTATGATAGTAATAAGTAAAAAAAAAAAAATAGGGAGGTTTATCTTATAGAAACTTTAAGTAGTACTTTAGTGTTTTCTTAATGCAAATGTCAAAACTTTATAAAGCAACAAGAAGGGTGGTTTAAGTCTTAAAAGTTGTACATGGAAGAACGTTGGCTTCATAATGGAAGATATGTTTCCACACCAAAAGTATTCCCTAATGGGAAATTAAATTGCTTCCTCTTTAATTAAATAAATAATTTAAATTGGCCAAAAGCAAGTAGCTGCTCGTAGGTAGCGCATTGAGCGGAATTTCGTTAAGTAAGCAAAGATTGAAATTCATCAAAAATAAATCGCATTTAGTTTTATATCACGTAAGTCGCTCGAAACAAAATCTCATAACCTTTTGTTATATTATACAGAGAGAATACACAAGCAGGTCATTTATATGTTATCTTTGCCGGTTCTCAATTTTAATATTCAATTTAATACGAAAGATTGGATGACCTCTTGGGTTGCGAAGGGAATTTGCATAAAATTGAACAAAAATCGAATTCGAGTTAATCTAATTAAAAGGGAACAATAAAATGTTATATGTTGTAAAGAAAAGCAATAGCTGTAAGCAAGTTTTAATTCAAATAAAATTTAATTATCTTTAAAACTTTTGTGGTTTGTAATTAAGTTGGTTTGACGTTACTTTATAGTAATTAGTTTAATATTCAACTGTTTGAACATGACATTTGCCTCATAAAAAAGCATCAGATATCCGTTTCATAGCGTATCGGCTTAGTTAAATCAAAGGAATAACTAAATACTCCCAAGCCAAAGCTTCAATAGAACTGAAATGCAGAACAGGTTTTCTAAAATACAATTTGAATGTTGATTTCGATGAATTAATTATTTTAACAATTTTCAAATAAAATGTTCTTTTCTCTGTTTGATCGAGCTTTAATAATCTACTTTAATGGGAAAAGTTTTTCCAACACAAATAAAAGCAAAAATGTAGTTTTATATACGGCGGAGTTATGTTGAAACATGCTAAAAATTCACCCCAAATATAATATGTGGATTTCGTATATTCCTGAATACACGTTATAAAGAATTACTTAAAAGTTATGCCGAATGCGTTACAAGTTTCAACTTTGTTGTAGACCCTCTCAAATATTTGAAGGATATGTTTTATGACACAAACCCTCACAACAAAATCAATTTACATTTCAACGAGGTTTCAATTAAGGTTGAAGTTTTAAGTCATAAATGAACTATTAAATACAAAGAAAATCAATTATGGGGGTCGTTATTAAATTAAATTTTGTATACAAGTTCCTGCTGATTTAATTATCTTAAGGAGGGCTTAATTACGTATAAGTAAATAAGTTATTAACCAAATCAATAATCAACGAAACCAAATATTTTATGTTTTGTACTCGAATGCTTTTGAAATAACAGCTATAATTAAAAATTCTTACTAAACACAGAAAAGCAAATAAAAATTTAATATTGCCCAGTAGCAGTAAAGTTTCCTACAAAATTGGAATTCACTACAAACTTTAGAAATATGCAGCATTGCTAATATTTTCCTGTACCTTTTTCTTCCATGGCAATTTCAAAATGTAATTAAATCTATTGCTGAAGATATTTTTGCAATTTGTAATTTCTAAATAAATTACAAGCTCGACTAAAACATTTTCCTGTTAATTTCCAGATGTTTGATTAAATTGACATTTATCATTGCTTTGAATTCAAATGGAAGCACTCAGCTCAAATTTTATCGATAATGAAATTTTGATAGCAGAAAGAGGATGTGCTAATTTAGCGATTTCTCATAAGTTCACATTCGATCGTCTTCCTCAAAGGCTAAATAATATGCGATCTTGCAAAAATCACATTGGGAAAATCTAAACAGGAAACAATTGAACCTTACGATCGTCAACCATTAAGAAGAAATATGTAACATTTTAACGTATTTCCCCTTATGAAAATGGCTCTAACGACAACTTTCTTCCAGTATATCATGCTAAACGATTATTTCATTTCTAATTCTAGGGCGAGAGACTAACAGAACACACCATTCTGTCCGAATCAATATTAGACTTAAATTATTGGGTTCAAAATTAAAAATCAATCCACACAGGAAAAAGTGAATCCGAAGGAAATTATAGTGTATGCATGATGATTAATTCAACATATTTTCTGCATGAACCAATCGAGTTATCATACTTATTCATAATTGTATATCGAATAACCTATATTGATATCATTTATTGAGAAAGAGAAGTCAATTCCGTTAAAATACGATAATATATTTTTCTGAATGAAACAAACATAACTAATGTATTTTGATCGATTTTCACGACAGAATATTGTTGCCAGTCCGCCCCTGACTAACTTTAATCAAGAATAGGTCTAAAAAGTTTTATTTGAATTATTCGCAATATCGATATACAGGGCCATTTTTAACTATTTCATATATTCGACTGTAACTAATAGCATCAAAGGCCCATTTTTAGGGTTATTTTATGAGAATGTGACTTTTATTTTACGATTTTATATTCGGGCCCCTTTGGCCATTGGACCCTGGCCATGTGCCTAATGCGTCTAATGATAAAATAAGCCCTGTTGTGAGGTTAAGTAGATGATGAAGTCTAGTGTGTGTTGGGTGTAGTGATTTGGGAATAAAATAAAAGCGTGCACTGGGGGGTAATCCATACCCCCCCCCCCGACTCCCCGGTTTATCCTCATTGTTTTGTGTTTAAATAAAACGGGGCCGAGGTTAAACGTATTTATTTATTATTATAACTTTAATTATTGATTGAGTTTTAGTGTAGACATTGTAGCAAACAGGGGGGTCTGAAGTGTCCCCAGTATCCAATCAGCCAGACAGCATAATTGTTATAGGTTTCCAGTTTATTATGGACCAATAGTATTAGTTCTTCAGTACCAAAAAGTTACTTAGTAGCCAATGCTGGGATCCTTGATTGTGAGAATAAAATAAAAGCGACTGATTACGGTAATCACAGATTATACTGATTACATTAAGGATTACAGATTACCAGCGATTACGTAATATTACCGAGGAATACATAAGTACGATTACAATTACAATAAATTACTCGAGATTACATAAAGATTACGCCCAAGTACAAGGGATTACACAAAATTTTATGGATTACTAGTAAAGATTTCTGGTGACTACCAAGTGATTACAGCTGATTACAATTGAAAGCTGCTAGAGATTACAAGAGCGGTCTACTCATCAAAGGATTACGATTGATTACTGATTACTAGAGCTCGGATTTATATGCACGAAAATACTTGAAAATATGCGCATATATATGCACCGAATTTCGTTAAAATATGCACTAAAATTGATAAAAATAGATAAAATATGCATTGATATGCAAACTAAAAATATGTAATCTGAAAATTTTTCATTTTTCTTCTTTAAATTTTCAATAAGTACTTTAGATTTATAAAATTTAATAATTATTTTAATAATAAATCTGGACGAATTACGTAAAATTTGCAAAATTTTTCATATTTTCAACCTTGGGTGCAAATTTGAGTAAATAATGCATATTTGGGTCACTTTTGGTGTTCAGTCGCAGCTAAAGATTCATATCTTTCGTGCTTTCATATTAATCATGCTTTCTTATGGGAGTCTTTCCTATAGACTGATTGACTCTGGATTAACCTTTACTTAACGTTTAACGAACCTTTAGTGTTTGTGCAGATAATTCCCCCAGCTAAAGATATGTTTACAAAGCTGCGGCTGGGGCTCTGCGACTGAAGTCGCAGTGAATGCTTTCTTATAGGAATGCGTTTCCTTAGAATGCAATCTTTGCAGGCGACTCGAAGGTAACACTCCCATGAGAAAGCATGGAGAGCAGTCACTGCGACTTCAGTCGCAGAGCCCCAGCCGCAGCTTAGTAAACGTATCTTTAGCTTAGCGAAAAATTATCTGCACCAACACTAAGGGCTAGTTAAAAGTAAGGTAAAAGTTAATCCAATCATATCAATATTTTAGAAAACCCAAAAAATGCACTAAACACTTTTCAGAACTAAAATGTTTTTAAGTTAACACATGTAAAATACACTGCAAGTATAAATTCGCAAACGTTTTCACCATACTATGGCATCATCAGGCGATGAAGTAGGCTAATTTGCTAATAGGCAAAAACGTTTAATAATAGATTATTAAAAGTATAATAGATTACACAAGTGGTTTACCTTTCGAGAGATTACAGTTGATTACAGGGATTACTCTGAATTACTCTTGATTACTGGTAATTCAGTAAAATACAAAGGTTACTGGTGACAACCAAGTGAATACAGCTGATTACAAATTCAAAATATAAAATATTACAAAAGTGGTTTATCCATCGAGAGATCACAGTTGATTACAAGTGAAAGCTACAAGAAATTACAAGAGTGGTCTACCTCTGATTACTGATGACTACCAAAAGATTACAGCTGATTACAAGTGAAAAGTATAAGAGATTACAAAAGTGGTATAGCTTTCTAAAGATGTTGAGAGGTTGAGTAGATGATGTAGTATAGTTAGTTGTGTTGGGTGTAGTGATTTGGGAATAAAATAAAAGTGTGCACTGGGGGGTATTCCATACCCCCCGGTTTATCTGCATTGTTTTGTGTCTTTTAAACTTAAATTCTAAATTTAATAATTTGTAATTTATTTGATATTATAACTTTAAATATAGATTGAGCTCTAGTGTAGCCATCGGCAAACCGGGGGGTCTGGAATACCCCCCAGTGTACCGTTTACTCTTTATTTATAAACCAATACTAGTAGAAAAAAGGGGGAAGGAAATGGAAAGAAAAAAATTAAGAGGCAGGGCGTACTTTTAACTGAGTTGGACTCTATATAGGCTCTAACAAATTTTCGGGCCCCTGATATTCGATTGTACCTAATAGCATCGAAGGAAATTCGACTTATATTTTACGAATTTATAATCTCTCTTTTCGGACCCCTCTGGCCATTGGTAAAAGAGGCCCTGTCGATATACCAGATGTATAGCGGACTAGCACTGCAAATTTCTTAATACTCCGTAATTATTGTTAAATATGGAAAATATAATCGTCGGATCGACGAATCAATATAAATTTAGAAAGGCAAACCATATCATTCAGAAATTACCTACATTATTACTGCATATTTAATGAACAAATATTTCTAATCGGCAAGCAAAAATTAACAAGTGACATGTTTCAACCTTATTCACGACTTTGAATCTTAAACTGATCTTGTGAGATTTCTTCCAATTCTAGGCTGGAAAAAAGTAGATAATATTTGAATATTAAAAAAATTAGCATCACTTGAAAAAATTTTGTTTTTATAATAAAAATTATGCAAATGTTTTAGTCTCTGGAGATTCGCACTTCCCTACCAATTGGGTAAACACGAAATATCCTGTAAACTTGGTTTTCCAATAATCGACAAATACGTAGGTGCTACAATGTTGGCTTTGGAAGAATGTGAATGTTTTAACGTTTTCGGGGGCAAAATTTGTTTATCCTACATAATACGAATGTTAATGTAAGAGACGATAAAACAGACAGTAAAAATTTTAATATCAAACATTAAAATATTACTGATGGTGTTTAATTTTATATGCAAATGTTGTTAAGCAGTATGAGAAAAGTTTTAATTTGAAAATTACTATTTGATGCAAATGTTCTGTACGTTAAAGCACAATTACCATTAACTTTCATTCCAGACATACATTTCGTCAATTCGGATGTAACTTGTGATGTTTTAATCGAGATCAAACGTTAAATGGTGATTATAGAAGTGGACAAATAAACTAATAAGTAATTCCCCCATATTCTATTATTAAAAAGTTGCCGTAAAGTATTGAGCCAAGTTTTTTTTAGTGTAATTTATGGTAGGGTAAAAATACTATCGTCGGTCCCTCCCTTAACAAAACGTAATTAATTTTTTTCTCCATCATTATTTCGTAGTAGTACCACACAGCGGAGATGTAACTAATTTTTATACGAGTAATTTAACGCACGCTAATTAATTAGTAACAGTTTTGGATTACCACCGTCTTGAAATTTTTCACAGTAACTTAAAACAGGTTTTGTTGGCCAATAAATTTTCTACAGACACACATGTGATATTTAAAAGTTTTCCACTTGAATTGTTACCCAACATTAGTTACAATTTCCTATCGCAATCTATAATTTAGACGCACGAAATAGAAAACCATGCAGTGTAAATATATAAATCTTAATTTAATCCTTCTTTCCTCCCAAAAATGACTTTTCCAAAGTCATCTGATCTGTCGAAAACATGAATTTACAAATTGATTTATTGCCTGGCAAAAAGGTAAAAAGATTTGGCGTCAATATGAAATCAGTCGAATTTATAAGAGTGCTTGATTGCATTACTTTCGGATTCACTTTGATTAAACATAATTAGCAGCGTTTGAATCCCCGACGAATACAATATCATAATTTTACGGATGATGGAACACGAGCTAAATTCGATTAAGACTTCTACGTTTGAAACTAAGGTGAGGGAAGAAAATTAACTTGTAAATATATAAAATCTCGGCACATATGCTCCAATGCAATTTTATATTTTATCCGATTCCTTTTCCTTCTCATCAAGTTCTTGCAATGTTACAGAAGTCGAAATCGTGTAAACCTTGTTTATAAAACTACTTTGGACGAGTTTGTTTTATACAACATACTATTTCAATTGAATTCGTTTCAAAAAGACTTAACAAAAGAGTCTCGAGAGATTTTTTACTTCGGCAATGCCAACACATATATTTACGTGTTTTGTCCAATATCCAAGTAACTAGACATTATTGGTTTATTTTTACAACAAAGAGGTATTTCAATTATTATTATCGGATTCTGCTGTGATATAATCAAAGTTGTTTCTATTTCGCCTTATTTTCTTTAGAGTTTGAATAAAATAGCATAGCCGAAAAATTCAATTCAAGTATACCAAAACTTCGACCCCGATGGTAATAAAATCAGTGTCGAGCTACTAAAATTTTTTCCGTGTATAATACATAAACTTGAAGGCAAACATTTTAAAACGACAAAAACCATTTTATCGATCTCATTTTAAAGTTATCTTAAATCAGATAATACGTGGATTCAATATTTAATGATATAATAAACCTATAAAATGATAACATTTAATATTCCTATTATCTTGCGGCAATATAAAATATTATAAATAATTTATGTGCAGGCAGTAAAAATACATCATTTACTACCATCATGGAATCTTCGTCTATGAATACCTACATGCATACATAGTCCCTTGGTGACAGATGTACCTATGTTCCTTTGTACGACAGTTGGTTCTGAAAGTATTGACCTGACAATTAAATTTTCAACAAAGCTCGTGCCTAAAGACACGTTGAAGGGACTAAGAATAGAAATACTTTCTTGTATAGGTATTAGTAAACATACGTGAGGTATGTTAAGTAAATAGGTGCAAAATAATCAAATGAAACTTTGTATAATTATTATACCTATTGTATTGTTTCAATTTTAAAGCCCAAATTCAATTTAGAATAATAGACAATTTGTGGAATTCCGAACTTCCAGTTACAGTTCAACACAATAAATTTGGATTAGTTTTTGGGGAGAGTATTATTCGCACGCATGACTACACGAGCTGTACGCGTAGGGTGGGTGAAATTTCAAGATAAAAATTAAACATATGCTCAAGGTTGCAACGTTAATTGTATTGTTGAAATTTTCATATTATGAAAGCCTGATTTGAGGTTTCTAACTGCAATCAAGAATGCCAATCATCACTTAAAGAGTGCAACGTTGCAAATGAGAATTTCCAGCGTTCTCCAATAACAATAATATATAATGCAGTTTATAAAAATCAAATAAGTAGAATTGGTTATGTACAAAAGCAGTTAGTACAAGAAAATATTTAATAGCCAAAATTGCGTTATAACAAGAGAGCAAACTTTACATTCTATCATTAGATGTTGTATGTTGAATTCTAACCCTTTTAAGGAAAAGGACAAACTGCCCGCAGGCGATGTGTTTGTTGAAGCCTCTTGATATATGGTATTATACTAATGTTCGGTATAATTTTGGATGTTTAAAGTAAATAGTAATGTAATTTTAATTTTAAATTGTTTATTAACGTGTAAACTAAACCGGCCATTCAGAAAGGTTACAAGCCTTACAGAAAAAAAGTGATTAATAATTTTAATTAAATTGCCTTCTCGAAGATTAAATTTCACGTATTTGTTTTACAAGCCAGAACTGGATTAGGTTTAAAATAGTTTCTAAACAAATTTCTTTAAAATATTATCGAATTTTCAAAATATTGATCCTTCAGAAAAAATACAGTTCTTTAAAATGTTGCCAGGTTAATTCAATAAAATTCAATTCTCACAAATAAACTTCAATGGTAATTGGGAAACCAATTTTTCAAATTATTATTTCCGTTTATTGTCTTCGTAATTCCATGTTCAAATGTAAATTAATTTTTAATAAAATCAATATGAAAGCGAATGCAAAGTTTTAGAGATAATTCGTCCATATTATTATTATTCAATATTAACAGTGAATTTACACTCATTATGAGGACATAAATTAAGACGCAGTGCGATTCAAATACAAATAAGTAAACAGACAAATAAACAAATAAACTAATAAATTACAAAAACAAGCGTCCAAAGTAAACAGGCAATGACATTTAAGCACAACCAACAGATGACACAGATTCAAAAGGTTCAGAAGAACCAAACGATTCTTAAATGAATTAACAGATGGAGCCGCCAGCACATCAATATCAGTACAGTGACTTTATAGGAATACTGGCGACACGAGCCACTAATTTATTGCAAAATCCCTTTATTCGGCCCAAGATGATGCGAATTCAACCAAGAAATCAAAATATTTTCGATTCCTCATGTCCAGACACTGAAGACTCGATTTGATCAGGTGTCTTCTCTGGCTCTGGTTTTGAATTTCTCAACAAAGCAACAAAGAGGTGAGGGATGATCTAATGGAAACAAGCGGTTAGACGTAATTATCAAATCTCCTCTCGAACGCTGAAGGATCATCAGATTGAAAATGCGTAAACCGGACCAACAAACTCGAAGTGAGGTCCAATGTAGGTAATACACATTTTCTTGACAACAGCAGGCCTGGGCTTCTAGAAGCACTTAAAAGGAAGATACACTATGATTTTAGCTTTGCCGCCAATTCTGTTTATGTGACTACTCCAAAAAAGATTACATGTTATTGCATGCAACAGGTTCGACTGCTGACCTGTTTGGGCAAGAACAGGGCAGTTTTCCGGTGTTTTTGACAAAAAACCAGCATAAGATCTCTTTTTGTCACACCGAGATCGTTGTGTGACTCGATAACTCTCAAACTTGAGCCGTTGGCCGTGTATTCCAACCGCAGATTTCTTTCCGAGATGCAACCATAGCATCACTCTATCCAAATCATTTTGCAGAATATCATGAGAAGACACAGGATTATAGGGTCGGCGGCATAAGAAGAAATCTAGGATAAGATTAGGAATGGTAAATCAGCACAGGATATAAGAAATAGCAATGGACCAAGCACAGCTCCTTGAAGGACACCACTGAAAACGGAAGGCTCGGTTAACAAGGAATGCGGACAACCATTGCAGCAACTTTCTTTCACCACCAAAATTCATCTATTTCTTTAGAAGTCTTATTTTGGATACTATATCGAAGGCACACGAGAAATCCAAATAAATTACGTCTACTGGAATGTTGTGATCGAGACGAGAACTCCAGTCGTTGTTAACGTTTTGGTTTCCATCGATTTGGCAGCTATTGAGGTAAATCTTGTCGGCATCAAGTTTATTACCTTCCTTAAATATAAGAGTTACAGAAGATCGACGCCAAACATCTGGAAGTTTGTAATCAGCAAACGAGTTCTCCATGATCAACGATAGAGGACAAAGAAATAGTGTTCCAATAGTCCTGCAATAAATGAGCAGAACAGCCGTCCAAGGCTCACTCTTCAGTCTATCAATACATCTTTCGTTTCGATCTTGAAAGAAATCGACCATTGAATCAATTAACAGAAAAAAGCAATCCGGTCGCATTAGTCGTGGAATAGTTATTTTTGAAGCCGCGATGTACTTGTAAAATTTCGTTTGCTTTGAAAACGCCTGGTTTCTCGTCCATCCATGTTTATACTATTCCATAATTTATTCAATTTTCAATAATTTCCGAGGTATAAGTAGGTTCCGTGTTTTTAGCTCCAAATTGAATAATATGACTCCACGTTGTGACCACAAAATGCGAGGAATTTTGATGGAAATATATAATTTCAAATTATACATTCCGGATACAAATTACCGTGGTCTAGGACATTTGAACGCGGCCGTTTGAACGCAGGGACGTTTGAACGCGAGGACGTTTGAACGCGAGAACCCAGATGCAATTGCACCCCCCGTCCATTATATTTAAATATTTAAATAAAATTAAAAATAAATATAATAAATGTGACCTTTTTTTTTACATTGCAAAGAATAAAATTACACAAATAAAAAGTTTATCGATATATTTATTTATTATACAAAACTTAACTATTCATTTCATAATTAGGATAAATGAGTTTGGGAGTATCAGAAATCTAATACGGACCCTTACGTGGAGAGGGGGGATCAAAAATTCCAAAATTTGTCCCTGCATAATTTATGGACGCTCCCTTACCAAAGTAGTTTGAATTATTCCCCCCCCCCCAAAACAAATTTTAAGTATTAATTTTGAGGTCAGGCGTGAAGGGTAATGGAGGATTGTTCGAGTATATCTCATTCAAAATCCAAATCTAAATTTTATTTTAAATAATTATTCTCAAACATAAAATGAGAAAGCCAAATTGAAAGATAAGCGTATCCATATGCACTCGCATCGAATTTATCATACATTATTTGCCTTGCTATTTTCAAATTTTAATTTTGTAATTGCACCATTTATCAACTTTTATCTCTCACAATCTCCAAAATCTCAATAAGTTATTAATCCAAATCAAAAATTATTCCAAAAATATCCAACTTTGTTCAAATTTTTAAAATAAAAATACAGTCGAGTCCGCTTATTGGAATCACGGTTAATGTTATCATTCGGGTAAATGGACAAATTAGGTAAAAAAGAATTCAAAGAACTGCTTTTCAAAATGCATATTTGGGTCACTTTTAGAGTTTTTTGAAAAAATTTAATATAGAAAAAAAAATTATTATTAAATTTGCCAATTTTATTAAAAATTTGAAAAAAAAATGCAAAAATTCGAAGATTAGATATTTTTTAATTTGCATATCAATGCATATTTTATCTATTTTAATCAATTTTAGTGCATATTTTAAGGAAATTTTTATTTTTAAGGAAATTTATAAAAAAGATACGCAAAATTAAGCTTCTAATTAATTGTAAAATAATAAAACTCAAAAATAAATCCCAATTCAATCTCATTAGAGATCGCTTAAGACGAAAAACCTGGTTTCCCCACTTAGCTGTACAACTAGTTGGTCCGAAAATCATTTAGTTTACAATAATTTAAAAAATTTGTACAACAAAAATATAAAATTTATAAAATAATCCTCAAAAATGCCATGGAAGATTTTAGAAAACGCCAGTATATTCGAGTTTCTGAAGAGCTTGCTCAGTTGCCTTCACGGATTTATGAATAATATTCATTTTATTTATTTTATTATTCATAAATCCGTGATTGCCTTGTTCTTTGGTTTTCTTCATGTTATTTGTGTTGTAGTGTCTAGAGACACAGGGGATCTACAATTTCAGTAGCTCAAAACCGTAGGAGGTAAAAAGTGAAGAAGAAGCCATTATCTTTGGAAGCAGTGGCGGTTGGCACGGAAAGGGCGAAAAATATTATTACAATATGTTTCTAACTCATTAGTCGTTATCGGTACCGTATACACATAAGGTAACTCTGAGGTGATGTAAGAACAATAAATCCATATGTTAATTGTTGAGATATATTAAAAAATATAAATTGATGTTGCCTGATTATAGTTAACCGGTATTTCCATTTAAACTTTTCCTTGAAAAACATTGTAATCGGTTAAAACTAATTGAGAAATAATAAGGATCATTTCGTAACACTTGGTGTAAATAAAAATCTCTAGTTGGTGCTTAGTGCTAACGCCTTGTTAGAAGTTTTAAGAAAACTGGGATTAGTCGACGGATATTAATCAGTCAATGACCATTTTCAAGTCTGCACAATTAAATCGGCTACGAGCAGTTGATTAGATTATTACAATTTGTTATTTTACAAATTACAGTATACAAAAAAAATTACAAATAATAATATTGAATTAATGAATATTCTCGTAAGATAAGATTGGTAAGCGCGTGTGATTTATCGCTTAATTGAATGTATATTAAATAATTAGTTAGCATTGGAATATTAATGATACCATAGATTTCCAATTTACGGTAAAATTAATTTTCAAATTGATGCGCGTTCTTATTACTTAATCTGTAAATGTAACCTGGAAATACAAAAAGTGCTCCACCAAGAACCAAATTTATTTGTATCAAACTGATTAACTTTGGAATTTCCATTTAATTTGTAATTGACGATTATTCGCAATTTTATACATACATAAATATAGATCAATATCGAGTGAAAGTATAAATATATGTATATTAAAAAATTAGAATGTAAAAGGTGGCTTTAGTTAAAAATATATAATTTGCTTTTATCTACACTTTATAGAACAATTGGTATTCCGTGAGGATTCCATTTCCGATATTTCGCATCACTGTTCGATTAATCTTAAAGTAAATAATTTATCTCTTGCTTCCCGAAGCCATGAGTGAAACTTTTCAATCTTACACACTGGCGGCAATCTTTTCAGCTACACAAAATTTGAAGTAATCTTCTTCGGTAGTCAAGTATAAGAAGTTAATGTAATATTTTATATTATATAGTACTTACAATTAGGTCTCAAAAAACTTCCTTTAAGAGCCAAGGAATTTATCAATTACTCAGATGTATAATCCTCACGTTTTTACCTCGTCCTCGCGTTTATTATTGCAATATCTCGGATAACAAAGGAAAAATTAAATATCACATTAATTATTCCAATATAGCGTTTTCCGACAAACTCTGATAATCCAAACCTTATCAATTTAACATGAATGCATACATAAAATTTAATGATCGGCGTTAAAGAAGATTCTTCGGAAAATTCGCTTTTAAAATCTCGGCATTAGCCACAGTAAATCTCAAATCGATATTTGAAGTCTCATCATGTGTACTTTCCTGCAAGTATACATAAACCATAAATGTAATATGTTAGTTATCAAACATAATCAATTTTAGCTTTCCTTTACTTCAATAAGACCACATTACATCTCTTTCGGAAGAAAAAATATACCTACTTTAAAGTTTAAAGGTTTTTAGAAATATTAAATTTCCCTTGGGGTAAATTTTAAAACAAAATATAAATGTAGACAAATTACTTAACTTACAGTTGTATTTTTCACTGTAAAGTAAAATTACTTTTCGCAATTCTAATGATTGAAATTGCCGAAAGATGACAAACTAATGGAAACTGGATTAAACTAAAACCAGATTTAATCCTGCATATTAGGCAGACATTTTTTTTTGATAGTTTGAACCAAATTTGTGCCGGTCGGATGAATGATACTTTAATATCAAACTAATAGTAAACTAATTATCGATCCGAATCGATATCGAGGATGTTTTACCGACACGAAAATCTAGTTGACATAGAATTTGCTGCCCACGCATCCATTGCAGTAATTCCTTTAAAGTAAAATGTCCTGTTATAAAGACCGTTAATATTCTCATTTACATTATGTATTAAAATAAACAAATAGAAGAAAAACAATAAGTGGTACAGCAAGAAATCGAGTAATTTTGCGATGTAAACATTTTTGCAACCTCATAAAAATCAATCACGTCAAATAATTAAAACGATTTCTCTATCAGAATGAAAACTCTTTATTCGATACTAATAAATACATTGCGTTGAACATCCTGCAGAGTTGCCGAGTCATTTGGTATTTTGCCAATATGTCGAAAAATCGACTACGTTAGTGTTGTACACTTGACTATATAAAACTATCGATGAACGATGACCAGTTGAACTCTTTTATGGAAAACTCAACAAAGCTTGCAGATTTATTTATTGCAGGATAACGGAATAAGGTTTCGAATTTATAATTCCATTATTGTGTATATCCAGACAATTATTAATACAACTAAACCTAACTTGGTTTAAACCGAAGCTTCGGTTTATTTGCAATACAATTTCCCACAAGAAGATTTCCTAAATAAGGACGAAATAGTTTCTTTTTGCAGAAATATCTATGAATGATAGTTCGCTGTGCCAGTTCTCTTGATCTCGATGACCATAATAGAGTTGGTAATTTTTAATAATTTGAAGAGAGGTTGGCTGATGCTAAGACGGGCACCTTGTATATGCGGTATTTATGATCATTAATTATAGAACAACGTGAGGAAATAATTCATTAGCGTTTTTTAACGAAGCGAGTATCACTTCTATTTATATAGTGCACTTTAATCAACCAATAAATCTAATTTATGGATTTTAGAAGGAAGAGTTGAAAACTGAGTCGGTAAAAAAGTGATAATTGAGTTTTTTCGGTCGGCTTAGATTTTCCATCTAAATTTAGAATAACTTAGAAGTCGAAGCTTGTAGCCAAATCTCCAAAAACATTATTTAGATATTTGAGCTAGCAATCGACTCAAGTTAAACTGCTCAGTGACCTAATGAAACCTTTTTGGCAGATACCAACGGCTTTTGAAATCGCTGTTTGGCTTTAGCCATATACCACTTTTCAAATGTAAATATGAAACTTAGAATTTTAATAATTCGGTCTCGATTTCTACGCTAAACAAAAGAAAACGATTTCAATACAAATTCCAAGATTTACATATTCCACTCAAATAAAAAAGCTCTTTACTTAATACATTGAAAGCTGGAAATCGGCGAGCAGCCAATAGTAGTTCCCTTTAATTTTGTCTAAGTTTTCAAAGTAACTCTTAATTTTTAAAAGCAAATTTGCCTTGATACGAGAGCGTATTTGGCTTTTCCACCCAGCCAGTTTTTAGCAATTTAATTTGTGATTCGAGTTGGAGCGAAAAGGTTGTTTCATTTTATACTCCAACTCGTTAAATGGAATCGCGAAGTTTTACTTCATTGAAATTTTAAAATTTGCGTGGTAAAATATTGAGACGACGATTTGTCACGTAAGAAGTTTAACCAAAGTTCTTGGAGTAGTATTTTAAATCACGACTACTATAAATTCCCGACTTCAGACCACTCGATAGCTTTCATGCTAGAATTTAAAAAATGATTTATGCTTCACTTGTGGGTTCCGTTTTAAGGGAGCAAACAAAAGCCTTCTTTATAATAAAGAGGTTGATCTATTGTACTTCAAGTGTTCTTTTTAAGCATCTATCTATGGCATAACGTGAATACAAATAAAAATGCAAAAAAAAAATAATCAAAAGAACAAGTTCATCCAAAGTGAAGTGCGAATAAAGCAGACAGTCGACATATTCATACGAAATGTTTTGTGAGCGACTTGAAAGGTTATGCCGAAACCGATCGAATAATTAAATTTTACAAGTAAAATTCCAATTCCTGCCATCGCCGTCGCCGAAAATCGTATTGATCACAGAAGTAACAATTTCATTAGCAACAACCGCACGCCAAGGAAGGAAATGAATTCTGTAAAGAATTACATGCTGAATTTAATTTAAACCCGACAATTCAGCCTAATACGCTATTTAATGCATTTTTCTTTAGAAATGGAAATTAACTGTTTTGTTGAAAAAAAAATACGGATACGTTCCTTTTAAACCGTTGATTAACGTCGCAAAAAAAATGATACCATAAAGAATTTTTCACGAGCACTAAAAATATATTGCTCATAAAATTTTACTTCCGCCAACACATAGCATCCGCTAATAGTTTAATAGTGTTAAATATTTAATCCATATCTTAAGAACAAAAATGTTTTATTATGTAGATGTAGAATAAATAATAAATTAATAGACCTTCGGGATTTGCTATGATAATAATTTTAATTTTCTAATGGAAATTGAAATTGCTGCAGAATAACTAACTACTTCTGTTGATGACTACGGTGCGGTGGCGATTGGAGGTAGTTATTGTTGATCAACAGAGCAAATCCTTCTCCATCTCGGTCTATCCACATGGAGAAGAGCAAATCTCATCAGAAGTTCCATTTTCATAAGTGATGAATCTCATACCTACTTTATATAATTACGTTTACCATATTCCCCTATAATTTATTTACAGTGGTCGTTAGGTGACACGTTATATCGTTTTTTAAGATATCAAATGAACATTAAATATGCAAATATTAATTTATTCAAAATTTGAATTATGGAGTTACTTATAAATGACAAGTTGACATTTAAAAGTAAATTGAACATATAATTTTATAAATTAACAGTCGTATAAATTAATTAAGGGAAAATACCAATATAACTTTTATTTATATCTACTATTGCTTGCAAGTCGCGTTTAGCTCGAGCAACTAAAACATGAACTCGATTAAAAGTTAATATAGACAAAAGACAATCAAGTGTTGTGCTGTAAATAAACTTAAATTAACGAACTTAATTAAAAATAAATAATTCTATATAGCTGCACTCGGATATTTTCAGAGATAAATTTTAAGGAGCGAGGTAATCACTGGATTGAAGGCCAAAAAAGGAATATATACTACGACAAATGTAATTTTGCTGTCAATTAAAATAATAACGATTCGATTTCCACACAACAAATTGTATTTTTTTAAATAAACATAAAAATTTTCAAACGAATGTCGGTAAGCATTAGAAAGGGGACCACTATGACGGCCGCGCCATAATATTGACCCGCCCGTGTTAATCGCCCATTCGATCGTCATTAAATAGTAACTGAAAGCCGCCCAACAATATTAACAAGAAAAAATAAAATTAAATATATCAGATAACAACAAATCTTGCAAAAATTTGCATAGCCCAGGGCTGACTTATAAATAAACAGCAATATATTGTCAGGTTTGAAAAAAAGCCAAAAACTCCACATATTTAGCCTATTTCAAATGGCCGAAGTTGTAGTATCTCAATTAAACTAATAGTCCGATTTACTCATATTAACAAGAAACCGTATCATTATTAACAGGAATATTATAACTAGAGCTCGGATTTATATGCACCAAAATACTTGAAAATATGCATTGATATGCAAATTAAAAAATATCTTATCTTCGAATTTTTCAATTTTTTTTCCAAATTTTTAATAATAACAAATCTGGACGAATTACGTAAAATTTGCAAAATTTTGCATATTTTCAACATTTGGTGCATATTTGAGTAAATAATGCATATTTATGCACATTTGGGCCACTTTTGGTGTCCAGCCGCAGCTAAAGATTCATATCTTTCATGCTTTCTTATGGGAGTGTTTCCTATAGACCGATTGACTCTGGATTAGCTTTTACTTAACGTTTAACTAACCCTTAGTGTTTGTACAGATACTTTCGTCCAGCTAAAGATAGGTTTACAAAGCTGCGGCTGGGGCTCTGCGACTGAAGTCGCAGTAAATGCTTTCTTATAAGAATGCGTTTCCTTAGAATGCAATCTTTGCAGGCGACTCTAAGGTAACACTCCCATGAGAAAGCATGGCGAGCAATCACTGCGACTTCAGTCGCAGAGCCCCAGCCGCAGCTTAGTAAACATATCTTTAGCTTAGCGAAATTAGGGAGCGTCCATTAATTACGTAAGGCGTTTAGGAGGGGGGGAGGGGGTCGAGTCGAATCTCACTAAATTCAAAAAAATATAAGAATAATACAATACGTAGAAAATCAAAATTCAAAAAATTTAAAAAGGAGACAATTAACACATAACAGGTCTGGATTAAGAAAATTTGAAAAAATGAAAATTTCGTAATACGAAGTACAATATAACGTTATTTCATGGTTATTGCCATTCTT
Source organism: Cantharis flavilabris (assembly GCA_949152465.1). Lineage (NCBI taxonomy): Eukaryota > Metazoa > Arthropoda > Insecta > Coleoptera > Cantharidae > Cantharis > Cantharis flavilabris. The sequence goes on from OX424435.1 coordinate 93,133,031, forward strand.
CAGTTGCACGCATCGATTACGATTACATTGTAAAATAAGAAGAAAAAAATTTTTCAAACTAAACAAAATTATCGACTAAATTGTACAAAATTGACTTACCATAACCTCCAAAGATTATCAAAACTGAACTTGTTACATGAGGTATGAATAATTTAAAAATGATTTGAACTAAGAAATTCGTTTACCTAGCACTGCTAGTTTGAAATCCGAAGGCACTGCCCTCTTAATATGATTTCTAAAAACTTTGAAAAAATTCAAAATTCAAAAATTTACCACGTTTTTTAACCGTGAGGCGTAAAACTAGAAAAAGAACTCAAAATAAAAAATTTTAAGTAAATTTGTGAAGTAAATTTTTTAAGTAAATTTTTTATTTTGAGTTCTTTTTCTAGTTTTACGCCTCACGGTTAAAAAACGTGGTAAATTTTTGAATTTTGAATTTTTTCAAAGTTTTTAGAAATCATATTAAGAGGGCAGTGCCTTCGGATTTCAAACTAGCAGTGCTAGGTAAACGAATTTCTTAGTTCAAATCATTTTTAAATTATTCATACCTCATGTAACAAGTTCAGTTTTGATAATCTTTGGAGGTTATGGTAAGTCAATTTTGTACAATTTAGTCGATAATTTTGTTTAGTTTGAAAAATTTTTTTCTTCTTATTTTACAATGTAATCGTAATCGATGCGTGCAACTGAAGAATGGCAATAACCATGAAATAACGTTATATTGTACTTCGTATTACGAAATTTTCATTTTTTCAAATTTTCTTAATCCAGACCTGTTATGTGTTAATTGTCTCCTTTTTAAATTTTTTGAATTTTGATTTTCTACGTATTGTATTATTCTTATATTTTTTTGAATTTAACCATAAATACATACTAAAAACCACAAATTTACTTAAAATTTTTTATTTTGAGTTCTTTTTCTAGAATCTCACTAAATCTCACGTGGGGGAAAGGGGGGTCTCGGCAAATATCACTTAATTATTTTGTGTTAACTATTCTTAAATAAAAATTATTAAGCAAATTAAGCTTTTTTAATAAATCCAACGCAATGAAGCACAGATTAACGTTTTTACACTAAAAATACGCATTTTAAAAAATATCACGTGAGATTAGAAGGGGGGGAGGGGGTCAAGCCAAATCTCACGATATCTCACTAAGGGGGGCGGGGGGGTCTAAAAATTGTAATAATAAATCTGGACGAATTACATAAAATTTGCATATCCCAGGGCTGACTTATAAATAAACAGCAATATATTGTCAGGTTTGAAAAATGCCAAAAGCTCCACATATTTAGCCAATTTAAAATGGCCGAAGTTGTAGTATCTCAATTAAACTAATAGTCCGATTTACTCATATTAACAAGAAACCGTGTCACTATTAACAGGAATATTATAACCAGAGCTCGGATTTATATGCACCAAAATACTTGAAAATATGCGCATATATATGCACCGAATTTCCTTAAAATATGCATTGATATGCAAATTAAAAAATATCTTATCTTCGAATTTTTCAACTTTTTTTTCAAATTTTTAATAATAATAAATCTGGACGAATTAAGTAAATTTGCAAAATTTTTCATATTTTCAACCTGCATATTTGAGTAAATAATGCATATTTGTGTACATTTGGGCCACTTTTGGTGTCCAGCCGCAGCTAAAGATTCATATCTTTCATTTGACTCTGGATTAGTTTTTACTTAACGTTTAACTAACCCTTAGTGTTTAAGCAGATACTTTCGTCCAGCTAAAGATATGTTTACAAAGCTGCGGCTGGGGCTCTGCGACTGAAGTCGCAGTGAATGCATTCTTATAGGAATGCGTTTCCTTAGAATGCAATCTTTGCAGGCGACTCCAAGGTAACACTCCCATGAGAAAGCATGGCGAGCAGTCACTGCGACTTCAGTCGCAGAGCCCCAGCCGCAGCTTTGTAAACATATCTTTAGCTTAACGAAATTAGGGGGCGTCCATTAATTACGTGAGGCGTTTAGGGGGGGGGGTCGAGCCGAATCTCACCAAATCTCACGTGGGGGAAAGGGGGGTCTCGGCAAATATCCCGTAATTATTTTGTGTTAACTATTCTTAAATAAAAATTATTAAGCAAATTATGCTTTTTTAATACATCCAAAGCAATGAAGCACAGATTAACGTATTTACACTAAAAATACGCATTTTAAAAAATCTCACGTGAGATTAAAAAAGGGGGGGGAGGGGGTCAAGCCAAATCTCACGATATCTCACTAAGGGGAGCGGGGGGGTCTAAAAATCGCTAAAATCACCTCACGTAATTAATGGACGCCCCCTTATCTGCACCAACACTAAGGGCTAGTTAAACGTAAGGTAAAAGTTAATCCAGAGTAAATTGATGTTGATCCTAGTACTAGTTAGATTTGTAAAAAATAATTGTAATAATAAATCTGGACGAATTACATAAAATTTTGCATATTTTCAACATTTGGTGCATATTTGAGTAAATAATGCATATTTGGGACACTTTTGGTGTTTTTGCAGGAATTTTAATAAAAAAATAAAAATTATTAATAAATTTTGTTAATTTAAGCAATTATTTTATTTATGGGCAATTTAATATTTTATTTATTTAAAAATTATAAAAATTAAATTGCTTAAAATTAAATAAAATAATTGCTAAAATTGGCAAATTTAACAATAATTTTTTATTTTCTCTACTAAAATTTTTCAAAAAAACACCAAAAGTGGCCCAAATATGCATAAATATGCATTATTTGCTCAAATATGCACCAAATTATTTGTGTTTTTATTTATCTAAGAAATTATAAAAATTTAATTGCTTAAAATTAAATAAAATAATTGCTAAAATTGGCAAATTTAATAATAATTTTTTATTTACTCTATTGAAATTCTTCAAAAAAAAACACCAAAAGTGGTCTAAATATGCACAAATATATATTTTTTGTTCAAATATGCACCAAATGTTGAAAATATGCAAGATATGCATTTTGACAAGAAGGTTTCGGATTCATTTTTACCTAATTTGTTCAGATTTCAAAACAAATCAGTTGGCATATCAATATTATATAACATGCAAAAGCATAAAATCCGAGCTCTAATTATAACAACTTAAAAAATACAAAAATTTTGCCGATGAAGCAGCAGTTGCTATTCGAAATCCGATTTATTGTTGCGATATTAGAAATCGAAATATGAATTTTATCGAATATACGCAGCTTTACATTTCAATACGACGGTTTTTAAAAATTTGTAAGCGAAATATAAAAAGTTCCAAAAATAACTCTCTGCAAAACAAATAATTGTATAGAAATTTTTAAATCTCTTATTGAGAATATCATTCAAGTGATGAAAAAATTAATTCTGGAATAAACTGGAAAAAAACTTTTAAATCCGCATTTAAAGCCTACAATCCACGAGCCTTTTATAAATTAATTTTTGTAAAATACAAGTTTCATTTTTATAAAATTTATTGCACATCTTAAATTACGGCTTATCGCAAGAACGAACTTCTTCAGTTAATATTAAATAACTTTCAGAAATTCCGTCCCTATCTTTTTGGTAAATCTGTAATTAAGTTTTGACCAAACAATTAAACACATTTTGATGAAATATGAGCAATACGAGTCTCGGATGAGAAAAAAGATAATATCAATTTTAAGACAATAACTGAAAATCCGTTCGCATTCGTTTTATATTGGTATTCTTCCTGAAATAACGTTCGCCCCAAATGTTTTAAAAATAATTAAACAGGAATTGTTAACATCATTTTTTTATTAATATAATTTAAAAAACTCGTTTCATACGAAAAACAAAAGGTTTTATTCGCTGAAAGAGAATAACGAAAGGCCATTATGGATAATAATAATTTGAAAATGGAATAATTTGTAACAACTGAACTTTTCGTGATATATCGATTCAAATTTTTCATAAATTGCGCGCTGCGAACAGTTGATCAACCATCCATCAATCACTTCCGACAAGTACACACAAGAAAATTTGCAGTATCAAATTATCTGTAAAATATGTAATCCTTCATGAAGCATCAAACATGAACTGGAAAACCTAAAATCTGCTCAATTTATTCGGTGCTCGGTGGATGGATTCTCCCCAGTAATTACTACCTTAATCAAATTGAATGTTTAACTTGAAACAATAGTGTTACGCACTGTACACACTGTGAAGAGCAATTGAGTAAATAACTATTTATCGAATTCTTCATGATAAATTGTTTAATAAGCGGCGTTTCTTTTATTTGAGTAATTCAATCAATCAAATCGAGCGAGATAATAGTGTAATAATTTAGAAGGAAACTTTTAAGCAACAATTAGTGTCCAGTAAGGAAAATTAATTGAAATAATATTGATTTTCGAGAAAATACCCAAGTTATTTGATTCCGTAAACTAAAATTCACATCACGAAAGTTTATACTCCAAGAATTCGCATTAATAGAACTTTACAGAACTAGTGCGGAAAGTGATACATTTCCTTCAAACTGAATTCGAACTAAACCAGGACTTTTTTTATGTTTTTATATAGTGAAACAAATTTCATACAGTTAAATTGTGTATAGTGTAAAGTAATGTTGTGTTTACTTAAGATAGCCTTACATTTTCAATAAAAGTTTTATGTTATTGTACGTGGAAGGTGATTAATTATTGTCATTTGTTATCGCTGAGTTAATAACATAAACTGCTGCTTGTGTACTTAATTTGTTACAAAACTAACTTATATTGTTTCACGTTACACAAATTTTAATTGTTTAACGGAAATTAGTCGTAGCATAAGTATTATTTTGTTATTCGAAAACTTATTTTGATTTTTTGCTTTTAATTGTAATTCAGAAAGCGTCAATTGTAATTAAAATTAGACATTTGTTCGGTAAATTGATGACTTTTGAATTACAACTGGAAAAAGTGTGGACACAAAAATTATAGCATACATATTTTATGTGATTTGATATATACGGATCTGACAATATTGAGAATAGAATACATAAATTGGACGAATTTCGACTTTTTAACAATTTATTACTCCACCATTAGTAAATTGCCTTTCAATAAAACTAAAATAAAATAGATAGTAGATTTATAACAGAGTAATGTACGTTTTATTGTATATATTGGTAATTATTATTGGTAATTTATTCTATAAAATAACAAAAATGTACCTATGCTGGTCGGTTAATTGCCTTAAATTGTCACTGATTGAGATTACAAAATTGCATAGCTTAACCTGCACTTAAAAATTAATTTCCGTACTTTTAGCAACTTTTAAAATTATATGTTGGGAATTTTTAAAAACACGAAAGAAATATTAATATGCGTGTTCACTAAAATCTTACACCAAAACAAGGAAAGCAGTCATGTGACTAAAGTATACCTACTCTCAGGTAGTTGCTGGAGAATCCCAAGTTGTCTAGGGTTGGTTAACCAAGAAGATATCTTGAAAACTGTATACAAGAACGTTTACGAGTTATCCAAAGTAGTGCGGATTATCGGTACAAATGCAATCTTGGTTTCCTGTATCTCCCCTAAAACTACTATCAGGTAGTTTTGACTAGAAATACTCATATTAAAAATATAATTTGATGAGCACATCTACGAGCTCACTCTTCGAGAATATGAGAAAAAAACAAAGATATAAAAAAGTCAATTCCGTTTACATAATAGCCATTACACAATGGCTCAAAATATATTTGTCAAAATTTAAATTTTATTTGGTAAATAACGATTAAGTAAAATTTAGATAATGGAACGATTACAATACACTTGTTTACTATTTTAAATAACAGCAGCCAAGAACGCAAAACTAAAAATTATATGAATAGAACGCACATAAAAAACGTTAAAAATACAAAAAAGCTTCAGACGAAAATTTCAGAAATAATATTTTCTTGTAACTTTATAATTAATCAAGATTTTAGTTAAAACTGATAAAAAGTAACAAAAGAAGTAAAGAAATACAGGTTTTCATTAGGAAAGTTAGTTCAAAAGAAAAAAAAGTAAACGTTAAAGACATAGAAGCAACTTCCAGTTTTTATCCCAATAAGCAACGTAAGCTGATTTCTTGCTGAATGGGTAAATTTAATACCTATTCGCTTAATTAGCCGGTTACTAAAATTAATAAACCGATGTGGTTTTCTTAGGGGAATTTATGGTGAAATATATAATTCGGGAATTTTGTTTTAAACGAACGATGTTTACATAATTACATCGTCGATCAACAACATGCAACAAGTAAAAAACAAAATAAACAGCTTACTGATGATTGTGAAAAACCGTGAAACACATCAGTTTTTAATCTTCCGAGATTTAACTTCCAAATCAAAGCTGTTTATAAAGTTACCCGTGGTCAGCAGATAGAAATATGGTAAGCGACGTATTTATAGTGTTAACCTCAGGATTACTCGATAGACCAATGAATCCACCCCTAGTAATTCTTATCAAGCTCCTAAGTGCTTTTACATTTACAAAATAAATTTGATATCTGTAAATAAGAATACATTTTGTGTGCACAAGATTTTCTCCGCACAAACAATTTCATTATTTTTGGCAAAATTTATAAATAAATGCTTTGATTCGCTTAATTAAAGGAATGCATTAAATCACATCTGGAGGACTGCAACATTTTCTTTAAGCCGATGTTGAATGGCAACGAAAACGGTAAGTATGCTAAATATAAAGTAGCGAATAAGTTGCAGTGAAATTACCCGACAAAATTACTTAAGCATGAAAAGCTCAGATATGTAAAAAATTTCGCTCCCAACAGAATCAGTCAAGAAAAAAATTGTGTCACCAAGCTTGAAATAAAAACCTTTTTGGAAATCAAAAACTGAATGGCAGGTTCAGTGAACGAAATTAAGAAATTATTTCTTAATGATGATAATTTGGTCGTTGCATATTTTAAAGAAATTCCAAATCACACCAAGACATTCTCGATGCATATTTCAAATAAATTTTTGGAAAACAAGAAAAACCAAGTGTGTGATTTATTAGAAGAAGGTAGAATCGTAATGTTAACGTTGTCGACGATTATTAAAAATTAAGATTTAATGATTATACTGGTTTTATCCATTTCGTGTTAAAAGGTATGCAGAAAAAAGACTAATAGCTGAATTCTCAATATTTTTAGGCGGTGTATTCGAGATATTATAGAAGTGATAAAACTTCAACTCCATAACATGTCAAATTGGTGTCAACAAAAATTATTAAACGTCCGATAGGCGGCAAATAAACTTGAAAGTTAATAAAAAATATATTAAATTTTTATCTTGCAATAAAATAACAGAAAATCAATTTTTGTTCAAACAATAAAAAGTTGGTAACAAATAATACTAAATACAATCGGATCTGCACACCATTTAATGAAATTCTTCGTTACGTTTATTGCGGTTTAAATTTAGAAAAATAGGTTGTTGACCAAAGTGCACACCTTTCTTTAGACTAGCGAGTTACTTATTTTGAAAATATGTGAACAATAAATAATACGTCAACAATCGTACTTATGACCAAGTTAAAATATTAGCATAATAATCGTATGATACATTTAGAAATTCGGCATATCTCAACAGATACATATTTGTTTAAACAATAATTTTCATACTTACCATGCAGGTGGAAGAAAACTGCATGCAAATTTATTACACTAACTTTGAAATATCTTCTTACGTCTCCTTTTACTCTGCATTCGACATTTTAATTAATTTGAAAAAGTTTCGCGTTTAATGTGCACCAAGTAAGGCATACTATGATAAATTTTAATGAATAATTTAAAAGTTGAAACTCAAAAACAAATCTGTCAAGATCAAGTTATAAGAGTCTGATAAGAGTGGAAAGCAAAAGAGAAACTGTTGGCGTTGTCTGCCTATCGCACGTTGTGCTGTTTCGCAGGGAATAATTCACGATGTTTTTTTCAAGTTCAAATTAAAAGCGGAATTCAGCAAATACCTTTGGAATGATGCATTTTAGATAGAGCATAAAGATGCCTGCCTATTGTGCAGCTTAACTGGGTAAACCGGTGATAAGAAAAACAGATCCAGAGTAGCTTGGTCTAAACAACAGGCAGCATGTTTCTTCTAATCATGTAAATTTTATTATAATTATACAGAAAGGGATGCTAAAAATTATCAAAGGGGGGGGGGTAGAGCCCTCAAACTTAAGTTTTGACGGAACTTGGTATTGTGATTGCCAACAACCAACTGAGGATGACACATTTCGTAAGAGTAATGTCGAACCTCTAGTCTTAGTCTAGGTTAATGCGATGCCTGTTTTGTCACACCATCTGCATCTGTATTTCATACAGAAGATTACTATTGCCACTGGTTGGTGTAAAAAGTTTCAGATGGGATTATGAAAGAAGTATCTATCTAAAATGATAGTCACCTATTTATGACATCTTGACATTCGTCAGGAACCTCGTACACATCATGCGAATAGTATATCGATGAATGCAATCCAAACCAAGAAGGAAGTTGTACCGATTCAAGCGCCCTCTTTGAGCACAGGAGTGCAAATCTGCACGGCATCAGCCGGACACAATCAAACCAGATCTGACAGCATCACGGCGAATCCAGATAGATTACTCAGGTGTTCCTCCCCTCAAAAGTAGTCATCAAAATTGTTAAAATATACACCAATATGATAAATCAAGATAAATCTGCTTAGTATTGGATTGAATTATATATGCATCAAACTTGTGAAATATGCGGAAAGTTTACTAAATGACAGAACCTATGAGTCAGGACGACGAAAAAAATGCCTACGGAATGAAACATAATTACTGATACACGCCGGTTCACAAGAAGGACGATGGATGATTCCAGTATGGCTTTGTTGGAGATATCAATCGACGGTAGAAGCCGTACAAATAATGCAACAGAAGTGGTAAAAATACTACAAATAACACATATTGTTTTACCCTTCAGGCATTATCAGCAGGCGTTTTACAAGGTGGATAAACATAATCTGTACAGTGTCTTCAAATAATGGATTGTCGATGACTTTATCAGCGCATATTTTAACTGGGTTGGGCCCTAAGCTCTAGCAAATTTTTGGGCCCCTGATATTCGAGTGTAACTAATAGCATCGAATGCTCAATTTTTGGGTTATTTTATCAGAATTTGATTTTTATTTTACGATTTTATGTTCCCTCTTTTCGGGCTCCTCTGGCCATTGGGCACTAGCCACGTGCCTAATGCGTCTAATGGTAAAATATGCCCTGTTGTGATTTAAAACTGAGTAGGTGGGAAGAAACTTGACGGTTTCTGTCCTAGGGAAGAAACCAATAAGTTTCTGACCAGCAGTCGCGTTGATCTGCAATTGTCGTGTTTCGACTGTCTCAACAAGCAATGAAACTGGCAGTTTCATAGTAGGTAATATGTAAACATATTTTTTTAGCTTATTACGAGAAACGAGGAAGAAACCACAGACCAAATTTTTGTACACCAGCACCAGATTTCCTTTTAGGACATTTTCTTGGATTTCTCTAGATTTCCCCGGATTTTCTTTTGGATTGTCTCATAATTTCATTTAGAAAAAATTGAAAAAGCAAGTTTATCTGTAATTTCTAAGATATCCTTAGATTTCTTATAGATTGCCTAAGATTTCCTTAGATTTTCTCAACTTTCCCTTCACTTGTATATCAAATTTCCACAGCAGTTTCCTCGTCGGCTTTTTATGAATGATCGGCGGCTATGATCGACTAAAAATTGCTTCGCGATCGACCTGTTGGTCACCCCTGGAGTAGATGATGTAGTCTAGTTTGTTGTGTTGGGCGTAGCGATTTCGAAATAAAATAAAATCGTGCACTGGGGGGTACCCCCCAGTTTATCTTCATTGTTTTGTGTCTCTTAAACCTAAATACAAAATTTAATAAGTTGTAGAGATCCCACAGTATGTTTAAAGCTTTGGGCATCGAAAGAAGTAAATCCACTGCTGGGCGAATATGTAAGTAATTTTATTTTTGCATACCCGGGAGTTGAATTTCGTCGATCGATGGCAAAAATCATAATAAAATGGGCCCGAGGCTAAACGTATTTATTTATTATTATAACTTCAAATATTGATTGAGCTTCAGTGTAGCCATTGGCAAACCGGCGGGTCTGGGGGGTATGGAATACCCCCCAGTGCACGGTTTACTCTTTATTCTTTGGAAGTCGCAGTTTTGAGAAGGAAGGAAATGGAAAAATTGAGAGGTTGAGAAGATGATGCAGTCTAGTTTGTTGTGTTGGGTGTAGTGATTTGGGAATAAAATAAAGGCGTGCACTGAGGGGTATTTCATACCCCTCAGACCCCCCGGTTTATCCTCATTGTTTTGTGTTTAAATAAAACGGGCCCAAGGATTTATTATTATTTATAACTTTAAATATTGATCGGGTTCAATCAGCCAGACAGCATGATTGTAATACGTTCCCAGTGTACGGTTTACTCTTTATTAATGGACCAATAGTATTAGTTCTTCAGTACCGAAGAGTTACTTAGTAGCCAATGCTGGGATCCTTGATTGTGAGAGCAGTATTTGAAAGTAGTAGTTTTGAGAAGAGGGAAGGATGTAGCAAGGAAAAACTTGAGAGGCAGGGCCTATTTTTAAGCGGGTTTGGCGCCTGATATTCGAGTGTAACTACAAGTAATAGCATCGAATGCCCAATTTTTGGGTTATTTTATCATAATTTGATTTTTATTTTACGATTTTATGTTCTCTCTTTTCGGGTAAAATAGGCCCCGGACTTTATTGGATGTAGTTGAGTGGGTACGTTCAACTTCTTCGGGGTCTGACGCAAACCATGAGACTTAATAGTTGTGCCGAAGTTCTGACCAAGAACTGTTTTGCATTCAAGCATGAACGAAAACGATATTGTTAATTCTATTTGTAAGTTAGGCTATACAAATCTATCCTGTAGATAGCTGCAGCCTAAAATTTTACACAAGAATATGGTTTTTCAATAGTTTTACAGAGCGGGATGATATAGAAAACATCCAGATATTTCTAGATTTTCAGGCGAAAATGTTGAATCATACTCGAGCGAAACCTTTCTAATTCATTTATATTCACCACAAATTTACTCAGGGAAATCCTCACAATAACATCATTCTCCTAGCGCTGTTATGTACGAGAATATACCGAGAGGTAAGTCACGGAGGAGATGTAGTGTGCATGAGGCTGTATTTTTATCTCTTTTGAAAAAATTCACGTCAACATTTTGAGGTTCTTGGAACTGCGAGGTATTTACAGAAGTGGATTTAACTGACGTTTTTGCCGCACCTATTTGTGCCTAATGGGGAATCCACCACTGACGAGGCAGGAGATGTAAGGAAACATTTAAGAGATCCTGGTGAGATGTTGGGAAATATGAGTGAGAGGTGATGGACTATATGGGAAAATGTATCAAAATCTATGGATATTTCCCCAGAAACTCGGAAATTTCTGGAATGTTTACTCCAGTGATTCAGATCTTGGAATACACCATATTTCACAATCAATATTATAAAGGTCCTAGAATCTCCAAAGAAGCTATCTGTAGATTGTTTTCTCAACAATCCAACGCTATAGGTCTTAATGGATTAGTTGGATAATTTCGCCTTCCTGATATGTGCAAAATCATCCAAAATACCTCGTCCAGATCAGCCGCTTGTTTATATCATGGGAAGTACGACCTACTACACAATTCGTCCAAAAACGAAGCTAATACAAAAAGCTCCATTATTCAGTTTGTGTATTAAACTTGGGAAAGTTTCTGTGTTCAAGCACATGTTGTAGTTTTAATATCTCAATAGATATCTAAGCTAATCCGTTCATCTTTTGAAGTGTTGACGTAATAAGACATCACCTTGCGCCAATCATGCTGAACATTAATCGAACGAAATATATAAAAAGTAAAAACAGATGTTCCCGACTTTCGGAACATAATTAAATGGGAACGGTGGTTCTTTTGTTTCAATTTGTTCGATTGTTTCATTCGAGTTCAGTGGGAACTACACTGATTTAGATACAGAAACATATTATTCTGTTTGCTGGAGCTTAATGGTATTGCAGGCTAGGAATAAAATTCAATTGTCCTTTCTTTTTCTGGCCATTTGAATAAGTAGTATTGTCCATTCGCACGTAGGTACTACACTAAAGTAAGCTTATTCAGCTGACTTTGTGTCTAGGGTACTCGTAATTCCAATTTGAGCGCAAGTTATTACTCAATACAATTGCTGTTTGTTTTAGCTAGTAAAGATAAATTATTACAATCAATCGAATTTTATCAAATTATAAACAACATTAGAAATAATAACGACGCAGATATTGTTTGCTTAAACGTTTCTAGATCCTTGTTTGCATATTTGGAGAGGAAATGAGTTTGAAAATATTATTTAAAAAAATCGTGCACTTTATTACTATTTTACAAGTTGAGTATTAATTTTGTATACAATTTAAATTGATAATTTACATGTATTAACAACCCACACAAAAATACCTGTCTACCTAATAAAAACGAAAAAGTCAAAGTAACAAAAAATAAAACAGTTGAAAAGTTTACCCAAAAGTTTGGAAAACCCAAGCTATTCAAAATTGTTGACGTTAAAACGAAGAAATACATAACTTCCGATACTTCCAAGTGATTTAAAAAATATAAAGAGGCTAAATTAAAGTCATAAAGGCGTTAATTATACATTTAAAAACCATAATGTTACCTTCTATCGATGTCAACACAGAAGCTATCAGGAGAAATAAATAAAATTTACGTGTACAATTGCATAGATAATTTGTCCGAATCATTGTTTTGTTAAACACAATCACTAATTAATAATAATTTCATTCATCGACACCCATGTTTCATTAATTTTCACTATTTTTATTTAAAATGTTTACTAGCTGCTCACAAACACATACATTCACTTGACGCCATACTACTAGCATTCGCGTCGAGAGAAAAGTGGGGAGTTTGAAACGAAAAGAAAACAAAAGTCACAACGTGAGAAACTGGTCGCAGATTTCTGTTTTTGGTGTCGCCACCAGTCGTTATCTACGCTTACAGTGCAGGTTTCTATTATTTCCAAAAATATTTTAAAATAACAATTCAAGTAATTAATCCAGAATATAACCTAATAACTTTTTCTATTTTATTAGTATTTAAATAATTGGCAAACAAGACTAAATTAAATGGGGGCAGTCGCCCCCCTCTCCCCGAAGCTGCTTTCATAATTTTGAAATCGAATAACGAATTTTTTTGGAGATCAGAAAAAATTACACAAAAATGCATTTCATACCAAGTCAAAAATTACTTTTCAATGCAAATTTTAATTGTCTACCTTTCACCCCAATAATTGGTTAGAAATAAATATCTAATATTTTTGGTTTCGGAATCGTTTAAAATGCGGAATAAATTAAAATTAGAATATTGTTTATTTACATATTTTCTAGGAATTAAAGTTCCACGAAAAATATTTTAGCATTGTCTGTATGTCTGTATGTCAGTGTGTGGTTAGGATATGAAAAGAATAATAGTATCAATCGCACAGGTTAAACCACGCAACGAAATGTCATGAAATTCAGCGTAAATGTGCATAAAAAAATCAAAAAATCAAAAAGAAATACCTTAGGACATTTCGAAAAATTTGTTTATTTACAGTTTTATCTCGGAATAGTTTAAAATGTGGAATAAATCAAAGTTCCTCGAAAAAGTACCTTAAGCATCATAAGTAGAGCTCGGATTTATATAGACCAAAATACTTGAAAATATGTGCATATATGTATATGCACCAAATTTCCTTAAAATATGCACTAAAATTGATAAAAAATAGATAAAATATGCCTTGATATGCAAACTATAAAATATCTAATCTTCGAATTTTTCAATTTTTTTTTCTTCAAATTTTCAATAAGTACCTACCTAATACCTAGATTTATAAAATTTAATAATTTTAATAATAAATCTGGACCAATTACGCAAACTTGTCAAAATGTTGTATATTTTCAACATTTGGTGCATATTTGAGTAAATAATGCATATTTGAGCTACTTTTGGTGTTTCTTGAAAAATTTTAATAAGGAATATAAAATATTATTATTAAATTTTGCTAATTAAAGAATTGTTTTATTTAATTACAAGCAATTTAATTTTTTATTTAAAAAATTTATTATTTTTTTTTTATTTATTTAAAAAATTATAAAAATTAAATTGCTTAAAATTAAATAAAATAATTGCTTAAATTGGCAAATTTAATAATAATTTTGAATTTTTTCTATTAAAATTCTTCAAAAAACACCAAAAGTGGCTCAAATATGCATTATTTTCTCAAATATGCACCAAATGTTGAAAATATGCAAAATATGCATTTTGACAAGCAGTTTTTCTGATTTGTTTTTATCCAATTTGTCCAGATTTCAAAACGACTCTGTTTGCAGATTAATATTAAAGAACATTCAAAGCATAAAATCCGAGCTCTAATCATAAGTATCCCGAAGAATTTGATTATTTCCACTTTTTTCTCAAAATTAAAGTTTCACTATGTCTGTATGTCAGTGTGTGGTTAGGATATGAAAAGATATAGTTTCAATCGCACAGGTTAAAAAATTTTATGAAATCATCTTCATGACTTCATGATGAAGTCATCATAGCAAAACTTAAAGGCCAGCTGAAAATGTTGAAAATTCGTTGAAAATTGCAAAAACAATAAAAAAAACTCAAGTGTCAATTACTTTCGGACCACGATTTATTATACCCCAATTATTTGTGTTATATTATACAGTGGTGCAGTGGGCGCCTGCTACGTTTTTAAGGCAGGGCGCCACCCCGCTTAATAAAAATATCAGCTTTTAAACAAAATTTCCACAATTTTAAATGTAAGATGTATTAGGTATTAAATTTTGTGCACTGAATCCCAAAACTTGCACAACAGAAGATGTTTGACAAATTTGTCTGCACTTTATTTCCGTCGAGCTAATTTATGTCTTTTATTCTTTTCTTTTGATTTTATAACAACTACTGCAAACAAGGGAAAGGCCCGGCCCGGCCCCATTTTTATTTATTAAGCATTTTTTAGTTTTAAGTAATAAAAAAAAAATTTGTCGCCCCCTTATTTTAGCAATTAAGCAAAATTAGTATATTATACATCATGGGACTAAGGTGCTATACTTTTTATTTATAATTTATAATATTTTATAATATAATATACTAATTATTAAGAAATACTTAACCCACGAGGGGGTTTTGAACCCCCAAAACCACCCCCTTATATACGGGGGTATATATGGGGGTTCTACGCCCAATCTTTAACTAATAAGAATTATTAAGAAAAATTTTCCAAAAAAATATTCCTATTTCAACCTTGCTTACGCTTTTTTTTTAACTCAAATGCAGAACTTATGCCCAGTTAAGAATTAAAATTTTTTTTTGTTAATTTCGATATTTAATAATTTATCAATAAAAATTAAAACAAAAATTTCTTTGTGAATGAAATATTTTAATTGATTAAAAAAATTAAAAAAAAAAAAAAATTAAATTTAAATATGGACGAAAATAATTATTTGACAATTTTAATTGATGAAGTAATGAAATTCTTAGTTAAAAATATAATATTTTTGTCTGTACATAAAGAATATTTTCCGTGAACTAAAGTAGGCAAACATTTTTATGGATTAGTGACCCCTTGCTGACTGCAGACTTTTTATCGGCCGATAGTTTGGTCGGTTTCTTAATCAGTATGAAAATGTATGCAAGCTCGCAAATTATAACGATTCGATATCGGCCGATAAAAAGTTTATGAGCTATATGATTGGTCGAGAAGAAACCGACCAAACTATCGGCCGATAGAAAGCCTGCAGTCTGCGGGGGCTGTAAGCATATTATAAACTTTTTGTCTCGTACAACTTATAGAATTTTTTTGAAGAACTTAATGGAGATTTGAAGAAAATAATAAAAATAAACAAATAATTTTTTCAATTTTCTAGAACTGAACATTTTACCATTGACGCGCATGAATGAATTAACGAGATTTTAAAAATATTTGGGCTGCCCTCCTCTAAAGCACTTTCTAAATAAAAATTTGTAAATTATCTTTCGCTTGAATGACAACATACATTTTCATTATCCCTAGTGAAATTTTCTCAGATTTATTTAGAAACCGAAAAGAGAATTGCTAAGGAAATCTACTGTGCATAAATGTAGAAAATTCTAGGTAATTCTAGTAAATGTAGACAATTCAAGGAAATCTTTGGAAATCCATGAAAATCTTAAAAAGTTTAAAGAAGTCTTGGGAAATTAAGAAATCCTAGAAAGCAGTGATGTAATAAATAAATTTTATTTTGATTTTTCAAATTTCTTGAAAGAAAATCTAGCGTGCAAAATTTTTCTTTGTGACTCGCCCGTCGAGTGGGACATTGATAGCTTTCACCTTTCTAAACAGATGTGAAAATTTGCAAATTTTATTTTACTACGAGCTGATTATTACCTGTAACGTTAAAACAGGTGTGCAATTCTGCAATTATCACTTCTACCACATATGGAAAGCCACTGTTTAAAAACATTACCAGCATTAGTTAATATTAAAAATTTAATTTTATTATTTACTTAAAAATCACATTTAAATGGTGATCTCTTCGGGGAACCCCCGCCGCTGCCAAAATAAAATCAATATATTTAATAACTTTTTTAATTTTAGGAAAAGTTTGCACTGATTAATTAATATCCAACAACCGTTTTTAAACAAATTAATTAATTTTTTACTAAAAAATCCTCAAATTGCGATTATGGCCAGTCCATCTCTGTATTTTTTGTTTATCTGTCAGGGAAATACAACTCCCTACTTTTGCGGTTTACGACTTGGATAGTCGCTCTTTTACTTTGACTTTGCCACTGTTAATTTAACCTGTACACATACCAAAATGTTAAATTAATATTTTTTCTAGCGTTTACAATAGAATTGGAAATATGATCAAAGCAATTTTAGTTTTTAACAATCATGGGAAACCTAGGTTAACAAAATTTTATCACTTTTTTGTAAGTATAGGTTATAATAGACTTCCAATATTTTATGTAATATACGAAATTGTTTGTACAGAGCGAAGATATGCAACAACAAATTGTGAAAGAAACGTTTCAGTTGGTGTCAAAACGTGATGATAACGTTTGCAACTTTTTAGAAGGTGGCAGGTGAGAATATTTAACAATAATTACATTTTTTTGGTATAAGTTTTCACATTTCTGTGGTAGGCGCTTAAAAGGTCATAAGTATACATTGTTTCCCTATCTACTTATGACCTTTTAAGTGCCGACCACAGATTTGGTGTTGGTTTGTGCTTACCTCATCACTTTCTTTTTCTTTCGTGTTCACGAAACCTCTTAGACGGAAACTTCTAAGTTTATCGATGCAGCGGGAGTCAATATTATTATTTTGTTGACAAGCGAGAAGGAATTCTATTAAACATTACATATTTTACAGTTTGATTGGTGGAAGTGATTATAAACTAATCTATAGGCACTACGCAACATTGTATTTTGTGTTTTGTGTCGATTCATCCGAAAGCGAGTTGGGAATATTGGATTTAATTCAAGTATTTGTCGAAACTTTGGACAAGTGTTTTGAAAACGTTTGCGAACTTGATTTAATATTTCATGTAGACAAAGTGCATTATATTTTAAACGAGCTGGTTATGGGAGGGATGGTTTTAGAAACCAACATGACTGAAATTTTAACCAGAATCGAAGACCAAAGTAAATTGGAAAAGCAGGAGGTGAGATTATTTAGACTGTTCAAATTGCATATTTAACTTGAATTGTAATGTTTTGTAGGCTGGTATCGCTGCTGCACCGGCGAGGGCAGTATCGGCTGTGAAAAATATGAACATTCCACAACAAATTAAAGATATAAAACTGCCAGATCTTCCTCAAGCGATAAAGGATCTCAAATTCTGACCTCCAACAACATCGGCTCAATTTCAGAGTATAGGAATAACGTCGTCATATCTTTTACCTGATAGCAAATCGTTAATGGATGAACCGTCTTTTACAAAATATACATGATGCTATTCTTTTTTGTTATATGTTAAAAATAATTTTTGTTTATGGAAACTGTTTCATTTATATCCAATTGTTATTAGGTAATAATAAAAATACTATAGCGTAAATAATAAAATTATAAGAAATTAAAGTAAAAGTGTAATGTTATGCAAATGTACTTCAAAATATAGAGATATTTATTGTTAATTTAAGTGCATAGAATAATAATATCATAACTTGGTCATGTTCTGCTAATAGGTATATTAATAACATTACTCTTAAAATTCAGTTATAATTTACCATACTGTTTTTATTTTATTGTAATAAAATTTTTATACAATTTTACCACTGAATTGTTATTATATAGAAACATCATTTTTATTGTATATCGTAAACTTTTCTACAGTACATTTAGGCTTCTATACGAAATATATTAAGAAACCTTATGTTCTGGTCTTGTGTCCTTCCACATCTTTCAAATTCTCAATCATTAAGCTAATAATACTTCTAATAATAAATTTTGTATATTTTTACGCAGAAATTTATCTACTGTAATTTTAATATAATCTGTTTTGGGTATAGGATTTACAGGAAACTGCTAATTTAAGATTTTGTGATTTTGGGACTTTTCTTGACAAATTTACACCTGTTCCGGTTTGAATCTATCGAAGGAAATTTAAGGGCATTTTTTGGAATTTTCATGCATTTTTGGATTTATTTTGTATAATTAATAAAAAAAATTGAGAAAGTTTGGCATCGACAATAAAAGATTCCCAAAAGGGGAAAAATTTCAGAAATTTGTTCGGCATCACGAATGCTTTTATAATTAAAAATTTCGAAATTTTCAAATGTATGCGTGATATTTAACAAGAAAATTTATATATAAATGACTATTATTTATTTATTATTCATTCTGAATTAAATCATGTGATAAGCTATTTAAATAACAATATTAATTAATTGTAAACAGTATATTGTTAAAAACATTGAATGTGTGTTTAATTTTACACTAAACAAGAGTGTTTTTAACATTTAAACATATTATTTAGTATTATTATTTTGCAGAACCCCAAGCCCATTTGTTTATTATTTAGCTAAAAAAAAGGTCATCAATTTATTTAAAAAGTTAAAAAATTTATTTTTACGCCATTTCGAAATTCTTTTGGCGGAACCCTTGGATTTTTTTGCGGAACCCCGTTTGGGAACTGCTGCAGACCAATACTGCCGTCCTAAGCTAGAACGCAGTAACTCCATTTCTTATAAGGTTTATTTATATCGCTTTTGAGGATTATTACAACAATATCTGTGATCCTGCAACACTAAAAAACAGTAAGACTACTAATTATTGCATATAACTATAAGTCCTACTAGTTTTTAGTGTTGCAGGATCACAGATATTGTTGTAATAATCCTCAAAAGCGATATAAATAAACCTTATAAGAAATGGAGTTACTGCGTTCTAGCTTAGGACGGCAGAATATGGCTGTGATAGATCTAAACCTGCTTGTTCAAAATCGGAAGATGACTTAAAAATTGTTTACATTGCAAGTTTGCCTTATCCCCGTTAGCTTTCTGCAATAAAGCTGAAATGACGCTTCAGATGGTTTGGTGTTTTTCCGTTACGCTACCTAGCATTCCTAAAATCAGTAGCAAACGACAAACCTGCCTTTTTTTTCTACGGACTGAAGGGGTAGCTAAGCAGCATTTCTTTAGCCTATTACCAGATTCAGCAGTGGCTAGGAAGCAAGTTGTCCTCCAAATTGTTGGGAAGTACCTAGACAACTACTTTGCTCCTGCACAAACTAAAAAGCCCACTGGACCAGATACAGTAACTGTAAATGTGGGCAAAAATAAAAATGTTGATACATTTTTTTAGTTGAAAAAGTCAATAGCCGCTTCTCAAAACAATTTTTTAACGGTGGGGTATCAAACGCCCCTCTGTGGCAATAGGGCACTTCCACTCCCCCACTCCAACATGGCTGCCGAACAGCAGCTTGGTGGTATGGTTGGTGGTATTCGCCATAAGATTTGTTAAGGATTCAAGTGTTTTCGTTATAAAAATGTATTTTTTTATAGAATTCTAACCAGTTCTTTCAGCATTTTTAGCTTTTATAACACGGTGCTGATTGTTTTATAATAAATTGGGCTACTAAAATCCACTATACATGCAAATAATTGAATAAATTGTGTGTTATTAATCTTTTCAAAATTATTAACCTGAAATATTAAAAGTTACAATAATTTAATAATATTAACAGTTATTTAAATGAAATACAATACAATAAATAAATAAACAACATTTCAGCTGTTATGTTTTGTAATTATTTGCCAGCATTTTTGTGTTTCAGTAATTTGTTTGACTTTCCGGTTTATGTTGAAATAGCAGGGCTATACAACCAGAATTTATTTTCCAACTTCTGCCGGTTTGCCTTTAAACAAAGTCAAATATTTACAGAATAAAAAGTACAGTAAAATTAAATGAATGATTAAACTTAACCAAATCAAACTAGAAAATATCTAATTTAAATGGTTTTTCGTCAGTTTGAGTTATGGGTAGGGAATTTTCAAACTTGGGCGAAATTTGTATCTGCCGGGCTTAATGCATTCTCGACTAGAAGATTTGCTGATTTTTAAGACATAATTTTTACATTTTTTAGTAAACTCCTGAACTGTGCTAGTTACGATTATATCTTTCACTAAATCTGAATGTATTTATGTAAATTACTCAAAAACGCAAAAATCCTGGAAACTAATTATTAATAAACAGCTGAAATGTTGTTTATTTTTATTTAAAGCAATTTATTTCAAATTATTGTACCTAAATTTTAATATTTAAGGCTAATAATTTTCAAAAATTTAATAACACAAATTATTCAATTATTTGTAAGTATAGTGGATTTTAGTAGCCCAATTTATTATAAAACAATCAGCACCGTGTCATAAAAGCTAAAAATGCTAAAAGAACTGGTTAGAATTCTATAAAAAATACATTTTTATAACGAAAAACTTGAATCCTTAACAAATCTTATGGCGAATACCACGAACCATACCACCAAGCTGCTGTTCGGCAGCCATGTTGGAGTGGGGGAGTGGAAGTGCCCTATTATGTTATTCTGGTGAAGTGTGGTAGTTAAGGGTTAAACTTATCATCTGAAAGTCAAGAAAAACAATTATAGTACAATGCCATCTACTGTAAAATATAATATTTTGATTTTTTCTATAAGCTATTTTATTTAGTGTCGGTGTATTACAACCAAAAATAGCACTGTAGGGTTATCAATTATCAGCACCTTATTAGTAACACTAGTTACTACTGGTTAGATGTTAAATATTACAATTAATTTATCAACTTTAAATTTAATTAATACATAATATATATCTGGATTGTCATTACATGGCAACTAGAAATATCCAGCCATATGTAATTTTTCAATCTAGAAAAATTATTGTTAGGAACTGCCAGGGCCGTATCTCGGACTTTTGTTCGGGGGGGGTTAAACGATAAATAGATAATGTGTTTATCAGGCAAATTTTTTGAAATTTTCAATGTCAAGCACTCGAATGCAAACTTAGAAAATCGCGATACAAAAATATTTCCTCCTATTCAGCGCCGCCTCAGATATGGCATTTTTCATTATAAAACTGCAATTACTTATACTTACCTGTAAATAAATGTGCATTTATTTTTAATATAAACTGCAATTTTCTATTTTTATTGTTTAAAAGTATTTGTTTTGTCAAAAAAATTGTTTAAAAGTCCTTTATTATATTTTTTTATATTCTAGGATTTTATCTGGCGCTTTATTTCTGGGGGGGGGGGGGGGGGGTTGAACTCCCCAAACCCCCCCTCAGATACGGCGCTGGGAAATGCCATCATTCGAGTTCCACTTTGCTATGAGTTTCACCGCATAGTTAGCTTTTTGCGTAAATTTTGGGTAAATAATTTTAGTTTCTTTAAAAATATTTTTTGGCTTTGCTCTATGTGCACATTCAAAGTTCATGAAGGAAATACGGCTGGGGAGGTATAAAGTAGGCATATTTTGATAAGATATTAAGTGTTTATTTATATTTAAAAAAACATTTAATAGAATGGGGGGAGGGGTAGTTACACCGTTATCCTCATTGTATCCACCTTTGTGCACAGTGGCGGATAGTGACTGTTCGGGGTCCGATGCTAATTAAATTTCATATCAAATATCAAAAACAAAAATATAGAATTTTAAAAGTATAAAAAATATATTGTTTTGAAAAATGTCCGGCATTTTGACTAAATCGGGAGTTTATGAGCTCACTTGTGAATGCTCTCAAAAATACATCGGTCGTACAGGTAGATCTTTTCAAACACGATTTAACGAACACACGCCCACACGCTATCCTACAGACGGAAAATCAATTAAACTCATTAGACACTAATTAGACCCACTAGACGCAAACAAAACTATAATTTTTAGAAGCTATGAAAATCAATAAATTGAAGCCATCATTCTAATTATTAAACAGTTAATCTGATGTAAATAATTCATTTCTATTAAACATCTTCAAAACATAATTAACTCCCCCCCCCCCAATTTCCAAATTAGCTGCACGGGTAGCGGTTCAATGCCCACTTTGTACTGAAGCTCTAGGCTTATTGTACCCTGTTTTCCATTAAGATGGTAAGGAAAGTTATTAGTATTTAGATCCACAGTTTGATGTTCACCAGAGGGCTGAGCTTACTCCCCCCCCCTTAGTTCAACCTATAAGAGCGTTTATTCTTTATATCTCTACCATTCTTAAATAACTTTTCTAAATACTCCCTCTTTTTTTCAAAAATACCTGCTCCCACCACCCCGAATAACATTTAAACGGATTTTCTGTAAATTTTCTTTCTAGTTGATCGCCTGCTGATGCCATAGTATGATAAAAACGTTTGCTATATTTTATACTTACAATGCATTTTATTTGTGGTAACTTAAAAAATTTGAGTTCTAAAAAGTGTGTATGCCATTATTTTGATTATTTAAATTCTAAAAACAAAATAAAAGCAACTGAATCTCATAAAAAAAGAAAACGAACTCAATTCTATAAAAAATGAGTGAAGTCTTCGGGCCTCTTTGGAGCCTTCAATGATAGGGGGTCTGATATTCCAGCATTTTAAGAACTCCTATAAATACGCCACTGTTTGTGCATATTTTTTTTCAAAAATAATATAATTTTCAAAAAATTAAAAAAATTTCCAAGGAATTCGAATGATTTCCTAGGAATTTCAAAAAAAAAACTATGTGCAGTTTTGTGCAGCCGTTATTTCGTAAAAAGCATTCATATTCAAAAATTCCAGAAATATATAATGATAACGATAACCTAGGAAATTTCAAACAAGCGCAGTTTTAGAGAATTTTAAAGATTTCTGATAAATTTTTGTGATTTCCAAAGAATTCCAAGAGTTTTTTTAGAAATTTTAATTATTATATATTTATATCCGCTTTTGTTTTGAAGGAATTCCAAATCACTGGAATTGCATGGAAATCTTTGGAATTCCGAGTCTCGTTTCCAAAATAGTTTTTTTTGTCTTTTATAAAAGCAGGACCCCGTTAACAACTTCGCACACGGGTCCCTCACCTGCTTGTTACGCCACTGGGTATACCTACAATAAAAATATTCTGATCTCGCCAGTTTTTTGTAAGCTATGTAAAAGTGACTTCATAGTAAAACCTGAGAAATTATTTCTTCTTCTTGCGCCATATGCTGTGCAGTGCGTAGGCGATAAATTAGCTAAAGCCAAGATGACTTACTATAAAATTTAATTAGTGCGGTGGTTTCCCCATTTGTGAAAATAAAAAATTATCTAGAAAAAACTATTTTGCAAAACAAGTATATACTAATACCATCCATTGCACGTGCAAATTTCATGTTTCAGTAAACTTTGATTGACAAGCACAACTTCGATTGTTGCTAGCAACTGCACAAATATACTTACATAGTTCAGTAAGGCTTCCAGTTAGGTAGGAGCATTACAAAAAAACGAAGTTGCGGTCAAAGTATCTCCATGATTTCAAATATTAACCTATGTTATCGGTATATTAATTTTACTGATGTTTTGTAAAAATCTGAAGTAATTGCAAAATTTAAATTCATGTGCTGCTTTAATGTTAACCAATAATTCTTATTTGTAATGTAGATAAACAAATTTGCTAATACCAGACTAATAAATAATTATTAATCTCCTGAACTGTTTAAGATTAAGATTGTCTAAATAATTACTAATTAGGTACATACCTAATTAATAAACCAATGTAGAAATTCTACTATAAATTTCTTATTATCTTTGCAGTGTTCAGCAGAAGTTGAGTGTACGAAATCCGGATTTTTCGTTCAGACGAAAGTATTATTTATTTGTTTTATTAATTTTTGGGCGGGGCTATCTGTTTAGTCATACCTAAATTAAAATATTACTTTTAAAAATATTTACTTCGTAAATCTAAAATTGAACTGTAATAATTTTGAAAGTTACAGCATAATATATTATACTGATAAGAGAATCCCCAAAAACAAGATTATTGGTCAAGGATATTGCAATATATTCAATTTTTGCGACAAATAAAAATTATTTACATATTTTGCATTATTGAGTTTATATTGCAAAATGTAAGAAAAATAACATCTTAATAATAAAGTCAAGTACCGTAAAGAGGGGCTACTTGGATCCAGGGGTTATCTGGACATTTAAGCTTTTTTTCAATTTTACATTAATTAACAAAAAATCAAAAGTTATGAAAGCAGTTGGAGAGGATCTGCCTATAAAACGGCATTGCCAAAAAATTTAAAGTACTTCGCCCACCGAAAGATGCTTGGGAGACCTGTTGGACATCCGATTGATTTAAGCAAAAATAAAGAGGTTGTCCTTGTGGAAAGCTTTGCTGTAGTAGTGAAATGGAGATTTCTTCTTACTCGATGTTGTAAAAAATCTCTTGATAAAGAAAGAAAACAAAGTGCTTGTTTTCAAAGGAAATATCCCAGGTTTTGCTTTTGCTCGAATCTTTAATCTTTAAATAATACCAAATTATGGGGTAACATGAACCAATACGTTTAACCCTAACTACGGGGCTATTTGGACATTTTGATGCTTTCTACACCGATTAAAATTTTGTTTCTTTTTTTTCCAAATTTTTTAAAATATTTTAAGTCAACTGTACTAGCTTTATAACAACAAAAGTTTAATAATTAGCTCATTAATTTGGTTTTAAATCAAAGAAATTTTTAAAACATATTTTATTATATTATTTTATACATAACAAAATATTTACATAGTCATTTAAGTTACCATTATTATTATTATTATTATCAAGTTCTAAAAATTATGATTATTATGTATTTAAATTTTTATAAAATTAGGCAATCAAAACGGATATTAATTTTAAATAAAAGAATTAAATATAACATAATTGTATAGAGTCAATAATATTTCTTTGTAATTATTTTAATACCAAATTCAACTACTGTTTCTAATCATATCACTGTATATTATGACATACACATTACACAATATGTACGGATAGTAAAAGGCAATAACTAAAAAAATTATTAGATATTGCTGGAATTAGAGCTGCGTAAATTCAGTTATCTTCGGGATCTTTTATTTCTTGGATTTGCTAAAAATATGTAAAATTAATACTACTAATCCAATATAAAAATTTTATAATTTGATGTCATATTTTGTTTGTTACTTACGCGATTCCGTTTTTCTCCATACATTGACCAAAATGTAACGGTAGATGTGGACCTTTGACCGGTATTTTGGTTGAAAACTGAGCATTTTTCGTACGGTGGACAATACAAATGCAAACTTACTGAGCCCTCTACGTGGGATGGATTTTCCACCCTATGCAGACCCAAGGAATCTAAACATTTCAGTTTTAATTGTATTACCTACCAATTTTTTCACTACTCGGACATCTGAATTCCGGGTAATTTTCTACTTCAAGCACTAATTATTATTAATAATAAATAATTGAAAATAATTTTATATTGTAGAAGTTCCACAGACGGCCCCATCAGCCGGAAAGGCCTTGGTTTTGATTTTTTGGGATTCAATACAAATTATTCTCATGAAACATCCTAACATGAAAACATGGCTTGGAGGAAAAAACTTAGCTCAAATGAGGAGCTTATCGCCTATACAGAATCGCATTTTGAGGAGTTCGAGAAATTGTATTTTGGGAGTTCAAGTTAAAGAAATGACAGAAACGTTGGGAAAAGTGTATCCACCTAAAAGGAGATTAGTTAAAAAAAATATGAAAAAAATTTGCTTTTCCATTCCTAACAAAGGTACTTATTATATATCATATACTATCTTTTTATTATACCTATTCCAAATTTTATATTTGGACCACTAAAAAATTTAAATTTATTTATTTTGGATATAGGTACTTAAGGCATTATTATCTATCTATCAGTTAAGTTGAATTTTGTGAAGTACATAGGTAAGTACGTACCTACAGGGTAATAAAAATTCAGAATTAAAAATTTTTTAGTTATTCATTATGAATTATAGGTATAGAATTACTTTAAATAACTTTTAAACTAACTTTGTTTTGATTGTAAACTGGTATTTGGGTATACTTATAGACAAATGGTAATCCTTATAGCAAAAAAAGATTATTATCAGGCAATCTTGAGAGTTTGTTCCAATCTTTTTTATCACCTCAAAGAATTTATATATTTAACCCTTCAATGAACGGGTAGCCTGATAGGCTTCACCCGTGGACTGAAGGGTTAAATGTCCTACAGGAAATATATTTAAATATATAATTAAAATTACCATTGATGTAACAAACATCGTTAGGATTTAGTCTTGTTCTTCCAGTTTCTTGAAGTTCTTCACCTTCCTTTTCGGGCCACGCAAATCGAACTTCTTCCAATGAACCTTGCAACATTTTCATGAAGCAATGTGCATCTGCGTGGTCGTGAATTGCAGATCCATGGCCTTCACCCCAACAAAGAATCATTAAATTATACTTCCCATTGCCAATGTCAACCAAGTTACGGGTGTACCTGTATAGAAACAAAATTTTATTAATTTGGAACAATGTCATTGGTTGGGAAATAGGTTCGTGACATCGTACACGTAATGAAAATGTTTTGCAAAATATAAAGAGGCCAATAAAATTTTTATATCTCGTGATACCCCAACTGATAACGAGCTTTGTAAATATTTTGGTATTAAGGAAATAATAATTATTTATTGTACCGAATCATATCGCAATATTAAATTGATTAAGAAACGATATTCATCTCAATTCACGCATGGTAACATCAAGTTACGTAGGTATCACATGCAATAAATATAGATACATAATATATAAATAAACTACAGTTTTTTGAAAACATTCTCTAATCACTAATCAATCAATTGATGAGTGCTATTTGCCAATATGTGAATTGATAGATAAGAAATGCAAAACTCAACTAACAGAATTGCTATTCAATTTAAAGAAATTTTAGTTGGAGTGATTGGTCCGAATTGCGTAGATATATTATTTTAAAAATTTTGTAAATTTTTTTTCAAGTAAATCAGGTAATGAGTCATAGAAAAAAAAAAGAATTTTTTTGGAAATAAAAATAAAGTAGCACAGAGTCCCGAAAAAAAACATAATCATGATAGTGTGTAATCTTGATCTTATCAAATTCGTTACTAATATTTTTAATATTCAGAGAAAAACAACAACAAATAAAAAAGGAAAAATACAATTCAAACTTGAAATCTCAATCAGAAGTTGTTTTCCATATAATTGATATTTTTAATATTTTACAATACAAAACAGAATTTTGCGTAATATAAGTTAGTGATAAATCGAATAAAAGATGTGACAATGTAGTAACTATAAAAGAAATTGCGAAAATTTACCATTGTTGGGATGGGTGCTCTTTGCTAATTAATATTCTTTTTTGTTTCTTTCGCAATTCAGTATTAAATAATTAGTAGCTGCATTTTTATTTTCAGCTTTAAGCGTCGTTCTCATCCAATTAACGCTGCGTAAAATAATCAAAAAAAAAAAAATTACATTGTTTCTTTAGTTTCTTTTTTCTTTCTTTTTAGTTTATTTAATTAGTTAATAAAATAAATTAAAATTCATTTAGAGTTAAATACATCGATGAAAATGAGACTTTAAAGAAGAAAAGTTACTTGTGATTTATTTACTTAGCGTTAATTAGATGAGAACGACGCTTTATGCATTAATGGCTTTAAAATTTATTTTAATATCTACTAGATAGTGGAGTTATAGTAGCTACTGAAATGTTGAAATGCATAGTTCTTTTAATAAGAAACTTAGAATCACTTTAGTATTTTTCTCTATATTTATTTGAAAACACTTCAAAATATCAGCTGTTAACCGAATTCTAAGTCTATTTCTAAGCTATAAGTTAAATTTAGTAAAAACATGCCCGAAACCGCCACTAAAATTTTTAGTAGCCCACTAAGGATAGTCATCTTTTAACTCGACTATGCATACAATTTGCTTAGTTGGCTACTATCTAAGACACTAGTAGCGCATTAGTGGCTACTTAGTTGACCATGCATAAGACTGTAAGTTATTTTATAATTTTTTTTATATAGAATCCATTTTCAAGCTCATAACGTGTTGATGTACATACACAATTTTGATGTACAAAATTTCCGCTTGGTAACTCAACCAGCAATCGCACCAATCTACTGCTGCGTTTAAAGTTATAGGCTAAAGGTGAATCACTACTGGTATTGTTGTACACTAGATTTTTTTTATAAAATTCTTGAGAGATTTTCGAAAAAGTAGAAGAAACGGTAATCCTAAGATTTTCTAAAATTTCGTCAGATTTTCTTAGTTTTCCTCAGATTTTTCTTCACTTGTACACCAAACTTCTCTAGCAATTTTGTCCAAAAATTGGCCTACTAATTAATGCTAAGGTACTCGATTAAAATTCGAAAAAATTCTAACTTTTATATGACCGTCTCAGTGCTTCGGAGGTCACGTAAAACCATTGGTATTCATGGTTTGATGATTGCCACCAATAACAGTAAAAACCGGTGTCGTAGATACATCAATCAGGTTTAAACAGCTTTGGGGGATAAATTCCTTAATTATTTTATTATTATTATTATTTACTATTGGAGTTAAGGAAATATTTTATAAACTCTATAAATAGCAAATTTCAACTAAATCACAGCAGTGTATTCGGCTCCATCAGCGCTAGAACCACGGTTTCACGCTCCGTAGTCGGCACCTGTGTGCTTTACGCTATACTGCTGCATTAGATTTCATCTAATTTTTGCTTAAAAAGTCAGAAAATGCTTTTGAAATTGTTAAAATTTTCATTCATATCAATTCAATTTAATTTCTATTTTCAAAAATAATTACCTTGGAAACTTACATGGCCAGTTGAAAAATGAAACTTTAACAATTTTAGAAGCATTTTTTGACTTTTTAAGTACAAGCTAGATGAAATCTAATATTCTTATCATTCGTAGTTTATATTTCTGCAGGATTTGTTTGTTTTTATACAGCACCCTGTATAAGAGGTTGCTCAAGACGAAGAAAATGATAAATCTGATAAATAATCATGATTTAAATGCCGTTTAGTAAACATTTTGAACTTTTGTGACGACCACCAGGTAGCGAATAGAAGGTTTTAACATTTTTTAGAAACAAAATGCATAAATATAACATCGTAAGTGTTCATTTCCTCAATGATTTTACTGATTTTGGCATCATCAGGTGGTCGGACAGATTATAAATGCAGAAAAGATCAGTTTAAACAGGATTCAATAAGAGGAGAGAGGCATTTAGTAGTCTGAAATTTAGGAAATCTTTGATGCTTAGTTGGGTTTTTGTGTAAAGAAGAAGAACATTTTGTCCATTGATCAGTGGCGTAACAAGCAGTTGAGGGACTCATGTGCGAAGTTAACCCTCTGTTAGCCTGTTTTTATAAAAGATAAAAATAAAAGAAAATAATAAATAACTTATAAGTATAACCATAATTTTAAGATAAACAAATAACAAAACTAAATTAAGGGCCGATTTTACAACAATTAGATAAACTTAGTATAACGTTATTCCCGGTATAAGGTATAACAATTACAGGGTTCCCACTTGTTTGGAAAACCTGAAATATCTGGAAAAGTTGTAAAATTTAAGATTTCCCTAATTTTGTCAGGGAAAAGTCAAGGAATTTCTCATTTTTAGTGGCAAGTCAAAGAAATTGAAAACTTTTTTTAACTTTAAAATAAATTAACTTTTAAATTTATTTTATTTAAAAATAATTTTTTAAAATTAAAAACTAAAAAAATTATTGATTTTAATTTAATTTTAAAATTAAGATTTTTTTAAATTTTTTATTTTCTGATTTATCAAAATGTGATGAAAATTTTTTATTCTTTGCCAGAGAAAATCTAGAAATATCAGGTTTTAATTTTGAAACACTGAATTATTGATGATAAATTAATGATGCCCACTTTGTTTACCTCAATAAGAGAAGACTGCCAAAATATTATATTTCATTGTGAATATTAAAAATTAAATACTAATAGATTATTTCATTATATTTTTAATAGTTAAACATTTTTAAAAAAAAATTGAAAGAGGTCACAGTAGAACTGGGGGCCCATTGCACCCCGTTTGTTTCGCCCCTGCTATTCATCAGCGAGTGGGAGTGTGAAAGTAGCTTAGTTCAGAATGAAAACAGCTTGCAATCCTGAATGAATACCTAATAACCAAGAAAGCATAAACTGTAGTACAAAATATATAAATCCGAATATTTCAAAAATTTTCGAAGAAATATTCGCACGAACCAGAAATATCAGAAAAATCGGAAACGGAAATTGACGGAGACAGTAATTCGCGATTTATCTTACCATTGGTGGTGCTTGTAACGCTACCAAACGTCAACAACGTGGTGGTTCTATTATGTACCTTTGATGTTGTTTTGCACAAAATAAAATAACAAAGAATGCAAACGTTTGGTTCATAAACAAAACTTTTTATACCAACTATACGTATTAGATTAACTAATTATTTTTCCGCCAGATGGCGTTCGCTTAATGTCTGTCATTTTTTGCCTGACTTCAGTAAACGCTCCAATAAAATTTGTATTGTCTATTAATTTGAATCGGTTTTTTTCGATAACTTGTTAATGTGATTTTAGATATTTCTAATATTCTCTCTATAACTTTTATCAGTTATCAACCATTAAAGCATTAAAGTGGAGTTTCGATAATACGATTAAAGTAAGGATTAGCATTTACAAAAAGTTCTCACATTTCCTTTGGTACATTTTTTGTTAATCAAGTTTTTCTTAAATTCAAATAACCATAATCTCCTACTTACGGTATAAGTAGGTTATCCATTGATAAGTGGATATTTTGGATTACTTTCGACCTTTGCTCGAAGCTGAGATTACTGTTTTGACAGATAATTTACGCTACCCCTCATTTTTGAGGGTTTTACTCAAATGCACATGTGTGGAAAAGTAAACGCACCAAGTGCGCAAAAAGTTACTTTTCCGCACTAGTGCTGAAAAATATATTTTACCGTATTCAAACGAATATCGAAAACGAAAAGTTAATCTTTTTCAAACAGTAGTATCAAAAATAATTTAATATTGCGTCAATGCTGTAATTTATTATATTTAAGAAAAATTCACTTATTATTATAACGGTGTGTCGATTGCAAATTGTATCAACAACACTGACTGCATATCAGTTCCGAGTTAAAAATTGATTTAGATTTTATTTTTCTTGACCCTTGCGTTCTTAAACACATTATTTAGCAATCTTTAAAAATTGTTTAAAATGTAATGTAAATAATGTGATATTGTTTTTAAAAATATTGATTTTGCAATCCAAGACTGGATATTTTTAATAAAAATGGAACTAACCTGTAACGATCAAATTTTGCGTACTTCTTCCAATCCAGTGGGTTGGATTTGTAGGTTTTCATTAAGTAATAGACCAATTCAACATTAACCGAATCACTGCTAAAAACATCGTGAAGTTCTTTAATCAAACAATTGAGCGAACTAACTGTCGGTAAGCCATGGCCAATATATTTGTACAATTTTAATTCTGCTTCGTCGTCGTAATTTGTGTTACTGCACTCCTTATTACATTTAATCACTTCCATATTTTGTTATAAAAACTTCACTAAACACGAGTTCTGAAGAGTTCCTGTTGATGTTAAAAGCTTTCTAATATAATCGTTAAAGAGAAAATTATAAATCAAAACAATATTCGATAAAAATAACGTACAAAATAAATATCTGAGGTCAATATATACAATTACAACAATCAAAATCAAATCTTCACGTTATAAACAAACGTTTCTCAATGAGATACAGCAATTTAATGACTTGAATTTTGAAACTATCTTATCGATTTATTCGATTTAATTAATATGTGATAACTTTTTTTACCGAATCGCGTAAGCTACTGGCAAGATAATTAGTGTAATCTACTTGTAATTACTTAAGAATTCCTTCCAACTGCTCGGACAACGTATTCAGATGTGTATGGTTTATGCAGATAACTGACTATACCAACAGTTCATATCGTCGGCTGCATAATTTCCTTACCACTCTTGGTGTTAATGGAGTGGCTTTCCAAATGAAGAAGCTTTCTTTGTTTTTATAAGCAAATTAATCATTGACCATCTCAAAACACGTGCATTGATTCTTTTGTTGTGATCTCAAGATGGTTATAACAAGGATAGTGCATCGGATAAGTATGTACAGGAAATCTCAGTTTGAAACTTCCAAAACAATATGACATATTTGAAGACAGAATAATTTGTAAGATTTTACTGATACACAAAATGTATGCAAATTTTATGGAATGTTTGTTCCCTTGGGCGTTTGCAAACAGTCACCAGATCACGAAATAAATTTACTTTCTTTTAATTTGTAAAACAAATTTGAAAGAAAAAGTGACCAATGCGTAAAATCAAATCAAAATAAAATCAACTTGAAATTTAATTTATTAATTTTAATTATTACTTGCAAGTACGATAAAATTACCATGCCACTAAGGGTAAGTAGAACAAGAATTTCATACAATGTTGTTATAATATAATTAACATGCTAAATAACCGTTAGTTACTTATTTACACTTTTTCTAAACCTAAGAGTCGGTTACCTTTAATATTTACCTACATTCATCGAAAATAGTTTTTTCTTTTTATTTTCCTTCGCTTAATCGCATACCAAATTTGCTATTACCTTGACAGGCCTCAGATGTCCTCTTATTAATCTCAAATCAATTTTTGTATTGCATTAGAAGATGCAAATAAATCAAATGTTTCCAAAATATCAGAACCCGGATTTTGATGCCGAACAAAATTAAATTCCAAATCATTCCTTAAAAAAGCAAATTCAGTAGAACCCCTTTATAACGAGAGCTCAAGGGACCAACCTACTTACTCATTATAAGCAGATTTTCGCTATAAACAATCCTCGACAATATAAGTTTGTCTAGATAGATAAATGTATTAAATTTATTAAAAAAAAAGTTAAATGCAACATAACGTTTAACATTTATTGAAAAAAGTCTGTAATTTTGGTTTGTTTGCAGTAATAAAGGATCTTAATTTTATCAATTGTACTTTCTAATCATACTCAGTTATTAAAAAGAGCATCGTGATGAGGTGTGGATGCACCCATTAACAAAAACTACTGAACAGTTAAAACACAATTTCAAAAACATTCCAGTATGTAATTGAGACGCGCGACAATTCGTCGCCGCAAATTTGTCGCACGCGAAAATTCGTCGCACGCGACAATTTGTCGCAGTAGAGAAATCGTCGTATGAAACGATTTGATCGCCACCAAATTCGCCAAATGTAACCGAGAGTTGCCAAAATGTCACTTCAATTTGTTATCTTCTGTTTTTTCTACTGAGGCGAACCTAGAATTTATGTTGAATTCCGACCATTGGTTCGCGGATGGAACGTTCACCACTGTACCACAATTGTTTGCTCAATTGTATACAATTCATGGCGTGCAATACAGCAATGTAATTCCAACCATATATGCCTTGCTGCCGAATAAGTCTCAAGATACTTATAGTCGTTTATTTCGAATTATAAAAATGTTGAAGCCTGCGGTTCAACTCTTAACCATTCTATTCGACTTTGAAATGGCTGAAATGAATGCATGTCGCAATGAATTCGAAAATATTGCGATACGAGGATGCTTTTTCCACTTTACTCAAAGCATATGGAGACATATACAGCAAGAGGAACTGCAAGTTCGTTATACTAAAGATGCAGATTTTGCGTTGAATATGAGACTACTTGCAGCTTTGGCGTTTGTGCCGGAGAACGACGTCGTTGAATCGTTTCAAGTATTATTAGACAGCGCATTTTACATACAAAATGAAGACATTTTGACGCCATTAATAAATTATTTTGAAGATACTTGGATAGGTCGATCAGACAGAAGACGAAGAAGGCGTCCTCCATTATTTTCAATAAATATATGGAATTGTTACGAAGCGGTCGCACAAAATATTCCGCCTACCAACAACTCACTTGAAGGATTGCACAACAGCTTTTCTTCAATAATCAACGCCGCCCATCTTAACATATGGAAATTTGTAAAGGGGCTTCAAAAAGAAGAAAGTTTGAATAAGTTGAAAATAGAACAGTTTATAGCTGAAATTGAAATGCACAAAAAAAAGTACAAAGGCACTGCCGTACGAATAGCAGTTGTGGTTGAAGATTATCAAAACAAACCAATTTTGGATTATCTTCGAGGAATTGCGCATAATTTTAATTACAAATATAATTTAAGTATATTTGTTATTTTATTGTTAATTATTTTGTTATTTATTGTTTTGTTATTATTATATTGTTAATTATTTTTTTCGTTGTTGTTTATTGTTTATTAATAAAGTTTTTTACTTTTGAGAACAAAAGAGAAGAGAAAAGTACAATTGCGACGAATTGTCTCATACGTTGAATTGTCTCATGCGTCGATCCGAAATCCAAGTGATCACCACGGCAGTGGCTGGACTAAAATAAACTTATTCTAATTTACAATTTATAGTCGGCCCTGGCTGGAACACTATTAAATATTACAAATAAATCTGACCTTAAGTTACAATCCTTAATCCTTTTTAATTTGCCCATATTCCATGAGAGGCTTGATCAACCCACAACCACGTAATTCACAAACGAAGTTCATTGAATCCCAAAACCGTAATTAACCAAGCATTTGCTTAAACAATTTCAAATTATAAATTGGATTCGCGAAGGCTTGTTACCATTTTTATGGTTTAGCTGGGACTACTCTTCCCTGCCCGTGTGAGTTACTTATATGGCCTTTCTATTAACCCTCTCGATACCTCGGTCGCCTCCTGTCTGTAATACAGGATGCTGAATTGTAAATAATCCCACTGTTACGGCGGAGCTGGTAAAGCATAATAATATTTATCGAGTGCTGAAATGTTGAATTCCAGACGATCTTGACCGGAACCTAATAGGCATAATAAATTATGTTTATTTAGTGGCTGAAGACGCAGAACTCACGCTATCGGAACGGAACTTATCAAGCATAAATTGTAAATAATTAATTTTCAACACAATAAAAATCATAGGCGTAACACCGTGTCTTTATTTTTCCTAGAAATTCTCGTTAAACCCGTCTACTCTTGAAATTTCTCCCAACTTCTCGCTACAACCGATCTCAAACCAAACAAAAATCTCGTTACATCCAGCTCAATGCCAGAAACCTAGTCGATATAGAGGAGAAATTTTACATGAAGTAGTATACAAAACGGCAAGGGACCAAACGATTTACTCATTATAGCCGATTTTTTGTTATAACCGAGACTCGTTATAGAAGGGTTCTACTGTATTTCAATTTCAAAGTGGTCGAAGCGATTTTTTTAATAATAATTTTTGGGCTCAACATTTGATGCTAATCAAATATCGATTAATTTTCGAAATAATCAAATTTAACGTTTAGATTTTTTATATAAAAGTCGGTGAATAGCTTAATCTGTAGACGGTGTTTGTGCTCAATGTAAACATATGCAGCATTTGTTGGCTGTGTTACATTATTTTCTATCCAAAATTTGGAATTGGGGGGGGGGGGGGGCTGGCAACATGTCATTATATATTTTAAAGCTTTCAAAAATAAAATGGGTACTAACAAAAATGAAGAAGGTACAAACGAGGACAAACGATATTATAGTCTATTTGGATCCAAAATTTAAAATGAGGAGAAGGAGGGTGGAGGTTTGAGAAATGTGCCTTTAAATAACAGAGTGCTAAAGAACGATGCTGCCTTTTGAAACCAAGATTATACTGCATCCTACAGTGATTTCTAAAAAGTAACTTAAAAAATAATTTTTTTAAATTAATAGAAAATATCATTTCATCATTTCTATTAGGTTGAATATTGGTGTTTTAAATACAATTCACTAAAATATTTTCAAATAAATGTAAATAAAAAAATTTGGAAAATTTGCTACCCGGAAAAAATTAATTTAATGTGAATTTAAAAGAATTTGATTTTAAACAATTAAGGGCTAGTTTAGTTTGCAGATAATTTCATGTTCTAAAACTGCTGAAAAAGCAGTTAATCATTTACATTAAAAAAATAATAGTTTTGGTACTATGGTCCGGGAGCAAAAGCGTTAAAATCCGAGCTCTGAAAATGTTATAAAGACCCTGATTAGTGCACTATTAATGCCCGTTTTCTTCACCTCGAGATATCTTGAGTTGAAGAAAACGAGCATAAGTGAAGCAAATACAAACAAGTTCACGGTTTTTGCAAACCAACTAAATCTTGAATTAAAAATCATTGACCCATTTTTGAAAGATTAACTATATCGGAATAATTTTCAAGCTCAAACTATATGACGATATATTTTTTTGTGGTGCAATTATTGCTATCATGATCATTCGTTTACATTTATAAGCTTTTATTTAGACCGAGAAAGTTTTTTTAAAGTATAGTTTAAATCTATAAAATCAATTTTATTTTGATTTTAAAAATAAATTTTATAAGTCCGACCTAGCGGCTTCCATATGGACGCCCATGAAAATGCAGGAAATGGCACTCAGGGCATAGGTGAGAGTGATTGTGAGCTAATCAGCTGTTGCCAATAATTTCACAAATTACATTTTACAGGATCTTGATTTACAGGAGCGATTACTTCCTTTTTTTTTTAGATTTTGTTGAACCGATATAAATGATTTTACTTCATCACGTAATTGGAAAACTATAATTTTAGTTTCGCTATCTATGACGCGTTCAAGTAATACTTCAGTACAAGAATATCTTTTTAAGAAAATGAAATAATAATTTCGAAAAAAGTTGGAGCAAGAACAGGATCGCGACGGACAAAGCGGGAGGCGAACACTTTTCTTGTCATATACAACAACAGGCGCAGCAAGTGGAGAATTTTGGCATCAGTGGTGGAGTCTCAAAGAACAAGACCATCTGAAAACCGCTGGAGAGAATGGAACTACGAGAAGAATTCATAAATATATGTATGACAAATTGGGTATACGAGGATCCACGAAAAATGAACCTAAGTCCTAAGAGCTGGATTGAGAGCTACTTTTTCATGCTTTTCCAAAACCATGTTTCTCATCTCTAAAAACTAAAAAAACGGCTTGTAAAGAAAATTAAGTTGAAATTCCAAATTCCAAGAAATTCCAAACCAAAGTTTGGGGTGAGTTTAATCAATAACGATTTAAAATGAACCAAGACAAACAGTCTTAATTATTAACGAGCGATGGCATTTTGATAATATGCCATAAGCTTTAATGTCAATGCCATCCATTCCAAAAACTCTTGGCTACAGACATGACAGTTAATAAAACTGCGTTAACACTAATAGCAAGCGTATATACAAAATATGTAACTATGTATACTTACCAGGCCCACTAACTAGCAAATGCAAAACTTAACTGAGGAATACTCTCTGAAGTTTCAGTTTTTATAATATAATTAAACAACACTACAATTCTTATAAAATTACAATTTTTGTACAAGGTTAGGTTTTTAAAACCACAATTTCACTGGCTAAAACAAAAATAATAAAATAAAACACCGTATCACAACACAAACAAAGTTATCTTTGAAAAGTTTTTTGTTTATGTACTTTTATTTCGAATATCTTTCTCGTAAAAATCCACAATTATTACATCTGCAACACGGAGGGGGCGAGGAATAATTTCTATTGCATCGTTCTGGAGAAGCTCTCGGAGAAAGTCGTCTTGGACTGTCACAGGTGCAACGTTTCGGAGGAGCTGGTGGTACCAAAGGTAATTGCAAATAGTAATCATCTTCGTAACTGTAATTATTGTAAACTTTATACCATTCACCAGTTCTTGGATCAATTTCCCAGTGAGTGCTGCTTATATTCTGCTGAAATTTTGGATGGGCATTTGACAAACCACCAAAGTTCTCTTCGGGATTATTTTGAAACTTATTGAAACACTTAATTAATTCGGGCGTGTAACTTGGCGGGGTCGATCCCAAGTGTTCTTTTCTGGTACTGATCTTAGTATACTTTGTTGGACAGGACAGATCTTGCGCGCGTTTTTTCTTTTTGCACTTGTTGCACATCATCTGTTTTTGGCAACAATTTTGCCTGTCCGATGAATCATCTGACTCGTCTGTAAATACAGGCTTTTCTAAATTTTTATTTTGCCTACTGTTCATTTCAAATTCTCTAATTGCTCTTTGTACTCTTTCTTTGTTTCTAAGCGATAACGTATCACCCAACTCGCTGACCAAATCGAGAAATTCGTCCCGATTTTGGTAAACTAAATCAGGAAATTCGGAACCACCGGAGCAATCGGAGCAGCAACCGTCTTCGTTAACGACACTTGGAGGAGGATGTTCTGGAGTGGAGGCTTTAAAACAACCACAGGGACAGTTATCTTTCTGGTGACGACAACGTGGAGGCGCATCCTCGTATTTTGTATTTTGCCTATGGTTGATTGATGATGCGAGACAGTCACCAAAATTACTTGCAGAATACTCGGAAGGTTGACATCTGGGTGGATCAAACGCTGTACTTGACTGACAACAACAGCAACAACGACACTCGGGAGGAGCACGAGGTGGCTTTGGTGGTTTATTGGGACGTGGCATTGGACAACAGTTTCTTTGATATTTTTCGTGATAAGAATTGTTTCTTTCGCAACATTTGGGATAACTGACACATGGAGGTTTGTTATCTTGACTGCATTTGTTTCTAGGACAACACATTTTTGGACGTGGGGGCGAATTGCAGTACGGAGTGCTTGGGTATTGATTTGCATCCATCCTACGAGTACACCTACTTCTAATTTCATCAACAATTGGCGAGTTTATTTCGCTACAACAATATCGATCCGCCATTTTGACATTCGACGTATTCGTTTCAGGTTTTTGACTTAAATTCAATGTGCTGGAATTTAGATTGGTCGAATCTAACTCTTTGTTTACAAATAGTTTCATGGGACGAAAATCTTCAACGCTGGGATTTTCATCGCGTTCAGCTGGTTCTCTTGAATATCTGGCAGTAGTAAGTTCTGATACTGAATTCACATTCGATTTGGGTATAGGAGTGGAAGTAAATGGATTTGAATTACTTTGATTTGAAACTTCAGTATTGGACGATTCACTTGTAGTGGTATCTTGCATCGGAGCTGTTTCAACTTTTGAAGTTTTTGGGTTTGGTCGTTTGTACCTTTTAGGTACCTCCGAACCGAAAAACACTCCAAAATTTGTTAACTCAGAATCAGAAGTATCGGATACATCATACTTTTGATTTGAATAGCTTCGCTGGTTTTCCCCAAGTTCAAGTGGCTGTATTATGTAATCGGCTCCTGCTCTCTGATGACAGATACTACTTCCCATTAACGAAGAGGATGTGCTCGTTGTATTTAAAGTACTAGCTGATATATTGTTCTCAGAAGATGTACTCGTAGTTGTATGAGAACTTACATTTGGAGTAGTACCTTCTTGAGATGAAATTACATCACGGAAATTTGGAGATAAGAACTGCGAAGTATTCTCGTCAGAAATCAAATCAGATTTAGATAGCGGAGAAATGTTTTTACATTTCTTATCCTAAAAAAATTACGCAATAATTTGACAAATTAAAAAACTATTTTGTTATTACAAAATGGACGCTTTGATTTTTGAAAATTCTAATGAACTACGTACCTTTAAAAAAATATTTTTGAAGAGGTTCAAGAACTTGTTCTTCTCCTTAATTGGTTTTGAAATGCTCAAGGGTCGCACATTTCTTATATTTTTGTAATATTCCTTTGTTCTCGGCGAAGACGTTTGGGTATGTTTTGCTGCTAGTAAACTTTCTTTACTGGAAATTTCTACCAAGGATTTATTTGAATGATTTCTATTTTTAATGATTTCTTCATCTCTGTTTTTTCTTTGCAAACTTTTGTATTCTTTAATCTTTTCTTCATATTGTTCTTTCGGTTTTATCTCTTTGTTTCTGGATATTCCAAGCAATTCCTTGCTATCCACAAATTTGTTAAAACTGGGTACGTATATTTCGTAACCGATATGTAAAGGACTTTTGGCCGATGTTTCCTCGGCGTTTGGTGAACTGATACTAAATGGAATTGGAGATTCGGTAGTTTCGTTTATACTGTCATATTTTACTTTATCTTCAAAGCTATTTAATATTGAGCGAAAGCTGCTTACTTCGCTATTTGAGCTGGAACTTACTTGTGGACTAAAATTTAAATTTAAGCGTGGGATTTTAAATGGCCGCTTACAGATGTGTTTGCCACAATTTGCTGATTTGCACAATGCGCAACATCCTTTCTGATTTTGCGAACTGCTGGGAGTTTCAATGAAACTGGTTTCAGTTTCAAGAGTTACAGTTGATCCAGATCGATTTGGTGCTTTATTTTCTGAAATGTAATACGCTTGTGGTTTATTTGATCCAATATTACTTGAGATGCTTGAATGAGAACTCTCTTCTGGTATATCTATTTGGTGTTGATCACGAATGCTTTCTGTTGAAATAGGATCTTCGGAAATTTGTTCTTCGTTATCAATATACGACATGGATGATTTGGGATTTACTTCAGTCAGTTGAATTTCACTTAGAACACTTGAGTGAGAAGTCGACGTTAACGTTGTTTCTCCACCATCTTCCTCGAATTCACCTAAATCTTGTTTAAAGGTATCCCAAGATGAGTAATCATAAACTTTCTGTATCTCTACATCAACCAATTGTGATTTACTGTAGGAATCGACTACATCTCCCCTTAAATCCTTTATATTTTGATACGAATAAGAATTTTCAGTGGATACATTGCTACTGTGATAATCAGAATCGTATATTTCTTCAGAATTGCTCGAACCCATTGTACCATCGTAGTTGTCATCATCATCATCGTCATTAGAATCTTTTGGATCATTCTTACAACATTTAGACAATGTGCATTTTTTCTTCTTTTTCTTCTTTTTAACTTTACGTGGTCTACCATCCTCGGAAGAGTCACTATCGAGCAAGAAAGTTTTAAAAGTTTAGCATAAAGAAGTTTAGAGATCTTACCGTTCTTCACTAATATCTGATAAATCTCCATACTGGATGGGCTCCAAGCAAATGGTACACAAATTTTGTAAATCCTGAAAACATTGTTCACAATATATTCCTGGACAATCAGGTTTATCACAACGAATAGGTTTTGCAGAATCGGATTCCCGAAAAACGTCACCACAGAGTAAGCAAGTAATTTCTTGTTCTGAACCTAAGCACTTCCGAATCCATTTTGAACTACAAAAACACTAGATTAAGAAATATGTTTTTTGCAAAAAGAATAACTGTTTACTTTATATTTGCTTGCAAATACTCTTTAAACGTGATTTTTGCTATCTTTTTAGAACCAGTCATTTTTCTCCGAAGTTGGCGTCGGGCAAATTTTAAGAAGGACGATCGAGATCTCATGATGTGGTTATATAGCCATATGGAACGCTGACGCGCTCTGACTGGATGATAAAATGACATAACCGAATGACGAAGTCTCAAACCATAGGGTTCGAAGACAGTTAAAATCCAACATAAAATCAACAAGGATGCTAAAATTGCAAATGAATTTAGATGTACTCTGGTGGTCAAATTATTAACCTATTTGAATATAGCGATCGTAATCAGGGGGTATCGGGTCTGGTAAGCATGGAATTGTATCTATCTCTAATTCTACTCCGAGAGGTTGAAAAGCTTTAACAATGCTTTTGAGCAGCTTTGCTAAGAATCCTTCACCTTCTACGTTAACTTGGACCACATTGGGTGCTGAAAATTTTCTAATTAAGTTTTATTATTTTATTTTTTAGTAATTACCTTGCACTTTCGATTGAAATCTCGAGTGATATCGAATTACGGTCAGAACCCAATATAAAGCATAATCCACCATCATATGGGTGGATAATTTTAAGGAGGTAGTTCCCAATGCAACAGCAGCTTTCGACAATTTAACTTTTTCTACTTTTACAAGTCGAATCGATTTCACCTGTTCAAATGTTTCGGATTTTATGCTTTTGCTTGTTCTTTAATATTAGCTGTATTCTTTTTACCTATTTTAAGTGATATTGTACTGAGATACTCAGGTACTCAGTTAAATGGGTGTTCATTTTACCGTTTTGAAGCAGGTGCCGTGCCGTGCCGAACTGAGTTTTAACTGAGAAAACTACCTCCCTCCCTAACCCAACTGATCTTGCTGTTTCAAAGTGTTACAACTGAGTTTAATTTGGAAATATCCCGAATTGGTTGATTTAAAAGGGATAGTCATCTGTCAGTTAATTTCGTTAATTTTTTAGTTAAATTGTGACACTTCCGTACTTAACATTTAAATTTAATAAAAATTTGGTAATTTATTAATTTAATATTTATAAAAGTGACTTGCAGGTAAAAAACGAAAAAAGGGTGATTTATTCGTTAATATACATATAGTATGTTACGGTCAATGATGATAATTCGGCCATTAACGTCAATGGCCGGACAATGCCCAGCTTAGTTGGGCATTGACGTCATTGACCGGGAATTGACGTCAATGACCGTGTATTTTGGGCAATGTTGACGTTTAGAATTTCATATGTGGTTTTTACATCATTGTCCGGGCAATGACGTCAATGCCCAATACAGGGTGGGCAATGATGAAATTATTATTCTATAGATTCCATCTGAAAGTAACGTATTTAATGTGCATTTGCAATTAATACTAGTTATTAAGGGATACCGAAAAGTTAATTCTTTAATTCTTTTCTAAAGTTAGAAAATATTAGTGATACGACCAAAGAAATTGAGATTACTGTTAAACAAGCAGCAGCTAAAAGCAGTGTTTTAGGAGGCCACTGTTACAAGTGTTGTCATTGCAAGGGTGGATGTAAAAATAATACATGTGCGTGTTGCGCTAGCAAACAAATTTGCAATTCTAAGTGCCATATGTCCCTATTTCTGTATTTTTTAATTTTTATTATTTTTGTTAATAAATAATTATATTACTATATTATACCTAATACAATGAATATAACATATGTGCGTAAATATCACTTGCCAGTTGGCTGTCAAATTTAAATTGCCATTTTGCTGTTCTTTATAGTAGTCATTCTAGAATATCATCATTGTCCAATCCATTTTGGCCATTAACGTCATTGACCGGCCAAAGACGTAAATATTACAATCAAATGAAAATATTTACATCATTGCCCACCATTAACGGGCGTTGACGTCAATTAATGGCCAGCATAAATGGGCATTGACGTCATTGCCCGGCCATTGACGTCAATGCCCAATTTACGTCATTGACCGTAACATATATAATTATATACGATTAATTATAATATAATTATACAACCAAATAATAATATAATGTGGTTGGTAGGTAATTTTTGTATTATGGTTTGGTAGTGTACTATTTGTATTGTTCTTTTAACCTTATGTTTTTCTCACTTTGACCCAGTTAATCTCAGTTCGGCTCAGCTCACTTCGTCTCAGTTGCGTAACTGAGATGGAAATAAAATAGGTAAAAAGAATACGCCTATTGATATGCCAAACTAATCCGAAAAACTGCTTGTCAAAATGCATATTTTGCATATTTTCAACATTTGGTGCATATTTGACTAATAATGCATATTTGTGCTTATTTGGGACACTTTTGGTGATTTTTTAAGAATTTTAATAGAGAAAATAAAAAATTATTATTAAATTTTGCAAATTCAAGCAACTGTTTATTTAATTTTAAGCAATTTAATTTTTTATTTAAAAAATTATTTATTTTTTATTTATTTAATAAATTATAAAATTTATTTATTTTTATTTAATTTTAATTTTTAAATTTTAATAAATTTATTTAA
Organism: Cantharis flavilabris; assembly: GCA_949152465.1. Lineage (NCBI taxonomy): Eukaryota > Metazoa > Arthropoda > Insecta > Coleoptera > Cantharidae > Cantharis > Cantharis flavilabris. The sequence goes on from OX424435.1 coordinate 93,177,341, forward strand.
TTTTAAGCAATTTATTTATTTATTTAAAAAATTATAAAAATTAATTTGCTTAAAATGAAATAATTGGCAAATTTAATAATAATTTTTTATTTTCTCTATTAAAATTCTTAAAAAACACCAAAAGTGGCTCTAATATTTATTATTTACTTAAAATATGAACCAAATGTTGAAAATAGGCAAAATTTTGCAAATTTTACGTAATTCGTCCAGATATATTAATAAAATTATTAAATTTTATAAATCTAGGTAGTACTTATTGAAAATTTGAAAAAAAATGAAAAATTCGATGATTAGAGATATTCTTTAGTTTGTATATCAATGCATTTTCAATTATTCTGGTACATATAAATCCGAGCTCTATATTAATCATGCTTTCCCATGCATGGGAGTGTTTCCTATAGAGTATAGACTGATAGGATCAACATCAATTAACTCTGGGTTAACTTTTATCTTACGTTTAACTAGCTCTTAGTGTTGGTGCAGATAATTTCGCCCAGCTAAAGATATGTTTACTAAGTTGCGGTTGGGGCTCTGCGACTGAAGTCGCAGTGACTGCTCTCCATGCTTTCATTTGGGAGTGTTACCTTAGAGTTGCATGCAAAGATCGCATTCTAAAAATATACTCCCATAAGAAATCATTCACTGCAACTTCAGTCGCAGAGCTCCAGTCCCAGAGCCCCAGCCGCAGCTTAGTAAACATATCTTTAGCTGGGCAAAAATTATCTGCACAAACACTAATGGCTAGTTAAAAGTTAGGTAAAAGTTAATCCAGAGTCAATCACTCCCATAAGAAAGCATGATTAATATGAAAGCATGAAAGATATGAATTTTTAGCTGCGGCTGGACACCAAAAGTGGCCCAAACATGCACAAATATGCTTTATTTACTCAAATATGCATCAAAGGTTGAAAATATGCAAAAATATACGTAATTCGTCCAGATTTATTATTAAAATTATTAAATTTTTTAAATCTAGGCAGTACTTATTGAAAATTTGAAAAAAAATAAAAATTTCGAAGATTACATATTTTTTAGTTTGCATATCAATGCATATTTTATCTATTTTTATCAATTTTAGTGCATATTTTAAAGAAATTCAGTGCATATAAGTATATGCGCAAATTTTCAAGTATTTTGGTGCATATAAATCCGAGCTCTAATTATAAATAAAACTCGGATTTTACGCTCTTGCATGTTCTTTAATATTGATATGGCAACAAATTTGTTTTGAAATCTGGACAAATTAGGTAAAAACGAATCCGAAACACTGCTTGCTAAAATGCATATTTTGCATATTTTCAACATTTGGTGCATATTTGAGCCTTTTTTGGTGTTTTTTGAAGAATTTTAATAGGGAAAATAAAAAATTATTTTTCAATTTGCCAATTTAAGCAATAATTATTAAATAAAAAAATTAATTAATTAAAAAATTAATTAATTAAAAAAAAAAAAATTAAATTGCTTAAAATTAAATAAAACCATTGCTTAAATTGGCAAAATGCAATAATAATATTTTATGTTCTCTATTAAAATTCTTCAAAAAACACCAAATGCGTCCCAAATATGCTCAAATATGCTCAAATATGCTCAAATATGCACCAAATGTTGAAAATATTCAAAAATTTATACTTATTGAAAATTTGAAGGAAAAAAATTGAAAAATTCGAAAATTAGATATTTTTTAGTTTTTATATTTTATCTATTTTTATCAATTTTAGTGCATGTTTTAATAAATTTCGGTGCATATATAGGCGCATATTCTTAAGTATTTTGGTGCATATAAATCCGAGCTCTAATTATAAATAATAAATTTGTAGCTGCAAGTTTAATACGCACCTCGATATATAGCGATCGTTCTCTATGATTCAGTGGTAGAATTGTTTCTTTCTGTTCTTGAGCCCTTTTCATATCAATTTCTCGAAAATCTTTCGTGATGTATCGATTGTCAAATCTATCAATTGTAAGATACTTAAACCGATAATGCAAAACTCTGAAATGAAAAAATTGAAAAAAGAAAATAAAATTTTTTGATTAAATTCACCTTAAAATAATAAACAGAAAAAATAAACTGGTAGCGCAGCTCATAATATCAAAAACAGTTAACAGATTCTCAGTTCGTTGTCGTACTTCCGTGACGATTCCTTTAGTAATTTCAGTAATTGTTTTTGACTGATTAGTTTCAAAACCAAAAGAATGGGAAAATTTTATTTTAACATAAAACATGGTTTTAATATGACGAATAAAAATTTTCACTTCTGGAAATGGAAAAATATAAGTTGAATAACATTGCTGTTAATGAGTCTGGTACTTCGCACAACAACTCCAATTACCGAGTCGCTTATAAATTCAACAAGAAGACAAATGTAATCAAATACTTTAACAATATAACAAACCGACTGCACCAAATAAGTTATCGAACACAGCCAATCGAACATGGGTCCGAGCTTTGCGTTGCAATCGGAAATTGCGTTTTCAAATACTCTTGTACATCGCTGGAAAGGGGTTCCCAATTCTTTATTGCAAATATTTAAAATTTTTCCAAGAAATTCGAAGGCGGACTTTATTACTTTAACTAAAACAATAACAAGCCACAAAAAGTACATTTACTCCTAATAAAACAATAAATTTTTGAAAAAACAAAAATTTGGCGATAGCTTACCTAATGACATAATTATCCTTTTGATCGTCAACAGAACTTCTTTAATTTTTTTCACGATTTCTCTTACTGTTTTTACCACAGATTTGATTGCGTCTCGAATTGCGTAAAATGGTTTCTTAATTACCTCTACAATTTGCCTCACAGCTGCTTTCAGTTGTTCCTAAAACAGATCTGTTATTTTTTTTCGTGGAAGCTTTCCAAAACTCACTTGTCCGCAAGCCATGGAATTGCTAAGGATTCCAACATTGTGCAGAGTATTTTTGGCTGGACCAGTTATGGCAAGAATAAATGCATAAGCTATTACGGCTTGTCTTCCACGTTTGGAAAAAAATTGTGGTAATAGCAGAAAAACCACGCACCTTAAATTTGGTAAAAAATTAAGCTCTTGAATGGTTTAAGCCAAATGTTCCTACCTCACTTTGAAACTGAACGCTAAACCTATGGTTAATATGATTCCGAAAAAGGAACACATTATTGTAGCAGTGGATAATTTAAAATTCAATTGAAACACGAAAAACATAAAAAATATGTAGGTGAGAAAAAAGCCTCCGATAAATCCAAGAATACTTTTCAAGGTAAAATTTTCGCAAGTTCCATCGTGATTTAGGTTGAAGAAAGCTTTGTAGAGACAGGAACCTTCTGGACAAAAACACTTGCAGCATAGCACATTTTCGATACGCCTTCGAAGGATGAACAAAAATTGTTTGTATTTTTGCCTCAAATTGAATTTTGACTTTTTCCCTCTGCTTACTGCAACGGAGGATTGTTTTTCTTTGTCCAGGTCCTTTCTGTATCGTTCAATTTTTATCGATTTGTACATTGTTCTTACGTAAGCCATTTTTAATTTTTTTATTTTGGAACTTTGACAAATCAGTGACTTAAGCTTTTTAATTAATTTGTATCTTGGGATACTACTGTATTTATTTTTGTTTTAAAAAATACGTTTGCGATAAACAACGCTTAGTTAACTTGGGTATGTTTAAAGTATTGCCAATAATGTTTTCTACTGCGTTGGTGGAGGGAAACCCTATATAAGGCAAATTGTCACTACTTGTTGATTGCATTTGGCTTCAGTTTATTTAGTGTTGTGCTTTGTAATTTAAGCTTTGGTGAGTAATTTTAATACAAATATAATCGAACATAATTTTTCAAATATGGAAAAATGTGGTGAAAATTAAAAAAAAAATCTAACTAAACTTTATAAATTAGTAACATAATAAAAGTTATAATTAAAGCGAAACCTTAAAGTTCCTGTTTATCCTTGATAGATTTCAAAATATTCGAAGTTAAGCTTTCCTGATAATGACTGAAAATTTTCAATTTTCATTAATGATCTCCAGAACAGTTCTCGATATCCATCCGAGAGCTTTAAAATATTTTTCATACTTGAAGTTTCTGATATTTAAAATTTTTATAAATAAAATTTTTCCTATATAAATTCAAATTAGAAAACTGCTGTGTTTGCAATTAATTTTAATGAATAAAAGCAAGTAGCTATTATTCCACAAGAATGAGTGGTTTTCTTTCTTTATTTTTAATTTTGTGTGATGCCTCATTAATTTATAATGGTAAAAGACAGCATTTTTCTAATTCCGATTGAGGTGAAATTTTTGAAAACTTGTAAATTATTTTTAAATCGATTGCGAATATATTATGTAAATTCTCTATTATTTTTCTTTAGAAATGGATGTCGACGAATACAGAGTGCGTGGTAAGTAAGGAGGAAATTATGTATTCTCACTATATTTTCCATTATAATAATTCATTCATTTGCGATTTTAGAAATATGTATAAAATGTACGTTTAGCGAAATATTTGTTAAAAATATTAAATATACAATGTAGTATCGGCATAATTATGATAAAAATAAACCTTGTGTTTTAATAGCGAAGAAAAAGTACCTACTTCATTATATATTTAATATATTTAATTATATATTACTTTAAAAGTTAAAAGTTCTGTTAATTTATCGTCTGACGATGTCACAGTATGACGAAACGTTATGAAATAATAATAATTACAATGCAATTTACTATTTTATAAAAAATATTTACTGTAATTTTTGGTGATTACAGTCGGGAAAAATTGAGGAAGCCTTATTTATTTAGAGCTTACACAATTATTTGGTTTCCAATACTTTTTCAATAATCATTAATTCGTGCAACCTTTTAATTCTTACGTTAATAATTTTTTTGGATTCAACCGTCGTAATTTTACGAAGAATTTAAATTCTCTTTCAAATTGTGATTTACAGCAATGTACAGAATAGTCAATGTATTCTATTTTATGAAACGATAAAGTAAATTGGATTTGCGAAATAAAGTTGTAGCTGTCTTATTATTGACAATAAACAAAGATTTACATTGAATTCAATTGATTTTGCGCTAAGAAAGTAAAGTTGCTAATTTAATAAAAAATTATTTAGTGTTTTCTGCAAACATTATTGTAGGTAAAGAAGTTGTGGACTATATAGCCGATTACTTAGAAACAATACGAGATCGTCGAGTGTTTCCGGCTAAACAACCAGGATTTTTAAGAAGTCAAATACCGGAGAGTGCACCCATTGATGGAGAAGATTGGATAAACATTTTTAGCGATGTTGATAATGTTATCATGCCTGGTGTTACTCATTGGCAAAGTCCTCATATGCACGCTTACTTTCCAGCACTCAACAGTTTTCCGTCATTATTAGGAGATATGTTAGCGGACGCTATCAATTGCTTGGGCTTTACATGGGTTCGTCTTGCGTTTGATCCAACTAAAATTTTTAGTTAAATAATAATTTACAGGCTTCCAGTCCGGTCTGTACCGAATTGGAAATGATAGTTATGAATTGGCTGGGAAAGATGATAGGCCTCCCGGATCAGTTTTTGCACACTAAAAGTGACTCGAAAGGTGGCGGAGTCATTCAGGTTTGTTCATACCTTTTGTTATAAAGTCTATTCATTTCGGCCATTGCAGACAACTTCGAGTGAAGCAACGTTGGTTTGTTTACTGGCCGGACGTACGCAAGCAATTACTAATTTTCAAAAGTTAGTTCCCGATTTAGAGGACGTCGAAATTAATGCCAGATTAGTTGCTTATTGTTCTGATCAAGCTCATTCCAGCGTCGAGAAAGCTGCAATCATAGGTTTAGTAAAAATGAGATACATCGAAAGCGACGAAAAATTTTCCATGCGAGGCGCTCAGTTAGTTCAAGCCATTAAGAAAGATAGGGAGAAGGGTTTAATTCCATTTTGGGTAAGCAATAATATAAATTTCACATTCATCGTTTAAAAAATAGAAAAAGTTTTAAAAATAATTAAGTATTACCGCATCATCGGGTTGTCTGTTGTTGTGGAAACATCTCGAAATGGGATTAGCAAATATCAAAGAAATTGCTTTCTGCAAGTAACTAATTAGTTCAATCTTCTTAAAAAGAAAGATACTTCCCGATGAAATCCCTCTGGGTGCAATTAATACATGTAGATTTGTTATTCCGTTGACAACATTCTAGCAATATTTCATTTAAATAATTGGAATGCAAGTTGATTCATTTCGAAGCTGTTATAATAATTAAAAAAATTATTTCTAAAAAAATTAGTATTTTTGAAGGTTTGTGCAACACTGGGAACGACAGGAGCATGTTCGTTCGATAATGTGGAAGAAATCGGTAAAATTTGCACAGAGGAAGGTATGTGGCTTCACGTTGATGCAGCTTATGCGGGAAGTGCATTTATTTGTCCAGAATTTAGAATATGGCTTAAAGGAATAGAAAGGGTCGATTCTATTGCATTTAATCCTTCGAAATGGCTTATGGTTCACTTTGATTGCACTGCAATGTGGTAAAATTGATTTCTTTTCATTAATTTTTTTTTGTTAACTCTCCGCATTTAATTTTCTTGTTAGGGTGAAAAATAGCGAAGCTCTTCACCGAACCTTCAACGTCGAACCGCTATATTTAAAACACGAAAATTCAGGTAATTCCTACTACTTATAAAATTGTGAAATTTTTCTCAAGTTCAATTGTTATTTTAGGCCTGGCTGTGGATTACATGGTAAGTTAACAATTTTCCTAACTGCTTTTATTTCAAATTAAAATTTTAAGCATTGGCAAATTCCTTTAAGTAAAAGATTTCGGGCATTAAAATTATGGTTTGTCATTCGCAATTATGGAATTCGAGGTTTACAAAAGCACATTCGGGAGGTTCGAAACAAATAATAAATTGGGTTTTGCATTACAATAAAACATTTTAGGGTGTGAGATTGGCCCAAAAATTCGAAGCTCTCATATTAGCCGATTCTCGCTTTGAGGTTCCAGCTCCAAGGCACTTGGGACTTGTGGTATTTAGACTGATTGGAGAAAATGATTTAACTGAGAAATTATTGAAAAGGCTAAACTCAAGAGGCAATTTGCATTGCGTTCCTGCGGCTCTCAAAGATAAATACGTCATTAGGTTTACCGTTACATCTCAACATACCACTATCGAAGACATCCTGAAGGATTGGAAAGAGATTAGAGAAGTAACCAAAGACATATTAGGCGAATGTAATGGTGAAATCATAACAAAAGCAAGAGTAAAACTTGCAGGTTGGTATTACGTGGGTAAAACTTTTTATACCAGTTTGATAACATTTCAAATAATATTTTGTTTCATAACCTAGTAATCATTACAGACACCAGAGAGAGAAACGAAAATTTTGGAACCAGTTTACTATTAGCAAATTCGCCAATGTCACCAAAAATTGTCAACGGAAGTTTTGTTGCTTTGTATGATCAAGGAGAAGTTTTGGCCGAATACTCGGAAACATTTGCTAAATTACGCCAAAAAGTCCAAAACAGTCCATGTAAGTATTATTGTGGATGTAAATTTGTTTATCCAATTAGTTTAAAGCCCAATTGATCAATCTCTGTTTAACAATTATTTCTGTAGAAATTACCCTTTGATTACGGCTGTAACTGACCATAAAAGCAGGGTTGGTTAACCCACACAGTTTTTTCTGGGGATTACCCATAAAATAATCAATTTTTTTATCTGTAAAGTGTTAGAACACTACAACATATTATTTATGTATATCTACAATTTAAGTATTTAAGTACAGGTAGTTGAGATAGCGAATGGACGATTTTGAGCTTTAAGTTTTCCGGTCGTAGATTTGATTTTCAATTGTTTAAATTATTTGTGATTCGGTTCAGATTCGACCTTAAGTTGTAGGTCCTTGTTTACATTGTAGTTTACATGTAGTTGGTAGGGAACAGGATATCCACTTTGTTTCGTGTCCTATTCGGAGTTAGGCCAGGTGCTGGTTTCTATTGTGTTTTTTGTTTTATAAAAATGTCTGGCATATATGTTTGGATGATTGTAATAGTCTTGTTCACCTTTCTCTGGAGTTTTATTTTCGTATTTGCGGATCCAGAAAGGATTACTTTTGATGGAAGGGGCAACCCATTGATGACTCTCCACAACATCAGGTCCAACGCCATAGTCCAAGGAATACTGCAGTGGCGGTGATAGCAATAAGCGAATGTAAGCAATGCTTAGGGGCCCGGGACCATAAAGAGTAGTAAATCCCAAAAAGAAAGATCTTTTAGGGGCCCGTTTAACTACTCTAAGTACTCTTGCGCGTAGGGATATCTCCCTGTCCTTCTACCTAAAATCCAGAATCCAGAGGAGTGCACTAAAGGGTATTCCATACCCCCCAGACCCCCCGGATTTCACTAATTATTTTTGATGAACAACTCCCTCATGAACAAAAATAAAATTACTTTTGGACTTAGCAGCGAAACCAGCTTTTTCTGATTCCAAAGCTCTAAACATATTATTTAAGTCACAAAAGGATTGGTGTAATCCGGGGGGTCTGGGGGGTATGGAATACCCCCCAGTGCACTCTTCTGGATTCTGGATTTTAGGTAGTGGTACTTAAGCCACTAAATCGGGCCCATTGCAGTGACGGTGATATCAATAAGCGAATGTAAGCAAATCTTGTTGCCCTGGACCATAAAGGGTAGTAAATCCCAAAAAGAAGATTTTTAAATAATATACGCAATTCAAAATTAATAGATTGTATTTTTAGGGGCCCGTTTTGTATATTTGCTTATGAGTTCTAGCTACTCTTGCACCGCCACTGGAATACTGCTGGTAATCTTTATCTTTTCCATAAGTTCTTCAGAAGTCTAAAATATCTAAAGTTTAAAATCTAACTAATCTAAATGGTTTCCGTATCAACAAGTAGTGTTCGCGTCGAAACGATAATGTCAAATCTATCTGCTCCAATGCAGGAGTAATTTTTCTCCACCTACTAACATTATAACGTACCGTGGATAGATTTTAAAATTTATTTTAGTTCTATCAGCAGATTCATGCATAAGTTTAACGACCTGGAAGTCTTGCAGCTCAGCACATCACCGTCAGAAGGTTGAAATGATGGAAACTAAGTTTACTAGAAATATTTTGTAAAATCACATACATGCAGATAAATAAAAACTTGTGAAATTTTGTGAACGAATTTTGAAGATGATTGTCCTCTTATAAGCAGACTTACAGGTATCTTGAAAAGCTGTGGAAAGTATTGAGTCATCAAAATAACTCATTCGTGATGAGTCATCTGATGACGTATACACGGTGACTCATATGTGATAACCTTGGTATTTGTTGCGAATCTGCTGACTACTGCTGACTTGCAGATTGGATCTTTTTAGAAGCTCATAGAAGTTTCTGAAAGTTTCTAGAAAGATGCAGCAGAGTGATTTCCTGTGACTAGTTTAAGTTCTGACTTGAGAGTGTTAACATAAATATCGTGTAAATAAATAGTGGTGTGATAAATAAATATGTGTTACATAAATACAGTGACTTAGTTTAAATAAATACAGACTTATTGGAAAACTTATTGTTATTAATTTTATAGTGTTTCAGTATTAGTGTAAATCTTAGTGTATTTAATTGTTTTATTGTTATTAATTTTATCTGTCAGTGTATGAGCCCATAATAATTAAATAAACGTTTTAATTTTCGTTACAGTATCATAGTTCAGCACAATGACATCGATAAGTGAGCTATAAGAATTTTCGGTTACTGTCAGTTAATTTATAACACAAATTTCATTTTTTTCACAAAAAAAACAATTTTTTCAACATTTTATACGGATAACGATTTTGGATTATCCGTTATAGTTTTCAATAAAACGGCATTTAAAAATCGAAATTTTCCATATAGTATGTGTAACATGGGATTACATAGGAATTGTATGTACACGCAAGCTCTGTTGACGGTACGTGTGCCTAGATATTGCCTTAGTGATGACTGCTATTCGCCGACACCTGCCAGCCCCAAAATTAGGTCATCCCTGACCTAGGCCTCCCAACTTTACGTTAGCTTCATAGCCACACCCAAGTCAGACCGCGCATAATCTCCTTCTTTTTCAGACATTTTTAAAGACATTCTGAAAAATAATTCATAAGTCCCACAGTATCTGCGGACAACCCTAGTTTTTCTGCCCCCCTGCTTTTCCATTTTCATTATCACCCGATTCAGTTCCCGACCAGCCTCGTGACCACCCAGAGGACATCACCTTTGTTTGTCCAACCGTCAGCGCACCAACATCAGATGAAGGAGGTATGGATCAACCCCGGCACTCCACAGGCCAATTAAGTTCAAAATTCATTCGTTGAGTTGAAGTTTCAGGTGCACTTTGTAGCCTCCTTGGCAGAGTGGATCCTTTTCAGAGATGTTCTTAGCGAATAAGCTTCAGTCAAAACGGCTCGGAGTGCCCGGATCGCAGCGAAGGAAGCGTAGGGTCAGTTTTGGTTGACGCAACTACAAGAAATCAAAGATCCACCCTGAAGTAAATAAATGAAAGTAAATTAATTTAAATTTAAATAAAAAAACCTGTACACTTATGGGATCCTGAAAAGGAATAGTGGAACGGGTCATCGTTAAAGGTGATGCACGACAAATAATTGTCCCGGATCCAAGTCCCACTATGCGATGCATATTATGCGATTTTATAGTATGTAAAATTTTGACAGTCCCCGAATTTTCTGTAAGTCTGAACATAAGAACACAATCATCTCTGATACATATCTCTAATAGGAAAATCGGTGAAAATACCTAAAATATTTTTAATAATTTTGCCGTAAAATTTTCCAGAAAAATTAAACATAGGTTTACTTATTATAGATCCTAAATTAAAATTACATTTATTGGCCAAAGCTTTAGCTAAGGTTCTTTTCTATTTCATCCCTTGATATATATAATATATTTATCATAAATGAATTAATAAAATTACTGTTCTATTTTTAGGTTCACACAAAGCAACCGAATCCTTCAGATCCAAACGCCAATGTGTATTGCATGTTTTGCATGTAGTTAGAATAATCGATGAAAATTTCCTTGTGACACTTTTGGTGCGGAGTATTTTGTAAATTAGACTAACCAAAACAATGATAATTGCAAAAATGAATCTTAATCGTTTTTGCAATTAACGTTATTTTGCTCAGTGTAATGCAGTTAGAAAATGGTTAACCAAGCCTGCCTTAAACAGTGGAATTTCTTGATACCTGCTTTGAATCATATTCCGTTCAGTCTAAGTTTGGGGTTTTATAAAACCTGATTGGAATTTTTAAAAATGATTTTTGATTGGCCCACTATAATAAACAACAAAAAATTTTGCCTAATAGACGGTTGAATATTTTTTTGTATGTATAATTCCCTATAGTGTAAAGAGTGGGCCATTTAAATGAGGTAGAAAACCTCATGGAAATTTTTTTCAAAAGACATGGACGGATTTATACCTAATTTTTCAGCACATTTTCCAATGCTTGGGCTTCAATCTCATGAATGGCAGCTTCGATTTCATGTTTCAAGGCTTCAATAGTCTCCGGATGGTTAGCATAACACTTATCCCATACTTTAGAAAAAATATTCATGAGTTTTTTTACAGCCGAATTAAATTCCAAATTTTAAATGGCGTCTCCTCTATCATTTCTGCATTTAAAAAAAATAATTTGAATTATTTATTTCAGCAATGCGGCGCAGAATAAGAGGAATTTTAATGAGTGGAAAGCAATTTTCTTTGGATTCACGTTTGGATTTATTTCATGGAACCGAGGAAAGTTCTCTGAATTGCAGCGTGTCTGAACCATCAACAGCAACGACGTTAATGGAAGATTCATTTGAAAACGATGAAAGTATCAACGATTACGATGCTTCGTTACTAAATCCACCCCAAAAGCATTGCCGTTCATTATCCGTCGATCATCAAAAGCCAATTATTGTATTCGACAAAGTTGAATCCACTCAAAAATGTATTAAATGTGGCCACGAATTGAAAATTAGTAATTAATTTTTGATGTTATAAATTAAGCTTAAATTACTCTACAAGTTTGATGTTATTTGCACTAAAGATGTTAAAAAATTTGTGTTACTCGGTGTCTATTAGCAATTTGAGATTCTCAAAATATTATCTCTGCTGCTGTGAGATGCAATAAGATGATAAATGTAATTTGTGTGTTTTATTGTTACAAATATAGAAATTATTAAGTCAATTTAATTTAACAACATTTATTAATAATTTACAACATTTTGGAACAGTGTCTTCATAAGTACAGTTAAGATTATGTTATAGGAAAATATAACATACCGCAAAAATTAAAATATTACAAATTTGGCAGCAGTCTTTTGCTAAGGGATTGTTTTAATAATAATTTATGTTGCTTATGAAAAACGCAATATATACTGCTAACGAGCCTGCAATTTCCATAAAGCTACAGAATTTTTAATGATAAAAACATTTTGAATTGTTATGAAAAAAATTACTTACATTAAAACTAAGTGTTGCTAAAAGAGTATAAAATTTTCAGATCTATTATTACTTAATAAAATATTAATTATTATTTTATATACAATAAAGTTTTTTTTTAATATTTTGTAAGGTAAGATATGCCATTTGGACGAATTTTAAGGATTGAAAGTTTTTTTATAGTTTATATCATTTTTTAAATATTTTTTTCATGCATCTACTAATATTTATTCTAAAGTCAGAAGTAAATCAAAAACATTATTTTGTAAATGAACTAATCTCACAGTGTAACTGTACATAACACATACATACATTGATATTTATATAATATATTATCACTTTTTTGAGCCTAAGCTTCTATGCAATGAGGTTTAACTTAGAGATTAGAACGATAAGTTTGCCAGAGGCACAACTTAAGATGCTTAGATCTGATCCAGTAGTGGATCTGTAATGTAACATTAGTTCGGTCACGTCTTTGGCAAACTTATCATTCAACGGCTCGAGATGATTAAACTCTTCAGCAGATGTGTCCCATTCTTAATATTAGTAAATTTTCCATCATCAAATTTCGCTAATTTTGTTTTTCAAACGGTTCGATGCTTTGTTGGGACACGTGCACTGAAGGTAAATACTTCCACCTGCTTGTTATTCGTGTAAATTATAAAGTGTAATAAATTTTTGGTAGTAAAACCAAACAATAAGACCGTACGGAAAATTTGTGAAAAAAATGAAGATAAAATGGTTTGGCTTTCTCATTTGTAAGAGGTGTGCCAGAAACAAGAAATATTACCTTTCGATTTAAGATTAATACATCAATACAATAAATTTTTGTTCGTTGGTTGAAATTTCATTGAATCAATGAACTTTTTCAGTATTATTATGAAAGAGAGTTCTATAATAGTAATTGCGAGCACACCACAGACAATCGAAGGTATTCACAAAGTTCGATTAAGAAATAGATGTTATTAATTTGCTATCATTTCACAACAACTCCAAAGATTTAATCAACTGCTTCAAAATGCAAATATGAGTTTCCCAAAATGTGTAATATTCTCTAATATCCTTTAGAGAATATTTAATATTCTCTAATATTTTTTATTTTCCGCAATAAAATAAATTGTAAAACAATATATAATCAGATTTGATTATTAGATTATTTTAGACAAATTTTTTGACTATGTTTTTGTTATTATCAATCTGGAGATTAGCAATCAGCAATCAGAAGGACATCAGGGACATATGAGACATATGAATGACATATGTTATTTGACATATGCATATTATATCATATATCATACGTCAAATATTTGACAAGTATTTGACATATGCATATGCATATTAAATCATATGCCAAATATCATATGTATATGTATATCATATGTATATCATATGTAAATCATATGTATATCATATGTATATCATATGTATATCATATGTATATCATATGTATATCATATGTATATCATATGTATAATATATGCCATACGTTTTCTATTTTTTTAATTTATTCTATTCAGTTTAAAAATGTGTTTCTTTGTGAATACCGCCATATATGAAACGGAAGGCCCAACCAACGATATCTGTGAAAAATTAGGATTTAATCTTTTGTACGATTTCGATTTGTCACTTTATATTATCAAAGACGATAATTGTTAGGTTAAAAAAAGTTTTATAAAAAAGTTAGAAAACAACAAAAAAATTTATAAAAGTTAAATCGTTGTTCATATTATTGACTACATGCCAATAAGGAAGTCACAAATCCCCGATATGCAATTTTTAATATTTAGTTCCAGCTGTTGTCTTTTTATTCGTTTTCGACTTCCTTACCAAATATTATTTAAAAAATTTTAAAAAAAGTTACCGTTTTTATAAGTTTTTTGTAACTTGAAACATTATAAACACTTATAAAAATTATTATTCATGAAACAGTTATAATAATAGTATTTTGATATATTTTTTTTAGTAAACGTTAGTATTATATAATAATAATAATAATTATGATTGCATTTTAAATATACGTTATCATTTTAAGATACCACAGCAAACAGTAAAGAGAATTTATCGACGAAATCACATTGTATAATAAAATTTATTTTGGGGAAATTGGTGTCACAATTATCTAACTACTAGGTTAATTAGGCTAAACTAACATCGCCTGATATAATATTGTGCTATAATGTAGTACTTTGAATTGGCAACATTTTATATTATATACTTAGTAGAATAACTTTTATTGTATTAAATGCAAAAGCAAGTTTAACATTTAAATTTGCACTTTTTTAAAATAAGAAACTGGTAATGTAACTACAGCACATTTATGGAGGGTAAAAATGCGTTATATATAATATGGTTTCTGCCAACAAGAATCACTTGCAATTGCACAAAATACAATAAGCAAATGATCGTTAATTTACGAAGCAGTTTCCTCTTCCTGATTGTGTTTTGCGATCGCTAATAAAATCATGGTAAGCTCCTTTTTGTTAATTTTACCATCCTGATTGTAGTCGACTCCTCGTAAAATGGTTTCTTCGAAATCCAATAAATCCTGAGCATCGTAATCCTGCAAGCATATAGTAAGATTACTAACAATTCTTGTAAAAATTTTATTATACAGCGCTCACCTTTTTGACAAGTTCTAGTAAATCCTTTAAAAAGCCTCTCAGTTCTTCGTTTTCAATCGTTCCATTGTTATCCTAATTGTTCAAAATCAGAGTTGTTGATTTTAAATTTCATTGTAACTTACCCTATCGTACAAAGCAAAGACCCGTTCTATATCATCTTTAGTTAATTTCGTTGCGCCCTAAATTTTAAAAATTGAATTAATTTTTTTGGCTAAAAGGTTAACGTTAAAAGTACAACGTGCGCAAAAATAAATAATAAATTTAAAAATTGCTCTAAAAGGGCAATAAAATTTTGTTACAAAAGTAAACACATACAAAGCGGTATGGAGAAGTTAAAATGCGATTTATCATTCCCAAAGTTTCAAAATAAAAGTTTCAAAAATGCAAACGTTATCAAAAGATGCTGTAACTTTATAATCTTATTGTCGCAAGTTGAATAAGTTAATTTTGAAAGTAAATTTACGGTATGAACAGTATAAAGTAGATAAGCCCAGAAAGCCGGATGGGAAAATTATTATATAGCCGAGGTAGGATATGTCAAACTTGGAAATATACTTTTAAGGTTAGTTTTTGAAAAATAAAACAATCGAGTTTATAGAGCAGAATCTGAGTTATAATAAATATTTGTTAAAAACCCGTATACCAAAGAGTTTATTTCAAAGCTTTGCATACGGAAAATTAAGAGTTGGATGGTACAGCAAATAAAAATAGGTCAAACCAATATAATCCCGATTATTCAAATTTAATTCGGTCTTCATAAATATACATATAACTGAAAAATTTTCTTTTAGACTGTTATCAATGACAATATTATAGTATAACAAGAAGTTATGTTTAAGGTTGTGAAGGTTGCATACAAATGTGGAACGAAACCCAAATACTTAGTTATGCAACCCATTAACATGCGCTTATAGTGGTTGCTTTATTTATTTTTCAATGTTACAGTTTTACAGTAGAAACTTCTAACCCTAATATTTAACTAACTTCCTTTCATTTCATTTTAACTTTTGGTAAAATGTGTAGAGAATGAGTGAGGTTGTGCTGATTATATAATGGATAGAAGTGTCCAAAGTAAAAGTATTTTACGCCCTAGAGTATGAAAGAGTTTCTCGCACTCTCCCAAAATCAGGCATAACAACATTCCAGAATTACCAAAAACTCAAATACTTACCTTGAAACTGCTCCATGGATATCATACCGACCAATAACATGTCAAGCAAATGCCAAAAACAAACTGTCAAACCAGAAGTAAAAGAGAAAATTTCTATTTTCCTTTCCAATAAGATTGGAACTACTTCTTATAATATTCTATTAATTATGGTATATTACAGTTGTAGGAAAAATAGTGTGTGCAACTCATAGGCTCTCATTAAGTTTTTACTTGAATTTTGAAAAAAAAAGGGAAGGAATTTTCCGGAATCAACAAGATAAGATTATTGAAAATATACAGCATCTTTTGAAAAAATAGATATAAGGAGGTTACTTACTTCTAGTCCTTCCTACGTATTAGCCACAAAGACAAAGATATCAAGCCGTGCGACATTAATTTATTTTTAAATCGACTATTTATATATAATTTATTATTATTTTAACTATAATAAATATATTAAAAATATTTTATGAGTTAGTTAATGGTTATTATTAGTTTCTACTAGTGCTTCGGTAGATCAGTGAGCGATAGGTATAGTAGAAAAGCGTTTGAAAGAAATGTTTGGGTTTTCTAAATAATCACAGTGATTTTCAAACTTTATATTACTGTAAGTCGACGACAACTTAAAGCACGTAAGATTTAAGAAATTCAGGCTGCCGTCGTAAAAATTTATGACGGTGCTTCGGAGTGCCGCAATAACCATTTTGAAAATCACAATTTGATTATAAAAATTGTAATTCCAAACATTTTCTAACTTCATGCAATTCATCCAAATAGTGGTTATGGTCATACTCGGTCACTATTAAGGGAAGTATCAGGAAATGTGCCAATAATTCAAACTTCATACAGGAAATTTTTAAATTAAAGACAATAAAGACTCATAATTACAAACTTGATTGACAAAAATTATGACGGAACTGTGTCTAAACATTTAACACGGAACAATCCATCACTTTGTGTTTTTTCGACACAGTTAACATGTGTTGGACACAGTTTAGAAATAAAATTGTTCTGTACCTCACTCACCTTGAAGACTTGTCTGCACAAGAAATTTTCTCTCACAGGAAGCAATCTAAATTCAACACAAAAAATTAATTAATCCCAGCAAGTTGGCACTTATTTCGAGTTAACGGATGCAGTTTAGAGCTCAAGCTGAGATATACAATCTCATTATGAAAGAAGCTTAGGCCAGCAACTCGCTTCTCATTTTACAAAATGACTTTCAAAGTTATAAGTTGTTCGTAGTACTTACTTTGCCATTTCGGAGAGTTGCAATCTACCGTCTTTATTGGAATCAAAAACTTGGAGCTAAAACAAAGAAAATCAATATACCATTTGCTTTGTAGTAACTAATTGTACCATCGTATCGGTGTACTCGATCAATTTGTCTTCCGAAACATCGTTAATCTTTTTTGCTTCCTTGAGCAGATCTCTCAAAAAATTCTAAAAAAAATTGTTTCAGCTTTATTGTTTTTTGTTTGAAAAAACAACAAACCTTCAGTTCGTCTGCTTCGATGTATCCGCTCCCGTCGGTGTCGTATTCCCTCCATATCTGAAATTATGTACATTTTACCGAAAAAATGTTAATACAAAAATAAATACATTATACTTTCATAAATTCAACACTGGATTCCAGGGGATTGTCGAATCGAAAAAGTAAAAGGAAATTCTCTTCCATTGGTAGTAACTGAGCTAACTAAAAATTTAAAAATGATATTTACATTTTCTTTCATTTTTACAGAACAAATTACTTACTTCGCGAATATCAATTTTTCCGTCTTGATTATCATCGTAAGCTTCCATAAAACAAGCTTTTAGTTCAGTTAGCATGTCATCCGAAACTGCCTGAAAGTAATTTACAGCATGAAAATATAATTTAAAATTAGAATCTTTTAAGTGGTTATTTTAGTGTTTTCTAATTCCAATTAAGCATTTTATTTAATTTAACTCACTGACAGTAACGGATTTCGGTTTTTCGCTTCTGAAATATACATTTAAACAAAGAAATAATTAAGCCTTCCCCAATTTTCAAGAACAGCCTATGCCTACATTACTCCGTAGTTATACTGAAAATCCGGAATAATTAACAGTTCCCTTGAGCGCTACAGAGGAAAGCAATAAAAACGCACAATGCGATTACAGAAGATTTATATAATTTTTTGTTTTACTCTCAAAATAACTTCTTACGCAAAAATGTACAAAGACCATGTAAAATGATTCGTAATTGACAGGAATTTTTTAATTCTGTAAAGTACAACGAGTTCGCTCCAGCTTTCATCCTTTTTATAACTCAATAACATTTTTATTATGCAAAGGTTATTTCATAGGGAAATGCTAACAACCCCGGTTATCGTATTTTAACAAGGTGTTAATCTAATTTGAGTTACACCAGCACCATTATTTGTTCAGTATCGATTTTTGTTTGTTGATTTTTGACATGTCGAAGGAATAAATAATCAGAACATTAATAATTTATTGCAAAAAATTACCTAAAATTGAGATTGGAGTGTATTATGCAAAACTTTTTAATAAATGTATTCCGGTTACGAATGAGGGAATGATATAGCAAAAGGGCTAAAGTAATATATTAGGTGCTTTTTATTTGTCATGGCCATTAAATATACGTCATATGATAAAAAGAACTTACCTCTGGTGATATATCAGTTAAATTGGCACTAGACACAAATTCACGTAAAAATCCATCAAGTTCGGAACCCTCGATGTATCCATTTCCTAAAATAAATAAAATGCTTTTTGAATTATTTAGTTTGAAAATTTGTAACCGCACTTGGTTAAAAATATAGTAATTTTCAGATGGATTTCAGAAATCCCATTAAGTTTGTCGTTCGAACATAATTTTAGTAGATATAGATTTAACAGAGTTATTTGTTGATACAACAAAATTTTTTCTATAGATTTTTATTCTATTTTAAAATAAGAATGTTTGTTAAACTAACTAATCTTTGTTTCTGAATAAAATTTTTTTTTATAGCAGCATAAAAGTTTTTACAACAACAAAAATAACTCAGTTGAGGCTATAGCTACTTAGTAATAGCTCTGTTAGAGGGACAAATCTTTTTTCAGAGTTGTTAATGTGGCTTAGTAGTGCAACTACCCATTGCCCAGTGAATAAAAAAAAAGTTCAACCTACATTTCAAATTAAATCTCACATTATTTTGTATAAGTTGCTTGCATTTAAAAATAATTAAAAAAAAAAATTATCTCGTCTGATTTATTCTTTTCTTGTTGGTTTTGTTACAGAATTGTTAATACATTATTATGTATTTATGTATTTATTTATTTATTTATGTATTTATTATTTTTGCATTACATTCAATTAGAGAATATAGCTGTCCTTGAGGACTTACATAATACATTATTGGTTGTGTTCCTGCATCTCGTACAACTCTTCTTCATTCTGCTCTACTCATCATCATCTGTCTCCATCCTCTTATTCTCATTTTTCCCAGGTCTTCCTCCACTCCATCGCACCATCTCAGTTTTGGTCTTTCTCTGTGTCGTTCACCATTGGGTTTCTATTCTATTATTGTTCTTATTACCTCCTTGTTATCTATCTGATTCTCTGAGCTTTGATATCTTTCAGAATGTCTTCACCATTCATTGCTTCGAGGATATTCGGAATTTATTCTGATTCGAATCATCGTACGTTTTAAATCAGCCCTGATATGGTATATTAGACTCCGAACGTCTCGATCATAGCTAAGTAGTGTTCATAATTGTAATAACCCTCCCTCGATAATTTTATAATGAAAGTTCAGTAGTTGCCCTCAATAAGTGGGGCTCTAAATCATTAAAAACAACTCAATGGGAAGTTATCATCGTTATCGGTTCAACAGCAGATGCCCACAAGCGAAGCTCACGTGGTTGATATAAATATTTTTGATATTGGGAAATTGGTTCCTTATCTTCTTCAATCAATTAATCAATTAATTATAAAGCACCTGACTTATAAACTACGAGGGCGGGCTGGGAAATACCCGTGTTCGATAAGAAAGCAACATTTAAAATAAAATTATTTTTTTTAATTTCCGATTTTTTTATCTCTTCCAAATAATACAATTTGGTAAACTCTCTAAAATAGCCATTTTACATCAAATTACAACCGAAATTTGATACAAATATTTTACCACGGAACCATTTCTTTGGGTTAAGTAACAGATAAGAGTCACAAGAGAGTAAATCCGAAGAATAGGGCCGATGAGAAACCAATTGACAACCTAATTCTTTGCTTTTAGCCATTGCAATTGTGAATGGGTATAAAGGTGCATTGTCTTGATGAAAATGCATATTTTTTCTATGATAAATGTTGGACAAAAAATCCAATAATTTTATATAATTTTGCTCTATTCATTGTCTTTCCTTTTTTAAGACAGTCGGTAAAAATTATATCACGAGGATCTCAAAAAACGGTAACCATAACCAATTTGGCCAAAGAAACCACTTTTGTCGTCTTTGGAGCGATAGATTCAGCTTCTATAAATTTTTTTGACTGTATTTTGGTTTCAGGTGTTTCATGTTAAACCCACAGACACGAAACAACGCAAAAAATTCTTTATGTACGCTTAAACATATCTAAACGTTGCGTTAAAGTGGTTCCACGTGCACGTTTTTGATTGATTGTGGCAAATGCGGCACCCATCGCGCGGATAGCTTTTTCATATATAGGTGATCGTGTTAAATATTGCTCATGCGTTTTTCTGAGATAACAACAGCCTCAGCTACCTTACGCAATTTTACTCTGCGGTCTGACAATACGATATCATGAATTGTTTCAACCATTTCTTCCGTAGCTTGCTTATTTGGACGATCTGGACGTTGTTGTTAAGAACACTCTTTAGACCACATTTAAATTCATTAATCCAAAATTGAATTGTTGTCATCGAAAGTGAAAGGTCACCGGAAACAGCATCTAATTTTTCTTCGCTTTATTTGTAAGTTTTCCTATCGAAAGATAAGTTAGAAAAACTGATCGATATTGAATTTTTTCAATAATTAAGAAATATAAGAAGTTCTTCATTTCAAACTAATTTAGCAAAAAACCTATTGGAGATAACGCAATAAAATTTTGGTATGAGTTGCTTGAAAGATGGCATTCAAGGATACTTATAATGTTGCGGTTGTACAGCACCAACTCTTGTCGAACACGGGTACTTATCAGCCCTCCCTCGTACATGATTCAAGTAAATGAAAAAATCAAGAAATGGGATAATAAACCATCAAGGAACTTCGGGACTTCCCCCAGTACAAACAGTGAGTTGTGAACGAAGCTACCAAATTTTGTATAAAGGTAATGAACTTTAATGTTTATCATTTCAGCTTTGTTCTGATGCTATTATAATACATAGTCGTGATAGAATTCCGCAAGACCACAAGATTAATACATTCTGTTTCGCTTATCACAATATTTCACCACATCTGGAATAGGTGACTTCCAGTATTTATATTTATGTAGCGAAACCCTGATATTAACTAGCTCTTTGATTTCGGTGGCAAGAGCGTAGATCTTGAAAATAAATGAAATTGCTTCCTCTTTCAAAAATGAAAGTCGATTAACAAATAACAGTATATTAAAATTGAAATAATGTATGTAGTAGAACAATTTCCAAAGAATAAATTAAAATTGGTAGCACAAAATGTAGCAGCTCGAACTACGTCGCAATGCAATAGGAACTTCGATGTTCCCACGAAACCAACAGCATGGAATACGAAAGTCAAAATTTACTCACCAAGTACTCGGATCGTATACAAATTTTAAAACGGCAATGGTTGCTTTCTACCCAGCTGTTGTTTCCTTGGAATGGAAGCTTAGCTAATAGACGGCTACTCTGTTGCTTCCTGATAGAGGTGACAGCTCGTTGCAAAACTGTAGTTGGTTTGGTAGGATGTTGATCTGAACCAGAACAGTATGTCGGCTAGGTACGGAATAGATAATGGCTACGGCCAAACCCGTCGTACCTGAAATTCCTAATGAACTTGTTGGCAAAATGGTTGATAAGATTTGAGCTTCAGGTATGCAAATCCCATAGAGGCAACTGGTGTTCAGTCACCTGAACAGCGAACAGTTCAGTCACCTGAACTCAGAGAACTCTGACTTCGCGTTGAATCACAAAAACGCTACCGCTAAAAACGCTAAAATATTTGGCCATAAACGAATATCACTAACTCTTTCAGCGAAACTTGACTACTTTACTGTTCGGCGGTCTAATCAAATCTGTCGTTTTACAGCGTTTGCCCATAACCTTGAGTATTGCAAACTGTTGCGCATGTCGATCTTTTTAGCGGTAAAATACACAAAAGTTTATCAAACCATACTCCCTTCATACAAGGTCACCTCTTTATGATTGCAACAAGTAGAAATATATGCTTATATGAATAAACTAAGTGCATTTAATAAGTGTTTTATTTATTCTACGTTTCGTACCAACCAAGGGTGTTTTTCAAAAAAATTGCTTCAGACGGACGGTTTCAGGCGGCCGGCAGTGACTTTCGAAAGCAAAAAGGTCTTTTCGTTACCTCCAACTTCAAAGTTTCGTAAGCCCCAAACAATATTCTTCACCAAAATCGTCAAACTTTTGTTATTTTTGTAGGTCCCATCCAGAGCCATGGTCGACTAGATTGTGCATTTGTCTTCGGGCGAAGAGAGACTGGAATTATAATTATTATTGTTGATTGTTCCAAACCCACTTGCACTGAAGCTCAATGCTTATTGTACTCCGAGTTCTAAGTTTTACTCTATCCGCTTAGTTACCTCAACGAAATTGAGTATAATAGGTGATGATGGGTGCTTGGGTGATTTCCTTGGTTGTCGGATTTGAAAAACCGAAATATCTTAGCCTTTTTGAGACTGTGACTGGACATACACATAGTATGTAGTGTGGAGTTTCTTCCTTAGTAAGTAGTCCTACTGTCTTTCTTAACTGTGTTTTACTCAACTTGAGGATTTCGAATTTTGATGAAAACACATCCGAGATTGCCTTAGTCCGTGAAGGTGTTTCTAGTACGCAAGATGCTGTTTGATTAGTAGTTCCTTTATGGTTTCTTTTGCGGTCAGGTATGCTATCCTAGAAGTTGGTACTGAAGTTGCTAACACCAAAAGACCCGCCAAATTCAAAACTTTACAGTTATTTACAAAAATCATTTAACAAAAATTGAAATTCAAAAAGAAATTATTCAAACAATATTATTAAAACAAATCAACTATCAAAATATCTTCAAAAATTTTGATTTGGTAACACGACAATATCTATAAAAACGCCTACATCGACAGCAGATAAATGACTGCAACGTGTTACTCCATAATCGAATCACGATTTGATTTGATTTGTTAATTGAGGCAGAGTTTTTGCATAAAAATCCAGATCCGTGATTTTTGAGTTTGGAGGGTTTCAGGGATGATTTTGAAAATTGAGTAGATTAATTCATACAACATAAATTTAAAATTATCGAAAAGTTTATTCGAGCTCAGTGGCGTACGCTTTCATAGGCCAACCAGATTCGAGAAGAAAACCAAAACTTTTTAATTTTTGTAACGTAAAATTATCTATTGACTGAGCTATTAGGTATAGTTTACAGTGGATAATACAATGGCATTAAATATTGCAACCTTACCATCTCGATCATAGTGACTCCACACTTCCATAAATTGATTGGCCGATAATTTTTTCAATTCACGTGATTCGGGATCGCGGTATTGCTTCATGAAGTTTGTTGCTTTTTCTAAATTTAGGCGTTTGTTGATATGATGATCAAGTTCTGTCGACATTTTTAGTTAGTCTGAAAGAAAATAAGAAAAATTAATGAAAATATACAATCCCGAATGATATATTAGGTATTTTAAAATTTGAAGTCTGCTTTATTTAATTTTTCATTACATTTTTTTGTTAAAACTTCAAAAGAATATGAAAACTTGGCAAGAATGATGTTGATGTATTAATTGTAAACAACTGCTATTTTGCTAAGTTTAACCTCTAAGTGTGTCATCTGTAGTTTTAATGGCGAATTTAACTTTTATTAAAATTTAAGGAGACTCCAGAGGCCAAAAGGTTTAGTGCGGAAAACTTTGAAAAATCAATATGACTGCAGTCTGCTAAAGAATGGCGAATAGTAAAAATTGGCAATGCCGAATTACTGCAAAACCAAGTTTATACGATGAACGTCTTCTTTAATGAATAATTACAAACGAAATTATGTATTTATATTTTATATTCTGTATTTGTTAAAATTATAAAAGTAAAACAATAATTTTACAATTTATTTAAGAATACCTATATTTATAAGCAAAATTGTTTGAAGTTATCAGACGTTGACAATCGCCAGTGTTATGGCGAATACATTGCTATGTAATGGGCAGTAATTGCCAGAGGTACAATATTTGTGTAGTCTAGTTTTTATTAATATTATGTCTATTACTAATTATCTTGAAATTTAAATTATTAATAAAAACCTGAGTAAAGAAATATTAAAAAAAATAAATCAATTTGATTAGAAAACAGTTTTATAAGAGAAGATATAAATACGACGCTTAAAATTATGGCGCCCAACGTGGGCTTTAAAATAAATTTAGTAAGTAGTAACAAGAAAATAATTAGAAGATGTTAGCAGAAATAATTAAAATTGTAACAAATCGGAAAGATTAAAATAATATTAAAAATAAATATAAGAAAAGTATTAAAGAGAGAAAGTTAAGAAACCCCTTGAGGTTGCCATTAAATTTAACAAGTTTTTTCTTGGGCTACATAAAATGTTACTTTTGAAACTTCATATATAATATACTATTATTACTATAAGCCATTACCAAGGCCCAGAAGAAATACTTCTACCTTAGTTGCTCTATTATTGCTCTCATATATTGATGTTTTAATATTAAACTTTTAGTTAACCATCGCAAACAATTTTGGTAATCCAAAATGAATTACAAACGCCTTGATTAAAAAGATAAATGATATACATTCATAATAAATACTTTCAATTTTGTTTGGTGAAAGCATTAAATTTTAGGAAAGTGTACCTAAAGGTATACTTCAGCGGTAGATTTTATGCCGCAGTGTTATTTGAAAACCTTCTGAGGGAGCTATAAGTTTACAAAAGTAGAACAGATAAAATAAATTTTAACATTTGGCTTTGGATAATTAAATTGAAAAAAGGTGGAAATTACAAATAACAACAAACAGAATTCATTATTAATATATTATTTAATTATCGTACAGGCGGCGGCCGAAAAAATTGGTACTTCTTCAGCTAGGGCAACTAATTATTTATCAAGCTGTATTTTCGGCAATGCAACTGACTAAGTTGTATGCTATATCGCATCCATCCTCTCCTGTTATCTGTGCACAAATTACAACTACTTCATCTGCTTCTTCAGGTTTTAGCCCCAATTCAGTCAAAGATGTTTTTAGAATATCAGAATCAATATCGCCAGATGGTTTTAATAATAGGATAGAAGATAAAAAGCAATTTAAAAAGCATTTAAAGTTTGGATCATCTGAAATACTATCGTGCTCCATGAAGTCTTTTATGGAGTCTGCATCTGCATTTGCTTCCTTTCTGCATTCATCGATCATGACTTCTGCTTCTTTATCTACCTAAAATTTTTAATCATAATTAAGACAGTTGAAAACAGAAAATTAATTTTCTTGTGTGTTTAAAACTCATCTAAAATTAAAAGTTTTTAAATTTAATAAGCAAATATTATATTCTGTTTTTCGTTTAAAACTTTATGATGATGTTGATGTTGTGTATTGGATTACATATTAAAATTATATTTTCAAACATCTGCTTTTCTAAACAATACAGTATAACTTACTCCAGAAAAACCCTGATGAGATGCACCGATAAATGCCAATACTAATCCAATAATAAAAATCTTCATAGTGGAGGAACTAAGAATAACACTGAACGAAAAAAATATATTTATTTTTATTTATAGTTAATATTCACAAAAGTTTATGGATTTATTAAACGGCAGTTAATGATGTTAAATTACTAAGCAATTTGATGCAAACAACTTACATAAGATGAAATGAAAAATAGATATTCATATTATAATAGCAGTTTATAATTTTTACTACAATTTGCTTTAATCATACCCACTGGAGGGTAAACTCAGATTTAAATAATTATTTTATATAAAAATTAAAGTAATTTGAAATATGTTTGTATAACACTTGGTTTCATGGAACGAAAAACAATTTATCAAATTCAGTCGAACAATGAATTATTTTTGATTTATTTATGATATAAATTAGAAATTTTAACACAGTAGTTGTTAAGGTTAAATCTATCTGAGGAATAATTTATTATATCCAGACGACTTACAGTGGAGTTAGCAAGTTTGTAATCAAGTCAAAAAGTGTTAAATTCAGTTGATATACTGTGACAATATTATTTCATAGAAAGGTTAAAACCTTTACCTTTATGGTCGTAATGTTTAGACGAAGCGACCATATAATTTCCGAGTTAGGGTTGTAAAGCCTTTAATTACAATTAAATAAGAAAAATAAGACAGTTCCATTAGATTAATATCATAGTGCCAAGACGTTGCGTTGGTCAGCGATAAAATTAAGCTTAAAGATAAAGTTGGGTTTCCTCCAAAAAAATTAAGAAGAAAAGTAAATTTACATTAATCGAGTTAAGAGAAAAGGCAATAGAGATGTAGCTGAAGAGAGTGAATCATAAGTATTCGATAAAAGCAAAAAAAAACAATAGGATCGCCGGATCAGAAACAACCAAAGTAGGTTATTAAAAAGTAGTAATAGACGGAAGCCTATTTGAATGCAATAAAAGAAAAGCTATAATAAAGGAAGAGGAAAATCCCTTGTCAAAAAACTAAGGGCAAAACGAAATACTTTGATGGGAAAAATGGAAACAATACTAGCAATGGAAATGGAACAATGAGAAGTAGGTTAAACAAAAAATCATACAGCTAAGATTAAAATAAAGGAAAACAAAAAAAAATTGAGAAGAAGAAATCATTAAAGTCTAGAGAGAGATGAAGAGGTTTAACCTGGACATCATCTCAGTAAAAGAAATAAGATTTAGAGAAGAAGAAGAAATACCGAGAGATGATCTTGTGCAGTGGCGTAACAAGCAGGTGAGGGATCCGTGTGTAAAGTTGTTAACGGGGGCTATGCTTTTATAAAAGACAAAAAAAATTTGTATACAGTGATTTCCCAAGAATTCCTTCTGAACAAGAGCGGATATATAGACATATAAAAATATATAGATGTGTTTTTTTATTTTTCAATTTTCTGAGATCGTCTAAATTTTCCAAAATATCTTAGAATTTTCTATAATTTCCCACTTTACAAGATTTTTTGGATATTTTCTATTTCCTCTAATTTTCTACATTATCTAATTGTAAAATTAGTGACATTAAAATTAAATAAACACCGCGAGTTCAAGACCTACCTCAACATAAATCATATTAGGGAATTCGCGATAAAATTCTTCAAATAAAATAAAATGGATAAAACTTCATAAAAAAAGTACAGACGACGAGCAGCTCACGAATTTTCATCGAAACTAACCGCCTTAAATTTTTTAGAACTCCATTCAAAATTTATATTCCTCCCCCCTCGGTTAAACGTTTATTTATTTTAATAATTAACCAAAAAACAACCCTCCCAGACATTCGTGGTTCTCCCACCTCAAGCGTAATTTCTAAAATTTCAACGTCAAAACTTCAATCACTAGATGAAGAAGATCAAAGTGCCTCCTGCACTATATGCTTCACAAGTCACTCCGCTACGCTACGCTACACACGCGTGTTGTACCTCGATGAGTGCGGACTACCCAGTCAAGGTGGATTGGGTTCAGGGATGTTTTTAATGAGCGTCCGGAGAGGAGGGTAGCGTAGGGTCAGTTTTGGTTGGCGCAACCAAGGCAAATCACAGATCTACCGTAAAATAACTGAATTAAATTAAATTACAGTGAATTATAGTTGAGATATTGATCATAACTATAATTCAACTATAATTCACTGTAGTTTCTAAAGATCAACTAAAAAGGTTTTTAAAAATTTTTGAATTTCTTGAAATTCAAATATTCTTTTTACCGTTATATTTTTTAAATTAAATTAATTTGGCTCCTCCCACTAATTTTTTTATAGGATTTCATATGTAAAATTTTCGATCTTTAAATGCCGTTTTTTCGAAAACTAATGGATAATCCAAGAAAATTTCTTTTTTAGTATGCTTAAAAAATTGTTTTCTTTCCAATGGTGTATAGGAAAAAGTGAAATTCGTGGAGTCAATTCCCTGACAGTTCCCGGAAATTCTCTGAAAGCTTAGTAAAACTGAAAGATGTTATTTTCTTCCCAAGGAAATCTTTTATATTTTAACATACCAAAGATTAATTCTTTTATTTCCTTTTTTAATTTTCTGAGATATCCTTGGCTATTGGTTCTCCTAAGATTTTCTAGAATATTCTAAATTTCCCCTTTTCTAAGATTGCCTGGCAAAAGGCAGATACAACCTAAGAGCCTTAAAAAAACAACAAAATTTACTACGTTTTGTTTAGTTGAAATTTTAAAAATATTAAAATAAAATATTCTTATATATACAAAAAAAAAAATTATATATACAAAAAATACAAAATATATTAATTTATTCCCCCATCCATAAACTTTGCCTAGATCCGCCTTTGGTTTTAGATTTCAAGAATGTATTAGACTGCAATGACTTCATAATTTTGAGATTTTTGCACAAAATTGTGTGCGAAATTGTCTATCCCTGGTGCAATTAAAGGGATTAACGAGATTATCATCCCAAAGAACTTTGGGAGAGAAAAGTGAAAATAACAAACAAAATAACATTTAAAATGGAAATGTAAAATATGAAATACAAAAATAATATTTCCCAAAATTTATTTTTGTTCTTTTTTTTATTAATTTAATTAATAATTAATTTTTTGACCTAAATTAAAATTTATTAAATAAATCAGGTTTTAAAAATTGCTAAAGACTTTTAAATATTTAAATAACAAATAATAATGGTATTTTATTTAATATATTGATTAGTTACAAAGCGGGACCGAGCCTCCTAGCCCCCCTCCCCACGTAAATACCCCACTGATTACTCCCTATATAATAATTACAAGGTTCCCACTTCTTTGGAAAATCTGGAAAAGTAATGGAAAATTTAAGATTTCCCTAATTTTGTCAGGGAATTTCTCATTTTCTCAAGTCAAGGAAATTAAATTTTCAGTAGAGGTAAACAATTTAATTTAAAAGCTTTTTAAATTTTAAAATAAAGTTATTAAATTTTAATATTAAATTTATTTTATTTTATTTTTTATTTTAAAAAAAATTTTTTTTAGTTCCTTGTAAAAAGGATCTAAGCCTGAGATGGAAAAGTAAAATAAAAAGTTTGATTTTGACCAAAAAAAATAAAAAACTGGGAGGTTTTAACTTGAATTTATTTTTTTAAGAAATATAATTGCTAGTGCACTAGAGGGTATTCCATACCCCCCAGACCCCCCGGTTTGAAAACCCGAAGGTGTGTGTGTGTGTGTACGTTGTATGATTTAACTTCATATAAAAACTTTTTATTCTCTTCAAACTAATTGGGAACCGCTGCTCTAAGGTAACAGTCTTATGAAAAAGCATGGAGAGCATCCACTGCGACTTTAGTCGCAGAGCCCCAGCCGCAGCTAAAGATTCATAACTTTCATACTTTTATATCAAGCATGCTTTCGTATAAGAGTGTTACCTTAGAATATGAGTGTGTCATTATAAGAAAGCGTGGAAAGCAGTTCCTGCGACTGCAGTCGCAGAGCTCCAGCCGTAGCTAAGGAACCTTAAGATGACCAGTTTAAGTTGTGAACGTTTAACTAGCCCTTAGTAGCTCCCATAAGAAAGCATGGTTGATATAAAAGTATGAAAGATATGAATCTTTAGCTGCGGCCGGGACTCTGCGACTGAAGTCGCAGTGACTGCTCTCCATGCTTTCTTATAGGAATGTTTCCTAAGAATGCGATCTTTGCAGGGAACTCTAAGGTAACAGTCTCATAAAAAAGCATAGAGAGCATCTACTGTGACTTCAGCCGCACAGTCCCGGCCGCAGCTAAAGATTCATATCTTTCATACTTATATCAACCATGCCTTCTTATGGAAGTGTTTCCTTAGAATGTGATTGCATCATAAGAAAACGTAGACAGAAGCTCCAGCAGCAGCTAAGGAACCTTAAGATGACCAGCTAAAGGTGTGATTCCTTAGCTGCGGCTGGGGCTCTGCGACGGAAGTCGCAGTGACTGCTTTCCATGTTTTGTTATGGGAGTGTTTCCTTAGAATGCCATTTTTGCAGGTGACTCTAAGGCAGCGATTCCCAAATGGGAGTCCGCGAAAAAATCCAAGGGTTCCACGAAAAAGAATTTCAAAATGGCGCAAAAAAATTTTGGCAAATTTTTTACTTCGCCCAAGGGTTCCGCGGCCAAAACTATTTGGAAACCGCTGGTCTACGTACTGCATTGTGTATGGTACTTGAAGAAGAAGAAATGTTGCTGTATTGTCCCATTAATTTGATATTCTTGGGTATAGGGTCTTCTCGGGACGGCCGTTTCGACGCTAACGTTTCGGCGCAAGCCGGTATGGTACAACTACGGTTCGGAGCAAAGACGGTTCGACCGCAAGCCGCTTTGGCACGGAAATATAATTTTCGATAAATATAAGTAGTGTAGCTACATAATTTTATTACTGTAGAAATAAAATTTGTTTTGAAATATATAATTTAACAAAATAATGATTGTACGGCCAGAGAGGAGGATTTAATTTTCACGATAGAAATTGCATTGCAACACAAAACAAATTGCATACAAATACAAAAATAATTTTGAAAATTTGAGTCAGCTTAGGCAGTGGGTCAGAGCAAAACTTGGTTTTGTGATTTACGCGGTTAATATTAAACTTAAAACTTTAATTTGTATCAATACAAACAATACAAATTGAATGCAACACAATACAATAACAAAATTTCAAAATTTTCGAAAATGGGGGGCCCGGTGCTAAATTTTGTTTCGCGATTTACGCGACTAATGTTAAATTTAGAACTTTAAATTTTAGCAATACAAACAATACAAATTGAATACAACACAATACAAACAAAAAATTTCAAAATTTTCGAAAAAAGGGGGGCAGCGCATAAAATGGTTTTTCGCGATTTATAACTTTATGATTCGCGAAATGAAAAAAAGATTTACAATACAAACAATACAAACTGAATACAACACAATACAAAAAAAAACATTTTGGTTTTCGACAAAAGGGGGAGCTAACTTCACGCACATCTATCAGTTACTATATAACTATAACTAACAGAGTAGCAACCGAGGAGTAATCCACCTCATGAAATGGATTATAATATAATTTAGCATAGGATCATAAGAGGGGCGCAATGTATTCCTACATTCTCGATCGATTATGCTTTGTTATTGAGAAATAAATGTCGTGAAAATGATGTGTTTGTTTATTAGTATAACAATCAACAAAATTGTGGTGGAGGGGGGGGGCATGAATATATTTTTAATAAGGCTCAACGTAAACGAGGTTGGGAATCTCTGATTTATTACATAACTGTAAAAGCATAAAAAATTCTTTTGTAGATATTTCACGATTTTATTAAAATATACAAGAATATAATTAAAATTATATACAATAACTTCATTATATAAAATATATAATATAAAATAAAAATTGTTTAGGGTATAAATATTTATTGTAAATAAATCAGTAACAGAGTTTAATAACAAAGCATTGCTATTGCACAACATAAAATTTTATGTTTCCATTAAATGAAAAAAAAACCTTTTCTGTTTAATTAAAAAAAATGTTGTGAACGATGAATGTAATAATTTTATAATAAATTTTGGAAGTTGAACAACATCTCAATTGGCCGCCAATACACATTTCGTTAAAGCATATGCAGTTTCACAAGGATCATCTTCTGTCAAATCCTGACAGCCATTTATTATATCAGCAGCTTCCGTTCCTGTTAACCCGCTGCCGATAAGCATTTCCGTAAAAACGTCGTAATTTATTTCCCCGTCT
The DNA here is from genome assembly GCA_949152465.1 of Cantharis flavilabris. NCBI lineage: Eukaryota > Metazoa > Arthropoda > Insecta > Coleoptera > Cantharidae > Cantharis > Cantharis flavilabris. Next base: position 93,209,611 of record OX424435.1, read on the forward strand.
TGTTGCAAAACTTCCGAACTTATTGCCATGCATTTTAAATAGCACTTTAAATTATGGTCATCGGCCAAAACTCCTTCCATCAGGAATTTTTTATGAATATTCCGATCAACACCACTTTCGGTAATACATTCGTTTATCCATTCTTCGACATCGTCAGGTAACTAAAATTTACATTCAATTATTGAGTTTAATGAGCAATTTAAATTTGACTTACTCCAAATGAGTCCTGTGTTGTAGATAATTGAAATAGGCTTAATACGAATCCAATCAGAATGTACTTCATCGTGCAAGCGTTTGTTAAATTGTGTTAACCTTATTATTTTCCCTGGGTGCCTTTATAGTGTTTGGCGTTCATTTTAATAACCCCATGATGCGGCTATATTATATTGTTAATTGTTCAAAATTATATAATATTAATTTTCTAAAATTACATTTAATTTGTATTATCCTAAAATATGATCCAATTTGTTATGCTACAGTGTTTACATTGACTAAATAACTTTTTTTATGATCCATTAGAAATATTAAAGTTACCTCTAATAACAGTCTAAATGGTAAAAAACAAAACTATTATTTTTTATTTTTAAATTTTGCCATTCTAGACGCAAAATAATAATTTTACTGATTAAATTTGCATTTCAATTTCGGTAACATAAATTTTTCTGAATGGCGCGATGGACGATATATCAATGCGGAAATTAACTTACAGGATTCCAGGATTAGAATATTTTATGACCCTTTTGTTAGAGATAATCTGGAGATAATTTATTTATTACTATATAATATATTAAGCTACAGAGAACTAATTTTAATAGAAAACTGAAATTCAAATTTGTAGCAGACGTGGGCGATGATAAAAACTCATAGTATTGCCTAGGACTGAGAATTTTTATCGATTAATTGATAAATATCGATAGTTATCGATTATTCGATGAACAATATTTTATTTTTGAAATGTCGATTAATCGATATTTTGATAATTATCGATGTTTCGATAGTTATCGATATTCCGATAGTTTTGATATTTCTAATTTAGGTTGTCTTATGTTTTTTGGACTTCTGATTGGTCAATTTTGGGTTCCACCGGTTTCTTTATTCGAGAAAAAAACGTTGTACTACTTAATAAAGACACTTTCTCTGTTTGTAGCATATATGTACTAGGGCTGCGAATTTTTATTGAATATATCGAAGTTTCGATATATCGATTAATCGACATTTCAAAAATAAAATATCGTTTTTTGATTAATCGATAACTATCGATATTTATCGCTCTTCACTCCGATAATTATCGACATTCGATTAATCAAAGTTATCGATAATTTTTCAATTATCGAAATTCGATATCAATTTTTGAATATCGCCTATCCCTGGTATTGCCTTATTTTCAATTTTGTAGAATTTCAGATAACTTTCCCAAAAAGCAACTAAGAAAGAAAACAAATCAATGAATGAGTGTAAGAAAAGTGGATGCGAAATGTTAAAATTAACGAATAAAATGATAGTAAAAATAACAATTTTTATAGTTATATTTTTTTTGTCAAAATAGATATTTACTTAATATAATATAAACGAAACGAAAAAAATTTTATTCATAATTAAAATAAGAATAATATTGATTTTGTTGTCTAAGGTGATTTATTGGAGTTAAACCCACTTTTACACAAAAAAACTAAAACCGCCTATTTATCGTTCTATATCAATGATTAAAATAGTTATAGCGAAAGCGTATAAAATTCATCCTCTACATACATCTAAGTTCAAATAATTTAAATCAATAATTCTTTATGGATTATTAGTAATACAACGTAATTATTGCGTACACGTAGCTATAAATCAACATACAAAGTAATAGCTCAAATGTTTTTTTAATGTCCACACTACATTAGCTATTCAAATCACAAATTATCAATAACCTTTTTTGTAATAAGAAAAACGTGAAAATGCATATTTTTGAGTTATAAATAATGATAAAACTGAAATATAATTATGCAAAAAAATTGCAGAATGAAAAATTGCGAATGTCTTACAAGCCAGCATATAACATGTTTTCGTATTAAAATATAAATCTTTCTTCGTATTTTTTGTTCAATGATAAATGAACCTGTTGCCATTCCAGATGATACTAAATTAAAGATTAATTGTATAGATAACCGACTAAGGTAATATGTATTATGTTTTCTTTATTATTAGGAGATATTCTGTATTATTTTGTATAATATCAAATTGCGTCCAGGTTTGTGTTCAACTTTTGTGTGCCTTTCAACATCAAATTCTCCGATTTTTGCAGCAGCCCACCTTTCCTTTTCTTTTCTAAGCCATCCCAAACTTAAAATAAATCCGAGTATTTTAGAAGGCTGTGTGTTACAAATACTGTCCATGTCGGACTCTGTAAGCATTTGAATCGTTTTGCCGCTAATAACCATTTTCTGGACTATTTTCGAGCACTGCAGTATACTCATGTGTTTTGTTTGGGAGACAGTAGCATCTACCTATAGGTAGGCCATCCGTCCGTGTTTAGACATAATATCGGTAGAATGTGAAATCTTCTGTCAAACACATATAATTGCAGTGTCTAAAAATGCAAGCAATCGAGCCAAAGGCAGTTGTTAAATTTATTAATTAGAAGATTTATTTTAAAAATCAAAATATTATTTCAAAGAAACTTAGCATTTAATGTTATAAAAATATCAATTTAAAAGAGGAATTTATTGGTTAAGTTAACAATCGAAAGTTGAAGAACTTGAGATGTGGTAACATAAGATTATCGACAGTGCGCGTGCGTGCATGCGGATGCAATCAAAATAACAAATCGCATTATCATTAACAAGCATTGATTTAAAAAGTTGAATATGAAAAAAAGTTGAATTGCCTAGACGACAGATTGACAAGATAATAACTGAAAATAATAAGCGAGTTGACGATAGAACCTGAACGAGGTAGGTCGTTTTGCGTGTGGCGGTCCTCCAGAAACCGAGGTCAACCACAAAGTGAATGAAAAATAAATCTTGCGAAACAAGAATAACAAATTCAGTTTGGAAACAGTACGAGGTGTAATTTTGGACAAAATATTTTGGAACAAGTGGAACAGCTTGAATAAGATTCACAACCATTTGGGTCGAATAAAAGAAGAAGATATAAGGACAGGTTTGCATAATCACCATTTTAAATTAATGTTAACGCGGTTCTTGCGGCGAATAAAACATTCATTTAAATATTTAAACCAAACATTCATTTAAAAATTTCTTAAGATTCTTTGAAAATAAAAGATTGCATAATAATATTCATTCGTTCCACAAAGCCGAGGTTTGATAAGCTTTGCATTCATTGCATTAACAAAGTAAGTATGGACTATTAAGGATCTTCAATCGTTAACAGAATTCAGTCAGCATCTAGACTCAAAAACGGAAGCCTCTTTGAGTAGTTATTAAGGTTCCGCGGATACTTACTGACATCTTGCCCATAGGTCTAAAGACATGCATGCTGGCGACCTAAGAGTATCCCTCACTGCTTGCTCTTATATAGAAATTGAACTTATGGTAGCTAGATCTCTCTGGACCCACTCAAACTATCACAGTACTACAAAAAATGAAGATATCCTATTAGACGTAGAAATAAAAGCATTACAATCAATTTAATCAGTTCCTAATTCCGAATATGGTCACTTGGAACCAAAACGTATAACCTTAATAAGGAAAATATCAAGGAAAATGAATTTTATTTTAATTTAAAATTCTATCAAGACAAAATCAGTAAAATAACATAACACTAATAAAATTTTCAATTTCAGGAAATTCAATTTCCTTCTCTACAGATACTTTATTCTATTAGTCCTTGTTTTTCGCAACATAAAGTTCATCTTCTTTGTCAGATAAACATTTATAGATTTTATAAGCCTTTTCGCATGGATCATCATCAGTTACATCTCTACATGCATCAACTATTTTTCCCCAAACCTCTGCAGGGACATAAGTCGGTATTGATTTTATTTTTTCTGTTACCAATTCGCCGGACGCATTCAAACCACCGAAATATACTAATATGCACTTAAAAAAACACTTGAGTTGTGTATTAGTTGCTTCATCCTCTTGGTTTTCCATAATGAGATCAGATTCTAAACCTACTTCTTTTTTACATTTTTCGTGGCTTGCTCGAATTATCTCTCTATCCTGAAATATATTATAACTTTCATATCTTTCATTCATCATAATCAATAGTTTTTACTTACTTTTTCATCTTGATCGCAAAGAACAGTAAAAAAAGAAATAGTCAAAATCGTAATATATAATAGTAGTTTCATTTTAACCGATAATATTCCAACTATTGCTCCATATGGTAGTTTAGCCTTATTTTATAAGTTTTATGTTAATTGCGCAGCACATAAATATGTAAAATTAGTTTCCATAAAAAATTCTCATTATCAATTTTGATGTAAGTTTCAATAGCACGGAAACAATAACAATTTTTATTTGTACTTATGAATTGTAAAAATATTGCTATGGAATTAATTGCATTTTATAATAATAACAATGAATAACTTGAATAATAATAATTTATTTAGTTTAATTTACAACTGCGCATATAACTACAACAAATTATAATAAACAATAATTTTTATTAAAATTGTCTGTAAAATTTGAAGAGTACCGGTTAAAAAAGCTGAACGTCACAAAGCGATAATTTTGAGAAAAAATGATTTTAAAGTTGAAAGTTGAAGTTGAAGCTTGTAAAGGTTTATTCTATTGATTTCTATAATTTTTTATTTTTAGTCATTAGTAGAGCTTGGATTTATATGTACCAAACTACTTAAAAATATGCGCATATATATGCACCGAATTTTCATAAAATCCGCACTAAAATTGATAAAAATAGATAAAATATGCAAATTAAAAAATATCTAATTTTCAAATTTTTCAATTTTTTTCTTCAAATTTTCAATACGTACTACCTAGATTTATTAAATTTAATAATTTTAATAATAAATCTAGAGGAATTAGATAAAATTTGCAAAATTTTGCATATTTTCAACATTTGGTGCATATTTGAGCAAGTAATGCATATTTGAGCATATTTTGGCCACATTTGGTGTTTGTTGAAGAATTTTAAAAAAGAAAATAAAAAATTATTATTAAATTTTCTAATTTAAGCAATTATTTTATTTAATTTTAAGCAATTTGTTTAACAAACAATCGCTTAAATTGGTAAAATTTAACAATAATTTTTTATTTTCTTTATTAAAATTCTTCAAAGAACACCAAAAGTGGCCAAAATATGCGCAAATATGCAGCATTTGCTCAAATATGCACCAAATGTTGAAAATATGCTAAATATGCATTTTGACAAGCAGTTTCACGGATTCGTTTTTACAAAATTTCAAAATGAATCTGTTGGCATATCAATATTAAGGGGGAAACCTCCTTTATCGGGTCGAAAAAATCGATTTTTTGGAAATAATTTTATTCGATTGTAAAACTATTCAAGAATATTCCCTGAAAATTTCAAGTCGATAGCTGCCGTATTTACGAATGTATGTGATTTTAACCAAACAGCTGCCGTCGGCCGGTCCTGTTTATACCTGCGTTACGGGTGCGGGTTTATAGCTGAGTTCGGGCGGTCTATTGTTTGGCATTCCATCTCCCTTTCCTTTCACCATAGTATTTCACTTTTGTTAACGTACTTATCAGTTCGTTTTCGTCTCTTGTCGAGTGAACACATTGGTATAAGCAGCATGGCTTCGTATCCGAGAGCAAAACACGGGGAGATGAAACGTTCATCGATGCCTCGAAAGAAGAAATCTCTTGGCTTAGGAAAGAAAAAAACGAAGAATCAAGCGAAGAGGAAATTGGAAATACGAGTGCTTCGAATAAAAAACTAAGAAGTGAAAATCTTTTGCAGCCAGAAGTGAATAGAGCTCATGAGTATAAAATAATAGAGTTTCTGAGCGTTTTTCAAGCGCTCGCGCAACTTCTTATATGTCGAAAGTGCCAGAAAAATATCGAATTTAGAGAATCGGGAATTTGTGGTTTCGGTTTTAAGATACTTGTGGTGTGTTCTTGTGGCTCTACGCATATTAATTCTGGACCTTTCATAAACACCGGTTTTGAAATTAATCGAAGAATAGTTTTAGTCATGAGACTTTTAGGCATCGGACAACAAGGCATAAATATTTTCGCTGGACTTATGGATCTCGGGACTGGTTTGAAGAAAGAGATGAAGAAAGCCATTCAAGCTACACTCGACCACCTAACATCCACCGACGACACACCGAACTACGGAAACTGTCCTGCTGGGGCTGACAGCTGGTGTAAGTGGCGCAAGCCTGAGGCAGCTGGTTGTCCAGACTTGTTTAGCCATCCCCTTCACCCTGATGTCCACAAAAATTTGCTGCCGATCTTCGCCGATCTTTCCCAGGACACCCTTTTGGAAAGGTGTTTAGGCGGTTACACGCAAAAAGCAAACGAAAGTTTTAATTCTACCGTTTGGCGTTTAGCCCCTAAACACATCCACAGTGGAGCAAAGATTTTCGCAATTGCTTCATATATCGCTGCATCAATATTCAATTAAGGCTACAATGAAGTTTTAATGATAATGAGCAAATTGGGTATCCAAATTGGCACCCAAGCCCACAATTTTGCTAAATCGCAGGACGACAAGAGAGTCAATAGACAGGACCGCCGTAGCTATTCAAGCTCGAAAGAAGCAAAAACGGCTCGTAGAATGAAGATGTTGGCCCAAAACGAATTCTACGAGGAAGCGGAAGGGCTACTTTATGGAGCTGGAATCGCTGATTAGCGTGAAACTGCCGTAAGTTGTGAATATATAGTATTTTTAGGTGCTCAAAACTTTAAACGCGTTTTACTCAAAACACCTTTTTTCGACTTTGTGTACACGATTGAGAAAGCTGTACTGAACCGATCAGGCTTTGTGACGGCTCATTTTAAAGATAATATTAAATTCTCTTCTATTTGACAACGATTGTTTTTTGAAAAAAAATTTTTTTAATATTTTTTTCCGTATTTTAAAGTTGATTTTTTAACGAAAAAAAAACATTTTAATTTCAAACTATGAAAAATATGTCATTTCGACCTTTTCTTTAATAAATATCATTGTCACATAGAAGCTACTATCATAAAGTTAAAAAAAAAATTTAATTTTTTTGTTTCAGACCACAATTAAGGACGCTACACTGTACACAATGCAGACACTCCATAGGCGATACGATGTAAACGCGGCATCCGTTTACGCAGTAAAAGTGTTTCATTTTTTTTGAAAAAATTTCTGTACTTTTAAAATATGTATTATATTGCCATAAAAATTTCAAAGCGTTTTGAGTAATTCTACCCCAAACAAAAAATGCATGAATATCGTGTATTTTTCGGCCGTGTAAAAGAGGTTTCCCCCTTAAAGAATATGTAAAAGCATTTAATCCGAGCTCTAGTTATTATTAGCGTACAGAGGTTGTACATAAATTTAGGTAAAAAAGATGAAGATAGACAAAATACAAAATAATAAGAAAAAAATTGGCAAGTCTATCTAAAAAGGCCTATTTTGGACCTTCATCCTTTTTAGCCTGTTGCGTTCAATTGCTTAAGAGTAAAACAGCCTTACACCTCATCCTCGATTTAATTTAAATTTAAATTTAATAATTCATATTATATTTTAATTCAACGAAAGTGTACTAAGTATTTGTAAAATATAATGCGTTAAAATATAACGTTATTTTAACGTTAAACTATAATAACGTTATAATAAAAATAACGTTAATTTAACGTTTTGTTTGGTTCTCTTAAACATTATAAAAGAAACCAAGACATAATTAAAATAGAAATTTTCATTCATCCTCATAGAAAATACCAGATAACAATAAAGCAGTTGTTTTAGCTGATAAAGGAACGGAACTAATAATTACAAACTAAAGTGGAAAGATGAATAGAAAAAAAATTGACGAACTTCCCTAGAAGGTCATACATTTAATTGTGTGGAAAATTGGACAAAGTGGTCCTGCTACAGATAAATCATAAAAAATTGATGCATATGAATCCTTCAATACCAAATTGTAATTCCAACCAAAATTTCATGAACCTGAAATCCCCATGTTCCCCATCACAGCCAGTTGTAGCTCCCTGACGCATTGATTAGCACAAATTCTGAATCACACAGTAATACATTAGCTTGAAAAGCAAAGTATACTCAATCCAAAAATAGCCTATCTGAAAATTTCAACAGGTGCAAAACTAGTTTATTAACAACATAGTTGGGAGATTAAAGTGAAATTAACTTTTTCTGAATTGTTGTTTCAACCATGTTTTTCTACTCATGTTTCGAAGATTTTTTAAAATTTTTAAATGCATGCAAATGCAAATGGTCGCGGATCAAAAAAAAAAAAAACAAATAATTTTTTTTTTTATGTTAATTTTTTCAAACAAGGTTGTTTGGTTGTTGTACGTATCTACACCGTTGACAACAATAATATTGTAAACCGTCGTCCTTGCGTGCTTTCAAAGTTGAATAATTGTTGTATTATAGTCGAAGTGAGTAGCAGAAGTAAAAATAACATGCAAAAATGATGATATACAGAAATTTTACATTAATTTCTTGATATAAAATTGCAAGATAATCAGAATAAAAGTAAATATTGTTGCAACAGCTATAGGGTCTCCTTTCTTACTTTATGATACAGTTTATCTAACCAAGAGATAAGCTAATTTTCCATAGCAGAATCTGCGCCAGAGAAGTTGTTTCTCAAATATTAGTGCGTAACGTTACCTGGGGCTAGCAGGTAGAGCAAGATGAGCAAGGACTCATTTTATGCAATCATAATGCTCTACCCGGGTTACATAAACCCGCGGATTCTGGCACCAGAAGGCTTGCATGTTAATGGTTTGGCCATTTGTTAATCTAAGTAAGTTTTTCTTTCTGTCTCTGGGTTTAAACTAGTTCCTTGTCCTTTGAGTTTGCCCTTTTGTAATTCTTCTGCTTCATCCATATAACCAACTTTGATCATAGTACATTTTATAAAATACCTAAATTCCTGCTATCTGCTTCATCCGCAATATTTTTTTACAGTATTCATATCTTAATCCGCTTCATTGGAAAATTTTTTATTTCCTAAAAACTATATTTTAGCATTGCTTTCGTTTTATTTAATTGTGGTGCAAAATACAAGGGCCAAAACCAGAGAAAATGGTACTGCTCCCAATTTGATAATAAGAAAAATAGTTAGACGAATAAACTTTATTGTAAGTTAAAATTCTATCAATTCACACAACTTCTAACAGTAACACTTGGGCTAACAAAAGCAGCAAAATAACATAACACTAATAATTTTTTAATTATTTAAATTTCTATATTAATGTTCCCTCAATTTTCTTCTCTATACTTCATTTTTCTCTAATGTAAAAGTTGAACTTCTTTGTCAGTTAAACATTTGGAGATTTTATAAGCCATTTCGCATAGATCGTTGTCAGTAATATCTTTACATTCGTCAACTGCTTTCTCCCATTGTTCTTGCTTCAAATCAGTTGGTAGCGATTTTATTGTTTCTATTACTAACTCGCCGGATTCAGTTAAACTACCGGCAGCTATATACAAGCATTTTAAGTAACACTTAAATACTTTATTATTTGCTCCGTCCTCGAGGGATTTTATGGTAAGATCAGAACCCCAACCTACTTCTTTTTTACATTTTTCTTGCCTTGCTTGATACTCTTGAATTTCCTAAAATATATTATAACTTGCATATCTTTCATTTGTCAATCAATGATTTTTACTTACTTTTTCACTGATTTCACATAGAACAACGAAAAGCAAAACAGTCGAAATTAAAGTAAACAATACTAGTTTCATTTTAGCTGATAATATTCAAACTACGCTTCATTTGGTAGCTTTGCCTTATTTTATATAGGTAAGTTTTAATTTGCCCAGTTACATAATTCAATTATTTAAACATGTAGGAAATAAATTAGTTTCCACAAAGAACTCACATAACCAATTTTGATGTAATTTCTAATAATACCGAAACAATAACAATATTTGTTTGTACCTGTGTTTTGTAAAAACATTGCCATGGAGCTAATTGCATTTTATGTAATACATTTTGTTTGAATTGTATGTAAAAATTGTTTGGGAGCCAAATAACAGAAAAAACAAAGTTTAAGCTAAAGCTTACAGCTCTTCCAACCAAGGGAGACGCTAATTTATCTCTGCAATTTCCGTCTGGGAAGTCGCTTGCCAAAATAAATGTATAACGTTACCTGGGCCAGCAGGTAGACAAGGACTCCTGATATACAACATTATCAGGTGAATCTTGGTACCAGAAGCTAACATGTTAATTTTTAACCAACAATAAATAAATCAATATAATAAATAAGTTCTAAAATTATATTTTCATTGGAAAATATGTACAAAACAAAAATATTCTTTAAACAATACAAAGAAATGGAACTAAAAGGTGGTTAATCGACAAACATCTTCTGACAAATCGGTTCTAAAAATTGGTTTGCGTTTTCAATTTCTAACCCGATTGACTTTTGATTGAATCTGATACGCATTTTGCTAATTTGTAGGATTTTTCGCACAAGTCATCATCGGTAATGTCTTTACAATCTTCGACTACTTTTGTCCATATCTCTGGTTTTAAACTAGTGTCTTGATTTTTGATTTTCTCCATTTGCAATTCTCCTGCTTCATCCATAGAATCAGTTTCGATCATCATACACTTCAAGAAACACTTAAATTCCTTATTATCTGCTTCATCGTCAATATCTTTTATAACGGCTTTTATATCTAAACCAGCTTCATTGGAACATTTCTCGTGCATAGCCTTAAACTTTTCTATTTCCTAAAAATTATATTTTGGTATTGTTTTTTCAAAATTTCTTTACTTACTTCTTTAGTAGGTGCACCCCGAGTGGCGCAAAATACAAGAACCGATACCAAAGCGAAAAGTACTGCTCTCATGTTGATACAGTATGATTAAAACTGTTTCCAAATACTCCTTTGCTCTATTTATACAAGCTTTCTGTGATTATGACAATTGAATGAATAATCTAATTATATTTAAAAGAAATTTGATATGGATAATAAGCCAAATTTCGGAAGCAATTAATGCTGGCGGAACACAAAATTTTATTTTATATAATTGTTAATAACATTGACCTTACAATTAAGTACACTGATTCACTTAAAAAATTAGTTTTTCTAAAAAATAGGTATGATATATCATTGAACATTAAGTTTTATGTAACTCATAAGTATATAATGATTATATCAGGCGCTTTTGTATTCAAACGGAAATCGTAGCTTGTGAATGATCACTGAGTGAGAAATAATGGTGAAAATTCGACTTTGCAATTTATTTTAATCGTCAAAATTTTTTTTAAATAAATCTTCAAAGTATAAAACATGACTAGATCCCAAAAATTTTACTGAACAAAGTACAACTTGAATTTGCTTACAAAAAATCGATTTAATAATGCTATTGTTCTTCGAGTACTGTTTTTTCCAACAAAAACTGGTAATCGTAGATATTTCTGTTTTCCGAGAAAAAATAATCTGATTTAAAATTATAGAAGCAATTTATTTTTTAAATATCCTACTTAAATATTCAATTTATTTTTTAAGCTTAATAAAAGGTAGCATTTTTGATGACTTGAGCTCTGCAGAAAAAATTTTGACAACTTCTGTAATTCTACGTAATTTGTACGGTGGAAAGTTATACGAAGGTTTTATACGACATGCATTTTTACGACATATCTACGAATGTATTTCATACAAAGTGCATAAACCTACCAGAATATACGGACGCAGAAATACGTAAGTACTTATTATATAAAATATTAATCATAAAAAATTATAATAATTTATTTTAGGAGCTTTTATAGCAATTTCATCAGATTCAAAATTTATATTTTTGATAATATAGATAGCTATCTGAGAAAATGCCTTATCGACACGAGAATTTTCTCACTCAAGAATTTGTAAAATGTCTTTTTCTAAAAGCAGGAAATAATGAAAGAACTGCCAGCTTTACAATCGATCGTACTTTTAATTATCTGTCGTCATTGTATCAGTTTGTATTATCGTCTTTTCTTTTGATTATGTAATTGGCAATTTCGACTTAATTTTGAAATAATTTCATTGGTTCTTTATCGCGGATAAGTCTGCAATGCGGAATTGGCAAAAATAGTTAGTACTCAGACAGTATAACATTTTGTAATCCAGTTAAGGCTGTTAATTTATGCATGAATGTCAATGTACGTCGTACAGTTCCGTCGCAACATTCAGTATTCAAATAGATAAATAATTGTAATTCTAGAAAGTTTGTAAATTAGCTATGGTTCATCATATTGATGAAATTTGCTCTGATATGAAAAAAATTATTTAACGCAACACAATGTAGCATTGAATAGCATAACATAAAAGTTAAAGCACATTAAAACTTATGTGTCTGTTCAAAATAACAAATAACGAGATTTGCATAGCGTAGCGCAACGTACTTGACTCTAGCGTTGCCATATTGGTTTAGTTGAAAATACCTAGATGTCGATGTATTATATTTAATTTCTTACAAAATATTTTACATAGGGAGGTTTACAAAAATTTTGGATATTTCAAGATCAAAGCTTTTTAAAACAAATTAAAAAATTTTGTGCGCTCCATGGACACCTTCAATCACCTATCAACTCGCTTTCACGTAATACAACCCACAGGTGTGATGATGGAAAACCAAATACAGAGGCCATTTATTCCAAAAGCACAATTATCAATCGTATTCAAAAACTAACACGTATGAACTATGCGTTTTGCGTTCAACCAAAATGTGATTATCACCTGCAATCTACAACAACCAAGAACGTCTAACAAATATGCTGAAAATAACAAATAATGTAAAATTGCAACATCAACGAAAGCAAAAAATCTTATCAGGGTAATAATAAATTCCATATTACACCGACAAAACTTTAAATTCATTTAAAATTAACATCATTTCGGCAACAGAAAACAAAATAAAAATGTGACTTAGCTAGATAGAAACGGTTACATTTGGAATTGCTAATGTCACCAGATAAAAGAAGTGTATAGAGTGATACGTGCAAATTGTTTGGCTGTGCTAGTTAGCTTTTATTACCACACTAGTTAAAAAAATAGTATATTATACATCACGGGACTAAGGTGCCACTTTATTTTAATATTTAATTATATTCAATAAATTATAATCATTATTTATATTGTGCAGTATAAGTGGAAGGGCAGGGGAGGTCTCGGAAAACATCACATAATTTTTTTTCTGCAAGAAACTGTAAAATTGAGAGAATCTCGCTATGCTCTTGCGCGTTAATTGAATGTGAACTACGCTTTAGGTTTCAGTCACACCCTGTACTTAACGTTACTATTATATTAACCCTAGGCGCATTTCGGGGTGATAGGTGTTAGATTTGTACACATTCAAACTGTTAAAATTTCTAAATAGAACAAAAAAAGTCTACATTTTGTGTAGTTTATTAAAATCATTACCAGGGCTCGGAAGTTATAGCGCTACAAAAGTAAGCTTTTAGCTCTTTTATTTAATATAAACTTAAAAACTTCAAAATTAGTGCTATAAATAGCACTAAAATATGAAAAATATGCAAAATAAAATTGTCAATAACTTTTTTATTGTTTTAATTTGAATGATCTGCAGTTATATTTAAAATATTTAAAAAATCCATTTATAAAAAAATGATAAAATTGATTCACAAATTTATTTTGTATATTTTTAATATTTTACTGCTATTTATATTGCTAATTTTGGTGTTTTTAAGTTTATATTAAATAAAAGAGCTAAAAGCTTACTTTTTTAGCGCTATAACTTAAGAGCCCTTATCATTACTAATTTTTATTTAATTTTAAACAAAAACACATTAGGAATTATTAATACATATAGATGCAATAATGGATTTAAACTTTGTGACGGGTGTTACTAGTACTCGTGCAGAATATGCTACCTTGTTAACTAATCATCAAAGTTTAGCTAAATTACAAATGTTTGTCACAAAATGAATTGCTAAGTAGACTGTTACAGGAATCTTCCTACCTGATACCTCGGTATTTTCTGGATATATTATTCTTTATCTTATATATCTTATAAGAAAAGTGTGTGACGGGTATTACGAGTGCAAATAAAATTTTTTTGGTACAACAAAAATTTTTATTTAAAATTGTTTGAGTATTGTTGACTTTTCATATTAGTTGATTATTATTGAGTTAGAGGTCAATTTGAACAAAACACAATGTTGACCGACGTTTCAGGTTCTTTTATTGACCCATTTTCAAGGCTGCAAATATATAAACAAAAATAAATTTATATGAAAAAAATATTTAAGCATTCTAATCATTAATCAACTAATCATTGCTCTAAGTTGGATTGTTTTTGTATTTGAGTTTGTACAGAACACCACGTAGTTGATTGAAGCGTTGTCAAACACAGCCAAACGGAAAGATGTCACTTTTCACCTCGATTTTTTTTCCTATATGTTAGTATTCCATCTACTAATTTCTTGTTTTTCAAATTTGTTTTTTCAATTAAAAAAATTTTTTTTTTGTTAATATTATATTTGCATTTTGATTAATTTTTGTATTTCGATTATTTTTGCATTTAGATTATTTGTATTTCGATTATTTTTTATATATTGCTAAATATTTTTTGATTTTTGATATTTATGTAAAAATTTTTCTCATATACTTTTATTTTTGATTATATTTTTGTAGCCTCGAATATGGGTCAATAAAAGAACTCGAAACGTCGGACAACATTGTGTTTTGTTTTATTTTCCAAATTTTTGTTTGAACAAAATTTTTTATTTAAATTAAAAAGAATTTATTTGTTTCAAAAAAAATTATTCAAACAAAATAGTTTTTTGATTCAAAGAAATTTTTTTTAATGTATTATTGAATAAAAATATGGAAGAATTTCATTTGAATTATGAAAATTGAAAACATAAAGCTTGTTATTTTTCAATTTTAGAGTATAAATTTTAGAGTAAAAATAGAAATTACTTTTTTTTTCTTCTTGGTATCGATTACAGCGGAATGGCCCCCTAGTGAAATTAAATTTTTAACATTGATAATACTAAAAAGATTCGTCAAACCAAAGAACAATAATTTCTTATTGCTTATGTCTGTTTCATTTATCAACTCCTCCAAAAGCGGAGAGGAAACTGCAAAGTAAATTTTTGTACAGTAGATTTTCTTTTATGAGCTTTCCATGAATTTCCTTAGATTACTCCGGATTTCCTGAAGATTTTCTCAGATTACCTGGGATTGTCTCAAGATTTTCTTTGGAAAATTAAAAAAAAAAAACAAAAAACAAAGATTTTTCTGATTTACTTAAATTTCTTTTCATTTATACACCAAATTTCACGAGCGGTTTTCCCCTAATTTAAAAGTAGGTTGTGGTTAATATGAGCAATTTCACTGAATTAATAGTTTATTACTAAATGATAATACTTTTCATATTGAACTGAACATACTTAATTATAAAATATTTGAGGTTTTATTTTTCTTCTAGAAAATATAGATTACATTTCTTGATATATAAAAGTGTTTTAGTTTTAAAAAAGAATAGCGATGGAAATCTAAATCAGATTTTACAAAGCTGATTACAAAAACATTGAATTTGTACCTTCTACAGAAATGTAAATAAGCTAAAAAAGATTTCCTCTCTTCGAAACTTTGTTATATGCAAGCTCGCTTTTTTTTAAAAGTTCAGGTAGTGAACCCTGGTAATAACCATTTTCATATTTTTAGAATACGTAAAAATTGTAGATACTAAAATATTTTAGAACTGAACTTTTATATATTTATGTACATAGGTAGGCCTACCTATTCATAAAATTTGTGAGTTGTTGTCATGCTACAGTAGGGTGTCTGTTATTTCCCAAATTGGTTTTTTCGTTGCTGCCGCCCCATGAATTTTTAGTTTTTGCCCTCAAAAAAAATATCCAACCCAAAAAAACTCTTAATTTTATAATTAAACCGTGCCGAAATTAAATAACATAGGATTTTTGTACTTTTTGAATTTAATTTTTTTTCTCTAAAACAAATAAGGTTACAGCAATGACCAATGTATATTTTTACAGAGAATTGAATGCTCTACGAAAAAGATCTCTTATGAGTTTTCGATAAATTCACTCCTCCGAAAGTTATTCAAGAACACCATGAATTCCACTTTAATCTTCAATAACTTTTGGAAGAGTAAATTTATCGAAAAATCATAAGAGATCTTTTCTGTAGAGCATCCAAGTGTCTATAAAAGTATAGATATTGGTCATTGTTTCATCAGAGAAAAGAAATTAAATGCAAAAAGTACAAAAATCCCATGTTATTTAAATGGGAATTGTGACATGATTTCGGCACGGTTTAATTAGAAAATTAAGAGTTTTTTTGGGTTGGATATTTTTTTTGAGGGCAAAAACTAAAAATTCATGGGGCGGCAGCAAAGAAAAAACCAACTTGGGAAATAACGGACACCCTAATGCTACAGAGCATAAAATGTAGATGAATAAGATTACTATTCACCATCATCATCATCATAGTACTATAAAGAAACGTTAAATTATAAAATTTAAAAATTTTCTATCTAATTTTGCGTGGAACCTCTTTTTGGGTTTCAAAAATCGAGTTTAAAAGGATCTAGGTTTCTGTTACACAACAATTTCTATACAAATCGTTGTGTAATGGAAAATTCAATAAAAGAAACTGATACCTGATGCTTAACAAAAAGTTTACAGGTCTTATTATTCATCTAATTGTTACTAGACGATTATTGTAACCAATTAGACAGCAGAAATTCAAATTATTATTGAAAGAAACAAATAAAAAATCCAACAGTGTCGTTCATTTTTGCAAAACATAGAAATTTTAGTATTTTTATTTTGAATTTCATTTTGAAACCAGCTGTGTTTAGCCGAATATTGTCTTAAAGTAAGTTGGTTAGTTGCTGACATTTGCCAACTTTTGGAGAATTAATTGTGTACTTACTAGTTAGTTTGGATAATTAGTATTAGTATACAAGTTAAACAATTATACGTATTTATTAATCAATACCAAATTTAATTAATAATTAGATTCCTCTTTATCCTGTGCTGTTTGACTGAAGCGTAGTGGGACGAACACTGGGTTCAAAACCTAATGTAGATAGTGTGAAGCAGGCCTTATTCTATTTAATTTTTTATAGTATTTACTGTTAATTTTTAAAAAATTTGGTTTCTAAATGCTAATGAGATTATTTTATGCTGAATTGTATAAGGCAAAACTATTCATTCCAATTAGTAAGGATTGATATTATGAAATACCTACATAGTTGATTAAGAGAAAATACATGTCAGTGTAAACAAATTAAATTCATACTTTATAATCTCCAAAATTTGCACAAGTTTCTTGCTAGAAGTGTTCATTAGCGCACAAAATTGGAACTAATTAACTTGGCAAGTATGATGTTCATTGTTGTAGACCCAACTATCTATTACTGTGTTACTGCTATCCTTGCCATAAATTGTCGCAAATTTGTATTATTGGTTGTATAATCTCTAAAATTTTCCCTATTCGAAACTAGTTTTCATTATTCGTGCTGAATAATATCAACAGAAAACTTTATCAAAAAAGTAAGTAAAGGTAGTTTCCTGCAATACTAGTTCGGAAAATGTTAATATTGAATAACAAGGTAAATATTGACTTTGAAACTTAAATTGGTATTATACTGTAAAGTACATAGCTAATTATATTTGCCTGTTAATAATTAAATTATTATAATCTATGGAAATTTAAAAGATATTATGTAAATAGTAAATATTTACATTTTGTAATTATTTTTTTATACCTAGTACTTAATGTATGCAGCTACTGAAAATTACAGTTTTGCATTTTAAAGAATAACAAAATATTTTCATTAGTTCTTCTTTTAATTGATTTTCTGCATGGAATTAAGAGAAAGATTTATTTTTACAATTTTCTTTCTTAATTTTCTAATTGTTTATCGAAGCATACTGCAACGTTATACGCCTTCTCACAAACATCATCCCCAACAGAAGAATCCTTGCACATTTCCACAGCTGCAATAGTTTTAGCTTCCGAGTCGCCTGGTCGAGGATGTGACTTTATGTAATCGGATGTAATTTCAGCATCTTCGTTTATGTAATTTAGTTTCACAAACATGCATTTCAGATAACACTTCATTTGCTTATCGACATTTTTGAATTCGCTTTTAACGGCATTATCTATTAAATCCTCCCTAATTCTAGTTTCCTTGCTGCACATATCTGTATATTCTTTTAACATATTGGCATAATCTTCTTTAGCATCCTGAAATTGCAATGAGAGGAAAAGTAAAAAAAATTTTTTCATTTAAATTTTCACATTTAATCCTTCGGACAAGACCAATCTTACGGAAATTTTGGTGGGAAAAAAATATTTTAATTTCAAAATTGTCTTAATCTTTTATACAATATATTTACAAAATATGTTACTTGGGTTGTAAATTATTTATTACAGCAGTGCTTATATGTACAAGAAAAATTCGCTCATCAGACTTCATAATTTGAATTCCATTGTCATAATTTATTTTGCGAATTTCATATGAACGCTTTCTGAACTTTCATAACACAATACAAAATAAACGTATTTCATTTTAAAGCAATTAAAATGTTACGAAAGCGGGCATTGTTTGGTGTTAATGTATGATCCGAGTACATTTTCCGACTACTGTTTGGTGGGAAAACCCAAAAATTGCAATAACCAGTTCCTACACACTAACACAGTGTTTTTAGTAAAAATCAAGTTTTACAAAAATAGAAATTAAGATTAAATTTAAAATTTTGAAATTAATAAATAAATATTTTTACAAGTAAAAACTTTTTTATTTTTAAAAACGAAACAATAAAATATTGAAACAACAAATACAACAACTCATAGTTTAATAATTAAGCTTTTCTTGCTTCATGGAAACATTTAGCAACATTGTAAGCTTTTTCACAAACGTCAGCTCCAGTAGAAGAATCTTTACATTTGTCAAGCATAGTTGCTGTTTTTTCTGCGGAATCGCCTGGTTTGGGATGTTGCTTGATGTATTCAACATCGATTGAGCCATCTTCCTTTATAGCTTTCAGTTTGATCAGCATGCATTTCAAATAACACTTGACATCGTGATCTTCGGGAAATTCACCGTTGAAAGTTTTGGCAACCAAGTCTGGTTTAGCATTAGATTCTTTTATGCAAGACTCTTTAAGGTCATTAATTAACTTAGTAAAGTCTTCAACCGCATCCTAAAAATTAGATGCAATAAGTTTAGAGAAATTTAAAATAAAAAATTTTTATTTTATGAATATTTCAGTGTTTGAATTTACTAAGGACAAAAGGACAGATTGAGTGGAGCCAGATTAAAACTAGGTTTCACAAAAACTAATTAAATTTTGGATTTTCTGTGAACTAAATTAATTTTTTAAAAAAGTTTACTGAACTAAATATAACTTATAAACTGTTAAATTTGCTATCCAGAGAAGGGGGTCAATTAAAATAAATAAATAAGAAAATAATTTAAAGTTATTATCGGGAACATTTAGACAGAAAATAATAAAATAAAAATTAGAATTTTTCAAGATTTTTTTTCTCGAAAACCGTTGATTTTGCATTATAATTGTTAGAATCTAGTTTTTCGATAATTTTATGCTTTTCAAAAAGCACTAAACTTTTCACCCCAAAAAATTAAAAGCATGGGTGTTACGGGCAGCTTGAAGACGGAAAGACAAACATTGCAATTTGCAATTTTTAAATTATTTAAATTTTTTTTTTGTTTTTCTTAAAATTTGTCTTAATCTTTTATTTGCACCCGATTTATTGACTATGATTTGCCTGAAAAGACTTACTTTTCCAATTTACAATTTTTTTAATTAATTTTTTAAATTAAAAATATTTAAAAACTTTTTTCCTTTGAAGCTTCAATTTCTGATTCACTTAATTAAAATTATTAAAATATTTAATAAATGTAAATGTTTATCAACAAAATGTATGTTAGCAAAATTTTAATAATAAAATTTTTTTTACAAAAAAATAAATTCTTGTTTTCAATAAAATTGGTCATCGGTTATCCGAATATCGTATTTATGTATTGGTACCTGAGAGTATTCCACTTTCTGCAACTTTATGTTGAATCTTTTTCTCCAGGGTTACTTGTATTTCGTTTTGTCTTATAAAATTGAATTTTTAATAATATATTTTACTTACTTGGTAAGAAGCTGCTAGTAGACAACACAAAACAGCAGTAAAAAGAAGTTTGTTCATCTTGTACTTTCAAAAATCGTATTGAAACTAGAACTCTGATGAATAACTACTCAAAACACATTTGAAACATATGCCATTTTATATGATTTTTGACAAGGTTAATAATATTTTTATCCACATAATTGTTTATTGGCATGTCAGTTAAACGGAAGTAGAGATATCGTTTTGGCTTTTTGATATAATACTTTTATAAAAACAATCATTTTCATGTTAAGATAAAATGATAAATTTGTTTTTTGTTCTTGCAAGCGGAAAATCACGAGATCAATTTTTTTTCACTAACGAAATTTTTGTTAATCGAAATATAAGTTGGTTTAATAACAAAGTATAATAGATCTTGAGCTTGGAGAATTGATAACTGAATCCCTGATTAAATTGAAATAATTTATTTTTGCAAGAGGAAAATCCCAATATCAATGATGTTTACACGAATGAAATATGTATTAATGGAAACATACATAGCTAATAATAACCAGTAAGCCCTCGTGGCTACATGGATGCTAAGAGATATTGATAACACTGAGCTTGGCAAATTAATTGCCGTATTATTGTAGATGCAATTTGATATCAATCCAGATTTAGGGTTTGGATAAACAATAAAATTGATTGCATTCAAATGAAACATGAATAAATAAGTGATAAGCAAACTTAAGCTATCACAAATAATTTTCTACTAAAAGTAGGTTCCGGTTTCAGGAAGTTCCCGATTAAAGTGTTTCCGATTGTAGTTTAGCTTTCGATTAAAGCTAACCTTCCATTACAGAGAAGTCTTTCAACAGAATTTACGAATAAAAGAATTTTTTAAAGAGGACTAAACTTCAATTTTATATATTATGGAATAACGGAATCAGAACTTTTCTGACCAAAATAAATAAGTCGAGAGTTGTAATTTTAGACAAAAGTCTACTTTGGCTTTTTTTGCCAATTGAGTGCCAACCAATCACTTATTCCTTAAATTACTTATACATTATTTTCAATCTCAAAACCACTTTTGGTGCAATATCAGTTAATAATAATAAATAATAAATAATTATCTGGGAAGAAAACTTTAAAAAATATTTTTTGTTTAAATAAGTAAGTAAATAAAATTTTGGTTATTCCCATTTGCGATTGACAATAATATAATAGGTAATTATTATGCTTTGAAATGACTCAAATTTTTCAAGGATAATAGAGCAAAGTCAAGGTTAAAAAATATTTATGTTATTAAACCGAGGCTAATTGGACACAGGAAAACTTGATGTAGCAAACAAATGAAAGGATATCAAAGGAGTCGGTTTTAAATAAAAAAATATTATTAAACTAAAAAGCTTTAAAAGTTAGATATTATTCACATACAAAATGTTTGAATTGGGTGGAATATTAAATGTTCATAACTAAAATGTTAAAACAGATTAATTATTTTAAATATTATTAGAGTTTCATGAGTTTAATTAAAAAAAAATTTTGTTACTGGTTTATAAATCGAATTTGTGACTGTTGACTGATTAATAATTATTATTCGTAGTCGTTTACGTTTCTCGCTGCATACTGGACTTTTGATATTAATAAATAATTTAAATTAATAAAAATGATATGTTATTAAAAATATAAAATATACATATTTACAGTGGCGTATTTATAAAATGCTTTGGGTAGGGGGGGGGGGGGGCAGGAAAAAAAATATATGTAGAATCTCGTTAAACCATTCATGCGCGTCAGTAGTAACTAATCCTAATATACCGGGTGCTGAATGAGTTAGCCGAACATAGGAAATTAACATGTAAAAACTCAAATTCCTGCTTCCCTAACTATTTTAGAGAAAAAATGAAAGAAACAAAAATAATGCAGAAATATAAACTACGAATGATAAGAGCATTTGATTTCATCTAAGTTTTACTTAAAAAGCCAAAAAATGCTTTTGAAATTGTTAAAAGTTTCATTGATCGGACTGGCCATAAAAGTTTCCATAGTAATTATTTTGGAAAATATAAATTAAATTGAATTTATTACATGGCCAGTGGGATAAATGAAAATTTTAACAATTTCGAAAGCATTTTTTGACCTTTTAAGTAAAAGTTAGATGAAATCAAATGATCTTATCATTTGTAGTTTATATTTCTGCATTATTTTTGTATCTTTCATTTTTTCTCTAAAATAATTAGGGAAGCAGGAATTTGCATAAATAAGTTTTTACATGTTAATTTAAAAATAAAACTCATTCAGCACCCGGTATAAAATCCCAGCACACTTCTTCTGCTCCTGCTCAATATTAATCCAGACAGGGAAATTTGAATTTTTAAGCAAAAATTAGGGAAGTTTTTAATTTTTTTTTTAAATTAATTAAGTACTTACTGGTTATGGAGTTTAGCAGCAACTTTCTGTGTTACTTTTAAAGTTAATTATAAAATAATATAAATATATAAATAAATTTAAATAAAGTTAAGAATAATACAATACGTAGAAAATTAAAAATTCAAAAAATCAAAAAAGACATAAATATCACGTAACAGGTCTGCGTTAAAAATATTTGAAAATATGAAAAAATTCATCATACGATATAAAGGCTTTTATTTCACCTTATTTTAATGACTTTTTTTATATTTTCAAATATTTTTAATCCAGACCTGTTATGTAATAATCATGTCTTTTTTGATTTTGAAATTTTGAAATTTTTTTGAAAATTTGAAAATTTTTATTTTGGGTTGATTTTTTAAAAATATAAAGTCAAAATTGTAAACCGGAGGGTCTGGGAGGTGTGGAACACCCTCCAGTACATATCGCAAGATTTCCACTCTTTTAGAATACTTGGAGAAGATAGAGAGGGGATTTATAATTTTACAAATTTCGTCAGGAAATTTAAATTTTCAAGTAAAAATGAGGGAAATGTAAACCTTTGGCTAGAGAATATTAAAGCTTGCAAAAACATTTAACTAAGTGCGTCACTGCTCAGAGTCTAGTAGCAATTTTTACGTTACTTTGAAAGCCGTGCCCTGGTGCAAGTGGGTCACAGCGGGCCCCTTTCATTGTTTTAAAATGATAATTTTAAAATTTAAAATAACAATTTTATTGCACAAAAAATAAAATGTACAAATGATAAAAGCATTAAATTTCATCTAGAGTTGTTACTTTTGAAATTCGTTAAAATTTTCATTTGTCAGACTGACTATGTTATAAATTCAATAATAATTACAATGGAAACTTAACTGGCCAGTCTGATAAAGGAAAATTTTATCAATTTCAAAAGCAGCTTTTGACCTTTAAGTGAAAGCTAGATGAATGCTCTTATCATTTGTAGTGATATTTCTGCATTACTTTTGTATCTTTCATTTTTTCTCCCAAACATAAATTTTTTTCTTTTGAATTTTTGTGTTCTTTGCTTTCTTTTTTTTTGTTAAATTTCTACTCTATACATAGCATAAACTTTGAATGGTGTTGAAAGGGCAACCGGACCCCTTTTGGTCCCGGGCCCTGGTGTCCGGCACCACTAACACCACTTGTTTCTACGTTCCTGCTTTGAAAGTTAACTATCAAAATTATAGTCAAAAGGGTTTCCAGCTAGTAAATAAACAAATAAACAAATAAACAAATATAATTTAAATTTATTTAAATTTTAAAACTTTATGGTAAACATAATTCTTATCAGGGAGGACTGTAGGGGTACAATCCGAGTCACGCTTGAGGAGGGGCGCAATTGCCCCTTTGTCCTCCTCTAAATACGCCACTGCATATTTACTTGAATAATAGAGACAATAAATTTAATATAATGTTTTATAGGCAATACATTATAAATTTCTGTATATAATAATAGTAATAACATAAAAATGTTTATTGTATAATTATTGAAGGTATAGGACTTTAGCATCGCCAATGTCCTACCCCAGGACAATTTTCTGTCTTCCAATTACTAATATTTACGTAATATAAACTTATTACGCAAAGGAAGCTGATTTAATATCAGGTATGGCCGAATGCCTATTTATAGTTGAAGAAATAATTTGTTCTTAGAGTGTCTATTATTATTGCAGTGACCATTTCTGGTACAATTATAAAGAATGCATTCGGTACACCAAGAATGTAAGTGCATTTGCATTTCTACTACACGTTTGCTGAAGTTAGAAATTAATTAATTAGAATTCCAAATTTTAGTTAACCTTATTATTATTACTAATTAGCGGCTTTCAGACCTTTCCCTGATGTATTAGAATATTGTTTGCAATCGACGTTAATGAAATAATACAATTCTAGCCTGCAATCTCGATCAGTGGCGTAACAATGTATTTATATTATTGGTATTTTGATTTTTTTGTGATCTGGTTACAATAATCTAAACAAACATTAAGATCTATGCTAGTAATATTGCGTAGCTAAATTATCATTTAATTTATTTATTATGGGCCAGTGGCGGCTAGTACGAGAAGAGCGATGGGCCGCCACGTTCCCTAAACAATATTATATTAAATTTATTGAATTTTAACTTTTCAACTGATTTAAAATTACTGGTATTACAAATAACTCACAGACAATTTGATGTAGGTATAAATAATCTTTAACCTAGAGTAATTAGTACAATTTAATTAAAACTTCATAGCGAGTTATCTGATATTTAGATTGAAATTTATATAAAGCAAATAGAGTTTAGCTTATATTACATTATAAGGAACAAGATAATTAGTAAAACTAGTTTGATTTTTAGTTAAAAGAGGTTTTCGAGCCAGTGGCGTATCGTTAAGGATTTCAGCGCTTCTTTCTGACTAAATACTATACATTAGATGTGCGGAAGCCGCTGTTTAATTAAAAAGTATTTTTGAAATCCCGTAATTGGATTTTATACCAGCCAGCCGTGAGAATTAAGTAGAAACAAATTTGTATTCACCAAAGTGAGTTAGGTGTTTCGTAGCCTCTTGATCGAGGGAAGCTTGGGTTCCCCGAAATATTAAATTTTGTTTAGCAATTTAATTAACTAGTGTCTTCAATATAAATAAATTATTTAAAGAAGTCATAATGGATATTTAATAAACCATTAATGGTGTAAGACTCACTAATCGCACCAACCGCAAATCCTTTTGATGTTCAACTTCATACGGCAAACTTAGAAGTCTTTATTTATTCAAGCACATTAAAGTTAACTTTTCTCTTTACGGAAATATAACCCCGTTGGTTTCTATTACTTCGTTTGTTCCTTCTTATAGCAGCCGAACGGGGTGATTACCCAAACGTAATTACTAAATTAAATAATATTTTGATTAAAATTATTCCGAGTTTGTAGTAAATTAAAAGTTAGGATTTTTCACATTAAGCTACCTACTGAAAAATGTAAAAACTTCAAAAGAATTTCTAATTAAAAGCAAGGCATTTTTGTATAATTTAAAAAATGCAAGATTTATTTCCTGAAACTTTTCAGCAACCGTAATTTTTTACCTTACACTTTTATTTTAGTGTAAATCTACAGAATCCCCGCTGTGACTTTATCTTTAATCTGATAAAAATTTACATGTTTCGTACGAGACGCCAATGCTTTTTCAAATCAAAAATTCCAAATTTGCTAATTTCTTTTATTTATTATTAATTGTTACATGAGATTTAAAATATATACGTTAACCTTGGTACATTTTATATAGAACGGTCAGAAATAGGGCAAAGCCTACGATAGGAAACACCTTACAAAGACTGCAGCTCGTTGGCAAGGTTCTCCTCTCTTTTCGACGCGGCATTTCTCTACTTCATCCCTGCTGGTAAATTCCTCAATCATTTCTTCATTGTATTCGCCAGTATTTGAAATGATGTTAACTTTTTCCAATAAGCACTTCAAGTAGCACTTGAAATTTTTGTCTTCCGAAAATTCTCTATTTTCTACAAGTTTATTCACAAGCTCCCTATTAACGCGGGACTCCCGAATGCATGGCTCCTTGTGCGCTTCCAAAGCTCGGAGTACTTCAGATCTCTAAAAAAGATTAAAACACAATCTGATTACAAATTAATTTTTAAAAAAACGTCAGGTAGATTTTTGGACAAACGTCATAAATATAAATAAAGGTTGGATACTTACTTCGCTTTGAACGCAGAAAAATAATTCACAAGTTAATAAAACCAGGACAATAAAAAACTTCATGATGAAAATGTGAGTAAGTACACTGGATTAAATTCACCTTAAAACTTAAAATGTAATTCCTTCTCGCGGCTTTATATATTTTTTTAAATAATTGCTGACGCAAATTTGGAAATGTTAATTTTATAATTTTAAATATGAAGGCAAGTTTAATTATACAATAATTAATCACCAAATAACAAGTTGCAGAGATTAACAGCTTTGTTATTGTTATATTTCTGGCGATGGTTATATAAAAGCTCTCGAATAAAATAAAAGGAAAATTAGTAAACATTTACTCAAATTACCGAAACGCAGTAGCATAGAATTTTTATAAACAGGATGCAAAATTGCTCTGAGGTGTTATTAAATTATTGTTAATGAATGCGTTTATATAAAAAATAAGTACTACACTCGAGAAATTACTACAATTAAATAATTTGAAATGACTCGGTTGTAAATTCTATTTTTAATTTTTGAATAAAAGGATTTATTGCTACCGAATTTATACAAAAAGGTAAACACGCAGGACGAGAATCCTATTTACAAAATTTAGATGCTGGATGCTGTCGGATCTTTACATTGGAAGAATTAAGAGAGTATAGAGGAACAGGCTTACTTATTTCATACTTGATGTATTCAATTTTAAAATCCATTTACATGCAAATCAGCTTATACAATAAATAAGGAGGAACTTTTAATGTTTTGCCGAAATACTCACACAAGAGAAGCTTAAAGATGAAAAGTTATATTCATGAATTTGAATAAAAGCTAATAATTTCTATAGTTTTTTTTGTCTTTAATATAAAATCCGCAATGATCCCGGGCTATTGTGTTGTTACTGATCTCAGATATAAAATAGAAAACTTCAAATACCAACAAAGAACACAATGGGCGAAAGTTTTCTAGTCCCTAACAGAATCCTACAAAATCTGTGAGCTATTGTAACAAATCCAGTTTGACTTCAACTTCACTCATACAAAAAATGCTTCAATAGATATCCATTTATTATAAAAAGATAAAATAGCATGATACTTTCTTTTTAACCATTTTGTATATATTTCTTAATTTTAAAATAAAAAATATTTATTTTTTATAAAAAGAAAATTTCAGGCTTTCCACCATTATAGATATCCGAAAGACTAAGTAATTTTTAATTGGTTCCGACTTTGAATTATTACAGCAGATATGTTAAAGTTTTAAATCACTGAAACGCAACATTTCTAATTTACGTAATGAGAAATTCTAGTGTGATGTTATAAAGGATTTAGATTATCTGTGATTAATTTGGAGCTTTTAGTCAAAATATGTATCCATATTTCTCTTTTAATTGTATGAAAATTATGCTTTAATAACATGGTTGAATGAAAAACCACACTGGGATGTGAAATACTCTAGAGATTAATTTTGTGAAGATATTTTGTTATTCTGTAAATTTCACCAATTCCAGAATATGAATACAAAATTTGCCATCCACATACCAGTTAAATATATGTTAATTTTTGTAATTTCTCGTAAAAACAAACTATTGAATTTTATCGAGTAAACTTTAGGTGGTCCGCACATTTTATAAATTAAAATTGCGATCCTTTTGCCTGAGCATTGATGTATTCTACTTTCTTTTATTTTACAACATCAAAATCTTTGATGAGGGTTGAAAATGCTCCTAGCTCATTGTGGGTTTTATTTGAAGTATTTTTCTTAAAAATTCGATTATTAAAAGAAAATCATTGCTGCGGCTTTTGGTTTTCATGAATTTTCCACAATATTATTGTGAAATATTTTTGTATACTTGGGTTTATAATAAAAGTTTTACAAAGGAACATTGCTCGTTATCCTTTATTTGTCCTAGAATGTTTTGCTCGTTATAACTTTGCTTTCTTGAATAAATAGAATTTTTCTATGTTCAAAAAATAATTAAATGAAATCTGAGTCAAATAATATTTTATATTTATGTAAATAAATTATTTGATTATTTTAGTTATACCAATTTTTGTGGTGGTTTTATAACAAAATAAAAGCAGAACTGACAGTACTGTGGCGGAACTGGCAGTACGATACAAAAAATTTTAATTGGTAGAATTATTTCCAGGCAAATAAAATCCATTTGTATTCTGTAAATAATCAAATTTAAAACTAATAAAAATAGAAGGTCAAGAAATTAATAACTAGGTATATTCATTAATAATAAAGATTTGTTTTTATGAGCAATGAATGTCACTAAAACATAAACTATTGTTCTTTGTTCATGCAAATTAATTCAAATTATATGAATTTGCGCAAATGCAAGTAACAACATTAAATTAAGTTGTGCTTTCAAATTTCCAGCAGTAAATTTTTACTTTATTATGGTACAATATAATATTTACAAGTAATCTTATTAAAATTTAATTAAAAAACTCAGTTTCTTAATAAATAGATTCCGAAGCAAAAGTTAAAAGAAAATCAGGTAAGTTAATCGGATTCTTTCAATTCACCGGAGTAATTGTATGAAAATTCGATTTAAAATTTTGTGAAAAGAGAGCCAATCATCAGAATGTTTTGGTTCTTTTTGAAGTCATAAATTTATATCTTTAATTAATAAATAATTACATATTCATAAATGAAACATGTAGCATTTATAGATGTGCGCGAGGTTAAAGCTGTTTTACAGATTTTACGGATTTTGGAAAATTAATAAAACGGAAAAGAACGACAATATCTATATATTAAAAATTAAGACAATCACAGAAGAAAAATGTTGAGAAGAAAATCAAAAACAACGAAAGGATACAGCCAAAATGAAAGGAAATCAATAGCTACGAACTAAACCTTTAAAGTTTAAATCTATGAGAAAAACTGGAAAAAATTGTCAAAAATAAATGAATTAATACAGCGCAGTTGCAACAATCAGCAGTCAAGAGTCATCAGCGCTCCGTTATATTATATTACTTTGATATTCGATTAATAAACAACCAATAATTATTTTACCACTTTTGAATATAAAATTTATTTTAAATTTTATTGAGACATTGTGCAAAATTTTAATCATAGTTTAAATGTTAAATCACTTCTGTGAAACCCCCAACTGGTATCTGCAGGATAATATAAGCTTTAAAAATAAATTGTACTCCGTCGGAAGAAAACGACAAAATTATTCCTGAGCTAAGCGGGTGAATATTGTGTAATACTATGTGTAGCATTACTGAAACAGCAGTTGTGTTTCCACATTCACATTCAAAATGAAATACAAAGTGATCGTAATTTCAAAGCATACAATAATTTCACCAGAAACACCGGTATTGTTTTTAGTGTCGCATTATCGATTTTTCAAATTTATTACCTAATAAACATTTCAAAAACAAAATTCGCTGGCTTAATTTTGGCGTGGTATATCCTCATATAGCTGATACGATGAAAGCAGAAAGAACCTTGATTATCATTTCAGCTACTCCGCTTATTACATTTTCCGACGATGAAAAACTTGTATAATAATTTTTAAACGAGCAAAATAAATAAAATTTAAATTTTTGTTTTAATATTAAATGAACTACGGGGAGATAAAAACAATAAAAGGTTTAATGAAAATTAGCAATTAAAAATATAGAGAAAATATTAAAATAATTTATGCTATACTTTCATTTGTTCCGTAATAACTTAATTGCAGTTAAAACATTTTTTTATTCAAATAGCAGGGCTTCTACAAAAAAAAGAATTTAAATAGGTAGTCTTTATGTTAAAAATTTCGAACAAGAAGTTGAAAAGAAAATTAGCTTAATTATAAACTTTATTGATGGGGAAAACGAGAGAGTGCCTGCGAATTCTCAGTTATATTAGATGTATTTTAGGACACGCAATTAAAATGAAGTATTTTTTCATTGGGTTTCCGATTATTTGCAGTGGGCTAAACTTACAAGCAGAAGGATATTAAATTTCAATGATATTATAAAATGAATGTAAAATATAAAATTTAACGATGTACAAAAATGCTTTGTAAAACTTCTATTAATGCAAGGTGATTTACAGGATGGAACAG
Source organism: Cantharis flavilabris (assembly GCA_949152465.1). Lineage (NCBI taxonomy): Eukaryota > Metazoa > Arthropoda > Insecta > Coleoptera > Cantharidae > Cantharis > Cantharis flavilabris. The sequence goes on from OX424435.1 coordinate 93,240,003, forward strand.
TAACTTTAGTAATTAATATGTTAAATTGTGCTTTTATTGTTTTATTTTCAGCTACCCGTAGAATATTCACGACTCTTGTTTGCCGCAAGAGTCAAATCATCCTGTGGTTAATCAAACCATCCTGTACATCCAAACGTTGAAGATTTCTTCAGAAAGCCAATAAGAGAAATGGTATTCAGAAAAGTTTTTATACCTGGGGTTTATTTTCTAGCGAATTTATTTGGATCGTAAATTCCAGATTTGTATTTCAATTGAAAAATTTCTAGAATGTCTATTGTGCAAAATATTTGATATTTTCTCTAAAGTTTATTGATTCAAGAACAGTCATATTTTTAATTATATAACTTTCTTAATTAAAAATTTAAACCCGATTATATTTTAAAAGTTTCATTAACTCTGAATATTTGAACGTGGGTTTTATGCAAAAAATAACTTTGATATCTCACAGAATCTCTTTTAATTATGTAAAAATAAATGTGAAATTATCAGTTAGAAAATACTAAAATAATTATATTTATCAAAGCTTAAATGTAACTTTGCTGCACCATGGTAACGGATTTGGTAGGTTTCAGCTGGAAGCTGTTGTTGAGATTGTACAGAAATTTGTGTACTGGATTGTAGGATCATAAGATCGATTCTTCCTTGTTTACAAACTATTTCTGCCGTGGTTCCTGAATGTAAAATAATTTATTTTAGTGAATTTTGGTTTTTTGTATCTGATTTTAAAGTTTCTACCAGACTATCCTATATATTATTTAATGCAGTTGTTGCACTTCAGCTTGCAGATTCCGCTTTCTATTTAGTTTGCTGCTACACAAGAAATAAAACAAAAAAGAAAATTAGAACCACGGTTTTCTGCAAATTAAACTAACTTGAAAATCGCGATAAAATGGGAAAACTGAAAATTTTCAAATATTATGAAAGATAAGTCTACTTTAGCTACCTATTCGTAAAATAAAATAGAACATTTTCTGTTTCTAGATTTACATTGTTTGCAAATTGCTTTTCGGAAATATATTTTTGCAGTTTCCAATTGAATTTTATATTCTCCGAGTTTTAGTAAATCCTCATTTAACAATAAATTGTAAACAAAAATAGGACATCTAGGGTTTCAATTTTTAGATTTAGAATAGAAACACAGTTATTCAGAAATGGGTTGGTTCTATTCTGTAAGTTAACTGCTATGATTGAGGAAGAAAGAATTAAAGCAGTTCGGTTTGTTCCAACTGTCCAAGGTATAAATGCTAATATTTTGAAGCAGTTACGTTTACATATTTAGTGAATTTTACCATTCAAGTCACATTAGGTTAAAAGTGTTCTGCACGCTCTGTGACCAAAGTTTTCATTGTTGCATTGTTCACAATTTTATATAATACCGGTAGGTACCTTTTAATTGCCAAATGATTCTCACATTAATTGCACTAATTATGTATTTTTTCGACAAGCTTATTGATCTTCCAGGAAACTGAAACTACAGCCCAATAGCAATTTCAACCCTGCTGTGAAGTCCCCAGCAGTTCTAGATTATTTGAGAAAATTGCGATATTTTTCAAGTAGGATATTTATTACATTACATTATTAGGTATTATATCTATTTTATTTCAGTATTTTGCAAGAGACCTCGGAAATCTGCAGGTTGTAAAGAATTATAATAATAAATTATTTATGAGATTACACCATGCAAATTGTTCACAACTAGGGTGTTTCGATCATTATTACAAATAGATTATATCACTACAATACTATAATGTCCACTGCATTTGACAAACACAACCTATATGGCATACAAGGGCGTAAGCCGTTCTCACACAACGGAATACTAAATCATTAATAAATTGTCGACTCAGAATAATTTTTTTAAATGCAAAATTACACCTTGACACTTCGCATTTGTAGTCGTCGCTCACTCACAAATAAAACTTACACTTAAATTAAAATATAATGGTGAAGAATTAACAATTGTTTACAGTACATGATAGGTAGCTAACACCTAAAATTCAATTTAACCAATAGCAACTTTTTATTGTGGTGCGGTTGTTAGGTATATTGATAATTCAGTAAATGTACTGTACTGCAAAACAGTACAACCAAGCAGTCAGTTATGCAACCGCATTAGCATGCGTCTATGGAGATTGTCTTATTTATTTACTTTTGCTTTAATTCTAAGTTTGTTTGCTATACCAGTTTATGTAAACTGTGATTTCTATGGGTCTTTCGAAGATTTAAGTTCACAAAGAAATTATTCTAGGTTTTAAATTGAAACAGATATTACTTATACGAATCACAAAAAACAATTAAATTATAGAAATATTAAATTAAATATAGAAAAGCACTTGTAATGACAATCAAAAAGAAATTATTACTGTCTTGATATGAAAAATAATTGTAATTTATCGCTTATCATGGTTCAATGACGGATACACAAACATGTTTACTTCAAGTTCAAATATAAATTTTAAGTCCAATTAGAAAGTGTTTTGTTTTTAAATACTATCTGGTTAAGTATTTTCGAGATAAAATCCGAGCATATTACAAATCAAAGTAAAATAATTTCAATTATTATTTTTATCAGTTCGAAACGGTGCCTTAATCGTGCAACAATATGGTGATGCCGAAACTATACCTAATTTATGGAAGTCCACCATGCAGAGCCGTGTATATCACGGCCAAAATGTTAGGCATCACTCTCGATATGAAGGAAACCCTTTTAGGTACCGATTCGCAGAATTGCAAAGAGCTATTTCAGGTAAATAGTAAAATACTTACTTTCTTCATTTTAGTCTATATTGAATTTTTAGCTTAATCCGAAAGGCACCGTTCCTACTCTAGATGACGATGGAAAGATTTTAACTGACAGTCATGCAATTAATTGTTATTTAATTGAAAAATACGATCCTTGCAATTCATTGTACCCTAAAGACATCTATAAACGAGCTCGCGTGCTAGAAAAATTGCATTTCGACACTGGATTTGTATTTCCTCCATTGCAGATGATATGGGTAAGATTAGAAATTTTTGGTTTTGTTTGTTTTGTAAAACTTTACTTTTACAGGTGGGATTTATGACTAAGGAATTTTCAACTATTCCAGACACTAAACTTGAACGAGTTTATAAAATTTACAACGTGTTGGAAACATATTTGACGAAAAACGAATGGGTTTGTGGTGAAGATATGTCTCTTGCCGATATCAGCATTTACACCAGTATCACAGCTATACAAGTATTAGTTGCAATAGACGAAGCAAAGTATTCCAATATTTTGAAATGGCTAAAGCGCATTAAGGAGTTGCCTTTTCTGGCGCAAGATGAGGAGGGAATGAAAGGATACATGACTTGGTTAAATACTATACTATAAAGAAATTTATTATATTGTTGATTGTTTAAAAAAAACCCTAAATTAAATTTTACATTGTTGTAATAATTACGAGTATATCTCTGGGTTATCAAATTTCAGTTTGTTTATTGTCACACAATGTCGGTTGCGATGTGAGGTGCGTTTACTACAAAAATAGTTTACCATAAAACCTCCTAGCATATTGCAATCTATTCTCGATTTACATTAAGCGACCGCCACCACGCGGAGAAATATTGCGTTAATATAATATGTATAGTTGGTATAGAAAGTTTTGATTATAAAGCAAAGGTTTGCATTCTTTTGGTGTTGTATGATCAAGAACATCAAGTGTACGTAATAGAGCCGCCATGTTGATGACTAGAGCTTGGATTTTATGCTTTTGCATGTTGTTTAATATTGATATGCCAACAGATTCGTTATGAAATCTGGACAAGTTAGGTGAAAACGAATCCGAAATACTGCTTGTTAAAATGCACATTTTGCATATTTTCAAAATTTGGTGCATATTTGAGTAACTAATCCATATTTGTGCGTATTTGGGCCACTTTTGGTGATTTTTGAAGAATTTTAAAGAGAAAATAAAAAATTATTATTAAATTTTGCTAATTAAAGCAATTGTTTTATTTAATTTTAAGCAATTTAATTTTTTATTTATTTAAAAAATTATTTATTTTTTATTTATTTAAAAAATTATAAAAATTGTATTGCTTAAAATTACATAAAATAATTGCTTCAATTGGCAAATTTAATAAAAAATTTTTTATTTTTTCTATTAAAAATATTAAAAAAAACATCAAAAGTGGCCCAAATATGCACAAATATGCATTATTTACTCAAATATGCACTAAAGGTTGTAAATAAGCAAAATTTTACGAAATTTGTCCAGATTTATTATTAAAATTGTTAAATCTTATAAATCTAGGTAGTACTTATTGAAAATTTGAAAAATAATTGAAAAATTCGAAGATTATAGATATTTTTTAGTTTGCATATTAATGCATATTTTTTCTATTTTTATCAATTTTAGTACATATTTTACGGAATTTCGGTGAATATATATGTGCATATTTTCAAGTATTTTGGTGCATATAAATCCGAGCTCTACTGATGACATTTGGTAGCGTCACGGTAAGGTAAGGTAAATCGGGAATAGTTTAAGCTACAAAAAAATGTCGCTTGCGCTACTTATCCAATAGACCCAATAGAGGACACTACTTTTTAAACAAATTAGTTAATCGAATTGAAGTGTACAACTACCAGAAAGCAAATATTAATATTTACAAAATTTTATTAAAATTAATAATGCCAGTATTTCTCTGAGGAAATATTAAAAAAAAAAATTAAAAAAAATTTTGAAATATGTTTTTCGAAATTAAAAGAATGCTTACTAAGAATCTTTTTGGTTATTTCAGCTTAAACTATTTTTAAAATTTCCAAAAATTTCTCTCCGATTTGCAGGGGCGGAACTACCGGGGTGCGGTGGGTACGACACACGCGGTCCACTGGCTAAAAGAGCCCCCAGTTGTATTGCTTAATTTTTTTAATTAATTTAAGTTTTAATATTCACAATGAAATATAATATTTTGGCAGTCATCTCTTATTGAGGTAAACAAAGTGGGCATCATTTATCATCAATAATTCAGTGTTCCCACTAAATTTTCAAAATCAATTTCTGACATTTCCAGGTTTTCCCTGACAAACAATTAAAATTTTCGAAAAATCAGAAAATAAAAAGGCAAAGAAAATCTTAATTTTAAAATTAAATTAAAATCAGGAATTTCAATTAAAAAAAATTAATTTGAAAATTAGAAAAAAATTTTTAAATTAAATTGTTTACCTTGACTGAAAATTTAATTGCCTTGACTCGGCATTAAAAATGAGAAATTCCCTGACAAAATTAGAGAAATCTTCAATTTTCCATGACTTTTCCAGAATTTCCATAGAATTGGGAACCCTGTAATTGTTATATCGGGAATAACCGGTGCCATATTTATGGGGGGGGGGACTAGGGGGCCCGGTTTACGATATCACGATTTTCCCTTCGGTTTTCCATTTAGTACTTAACTAATTTTGTACTAGTGAAGGAAAATCTGAAGAAACTCTGGAAAATTCCAAGACATCTCCAGAAAAATATTCTTAAAAAATTTGTAGAAATATTGAAAATCTCAAGAAATCCACTGAAATTTCAAGAAAATCTTAAGATATTCTAGGAATGGAAAATTCCAAGGTATCTTAATAAAACCAATGAAATCTCAGAAAATGGAAAAATTAAAAAGGAATAGTTTATATAATATTCTGGATTTCCTCAAATTTCCGCTGATTTCTCTTTAGTTTTGCATATGACAATTTCTCCATCATTTTTCCACTTAGTGGAAAAACGAGCGGGAAATTTGAAGAAGTCCGGAAAAATTTTAAGAAACACCAAAATTTTTTGGAAATCCAAGAAAATCTTATTAATTTCGCAATCTTAGGAAATGTGGAAAATTAGTGGAAATAGGAAATTCTAGAAAATCTTGGAAGAATATTCAAAAAAATTTCGGAAAAATCTAAATTTTTTTAGGATTTTAGGAAATCTTGTGAAGAGGAGAATCACAGAAAATTCTAAGATATTTTAGGAAATCTAGACAATCTTAGAAAATTTAAGGAAATCCCCGAAAATTTAAGAACAAAAAATTCATCTATATACAGTGTGTTCACGATAAAAGGTAACAGTGAATAATTCTGTCTTGAACAAAATGGATGCATTTTTGAATAATTTATCAGATAGGTTGTTTTTTGTTCTGTGATGTTGTTTTGTTTTTATAGCACACCAAATAAATTAAAATAATTAATAAATTTATCTTGCATTTTTCTTGAAAATTTTCTTATGTGCCCCTATGATAATTTTATATGTATGTATAGAGAAAAAACTGCAGATTACAAAAATGCTAAAAAAGGACATGTTGCCATTTTAAAAAAATATTCATGTTTACTTCCGGTTGAGTTTGAAGTCCAAAATAATGTACCTCCGCGGTTTCGGATGGAAAATTTCGAGCTGAATAAAAACCTATTTAAACTTCTTTTCATATCTAGTAAGATAAAAGAATTGGTCACTGTTACCTCTTATGGTTAACACACTGTATATTTAATAGGGGGGGGGGGGTTACTCGTTTCTATATCCGCTCTTGTTGGTAAGGAACTCCTTGGAAATCACTGGAATTGCATGGAAATCTTCGGAATTCCTAGTCCTGTATACAAAATTGTTTATTTTGTCTTTTATAACACCTGATTGTTACGCCCCTGCCGATTTGTATAGAATACAAGATTCTATAGAAGATAGAATAGAAGATTTATTCAAAATAAATCTGGTATTGACTAGCCGATTTACACCAGAGAAAGCAGTTTAACTGCTTAAGTTTGCTTAGAAAATTAACAAATTAATTATCTCAGCAAACTGTTTAATTAAAAGCAAATTTTAAAATGTAGCCATTTGTGAGTGTCAGTTTATAAAGTTTCCGCCGTTATTCTAGTCTCGAGTTACATTATGCAAAGATAACAATTTTCATTTTTACCAAATAATACAACATCAAGTCTGCGCTTCTTTATAGCTCATTACCATATTTTTTTTATAAAAAAAATGTATTTTGCTATTTTATCTTACAAGATTTACTGCTGATGTTAAACAGCCTGTATTTTTTATTTTTAGTGAGGAAATGGGATAATTGCTTTAATTAAGTTAAAGCACAATTAATAAATATTGAAGTAATACCGGTTTTGTATTCCAGTAATTAAAGCAATTATTCAATCATAATTAAAATGTAAGTATCCGAAACCTACAATTTAGATTTATTTTGAAAATGTTTCAAAAATAACCCAACATTAATGACCGGCCTTTATGTAACTGTTTACATTCAAATTAAAAAATAATTAAATTAGTTAATAGGCGTGCAATTAATTCCTGTAGAATTATTAGAAGTAGGTATCATTGTTTACGCCTATTGCGAGAGCACAAAACGCTATTTCGTAAATTATACATTTATGTAAATTATAAATTATTAATGTCATTGTATAAAATCATTTCAATGTAAATATAAAATTATTTCATTAATTTCAATTAACAAAAGCGCACACAAAAGCTATAATTTTAAAATTGAATTATTAAAGTATTTTAAAATTTAATCAATATTAGATTAAATTTTTTAAATAAACTATTAAATTTCCTGAACGTATTTACGTTCAGTTTAGTGACAAATGCGAATCAATATTAATTAATTAATTTTTTAGTAATTAATGAAAACTCGGTTAAATTCTCATTTTTCACTTTTCTTAATTAATTTTGTAAAACCACCATTCGGTTAGCAATTTTCATCAATTAATATCATTCTAATCTTATTTTACACTTCAATGTAAACCACACACTAAACGATCAATTTACGAGCATTTGCAATAAAAATAAAACTTAATTTAACGAATTATGTACTTTATTGAAAAAAAAACACAAAAACAAAACTCATAAAGTTATTCAAATACTGACGATTTTAAGCTTCGGGGAAAAGTTGAACTTTCACTGGAGCTTCGGTGAGATAACACCTGTAAGCTCCCAAAGCACGTTTGTTGACTGGTAAAGATGCGGCCGATGAGCAAGATTGAAGTACTTTAGCTACATCATCTCCCGAAACACCGGATGGTACTTTGGCCTTAATCACGTCAGGTTGAAGAGTTCCAGCATCATCAAGGAATCCAATGCGTTTAAACATGCAGGTAAAGAAGTCGTCCAATTTGGCATCATCTGCAAATTCACCAGCACGAGCTTTGGCGACTAATTGTGCATCAACTCCACTGCTACTAAGACATACTTTGAAATGTTCTTTCAATTTTGCCGTTTGTTCAGCAGTCAAAGTCTGTTTAAAAATTAAAATTAAAAAAAAAAAATTAAAAAATTAAAATTTTTGTACTTACTTGGGCTGCTGCTGCTACAATAACGATGCACAATACAATGAACAATTTCATGTTGATACTTTATGTGTGTTGCTCAACTACAGAAGCGAGTAAGTGTGATTCCAGACAAGCGGTCTCAAGTTTATATAGAAGAAGAAATATCGAATCAAGATCAAGGTACGTTTTGTTACGTAATATTGATTTTAAACCGTATTAGCATTTTATGGAATAATGTTACTATAATTAATTTAAATCGGTTTTTTATACAATTTACACAATTTAGTAATTAATTAATTAATATTAAAAGATAATCTATAGGTATATTTCTATTGTTTTTATGCATATTTTATTAACTTTTGATGCTGATGATCTTATCAAGATTCAATCTACTCTTCTAAAGATAATGTAAACGACGTTTTTATGTATTTATTTATAAAAACAGAAGCAATTAACAATAATCCATTAAATTTTAAAATATAATTTAAAAAAATATACAATGAGTAATAATAAATTTAATAATTAATCTAAAAATACTTATGTTGCATGATAGATATTTATACTATATTTTAATTGTTTTTCAATTATTGCTAAACTTAGACGAATTTATTTATAATTTTAGAATTATTATCGTATAATTGGGAATGGGTCATTATATTCCTCAACTCTAAATATAAAATTTTAACCCCATTATGTTTATATCAGACAATTTCTTATTAATTTTTTACGTGGAAAATTAAAAAAAAATAGTTTAAATAAATGCAAAGTGCCCTTGGCAATTTCTTTTATTTTGAGTGTCACGTATGATTTATGAATTTAAATCGGAAGTTTAATTAAATAAATTAAAAGAAAAGAAAAGAAGAATTTGGCTCTTTAGAAAAGCGTTCATGAACCAGCGTCTACCATTGTGTCGTTTCTCAAATAATTAACCTATTTGGAATATTTTGCCACTTTATATTTAATTTATTTATTTACGGTTACTAATGCATGTTTATCTCAGGTTGTTTACAACTGTTAATAACAATAGGAACCAAATGGAATAATTTGTGACGCGGTGATCACTATTTTTGCGTTGAATTTTAAATCCCTTATTTTAATATTTCATCCATCGGAAAAATAAAATTTCAAACTTACCCCCAGGGGTCAGAACAGATTTACTTTCTCGAATACGTACCTGTAACAAAAGAAATTCGGTTAAAATGTTAGACATTATAATTATACAAAATTATATTTTAAATCATTTAATTTTTTTACTTTTTATTAATTTAACCCCTTTGTAGTCCAGTTTTATTTACTTATTTTTTAATTTATTTTTAAAAAATAGTTTTTTACATTAGCCACCTCTTCTTTTTCTTATTTTTCATACCCCCCTTTTTAATGTTTTTTTTTAATTTGGTTTTTTCGTTCATCGCAATCAATTAATTTTTTTAAATTATTTCAAAGTAGGGATTGCCTGCCAGGAGTTATTTATAAAGTTAATAAAAAATATATTAACACTTTTTTTAATTTACTTAAAAGCAAAAGAAAATTCTAAACTTAAAAAAAATTAAATTGGTGCAGAGTTGTCTTGGTGCAAAATTATTTTTGGCTATAACAGGTTCGAGAGCAAACCTGTTACCGAACTTTCGCAAGGAGGTAAAACCTCCAAACATCGAAAGCAACAGGTTTGAAATCGAACCTGTTCGTTACAAAACAGATCAGTTGACATAATTGTCGAATCTGTTGTGCTAACAGATCAGAAATCAAACCTGTTACCTTGCCGCTTAAGGGTTTTTGACCTCACTTCGTTTTGGTAACAGGTTTTGCCATCTGATTTGTTATGTCCAAACCTAGGTCAAAAATCCACAATTTTCTAGAACGTCAAATTGTACTGAACGGTCAAATGTCCGGTAAAGAAAACAATAAAAAATTCATGCAGTTGTATCACTTGGAATCAGGCCCGGATTGGCCCACCGGGTAATCGGAAAGTTCCCGGCAGGCCGTAGGCCTCACAGGGGCCTGTGACTGATTGCTTAAAATTTTTTATTGAAACTGTTAGGTAATTAAAATTCAAAGATAGAAAAATGTCCAACATAATAATTTGGTAAAAAATCCGAATGTACATCAGGTTGCTGTTGCATGGTCTAAGTTTCCTGTTAATTACGTGACTTATCGCGATAGTCGAATAAGTTCATTTTATAACTTAATTCTGTTTTCATTTAAACCTTGTTGACCTTGAAATGTCTTAGATTTTTGCCTACGGCACTTTTTATATTTTATACGTTTACTTCCAATCCAATTTACTTTCAATCCGGCCCTGCTTGGAATTAATTTCAAGCAAGTGTAAAATAGAATATTATACAACAAGGAGAAAACGTAGCTTTACTAATAATTTCAAGTTATATGTATGTTACGGTCAATGACGTAAATTGGGCATTGATGTAAATATTTTCATCTGATTGTAATATTTACGTCTTTGGCCGGTCAATAACGTTAATGGCCAAAATGGATTTTTGATGATGATATTATACAATAAATACTATAAGGAACAGCAAAATGGCGATGAATTTTGACACGGGACAATTATATATCGTGCACGCGTATTTCCGTGAGAATGACAGCAACTCGGTCCATTTTAAAGCCCCATAAGCGAACAGGGATTTTTATTTAATTTAGACAAACGAAAACTCAATTTAGGGTGATTCTGTGATTTGGCGTGGTCGGGCCTACCAAAACGGCGCAGAGGAAAAATTATTTTAATTTAATTAATTCATTTTACGGTAAATCCGTGATTTGCCGTGGTTGCGCCAATCAAAACTGACCCTTTGCTGCGCTCCGGGCCGGTTTGACTGGCGCTTACTAGCTAAAAACATCTCAGAAATGAATCTACCTCGACTGGGAGGCCCGACTTCTCCTGGGAAGTCCGAACTAGGCGAAGTACGAAACGTGTGTGACGGCTATCACCAAGAGTCATAGAATATGGAAACTGATGGAATCTGTAGAATGATAGTTTCATCATTGCCCACCCTGTATTGGGCATTAACGTCATTGCCCGGACAATGATGTAAAAACCACATATACAATCTTAAATGTCAACATCGCCAAAAATGCATGGTCATTGACGTCAACGCCAGGTCAATGACGTCAATACCCAACAAAGCTAGGCATTGACGTTATTGTCCGGCCTTTGACGTTAATGGCCGAATTATCATCGTTGACCGTGAGATTTACATTTAATAAAGAATTTAACTTTTTTTTTCAGTATTATTCAATTTTCTTTGATTTGGAGTATAAAATCAAACTTCACTTAATAGGTAAGACAATCTATGTTAAAAAAAATAATTTTATTTTTTTAAATCACCAAGGTTATTGTATTTTGTGATTTTCCGGAGATGTTAAGATTTTTTAATTGACATTCTAGTATAGTATGTTCCCTACAACTAGCACAATTGCACTAAATTTTATTTCAACTCATTGAAAGACTCATAAAAATCTCATTTTTTTGAAAATAAATTCTATCCACTGGGGTAAAATACTTTCTTTACACGGGAGAATTGACCTTTGGGAGAACTCAAATACCTCAAACCCATGTCGAGGGTTTAGGGTCAGAAGGATGTAACTACAAATTACCACATTTCAGATATTGAAGAAAAATCGAAATTTTCAAGCAAGTATACCTACTGTTAATTCAGGATTTCTCAGTTTCTTTTTTAGGTTTTGTTTAGATAGTATACTAACAAAGTGGGTATCTTGATAAGTGTTTATAAAATTTACTATAGAAATAAGGTAACTCAAAACAGATATTTTTGTAGTTACACCCTTCTGACTCCAAACCGTCGATGTGCAACTGAGGATAGCAAATCTCCTTCTAGTTAAGTTCTGTTTTAGGTTATGCGATGCATATGTTTTATCGTCCTAAGCAGTAGGAAGTACACACCATTTTTTGTTCTAAATCAGCAGTCAGGATATGAAACGATGCTAAGCCGAGTTTAGAACCAAGCCGTGTACGGAAAATTCGCATTTTTCTTTCAATCTGTTTTTACATGCAAAAAATGTTGTTTGCAGTTTTTCGTACTGAGTGAGTAAGAACCACTTTTTATCACTCAAATCAATGTTCAAAGTTAAAAAAGTGATGCTTTTTTGTTTTGAAATAATCAGCTATTATTTTTAAAAGCTATCTTAATCTTTAACTAAAAGAAGCAATTACGTATAGGATTTCTTTAAAAAGATTTTCTCAGAGACTAGTTGCTAAATTATAATTTATTATTATTAAAACACGTTTCCAATAGCACAGCTGGAATCTACTTATAGAATAGATTGGCTTACCATAAAAGAAGTAAGTAATATTTTGTCAAGAAAATGAACACTTCATTGAGGCTTTTAATTACATTTTTTGGCGGTATAACTTGTTTATGTCGTCATTACTCTTGGAGTTGCTATTTTATGATGGGAAATTTTTACATTTTGTCTAAAAAAGTCCAAATTTGATATCCGTATCTTTAATCGCTTCTGAGATATTCAAATTTGTTTGAATATTTTTGAATGTAATTAATTATAAATATGCACAAAATTTCAACGAATACTTTTAAAGCAGCAATAAAAATTATTTTACATACCTAATACAAATCCATAAAAAAAATTCGTAATTTTTTTAAGTTCCTAAATCTATTTAAAAATATAGTTACGGACTGATGGTCGTATGTATAATTTATTATACTTTTTGTTGTAATTAATTAAATAATTATTTAAAAAAAAATTTGGAAATTATATAAACACAATTAGGTATGTTATTCAATTATTTCAAAAAATCCCAAAATAAAATACCCAATTATAGTAAATCTGAATTTTTAGACTGCGGATCCCTCACAAGATTTTAGCAACAATTTTTTCCTGAAGATCATTATTCAACTTCCTGAAAAATAATTTCTTGTAATTTTCATGTAAGCTACCCTTGAACTGAATAGTACGAAAAAAGTCAAAAAACATTTTAAAAATGGTGTAATGGTTAATCCCACAAAAAGCGGACCTGGTTGTGTTTACCAAATAGAGAAAATTGTGTGAAAATGTCATACAATTAAACGGAACTCTTCTCAAAGTAGTAAAAGATGTCAAGTATAGCTGGAACTGATAATTGGCAAAAGCTAAATTGAAAAAAACAAAATTAAAATTAAAATCGATCAGTTGTGAATTAACAATAATATCCTAAAATTGCAGAAAACGTAATATTTTCTGCTCAAAAAAATAAAATCAATTTTTGAACCAGAAAATAAAATTGCTAAAAATCAAACGATTTCTTGTCTGATTTTTATGTTTAAACAGCTTGTGCTGAAATTCGCCGATTTTTCCACTAAAGTGCCACTTTGTTATCTTGGTACGTAATCTACTATTTTATTCAAAATTTCAATTAAAATAAAATAATAAAATAAAAGTTTTTCATTCACTTTCGGTAGTGTATTATTGTTTTTTTTCACAATGTTGTATTTAATTTATCAACAAGTACAAAGGTAAAATGAGGAATACTCTAATTTTAAACATTACAAAGTGAAAATAAATTGTATTTTTTTGGTTTTACCGGAATCCTTTGTTTTACATCACAATTTCTGTTCAATCGGCAATATTAAAAAAGTATGAAATAAAAATTATTTTTGTAGTTCCGGAAGATCCCAGTAGGAAAACTACTGATCCAGATAAAAAAACAACCTTGTACAACTAAATCTTTGGTTTTGTTCTTTGATCTTCTAATTCAAGATCAAGTAACTCAAAAAATTTAAAAAAAAAATTATATAATAATGAGTTTGTAAAATTTAGTTGACCTTTCAATAATTAATAGTACTTTATTGTATATCACCAATGATTAAATTGCATGGTTTCTTGATCTTCTAAAACTTAAATAATAGAAGTGCGGCTTTACGGAGGTGTACACTGCGATAAAATTTTTTAATATTAGAAAAAGCATCAGAAAAGTTTTCTTGCTTGCTCAACCAAGGGATGAATGTTGTTATAAATCAATATTAGACTATGACGCTTATAAAACTTGTTTAAATTAAAAAATTGACAAATAAACAAGAATTTTAAAATATTAAAAAACTGTAGTTTCAAAAAAGCTGAAATAAATTTTCCTTGGATTTTTTTCAAATTTAGTTTTTGTAGTATACATTGTTGTTATGTTTAAAATACAATAAAAAGTGGAATTATTTTTATCTGTCATGTTTAATGGACTGGTTGAACAACATCGTCAAATTCAAGAAATAATAAGTTTCATCATAATTAAATAAAAACGGTATTCTTCATTATTAATTTCAAGGTATATAATTCTTGTTTATATCACCTTGGTGCAAGCATTTTATTAAGTAACAATACAAATAAACCAATGTAGCTTTGGGTTATACAAGAAGCATCTCCTGTTCAATTATCTGAAATCGAGAATGTTATATTTTTATCTAACTACATAAAAGATAAAAGTGAAAATAAAATATAGCTGTTTTTTTCCATGTTTCAGTAATTGAAATTCAGTTCTTCAAAAGCTTCCAGTTTACTTTCAAATCGAGTGCCTCTAAAATAACAAAGCCAATTTCTTTTCCAAGGATTTACTATATGGTAAGGAATATAAAATAATTTTGTTGAAAAAAATAGTACAAGTTGCAGCCTTTGTAATCCTGCAACAAACATGGATTACAACTGATTGTGGAATGTGTGCCAAGGAAGAGGTCAACTGCGGGAAGCCATGCAATGTAAATGCATTGAAAGTATGTGCAAAGTGCATATCAAATTTTGTAAAAATCCTGTACATTTTTACTTTAATTAATTACAGTTTTAATAAGGAAAAATGTATGAATTAATTATGTAAGTAACTACAACTTTTTATAAAAATGGTTAACCTTCGGACTTATCCAATATTAGATTTAATCACGAAGTTCTTTTGGAGAACACGGCGCTTTTTGAATAAAAATTAAAACTGGTTAAAATCAAAATAAAAACTTGTGTTAGTCATAGTACCATCGTGAGAGAACAAAGTTCATTAAATTATCACGTTGACAACTTTATGAGTAACCTACCTGTTTTGCAAGTTAAATTTTCTGTAATTAAATTTTTTAGTTCATCACTTTAAATTTTAATTTTTAATTCATATTTCATTTGATTATTTTTTAAATGCCTTAACTATGTTTTTTTGAGCAGGGAAATAGGCCGAAAGCTCATATCCATATTGGAGAGAAATAGTAACAGCAGCTATTCTTCATCTAATAATAAGCACGAACTGCAGCTTATCAGACATCACAGTTCTGAACTGTTTTTCAATAAATATTATTAGAAAAATTGGATCTACTGTGATAAACAGACGTCCATTGATCAAAGTACATGGATGATTGTACTTTTCTGGACTTAAAATACGAAAGCATTTTACTTCCGATGAAATGATTAATATACATTCTAGGGGCTATTTTTATAAATTGACCATCGAGGATACATCAACACTAGCCATTTATTGACAGTGCTGCTAGTTTTGGTAGGAATTTAATAAAAGAAGGGTAATTGACGAATCGTAAAAATCGCTTAGTTGCATTCAGCTTGAGTGGAAAATAACTTGGAGTATTTTAGGGTACTGAAATAATTCATTACAGTGAGTCACAGGAAAATTTATTTATTATTGAATTTATTATTTAATGTGTGATTTATTTTTACGGCACAGCATATTGTTTACTTTCCTCAAAAATTTCCATCTGTATTTTTAAATTTTGCCTTTAAAAAATTGGTTAACTTTGTGTAATTCCGTAATCTTACATTTGTTTTAGATTAGTAACTTTTTTTTAAATATTTTGGTAACAATAACACCAGTTTTTATTTCAACTAATTGGGGCTGAGAATTTTGGATATTCGAATATACAAACTTCCAGTTTTGGTTGTATCTGGTGCGCACACGAAGTTCACATTTAAGAAATAGGCATTAGTACAAAAAATTCAAATCTACATGTAACTTTGCAAATTACAGCCAGGACTGGAAGTTTGAATATTTGAATATTCAAAATTCCTAGCTCTATTACTAATGTATAATATTAATGTGATTTTTGTTTTAGGTGACACCTGCTCTTTAGAAACCTGAGTTTTTCGAAACACCTGCACAATCATCGTCCCCAAGCCAAAACGAAGAATGTGAAATAACGCCAGCTCTGCATGCAGATTATATATTTCATTAATAAATATATGAATGGAAACTACAGAAATCAAAGTTACCCTAAAAAATGATGCATAATCGAATCCTAATCGGTATAAGTAACCAGAAAAGTAAAAAAATTTATTTTAGGTGGATAATCGACAATATATTTGACAGGGGGGGACAAGGGAAAATTGCACCTTTTGCGTTTTGGCATCTAGAAACTGCGTTTTGAATTGAGACTTTTAAAATAATTTTGATTAGACATTTTTTTATATCTTTTATTTTTAATGGACCCCGCACCATTCTTACAGGAAAATGTCTTTCTGTAGATTTGGCTGATTTTCGGATATGCTGTACTTCTCATTACTCTGAATAAATGGCTCAATGGGCAGAACGTGATGTAATGAGCAGTTTCCGAATTATAAGTTCTAAAAGATCCAGATTTAACAAGAAAAAATCAATTTCGTCCCGATATAAGGGGGCGTCCATTAATTAGGTGAGGTGGTTTTAGCGATTTTTAGACACCCCCGCCCCCTTGGTGAGATGTCATGAGATTTGGCTTGACCCCTTCCCCCCCCCCCTTCTAATCTCACGTAAGATTCTTTTAAATGCGTACTTTTAGTGTAAATACGTTAATCTGTGCTTGATTGCATTGGATTTATTAAATACGCATAATTTGCTTAATTATTTTTATTTAGGAATAGTTAACACAAAAAAATTACGTGATATTTGCCGAGACGCCCCCTAATATGTGATCGCCAGTCGAACCAGTAGAGGATGTACAGTGGCTAACGAACATATTCGAACCCTTCCTAAGTTAACAATGTAAATTGCATATTTTGAAACCGATTTCTGACATCAAAATTGCTTTTACAGCAAAACTTTTGAGTTATATTTTTTTTCTTTGTCTTTAATTTTGTATCTATAAATTTTTTAATTTTGTCGCCATCTTTTTGACTGGCAGCGAAAAGGGTATTCTAGTCTAGAGGCATGATTTTCGGGCGGTTTTTGAAGCTTTTTGAACAAACGAAACAAACCATATTTTTACTATCAATTTTTTTATCATTTATTTATTCATATTACATAAAAAATTAACCAAAGAAACAAACTCTAAATTTACAAAGTTATGAGCTGGCAAAGTGGGAGGTCCAAAAAAAAGGGTGTTCAGGTGTGCACGATATCTCAAGTTCTAATACACCGATTTATTTGAAATTTGGTGTGAATATTTTTTATAGGTGCCGCTATAGCATGAACTATGGAAAAGTAAAACAAAAATTTTTTTCACAAAGTGGCGGCCGTTTGAAAAAAACAAAATTTTTTTGCATGCGTTTTTAACAAATCCGAATTTTTTAAAAATAGTAAAATTCAAAACTTTGACTTGACCGTAGTTCATGCGATAGAGGAATGTATAAAGAATATTCACAGCAAAGTTCAAGTAAATGAGTTCATTAGAACTTGAGATATCGTGCACACCTGCTTTTTTTAGACCTTCCACTTTGCAACCTCATAACATTCTGGATTTTGAGTTTTTTTTCGGTTAATTTTTTCGGTTTGTACTGAGCTTCAGAAACCGCCCGAAATTCATGTCTCTAAGACTAGAATACCCCCTTAAAGAAGACTCTGTAAAATACAAAAAATATCATTACTATGAATTAAGTACTTAATTGCCCCTTAAATTTAAAAAACGTAGGTGTCAATCCGGGGGGTCTGGGGGGCATGGAATGCCCTCCAGTGCACCCTATGCCAAATACTCATTGGTAAATATTTCTCATCTGAATCTAAGTCAATTTGAGGTATTTGGTGAGGAATGTACTGGAGGGCATTCCATGCCCCCCAGACCCCCCGGATGGACACCTACATTTTGAATTTAAAAAGCACTAGGGACATACAGAAGCCAACGAAAATATTCGAACCCTTCTATGGTAACAATGTAAATTGCATATTTTAAAACTTTAATTTAATTTAATTTAAAACATATTTTAAAATTACAAAATTTTGTTAAAATTTGATAAATTTTCCAAAATTCTTATCAAAAAAAATGTATTTACTCTCTCCCAGCCAGACTCACTTATACTTCCATAAATTTTTTCTGAAATTTGAAGAAATCTCAGGAATTCTTAATAGGAAATAGAAGGAAATCTTAAGATTTCGATGTTTTTTTTTATTTTTACAGGTTTTTGAGATTTCCTTGACTTTATGAAGATTTTTCGAGATTTCTTAAAATTTTCTACATATTTTCGATTCCTCATTTTTTTAGAATTTCTTAATATCCCGAAATTTTCTGAAATATTTAGGATTTTTAAAGATTTCCCAAATTTTTTTGATAATTTGTTGGATTTTCTTGTATTTTTCTTTCTTTCTAGATTTCTTAAAATATTCTAGAATTTTCTACGTTTCCTTAAATTTTCCTCTCCTTCAAGATTTTCTTGAATTTTGTAAAATTTCCATAGATTTCTTAAAATTTTCTAAGATTCTAGAATTTACCCGAATATCTACAGATTTCTCTTCTCTAGTATACCGGAGTTTTCTAATGATTTCTCCCTAGTTTCCAAGTAGAAGAAGAATTTTAGAAAATTTTAAGAATACTACTCCAGATGACCATTTTAAATTTTTTTAAATTTCCTTGTCTTTCCTAAAATATTCTGAATATTCTAAATTTATTCGAATTTCCCATTTTCTAAGTTTATCTGATAAGGACAGCTGGAAAGGTTCCTCATGCAAGGTTCCCACTGAATTTTCCAAATCAAATTCCCTGACGTTTCCAGGTTTTCCTAGACAAAGAATAAAAATTTTCCCTAACCTTAGGATAAATCTTAATTTTAAATTTAAATTTAAAAACAAAGGGTATAGCCGGGTTTATATGGGAAATCTGCCCTTGCGAATTTTTCGACTTGTGCTTGGGGGATCGTTTTGGTATCAAATAAAAATAATTCAGCCAAATTTTCAGCTCTTTATCTTAACTGATTCTCGAGTTTTTCAAGAAAACCTCTTTTTTCGATTTTATTTTTTTTTTAATAGTAAAATTCAAAATTAATAAATGGTGATTTTTTTCCTAATTCTTAGGAGTAAAAGACATGAAAAAGTACTTTGATCATGATTCTTAAACGAAAAGCCAATTTTTGGCGAAAGAAATAAAATTAAATCTTACTTTTTAACGTCTTTCTGAAAAGTGTCACTCACCAAATTTGGTCAAAAAATGTCTTTTATAATTCTCTATACTCATGAATTTTTTCGATTTTTTTGATGTGGTGATATGGAAAAAATTAAAAAGTAATTTGTTTCTGTAATCTTGCATTCAAACAAACTTGTATGTTTTCTATGGTTAAAAAGTATATACAAATTTTTTTTTACTGTAAATACATCCTAACTAGAAAAAAGACAGAGAAAACCGTAGAAAATGAAGACATAATCCATGAAGTGAGATCTGTTCGTTTAAAAACGGAAGGGTATGGTTTATCATCCTTCTACATCCAATATATGCAATCGCTTTTGCAGTAAAACGATTAAAAATGTTTTTTAATTAATGTAAATCTTAATTTTCGATTAAAATAGTAAATTCTAACCCACCTTGTACTTGTTTTGACAGAGACCGATTGTACACTTAACTTCGAAGTTTAATTTTACCAGATCAATTTTCGAAAACACCTATCATAAGTTAAAGTTTATTTTAAATCAATCAATATTGGGCAGTTAATATACGGGGAGAAAACGGTCGGGGGCGAAACGGCTGGGGGCAAATTGACGCCGGGGGCGAATCGGTGGGTGCGAAACGGCGGGAGCTAAACGGTCGGGGCGATACGTCCCCATCCCGAGCATTAGATTTCATCTAGATTTTACTTAAAAAGTCAAAAAATGGTTTTGAAATTGTTAAAATTTTCATTTACCGTACTAGTCATGTCATAAAAAATTCAATTTAATTCTATTTTCAAAAATATTTCTCTTGGAAACTTACATTGCCAGTCTGATAAATAAAACTCTTTACAATTTCAAAAGCATTCTTTGACTTTAAGTAAAAGCTAGATAAAATCTAATGCTATTGTCATTCGTAGTTTATATTTCTGCATTATTTTTATGTCTTTAATTTTTTCTCTAAAATAATTACTGAAGCAGGAATTTGCATAAATAAGTTGTTACATGATAATTTCTATGTTCGGCTAACTCATTCGGCACCCTGTATACTCTCTATTTTTCACAATTTCGCTGAAAATGATAAATTACGTTATTTGCAAATAGCTAAATTTAAAATTTTGAATTTACAATTACTCGAAAACGGCGCTAGATGTCGAATAACCGAATAAAAAAATACCCCTCTTCCCCCACCCAGCTTGCCACAACGCCCAGAAATTTTTCGTAGCAAGCAAAATTTCAGATCAATAGCGCGCAATATTGCGCGTCATAAACAACAGTACTTTACTTCCGCAAAATTGGGAGTAAAGTAACCACTTTACTCCCGGAATTGTGAAAAATATATGTTTGTTTGAAAGATTACAGAACACAATTACTTTTTAATTTTTTCCATATTGTTCCATCACATCAAAAAAATCGAAAAAATTCATGAGCATAGAGGAGTATAAAAGAAATTTTTTGACAAAATTTGGTGAGTGACACTTTTCAGAAAGGCGTTAAAAAGTAAGATTTAAATTTTATTTCTTTCGCCAAAAATCGGCTTTTCGTTTAAGAATCATGATCAAAGTACTTTTTCATGTCTTTTACTCCTAAGAATTAGGAACAAAATCACCATTCATTAATTTTGAATTTTACTATTTAAAAAAAAATAAAATCGAAAAAAGAGGTGTTTTTGAAAAACTCGAGAATCGTTTAAGATAAGGAGCTGAAAATTTGGCTGAATTATTTTTATTTGATACCAAAACGATCCCCCAAGTACGAGTCGAAAAAACCGAAAGGGCAGATTTCCCATATAAACCCGGCTATACCCTTTATTTTAAAATTAAAATTTTTGTTTTAAATTAAATATTAATTTCCCTGACTTGGCAGTAAAAGTGAGAAATTCCCTGATTTTTTATTGACAAAATTAGAGAAATCTTAAATTCTCTAACTTTTCCAGATTTTCCTGGCGAGTGAAACCCTGACAAAAACCTACAAAATCTACAGAAAAAAATTTCAATTTCAAAAATATCCGCCCTTGATTTTCAAACTAATTTCAATCTAAGGAGTTTTTATGATTTCCAAGGGATTCCAGAGATTTCCAAGGGAATTCCAAATAAGTGTACACAAAATTTTCGTTTTTAGTTAAAATTGTCATTGTATTTAATTTTATATCTCTACAGTTTTAAATTTGGTCCCCCCTCTTTGACTGGCAGCGACTTAAAGAACACTCTGTAAAATATAAAAAATATTATTAGTAAAATTATGTACTGGTATATGTGTACAATTACTATGTACTTAATTGCCCCTTAAATTTCCAAAACGTAGGTGTCAATCCGGGGGGTCTGGGGGGCATGGAATGCCCTCCAGTGCACCCTATGACAAATACCTTATTGGTAAATATTTCACAAATCTTTTTAGACATTTTTTATTAAAAATTTCATTGTCTTCATTGTCTTCAATTACAAATTGCAAATAATTATTACATTCTAACGTTTACTTGCAATTACTTCCAACGCTTACCTGTTAATTAGTTGTTGGTAATATAAATAATATAAAAAATAAATAAAATAATTGAAAATTTTCATGCTAAATCTGAACCTTTTGGTGCTTGTAACTCGGAAACTGTCCATTACATCAAGTTGTACCCATTAAGACATTTGTTCAGAATGATGAGAATTACAATATATCCAAAAATTAGCAAAATCTACAGAAAGACATTTTCCCATAAGAATGGTGCGGGGTCCTTTATTTTTTCTATTTTTAAATTTTTATTTTTTTTTGTTTAAATTTATATTTTTTTATTTTAAAATAATAATTACAGAATATAGAGTAGAAAATAAAAAGCTTTTTGTTGTCCAGTTCAGTCCAATCAAGGCTGTATCAGTAACAATGAGGTTTGTAAAGCAGTAAGTAAAATCTGTTTCTGTTAAATCCTGATTTAAATAATAATATTTTAGATTTTCCTGTTCCGAAAAAGCTTTAATTCATTATGTAAGAGTGGGCGAATTAATTAGTAGAATTCATTAATGCTGTGGGATGTTTTTTCCTAAATTTTATTTTCCTCTTAAAAATTCTTTTTATGGTGAGAGTTTATTGGTTTTTCTTTTTTTAAATATGCCAATTAACGTGGGTACTTGGTAGGGACACTTTTGGAGCAAATGTTACTGAAACATATTATATAGGTTCAAAACAAAGGTCATTATAGAAATCATCACTAAAGGAATCAAAATTTTAGATTATGTTCGATTTTGATTATGAAATGTTTCTTATCTATAATTTAAACACATTTTATATTTTATTATTCACATTGCACATTTCGTACGGTTGTTAAAGTAATGGTGTGGTTTTACTTTTCAAACAGTTTAAATTGGTTTTCTGCTAAAATTAATCGACCATGTTTGAAATGTATGAGTACTTAAAACGTTGGTCAATAATGTGCCTCAAACTACATTTTGTGTGATATATTACTATTTTAAATTTTCCATACTAAAATATTTTTAAACCTTTTGTTGCAGAAAGAAAGGATATAATGCAGGATTAGGCAACACATTAAACAATTTTAATTGGCTGGAAATTTAATACCAATTTTATGTGTAACTTAAACAAAATTAGACATCATTTCAGCATTCCGAATTTTCAGCCAACGGCCAGGAAGGATACACTTTGACGTTACAGGACTTTTCCTATTTACTTAAATAAGGTTTGCAAATTAGTTTATTTAACTCTAAATAAACAACAGAGATAAATCTGCAAGTACATCTAGTTTAACTCTAGCCTACATAATATGCTTGCTCAATGCAGTGATGTGACCTCAAGTACAAGATCAGTTTGCTTAGTTATAGGGTAAACAACAGAAAACCACCCTACTAATTTAATTTTTCTGGTAAATCATTTTATATTTAGCCAGCTTGCAGATACCAACACAAATTAAAAATTAAACAGATTGAGTCAATCAGCAGATCTTTATTTCAAGATAAAAGATTAAAATAGATTTGTGTATTGTAGTAATACATCAAATAGTCACATTTTATTCAATAATATTAAAATAATTCAAAATAGTAAACATTGTCATTTTTAAATCATTGACCTAATGCTGCAGATATGTTAATATGCTTAGGATTGGCTTTGTAGTAACATTCGTACAACTTTTGAGCGGTTTTGTATTTGTCTGCTCCTTTCTGATCCTTGCAAGCGGCAATGACTTTTTCAACATCTTCCTTGGACACGTCAGCTGGTTTCTTAGCTATTGCCACATCTGCTTGAAGTTCACCATCATCATTGACGATTCCAATTTGATTAAACATGCAGAAATAGTATTTGGCCAGTTTGTCGTCTTCTGTAAATTTACCCTCACGGCCTTTCAATATTAATTGTACGTCTACTCCGGTTTCCTTGGTGCATTTTTCATAATGAGCTTTCAGCTTGGTCAATTGCTCTTTATCTAGCGTCTATAAATAAAATTAAAATAATAAATATTAATTAATTAATAATTTTCACAAAGGTTTCGATTTATTGAAGATATTAAATTCTACCCAGTTCGTAATTTTAACAAATTTGCTTGTTAATTGTTTATGTTAATAAATATTACATGCCAGGATTTATTATTATGGAATTTGCAGATTTGTTGGGGTTATTTAGTAGGTACATGGTTTATCAATTTGCGTTAGTGAAATAACTTAGGTTGAAATTACCCAATTGCTAAATTACGAAGTAACAAAAATAAATTAAAAAGCAACTGTATCTACCCCCGAGAAGAGGACGAAATCATTATCCTGTTAATTTTCAATTGCAAACACAAAGTTAACAATTTAAACAATTTTATGACTAATAATTAGGGTGATTATTTTATTGAATAATTGTTAGTTTAGTGACCTGTCTGAGCGATAATTTTATTATTATTAATAAAATTGTTATTAATTTAGGAGGAAATTGCATTTTATTGATTTTTCATCACTAATTTTGAGAAAAAAATTCCGGCTGATTAAAAATGTTTTGAAGTGCTACATTCAAGGAGTTTTTTAAATTTTTAAATGTTGAACTTTCTTAATGAATAATAAATAAAAAATGTAAGTACCTACCTACTACAAAAAATTTTAAATTGAATTAAATCTCTAGCTTTCCACTCGACTTTTTCAAAGCAATTTATTTAACGAGTTCTTATAGAAAACTACTATGTACTTGCGAAGCTTTTCTTTATATTGGGTTTGTTTAAAAAAAGTCGAAAACTAATTAAGGTAACAATTTTACTTTAGATCGAAATTCTATTTAAACTCGAAACAATTCGTATTGTTCAAATTGTGAGATTAAGGTGACGAAACATTAGGGTAGAAACAAAATAATTATTTAAAATAAAAGTACCTACACAAATATAATTTTAATATTCATACCTGAGCAAAAATTGTAGTAGCCAAACAAGCAGCTATCAGCAAAAGAACTAACCCCTTCATGTTGTCGTATGAAGATGTCACAGGACTGTGAGGGTAACATCATTGCAGTATACATATTTATAACCGCTGGTTACAAGGTTGTTTTCAACAACAATAACCAACCAAAAGAGATCAAAACTTTGATAATCTCCATAATGACTCGCCGGTCGAGCCTTAATGATTTATAAATGACACCTAAAATTTTTGTCGGGTATTATTTAATGTAAAACAAAAATTATTTAAATTATCATAATGAGGTGAATATACGCTTAATTTACGTTAAATTCTTTTACGTTATATTAGTAAGTAATTAAACGGCAAGTGAAGAATCTCACATAAACAATGTCGTCACATTAATTATTTTTTGATGTTCTAGCGTAGCTAGTTTACATAAAAAAATAATATAATGTTGATAATAATGTAGCAAATCAGTTTGATGGTATAAATAATCTAACCACTTACTAGCAATAATTTAAATTTTATTGACCAGTTTCGTTGAACTTTTTCACCACATCCACACATTTTTACAAGGTTTGCTAGTTTTACACATTTATTTTAAATTTCCGAGATAAATTATTGAGAAATATAGCAAATTGATTATTACACTACACCCAATAGGCACGTACGCAATAACTCTATATTTAACCAGCCTCAAATAGCTTGATAATCGAAGAGTAACCTTCTGGGATGCATTCGTTGATGATCATCTTTTTTGAATTTTTTAATCTTGTTTATTTTATTCCTGTTGTTTAGATGTATTACTTTGTATCGTCATTGGTTCCAATAAAATTATGAGAGTCATCCAAAAAATGTTTGTGAAAATTGGAGCTGGTCAGGACTGTTTTTCGCTGGTGGCCAAGGTAATTTAGTGTGAACTGTCTGTTTTTGTTGTCTATATTTAGGAAATTAAAAATTTACTTAATTGACCGTTTGTACCTGTCCACACTAAGTTATAATATGTCATCCACGTAATGTTTTTACCTTTTTACGTACAAGGGAAACCCATTGTTTTCTATTTGCCAAACATTCATATGGGCCAAATAGAAGTAAAGATCTTGGAATCTGGTGCATAACTGATCAGGTGCCAGAATTTTCTTAAGTAGATTCAAATAAGTTGGTCATCTAACACATCGCTCAATAAGTCCGTAGGATGACATATAGATGGCAACACAAATACAGAATACTTATGATTTTTAGAAAGTGGCAACCTTCAAACGATAACCTGTCAAAATTTCATGACATTCGGACTATTATTTACCAAGTTACAGTGTGAACAATTAAATCAACTTTTGTGAATTGAAAAAAATGGAAAAATCTGAATTTCGTGTGCTCATTAAGCATTGCTTTTTGATGGGAAAAAATACGGTGCAAACTAAACAGTGGCTTGACAAATGTTATCCGGACTCTGCTCCATCGAGGCAAATGGTTGAGAAGTGGTTTGGTGACTTTAAACGTGGTCGTACGAGCACCGATGATGCTGAACGTTCCGGTCGCCCAAATTCGGCAGTTACTGAAGAAAACATACAAAAAGTCCACAAAATCGTCTTATCCGACCGCAAATTGAAATTGAAGGAGATTGCTGAGGCTGTAAAGATATCTGAAGGCAGTGTGTTTACCATTTTGCATGAACATTTGGGTATGCGGAAGCTTTGTTCGAAATGGGTGCCGCGTTTGCTAACACCGGACCAAAAACAACAACGAATCGATGATTCTGAGGCATGTTTGGCCCTATTTAACCGTGATAAAAAGGATTTTTTGCGTCGCTATGTCACAATGGACGAAACATGGATCCACCACTTCAATCCTGAGTCAAGTCGGCAGTCGGCTGAGTGGACATCAGCCGGTGAAAGCCGCCCAAAGCGCCCAAAGACTCAAATCTCTGCTGGCAAGGTTATGGCCTCCGTATTCTGGGATAGTCATGGTATATTGTTCATAGACTATCTTGAGAAAGGTAAAACAATCAACAGCGAATATTACATGGCATTATTGGAACGATTGAAGGCTGAAATCGACGCAAAACGACCGCACATGAAGAAGAAAAAAATTCTCTTTCATCAAGACAATGCACCATGTCACAAGTCGATGAAAACGATGGTGAAAATGAATGAATTGCACTTCGAATTGTTGCCCCATCCACCGTACTCGCCAGATTTGGCCCCCAGCGATTATTGGCTGTTCTCGGATCTCAAAAGGATGCTCCAGGGAAAGAGATTTGGATCGAATGATGAGGTCATCGCCGAAACTGAGGCATATTTTGAAGGGAAAGATAAATCGTTCTACAAACATGGTATCGAAAAGTTAGAGAAGCGTTGGACTGACTGTATCGCCTCAAAAGGAAACTATATTGATGAATAAATTCAAATTATGTCAAAATATTGTTGTTTTATTAGCTATCCTACGGACTTATTGAGCGATGTGTTAGGAATGCATCCCAAAAGGATACTCTCAAAGGGTACCTACTTCTCAAGCTACTTATTTATTTTCATATAAGGAATTCATCTTTTTTATTTTAAATGAAATTTTAAAAATTCAAAAGAAATTTAGCAAACTTGAAGCTTAACTATAAATAATCAGAGATTCAGCACCATAACGAGATGCTCCGGAAGTATGGCTTCAAACATAACCTTGCTTTTTAAAGTACACGTATCTCCACAAATGTGGCATACAGTTTAGATTTATCACTAACCGAGTTTTTTATATTATTCATATTTTTAGAATACAGAATTTCTTCTTATTTTATTTTTTCTCTTTTATCTTTCTTTTAGGATTCTATGATAATACAGTGGTTTGCTTTCTGGAAGAGTTAATTTCCTTTCCTACTGATGAATCTTATCTTATGTCCGATTTTGACAACAATCAGACTTTAATTTGTTATTTAGTTAAAATACAATAAATTAATTTCATATTCTACTCGTACATTCCACATTATTTATTACTTATAAAAAAAATCGAAAATTTGATAACCCCCAGTTTTCCCATGTAATTCTCCTTTACTTTCAGTAGTATAAATATTACTAATTGCTGTTTTACAGTCGTTCGTCATTGAGTTTATTTTTCCAGCTAATTACCTTTGATTAGCATTTCTATTAAGTAACTAACATATTTTGTGCTGATTTAAATTTGCGTTATTTATGCTAATAAACTTAATCTAATTAGTTTAAGCATTAATGCTTCAATCCAGAAAATAATCCATAAAAATGCAAAAAATTGCAAAGCAAATGATCATTACAACTACCCCCATCAGGCGAATATCACAATAATAATCATATTATGCTGATTTTAATTTTTAATTTTAACTTTGTTTCTTGAAGCAATAGAATCAAATATTCTTTGCTTTCAACTCTACTTTTTCTTAACTCCAACTTTGTTCTAAAATATGGGAACTGAAATTTCACTATAATCGGTAATCAACCTTTTATGCAGACCAGGAGCGGAACCACCGGGGTGCTGTGGGTACGACGCACACCGGCCCCCGGCCCCCGGCCAAAAGGGTCCCAAGTTTGACCTTTTCAATCTTTTAAAATCATTAAAAATATAATGTATTTCGATTTAATATTCAAAATATAATATTTTGGAAGTCTTCTAAAACAAAAGGGGGCTTCATGTATCATTAATAATTGAATGTTTCTCCACTAAATTTTCAAAATCAAATTCTGACATTTCCAGGTTTTTCCCGACGACGAATAAAATAATAAAAAGGCCAAAATATCTTAATTTTAAAATTAAATTAAAATCAGTAATTTTAATTAAAATAAATTAATTTTTAATTAAAAAAAATTTATTTTTAAAAAAAAAAAAGGTAAACAATTTAATTTTAAAATAAATTTGTTTACCTCGACTGACAATATAATTTCCTTGACTTGGTACTATAAAAAGAAATTCCCTGACAAAATTAGGAAAATCTTAAATTTTCCATGACTTTTCCAAATTTTCCAAAGAAGTGGGAACCCTGTAATTGAAGGGCTCAGTGGAAAAAGTCGATAAAGCAGAATTTTAAAATTT
The DNA here is from genome assembly GCA_949152465.1 of Cantharis flavilabris. Lineage (NCBI taxonomy): Eukaryota > Metazoa > Arthropoda > Insecta > Coleoptera > Cantharidae > Cantharis > Cantharis flavilabris. The sequence goes on from OX424435.1 coordinate 93,268,939, forward strand.
TGAGATAAGAACATAGTGATATTCTACTACTTTTTCTCTACAAATTGGTAAAAAAACCATGACGGAAAAGTATCGTTGAGTCGGTAATATTTCGCACAACCAGCCTTGGTGTCATCTTGTTCTCAGTGGAAAAAGTCTATAAGTCGTTGACTTAAGTTCTTAATCCATAATAAAAATTACAAAATATAGTAAAACATGTAGTATTTGTTACAACAAAAATAATAACAAATAATAATAAAAAAAAAAATACCGGTTTAGGTTTCATTTTTGAATTACCATCATCAGGAGTACGTGTTAATCATTATAATTTAATAAACATTGATTATTTTCTACAGATTTCTATTAATATCACGAAATAACTGCTTGCTTTCAGACATTATTTTTTATCAAATATCCTATTTTTATATTTCGAATTTATTTCTTAGGTTAATATCTATCCGTGATATGCACTATATTTCAAAAATGTTGAATAAAAGTATTTTTTACGCATTTCCAAAAAATGTAAAATCAATTTTTAAGGCATTTAAAAAATTTGCGTTATCGAGTTTTTCCACTGACAATTGTTATATTGGGATATATCGGGTCATATTTGGGGGGGGGGAGCTTTTAAACTAATCAATATATTAAATAATATATAATTATTTATTATTTACATATTTAAAAGTCTTGAGAGATGTTTAAATCTTGATTTATTAATTAAATTAATTTAGGTCAAAAATTAAGTATTAATTAAAATAAATGAAAAAGAACGAAAACTATTTTAATTAAAAATTATTTTTCTATTACATATTTAAATCTTCATAAGAGAGCGTGACCTTGAAACTTATAAAAAAAACTGCAGCGCTGTATACCAGGCGACTCGCTTCGGTCGAGTTTTAAATGTTGTTATTTTACTTTTCGATTCCAGGCCCCAAAGTTCTTTGGGATGATAATCTCGTTAATCCCTTCATGCGAGCACGTTTCGCACTCAATTCTCAAAATTATGAAGTCATTGTAGTTAATACAGCCTTGAAATCTAAAACCAAGGGCGGATCTAGCCAAAGTTCATGGATTGGGGAATAAATATTTATGTATTTTTGATAAGAATGTTTTTAATGGCTCATGGGAGTGATATCCCGTTATATCTGCCCTTACCAGGCAATCTTAGAAAAGGGGAAATTTAGAATATTCTAGAAAATCTTAGGATAGCCAGTAGCCAAGGAAATCTCAGAAAATTGAAAAAGGAAATAAAATAATTAATCTATGATATTCTAAAGAGTTCCTGAATTTCCCAAAATTTCCTTGGGAAGAAAATAGCATTCTTAAGTTTTACTAAGATTTCATAGAATTTCCTAAGATACCCTAAAATTTGCTTGGATTTCTTTTCGCTTTTGTATAACGTAATTTTCCCTTCGGTTTTCCGGTTAGTGCAAAACTAAGCGAAAATTGCCGGAAAAATACTAGTGAAGAGAAATCTGAAGAATTTCTGGAAAATTCCAAGACATCTCAAGAAACAGATTTTTAGAAAATTTGTAGAAATAATAGAAAATTTCAGGAAAATCTCAAGAAACTAGAAAATTTTGGTAAATAGGAAATCGAGAGAAATACAGAAAATCTTAGAAAATTATAGGAAATGGAAAATTCTAAGGTATCTTAAGTTATCTCGAAAAATCCAGAAAATTTTAAAGCCAATGAAATCTCCGAAAACGGAAAAAGCAAAAAAAAGATAGTCTACAATATTCTCGATTACCTAAAATTTCCACTGTGATTTCGCTTTTCCAGTTAGTAAAAAACGAGCCGAAAATTTGAAGAAATCGGGAAAATTTTTATGAAATCCCAGAAAATTTTAGGAAATCCAAGAAAATCTCATTAATTTTACAATCTTAGGAAATGTAGAAAATTAGAGGAAATAGAAAATTCTATAAAATATGCAAAAAAATTTAAAAAATTTCTGGATCTTAGAAAATCAAGTGAAGTAGGGAATGACAGAAAATTCTAGGATATTTTAGGAAATCTAGACAATCCTAGCAAAATCAAGAATATCTCTGAAAATTGAAAAATATAATTTTCAAATTTTAATAAAATTAAATAGGGGGAAGGGATTCTTTGGAAATTCACTGGAATTGCATGAAAATCGTCAGAATTCCAAGTCGTGTATACAAAATTGTTTTGATTTATTCATCCCTTCACCTCCACAATATCAATCCGTACAAACCACATCTTGTTTGTAAAATTTTGTAAAATTCGGCCCTTAATATAGTTTTGTTACTTCTTTATCTTAAAATTATGGTTATAAATATAAGTTATTTATTATTTTCTTTTATTTTTGTCTTTTATAAAAGCAGAGCCCCCGTTAACAACTTTGCACACGGGTTCCTCACCTACTTGTATATAATATGCTGCGTTGCAGTCAAAAGAACTGACACAACTAATAGAGAAAATAAAATTTAAAATTATGATGTGAAATTGATATTTCCAGTAAAATTGATCTACATATTTATCTAATATTTTAAATCTACGAACCGCAGCACTGTGGGTAATATAAAATAAAATTAATATTGTACATAAATCGTATGCAAGCATTATGTTTGTGTTGGTAGATTAAATTCTAAGTAAAGTTTGAATAACTATGTAGAAGAAAATTTTATAATGGAAAAATTGAATTAACTAAAGCATTTATTAACCAAGGACGCATTTACTCTGTGAATTTAAAAATCTAGTGCAACTTGGAGCTTGAAAACCTACTAGCACATTTTTAACAGATTCTTGAGATTTTGAGTAAGTGATCAGGAAAAAATCAAAATTTTTGGACGCAGAACTCAAAGTACTTGGAACATTAGTTAGATCATTATTTTATCGATGCTAAACCAATGCTGCTGTTTATTGAACTGAGTAAAATTTGAGATTATTATCATAATTTTCTTTTTAAATTTTGCAATTGTGTAATAAAAAGGTACTTTGTGTATTACACTGTATAATAAATTTACAACCAAAAGGATCTCTGTTAATTAACAAAAATAATTTAAGTTATTCATTAGCTACCTACTTTATATCATAAAAGCAGCACAGCAAGTGACACTTCTGTACTGACTGCTGTAGCGATAAACCACTTTAAATTTTAATTTTTAATCTACAGTAATATTAATGCCTTTATTGTTCTTTTCCCCTATAATATATTCCATTGTACTTTAAATCTGATTAATCCACAACAAGGTATCCCACTATCATTTTTCACATTTCAAATCACATTTCTTATTTATCAGTTCCCAATAACGTTAATATGTTTAAATTTTGCAGCACTCAAATGCTTAAAAATTAACAATAATATGTTATTGAGTTTTTACGTAGAAATACTACTGAAAAATTTTATTCGAAAAAACTCCCGCAAATCAGATACTCAGTTTACTCAAGAGATTTATCTGCTTTGTTGTTATAGCTTAACATGGTAAATTTTATAACTGTTCTGTTGGCAGCATATTCCTTCTAACAATTCTCATAAAAGCAGTTAATCAAAGCTAAGTATTCAAATTGGTAGTTAACATCGTATTTTATTAATAAATAAAAAATACTGCGCTTATTTGAATATTAAATGTTATAAAATGAGTTTTATATCTTAGATTACATAATTATAATCATATAATAGATATTCTATAGTGTAGCGGCCTGAAGAACGATATTTCTTAAGCACACGGTACATCATGTTAGTTTTTAAGGACCCTTGGTCAATAATTTAAAAATCTCTAGTATAACTGTCAACAAATTCGATGTAGTTTAATTAATTGTAAACTACAGTTTAAAACAAATTCTACGTGTTATTTTAATTTGAATAATATTCGACCATTATATTAACAGCTGCGCTTTTATTGCAGAAAATTTAATTAATCTGAGTATATTTATTTCCCAACATTAATATTTTTGATAAATGAATTTTTTCTGCCTGCTGTATTCGAGGGTATGATATAACCTCCAAACCTCCCGGATTCACATTTGTTTTGTTTTTTCAAATGTTTATGTAGACTATGCCGACCAATTTATTACATTTTTGTTACCATGGTCTTGATCTACCGGTTTATTTGTTAAAATTTCAAAAAGAAGTTCATCTGCTTAATTTTTTATTGTAAAACCGCCTTGCAAGTTTTCAATTATGCAATAAATAAATTTTTTTTAATACTAATACATTTTTATTATTTGAAAACTCACTGCTAGAAGTCAAATATTTGCTATTGCTATCATCTACATGTTAAACATATATGTACGTGACAGATAGAGACATCGACGAATTTCCACAAAATTCTATATCAACTTTTTCAAGAAATTGAAAGCAATTTGTAACATGGTACATGTGATGCATTACAAGGATCCTTCTCCAAATACATGGAAGCTTCAGCTATTACCGTAATATATAACTAAATTTATTTTTATTTCGGTGCTTAAAATAATCGTTTAAGCATTTAGGAAGAGTAATATTATCATTTTTTCTCGAATGTGTAAGTTTATATTTAAATAAAAACATTTAATACCAAGAAAATTAATAAAATGTTTTTATATTCCCAGACTAATATAGAAAAAATGAATTATGACAAATATATTAATTATATTTTATTACTGTTTTGTAATTATTACTGATAGTATTTCATTTTTACGATCTAATAATAATTTACAAACGATAATAAATTGTTCACAACAACAATTATTATTCAAAATTACCGCAATATTATTTTTGGGTTTTCCAAACATATCTTACAAAATCAAAGTCGGAAAAGGTAGATCCAGGATAAGTTTACATCATCACAAATTCTAGTCTCGTGAAGTTTTTTTAGTTTCGGTGCAAATTTGCAAACTCAAATTTCAGCTCACGATGTTTTCCCACAAAACATGATAACTTATAAGCAGTTGACCTATTTAAATAAGTTTTACAAGATAACATAAAATACTCACAAGGTAGAGTTTAGTAAACTCGATGTAGAAATTGCAAAACACGTACCTGCTATGATAATAATTATTGTTATTATGAGATGTTACCCGAATATGCTACATTAAATTTATTAATTAAGCTATTTTACATATTCATAAATGTTAGAAAAATAATAAAAAATTTTATTATCTTTACAACATCTAGTGGAATAGTTTTTCGTTGTTTTGCAGGATTATACAGTTATAATATCTCATTTGTTTCGGAATGAATCACAAAATACATAATATGGAGAAAGCACAAGAGAATAACAAATAATTTTTATAACAAATACGAGATTCTCCAGAATCTGACATATCAGACGAATATGGGTGAAGGTTTCTTTATATTAGGTTTTCAGATTCTCATAACATAAAATTTTTATTTTCATTTCTGTTTCTTAACAAAAAATATTTTGTTAGAAATTACATTCCACAATTATTTATTACTTGTATAACATAATGCAAGGTTTCAGAGGAAAAAAAACATGGTAAGTTGTATATTTTACATCATACACCTAAAACACTTGTGCGTAAATATTACTAACAACAATAAATAACCAGACTTGTGTGCAATGGGACCTTGAGCTGAAACTAACCGAACCTGAGGGAGTAAACGTCTTCCGTGATAAATTGGCTTCTTAGGAACTACACAAAATTGCAATTTGAAAACGGAATGGCTTGTAGTGTCCGACAATTTTTTTCAGTTATCTTAATAATATTATTGCGGATTTCAGGTTGCAGCTACGGGTGCCAGCATTACTTCCCGGCTTTTCAGAGGGTTTAATTTCATTAAATTATAATTATTATTTCAAAATTGAACAGTGTGCAGTTTTTACTATGAATTATTTTTATTTATTTTTCTTAAGCCAATCAACCCTTACATTGAATAAATAAATAAATATTTTGTTTTTTTAATTTTTTGAATGCTTAATTGTTAATTTTTAAAAGAAATAATTAAATTAAAAATTACAAAACTTTGTTGTTAATTTAAATATTGCTTTTAAGCAATGCCACTATTAAAAAAGATTAGCAAAAATCGTAGAATAAATATACAAAAAAGTAGAATATTTTTTCCAATTTCAGAATCATACAATTGCGATTGCAAATTTTACATTTGTATGATTAACTGAACCAACCGATTGTTGTGATTCAAAAATGTATTAATGAAGATTCGTTCAAAATAATAGTATATACAAACTTAAAATCAATAAACAAGGGTTAAACTAAATTATTTTCGTGGGCTGTTCGCAAACAAAGAGAAGAGCAAGTGGGTTGGTTTATTAATCGGTTACACGTCGTACCACACCTAAGGAATGGTGAGTATACCTGCACTAAAATATTATCAATTATCATTGTGTCACAAGCTCGGATTTATATGCACCAAAATACTTGCGAATATGCGCGTATATATATGCACCGAATTCGCTTAAAATATGCACTAAAATTGATAAAAATAGATGAAATATGCATTAATATGCAAATTAAAAAATAACTAATCTTCGAATTTTTGCAATTTTTTATGAAATCCCAGCACGCTGCTGCCGCTCCTGCTACAGCTTGTCATTTTTTGGTGAAAAATTAAACTCTGATTTTCCTCAATTTCCCGATTTTTCCTGGCGAAACTTGAAAAATTATAAATTCCCTATCTTCTCCAAGTATTCTAACAGAATGGATATGTTCTGGGGGGTATGGACCCCCCGGTTTGTAATCTTACCAACCGAAAAATATATTAAACTAACTAAGATTAAGACTAACTGGGAAATTTGAATTTTTAAGTAAAAATAGGGGAAATTTAACTTTCGGTTAGAAAAAATTAAAACTTAGAAAGCACATTTATTTAATTACCTTACTACTCATAGAGTATAGCAGCAACTTTCTGTTTTACTTTGAAAGTTAATTATAAAAATAATATAAAGATATATAGTCAAATTTGTAAACCGGGGGGTCTGGGGGGTGTGGAACACCCTCCAGTACATATCGCAGGAATCAACTCTTTTAGAATACTTGGAGAAGATAGGGAATTTATAATTTTTTAAATTTTGTCAGGAAAATCGGGAAAAACCAGGAAGTAGCGGGAAACGAAATTAAATATTTAAATACTTTACCGCTAAAAAAGAGATTCATCTTCAAGCTATTTTCAATAAGTGCAAAGTGAGTGCAAAATTTTGCATATTTTCAACACTTGGAGCATATTTGTGCATATTTTTGCCGCTTTTGGTGTTTTTGAAACAGTGAAAATAAAAAAATATTATTAAATTTTGTTAATTTAAGCAATTGTATTATTTTAATTTTCAGCAATTTAATTTTTTATTTAAAAAATTATAAAGATTAAATAAAATAATTGCTTAAATTGGCAAATTTTAAAATAATTTTTTATTTTCTTTATTAAAATTATTTAAAAAACACCAAAAGTGATTCAAATATGCATTATTTGCTCAAATACGAGTATGCACCAAATGTTAAAAATATGCAAAATATGCATTTTGACAAGCAGTTTTTCTGATTCGTTTTTACCTAATTAGTCCAGATTTCATAACCAATCTGTTGGCATATTAATATTCAAGAACATGCAAAAGCATAAAAACCGAGCTCTAATAAAAACTAATGATCAGGTTGATAACGTTTACTGCTGGAGTAATTTTAAAAATAACGAAAAAACTTGTTTGGATTATGTTTTTATGTAATTAAGGTCACTATTTTGAACAAAATATCTCATCAAGAAGTTGTTCATTATCCCCCCCCTCCCCCCGCTCAAAGTAAAATTATCAGTGGCCATCAGAATCTCACTTGGAGAAAACTGAATCAAGTCCTAGTCAATACATTATTTGTAATTATTGTTGTTTACTAATTACTGACCAATTTTTCTGACTATTATATTCAATTTCGTCAATTGCAAGATTGGTAGTAGGTATTGCTACAATAATTTATTTACAAATACTTATTTATGCTGTGCAGATAAATGGAAAAACAAGCAATTTCAAATATGTATAATTTACTTTGTAAATAATAATAGGATTGTTTATAAAAATATAGATTTGTATTAAAAACATAAAGTTAACTTAACATATTCATCAATGAAATATTATGTTGTCTAAAAAAATATATACAGCAAATAAATAAAAAAATATCTAATAAGTAATAAATTAATTCCTAAAAAGTATTATTTTAATCATTAAAAAAATATTCAATGTTTTTGTAAAACAAAAAGTTAACTTTCTTTATAAATTTACATTTGTAAATTTAAACATATAGTTTGATAACATAATAATATTAAGAAATCGATTTTGTAGGAAATGAAATTTGCTAAAAAATTATTATTAATTTTTTTTATACCTTTTCACATTTTTCGAAAAGTTTAAATGCCTTTAAAATATAAACTAACCAAAATGTATTATTTTTAAAATTATTATTTTAATTTACTGTATAAAATTATGTTCCTTGGCAGACTTCTTCGTAGAAAATGTAGAAATTTTGTTGTCGGTATTTTTAAATTGCTAAGAAGAATTTTTAGTTTGCTTTGTTTGAAAATTTTTATTAAATAGTTTAGGTTGGATCTTACAAAACTAATTATATTTTAAGTCTCTTTACTTGAATATTTATGATCAACTCTAATATTAATTTAATGTGGTTGGCTCCCATTGGAGTAAAATAACATAAAATTATTTGATAAAATTTTGAAATATTATTATTTATGCAGTATACGAGAGTTAGAAATTAATGAGTTGTCCTGACTTCACGGTTAGTGGATTTGATCAAAAGATATCCTTTGATTTTGAAATAATTGCTTGTTTACATCAAGGATTCTGATTTTTGATCTGACAAACGACAATAAAGATCTACATAGATATTCAACTCAAAATAAAAATTTTAAGTAACTTTGTGGTATGTAGTATGTATTTATGGTTAAATTAAAAAAAATATAAGAATAATACAATACGTAGATAATCAAAAATTCAAAAAATTTAAAAAGACAATTATCACATAACAGGTCTGGATTAAGAATATTTGAAATTAAGAAAATATTACCAATCTTCAGTTACATTTAATGAATAAAATTGAGTAAAAATTGAAAAATAATGGATCGATACATCAACACAATTTTCTAAATATTTTGAATATCAACGATCCGCAAATTATGCTGAAATCAAATATTGTAGTGTTTTGGTATAAAGTTGACCGATTATTGCGAGAGTTTTTACGCTGTAAGTAAATGTATATACAAAGCTCTTGAAAAAGCGATGACCGGGAACGAATCTTCTATAAACTAAATTGATTACAATTATTACACCTACATATTATGTGGATTTTATTTGTAATCACTAATTATTAGCTTATTATGTTTAAAAAAAAAAGTCAATAAATTTGTTTCAATTTTAAGTATTATTTTTACAAAGAATAGCAAATAGTAAGTACGAATAAAAAGTTTTCTTCTTTTCATTCCTTCTTTCCTGCTTTTCTTTTCTTTCTTTTGCAAACCAAGTTATATTTTCATTTATTTGAAATGATATTTTCAGCTTTTATAATTTGATCAGCGCACGAGAGTTGTGAGAAAATAGTAAAAAATGTAATTAATTGATTATTTCGTTAATTGCGTATTGAATCTTGGAATTAACAAAAAAAATAAACCAAAATGTTTGTGGTCTTTGATACTTCTACGTTGAAATGCAAGTTAATAAAACGAAAACCAAGTTGAAGATTTGGATGTCAGGGTTAATAATCCTCGTTACTCGTAAAAATCGAGAAAGTAGTTCAATCTTAAATCACAATGTCATTCTATGTAGATGAAATTTTGTAATGCAATTTGTAATAATAAATTTTTGTTTTTATTGAATTTTGACTTACAAGTTTAAAATCTATATCATAAAAATATTGCAAAGTAATAAAGATTACATTGTATTCATAATGTGGATTTACTAAATATATAATATGTGGGTCATTAACAATTATTGGCCAATTAACATCTGCACATTTTATTGCAAAATTGAAATTATGTAATTTTGTGGTTTTAATCAGGGAGTAAGTGAAAAACTTGATTCTGCATGAAACCAAAAGATTATCAGTAAATTATTTTTCAAAAAATTGGTGTTAAAAAATTATTCACAGGGGCAAAGTGCAAAGGGCAGTGGTAATCCCAGTATTTTGTTCTTAGTGAAATTATTAGTATTTTTAAATATAATAATTATTATTTGTTCAAATTTTTAGAATATTGTTGACCTTTCATAACGTAAGTTGAATATGGTTGAGTCAGAGGTCAATAAGAACAAAAATTTTAACTTCTCCGACGTTTCGGTTCTTTGTTAACTCATTTTCAAGGCTAACAATATGCAAATGAAATAAAAAACAAGGAAATGACTTGTAAAAGTTAAACAAAAAATCCAAAAATTAGAACAAAAATATTAGAAAAATTTAAAATTCATTAATATAAAATTAGTATTCCATCTATTTATTAATGTCTTTCTAATATTTTTGTTCTAATTTTGTATTTTCATTATTTTTTCTAATTTGTTAAATTTATTTAATTTTGTGTTTAATGTTTTTTATTTCTTTTATTCCAAAATTAATGTATATTTTACGCACAAGTCCAATATGGAAACATGCACCTTTATAATCTTCTATCGATCTTTTAATGAGGACCCATTTAGAAAAATTATTTAGTTTTTATTTAATTAATTATTTAATTATTTAGTTAATTAGACAAACTGCAGATGTGGCTCTTCCAGCCTTTATTTCTTCTATTTATACTACTGAGACCTTAATTGGTTCTATCCTTAGTCCATGTTTACCAGATTTTGAGGTCTCTCATTTAAAAGAAGCAGTGATGGCTTGGCAGACGACATGTCCTTCGGAAATTTTACTATCTTTAAATTTTTCTCAATCCAAGTGGGATCTTCCGATTTCTAAACAAATTTTTTAAAGTTTATTAAATAATGCGACAGACATTGATCGTGCACGCACACTGGCTCTTTCAGAAAAGGAATCCGGTGCTTGGCTAGAAGCGTATCCATAATCTCATTTAGGTACACTCCTAGATAAAGTTTCTCTTAGAATGTGTGTAAGTCTTAGAGTTGGAGCTAAGATGTGTCAAGACCACATTTGTGTATGCGATAAAGCAGTCGATCGGTCTGGCCACCACGGTCTCTCGTGTTCTCAAAGCGCTGGCAGGTTATCAAGACACGCCGCTCTAAACGAAATAATTAGACGATCTCTTGCCACTTCAAACTACCCCAGTATTTTAGAGCCCATAGGAATTTCACGTGACGATGGAAAAAGACCCGATGGGATGACGCTCGTACCGTGGCGACAGGGGCGAGCTTTGGTGTTCGATGCGACATGCGTAGATACCATGGCTCCCAGTCATCTGTATATTTCAAGTCAGATGGCAGGCTCTGCAGCGGCAAAAGCTGAAAATCTTAAACGTACAAAATATGGTATGATTCTAGAACACTACGATTTCTCAGCTTTTGCTGTGGAGACGTTTGGACCATGGAGTAAAGATACAAAGGACTTGGTCACTAAAATCGGTCGACTGTTAATTGATGTATCAGGAGACAGCAGAGCAAAATATTTCTTGGAACAAAGAATTAGTTTATGCATACAACGAGGTAATACTGCATCGGTGCTCGGTACGATGCACTCGGTAGCGGTTATGGACGAATTCTTTCATCTTCGCAATCACAAAAATGATTCCTAAGTTGAATAATTTAATGTTTGATGATGTTCTTTTATTCCTGTTCTTATTTTATATTTTTTTCAACAATTTTACTTTGTTTAATGTTTATAAGTAATTTTCTTGGTTTTATTTTATTTGTATACTATTATTAGCTTTGATGATCATGCTTTTAATTTAATTGCAAAATTTTAAAAATAATTTAAATCAAACTAATATAATAAAATATAGCAAATCCAGTTGATTTTGTATCTACAAAGTTTAGCTTTGAGATTAATTATTGCACTAAGTTTTGTATACAATTATATTTAAAATTATTAGTTTAATTACAATTCTATCTGAATAGGCAAATACAAAATTATCAATATAAACATACAACTTGCACTATATATAAAGAAATAAATAAATTTTATTAACCAGAAACCTCATTAGCTGTACATACACATTTTTTGTAAAAATGAAGTTTTTAATATTTATGCTTTTAATGGTATTTATCACCAATTCGCAACAAAAAGTAAGTGAAGATTATAATAACAAAAGCTTTTTCAATAATTTAAAAAATTTTTGATAACATTTTTGTGAAGTTACAAAAAAAATAAAGCCAATATAAAATAATTTTAAATATATTATTATTATGTCGAGAAAATAAATCAGTAAATATAGGGCTTTCTATGTCAAATATAAATTCTAATTTTGCAAATATAATATTAATTATTTTATTCATCATTGAACATTGGTAAAATTAAATGATTTTAATATCCTGTAATGAATGACTGCAGGAACTAATTGATTTCTTGAAATTATTATTTTCAGACATTTACTCAAATAAAGGCAATTTGGCAAAGTTATATATTGAAACATTCGGATAAGTGTTTACAAGAAACTGGAGCTGATTATAATTTGGCGATGAGAGTATTACCATACGGAGAATATGTGGATGACCATAAAGTAAAGTGTTTCCTTTTATGTGTAGCCAATAATTTATTTATTACTTATGAAGATGGATCAGTACATCATACAAATTTTCTGGATCGCTTGAACATCAAGGATGAAATAATTCTGCAGGAAACAGATATTGTCAATAAGTGTTTTGATATAAAATTAAATGATCAGTGCGATGCATTTTATGCAGTAAGTGAATGCATATACAGAGCTCTGGAGAAAGTAATGTCATAAAGAATTAAATTTTGATTTGGATAGAATACATTATTATTTGGGTTTTACGGTTAGTATGGAATAGCTGTCATAAATTTATGGAATTGATATATTGCAATAAATAATAAATACAGTATTAGTCTATATAATAAATTATTGTTTTTTTATTCTACTCTTAATGTTAAATTGTAGCAATAAATAAAAAATGTTGCTAAAACAGCTGGTTATACCGGATGCTCAGTCTCTCAGCGAGGAAAATAGGATATTGCAAATGTAAGAAAATAAGATATTTTTGGAATTTTTTTTGTTTTGGTTGTGTTAAGTATTATTTAGGACTACGATTAAGATTAATTTCAATAATTACATAATCTTAACGAAAAGAAACTCTTTTTTTGCAAGTACCTATTCATATTATTTACATTAATTTTTATATTATAAATATAATTATTTATAAATTCAAAAGTTAAATAGTCATTTAAAAATATTATATAATCTTTTTTGCGGTTAAAACCGCTTTTACGTTATAAAAATGTTTTTCGAAATATTTACTTCTATCCCATCTTAAATAGCTTTGATGATTTATGATTTGTTTATGATTGTTTCTTATTTTACTATTTTTTATAGCTACTTTTTCTTTCGTACTTACTCTTAATTGTTAAATTTTTTTTGTTTTTCAAATATTTGTTTTTCTAAGCCAAATTAACACCTCTGTTCACAAAGGCTTTTTTTCAGCCATGGAATCGTTGAGTTCTCGATCGATTGAGAAGTGCAAAAGAATCGAATATGTTGTTCATAAGCATTGAAGCTCATAAAAAGGTTTCTAGATCGATGGAAATGCATAACACCTGTGCATTACGTAATTTTTTTACATTTCCAGTTGATATAATATGGAAATATGTATAAATTGCTGTAAATTATCTGTTACTGAAGTTTGCTTGATATTTGATATAAACTAAATTCTTTAGATTTTGAATTTTAAAAATGTAAGTAATATTATGAAAATACAGTAGAATCCGCTTAATGTGATCACTTCGGGCCAAGGGCATTTTAATAATATTAACTAATAACTGATAACAATTAGCGAAGCGAATTTTAGAAGACTTGGATTAAAACAAAATAGAAGAAAAAAAAAGAAAGAAAAAGTGGCCGGTTTCCAAAAAAAAAAATGATCACAATAACCGACTGATAAAATTATCCGAGATCACATTAAGCGGATTCTACTGTACAATTTAAAAGTTAGAAATACTCAAATTGCAGAAACTGGCAATGCAGAAGCAGTATTTTGCAAATGGTCAAACCATCACATGAATGATGAGAAGATTTTATCGCACTACCAACTGTTTTGAGATTACTCCAAACAGATCTCTTTTCTTCACATAGGGTCCGGATTTGTAGGCATTAAAAAACTTGAAAATATGCAGGCAAATAATATGTTCTAAAAACTTCAAAATAAGCACTTAAAAATTCCCAAGTAAATTTTTATTATGCCTCAAAATGCTGGATTGCAATTATTAGTGCAAATAATGAATTAACTACTTTTGTTAGAAGTTTAGTTAGCGTTGAAATGTTGTTACAGCGAGAGTACAACCTTAGAAATAAAATAATAATAAACTACTGTTTTACTTTTTATTTTTTTGATTTTTGAAATTTGTACCCAAACTTTCTTTAGCTTTGGGCAGTTTTAATACACAAATGTAAAATAAAATTCAATAGATATTTACAAATACGACGTATCAAGAAATATTTCTGAAGTGAAATTTTTTGAGGATGAGGCTCACTTCGGTTTTTGAATATTATATTTATATGTTTTCTATTATTCTTGACCGGTAAAATTGAAAATGGTAATCAACTCTAGCTTCCCTACATAATTTTAAAATTTCAATAATATACCGGGTGTTGAGTTAGTTAATGAGTTAGTCGAACATATTTATGCAAATTCCTGCTTCTCTAATTATTTCAAGTAAAAATTTGCATAAATAAAGTTTTCACATGTGTTAATTTCCTATGTTCGGCAAACCCATTCAGTACCTGGTACAGTATAGGGTTATCCATTTTCTGGTTTCAAAAGTAAAGTTAAATAAAACGCACATAAAGCTATGAGTTCGATGAAACTTTTATTTCATTATAATGCTTGGACCTTGCCATTATGTCCGAAATAAATGTCATTGAAATGACCACTCATAGATTGTTTGCAGCAGTTGATCCTTTTGAGGTATCTCGGCAATAACTTGACGAATGTTGGTTTTCAAATGCTCCAACATTAAGGGATTATCCGTGTAGACACGGTTTTTGGGGTAGCCCCACAAAAATATCTAACGGCGTCAAATCGCAAGATCTTGCTGGCCAATTGACGTCGCCAAAACGTGAAATTACTCGTTCTGGAAACTTCCCATGCAATAAAGCCAAAATTGGTTGTGTTGTGTGGCTCGTGGCACCGTCTTGTGGAAACCACATATCTTTCAGTTCATAATCTTCAATTGCAGGCCAAATAAAGTCGGTTATCATACGGCCATAGCGCTCTGAATTGATGATCCGAAACATTCGGATTATCCGTCACATTTTCACTAACAGAAGCGATATTTTTGGCAGTGCGCACATTGCGATGATGCACATGCCTGACCACATCTGTAACGCTTCCAGTCTCTTCAAATTTCTTTATAATCTTGCCAATTCCTTGCACAGTAGGTCGATTATGACGACTAATAATGCTCGAAAAGAGACCACGTTTGAACAACCAACTTTGTAGTAAGTTTTAACTATTTTGACGCGTTTTTCAGTTGTTAAACGATTCATATTCGTAAATGGCAAACCTTTCACTAAATAAATGACACTTCAGGTGGCAGATATTTAACAACTGAGAGCGTTGCCACACTGGCGGTTTTGAAACCACGAAATGGATGACCCTGTGTTGGAAAGAGGGCTGGTTTTTAGTTGCTTAGTAGCGACAATTTGCTGTATCATAAACATTCGTTCATCATTATATATAACTTGTTAATAATCCAATGTTTTATTGAAGATCCACTGATATCTAATACCCTGTTTAATACAGAGCGTATAGTCCAGTAACCAGGGAGTTTTACCTGACAAATTTCTGTGGCAAAGGATTGAAAACTGATTACTATGTAATTTTCGTCGTAAAATCCGAATTTGAGGTTTGCAAACAAAATTTCCTTGTGCCAAAGCCGCTATATTGAAAAAACGTTGTAAAATCAGGTTTTTTTTTACAAAAAACTCAAAATTTTGGGCAACCTATTGTTTTTCGAGAAATTGTCTTGTATAAAAAAAAGTAGATAAAATTTCCTACAAAATGACTTTTTGTTTCATTTCCTAGGACATTCGCGTTCTTGCTGGTTTTTCAAAAAAGTCAAATTTCCTAATTTCTCGAGTGAAATAAAGGTTTCCGTGCCAACGGCAACGGATAAAAATATAGCCTCTGGTCGGCATGTAATTTAAATTTTTCAAATTTTTTCAAATACTTAATTAATAATTTTAAAAAAAAGTTGAATTTTTCGAAAATTCGGCAAAAATGCGAATGGCGCCTGCGGCGTTAATTTTAGTCCTAGGAAGTGAACCAAAAAGTCATTTTGTATGAAATTTTATCTACTTTTTGATTCATTTGATTCAGTTTTTCGAAAAGCAATAGGGTGCCCAGAATTTTGATTTTTTAGCAAAAACACTAGATTTCGTGTATTTTTGCAAAAAAACGTGAATTGGCAACTTTTTTTCAATATGGTCGTTTTGGCACAAGGAAATTTTGATAGCAAACCTCAAATTCGGATTCTACGACCAAAATTACAAAAGAATCAGTTTTCAATCCTTTGACACAGAAATTTGTCAGCTAGACCCCTTTTTTTGAACGTGCTTACTGGACTAGTAACAAATATTAATGTAATGTACTGGAAAAAGGATCTGAAAAAGAATCCTTTTTTCAGTTTATATATCGGGGTGGGTGAGAATTTTGGTTTTTGATATATTAACGTAATGGTCTAAAAATGCACAAGTTAATTATTGAATGCTGCAATTTTTAAACAGTTGTTTCAAAAAAAAAACACTTAAATCGTTTCAAACAATTGACTGAGTGAGAGAACGGTGTAAGTCCAAAATGTCTAGTTTTAAGAAATCATAAAAAAACTGTGTGGTTTTGTAATTGTTATTGTTTTCATATTACCATCCAAAGAAAAGTTGTAGTACTATATTCAGGGAAACATATAGTAAGAATAAGAATTTCTAGAATTTGCTATTTCACTAAATATACAAATAAAATTATCTAGGACTTACACCGTTTTCCAACTCATTCAAATTTTAGTAATGTTTTATTGTTATTTGAAATAAAACTATTTATTTGATGGTATTAATATATATCAGGTGTACAAGTATGAAATGCGGATTTTTTTTCGAAATAAACACGTTAACTTTGGAAGAATGGTAATCAGTGGTTTATTCAAAGTATGCTCCATTTGCTCCATTGCTAGTTACACATTTTTTCTATCTTTAGGACAATTTCTCTTTTACCCTGAACCATTCATAGAGCCACTTTTGCACATCTTCGTACAAACCACAGCACTTGAGTAGTGCTGATCCTTCGATGCAAACGCATAGGATAGTACCTCTCAGTTGAGTGCTTCCAACGTGTCGTGAACTGGTTTTGCCGTATGTGATGGAGCATTGCCATAGAGAAAAATTACCTTGCGGTGCCTTTTTACTTCCTTGTAAAACAAGGAAGTATTGTGATACCGATTTTTTTTGATTTCCAGATTTTGACGGAAATATCCGTTTTGACCTTCCCTGAATCCATTTTGACTATTTTCGTTGTGACGTCTGTACGTACGTACTTACGTACGTACGTATGTACGTATGTACGGACGTCTGTATGTCGCATAACTCAAATACGGTAGGTCGTAGAAAGTTGAAATTTTGGATTTGAGACACTTATAGCATCTAGTTGTGCACCTCCTATTTTTGGTTGCGATTGTCCGTGCCAAAAGTTGTAATTAATGACGCGCATGAATAGATTAACGAGATTCCTGTTCAATTATTATAAAAATTACAAGGAAGTTATGTGGTGTCCACATCAGATTTTTTGATATTGTGGTCGTTTTTCGAGCAGTAAACGGTTCAAATTGATCAATTGTTGTTTGTAGTGTTTGGTATCAACTGTTTCACCAGGCTTTCACAGCTCATTCTTCGTCTTCGTCTAACAATGCTTGTAATTCTGTATCTTTATAATTTTTTGGTCATCGACACTTTTGAAATGCAGAAACCATCGTTCACAGATATCTTGCGATGGAGCTCGTTCTCCATAAGCTTTTTGAGGAAATCGATATGATTCAGGAGTAGTTTTCTTCAAATTAAAAGCAAATAATTAATGCTGTCCTCGAATGATCTTTATTTGGCACACATCTCGACATATTAAACATAGCAAAACATCACTATGCAAGTACTTTTTCAATTTATCACTTATAACTTTTGATCCTTGTTGATGGCACAACAAAATGACATTTATCCTAAATCTTTATATTACACACAGCATTTGGTGCGCATTCTGTTCCCCAAATCTGCATTTCATACTTGTAGACCTGATATATATTATTTTACTTTAAACATAAAAAAGCGTAAAAACAGTAGTTAAATAATAATAAATAAATAAAAAATATATAAGAATAATACAATACGTAGAAAATCAAAATTCAAAAAATTTAAAAAGAGACAATTAACACATAACAGGTTTGAATTAAGAATATTTGAAATTATGAAAAATTCGTAATATGATAGTACAATATAACGTTATTTCATGGTTATTTAAACTCTTCAGTTGCACATAATCGTTTAAATTTAAAAATAAGAAAAAATTATCGAACTAAACAAAAATATAGATTAACGTGTACAAAATTGACTTACCATAAACTCCAAAAAATTATCAAAACTGAGCTTGTTACATGAAGTATGAACAATTTAAAAATAATTTGAACTAAGAAATTTTTTTACCTAGCACTGCTAGGGTGAAATCCGAAGGGTGAATTTCTACGTATTGTATTATTCTTATATTTTTTTTGAATTTAACCATAAATACATACTGTAAACCACAAATTTACTTAAAATTTTTTATTTTGAGTTCTTTTTCAAAATAATAATATTTTAGCAACTTATGTGAGTGCAAAAACGGTGTATGTCCTGGGGCTTACACCGTTTTTTCACTCAACATTATGTAATTTCCATGCCGTGGTCTCAATATAACTGTTATTGCGCTGATATTAGACTCAATGAACGGTCTACGTATTTCAAACAAACTTGCTATCTCAGTTAAAATTTTTTTGAACTTACACCCTTTTCTCACTCAGCGATTCAATTGCAAGGACAAAAAATTTTGTTATTTAATTTGCTAAATATGCAAAATATATGCCAATATAAGCAAATATGAATTTATAGGCAATAAATCACTAAATATGCATTTAAACTCAAAGTATGCATTTATAGACAAAATAAAAACTACATAAAACAACTCAGGAAGGCGTACAACTGGGTCCTCGTTTAAAAATTTTTACGTGCATGTACGTAAATAAAACATGCAAATGAATAAAAATCTGATCCCTATATCATCAGACACGAATTAATTCTCAAATGACATTGTATGAATAAGAGAGCGTGGAATGTAGTTCTACTAGTTCCAAAAGTCACTTTGCGAGTTAATTCGTACCTGATGAAGAAAAATTTCAAAGTATAGTCCGAGAGCCCTGGGCCTTTTTGACAAACAATTAATACCCGGCTAATTTTTCGTAATCGGCTTTATTTTACCGAGACACCCAAGTTTTTCCTCTTCAAAAATTATGGAAACAGTTAGGTTACTGAGTGCGCAGGTGTAAAACATGTTGGTGTTAATCACTAAACGATTAAGAAAAATTGATTAAATAAATTGGTAAGTTTTCCCAGTCCTACACTGAAAAGTTGTCGATCCCACGAAAATACTTTTTTGATTAATACCAGTAGGACACTAAAGCTACACGATATATTAGCAATTCTCTACACAAATCAATTAATTTCCTACAAAAAAAAATTTGTTGTTATCGCTAGTACTACAAAGAATACGAAAAAAAGGACCAGCTCAATATTGGAAATAGTGTGCTAAATCTTTAAGAGAATTTTTATTCCATCCTATAGTAACTTTTGAGACCACGAGACTTAAAGAAATATATTTGTTTTTTATACTGCTTTGGCATTGTTCCAATTTACATATTTTTTGTAGGACTAGCGATAATTATCTATTTTTTTGTAGGAATTGATTGATTTGTGTAGGAAATATGATAATATATCATGTAGTTTTAGTGTCCTACAGGTATTAATAAAAAAAGAATTACCGTGAGTTCGACAACTTTCGAGTGTAGGACTAGGAAAACCTACCAATTTATTTGTAGGACAATGTGGCCATTTAATTATGATAATTTTTACCAATCTATAGTAAAAAAATTAGCCGGGTATTAATCATGTTTTATCACCGAGTAATTGCTATATGTTTGAGGGGGGGGGACACTCTTGATTATACCATTTTTTTGGTAGGACAAATGTTGTTTCCAATATTATTTATAAAATAATCTCAACATTTGGATAAAAAAATGATGCTGCTTACGAAAAATTAGCCGGGAATTAAATAACACTTGAATAAATTTAATCAAATTTTTTAAAGTCATTTTAACAACTTTTAAAAATATAATAAAGAAAATGTTATATAATATACATAATATAGGTATGAGTGCGTAGTAATCATATAATATCCTTTCAATTTTTACATCAATTATTGGGGTAATTAAAACGCGTTTTTTTAAACTATTTTAAATGACTTGCAACTTGAAAAACCATTAGTTTTTAAAATATTTTTATGCCATGTAATAATTATGTCGACAGAAAGTTAGTTTTATTGAGAACAAGTTTAAAAAGTCCTAAAAAATAACAAATATAACAAAAATAGTATATTAACATACTAGTTTTATAAGAACCGTTTGATCACACGCAATCTGTTTAGAAAACGACCCGCGTAGTGTGTTTTCTCTCATTGCATAAATGCAATGCATAAATGTGTAAATAAACAAAATTATACTTGCAGTTAATAACATTCTTTAATTTTACTAATTATTTTATAGCCAATTAACATTATTTTACACCAATTTATGGATTTCCGAGTTTATTTATAGTAACATCATTAGTTTTAATTTTTAATGACGTTTACTTACCTACCTCTTAAAACTAAAAATGTCTATTGCAAAACGCAATTGGGTTTCAAAATGACTTTGTTTTAGACGCAAAATAGAAAAAAAGTGTTTTTTGGTCCGTTTGATTTTTATTCAAATTTTGTGTTATTTTGCATTATTCAATAAAATACAGAAAATGTTAAGTAAAAGCTACCATTTTTTTTATTTGGCACAGAGCGGCACGACATTTAGATGCTGGCACAAAGGCGGTGAGACCCCTGGGACCGGCTCTGCACTTAATTTCGTGTAGCTTGAATGCTCGACTATTGAAGTTCTAGGTCGTCCTTACATCACTTTTCAAGTTTTTAATAAAATATTAATTACCTGATAGTTTTTCTGTCATTATATAAGAGTTCACATTAGGAATTATAAATATGTGAAAATATACCTCTTTACGAGTATATAAGAGATTCAATATTAGCTTGTTAACCATGAAGTTCGTAAGCATTTGTTAAGTTTTTGGCCTAAAAATGAAATTATTTTTTTTAATTTGTTCGATATTGATCACTTTTTCTCATCAAATGGTAAGTGGGGAAGTGTATCCTACAAACATTAAATATTGACAAACAGGCTTTTCAATAATTTATAATTTACAACCAATAAATCTAAGTATTGATAAGCAGTATTTTTTTTGCATACAAATGGTAATATAGTTTTTGAAATTTAGCAAAATGGAAATGATATTTAGAATGCAGTGAAAAATGTAGATGAAAGTTTTTTTGTTCCAATGTTTGATTGTAGAAAAAGCAAATAGTATGAAAGATGTAGACAATAACACAAATCAACATCCGCAAGTATGTAAGTAGTAATTTTATGAAACTAATTTTAGACATTTCCCGAGATAAAGGAAATTTGGCAAAGTTACATATTGAAACATTCCGACTTATGTTTGCAAGAAACTGGTGCAGATTATAACCTGGCGATGAGATTATTACCATATGGCGAATATGTGGATGACAATAAACTAAAATGTTTCCTTTTATGCGTAGCTAACAATTTATTTATTACATCTGAAGATGGTACGGTACATCATGGAAATTTTCTCGAAGTCTTGAATGTCAAAGATCCAGCAGTTCTGCACGAATCAGATATCATCAATAAATGCTTTTCAATAAAATCGGGCGACGAATGCAGCTCTTTTTATGCAGTAAGCGAATGCATATTTAGAGCTCTCGAAAAAATAATGCCCAAGGAATAATTTCTAAAAATTAAATAAATTTGAATAAATGTAAATAATAAAAAATATAGCATGTAATTGTTCGTTTATACCAGTTTTAATGTTAAGTTTATACTTCCGACAATCTGTGAATGATCTGTTTATTATTATGTTCTAATAATTGTTATGTGCAGTTTAAAATAAAAATATTTTTGTATTTGCATTATTATGATTATTTTTATAATAAAAAATATTATTCACTTAAAATAAGTGTCCCGTTTTTCCCGCAGGAAACCACAGTTTTAAATCCTGCTTACGTTGGATACAATTTTATATCCTTTTTATTTGCCGATATCTGTTTTAACAACCAATTAAAAATCGAAATCGTATAACATAAATATATAAAATTCAGCTATAAAAATGAAAAAATATTATGCTTTAACATTTTTGGACTATTATTTCGCGTACATGAAATTATATAGGGATCAGTAAAGTAAAAATGAAATTATTAGTCTGTATGGTTTTAATGTTATTTATTACTACTTCGCATCAAAAAGTAAGTACTTAAAATAATAAAAAAATACATCAGGAACTAAGTACCCACCTAATTTACAAAAAATTATTTTCAGACATTTTCCCAAGTAACTCAAATATGGCAAAGCTACGTATTGGAACATTCCGAAAAATGCCTGAAAGAAAGTGGTGCAGATTATAATCTGGCGATGAGATTACTACCATATTCAGAATTTGTGGATGACTATAAATTAAAATGCTTTCTCTTTTGCATAGGAAAAAGTTTATTTATAACCTATGAAGATGGATCAGTACATCATCAAAATTTGCTAGACCGCATGAATGTGAAAGATACAGACATTTTGAAAGAATCGGATGTTGTTAATAAGTGTCTGGATATAAAATTGCCAGATCCATGCGAAAGCTTTTATGCCGCAGCTAAATGTATATCCACAGTTCTGGAGAAAGCAATGAAGAAGAATGAATTATAAAAAATTAAATTCGACTTAATTGTTGTCAGCTACATCAACTTTAATAATATAATATGAAAATTGATGTTGTTTGTTTTACAGAATAAAATAGAAAAAAAATTATGTTTATCAAATTTTCCATTTTAGTATCAGTTTTGTTTGTTGTTTTTTTAAAAGCGAAACTTTAAATAAAAAACAATTAGAATTAAGTAGATGAAATATTTTTGATTTGTTGTAAGCACTTTGCTGATGCTAATTCATTAACATTTGCTATTGCTCGTTTTCATTTGGTTTTGAATGCTGACGTGTTTTTCTTGATGTTTTTTCTTTGTAAGCATACTACTTATTTTTATAGTTTTGCTATAATTTCTTTCATGACATCATCTTCAGTAAATATTCTTTGATCTGGTTTTCGACATATTATTATACAAATTACATTTATTTAAAGTAGAGCTTGTGAAAATTGATTAAAGCGTTTTAGCCCATCTAAAGCTAGATTATTGTAGTGACGATGTGCTGATTAAATGATGAATTGTATTTATTTCTTTTCTTTATATGCTGCAATAGGAAGTGTAAATTTATGTAGAATAATCGATCAGCCAACTGAGTTTGGTAGAAATTTTACAATTTTAAAATATATTTTGATCCAATAAAAATATTCCAGAATCGGTAATTTATTTGATGCAAATCCAAGCGCCACACTTAATTTCATTGCAGCTACAGCACATTGAAGCTGATAAGAATTTCTTTCTTTGTTTACACTGCTTGTCAACCTTGAATCAATTTCCCTTGTTCTTTTCCATCAACTATTTTTATTGCATTTTCAATTTTTTTATCCGTTTATCCGATTATCCGGTTATCTGGATATATTATCTTCGATTTTGCATCGTACATTTTTTTTGTCTTAGGCTGAAATGAAACTCTGTAGAAGAGTGAAAATCCATTCGAATTAAAAGTGGATATTTTTGGCAACTAAATAATTTTTGCATTTACAAAGTAAAGCGCAGCGAATATTTTAGCAATAAAGTAGTCGGTAATGATTGCATTGCAATAAATTTTGTACTAAAATATGCAAATCATAAAAATCATTAAAAATCTTATAATTTTGCATTTACAGTTGGTATAATTAAAAAAAAATATTTTTAATTTATTTGAACTAATAATAATATAAATAAAACTTAAGCTTTATCGATTATGCAGTGCATTAAAAAGTCATTTCATATTCCATTTATTGCAAAAACATATAAAAAATAAAATATATAAAATAAATAATATCTTATTTTTTAATAAGTCTTCAACTATTACTACATTTGCAAAGATCGCTCAACTAAAGATGAAATTACTAGTCTGTATGGTTTTACTGATATTTATTACTACTTCGCATCAAACAGTAAGTAAAACATTCATTAAAAATAAATTTATTTTAATGAAGGCTGATGTTGAAACTAAAAGAACAAATAAAAAATTCAATTTTTAACTTTTAAACTTTTTGAAATTAAAATTTATCATATTTTCACAAATAAAGTACACTGTTGGTATGATTTTCGCAAAAGTTGTCACTATACAATGGCATCGATAGTCAATGAACTGAAATTTTGCAAAAAATTACATTGCTTACAGACAAATAAATTTATTTTTTAATTGTTTTTATAATGAAATAAAGAAATGCAATGACGACATTATGAAAAATCATAAAACTGCCCATTTTAGATGTAATATGTAAATGCAAAATTTTGACTATTATAAACCGCTATACTTTGTCGGCAATTGACTATCAAAACAAAAAAAAAATGTTTCCAAAATAATTCGATTTTATTTTGTTTGTCGTTAAGATAGCGCGAAAAAACAGTTTACAGTTAATAATTTTTTTAATTATTTTTAGACATTTTCCCAAGTAAAGGACATTTGGCAAAGCTATGTATTGAAACATTCCGAAAAATGTTTAAAATCAACTGGTGCAGATTATAATCTGGCGATGAGATTATTACCATATGGAGAATATGTAGACGATCATAAAGTAAAATGCTTCCTTTTTTGCATAGTTGAGAATTTATTTGCGGTATATGAAGATGGATCAGTAAATCATTCAAATTTGCTAGAACTTATGAATATCAGAGATCCACAGGTTTTGAAGGAATCAGATATGGTTAATAAGTGTTTTGATATAAAAATGCCAGATCCATGTGAGAGTTTTTATGCCGTCAGTGAATGTTTATACAGAACTCTAGAGAAAGTAATGGAATAAAATCTATTTTTAACTATTGTCAATGTTATGCTCATCGTAGAAGTAGTTATTTTTTTGCAGATTAAGTAAAAATAAAATATATAATAATTTAATATCAAATGCTTTGAATGAACTGTATGCAAATAAATTGTGTACAAATCTAAATGTTTTATTTGTTTGTCTTATTTAATATATACAGAAAATCGAAATTAATGGCATATATAAGAAAAACAATATAACATAATCATATTATGTACATTATAATGAATAATAAATACACAGTGCGCCAGACTCGTTAGGATCAATATTTCTTTACTATATTTTAAAGATTAATTGAATTGCAATTAACAATACTAATTTCGTATAATAAACGTTATGTGATAATAGTAATACTACATAATATTATATTGTATCATTCGGATCTTTTTTGAAATCCAATTTTTGCATTTGCAACTGAAAGCGTCGAGTAGTAAGCAAAAGTGCAAAATTAAATTTTAATTCAATTGAGTGAATAAAAGAATATTATGGCAATAAAATATTTAGAATGATGAGATTCAATAGATTTTATAGCTCATCTGTGCCAAAAATTGCGTATAAGAAGAGGTAAGTTAACTAAATAGAGAAGAAGAATCAACATCTTCGAAACCACTCCAGAAAATCCGGTTAAAGGGGTTTAACATCATTATGAGCTATCTGAATAGTCGGAGGCTAAGAATGGGGTCAGCGAGGACGATTCCCAGTGGATGAATATTACGAGTGGAGTGCCACAGGCAACAGGGCTATGTCCTCCACTCTGCGTTGTTAAAAATCTAGGGACAAGGGTGCGGTGAAGGCTAAAGGAAGAAAACATATTCACCATCTTCAACAGGATCTCATTGCTTCCGACACGTATTTATTAAAGAAACCTAATACAAATTGCATAATTGCAGCTAATTAGGTAAAATCTAGTGATGTGCTGTTAATAAAAGCCACTACTATTAAACATTAAGGGGCCTTACCAGTTTGACACTTTCAAAAAATCAATTTATTTTTTTGTGCCTTTTTGACAGTTTATACTCTCAAGAATATCCTGTAAAAATTTCAAAGCCGTATCTTTAATACTCCCCGAATGGCAGTCTTCTAAAAAGCAACCGCTCGGAGGTATAAAATGTCCCATCTGACTGGAGGCGGAGCACCGATACTTTTACAACACTAAACATTATGTTGGTAATATTAAAACTAAAAAATAATTACTACAGCGATGCAAAGAAGGGAACACGCAGAATATTAACAAAAGTTATTACGGCTTGCTCCGACACCTTCATATTGGATTGAAAACGATCGAGCTCGCAAATTTTCTTGCTGTCTCAATATTTAACAATGGTTTTTATGCTATTCTAGAAATACTGTAAGTAATGGACGTCATCATCAGTTCTATTGAAAAAGAATATGCCATGGAGAGCGATAACAGCCAAATCAACCAGGCGGAGTTACGTCATGAAGCATCCTCAAAAGAGGGACGAACAGCTCAGAAAAAAGCTTCAGCCCCTCAGCAGACATTATTTGATGAATAGGAGGCTCCATTGTATGAGCCAGGTATAGCTGATTAACAGTTTTTATGGTTAATATCATTTTATCTTGCAAAAATCGATAGTTAAATCTTTAAAAGCGTATTTCTCGCTTGCAAAATGACATTTTTCAAATCTGCTGCCACTGTAACTCAAAGAGCAACTATCCGATTTACTTAAAATTTGAACCGAGTACTCTTGAATATATTTACTCTACAATTTTGATTGGATAAAAATTGACGATTCAGCATTGAAAAAACGACAATTTTATAGGCTAAAACAGACCTTTTTTTTCATAACTACGCCATTTTGTAAGATTTTGATATTTTTCGAAAATCCAGAAAATACAGGAAATACCTTCCAGTTTAACGACATTTCTTCCTTTTTCGGTTTCATTTACTCAATCGGCCGGAATCATGGCAGCAGTTGAGGAACTTTTTTTGGCGCTTCCGAAGGCAGCGCATAAGTCGCTTGGATTTCAATATTTTGTTATAAAAAAATTATTTAATATAGGTCAAATATAGCCAAATATATCCTTAATTTTCCGAAACATTTAATCGAGTACTTTTCTTTCAAAAAATTCCCGAAAATCACTCAAATTTTCAGCGTTTATACTGATATGGCCCCTTAAATGTACGTATATTACATTGTAAAAAAGAAAACTAAAGATTGAAACAATTAGGTGTTTTATTGTCTACTTCTGATGGACGTTCACAAAGTGTTAATTTTTGTATTGCAGGAGTGCAAGAGAAGATAAAAGATATTTGAATCATTATTTGAAATTAAAAACGTACATGTTAAATTTATTATTCTCTCATTATTAATTATTACCGTCTCTTTCTCTTCGTAACCACACCTTAATAGGTCTATTTTTTATCAACAGAAAATATATGTCAACCAATGTATGTAGTTGCACACCAATCAAGGTGCACACGAAGCAACTTGCGCAGTATCATACTGCGTGCACAACGAAATTTATATTATACAGGGTGTCCCCGGATAGACTTTACATAATTTCAGTGGTGATAGAGAACACTATTCTAAGAAAAATATTTAAGAAATTTTTTTTTCTAAATTCAAGCCGTTGAGAGTTAGGCCTCCTTACAGCATTTTTTAAATTCCTACTTTCACGTGGTCATAGCTTGGAAAATATTGATTTTTCAGTAAAATTGATTAAGTGCTTTCCCTAAGAGCGTGAAAATCACCACTGAAATTATGTAAAGTATCCGGGGACACCCTGTATAATCTTCATAATTAATAACAAATATGGATTTGTGTATGAACGCTTTTCCTGTACTAATAACTTCTCTTTTACCTACTAATTTTGTTGTTTATGCTATTGAGAGCAATAAGACGGTAGATGGTATTTTTTATCAATTTGCTAAAGACGATTGACCAGATTCCTGTTATGATCTTTGAAAATGTTGATTAGTACAAGGATTTCAGTGTTATTTTTTATGCTGCTTTATCATTCAGTCAAGATTTGGTTTCGATGCAGCAAGAGCTAATTTCAAATACTGAGCTTCATTAGCAGGTCAACTTTCGAATTGCTTGATTGCTTAACAATATTGTTAATTGTCCAGAGTGACCATACTTATCTATATTTATTCAATGCACCTGTGGGATTTCTAAAGGAAAATTTAATTTTTCAGTTTGGTCATCGTTCAGCAATGTCCAGATTGTATCGCTTTACAAATACAGTTTATCTTCATCTTAATTATATAAAAAACGCTGGTGCTATGTATGTTATCTCATCACACCTAAACCACTGGACATATCTACTAAGCCAAATTCAAACCATATATTCGTTTGAGCTAGCCGAGGTAAATGACCAGAGTGTGGAAAAGGTTTTGTCGGGATATTTTTTTTTCAATAAAATACCACTACATCTTTTTGGCGCCCAACGTGGGGCTTTAAATCGTTTTTTTTACAAATTAATTGGCGTCCAACTGAGGCTCATCGGGAAAACGAAAAACACGGATGAATTGGGAAAATGGAAGGACAAGGTGAAGAAAATACAGAAATTGATAAATTTGATCGATTATTCAACGCTATTGAAGAGTAAAAAAAAATTTTTACAAAAGAACTTAAAAATGCTAGGGTAAGCTTTAAAAAATAAATTGTAAGAAAAAGTTAATAAAATTATCAGTAATTCTGTAAATTTGGAAAATGAAGATTTGGTAATTTCGACGGTTACCAAAAAATCGAAGGAGTAAAGCTGTCGTGTTTCAAACGTAAAATTTTGATTTAAAGTTGAATTGAGAAGATTTTGTTTATCTTTTTTTAATTTTGTAAACGATTATTTGTAAATTTTGAATTGAACATTTTTATGTTGGCACCGGGAGACGAGATAGGGATTCCAGCCGTATCCGTTGGACGGAGCGGACGTGTTTTTGGTGAATCTCGAGAGAATTTTTAATTTGAGTCCCTAATTTGGGATTAATTTGATTTTTGCGATTTGTTTTGAGAAAATAATCAAGTAGAAATTACGTGAGTAAAAATTTGTTTTGATTGGAAGTTGTCCAAAGATTGGACAGGTTTGGATATTTTTGAAAAGTTTAGATCCGTTGATTGGAAATTAATAATTAGTAAGTGGAGATTTGCATTATTGAGAAAATTATTGTTTTAAAAATATTTATTCATTAGTAATTGGAAAGGAAAAGATAGATTCGATGTGCTCGTCGCACCTGGGACGATAAAGTGTATCTCGCAATCGCCGTTCCATTTTATAAATGCGAGAATTTATTTTGGAAGTTGTATTTAATAATTTAAATCGAATCAAAGTTATTTTTATGGACTAGATTTTGGATTTAAAAAAAAATTGAATTGGTGCTGCTAAAAAGCATACAGGAACCGGCTACTGAGCGTCTCTTGTTCACCGACAACTATTGAGCTAGAAATTTTAGAGTGTGGAAAAGGTTTTGTTGGAATTGTAATTTTTCACAAAATACCACTGCAATATGTATATGGGGTATTCTATACCAAATCGACCATTTTTTTACCCTGACCCCGTTTTTCATCTTTTTCTACCCTATGATAAATGGTTCTCAGAATTTTTTCAATTTATTTTTTCCAACTCAAAAAAAGTTATACATTTTTCAAAAAAAAGGCTTTTTAATTTTCAAATACATATAATTTTTTCAAAAATTGACTTTTCGGGACCGCATTATATTGAAAATTTTGGATTTTGAATGTACTTTTAAGAAAAAAATACAAAAAAATTTTAAGATGATAAATTCCATCAAATTTTCACCTTTCTTAAGGAAAACTGTTATTTTTTCAAAGTTTGCCATTATTTATCTTTTAAAAAAATCTTCAAGTAATTCTGTGATTATTCCCGCAAATCCCAAAGTGGGTCTATCTTTTTTTCTATTTTTTTTATTCGATTGAAAAAAATTTTCTAATTTTCAAAATTTGTAATTTTTTTTTTTAAAGTTTGTTTACCTATACAATAAAATAAATACAATTAAACTATTTTACAACTGAAATGAACATAAAATAATTATTGAAAATATTAATTCAAACGCCAGAAAAGAAACTAATAAATAATAAACTAATATTTGAAAATCATTGAATGTTGACGCTCCATTCCGGATAGGAAATTTAACGAACTATAACTTTTGTCTAGTAAAATTTTTTGAAAAACTAATCTATTTCACAGAAAATCAGAAGAGAATAAAAAAAATCAGGTACAAAAAAAATTAAATTCACAAAATTTTATTTTTATTGAAAAATTGTTTTATTAATTAAGTTTAAACTGTTACATTATTTAAGTAAATGTTCAATGTTCAATGATGCAATCCTGAAATATTGATCGGAAGAAGTGGAACTATCAATTGGTCAGCGAGATCTCCAGATTTAATTCCAATTGATATATTTTTTTGGTGTGCTGTTACAGCGTTGGTGTACAGCAACATAATATGAAAGCTCGATACCAGAGAGGTATTAATGGACAGAGTAACGAATGCTATAGTGAAAGCCTGTTTACATTATAAAATTTAGCTTAAAATTTGTATAAGATAAAAATTTCACCTATTTCCTTAAAATTTTACGTAAAATATAGTGACTTTTATGGTGTGTTTGGTGATATCAGGTTGTATCACTGTTTTCTGTTGATAGTAGCTACTACTAGGTACATTGTTATTATTATAATTAACGTATTTTTATTATGTATTCCAATATTTTTTATATAAAAGTATACTTTAATACTAAAATAAAAGTAAAAGAAGAAAGTTGGATGAATCGAACATCGATAGATGATACACAAAAATCGGCCTAGGACACCCTGTATATTATAAATATAATAAGCATTTACACACTCTAATTAAATATTTCCTTTATAAATAAAATTGCAATTTTTAATTGCATAATTCTGTATATTATCAAATCTAGTTACCAAATTCAGTTATGGTAAATCTAAATAATTTTGCATTTTAAAATAAATTGTAAGAATCATAATGCAAGCTGATTCCAAAATTTTGTCACGACTGTAATTACTCAACTTTTTTTACCAACCTAAGAAAATATGTCAACCAATAATCTCCCTAGAATGTCGTGACGACCGGTGCACGGCCAAATTTCCTCATGTTTTTAAATTTCAAGATAAATTTTCAAGCATAATAAGCATATTCAACATGCTTATAAATATAGTGAATATCCATTTAATTCTTATTATATTTTGTAACTTAGACATCATAAACTATATTATATATATTAATCAACTTCTTACAATAAGAATGAAATTATTCACCTTTTTGATTTTAATTGTAATTGTTACTATTTCGCATCAAATAGTAAGTAACAGAGAACCTATAATAATCAATTACAATAATAAGTTTTCATGTAAAAAAAATAAAAAATTAATAAATGCAAAAAATTATAAAACTGCTCATTTAAGATGTAGTATGTTGTGAGGTTATAGCTATCATAAACGTATACTTTGTCTGCAATTGGCTACCAAAAAAAATTATTCATGTTTCCAAAATAATTCGATTTTATTTTGTTTGTCGTTTAGTTAAAAAGATAGATCGAAAAGACAGTTTACAGTTAATAATTTTTTAAATTATTTTTAGACATTCTCCCAAGTAAAGGACATTTGGCAAAGCTATGTATTGAAACATTCCGAAAAATGTTTGAAATCAACTGGTGCAGATTATAATCTGGCGATGAGATTAATACCGTATGGAGAATATGTAGATGATCATAAAGTAAAACGATTTCTCTTTTGCATAGCCGAGAATTTATTTGTTGTATATGAAGATGGATCGGTACATCATTCAAATTTGCTAGAACTCATGCATATCAAAGATCCACAAGTGTTGAAGGAATCAGATACAGTTAATAAGTGTTTTGATATAAAAATGGAGGATCCAAGTGAAAGTTTTTATGCCGTCAGTAAATGTTTATCCAAAGCTCTACAAGAAGTAATGGAATAAAATCCATTTTTAACTATTGTCAATGATATGCTCATCAAATATCAAATATCAAATCTAAGTAAATAAATTGTGTATTAAACTAAATGTTTTATTTGCTTCTTTTTTATTTGCTTAGGAAGAGGTAAGTTAACTGAATAGATGGAAAGAATCAACAGTCCCCCAAACTCACTCCAGCCAGAGTTCAACAGGTGGACTGGACCTGGACCAACATTTTAGTCGTCTTTCCAATATTGATTATATTATCCATATCGATTTCGTCCATTAATTCGTTTTCTCGCTTTTCATCTTCTTTTTTTGCCGGCTCGCCATGTACTTTAACTTTCGATTATTCTTCATTATCATTTTCCAAATTTTCATAATTACTTCAAAGTATTCTTTCCTAACGAAATTTACGTTTTCCAAAATTTCTTCCTTGGCTCCATAAAACTTTTCTTTTACAACGAAATTTTGTTTTTCCAAATTTTTATCTTTAATTTCGGATTTACGTTTTTCAAAATTTTTTTTTATAACCAATTTTTCATTTTCCAACCTCTTATCGTTAACCGAAATTTTTTTATCCAAATCTTCTATTTCTAAATTTTCATTTACAATTTCAGCCATATTTTTTCAAACTTTTTTTTTATGACCAAACCTTCGTTTTCTATATCCTTATGTGTAACCAAAATTTCTTGATCCAAATTTTCCATTTCAAAGCCGTTATCATTAACCAAGATTTCCTTATTCAATTTTTCCATTTCGTAATTTTAATTTATAATTTCGGTCATATTTTTTCAAAATTTTCTTTTATAAACAAATTTTACCACAATTCATAAATTAATAAATTCAATCCAAATTAAATTTCAGTTTAAATTTAAACAAATTTTTCATTAAAAAATTCAAACAAAAAAAACCAAATCAAAAAAATTTCAAATCGTCAAAAATCTTCCACAAACGATTTGGTAACACGACAATCGGTGCGATTTTCTTAATTTTTTTGGCAAAATCAAAAAAAAAATTATCAAAACAATTGAAAACAAATGGAAAACAATCGAAAACAAAAAAATTTTAATATTTTAAAAAAGGGGGAGCCAAGTTCACGCAATTTATAGTCGACCATAGCTGCCGACACGAGCCGTGATTCATAATAAACCGCTGCGGAAATTTCTTTTGCTTTTTTCTTGCTTGCCTTTAAAAGAAATTATGAAACAATGTAAAAAAAAATCTAAGAAAATTTTAGGAAATCTGGAGAAATTTTAGAAAACCGGATTGTAAAATTTCAGAGAGGTGAAATTCCATTCCCGGTTACACCGGTAGGCTACCGAACTTTCTTTTGTTTTTATATTTACAGATATTTCTTGCAAAACATTATTATTTATAAAAAAATAATCAAAATTATAATACTAAGCATACTCAACATGCTCTATAAATATGATGAATAATATATTAAATCCATTCACTTCTTACTGTATTTTGTAACCAAGCAATATAAACTTATATAATTTCATCAATTTTTTACAATAGAAATGAAATTATTTACCTTTTTGATTTTATTTGTAATTGTTACTATTTCGCATCAAATCGTAAGTAACGGAGTATTTGCTAATCTACTATTTAATTTCCTAAAATTATTTTCAGAATTTCTCGCAACTAAAGCAAATTTGGCAAAGTTCTCTGTTGAAGCACTCTGACAAATGTTTGGATCAAAGTGGTGCGGATTACAATCTGGCAATGAGGCTATTACTACATGGAGAATATGTGGATGACTACAAAGTTAAATGCTTCCTTTTATGTGCAGCTGATAATTCATTTATCGTCTACGAAGATGGATCCATACATCAACAAAATTTTTTGGAAATTCTTCATGTCAAGGATTCAGAAATTCAGCTAAAATCAAATTTTGTAGATAAGTGTTTTAATATCAAGTTAGCAGATAAGTGTGAAAGTTTTTATGCCATAAGTCAATGTATCTACAAAGCTCTCGAGGACGCCATGACTAAAAACTGATCAAAATCTTTCATAACTTAAATGGCTTCTTTCGCTATAGCAATATAATATATAATATAATACAGAATACCTATACGTTTAATTTTTGTTTTTTTATTTTAAATTTTTTAATCTGATTTGTACTACGCACATTTAGCACACACTCTGATTATACATATTTTTTTTAAATAAAATTACAATTTTTCTACTTTTAATCATTACATTTTCGTTACTAATTATGTATTGTAGCGAAATCCAGGGTGACGGGGGACGGGGAAGAATAAAATGTAATTTTTCAAACCACTGCATGTGAGCAATGAAACTAAATATTTTAATCGAAATATCAATAACTCTAATTAAAATTGGTACTTTAAACAAAATTTTTTTTAATATAAAAATGAGAAAGCAAAATCGAATAATGATTTTGACCCAAGGGCGATCATAAAAGATGGCCCCCTCCATACCAACGTATTATGTTATTTTAAACGAATGTCCTTACTAAATACCTAAATATTTTTTACATTTTGTTTATTATTTAGCAATCTCCCCCCCCCCCCCCGCAGAAATTAAAAATATAACTCCCCGGCTTCGACTATATTTAACCATGTATGAAAAAGCCTAGTGCAGCAAATTAAACAAATTAAAATTAATTTAAAAATTTTTTTACAAATAATTAAATTAACAATTAAACCGAAACCAAATATCACAATTTATGTAGGATTTCTGGAACACGGAGGTGTATTATCAAAGCCATGCACTGACAATCAATCGCAGTATGCATGATAATGGGAAATCCTTTAGGAAAACTACAAAACCAGTGATGTGCAGAAGAGCGGAAAGCACTACTTATCCTGAAGCTTCGAGTCAAGCTATCGTAATGTGCTGTGAACAAAATTATCTATTTGGTAGATTGCAAGATTGCAGCCGTTTATTTTATTATTAATGAGAGACATTTAAATTATTACAGTGCTTTAATTGTGCCCCCCATTTAATGAATTGCATTTTTTATAGTAAATGATATTAAACAAGAAATTATAACAATATTTATTTAAAATAATATTTTTTATCGCCAAGAGACAACAATAATTTTTATTATTGTTGGCATATAATATTATTCTCAAGTAATGCAGTGTGAATAAACCGAAAACTAAGTAATTAAAATGTTATTGCACCAGAAAAAGCATTTAAATAATTTTTAAATAATTCAAACAGAAAAGTTGGATTTAAAAATAAATTAAAAGTTTCATCTGGTTTCGGCTTCTTCATATAACCATCATCAGAGCACTGTTATTAAGAAAATTAAAGATTATATTAATAAATAATAAAAAAAGACCAATTAAGCAAAACTTTCTGACTTTCTCAGTTGTTTGCTTTATTAAATTTAATGAAATTATATAATATTATGAAGTGTAAAAAGAGTTTGATTGATAGGTGTAGCAAATTTTCTACCTTAGGCGTCAGAATTTGGTAAAGATGACAGAAAAGCGATGTAAATCTAGAGTTGCAATTTTTCATTTATAAACCTGTCATAAACTTTAACAAATTAGTTTGTGAGACCAAATTCAGGAATATTTGTAACCTTGACTAAGTTTGCTTTATTAACGTGTCTATATAAAACATCTCATATGATATTATTTCACAAACAGCTAGAAAATACTAGAAGGAAATCTCACGTTTTCAAGTTTGATAATCAAAGAGAATTATGTTAATAACAAAGTTATTATAACAGAAAATAATTAGTAAAGTATATTTTATTTTATCGGCAACCTACAACGAGTAATATTTTATCTCCAGATAGAATCACAATGTAATTTTAAATTAAATTTCCTTTTAAAATACAAAAGGAAATTGATGCAGTGTGCACCATTAAATAGATTAATAATAAAAGATTAAATAAAGCTTGCACTGGTTTTCTTTTTAACATTTTTTATTTTGTTCCTACTTTTATAAAACATAAAAAACTTACATTTTACGCTGAGTTTTCCAAGTTGAATTAAATAATCGGTAAGCTGAAAAAAAATAACAGAATTAATATAACAATAATGGATTGTAGATTTAACAAATTAAAGTAGGCAAACAAATGAAATCAATATTATATTACTCAATTTAAATAATATTTCAATTCATCCAAAATAATTATTTTGTATATTAATAAATGCAATTAAACAATAGGTAGCTATAAAATACAAGCGCATAGTTCAATTAATATGGAAATTTATTATTTGGAGAATTATATAGTGAATTGTTAATAATTTCATTTAGATAATAGAATTTTAAAATGCGTTAATTTATTTACTAACCGCAAATTATCTACTATGATATTTTATTATAATATATAAGCAGCCTTATGTTTTGAATGAATAGGATATTTATATAAAAAGCAAAAACATGGGAAATAAATAAGCAATTCAAATTATAAAATTACAAAATTAACATTTTCATCAAGAAAAAAATTTAAATCTATTTTATATATAATATAATTTATACAAAAAAATATTAAAATTATAAATTCTTCATCATTTTTAATGAAGTTACGAGAATAACTTTTCACTTCTTACCTCAAACCACATCTTCTACTCCTTTTCCACTTTTATTTAAGAAAGCATTAATTGTAATTCAGATTAGTCAGTTGTATTTCAGAAATCGCCAATTGCAATTCAGATTAGTTGACTATAATGTCAACAAGCATAAAAGTTGCTCAAAATTGTGAATATTAGTCAGTTTAGAATAAATGAATAAACCAATCAGAGATGATTTACAGCAATCAGGCAGACAACAGACAATTAACAGACAATTGTATTTCTATCCTTCTTCCTTCAATTTCAATTTGTAGTATCCGTGTTCTGGGCGTCGTTGACCACACTTTAAAGTTAAATAAGGAAAATCCAAGTCGGTCACCCTATCCTTGTCCTAGTGGTTGTGAAGTCTTCATTCTTGTTTTTGTGCGCGTCTTGACTACACGCAACCCACGCAAGTGTAAATTAAGTAAATTAATAGTGAATTTGTGAATTTGTGAAAATGGGAAAATCACATAAAAGGAAACATTATTCAGAAATATCTCGTCTGGAAAAAGAGATAAAAAAACTTAAGAAAGAAATTAAAACCTCTCACAGGAATAGCAGTTCATCTTCTTCAAGTAAGTGTATTTATTAATACTGAATTATGCATTACAGTTGGAAACCCATGAACTACATTTTTGTATAATCATGAAATAGCCTTCGTGCTAAAATTCTTGCATTATGGCTTGAATTATCCATGAATTAGATTTGTATCTAATCATGAAGTAGCCTTTTGCGCTAAAATTCTTGCATTATTGCTTGAATTATCCATGAATTAGATTTGTATCTAATCATGAAGTAGCCTTTTGCGCTAAAATTCTTGCATTATTGCTTGAATTATCCATGAATTAGATTTGTATCTAATCATGAAGTAGCCTTTTGAGCTAAAATTCTTGCATTATTGCTTGAATTATCCATGAATTGGATTTGTATCTAATCATGAAATAGCCTTTTGCGCTAAAATTCTTGCATTATTGCTTGAATTATCCATGAATTAGATTTGTGTCTAATCATGAAATAGCCTGTGCGCTAAAATTATTATATTATCACTTATATTATCCATGAATTAGATTTGTGTCTAATCATGAAATAGCCTTTGTGCTAAAATTATTACATTATTGCTTGAATTATCCATGAACTAGAATGTATTCTTTTCATAAAGCAAGTGTATGTACTTGAATCCATCCAGCTTTAATAATTAAACCATTGTCTTCCCATAAAGCGACCCCAAACATAAAAATTAAAATATTTTCTAAATTTTGTCGCATTTAAAAATAAATGTCGACTTCCATAAATAATAAAAGTTTCTTTTATATAGGGGGTTCAACTCCGACCAACGATAACATTAGATACGCTTATACACCCTCACCACCGCCTTGTAATTATTACCATAACGATCTCACACGGGAAGACAAAGATTTGCAGCTGATTAGAAACTCGACACCACCACATCAATCGTTTGTTAACGATTATAATAACGATGACTTACCCGCAGAAGAATCGATAAATAGTGCAATTTTGTCAGTTCTTGGCGATGACGTAGTCACAAAACAAGACTTAGGGCCCGCTATTCAAAAGCAATTAAGTATTAACTTAGACTACGTGTTAAAAAATGGGTTAAAATCTTAAGACATTTCTTCTATTTTAAACAAATATCCGGCACCAATTAATTGTGTTATGTTTAACCCACCCCAACTAAACCTAGCAATAAAAGGTTGCTTGTCAGAAACGATTTTACAGCGTGACGTAAAATTAATACATCACCAAGAAAAGATTAGAGAGGCTTTAGCAGCTTCTAGTAGAGCATTACCTGACCTAATTAAAAAAGAAGGCGGGGAAGAAATAAATAATCTTAATATCATTGAAAAAATAAACGATTCTATACGCATATTAGCTGATATACAAAACCATCAGACTAAACTTAGAAGAAACTTATTAAAACCAAACATTAAAG
The DNA here is from genome assembly GCA_949152465.1 of Cantharis flavilabris. Classification (NCBI taxonomy): domain Eukaryota; kingdom Metazoa; phylum Arthropoda; class Insecta; order Coleoptera; family Cantharidae; genus Cantharis; species Cantharis flavilabris. The sequence continues at coordinate 93,307,752 of OX424435.1, forward strand.
AAAGTTTAAGAGACACTTTAGATGCAGCTAACATAGATGAATATTTATTCGGTAAAGAGTTTGAAGAAAACGTTAAAAACGCCAAAATTATAGAGAAGGCTTCGAAAGATCTTGCCTTGGAACAAAAAAGAAAACTTCCAAATCATAAACAAAGACCAAAAAACTTCAAGACCCCGTCTACATATCGACATAAATATCAAAGACAATATGTAGGCGGGCAGACTCGACGTCCACCAGTAAAATACAATCAGAAACTTGCCAAGAGAAATCCTATTCCTCACAATCGCAACAATCCCCAACGATACCGACAACACTAACACAAGTAAGTCCCATTATAGCTGGAAGATTAAGTAACTTCGTAAATAAATGGGAGGAAATTACCTCCGATTCTTTCATCATTTCTTGTCTAAAAGGTTATAAAATTCCTATTATCGGAAACATTTGTCAAAATTATATTCCACAAGAAAAAGCATGGACAACCTTAGAACGGAAAGATTGCTCAGAACATATAAAAAATCTAATTTCTATGGGAGCTATTGTTCCTTGTAATCACGAAAAAGGCGAATTTATATCGAATATATTTTTAGTACCGAAACCAGACGGTACTCATAGGTTTATTCTAAATTTAAAGAAATTTAATCAATGGGTTAAGAAAGTTCATTTTAAAATGGAAGATTGGAGGTCTGCAATAAAATTAATGCAAAAAGATTCATATATGGCTTCAATTGACCTACAAGATGCATATTATTTCGTACCTATTCATAAATCATCTAGGAAATTTTTGCGTTTCTTGTTCCAGAATAAACTTTTTGAATTCACTTGCTTACCCTTTGGATTAAGTACAGCACCATACATATTCACCAAGTTGTTAAAACCCGTCTTCTATTATTTACGACAAAAAGGGTTTATTTCCATCACTTACTTAGACGATTTTTTATTATTTGGACATAATTTTCAAAATTGTAAAATGAATATAGAGGTAACTAGGAATCTTTTAGAACATTTAGGTTTTATAATAAATAAGAAGAAAAGTGTTATGTCACCTTCAAAAGAATGTAAATTTTTAGGATTTATGTTCAATTCTGAAAAATTGCATTTAGGCATTCCAAATGATAAAAAACAAAAAATTCTGTCATTTATTAAATCTTTTGAAATAGGAAAACGTATTAAAATAAGAGAATTTGCTTGCTTAACAGGTAAAATTGTATCATGCTGTCCAGCTGTACGTTTTGGTTGGATTCATTTAAAACCATTTGAAACATTAAAATATAGAGAATTAAAACTTAATGGCGGAAATTTTGACAGTTACGTGTGTATTCCACATAGTCTTAAGAATGAATTAATGTGGTGGAAACACAACATAGAATTTCCCAACCCTATTAGGACATCCACCTATAAATTGGTAATTTTTTCGGATGCCTCAAAAACAGGTTGGGGAGCTCATTGTAATGGTGAATATGTACATGGTTTTTGGAACAAGTACGAGAAAACTTATCACATTAATTGTCTGGAATTATTGGCAGCATTTTTCGGATTGAAATGCTTTGCAAAATCAATTCAAAATTGTGAAATATTGTTAAGAATAGACAACACTACAGCAATTGCTTATATTAATAAATTTGGGGGTACAAAATTTGAAGAATTAAATAGACTTTCTAGGGATATTTGGGAATGGTGTGAAAGTAGAAACATATTTATTTTTGCATCTTTCATATCTTCGAAAGATAATAACGAAGCAGATTTTGAATCAAGAAAAGTAGAAGAAGAAACTGAATATGAGTTAGCTGATTTTGCATTTAACGAAATTATTAGTCAATTTACTTCTCCTCAGATAGACTTATTTGCCAGTAGATCCAATACTAAATGTCAAAAATATATTTCATGGAAAAAAGATCCAGATGCTTTGGCTGTAGACTCTTTTACCGTTAACTGGACTAACCTGTTTTATTACGCTTTCCCACCATTTCCTATTATTATTAGAGTCTTAAGAAAAGTAATTGATGAGGAATCGGAGGGAATTCTTGTGGTTCCAAACTGGCCCACTCAACCATGGTGGCCCTTATTTACATCATTATGGGTTGATGATCCAATTATTTTTCAACCAAATAAAAAATTATTAACCTCTTCTAGGGGAGATCCGCACCCATTATGGAAGAACATTTCCCTGGTTTCCGCAAGGTTATCAGGGAAGCTTTTATCTTAAAGAATATTCCAGATGAGTCGATTGATATATCTACTGACTCTTTATCACTATCTTCACAAAGACAATATACAAGCGCATTAAGAAAATGGTGGACATACTGTCACAAAAATAAACTTTATTTTTACAAATCTTCAATTACGTCTATATTAAGTTTTTTGACTGCGGAATATAATACCGGAGCTTCATATAGTAACCTAAACTGTATAAGATCTGCAATTGCCCTTTTAATAGGGCCAGAAGTAGGAGAAGATTTCAGAATAAAACGATTCTTTCGAGGTGTTGCTAAATGTCGTCCACCAAGGCCTAGATACGAAGCAACTTGGGACCCTCATATGGTTTTACAATTTTTATCATCTATACCTAACACAGACGCTTCATTAAAGGACTTGTCACAAAAACTTATTACTCTCATCGCCTTAACTACAGCACATAGAATACAGACATTAAGTTTAATTAAACTGTCAAATATCAAACATTACACAGATAGAATCGAAATAAAAATTTCGGATAATATCAAGACTTCTGGTATAAATAAAACACAACCTACGCTGATATTACCTTTTTTTAAAGATAATTCTATATGTCCAGCTCATGCAATGCAATGTTATTTAAAGAGAACTGCACATCTTAGAAACGATACAGATATATTATTTCTTTCATCTTTTAAAAAACCATTTGAACCTGTAGGTTCCCAAACTTTAGGAAGATGGATAAAATTAATTTTAAAAAAGAGTGGTGTGGATACAAATATTTTTAAAGCTCATAGCACCAGACACGCTAGTACATCGGCGGCAAATCGGGCAGGTGTAAGCGTAGAGACAATCCGCAAAACTGCAGGATGGTCTAAGAACTCTGAGACTTTTTCAAAATTTTATAACTTAGAATTAGTGAGTAAAGATTCTTTTGCAAGAGCAATTGTTAAAATATAATATTCTTCTAATAAATATCATTGTAAATTTATATCTACAAAATAATAATTAGTATAAGTAACTAAGATTAAATATAGAAAATATTTCCTACTTCTATATAATATAATATTAAAATATTATAATAATAAATTTTTTTTTTATGCCTTGATTATCTTTCTCAAGATAAATAAACATAATTTTTAACCGTAATCTACTTTAAACATCTACAAATTGAAATTGAAGGAAGAAGGATAGAAATACAATTATATGATTAAACGAACTTACCTTAAGTGAAGTTCTGATCATAATTGTATGATATCCTTCTTCCGAATATTTCAATCCCACCCTACCCATCTTACGTACATATTATGACTACATATAATATTATACTACCCTTAAAATGATTACGGTTAAGCTTCAAACAAGAATGAAGACTTCACAACCACTAGGACAAGGATAGGATGACCGAGTTGGATTTTCCTTATTTAACTTTAAAGTGTGGTCAACGACTCCCAGAACACGGATACTACAAATTGAAATATTCGGAAAAAGGATATCATACAATTATGATCAGAACTTCACTTAAGGTAAGTTCGTTTAATCATATAATTTACAATATGACTTCCTCTCGGAACAGTTTTAATTAAATTTCAGAAAATGTTTATTCAAATTCACATTGTCAATTTATTGTATTTAAGAAAACATCAATTGTAATTCAATTCAGTAAAGTTTATTTTAGAGCCTAAATCAATGTGATTTAACATTGAAGAGTAAGGTATTTAATGCTGCTGAATCTGATAGTACATTCCCCATGTCTTGCCACGTTTCTAATAATCTTGTAACCCAATTATTGGCTAAAATTGTTGTGAATAAACTTCTCCGACATTCCATTGCAACAGCACTTGTTGCCGATCAAATAAACATTGGGACCTCTCATTGCGGGAAGAATTTGTGCTGATGTGGTCCCAGCTAAAGGGACACGATTTGTTCGCCCAGCTCTATTTATTCAATAAGAGTCCGAACTCGTTTCTTATTATTTTCTTCTGAATTCATTGTAACTAGTTCAGTGTGCACCTGCTTTGCAGTAAAAAGTTTGCTATCAAGATAATTTCCAACAGTTGATAGAGATACCACTACTTCAAAAATATCCAGAAGTACATTTTCTTTCAACTGTTTTCTGTCAACCACTATCTTTTTCAATCCATGTAATCATTATATTCAACTGTTCATCGGTACGAATTTTCGGCTTGAGGTTGCTCTTTGGTAACATTCTCACTCCCGGATTGCACCCAACGAAATGCAGTCTTACACGGAAAAAATAGATTTCTTAAATGAAAAAGAACTCAAAATAAAAATTTTAAGTAAATTTGTGGTTTTTAGTATGTATTTATGGTTAAATTCAAAAAATATAAGAATAATACAATACGTAGAGAATCAAAATTCAAAAAATTTGAAAAAGAGACAATTAACACATAACAGGTCAGAATTAAGAAAATTTGAAAAAATGAAAAATTCGTAATACGATAGTACAATATAACGTTATTTCATGGTTATTGCCATTCTTCAGTTGCACGTAATCGCTTACATTGTAAAATAAGAACCAAATTTTCAAACTAAACAGAAATATCGACTAAATTGTACAAAATTGACTTACCATAACCTCCAAAGATTATCAAAAATGAACTTGTTACATGAAGTATGAATAATTTAAAAATGATTTGAACTAAGAAATTCGTTTACCTAGCACTGCTAGTTTGAAATCCGAAGGCACTGCCCTCTTAAAATGATTTCTAAAAACTTTGAAAAAATTTCAAAATTAAAAATTTACCACGTTTTTTAACCGTGAGGCGTAAAACTAGAAAAAGAACTCAAAATAAAAATGGCAATAACCATGAAATAACGTTATATTGTACTATCGTATTACGAATTTTTCATTTTTTCAAATTTTCTTAATTCGGACCTGTTATGTGTTAATTGTCTCTTTTTCAAATTTTTTGAATTTTGATTTTCTACGTATTGTATTATTCTTATATTTTTTGAATTCTTAAATGAAGAATAAATATTTTCTTGGAATTATTTATTTCATTTAAAAACATAATTTCTTCGCGCAATAAAATATGCTTGTATTAAATATATCAAATTTCTTCCAGAAAGAATATTTTTTTAGTTGAAATATTTTTTTCTTACAAAAAGAAAATATTTTCGTGCGGCTATTGAAAACAGAGAATTTCTTAATTCAAATGGTACTTATTTGAACCAAGTAATTTTTTTTTCGTGTATAGTTAATATTTAGTGTCCGAGACAAAGCTACCCAATCGTTACCTTTGTTGGCGCACGTTCTATTCTTTCACGATCTTGATTAAAACTAAGAAGCAATACAATTTGTTGATCTGAATTACAATTGATGCTTTCTCAAATACAATTGACAAATCTGAATTATAATTGTCGCTTTCTCAAATACACGTGACCGTTACTGAAATAAAACTGGGGAAGGTGTAGTTATGACTATCATCATTATTAAAGCAGGGAACTTTTACAATGAATACACAGCTTTCTAACTAATTTACTTGGTTTTAATTATTTAATGTAGTTTTTCATTATGTTTTTGTTTGTCTGTCATTATATTTTCTGTAAAAATATGTAGCGTAAACTGTTCTTAAACGAATACATCATAATAATATTGCTATGTTATGTGGTAATTTTGTTTCTGACCTTCACGAGTAGCTACAGTAACCAGTTGCTGAGGTACCAGTTTTTGTCGCGAAAAAGCAAAAAATTCACATTGTTTGTTTGGCGATTATTGTTAATAACTTTTTAACCCGGAAAAATTAATTTTATTATTAGGTAGTAGGTACTGCATACCTCACAATAAGAAGCATTATGATTCTCGCAAACTAACATAAGATATTAAAATAAATATTGTGACCTGTTCCCACGGTCAATATTTTTATCAGTTGTTTTTAATCAAAATTTTGATAAACATGTTGATGTAACGTAACAATTGAAACATAATATGAATATTTTTGATAGGTTGTCAAAACGACCTGTTCCAGGGTCAAAACGGTGTTTTTAATCAAAATATTGATAAAAATATTGACCGTGTGAATAAAAGTACTTACAAAAGCAAGTAAAGAGATTAAGAAATACTGGGGGGTATTCCATACCCCCAGACCCCCCGGTTTCAAAATCTAATCATTTATGTTCATGATCTGTGATCAATGTTATTAAGTAGTAGGAACCCTTCACTTGAATGACAACATAACTTTTTGTACACTGAATTTTCATTATCTTTTGTGAAATTTTCTCAGGTTTCTCTTCAGTTGAAATCGAAAAGAGAAGGGCTGCAAAGAAATACCTAAGGAATTTCGCAAAAATCCAACAAAATGGAACATTCGAAATCCTAGAAAATCCGAGTCAATGTAAATATTTAAGGAAATCTTTGAAAATTCGAGAAAACCTTAAGAATACAAGTTTTTTTTACTCTATCAACTTTTTCCAAAGAAAATCTTGAAGCCATCAAGAAAGAAATTCGAAGCAATCTTTTTATAATATCGATCAAATTCAAATTTGCCTTACGAGTCATTGGTAGCTTACACTCTCAAAATTAGATGTGAAAAATTACAAATTTATTTTCAGTGTCTACGGACCTGTAACGTTGGTATTAGTAAAATTACAACTTTGTCTTTTGGATAATCAATTGTGCAATTACTACATCTACCACATATGGAAAGCCTGAGATGGATTATACTTTTATACTATACTTTATGATTAGCCTCTTCAAATGAAAAAGCCACGAACCGCCACTGGTCTTTAATACTATTATATTCGGGATTTACTTTACCGTTGGTGGCGCTCATGACGCTACCAAATTAATATCAAGTACATGGCGGCTCTATTACGTACTATTGATGTTGTTTTGAGTTTAATTCTGAATTATTATCGTAAAACCGCGGCGAAATAATAATTCACAAAATAAAATACCGAAAAAGGCAGAGGTTTGGTTTTAAACAAAACTTTCTATACCAACCATACGTTACGTATTAGATTATTTTAGTATTTTTCCGTGAGATGGCGTTCGTTTAATTAAAAACGCATAATTTTGGAGACTTCTGAATTTAGGCTCTGGGTGCGGCGGCACCATTGCACCCATGGTTTATCCAGGCATGTTTAAAACATGTTTAAAAAACAGATATTCTAAGTTTCTTATCTTTTCCAAAGTCTGTTTAATTAATTCATGGTTGCACGACAAAGATACAAATAAATTCTAAATACAATTGTTTTCAAAAAAGCTACTTAGCTGCTAGCTTTAAATATTTTGATAAAATTCCCGCTTTCAGTGGTTGCAATTCAACCTCAGCATTTTCAGACAGGAAAGGGTCAAATTTACCAAACAGCAGAGCAGAAGAAACCGAATTTGGTTTGTTTGGCAGAGAATTTTATCAGCTAACTTTGTATTAACGTTTATGGTATATTTGCGTAGCTTCGACAAACTTCCTAGTCTGTTTACTTATTTATTTCAAAACAACGAACCAGAAGCTATTAAAAACCAACAATTTATGTTTATATTTATTTATATTATTTATTTAAAAAATATCATAAATTGCAGTTAACTTCTTAACTTTATTAATCAATGCATAAAATAATGTTTGGCTTAAATTTTTTTTAATACTTATCCGATAGAAACTAATTTGAAATGCTATTTATCAGTTTTAGCAATAATAATAAATAAAATCGTTAACTGTATTATTAAGATTTGTTTAAAAATATTGTATATTGTTTAATATATTTATTGGAAAATAACCGATTTTATGTTTAAAATGTAGCTTATAATTTACTTTTTATTATTTTGTGATAAAAAAAAGATAATACGAATATAGAATATAAATGGGCAAATTGTTATTTCAGCGACATCAACTGTAAAACTGTTGAAAATATAAGAAGTAAAAATGAAGGGAATAGTTTTAATTTTGCTGTTTGTGTTAGTTTGCAACTCCCATCAACGGGTAATGTATTGTGTTTATTTTTAAATTTTTAATAGAAACTCATTTTTTATTTAGACTTACAATGAATTGCAACAAATGTGGAATGGAAAGTTTCTGAGACCTTCAGATATATGTAAAAAGGAAAATGACGTTGATCCCGCTATAGCTTCCAAAATGATTTTAAGTGGAGAATATATTAATGATCGCAATTTAATGTGCTATGTTAAATGTGTTTTTTACAACTTGCATTTAGCAAATATGAATGGTTCGCTAAACAAAGGAAACTTTGTTCACTTTTTGGCATTGGAACATGACGTTTTAGAAAAATCTGATATTCAGGCAAAATGCTTTAATATTAAATTTGAAGATAAATGTGAAACTCTTTACCGCATACTCGAATGCACCCAGAAAGCTGTCGAGACTGTTATGACTGCAAAGAAATAAATATATAAAAACTTCTTTATGAAAATTAACTAAAGAAGAGTAATATTATATTCTGTTATTAATGTTTTAGTTTGTCTCTCTGTATATTTTTATGGAAGTAAAATTAAAATTTAACTAACAAATAAAACTATAAGCAGTGTCATACTTGAAATTATTGAGAATTTTTAGCTATTAGTTTACTTAAATGTTATAATTAATAATAATACTGTAAGCTTTAGAAAAATATATTAGAAAAAAATGCAGAAGTTTGGATTGATTCTGTGTTCCTTTTTTAAAGTTTTATTTGTTTCTTTCTTTTCTTTATTTTTCTCAAAACTATCTGAAATTATAAATTATAAAATTAAAAGTTGATTTGACAACAATATTCTGAAGACCAAGTACTTCTAGCAGGTAGATTCAAAAAATGCTGATTGATTTGTAACAAATTGCAGCTGAAGCAAATTTTTATTATTTGCACAATCATATGCACATAGGTCACTTATATAAGTAGGTTACAGTATACACATTCTTAACAAAAAATATTTCTTAAATTATTGTTAAGTGTTATGTGGTCAATTTAAGCTTATAAACATGAAGTTTTTTAGTTTTATACTTTTATTTATATTTTTTGTCAACATTTCGGATCAACTGGTATGCCCTTACTATATATAAAATTTGATATTTAATATAACAATAATAATATATTTAAATCTTTCTTACGTGTGCAAATTCATAAATCAATGCTAGATAAAAATATCTCATAGTTTTTGACTATATTTATGAAAATTTTATTTTCAGACATTTTCTGATTTAACGAGGAAATGGCAAAATATCGTACTGCAATATTTAGAAAGATGCACATACGAAACTGGGGTAGATCGTTGTCTAGCATTAAGACTAATGCCGTATGGAGAATATGTGGATGATTATAAATTGAAATGTTTTGTTCGATGTGTAAGTACCAATGTAGATGTTACTTATCCAAATGGGACAATAAATTATCCAAGATTTTTACATATTTTGGGAATCGATCAAGACCTATTAGATAAAACTCATGTAATCGAGAAGTGTCTTAATATCAAGAGAGAAGATGAATGCGAAACAATTTTTGACATGAGTAAATGTGCATACAAAACTGTCCAAAAAGAGATGGAAAAAAGTTCTATATTATTAAAATTTGTATATTCTACCAATAATTAATTTCTTCTTCAGTCTTTCATCTGTTCTATTCTGTGGTCTCTCCAAAGATCTGCACATTTTGTACATTATTTTTTGTTTTTGTGCGAACCATATTATATAAATAAACTTGTAAAATAACATTAAATGTCTTCTGGTTAAGTTTCAAATTTTAATTATCCCGAATTATTGTCTCTGTTTTCAACATTAAAGAAAATTTCTTTCTTTTGTTTGTTTTTATTTCTGAAAATATAATATTATTCTTTAATGGAATATTTATCTTTTATACGTTTTCCAAATTTTATAAAGGACCCCCCCCCCACCATTCTTATAGGAAAATGTCTTTTTGTAGATTTGTTCAATTTTTGGATATGTTGTACTTCTTTTTCATCATTCTGAACAAATGTCTCAATGGGCACAAATTGATGAAATGAGCAATTTCCGAATTATAAGTTCTAAAAAGTCCAGAATTAACAAGAAAAAATCAATTTCGACTCGGTATAATATGTTGATCGCCAGTCGAACATGGGTGAGGATGTGGCTAACGAAAATATGTGAACATATATACAGCTATGTTAACAATACAAATTGCATATTTTGTAACCGTTTTTTGACATATAAAAATCGATTTTACAGCAAAAATTTTTAGACATTTTTTGTTAAAATTTTTATTGTCTTCAGTTTTGTATCTATAAAATACAAAAAATATTAGTACCTATATCTCAAAATCGGTGCAACGAAATAGAACTATGTACTATGTAGTATGTATATGTTACGGCCAATGACGTAAATTGGGCATTGATGTTAATGGCCGGACAATGACGTCAATGCCCATTCACGCTGGCCATTAACGTCATTGACCGGCCATTGACGTCAACGCCCATTAACGGTGGGCAATGATGTAAATATTTTCATATGATTAAAATATGTACGTCTTTGGCCGGTCAATAACGTTAATGGCCAAAATGGATTGGACAATGATGATATTATAGAATAATTACTATAAGGAACAGCAATATGGCGATGGACAATTATTTTTCGTGTAAGCATTTTTCCGTGTAAATGACAATAACTCGGCCCTTTTCTGGGCTTCATAAGTGTACAGAGATTTTTATTTAATTTAGACAAACGATCATTTTAGGGTGGATCCATAATTTGTCGTGTTACTGTCAGCTAAAGCGGCCAGGAGGAGAAATTAATTAAATTTAATTAATTCATTTTACGGTAGATCCGTGATTTGTTGTATTTGCGCCAGGCGAAACCGTAAGAGTGATAGAATACAGAATCTGTAGAATTGTAATTTCATCATTGTCCACCTTGTATTGGACATTAACGTCATTGCCCGGGCAATGATGAAAAAACCACATATACAATTTTAAATGTCAACATTGCCCAAAATGCATGGTCATTGACGTCATTGGCCGGTCAATGACGTTAATGCCCAACTAAGCTGGGCATTGACGTTATTGTCGGGCCATTAACGATATTGGCCGAATTGTCAACATTGACCGTAACATATTGTTGTTGGATTTTGTATAAAAAATTTACCTATCCTTCACAATCCTAAAAGTTTGTCAAACTAGCTCAAAATTGTCGGTAAACACGAGACGCTCAGTTAGTCGGTTCCTGTATGCCCCGAACAGCACGAATTTATTTTTAAAAACCAAAAATCAAACCATAAAATAATTTTTTCCAATTCAAATTCAATTACAAATGACTTTAAAATAAAATTTTCGTTTTGTAAATGGAACGGTGATTGCGAATACGTTATCACCCCAGGTGCGACACGCGTATCCAAATCTTCTACGCCTTTACAATTTTTATAATTCCAATTTGTCCAAAAACCAATTCTTGCAACATCCAAATTTTAATTCAATCAATTAACATCCAAACTATCAAAATCTAATTATTGATATCCAAATTATTATCAACTTTAATAAAATAATCGAAGAATCAAAATCATCAAAAATTCTCACCAAAATAATCTCTTTATTTGTCGAATCAACAAATCAAATCTCACAAATTCAAATAATATCATAAAAATATCAAAAATAAAAAAATTTTATAAAAGCGCAACGGAACGCGTCCGCTCTCAAAAAGCTCCCACTCCTCTTAGAATCCTACCAACTTTAACAATTTCGCGCATAATTGCGAAATTCAAAAAAATAATTTACAAAATCAAACTTAAATATTAAAAATTAAAAAAAATAAACAAATTCATTTCAAAATAAATAAAATAATTCAAAAATATTCAAATTTTGCATTTTGAAACACGACAATATATGCAATTACTATGTACTTAATTGCCTCTTAAATTCACAAAATGTGTCAATCCGGGGGTTCTAGGGGGCATGGAATGTCCTCCAGTGCACTCTATGCCAAATACCTCATTGGTAAATATTTCTCACCTGATCTACGTCAATTCGAGGTATTTGGTAAAGAATGTACTGGAGGGCATTCCATTCCCCTCAGACCCCCTCGGATTGACACCTACGTTTTGAATTTATAAAGAACTGGGGACATACAGTGGCTAACAAAAATATTCAAACCCTCCTATGTTAACAATATAAATTGCACATTTTGAAATTTGTAAATTTGAATTTATTAAAATTTAGCGCTACAAAATTTTATGTTAGGACGAAAAGATAGTGCAATAGGATTTTTTCCAAAATGTCCGCTTGAAGCGGAAGGTAAAATTTTGTCTCTTTAAGTTTGTTTAAAATTTTGATTTCAGATTTGAAATTTGAGAATAAATTAAATTTGAGTTTGATTGAAGTTTTGGAAGACAAACTAGAATTGGATAATCTTGAGAAATATAATTGATTGAATTGTGAAGTGGATATAGCGAGGTGTGGTCGAAGTTATCTCGAAGATTTCACTTTCCACTTAGTATTTAAATTTATTAAAACTTGAAATCTGTACTTATACAAGAATATTTTAAAATTGGATTTGGAAAAATTACGTAAATATTTGTACTTCGCCATATACTTAATTGCCTCTTAAATTCACAAAACGTAGGTGTCAATCCGGGGGGTCTGGGGGGCATGGAATGCCCTCCAGTGCACCCTATGCTAAATACCTCATTGGTAAATATTTCTCATCTGAATCTACGTCAATTTGAGGTATTTGATAAAGGATTTACTGGAGGGCATTCCATGCCCCCCAGACCCCCCGGATTGACACCTGCGTTTTGAATTTAAAAAGCACTGGAGGACACACGGTAAAAGCGATTTTTATATCTCAAAAAATGGTTTCAAAATGTGCAATTTACATTATTGACATAGAAGGATTCGAATATATTCGTTATCCACTGTATATGTTTGTCAACAAAACAAAAAATAGCACAACAATACGAAACAGTATCGATTTATTTGACATAACAAACAAGTAAGAAAATTGAAACTTCTGCAGTAATAATGAAATAAGAAATTCGGTATAATTACAAATAATTATTATATTCTGACGTATACTTGCAACTTATACCAACGATTAATTTGTTGGTAATATAAAAAATATAAAAAATAAATAAAATAATTGAAAATTCTGAATCTTTTACTGCTTGTAACTCGGAAACTGTCCATTACATCAAGTCATACTCATTGAGACATTTGTTCAGAATGATGAGAATTACAAATATATCCAAAAATCAGCCAAATCTACAGAAAGACATTTTCTTATTAGAATGATGTGGGGTCCCTTGAAATTTTGTTTTTTGAAAATAAAAAGTTTCAATTTTTGAGAGAAATTGCAATGTTTTTGTCTAATTTTTTGAAATATTTCCGACCTTTATATTTAATAAAATCAAGTACGATGTTCTACTTATGTAAGTAAACAATCTTCCCAAAAGCTGCGAACTACCGAATGGCACCTGAAAATACGGGATTCCTGATTTTGCATAAACAACTAAAATAATTCAGTGAAAATTAAATCTGAAACATGAAATCGAAACAACCTGCATAATTTGAACAAATGCATTCTATTTTAATAAAATATAAAAGTTTATATTGATTCAGTTCCTTTTTTGTTTCCTTTTTTTTTGTTTGTGATAAAAAGAAACCTCTTGTACTGTTATGCTATAATAGATTAATTAATAATTGACTTCCTAAATTTCATTTATCTACTTAGCTTTTATTTTTAAGTCATGAAAGCCCAAGTAAGAAAATTTTACAAATCTTCTACACAAATATATTGCTTATGTAATTCTCTATTGAGAAATTTCTCGAGTCTCTAATGAATGTTTACCGGGATAAAAATATTCCTAGGTATGTGCAGAGTAACGGCAGGTTCCCGGTTTCAGATTACCGGTGGCGACAATTCCATGTAGTAACAAATGGAAGTGTTCACAGTGTAAGCAGGTAAATAAGCGTCGAGAGTGGTTGTCTTAAAATTACAGATTCTATTTTTCTATTGATAGGAAAATTGGTTCATAAGACATAGCATAACAGATTTTTTCTATCCCATCAAATGTTCCCGAATGGAAAACTCAATTGAAATGAAATTTTAAGTGCACATTCCTCTGCTGTTCCGTGATCTCTACGTTGACTTATTTTTGCAAAATTGGGAAAACTTAATTTTTGATGTTCTGATTGGTTAACAAGCTCATATTTGTCTCCGTTTTTTTTTGAGGGGAAAGATGAGGGCGGCCGATAGGCCGCTTAATTTGCTAGTAAAATATATAAACTTAATTATGTATTTAAGATTTCATTTGAAAACAATGTTCTAACTGCCACATTTTTCTAGTAGATTAAACAAATGTTGATTAAAAATTTCAGCAATTTGCATGTACAACAAACTTTTATCTGTGGTTATAGCACATTTATATAAACATAGACCACTTATATAAGAAGTTTAACATTATATATGCACTTAACAAATAAACAGTTTTAGATCATTGTTAAGTTAGTGTCAAATGTTAAACTTAACTTTATAAATATGAAAATGTTTATTTATATGTTTTTATTTATATTATTTGTCAACATTTCAGATCAAACGGTATGTCGTTAATATATTATTATTTAGTAAATTTACAATATTATAGCTATTATATTTTGTACTGATTGTTTTCAAATGATGAAAAAATTTCCAAACTAATTTTCCGAAATATTTAGTAGTTTTCAAAATTCTCCAATAAACAAAACTTCACTAGAAATATACATAAATGGTAAATGAAAAGAAAAAAAATCTCTTAAAATCAAAATTTAAATAATGTCAAGTTCACTTTGAATAATTTTAATAAGATAAAAAATAAGAGAAAATAAATCGACCATATGCAATTGTATCAAATTAAACCTTATGATACCTTCAAATGCTATTTTAAAAATATTATAAATTTTAGCATCCAAATCAATCAATTGTAATTAATATTTCATATCCAAACTTACCTTGTTATTTAACTATATAACTGATCAGTGGGAAATCATCCAGGCGTTTTAGCTTTAAAATTTACCTCTGTGCTAAATTCTGCTCTACGAAAATTTTTTTTTTATTGTGTTTATTTGGAGGTCTTGAATAACACTTGGTAGTTACGCCACGATACACCTGGAGGAATTCGAGAAAATCGCGTCCAAAGATCGCGGAATCGACAGATTTGGGATTAACTCAGTATTTATGGCCCAAATGGGAACAACACCTATTATAAAAGTTGTACATCTGTAAATTCTCTACCTTAATGATCCTATACATTTTTTTTACGTCTAACGGTTTTGGAGATACGACGTGGACTAAGTTAAAAATGCATTTATGTCTAACTCAAGTGTTCAAAATGTTTCGGAAACGTTCGGATTTACACTCTGCGGCACATTTGTTCATGCAATAAAATTGCCTTTTAGACGAACTGATCTATAATGGAATACAGATTATTCTTGCAAATATTCGGTGCTCCCAAAAAGGGCAACTTCCATAGACAATTTCTGATATTTAACATTTGCCAAATCTACAAAACTTTCAACGGCTGTAAAATTATCATCACTTCCTCCAACATCTCAACAGCATTTGTGTAGAGTGTATTATCAAGTTAACATGGTCGGGAAAAGACATTGATTCTGAGCAGTGGGGCTGGACTAACCAACGCATTTATCACCAGCACCAGACATATTGTTAAATACAATTTTTTGAAACTGTACGAAGGGTTGCGCAGGAAAATGTAGCTGTTAGAAAGTAAGACTGAATATTGTTCAATAACTTATGGCCATTGCCACGGTCACTTTTGCTTGAATGCCGCACCTATCCTATAATTGCTGACAAAATGGACGACGTAGAGGTCAGACGTATCAGAATGAAAGTAATAACAATGATTTGTCATTAGACGACAACGTTTCAGATACCGAAGGAGTTGAAAATATTGACTAATATAAATCCATATCCAAACCATGTAAAAAACAACGCGACGAAGCGTTCTAGTACCTCCTAGGAAGGTGCGGAAATTAATGCATTTTTTGACTTATGCAATGCAAATAATGTAAATAAAATGTATAAGACATTCTGGTATAGACATCAATACTTAATTTTTATTATGAGAGATTGAAAGCAAGTTAATTGCGAAATATATGGTACCAAAGCGGTTTGGCGGAACTAAATAAATTTTTCACTTAGTCTGCGTCATATCTTCAAAACCGTTAGGCGTACAAAAAAAATGTATAGGACCATTAAGGTTGAGAATTTACAGACGTACAACTTTTGTAATAGGTGTTGTTCCCATTTGGGTCATAAATACTGAGTTATCCAGAATCTGTCGTTTCTGCGACCTTCCGACGCGATTTTCTCGAATTCCTCCAGGTGTATCGTGGCGTAACTACCAAAGACCTCCAAATAAACACAATAAAAATAATATTTTTCGTATGGCACGAATTTGGCAGCAAAAGTCTAAAACGCTTGGACTAAAAATTTAAATAAAATATAGTTTACAAAATATCAAATTTATAAATGGAAAATTTTGGAATAAAATATAAGCAGGAATATAATATAAAATATAAGCAGGAATAGGTGAATGTTGTTAATAATAAAAAAGCAATGATGTCGATATATGTATGACTGATGATAATATAATTATGTTTGCGAAACTTTCATGTTAGATGTAAAATTTTCGCAAAATGAGTATTTGAAAACTTGACATGTTCAGTAAAATAAGATGGATGATAAATAAGTTCACATTGAGTATAACCATAATAGAAAATAATAAAGTAACATGAAAAACATAGAAATAAACTTGTGTATAAAAATATCATACTTTAATATTTGCTGATGACACGGTTTGATTAGTTTTCATTGGCTCATTACATTACTATAGCTAAAATAAAAATGAAATCTTTCTTACGTGTCAAAATTGGTAAATAAAAACCTAGGTTATCAACTAGTATATAAAAACACTATATAATTTTATAAAATTTTATTTTCAGACTTTTTCTGATTTAACGAATAGATGGCAAAGTTTTTTACTGAAATATGCAGATCAATGCATAAAACAAACCGGTGTAAGTCGTTGTCGAGCACTAAGACTATTACCTTATGGAGAATATGTAAATGATTATAAATTGAAATGTTTCGTTCGATGTATAAGTGCCAATCTAGACGTTACTAATAAAGATGGAACCGTAAATGGTCAAAGATTTCTCCATATTTTGGGAGTCGATAACGGCGTTTTAGATGATACAAGTGAAGTCGAGAAGTGTTTCAGTATCAAGAGGAGAGATCCATGCCAAGCTGTTTTTGATATGAGTAAATGTACATATCAAACTCTTGAAGAAGAGATTAACAAACAGAGATCATAATATGTTACTAATTAAATTCTTCTTTTAAAGTCTTTGTAACTTTCTATTTTTGACTATGTAAAAACTAACGTTTTTTGTTATTCAAGTATATTTTTGTAGTGGAATTCTTAGCTCTTACAGTAAAAAATGTAATGCAACATCTGATGCTTAATTTTAAAATTTTTAAATTTCATAGAAATTTTCTTTCTCATTTGTTTTACTGGTTTCATCTAGCGCTCAATATCAAATTTATCTATCGTCTACCTGTAATCAAACTTTTCCCACACTAAATAAATTACGCTTCTAATAAATATTATATTGATTTATTTTAATAATAGACTAGTCTTTAATTGAAACTATTTGAAATTAAAAGTATTAAGTGTTGCTGAATTTTGATGTTGAATAATACCGGATATATGTATTTTTATCAATATTATAATATTAAGATGATAATTTTTTTATTTTTTATTTTTATCTAACATTTGTATACATTAACGTTTCGGAAGCATAATGATAGATCTTCATATTAATCAAATATATAATATTTAATGTTTATTACTTTATATATTTATTTGAAAAAATCTACAGTAGGTATATATTTAGGATTTACAGATATTTTTATTAATTGTACTTGATCTCACCATCATACATTGCTTCACAAGTAGAAAATGAAATATATAGTAATATTTACAACTTTATTAATATTGGTGAACCAATCACAACAAAGAGTAAGCTTTAATAATTTTTCTAATAAGATTTTAGCTCTAGAATATGAAAAAATTCAAAAAATTTAAATATAACACTATTATAATACTAGAGTTTGCGACACATAGGCAAACCATTTCATGGATTTGCATATTTTGTCGATAAAAAACAGTAAGAATTTTCAATTCAAGATACCGGCTGTACGTGTGCTATTGATGAGGAAGTTCTGTTTAACCATCATGGTGGAAAATGAACTTGGTCATGAAATTTCCAAACTCCATAGTCAAAAATGTCGCAATGTGTTGCTAAAAATAAAAACAAAACTTTTCATTGGAAAATTCTTTAGTTAATAATAGGAAGTAAAACTGTGGGTAATGGTTCTATGTCTTAGACAAACATTAGAAATTGTGAACATATAACATAAATAAAATTACTAATCATTTTCAGACTTTCAAAGAATTAACGCGAATGTGGCAAGCCAACATGTTAAAGCACCATCATCAATGTTTGAAACAAACCGGTGCTGATCCAGAGTTAGCATTGCGAATTCTTCCTTTTGGAGAATATGTTGATGATCACAAAGTTATGTGCTATATGACATGCGTATTGGAAAATTTGTCGGTGATGCACATTGATAATTCTATTCATCATCAAAATTTTCTTGAAATACTGTATCTTGATTCGCAACTTTTGGCACGAACAAACATAACTGATAAATGTCTTAATATAAAGTATGATGATGTATGCGAAAGTGGTTACCGATCCAGCGAATGTATTTATAAATCTTTACAGAAAGCAATGCTTGATGAACAGTCGATGGTTTAATTAATATGAATTAATCCATTTTGTATTATTCTCTACTATTCTATTGTAATGAATAAAAATATTATTTTTCAAAATTTTTGTTTTATTTCAGTAGCTTGAGTAGTTAACTCGAGTCACTCGCTCACTGAAAAATTCAAGTAATCAGTTATATTATTTATCCAACAGGCATTAGGCGTAAGTAGATTAATTTTATCAAACTGCAAATTAAATTTCATAAACTTAAAACCATGATGATGTTAAGGCGTGCCCAGACACTGCGAGGCTGCTGTGCGAGGCAAACTGACTTGCATAGTCTGGACCACTTGTCAGCAATCTACCTCAAACCAGAAGTTTCGAAGTTGTGCGTTTGCGTACTTGTCATACGTACTAGATAAACGCGATACATCTGGATGCATCCCTAATAGTTAATTGATAACCTTATCCTGGCAGCTAATGTAGCAACAAGTGCGGCAGCGTTAATTTTGACTAATTAATTAATAAAATGAAAAAAGGAAAAACGACGTTGATGGACATAAAACTTCATCACTTTAATTTGTAGGCTGACAAATCTTAAGGAATAATCATAGAAAAATTTTCATCATATTCGATCTAGTGGTTTTTGAGATCAGTCCAAACAACCGTAAAAAACCCTGTCTTTTGATATGTTTATTAAATCAATAAAAAAACAGAAAGCAATTTTTTGTTGATAAATATCACCATATGACTGTTTTAACCTAATACACATAAACATGAGATGTTTACAATGTAAAGTTCGGCTAAAATTTTTACCTTGAATAAAAAAAAAATATTTTTGGAGATAAGGTAATCGAAAAAAAATTTCAAATTTTTTTTAAACATTTTCGAGATCACAGTGTTAGAAACGTAAAGATTTGCAGAAAATAAAAAAAAATTATGTGTCGGTCTGTTGGTCGTCTAATTTTGTCTCTCGCTTTATTCCTGAACAGTCCAACCAATCACGACCAAATTTGGTATGGTAATAGAGTTTACGGTAGGAAAGTGAAAATCAGGTTTTCGTCATGATCTGTCACTCAGGAGTACCATTACAAGAAAATATGTTACTTTAATTTATTTTTTTCCTTAAAAATCAAATACAAAAAATTAGAAAAGTAACGAAAAACCGGAGAACATGTCAGGGGGGTGTGTTCGTAATGCAAGACAATAAAAATGCAAAATAATTTAAATTGTTTAATTCGAGTATTTAACAATTTAATTCAAAATCACAAAAATTGGTTAAAAGGCTTGGACCCAGCTTACTAAAATTCTAAATCAAATCAACAATTACAAAAGTTAAATAAACCAAAATTCCACAGTTTCCAAATATCAACATTCTGCATAAATTTTGTATTAATCAATTTTCACTGAACTTGGCCCATGACAATCGGAGTTACCGCGACACTTTTTCATAATCACAATCAATTTGTGGCGATCCAAATCTCCAGCGGTTGTCCCAAATTTAACTTAATAATACAAATGTTTACCTTACAAAGTCGGATACGAGTACCATTAGATTTCTTAAGCAGTTTCCAATTCTTACGGATTTGCCGAAATATATCTCGAACTAGATGGCCTTCGGCCTGCATTTACCATGGCGCGCCCTCCATAAATACTTATGTATTTCGACTTATGAAGTCGAAAGCCAAGCACTTGCTTAAACAATTTCCAATTATAACTGGATACGCGAACGCTCGTTACCATTTTGATGGTTTAGCTGGGACTGTTTTTCCCCGCACCTGTGAGTTACTTATATTGTATATTATCACGCCCTGTCGACACTTGGGTCGCCTACTGTCTATAATTCAAGACGCTGAATTGTAAATTGTCAGATGGTTCGACGGAACTTATTAAGCATACTAACTTTTATCGAATGCTGAAAAGATGTATTCCACACGATCTAGACGGGGACCTAGTAAGCATAATAAATTGAGTTTATTTATTAGCTAAAGACGCAGATCTCACGCTATCGGGATGGTACTTATTAAGCATGAATTATAAATAATTTAAATTTTCCACACAATAAAAAACATAGGCGTAACAAATAACACAAGATTTTTAAAAACAATTTTGACTTGTGATAGGTCATTTTAAAGACCTTGAAAAGCTTTATCCAGAATAGGTGAAATTAACTTTCTGTCTGTCATCTGTCAAAAATTATAAGCTGTCAAAGTTGAAACTTCAAGAGTAACTAACTCATCAAGTACTGAAGGGATCTCAATCAAATTTTGTATGTAGGAACATTGCTCCCACAGAAGTTGGCAGCATATGGAATCATTTGATAAAAATCAGGCATGCAACATGAAAAAAAAAGATTACTTTTTTTGCGAAATCTTGAAAAAGGTCCTTGTCCCTCGATTTTCTTCGGCATTTCTGCGTCGATAGTAATCAAACTTTTTGGACATATGGCTGGTGGGCTCTAGTGGTGAATATAATGTTTTGGTAGAGAAATCTTTCCCAGGGCTACCACAATAAAATAAATGAAAATGTCTTCGTATCTCCGGAACTGTATAACAGATTGAAATCAAATTTTGTGTGGTGATCGAGCTTTTAAAATACAAGTATTGGTGAGAAAACAAAAGCTAAATGTAAAAGAAAGAAAATTAACTGAAATCTTAATTTATCTATTTTTTTGCGAAAATTTGTTGGATTTGATGGCTTGTAAAATATGACATAATTCGAAAATTGTAATAATTTACTTTTGTCGGGCAGTACTTTGAACCTTTTTTGTGAAGATAAGAACGAAGAACTCTTCTTTAAAACAAAAAATTGTGTGGTATTGGTGAAAAACCTTACATACGGAGACGTTGGGAATTGTGTGAAAAAAGCCTTAGACCACATGGCCACTTTCGTTAAAATTTGGTGTACCGATGATTTGAGGTATTGTGGCATAAGTGATGATATTTTTTTTGGCTTTGGGAATCCAACAGTCTTATTTATTTTACATTCATAATTTACATGTCATAATATTATAATAAAACAAATTATAAAAATTACAATACAATAATGACTTACTTATTATTGCTACGTTTAACGGTTACAATTTGAATTTTTGATGAAATTGAAGAACAGGATCTAAGAAAGCACAACCTACATTGTCTTTAGTTTTTGAGCCATCAGTATATATGAGGTGATAATTAGGAAATTTTGAATTAACCTCTTTTAAGAAAACATCATTTCTTAGCTGAGCAGGAATGTTGGAATAATCCGGTGAGAAGAAGCATGCCGTATCCTTCAAATAGCAGTCAAAAGGAATCGAATAGTTTGTATAAATTGCAGATTTATAGTTTTTTATAACCAAATAACTCTTGAAATAAGATTCAAAACCGAGAGAGTATGAATGGTTTGTAAGATTTCACTTTCAGATTTAAAATGTTTATATGTTACGGTCAATGACGTAAATTGGGCCCGTTAACGGTGGGCAATGATGTAAATATGTTCATTTGATTGTAATATTTACGTCTTTGGCCGGTCAATGACGTTAATGGCCAAAATGGATTGGACAATGATAATATTATAAAATAACTACTATAAAGAACAGCAAAATGGCAATTTAAATTTGACAGCCAACTGGCAAGTGATATTTACGTACATAATATGTTGTATTCATTGTATTATAATACAGTAGAATCCGCTTAATGTGATCTCGGCTAATGTTATCAGTCGGTAATTGTGATCATTTTGACTGGGAACCGGCCGCTTTAATCAGTTTACATACAAAAACCACCGGATAATGTGATCAAAAAGCCGCTTACTATTATCACTTTCAAGGAATTTTCAAGGAATTTCCAACACAATAATCTCTTTTTCTAAGTATCTTTTTCTGATTTGTCATTGAAATTTTATATCTAGACAAAAAACGTCACTCGTTTAAATTTCTATACTATACAAAATGAGGTTTCCCGTTTCATGCCGCGTATCTATTTTCATTTTGCAAATGCGCACTTTGCTTTATGCATTTTAATTTAAGTTTAGTTTATTCTTGTTTTTCTTACGATGCCGACGAAGAAACGAAACGATCTCTCGGTGAAACAAAAGGTAGAAATTATCGAAAAGTATACTATAAACTGCCAAAAATGGGACAAAGAAATGCACCGCGCAATTGAAAATCTTACAATCTCTCAATTTGCTAATTATGAAAATTTTATTAACAAATTTCTCACTTGTAACAAGCAATCAACGTTGGACTATTTTCTTTTATGAATGTAAAGTAATGTAATGTATACAACTAATGTGTAATAATTATGTACATAATATGTATCATAATTAACTATGTAATAAAATCACTGTAAATTAAGATTCTCTAATTTTTCGTTTCTAAAATTTGTTTTTTTATAAATTTCTCTTATTGTTATCAGTCGGTTAATGTTATCGAAATGTTCTGGTTCCAAAGTGATCACATTAAGCGGATTCTACTGTATAATAATATAATCATTTATTAACAAAAATAATGAAATAACATTTTTTAAATTAATCATTTTTATTCTGGCACGAAAGTGACCCATGGCACTTATAATTTCAAAATTTGATTGCTTGGGAGACACGCACATTTATTGATTTTACATCCACCCTTGCAATGACAACGCTTGTAACCGTGGCCTCCTAAAATACTGCTTTCAGCTGCTGCTTGTCTAAGAGTAATCTCACTTTTTTGGTAGTATCACTAATATTTTCTAACAAAATTAACTATTCAGTATCCCTTAATAACTAGTATTAATTGCAAAGGCATATTTAATATATTACTTTCAAATAGAATCTATAGAATAATAATATCATCATTGCCAACCCTGTATTGGGCATTGACGTCATTGCCCGGACAATGATGTAAAAAACACACATTAAATTTTAAATGTCAACATTGCCCAAAATGCATGGTCATTGACGTCAATGCCCGGTCAATGACGTCAATGTCCAACTAAGCTGGGAATATTAACGTTATTGTCCGGCCATTAACGTTAATGGCCGAATTGTCATCATTGACCGTAACATGCACTATAATCAATAACTGATCTGATGAGCGAACGATAGAAGAACCCCAATTAAAGTTAGAGAAACATCGAAGAACATTAAATGCATTTTCGCAGTTTGTTAGAATGCTGTTAATTTCTATTTTCCAATTCAACTCCAAGGAATTTTGTGGAGGTACGGTATGGTAATCGATAACCTCCTTTGATGTGAATATATTCTGGAAGGACATAGCGGTGTCTAGTAAAGGTACATACAACACTTTTAGATTCGGATATAGATAAACCGCTATTGAATGTCCAACTGTTCAACATTTCATCGACTCATGGCATTTTTGAATTGATTTATTTTCGACAAAAACACACACATTCTAGGACTTTAAATGCAGGATTGTACAAACAACTTCTAATGTTGTCTTTTAAATGCTCAACTGATGCATCAACTCCTTTCCTTCATGTCATAGATTTTGGTATATACGCCTTTAAATTATATTGCTTGGGATGAACTAAATCAAGTATAATGTGTTGACATTTTTATAATTGTTAAACACCACTTTTGCTGTATTACGACCTATTTGGTGAATTTCTATGATGTTATTGTTAAATTTGGGGTGGTTGAAATGAAGAATTTTCCTTATATTTGGTTTGTGTATCATTAATTTCGATTGGGTTCAAATTGAGGTCTATATACATAGCATTATCCATTTTCATATCTTGGTTATTCAACAACTCGAGTGATCTAGCCACTACTTGTCCCAAATCATCTGGAGGATCAGGGGGTTTTTCTCTCCTTTAAAAATTCATATTAAAAATGAAAAAGCAATTCTACTCACGTTGAATTAATATGAAAATTAATTTCACTGACACACAGCTGAAAGACAGAGCAGCGTACAAACACAACCTATTTGCTGTAAAGGAAAATCAAAATTCGGCTAAAATTTTAAACTTTTAAAACTTGTAATGCACGTTCACATAAATTATGTAACAAATAAAAAGCTAAAAGGGTAATATTTTTTCATCAATCAAGTACCTATCCTAGTATGGCATTAATTGTAACTTTTGTGTATAATACTCTCTCACTATCGAACGTAAGCTTTCCTTTGAGTAAACGACAACACTCAGATCGCTGTGAGGTAGCTTCGTTGTACATCTACATCGCAGCAAATCAAATTTCCATAAGAAAATCACCGTCCACACAACGCGAAGCGTGCCTCGCGCAGAAGCCTCGTAGTGTCTGGACACGCCTTTATATTATGCAGTTTGTTTTATTAAGTTACACAAAACAGGATAGTTTTATTGCAGATGTTTTATTATATTGAAAAAAAAAAGTTTTCAGTTTCTAAAATGTAAACCTTCTTTGTTTGTCGGAAGCATATGATAAATTCTCATATTAATCAAATATAAAATATTTAGTGTTTATTACTTTTTATATCTATTTGATAAAATCTGCAGTATATAATGAGGATTTACAGATATTTTGGTCAATTGCACTTGATCTCACCATAATACATTGGTTTACAAAAAGAAAATGAAATATATAGTAATATTTACAACTTTATTAATATTGGTAAACCAATCACAACAAAGAGTAAGTTTTAATAATTTTTGTAATACGATTTTAGGTCTAGAATATGATAAAATTCAAGGGTTTATCGTGGAAAAATTTTGCATATAGGTTTCCCACAAACCAGAATTTGACAGGAAATTTTGTATATAAAATTATCGTAATAACACACCTTTGAAGGTTTATCATATCACTAGAGCCGTTATCAATCAGTTATCAGTTATCAATCAAAAATGTTGCATTGTTATAAACAAAACCTTTCATTAGAAAATTCTGTATTTAATAATATCAAGTAAAACTGTCTCTGAAAACAGATAATGTAAATTAGATATTCACAATGTTACAATAAAAGTTACAAATCATTTTCAGACTTTCAAAGAATTAACGCGAATGTGGCAAGCCAACTTGTTAAAGCACCATCACCAATGTTTGAAACAATCTGGTGCTGATCCAGAGCTAGCATTGCGAGTCCTTCCTTTTGGAGAATATGTTGATGATCATAAAGTGATGTGCTATATAACATGCGTATTGGAACATTTGACTGTGATGCACGCGGATAATTCAATTCATCACCAAAATTTTCTTGAGATACTGTATGTTGATTCGAAGCTTTTAGCACAAACAAATATAACTGATAAATGTCTTAATATAAAGCATGATGACGTATGCGAAAGTGGTTACCGATCCAGCGAATGTATTTATAAATCTTTACAGAAAGCAATGTTGCTTGATGTTGTTGATGAGCTGTCGATGCTTAAATGAAAATGAATTAAATTATTCTCTACTACTGTACTGTAATGAATAAAAATATCATTCATTTTCTAAGATTTTGCTTTATTTCAGTAGCTTGAGTAGTTAACTCGCGGCCCTCGCTCACTGCAAATGAGTTAGTTTAAGGAAAGTGTGAAACAAACATCAGTTTTAATTTATATATTGTAGAATTACATTTAAGAAATTAGTTATAAACATTATTATTTATCAAACTGCAAAATAATTATAAACTTAAAACCATGATGATATTGTGTATATTATACAATTTGCTTTATTAAGTTCCACAAAACAGTATGGTTTTATTGCGGATGTTTTATGATATTGTAAAGCCACATCAGCCGAGATTTTCTTATGATCGACGATACGAAAGTTTTCAATTTCTAAACCGAGAATCTTACTTGGATAAGAAAAGGACTTTAAAAGAATAAATTGAAGAATCCAGATGCAATTTGTTCAGAAATAGTTCAAATTTTCAATGCTTTTGTATTTAATTTTTGTTGAGTTTTTATTTAAAAAATTAAAATTTTTTTGTGCAAGTAAAATATTAAAATAGATTCTATATTGTACTGGCTTTATCAAAATAGAATAAGGCTACTTGCACAAATAAAGTCTACACAACATGAGGTTTTCAAAAGTAGAAAATTACAATAATTTATTAAAACTTTTTCAGAGATTCGATGAAATGCGGCTAATGTGGCATGCAAATAAATGTTAAAGCACCAAGATAAATGCTTAGAAGAAAGCGGTGCTGATCCAAAACTGGCAACGCGAATTATTCCCTATGGAGAATATGTGGATGATCACAAAGTAATGTGCTATATGCGATGCGCATTAGAAAACTAGAATTTGTTGTATCTGGATAATTCAGTTCACCATCAAAATTTTCTAGATATACTGTGGACGATCCAAAAATTTTGGCACAAGCAAATTTGATTGAAAAATGTTTTACTATAAAGTTACATGAGCCCTGCGAACTAGCATACCGCATTAGCGAATGCATTTATAAATCTATAGAAAAAGCAATGAATAATTACTAATCTGAAATTGTTTGAGTACCTATTGTTGACCTTCAATTATAAATAGTAAAGAAATAAGTTGAAATAGGGGTTATTTAAACAAAAATTATTGTCTGAAAATTCAAGTCTTTATTGTTAACTCATTCTCAAGGCTAAAAATATATACAAATATAAAAATAAATTTTGTTTTTTCTAATTTCCGTAGAATACTAACCTGTTCAATGAAAAATAGAGGTAAAAAGGCTATCATATTCCGAAAAACCCTCTATTTTCTTTGTTTTGTTTTAATTTTCTTCTTTTTTTCTTGGTATATGCGACTGAAGATTGAAAATCATCATGAAATATGGCGTTTTATAGCATTGTTATCTATTTTTAAAATCTTTTTTTTTTCGTTCAATAAAAATGTCTTTTTAGTGTTCTTAAATAATATTTTCTACACAATATATTCTATTTTTCACTTAATTTATTATTATTTTTATATTTATTAATTAATATAATTATAACACAAAGGAACAATTTTTACACTCTGCAAAAAGATTTGTCGTTGTAACAAAGTCGTTAGTAGCTATAGCCTACACAAATTTGTTTTTTGTTGCAACAACAAATTTTATGCTGCCACAATACAGTTTATTTTGTTTGAAAAAAAAATTCTGAACATAAAAAACTTTGTTGTGATAGCAAAAAAATTTGTTGTAGCAGCAAAAAACTCTGTTGAAGCTATAATTACTAATTTATTTATTTATTATTAACGGATTAACGGATTAACCTTTTTCACATAACGAATTTACATAATTTACACAATTATATGAACATAACCAGAGTTACAGTGTACTTAAAAAAAAAGTTTTTCCTCCACAGTTTATTTTAATGTGACCACTCTCTGCTGGATCACTAGTGATAGGTAAAATAAACCTCGCTCTATTGGGGAGGGTTAACGGTAGTTTGTGAGTAATTCAAAGTTATGAGAAAAGTAAAAAAAATTGAATTGTGAATGAATTTGATATGCTTGGTTGCAACATAACCATCAAAGTGCATTTTCTACTTAGCCATCTTGCTGACTTCCAGAAAAATCTTGGTGCAGGCAGTGACGAGCAGAGTGAGCGATTTGAAGATCGTGGAGGCGCGGTATTAAATTTTCAGTTGTTCTAAATAATTAATCAAATTACTGATAACTGTCAGATTTGACCACTTTACATGTAAATCATATTTTAAAAAACCTTTCAGAACAACCTTAAGCCTTAGGTATACTTCGTTCTTATCTTCACAAAAAAGGTAAAAAGTACCGCCCGATAAAAGTAAATTCTTCTTTTGTATTTTTGAAAAATGATACTGTCAAACTTGCGAAATGATTGTCACGTCATATGATAATTAATAAAATTTTCGAATGTATGTCATATTTTTGAAAACAATTTAACAAATTTTCACAAAAAATAGATAAATCAAGATTTCAGTTAATATTTTAGGTAATTTTCTTGCTTTTACGTTTGACTCAATTGTTTCCTCACCAATATCTCTATCAGCACACAAAATTTTATCTCAATCGGTTAAACATTTCCGGATGACATTTTCATTTAAAATTTTTTTTTATTGCGTTAGCCCTGGCAAAGATTTCTCTGCCAAAACCTTATTTTTACCACTAAAGCTCTCCAGGCGTAAGTCCAAAAAGTTTCATTGCCTTCGACGTAGAAATGCCGAACAAAATCGAGAGATAAAGAATTTTTTCAAGATTTAGCAAAAAAAGTAATTTTTTTTTTCATGTTGAATTTCTGATTTTTATCAAATGGTTCTACTATATGCTGTGAAGTCCTGGGGGGGCAATGTCCTACCTACCATGAGTTATTCAATTTTGAAATTGTAATTTTTGTTAACGTAATTTTCGACTGAAGATGACAGATAGAAAAATAATTTTTATCTATTCTGCCTAAAGCATTTCAAGGTCCTTAAAATAACCTATCACAAGATAAAGTATTTAAAAAAAATCTTGTGTTATTTTCTTGTAGTGGCACTCCTGATTGATAAAATAAAAAAATAAAATAAAAAATTATTTTAAAGTTTTTTATATTTAATAAAATTCTTGCGAAGTAATTCTTTTTACAAAATTTACATATTCAAACTAAATCTGGGAAGTGCATAGTGCAAATAAATTCTTATCGTAATCCTGAATAAGATGATATTGTGTTTTCAGACTTCAGTTACAGGTTTTATTTAGACTTATTTCACTCTTTTAGTTTACACATTCAGTATTGGAGAGGAATTGGGTGCCGTATATGTCGAGATATACAGGTTTTTCTGAAAGAATTTATTTAAAAATTTATATAATAATTATAATAATAAATTAACAGAATAATTACATTATTTCATTATAAGAATAATTATAATTATAATTTTTAAAATTTATATAATTACATACTTATAATAAATTATATAATTTCTTTATTTCTTTAAAAAAAAAGTTAGTATAATTTCTTTCATCACATTTGCTTGAGATCAGTATTGCTAAAGATTTGTAATGTTTACTCTTAAAATTACCTGCCAGGTCCCTAGCAGATAAATTTAGAAGTTTCCAAGGAAAATATTACTTGGGTATGTTTTAAATAGGTACTTGTTTAAATAAAAAAGTCAATTTCTATTCACAATTAAATTAAGTGATTTATTTACCAAAAGGAAGTTCAGATACACGAAAATTTATTTTCTTTGATATTTCGTTTGGGCTGGAGATAATTTCTTTGAAAAAAAATGTAATGGTTCCCAAATTGGATCATTGACTTGTTGTACAACTGCGCCAACACCGTAATTGGATGCGTCTACCATTAAAGAAAGCGGTAGGTCCTTAGATGGGTGAGAAAGCGTCATTGCTGTTGCTAAACATTGCTTGCAGGCTTCGAAAGCAGTAATCAAAGATGCATTCCAATTAATAACAGTTCTGTCATTTTTCTTACTACCGTGGTCACTGTATGTAAGGGTGCTTGGATGGAAGCTAAATTAGGCATAAACCTATGGTAAAAGTTTAACATACCCAAAAAACGTCTAAGTTCTACAACAGTTGTAGGTTGTGGGAAATCTAAAATCTCTTTAGTTTTAGATGGTAAAGGTTGGATACCGTGTTCTGAAATAAGATGGCCCAAAAGCTCTACGGAAGGTTGAGCAAAAACGGATTTATCTATGTTTAAAATTAAACCGAATTCCTGTAAAGCTTTAAAAATTTGGTTTAAATGAAATAGATGTTCTTTTAAATTTTTGGAAAAAATTAACAGGTCATCAAGGTATGGAAAGCAGAAATCAAATTTCCTTACTATTAAATGGACGAAGCGTTGAAATGTTTGTGCAGCGTTCTTTAAGCCGAACGTCATGCAGGGAAATTCAAATAGACCGAAAGGAGTAGTAATAGCTGTTTTTTCGATATCTTCTTCGTTCATTGGAATTTGATGATATGCTCTAACCAGATCTAAAGTACTAAATACAGTTTTGTCACGCAAGTTGTGCATCATGTCTTGTATGTTGGTAATGGGATATCTATCCGGGATAGTAATGGCATTAAGACGTCTATAATCACCACAAGGTCGCCAATCCCCATTCTTTTTTCTCACCATGTGAAGAGGCGAATCCCAAGAAGATGAAAATGGTCTACAAATGTTTTCGGCTAACATAAATTCAAAAGCTTTTTTGGCACTCGCTAGTTTTGCTGCTTCTAAACGTCGGGGTTTAGAAAAAACTGGTGGATCGTTCACTTTTAAATTATGTCGAACACTGTGTTTTGGTACCGGTTTGCAGATTGTAGCTTAAGTAATATCTGGATAATTTTGTAAAATCTTAAAAACACAGTCTGGTACGTCGGAAGGAGAAATGGATTGTAAAGTTAAAATTGGATTTTCGATAATATTAATATGGCCAGGAATAGATAAATTTGTCACGCTGTCTACTAAACGTTTATTTTGTAGGTCTACTAGTAAACCAAATTTAGCTAAAAAGTCTGCACCAATGATTAGTTTGCCGACATCGGCGATTACAAAAATCCAGGGAAAAGACCGTCTGAGACCAAATGATAAATGTACTAATTGCGTACCAAAAGTCGAAATTTTAGTTCCATTAGTTGCAAATAATTTGTAGGAAGTAGAAACAGGTTTAGGTGAGCTGAATTCTTTTGGTAAAACATAAATTTGCGCTCCTGTATCTATTAAATACGTGTGTTTTGATATAGGATCAAAAACGTGCAAACGACTATTTGTAGAATCCACAGTACTGGTCGTTTCAGTATTGTGTTCATTTAGTTTTCCGATTCTATAAATTTACAAGGTTTTATGCATCGTCTCGCGTCACATTTGAAACGGTTGTGATACCAGCAGAGACCGTCTTTTGACATGGGTCTGCTGTTTGACCTTTTTCTCGGTTTGTATGAACGTGAAGATAATCGTAAATGAGATCTCCCGCGGTTAAAATTTTGCTTACCCAAGGTAACTTTTTACTCGGCCACTTCTGATTTTAGAGTTTCTATAAGAGAGATAATTGAATCGTCACTATTTATTGAGTTACACTGCAGATCAGCTATGTCACACGAAGTAACTTCTAAAAATCTGTCTGCAAGGATTGCAATTTGATCTAGCGGTTGATCACTAATAGAGAACATAGCCTGAGCTTGTTGAGGTAATCGTTGAAGAAAAAGCGATTTTAAAGGTGTATCGGTTATAGTTCCTCCTGCCAACTCACGAATTTGTCTTAACAAGTGTGTGGGTTTTTTATCGCCTAATGTCAATGAATTTAATAAAGTGTTCAATCGGGATTGCTCCGATTCCTCGAAACGTTCGAGCAGTTTTGACTTTAGTGTGTCATATAAATTGACGTTGAGAGGATTTAAAATTACATCTGAAATTTGTGATAGGATAGGACCTTCTAATGAAGCTACCACTGTATTATATTTCGTATGATCACTAGTTATTCGTGAATTGGCAAATTGAGCTTCTATTTGACAAAACCAAATGCGTGGGTTGGCTTTCCAGAATATTGGAACTCTGACACTGACTGGAGCTAAAATTTGATTTTGTTGGGCGTTAAAATTAGGATTAGGTAAAGGGATAGGAAGTGTAGCACTTTGTAGCACAATTTGTAGAACTTTGTAGCACTTGGTAGAAGAATATGCAGCGCCAAATGCAGGATTTCTTCCAAATTCGGATCAGGAAAATTTTCTTGAGTAAATTAAATTCTTCTTACGGTTTATTTTTATATTACGGATTATATATTATTATCACGTCGGGGTCACCAATTGTTAGGTGTCTTGGTTCCTTTACTTGTTGGTTTGCGATAGAACCAAAACTTTAACTTAATATTTTGTTTTTATTTTATAAAAACATTGTTCAGTTAATAATCATATATGTAAGGTATAACAACATAATATACATAAACTTTTTAATTTAATAATTTATAACCGGGAACACATGTTGTCCTTATCGATGTTAGTATCATACTGATCTGTTCCAGTTAACAACAAAAACCTTAACAACGCTCAGCATTTGCTTTTTGTCGCTATCCGGAAACATTATCCTTATGTTCCTGGATTTCCAAATTAATTTCTAATGGCCAAGTAATGCCATGGACATGGAATGCCAGTGACATTGTCCTGCATGCGTGTGCATGCATGACTGTGCCATCACACACTTATAGTACATAAATCAGTGGCAGCTCGCGACGCCACTGAGTGGCTGACTAAAAGCTGGACATAAAATTTTAAATAGATAAACAATTCTAATGTGCAATATAAGTTTAAAATTAATTAACACAATTAAGGTAAAGAGCGATAGACACATGATGACGACTAATAAGTCAGAAACACATGTTGTGCGGTGTGATGACTTGGAAGTCGAAGAAGCAGTACATGTGTCTATCGCTCTTTACCTTAATTGTGTTAATTAATCATAAAATTTTAATAATCTGATTTGCCTAAAATTTGGCAATCAAAACTGAGTTATGGTAGATGTGCAGTTCTGCAGCTCTAATATAAAAATTATTGGATGTTATTAAATTACCAAGGCAGCATCGCCAAGTGTTACATGCATTTAAAGAAAATAGAACTTGGAAAAGTTTCTAGTTGGTTGTATTACTAAAATGGTAATATGAAGAACATGCACTAATAAAAGTTAATTTATACGTTCGAATCCGGTTGACGGCATCTGTCTTTAAATTTTTACAAATTTTATATTTTTATAATAGGTATTTTCTTGCAATAAAAGGAAGTAGTTTTTATTAACATTGATTAAACAGCATAATATTATAACATTAACATTTAAAATTTTAAAACATATTTATTTAAAATTTAATATTTTTGGCTGCTGATTTCTGAGATTATTATAAAATATCTTACACCGCCGAACATCTAATTTTGAATCTCGTTAAGCCATTCTAATACATAGCCATAATGGATTTTTAAAAAAATTTTATGACTTGGTATTTCTCTTGCTACTCATCATCAGTGACTTTATTGAAAGAAGAACGCAAACTTAATACTTCTTTAAATTCAAAAAAATATAAGAATAATACAATACGTAGAAAATCAAAATTCAAAAAATTTAAAAAGAGACAATTAACATTAAGAAAATTTGAAAAAATAAAAAATTCGTAATAGGATAGTACAATATAACGTTATTTCATGGTTATTTCCATTCTTCAGTTGCACATAATCGATTACATTGTGAAATAAGAAAAAAAAAATTTTTCAAACTTAATTGTCTCTTTTTTAAATTTTTTGAA
Organism: Cantharis flavilabris; assembly: GCA_949152465.1. Taxonomy (NCBI): domain Eukaryota; kingdom Metazoa; phylum Arthropoda; class Insecta; order Coleoptera; family Cantharidae; genus Cantharis; species Cantharis flavilabris. The sequence continues at coordinate 93,341,763 of OX424435.1, forward strand.
TTTTGATTTTCTACGTATTGTATTATTCTTATATTTTTTTGAATTTAACCATAAATACATACTAAAAACGACAAATTTACTTAAAATTTTTTATTTTGAGTTCTTTTTCTAGTTTTACGCCTCACGGTTAAAAAACGTGGTAAAAATTTTTGAATTTTGAATTTTTTCAAAGTTTTTAGAAATCATATTAAGAGGGCAGTGCCTTCGGATTTGCTAGGTAAACGAATTTCTTAGTTGAAATCATTTTTAAATTGTTCATACTTCATGTAACAAGTTCAGTTTTGATAATCTTTGGAGGTTATGGTAAGTCAATTTTGTACACTTTTTTTTTTCTTATTTCACAATGTAATCGATTATGTGCAACTGAAGAATGGAAATAACCATGAAATAACGTTATATTGTACTATCGTATTACGAATTTTTCATTTTTTCAAATTTTCTTAATTCAAACCTGTTATGTGTTAATTGTCTCTTTTTTAAATTTTTTGAATTTTGATTTTCTACGTATTGTATTATTCTTATAATTTTTTGAATTTAACCATAAGATACTAAAAACCACAAATTTACTTAAAATTTTTTATTTTGAGTTCTTTTTCTAATACTTCTTTGTTTTTTTTTTCTGAAAATGGGATTGTAAATTGTTGAGCATTGACCAGACCATTTACCAATCTAGGAATTATATGTATAGTATGTACTTTAGGTACTTTATTTATTATTATTAAAAATAACCTTATTTACCTACTTTACGATATTTTTTACAAGAATTCATTCAAATACTATTTAGCTTTATCATTAAAACTATTATTTTTTATGGGTATCAATAAAACATAATTATATAGGTAATTTATAAAATTAATTGGCATATATTTGGCGTAATTGTAGTTATTAATCATATTAGTATCTACCTACTGTACATCCTAAACATCCATCGTTACGAAAGCAGAAAATGAAATATTTAATATTCATTAATTTAGTGCTATTTGTGAATTTTTCACAACAAAGGGTAAGTTTGACCAATTTTTTCGATAGCCCTGTATTGTTCCATGTGTTCAATGCCATGTAATACTTGTGCAAATGACAAATATCAACAATTTTGGATTAAAATAAATTCCAAAAAATTGTATTTTTAAAATTTTTAAAACTATAAAAAAATTATAAAATAGAAAAAATATATTAAATTAGTTATTTTCAGACTTTTGAGGAATTTACACAATTGTGGCAAGCGAACATGTTAAGGCACCATGACAAATGTTTGGCAGAAACTGGTGCTGATCCAGAGCTAGCATTACGAATTATTCCTTATGGAGAATATGTAGATAATCATAAAGTTATGTGCTATATGCATTGCGTGTGTGAAAATTTGAATGTGATTCTTTTGGATAATGCTATCGATCAAAACAATTTTCTGGATATACTGTATGTGGATGATCCAGAAGTTTTAGCACAAGCAGATTTTGTTGAAAAGTGTTTTCATATCGAACTGCATGATCCATGTGAAAAAGCATATCGCGTCAGCGAATGTATTTATAAATCAATACAAAAGGCATTGGATAGTGAAAAACCTGATGAAAAATCTAAAGTGTAATATGAAACTAAAAATATATTTAAACAATATAATATAACCAATATATGAATGAAGAATGCATTTTTAATTCTGACTCCGTCCTTATCTCTAAACTATGCCTATATCCGTTTCCTTTCCGAAATCATCAATTGCAATTCAAATTGGAAGTGAATCACTCGCAGTATCATCGAATATTGTAAACAGCGTATGTTTACTGACTGATTTGTATAACAAGTATTTATGTACATAATAATATAATCCAATTCAACCAATATTTATGTAAATTTTATGTCAATCAGTTTAAAATAATTTTTTATTTTCATTATTATATTTACTTTGGAAGGATAAACAATATTGTACAAGTGGGTGCTCTCTAAAATGAATTTTTGGGGAAATTATCTCCAAAAGTCTTATCACATTCATTATCCGCTCTTTGTTTAATTACTTAATTCGTTTAAAACAATGAATGTAAACATTTGATTGGCTAGTTTTTCCCTTATCTCTAATAAATAAAATAAATTTATTTACTTTTGCGATATTTGTTCAAAAGAATCTTTGGTTAAATTTTATGTTTAATCAGTTCGATTTATGAAAATATTTAATTGTTTATGAGTAGATAAACCGTATAAACAGTATATAAATTGACTCGGTATGTATTTTGATGAGTTATAAGTTAACCAACCGATCGCAATCCAATTTTGAAATTGAAAAAATGAACTATTTAATATTTATAACTTTATTAATATTGGTGAACTTTTCACAACAGAGAGTAAGTTCCAACAGTTTTTTAACACCATTTTTGGGCTTTGAGTGCTGCATTACTGTAAGGAGGAAAAAATTTAACCTGGAGGTTAAATTAATATAAGCTGGGTTTGCATCATCTTTAAACGCACTGATATCTCTTCTTCTTTTTTAAATAATAATCCTTATTGAAAAATTATATTATTATTAAATTATATATCTAGGCTTTTTGGTTTATTTTTCCAAAATTAGGTATTTATAAAATCCAATAATTTATTCCATACTTTTCAGACTTTCAATGAATTAAAGCAAATGTGGCAAGCAAATGTACTCAAGTTCCATGACAAATGTACGCAAGAAACTGGTGCTGATCCACAGTTAACATTGCGACTTATGCCTCATGGAGAATATGTTGATGATTACAAAGTTAAGTGCTACATGCGATGCATATTGGACAATTGGAGCATTATTTATATAGATAATTCCATTCATCACAAACGATTTGATGAAATAATGTATGTGGATGAACCAGTACTTCAAACATTCAATTTACCCGAAAACTGTTATAATATGAAGTTGGATGATCAATGTGAAAATGCATATCGCGTAAGCGAATGCATTTATAGAATTACAGAAAAAATAATGAATGAAAACGAAGCTAAAGCTTGAACAACATTATACTGTTTCTTTTAAGGCTAGATTTTAGTTTGACTGTTATTTCATTTGAAAATCAAATAAAAATGTTTAACTTGATATAGTTATGAACTTCTAGAATGAAACTCAAACTAGAATCTAGATAAAAATAGTTGAACGTAAAACTGACCTTAAACCAATTAAATAATATTATTGCTCTTGCAAGATTACCTCTTATAATAAATAAATTCTTTTATTTGCAACTTAACATTGTTAAATAATTTAACCTACCAAGATAGATCATACGAAAGTAGGTAAGCTTTTATTGTATTAAGGGCCAGTTTATCAAAATCTAAGTAAAAGTGCCAGTTAGGTACCCAACAAATAACGTTACTTGCCGAATAAACTTTCTGGTAAGTAAAATGGGTTGATCAATCATTGTAATGTTGTGGTTAACTTCCTAACACATAATAGTTTAGTATTCAAGGTTGGTATCATTGTTCTGTTGTTTTATGAACTATTAGTTCATTTCAAAACGTAGCTAAGTGTGGTTACTGTTCAGGATAATGCGATTTTAGGGAATCCATATTTCAATATTGAAAGAATTATATTTTGAGGATAATTCTAGGTATTTAAAATTGTCCTTAACGGATTATTGGATTTTTAAGCCCCCCCATCCCCGAAAAAAATTCTGGATCCGCCCCTGACAGACAACGAAGAGAGGTGTGCGACACACAAAAAATTTATTGATGCTGCAGTGTCAATTAACAGAACTTGATGTCGACCAAAAAAAAGCCATTTGGAAGCGTCAAAACTGGATATATCCATGGTACTAACAGTACCATGGATATAGCCATTAGCCCATTTCGGCCCAAGCGCCTAGGACGTTGAAATTTTTTTATGAAATTTTCAGGAATTTCAGGACATTGACGTTATTGTCCGGCCATTGACGTTAATGCCCGAATTGTCATCATTGACCGTAACACATATAAATCCGAGCTCTAATAATAATACAAGTAACTTTCGAAGTTTAAATATAAATAGATTAGAAACTGATTTAACCCTCAAACAATTAAGCTCTTTTTTAACTTCATATTATTATACCAATACCAATGAAAGCTACATTTGCCAGTTGTGTTACTAAAATTATTATTTGGTTTCCTCAGAGATTGGTTAACAGAATCAACCCATTAACTTGCTTAAATAAAAATTTTTTCTGGAAGTTTTACTAAATTTTATTATTATTACAATTAATTTAAAAGTAAATTAATAACTGGTTAACTTGTTACTCTTTTGTGACAATACCTAGATAACCTAGACTCTAGATAACATTCTACAGTAGAATCCGCTTAATGTGATCTCAGATAATGTTATCAGTCGGTTATTGTGATCACTTTTTTTTGGAAACCGGCCACTTTTTCTTTCTTTTTTTTCTTCTATCTTGTTCTAATCATAGTCTTGTAAAATTCGCTTTTTTCTAAATTTCGCTAATTGTTATTAGTTATCAGTTATCAGTTAATATTATTAAAATGACCTTGGCCCGAAGTGATCACATTAAGCGGATTCTACTGTATATAATATTTTTTTGGTAATTCTAAATCCGCTTTCGGTTGTAAGTTCCTCGAGTCCGGCATAAATTTTCAGTATGCAATAAACATATCATAGAGAGAGGTTTGGAAACTGTATAGAATGGAGCACAAACCGGAAATTATATAGGAAATATAATTAAATTGGGCACTAGAGCTTTAAAACAGACGTCAAAATTTTTCAACTTGTTCAAAATTTGCAATTACTCTATTAACATTTAGAAATAAAATGTATTTTGTATTCAATTATTTTGAAATACAATCAGTATTGATAACTTCAGTTAATGAATAGGTAGTGCAGCTTACTAATAAAAAAATTAATTTTTATGGATATTATTTGTGAATAACTCAGATATAATAAGTATTAATTTTTTATACTGCTTATTGTATTTTAAACAATGTTTTTAAAGCGAAATTAACTTCCAGGGATTAAGTACAAACTTTAACTAAATAAATTCAGATGTAGCGAACATATTTGTTAAAATATTAGCTATTAGATTGGTACCTTATGGAGATTTTGCAAATGAAGCAAAATTAATAAGCTTTATTGGCTGTCTAATGGATAATAAATTACTCGTCATAATAATATCATGACATAATATCAATATTATATTTTATAAAATTATAATATATCCTGTAGTTTCCATCAGATGCAAATTTAATTACCGAATGAGCAGAAATAAAGCTACCCATTTTTTTTGCTATAACTAAATATTGTAATTATTAATGCCAATACAAATAAAATGAATATTTTAGATTTTTCACAATAATATTATTTCATTGAAATATATTATGTAAAAAAAATGTATAATACGAGCTATTTTTTTACTGTAGCTTTTTCGGTAGCCGTAACTATCTGCATCAGCAATTAATAAAGAGCTTATGCCTGTAATTGATCAAATTTAACAACAAATAAGTTTGTTATAGATAACTCTTTCTTTCTTTCTTTTTTTTACTTTGGTATTCTGTCAATTGGCCAAACTTATGTAAATATAGAACCAATTTTGTAATCCATAACATGTTCATGTCAAACTAAAAAATTCTGCCAAGTCCGAGATTCGAACGCAGAATTTCCACCTTTCTGTAACTTTAGCCAGCGTTAAGTTAACCAGCGTTAATATTAATTTATTTCTATAACTAAAATAAATGTTCTGGAATTTTTCTTAAAATTTTTATTTCTTCGTAGGTTTAATCACTTGTTTTCTTGTAATACAACAGCAAATACAGGATGAATTTTGGGAATATTAACTGCTGCCATAAAATATTAACCATAAGACCGAATAGTAATTTATTAGGTATGCTTGGTGAACATCAACCACGACATACCAAAGTGTCATTTGTCACCTATTCTTAATACATAATTCAGTAGGTTACACGCTTACAGAACATACAAGCGACCCAACATTACATAGTACAACATTTGAATCTTGCATAAATATACCACTCACGAAGGTCTATTGTAATCATGCTGTTATAACCGAACTAGATATTAATTCAATATCTTAGTTTCTTAGTTAACCTTTACACATGACGATTCGTTACGAGCTCAACAAATTTTAACAGCATACTGAAATCCTAAAATATAAGCTGTTACAATAAATTATTTATGTATTATTAAACTGGTATATTCCTGAAGTGAGAAGGTATATAAAAGCCATTAACCTTCTCGAAAGGCAATTTAACTTATTTAAATGTTCATTTCCCCACATTTCTAGTACCTTGAATAACCGCGGACGGGCAGCTAGACGGTGGATCTCTTTTTAGCGGTATTAATATTTAATTTCGTTTGCCGTTACTGGGGGATTCCCCGTTTTCTATATTTTCTAGTAAAAGAATGTGCCGTCGGGCAATTAAAATTTTTTTTATAATAATATAAAAATAAATTAGTTTTTCAAATTCTAATTTTCTTTACCCTCACTTTTGCTAAAAAAAATTTCGACAGTTTACTTTAAAAGTAGCGCGAAAGCAGCTAAAAGGTTTAAATTTCCCTCACTTTTTCTTAAAAATTTAAATTTTCTGGTTTTTCCTGCCGAAATATGTAAAATTATAAATTCTCTATCTTTTCCAGGAATTCAAAAAGAGTGGAAATCTTGCGATATGTACTGGAGGGTGTTCTGCACCCCCCCAGACCCCCCGGTTTACAATTTTGACTTTATATTTTTATAATTAACTTTCAATGTAACACAGAAAGTTGCTGCTAAACTCCCTGAGTAGTACGGTAATTAAATAAATAAGTTTTCCAAGTTTTAATTTTTCTTAAATTTCTCATTTTTGCCTAAAAATTCCTGTTCTGATTAAAAATCGACCAATCAGAGTATTTTTTTCCACCAAAAAAATAAACGTTGTAGCAGGAGCAGCAGAGTGTTGGGATTTTATATATTAGGATTTATTTAGTACATCAATGTTGGTAAGATTTCTTTCCAGGCTAATCAATGCTTAATTTTGACCGATTAATAAGTGGTTAAGTAATTTTTTTTCTACCACTATCTGCAGTAGTAGCCTCTTGAAAATATTAACCAACCATCTTTTAAGAAAACCTCGTATTTAGTTTTTTCTTTTCATAGTTGCGACTATATTCGACTAAAAAAATGGTTTCACGAAAGCTACGCTCCTAAGAACTGTGAGGTAGATCTCAAAGCTAGCTAACCCAGGAATAAAATTTAAACAATTTTCGCTACACTACAGTGGAATTTAAAGTAATTGGATATTTTTCATCATAAGTTTGCAAGTTTTCTCAGAGCATTGAATATAGGTAAAGCTTTCGACGTTATGGTATCTGGTAGGACTATAGAATTTTCCAACATTACCAAACTTGAATTTATATTATAGATTACTTTATCAACTTTATACTTTGAAGTTATATAATTTAATTAAAGTATGTATATAAACTTTCATATAAATTTAATTTTCTAGAGTTAATGTGTTTATATTATTTACAAACTTGAGCTAAATAATTATTTACCTCCGTTCGCGTTCTATTTAAAAATTAAATATGATTCCGAACTTAGTCCAGAATAGACATAAATTACATTAACGTTAAATTATTAAACGGAAATTTAAAATAAGTAATTAATTTACTACATCACTGTGCATATATTCTTCTATCAGACTTGAGTAAAAATTGTTAAAATTTTCAAAATACAATAAATAATGAAACATGAAAGCAACAAATTTATTTTATCGTAAGTGGTTACCTGTCATTATCATTGTCATCATTGACAGTGACTTATGTAATAATTATTAGTATTTTCCCTTTGGGGTGCTTTGCAGCTAATTTCCAGACTTTAACATACAATTCAATCACTTGACTAGATAATTTAATTTATTATTAATTAAATACTTTAAATGTTTTAAAGTGATTAGTAGTCAAGTTTTTCTTGTTCGAATATTAATAACCAATTATTTAACATAAGTGTTGAAAATGAAACTAATATTAATTATTTTGGCTGTGAACGTTTTTGCAATAAATGCAATTCACGAACTTGTAAGTACCTACATTAAATCCTTTAAAATTGAAATTAACAAATTATTTTTAACTTTCAGACTTTCAGTGAAATAACGCAAATTTGGCAACGATTTTTACTACAACATATTGATGAGTGTGTTAATGAATCAGGAGTCAGTCGTAGCCTAGCAGAACGGCTAGGCGTTCGTAAAGGAGGATGGAACTGCAAATCAACATCAATTTTTAGGTATTTTAAATGTTCATGAACCTAAAGTTAGAGAAGACATCGTAAGTCAATGTTTTGATCAGTTCGAGGAAGAAGATCAGTGCACTCAAGTTTTCAAAACTAGCGAATGTGCTTATTTTATTGTCAAAAAGGCTTTAACTGGAAACGGAAAAGATGAAAAAATTCCTAGAAAACAAGATGAATTGTAAATCGTGAAAAGTTAAATTGATTTTGTTGGTAGTTCTCGAAAATTGCATTTTACATATAAAGAATTTCAAATTTTTATACTTGTTGCGATTAAAATAAATTGCATAAACTTACATTATAGATGTTCAGCAGTGTTGGAAAACGGACCGAAGAACTTCACTTTAAATAACGTTTTCCTGAAATAAAAATTATTTTTTTTAGTAAATTACACAAAATTAAGAATATGTAATGATTACATAAATTAATTACATGCAATGAAATTAATAAGGTGTAAGAACTCACAATTATTGAATCAATAAACGATGTAACACTAGTATGTACATAGTTTACAAATCCACTACTGTGTTGATATTCTAATGAGTTTTTTTAAGTTAACAATTTAATTACTGTAAAATTATTTATATCAGGTTAATAATAAAATTATAATTAGGTACTCTGTTTAATGACCTGATGACCTTCCGATATTGGGTGTGTTATTTTCATAACATCTTTTTAATTGTGTGTAGTGAAAATTGTACCTTAACATCCATATTATTTTTTTCTCATCTCTTTGTGTAGTTCTTTGAAATTCAAAATATTAACAATGTTTATTACTGTGTCTCCTAAATTTATGATAGTGTGCTGATTTTGGAGCTAAGGGTTTTAACTCATAACAGGCGATCACACCAAACCACAGTCGTGGTTGTTCCAAATGGTTTTTTACTTACACTGTTAAAAATGTATGAAAAATTACAATGATTTTTATTGTAAAATTTAATTTAAGTTAAAATCTATGTAAATTTACATAAAAATTTTTTACAGTGTAGTATTTCTTTAGTTTTTGCACAATTCAGGATCGTAAACGCATTAAATACTTTGCTGAAGAACTTAAACTTTTGGCACAAGCAAAGTTTTTTGACATCATACAATATGTATGAGAACAAATGTGGTGGTAAATTAAATGTTGATAAACATTATAGAAACTAAGGCTTACTAAACATTAATTGAACATTTTTGTTTTATCAGATAATTAATTATATATTTTTTATGTAGGTATATATGTATAATTATCAAAAAATATATTACTGAAATAATCCTCTATATTGAGAGTGTTAGGGTAAGCCTACAGTTTTTTCTTATCAAAGCAACGGGTTCTGATATTATTAAAGCTTTGTGTACTACAAATTTGAATATACTACATATTAGATACCGATTATTCAGGCTCACAATTCATTTTAATATACAAGTATGCTTTTGAATAATTTTAGGTAAAATACTTAGTCGACGAGTGACAGAGGTAGGGGTTTATTGATATTACCTATTAGGCGAAGGGGTTTACACGGGGTGAAAATGTAGAATTGGAAATTATTTAGGTAGTAAAAACACGAAAGAACTTCTGTTCACTTACTCAACATGGTAATTTGGTAAGGCAGCATAAAAAGTGATTTTCTCATTGAAAAACAATACCAGAGTTAAGAACTTTAGTATTGAAAAGTAGAACTAATAGCCCAGTCGAATTAGTCTAATTAAAAACAAAAAATTATATAGTTCAAGGAATTGGATTAAAACGTGGATTAAGGCTTCCAAAAAAATTTTCGTCCGCCACCTTCTTGCAGAGTACCATTCGACCCGGAAGACTTCAAGGAAGCGATGAGTCCCATCTGCGGCTCTCAATAACTCAAAAACCCAAAAACATGTCAAAATTTCATAAATGTCAAACTTGAATTAATTTCCGAAAATTTTTGGAATTTAGTTACAACGCGATCTATCGCGATTTATCATTTCCGCAATTTTCAACGAATTTTCACCATTTTCAGCTGTACATTTGTAGCAATTTCGGTATTTTGAAAAAATACCTTGCTCACCACACCTGGGATAGATCTCCCCCAGTATTTAATAATTGTGGTGGACCCAAGATGGAATACCAACTCTTTAATGCTGAGGCAGGATCGTCGGTTCTGAAAATAAGAATTTGCTTCCTTTGCTTTCAATAAAACTCTATCAACAATTAACCGTATAATGAAGATTAAATTTGATTCAACAATTTCCAATTTAATTATAAAATAAATCGTTCGCCACAAATAGGGAAACATCCACGTCGCCAGCCGATGTAAAACTACACGTTTCCTCAATTGCAGTAAAAAACTAGGCAAATCAAAAAAACACTTACCAAAGTGGTAATTCGACAGAAGCTTGTTTACCAGTAGTGTACTGCAACCACAACCACACAAGCTCTTCACTCGATGACTTCCCTGGCTACTGCTAATAAAAAACTCGGCTCGATTGCGAAGCTGCTTGCAGAGTTCGTTGGGTCGCACAAACAAGAATTTCACTACTAAACACTCGATCGTATAACAAAACTGACTCCTTCCAGTAGTCGTTGATGGTAAATAAAAAATCAGAAAGATGCAACATACGGCCACACACCGTTTTCCAAATCGAACATTCGATGTTGCTTGCAGATTGGAGGCAGTTTGAGTTATCAGCGCCACGGTACAAATCCCACAATTAAGGTTTCCGTTATTAACTAATTACGAGGTTTTACGGTTTCTTAAATCAAACTTCGCTGAACGATTTCTTCTCAGGCTTACTCTTTACAAATATTCGGCCCTATCTGAATAATCTTCAGCCCACGAAACTAAAACACGTCTTCACTCCTCGTAGTGCGCTTTTAGAATTCCTAACCTAAGCTCAAGTACGCGCCTTCTACGATCCCTCGCGCATGTCTTACCTAGCATAGGCGTACTAAAAATCGTCGTCTAGGGATCGCGCAACAATTAACAAAAAATTGTTACACATTTATGCCAAATTTTTTGACATTTGGTTGCGTAGTTTAACCTGTGCAATTGATACTATTTCTTTTCATGTCCTAACCACACACAGACAGACATACAGACGAGCATCCAACTAAATTTCATCAAAAACTTATCGGGACATAATAAGAAACATTTGAATACCAAAATTTTGATTTTTGATTTTTGAGTGGATTATAATACACTCCCTTATACACACGTACAGCCTTGGTCAAAATAGTGGGGCACCTTTTACAACGCCGTTATTTTGGAAGCAGTTAAATATTTTCTGAAAACAATGAAAAACTGTCTTGTTTTAATACTTTAGTAAATCAATAATACGAAAAGTAAAGACGTTACGGCCTTGATTACATCATCAAAATTTTTGGCCGCTCGTATGAGCTAAAATAGAGAGCAAATTTTACCTAGATTATGTAGTACTATTCAATACAAACAAATAAGCAGAAAAGAAAATTTTTCAGAATCGATGGACACACAACTTTCCACAGCATGGGAGGCATAAAGACTGTGACTCTATGTGTTATCTTTAATCGCGGGACAAAATAAATAAAAAAAAAAAAAAAACGAGGCTTGTAAATGACAACAACTTTTGATTCTCCGGTGCAGCACACTCTATTTTCTAAGTTGTCAACTTTTAGTGCTATTTTCTCCGAAATGGGCGGAAGTATAATACAATAATAGACGTCATTTTATATGAAATCTTTAACTTTGAAAATAGGTGTAATACACAAAAAGTTGACACTTTCAAGATGTTTTTGTTCAAGATGGCGGCGCGAGCTTACCACTTTTAGTATTTTTAGACTTTTAGTATGTAGAATTGGAAGGCCGACTACACGTTTTAAGCCAATTTTCAGAACAATATCATTTTTTGTTTTTATTTCTCCCATTTCAAGCTAAATTGACTGGGCTATAAAGGCAGAGAAGAAGAAATGATTGTCTACTGACGTGAAAAGATATTTTAAATAACTTAAAGTCTGACAATGGGGTCAATTCGCTGAATTATAGTCGATTAACAGAAATTTCATATTATCTGACTTATAAAATACTGATTATTTTACTTTGTGTTTGTAAAATGTATGCCGGGTATACGTCAGAATGCCTAACGCAGCACGTTTCCTTTTCCTTAATGTTTTCATTTTAATTTTAAAAGATAATCTTAATTTGTAACTGTTCCTATTACTGTATCGTTTTTATTCCAAATGCAGACCGAAGCAAGTAAATCTACAAACCAACACATGGAATTGTATCTTATTACTTTATGATTTGTCAACTTTGTTTAGTATTTATCAATTTTATAAAGTAAAGATAGTGTAAAATAAGCATACCATTATTTTTTATGATTAATTATGATTATTAGAATACGGACTTTGAAGCATAAAAAGTCGTGAAAATAGCGCTTAAAATAGCACAAAAAATTGCCATTATATGCATTTTAGCTATAATGCGCTTTTATAAAAGTGAGTTTTAGTTAAAGCTCATTTTACAATAGTGCTCAAATGTAGTTAAGCTACCTTTAAAATGTCGTTATTATGAAAACCATGGCACTGCCTTCCTAGTAAAAAACTGACTTTTTTAAATATGTTAGTAAATCAAAAGTACGAAATATAAAAGCGTTGCGGCCTTAATTTATCGAAAATGTGTTAAAATAAGCACTAAAAATGCTTCAAAATAAATCTAAGCATAAAAGTATCAAAATAAGCATATAAATTATAAGGCCAAATGCCATATTTTTATCAAATTTTTGGACATTTATAACAATTACATTTTACTATCAATATTTTTATGTTTAGCAAATTTGCTAGAAATCCGTACTCTAATCATTACAATATACCCGGGCGGTTCCGAGAATCATAGATTTGTATGTTTGCTGCTTTGTGATTGATTTTATTAAATAAGTACTTATCACCTTTTTAGAATAAAATATATTTATGGGTTGCGGAAAAATAATCCTGGGGGGGGGGGTTAATCACTACAATATTCCCCTGGCGGTTCCGAGAATCATAGATTTGTATGTATGCTGTTCTGTGATTGATTTTATTAAATAAGTACCTATCACCTTTTCAGAATAAAATATATTTATGGGTTGCAGCAAAATAATCCGGGGGGGGGGATAAAGAATACCACCCAATATGTTAGTAATTGTATCAGCCCTAATAATCATTACAATATTCTCCAGGCGGCAATTCAAGCAGGCACCAAATTCGTAAGTTTTGAGTCTTTTAAAAAAAGTATGATGTTGCCGTTTGAGGTGGTTGTTTTTGTTGCTGTGGCAGTTTCTGAATCTGAAAAATTTAAAAATTTAAGTTTGGGAATACTGCCTTTGCGCCAAAACATCTTATCCAAGTATATCAGCATTTTAAGAAAACACAATAATTTCTAAAAAATCTAGAATAAATTGTGCTCTGGAGGATATTTTAAACCCCCTGACTTCCCACAAAGAATTCCTTAGTATTGCCACGTGAATAAGGGGCAAAGGGTGCACTGGGATGTATTCCATACCCCCCAAACCTCCCGGATTGAATCCAAAAACATTTATGAGAAAATATAATTAAAGTGGCATTGCTTTTCTCATAGCCCATAGATCGATTGTAGGTTTAGATTACACACACCAGATCAGTCTTTAGTACCTAATGAAATTCCAAATTGTGGGTACTTTATACTCCCAGACCCCCGGAGTGAATTCAAAGTTTCTGAGAGAATATAATTAAAGATAAAGTGTGTTAAAATAGGCACTAAAAATGCTTCAAATAAATCTAAGCATAAAAGTATCCAAATAAGCATTTGTATAATCATAAAAATTATAGGGCCAAATGCCTTATTTTTTATCAAATTCATGGATCTTTATAATAATTACACTTCTGCTATCAATATTCATGTGTATAGCAAATTTGCTAGAAATGCGTACTCTAATAATTATGTTATATTTTATTATTATATCATTATTTTTTTTTTACTGTTTTGCTATTAGGTATTTAATTTTAAATCGTTTCGTGTACGAATCGTACTGGATCATTGACGTACCTAGAGCTTTTGCCGCCCGGGGCGCACAGTGATCTAGATTGGAAAAAAGTGGGACAGTTTCAATTTTTTGAAACTTCGAATATTGCAATATTAATAATGAAGAAGCAGAGAAGAAGGTTTCTAGTAACAGAAATTCACATTTTTGCTCCTTTTTATAACAAATGATGACAAATTGTCACTTAGTAAGGAAAGCAATACAACAAAAATGCTCTTTTAGATATGAGTAAATGAAGTCTTCTTTTTCTTTAAAACTGCTCCGTTTTAATTTTATCGCGTTCTATTAAGGTATTTCAAAAAATTTATAAAAATTTTGATGTTTTTAAAACATTAATGTGCTTCATAAGACGTTCGCTGTGAAGACATGCTGAATTTCAATAACCGTACCCACGCTTGTTGTTTAATTAGATCTACAAATCGATTCGCATTACTTCGAGTTTTAAAATTTATTCAGCAGTTTTGTTTGTTTATATAGTAGGCATATAAATTACAATCAGGTGCAACAAAGTGCAAACATTTATTTTATCGCCACTTTTGTCAATGAGTGGATAGTGTGAGCGCACAGGGAACGTATATTGTCAATCCTCCTGCAAGTGCACCGTTAGTTTACATTACATTTTACATTATTTTACGGAGTTCAGGTAGGTATTATAATATTTTCATCACAAAAAACAACAATTAAATGTAGTATGACAAAATAAGCGCATGAACACAATAGATCATAACAATAAGTAATGTTTTCAGAACCATGGCAGATTATAATTATACGCTTACACGGAGAGAAATTATCAATATTTGGAGAGAGGAATGTGGTACCTCTAAAGAAGAAAAAAGTCAGCATGTGCGAGATGTCATAATGAACAACTTAGAGATCGATGATTACGATGCCCGTCAGGCTGAAGCACAGTTAAACTTATCTCGCGTTTGTTGTGATATAAACAAGAGGTGGCAAAAAGCTGGCAGAAGCCTCAGTATGTTTATGAGACAAAATTCGGAGAATTGGTTAAATACTTCTATCTCTTTTTTATCTCCACCAGTTAGTATGGTAACAAACGTAAAACAAGAGGAACCATATTATAAACCATTTGAGGAGTTGACTGACAAGCAGAAAAGAAGAAGGGTAGAACCACTTTTGAACGTCTCTTCTTACAAACTAGCATATGCAGCTCAAATAAATGCTCGCAAAGAAGGCAACGAAGATTCTGCAAAGCTTCTAAAAGAACTGTCCACCTGCTCAGCATTTCGTCCAAAAGAGATCCGACAAGCAATTACGAGTAAGGAAAAGTTTTCGTGCGGCGAGCAGTATACAGAAGACGAGGGACTTTCAATTTTAGTGGAGACGGATCTTTCCCAGAAGCAATATAAACAACTTCGACTGATAGGGATGAAGAAGCATGCTCCTAATTTGTATCCTTCTTACGAGAGAGTGCTAGATGCTAAACGCAAATGTTACCCCCGAGAAGGATCCATTACAGTGACTGAGACTCGCGTTGATATAAAGTTACAAGATTTACTTGACTGCACGGGAGAACATTTAGTTCAACTTCAAGAGACTGTACTTGAAACTAAGTTTGCACAGGGTAAAGACATAAATTTAGTGCTTTTCTCAAAATGGGGTTGCGATGGGAGCTCGTCCCAATCTAATTACAAACAAAAATTCACAAAAAAAGAATCTGATGACAGCTCAGTTTTCATGACCTCCCTTGTGCCCCTACAACTAACTGAGGTTAGTAATCCCAGTAATATTGTTTGGAACAATGTGCGGTCATCCTCGACCAGATTTTGCAGACCCGTAAGTCTCCAATTCGCCAAGGAGTCAAAGGAGCTGTCAATTGCACAGGAAAAGTCTATGCAGGAACAAATAAATACACTAAAGCCTACAAAGTTAGTGACAAGCAAGAGCTTCAAAGTTTCTGTCATGCATACCTTAGAGTGCACAATGTTGGATGGCAAGCTGTGTAGTGCGTTAACAGACATTTCGGCACAAAGGTGTTACATCTGCGGTGCGTTGCCAAAAAAAATGTCAAATATTGACGAATTATTAAAAAGACCTGTGAACGAAGCAAATTACAGATTTGGTATTTCAAACTTGCTTTTTCTATTTTTTGAATGTCTAGTTTACAGATATGGAATTTTTAAATGTCATCGCAGTACTGCTCATTTTTATTAATATTGATTACTTGTGGTCTTTCTAGGATGATGGAATGCCTACTGCATGTGTCTTATAGAAAGGATGTGAAGTGCTGGGCTGCTCGCACTCCCACACAGAAAGCAAGTGTAGCAGAACGAAAGTCCCAGGTCCAAGAAAAGTTCAAATCCCAGTTTGGATTGCTGATAGATATACCCAAACAAGGTTCAGGCACGACTAATGATGGGAATACCGCCAGGCGCTTTTTTGAGAACCTTTTTATTACAGCAAAAATTTTAGAACTGGATTTAGAGCTTGTAACTAGTTTTGCTGTGCTATTATCTGTATTAGCTTGCGATTTACTGTAGACGTAAATGCCTTTAGAGCATATTCCATAGAGACAGCTAAACTTTTTGTATCTTTGTACGGGTCCTGGTTTCACATGCCTTCTTCAGTGCACAAGCTGTTACTCCATGGAGCTAATATTATAATAGCTTATTTCAAAATCCCTATCGCTATGCTGTCTGAAGAAGCTCAAGAATCGCGCAACAAAGACGTAAAAAAGTTCCGTGAAGATGTGAAGATGTGAAGAAGTGAAGTTCGCACAAGAAAGTGTTCCAGGTAATGAATCTTACTTATCTGTACTTGATTTCGACTTTCATTAGACTGCAAAATTCATTTTTATTCTCTTTTATTCAGGATCGCAACTATTAAAGATCTATATCAATATTTTAGAAAACCCAAAAAATGCACTAAACACTTTTCAGAACTAAAATGTTTAAAAGTTAGCACATGTAAAATACACTGTAAGTATTCGCAAACGTTTTCACCATACTATGGCATCATCAGGCGATGAATTAGAAAGAAAATTAAGAGAGAATCCTTTAAATATTGTTCCGAGTGGTAGGGGGAGGTTTTTATAAGAAAAGAAGGGACATTTTGAAAGTTATTACAAAAAAAGGGGGGGGGTTATAACTTATTGAAAATGTTTAATAAAGGTGAATTATTTAAATCCGATTGACTATTTAACAACAAAGGTGAATATTTTAATTTATTTATTTCTAAAGCTTCTAAAAATTCTAATTTTTTACTTTTTGGTTCTACATGTAAAATTTCATAATTTCCTTGTTTATGGTTGGTATCCAATAAATGTTTCGCGAAAGTAGATTTTCCATCCGCAAGTCTGTGGGATCGCGAGTGTTCTTTAAATCGTGTTTGGAAAGATCTACCTGTATGACCGATATATTTTTGAGAGCATTCGCAAGTGAGCTCATAAACTCCTGATTTAGTTAAAATATCTGACTTTGATTTAGCGTTATTAATGAATTTTTTAAGTTTATTGTCTGTTCTAAAAGCTATATTGAAATTATGTTGATTCAAATATTTGACAATTTTTTCTGACTTGTTTCCGAGAAAAGTAACTACGTTAAAATTTACGTTAGATTTATTATGAATAGTGGGGTATATTGAATTGACTAGTTGTTTATGTTTAATCTGACTAAGTAAATTATCAATCAATTTGACCTGGTATCCATTAGAAGTCGCGATAAATTTAATTCTATCTAATTCTTTTTGAAAATTTTCTTTACTGAGAGGAATTTTGGTTAAACGATTCAGAAAAGCACGAAAAGAGGCAATTTTATGTGAAAAGGGGTGCTCAGAGCTGTTATGAATAACCGATCCAGCTTCTGTTGGTTTATGAAAGATATCAAATGAAAGAATGTTGTTAATTTTAGAGATTGTGAGGTCGAGGTAGTTAATCTTATTATTAACTTCAATTTCTTTAGTGAATTTAATATTCGCGTGTTGTTTATTAATAAAATTGAAAAGTTTATCTAATTGTCTAAGGGACCCATTGAAACAAATAAAAATATCGTCAACATATCTATACCAATAAATTATGAACTTTTTAAATGCAGAATTGAGAATTTTAGTTTCGAGGTGATCCATAAAAATATCAGCTAATAAACAGGACAGGGGATTTCCCATAGGTAAACCATCTTTTTGAAGGTAAAATTTGTTATTAAATTTAAAATAGTTTTGCTTAAGGCAAACATCTAAGGCGATTAAAATTTCTTGAATAATTAATTATAATTATAATAATTAATAATTATAATATTCCTTCTGTAGTAACTAAAACTAAATTAGAAAAACTAGCAGTTGAATGTGAAGTAGCTATTAACAAAACTAATGACAACCCTCTGTTGCATAAATTACAATTAACTAATCTAATTAAGAATGTATCACATAATAATATTTCTTCTCGTTCTTCACGCGAAGAAAAAACTGCTTTATCTATACGTAAACTCGCGAAATATTCAGAATTAATTTTTACAAAAGCCGATAAAGGTAATACCGTAGTTTGTATTCATAATAATGATTATATTAAAAAAGTCGAAGATTTCATTAAACCAGAAAATTTTTCCGTAATTAAAAATGATCCTACTTCAAAATTTCAAGCCCAGGTCAAAGAAGTTATTAACAATACCGAGATTATCTTTTCAAAAAAGGACAGGTATTTCCTAAGTTGTATGAATCCACAAGCTCCCGGGCTTTATGGTCTTGTAAAATTGCATAAAACTGGAAATCCCATTAGACCAGTAGTCAGTTATATTAATGCACCTTGTAGAAATTTAGCTTCTAAACTTATAGATATCATTAAATATTACACAAAATTTGAACCTAAACATACCGTAAAAAATTCATTAGATCTCGTTAATAAATTGCATAACGTAACTCTTAAAAATTCCCATAAATTTGTATCTTTCGATGTCACTAATCTTTTCCCAAGCGTTCCCATAAAAGACACCTTAAACATAATACGAGAACTTTTAGTTAATAACAAAACGAACCCTTTAATTATTCAAGAAATTTTAATCGCCTTAGATGTTTGCCTTAAGCAAAACTATTTTAAATTTAATAACAAATTTTACCTTCAAAAAGATGGTTTACCTATGGGAAATCCCCTGTCCTGTTTATTAGCTGATATTTTTATGGATCACCTCGAAACTAAAATTCTCAATTCTGCATTTAAAAAGTTCATAATTTATTGGTATAGATATGTTGACGATATTTTTATTTGTTTCAATGGGTCCCTTAGACAATTAGATAAACTTTTCAATTTTATTAATAAACAACACGCGAATATTAAATTCACTAAAGAAATTGAAGTTAATAATAAGATTAACTACCTCGACCTCACAATCTCTAAAATTAACAACATTCTTTCATTTGATATCTTTCATAAACCAACAGAAGCTGGATCGGTTATTCATAACAGCTCTGAGCACCCCTTTTCACATAAAATTGCCTCTTTTCGTGCTTTTCTGAATCGTTTAACCAAAATTCCTCTCAGTAAAGAAAATTTTCAAAAAGAATTAGATAGAATTAAATTTATCGCGACTTCTAATGGATACCAGGTCAAATTGATTGATAATTTACTTAGTCAGATTAAACATAAACAACTAGTCAATTCAATATACCCCACTATTCATAATAAATCTAACGTAAATTTTAACGTAGTTACTTTTCTCGGAAACAAGTCAGAAAAAATTGTCAAATATTTGAATCAACATAATTTCAATATAGCTTTTAGAACAGACAATAAACTTAAAAAATTCATTAATAACGCTAAATCAAAGTCAGATATTTTAACTAAATCAGGAGTTTATGAGCTCACTTGCGAATGCTCTCAAAAATATATCGGTCATACAGGTAGATCTTTCCAAACACGATTTAAAGAACACTCGCGATCCCACAGACTTGCGGATGGAAAATCTACTTTCGCGAAACATTTATTGGATACCAACCATAAACAAGGAAATTATGAAATTTTACATGTAGAACCAAAAAGTAAAAAATTAGAATTTTTAGAAGCTTTAGAAATAAATAAATTAAAATATTCACCTTTGTTGTTAAATAGTCAATCGGATTTAAATAATTCACCTTTATTAAACATTTTCAATAAGTTATAACCCCCCCCCTTTTTTTGTAATAACTTTCAAAATGTCCCTTCTTTTCTTATAAAAACCTCCCCCTACCACTCGGAACAATATTTAAAGGATTCTCTCTTAATTTTCTTTCTAATTCATCGCCTGATGATGCCATAGTATGGTGAAAACGTTTGCGAATACTTACAGTGTATTTTACATGTGCTAACTTTTAAACATTTTAGTTCTGAAAAGTGTTTAGTGCATTTTTTGGGTTTTCTAAAATATTGATATGGTTAATATCGAGTTACACTACCTAAACCACGTATCAATTGATTATATTGATTATTAAAGATCTTGTAAAAAGACTTTTGTTGACTTCCGACCCTATCATATCTTCAATGAGACAATCTGCGATGAAACAGAAAAGACCTATTTCAGGTGCTATTTTACTTCTGCTTGCACCTCCTGCTCCTCCGAGCATTCGAGGAGATACTTTGAAAAGAGATTTAACTGCCTCAGAAAATGATTGAGTCAAAATTTTTAGATTTTTCTTAATAATTTTACTAGGAACTATAATTTATTATTAACTATAATTACTTGTTATAATAGTTTATTAAATAATTTAATTTATTAATAGTAATATTCAAAAAAATATTAAAAATAATCAACAAATTTTTACTGTGTAGCTTGTAAAGTTGTTTCAGATTACGATATTTTTATACTAACAACACCAAAACCCCGCAACTACAAAAATTAATAACAAAACTCTCGAAAAAAGGATCAATGTCCCACTATTTTCGAATCTAGGTCACTGTGGGGCGGTTTAAAAATTTTTCGCCCCTACCCCGCCCCCTCATATAAATAATTACAGTTTGTTTTTTTAAAATATTTTTTATAAATTTTTTATTTATTTTATAAAAATATTTTTGTACAAAAAGAAGCAAAATGCCGCTCCTAAAAATGTGCCGCTCGGGGCGGTGTAGGCTAGTGTGTACGATAGTGGGTATAGTACGGCAACAGGCAAACTAGAACGAATTTAAATGAAATTTAATAACCATCATCAGAAAAATGCCACAGAATTCGATTTGAATAATTCAGTTAAATGCAAAACTACATGAAACATTCCAGGATATACAAGACACAATTTTTTTAAAGATGTAGTAACCATTCTATGGGTTTTACGTACCGACGATTATGGAATGAATTTTCAATATGGACAATTTCTTAAATAAACTAACTAAAATAAATTTTTTGCTTTTGATTCATCTTATTAGTTATATCATTTGCTTGAAGACAGTGTAGGCTCGCATTTAATTATTTATTGATGTTATATTATTTATTATAGTATGTAAATTAAGGTAAAATTTAAAATCTTTAAATTATTGACTGCAAACCTGAAAATTTTTAAATTTTAACATAATATTAACTAAACATTTCTCAGAAATTCAAGATATAGAAAGGACCTCATTTGCAGTTATACCCCACGGTTCAAATTAATACTCTTGTCCATCCACTTCCATTTGAATATTATGAATATTTTGAACAACATACATATGTATAATTAATTATATTAGTATATTATGTAATACAGGAATTTTTAAAAGCATACAAGTCGAATTCACGTATGAAACAAATTTAAATTACACCATATAAAATATTATTTAATTAAATTTTAATCAAACTATTATATAATTGAATATCTGATGTTTTAGAAAATTATAAGCTGCCTGATTTATAATTATGCATTTATGTAGAATTTTTCATAGCATTTTCAACAGCTCTGTATGTACAATTGCCGATACGATAGAGTTTTTCACATTGATCAGATGCCTCCAATTTAAAACATTCCTCGATCAGCTTAGCTTCCGACACAACTTGCGGATCCTTAATATGCAAAATATTCAAAAAGTTATTCTCATGTAAGGAACCATCTTCGTACGATATAAATAAATTTTCTGATGCACATCTAAGAAAACACATCACTGCATAATCATCAACAAATTCTCCATAGCGTACCACTCTTAATGCTAGTTTCGGATCTGCACCAGTTTGTTCTAGACACTTACCCGAATGCCTTAAAATGTGTGAATGCCAGATCTCTGTTAATTCGGAAAATCTCTAAAAATACTTCCAATTCAAAAATTCTATGTTATTTACAAAAATTACTACTTACTCGTTGCTGGGAATATACCAAGAGTGTCAGTAAGATTGTAAAAATTATAAGTTTCATTTTTGATGTTCGGAGATTTCCACCTTTTAATCTCTGGACCTTATATTGCCAGGTAGATACAACTATATATAATTACAAAAAATGTTTCCGGGAAATACATAAATGCATAAACTGATAATTTTTATCAGTTTTTTTAAGTTTTGTAAACATAACAATAAAGAGTTAACTTTTTTATTGACAAAAACCGATGCAGATTAAAAGCTTTTATGTTTTTTGTACTAATAAATATATATTATAGAATAATAAATATGACTGTAAACTGCTTTTCATTGCGCGGAAGTGTGGGAAAATTGCTAGCAGGAAAGGATAAGAAATGAAAATATAAGAAGAAAAATAAATATGGAGATCGACATAATTAGCAGAAGAAGTTCAAAAACGAGAATCGACATGGTTTGGACATACAAAGAGAATGGAAAACAATAGATGACCACGAAAAGTGTTAGAATGGATACCGCTAGAGAGGAGGAAGAGAGGACGGTCTAGGAGACCCTGAACAGACAATGTAGATGAGGCGATAAATTCCAGAAATATAGAAGAAGAATTATGCCCAAGATGGAAAGGGATCGAAATACAGATTAAAAGAGGCCCATTTCGTATTAGCAATTGTTGCACTTAAATAATGTTTTCAATCTTACTTACTTTTTATAATTATAATATATTTAAGTTATTTAATGATGTTTATGTTATGTAAAATTAAAATTAAATAAAATCCGATAATTAAAAAAAAATTAATTCAGAAATAACTACCTGAATGTCCGGCATGACATTCACGTAGTTCCCACTTTATATGCTTGTCATCAATGCCATTCATTATTTATATGTAGTAAATGAAAAATGGTAAGCAAAAAATGAAATAATCTGTTTGTAAATTTCGAACATAAAAATATTTTAGATTAAAGCTATTGCTGTGTAAGCTTAAGGTTTTAAATCTTATACATACATTTTTCCAAATTTTTTTTCTTAAATCTTTACATTTTATGATATTATTTGCAACTTAATTGTAAAAATGAAAATTATTATTGTTACGATTTTTCTGATTTTCGTGGCCAAATCTAACCAGCGGGTAAGTTCTAATTTTTTTATAACAAAACGGGTTTTAATTACATATTAGAGATAATTTCATATGCTTTTATTATGTTTTAGACATTCTCTGAGTTAGCTGAAATGTACCATACACAGATTTTAAAGCACTCAGAAAAGTGTATAAAGGAAAGTGGTGCAGATCCGGAATTAGCTTTAAGAGTTGTACGTTATGGAGAATATGTTAATGACCACAAAGTAATGTGTTTCATTAAATGTGTAGCAGAAAATTTATTTATAATATATGAAGACGGCAGCGTACATCAAGAAAATCTATTAGATACTTTGAACTTTCGAGATCCGAAAATTATACCTCATGCCGAACAATGTTTTCATTTGAAAGCATCTCCTGATCAATGCGAACAAATATATCGTTTTAGCGAATGTTTATACCAAACTTTGCAAAACGCAATGAAAGATGATCCGAAATAGTTGTATAGTAAAAATAAGTAATTTACATTAAATATTTACTTTAATATTGGGATAAATTTGTAATTTTGATGATGTTCTACTCGCAGGGGTCTCCAAACTACGGCCCGCGAGCACCACCAATCCGGCCCGCCAGAGCAGGCCTGATGTGGCTGGTATCCGGACCGCCCTTTAATTTATTTTGATAAATCAAATCAAATAAAGAAGCTTTGCTGTAAATGCGATTTTTATATGTCAAAAAAAAGTTTCAAAATGTGCAATTTACATTGTTAACATATGGGGGTTCGAATATTTCTGTTAGACACTGTAGCTAGATATTGGCCCTCGGGGCTTTGTGGAGCAATCAGTCTGGCCCTTACGCTAAAAAGTTTGGAGACCCCTGTTCTACTGGATAAAAATGTTTACGAAATGGAAAGTATTTTATTGTCTAGGTTTCGGTTATTCAAAAATTTTGTAATAAATTTTGGTTCAAAATAAGTAGATTTTTCAAAGATGTATTTGAACGATTGAACCAAAAAAGAAAAAGAACTCAAAATAAAAAATTTTAAGTAAATTTGTGGTTTTTAGTATGTATTTATGGTTAAATTCAAAAAAATATAAGAATAATACAATACGTAGAAAATCAAAATTCAAAAAATTTAAAAAGGAGACAATTAACACATAACAGGTCTGGATTAAGAAAATTTGAAAAAAATGAAAATTTCGTAATACGAAGTACAATATAACGTTATTTCATGGTTAATGCCATTCTTCAGTTGCACGCATCGATTACGATTACATTGTGAAATAAGAAGAAAAAATTTTCAAACTAAACAAAATTATCGACTAAATTGTACAAAATTGACTTACCATAACCTCCAAAGATTATCAAAACTGAACTTGTTACATGAAGTATGAATAATTTAAAAATGATTTGAACTAAGAAATTCGTTTACCTAGCACTGCTAGTTTGAAATCCGAAGGCACTGCCCTCTTAATATGATTTCTAAAAACTTTGAAAAAATTCAAAATTCAAAAATTTACCACGTTTTTTAACCGTGAGGCGTAAAACTAGAAAAAGAACTCAAAATAACCATGAAATAACGTTATATTGTACTTCGTATTACGAAATTTTCATTTTTTTCAAATTTTCTTAATCCAGACCTGTTATGTGTTAATTGTCTCCTTTTTAAATTTTTTGAATTTTGATTTTCTACGTATTGTATTATTCTTATATTTTTTTTGGATTGAACCAAAGTCAAGTTTTGGGAGATTTATTTAATTTCTTTTATAATTAAAAATCTGGTGGTACATGGATCGTTGCTTCATAAACCAATAAATTGCAAAATTATGCATTTTATATAACAATTCTGCAGTCATAAATTGGTTCGTAAATATTTCAGTAGACTGAAATATACAAGTGCAATAATTGATTATTATAAATTTCAAGGTCGCTTGACCTGATAGATATAAATAAAAAAATTTTGATCTGTATTTTGTTATTGTCAATATAAACAAAGAAGTCATTAACTTTTAAATATGTTTATAATTTTTTATTTTTTATAATAATTGAGAATTTGAAGTAATTGCTTTCCAGAATCCTTTTAGTAAATACCTATGCGGATAATGTTATTAAATCGTATCAACCTGCTCGATATACAACAATCAATGAAGGTTTTTACAATATGTTCTACAATTTTATTCATACTCGAGGCTAATTCCCACAAGCAGGTAAGTGTTATTTTAATTACATAAAAGTTTATTTTTTTCAAATGCTTTTAGACATTCGTCGAGTTAGTTGAAACGTTCCATTTGCAAATTTTAAAACATTCAGAAGATTGTATAAATGAAAGTGGGGCAGATCCTGACCTAGCCTTACGCGTTTTACGTTACGGAGAATATGTTGAAGATTATAAACTAAAGTGTTTTGTTAAATGTATAGCAGAAAATTTGTATCTAATTAACGAAGATGGTTCTTTAGATGTCGAAAACACATTAGCTAGTTTGGATTTTCAAGATCCACAAATTGTAGCTCAAGCCGGATTTATTGAAAAATGTTTTGGACTGGATGGATCTGATCAGTGTGAAAAAATGTACCATATTAGTGAATGCATGTACAAAACTATTCAAAATGCCATGACAGATGATTAAAATTGAATAATATTAGTACAACTATATTGTCTCATATGATATTTTGTATAAATTTGTTGGGATTTTTGAATGTTTAATTTTGTATGTTAAGTTTAATAAATATTTATTTATGTTTTAATAATTTTAATAAAATGTAATTTAAATAACAAAATATTACCTACGTGATATTATATCCAACATGAGAAGTACAAAGCAAAATAATAATTACTTGAAACAAACAAAACAACATATAAGCTATAATCTCAGGCTATAATCATAAAAAGTACTTGTATTTAGTTTTATATACATTTTATATTGTAACAAAAATTCTACCTGCCCTTGAGGGTAAACACAAAATCTTCCCTACACGCTGGTTGTAACCAGTTTTTTTATCTTGTAGAAACCCAAGTTGTTATAGCTAGCTGAAAGTTGAAGGAAGCAAGAGCGTGGCTTCCAATAAAAACAATCTCTGTATATTTAATTTACTCCAAATACAGAGATTAAAAATTATATTGTTGATGTTGTCAATCAAACAGAAGATATCGGGGTGCAAGTCAAAAATATTGAAGACAATAACCCTAAAAAGCGGGTTCACAAATGACTCAAAGCTGCTCGCAAAGAAGTTAAAAAGCAAAAATTAAAGTATTTTTATTAACAATTTTTAATGAGCCTTTATTTTACCGGTTAAATATCAGTCATTTAGAAGTACATAAAGAATTATAATATAAGATACTTTTTATTATGAACGTAAATTTTCTTAATGGGTTTGCAGTTTTCTTTAATAAACAAAAAGTTAATAACTTTTTGATGTTCACGTTTTTTATTTTTGTAATAATTAAGTTATTTGTATTTAGTACTAAATATTGTATACACAATTAAAACGTGCAAATCTACTACTGCAAAAATATGCAAAATATTACATTTACAATTTTTCTCGTCCTGGTGGCTAATTCCCAACAACGAGTAAGTATTATAATTAATAACAATTCTGCAAAAGTTTTTCATCAAATTATGTTTAGACATTCGACGAATTAAAAAAAGTCTGGCAAGTGCGAATATTAAAACACTCAGAAAAATGTATAAATGAAACTGGCGTAGATCCAGAATTGGCAGTGAGATTTATACCGTATGGAGAATATGTTGAAGATTATAAGCTAATGTGTTGCATTAGATGTTTAATAGAAAATTCATTTATGATGTACGACGATGGTTCGATACATTACGACAACTTTTTGGAAATTTTGGATATAAAGAATCCGAAAATTATAGAAAAATCAGGATTGGTTGAAAATTGTTTTGAATTGCATTTCCCCGACCAATGTGAAAATATGTTCCGCATTAGTAAATGTGTATACTTCTCAGTTAAAAATGCAATGGAGGATAATCCAGAATAATCCAAAATATTTAATTATTTTGCTTGGTGGGATTTAGTTTGTAAAAGTGCAACATTAAAATACCAAAAATGAAATTTATGATTATATTTTAACAAAACTTATATAATTGTATTTTATTTACTATTTTACTAATTGTTAATGTTACTAATTACTAATGTTTTTTTATTCAATAATTGTATTAAATAAAAATTAATGAAAAGTATATTATTTTTATATTTATATAGGCTGCATTATTATTTTTATTATTATTATCATTAAAGCTCGGATTTTATGCTTTTGCATGTTTTTTAATGTTTATATGCCAACAGATTTGTTTTGAAATCTGAACAAATGAGGTAAAAACGAATTCGAAAGACTGCTTGTCAAAGTGCATATTATTTTCAACATTTGATGCATATTTGAGCAAATAATGCGGTATTCGGACGATTCGGCTCCGGACGATTCATCCCGAACGATCCATCCAGGACGATTCATCCTGCGGACGATTGATCCAGTGGACGGTTCATCCCAGGACGATTCGTCCAAATATGTATATACAAGTAGATACAATAATAAAAACGAAAGTAGTCACCATTTAAATTGTTAGTTTTTAATAATAATAATAAGTGATTGCCAAGTTAGGAGATCTCGGTCAGAAATTGGACGTGATGAGAAATAAAAATAAGCTGAAGGGAACAAAAACATTCATAGAAAACGATCTCACACCCAAGGAAAAAGCAATACAAGATAAAATAGTAGAGAAGGCAAAACAAGAGACTATGAATGGAAAGAAGACAAGAGTGGGCTATCGCAAACTGATTGTAGAAGGAAAGGTTTTCTTGTGGAAAGATAGGGGCGCAGAACTAGTATCAGCGGAACTGTCAGGAAATGAATCAAAAAACTGATAACCGGAAATGGAGCGGCCGGAATGTCTCAACCGGACGCTTCAAATTTTGAAACCGAGATATATGATTCGACAGCGCGATTCAGGCGGAATAAAGATATGGAAAGCAAAAACGCAAATAAATGTTATAAAAATATGGTGCAAAGAAGGAAAAATTGTAAACAGGTCCTGTTTAAGGTGGGAACATGGAACGTGAGGACACTGCTAAGACCGGGAAAGATAAACGAAGTTGCAAATAAGATATATAGCAGCATTACAAGAGTTGAGATGGGGTGGGCAAGGTGAAATAAAAAAGAAGGATTACACGATGTTTTTGATGATGAAGGAGGAAATGGTACTGGTTTTATAGTAACGAAGAAAAACGTCAGAAACGTGTTAACGTTCAAGGCAATAAATGGAAGAATGTCATACCTGCGAATTAAATCGAAGACAAACATCTCTATTATAAACGGCTATGCACCAACAGAAGAAAGTGGCAAAAGCGATAAAGAAGAGCTTTATAACGAAATGGAAAAACTATGCGAAACTGTTCCTCAGCAAGATATGCTGATCATATTGGAAGACTTTAACGCAAAGATAGGTAAAGAAAACCATCTAAACTCGGTCGCTGGCAGGGAAACAATACACAAACGAACAAATGACAATGGTTGCATGTTATGCAATTTGGGTGAAGCAACAAACACCACAATCTGCAGTACCAAATTTATTCACCAAAAATTGCATAAGATAACATGGGTATAGCCAGGTGGAGGTAAGGAAGAGGGAAACCAAATCGATCACATAATGTTGTCTAGGAAACACGAAAATGTAGTAAAAGATGTAAGAACATTCAGAGGCGCCAATGCAGACTCAGATCACTATCTAGTGGTAGCGAAGATAAAACAAAAAGTCACAAAATATAGTAGAACAGAAAATAGCAAAAACAACTTAACAACTGTGAAGCAAGAACACGTTACGAAAAACAAGTCAATCAAGAAATCAACAAAAGGAGTAAATGCAACAACATGGACGAAGAACTAGATAACATCATATCGATCGTGTACAAGTGCAAAAGAAACAATCGGATATAAAACCAAACGAAAAAGTAAAGATTGGTTCGATGACGAATGCATCGAATGTAACAAAAGGAAAACCAAGAGTAGATTGAAGTGGTTAAAAACAGGAACACAAGAAAGCCTGGACAATTACAAAAAAAGCTCGAGAGATGCAAATAAGCTATTTAAACAAAAAAATAACGCATGGGTTACGGAAGGAATGATAGAAATTGAAACTAGCAACAAGTTTAATAACACGAAAACCTTCTACCAGCTGCTGAGAAACCAAAAAACAAGATATTGTGTCAAACCAAGAGGTATGAAAAATGAAGAAGGGATAACTGAATACACCCCTGAGAAAGTTAAACAAATTTGGATAGAACATTTTCAAAAGTTGCTGGGGGGGGGGGCAAAAGGAAGGATGTAATCATATCGAAGCAGTTAGTGACACTCAAGAAACATCAACACCGACAATCGAAGAAATAAATAGTATAATTCAAAAGATTAAAAATGGAAAATCCCCAGGAAACTAGCATAGAACTAATTAAGTGCGAAAGACTATGTAATCTGGTACAACAAGTATGGCCTGAAGAGAAGATGCCTATTAAATGGGGCGAAGGCATTATTGTATCACTAAAAAAGAAAGGAGCTTCAGATGAGTGCATAAACTACAGAGACATCGTGTTACTTACTCAACGTACAAGGTAATGTCGACACTGATACATAGAAGATTGAAAGAGTTTATTAGGGGCTTGATAGGAGAGTATCAGTTCGGTTGCACTGAAGGCAAATCGACAGTTGATGCGATACACATAGTCAAACAAGTAATGGAAAAGACACAAGAATACAATATCGACCTGCACATGCTGTTCGTAGACTTCCAGCAAGCTTTTGACAAGCTTAACAGAGGTAAACTATACCAGGTGATGGAAGAAATGAAAATTCCAGCAAAGCTGATTAGACTGGTAAGAATGACAATTGGCAACACAAAGGCATGCATTAGAACCGACGAAGGCGAGACGGAATGCTTCGAAATAGACAGTGGAGGCAGACAAGGAGACGCACTGTCAGCAACACTGTTTATACTAGTATTAGAAGGAATAATAAGAAGAATTGATGTCGAGGGTGCAATTACAACAAGGGAAGTACAGCTTATCGTGTATGCAGACGACATGCTTATTATGTCAAGAACTCGTAAGGGAATGATACAAAAGTTTAAAGAAATGGAAGAGGAAGCAAGGCAAATGGGATTTACTGTAAACGAAAGCAAAACAAAATATATGTGGTGCGGAAGGAACACACCAGGTATACAGAACTTGATAATAAACGGGTATACTTTTGAAGGAGTAGAAAGTTTTAATTATCTGGGAATACACATAAACCGAAATAATAACAGAATTGTAGAAATAAGAAAGAGAATACAAGCTGGAAATAGAGCCTACTACTCTAACAGAACACTGCTTAAAGACAAAAGTCTGAAGAAGGATACAAAATTAAGAATATATAGAACCCTGATAAGACCAGTAATAACATATGCAGCAGAAGCGTTATGCTGGTCACAGCTAGAATCGGAACTACTGAAAACGTTTGAAAGAAAAGTTTTACGCACTATCCTGGGACTGAAAAAGGGTAATAACGACGAATATAGAATACTTATGAACCATGAAATAGAACAGGAGGTCAACGGTGAGAATATAGTGAAGGTCATGAAAGCGCAGCGAATTAGATGGCTGGGCCATATTATGAGAAGAAATGACCAAAACATGGTGAAAGGGGTAACGATGTGGAAACCGGATGCCAACAGAACAAGAGGACGGCCGAAAGTGAGATGGTGGGACCAAGTGATAAAAGACCTGAAAGTTATGGATGTGAAAGAATGGATGACAAAGGTTCAAGATAGACAACACTGGAGGGAAATTGTCAATGGTGCCGCTACTCACAAAAAATTGTAATCCGGAAAATAGGAATGAAGGTATATATTGTTCAATGTAACTGTAACATGGGGCTTAATCCTCCCCGACAATCGGATTTGAAAATCCTTGAACAAGGATAGCTACATATATTCAATTAGAATGTAAAGCTGATAATAATAATAATAATAAGTAATTATTAACAATGATCCACAATAACACAATAACGTAATACTGATACATAATAATGATACCTACATAATAATAGATAATATTAATAGATTATCATTAAAAATATTGCAATGACTTGAGACTCATTAATTAATTAATTAATTGGATTTTGATAATTAATTGGTTTATGAATTTAAAAAATGACTAAAATTGGATTTGCATAAAAATTAATAATAGAAATCTCAAATTATTACAAATGAATGCCCCCTTCTGAATTAAATCTTACCTAACATAAAAATTAATTAACTTAAAAATTAATGCGCCACAGGTTATTGCAATATTATGATAATCTATTAATATTATTTATTATTATGTATCATATCGATTCATTACTTTAATGAATCATTATTAATTATTATTATTAAAAATTAAGAATTTTAATAAATTATGACGATTTTCGTTTTTTTGGCATTTTTTGGTTCCAGTGGATGAATCGCCCGGGGATGAATCGTCCAGGGACGAATAGTCCTAGAATGAAATAATGCATATTTGTGCATATTTGACCCATTTTGGTATTTTTTGAAGAATTTTAATAGAGAAAATAAAAAATTATTATTAAATTTGCCAATTTAAGTAATTATTGTATTTAATTTTAAACAATTTAATTTTTATAAATTAATAAAATAATTTTTAAATTTTTTTAAACAAATAAAAAGTAAATAATTTTTTAAATAAAAAATTAAATTGCTTAAAATTAATTAAAACAATTGTTTTAATTGGCAAAATTTAATAATAATTTTAATTTTCTCTATTAAAATTCTTTAAAAAAACACCAAAGTGGCCAAAATATGGTCAAATATGATGTATTATTTGCTCAAATATACACCAAATGTTGAAAATATGCAAAAGTTTGCAAATGTTACCTAATTCCTCCAGATTTATTATTGAAATTATTAAATTTTATAAATCTAGGCAGTAGTACTTATTGAAAATTTAAAGAAAAAAAATTGAAAAATTATTATAGATATATTTTAGTTTGCATATCAATGCATATTTTTTCTATTTTTGTCAATTTTAGTACATATTTTAAGAAAATTCGGCACATATATAAATCCAAGCTCTAATTATCATCATATAATATATCATATCATATTGGCGATATTGGCCGCAGATCGGCAGGCAATATTGGTTATCAATATTGGCCCAATATTTCGCCAAGCTACAGCTAATATTAGTCCAATATTGATTTACCATATCGGAGCAATCTTGAAAAACAATATTGGGCCGATATTGGCTGAATTTTACAATATTCCACCAATATTCAATATGGGTTCAATATTGCCCAATATTGCACCAACACTGTGTGCTACATGGGTACCTCAGACTATTATAAACTACTGATTGTTAGATAGTTGTCTAATAATAATTGTAGACAGCGACAAGGAAGATCTTTGATATTTGATACAAATATTTTCTCTATTTTTCTCTAAAAATAATATAACTCAAGTGAACTTGAAGATTAAATTTTTAAAGACGAGAATCGCTTGCTTACTACACCCGAGTTATGTCTTTACGAGTTTTGACCCTCCTGATTTAAGATCTTCTTAATTTTCCGCATAAGAAAGGTCTGATATTTTAAGGCTTTAACCGATCTTCTAGATCTGAAAACATTCTAAACGTAGTGTTAATAGTTTCCAGGTATAGTATCAGTCATTTTTGGTTATTTAAGGTACCAGTTACAAAGAAAACAGGTAGATGATCACACTTTTTTTTTGTAATTTATGGTTTTACAATTTGTACTTTTAGAATAGCTGTGAAAAATGTCTGACATGTCGAAATGTTCTTTTAGCGGTTGTCATTAGCGGTTCAAGTACAAGCGCCAAATATGAATAAACATATCTGCAATTCAACACGTGGTGTAAAGAAAAGCGAGTGAAAAACATAAATGAAGAAGTTCTACTTGCTTATTTTGAGCAACAGTCGAAGGTCGTGCAAAGCTCGAATTTCCTGAATGTTCAAAATATCAAGGAAAATGATTTTGGTTCTTTTTGAAACATGATTAGAAAAAATGTATATTACAAATAAAGTTTATGTTGCTGAACTTTTCCTATCTTTCCCGCTTACTTTTACAAGTGTGCGGAAAAGTGCTACTTTTCCGCACACTTTTGAATATGACAAAGTAAGACTTTTGGAAACACTATTAGAATTTGTTTTTACTTTTTATGCTGTTTTCGTTAATAATCAAAAAGGTAATAACTGTTCGATGTCTATAAAAATTTTTATTTTGATAATGTTTAACTTATTTGTATTTAGAAATAATTTATTTTATTAGGTAGATACTAACTCTACCCTATATAAACAATCAAAATGTGCAAACGTACAATTACAGCAAAAAAATGTATATTATTACATTTGCAATTTTTCTGATACTAGTATCTAATTCCCAACAGCGAGTAAGTATAATTATTAATTAAATACCAATAATACTGAAAAGGTTTTTACATCAAAATATCTTTAGACCTTCGACGAGTTAAAGGACATCTGGCAAGTGCTGATATTCAAACACTCTGAAAAATGTATAAAAGAAACTGGTGTAGATCCAGTATTAGCAGCGAGAGTCGTACCATATGGAGAATATGCTGAAGATTATAAGCTAATGTGTTTCATAAGATGCATTTCAGAAAATTTATTTATAATGTATGATGATGCTTCGGTGCATTATGACAACTTGATGGACATTTTGAATATAGAGGATGCAAAACTTATAGCGGAATCAGGGATTATTCAAAAATGTTTTGAGTTGCAAATGCCCGATCAATGTAAAAAAATGTTCTACATTAGCAAATGTATATACTTTTCAGTTAAAGCTGCAATAGAGTATAATCCAAAACAATTGCCATTAACTTAGGTGTAGGTATATTATTATTATATTTCATTTATAATCATAATTATGTTATTTACTCAATTAATTTGAATAATATGAATGAATTTGATATAATTTGTACAACACAGGATTATTCGTATATAGCGATAATTGTAATAAAAATGGGGAGTAAAATAAAAATTATTTACGATAAAAAAAGTTTGATTTCTGAGACCGTAAGCCGAGCTAAATTTTATATCCATGCACAACCTTGTGAAAATTATAATCGACAGTTTACGGACATTATTTGTTTTCTGTGACATAAAATAGTTTTATTGAGGAATTAAGTAAAGAAAAAAATTTATAGTTTTTTATTATGTTTTTTATTTATATAATATGTAATATATCAATATGGTATGATAATATTTATTGCGTTCTATAACTTACCTTACTTATTCGTACAGTTTTATACAATCATGCCAATCTACTCCAGCAGCAAAAATATGAAAATTGTTATACTATCTACAATTTTTCTGTTACTCGTGGTAAATTCCCACCAGCGAGTAAGTATAATTTTTTGTTTTGATAAAAATTCTTATTTTCCCATATTATGTTTTAGACATTCTCCGAGTTAGCCGATATGTTTCATTCTCAAATTTTGAGACACTCTGAAAAATGTATAAAGGAAAGCGGTGCAGATCGGAAACTAGCATTACGAGTTATGCGATATGGAGAATATGTTGAAGATCATAAACTAATGTGTTTTGTTAGATGTATAGCAGAAAATTTAAATCTAATTTACGATGATGGTTCTTTGCATTTTGAGAATATATTAGATATTTTGCATTTTAAAGATCCAAAAACTATACATCAAGCAGGATTTTTTGAAAAATGTTTTGCATTGGACGCACCTGATCAATGTGAAAAAATGTATCGTATTAGCGAATGCATGTATAAAACTGTTCGAAGCGCTATACAAGATGAACTGTAAATATTTACATTAAAAACAGGATTCATTTGTTTGCTTGTACTTTGGTACTAAAAAATGGGATATTAAAAAGATACAAAATTTAGATATTCATGTTAACTCTGGTCAATAATATTGTTGACTTTACAAATATTTTATTTTGGCGGATTTTATGTGATAGTGCGAAAACCAGAGTTGAAAATAAATTTAATCTTTATGTTTTCAAACCCAAAGTCATAGTTAAAGTGTGAATAAATACCAAAAATTTCACTTTTGCAGTATCGCATTGGTCTAAGGGAATTTATAATACATTAATCAAACATAAAATTATTGTATTATATCTCTATTTCCTTATTGGAAATTAAATTAATACAAAAAACTATATGGAATGTACAAATGCACAACAAAGAAAAGAATAATTATTAATTAAGACTTAAGTAAAATTTCAATCTTGATAATTGCCTATAAAATCAACATTTACTTTCCAAGGCTTAAGCAGGCCTAGCTGACACCAAATAAATAGTAATTGACAGGTTATCTAACAATACCCAAAACAGCCTGCGCTTGGCCTGTCCCAAGCCTAATGCAGGTTATTTAGCCTTACCTGAGAATTTCCTGCGTGTGGTGCTGCGTTTCGCCTGAGCTTGGTCTGGCTAATAGTAAGCCGCAACTTATCAACAATTTTCGAAACAAACACGTGCTCAAATTGGTCACGTGTAAAGTAGGTACATTTGGTAACTATGCTAAATTGCGTACTAAAATAATATTTACGAATAGGTTATTGTTTCTATTATTAGCAAAAATTTAATTTGGATAAGAGAATGGGATAAGATTCAATTTAGGAAATAATGTATTTTTCAATTTTTTTTGTCAAACGGGATTAAATTGAAATGTAATATTAACAGGGCCGTAGTTAAAAATTTGTTAAGGTAGGGGGGGAGTTTAAGGAATTAAAAATAGGTTGTCATATGCCCGAATTTTAAATTAATTTTTGTAATGTACTTAGTAATTATTTAGAATTGATTAACTTGTATT
The DNA here is from genome assembly GCA_949152465.1 of Cantharis flavilabris. Taxonomy (NCBI): domain Eukaryota; kingdom Metazoa; phylum Arthropoda; class Insecta; order Coleoptera; family Cantharidae; genus Cantharis; species Cantharis flavilabris. The sequence continues at coordinate 93,378,140 of OX424435.1, forward strand.
TGAACTCCAAAAACTATCCCCTTATATACGGACCTGAATATTAATAAGTAGGTAGCATTATACGTTGTAAAATTGTAAATTTAATTAAGTGCGAAAATATTAAATTTAGCTAAATTAAAAATAAATTTAATTCAGAAAACCCTTTAAAAATATATTTTTCTTTTATAACAGGGTGGAACCAGAAATATTTAAATAATATGCTAGAAATGATAGAAAAAGAAGGGGGGAAATACGAAAAATGTTATTATCAAAAATTTTACAAAATATACATGACAGATTCATTAATAATTTTACTATATTTTTGCAACGTTTTATTAAAAACTTCACGGTTTTGTGTCCCCCCCCCTCTTCCAATTTTTAAAATAATTTTTTCTTTTTAATTTAATTAATTTAATATAAAATTTTAAATTTATGTTAATAAAATTTAATTAAGTAAATTAAATTTAATTTAATTATTCAGTTAATAATTATTATAATATTTGAAGTGAATTAATTTAAATTTAAATTATTTAATGTTCACTCGGTGATAGACTGTAAATTGCCATTCTTCAAAACGATCAAATAAAAAAGAATTTAATTTACGATATTCTTTTAGGAATATTTTTCTGAAAATCATATAAGTTATCAATTTTTTTAACCACGAGGAATAATATATGAATATCAGAATATCACTAATAATCAAAGTTTTTATAACTAAACGCAATGGGCCAGTGGTTAGTGTGGTTAGCGGTTAGGTTAAAGAAATGAAAAAACTATAAAAATTAAAGAAATTAAATTTTTTCATAATATTTTATAATGAAAATTATCTACAATAAATTATTTTTTATTATTTAAAATTTAATTATTTAAATTAATTTTTTGAGACGTGGAAATTAAACCTGTTCCAGGCTTTTCCCAAGTTTGCGGCGGGCATGTGACAAGTTCTGCCAAGCTTTGCAGAGGGCTTGGTGCAGGTTTGTGCCAGCACCTGCTTGCTTTCAACCGAGTTTGCCACAGCTTTGTCTCAGGTAAATGCATGCGTCATTTTGCTCAAACAGCTCCTGCGACAGAATTGCCGCGTCCTTGCCACAGGAACAGGTCCTGGCTGAGACAGGCAATTCTCAGGTATTTCCTAGGTAAAAATGTTGCTTAGGGAAAATCAATAAAAAAGAGTCAATCTTCCTATCAGTATGATTTTAACTGAGTTGAACTCTCGGTTGTACCTTTGACCTAATTAAATATAAAATTGATACGCCTAATATGGACAAATAACATCAACATTTGTTCACGATCGATAGTCAAGCATCGATCAAGTAACTCCAGGTTAGACCAAACAATCATCAACGGCAAACTACAACGCAGAAAAAGTGTCATCGTCAGTTTCCAGTACAATTTCCAGTGGCACTCTCTATTCTTGATTACTCTCGAATCACTTGCCAGTGCAAATATTTGTACTAAAAGGTGCATTCATATAACTGACGATAACTTAATATCAATAATAATATTCGGTTTTTTGATCAATAAACAAAAACTTAATAACTTTTAAATGTTTGCTAATTTTGATTTCTATTCTATTCTATATAAGGAGAAATTATTTTTTCTGGAACCATTATTGCGAATTCGAATAATTCAAACGGGCAAACCAAAACCTTTGCAGAAAAATGCAGATTATTGCAATTATAACTTTTTTTATACTTGTTGCTAATTCTCAACAGCGAGTAAGTATTAATTTGCTGGTAATATTATAGAAGTTTTCATATCAAGCTTTATTTAGATATTCGATGAAATAAAGGACGTCTGGCAAGGACAGGTTCTAAGACACTCTGAAAAGTGCATAAAAGAAACTGGTGTAGATCCAATACTAGCAGCGAGATTAATACCTTATGGAGAATATGTTGAAGATTACAAGCTAATGTGTTTCGTAAGATGTATATCAGAAAATTTATTTATAATGTACGATGATGGCTCGGTACATCATAATAACTTTTTGGATATTTTGAAAATTTACGATTCAAAAATTGTAGAAAAAGCCCGCTTGATTGAAAATTGTTTTGAATTGGATGTAGTAGATCAATGTGAAAAATTTTTCCGTGTTAGCAAATGTGTTTACTTTTCTGTTAAAGCTGCAATGGATGATAATTCAACATAAATACTATTATTAATGCTACACTGTAAAATAAAATTATGTAAATTTACATAGAAAATCATTGGCAACTTTGTAATCTATGAAAATTTATGTAAATAGACACAAGGATGTAATTTTACATATCCAAGTAATATGTACTCCTATGGGAACTGTAAAAATACTAGTTATATCATTGCGATTTCACAAAATTTTTGTAAATTTACAGAACAGAAATTAGTAAATTGTATAGTAGTATTATTTCTACACAAATTTTTTAATTTTATTTACATTGATTTTCAATGTAAATTTTACAATAAAAATTATTGTAATTTTCCATAAATTTTTAACAGTGTGTCATTATTTTGCATGGCGGAAGCTAGTTTGTAAAAATTTTAATATTAAAGAATTAAAGATGCAATGTATAATTTTATATTAACAATACGTATGTATCTATGAATTAATTCATAGTAATTAGTATGATTTAAATAACTAATTAATTCATTTGAATAGCATCTTATTTTTAAATATGGGGTTTCTCACAATAATTCTGTTAGAACTGGTATTATTTGAAATAAAAATTATTTAAAATTTAAAATGGTTCATCCAGTAAAACTTCTTCATTCCCTTGATATCTAATATACTATTAACTGTAAAGTGAGAGCAGACAATGCTGAGGCGCTTATGCCAATGTAATTTCCAATTAAAAAAAAATTAAAAAATTAAAAAACAAGAAACTAAAAAAATACCAAGTTTTGATTTCATTCTTTTCGAATGATAATTATTTTCTGGTTGAGCAATTTTCCCCTACGATTGAAAATTGCGGTAGAAAAGCAAGGGTTTGGTACTGGGGACTAAGACGTCGATCTTGCTTAGTCTGATTGGATCCTAAGATGATCCAAGCATAACACTCGGATATTGTTCTTACTGTAATCTGCTTTGAAGAATATTATTTTATGGTATTTGAGTTCGGATAATGTTCAGATGTTTCCCTGTTTTCGAGCTGCATCCTTTGATTAAACTCTGCATGCAGTTTTGCTATGTTTGTTTTGACAAAATAACCCATAAAGTAGATACTACCGTAATTTCATACAATTTATCATTTTAGCGACTATCGCGAAAATTTTGTTTTGTAATAAACAGGAAATGCAACAAAGTTTCTTTTCTACGTAAGGCCATAATAATTACGTTAGATTAAAATGTAAAAAAAAGCATTAAGCCAAGCAAACTCAAATTCTCAATGAGATTGTACTAATATGAATTTCATATACATATTTATTTACAAATAATTAAACATAGCCATCTCAAGGAAGCAATAACCGATTGTTGAAAGATTGTGCGATAATTTTCACAAGTTCGTAATTTATGTATTTCAATCATAATAAAGTAATTATACAAAATTATCACAGAATTGCTATGCTTCACCATAATAAATACCAAACAATATATTATTATTATTATGAAACAAATAAGCAGAATGCTTTTCAACATTCATTCATTCATTTTATCATTTATGTATCAAATTGTTATTATTGCTAACTCTGATTGTACTTAATTATTGAGAGAGTGTCAGAAAACCCTGTAACTGCAAAGTCAAATGGTCAAAGTCAAAATACATCCTCCTCCTCCTTAGCTAGAAAACTTTGAATTTTAAAAAACTTTATTAAGAATTTGAACACCAACATAATATAAAATTATGTATAAAAAAATATATAAATTCTTAACTTTTAAAATATTTTAAATTAAAACTTCAACATAACAAGTTAATTAAACTTTAATAAAAATCAATTTTTTGTTTAACTTTCAGTTATCGTCAGAAAATTTGAATAAAAAGAAAAACACGAATGTAAATTTCGCACAGCTTTTTCCAGCTATTCTTGGGAATCACGACTATATTATTCTAACTTTTTAATTGCAGACCAGTCAACTATTTCTTCATGAATAGCATTTGGATTCCCACTTGGATACTCTTACTTATGTTTAAGTACCCATGTAAATTTGTGCAATTACTCTCTAAGAATTCAGTTTTAATCTGCATTTGATTTGTAAATCATTTTTATTCATTTTCAACTTTTTCGGAAAGTAATTTAATTGAGATCAGTTGTAATAATTATTTTTAAATGGTGGTTTTATTGCTTTCCGATTTGTTAGCTAGCTTAGATATCAAGCCTATATTATGTTTTCCTAGCACTACCCAAGCAACACCAACGTCGGTTTTATACCGGTGTAGCATTGAAGTATAACGAATAGGTACATATCTTTTCATACCTGTAAATTAAGTATCAAAAAGGTACATAAGCGGCACATAATTTTTCTCACCTGAAAATTATGTATCATAAAGCCAATTAATGTATCAGGTATTGAAATTTTAGTAACTAAATTGTATTTGAACATATGGTACCGTTTAGGTGCAGTATTAACCATACCGTTTTGATACTATAATTGCAGTATCTAATATGTACCGCTATATTATGAATTGGAAGTTACGATTTTTACCATACCAATTTGATATCTATTAAGTGCAGTTTAATTAGTAATGTTTTGGTAGTTACAATTTCAGTACCTAATATGTAAAGAAGGATTATTAGTTTCAAGTTATGATTTTTACTTAACCGTTTTGACACACCACTATTTAGCATAATGTTTTTCCTTAGCTTAATCAAAAAGTACATAATATTATATTATGTTCTATCAATCTATATTTATTCATATTGAAATTTTTTGTTTTAGTTTCGTGTTTGAAAGAATAATTAATTTACATATATTTTAAATTACTTATTATTTTATATGAGCCCGCCCAGCTCAACGGATTATTAAACGTTTTTTAAATTAAAATAATTTGTTAATATATTTTATAAAACGTAAAATATCCGTTAGACCTTTAAAACTAACTCCGAAAATGTATCGTATATTTATTGAAACTTTAGTAACTACAATATATTTAAATATATGGTACCGTTTAGGTACTAAAATTGCGTTTTGGAGTGTTTTTGAACAAAATTCAAATTTTTTGTTGATTTTCGTATAATAGAATAATTAATTTACAAATGATTTAAATTGATTATTATTTTTATATTAAGAGTTTTCATTTAGATAAAAACAAATATTTTATTTGACACGTGGTATCCCAGCTAAACAGATCATTAAACTATTATTTTCTTAAGTTTGTACAACTTTGCAATCTTCCTATTTTATTCTAATTAATTATTTTATTATTATTATTTGATTACAAAAGGCCTATAGGCCTTTTGACTTGTTTACAATTTCGTTATCATAGCTAAAATTTTACGGTCATTCACACATCACTTATTCCTTATAATAAGTTGTAACAGTGCAGTAATTATAATTTTAAACTTGAGGATACATTTATGTATCAGAGTTAAAACAAGCTCGGTTATTGTAACTGCTTTCAGCAGATTTATTAATTTGATTTTAGCTTAGGTTAGGTTCAGGTTTACTTTAGGTTCAGGTTTAGATTAGTATCAGGTTTAGGTTTAGGTTTAGGTTAGGTTTAGGTTTAGGTTAGGTTTAGGTTAGGTTTAGGTTAGGTTTAGGTTAGGTTTAGGTTAGGTTTAGGTTAGGTTTAGGTTAGGTTTAGGTTAGGTTTAGGTTAGGTTCAGGTTTAGGTTAGGTTCAGGTTTAGGTTAGGTTCAGGTTTAGGTTAGGTTCAGGTTTAGGTTAGTGTAAGGATTTTTTAAAATGTGTTTATCATTAGATGTGAATATTGTAAGTATAATTTAATTCGTGGTTGATAAAATAAACTAGGATTTACAAAAATAGAATTTCTGTTTAATGATTATATGCTGTTACTTTTAACTTCACTTAAGTAGGTGCACAAATCAGTTTTTCATTAATTACTCGAAACTCTCCGAAGTGGAGATTGCTGTCTTTGATACTAGACGTTTCAAATATGTGTGATTAAAGAATAATTAAAGAGCTCATCAATTAAAACATTTAATTTAAAAAAATAGCAAAATGAAAAAAACTTTCGTTTTGATTTATTTTTTCTTTTGTTTTCTTACCTCTGTTCTTAACATCAGAATACTAGATTATTTTTCGGTAAAATTCAGTGATTTTTGCGGACTGGAACAAATAGTAAGATTTTTAAAAGTTTCTCGTGAATCTCTGCGTAGTAAGTAGACATCCTGTGTATATTATAATGTCGTTTATTATCTATAGGTATTCTATAATTTCATGTTATTATTCCAAATTATTACAAAATTTATTATAAATAAATAAAAATTATGTTTATATTTTTTTAAATTTATTATTAAAACTTATAATTGCAAAATATTTCTCCTTTATTTCGTCAGTTAATTCCTACACTGTTTTGAAACCCAATGCAAACCTTCTGCTCAGTAAAAATGCAGTTTATTGCTTCAATAATTTTACTGATACTAGTAGCCAATTCACAACAGCGAGTAAGTATTTATTATTATTATTAAATAAAAAATTAAATTTGAATTTTCTCAGAAATTTTCAGAAATAGTGGATACTTGGCATTCGCATATTTTAAAACACGCCGACAAGTGTTTAGCAGAAAGTGGTGCGGATCCAAAACTGGCATTAAGAATCATTCGTTTTGGAGAATTTGTTGAGGATTATAAACTGATGTGTTTTCTTAGATGTATATCCGAAAATTTATTTGTCATTTATGATGATGGTTCTGTACATCACAATAACTTATTACATATATTGGATATCCAGGATCCGAAAACTATAGCGCAAGCTGGACTTATTGAAAAATGCTTTGAATTGGATATAGTGGATCAATGCGAAAAAGTTTATCGTATCGGCGAATGTATATACAAAACTACTCAAGGTGCAATGAAAGATGATTTAAAATAAATTTGATGTCGTAATTATATACAGTAATATTTGTCTTTATTCCATAAATTAAAATAAAATAAAATAAAATGAAAGAAAATGAAATAAAATGAAATAAAATGAAATAAAATGAAATAAAATGAAATAAAATGAAATAAAATGAAATAAAATGAAATAAAATGAAATAAAATGAAATAAAATGAAATAAAATAAAATAAAATGAAATAAAATGAAATAAGTAAAAAACATGTTTTATTAATGAAAATAGAGTTGTAAAATAGAAAAATAAAATTATCCCCGGAATCCGCATTAATCCCAATTATTATTAGATAGCAAATAATTTAGTTTGCCCAGTAAAATTCTCTAGCATTCGATCAAACATGAAGATTATTTTTCAATTCAAAATTTGACCAACTTTGACAAACAAATTTAAAATATTCACTCTGAATGCTATAAGTTTCTCTTGTAGCCCTTGTTGCTCTCTATGTACTCAATTCTAAAATAGTTTGTCATATTCTCTTTCTTTTTTAATATTTTCATTTCTTAAAAGTGAATGCTTCATAAGACATCATTTTGAAAATATTAAATAAAATCCAAATATTCGCTATGCAATATAATAACTATTCATGGGAATAGTCATTGTGTATATCAATTCATTATTATAGATAAATTAAACATGTTTATATTATATTATGAATAAAAATTAGTTTCATACAAAATACATAAACAAAAAATAAAATAAAAAAATTTAATGGTTTTCGACTTTTGTCAATAAAAAAATGGTAATCATTATTTAATAATATTGTTTTTAAACAATATTTGTTTACAAGTTATGGTTTTCTATATCCTCAATTCATTCGAATTTTTCTTTATAACATAATATTAACCGAATTTGAGTATTTAAAAAGTGAGAACCTCTTTAGAGAGACTAAAATGAAGTTCATTATTTTGTCCGTTTTGCTGATGCTTTTAGGAAATTCTCAGCAACTAGTAAGTATTAATTCAACTGTTACTAAACTAAGTTAGATATTAAATTTTAAACAACTTTAGACATTCTCCGAAACATTGGATACTTGGCATGCACATATTTTGAAACACTCAGACAAGTGTTTAGCAGAATCCGGTGCGGATCCTAAACTGGCATTAAGAATCATACGTCATGGAGAGTTTGTTGATGATTATAAACTAATGTGTTTCCTTAGATGCATAGCGGAAAATTTATATCTAATTTACGATGATGGTTCCGTACATCACGACAACGTATTACACGTTTTAGGTATTCAAGATCCCAAAATTATAGCAAAAGCCGGGTTTATTGAAAAATGTTTCACTATGCAGATATCCGATCAATGTGAAAAATGTTACCGCATTGGCGAATGTTTATATAAAACTACTAAAAGTGCAATGGAAGAATAATTATGATCTGAAATTAAACTAAACTTGCAGTCTCTATTAGATGCTTCTGAAAATTTTAGAAGCAATTAAAAATTTCGTATAAACTATTATTGTAAATAAAGGATTACCAAAGTTTTCTGTAAAATATTGGTTCTACAAAAATGACGAATGTCGGTTTTTCTTGAAAATTCAGATTTTAGAAATCCAAAATCCTGTTAAAATATAAAAAAACGTAAAAACTGTGTACTGATTTCGATTTTATTAGTTATTTTTTTGTACTGGATATAGGAAAGGTATATCCTTGCAATAAAAACAAATATTAATTGTCAACCGGTTTCTATCCTTTTTAATAGGTCATCATCATTTTTTGTGTTTAAATACATAACTAAATAGGTTGCACATTATATTACGCTTTTTGTTTTCAACGTTTTGATAGAAAATAGCATGCATGTTTTATTCGGAGGAAAATTAACTTTTGGTAGCTCGTCTGTAATTAAGTGTCCGACCTTCTCCGTTCAGCTCATTTTTTGTAAGTCCTGCTGCTGCCCCAAATAAGACAATATATTATTGCTTAACCATGATAAAAACATAATATTGAAATAAAATACTAAAATTATAAATATTAAAAAATATATTATAGTCAATTTATTGACTATTCCATAGCCCCCCCCCCCCCCCCCCAGACACTCCAGATTACACCAATTATTTTGTGATTTAAATAATATGTTTAGACTTTTACTCCCTGATGTACAAAAATGAAATTACTTTTAGACTTCCAAACGAAACCAGTTTTTGCCGATTCCAAAGATCTAAACATATCAACGTTTATAAGGTAGAACGACGTAAGCGCCAAATATACAAAAATGAGTTTTTCACATCGACGTAAACGCCATTAATTTGAAGCCGGATTGTATGGTACCACTAAAATGTCTACAAAAAAATAATTGTTTGAGATATTCTCGTTAAAATGTGCGTTAGCGCCATCTATAAACTTTTTCAGTTAGCTTGTCGCGTAAGCGACACCTGCACCATAGCAAAAGCACGGTGTCTTTAAAGTGGCAGTGTCGTTGATTTTGGACAGAAATAATGTAAGCAATAAACAACCATGAACAATAATTGTCATTTGCATGCCTTGCAGTTACAATTAGCATAAATAAAGTTTGTTTACTTGCTGAAAATCGAATTAAAATTCAAAATCGTTTATGCCAAACGGTAAAACCACATTTCATTTGGCGTAAGCGCCAATTGCCTATGCTTCGTACACACGTTTTGTTTTTCTGATTTTCTAAAATTCTAGTCAATTTTCTTTCATGAAGCAATAAAAAAATGATTTCTAATGAACCTATTTCTAATGCCAACATTCTCACACAAAACATGATTTCCATTTTGTCGCTTACGCCATTTATTTATTTTACAGTTGTGATCATGAGTTCCACTTCTAAGAGTTATGAGACCTTATCAAGAGGGAAAAAAATTGTCAATTTATTGAATATTCAAGCGCCCGTCACTAAAAAATCTTCAGAGAAAAAGATTACTATTTTACAAAACTAAATCTTATATCCAAGCCAAAAGGATATCCCCGTGATTTTCCAAGAAAATGACAGTCATAAAACTGTGTATGAAATTCTTCCTCCAAGTGCAGTTATTATTGAAGATGTTTTGATAGCGGAAGACTCCAACATTAATAGCATGGAGGTTGAATCCCTTGCTAACACAGAAATAACTCTTTTTTCGATTAAGGATATGGAACTAGAAATACAAGACTCGATTAACGGCTGTGACCAAATATTAGATAGTTATAATCAAGAAGAAACAGAATCAAATTATGTAGAACTAAAGGTACTACTATGTGATCCCACTTCGTGCAATGTTTTAGAAGATTTTAGTAATGAAAAAGAGTTAACTGATGCAGAATCCGATGAAGACTATGTAGTTTCCGAAGAAGATTGTAATAGCAGTACCAGCAGTGATGAAGATATGCCATATAAAGAAAATACAAATAATAAGATAATATCAGAAACACAAGGCTCTGGTCAAAAATATGTAAATACACGGGGAAGCTTCGTAAAAAGAATTTTTTAGAAAATCCCTGTGCAAAACGAAAATGTGTTAACAAGTGCAACAGTTTTTCAGATGAGGAAAGGCAAGAGTTGTTCACTTATTATTGGAAATTAGGCGATAGCAACAAACAGAAGTCGTTTGTGAACGACTGTGTTGTAGTTAAAGAAATTAAAAGAAGACGTCGGTCGGCAGGAATAGTGAACCGAAAAATATCAAATGAATATTACCTACTTAAGCAGAATGTACGGCTTAAAGTATGCCAGCACTTTTTAATAAACACCTTGGCAATCACTCAACGCTTTATCAGAACTGTAATTGAGAATAAAAATTTATGTAAATTCCCGAAACAGGATTTACGAGTAATCCAGAATCCACCTAACAAAATAAGTACAGATCACCTAGCTTTTCTTGATAATTTCATTAAATTCTTGCCACTAGTTTCTAGCCATTATTGCAGAAGTTCCTCTACAAAAACTTACTTGCCAGCAGAAGTAAAGAGTGTTAGCAATTTATACAAAAAATACTTAGATAGTCACAGTAAAAGTAGAGAGAGATATGCTGCTTTTAAAAAGTGTATGTTCCTTCGTTTATTTAAAAGCAAATATAATATTGGTATTCACGTACCAAGGAAAGATAAGTGCATCAAATGTGAAAGGTATAAAAATTTAGGAGGCAGTGCATCTCCAACAGATACTAAAATTTACGAAGATCACATTAAAGAAAAAGACGCGGCCAAAAACATGTTTTTGCAAGAACAGGCGCTTTCGTCAGAAAATGGAACTATTGTGGCTAGCCTAGATTTGCAAAAAGTGTTAGCCCCATGGAGATGCAATGACACTTGGCTTCAGTAGGAAGTAAAGAAACTTTAGTTTGAAAACCAAAAACCTAAGAGCGTGTAAAATTTTTTTTTATAAAATATCCATATAGACAATGTTATATAAATTTAGAAGTTATTTAGAAAATTTAGAAGAGAAGAATTATCAGTCTCCTGTACAATTTGCTCTATGGCGCTTAGTCATTCTGCCGTATTAACGTCGATATTATTTAAGTCACAAAACAATTGGTGTAATCCGGGGGGTCTGGGGGGTATGGAATACCCCACAGTGCACTTTTCTGGATTGTGGATTTTAGGTAGGAGGCCAGAGAGATATCCCTACGCGCACTGAGGACAATAAATCGGGCCCATTGCAGTGGCATATTGATATTAATCAATAAGCGACTGCTTAGGGGCCCGGGACCATAAAGGGTAGTAAATCCAAAAAAAAGAGATTTTTAAATAATATATGCAATTCAAAATTAATACACTTTTTTTTGTACCGCTACTCTTGTACTGCCACTGTTTGAAAATGATCGCTTTACATCACATGCTGTAAAAGGAGCATATTTCAGCAATTCTATGTCTGCAGGATTCATCTCAACAACTTCATTGTGTCCACGGCCTATTTTACCATTAGACGCATTAGGCAGGTACATAGGGCCCAATGGTCAGAAAGGCCCGAAAAGGGAGAACATAAAATCGCTTTTATTTTATTTTAATTTTAAAATTCAAATTTTAAATTAAGATTTTTTTTGTTTTATTTAAATATTTAAATCAAAAATATTGACTATATAAGCGGTTATATGCGGTTGTATGCGAAAAATATATATGCGGTAACAACCCAAAATATAAAATTATACACGCAATAAAATTTTGTATTTTGATTGCTTTAAATGAGACACGTCAAGAAATCAAAAATCAGCTTTCTAATGTTGTATCAAACAAAACATGCAATCGCATACTAATCCGATCCTTACTCATCAGTATCATATAGTTGAATTCTAGAAAATATTGATTTGATTGTTTATCTTATACAGTTTTTTATTGCTAGCATAATAGAAAAGAATTGCACTAATTTAAAAAAACTAATTATTAAGTTGACGTTTCTTTACGTTTAAATTAGAAAGGTAGCTGTATAAAACCTTAGATCTGCGGTTATCCGAGTTCCACCTAATTTTAATTTAATGTGATGATAATAAGAAAACGCAAAAATATTATACTCATAATCATAATTAGAGCTCGGATTTTATGCTTTTGCATGTTCTTTAATATTGATATGCCAACAGATTTGTTATGAAATCTGGACAAGTTAGGTAAAAACGAAACCGAAAAATTGCTCGTCTAAATGCATATTTTGCATATTATCAACATTTGGTGCATATTTGAGTAAATAATACATATTTGGGCCACTTTAGGTGATTTTTGAAAGATTTTAATAGAGAAAATAAAAAATTATTATTAAATTTTGCTAATTGAAGCAATTGTTTTATTTAATTTTTATAATTTTTGTAAATAAATAAAATATAAATAATTTTTTAATTAAAAAATTAAATTGCTTAAAATTAAATAAAATAATTGCAAATTATACGTAATTCGTCCAGATATATTATTAAAATTATTAAATTTTATAAATTTAGGTAGTAGGTACTAATTGAAAATTTAAAAAAAAATTGAAAAATTAGAAGATTAGATACTTTTTAGTTTGTATATCAATGCATATTTTACTTATTTTTTTCAATTTTAGGTTATATTTTAAAGAAATTTGGTGCATATATATATGCGCTTAGTTTCAAGTATTTTGGTGCATATAAATCCGCGCGCTATTAATCATGCTTTCTTATGGGAGCGTTTTCTAATATAGACTGTGCTTTCTTATTTCTTTGCTTTCTTATGGGAGTGTTACCTTAGAGTCGCCTGCAAAGATCGCATTGTAAAGAAACACTCCCATAAGAAAGCATTCACTGTGACTTCAGTCGCAGAGCCCCAGCCGCAGCTTAGTAAACATATTTTTAGCAATTTGAAAAAAAAATGAATAATTCGAAGATTAGATATTTTTTAGTTTGCATATCAATGCATATTTTATCTATTTTTATCAATTTTAGTGCATATTTTAAAGAAATTCGGTATATATATATGCGCATATTTTCGAGTATTTTGGTGCATATAAATCCGAGCTCTATTAATCATGCTATCTTATGGGAGCGTTTTCTATACACTGATAGGATCACCATCAATTGACTCTGGATTGACCTAACGATTAACTAGCTCTTAGTGTTGGTGCAGATAATTTCGGCCAACTAAAGATATGTTTACTAAGCTGCGGATGGGGTTCTGCGACTGAAGTCGCAGTGACTGCTCTCTGTGCTTTCTTATGGGAGTGCTACCTTAGAGTCGTCTGCAAAGATCGCATTCTAAAGAAACACTCCCGTAAGAAAGCATTCAATGCGACTTCAGTCGCAAAGCCTCAGCCGCAGCTTAGTAAACATATTTTGAGCTGGGCGAAATTATCAGCATAAACACTAAGGGCTAGTTAAATGTTGGGTAAAAGTTAATTCCCAGTCAATTAGTTTATAGGAAACACTTCCATAAGAAAGCATGATTAATTTGAAAGCATGAAAGATATGAATCTTTAGCTGCGGCTGGACACTAAAAGTGACCCAAAAATACGCACAAATATGCATTATTAATCAAATATGCACCAAAGGTTGAAAATGGTTATATGACGTTTCACCCCCTCGGTTTAGCCCCACCATTTCGTCCCCGCCGTTTCACCCTGGGATGTTTCGCCTCCGTACCGTTTCGCACCCGACCGTGTCGCCCCGACCTTTTAGCCCTCACCGTTTTGCCCCGGGATGTTTTGCCCCCGCCGTTTCGCCCCGGGATGTTTTGCCCCCGACTGTTTCGCCCCCACCTTTTAGTCCGCACCATTTTTAATTAATTTTTACGTAAAATGTGGGGGGGGGGACATAATATTACGTACCTACGTAAAGCCGAGTTTACGTTATGCACTTTTGTTTCCTATTTTGCTTGCGAGTTTACGTACTAGTTGTGCTATTCGTCATATTTGCTTACTTACTTCGTTTGCGACGAACTCCAATTAAGTAAAATAGACGGTTTCTCCAGAATGAGGCAATTGTGTATTTATTGAAATTTGGACAGTACAACGTTGGTCGGTCCATCTAGTATTAAATAAATTGAAAGTAAGATAATTTAAAATTAATATTTATTAAACTATATTACAAAATATTTAAAAACTCAAAATTATGGGCATATCCAACAAATAATCCATGGTATCTATCCTACCATAACTTTCCACAATGGTTTTTATTCGTTTTGAAATTACGCTGTATTATTCTATTCTTTATAGCCCACACTGTACTTGTTATGACAGAGACCGATTGTACACTTAACTTCGAAGTTTATTTTTACCAAATCAATTTTCGAAAACACCTATCATAAGTTAAAGTTCATTTTAAATCAATAAATACTGGGCAGTTTACATACGGGAGAAAACGGTCGGTGGGCCAATTGGCAGGGACGAAACGGACGGGGGCAAAACGGGGGGGCTAAACGGCTGGGGGCAAATCGGCGCCGGAGGCGAATTGGCGGGGACAAAACGGAGGGTTGAAACGACGGGGGCTAAACGGTGGGGGCGAAACGTCCCTATCCCGTTGAAAATATGCAGATTTATTATTAAAATTATTAAATTTTATAAATCTAGGTAGTACTTATTAGCAATTTGAAAAAAAAATAAATAATTCAAAGATTAGATATTTTTTAGTTTGCATATCAATGCATATTTTATCTATTTTTATCAATTTTAGTGCATATTTTAAAGAAATTCGGTACATATATATGCGCATATTTTCGAGTATTTTGGTGCATATAAATCAGAACTCTAATCATAATAAAGAAAAGTAGATAATGAATAAGTGGATGTTTATTATTAATTTCTATTGCAGTAAAAAGTTACAAGAACAGAAATATGCTTCATCGGGAGACTTTGTTGATTAATTTGTAGGTTTTTTGAAGTTACCTATAAGAAACGTTGCAAATAAATAATAATGACCTTGATGATAATGAAAAGTAAATATTTGCGCATATACAAAAGACGGTTTTCAAGTTTATTTTATTGCTTAATTAGTTTTCGTATATTGCTTAGTTAATTAAAGTTCAGTCATCCAAATATTTGTTTTAATTTAAATAATAATAATTTGAATACACTTGAACCTGAACATCGCACCGTCTCAATCATGGCTTGAAATTAAAACAATTATATTGACAATTAAAATTTTTTAATTAACTATTTAACTAAATAATGAAATATTTGTGTTAATAGTAGATGGAGCTGTAATACAAAATCTTAAATCTTCGAAAAAAACACTTTTTTTAAATTCGTCTCTTCGGTTTTAGTAATGGGTTTATTTCAAAAAAATTCCCTCCCCCGCTGCAGTTTTCTAAAATTACGTTTTGACATTTATGTTTATTATACTTTTGTTTGACATTGACTCAAATAAATTTTATCATCATTAAAAAATACCATCAATAGAAAAATAAAAATACTTAGATAAAAGAATAATAATTATACAAATAATTATAATTAGATAGTAAGTAGACCCAATAATATAAGGTTATTGTAGTTCACCGAACTATTAAATTGCATAATATCTAAACAATTCAATTTCCAAAAGTCAATTCTTTACATTAATCTATGTCAAATGCTTGTAAATCGCAGGACCTTATAATCGCATCACTAAATTTTTAATTTAACGAAATATTCATTTACTTTCTTTTTAGGTATTTTTAAGGTAAATATTATATTGTTATTGAGTCATTGCCATAAGTAAATTATTTTTGGTTAGTAAAAATTTTAATATTCATGGCAAATTAAAAATTAATTTGACCTTTTATGTCAACTTTTATATAATTACTGCTACTGTTCATTGATCTGATGAAATTGCTCGATAATGAATCTTGATAATATATAATTAGTTCTAGAATTTGCAAGATTAATATTTTCACAATTAGCATATATACCAATATTATTATGCCATTTTCCAATAGCATGCATAAAACATATGAAATAAAATAACATATTAGTTATAAAAAATATTATATTTCAGCTTACAAATGAAAAGTTTAAGAATAGTTTGTATAAACTTTTATTTTAGTTTGAGTTCTATTAGCTTAGCGAAAATATGTGTGCCATTTTACACAGGCCTGCTTGGTATAATGACACAGTTCATTATTTTAAATTTAACAAAACTTTCCTATTGTAAAAAATATAAATAAATTAGTTCATTTTGTTTTTATCTAATTTAAATAGACTAAATAGATACACGCGTTGCATTTATTCGGTAACCAAATTACTTGAACTTTCTTCAATGCTGATAATAATAAAACAGATATTAGATATTGGTAAATCTCATTCAATTTGATAATACCTATAATATATAAACGTCGAAAAATATTTCATAGCTTTAATGTAAGTAACCAAACGTTTAAAATGAAACTAATACTTTTATTATCGATGATATGCATCTTTGCAACGAACGCTGTTCATGAACTTGTAAGTACATTTATTTCTAGGCAATAATCGAAATTAATTTTGTTTTTAATTAAGACTTTCAGCGAATTAACGCAAATTTGGCAACGATTTTTATTAAAACACATTGACGAATGTATTGAAAAATCCGGAGCTGATCGTGTCCAAGCAGAACGATTGCTTCCTTACGGAGAATATGTTGACGATCCAAAATTAAAATGCTTTGCTAAATGTATTGCTGAACATCTGCATATTGTTGAAACTGATGCTGAAAAACATCAGAACCATTTCTTAGATATTTTAAATATTCACAATCCTACAATTAGGAAAAACATCATAAGTCAGTGTTTTGAACAAATTGACAAAGAAGATGAATGCTCTCAAGTTTTCCACACCAGCGAATGTGTTTATTTTGTTGTCAAGAAGGCTTTAACTGGAAAAGGAAAACAACCCACTATTGACGAAAGGAAAACTGAATTTTAATATTATATTATCGCCGTTTGCTTTTTGGTTTGTACTGTATAAAATATAACTGTTTGGAGTAAATTTAAATTTTTTAATAAAAGTTGAAAAATGAATGTGGTATTAATATACAAATCTTACAGGAAACACTTTCAATCACTTTCTGAAAATAAAATATTATTAAATTTAAAAGCAATGCTGGAAAAAATCTACATTGTTCTATAAATACATCAAACGCATCTCTTTTTGATAATAATGGATTTCGTAACCTTTCATTTCAAGTTTTTGTAGCTATTTATAAAACATAGTTTGAAATAAGGGACTTTTACGCAACAGACGTGATGATCTGATTTGAAGTATTAAATCGAATTTTATTTTATAAACGGGAAAGTTAAAATTTACGTAAAAAATTAAGTTAAAAATATAAAATATTCTTGTGAGAGAATAAAATAGCAATAAAAATTTTCTTTTAGACACTACGTTGAAAAGATGATCATTTTAAATCTCAAGTGACAATCAAAATGTTACCTTTTCAGAAAGTTTGTAAGAAAGTGAGGTAGAATGTTAATTTAAAAACGTCAAGTGAATTCTTATAAAAAGTTTACATTCAAATAAAAATTTAATATCCTACTCAAAGTGCTTGCAGTGTAATCAAATATTTAATAAAGCGTGCTAGAATGACAAGCTCATAAATTTGTTATTGCTCCAAAAATTACTTTTGCTTCTGTATATATTGTCGTGTTCCAAAATTCTCATCAATTTTAATTTGGTAAGTAATTAATTATGTATTATTGATATTTTTATTTATATTTAAAAATTTATCTTCCTTGAAAGGAAGAAGAAGAAGAAGAAGAGGAATATTTAAAAATTTTATTTATCCTGATTTTATCATTTTTTTTTTGTTTTCCCAACTAGTCGAGTTTGCATCAGCTAGGTGGGAAAACCGGGTCTTTTCAGTTTTTGATTTTGAATTTATATTGGTGAGCAAATAAATTAATTTTTATTTCAGTACTTTTGGATTGTGTTTATTTCAAATTTTGGACAAAACTCTGAACATTTAGATACGATTAATCGATTTGGATTGCGCCACCCTGTATGTATATTGATAGTTCGTGGCTTGTGCAAGGATCATATTTTGCAGTTTTCTAATTAGGTTTAGAAAATAAAATAGATAAAAAAATAAAATAAAATGAAGCTACTTTAATTAAAGTTTAATCTTGAACAGTAAATTAATATAAAAAGAAGTTTTAGCGAATTCGAGTATAATCTCTGATAACTGTAATATTATGTATTAAGTAACGTAAAATGTGCTAAGGAGGCAAGGCAATCCTTGGAAAGGAGGCGTTATGCGCAAAACTGATGATGAAAATAAGGTTAATAGCTAATTAAACGAAAGTTTTATGAAAATTAAAAACTGGTTACACTTTGAGGATTACGTGTACAGATTTTGTAAAATGTAATTTATTACATACTCTTATTATTTTTAAAAGATTCTCATAAATAAAGTTTACTGAAAGAAATCAAAATGATGAAATATTTTCTTTCACAAAGCAGCAAAACTTTAATGTCATAGTATAATTTTCACCTGATGCTTATATTTTGTTATCTTTGTGAACGCAATAAGGATAAGCTCACAGGGTTACGAATTACGACTACAGATAATGTATTTAAAATTTGATAAACAGGATATTATGTACAGATAGGTAATAAATTCATTGTTTACCAAAAGGTGAGATTGTCTAAATGCGCACTAAAAATTCAATGGGTCCAGTGGCGTAACAAGCAGGGAGGGACCCGTGTGCGAAGTTGTTAACGATTTTGCAATTCCAGTGATTTCCAAAGAATTCCTTCCAAACAAGAGCGGATATAGAGACGAGTAACTGCCCCCCCCCCCTATTTAATTTTATTAAATATTTAAAAAAATATATAGATGAGTTTTTTATTTTTCAATTTTCTGAGATTGTCTAAATGTCCTAAAATATCCTGGAATTTTCTATAATTCCCCACTAATTTAAAAATTCGTTTTTAAATTTTAATATTAAATTTATTTTATTTAAATATTAACTTTTTTTAATTAAATTTTTTTTATTCCTTGTAAAAAGGATCTAAATATTTTATTTTGACAAAAAAAATAAAAAACTGGGGTTTTAACTTCAATTTGGTTTTTCAACAAATATAATTGCTAGTGCACTGGAGGGTATTCCATACCCCCCAGGCCCCCCGGTTTGAAAGCCCAAAAGTGTGTGTATACGTTTTGTGATTTATTTTTGTAATAAAAATTTTCCTCGTTGTCAGAACAAATACACTTATACGTCATTTGCATACAATTTATACTCCCAGTTTTACAAACAAAAAGTCTTAGTCCATTTTCACACATCATGTATCGTAAAATTTTGCACTGGGGGGTCTGGGGGGTGTGGAACACCCTCCAGTGCACTAGCAATTATATTTGTTGAAAAACCAAATTGAAGTTAACAGTAATAGTAAGAACATAGTAATTGTAAAACCTTTCAGAAAGTTAAATTCCTGGAACGGAAAATCGTTTAACTATAATTGCTGGTGCACTGGAGGGTATTCCATACCCCCCAGACCCCCCGGTTTGAAAACCCAAAGGTGTGTGTGTATACGTTGTATAATTTACCTTCGTATGAAAACGTTTTATTCTCTTAGAACAAATACATCTACACATCATTTGTATACAAACAAAAAGTTTTAGTGCATCTTTATACTCTCACCGGGGGGTCTGGGGGTCACCCCACTGAATATAGTAAAATTCCTGTTACGGAAGTCACAAGTTTAATAGCATGGAAATCTTTTGAACATAATTGCTAGTAACCTGGGGGTTACATATTGTTAGGACTCGGTGAAGAACCTAAATTCGTGTCTACTTTATCTATTTTGAACTCTTAGAGGTAAGGTAGTAAAATATCTCACTTTTTGAATGAATGGAAATTTTATTTTTATTAAACAAAACAATTGAATTACAAAAATATATCTTGGATTTACAAATATTGGCAGTGACGCATCGTTATTCCGAACCGAATAAGATTCCGCCTAAATCGCGAGCACTTTAAAAGTTATTTTTATGCAAACCTGAACTTCTGTCCTTGTGGTGATTTTAAATGGGTTTTGGGTACCTCCTCTGTCTCCCACATTAAAGGAAAACTGTCCTTTTCAGTTCCAAAATGATTTTCTATTCCAGTTCCTAATTGTTGTTCCAGATTATGGGCCGCTGGTTCTCGTCCAAAAATTAAATTTATTTTTCTTGGATCGAAATATTTTAATTTTGATTTATTGGTGTATGCTATGGTTGTTTCAAAGCACACACATGCACACAATCTCTTTCAAGAGCTATGATTAACTTCACACGATTTTCCCTTTTTGGGGTTCAATCACGAACTCAAAAAAAACGACCTTCCTCGTTGGGATTCCGTCGCAAACTAAATTATTTATCTTGTTATCTTTTATACATCTGTTGCCCAGACAATTCAATTTTTTCTCTTTCAATTTTTCAAATTTATGCGTGTTATTTGATAACGCGATTTTTTATCAAAAATTCGTCCGCACGCGCGCACTGTTGACAATATTTTTGTTTTATACACATTTTTGGTTTCTAATTTTTGCTTGTTTGTTTAACTATAAAATTTGGTTTGTTATATTTTTATATGTACATATATTTCGGATTGTAAAGTTTTTCTTGAATTAAAGTTTTACAAATTTTACTTTGATTTATTTATTTTTATTTAACAGCTCAAATTCGATTTTAGGACCGTGGAAGTCTCCCACATCTGCTGGCTTTATACGTCCTACGTGTTTCATTGCAATATACCTCTATACCTCCCCAGACTTCAAATAGCATCTACGTATTTAGTTGTGCACCTCCAATTTTTGAGATTTTTATTAAGATTGAAAAGGTCACAGTACAACTGGGGGCCCTTTAGTTCTGCCCCTGAATAGGTCCAATAGATCCGAAAAACAAATATGCAGGATATCTTTTCCCTTCAAATATAGCTTCAACATAATTTCAGATTGATTAAATAGATTTTTTTTAATCAATCTGGTTAAATACTAAAACGCAAGTATTTAAAAATTAGTATAATTTATCTCATAAAGTAGTCGCCGCAAGGATGTTTACTAATTTTATTAGGATATCTTTATCAATTTTCTTTGCGAATAAAAATATTAGATTAGTTCAACAACCAAATATAAACTATAATGTAGAAAAACAATTTTAAATTGTATACGAATTTTAACAATATTTAAAGAAAAACGAAATTCTAACTGTTTTAGAAAGCTTTTGTTCAAAGGACACAAAAATTTATTATTAAATAGACATCAATTTTGAATTATAAAATCCAGTTTTTTGCTGAAAAAGGATTTAGATTATTTCATTGAAGTTTTCATGTCCAATTCATCTCTCTCAACTGTGGATTTTTAATGTGAAAATTATCATTCGATCACAATTCAAATTTTTGATTTTATGAATGAATGAATTGCTTTGTAATTTTAAATTAAATTTAATCTTTAGCAATAATATGGAATAAAAAAAATTATTACAATTTGTTTTACTTTTTTTTATTTACTTCTTGGCCTATCGTTTAAACTTATTAAGAATAATTGGGTTAAAAAAAACATTCTCAATTAAATAACTTTAATGTGATTAAATTATTTATTTAATAGTAATCTTTATTTAATATGTTCTAAAATAATATATATCTACCGTAAAATATATGAAGATATATGTATAAGCGAATATAACGATTTTGCTCTTATCTACTTTATTTTTTAATTTCTTTTATAATTATTATATTCATCCCAAGCTATATGTATTATATCCACATTTCCTGAACTTGTTTATTATTGATAATAATACAAAAATATATTAAATATTTGAAAATATCTAGGGAATATATAAGCGCTAAACGCTGAAAGCTAATTTATGACCACAAGTGTCCCCAGATACTCATCAATACACTCAACACTTAAAATGAAACTATTAGTTTTCTTAGCTGTATGCGTATTTGCAACACAAACTGCTGCTCATAAACTTGTAAGTGAGAATAACTACTTTTTTTTAAATCATTCAAAACAATATTTTTTTATATTTCAGACTTTTAGCGAACTAACGCAAATTTGGCAACGCTTTTTAATGCAACATATTGACGAATGTGTTCAAAAAACCGGCGTGGATCGTGTCCTAGCAGAACGATTGCTGCCCTACGGAGAATATAACGAGGATCCGAAATTAAAATGTTTTGTTAGATGTATTGGTGGAAATTTGAAGATGGTAGAAGAAGACGCTCAAACCCACACACAGCACTTTTTAGATATTTTAAATATTCACGATCCCGCATTACGAGCAGATGTCATAAGTAATTGTTTCGAACAAATCAACAAAGAAGATGAATGCTCTCAAGTTTACCACACCAGTGAATGTATCTATTTTGTTATCAAAAAAGCTTTAACTGGGAAAGGAAAAGAACCCAAAATTTTTAAAACAGCATCATAATTATTTTATTTTGTGGTATTTATATTTATGGGAAATATGTATGTGTGTATTAAAAAAAATTACAAAAATAAATATAAATGGGAAATTAAAAATAAAATATTAAAGTTTTGTTTACATAAATAAATTATAAATAAAATAGGAAAGTGGTTGCAGAACAAAATTGATTTCAAAGTCGAAACAAACAAATTGTAACTAAATTGATAAATAATTATAAAACATCGAAACCATCCTTGTGTTTAATTATGTGTGCGCTTGATTGCGTTTCTTTCGACAACTCAACAGCTATACTCAAGTTTACGACTAGGTTGGTAATATCGAGGGTAGGATAGGGAAATTTTGATTAATGAATGCGATTATTAATGGGAAATTCGACATTGCAGTATACTAATAATAATTTAATATTTTTAAATTTTTGAATAAAAGATTTCACCCAAATTTATTAAACTGTTTTTTAAAATTTTTTGCTAGATGCTACTGGAAAATTATATATATATGGTAAACATTACTGAAGCGCTCCAACATCATTACTTAGATATTTTAAATATTTATGATCCTAAAATTTGAAGGGATGTCGTCATAAATTAAAGTTTTGAGCAAATTTAAGTATATGATGAACTCTGGTTTCCACACCAGGAAGTATGTTTATTTTGTCGTTAAAGGGGCTTTAACTGGAAAAGTAAAGCAACCCAAAATTGACAAAAAGAAAGGCAAAAAAAGGTCGTCTTCAAGCTGGCTTGGTTTGAACTTCTGGGAAAATGAATAAAACAATAATTGGGATATGTTAATTTTGATTTTATATTTTACGACAAAATTAATATTATGTTATACTTACAAGTCGACGTTAATGGCGAACACCTCGCAGATGAAACTCACTTTAAATGACACTTCTGAAAAAATAACAATATTTTAGTGGATTAATGTACAAAGCAAGAATAAAATTATATTAATAGTCAAATGGATGGATAAATGTTGAATTTAGAAATTAAAATTTAGACTGACACTCTACAACGTTAATGTTGACTTTTTTTTTTATTATATAAGTTGCGAGTGAAGTGATTTTATTTAATTATTTAATATTCGACGTTGTCCCACATTGAACAATTAAAATTTTTTTGAAATAAATTGGTAACTGTTTGGATGAAACTAAAATTAAATTTGATTATTGATAATTATGATGGAAGTTGGATGATTAAAAAATTAATTGAATAATCTCAAAAAAGCAAATTTTTATAATTGGTATAAATGGGAAAAATTAGAACATTAAAGTTTGACAGCATTGTGAGATTTGTTTAAATAGCGTTCCACCTGGTTATAGCGCTTTCCGCATCTGGATAGATAAAATTATTTAAATTTAATTTGGATTTTGATTGTTTAAAATTTATTTAAAAAAAGAGTCTCATGCTCACAAAAAATCGAGTTTATTGGAAAGTTTTATAAATGTATAAAAAGCTATTGCATATTATGTGGTAGTACATATTTATAATATACCAATAATCAAATGCTATACAAATAAATTAATTACTGCCGGTTTAGATAACAATATAATTATTATTTCAATACATAATACATTATACCATAGTTATAAAGTTAAGAAAATGTTAATCTTGCGTATACTACATTACCACGGCACAACAATTCGCAAATTACTAATGAGAAAGTCAAACAACACATTATTATATAATGTGATTTACCAGCTAATGTTAATTAAATTAGAACTATTTGCTGTACTTATTGGTAGAAAATAACGTCATTTACATAATCAAATATATTTATCTCAAATCATTTATCATTTTAATAATATTATCGTGGTGTGTTTTGTGTGCAAACGGGAGATTAAGCAATTTGCTAAAATATGAAGTTTTAGAAAAATTATATTTATTTTTTTAATTTTTATAACTTTCGCCAGTTTGTGAACTTAGCGCCGATCAGTGGATGATATTAACTTTTTTGCCAAAAATGACCGACCGAATAAGAAGTCAAATTTTCGAATCAGATTAATTTTATTGAAATTTTTTATAATTAATAGAAATTAAATAGTGATTTTGAAAGGAAAGTATTTTGGATATTCATTTGTTAATAATAATTATAAGAAATTTCAAAATAATTTAATTACATACTATAATTATTAATTATTAAAAAAATTAAAGCTGGAAAAATGCAGTTTGCTTATTTGACGTTCAGCGTAGGCCCAGATTACGTATTTTGGAGCTTTTGAATCACAGCATTTACTCTCATCCTGATATAAAATTTAAAAAATAAAAAATTAAACATGAACATGGAAGAAATTATGAAAAAAATTTTTATAAATACAAAATCTCGAACAAAATTTTAGTACAAAATTCTTGATGATATTATTGTAGTATAACAAGATTTAACTCAAAATAAACTAGAATCAGATTAGAAAATGAAAAATTAGAACAAAAAATTAAACTGGTAGAACGAGAAATAAATGTGAATAAAAATATAAATAATAATTAAATTAAATAAATTCTATGGAGAAATTTTAAGAGTAACTTAGAAAACTTTGATAAAGTTTCGGACTACCATCTTAAAGATTTTCATGTGGGACACGTTAGGTGGAACATACTAGAACACGAAAACTTCATAATTGATATGGATAAGTTTGTAAATAATTTTTTTTTAATTTTTACATTATGAAGGGGATTTTTAATTTTTGTATTATATTCAGAAATGAATATTTTAAATTAAAATAATCTTGTAAATACAGTGGCGGTCATATGAAAAGCGCATGGTTAATTATCAAAAAATGTCGAGCCGTACAGGCAATAATTTTAGAGGTAGGAATTTTTTGCAAAAACAGATGTAAATTTTAGGTAATTCAGTTATTACCTAGTGTCCTTAGAGTGTTCAGTTCTTTTAAAAATTAATTAATTGATTTAATTTATTAATTTAATTAAAAAATTTAATTAGGGAAAAAAACTATTTTAGTTTTGCGCGACGAAACAAATCCTAACAAAGCCACGATCCTGCGCAAAAAATCATTTTAATTCTCAAAAACTAAAAATTTACAGCAAATTTTCAAAAGTATCTAAAATTGACGCCTTGAAATTTCGGCTTGCAGGTTGCCACTCCTTGAAAAATTGTTGAAAATGTAGAAAAACTCAAGTAAAAACATATAATTTATATTAATTATTACACTTACTGGCTGTGAACAAAAAAATTGAGAGTAAATTGACAAGAAAAAAAAAAGTTAAAATTCAAAACAAAAATTTAAATTTTTCTTTCTTTTAAATCTAAAAATATATAAAAAATGCATCAATTATTAGTAAATAATTATTTATATTAATTGCTGAAATATTTAAGAAGCGTTTACGTCAATAGATACATAATATATGCAATGGGAGGGTTAAACCTCACCCCCTTTGCGCGGGAACCTGTCTTGGGCCGATTTAGGGGCTTATGTTGCTAATGTCCCTAAACAGTCACTGTAGTATACGTCACAATGTAAAATAAGAAGGGTGGCAACCTGCAAGCCAAAAAAGGTGGCAACCTGCATTTTTACACCACTTTAGAATATACGGGAAGAAAAACTTCCAACTCATGATATGTTTAGAATTATTTAAGAATAATAAAAATTGAATGAAAAAGCAACACAGCAAAAATATTTCCCTTCAATTTTCGTTGAAAATGTTCAATTTATGGGCACAGAAGGAATACACAATTTTAATCTTTCATTTTTATACAAATAAAATTTCACATTTTGTTTACCAAACACCCTGTTATTGTGTTTGAGTGCATCACAATTACATTAAAAGCGACAACTACTCGTTTGTATTCGATGTCCGTCGAAATTTAGGGAATGACAATGTTAGAATGTCAAAATCCGGCAGGGGTGGCAACCTGCAAGCAGTGGCAACCTGCAAGCCTCTACCCTATAACTTTTTCAAAAATTGACCTTTCGGGACCGCATTAAATTGAAAATTTTTGTTTTTAAATGTACTTTTTAGAAAAAAATACAAAAAATATTTAAGATGATAAACTCTATGAAATTTTCGCATTTTTTGAGGAAAACCGTTATTTTCTCGAAGTTCGCCATTTTTTATTTAATTTTTTAATTTCTCCAAAAAAACTTCAATTAATTCTGCGATTATATCCGCTAATCCCAGAGTAGGCCGATCTTTTTTTCTAGTTTTTTTTATTCGATTGAAAACAAAATTTCAAATTTTCAAAATAAAAAAAATTTTTTTCAAAAACTTTGTTTATACAATAAAATAAATGCAATTAAACAATTTTACAGTATTATATCCTTATTTAATTTATAGTCTCAACCTACAACTGTAATGACTTGGATTTATGTTTGATATAATTAACATTCAATGATTTTAAAAATAATGCAACACAATTCAATTATTCGTTTCTTCTCTGGCGTTCAAATTCATATAGTATTTTACATATTTTGTGTTTATTTGAGCTAAGTTTTAAAAAGCATATGCTTTTTAACATTACAGTACATTATAGTTATAGGTTGAGACTATAAATTAAGTATATATTAAAATTAAAAATTTTAAAAATTAGAAAATTTTTTTTCAATCGAATACCTAGAAAAAATCGGCCCACTTTCGGATTAGCGGGAATAATCGCTGAATTAATTGAAGTTTATTTGAGAAAATAAATAAAAAAATAAAAATGACGAACTTCGAGAAAATTACGGTTTTTCTCAAAAAAGCCGAAAATTTCATGGAGTTTATCATCTTAAAATTATTTTATATGTTTTTCTGAAAAAGACAAACATTTTCAATATAATGCGGTCCCGAAAGGTCAATTTTTGAAAAAGTTATAGTTATTTGAAAATTACAAGCCATTGTTTGAAAAATTCATAACTTGTCTTGGGCCTGGTAAAAAAATTTGAAAAAATTCTGAACACCGTTATTCACAGGATAGAAAAAGATAAAAAACTTTCAGCTAAATCGAAAAGGGTCGTAGTCAAAATTGGTCGATTTGGTTTGGAATACCCCATATACAATACAGTACAGCCCCGTTATTCCGGACAGATATATAGTTTTGAGTTTGTTCGGATAACCGAGTTTTCCGGATTAACGAGATTTTTTTTTTTACTTATTTTATTGATTAAAAACCGTTGATACGTATGTATTATTCAATTATTTTATTTTATATAGTTTACATTAATAAAACTAAACTAAACAAAATTAACAAATAATAAAAAAGTCAAAATAAAACTTAAAAAAAAACCAATAGGTACATTTATATGTTGTGGCAATAATTTTATACAATCAGTTGGAAACTGGGGTACTCGGTACTACTCAGTGCGTATAGCCTAAACCTGCAAATGCACACTTACTCTCAAAAAGTTTTTAGTTTTTGAAACCCGGGGGGAGGGTCTAGGGGGTGTTCTGAACAAAGCTGAATTTACAGTTGTCGATCTTTGAATAGCAGTTTACAAATCTGAATTGCAGTTGACAATTTCTAAATATATCAGTTGACAAATCTATATTGAAGTTGATGATGTCTGATTGCCTAGGTTGTGCGGCCTGAAGGCCGCACTGATCCATCACTCCACCGTAATCACTTAATATTTTTAGGCTGGTAACTTAAAATTAACCAATTCTAAACAGGCCAGTGGAAAAACGCCGATACTTATTATTATGATTTTTTTTTTGTTTAATTTATTTCATAAAATTCCTATTTGACCTGGGTATCGAATCAAATTAAGGTCTTCGGAAGTATCTAACTTCTTTCCTAAATCATGAAAGAAAAATTAGACCAAATGTTTAAGCAGGATTTTCACTTGCAAAAGTAAAGGAATTGAGAATTACACAAATTTGGTCCAAAGTCGAGGAATTTTTTATTTTTAAGGAAAAGTCGTGGAATTAATTAGGAAAAGTCTTTGCAAAATATGACAAATAAAAATTTTACTATTTTTAAAATTTGAAAAATTTTTAATTTTGATCTAGGGCAGGGGTCGGCAACCAATTGAAACGGAAGAGCCAAAACTTACAATTTACAAAATTTCCCAGTTTTTCCCACTAACATTTTTATTTCAATATTATGGTATTTTATCCTGTTTTTATCCTGTGTTTTTACCCTGTTTAAAGTATTTTTTGCAGAATAATACTTTTTATGAGTTTTTACAATAAAATAATAAAATTATTAGGTAATATTTGTGCGTGGACCTGGAGAGCTGCATCTCGACATCAAAAGAGCCGCAGGTTGCCGACGCCTGATCTAGGGGAAGACTTGGAAAAGTTAGGGATTTTGTTTTTGAAATTTTGACAGAAAACATACATAAGTTTTCAGTTTTTGAAACCGGGGGGTCTGGGGGGTGTGGAACACCCTCCAGTACACCTAAACAAAATTGGTCCCAGAATCTAACTTTATATAGATTTTTCCTAATGTTTTTTGTAACCTAGATCCAGTAATGCCCAGTGGAATCACAATTTTAAAACTGGAATCGAAATCTGTTTGCTATTTGTGTTTTTTAACACACTTACAGGTATACTGGAGGGTGTTCCACACCCCCCAGACCCCCCGGTAATAAAAACTGAAAACTTGCATATATGTACATGTTCTGTGTGATTGCTTTATTTTTGCTGATTATTTCTCTTAAAAAGTGAAAAAAATTAAGCAGAAAAACGGAAAATTCGATCATCTTTAATGATTTTTTTACAACTTCGGGGGACAGATCTACTCCCAAATCAACTTTCTTGCTATAAATATTAACTTTTCATCTTTCTAGTTTATCAGAAAAAATGTAAAGGCTAAAATAATTGTTAAAAAAAATAATAAAATAGATAGGGGGAAGTATCCCCCGATAGAGGTGGATGATGGAGGAAAACGAAGGTCATATTTGAATTCAGGAGGTTAATTTACATAAGAATCAGGAGGAATGGTATCAGGACGCGAAAAAAAAATTTTATTTGCAGACCTGTGTTATCATTAGGGGACGTTCGTTAATTACGTGGGCGTTTAAGGGAGGAGGAGATCAAGGAGTCTCGGTAAATATCATGTAATTAAAAAAAACAAATTTTAAGATATCTCACTAGGGGGAGAGGGGGTCAAAAAATCGCCTCACGTAATTAATGGCCGCCCCCTACTTATTTAACTTTACCAATTAAATCAAAGACAATATGAATTAAAACACAATTCGTGACTTCTCGTTTAGAGTTTTTTTCTTTTTATTTAAAATTTAATATTTTATAGAAAATCCTTCTGAATTTTGGCGCTGGGTGCGGCCCTGAGTGATGTCATAGTTTAGTCTTATAAAAGAGTACTGATGAATTGCATTAATTTGAAAATGCAACTAGAAATTCGTCCGGATTGCAGAGATAAAAAATATAAAATGTCTGAAGAGCCGGAATGTCCGGATTACTGGAGTGTCCAGAATAAAGTGTGTCCGGATAAGCGAGGCTGCACTGTATTTGAATTAAAGTTAAAAGAACTATTCACACGGATACCTGCATAGAGGATAAGAGATTTAAGGAATAGTAATTTTTCCTGGAAAATCAGAAAAATATGTACTTGGTTAAATAAAGTGGTTTTATTAGCCAATACTACTTGTTTGCTAATTTCAAGAGCTACTCAACCAGATAAGTGCGGTCAAGATTACACTTGAGCGGATTGGAGAGAATTTCCTGCTGGGAATCCTAGTTATGCTAAATCTGATTTAAGATAGTTTAAAATTTTAAAAATCTGATGTGATCCAGTAGGACCAATCTCATAAGTCATAATATAATAATAATAATATATCAAATACATAGTTAACGATTTTATATACAAGAGATTCCTTGACCTGTATTAATTTGTTTACAAAATTTAATCCACGTCGATATTATCATCATAATATTATACAAGAAGGTGTGGGTGTATTCAGCACCGCACGACTAACAAAATATAGAAGGATAATAAAAGGACGGCAAAAGGCTTATTTTTTTTTATAAATTCAAATTCAAAGAATTTTTAAACTTTTTGTTTTTCAAAATTAATTTAAAAAATTTTCTTATATTTTAAGGAAAACATTTTATTTTGCTGTACTGTTAAAAAATTTACTGTCTGCCTCAAAAAAATGTTGGGTTGTTCCAAACGCTATTGCACTTATTTGTTAACAAATATTACTTTGTAATTAGTTATGCAGACTTCCAAATTTTTTTATTCCTATTCGTCTGTAAAATTCCTGAAACATTTGTGAGTATTATTAGATAATACAGTAGAATCCGCTTAATGTGATCACGGATAATGTTAGTAGTCGGTTATTCTGATCATTTTGATAATAATAAATAATCTCTTTATTTTAAGTATCTTTTTCTGATTTGTCATTGAAATTTTATATATCTTTACAAAACACGTCACTTGTTTTAATATCTATACAAAAACTAATGAAGTTTCCCGTTTCATGGCGTGTTTCTATTTTTATTTTGCTAAATGTGCACTTCGCTTGATGCATTTTAATTTAAGTTTAGTTTATTCTTGCTAAATTTACCTAATTCTTCTGAGATTCGTTTTTCTTTTTAATATGCTTATTGTTATTAGTCGATTAATGTTATCAAATCGTTCTTGGCCCAAAGTGATCACATTAAGCGGATTCTACTGTAATAAAATATCAAATGATAATAAAATTAGTCTCAAATTTATACCGAACATATTACATAAAAGAGTTGTAAATTAATCTCTGTTCACAGTGGGCGTTTAGTTTTGTAGCATTCAACGTTTAGATTTTCAAAATGAAACTAGTAATTTTCCTAGCTGTTTGCATCTTTGCATCAAATGCATTTATTCAACCTGTACGTAAATTTATTTTAGTTTTAAATACTGCAGGTAATACTAATTATTATTATAATTTTAGTCTTTCGAGGAATTAAAAAAAAGGTGGCAAAGTGTTTTAATGAATTACATTGACGAGTGTATTGAAGAATCTGGAGCGGATCGAGCACTCGCGGAGAGGATACTACCCTATGGAGAATATGCTGAAGATAAAAAGTTAAAATGTTTTGCAAAATGTGTTAGTTCGGAATTGCATATGGTAGGCGAAGACGCCGAAGCACATAACTACGATTTTTTGGATAAATTAGAGATTTTCGACCCTAGAATTAGACATCTTGTCATACACAAATGTGTTAAAATAATCAAAAAGGATGATGAATGTTCTAGAGCTTTTTATACTAGCAAATGTATTTATTTTCTTGTTCGGAAAGCGTTAAGCGATAAAAGTGATAAATTAGAATTGTGATCGTAGAGAAGTTTATTGATAGTTCACCTTACCTTGTAGATTTGTGTTACATTTACTTCTAAAAAAATAAAGGAAAAATCAGTAAAATTGGATTTTTTTAAAAAAGTGTTTTAGATGTACAATTTATCGGGGTGTGTATTTAATAAAAAAGTTTCAACCCTAAATGTTTCGTAAAGCAAAGAAAATAAAGATTGGTGTAAAAAATTTAAATCAACCAGTTTTTAGATTCAAAAAACATTTAGAATAATAATTTGGTTGAATGGATTTTGAAGCGAATGTTTTCTAGTTATTAAAAAAAGTATGTAAGTTTTTATTTTTTTGCAAATAAAAATATTAAGAGCTACTTCGAGGGTTAATTGAGTAATAGCTGTTTTTCGTAATTGCTTTCCAGAATGTTACAAAAATTTAAATAATCGTCCATAATAAAATTTCATTT
This sequence comes from Cantharis flavilabris, assembly GCA_949152465.1. Classification (NCBI taxonomy): domain Eukaryota; kingdom Metazoa; phylum Arthropoda; class Insecta; order Coleoptera; family Cantharidae; genus Cantharis; species Cantharis flavilabris. Next base: position 93,410,495 of record OX424435.1, read on the forward strand.
TATGCTGCATTCAAATGAGTGAATCAGTTAATTTTTCATATTTGCGTAAAGCGATTTTTCAAGAAGATTGTGGAAATTAAGCGATTGTTTATGTAATGTAAAATTCTTAAATAAATGACATGAAACCCGGGTTTCCCAATTCTAATTCAAAATACTAATAATAGGTTTCGAAATAAATAATTAAAAAAGCAGAATATAATTTTAAAATATAATTAATTAAAATTAATTACAATATAAAATATTGGTTATATAAAATATTGCAGTGTCTAAAAATGCAAGCAATCGAGCCGAAGGCAGTTGTTAAATTTATTAATTATTAAAAGATTTATTTAAAAAATCAAAATATTATTTCAAAGAAACTTAGCATTTAAAATTATAGAAATATCAATTTAAAAAAAAAATTTATTGGTTAAGTAAACAATCGAAAGTTGAAGAACTTATATTACCACATAAGATTGTCGACAGTGCCCGCGCGTGCATGCGGATGCAATGAAAATAAAAAATTGCATTATCATTAACAAGCATTGATTTAAAAAATTGAATATGAAAAATAAGTTGAATTGCCTAGACAACAGATTGATAAGATAATATCTGAACATAAGTTAGTTTACGATAGAACCTGAACGAGGTAGGTCGTTTTGGTGTGGTAGTCCTCCAGAAACCGAGGTCAACTACAAAGTTAATTCAAAATAACTTTTTCGAAACAAGAATAACAAATTCAATTTGGAAAAAATGCGAGGTGTAATTTTGGACAAAATATTTTGGAATAAGTGAAAGGAAATTTTATTTGGAATTAGCTGGAAGCAGTTCTATGTAACGTGAGGAAGAAATAGAAGATTTACAACCAATTTAAAGTGGACCATTTGTGTCGAATAAAAGAAGAAGATTGGGACAGGTTTGCATAATCACCATTTTAAGTGTTAACGCGGTTCTTGCGGCAAATACAACGGATTTATTTGGCAATAAATGGTCATTCAATTTTAAAGGATTGTAATTCAATATTTTATTTAATTTCAAAATAAAACCAAAAATTAAAAAATTTCTTAAGATTCTTTGAAAATAAAAGATTGCTTAATAATATTCATTCGTTCCACAAAGTTCCGGATGCGGAGGTTTGATAAGCTTTGTATTCATTGTAATGCCTCCTTGTAAGTTTCAAATTAAAATACAATAATAATGCCCGTACTAATAGTCGCGGATCAATGCGATATTCAAGATTAATTCTCGAAATAGTAGCTGTTGCTACTCATTGGTAAATCCTAGAATCATTTTGAATCTCGGATTGATCCGTGACTATTAGTATGGGCATAAAAGAAAAACCAATTCGTAATTCGTTTGTAAATTATGGTTGAGTTAGAGATCAATAAGAATAAAATACATGTGTTGTCCGATGTTTCCGGTTCTTTTATTGACCCATTTTCAAGGGCACAAAATATAAACAAAAATCAAAAAAAATTTGAAAAAATAATCGAACTACAAATAATTTTAATATTTATTACCATAATAGAAAAATTTTTCACAATGTTGGCGCAATATTGGGCCAATATTGAATGTTGGTGCAATATTGCAAGTTTCAGCCAATATACTAAATAAATATTGGACCAATATTGACTGTAACTGGGCGCAATATTTGGCCAATATTGATAACCAATATTCTGCAGCCAATCTCGGTCTAATATTGTTTTTCAACAACACCAATATTGATTGTAGCTTAGTGCAATATTGGGCCAATATTGATAACCAATATTGCATTCCGATCTTCAACCAAAATCGGTTAAATATTCATATTTATGTATAAATATTAATATTAAAAAAATATATTAATAAAACATAAAAATTATGTTCTGCAATATTGTTTTGACCATTATGATTATTAAAAAATAATAAATAAATAAATAAATAATAAAATAAATAAATAAATAAATAATAAAATAAATAAATAAAAAATAATTTCATTACTACCGATCTGCAGCCAATATTGGTCCAATTGTATATTTTAATATTACGTCCATACAGGAAATCAATATTGGCCAATATTGTCAGCCAATCTTCAGCCAATTTTAATTCAATATTGTTTTTAATATTGGATCGATATAGAAAGTCAATGCTGCACCAATATTGACTATAGCTTGATGCAATATCGGGCCAATATTGATAACCAATATTGCCTTCCGATCGTCAGCCAAAATCGGTTAAATATTAATATTAATATTAAAAAAATATATATAAATAAAACATGTTTTGCAATATTGTTTTCGCCATTATGATTATTAAAAAATAATTTAAAAAAATGTTTGTCTAAATTTTAGAAATTCGTTCAAGGTTTAACGGAAAGATTTTGAAAATACGCTGGTGAAACGAGTAGAAAATTATGTGTCCGCATAAAAGAGCACACTAGGGACTTGAAGAACGCTCATACCCTGGGTTAAGCTGATACAGAGGGGGGGATATGCATTCTAAAAGATTTACAGCTCTATGTAGACATATGATTGACAAAAATCATATATAATCATATATAGTCAACTACGACGGTATCGACATTCTTGACCGGGAGAAAATAGGCAAGAAGAGGAACATAAAAGAAGCGATTCATATCTATTAGCATGGATCATCGATTAACGACAAAAGAGATGCCGAATACTTTGATGGCAGTTTCAAACGGATCTTGGCTATAATGAATCACGCATAGATGGAATACTATCTTCATTTTCTTTTTCTATTAATTCTTTTTTAAGTTTTCCTTCTTTCTTTGTGCTCATTTTGACTATGTTCGCTTTCACGGGTCGATTTATTCAAATTCAAATGTTACCAAAATTTCTTGTGTTTCTACTAACTAACTAGGGGGATATTTTACCTCGAATTGATTATAAACAGTTCGAACTAATTATTCCTCCAAGTTAGACTGGTTTTATATTTGAGTTTGAACAGAGCATCAGGTGGCTGGTTGAAACGTGGTCAAACACAGCCCAACGGGAAGATATCTCATTTCACCTCAATTGTTTACTTTCCCCATACGTATACGCAGTGCTCTTTCTGTCATAGAACGCTTTGGAGAGGCGTTCCATTCTTTTACAAAAAAAGCACTGGCATACGTATGCATGGTTCTAGGACACTTCGCTCCGGGACATTTCGCACCCGGACATTTCGCACCCGGTCATTTCGCATTCGGACACTTTACACCCAGGACATTTCGCTACCGGGGACATTTTGCACCCGGGCATTTCGCACCCGGACATTTCGCTACCGGGGACATTTTGCAAATAATTTGAATTATTGTTATTATTTAAAAAAATTTCAAGTTTTCAATTTAGCCACCTCTTGCTAGTAGCACCTATTCGAGTTTTTATGAGAAATAGAGATATAAAAGCAGAATTAACATTTGCCGCCAAAAAATAAACAATTTTTAAATTATTTTAATTGTTAGGTATTAATTTTGTATTAGTTAATTTTGATTTATTTCATTTTACTTTTGCAATAAAATTTGCTATTTTGCTAAACCAAATGGTACTGAATACTGTTGTTTTTGATACCCCTTTTGGCATATTATTATTCTCTATTTGTTAATGAATGTTAACCAAGAACTCGAACAGGTGCTACTACCAAGGGATGGCTAAATTGAAAAAATGAAAAATTGTTAAATAATATGAATAATTTAAATAATGAATAATAATATGCTAAAAGTGGTAGCGAAATGTCCGGATGCGAAATGTCCCCGGTAGCGAAAAGTCCGGGTGCGAAATGTCCGGGTGCAAAATGTCCCCGGTAGCGAAATGTCCTGGGTGCGAAGTGTCCGGGTGCGAAATGACCGGGTGCGAAATGTCCAGGTGCAAAATGTCCCGGAGCGAAGTGTTCGGACACCGTATGCATAAGGGAAAGTATCTATTGTAATCCACTTAAAAATCAAAAATTTGAGTTTCTTTCTTATCATGTCCTGATAAGTTTTTGATGAATTTTAGTTGGATGTTTGTCTGTATGTCTGTCTGTGTGTGTTATTAGGATATGAAACCACGTGGTTAAACCACGCAACCAAATGTCATGAAATTTGGCATAAATGGGGAAAATTGGGGAAATGATAATGAAAATAAAAAAAGTTTAAGTGTCAATTACTTTTGGACCACTATTTTTGATACCCAAATTATTTATTTATTCCCAGATTATTATTTATACCCAAATTAAATGGAGTAAGTTATGCGATGTTGACATAGCCAATTTGTCTACTCTAGGTTAGTAACTATTCCATCTACTAATTTTTGTTTTCTATTAATGTTAAATATTTTTTGTATTTCGATTATTTTTGCAAAAATTTTTGATTTTTGATTTTTGTGTTAAATTTTTTCCTTTTTGTTTATATTTTGTAGCCTTGCAAATGGGCCAATAAAAGAACCCGAAACGTCGGACAACATACGTATTTTGTTCTTATTCTTAAAATAAATATTTCTACATCTTCATCTGGCTAACATCAGCTTAATAAAAGAAAAGATATTAATGTAAAAAGTAATACTCAATATAAATTATTATTACATTCCTTCATCGTTTTTTGCGTGAACTACATACGCAACAACCTTTGACCCCTATTATGTTTACAAAAATTTATCCATGTCAATATTAACGGAAAATTCAAATAGACAAAATATAAATTAGGCTTATTTGTTCAGAAAAAATTTATCTATAAAAAAATGATAAACAAAGGCGTCTGTATTTTAATCATTGGTTAAACTAATTTCTCAAACTTTTTTTAATGTTTTTATTACAATAAAAACATTAGCTCAAAAATTTTATATATAAAAGTGTTGAGTTAATCTTCCTTCACAGTGTGCGTCTAATTTAGTAACAACAAAGACTTATATTTTCGAAATGAAACTAATAATTTTTCTAGCTGTGTGCGTTTTTGCATCCAATGCTACAATTCAACCTGTAAGTTTTGTTCATATTATTATTTTCTTTATATTTTTTTATTTTTTTTAAATTTCAGCCTTTCGAGGAATTAAAACAAATGTGGCAAGGAGTTTTAATGGAATATATTGATGATTGCCTCGAAGAATCCGGAGCAGATCGTGCACTTGCTGAAAGGATAATTCCCTACGGAGAATATGCAGAAGATAGAAATCTGAAATGTTTCTCTAAATGTGTGTGTTCAGGATTGCATATGGTAGGAGAAGATGCTGCAGCACATAACTACGACTTTTTGGATAAATTACATATCTACGATCCTAAGCTTAGAAAGAAAGTCATTAATGTCTGTGTTAAAAAATTCGACAAAGGTGACGACTGTTCAAGATCTTTTTATACCAGCAAATGTATTTATTTCCTTGTTAAAAAGGCGTTAAGTAAAGAAAACGACGATCCACAAAAATTATAAATGTGATTAACAAGATTTTTAGTAGCAATTTTGCTTAGCTTAATGTATTACTTGTAACTCATGTATTTCTAAAGAAATAAATGGGATAAGTAACCTTTCTTGCTTTAATTAAAACTTGAAGAAATTGTAAATTCTGTAATTCAGCCTGATAAAATTTTAAACATTTCAGGGTAAAATAAAAAATTTTACTTAAAAAACTTAAACTTTTTTAAATGAAATTTTTTATTCAAACAAAAAAAATTTAAATCTTAAAAAATTTCCACTGGATGAACAGGAAACACAAACCTTCAAACAGGATAAGTACACATTTTTAATTTATATTAAGAAAAAATTATAAAAAGAATAATGTGAAGGATGTCACCTAAACGAAACCGCGCTAACGTCGAAGGAGTTTTGTACTGCGGTTTTGAATATTTGATCACGCTGGACTAAGGTGGTAAATAAAGAATTAGCTGATGTGCACCACGTCAATCACCACGTAAAGTTCAAAATGATGATTTACAAATGACGAGTTTGATGAATATGTAAAATTTGTATTTAAGTAGAAACAACAGTTATTTTTGAATAAAATGCGTGTTTTGAATTATGTTGGAGGAATAATAATATTTTTATTTATTGTATTTTATAAAAAGATACAATAAATAAAAATATTGCTCGCTGTAAACTTATCTAATTGGCATATTTCTTCCCTTCATATTCTGCTATGCAGCATATTTGCGAATTTTAATAAATTAAAAACCAATATTTGTTTTCTTTATTTACAAATCAAATTATTGAATATTAATGGTTTTTTTGATTTTCGAAATTAACAATTTAAATCCAAAGCTTTCTGTTATCTGACACTAAATGGGGCGGCTCTCCCAAGCACTCCTCTCAAATTAAAGTATTATTTTTGTCATACATGATAATACAGATGTTTAAAGCAAACATAAAACCCATCGTAAATAATTAAATTAAGAAGTTAAACGTTTCATGTAAAAAAGCACTTGAAAGCTTTTCAGCTCGTTAATAATAAGTTGAACAGTCTTACGTGGAATTTAAGAGCGAAATTAAATTGATAATTAAATACCTTGAAAATTTAAGATAAATTTAAGATAACATAATATGCTTTCATTTTATTTAAACGAACATTTTCTACAATTTTTTGAGAAACTTTTGAGATTATTGAAGAAAAACCTGCAGCTTCTGCATGTCGCTTAGAATTTCCATAATAAGACAAGTTGAAAAAGTTTAAAGCAACGAAAACTTTTAAATTTATTAATGAAAGTTATTTTAAATCTAACATGATACCTTTTTAAGTCTTTTTTACCTTTAATGAGTTCAGGAGGAAAGTGTAAAATTTTCCATCTTGATGCAGTTGTCAATTTAGTTAAAAGTTTTTCACTTGATTTTCTAAAATAAAAATTTTATTTACAAAAAATACTTCTTGTCTTCTGCACCATTTTGCACTAGAAAGTTACAAATTGCTTTTTAATTTGACGTGAAGTTCGTTGGATCGGTTTCACACCTCGACACACTCAAGAAAACAAAATTTGTGTTCATTTGGAAAACATATTTTCGACAGCTATTCAACCTTAGCCTTAATTTTGAATTATTCGTCAAGTTAATATTCTAAAATTATGTTTTATTTACTTTGCAAAATCTAAAATCAGAAATTACCTATATTTTAATGGTAACATTATAAGTTTAAAGAAACAAGAATTTGAAAGAAAAATAAACAATTAAACCACCAAACGCGATTTTAAATATAAAATTTTTATACCCACATTCATCTCTTTAAAATTATTATTTACTTAATTCAACTCCGCAATGTGTATTTTATTTTTAGTTATATTACTGTTTCATAGTAAATACGCTGTTTTATTTAATTTTTTTATAAATAACTATGACTATTTTTATGTTTAGATCGAATCATAAATTAGGAATGTTTTTGTTAGTTGCTTTTATAATTTTTTCAGCAGTTTTAAATTTTATTCGTTAAATCCTATCTTTTATTTAAATGTTTAGAATTTCTATAAATTATAGATAAAATCTGGGAAAAGCAGACAAAGCCAATTTAATTGCGACAGTTCATTATGACCGCTGAGCATTATCAACATTACTCTAAAAAGCCAAAATCGATAGCAATACCCTACGCCCAGTTTAATTACTTCTTTGTGAATAGAAGTCATTATTTGATGTTTACTTTAACAGGAAAATATAATTTCATAATAAATTACAGTATAATTTGGTAGATGTTCACATTTTTTGTCTTAATTATTGCTGAAATTCTAATATCTCACAATTTGCTACGGTAAAGCCGGTAATCTCTTCGTGTAAATCCCTCTACTAAACGCTATATTTGTTATCCAAATAACAGTAATTGAGAGCTCAGATCGTTTCAAAGTAACGTTTTGGGTTAGTGCAATAATAATAATTATGATTGTCTTAGTAATAGCAAATATTAATTTCAATACTAAACCAATTTTAATTTTTCTCCAAAGATATCTTACGTAACCAGATAATAATTATAGCTTGAGTGATTTTAATCCGAAATCCAAATGAACAGATTCAAAGTAATGCATTATATAATTAAAGTTCCCAGGTTTTGCGGCTTGAAGGCCGCGCTATATTCCTAGACTGTGTGGCATATAAAATAATAGCTCTTAATAAATAATACTATTTAAAGTGAGAAGCAATAATTAGAATTTTTTTAAAATTGTTCTGTGGAAAATAGTCAAGATAAAAGTAACAAGAAACAAATTTGTTTCATAAGTTTATGTGACAGTTACTTTCAATGGCAGTTAGAATTTCCATTGTTATTTTTCCTCCAAAGTTCATTTTATTGATAATATTGGTTTATACAAAAGACTGGAAAAAAGAAGTTATTTGTATATTTGTTTCTCATAACGAGCGTGCAAGAGTGACAGCTAGAACATTCGATGAGAAGCATCCGAATAGAAATAAAATTATTGACTCTCATAAAAATAAATGGAAATATTAACGATGCTAATTATTTACCCAAAGATCCAAATTGATTAGATACTAAAACTGTTTACATTAAACAAGATGGTTTAATAATGGTTCTGATTTTGTACTGATTTCTATGAATATTTAAAAAAATTATTTTCAAAATTCCTAAGGTTTAGATTGTTTAGAAAAAACAAACAAAAATTAAAGGATATCATAAGAAATTTGAAAAAAGATAGCATGTTTATGTGATCGATTCTATCACCGTTAGGGTAAAATTACATAATAATAATAATAATAATAGAACCACAATAAATTACATTAGTATTTCTAAATTTAAAATAAATTTAAAAAATCAATTTATTGACATGACTTAATAGTATTTTTAAGAGCTTTCATTTAGTGTCACACAGAGAATACTGTCATTTAAAATTCTAAAGTTAAAGTTGATTGAAGGGTGGAGGAGAACTAAATAAAAAGAAGTAATCATGTATACAAGCAAAGCCCTAACTGTTAAAACATTTGCTTTTGTAAATTTTTTAAATTTTATTGTGGTTTGAATCTGAAAATATTTAAACTTTTCTGGTTTTCCCGCCGGTTAGTTGAGTTTGGATCGGCTAGGTGGCAGAGTCTATTTTTAACTGAGTTTGGCCCTAGACTCTAGCAGATTTTCGGGCCCCTTATATTCAAGCGGAACTAATAGCATTGAAAGCCCAACTTTTGGGTTTCCCCAGATTTTCTTACACTTGTACACCAGATTTTCTCAACAATTCCCCCCTCGCTCTGATCTATGAAATATATTTTGTATAATAATTTTAAATGTAACATAAATATAAATTCAATGTTAAAATTCCCTTCGCTTTTAAGTACAATTAGTATTGTTGTGCTGAATGGTAGTCCATACCCCCCAGACCCCCTGGTTTAAAAACCAGAAAGTTTGTGTGTAAATTTTCTAATCGGTTTTATTTTTTTAGTAAGAACCTTTCACGTTTTTACAACAAAATAGATTTATAGATCGCAGCAGTACGTACTGATGTTAGGGTAGCCCCCCCCCCTTTTCAATTTAGTGCTGTATTCCTCAACTAATTAAATGCAAAACTAATCGCTTATTCCATATTCCATACTATTGACTTCGCTTTCCTTCTTTATTAGTTTCAAAAATAACAAACTAATAAAATGATGATGATACTTGAAGTTGTACTGTATAATCAAGTTACGGAGTAAATAAATTACTGGTATAATAAAGGGAAAGTGACCATTCGTAGTGTTTTTACCAGGACAGTAGTGGTTTAGAAACCTCAGTCCTGGGTGGTCAAGACAGTTAACCAAGACACAAAAATTTACTGATTTGACTATTGCTCCATTGATGTATACCTGTTGTATCGAATGAAAAGTGGAAACGTAAAAAAAACTCCTTCGTTTTTCCATGTACTGGTTTTATATTTTATAAAAATGGTCACCTTAACTAAAAGGTGCTCCATATCCCCTGAAAAATTTGATCCTGAAAGAGTGAGAGTTCTTAATTTAATCCAATTAATCAAAAAATATGCCCATAAACTTTTTATAACTGAAACCGGAGGGGATGTACTGGGGGGCATGGAATTTCCTCCAGTACATCAGTTATTTATTGACTGAATAACTTGATAATGCCCCTAGGTTTCAGAAACGGAAAGTTTGTTCGCATATTTTTGGATTAATTTCATTAAAAAAAAAGCTTTTATTCTTTTAGAACCAAATACGCTTGCACCGGAGAGTCTGGGGAGTATAGCATACTTTCTAGTGCAGGGGTGGACAACAGATCGATCGCGATCGACCGGTAGATCGCCAACCAATTTTTAGTCGATCATAGCCGCCGATACTAGTCGTAAATCATAAAAAGCCGAGAAGGAAACCGCTGGTGAAATTTGATGTACTACAAGTGAAGGGAAATTTGAGAAAATCCAAGGAAATATTAGGCAATCTTAGGAAATCTAAGAAAATCCAAGGATATGTGAGAAATTTCATATAATCTTGATTTTTCAATTTTTACGAAAGGAAATCATGAGCCAATCCAAAGAAAAATCAAAGGATATTTTAGGAAATTTGATGTATATACAAGTGAAGGGAAATTTGAGAAAATCTAAGGACTTCTTAGGCAATCTAAGAAATCTAAGGAAATTCAAGGATATCTTAGAAATTTCAGATAATCTTTCCCTTTCAATTTTTTCGAAAGAAAATCATGAGATAATCCAAAGGAAAATCCAAGGAAGTTTTAAAAATTTGATGTGCAAGTGAAGGGAAATTTGAGAAAATCTAAGGAAATCTTAGGCAATCTAAGAAATCTAAGGAAATTCAACGATATCTTAGAAATTTCAGATAATCTTGCCTTTTCAATTTTTTCGAAAGAAAATCAGACAATCCAGAGGAAAACCGAAGGAAATTTTAGAAAATTTGAGAAAATCTAAGGAAATCTTAGGAAATCTAAGGAAATCCAAGGATATCTTAGAAATTACAGATAATCTAGCATTTTCAACTTTTTCGAAAGGAAATCCAAAATAAAACTCAAAGAAATTTTAGAAAATCTGGGGAAATCTATCGAAGTCCAAGAAAATGTCCTAAAAGGAAATCTGATGTACAAAAATTGGATCTGTCGTTTCTCGTAGTAAGCTAAGAAAATATGTTTTAACTTTTTCTGTCTACTTTTACCTTAATAAATACTATTCGAGTAGGGGAGAGTCTTGTAATTTGACCACTCTTAGCATTTTTGCTTCATAACTTATCGTCAAATTAATTTTTTTGAATATATAATAATACCATTGGAAAGAGGACTTCATTAGCTAAATTTTTGCTGAGGACACTTATTAGATTACTCAAAAACCAAAAAAGTTATAACCACTCTCCCGAAGTGATTAAAAATTGGCTCTTTTTATTTTTGGCTTGTAAGTTGACCACCCCCTAAAACGTTGTTGAAAAGTCAAAAAACTTAATTGAAATCGACTGAAGTACAAAATTTATGATCTTTTATTGAGTTTTAACGAAAAAAGTTAAGGAAAGAGAATAAAAAATCGGATGTGGCCATGCCCATAACTTTATCATACTTTTAAATAGCAAAAATATAAAGAAATTGGATATTTACACTATTATTGATTAATACTTTTTTATTATTATTATGAAACAGAATAAGATAACAAAATAAAATTTTAAAAATAAGAAAAAAAAATGAAAAAAATTAAATTTGAAAAAAGAATATTTTTAAAAATAGGATATTTATACGATTATTGATTAATACTTTTTTAATATTATTATACAGAAGAATTTAATGAAATAATAAAATTTGAAAAAAAGTGAAAAAATTATTTTTTTAATTTACAAAATATTAGAAAAAGAACTCAAAATAAAAAATTTTTTTTTAAGTAAATTTGTGGTTTTTAGTATGTATTTATGGTTAAATTCAAAAAAATATAAGAATAATACAATACGTAGAAAATCAAAATTCAAAAAATTTAAAAAGGAGACAATTAACACATAACAGGTCTGGATTAATTCATTTTTTTCAAATTTTCTTAATCCAGACCTGTTATGTGTTAATTGTCTCCTTTTTAAATTTTTTGAATTTTGATTTTCTACGTATTGTATTATTCTTATATTTTTTTGAATTTTACAAAATATTATTTATTTTTGCGTTTCCGTGTACCGATTTTAACCAAAATCTAATCAGTTCTAAGTCTCAATATATATGTACTAAATACGAAGTTTTGTCAAAAACTTCCTATTACTTTTTGAGGTAGAACGCACACAAAATTTGACCATACACACACACACACACATACATACAGACATTTTTTGGAAATGATGATTTTCCGCTTCTGGGATCCCAATATGCCTAAATTCATCAAAATCTCAATTTTTTTTTGCCGCACGATAACAATACTTTTTCATACTTTGTATGATAAAGTAAAAACATCAAAAGTGAATTAATTGTGATAATTACAATTGATGCTTTTTCGCGCTTCTCAGTCTCCTTGGGCATAGCAATGGCTGTTTTGTCCTTAGCAACGAGCTCCTAGAGCTTAGCAGCTAATTCCATCTTCACTTTTGCAACGTTTCGCCTTGTGGTCATCTTATATTCTCGACGCTTATGAAACAAACACGCAAAAACACGATACGTTTGGAATTCACTTTGGATTATTAAAATTCAATGGAATACGAGTTTAGCACATATATTTACCATGGGATATCAACGAAAATTGTTCAAAATTATATTATATTGTAATATTATATTGTGTTAAGAATTTAATAGGTAGATAGCAAAAAAATTTTACGAAACAATTGTGGCGCAATTATGGATTATGGAATACAACTAAACACAGTTATTTATCATGTACTGAAGGGCATTCCATGCCCCCCAGGCCCCCCGGTTTGAAAGCCGAAAGTTTTAAGATGTACAAAACTTTATTACAATTTTATTAGCCAAAAACATTTCCCATTTTCAGAACCTGTCTTCAAAGTATGCTACTTCCCTCACTCTTTCAGTGAAAACTTGCAATCAGGGCCTATTTTTAACTGAGTTGGGCCCTAGGCTCTAGCAAAGTTTCGAGCCCCTTATATTCAAGTGTAACTAATAGCATCAAAGGCCCAATTTTTGGGTTATTTTATCAGTATTTGATTTTTATTTTACGATTTTATGTTCTCTCTTTTCGGGCTCCTCTGATCATTGGGGCAGGCACGTGCCTAATGCTCCTAATGGTAAAATAGGCCCTACTAGGTGAGAGAACCTTATATACAAGAACAAAGATACAACTATACAGCGATTCAACTAACATAAGACAGAAGTGAGGGGATGCGGTACGCAAAACATGCTTTGTACGAATTCCGACCGCATTTGAGGAGAAAAATCCCCACAAGCTAGTCCATCCTAATATGCAGAAAAAATTTTGTGTTTGAATTTTGGAGATAATAAAAAACAGTATAATATTATTATGACAAAAACCAGTTATCCATATCGCATAAGTAATAATACTTAAGAGCCATTCCGCGGTGACGGGTGTTGCATATTTGTAAGCATTAAAACCATTAAAATTACTAAATTAGAACAAAATATCTACATTTTGAATAATTTATTAAAATCATTATAAATTTTTATTTTTTTTTAAACAAAAACACATTAGAAATTATTAATGCGTTTAGATGCAATAATGGATTTAAGCGCTGTGACGGATGTTACGGGTACTTTTTCAGAATATGCTTAATACCTTGTTAACTAATCATCAAAGTTCAGCTAAATTACAAATTTTTGTCACAAAATGAATTGCTAAGTGGACAGTTATAGGAATCTTCTTACCTGATACCTCGGTATTTTGTGGATAAATTATTTTTCATCTTATTTATTTTACAAGAAAAGTTTGGGACGGGTGTTACAAGATTTGTGACGGGTGTTACGAGTGCAAATTCATTCTCGGTTAACTACAATAAAATATATAAAACCTTATTTTAATTTAAACAAATCTCTGTTTGAACAAAAATACTTTACCTAAGTTTAACAAAATTTATTTGTTTCAAAAAAAAATTATTCATATAAAATACCTAAGTTTTTTTGATTCAAAGAAAATTTTTGTATTGTTTTTCGCTCATATTAGCACTTTAGGCAAAAATATTAAAAAATTTCATTTGAATTATGAAAATTGAAAACAAAAAGCTTGTTATTTTTTTATTTTAGTGGCTATATTTGCAAATTTTTTTTTTCATTTTGGTATCGATTACCACGGAATGACCCTTAAGTAAGTACACGACCCTGTATATTATAGTATACATATTATTATATGTTTAGCCATCATAAAAGGTTTTTTTACGTTAAAAGGTTCTTAACCTAGTTAGTACGAACCGTAGTATTAATCCATTAGTAATGGTTCTTAAAAAGCCCAATTGAATTAAACAATAAATTGATTAATTTTAAGAAAACTTTTCAATTAATAAATTTTTGTGTTCTCCTTTATTACCTGTATGCTATTGCTAATGTACATATAACAAGATTATAGATTGCCATAAATATTTCAAGTTTGTTTATTTTGAAAACTGAGTCGATAACCTCCAATTATTATGAATTTGCTCAGCAATATATTTTCTTCCGACAGAACACAACTCACGGTTTCCTTCATTATTGATCAGATGAATCAATATCAATAAATAATAGAACATTGAGGAACTGAAGTACAAAGAAATTTAAAGTAGACGAAATTAATTATATATTGGTAATACAATGTCGACGGAATTCCACCGTCACAGAATTAGAATTAATGGTGAAAGTATAAATTAATAATATAATATTATCCCTTATTTAAATTTAAATACAAAAATATTTTTGTAGTAAATTCAAAATTGATTTTCCTACCTTGAAAATTAAAAAAAAACACTTCAATATATATTTCGCGATATGTAGCAGTTTATTCGTAGAATTTTGATTGTCATTGTTTATTTATTTATGTGTAGAGCTTGATTTCTCTCGAGTTTACTCCTTCAGAGCAAGTCACTTGTTATTAATTATTTTGTCGTCTAAAAGTTAAATTGTTATTTTCCTATCCAATTCAACTTTCAGTAGAATTGTTCTCGTGCAATTGTTTAGTGCTTTAATTCTAAAAAGGTTTCCTTTCATTCTTTCCTTTAATTCAGTTCAATCACGTCTTTATAAATACAAGAAAACCCTATTTTATTCAGCAAGTGTCCGATAGCCAGATGAAATGGATGACTATCAGTGCTCACAATATAATATGGTTTATGTAGCCAATTTCTTCGTTGTTCAAAATAAATTGGCGATTTTGTTCGATTGATCACAAGCAATAAAATATTAAGGCTATTAATCATACAGTTATAATTCCAGAGTCGTTGCATTAATTTTCAATTCTGTACTGTTAGCAATCAATAAAATAAAGTTAAATCTGTTTGGAAAACAGAAATAAATCTTGCTCCAATTTTTTATCAACTAAAAAAATCTGAATAAAATAATTGAATATTTTGTAATATCTGGGCATTCAAAATAACTTTTAATGAAGTTTGGAATGGCTACCGGTAATTTATTCTCAATAAATAATCGTATAAGCATAACACTATAAAATTTGCTTCAAAATCCATAAATGAAACAAGTATGTGTATATTTTTAGAAATCAAAATTTAAGTATAGCAAATTTTATGATAGATTATATTGGGCATGTCGCAGTATTGATTCATAGATTTACTTAAAATTTTATGCTATACAATAAACCTGATGTGAACGATATCATTGTCAAAACCATTCAAATTTTTGGAAACAAATATTTAAATTTTAATTTTTGTAACTAAAAATTAAAAAATTTTAAATTTAAAAAACCGGGGACCGTAAGGTCGTGAATATTTCTTGAGATTTACGAATTCAATTATTTTTTTAATTATTTTAATTTTACAAAAACTTTTATATAACGTAATTACCTATATATTATTGGGCATTCGAAAAGAATGGCGTAAAAGTAGTATATTGCCGTGTCAATTAATTGCATACCGTAATGTAACTTTGTGTACTGAATGCTGTTCCACCATCACTTAATCCAAATTTATCTGTTAATTACAACAGAATTAGACATAAATTTCAATTTTTATTGCATTTATCACGATTTTCGCGCAGAATGAATACACAACAAGTTTAGTAATAGGATTTAGTTGAAAAATTTAACTTTTAATGAAACTATGTTTACATTAAAGAGAACAGCTTTGTATACTTTTATGCTGTAATGAAAACGGTTAATTCCTATTAAACATTTAATTTAAACATATTACGTGATAAAAAAGAAATATTTAAGTGAGATTACGAAATAATAAAAATGAAACAGTTTTTTTTATTTCTCATTTTCAAAATTGAAACCTTAATAATGTCTCGCTAATGCAGCTTTCCTGGAAATAACACGTCCTTCTAGTCATTCTAAATAATAAATTCGAGAAAAAGCAATTCCCTCGTGAGATTTGATTGAATTCGGATCGGGACATTTGAATTACGGACGCTCTCTCATGGAAAACAAATAATATTTTGACGTAAATTTATTAAGAAAGAATGAATTCTTTATTGCACAGACACTTGAGGAAAACAAAAACGTAGCAAACTTAAAATAGAACTTGTCCGCTGTACAAGTTTTATTGCAATTGTTAATTGTTTAATTTAAATGCCATGTTAGCTAGCTTAGAGATCTAACTTAACAGTTCCGAGAGCTTTTGGTAGTTTAGCTAGTACTAAGTTGAAGTAATTTAATGCTATGTTAATAATAAGTAAAATAATAATATAATTTTAACAATAAAAGTAATTATCACTGTTTCACTGCTAGTATTTCGACTGTGTATTTTATATAGCTGATGAAGTCATAAAACTGGAAATGATCGGCAAGCATCAAAAGTTTCTTATTTCCCGAGCTGATCATGTCTCCATAAATTTACTATTCTAACCGAGTGACCCTTACAATTTGAAAATACATTATTTATTATGATACCTACATCGAATAAGAATCTATCGAAGAACAAATTTATGCTTTCTTTTGAAGCTTGTCTATTTATCGTCAACAGGTGGTTACTGATTATCATAAAGGAGCCAATTTTGCACAACTACTGACATTTTAATTTGATGGTAAAAAATCGAATAATTCAAGTTTTTGCAATAAGTAGCAATAAATTTACATTTTTGGATTTGCATATTTATGCAAATTGATTATTGATATATTAATAATAAATTCAAATAAAACTGAAGTAGGTACGAAAAAATTTATTTTTACCGGTAGCAGCTTTATGTACTCACTTTTCCTTGAAATCATGATTTTCTACTTCTGCGGGAGCTATACGGTTGTAGAGATAAAGAAAATTGTGCGTGTTTCAATGGTACCGACTATGAAAATCAATAATAGTAATAAAACATGAACGCGAGTTGTTTACAAAATATATTATTTAATATTCTTACGTAAGAAAAAATTTACCTAGATTAAAACTAGAAGTTAATTAGAGATGAGTAAAATTGTATTGGATTTTTATAGATCCGACCACTTAATTTTGTTAATGAAAGTTTTCTGAAAAAACAATCAAGCAGAAGAAAATTTTTTTATTAATTAAAGATGACGGCTACTGTAAAAAATATGGTTATTACTTATATATTGATTTTCAGAAAATATAGGTCTCGAGTATCATTCCAATAATCTTTTCCGTTATACTAGTAGATGAAAAATGTTTTCATGCCGTGAATCGGTGAATCGGAAATACCTTTTCACGGTTACTAAAACTAAACTAAATTGAAGTTAATATTTTATTGCATGCGATATTATTTTTATTAGGCTTATAGAAAACCACTCAAAACATAATTTTCTTAAATTTTTAATGACTAATAGAAAATCTATTTAGTCAGCACAATTAAAATAAAAAGTTTAATCTATGACTAAAATCGTGCAACAAGGACGACATACTATTGTTAATTTTAATCGTAGATTAAATTTTAACTCTCCTTATAAGTATAATATACCTACTTGTAAATTATACATAATGAAATGGAAAGATTGTGGCACGTAAGGTAAGTATTTTCCTAATCGATTACGAAAGGTAGGTTGTTCTGCTTCGTTTTTCCATCAAATCAAATGATAGATTAAGTAGTTTATAATTTCCGTTTTAGTTGATGAATTTCTTAAGCTACAGGTGAATGAATATAATATAAATAAAAATAAACACAATAAATAATTCTGGATTTTTGTGTTACTACTATATTTATTTTGCTTTTAGCATTTCAGTTCCTAAAAAAACTTTTAAATAATTGAAATATATTGACATAAAATTTATTATCGTTAGTGCTTATACGTGTAGAACAGATCGCACATCGGAAGTAATGCTTTTATCGTTCTGTAAGTACGGCTTGAATATAGCAATAAACGTAATTTTCAGACAACGTTTGGAATTAATTTTCATATAAATAAGATAACACGAAACAATTGCCAAGTTGGAGAAATTTGCTAATTTGGCTTAATCTCTTTTTCTTGAATTATCATTTGTATTCTTCACGAATTTGTTAAATTTGCGAGCCAAAAAATATATTTACAACTTGGAAGCATAGTCACTCTATTTACATAAATAATATTTTATTTTCTGAGAAAAATTTTTCCCGAAGCTTTGAGATTAACATTCGAGTATTCTGCATATTTTTATGTCCTAGAAAATCTATAATGCCAACTTTATTTTGAGAATTATTGATAGGCAGGAAAGACCGCATTAGGGTACATAGATTTAGCTACAATTTACACGGGTTGTTTTTAACGATTTCAGGGTTCTAGAATTTACACAGCAGAAAAAACATTTCGAGTTATAAAAATTTAATAAACAGTGACCCAAATTTTTCTGGAACTCTAACCAAATTTCCTGCAGATACATTACTATTTAAATTGCAATTTTAAAAGCTCGAATGCAGTAGCTTAGTAAGTTTTAAATTAATTTAAACTTGACTTGAATATTTCAACAAAAATATACATTTTACTGTGCATCATATTGTATTCCTATTCTCACATTTAAACTCAATCGAACAGAAAGCTTCTGCGACTTCCAATCCGCAATATGCTGCACGTGTCCAATTAATAGTCAAATGGACGACAATAGGATATTATTTACAAATTCCATCATACAACTGAAATTTAATATCTACATACGCAAACCAGATTAATTATTGCTGTTGTTGGGATGAAACAGATGTTAAAGCGACAAAGCAATTGTTTCCCACTTACAAAAGTTACGAAATCCTCTTCCAAATGGGTAGTTAAATCTACAATACATTTACTCAATACTCAAACCAACTTGAGATACACAAAAGAGGAATATAAGAAATTAACAGCTTCAGTTGCTGATAGCAAAAAATCGACAATTAGTAATTTTTTACTCAAGTTAACGAATGTTATCTATAATACATTAATAAGAACAATCTCGAGATTTATCATCCATCACTCCAATGCGTTGACAATAATTGATTATAGTAGGAAAACTAAGGTTTTCTGTTCAGAAAGCTGCATTAAAAGCAAAAAACTTTTTATTATGCAGTTTTCTTGTATTGTAAAACACAGTCTGGCTTCAACTCACCAATTAATGATTTTAGACTTTTAAATTTTATTGTGATAGTTAAGAATGCTACCGTCCTATTGTAGCTTGTTGACTTTTTCTAACTAAAATCAACAAAAACTTGTATTTTAAAATTTTATTATTTTGACAACAATAATTTTGTTATTCATCAAGTTCGTAACTTAAAAAAATGTTTAATGAAATTGATTAAGTCAGGCGAAGCTATTTAAACTTATGAGTTATATTCAAATTTCATTTCCAACATATTTTAAAAAAAATTTTTTAAAACTTGGACACCTGAAGATACGAGATTTAGTCGTATGAAACATGTCGTGCTAATTAAAAATTAAAAGATTTAAAAGAAAATAAAAAGGAAACAGATAAAACTCGATGTCGATATTTTGAAGTAATTATTAGTAACTTTTATATCAAATTTAGTAAAATTGACTTCAAATTTAGTAAAATTTACTTAAAAATTAGTGTGAGGTTGATTTGAACTTCAATTACAGTATAAATTACTTCAAATCAAGAAAATAATTTTCTCTGTGCAGAAATAGAATTTAGACAAAAATTTAAGAAAACTTTTTTATTTTTCCAACAACTAAAGGTTTTTATTGCAGACACTTTGTATGTATATAGAACAGCGGTTCCCAAATGGGGTTCCGCGGAACCCTCAGGGGTCCGCGAAAAAATCCAATGGTTCCGCCAAAAACAATTTCAAAATGGTGAAAAATATATTTTATAACATTTCTTCAGAACTTGATGACCTTTTTTTTAGCTAATAATAAGCAACTCAGCTTAGGGCTTCGCCAAAATTTGTACTTCACCCAAGGGTTCCGCGGCCAAAACTAATTGGGAATCACTGATTTAGAATATGAATTAATATAATAGATAAAAATACATAGGTATTATATATTGTCGTCTTTCAAACATCAATTTTGGGATAATTTTTATTTAATTACGAAGATTTTGTTTGGTTTAATTTATTGCTTTCTTGACTTTGTAAATTATTTTTAAATGTAGAGTGGACGCTCGTGAAAAACTTAAGTTGGCGACAATTTTCCTGGTGCTTTTTTTCCGAAGTTGGCAATTTTGAGCATTTTTGGCTAGTTTTTGGCATATTTTTGAAAAAATAATTTGAATTTGTGCTATTTAATTTGATAGATGAACAAATAAAATTATTTATGGTGAGAATTTTTAATATTTTGATTGTGCGATTTATCCATATCTGATGAAGATTTGGTTGCTAATTGATTGGATTTGATATTGATTAATTAATTTGGATATTGGAGATTTGACTTGCTATAAATTTGGAAAATTATAAAATAAAATTAAAAATTCGTTCAAGGGAACACGCGTTAATGCGAAAAAAAAAGAAAAAAAAATTTTTTTTTGGCGTTCCACCACAGTATAATACGTATCAAATCCGTGCCCAAGAGGGAGTATTCAAAACCCCATATATACTATTTTTACCTAGTGACGTAAACACGATTTATATATTGAAAAAATTGATAGAAATATTACTATTTACTAATTATTATTCATGGCCCATGTGTAAAGAGATATCCATAAATTACAACACACTTTAGGAGGTCATCTCAAATTTGTGACAAAAATGTGACGGGGGTCCGGGAGATTTTAATTTTTGTGATATCACAAAATCAAATGTTTAGAAAATATATTTTTACATTAATGGATCGGTTGTTAGCAACATAAGTAGCGCTTACGTGCGTATTTACATGCGCCCGAAAAAAAAAATACAACATAAAACAAATAATGCTTTATGGATTGATGAAAAAGTCGACTCTAGTTTAATAAATATTAATAAAAGTAAACTGTTATTTTGTTATTTAAAGACCTGCGAAAATAATTTAATTTAAGTTAGTTGTTTAAAAAAAATTCTACGAAATATTAAACTTTATAGGGTAGTAGCGGGGGAGGGTTCAATGAAAATATGACTAAGTGTGACATAGGGGGAGGGAGGGGTCTAAAATACTTAAAAATCGTGTGACGTAATTTATGAACTATCTCTTATTATATAATCTTTTTAACCCTCTCCCCCCATCATGAAAAGAAAATTCTGCGCACAAGCCTGATACGTATTATATAACTAGAAGAGTATCAAATTTGGGGTACAGTTATTAATTATAACAATTTTTTTTACTAATTTTTAATTTAATATAATTATTATTATTTAGCATAATTATTATGCTTAAAAAAAATAAAACCCGCGTATTTCTTCAGTTGAAAAATTTAAGTTGGAAAAAACAAGATAAAATCAACAAACTGAAAAAAAAAATGGACTGAAAACGATAAAACATTATTGAAAGTGAAACAGACTTTTAACCAATTAACGCTACGTAATTTAGACGTCAATTAATAAAATTAATATCATTTTTTATTTAAAACTTCGATTTTATCGATGTATTTGACATAAATTAGTTAATTAAATATATAAAAATTCACTTAAAGCCATATACATCAATGAAAATTAGGTTTTAAACAAGAAATGTCATATTTTTTCATTATTTTTTAATAATTAATGTTAGCATTCATTGGTTGAGAACGACGCTAATACTATTAATAATTAAGCGTTAAATTAAGATATTTCAAGGCAGAATATTAAATATTTATAAAAAAATAGTACGGGTAGTGCATTGTATTGTACAGTTTAAGATAAAATAGATTATTTAGCATAACATAGCGTAACGTAACGTATCGTAGAGTAACGTAGCTTAACGTAGCATAGCATAAAATAATTAATTTCTATATTTGTGAGCATAACAGTTGCTCAATTATTATAAATTACGTAATGTAAATTAAAAAATAAATAGTATCGACTCTATAATAAAAACAATAAGCATTCGAAATCGATCACAAAAAATCAAATTAAATATTTTCAATAAATTAATTGCAATAAATTAAATTATAACTATACTATTTTTTTGCACATGGAAATATAATATGACCTGTTTAAAGGCCCCTCTAGGTACTTGGCAAGGCTTGTTAGGCATCTGTCACCGGGTGTGTACAGGCATCAATGCTTTCCAAAGCTTGTGGAAAGGCTGCTATAGGTGCTTCACAGGTGCAGGGATCTATAAAATTTTAACTGCCAGGGTCCTGGCAGGCATTTCCCATGCCGAAAATGTTACTTGGGTGGCCATGCGTTCATAATTCCTTAACATTACCACTGTACATTGCACCTGATGAAATAATCAAATAAATATTAATTCTGAAAGTTATTAGGGCTGATAGATGACCAATATTAATTGTCTCAAATGTAATTACATAAGTATTGCATTGTTGCTGATTGCAAATAAATACATTGTTACTGTGAATTTATGTAATAATTTAATTAAATTCCATTCACGTACGTACTTTATTTACAAATTGAATCGATTGTGTGTTAAATGGTAATCACGAGCACAAATTATTCCTTGTACGATGCCTTATAAAATTTTGTATTATTGTTCCAATAGCATTTAAGTCAAAGAGTTTCAGACAAAAAAGCATTATTACATTATGTGATAATATTTTATCAATTTTGAATTTAGTTAATACAGCGTTATTTACAATATAAATTATGTGAAGGCAAAAATAGATTTATCGGAAGCTGAATGTGAAATTCAATATTGATTAATTCAACTAGACATTACAAATCCAGCTTTTAATATTAAATCCGGAGAACTAACCCGTAAGCATATTAATAAAACTAATAACTTTTCCCAAAAATTTTGCGTTTCTACTTTTTGGATATTATTAATTGTATTTTAATTAAATTCTATTGAGTAATATTTAATTACAGTACAAAAATGTCCACTTTGATAAAAAGCACACGAAGAGATATTATGTTTGCACATAAATTGAATTGATGTTAAAGTAGTTTATATAATTTTATGATTGAACAAAAAAAAATTAGATTAAATACTAAATCATGAATAATCTTCTTTTTTTAATTAAAAACTATATAACAATAATTTATTATAATCAATACCTACATTTTTGATTTTTTCTACTTCATTAGGCAATTACGGCTATTATAATTTTTTATTTTAAGTTTGATTAATTACATAGAAGTTATCATTGAAATTAAGGAGCCTGATAAGGCGAATACCCTTGTCAAATTTGTTGATGTGGTTTGTTATATTTAGTCAAGTTGAACTATTAATTAGGTTTGTAATGACCAGCACAAAGTTATCTTGCTATTAGTTAACGCTTTATCTTCTACATGCTGGATTTAATTTACTAATTTTATAATTTACAGTTTCAGCTTTATCATGCAAGAGTTTCTGTGCTCTAAACTTAAGTCTTTATGACAAAATTGTTAGCATCATGCGAACAGTGTAGAAGAAACTTTTATGAGATAATGAATACTCCAAAGCTAGGTAGGGCCAGGGTTAATGCCTAAACTTTTTCTATATAATTTAATTTAAAAGGAGGTCAATCGAGTCTCATCGTATTTTCATAAATTATTTATTAAATTACCCTTAAAAAGTTTGTCTTACGTTCAGTTTCTGGTAGAGCAAAATTAATCAAATAATGGACATCACGAAAATCATTTCAGAAGTTCAACTACAAAAGTATATTTTCAGAATGTAATTCATGAAAGGAATACTAAAAACTGGAACTAACATTGATCTCCGGTGTCACAGACTTTTGTTGAGTTCAATATATCAGGTTTTTGTAACTCTGCATTAGTTCTACTACGTTTAAGTAGTAGTAAACTTTAATACTCTTCTACTCATTCTTTTTGCAAAGAAACTCGTTACCAAACCTTATAACTTTAATTTGAGTTCTCACATAAAACCCAACTTCGAAAATTACATTTTAAATCATGTCCATAAATATTAATTTCCTATTTTTGGAATTAAACGAGTTTCTTGCTGTTCTGCTGAATTTTTTCTGAATTAACCCATAATGCTTGATAAATAATTCTTTAAATTTTTAATCCGACGTGAACTTTGCCCTTTGTCTCAAAGAGCATTTTTACCAATACCAGACATCTCCTGATGCAGACATGTCGTAATTTGGTAAACCAACTCACGATCTGAGAAGTAAGACATTTTAAATTAAATTTTGTGGTTCAAAACGCCCTAACTGTAAAAAATGTCAATTTTGCTAGTCGGAGGATTACTAGGGAATTTTGTCAATTTCAAAGAGCTCCTGTTTCTTTTTCTAAGAACCAGTTTAGGTGACAGGCAAAATGTTACATCCGGATTTTAAGGTGCCAATTTAATGCAGACTTCTGGATGTTTCTAGAAATAAAACCAAACAAACTTTGTGTTTTGTGCACACTGGAGCATTATAAGTCTTCCCGTTCACGTGCAACTTTAGATTACAAAAGATTTTTGTTAGCTATAGATTTCTCACCTTTCGACAACTCCAAAAATCGCATTATCGTCTCTTCGGTAAGTTTTCCAATATATTTTACCCTGTCAGTGCACGAAGAGGTATAACCCAATTTTGGAAAAGACATAAATTTGCATTAAGGCTGCAACCAAGTTTTAGAGTGTCGTCTTGTCATTGTAAGAAAAAATATTTAAATGACCGATTAAAAATTCAAAGGAAAAACTCCACTTCACTTAATATTGTATTGTGTTCTCATACTTTCAAGAGGCTTTTGTGTAAAAATGACTGAAAATCCAAACTTTATTAAAAAGAATGAAAAGATCATATTCTGACCTACATATTTTTATATCAAACTTTATAGGAACTTATTTTAAAAGTGCAGATGTTAAGTTTTCTTCTTACTAGTGATTTTTTGTCTTGCAAAAAAAGAGGAGGAAAATCCTATTCTTATAATAAGAGCACCTTAATAGTTTTTTAAGAATTCATAAAAGCGTCATAAAATTAACTTTAGAGCATTTTTAAACTTTGGGTAAAATAAATAACCAAAGTTTGTATAATAAAATTTCAAGTACTGTTTATGCCACAACTATTATTTTGGGATCGAAAAAATAATTCACGAGTTTAAAAATTAAACATTTCCAAAGTATTCCCCACAGAAAACAAACGAACTAATTTCTTTTGGCAAGAAAAAACTATATAAAACGATGTAAAAATTAGGAACGCACACGAACCACCTAACATATAAATTGACGTGATAATCGTAAATGGTAATTAATTGGGTTCATATTTTAGGACTAATTAATTAATTAGTAAAATGCGCCTCCAAATAATTTTTTTTTAATAGTTTGAATTCAATTATTCATTTCGGCCTAGAAAATTCGAACAGGAAACTTTTTCAAGTTCGTATTCACTATTGATAATTTTTTAAATTGTGCAAATAGAGAATTAAAATGCATTAGAGTAAGAAAACTTACATGAAAGCTTTCAAACTGAAGCACAAGATTGGCGCGATAGCTTTGGGTAAAAGCGACGCACTAAAGCTACCGACGCAAATGTTAACCTGGTAAATCGACGCTGGCGCTTGCGTGAGCTTTCCTAAGCAAGGTGTGTTCGATTGCCTCCCTTAAAATAGAAAACCTCTTAACCCACAGTTTTGTACGTTTCTTTCAGTTTAACATGATGTACAAAAATTAAAAGCACTCGCCCCTAGTTGAGTCTGTTTTTGTTCTTCCACTACTTTAAAATTTTGCAAACGAATGCGTTGCCAAGAGCTGGCTTTTAGAAAATTGGGTTTTTTTATAAATTACTCTTTTTGAATGAACAGCAGAAAAATTATTAAGGACGATTTGTTAAAATTTAGGAAGATTAAAGTAGGCCAAGTGCCGACTGCGGAATACTGCCAAGTTGGGAAAATTTTCAATTTTATTGCGGTCCTAAAAATTTAATAATCGATTGAATATCGGGGAAGAAAACTTCCGAAATGGAAAAATAAAATCTAAAGCGTCGATGAATATATAAACGATGGTTCTATTCAAATCTTTTCGTCTATACGCCAGAGTCAATTTTTATAAGAAGTTGTTAGCAAGAGACATCAAAATAAGAGAACCGGAAAAAAGTTGCCCTTAGTGAAAGCATCAGGGTGGTCATGCGTTTCAAGTATACATAGGCCAACATCAATAACTGTTGCTCTCTCTCAACTCAAGGAATTTACATTAAAAACGTGTTGAGGAAGCCATTACAATTTCATTGATTTCCTTTCCTTTATCCTGAAGTAATTACGTGCCGCAAATGCTTGTTATAGTTTATAAAAAACTTTTTTATTATGTCACAGATACTAACTTTGAAATTTAGTATTTTATTTCATTTTCATTTAAATTTTACTGGAATTTCCACAATAAAGCGGTTTAAACTGTAGTTTAAAAACCGATATCCAAAAAGTATAACGAAAATAATTTTTTTGTGCTTTTTATAAATTCAAATTTACATATTATTCTGCAGAAGTATCAACAATAGAAGTTAAAACAAAACAACCGAATCCCGCATCATTTCATCAAATAAAAAAATATTCTTTATTCAAATGTAAATCCTGTATCCTATACATTTTAAAAATATTTACATACTGAGGTCCAAAAACTACTGATTGTCTATATTTCCACATAAATCTATAATAAATCTTGGGGCATAAATTATATATTTGCTTACAGATAAATTATCGTTGAACTTTCATTCTAGTAATTTATGACTGGAAGTAACAATGAGATTATTTTTAATGGTGCTTGCAAGGGCACTAAAGTGTAATGAAATCTTAATAACGTAGACTGCATTCAGACGT
This sequence comes from Cantharis flavilabris, assembly GCA_949152465.1. NCBI lineage: Eukaryota > Metazoa > Arthropoda > Insecta > Coleoptera > Cantharidae > Cantharis > Cantharis flavilabris. The sequence goes on from OX424435.1 coordinate 93,437,551, forward strand.
GTTTAAGACTAAAGAAAAACCACTTACAGTTTAAGTTATTACTAGATGCGACTATTCGTAGGAAATATCTGCAAAAGTAGAACATAAGCTTGATGGAAGCATCTTAACTATTCAGACATACAAATGCTTGTTTTGCGACCAGAGACTTAATTATAGCTGCTGGTTAACAATTTAGTGTTCTACACAAAAGTGAACTGTGGTAATTAGATTGTTAGGAAAATTTCAAATTGTATGTAATTCCATAATTGCTAAATTCAAATTGTTTTATTTTATTAGTTAAACAATTTCATTTGAGGTGAAAAGTTTTCTTTGTGCTTTCCTCAAGTTATTGCCTTTTTCCTTCTTACCAACAATAATTTTACAAGACCCTGATTGTGGCAGTGAATTGTTGGTTTTAATTATAGATTGTTCAAAAATTAAAATCCATTGAGGAAGCTCACGTGGTTGACAAAATTTGGATATTGGAATTTGTTTTTCATCAGGGTAAATATTTCAAAATAATTTTGTACACAGGACTCGGAATTCTAATAATTTACATGTCATTTCAAAGATTCTTAAAGAATTCCAATAATGGGGGTTCGACCCTCCATGACCCAACAAAATCTAGTGAATTTTGTAAAAATTTGAAAAATACTATATCTAAATTCTTATAAAAAAATATGTATTGACCCTCCTCTAGCCTAGTTTATGTCCTTCATGAATTTTTCCTGAATCTGCTCTTGTATACAAGTGAAGGAAAATTTCAGAAAATCGCATGAAATCTTAAGAAATTGGAAATACAAGGAAATTAGAAAATCTTAAAAGTAGGTAATCCAGGCAAGTTTTTTTCATTTTTTCAATTTTATAAGATTTTCTTAGCTTTTCTAAGATTTTCTAATATTTTAATATTTTCTACATTTTCCATTTCATAAGATGTCCTAAAATCATGAAATTATTTAGATTTTTCTGATATTTTTTGGATTTTCTAAGATTTTCATAATATTTACAAATTACAATCGAGTTTCAAAAGTATGAACAGCGAAAATTATGATTGCTTTTTAAATCCTTTATATTAGTTTCACCTTTCTATTTGATTGAATGTTTGAATACGGCAAAACTTAGAAAGTCAAATTTGACCCAATCAGCGCTATCCAATCGAGCTGAAATTTTGCACATGGATTCGTCCCCGATGACAATACACTTTTTTTAAAGAAAATTTTCCAGATTTTTATATTTTCCGAGAAAAAAACTGAAAAAATTAAAATTTGTGGTTCATTGTCAATAATTAAAATTTTAATCTTTTTTACAATCGAGTATCGTATATATGTTACGGTCAATGACATAAATTGGGCATTAACGTTAATGACCGGCCATTGACGTCAACGCCCGTTAACAGTGGGCAATAATGTAAATATTTTCATAATGATTGTAATATTTACGTGTTTGGCCGGTCAATAACGTTAATGGCCAAAATGGATTGGACTATGATGACATTATAGAATAAATACTATAAGAAACAGCAAATTGGCGATGCACTTCAACTAGGGACAATTATTTATCGTTCACGCATTTTTCCGTGTAAATGACAGCCCTTTTCAAGGTCTCAGAAGTGTACAGAGATTTTTATTTAATTTAGAAAAACGATCGTTTTAGGGTGAATCCATGATTTGTCACGTTTGAGTCAGTCAAACCGGCCCGTAGGAAACCATTAATTAAATTTAATTAATTCATTTTACGATGGATCCGTGATTTGCTGTAGTTGCGCAAGCCATAACTGAAAGAGTGATATAATATAGAATCTGTAGAATAGTAATTTCATCATTGTCCACCTTGTATTGGACATTAACGTCATTGCCCGGACAATGATGTAAAAACCACATATACAATTTTAAATGTCAACATTGCCCAAAATGCATGGTCATTGATGTCATTGGCCGGTCAATGACGTTAATGTCCAACTAAGCTGGGCATTGACGTTATTGTCCGGCCATTGACGTTAATAGCCGAATTGTCAACATTGACCGTAACATATATAAAGGATTTACAGTGAAAATCTTGGTTTTACTGGTTTATTTTTTTAATATTAAATAAAAAATTTTATCTTTTTATATTTTAATTTATATTGAAAAAACATTGTTTTTGTTATGCATAGTTTCGAGACTACTGTATTTTTATTTTCTAAAATTTCCTAGAATTTTTTGGAATTTCTTAAAATTTTTCCGGTTTTCTTTAGATTTTCGTTTACGTGGACACTAGATTTTACCTCCATTTATACTAAGTGGAAAACCAACTGGAAATCGTTATAAATACAAAACTAAAAAGAAATTATTCGAGAAAATCTTTTTCAAGTCTCTGAGATTTCCTTGGCCTAAGAATTTTCGAGATTTCTTAGGCCTACATTTTTTCGGATATCCCATTTCTTAGAATTTTCTAAAATTTTCTGAAATTTCTTTGGATTTCTTAAGATATCCGAGAATTTCTGAAAATTTCCATGAATTTCTTGAGATTTTCTAAGATTTTAAAGCTCTTTGTTATTTTCGTTTTCTGATTGTTTTTGAGGTTTTTCTTGCGATTTTTTTTCCTAGTTTATTGCTGAAAAAGTGAAGAAAAATTTTAAGAAAGTAGGAAATATTAAGAATTTTGTGAGATTTCCTTCCTAAGATTTTCAGATTTCCTGAAATACCTATTCTACAATTTTCTAAACTTCCTAAAATTTTCCATTTTCTAAGTTTGCCCAACAAGGGCAGTTGCAAGGGGAGATTAACGGGGTATCTGCTCCTCCTCCACATAACTTATCAAATACCAACAAAATCTAATAAATTTTTATTTTAATCTCAGAAATAGACTTAAATTCTTACTATTTTTCTCACCACCCCCATTTACCCTCCTCCATGAAGTTTGCCTGGATCAGTTCTTGATTTCCAAACTAGTTCCAATCTAAAGAATGTCTATGATTTCCAAAAGAATTTCAAAGAATTGTACACAAAATTTTCAAGATGTTTACTCTTAGGGGTTTCCTTTGTCATTTGTAAGTACGGGATTTTCCTGGGGGTAAATCACCGGGGAGATTTGGTGTACATGGGGCAAGAAATGCGTGGAAGATGTGAGGATATGTCAGAGAGATGTGAGGAGATATGAAGAGATATGAGGAGATGTGTAGAGATATAAGAAGATGTGAGAAGATGTGGGGAGCCCCCTCGAATGTAACTGAACCTTGCCGTGGTGAGAGGGCTTGCGTGTTTTGAAGAAGCGGTGGGCGTATACCTGCTAGGATTCGAGCCAGGGACATAAAACTCTCTCGTGCTCGGTCTGTTTTGTCAAGCTCGCTCGGGACGGGGCCTAAAAACTTTTGTGCTCGGGCTTGTGGCTTGTCAAGGAAACAGGATGACGGCCACTGTGGAGAAACCAGACGAATACAGGTACCTACGTGTTTGTGCCGTGCGCGGTAACCCGTACGGTGGAATGAAGGGGTCCTGGTGGCTGAGTCAGCTCGGGGGCGGTAGTAGTTCTCCTGGGTCTAACAACATTCCACTTTAGCCTGGATTTCAACTCAAACGGGAGGTCAGGACTAGTCCACCTTGATCAATCGGCTCTGCCGTTCCGTCAGAGGTTCAGCAGGGCGAGTCTTTAGGGAAGGATGTAGTGTGCAAACACCTCACCTTTCCGAGGGCTATATCCTTCGAGTAGCCCTGGCGTCGATTTTCGGCGTCCCCAACGTTGCGGGCTCCATGGCAGATAGGGAGCTCTGGAAGATGAAATTAAAAATTCTCTACATGGCAGAATTTAATCCAAACAAACCAGCTGATGTATCAGCAACCAACTAACAGGCACCTGCCTTCGGATACCCCGTCTCAACCAGCAGATGCTGTCCAGAGTCAATCTACGGACAATTGTAGGGATTTTAACTGGACACTGCTAACTGAACAAACATTTCAACACAATGGGACTTGTAGATAACCCCAGATGTCGGGATGCAATATAGCAGACGAAACCGCGGAACATGTGCTCTGGCGCCGTCCGTCGCTAGCGTCAATTAGAGATACCATGCTATGAGACACCTGGCCTAAGATGGCCAGAATCAGCGAAACTCCGTCTGCCAAGATACTCGAATTAATCCTGGAGACAGGATGGTTTGAGGACTGACAGGACGGAGGGCCGCTGCATTAGGAGGCAGTACAATGGGCCCATTTTAGTGGCCTAAGTACGTGTGGGAATACCTCCCTACCCTCCTACCTAAAATCCAGAATCCAAAATCCCAGATGTGGAGAGATATGGTGAAATATAGGGAGATGTGGGAGATGTAGAGGAGATGTTAGTGAGATGTCGGGGAGATGTTAGTGCGAGATGTAGGAGTAACCATTTTAAAGCAAACCAAATAGGCAAACCAGAACCTTTCTGAGTAAACTCTGTATTCAGGGATTAGCAAGAATAGGTACCGCGAACTGGCCGAAACACAAAACTAGGAAACAAAGGAAAATCTCAACCTTTTCAAGACGAACAAACACAAGAAACAATCCAAAATAAGGAAAACTGACATAAGAAAAAACCAGATGACCCTGCATAAATTGGACCCAAATATCTAGATGAAACCCAATGAATCGGAAGAAATACAGATCCAAATGAGTTCACAAAACAAGAAAACTATAGTCTATTCATTTAGCACATTCAGCTGATGTAAACAATATTTGCTGCGTGATATCCACATGCTTGCTTTATATTCAATTGCGATTGGATGCAAATAAGGTCAAGACAACCCTATATACCGTCCGTACTTACAGTTTTTCATTGTAAGTGGAGACATATAATTTTCACATGGCGTTTGAATTTCTAAAAATACAAGGCAACCTAGATTAGTTCCTCTCTGTCTAGCTCCTCCCCATAAATCAAGTGCAAACTGCATGTATTTGTTATTGTCCACTGAATGTGCAAAATGAATACACTATAAAACAAATGAGAAGCTCACACAGGATTAATTTTGAATTTCATGGATTAACAATTTTTAATCTTTTAAAATTTAAATTTAAATTTTACCTGCATTAACATTGCCCCCTCCCCAGGATGTGACAGCATATGGAACCATTTCAAATCTAGGCATCTGTAGTTTACCCAGATTTTTTTACCAATTTTTTTCCAGCAATTAAAAGAAAGCAAATGAACTTGCTTAAGTATAAATGAAACAAGTAATTGAAAGGTGTGGGAGATGTGAGGAGGTGTGAAGAAATATGAGGAGGTGTGAGGAGAAATGGGGGAAATGCTAAGAGATATGGCGGAGATGCGAGGAGATGTAAGGGAGATGTAGGGATACGGAGGAAATGTGAGGAGATGTGAGAAAATATTGGGAGATTTTAAGGAAAAGGAGATGTGGTGTACATATTTTTGTCAAAAGATTTACTCCCAGGGATTTTCGATATGCATTTTAATTTCCACAAAAACTCAGTCTGGAAAATCCGCACTTGATATCTTATTTATTTTGCACTTTTAGAAAAACAACGCGCAGATTCGGTCTTCAAATCGACCCACAACCTCTCCGTAGTTTTCCAAGGAATCTGTTTCTGAAAGAAGTTGTCGACCTGCACCTTTAGCTTATAACATGTTTTTTTATTCAAAATAAATATTAACAATTAACTAATGTTGTTTATTACTGGAATTTCAATTTAATTTTCAATTAAAAAGAAATACATTTTCAACATCAGGCTATGTTACTTGCAGTTTTCAATGAAGAAAATTTTAATTTTGTAATAGTAGTAGGTAATTTGTTGTTTGTTGAAACGATAGGTTTTCTTTTGGATTTGCAGGTAAAATTATACTATTTTAATTCCTTTCAAAATTTTTATTGATATCCAGATGTTGACTTAGTTGGAACATCTGCAATGTGGAATTGTGGATTAGATTCGAAGTTTTTTTATCTTAGGATTTTGTGGGATGGTGGAAAAAAATTTAGGCAAAATCAGGATGGTATCAAAATCTAGTTGTATTTTTTTAATAAATTTGATTATGGTATGTCAAATCAATTACTTGTCATGTGTCAATGCAGAATAATTGTCATTTTTGTATTTATCTCAACAGTTGTGAATAATAAAGCATGGTCTCGTGAATCCATCCATGCGCAAAATAATTGGTCATCCGTTTACTATCCGTATAATGCTCGTACTGGAAGTATGAATACCAAGCAAAATAGTATATGTTGTACAGGAACAATTATTTCACCGTTTTGGGTTTTAACATCTAACAATTGTAAATTAAAAACCCAAAGAAGTAAGAATACTAACAACTTTGAAACTTCTTTAAGGATTAAACCCAGAGCTCTGAAACTTGTTGAACGCTGGGTCGAAGATCCACAATTTAGTGTAGATAATTCCCGAGTTGCAAATGATGTAGCTTTACTGCGTTTACCACCTGGTTTCTTTTTAAATCATGATATAAAAATTACATCTTTAGCTTCAGAGACAATAACAAATCATACAGATTTTTTGACCAAAGATTGCCTATTCTATTATTGGACGGCTTCAAAACTTTTCAAGATAATTAATTCGAGAAGTAAGAACTGGTTGCATCATATATCCAATCCTGCCGAGTTTTCTTACAAGAAAGTTAAGGTTCTTTCACGTGAAGAATGCATTACTGAATTAAAAAATTCGGCCGAACTTACTTATGCGCAAGTTTGTGGTATTATTAATAATGATGATCACAAGGATTTTTACGATGAACATACTGGCGGTCCTTTGATTTGCAATAACATACAATTTGGATTTTATACATGGCAGAAGAAGATTGCAAACAACAAAGGATTAATTATTTTTACAAGAGTTGACAGCTTCCATCGTTACATTACTGGTATTGTTCCCGAAGCACAGTTTGTTGAAAAAATGACACCAAAAGTGCATGGAAAAGAAAGACTAGGGTATCTATTTCCCGTCGGCGGCCATTTAGTGCAAGTAAATGGTAGCAGGAAAAGTTGGAATATTAACATTTTTATTTTTATTATGAACATAGTCATAGGTATTCAATTTACAAATATAAAACTACTTTTTTTACTAATTTTACAAACCCATAACTACTAGGCTAATAAATCCTTTGAGGATTTGCTACAAGTTCATTAATGAATATGACGCAATTAAAGCCTCTATTGTAACAAATCCAATTCAATTGCAATTTAAACTCAATCAACGACAAATTGCAGGTACTGTTCGTACAACATGTAGATATACCCATAGTGTACTTTACATTAAATTTTGAAAACTCAAATAACAAAAATTGTATAAATTATGATGCTGTCGAGATCTAGTTCTATTTTTTCAGTCAATTTGATTAGTATAATATTTCAAATCAACAATTTGTCATGTGTCAATGTAGAATAAATGTCATTTTTGTATTTATCTCAATACTTGTGAAAAATAAAGCATGGGCTCATGAATCCAATCAAGCGCAAAATAATTTATCATCTAATTACTATGCATATACTGCCATTATTGGAAGTATTAATACCAAGAAAGATATTATATGTTGTTCAGGAACAATTATTTCTCCGTCTTGGGTATTAACATCCAACAATTGTAAATTAACAACCGAACAAAGCAAAGTTACAGCCAATTTTGTTACTTCTTCCGTATATAATTTCGAGGATATGCCCAAAGCCCCGTTGAAACTTGTTAAACAGTGGATCGAAAATCCACAATTTAGTGTAGATAATTACAGTGTTACAAACGATGTAGCCTTACTGCTTTTATCGTCTGATTTTTTCATAAATGATGATATAAGAATTATATCCTTAGCTTCAGCGACAGTAACTAATAACACAGAGTTTTTGACTGAACATTGCCTGTTTTATTACTGGACGGTTGCAAAACTTATCAAAATAATTGATTTAGAAAGTAAAGAATGGTTGTACAACATAACAAGTCCTGCAAAGTTAACTTACAAGGAAATTAAGGTCCTTTCACGTGAGGAATGTGTTATTAAGTTAAAAAATTCGGCCGTACTTACTTATGGGCAAGTTTGTGGTATCATTATTAATAATAATGATCACAATGATTTTAACCATGAACATACTGGCGGTCCTTTGATTTGCAAAGACATTCAATTTGGATTTTATACATGGCAGAAAAAGATTGGAAACCAAGGATTAATTATCATTTTTACAAGAGTTGACAGCTTTCATCATTATATTAGTCATATTGTTCCCGAAGCACAGTTTGTTAAAAAAGTTAAACAAAATCTGCACAAAAATAGAAATGTAGGGGATCAATTTCCTTTCGAAAGAAAACATAATGGTAGCAGAAAAAGTTATGATCTTAATATTTTTATTCTAATTATGAATATAGTCAGATGTTCCTTGTTGTAAATTAATATATTAAAGAAAACAATAATTTTGTTGATTAAAAAATATAAAGCTCTTCAATATGGGTAATACAATTTAGAGAACCCAAATGTTGCCATGCAGTATTTTGAGTTCATTAATTTGAATATTAATTGAATTTAAACTTTAAGTGTTAACAAGGTTTGGAAACTAATTTTAACAGTTTAATCAACTTCAAGGTGCTTGTCTTATTTAATTACAAAAACGATTACAATATATCGCTTGACCAAATAGAATATGCTGAGTTTATATTTTTATCAATATTTTACTACAAAGTACGCCAAACAGAAATTGGTGTAGCTCTGAGATGAATTGCTTCTGAATTAGAAAACTAAAATGCTTATCGACTAATTTCTAAACTTCGATAAATTTGGTTTTTCATACTGAAACTTGAAAATGGCATTATACTTATTGAAAATTTATATGCGAGGTAATATTTCCTTATTCGTTCGCACAAAAGTAATATTGCAGTTGAAGGACCAAATTTAGCGCCGGATTCAACTACAATGGACTAGAAATGATGAAAAATCAGTTGGAAAATGCTCACTTGCACTTTCGGAATAACATTTATGGTTTTAGATAACTTAACAAAAATACATTGAAATGCTTCCCATTTTATAATTAAATAAAAATAAATAAATAATCCCAAATTGAAATATGTAAAAATACGTAAAAATAATTAATTTTTTTTTAATATTGGAAATAAATGATGAAGATGACTGTTTGAAGCCAAAGCGAGTCACAAACCAGAGTGCTGCCATATTTTCTTTTCTTCATCGTTCATAATCTTTTGTATAGCTTTATAAACACATTCGCTGATACGATATGCACTTTCACATTCATCTTCCAATTTTATATGAAAACATTTTTCGATAAAATTGGATTTCGCCAAAAGTTTCGGTTCATCCACGTATAATATATCCAGAAAATTTTGGTGATGAATTGAATTATCGACGTGAAGCAAATTTAAATTTTCACCAATGCACCGCATATAACACATAACTTTATGATCATCGACATATTCTCCATAAGGAATAATTCGGGATGCTAGTTCTGGATCAGCACCACTTTCTAGCAAACATTTGTCATGGTGTCTTAAAAAATTTGCCTGCCACATTTGCGTGAATTCTTTAAATGTCTGAAAACAAGTAATAAAATATTTTAAGATAATAAGTTTTATTTTTAATGATTTATTTAAGGTTCAGATGAAATTTAAATAACATTTTTATTTACTTCGCCTAATTGATTGATAACTTAAACTAATAGAAAAACTATTGAAACTTACTCTTTGCTGTGAATAATCCACCAATATTAATAAAGTTATGAATATTAAATATTTCATTTCTACTTGTAAAACTGTGTTTGGTTGATTCGATACAATAGAGTCCTTATATACTTAGTTCATACGATTTATAACTCATAAAAAAATTTTACAAAATTTGTCAGAAGGAAGTAATTAAACTTATTATTCACAGCATGAGTAGAATTTTTGAGTAGTAACTATATATTATTATTTGTAATAATAAAGTTGATTGTCGTTGATAATGAAATTGACTTGAAAAATTATTATACTCTGTTCGAATAAATTAATACAAAATAAATTATATTAAATAAACAAAAGGTAAAATTAATATAATCAGAGAGCAATGAATACATATCCCAGGTCTTAACATTTGTTATTACTTTGACTTACCTTTTCTGATTTACAGGATTAGATTCCACTTCATTAAATATCAGTTATAGTGTCATTAAAAATTATTATTAATTAAAAATAATAATTATTATTAAAAAATTAATAATTATTAAAGTTATAAGCCAAAAACCGAAAATAAAATTAGCTGTATTTAACCAAGTGGAGGAACTTTTGAAATCGTTCGTACTTAAAAATTGCTGTAAGGACCAAGATGATTTTAACACTATTATTTAGCTTGAAATGCCTACGTTGAAAGGATATATAAAAATATGTATTAACTAAATTCTAATTAACTCGAATGTAATATTGTACGAGCAGTGAGAAATTTGTGTGAAATTCTTTCATTCAAAATGGAAAGTTTTTTTTTAATAGCATTTTTGTAACACTAAAATTAGAAAATTCGTGCACATGACAAAAAGCGGAATTTTATGAAGAATATTTCATACGCTTATACTATACATTTATTTTTATAAATAAATACAGGAGAACAATAAAACAAAAAAAAATTTGCAACAACGGCTGCCACAACGGAACCTAAGTTAATTCATCGCGGACAATTTATCGCGGGCAATTCATCGTGCGATAATTCACCGCTTGCAGCAATTCATCGGAATTAAATATAATTAAAATAAAAACAACAAAAATTTGAAATTATAAAATTAAATAAAATTAAAAAATTTTTATAATTTATTGTTATTGGAAATTATGAGCTATAATATAAGATGTCTATATACTGCCCTCATAACTGAAAACGCCGTATGAGTAGATATGGCGTTTTCAGTTATGAGGGCAGTATAGGTATATATAGGTATATTCTATCTTTAAGATAGAACAATTTGTTGCTGAAAATAAAATTCTACAAAAATAGTGTACAGAGACACTGTCAGAGAGGAATTAAAACAATACTACAAGATTAAGCTAACAGACCTATTTTAGATTTTCGTCGAGGTAGTGTAGCTAAAAGGTCAACACTTATTTTAAAATTTTGAAAAGAGGATTTCTGCTGTAGTACCTAATACTTAAAAAATTATGCAATCACGGTTTTGAGTAAGATAGAGTTCAAGTTAGAAAAGATAATTACATTATAAACTAATGTTCACTGCTAATTTTCAGTCTTATAATTGATTACTCTTAAAATAATTTTAACTTTTTTTTTTAATAGTTTGGAATCGACGAAGTGGGCATTACGGTTCACTCCATGGTTAATAAATAGTTTCGCCATGAGGAAGGAAGTACTGTAAGAAATTCTTGATCTTCTACTTATGTAACACAAAATATTTATCCGCTAAAGGTATTAATTAATATGAAAGTAATTTTTCTAAGAAAATATTTTTAAAAAACTTCGAATTTTTCAGTTAATTTGCAAAGAGAGAAATTCAACTGAAGTGATATTTAAAATAAGTGGGAAAAAACTTTTACACCAACAAAAAGAAGTACGAAAATTATCCAGTGCAGAATTCATGAATGCTTGACCTAAATTAAGAGATTCTATAGAGCAGGTAAACCCCGATAACATTATTCTAATTTCATGTTTTTGCTACAGATTAATATTGATTTCAGAATGTTATATTTGAATATAGAACATTAATTTATTAATTGGTGAATTGGAAAAGTTCGGTAAAGTTTAAAGAAAAAAGTAAAACCTTTTATGAAAGCAATATTCACAATATTAATTAGTAGAGGTCACCTCTACTCAACGATTTATATCTAATTAATATTACTTATATTACTAACTATTACTAATAATATTCACAATCTTGCCCGCAAAAACCTTTGCACCTTGCAAATTGTTCCCAAAGCAGAAGTAAGTTAACACATTTAATTGATATTATTGATGATTATTTGTTTACATATTTTAATTGCTTTAAGATTATTTTGGAAATTTTGATAAACTCAGTACCTATTGTAGTTTATTTTATAAAAATTTATAATTTTTTTATTATAATTTTATTATTTATTTTAATCTTACTCACCTACTCAGTCATCTGGTGCGAGTGTTCAAGGCGTGCATTGCACACGGATACACACCGAAGGAATGGCGTAAGGTTAAAGTTATCTTTATACCCAAACCAGGCAGGGGCGACTACTCCCTGCCAAAATCTTATAGACCAATCAGTTTGACTTCGTTTTTCCTGAAAACGTTAGAGAAACTGTGCGACAGAGAGATACGTGATACGGTTCTGGTACACAGACCATTACACGTAAACCAGCATGCGTATATCCCTGGGAGATCTACTGAGACCGCTCTACACAAGGTGGTGGAGTGCGTCGAAAGATCACTGGGCCAAAGAGAGTCCACTCTAGGAGCGTTTATTGACATGTAAGGGGCTTTTGATAAAACCACCTTTGAAAGTATAAATGCAGCGCTAGGCCAATACGGTGTTCCCACAACCAATTCCAACTGGATCAATTTTATACTGAAGTGACGAGCCGTGGAGGTATGTGTCGGCGACATAAAGATCAAAGGCGTTGTAACCAGAGGCTGCCTCAGGGAGGGGTACTCTTCCCACTGCTGTGGATTATGGTAGTGGACAGCCTCATACGACGCCTTAACGAAAAAGGTTTTTATACCATAGGATACGCAGATGATATGACCATACTGCTTACTGGCAAATTTGAAAACATGATGTGCATGCTAATGCAGACAGCTTTCAAAATACTGGAGGAATGGTGCATTGAGCACTCTCTGTCGGTCAACCCGACAAAGACGGAGCTTGTTCTGTTTACCAATAAAGGAAAGTTACCTGGCATGACAATGCCTAACTTAATGAGGACTCCTCTAAAACTGGCAGACGAAGTCAAGTATCTGGGAATAATACTTGACAAGAAGCTAAACTGGGGAAAACATTTGAAAACCAAAGTTAGCAAAGCAAGAATGGCTTTCTGGTAGTGCCGAAGGGCGATGGGACGGTCACGGGGCCTTTCCCCTAAGATCACCCTATGGCTCTACATTGCGGTGGTCAGACCTATGCTTTGTTATGGTGCACTTGTCTGGTGGCCCAGAACCAAACAGGTAACAGCAGCATCCTCTCTACACCGGATTCAGAAACTAATCTGTCTGGCCGTAACGGGAGTGATGCGCACTGCACCCACTACAGCATTAGAGACCCTTCTCTGCCTCCCACGACTTGATCTTCATGTGCAGGAGATGGCGATTAAGGCTGCTCTTATGCTGCGTAGCTGGGGGCTGTGGAACTACAGGCGAGGAGCTACGGGCCATATGCGGATTTTAGAGGACTACTCAATTAGAGTACCCCTGCTTCATTTTGAACCTGACAGAATCTCCCCTAAATATATATTTGACAGGAAATTCAACATCTTGTTGAATCCAACAGAAACCAACGACTATGACCTATTATGTCTATTCTCGGATGGTTCCAAAAACAATGTTAGCTCAGGAGCAGGCATTTTCTCTGCTAAACTTGATCTAAACATAAGTATACGGCTGGGTAGGTACACATCAGATTTCCAAGCACAACTTATGGGTATACTACACTGCGCAAAAACAGTCCAAGATAAACTTATCTGCGACAAAAACATTCGGATATCTACAGATAGTAGAGCGGCACTTGTGGCACTGAGGAGTCACAAGGTCACATCTGGTCTGTTGCTAGTATACATCCAGACACTAAATGAGATATCGAATTTAAATGTCATTTCGCTTTTGTGGGTGAAGGGGCACCAAGGTAACGAGGGTAACGTAAAAGCGGACAAGCTGGCAAGAAACGGCTCCAACAGCCTTGCCTTCGGTCCGGAGCCGATGATTATACCAGCTGTCAAAACTATCGATACTCTCTTAAAACAACACATTCTAAAACTGCACTCTTGCAGATGGGCAAAAGAAACTGAATGCAGACAAGCAAGGGCAGAGATCAAAGCACCTTCTAGTAGACATTCAAAATATTACTTGAAGCTGTCCAGAACCAATCTACGGACAATTGCAGGGATTCTAACTGGACACTGCAAACTGAATAAACATCTCAACACACTGGGACTTGTAGATAATCCCAGATGTCGAGGATGCAACAGAGCAGACAAAACCGTGGAATATGTGCTCTGTCACTGTCCGTCGCTAGCGTCTATTAGAGGTGCCATGTTGGGGTACTTCTGGCCTAACATGGCCAGAATCAGCAACACTCCGCCTGCCAAGATACTCGAATTCATCCTGGAGACAGGATGGCTTGAGGAGTGACAGGACGGAGGGCCGCTGTATTGGAGGCAGTACAATGAGTCCGATTTAGTTGTATTCAAATAAACCAAAAATTTAAAACCTGCATTTTTAATTTAAAAATCCTCAGACTCCCGGGAAAAATTATTCACTTTTTAGTTAACATTTTCACTTTTAAAATACAATAATCTTCAATTTTGAGTTAACATGTTAATTATTAATACGAAAATTGGTCACCTTTAAATCAAAGTGTTACACTTTTTAATACAAAATTCTTCTCTTTTGAATTAACATGCTAACTTTCAATACGAAAATTTTTTATTTTTGAGTCAACAGTTACACTTTTGAATTGATCAAGTTTTATTTTTGAGTCAACGTGTTGCTATTTAAAATTGAAAGTTTACTATTTATTTCAATCGTGTAACATTTTTAAATAAAACATATGTTACTTTTATTTTAATACGATTCGTTTTTAAGTCTACAATGCTTTTATACAATAATCATGTTAAAATTAAAAATTAAATTTTTAATTTGAAGATTTTCAACTTAAGCTCTCTTTCGTGTTTAAAAATTTTTAATTCAAGTACGTTTTCATTTGTCTTTAAAGTGTTTTTCTCTGAGTGCACACGATGAATTGTCGCACGATGAATTGTCCGCGATGAATTGTCGCGAAACCATTGTATCACTTAACGAATTTTTGAAGTGAATTAATTTCTCGTAAAGCACACCACAAAAATATTTTTCCTTCCATAAGAAGAGATCGGGGTCTATTTTACCATTTTACCAAAAATTGGGTCTTCGATGCTATTAGTAACACTAGAATATAAGGAACCCAAAAATTTGCTGGAACCTAATGCCCAACTCAGTTAAAAATATGCCCTGGAAGAGATTACTCGAAAGTATCGGATCACACATCGGACTCACCCAGCTTAATCTCAAAAGTGAACTACTTAGAACTCACTCAACGACAAATTCATATGTCAATATACCCCATTGGCCTAACCATTACCTTACATTTAGTTGGCCATCCAATAATTTAAAAAACAAATCCATAAAATATTTTCCCAATTCGATTTTCTTAAAAAAATTGACAATTACTGCCATTGATTTTTTTCAGTTTCTTCTGAACTTTCTCCTTAAAGAAGCAAATCCGTTGCTGAAAGCTTTTATTCTTTGAATTTTTTTATTGAAGTTTTTAATATTATTCATTCTCACAAATTAAGATTTATATACGTAATATTTAAAGAAGCTATAGAAAATAGGTAGATAGGAAAGATAAAGAAACATAAAATATGGAATCATAAAACACAGATATTTTGATTTTCCTATTTTGTCTCTAAATTCTTTATTAAAATTAAAGTGATTTTATTTTCACGGTTGCAGTGATCACTGTCGGTCGGGGAGCTATTCGAGAAGATTAGGAAAAGAAAGACCTGCAAATATCATTTATTTTTAAATTATTTGTGAAACCTTTGTCAATTACTTATTAAAGTTTTTTTTGAGATTCAATAAGTTTTTATTATTTTTATACTACATAAATGATACGAGTATAATACATACATGGAATTTAATAGTTTATTATTTAACAAGAAATTTAAATTAAACGCGAGCTGGATCGTATATTTTTTAAATAAAATTTTAAATTAGTCTAAATTCGAATAACAATATACTATTTTATTTGCACCTGTATAAGCATAATACGGAAATTAACAAATTAATAGGCACTAAAAAAAACTCGTGGTATAAATTAACAGTTACAATATAATAATTGTTCGTAGGCAAACTATGCGAGTAACAAAGTAATTCAATACACTTATGCCTACTTCAGCAGTATAAGCAGAAAGACATCTGAAAATACAGGCGATGATTAATTTGAAAAATTTTAAAAATGATTAAAAGCACAGATTAATTCTTATAAAAGTGCAGGTGTGATTTAATGTTTAATTTGCGTGGGCGAATTAAATCTTAAAGGGGAAAACTTGAAATTGAAGCACCTAGTAGTATTATTGGCAACTTATCAACGATGCGCATTACGTGTTAATTTCCGTATTATGTCTGCAAGTGCAGATAAAATATTTTAGGTCTGTTTACTATTAAAAACATAGTGTAATGGTATAAAAAATAATATTTTTGCAATAAAAATAAATTTTTATTGCAATAAAAATATAGATAAATAAAAATTATGCCAATTAAAAAACAAAAAAAATAAAACGAAAGCAAATAAAATGGAATAGTTATTGACATGTGAAAATATTTTACTAAATACAATAATTGTTTTTTTACATGTTAGAAAAATTAATGATTGAAAAATCATACTGTATTTTAGGATAACAATATGGTTATTCGAATAACCATCAGGTGTTTCGAATTTCAGATTTTCATCAGGCAAACCTGGAATAATATTACAATTACATAGAAAAAATAAAAAATTTAATTTAATTACAATTAGTTTTGGCTTTAGTATTTTTTTTAATTGCTCGGTTTAGAAACATTTTCAAAAATATTATTATTTTTATTGATTTTGGAGTCAAGTTAGATAAAATTTCAATTTAAAGAAATGTCAATTATTTTTGATTTTTTATTTTTTATTTTTTCTATTTAATTGAATTGAATACTGTTTGCGTTAATATTAAATATTCCAGGTTTGCCTGATGAGAATCTGAAATTTGAAATACCTGGACCCATGTGTAGCAAACTAATTTAATTAATTTACATATTGTTATTCTAAAAAACAGTAAGATTTTTGAATCATTAATTTTTCATATTATTTGCTATGAAACTGCTAGTTTCATTGCATGTTGAGACAGTTGCACGACAATTGCAGATCAACGCGACTGTTGGTCAGAAACTAATTGGTTTCTTCCCTAGGACAGAAACCGCCAAGGTTCTTCCCGCTTACTAATTTGTAAATCTATCGTTTTAACCGTCAACTGATCTGACAGTGACAGTTCTTATATTTTATGTAGGTTAAGTTAGTTAATGAAACCCTCAGATTCATAATAGATAATATGAAAAATATTGTGTATGGCACGGGATGAAACACGATTTTAGACTTGGGGTTATGCCAGCCCTCGCTGTCGCTCGGGCAGGCACACCTCACCCTCGTCTGAAATCGTTTTATTTCATCCCTAGATAAACAATAGACTATTTTTTACATATTTTACTAAATACAATTATTATTATATTACATGTTAGAAAAAATTAATAACTGAAAAATCTTACTTTTTTTATAGAAAAAATATGCAAATATGCTGTTCGCGTTAGTAATATTATTCCAGGTTTGCCTGATGAGAATCCGAAATTCGAAACACCTAGGGCCTATGTGTAGCAAACTAATTCATGTATTTGCATATGAAGGTTTTTTGGCATTTTAAATATTTTTTTAATATTTTTTAATTAAGGAATAAATTATTGTGATATTTAATAAAACTAAACCGAATGTTAAATGATAGAATTTTAATAAAAAAGAGAAGAAAAAAATAACAGCGTAGAAAAATATTATTTAAAAATTACTGAAAATTTTTCAGAAATTCCGTTTAATGCCTCGTAAATTTAGATGACTTTATTTGATCTTTTCACCTTCCACAATTCCAAAATTGAGGAAGTTTTCTGGTTTTGCCTTCGTACGAGAATTAAATGCCTTGGAAATCCTAAAGCAATATCTTGAAATTCCTTTAAATTCTTAAAAATTAATGATAATTTCTTTTAAAAACAACAAATTCTTCAGGAGAGACAACAAATTTCTGAAATGGTCAGCCCTTTGAATATTTCAGATGGTCGATGGCCACCTCAAACTAAAGTATCAGGCACATTGATTTTTAGCATCAAAATATCATTTATATTTTATATTCTTTATTGTAACAGTTAGAATCAATATCTTAATTATTTATTTATTTAATATTTATTTCAAAATAAAATATGATTTACCGACACAAATACAAATCAAAACTTAAATATTTTCAGTTTGTTAATTTTTAATCTGATATTAATTCTCACCAGCTAATAATTTATATATCTTAAACAAATGTAATTACAAGTTTAAATTACAATACGTAATAATTATACATACAAAAACGTCAAAGTAAGTATTGTTAAAAGTGTCAAGAAGTTCTTGTTAATCACAATGGAGTTTCCTGTACTAGGTTCTGAAACGGTAATTACAATATTATGAGTTGTATTGCTTTCAGTAACTTCAATTTTCTGACCTGTTGTTGTTGTTGTTGCTGGAGTAGTTGTAACAGTTTGAGGCAAAGGTTTTAAAAGTGATGATAACCTAATGTGTTGGGGAGTTTCTTCCATGGCAATTCCGTATAGTTGATCATGACAGAACAAAGGACTTCCCAAATTAAAAACTGATTTATTATTCTTAGGAACAATTATGAAATTGTCAATTACTTTAGCTGATGGAACATGTTCATTATGTAAACCGAGAGGCACTTTAGTAACGTAAGTACAGTTTAATAATTCCGAAACGTTATACACCGTTGAAATATTACTAAAAGCAGTTGAAAATGGATTTTT
This sequence comes from Cantharis flavilabris, assembly GCA_949152465.1. Taxonomy (NCBI): domain Eukaryota; kingdom Metazoa; phylum Arthropoda; class Insecta; order Coleoptera; family Cantharidae; genus Cantharis; species Cantharis flavilabris. Next base: position 93,456,268 of record OX424435.1, read on the forward strand.
AACCTTAACGACAGCTATTTCCATTGTTTGGTGTTCAGGATTTATTAAACTAACATTTTCAACATCTAATTGCACCAACGGGTTTTCCACCAGTTCGACATGAAAATCTGCGTATTGTTTTGTAATTTGAGTTGTTTTATTCGTATAAATTCTTAAGACTTTCGCTTTATTTATTGTTAAAACTTGCGTCTTAGAGACTAATACTCCTAAAAGTTCTTCAGAGTTTAATACATCATAATAATCCGTTATGACGCGGATAAAAGGTGGGTACGATAAAAAGTTAATTGCTGTTATATTCAAGTAGTTATAAAAGCTTATTAATTTGGCACTTGTAACTCCTAAATCTTTAACTATATTTGTAAATTCCTGAGCGTCCAATTTGTTAAGATTCCTAAAAACCTTATTTAAAGGAACCAATTGCAGGATATCGTAGCCTGTTTTGTTTGCAATCAATAATGCTGCTTCTATGTTCGCTTCAGAATAGTTTCCAAGCGAAAGTATTTCAAGCTTGTCTCTATCATTTCCAAACATGATAGAATTAACAAAATCCAAGTAACTCACCTCTACAGCATTCAAAACATCTTGTATTGTTTTACTAGGAGTTGCTAAGCTAGAAACGAACGCTTGGTATAACTCGTTTACCGTTAACTCAAACTTCTGCAATAGGATTTCGGTAGAGTTCACGGTCACTGGATGAATAGCTAATGCATTATAAAAATCTCTCTGGGTAATGTTTAACAATTTAATAGCTTCAAATAGATCGTTGGAACTGAATCTAGCTAGTTGAGTAGCCTCGGCTATATTGATTAGAGAAATATTGCAGTCTTTGAAGCTGCAATTTAAATTTTGTAATGCAACTTCGGTAAATAATTCCGCTAATTTTTCTTCTTTCAAGTGAAACTTTAAGGATACCACGGTTGGATAATTTTGCTCTAGTTCTTCGTCATCAAAAAATGGATCCAAAAAACTACCATTACCATCTGGTATCGTGTTCACTTGAGCAAAGCCACATCTGTACAGCAACAACACCACCAAAAGTTGAAAACTTCTCATGTTAGACTTCTAAAAAATTTAGAATTTTAAATTTTAGCGATTTAAATTCAAGTTAATGCTATAAAATTATGGATAAGGTTTTTGGCGCCGGTGCTTCAAAATCAAACTGCATTTAATTATTAAATTGTTTGTCGACCTATTTTACAAAATGAAATTTCATTTAGAATCCGATAGTAGAATAAGAATAAACCTAACAGTTTTAGTTTGATTTTGAAACACCTAATCCAAAATGTTGAAAAGGAAAACCTTGAATGGATTTATATGAAGGACGATAGCAAATATTGAACACTTAAGGAAGGAAATTAATTGAAAATAGGAAAATCATTCACTCACTAAACTAACTTTTTAATTTTTACTCCGTTGTCACTAACATCTAACACTAAATGGAAAGGTTTTTACTGTTGCACTCTACAACAGCATCTAAAAAAAGATTTTATCATTTTACGATTAGCAAATAATGGAGGTGACGTACAAGTGTTTTCCCTAAAATTTGCTAAAGAAGTACACAATTACTAAGTACAATTAAACAAGCAAACAAAGGCAGATAACATGGTCTTTAATTTATAGCCCAAGCTTAAATTTTACCTTCAATCTAGTTGTTTTTAAAAATGTAACAGCAAAATATAATTTCATTAAAATAATTCATATTTAAATTAAATATATTAAATATTTAATTTGCCTAATCTAATTAATTCAAAAATAGCTGAAAATATTTGCTAATTGAACGCTAACTTGACGTTAACTTGTATTTGTTCTATAAAAAATATTTTAATGATATTTTTGGATATTTCGAAAATGTTATATAAAGAGCAAACATTGTTGCATCCGTCACTTTAAAAATGAAGTTGTCTGCTCGAGTTAAGGGCGAGTGGCTTCAAGTTCCATGCAAAGATGGTGCGCTTACATTTTTTAATGAAATATAATTAATTTTTATTAATCTCCTAATGACGAATTTATATTGTTTAAATATCATTTAGGGCATAAAACCGTACAATGGCTGGGTCTCGAAGCTTGGCGACGTTATGTAAAAATTTTACAAGGACAAAGAATTGAAGAAAATGGTTTGTCCGAAAACGTTACTGTTCAGGAAGTACGAAAAACAAGAGGAGGTGCTCTGCTCGATCCTGATGATGTTATAAGTGAAGTTTTGGATAACGACGATTTTGTAAATGTGGGTAAGTACTAAGTAGACTGTAATTGTATAAATTATAGAAAATGTTAGCATACAAATTGTGTTTGCTTAATTCATTGTCTTCTAGTTAGTTATTTCCTTCAAATGATAAGATAACAACGGTTTTATTATCATTTTATTGTCTTACTCAGATTTCTGTGAATCAAGCTTACCCCTTTAGTATATAAATATAATAAATATTTTTCTAGTAGCTTAATAAAAATTTCAGTACTTTTTCTATTTTGCTATAACTGCAGCAAATCATTTAAGCTGAATTGGTAGCATCTGCTAGAATAGAAGTAATTCTAGCTTTAAATATAATAAATCTGAAGATTTTATATTAAATTTACCCAAATACGTTTGGGTTTACGTACGTTTGTGTATTAATTATTTTCGTTTGTGCTAGCACCGTTCGCGAAATACAGTGCATTTTAAGTGGGGGCGCTGGGGAAATGCTAGCTCCGCCCATCGTGAATTTTGGGTCAATTTTGGTATCAACAGCTTGTGTATCGTTTGTATACGTTTGTGTATATAATATTTTCGTTTGTGTTAGCACCAAAGTAATTTTCAAGATGAAATATTTAGGGTTTATTTCTCCAGCGCACCCATTTTTGTATTATTGATAAAATATTGTTTAATTGTGTCGATTTGTTTACTTTTGGGCATTAATTATATTAATTTGTGTAAACTTCGTAAACGAAATAACTTTAATTTAAATTAGGAGAGGGGGGGGGGAGGCGAACACCCTGTATCAAAAATATTGATTTCAATCGTTTTTATTAATATTTGCTTATATAATATGCATTAATATTTATTATTATTTAATTAATTTTGTTTATGTAAGTATCGTTTTTAAAATACCTTACATTTTAAGTTGGGGGGCTGAAAAAATTCAAGCGTCGGCCATCTTACATTTTTATAAAAACAGTACAGCCTTGCTTATCCGGACACACTTTATTCTGGACACTCCAGTAATCCGGACATTCCGGCTCTTCCGACATTTTATATTTTTTATCTCTGCAATCCGGACGAATTTCTAGTTGTAATTTCAAATTAATGCAATTTATCAGTACTCTTTTATAAGACTAAACTATGACATCACTCAGAGCCGCACCCAGCGCCAAAATTAAGAAGGCTCTAAAATTGAGCGGTTTCAATTTAATTTTCTATAAAATATTAATTTTATATTTTGAATTAAAAGAAGAAAACGCTAAACGAGAAGTCACGAATTGTGATTTAATTCATATTTTCTTTGATTTAATTGGTAAAGTTAAATAAGTAGAGATTTGGGAGTAGATCTGTCCCCCGAAATTGTAAAAAAAATCATTAAAGATGATCGAATTTTCCGTTTTTCTGCTTAATTTTTTCACTTTTTTCAAAAATAAAGCAATCGCACAGAACATATACATATATGCAAGTTTCCAGTTTTTACAACCGGGGGCTCTGGGGGGTGTGGAACCAGGGGTGGGCAAAATACATGTAAAATTGTATTTGAAATACAAAATACAAAATACATTGAATAATGTATTTGAAATACAAAATACAAGATACATTTATGTGATGTATTTGAACTACAAAATACAAGATACAGTATTTCAAATACAAGATACAGTATTTAAAATACAAAATACATTTTTTTATATTATTTATATATAAATGATATTAAATTAAAGCCATTCTTTAATCAACAATTTAGTATATTTAAAAAACAAAATTAATAAACAATAGATACCGATCTAATTTTTAAATAATTGATTTCCTTTCAAAAATACAAGATTTTCAAAATTTTTGTCGCTTAATGTTCCCCTGCTTGGAGAATGAATAAATCCAGCAAAAGAAAATAATCTTTCCACGGGTGCAGAAGAACACAAACTTGTATTAAATTTGATAAAAGTTTTCTTAATATTTGGGTAATTTTCAAAACTTGAGAAGCATTTACTTTGGTCGTTCAAAAATGTTACCACTTCCAATTCTGCATTAGAGTAAGATGCCTGAATTTCCTCGGTTGGTTTTGCCAAAACAAAAAAATCATCTTCTGTATTCAAAAGCGTAGACGAAGTAAGGCCATTATTATTATTTATATTACTAGCTTTTATGACTGATTCTACAGCTTTGTAGCAAAGAGATTTGATTTCATTTATCTTGTCATCACTTGTCGTATTAGGTAGCCACCGAAGTTTAAAATGCGGGTGTAAACATGTTGCTATAATTGCTTCATCAACTTCTGATAATTTAAAAAAATTTTCAAAACGTTTTTCCAAATGGATAATTAATTCTGTTGTTAAATCAGCAATAATGGGCGACACATTGGAACCTGCTATCACATTCTGCATTCGAATTTTTAAAGAATATATTGTTGGTAGAAGCTGACCGTAGTAGCAGTTATTTTGTGCCTGCAGGCAGTCCAACGCACATGCTATAGGTTTCATTATGATGCAAAATTGTTCTAAGTATTCGAGTTCTAAATCTTTGAATTTAATATTTAAATGAAGTTTATCAATTAAAACATTAAGCTTTTCTTTATGCTTTAAAAGATGGTTGATCGAGTCAAACATTGAATTCCATCTGGTTGGGCAAGGATATACTAATTGGCACCCAAGGACCTCATAAATTACTTCAGCACTTCAGGGTGGGTAGAATCACACAAAATTTATAAATAAACTCAAAAAAACATTAATAAAATAAGCACCTAAAAAATTTGGGTGATCACTTGCTGGGCACTCCAATCTGGCGCCATCACTGTTTTAGTCTTTTAGTAACGTCCTATGGTCCTATTCAGGGCCGTAGCCAGGCTGAAAGATTACGGCAGGCTTAAGATAGGCTGAAAATTGTCTAATGTCTAAAAAAAAATAGCTCATCACTCACATCCAGAAAGTCAAACGTCGAACTATGCTTGCTTTATTTAAAAAAATATATAAATTATATTTGTTTTAAATCATAACACTATAACAGAAAAAAAAAGGCTAGGACAGGCTAAGCCTGCAAAAATTTGAAAAATAGCTGTCTTTTCTATTGTCTTTATTGCTACATTTGACAAGAAATTTGAAAACAAATTTTTAAAAAAATTATAAAGAGATGAAAGTGTCAAGAAAAGAGTATTCGATTTCGCTATACAGAGTGTCCCCGGATACACTTTATATAACTTTAAAGGTGATAGGGGGCACTTTTCTAAATAAATAAAAAAAAATTTTTTTTCTAAATTTAAACCTTCAAGAGTTAAGCCGCGTTCAGATAGCGATTTTTTACTTGCGTTGCTTAGAAACTGGCAAGAGCCAATCAGATTTAACCAAAATAAAAAATTTAAAAATTGCGCTAAAATACTTCAATTTAGTTGGCTCTTGCCAACGAAACATTTTACAAAAAATCTGACACCTTGTAGACATGAATTTTTTTAATTTTCAAGGTATTTAAAATTTTATTAAAAAATATGATTTACAACGCATTTAAAGGACATTTTGCACAGACATTGTGAACAGGACCCTTAATAGACATTTTCATTGGCCCAACTCTTAACAATAAATTATATCTACACTATGTATTTTTCTATTTTAAAATGTATTTTGTATTTTAAAATGTATTTTATATTTTAAAATGTATTTTATATTTTAAAATGTATTTTGTATTTTAAAATGTATTTTGTATTTTAAAATGTATTCTGTATTTTAAAATGTATTTTGTATTTTAAAATGTACTTTGTATTTGAAATACATAATAAAAATACAAAATACAATATAAAAATACAAAATAATAAAAAATTTGTATTTGAAATACAAAATACAAAATACATTTTCAAATTGTATTTGAAATACAAAATACAAAATACAAAATGTATTTCAAATACGTATTTCAAATACATGTATTTAAATTCTGCCCACCCCTGTGTGGAACACCCTCTAGTATACCTGTAAGTGTGTTAAAAAACACAAATAGCAAACAGATTTCGATTCCAGTTTTAAAGTTGTGATTCCACTGGGCATTACTGAATCTAGGTTACAAAAAACATTTGGAAAAATCTATATAAAGCTAGATTCTGGGACCAATTTTGTTTAGGTGTACTGGAGGGTGTTCCACACCCCCCAGACCCCCCGGTTTCAAAAACTGAAAACTTTTTGAAAGTAAGTGAGCAATTGTAGGTTTAGGCTTTACGCACTGAGTAGTACCGAGTACCCCAGTATCCAACTGATTGTATAAAATTATAGCCACAACATATAAATGTACCTATTGGTTTTTTTTAAGTTTTATTTTGACTTTTTTATTATTTATTAATTTTGTTTAGTTTTATTAATGTAAACTATATAAAATAAAATAATTGAATAATACATAATTATCAACGGGTTTTAATAAAAAAATCTCGGTTATCCGAACAAACTCAAAACTATATCTGTCCGGAATAACGAGGCTGTACTGTACATATAATTTTTATATTTTTATATTTTTGTATTTTTATATAATAAAACGTAATACGTATGAGCTCGATTATAGTGTACTCAGACTAAATATACCTAGACAGAACATATATAAATATAATTTGAAGCAAATTTTTCTGTTTGTTTACTATACTGGTGTTTACCGAGTCCCGAGTTGTCATTGGTCAACAAAACGCGCCACTTCTTATGGTTCAAATACGAAATATTTTTTTAGACATTGTGAATTAATTATTATCGTTGTTGAGTCGTTTGTGGAATTTATAATTTAAAAAATGGGCAAGCAATGCATTGTGTGTGGTTAAGTGTATCAAAAATCTTTAAAACATAAGTAAGTAATACTTAACCTAAAAACATCCATAGGCGTAACCACTGGACGTTGTTTAATAACAAGTGATGTTTACCAATAGTGCTGCTTAAAATTTGCTTCCAAACAAACCTGTGTGTTAGCATAGCTATGCTCTGTCTAGTAAATAGTTAGTCTGAGATAGTGTATATACAATGTATTAATAGTTTACAAGGGTACTAGAACGAATGCATTTTTGCCAGCATATTTCCCTCCCCCCTTACGAATTGAAATTGAAGGTGCACAAAAGTACATAATGCATTGATACCAAAATCGACACAATTAAACAATATCTTATCTAAAATCCAAAAATAGGTGCCCCTGGAGAAATGAACCCGAAATATTTCATCTTGAAAATTTCGCGAATGGTGCTAACACAAACAAAAATATTATATACATAAACGTACACAAACGGTTGATACCAAAATTGACCCAAAATTCACGATGGGCGGTGCTAGCATTTCCCCAGCGCCCCCACCTAAAATTCACTGTACACTGAAAAAAAAATTTCAACCAATGAACTTATTATATAAATACAATGAACAAATTCATTAAAACAATGAACAAATTTATAAATTCAAAAAATAATTCATAAACAATATGAATTTTAGTTCATTGGTTGAAATTTCATTGATTTAATGAAGCCTTTCATTGTATATATGACACTTTTTGGTTCAGTGTATTTCGTGAACGGTGCTAGCACAAACGAAAATAATTAATACACAAACGTGCACTAACGATACATAAGCAATTGATTTCAAAATTGACACAAGATTTACGATGGGTGGCGCTCGCATTTCCCGAGCGCTCCAACTTAAAGTATACGATATTTCGGGAACGGTGCTAACACAAACAAAAATAATTAATTCACAAACGTACACTAGCGATACACAATCGATTAAAACTAATTTGGATCCAATATTCACAATGGGCGGTGCTGGGGAAATAGACCTGAATTTTTCTATGATTTTGTACTTATTTTAATTCATAACTCGAAAGCCGTTGATTTTAGACAATAAAAGGTTTGCATCTAATTTGTATATTATTTCACTCTCTTTCAAAAAATACTAAACCATTTTTACTCATAAATCAATATTTTCGGGGCTATAACCATATGAAGATGGAAATGTAAGAAAAGAAAATGAAAATTTGTTAAATATTTTTCTTAGAAAAGTTTAGTGCCTTCTATCAGCATCCAAGTTATGTAAAATGTATCCGGGGACACCCTGTATATGTTCTGAATTTAATTATAATCGGCGTTAATCACCCCAAAACATTTAATATATCAAAGTTCAAATTACCTTCCAGTTTATTGTTTTCTCCGTATAAGTATATGCCGCTAAAACTTGTAAAACAATTTTAAATGATTATGTAGTGTAAAAACAAATTTTTGTTGTAGTTTTAACGTCGGATCGTTGTGCCCTAACTGGAGTGATACCAGAAGAACTGAAACATGTCTTAGAACCAGTGTATCCTTTTTACCATTTTAAAATTAAAATAAAATAATCTCAATATCTACAAATTTTTTCCTTATAAAATAACAGGCCTACTAATTTTCTGCCGCCAGAAGAGGTAATTTGTATAAAAATAAATTATTTCTTATTCTAACCTTTTTCCATTTCAGAGCATAATTTTAGATGGATCGAATTTAACTACCGATATGCTGTTACGAATTGGAAACGGTCAATATAAAATTCGGGTACAGTAAAAGTATTGAATATTTGATATTTTTACCCGCAAGTTTTATTTCAGCTATCAAAAGAATCAGAAGAGGGTGTAATCAAATCGAGGACATTAATAGATGATATATTAAAGGAAAATAAAGTAGTGTACGGCATTACGACCGGATTTGGAAATTTTGCTGGAGTTAATATTCCTCACGACAAACTTGAGTAACCTAAAGTTAGTGTAGTGCTATACGCAAAAAATACTTTATTTTTACTTTTAGAGAACTGCAATACAATTTAATTCGATCTCATGCGGCAGGAGTGGGTAATCCTTTGAGTCCAGCCAAGACGAGAATGCTTTTAGCTTTAAGAATCAATGTTCTCGCTAAAGGGTACAGTGGAATTTCTTTGAAATCCTTAAAATGTCTGATCGACACCTTTAATGGTTCGTCACATTATAATAAATTAACAATGTTGTAATAATTTTTTATCTGGCAGCATCTTGTTTATCCTGGGTACCAGAGCAAGGATCGGTGGGTGCCAGTGGTGATTTAGCTCCGTTAGCGCATTTAGCGCTTGGTATAATTGGTGAAGGTCAAATGTGGAGTCCGGAAACAGGTTGGGCTCCTGCAATAGATGTAATTAATATTTTTAAATGAATACAATTTTATATTACATTTAATTCAAATGTAGGTTTTAAAAGAACACGGATTAAAACCAATGCGATTAGGACCTAAAGAGGGATTAGCTTTAATAAACGGCACTCAAATGATTACAAGTATTGGAGCTGAAGCTGTAGAACGAGCCATGCGAATTGCTCGACAAGCTGATGTGGTTGCTGCTCTTACGTTAGAGGTTTTAAAAGGAACATCTAGAGCGTTCGATTCAGATGTTCAAATGATTAGACCACACAAAGGACAAATAGCTGTCGCTAAACGTCTGAGAGCTTTGCTTCATTCAGATACATATCCATCTCAAATAGCAGGTAAGCCTGCGGCAATTTGAAAATACGATTTACATCTTAAACGTCGTTTTATTGTTAAAAAAAGGTCAAATTATAAAATAATATTTTTTCATGCGGATATTAAATTTTAGAAAGCCATCGATTCTGCAATCGAGTTCAAGATGCTTACACATTACGATGCTGTCCTCAAGTACATGGAATTGCTCACGATACCATAGAATTCGTTCAAAATGTCATTACAACTGAAATGAACAGTGGAACTGATAATCCCGTATCCTTAATTAATTAACCAAAATTTAATTTTAACTTATTTTAAAAATTAAAAAAATGTATTGACCTGAATGAAAATTAGATTGTTTTTGCCGCTCGAGGTGAAATTATTTCCGCTGGAAATTTCCATGGAGAATATCCTGCGAAAGTTTTGGATTACTTGGCGATTGCGGTTCACGAATTAGCGTCAATGAGTGAAAGAAGAATCGAGCGACTTGTTAATCCAGGTAACTTTGCAATACAATCTTGAAACTTGTTTCAATTATTTATTTATTTAACAGCATTAAGTGGACTTCCTGCATTTTTGGTAAAAGACGGAGGTATTAATTCGGGATTTATGCTTGCTCATTGCACGTCAGCAGCTTTAGGTGATTAATATTTAGATTTAAAAATTCCAATTAAATATTTATTTATTATATTTCAGTGTCGGAAAATAAGGTACTCTGTCATCCTTCTTCGGTTGATAGTTTAAGTACCAGCGCTGGGCAAGAAGATCACGTTTCCATGGGTTGCTTTTCGGCACGTAAAGCTATCCAAGTTGTTGAAAATGTGGAAAACGTAATTGCGATTGAATTGTTAGCTGCCTGTCAAGCAATTGAATTTTTAAGACCGTTAAAAACTACGCAGCCCTTAGAAGAGGTTTATTGTGCTGTAAGAAAAGTAGTCAGGTAAAATTTTATTATTTAAAGATTAAATTGAAATACTATAAATATCACCTTCTGTAGGCCATGGGATAAAGATCGTTACATGTCTCCCGACATTGCAGAGGCTAAAAAGCTGTTAGTCGAAAATAAAATTTGGAATGCTGTACAGCATCATATAGCTTTCTATCACGCACCAGAAGTAAGTCGAATTTTTTTTTATTACAAATAAGTACAATGTTGGATATTTCAGGAAAAAGAAACTCGAGTATTCAGTCCAACAGCATTTACTATTGGTAAGAAGCGCGAAAGGCCAAAACTTCGCGGTACAGTTAAACGTAAACTGGCGTTAAACTGATTTTAAAGTCAAAAAATCATGTAACAATAAATAAATAAAATTTATTTATGCAAAAATAATGGTATTATTGATTTAATTTACCCTCAACATTAGCGCTTTGGATTCCGGCTGTGTAAAATCTAAAGGAATAAATTTATAAATTTATAATAATTATTTGTAATAATAAAGTTTTAAATTTACTCTTCTACTAGAAGTCAAAATGGTAAAATTACTATAATAAAGCTTTTATTGACTTCGTACTTCTGAAAAATTTTGATTTTTGAATTAGGTACTAAATTTTTGTCTAAGTTACTAAATTTCACTTGAATTCCTTCTTAACTCGGTCTAGGACATTTGAACGCGGCTGGTTGAACGCGGCCAGTTGGACGCGGCCGTTTGAACGCAGAGCCGTTTGAACGCAGGGACGTTTGAACGCAGAAACGTTTTGATTTTTTTGATTTTCAATAGATTAGAAATCTAATTTTCAGAATAATTTTCAAATTTATTTTCATCTAAATTTTAGTTTTCAACGGAGGGAGCTTACAAAAATCGAAGGTGCCCGTCATTTTAATTATTATTTTTGTAGAAATTTTGTAGAAAATTTGAAAATTTTTTCAATCGAATAAAATAATAGAAAATAGATTGGCCCACTATCGGGAATAATCGCGAAATTAATTAAAGTTTTGCTTGGGAAAATAAAAAATGGCGAACTTCGAGAAAATAACGGGATTTTCTCAAAAAAGCCGAAAATTTCATGGAGTTTCTCATTTAAAAATTTTTTGAATTTTTTTCTGAAAAGTACATTTAAAAACAAAAATTTTCAATGCAATGCGGTCCCGAAAGTCAATTTTTGAAAAAGTTGTAGCTATTTGAAAATAAAAAAAAACATTTTTTTGAAAAATTTATAACTTTTTTTGGGTAGAGTAAAAAAATTTGAAAAAATTCTGAGAACCGTTTTTCATAGGTAGAAAAAGATGAAAAACTTTCAGCTAAATCAAAAAAGGTCGGGATCAAAAGTAGTAGATTTGGTATGGAATACCTCATATTAATTTTAATGTTATGTACCAAACTTTAAATGTATTTTAGCTTGGGTTGTTATTAATTGTCCCATTTTAAATTCTTTCTTGTTTTTCATGTTTTTCAATGATCATGATCAGTTACGCTTTCTCGATTTTCAAAATTTATTTTTATTTCACTTCATTTTCCACTTTGAATATTTCTTTATGAATTTTAAAATTTGCTTACATCATATTGGAATTCTCAATTCCTTGGTGTCCAAGAACCAAGTTTTATCATTTTTCGAATTGTTTTCTTTTTAGTTTATTTTTTTCCCCAATTTTATAACATAATCTTTAATTATAGCATCTTTTTCTATCTTAATTTGTTGTGCTGCACATTTCTAGTATTTTCATATAGGCATGTATTTTTTACGTTTTCTCCCATAATCTCAATTTCATTTTTATATATGTTACGGTCAATGACGTAAATTGGGCATTGACGTGAATGGCCGGACAATTACGTCATAGCCCATTTACGCTGGCCATTAACGTCATTGACCGGCCATTGACGTCAACGCCCGTTAACGGTGGACAATGATGTAAATATTTTCATATGATTGTAATATTTACGTCTTTGGCCGGTCAATGACGTTAATGGCCAAAATGGATTAGACAATGATGAAATGGACAATTATTTATAATTATAAATGACAGCAACTCAACCCTTTTCACGTCTTCATAAGTGTACAGGAATTTTTATTTAATTTAGACAAACGCAAAATCATTTTAGGGTGGATCTGTGATTCGTCGGGGTTACATCAGTCAAAACGTCCCAGAGCGCCCGGAGCTTTCTAAAAAGCTCTCTTACTCGCTAAAATATTCCCGAAATCAATTCACCTCGACTGGGAGGCCCGACCTCGGCGAAAAACGAAACGTGTGTGACCGCTATCACTAAGAGAATTAAAAGTGATAAAATCTGGAATCTATAGAATAGTAGTTTCATCATTGCCCACCCTGTGGTGGGCATTAACGTCATTGTCCGGACAATGACGTAAGAACGACATATAAAATTTTAAATGTCAACATTGCCCAAAATGCATGGTCATTGATGTCAATGACCGGTCAATGACGGTAACGCCCAACTAAGCTGGGCATTGACGTTATTGTCCGGCCATTGATGTTAATGGCCGAATTGTCATCATTGACCGTAACATATATACTTTCATTTTATTTAAACTTTTCTGTAAATTGACTTGTTTCTTTGTGGTATAATAATTTTGCTGAAAGCTACTTAAGTTAAATTTGTTGTAAGTTTACTGCCATATCTAGTTTATTTTCCTATAATTTATTTTTAAATTTATAAATAATAGCTTCAATTTTAATTTCAGTTATCTTATAAGTTTGTTTTGTTTTTTCTATTGGTTTTTCACATTTTCTGTCACTCTGTGCATTTTATGTTTGATCACTTTATCTAATATTCAAAACCCACTGCTGCCTAAATTTACCTTGTGTTTGAAACACCAATCAAATGTAAAGAACGACAAAAAAGTTATTTCCCGATTAAAAAGGATTTAGCACGACAAAAGAGGTCATTACACGACAGAAGTTGACATTGAACGGTGATAAATATTTTCCACGACAAAAATATGTATTGCACTAAAAGAAATTCCAAAGGACGACAAGATATATACGACATCAAAGTACAAATTAACGGCAGTAACCGACAGATACAGTCGGATTTCCACACTAAATTGTCTTAATTTAATAAAAAAGTAGGTAACTAATTTTGGCTTTGGAGGTTCCAGAATATTTTTCTGTCTCATAATGGCTAATATGGCGTTTGGTTTTTTCTTACCTTCTCCATATTTTTCCCTAATAAAAGTTTTGATTTCATGCCATAAAGCTCTGCTAATAAGTTCCGTATTGTCATCGTGCGTATGACCACATTGTGTTGTAAAATGCGAAACTTTATTGCTCGTAGAATGATTCAACAAGTATAATCTAGCTGGACATTCGTTAACACTATATTTTCCTGCAGAGCAGTGGTACTCGACTTTGCATTCATCTAACGTATTTGTAGTATAACACTTGCTTATACCTTACAGTTTCCCATGAAAACGTGTTCTACGTAACGTAACGTAAAAGTTTTATACTGTCGTACATTACCATATCCTGTCGTGCAATCTCCTTTTCTACCGTTCTGAAACCTTTTATTTATCGCGCATTTAACTTTTTTGTCGTGTGAACGCTATCGTGAATAAAATTATAGTTGTCATTAATTTATACTTACTATTTTATGTGTGAATTCCTGTCGTGCAAAAGACTTATTTGGTCGTGCCAATATATATTCCCCAAAAAATTCTAGCTGTCCTTGCGGGCAAACAGAATTTTTCTTTACACCCTGGAAAAAATGAACCAGCCTTAAATTCGTGTACAAGCCCACGGTGTTATAACCAGCTGTAAATGGGTCGGAAGCAAGGATGTGGTTTCTGTGATAAGAAGAAAGAAATAACTGCAAGAAGTTTGTTGCCAACAAACCGACAGCTACAACTGAGATGCAAAAATAAAAGAAATTATAGTCTTAATATTATCCTTAGTGGAGAAAAATAGAAAAACCAAGTAGTCTACACCAACAAGACTATAGAATTGTCGTTTTAAAATTATTCAAAATAATTTTTCGACAAAATCGGAGACGAAAATTAAAAAAACAAAGATTGTAAAAAATATAAAAAAGAGAGAAAGGGATATCTCAAAAACAGAAAAAAAAAACTCTGACAAGATAATCACTTGCCACCTACATACGTGCCCAAGCTCAAACTTTTCCCCGCTTGCGCACCACTCTGTAGGCAAGGGCTTACTCAGAAAAATGAACAAATTACCATTTCTTACAAATTTAAAATTGAATATGGGACTAAGATCTTCTTGTTCTCTTTTCCCATTATCACTCATTTTTATTTTATTCCAAAAACAATAATTGTATTCATTTTCATTAAGTAAATCAAATTTGGAAATACTTTAAACTTTGTTAAATTCTAAGCCACGTTGGGCGCTATAAAAGATGCTATTATATTAATAATTATTATACCGAGGGCGCATCAGAAATTATTAAAAATATCCAAAGAATCTACAGCAGATGATGTTTTTCCAACTTTTGACTGAGACATTCATTGGTTCTCTCCATAGTCCATTCTTAACGAATTTTGAAGTCTCTTACTTAAAAAAAGCAGTTATGGTTTGGCAGACAATATGTCCTTCTAGCTATCTCCAAAAAATAATCCGGGGCTTATCTGGAGGCAAATCCTTCTTGCCTTTAAGCTCGTCATTAGACAAAGACTTTCTATGGATTTGAGTAAGTCTTAAAATTGGATCAAGTTTGTGCCCTGAACATACTTGCATTTACGGCGTATTAGGTGATCAGTTCAGGCAGGCAGGTTATTTAGACATTCAACCCTGAACGAAATTATTAGACGCTCTCTTGCAACTGCAAACATTTCTAGCATCCTGGAACCAATGGAAATTTCACGAGATGATGGTAAGAGACCATATGAGGTGACCTTGGTTCCATGGTGGCAAGGGAGAGCTTTGGTAAGTCACTTGGGAATTTCGTTCTAAATAGCCAGTTCGGCATCAACAAAAGCGGAAACTTTAAAGCATAATAAATATAAATCAATAAAAGGTCATTATAATTTCTTGCTAAGCCCTTGGAGTAGCGATCCAAAGGCTTCAATTGCTTGGATTGGTCGTCTTCTTATCGGTGTATCAGGCGATAAATGCGAAAATGATTATTTTTTATTCAAAGAATCAGTTTGTGCATCCACGTGGAAATTCCGCTTCGGTGCTGGGGTCAATTCCTACAAGAGCATTTATGAACGAATTTTTCTATTTTGCTGTATAGTTCTTATAACTTGTTTTTTCTGTTATTGTTATCAGTTTATAAATTACTGTAAACCAAAAGCGTTGCTCCAAATGATTTATTATTGCATTTTATTACTTCTAAAATAAATCAAAATGCCAAAATTGCCATTGTTACATTAGTAAAATGTAATACCTTTATCTTCATTAATTAAATACCTATTATTAAATATTAAAATTTCAATTTAAATAAATAAATCTTCCAAATTACTAAATTTAACCTTAATTCATCTTCAACTTGATTACTAATTATTATTTATTGATATTATCTAATAAAACTAATTTTCTTCCAAATTATAATTTTTATCTTTTATTTTGATTTATTTTTAGTAATCATTTTTCATATGACCACTTTTAAAGTTTATCCAGTTGCGTAGCCTCGTAGGAGTCAGGATGGGCTTGCCCCTTTGCTCATTTATAGACTTGGACTACTTTTACAAATAAATTACAATTTTGTATATTGAGATTCCATCTACATTTTTCTGAACCAACAAGAAATAAAGCCTCCTACGTTGTTTCAGAAATATCCGGAGATAGATAAACTGGGCATATAAATAATTTATAATGATGTTTTGTTCAAGACTCTATTTTATGTTTAATTTGTTAAAAGAGACCGCTTGCATTTAAACTACTATCACAGTCTACTATTAGTAAGATAGTAGTGTTTGATATAGAGGAGAACTCGTGTCAAGTTTAAAGATTAAACATGAAAGCCTCGCAGCGATAGGAAGTCACCCAATTAATTTATTTAACCTATTCGCTAAATTTGGTCATTATTTTTGGTTACTATGTGTAAATTATAGTAATAATTACATTATACATTTTAATATTCATTGCTACTAGAAACTTTATAATGCATTCATTATAGTAAGGCTTTAGGATTTCCAACGCAGTATGGCAAGGAACCTTATGATCTACCTTCGTGTCCGTCTACTTTATGCATTTGAAATCTTTTTATATTTTAATTTTCAGTTGTTCGCATCTTATTTTCTTTTATGCATTGGAGAACGCCATAACAATTAATTGCATTTAAGTTGTTTTTATCTTATTCATAATTGGGAAGTTGTGATTAGCATTTTGTAAATAAGCTTATTAGCTCATTACTCGAGCAATAATAATGAAAGTTTAGGCAATGACCTAACAGATAACAAAACATTATAATTCCTCCTAATATACTTAAACAACAATAATTACGTTATTTTATTTTTGTAGTGCAATCAGTTATTATCTTAAATGATCTTTGCATTTGCTGCTGATATGCTGATAAACATTTAGGTTTTCGAAATTTGAGAAAGTTATGACAAAACTTACATTATTTAAGAATTACATTAATAGCCTCTATGTATGCTATATAAACTGCTCCTATAGATAATAAATAATGATCATCAAAAAGTGAACTACATAACCCTTGTTAGTTATTGCAACAACTTAGTGAAATACTGGTTGTAGTAAAAAGTCAGGTTGTCTGATGAAACATTCATTAAAATGAATTCAAAGTTATTAATATTTATATATTTGTGTGGAATTTTTAACGGAGTCTATTCGGACTTTGCATTTGAATTATCTTTGATACATTTGAATGATTTACACGATAGGTTTCATAGTGCAGTTCAATTTGAATTAAAATGTAATCTCCAATTTTTAGGATAGACGAATCTAATGTAAATTCGGGAGTTTGCAATGATAATAACTGCATTAGTGGAATTTCTCGAATTTACACAGCAGTTAATCATTTAATTAAAACTCGCCCAAATCCTATTGTACTGAATGCCGGAGATAATTTCCAAGGGACAAGGTGGTATAATCATTATAAATGGAACGCCACCCAGCATTTTTTAAATTTTATTCCCACTGATGCTTATGTAAGTTACATAAACAACCATTATTTAGTTATGTTAAACCTAAATCTATTAGACTGTAGGAAATCACGAATTTGATGATGGAGTTGAAGGACTCGCCCCTTTTTTGAAAGCTCTGAAAGCTCCTATTGTGGTGTGCAATATTGATGCAAGTAAGGAGCCTAGATTACAAGGATTGTATAATAAAAGCATGGTGATTGAAAAAGCCGGTAAACGAATTGGAATAATTGGTGTGATAACTGCGAGAACAGGTGTAAGCTAATTCCATAAATAAGAGACTTTTTATCGAAGCTTACTAATTTATTGCAATTTTCCAGGAAATTAGTTTTAATGACAACATCAAGTTTCTCGACGAAATAGAATCTGTTAATGCAGAAGCTGAAAGATTAGATAAGGAAGAAAATGTTGATACAATAATAGTGTTATCTCATTGCGGTTATATAAAAGATAACCTATTAGCTCAAAGAGCTGGACCAAAAATTAGTGTAATTGTTGGGGGACACTCACATATTCTTTTATACAATGGTACCAAAAGAGATTTAAGCAAAAACAAAATGACTTAATTTTAGTTTTTAAGGAAACCCACCTGGAATTCAAAAATCTGCAGGCCCATATCCTACAGTTATAGATCATGACGACGGCAGAAAAATTTTAATTATACAATCTTCCGCTTACGGAAAATTTTTGGGAAACTTAACCGTCCAGTACGATAGTAATAATAGAGTCTCTTCTTGGGACGGTGCTCCAATTTACTTAAATGGCAGTATACCACAAGGTAGTATCCATCATCGTCATCGACAAATCAAACTAATTACCTGCTTATTTTATCAGATGAATTTATTAATAGTGAAATACAATTGTGGAAAAGTGGAATGGAAAATTCAGCTCCACCATATATAGTAGGGGAAACTAAGGTATTTCTTCATAAGTCATGCTTGAAGTCTGAATGCAATATTGGAAACATGGTGACTGATGCAATGGTTCACAGTGTAAGTATCCAAAATATTAAAGCTGGGAATCTTATCAGTTTAGTATTCGAATATTTATTGATCAAATAATTAAAATATTCAAATAATTCGAATATTCAAAATTCATATTCTTATTCGAATATTCAAATATTCATATTCCTATTCGGATATTCAAATATTCTAATTCCTATTCGAATATTCAAATATTCATATTCTAATTCAAATATTCATATTCCTTTTCGAATATTCAAATATTCATATTCCAATTCGAATATTCGAATATTCGAATATTCAAATGTTCATATTCAAATATTCGAATATTCAAATGTTCATATTCAAATATTCGAATATTCAAATGTTCATATTCAAATATTCATATTCAAATATTCATATTCAAATATTCATATTCAAATATTCATATTCAAATATTCTTATTCAAATATTCATATTCAAATATTCATATTCAAATATTCATATTCAAATATTCATATTCAAATATTCATATTCAAATATTCATATTCAAATATTCATATTCAAATGTTCATATTCAAATATTCATACTCCTATTCGGATATTCAAATATTCTACTTCCTATTCGAATATTCAAATATTTATATTCTAATTCGAATATTCAAATATTCACATTCCTATTCGAATATTTAAATATTCATATTCCAATTTGAAAATTCAAATATTCAAATTCTTATTCGAATATTCAACTATTCATATTCAAATTTGAATATTCAAATATTCACATTTCTATTTGAATATTCAAATATTTATATTCCTATTGGAATATTCAAACAATCGAATATACCAGTACTCCAAGTGAATTTATTCTTTTCGACTATTTCTTAATACCTTAATAGTAGTAATAAAATGTTAATAAATTCATTTTAATTTATATAACAATACAAATAATGAACTTGTCAAAAATAAAAATTATGTAATATTGCTGGTGAGAAAACATATATTTTTCTCGTTTACCCTTTTTAAGCAAAAACGTAAGAAGATTATTTGAATATTTAGTATTCGAATATTCTGATTATTGAATATCAAATTATTCGAATATTCAAATTATATGTTGCGATATTATTCGTATTTGAATATTCGAATTATTCGAATTATTCGAATTTGATTCCCAGCCTTACAAAATATGCATTTAATAACTTTTTGTTTAATTTTTGATTTGATAGCACCTGAATACTGACGAAGAAAATGCATGGGCTTATGCCTGTATTGCTGTGGTAAATGGTGGAGCAATACGAATTTCCATACCAAGAGGAAGTAAGTATTTTTAAAATTAAAATTTTCTTATTCTGCACAATAAAATCTGTTATTTTATTATTAAAACAACAGCACTTGTTTTGATTTTCTTTAGATATCACCAGCGATGACATTTCCATGCTAATTCCATTTCAAAACACTATAGATGTGGTGAAAATGAAAGGAAAATACTTGAGAGAGTTTCTTGAATTTGGGGCAGGTCACCAAAATGACACGTCAAGTTTAAAGGTCAATTTATTACAGGTTTCAGGTAAGTTACTACTACTTCAGCTGTACCGGTAATAGACACCAAAACTGATTTTCTGTTTGTTAAACATTTTATATTATTATTTTTTCTTTCTTTTAATTTTAATTTTTCTAATTATGTGAATGTTAATTTTACAGTATAACATTTTATTTCAGTTTATTTTTAATACAACTACTTGTTAATTGAATAATATTTTTATTCGTAAACACAAAATTTGATCTTGATTACAATAAAATAGAGAAGTCTCATACATTACATTTTTCTACTTAACCAGTAATAAATCATTTATGTATGTAGAACTATTACACTTTTTGTTAAATTAAAACAGCAGTTGGTCACTACTGATTCAGTGTCAATTACCGGTGCAATCATCATATTATATTAAATTATTAATTTAATAATTTTACAGGAATTCAAATAATGTATAATTTATCTAAACCAATTGGATCTCGAATTGAAAAATTAAAATTACGGTGTAGGGAATGTCTCGTGCCAATATATCAACATTTAAACGAAAACAGTTATTATCGAATCATAATGAATTCATTTATGTCTGCTGGAAAAGCTGGATACGACGTGTTCCTGCCTTACATGGAAATACTAAAAGTTGGGGATCTTGATGTTGATGTTATTTCCAATTATATTAAAAAACATTCGCCCATAGTTTCAGATATACACGGCAGAATAAAAGTTGTATGGTGATAACTTAAAACACGTCTACTGCTGAATTTTTCAGATTATATTGAGGTTTTGTTGTATAAAATATTTTTAACTGTTAAAATTTTCGATTTGAAATAAAATTTAAAAATCACATAACCTAATAGCATTAACAGGGTTTTGGTTTTATCCTACAATTTATTTAGTGGCATGCATTTATGCGGTTTAGTCTAATCATGGAAATCTGAAAGTGCTGAACGTTTTTCATTGCTATTTTGACTTTTTCTGTTCTGCTGAACATTCCATAGGATCTTTTTCAGGGAGGGGCAAAATCCCAAAAAAAGGACAAAAACTAAAAAACACTAAAAAATTTTAATTTTCATTTTTTAGGCAAGAGCCAGGGGGCAGCTGACCCCTTTGCCCCCCCTTCTTCTCTTATTGAGGTAAACAAAGTGAGCATCAATAATTCAATGCTCTCACTACATTTTCAAAATTAAATCTTGACATTAACAGGTTTTCCCTGACAAGGAATAAAAATTTCCCAAGACATTTCTATAAATCAGAAAATACAAAATCAAAAAAAAATCTTAATTTTAAAATTAAATAAATTAAAAAATAAATTTTTTTTTAAATTAATCAATTTAATTAAATTAAAATTTGATTAATTTAAAAAGTGAAACAAAATAAATTAAATTTTAAAATTTAACAAAAAATTTATTTTTAAATAAAAATAAATTAATTAAAAAAAATTAAATAAATAAAATTAAATTAAATAAATTAAATTTTAAAAATAAAAAAAAAATTTAGTTTAAAAATCCCAAGATTTCCTTTGAAAGAAAATAGCATTCCAAAGTTTTACTAAGATTTCATAGAATTTCCTAAGATACCCAAAAATTGGTTTTGGATTTCTTTTCACTTTTGTATATCACAATCCTCCCTTCGGTTTTCCAATTAGTACAAAACTATAGGGAAATCGCCGGCAAAATTGTGTGTATTATTGAACGGAAATTTGAAGATATTCTGGAAAATTCCAAGATATCTCAAGAAACAGATTCTTAGAAAATTTGTAGAAATATAGAAAATCTCAAGAAATCCATAAAAATTTCAAGAAAATCTTAGGAAATTGAAAGTTCTAAGGTATCTTCAGATAGCTCAAAAAATTTTAAAGCCAATGATTTCCTAGAAAATGGAGAAAGCAAACAAAAGATAGTCTATAATATTCTAGATTTCCTCAAATTTCCCCTAATTTTCCTTTAGTTTTTCTCCATCATTTTTCCACTTAAATAGTAAAAAACGAGCGGGAAATTTTAAGAAATCTGTAAAAATTTTAAGAAATCCCAAAAATTGTTAGGAAATACAAGAGAATCTCATTAATTTTACAATCTTAGGAAATGTAGAAAATTAGAGGAAATCTTAAGAAATAGAAAATCTTAAAAATTATCCAAAAAAATTTCAAAAAAATTCTAGGATATTTTAGGAAATCTAGACAATCTTAGAAAAATCAATGAAATCTCAGAAAATTAAAAAATATAAAACTCATCTATACTATATTTTTGATAAGAATTAAAGTATAATTTTCAAATTTAAAAAAATTAAATAAGGGGGGGTATTAGAATTGCATATAAATCGTCGGAATTCCGAGCCCTGCATACAAAATTGTTTTGATTTATTTTTCCCTTGACCTCTACAGTACAAATCCGTACAAACCACATCAGTATGAGCCACATCCATTCATTCGTAATTAATTGTATAAATTGCTTTATACTAAGATTATTCGATTCTTGTAAAATCGACCCTTAATTTAGTTTATTATTTGTTTATCTTAAAAGTATGTATTTATTATTTTCTCTTATTTTTGTCTTTTATAAAAGCAGGGATCCGTTAACAACTTAGCACACGGGTCGCTCACCTTCTTGTTACGCCACTGCACAGTGATTCAGAATCGAAAAAAAACGGACAAAAATCTGAAACTTTCGAAATTTACTTGCAACAGGTAAACATTCATTAGAAAAATATTTAAAAAAATCAAATCTTTGAATGGGGTAAATTTCAGGGGGTGAAACATAAATAAATTACTAAAAAAATCTATAATTTCGGAGATATGTTCAATTTAAGTATACATCCATTGTAAAAATATTTAAAAAAATTAAATCCTTGAATGGGGTGAATTTCAGGGGGTGAAACATAAATAAATTACTAAAAAAATCTATAATTTCGGAGATATGTTCAATTTAAGTAGACATCCATTAGAAAAATAATTTAAAAATTCAAATCCTTGAATGGGGTGAATTTCAAGGGTTGAAACATAAATAAATTACTAAAAAATTTATAATTTTGGGGATATGTTCCCCAGACGTTCTTAAGATATCAAACTTTAAGAAAATGTAAAAATTGAAAAATCGAGTTTTTGAAACCTTCCAGGTGTATAATTTAAGTCTTTTTACCCCTAGACAACGGAAAACATTTTGTTATAAATTATAATCATGAGTAAAATCTTCACAAATAAACAATAAATACATATTTGATTAGAAATTGATACTAATAAATCACAAGATGGACTGGATTTTCCTCGTGGGTATTTTGGGTCCTTAAATAAAACAACTACCTTAATATGTTTAATTGACCGGCCAAAGAGGTTCAAATGTTATTAGATGCTACAGTAGGAGTTTAATGGTATGTTGTTGTGTTGATGCCACGATGTTATAATTCTTATGATTGTTGAAAAATTTGTAGATTCTGAAGAAGACCAATATATAAGGTCGAAACCGGTCCATTAAACATATTAAGGTAGTTGTTTTATTTAAGGACCCAAAATACCCACAAGGAAAATCCAGTCCATCTTGTGATTTATTAGTATTTAAACTTTAGGGTCGATAATTTTGCATCGTGTTAATTAGAAATTGATAACAAATAATAGTCATAAGTGCTTAAGAGTATTGTAAAAATAATAAGCATGCATTTGCTGCCGCTTCTAGCGATGAATATGTATTGTATCTTAAAAAATAAATATTTCAAAATCGAGCCTAATCGAGCCTGCAAATTTTTAGTATGTTATAAAGGAAGGCTTAAGGTATGTTTTGAAAATTTTTTCAGGTCTGGACTAAGTAGGACTTTTTTGTTTCTCTACATAAAACTATGGATTAACTTGTAAAACACCTCATGTAAATTTTTTTTTCAACATTTTAATCCAAAATCCTTTCTTAACATATATTAAAATGAAGTATATACTTTGTAACGTGCCAAAAGACGTTTTGACCGTTACAATGTATTTTTCAAGTTAAGCCACTGGATTGCTATTAGTTGCGATAATTGTGTTCAATTTTGATAGAAGCCATTATGCGTTAAATTTCATACGAGATTGACGTATGATCGGTGTTTGTTAAATTTTAGTTTTCCATGTTTTAATTTTTATTAAATTTTGCCGTTTAGCGGGTAATTATGATATTTTCCTTCTAATTAATTTGTTTAACAAATTATTTTTAGCACCCAGGTTATGGGTTAAACGTTTTAGTAATTATTTCGTTTATGGTTTTATCATAATTTTATTTGGTCGTCGTAAAATGGAGCATATCAATGTTGGAAATCTTTCCTAATCCACACATGGTTCCAAGATTTTTCTTTGGTTTTGCGATGACGCAGTTTGTCTATCATCTGTTTTGAAGATTAGGGTTTCAATCATTTTAACATCAAGTATGCGGAAGTTGGTTATTTTTTTATTATGGATTTCGATGCCCAATGGTTGTATTTTTATTCACAAGATGAGTTATCCTTGTGAAGCTGTGATACCAAGTGGATCGGAATTAATTTCAAGTTGGAGAACCAAGCTTCCCGGTTTTGTCTTTTTGATGTTTAAACACCTTTTCAATCCCGGACGTGGATTTACGTTTTTATTTGGGATGGTACACCTCGACTTCAAGCAGATGATTTGATTTTTATGAAGATGTTTCAGTAATGATTAATTGAGTTTGCAGTCACAATTTCTCGGTTGATGAGAATTAGAACTGGCAAGCTGTTGATTTTTTTAATGAGTATTTTGTGTTCTCTATTTTGTAGACTTTCATTCCTGGATGGTAGACCAATAGAATGATGAAGTAAATGTTATTGAATTCGAAGGGTCCTGACGAAGAAAAGACAATTGCCGAGTCGTGAAGTTGGTAGTACTGCATTCAGGGTAAGTCTCATAGAGATGCATTTACTTGTTTTAAATGATGCAGTATGCCAGGATCTATTTTGTAAGTCAATTATCCCGAGATGATAAAATCCGGTGTGCAATTAATCTTTGCTGGGCATAACTTCTTTTTGTTGAGTTATCCTCTTCAGGGGTACTCAACTGTGTTTTTTTACTTGACTGAATCTACCCCTCAGGTGGATGTCAGTTCTTTACTTTTGTATTTTTTTATTTTGTTTTCTAGTTCGTAATCCTCAATTACGTACTAGCTTTACTTGATCCTTATGTGTATGTTTTATGTTTTGTTTTGATTAGTGAATTAATTAAACTTGTCGACATCTTTATTTTCTATCTGTGTTAATACAATAAATCGACTCTTGCTTTCTTTTTAGTTTTATTTGTATTAGCTGGCGTCCACTTTAACATAGTATTTTTCATTTAGCTGAAATTAAATCTGAGTACTGAAGAACTTTTGTTACGAACCCACGATGTTTTTCGAAACACCCACGCTCTCGAGAACTGAGTTTTAAATAACACAGCTAGCTAACGCGTACAGTCCATCTACGGTTAGGCAAGTGGCAGGGGTAGTTTAATTAAGAGCAAATTACGCTACAACTTCAAATAAGCTTCTAGAAAAAATTCACTTTGAATCAACACGTTTTAAATCCACAGTCTCTCTTCAAAAGTTGGTGATAAAATAAACTGTAAGCTGCTATGCAGAAGGGCTGTGTTTGCGACCCTCTAGCAGATAGAATTTTTACTTAATCAGCAAGATATTTTAGGAAAAGATGGAGTGACCTTTCTTTTACCTACCCACAAAATTTTGAAGCGATATACGCAATTTGAAAAGATTGATTTTTTTTCGCTTTTTTTCGATTCTGAACCACTGTGCAATGGCTCGACGTAGCGTAGGTAAATAGGTGCAGTAATGAATTTCACTAGGCGGAGCAGGCAACAGTTTATTTCTAGACATACTATTACTAACACTAAATAATTTTTTTTAAATTGGATTTTAAGAATAATTGGAAGAAGAAGAAAATTGGATTTCGTTATTTATAGCTCAATTAAATTTAAAATCAAAGATCCGCATCTTTGTGAGCAGATTGACAACTTTCTAACTGTTAAAGGATCACAAAAGGGCAAAACGATAATTTAATAACTATAATAATTATTATAAAAGATAATTTAATCTGCAAATTTTGTCCTACGTTAGCAAAAGTGAAAATGAATCAAATATAGACGTCACCACAAAAGCTCAGTTGCAGATTTTCTAAACTGAGTTTCTGTGGAAACTAGAGTGCACTGAGCAAAATTATAATACCTGTATCCATTATCAAAATCCAAATATATCCAATACCCAAAATTTATTTCAACTATGCGAGCTTCCTAAATAGATTTTAATTTTCAAACAAGCTATATTCGAAACCAACTTTAGAAGTTCGAATGATTTATTAATGACTATTGGTCTCCACCTGAGCAAGCGAATTTTTTTCGGAGTTTTCTGTTGCCATGTTGAAAAATGGGCTTTTTTCTAGAGAAAATAGTTCAAACGACTTGACAATCATTCACCATCACAATTGGCAGGTGAAGCCAATTGTACTTCATATGAGATCTGACTTAAGCCAGACTCACAAAGCTTTGTTCCAGGTCAACTAGGATAAGGGGCGAATTTTACCATAAACTAACAAAGATAAAGTGAAGATCACACAAGTGATTGTGATTATTTTCAAGAATTTTTATAATAAATTATGCGACGCAAATACTTCATCTTTTCAATTTTGGAATTGCAGCTGCTTCAGGGATGTTTTTAATATGTGGAGCGACTCAAATAATCACTGTCTAAGTAAATCCGCAATTTAAAAAAAAAAATTTTTTATCCAACTGAACAACCATCACGTCAATATATTTTTCAATTTTTTTTCTAATCGAAATGATTAAATTATTCAAGCGTTCATAATATGACCTCAGATAACAAAACATACTTTTTTTTGCTAATATGCTTCAACATCGATAATTATAGTATTTAAATTTTAGAGTGTAGTTCAAGTTATTATTTCTAATGACCTTTCCATTTAGTAAAAATAACAATCAATGCTGATAAAACTTTAATAAGTTTGATTTTCGAAGTTTTTGCGGCATTGAAAAAGCTAGCACGAAATCAACATTTACTATATAGGAGTTCCAAATTTACCACTAACTGTTTTCGTGCTGCTGTAGATAGTAAGTAATTACCACCAGAAAGTAAATTACGTATGTTAACTTGTAAGTTATTGCAGCAACTAGTTGTTCACCAGTTCAAATTAAAAAATACGTTTGTTCCGTTGAACAGTCGTCGAAATGATTTCAAAACTATTTATATTTATGTGTTTGTGTGTACATTTTAACGCCGGCCTTTTGGACTCCGGATTTGAGTTATCATTCATACATTTGAATGATTTACACGATAGGTTGGTTAGTGCATCTCAATAAACTTAAAATTTATCGTCCAAAACTTTCAGGATTGATGAGTCTAATGAAGAATCGGGTTCTTGTAATGATGATAAGTGTATCAGTGGAATTTCTCGAATTTACACAGAAATTAATCACTTAATTAAAAGTCGTCCAAATCCTATTGTCCTGAATGCCGGAGATAATTTCCAAGGGACAAGGTGGTACAATTATTATAAATGGAATGCTACACAACATTTTCTAAATTTCGTTTACACGGATGCCTATGTAAGTACAATAAACAACAAATTATTTACTTAAGTACTTTTAACCTACACTTATTAGACTTTAGGAAATCACGAATTTGATGATGGAATTGACGGACTTGTTCCATTCTTGAAAGCTCTGAAAGCTCCTACGGTGGTCTGCAATATCGATGCAAGTAAGGAACCTAGATTAGAAGGATTATATAACAAAAGCATTGTTATTGAAAGAGCCGGTAAACGAATTGGAATAATCGGTGTAATAACAGAAACAACTGGGGTAAGCCCGTTTTACAGCTTTGACTGAGAGACTTAGTTGTATTTTTCAGGAACTAAGTGCTACTGAAAATTTGAGTTTCCTCAACGAAATAGAATCTGTTAACGCAGAAGCAGAAAGATTAGATAGAGAAGATAATGTTGATACAATTATAGTTCTGTCTCATTGCGGTTATTTCCAAGATAAAATGATTGCTAAAAGAGCTGCACCAAAAATTAGTGTAATTGTAGGGGGACATTCGCATGTTCTTTTATATAATGGTACAAGGGTCAATTTAAGTAAGGAACGCAGCTATCTAATTTTAGTTTTTAAGGAAACCCACCTGGAACTCACAGACCTATAGGGCCATATCCCACAGTTATAGATCATGAGGATGGAAGAAAAATTTTAATTGTACAAGCTTCCGCTTTCGGCAAGTTTTTGGGAAACTTAACTGTGCAGTACAATAGTAACAATAGTGTATCTTCTTGGAGTGGAGCTCCAATTTATTTAAATGGTAGTATACCACAAGGTATCAGCCTCATCATCATCATCAATTCAAAATAACTAATCGCTTGTGTTATCAGATGAATTTATTAATGCTGAAGTCCAATTATGGAAAGACGGATTGCCAAACACGACACAGTCATATGTAGTGGGGGAAACGAAAGTATTCCTTCAGAAGTCATGCTTCCAGTCCGAATGTAATATTGGAAACATGGTGGCTGATGCAATGGTTTACAGTGTAAGTGTATAATATAAATTCCAAACTTTTCACTTATTGATTGTTTTGTTAGCACCTAAATACTGACGAAGAAGATGCATGGGCCTATGCATCTATTGCCGTTTTAAATTCTGGATCATTAAGAATTTCCTTACCAAAAGGAAGTAAGCATAGCTCTTGGTGTCTTTAATGCGCAAATTTCAAGTTGTGAGTTTGTTTTAGATATCTCGAGCGATGAAATTTCCATGCTAATTCCATTTCGAAACACTATAGATGTGGTAAAAATGAAAGGAAAATACTTTAGAGAGTTTCTTGAATTTGGAGCAGGTCATCATAACGACTCGTCTGGTTACATCGATATAATGCAGGTTTCAGGTTAGTCATCACTGAACCATAACATATTTTGAATTCAGTATCATTAAGGTTAAAATTTTTCAGGTATTCAAGTAGTTTACAATTTATCTAATCCGATTGGATCTCGAATTGAACAATTAAAATTACGGTGTCGAAAATGTCATGTGCCAATATATGAACAATTAAATGAAAATAATGATTATCGAATCATAATGAATTCGTATATATCTGCTGGAAAAAGTGGCTACGACATTTTCCTACCATACATGGAAATACTGAAGATTGGTGATTTTGATAGTAATGTGGTTTCTAATTATATAAAAGAACATTCGCCAATAGTTTCAGAGATACACGGTAGAATACAAGTTGTATGGTAACAGCGGGAGACCTAGGTTCAATGGTTGGTCGCGCAAAATACACTATTATACAGTGAAAAAGGGTTTGCTGCCCAAACAATAAAACTTTTATCAGTTATAGCATTAACAGAGTATTTTGGTTGATGCAACAAAATTTTTTGTTACCATAACAAAGTTTTTTCTATTCAGAATAACAAAATCTGTTAAATCAACAACTAATCCTTTTTTCTGAATTGAAAAAACACATAAAGCAAAAATTTTTAGTTATATATTTATTGATTATGACAAAATTACAAAAAGATTTAGGTCCAATTTATCAACCCCAAGTTAATTCTGCCAGAAGGATAATACCGTAGGGTATATTTCAATAAAAACAATTAATTCTATAAAAATTGAAATCCAAATTATGTTGTTTTATTATTAATAAAGTAGTAGGATGTTAACATAATCAATGCTGTGATGTACAAACTCCACCTTGAAAGAAAATTGTTAATTTCGAAATGTTGAATATATACAGTTTTCTATTAATTAAAGAAATCTGCATCATTACAGTTTCCTTTTAGTACAATAAACTAGTCACAATTTACTAGGTGTCTTACATAGGGGTAGAAATTAGATATTAAGGGTTGAATTACAGACCCTACTAACTGAAAAAGGTGGTTTTTCTGTAATAAGTGCCGCTCCACCTCTGAACTGCTTTCTCAAGCTTTGTAGAATATGAATTTTTCATTTTTTTCTTTCTCTTACAGATGACGCAGCTTAAACTCTTGAACAGAGTACTTCAACAAAATAAATAAAAATAGGTAATTGAGTATGAATATGTTTTTTGAATTGAAATATGCAGGTTTTCTAGTTTTTCAGTATAATTACAAAATATCCAACAAATCAATAAGATTAAAAATAAAATTTTATTAAAAATTAAATAATTTCTGGATTCTCTTTTCTCAAATTTTCAAAATGTACAATTTTATGTTTTTTTAGCTGAATAAACCCCCAAAAAAGAGGGTACCACATAATTCCAAGCTGAACCGAAGTTAAACATTCGAATTGTTTGAAAGTAATTTTAACGTAGAATTTTAATTAATCTTGAACTTGATTGGTGCAGATTTAGGATTTAACTGAAATCTACTCGAAGAAGGCTTTATTTGAACCACAGCAGTGGATTGCTGTGATCGCTGGTTGAGTTACAGAGCCGAAATTCTGAGTTCAAATCTCGGATTTGACAGAATTTCTTAGCTCGGCCTTCCGGTGTGCATCAACACGTTGTGGATTTAAGAATTGGTTCTATATTTACATAAGTCAAGGCCAAAAAAAAGACTTTATTTGAACCTCTATAGGATTGCACTCGTTTGAACCTCTTTAAAATGTATTTCTGTAACTTCCATGGGAGGTTGCGACTAAGAGCTCTAATTGCTGATGTTGGTGGGAGTTATATGTGACATCTTTTACTACTTCTCAAAAATAGAAGAAAAAGAGTGGACAGGAACGACCCATAAAGGTCAACAGGCACTAGATGAGAACATCATACTTCCCGAAGGGAAAAGTATGTTACTTCTCTATAACAGATTTGTGTTCACAGGGAGTAGGTAATAAAAACATCAAACTCTTCAAAACAACAAAAAGTTAACTTGGTCATTCAAAAAGCATATTTTTTTGTAATTTTTGTTCTTGATGAAGTTCTATCAATTAGGCAGACACATGTAAATATAAAACCAATGCTTAAATCTACATCGTAGTCAGTAGCGGCTCGTCAGAAAGAGCAAATGAGGTTTAGCCTCCACTGAAATTCTAAATTGTTAAATTTTATTTTTATTTTTATTTTATGCATTTTTTATTTATTAAGTATTTTGAATAAGAATTTTATAATATGGACGAAGCTTAGAAATATAATAAAGAAAGCATTGGTGAGACTAAGCTTCGTCTTGAAACATTTAAAGAAAATTTAAAAAAAAGTAGGCAATAAAACAAACAAAAAATTTTAAATAAAAAAATAATTTCTGTGTTGAGTTGGGATGAAGTTACCCTAATACTTTATGATTAGCCTCCTCAAACGGAAAAGACACGAGCCGAATCGAGATGATGTAGGTACATCGGAAGTAACTCTATAACTCAACTAGGAATCACAGTAATTAATGATGTAGTTAATAAACAAAGTCAAAATTTAATTTTTTTTGTTTTTTTTTATTTTTAGAAAAATTATTATTTATCAATAAGTTATCGAAAATCTTAATTTTATTCATGAGGTAACAACATACTACTGTTTTATTTTTACTGTAGAAAATATTGTTAAGCATAATTTGGCCATTATTGGTTTTTCTGAATTGCGTATGCTCCTAATATTTGGTAACCATCAGCTTATTCGACACGCTGTATAGGTATGTATAGGTATATCTACGTAATATCTTGCGAAGTAATTAGTTAAACCTAATATACTGTAGTCTGTATTCAGATAGGTGTTTTGACGTTATAGCTGCAATTAACGTTGTGGTTACTGGTAATCAAACTAGAACGGCTTTAGTAATTGCTTAATCTCAAGAGAATGCTTATTGTGCTACATCTTACTATTTTACTGCTATACAATTCAATAAACATGCTAATTCCCTAACTTACAATTTAAATGATCAGTCAAAGAATATTTTAATCTATGTACCCTTATACTCGTATTTTATAATATGTAAATTTTGAAAGTGTTATAGAAATTAAACAAAACTATCTGCCTAATTGCAGTAAATACCAATTAAAACTTTTGTCTAACACCAAACCGGCGAAAAAATTATCTGTTGCATGATTTTCGAACAAATGACAAAAAAAAATTTTATTTAGCTTTAACACAAAATGCACATATTGTTACATTTTTTTACATAACATAAATTAATAAATTAAAGAAACACCCAGATTCGCTGTTCCTGTGTGCATCCTGAAAGTGATTTTATAAATCGAAACCGGTAGACAATTGCCATTATCCCTACAACTCCTCTAATTTTTAAACAAAAAGCTTTTAAAAAAAATGGACGTCTCTCTTCAGTTAAACCAATCAATTTCACATAAAAGCCGAAGAAAATGATCCAGGTACGTACAAAACAAAGTAAATTCCCAAAATTATGAATATTTAAATTTACTTTTTTATGACAATCTTGTGAATTTATTTTCCTGAATCCTAAATCTAAAATTTACACAATTATCAAATATTTCTACACAATTTGTGTCTCGATTGAGACTAAACCCAATATTGTGTTGAGAGGATGCCTAAGTTTGCGTCAACAATTTTAAGCAGATATAAACAACCTAATTATGTAATTTTCAGGTACCAGATTTGTATAGCGAAATATCTAACCTATTAAGTTTAAAATCTGCCCAATAAAGGTGCACATCTTCTGGCAAAAATATTGTGATCATTCTACATAAAGTATGTAAATTTCTATCAAAAAATTTTACTTTAATTCAAATTAAATGTTTATTCCAAATTTTAAACAATTGTTGAATTGTTGAAAAATTTTTCCTTTTGTGATATATTCGGGATTTAAAATAAGCACAATTTGGGTTTGAATCCTTATAAAATATTTCCGTAGAGCGGCACCTCTCCCAATGCTCTTTGTTCGTTTAATAATAGGTATTAATTCTTTTGGATTTTTTTTAATTTTCTCTATTTTTACTGCTTCCAGGAGGTTCATCCTGTATGAAACGTATCTATTCTTTGTTCCCTGATGTATGAGTCTTGTCTTTGTTTCGTCTAGCTTGTGTTGATTGTATGATAAGTAGGTGATTTCCCATCATTGACTTTAGTTTATCTCGAATATGCTCCTTCTGTCTGATGGCTAACTTACGTCTTGTCTGTTCAGTATATGTTGCTGTACATTCTCCACAATAAAGTTGATAAACTCCACTCTTTTCATTATGTTGATTATTCTGTTTGTAATTCTTGGTGTAATAATGATGTTATGATTATTTTTCACAGTTTTTGGTAATTTATTGTGTTTTAAATTACCTCGTTGGTTTGCCATTACTTGCAAGAGGAGGACAGTTAAAAGAAGGTTTTTTTTTTATTCGAATTTGAATCTTGGATCTCTGCTTAGGGCCGGTTGTATGTAAGTGGTTTAAACTCGGATCAGAGTTAAACCAGGGATTTTTGTAAATGTCTGTTGTAGGTATGTACTTTAACATGTAAAATGTTTAATATCCTTAAAATACAATTTTTCATAAATTTTTGTTGCTTTAAATTTAATTTCTATCCTCTTCTAATTTTGAAGTTACGAAGTTGGTATGAACAAACGAATGTGGCTTATCTATTTTTCAATTCTAATAGACGACAGCTCAAATTTGATAACTGTGGCTTTAAATTTAAAATTTAATTATAAACGAATAGTGTTGGGTTTTTTTATACCGATTTTATAGCATTATTTGATAATTAATACACGTATTTGTTGGTGAAGTTAATTTTTTTCTTTATTTAAGTCGCGTTTTTTTTTAGTTAAATTTTTTAAAACCATTTTGACTCAGCCATTGAAGACGTGGTGGAGGTTTTTTTTGCGCTCAAAAATTTTCTATTCTAAGACGTAAATTAGAAAATTTACACTGGAAGATAACCACCAGCTTACATTATAGTTTATACATTATAATTTATATTTAAGATATGTTATCCGATTGAGATAAGGGGTTCATTTTGGAAATTAAACTTTTTTGTGAACATCCAGGATTTCCATTTAAAAAGGAGTCTTGTTGGTTATAAAGTTCCAATTTTCCGTCCTTCCAGTCAACGTCAGTGATAAATTTTGTTTTTTTTTATTGTTGTTTTTTTTTGTTGGTTGTTGTAAATTTTACACGCAGTTGAGGGACACCAAGAGTTTTGCTTAACAACTAATCTACTTTATTATTTTTTTTTGGTAGATAGACGGATCGCATTATATTGAATGTGGGGGAAGGATTTGTAATACAAATTTGTTGTTTTACAATCAGATCCAAACCTTTTTTTTGAAACAGCCGATAAGCTGCGAATTAAGGAAAGCTTTCTGGAAGTCGTGGTGAAGTCGAGCTGGAGTTTGGCCGTAACACCTGGTTATTTTTTTGGACATGATAGCCCCCCCCCCCCAAGTCGAATTTTTGACTAAAATTGTTGTCAAACGTTTGAGCTTCGTTTGAGCCTCAATGAGCTTCTATTTTCGTCGTTTGAGCCTCAACCGTCGCGGAGATATTCGCGAAATCTTGGGGGGGGGGGCTGTAGACATGTTTTTCAATTTTTTGTTTTTTTCAAATTTTTTGCGTAATTTTGGTGTCAATCGAGAGAGCTTCGTTTGAGCTTCAATGAGCTTCCATATTCATCATTGTAATTTAATTTTTTTCAAAGCTATAGTTAATTAAAATTTTGTGCACCTCCGAGCAAGTTGCGCTGGAAACCTTTAATTTTAGTTTCGTAAACAACTTTTTATTGATTTTGTAAACTAATAAATTAAACTCCAAAAGTGAATTTTTACAAAAATATGTTTTATTAGTTAATAAATTTTAGAACTTACAGTACTTATTAGTGAGATCTTAGTATTATTATTAACCTAAATGATTACACAATTAGATTATTGAATTTTTCATTGCGATTTTAAATTTACTACCACTATTATAGTAGTGCAATACCCGTTTGCTTCATTATTTTCATTAGATTGGGTGGAGAGCTAGTTTTATTATTTTATTATCGCTCTACAGTAGATTTATACAGAGTTACTTGTAGACGGTTCTGTAAAAAAATTGGTTTTACACACAATTCGCTTTACAAAGTCGAATTGTTAGCTGAAATTGATAAATTTATGTTTAAGCATAAATTATGTTTGATTACCGTCGTGCGAGCTTCAGCTGCCCGAAGAATTGTCCAAAATTGTTTAAAGGGGGGGGGGGCGAGAATGAAATGGAATATAGATTTTGTACTACTTTCCTTTCAAATCATCAAATTTCTTTCTGAAATCGAGATCTTAATTTAAGGTTTATTTAAAATTCAATGAGTTTTTAGTCTCATTTTTTCAGTTGCCAAGTCTTTAAGATTTTTTTATGATACACTCCCCCCCCCTCCAATTTTAATATACACAGTAAACTAAAAAACTATTTTGTTCGAATAAATTTATTTAAATCAAATTTTAACTGAAAGAATCTAAATTCATGGTTAACTACAATAAAATATGTAAATTTTTATTTTGATCTAAACAAATTTTGTTTGAATAAAATTAAACAAAATTTATTTACCTGAAAACAAATTATTCAAACAAAATAGTTTTTTGGATTCAAAGAAATCGTTTTTAATATAGTGTCAGGGACCTTATAGGCTAAACAGGCTAAAGCCAAAGTCGCCAAATTCTAAAAGGCGTCAAAAAAAGGCAGAAAAGTGTAAAAATCCCGTATTTTAAAATGCCCAAAATGTTCAAATATTAATTAAACATGGCTCTTTAGTAAATAAGCATTGATACTCGATACCGATTGATTTTTAGTCTAAGGCGCCTTAAAGCTTAAAAACGTGGTAACAAGATTTAGTATTTATTTCTTTGCTTCTGTAAGCGATATTAGTCAATAACTTTAGTAACCTGAAAACCTATAATAATATCAACTCATCAACAATAAATATATTTATAGCAAATAGAGAACTCTTAAAAAATCATGCCGAAAAAAGCTGTTATTGATGTTATATTTAGCTGTTATATTTAAATAACTATATAGCTTTGAAAAAAATTAAATTACAATGATGAATATGGAAGCTCATTAAAGCTCAAACGAAGCTCTATCGATTGACACCAAAATTACGCAAAAATTTTGAAAAAAGCACATAATTGAAAAACATGTCTACAGCCTCCCCCCCCCCCCAAAGATTTCGCGAATAACTCCGCGACGGTTGAGGCTCAAACGGCGGGAATGGAAGCTCATTAAAGCTCTAACGTTTGACACCAATTTTACTCAAAAATTCCACTTGGGGGGGGTAACGTGTCTAACCTCCCCCCCCCCCAAAAGATTTCGCGAATAGCTCCGCGACGGTTGATGCTGAAACGACGAAAATAGAAGCTCATTGAGGCTCAAACGAAGCTCAAACGTTTGACAACAATTTTAGTCAAAAATTTGACTTGGGGGGGGGGGGGGCTATCGTGTCCACAGTTCCCCAAAAATTTTTGCAAATAACTCCGCGACCGTTGAAGCTCAAACGACGGGAATGGAAGCTCATTGAGGCTCAAACGAAGCTCAAACGTTTGACACCTATTTTAATAAAAAATTCCATTTGAGGGGGCTAGCAACATGTACCTCTCAAGAAGCTCGGCTCCTGCGATATTAAACCAAATCTTCTAAAATAGCCAAAAATTACGAAAATATTCCATAAAATAATTCTCAATTAAATTATTAAACTTCTTCAATAAAACGAACAATTGGTGATAAAAATATAGGCTAAGAACTCTCGCTGGTAAATATTTATTATAAATAAATAAACATAAATAAAACGACTCTTCAAGTTCCACTATTTTGACATCACTAGAAGCATCTGTTTCCTTATATATAGGAAAAAGAATAGATACCAACCGTGTTAAAACGTACAGGGAGGCTCGAAAAAATGAAAGGTCATAAACAGACAAGCAATGAACCAATCCTAGGGAATCTTGAACAATAATGGTGAACTGATGTCCTGGAGTTCTACTTGTGAATTGGTTAAGTGTTGTACGCCTATTAACGCTTTTTTAATTTCGAGGCTTTCTAGTAAGGTAATAGTAATATGTATTCTAGTAATACGACCCTTACACGCTGTATGTAATAACACGATGTTATCAGTATCTAAACTATGACCGGTATCATGACATTATGTAGAAAACCCGGTACTCGTTCTGTTGTTCGCCACATCTGCCTCATGTTCTTTCACCCGTTTGTATATCGACCTTCCACTTTGCCCAATAAATCGCGTCACATTTGTTGCAATGAAGTTGATAGATCCCGCTATTATTGAGGTTGTTAGTCTTACCTTTTGTATTAACCAATAGGGAACCGATGTTGACTTTATTTACTTCTGTGATTTTGAGGTTCAATTTGTTTAAGTGTTTCTTAACTTAACTTAACTTCGTAACTTAACTTAACTTAATCATAAATGGAGAACCCCTTAAGGCCAATATTTAAATAAAACAGGTACACTTTTCTCAAGTATTTATTAAATCTTACGTACTAGTTTTGGCTACCGAGCCATCATCAGCGTATTCGCTGAAAAAACTGACGAATACGCTGATGATGGCTCGGTAGCCGAAATTAGTACGTAAGATTTAATAAATACTTGAGGAAAGTGTACCTGTTTTATTTAACATAACTTCTTCAAAACAATTTTGCATCCAACAAAATGGAATAGCGTTCGCTTCGTATAAATTTCAGTTTGCCTTCGATTTCTAATACCTTACTCGTAATTTAAAATTTTCGTAAAGAGTAATTTATTATAATAATTTTTGATCATCCAATTCCACCAATTAATAATTACGGATCCAATCTTCCAAATTTAAATATCCAAAAACTCAATTCTGTCCAAATTTCGGACGATTTTCAAATTAAACAAATCAAAAATACTCAGGCAAATTTCAAATCTTTCTTCTCAAATTAAACTTAAAGAAACTTGAGACACAAATTCAAAATCTCAAAAATCTTCTCACAAAAATTCGTCTGTCGACTTCGTCTTCTAGTACCAACATTTAAATTGCTAATCCTTAGAAGAAATTATATAAATAAATTATTTACAAATTAATTTAAATTCAAATCAAAGAATATTATTTACCATTTATTAAAAAATCTTCAGAAGATGATTTGGTCACACGACAATACATATATAAATTAATATTATGAACATCTTTCAATTTAAATCTAATGTGTCAAATGTCAAATCTTAAAAATCACTGTTCTTCTAGAGATTTTTGTCGTATTCAGGAATAACAACATAAATTTAAAAATTAACTCTCGGATTAGTTGACTCGGCTTACATACAACCGAATAGGCGTTGATCCTGGTTCAAGACTTGAACCAGGCTCGGCTGATCCTTGAGTTAAACCACTGACATACAACCCGCTCTTTAGTAGTCGAAGTACTTAATCATTAGACTGCAACCGTCTTCTCTATGTGCTGTTATGTATAGAGTCTGCTTCCACAGATTCAACCACGAGGAGGCTGTGCTGATTAGCTTGTAGGCCATCTAGACGGCAAGATGCACGTAAAGCTGGCGGTCCCCCTGGGTTGATGATTTGCCCTCATCAACAAAATGAAAACGAAGGTTAAGCAAGCTACCTCAGATGTAAAACTACTAATATGCTCACAGTAATAGTGACTTCGGCTCCTCTTCGATAGAAGATAGCCCGAGATCAAGGCAAATAGGAGCTATCCAAGTCTAAGTGGAAGAAGAAGAAGTAGTAGAAGAAAATTTTTAATAATAGACAATAATTAATAAAACAATAGAAAATCAAAAGAAAATTTAGAATCATCTATTTATACAAAGTTAAATAATAATTATAACATTGGTTCT
This sequence comes from Cantharis flavilabris, assembly GCA_949152465.1. Lineage (NCBI taxonomy): Eukaryota > Metazoa > Arthropoda > Insecta > Coleoptera > Cantharidae > Cantharis > Cantharis flavilabris. The sequence goes on from OX424435.1 coordinate 93,495,116, forward strand.
ATGCTATTCAGAAATTCTTTACTAATTATAATTTGACTACCTATTCGCCCCATCAAAACAAAGTAGTAAAATCATACACAATGAAAAAAGATTTGTCGTCGTAACAAAATCATTAGTAGCTATAACCTCAACCGAATTTTTTGCTGTTACCACAAATTTGATGCTGTTTGGAAAAAAAAGTTTGTTCTAACCACAAACGACTTTGTTGTGCCAGCATGAAAATTTGTTGTAGCAGCAAAAAATTCTGTTGAGGCTATAACTATACGGTTTTTAAAATCGAAAATTATGTGATTTATTCCGATGACTGTATTTCAAAAAGAAAACAAAATAACTTTTTCAGTTATACGCCGAATATATGCATAAAAACTGTCAACTACTGACTGTGATTTTAGGGACCTTTTTCGACAAATTTAGCAATTTTTGTGGTCCGAGCCTGATGAATAGAATTTTTAAACTTTTTTCTGATATCTAACTAAAAACTGGGCAATAAACAAAATTTCAAAAGTCGATAGCATTTCGTACTAATAAATTTTAAAATTTACTGTATAGCTCTGGCGCGTTATATCAGCAGAAGAACTTTCTCGGTGTAACCGTGAAGTTCGCAAAGAGCTAACTATAATTTTGGTACGACAAGAGTGCAACCAGAGAGTCGTTAGTTTTAACGATGTCGCTAATGAAACAATCCAAGACACAATTATGAGAAACGACACATTTACCTAAAGTGTTTTACTCCATTGTCCTAGCTTAACAAGGGAGCCATTTAAAGTTTGTACATATACACCCCACTAGCTCAAATGCTAAATCGACCCGAATTAAATTATTACTAAACGTGTTTTCATATACAAAATTTAAATTTAAAAGTCGAATCATTTATTTAAACTCAGTAGAATCTAATTTAGGAATATATTATATTAAACGTAATATTTTACGACAAAATATACAGAAGTATCATATTATTTTAGATGCATATTTTGTTTTTTTGTTACAGTAGCTTTGTTCTTATAACGTTGGTAGTATTTGACTGAAGTGGTTACCGCTGTGTGCGTTTAGGTTGGCAATTAATAAATGAACCAATGAGAAGCGCTTTGTTTTTTGTACTTTGTACTTTGTACTTGTAGTTAATGAAGTTTATTTATTTATTAACATAACTTACAAAATATATTTAATAGCCCAAGCTTATGTGGCTACTTTTTGACGATAGATATAATTATTATCAGGCAATTTTAAAGTATTTAAAATTTTTAATAATTTGGAATATTTGCAGTAATAAAGAAATCTTAACAAATTAGCCCCGAACAAGCATAAAACCAAGAAAGCATCATAAAATCATTAATCTTGAAGTAAGTAGAGCAAGATGGCGTCATAAAAACTGCTGATTGTTCATTTAAGTTTAATTAGTACGCAGTGAAATCATCTTTTATATCTCTCAGGATAGAGTGTTTCGTGTAAAAAGCGACGCACGGCATGTTTAATTTGCAAACAGTTTTTTATTAATAGATATTTTTGTATATTTAGTATATTTTTAACTAACCGATAGAAAATGTCTTCCCAGGTCATTTTAACGGATTTTTAAAAATCATATCGAAATACTAACGAAATGCAAAAATTACCATTTTAATAAACAATCAAGTTAAAGCTATTACTATACTGAACAGAGTAAAGAAAAATGTAGATTGCTATTTAAAAAAAACAACTGTAGATGTCAATCACAAACCAAAATTTTTTTTGTACTTATTACTAATAAAACAGAAGTTATTATTAATCGTAATTATTTCTTGAGAATTATATGCAAACACCTGATAATGTGTCTAATAAGGCGTACGAAACATGTTGTGGAAAGTAGTTAACTTTGCTTTATTTTAAAATTTTCATTAAAATCATCTTAATGTCAGTTTCAATTGTTTTATTTTATTATAAATAGAAATTACGTGTGTTCTCTTTAAAGTATTTTCTGTATAAGCTACCCAACAGAGTAGTTAGAACGTAGTCCTTCCACAACGGCGCTATGAGCCAAATTAGTTCCGATTAAAACTGCGATGTCCCCTAACGGCTATTAACAGTACACTCGTTCACAAAAATCTCAATTAGTATCAGCGAGTAACTTTTTCGTCATTTCAGCTTTGTTCTTATAATTTATCATAAAGTCAAAATTTTATTCAATTATTTTCAAGTGGCTACCTATGCAATCTATTCTTAGGTGAGTCAATAAAATCATCTTTGTGGTTTGAGAATAAAAACCGTTTTATCCAGATCTCTACAAAAGAGATTAATATCATTTCAGTTGTACAGTTTCTTCTTGAACAAAGTGATTTTAATTTTATTTTAGTAAGAAAATTTCGGGAAAATATAAAATAAGAATTAGTTTTAATTTAAGTGAAAATTGAGAGAAAATGAAGACTTGGAAAAAGTTCGAGCAGCAGTGGACGCGGTTGCAGCCTCCTTCACTTGTGCGCCCCAAGCGCCCATTTGTTTAACTGCCTGACTCTATACCGGCGCACTACACTTTTAATTAACAGAGCTAAATCGTTTAATGTGTCCCCAGACATTACTTTAATCTGGTGCTAATTATTACATCCCTTCCACTGTTATTCCCCTTATCATCCGTTTTGAGGCTGCTCCATTTTAATCGTCTTCTCATTGTTAGCATATTTAGTGATTACATTGAATTTTTTCCTTTTAAAATGTTATTCGGCGTTATCAAAACGTTGCATTTAAAAAAAATTATTTGCTCATTTAACTGTGCTTTTCTTAACCCAAAAAGGGACACGGTGATTTGGATAGATATATTTTATCGTTCAGAAAGTCAAATCTTTCGTATCGATGTAATCACGACTGTTATACGCAGTACATTGTTTGTCGGAAAAGTAAACATCATCTCATTGCAGGGAATAAAGCGTTTTACATCAATTTTCCCTGAAATATTCGATTGGAGTATTAGTAAATTAGTCTATTAAATAATTTTAATGTGACAGATGGATAGCTGAAAATGTCAACAGTAGATCATATGCTACCGTGCGCGTACAGCAGACCAAACAAATTTGAACCGATTTATCTATTTCGATGTGCAGGTACAAGTGATGTGTGCGAATGTTTATATCGATAATTGATAAAGTGCAAGTTAAACGGTACTTACTATTTAATATACCTATCTGATTATTTTAATAGTGTAGGTACCATTTTTTATTCGATAATATCCGGCGGCATGCATGGCATTTGGTCAAATTTTAATTAAATTATGAATATTATATTATTGCAATATTTTTATTGCATTTCCAACCTTCTTATGATTACAATATAGCAAATATAATATGTTATCTTGTATTTACACACTTTTTTTTAATCTAATATCTCTATAATATGTTTAAAATACGAGTAGCTAAAGGTATAACTTTTTTTTACTAAACTACCCCCCAAAATTATAAACAAAGAAAACTAACTAAATAGCTACCATAAATCGAATTCGTTACTCTTCTACGGTCTGAAGCAAAAGTTTCTATGCACTACAAAGCTTATTTAAGCCCGATTACAATATTGATAAAACAATAGGTATGTATAAAAAAAGGTGATGTTTTTCATTTTCCCTCATCGTCATTTGTTTTGGAATCTTAAACAAAATTAATAAATGAACATAAATAAATATAGATAAACCAAAATCTCGTCCAATGCGATAAATAGAATACAAAAAGTTATCGGGTTATATGGAACGCAATCAAACTCATAAAGTTGTCAGGTCGACGTTTCGAAGAACTTTATTCACTCCATCTTCGGGACTAAAATTAAAAGTTGAATATGGAACAATATAGGTAAGTAAATCTTAAACGTCGACCTGACAACTTTATGAGTTTGATTGCGTCCAATATAACTCGATAACTTTTTATATTCTATAAATAAATATAATAAAAGTAACAAAAACGAAAGATAATAATTAGCGAATTAAAAGAAGAAGAAGAAGAAGAAACAAAGTGAAAAAATTCAGAAATCCCAAAAATGATTGATCCAATTATGGATAAAAATAAAAAATTTATTCAACAAAAATGTCTGGAACAATGGCAAATTTCATGCCAAATTTACAGAAGAAGGTTTTTGTAAACAATCAACAATGAAAAATAAATTTTTTCATTTTGGAATAGTTTCGTTACGTCAAAAATTATTGGAAATGTATTTGACCGCATGTTTTAATTTTTTATTTCTAATTTTTTTAATTATTATTATTATTTAATTTTTTACTTTAAGCCTGTGTGTAACAATTAATTTTTGTTTTTAATTCTAGAATACACTGTTGCTTATTCCAGAATGTTTTAAATATCATCCGATCGTGGAATTATAATTCCTTTAATTTTTTTTAAATTTTAATCGAAACAACAAGATTATATTTTATATATTATATTTATAAGAACTTGAAGAAAATTTTCAGCAATATCCTAAGATGCAATGGTAATGAATTTTAATAATTAATCTATTTTATCAATTTAATAAGTTAGCTATAAATACCTGTATACCTTTATAAGTACAATAATCAAAAATTCCCAAAACATTCAACAAGCAGTTTTATTAAATTTTTAAATAACTTTTTAAAAAGACAATTCAAACCTACACTGGTACCTACCATCGATCCAAAACTAAACAAAGAAACCATTTGAAAAATTTTCAGGAATTATATTTGGTCCCAACCTTGTTTTTCAGCAGAATAATGATCCCCAACAATTATTATAACTGAAATGAAAAGAAAATTCCGAAAAGTAGTCATGGCCATCTCAATTCCGTAATCTATTTTGAATTGAACTAGTGTGAGTCAACTGGACTCTGTTTTATAATTATTAAAAGTTAATTTAAAATTAATAATTATAATCACAAAAAAATTTGCTTATATGTAATTCAATATTAAGATGACTATTTTGATGAAGTACATAAGTTAGATTTGTTTAAAAATCGATTTTTCAGTATTTTGAACTTCAAAACATAAAATTTGGTAGCTAATGCTAGCTTTTCGTTTAGTGCTTGGCGCAGGTTAATTTGAAACAACTATTAAGCAAAATCGGTTGAATAAACACTGAAAAATACCATATCAATATTTTAGAAAACCCAAAAAATGCACTAAACACTTTTCAGAACTAAAATGTTTTTAAGTTAAAACATGTAAAATACACTGTAAGTATATGTTTAGTGCATTTTTTAGATTTTCTAAAATATTGATATGATTAGCGAATTTATACTTACAGTGTATTTTACATGTGTTAACTTAAAAACAGTTTAGTTCTGAAAAGTGTTTAGTGCATTTTTTGGGTTTTCTAAAATATTGATATGATTAATATCGAGTTACACTACTTGAACCACGTATCAATTGATTACTGAAGAATACATTACAAGCAAAAGCAGTTTTGCGATTCTTAAAATTGCACCCCTAAGTATTGGGGCATACCTAAGTAATCATCTTAAATCCCAAAACTTTCAGAACTCTCAACAAAGTATGTACATACACAAGGAAACACTTCAAAGTAGATATTAATATGTTTTCTTGCATCTCAACGTAAGACTGATGTCCCTTTCTGAGTGTATATTAGTAACCGACACAGGCATTACATGATTTCAAAATCAATTTAGAAAGTTATAACAAAAGATAATAGTAAGAAGTGCTGGTTATTGCTTGTTGTTTCAACTCCGAGATTGAGAACTTAAAATTTATTTAATTATAAATTGGAAAATACGAAAGCCATTGTTGACAATTATTTAAAAAGTTGAGTAGATGAAATTTAAGTAAATTCAATATAATCGGATTTTTCGACGCGTTGGTGCTGATTGAAATTTTGCAGTACCTAAGTTTTGTTTTAATGCATCGTTTCAATTGAATTCAATTGAATCGTTTCAATACGTAAATTTAAGTATCGAAAAATTAGTATAATCTAACCAACTTGATAGTTGTTAAAATTTGAATCGGTATGCGTTGATATTTTTTTTTTTGAATTTTTGTTAATTTTCCGTATATATAATTATAAATCATCTAGATAAATAAATAGCTCATCACTGCTGCCTCTATATGACAAAAAATATTGTACTATACCATATTTTTACGTAAAAAAACACAAATATACTTTAGTACTTTGTGCTAACATAGCCTGCATTCACAATGAACATAAACATAAGAAATACATAAGGCAGAAGAAATTAAAATATAAATGAAAGCTTAATTGAGAATTGAATAATTCTTGAGTATTTTGGATATATAAAGAAAACCAATAAACCAATCAATGGTCCATAGTAAAAAAAAATTTGAGTTTTTTCTGATTGAGTCAGTTGGTCAGTGTGAAAAATCTTTGCTGTATAAATTATATGCAGTTTATTGAAACCTTGCGAACGTAGGTTTCAATTTCAATTAATCTTTCAGTAATCTTATTAATTAAACTTTCTTTATTATCTTTTAGTAGGTAAGGGTACCAGGTGGGTACAAGAGTAAGGTATTACATAATTATAGGTATATTCTTATTTTTAGGATGTATTTTGCTATTTAGGTATCTTATGTAATACTAATTCTTTTATTCAAAATTAATAAAGAAACAATAACAATACCAATACCGATTTTTTCAAACTGAACCTACGCATGCACTGGAAGAGCCAGGAAAATCCGCTTTAAAAGTGACAGGATATCTGAGACAACTTGAGGAAATTGTAGGAAATCTGATAAAGCATCTTTTACTTTTTCTCGAAACTGAAGCACACATGATTTTTTAAAGTAGTGGAAATACATTTTCCAGCTTTGTAAATTTACTGCCTTCTCTGGTTTTATAGTCTCAACAATGTTTTATTTACAAATCACTTACCGCGGCAGTAAAATTATTACTTTTGTGCCTGGTTAAGCAAACAATTATTTTTTTATAATAGTAATTTATACTAATTTGCAATTCCTAATTAAAAAATTGACGAAAATTGTGTAAAAATATTGCCAATAATACTGTTCAATATTGTATATTTGCGTCAGATGTGGCGAAATCAGCCGTAACAATAATTTAGTTTCAAATTGAATTTTCACTGTACAGTAGCGTAGCGTGGGGGTGTTAGAGGGGGCAAATTCCCCGAGCGGCACTTCTGTGGAGGGCGGCAGAGAATGGCCGAGGAATAAAATTATAAATTATTTATTTTAATCCTGATATATAAAATCCCAGCACGCTGCTGCTGCTCTTGCTACAGCGGATCATGTTTTGGTGAAAAAAAAACTCTTGATTACCCTCACCTTTGCTTAAAAATTCAAATTTCCCTCTTTTCTCCAAGTATTCTAAAAGAGTGGAAATTCTGAGATATGTACTGGAGGGTGTTCCACACCCCCCCACATCCCCCGGGTATATAATTTTACCAACAAAAAAATATATTAAACTAACTAAGATTAGGACTAACCGAGAAATTTGAATTTTGAAAATACGGGTAATTTACCTCCGACTAGAAAAAAATTAAAACTTGGAAAGCATATTTATCTAATTACCTTACTACTCATACAGTTTAGCAGCAACTTTCTGTTACTTTGAAAGTTAATTTTAAAAATAATATAAAAATATAAAGTCAAAATTGTAAACCGGGGGGTCTGGGGGGTGTGGAACACCCTCCAGTACATATCGCTGGGTATCCACTCTTTTAGAATATTTCGAGAAGATACAGAATTTATAATTTTTCAAATTTTTCCAGGAAAATCGGGAAAAACGGGGAATCCCCCAGTGTCGGGAAACCAAATTCTAAAATTTCCAAATTCAAAGATCTACCGTCTAGATGTCCGTCCACGGACGACCTTTTTGTTTAACTGCGAAAATAAGGGGGGGGGTAAATTTAGAATTTGCCCCGGGTACCAGAAATCCACGCTACGCCACTGTCACTGTATTATTTAAAATCAAATAATTTTTAAGTAAGTAATAGGAGTATAAATTAGCGACGAAGTGACTACAAATTAATAAATTAATTTGATAATAATAAACCTGAAATGGTAAGCAATTTAAAGATAACTCAGAATTAAAGATAATTCAGACTTAAATATGATTATTTTTCATAGAAAACTATAATTTTATAATGGCTTCAGTTTATAAGAAATGTTTATAACAATAATTAGCTAGATATAAAATATAAAAAATACTTTTTTTCCAAATCTCAAAAATCTTTACTTGTTCATATAACTGTTAAATTTAAGAATTCACCTTTTTGTTGTTTATTTTATTTTATTATTTTTATTATTTTAACTGACGGCACTAACAACTTGAACTTTGTACCAATATTTGTGCAAAATAAATTTCAATTGCATTTCTTCAGTAAATTAAGATTTTCTTAATGATTTTTAATTTTATATACAGTTAAACTTCGCTAACTCGAATCTCAAGGGACCACCAAGAAAGTTCGAATTAGAGAAACTTCGAGTTACGGAGATAAAATTACACGTAAATATCTGACAAACCTATATAAGTTTTCAAAAAAAAACTCGATTTACTGAATAATTCGAGTTAGAGCAGTTCGAGTTAGGGAAATTTCACTGTATATAATTTTTCTCTTATTTTAATTAATAAAAAAAAAATTTAATTAAAAATTGTTAAATATTTATTTTCTTCCATATTTATATATGTCACGGTCAATGTTGACAATTCGGTCATTAACGTCAATGGCTGGACAATAACGTCAATGCCCAGCTTAGTTGGGCATTAACGTCATTAACCGGCCAATGACGTCAATGACCATGCATTTTGGACAATGTTGACATTTAAAATTGCATATGTGATTTTTACATCATTGCCCGGGCAATGACGTTAATGTCCAATACAAAGTGGACAATGATGAAATTACTATTCTACAGATTCTATAACTCTTTCAGTTTTGGCTGGCGCAACTACCGCGTAAAATGAATTAATTAAATTAAATTTAATTAATTAAATTTAATTCATTTTTTCTCCGGGTCGCTTTGGTTGACGCAAACACGACAAATCATGATTCCACCCTAAAATGATCGTTTGTCTAAATTAAATAAAAATCTCTGTACACTTTTGAGGGCTTGAAAAAGGCCGAGTTGCTGTCATTTATACGGAAAAATGGGTGCATGACAAATAATTTTTTGAAGTGCATCGCCATTTTGCTGTTCCTTATAGTAATTATTCTATAATATCATTATTGTCCAATCCATGTTGTCAATTAACGTCATTGACCGGCCAAAGACGTAAATATTACAATCATATGAAAATATTTAGAATACATCATGGCCAACCATTAACGGGCGTTGACGTCAATGACCGGTCAATGACGTTAATGGCCAACGTAAATGGGCATTGACGTCATTGTCCGTCCATTGACGTCAATGCCCAATTTACGCCATTGACCGTAACATATATAACTTTTGTTTTTCGGGATTTTGGACCTTTCTTTTAATAAAAATCTGTGTATAAATCTCCGTTTTCCACAACTTTGTTGTTGTCCTCGTTAGGACTTGAAATTAGGTAAAATTTGTAAAAAAAAATTTTATGTTCTATATTATAATAAAACAATTTCTAGTCCTGACGATGCCCACAACAAAATTGAGGAAAACGTACCCTTATACACAGAATTTTATTAAAAAGATTGAAAATTCCGGAAAAGAAAAATTATATTTAAATATGAACAAAAATAATTATTTGATAATTTTTAATTTTAATTGGTAAAAGCATAAAAAAAGTCTGGGAGGTATGAAATACCTCACAAATCAATATAATCAAAAATCAAAAAAGTCCAGGCGGACTTTTTAAACCACTAAATTAAAGAATAAATGGAAATAATGGAATAATTCTTGTGTAATATTTGAATTAAAACACCTTTTAATTACTTGCAGTTAAATTGCATTTAAAAATCCATGAAAAACGAATTTATTTTAATGCAATCTAAAATTTCAAATTTCAAATTGATTACATTGATTTCGATTAGGGGTATTCCATATCTCTAATACCCCCTCTCTTGACCTGTAACGGTTTAAACTACTATACGTGTTCTCAAAAATGCTCTAAAATTTCAAAATTCCTCTTTAGCAGCTTTGAATAATCATCTCCAAGTTTTGATGAAAAACCTTAGTAAATTTTTCAAATGATTGAAAAACTAGCAATTCAAAGAATTTTCGATCTCTAATACAAAAAATACCGAAGTTGAAAAATGCCTTGATGAGGTTACTAGAAACTCAAAAGTATGAAGGAATTTAATTTAAGTGCCAATGCTGGTTCCATATGGACTAATATACCCTACCAGCTGATTGAATGCCATGTTCCAGCGTTGGTCACGATTTTTTTCCTATGAAATTAATTTTTTTTAGATTTGTATATTGAAGCAGGAAATTAAAATAAAAGAACTTAACTTCTTGTGGTAGTTCATGTAGCTTTTCATGACTACTAATCGCAATAAGAGCTGATAATACAAAATGCGAAATTGCGAGAGAAAATAATAATAATAATTTTATATTACTGCTCATAATTTTGGATTAACAAAAAAATCAATGCTAATAATACACAATGGCAGGTTGAGGTTACGCAATGATTACATTTGTATTAGGTTTATTAACATCAATAATTACACAACTTATATCGCTATTATTACAAATTTATTCAAAGTTTGTCTTAACATTTTATATGCTATGCCAAATTTTAATTTGAAAATTCTCACTTTTGAAAAGTCTACCTTTTGAGCTTCAACGACAATAGAGATTTGAGGCAAAGAAAAGCCAAAACTGAAGATTTTTAGTAAAAAAATTAAATCTCGTCGGTCCAGTCTCGCGCGTCAGGATTTAAAATACAACAAAATACTTTCTGAATTTAAGGTCTAAAGTCCAACTTTCGTAGGAATAAGAACATAATTAATTAAGGTATCGTTACATTAAATAAATCGTATTAATATGTTTACTTTTAATTTAAGTTTAAAAGAAATGCTTTTAAATTTATTTGGCTACGTGCTTAAGTGAGTACAGTTTAGTATTTAATAGACTCAAACTTAAGAAGGTAGGTATATTATTAGTGTAAGAACCACAAAACCACTTGATTCGTAAGTCAATAATAATTAAAATTTCTATGATAATATCTAACATGTATTTGCTTTAACCAGTCTTTAAATTCCATTTTTGATCACGTTCAAGTAACCAGAGTGAATATTAAACGACCATTTACTTTTTTTAATGTGTTTGCTTATAGGTAGTCAAGTATTTACATACATACAGTTTGTGTGCGTTTTTCACAGATACCTCGATGAACCTAAGCTCAAAAATGGGTATAAAAATTTCAACAATATTTTTAAACAAAACAAAAAAATTTAATTTTGAATTTATAAAATTAATATTCAACAGCTATCACGAAAAGTGACAGCACTGGCATTGGTGCAAAGTAAAAGAAGAAAATCGATAATTTGTTAAATAACTTAAAGAAAATTAATTTCTTGAGATGAATCACATTAAATCATTTTACAACTACACATGAAATGTCTGATACTGGCAGAAGACAATAGTACAGAAAATTAATACAAATGAAAACAGTGTATTGAGATTAAATTGCTCTAAAACAAACGGCGGTGGTTGCATGGCAACCCCTTTAAGTTTTAGGATAACAGGCGTGGTTTATAAGTTTCGACCCAATCAAAGTTGGGAATTTACGCGCAGATCTCGCGTATGGGTAATGTATACGTCTAATGTTGCTGTAATGTTTGATATTATGAGGATAATACATTTCAAATCGTTTAGTCTATCAACAGCTTTGCTGCTATTTGGTTCCGCATGAAAGCTCTTAGATAAGGTGTTACATGTGACGTTTATTACTTCACCATTGTTAATAATAAATACTTAAAACACTAAAATTAATAATAAAAATTTGTGTAATGTTGCTTTCATGAAGTTTTAAATTAGTGTCTCATTAATATTTAAAATGTCGCATTTTCTCGAAGAGTCCTCCCAAATTATGCACAATCTGCAAGAAACTTATCAGTCGAAACCCATAAATATGGACACTAAATTACATGATAATAAGCGCTCGTTTTGCATAGATGCATTACTATCGCGAAGAGATGAACGTCCGAATTCCCCCGATACGTCGCGGAGTATTTCTCCAACGTCGACAAGAAGTAGAAGTCCTCCGATATCACCTGGAAGTGAAGAAATCCCACCGACTCCTTTTATTCCCAGACCGGGATTGTTAAATCACATTTATCCAAACGGTGGATTATATGGTTATCAAGCGCAGCAACACGTGCAAAGCTCGGCATTTCACACCCTCGATGGAAGTAACCCTATGATACAAAAAATTCAAATTCCTATAAACCATCACAATCCTAGTCAATTGCAACAAATGCAATTGGAATGGCTGGCCAGGGGGATGTTTTATCCAAGACTTCCGGATTTAAGTGGTAAGTAAAACGTTTCACTTGATTTCTTAGTATATATAGTGTAACCTCGATAATGCGAACTGATGAATTATAGGGTGAATTCAAATGGACATTCTTTATAAAGTTTTATTGTTTGATGTGATCGTTAGAATTGTTAGTTATTATAAAAAATATAAGTAAACACTTTTTTTTTATTTTTGCAATGGCCAAAAGATTTAGCCGGATGGAGGCTTATCAAATAAATCATATTGCCTTTTATATTACATGGTAAATTCAGGATTTTTAAAATTTCTGCTTCTTTATTTTTGTAATTTTTTAATTTTTTATTTTTAATTATTGTTAAAAGTGAAGAATTAACGTAAATTTTCTTTTAAATATAACTGAAATTGGGAAAGGTATCGTGTACAGATTACTGTGCAAAATCAAAACAAAATTTAATTTGTAATTTTCCACAAGCAGATCATAATTTTATTGTTTTGAAAAGCAATTACTTTAAATTTGTAATTTCATCCTTTTCTTTACCAGAAAGTTCTACATGCGATTTTACTTGAAACAATTTGGTCTAAAACCTTTTTAAAAATTACTGTTGAGTTTCCAAAATTAAAATATATAATGACAGATATTGAAATCCTAAAGAACAAAGAATACAATGCAGATAATTGGCTCATGTACTACAGCCTTTATCCAAAAATTTTACAGATATTTACAAGAATGCGACGGCATCTAAAAACGAATTGAAACTAAGCGGAAACTTCTGATACCAATTAATTTAGGAAATAATCAATATTAAGGTTTTCACATAACAAACATCCAATGGTACGTAGTGATTAGTGCTATTGACGGTACGTGTACTCAACATAAATAGTTGAAGCTCAACCGGCCACAGTTGCCGTCAAGAAATGCAACTGTTTACTTCGCGCACGGTAAATTTATTTTAAATTGGATTTCGTAAATAATTATAGTCGCTTTTTAATTAAAAACGGATTTTTGCGGTTTTAAACCGTAATTTATTGACTTCCGTCACCTTTAGAGATGTTTTGCCAAGTGCTTAGGCCCAGAAACCTTTGTTTTTCGAAATCCATGATTTTTGAGTTCGAGCAGGCTTCAGGGATGCTTTCATACAAACAATTAACGGTAAACCTACATATATCTAATTAACGAATATATTTAATGATAATACTTAATATTTTAAAGATTTTTATCTATAAAATTCTCGAAGAACTAATATTGCAGAAAAAGCAACATTTTTTAAATATTTTTGCGTATAGAAAGTTTTCAATATTAAAATTTTAATAAATCAAAAAATAGAAAGGTTGAATTTATACCATATCGATATACAGCTGTTTCTTAAAATTTGTTGTTCCTTCAATAACTTTTAATATAATATTTTACCTAATTCTTTCTTGTTCCTTTTCTTATTATTCTTTCTTTATGATTTTATAAATTTTCATTAATAAGTGACCGAAAGTTGTCTCAACCAATTTTTGTCGCATCTAAATCGAAAACGACTCCGTCGGATCAATTTTTCAATTTTGTTTTAAAAAAATGATTATTTTGATATGTATTTTTTATATAAAACTATACTAGCTTTTTAACTACTTTTCCAGAGAAGTTTATTTAAAAAATTTGTAAAAGCGCTTCGGTTCGGAAAAATATTAAAATACTACTTCAGTTGGTGAAGACAAACAGAAAATCTGTTCTTTCTGCGCAATTTCATTTTGTTTTTATTTGTTCTTGATACACGATATGTTTTATGTTTAGCTGCAACGAATTTATCTGATAGGTTAATTATTACATGGTACTTTTTCGCGAATAGTATTAACGCACGTAATTCGATTAACGTTCGTGAAAATTTTTATTTCGAGTTCTGAAGTCAAAATAAAAATAAATATCCGTCGGATCAACTATTAATATAATATTATATCAATGCATATTTTTTTTCTATAAGGGCAGTGTAGAAAATTTGAAAAAATTGATTTTTGATTTTGAAAAATTTTAGTTCGTAATTTTGATTGACGTGAAATATCTGGTAAAACGAAGACTTCGGTGCCGGATTTATAGGGATTCTTACGATGCTGGAGGAGCATTTCCCGATCATTGGGGGACCCGAAGATTTACCTTATTAGAATTAAGTTTTGTTTATTATCTACCATTTTCAAACAATATAAAAGTAAACACAAATGATAAATTTTTGTTTATTTAATTAAATACAATGTAAAAACAAATAACTTTCAATGGCGGATTAATAGAGATGCTTAGGATACTGGAATATCAGATCCCCTTATCATCGAGAGCTCCAAAGAGGTCCCGAAGACCTCACTCAATATTTTATAGAATTGAGTTTGTTTTCTTTTTTTTATGATATTCAGTTACTTTTATTTTATTTTTATAGATAAACAAACTTTTTAGAACTCAAATGTTTTTAAGTTATCCCAAATAAAATACATTGTAGGTATAAAATATAGCAAACGTTTTCGTCGCACTATGGTATCATCAGGCGATGAATTATTAGAAAAAAAATTTAGAGAGAATCGGTTTAAATGTTGTTTGGGGTGGTGGGAGCAGGTATTTTTGAAAAATACCTAGTATTTGTATTTGCAAAAGTCATTTAATAATGGTAGGGATATAAAGAATAAACGCTTTTACAGGGGTTGTATATGTTGCACTAAGGGGGGGGGAGTAATTATTTTTTCAAGATGTTTAATCGAGATGAGTTGTTTACACTAGATTGACTGTTTAATAACAAGAATTGTTTCAATTTATTGATTTCCATAGCTTCTAAAAATTGCAGTTTTGTACTTTCGGGCTCTACATGTAAAATTTCGTATCCCCCCTGTTTGTGTCTAGTAGGTCTAATTGGTACCTCGTCTTTAAGCCTAAAATTATACTAAAAACACGTACAACTAAGTCAATACGTTTAAGTCTAAAACATCAACGAGTAATGCCTTTACGGATTTATGTCTAAAATAGAAATTAGTATAGTATATTTCTGTTTATTTAAAAAAATAAAAACATATTTACAAGCAAAAAAATAAAATTAAATATAAAATTTACACAAAATAAAATGAAAATGGCGTAAGTTATTTAGGTGTAAAAGTTTTAGGCGTACATGATATTAGTCATAAGTGTTTTAGGTATAGTTGTTTTAGGCGTAACGACGTGATACCGGTCTAATTAGTGTCTAATTGATTTTACGTTTGCAAGTCTGTGGAATCGAGTATGTTCGTTAAATCGTGTTTGAAAAGATCTACCTGTATGACCGATGTATTTTTGAGACTATTTGCAAGTGAACTTATAAATCTCTCCGATTTAGTCAAAATGTCGGACATTTTTCGGAACAATATACAGTACAGCCTCGTTATTCCGGACAGATATAGTTTTGAGTTCGTTCGGATAACCGAGTTTTCCGGATTACCGAAAATTTTTGGCAATAATTTTATACAATCAATTGGATACTGAGGTACTACTCAGTGCGTATTTCCTAAACCTACAAATGCATACTTACTCTCAAAAAGTGATAGTCTCTTATTAAGTAGATAAGATCAATCACAGAACATATACACAAGTTTTCAGTTCGTGAAACCGAGGGGGGGGGTCTGGGGGGTGTTCTGAACAAAGCTGAATTTACAGTTATCCATCTTTAAATAGCAGTTAACAAATCTGAATTGCAGTTGACAAATCTGTATTAAAGTTGACGATGTCTGATTGCCTAGGTTGTGCGGCCTGAATCCATCCGCACTGATCCATCACTCCCCATAATCACTTAATATTTTTAGGCTGGTAACTTAAAATTAACCAATTCTAAATAGGCCAGTGGAAAAACGCCGATACTTTTTATTATGATTTTTTTTGTTTCATTTATTTCATAAAATTCCTCTTTGAGCTGGGGTATCGAATCAAATCAAGGTCTTCGGAAATATCTTCCTTCCTAAATCGTGAAAGGTTTAACGTAATTCCTATTAATGTTAAATAAATTAAGTTTCCGATAGAAAAGTTTTAGTATCATTTTATAATAATTGAAGAACTGGCTTAACCTCGGATTGTAAATAAATTGACAGTTGTCAGTGTCAACTAGGCAAATTGACAATGTATCGTAAGCATGAATTGTCAATTTTATTTATTGTTACTGTTAATTGAGAAACAAATTTATCACAATTATTGCATGGTTTCGAAGTACAAGAAAGGAATATGAAAGATATTTAATAAACAGCAGACCTTTAAAAATTGACAAGGAGATGCAAAATGTTGCAAAATGTTCAGGGTCGGCAACTTTTTGAGACGGAAGAGCCAAAAGGTACAATTTACAAAATTTAACAGTTTTTAAAGAGCCACTAACATTTTTATTTCAAAATTATGGTATTTTAATTATTAGGTAATATTTGTGCATGTACCTGGAGAACTTGACATCAAAAGAGCCGCATGTGGCTTGCGAGCTGCAGGCTGCACACCCCTGATCTAGGGGAAGACTTGGAAAAGTTAGGGATTTTGTTTTTGAAAGTTTGAAAGAAAACATACACAAGTTTTCAGTTTTTGAAACCGGGGGGTCTGGGGGGTGTGGAACACCCTCCAGTACACCTAAACAAAATTATTCCCAGAATCTAGCTTTATATAGATTTTTCTAAATGTCTTTTGTAACTTAGATCCAGTAATGCCCAGTGGAATCTCAACTTTAAAACCGGAATCAAAATTTGTTTGCTATTTGTGTTTTTTAACACTCTTACAGGTATACTAGTGGGTGTTCCACACCCCCCAGACCCCCGGTTGTAGAAACTGAAAACTTGCATATTATGTACATGTTCTGTGTGAGTGCTTTATTTTTTGCCGAAATAAACAGCAAAAATAAGTGAAAAAATTAAGCGGAAAAACGGAAAATTTGATTATCTTTAATGATTTTTTTTTACAACTTCAGGGGACAAATCTTCTCCCAAATCAACTTTCTTGCTACAAATATTAACTTTTCACCTTTTTAGTTTACCAGAAAAAATGTAAAGACTAAAATAGTTATTGTTAAAAAATAGATGGGGCGGGGCATCCCCCGATAGCGGTGGATGATTAGGAAGAGCGGAGGTCATATTCGGATTCAGGATGTTAATTTACATAAGAATCAGGAGGAATGGTATCAGGGCTCGAAAAAAAAATTCGATTTGCAAACCTGTGTTATCATTTGTTGATAACAACTCGGTAAATATCACGTAATTAAAAAAATCGCCTCATGTAATTAATGGCCACCCCCTACTTATTTAACTTTACCAATTAAATCAAAGAAAATATGAATTAAATCCGTTCAGATATTCTTTTTATTCAAAATTTAATATTTTATAGAAAATTAAATTAAAAAGGCACAATTTTAGAACCTTCTGAATTTTGGCGCTGGATACGGCGGCTCCATTGGACCCATGGTTTATCCGACCCGATGTCATAGTTTAGTCTTAGGTGAATTAATTTGAAACTGCAACTAGAAATTCGTCCGGATTGCAGAGGTAAAAAATATAAAATGTCCGAAGAGGCGGAGTGTCCGGATAAGCGAGGCTGTACTGTATTTTCTATACTTTTAAAATTATTATATATTTCTTTTTTTGATATTTATGTTTCTTAGTAAGAACACTAATTTTTTCTTACCTATTACAGTAGAACCCGGGAATAGAATAACGAGTCCCGGTTATAACGAAAAACCGGCTATAACGAGTAAAAGTTTTGTCCCTTGACTCTTTTTTACATGCTAAACTGACTGTTTATAGCGAAAATCTGCTTATAACGAGTAAGTAGGCTAGTCCCTTGAGCTCTCGGTATAGGGGATCTTTACTGTACATATTATTTTTATATTCGTCTTCATCCTTAGACAACCGATAACCTCCCCCCCTCAATAATACATAGTATAAAACTATTTTGTTTGAATAATTTTTATTGAAACAAATAAATTTTGTTTAATTTAAATAAAATATATTTGGTCCAACAAAAATTTATTTAAATCAATTAAAATTTTAATTGAAGAAATTACAAATTTTAATTGAAGAAATTACAAAGTTTAGAAAATTTTAGAAAAAAAATGACGACGTGTACTTATTTTGTTTTTTCCCTTCAGTCTTGAAGATGAAGGTATAAAGAGCCTTCGACAAAGTAACATTGTGAGTTTTATTTGGAGTCCGCAACCCCGATATCCCGTTCTTACCATATATTCCATCGGTAAATCTGGTAAAAATCTGGTAAAAATCAGTTTGTTTAAGCAGTTTTCCTCTACCGTTGATATGTACGCTGCCTCTGAGAAGATTCTTTTGTTGTAATTAGTCTCCGTAACCAAAATTTTTACATCTTGCGAATTAAACTTATGTGAAGTGTTTAGGATATGTTCAGAGATACCTGTCTTTTTTGAGTTGTTCTTAATATCGTAGTTGTGTTGTTTTATTCTATTACTAAGTCTCTGCTTCGTCTGACCGATGTATTTATGACCACATTCACATTGAATATCCCATAGATAATCTATTCACATTGTATCCCATATATTATCTATGGAATTGAATATTTTTCGGTCAGACGAAGCAGAGACTTAGTAATAGAATAAAACAACACAACTATGATATTAAGAACAACTCCGAAAAGACAGGTATCTCTGAACATATCCTAAACACTTCACATAAGTTTAATTCGCAAGATGTAAAAATTTTGGCTACGGAGACTAATTATTGATGGTACTGATGGCATTAAATAAATAATGAATTATAATTAGAATTAGAATTTAATTTGATTTTGAAAAAACAAAATTTTATTGATAGTCAAGAACATACAACCGGTATCAAATTTAGTAAAATTTTAATTTTGCGAAGTCGTACTATTTATATATTTAGTAAAGTTTAAATATTTATCAACAAATTTTTATGAATAACTTCTTTCATGTTTGTAATGAACAAAACAGAAAAAAAAAAATGATGAAAATATCAAATTGACTAAAAACGTGGGGCTATAATAAGTTCGTATAGAATCGGTATGGATATTTTCGACATTCATTTTATTATGAATTATTTTCAGAAAAAAATTAAATATGATAATATAATTTATAAGATTATACCTATAGTTTGTAAAAAGTAGCGTATAAGATTGAAATTATTCTGACGGAAAAGCAAAATAAATTGGATTACTGTAAACTATTAGTTGAAATAGCTTTAAACATATGAACAGTAATAAAAATAATTCTTCGAACACAAAAATGAATTAATGCATAACACTAACTTGTTGTCGAGGGGTTTCCTAAAATCTTACAATGTGGGTCTAAACATTAACATTTTTCAACACAAAAATTAAATAAAAATAATTCAGAAAAAAAATTCAACCCACCTTTATATTATATAAGTCAAAATTATATCTTTTCTAAAGAAAAGAGCACAATAATAAAATGATTATATTACTCTGAAGCAGTACATCCAACTGAAATTGTTATAGAGATTTTAATAAAACTAATATAAAAATTATAATAATATAATAATAATATATTGCATAGTAATAATATATAGGTATAAAATAAATAAGCAAAATAAAATGAGAAAAAATTAAAAAATTTTAACCTGATGATTTATTTTACCCCTTACAAACATTTTTATGCAAATCAAAAAGGAAAAATGTTGTTAAATCTGATTTCCTGATACCCTCCTCTGTATTAACTAATCCGATCACAAGTTCCATATCACTTACAATTATAGATTGTGATTTGTACAAATATATATTGAAGAGCTTATTCTACCATTATTTTAATATAATGAAAAAATCACATCTAATACTTCGTAAATTTTAATTAACTTTTTTTTAAATTTATTATTTTAGCAAAACTGAACTATTCAAAGGCTTATTTGCTGGTATACCATACAAATAAATTTTTGAGCATTAAAATTTTGTTTTAAAAAACAATATTAGTTTCCATATATCCTGATGAAAAACGTTAGTTTTCCGTTTAATTCAAAAATTAATTACCTACTATTATTAAATTTCTATTTAAATATTATTTTAGAATTTATTTTGTTGTTCTAGTAATTTTTATGTCCCATACATAAAGATTAATATAAATTTATATTTTTATTGGGTGGTAAAAATGGAGAAAATCCTTTAATTAAATAAATTAACATATGTATCCAGGTATTAAAATATTAAACTAAGCAATTCTAGCAATAAATCAACAAATCATAGTAGTTATCAGTTTATTTGAATAATTTGATTAGATTTAGTTGTGCTAACGGAGT
The DNA here is from genome assembly GCA_949152465.1 of Cantharis flavilabris. Classification (NCBI taxonomy): domain Eukaryota; kingdom Metazoa; phylum Arthropoda; class Insecta; order Coleoptera; family Cantharidae; genus Cantharis; species Cantharis flavilabris. The sequence goes on from OX424435.1 coordinate 93,515,680, forward strand.
TGTATAATTTAATTTATTTTGCTTAAACTTGGTGTTATTTTGAAAATTATAGAGAAATTTGAATGGATGGTTTTCGTGATTGTTTTTTGTGTAGGTATAAAAAATAAAACAAACAAAAAATGAAACATTTCAGTTTCCTCTCGGCTCAGTACATTTGGAAAAAATATTTTTTTTATTATGTGAAAATTTGTTAGAACAAAACGTTCACAACACATTGTGAACAGATCCGTAGAAAGGTATCTAGAAAATTGAGTTAGCTAATTGCAGGGCAGCCTAGAGGAAGATGAGAATAAAGTAGAATAAGGACGCTAAGTCGAGATCAGCAAAGCATCAAAACGAACAGAGCGAGCTTGTAGTTCAATAAGAGAGATACAAAATTTTGGTATAAAATCGTAAAAGGAATACATTGAATAACAAGGATGCTCTGTTGAAGTGAAATACTGAGGAATAGAGAAAAACGTAGAACGTTTTCCGGTTAGTTTAGCAGCGTAACAGAGACGCCCGGACTTAATGTAGTGCTGATCATGTTAGAATGTGTTTACAGGCCCAATTTACAATCCTCGTCCTCGCCTCGCTCATCGTTCGTCAGACTCCTTGTTTATCTTTCTAATAAGATGACGAACACTCAGATGGGATTATAGATGTCGTCATTTTGACATCGTACGGGAAATGGGGAAATGCGGCAGCATTTTTCGATGGCTTCGAGTTTACTTTTGCGTTGTATAATTTTGAACAATACAAAACAATAAACTAAGTATTTTTTATTTATTTTGGTTTTTCGCAATTGAGATTGTTTTTAGGTAATTTTGAAAAATCGATTCGTTTCGTTTGATTCCCATAGGGCAAATCTTATGAAAATGCCTCGTATGCTGTTAAGCTTAGCCTAAAGCGAACGCAGTAGCGTTCATTGTTAGCTGTAATTAGATTACACTTCATCAAGAGTACGCTGTTTTCAGCAATGCCGCTTAGATGAGCTGCAATTTGCATTTAATTATCACATATAATGCGTATTAAACGGTCTGTATGCTTTCGAGTAACTTTAGCGTGAAATCGGACTCGCAAAATTTGAATATGTGATTTGATGGAAGGTATTATTTCATTTCAGGCAATAAATCGGTTTACTTACACAACGAAAATTTAAAGATAACTTAAATATTGATTTATTCGTGCTAATATTTTATAATTCGAAATTTTGCCAAATTAATCTAGAAATCAAAATCAACATAAAACATAGCAATATTGGCGCAATCGACATAAAATAACTAGGAATTATAATTCTGTATTTATATTGAATTTTATCGGTTGAGATTGGTGACAAAACTAATTTACAATACCAGATATTCAATTAAATTGATACCGCAAGCCCTTCTAAGCGATAATAAGTAACTGTTTCTAAATCATTATCTCAATCCAAGGCATATGGCAACAAGATCAGAAATTTAATATTAAATGTTTATTTTGTTAGGTAAAGGATCGCTTTATCACCGTTTTATACCTTTAGTTGCTCATAATCCAAAATAAAATGAAAAAATATAGAAACAATTACAACGACTATTGATCGAAATTATCTATTAATTGTTAGTTCATTATCACATCCCATATTATTTTATATTTTCATCTAACGATCGTCCCTATTCGATAGAGCTAAACATTTTCAGACACCTAAATTGCTAGACCGAAGGGTTGCGGATTTTAATAATCCTTAATTAGGAATAAAAGCTTTTAAATTGTTCAGGTCTAACCGTAAAGATGATATGATATATCGATTAATTCGAAAATATATCGAAATAAAATTTTAAAAAATGTTTTAAATTAAAATAAATAAATAAAGAGTTCTTAATCCTGGATTCTTACAGTGCCGGACCAGGTGGCACAATGACCCGAACCGCACCCTGCTGTTTTCTCTTCGTTTTCATTTTTTTCATTTTCTTCTCTTCAAGGAATGCTTTCGATAATATGGTATCAGATAGGTAAACCTTATAGGAGTTATAGAAATACCTGTTGTAATTCAAAAAAATTGACTATGTAAACATTGCATAACTTTCCCCATCAAATTTGGGTATAAAAATTATCGTTCAACCTCCTCTTTCCGGATACCATTCGCCGAGAAAGACCGCGAGAAAGCTACAGTGCTAGGGCCGAGAAAATGTTTTGGTGTTTTGAAGTAATTTGTACTATAATTGAAGTTCAAATCAGCCTCACACCAATTTTGAAGTAAATTTTACTAAATTTGAAGTAAATTATTAATAAAAAAGGTAAAAAAAAGCAGCAGTGTGGCGTAAGGCACACGGGTGCAGACTAGGGAGCGTGAAACCGTGGTTCTAGCCTTGGTGCAGCCAAATACACTGCTGTGATCTAGTTGTAATTGATGTACAGGTGCAGATTTACTTCCTTGCACACATAATTAAAGGGTAAATTTTCGTTCGCCACCCTCTTGCAAGGTACCGTTCGACGCGAAAGACCTCAAGGAAGCGACAGGTCACATCTGCGTAGTTCAAAAAACGCGCTACGCGGGACACGGGGTGTAAAACCCGAAAACATGTCAAAATTTCATAAACGTCAAACTTCAATTAATTTCCGAAAATTTTTGGAATCGAGTTGCGACGCGACTCGTATTCCGTCTAACTCGATTACGTGCTTTAGAAAGAGATGCGACACGGTACGATTAAATAATTTGGGTATAACAAATGGTGGTCCGAAAGTAATTGACATTTGAACTTTTTTTATTTTCTTTATCATTTTCGCAATTTTCAACGAATTTACACCATTTTCAGTTGGCCTCTAGGTTTAAATATGATGTATATTTATGCCAAATTTTTTGAAATTTGGTTGCGTGGTTTAACCTGTGCAATTAATACTATTTCTTTTCACGATATCGTAACCACACACAGACATACATACAGACGAACATCCAACTGAAATTCATCAAAAACTTATCAGGGCACGATAAAAACATTTTAATACCAAAATTTCGATTTTTTTTATATTTGAGTGGATTACAATACTTTCCCTTATACTTACGTATACGTATGAGGAAAGTAAAATGTCATGATTAGGGTCCGGATTTATAGGCACTAAAAAACTTGAAAATATGCAGGCAAAGATGTTCTAAAAACTTCAAAATAAGCACTTATTATAAATATAAGATCTAAAAATTTTTGAATAAAGAATGAATGATTTTTGAAATTTGGACCCAAACTTTCTTTAACTTTGGGCATCTTTAGTACACAAATGTAAAATAAAATTCAATAGATATAGAAAAAGAACTAAAAATAAAAAATTTTAAGTAAATTTGTGGTTTTTAGTATGTATGTATGGTTAAATTTAAAAAAATAAGTAAATTAGTATAAAGTAAAATTTATAAAAATAATAAATAATTTAAAATAATATAAAATAATTTTTTTAAATTTTCAATAGAAAATGTAACATAACTTAAAATTTTCAATAGTATATCGTATATTAACGTAACGGTTTAAAAGTTAATTGAATACTGCAATGTTTAAACGGTTATTTCAAAATGAAAAAACACTTAAATCGTTTCAAATCCTAGCAAAAACAAAAATGTTTATTATTTAATTTGCTAAATATGCAAAATATATGCCAATATAAGCAAATATGCATTTATAGGCAAAATAAAAACTTCATGAAACAACTCAGAAAGGCGTAAATCAGGTTCCCCTTTTAAAATTTTTCACATGTCTGTACGCAAAAAACATTCATGTTTAAAAATGATTTCGGACACATGGGTGCCGCCGCTTAGTTCAAACAAAGTGCAATCTGGAAATCCAGTTTTCGACCACTTTTAGAGTAGCTGGAGTATAGTATCGGCGATAGCGCGGAAAATCTTGGCATACAAGTCGTCCATTATCTCCGGTTTATCGGCTTAGACTAGCGACTTGACATATCCTCATATAACAAAAATGATCTCGAGGTGTTAAATCACACAATCTAGGATGCCAATTCAATTCTTGCACGCCCTGGGTCCTGTAAGCTCGTGACTTTCACTCACCTTTTTCGCTTTCTATCTATCCGTTAAGATTCCACGTCAGTCCCATCAAGCGTTTTTCTAAAGATATATTCGAAATCGAGGTTGAACAACAGAGGCGACAAGTTATATCCTAGTCTCACTCCATTCCTTTCACACGTACCACTGCTTCTTGCTTCCAGTACAAGTTTACTATTATTCTTAAATCCTTTCCATCCAGCCCAATGTTTTTCAGAATTTCCAACATTTCCTCATGTCGAACTCTATTAAACGCTTTACCTTTATAATAAACGTAATTAATATTTTTGCCTAAAACCGAAATATGTAGGAGTTAGTAAACATTAGTAAAGCATTAATTAACTTACCAAATGTTCGTCGCCATCAAAATCTTGTCAATTTGAAACAATAATAAGATGTCAAAATGTTAAGTGAATCATATCTTGCAATAGAAGACGTTTTGCAATTATAAAACAAATCATAATGATAGTTTGTTAATGATTTGTAAACTGAAATACGTAATGTTGAAGATCGAAGTCATAAATTAATTAATATAAACTTTTAAGAAGATAATTTTGCGCCAAAATGTAAATTTGCATCAACAGTTGTAATTTTCAAAATGCTGGAGGGCGATATTAAAATTTCGTAAACATCTAGGTCAAATATAAGAGAACAATTGCGTATTCTTGAGAATTATTATCCTGAAAATTAAATTATTTTATTTTACAATATTATAAAATTAATAAATTAAGAAAATTAAGATGGATGATTTTGGAATGATTTTTAAAAATCGGATTTTTGTATTTTTGGTCAAAAACTAGAGTACGTGCCTAATAGAAATAGAACCGTCAATTATCATAGGCCATACCTCAAAAATATCTCCAACCACTTAAAGAACACTAAGTCACTCAGTAGCGCTCCGTGAATTTCTTGCAAATGTTACGAATTGTTTTAGTTTCGGATTTTCTTTTGAAGCGTTTTATTTGTTTTATATTTATAATATTTTTATAATGGTTTTATAAATAAAACTTTTATTATTATTATTGTTATTTCTGTGGTCGGCACTTAAAAGGTCATAAGTATACATTGTTTCCCTATCTACTTATGACCTTTTAAGTGCCAACCACAGATTTGTTGTTTGTTAGTTTGTTATTGAAACAAACAAGTCTTATAAATACGCGGAAAGACTAAATTGAGTGTTCATATGTGTTATGTTTTTAAAAACAATTGACATGATGAATTTTAAACACCTTTTCACCTCATATTAAGTAATTATAATTATAATAATATTGGCCACTACTGAACTGGTTCATTATATGGGAGGTTCTATGACTACTTCGACCTACCGTATATTAAGCAGCAATGCAACTCTCTCGCTTATATGTATGTATGTTGGAATTTCTTTTGAATTTTTTGGATATCATTGGAATTCTTTAGAAATTACTAGAATATTTTGGAAATCCCGAAAATCTTCGGAATTCAGAATTATTTTTACACAAATTTTCCGGAATTTTTGCTCATTGATTAGCGGTATTCCATCTAATTGTGAATCGCGACTTATGTTTAAAATATCACGCCTGTCCGAAGAAAATCTTTAAGGAAAGGAAATTGTGTTGAATTGGAACAGGAAAAAAGAGTAGAAACTAGAAAATTATGGTAACATCTATTTGGCTATCACACAAGACAATAACTTGTAACCAGCAGCCAAAGCAACAAATTTAGTTTTTCGTGAAAATATGAAAATTTATGAGCAAACACAAGCTTAACTCATTTTTATCATATCGAAGCTTTGCAAATGTGATAGTTATTGTTAGCAATATTAGTCAAAAGTATAGCTGTAGCTAATGTCGTATAAACAAGTTTCATAGAGATGGGCGATCATTGTTCGGGTTCATGGCATATCATGCCAAACAATATTTATCATAAATACGATCAAAAATCGAACAAAATGTCATAAAATTCTGCACACTATAAATTTTCCGTGCAGATGTTCTTTTATTACAAAGGTAATTGAATTTCTACCCCTTGTTATTTGGTTTCTAGAATCTGTTTGTGCGTTAAATGATTATGATAAATTTGATAAATTATACGTAAAAAAGAAATAAAATGCCGAATATATATTCGTAATTATATATCTATATTTAATGGGTAAGCTAGAATAATCATTAATTAATATTTATATTTACATTGCATCAAGCATTTACTAAATTACTTTATTTGAAATTTACTATATCGGATACCGAAATGATTAGATAATAAATTGTACATTATTTAATAAAATTGGGCCAAAGTATTTCGCACTCGTAATTAAAAAATATAAAAAAGAAAAAACATAAATAAAGCAAAAAGGCGAAAAAGTGCGCAAAAATGAGCTTATAAAATCCCTGTAACCGCATGGGTCGGCTACCCTCTTTATATTGTATTTTTAATTAGCATAACGTATTAGGGTATTTATTTTATTTGAAGTGAACTCACACGTTACTATATTACGTTATACTAAAGGGATGCATACGATTCTCAACTACCACTATAAATTTACTTTAATTGATGTCGTCAACTTTGCTAATGTGCTACCATTTATTTACATAAACTAACTGGTTAAAAGCTCAACTTGCAATTGCTCGCGAAGTGGCTGGCTGCTTTATGACTTCAGGTTGCGCAATAAATGGAATTTTTGCGGAAAATCTCGCGAAGATAATTATTTATTAGTTTGCCATTAAATTACACTCTAAATAGATTAGTCGGATTTAATTGCAATTCGTTCAATTTTAATTGCAAATTTTGGTAGGCAAAATGCTTAAATCATCGGCTTATCTTTGTGGTAATTTGCATTCTTTTTGTTTGATTACAAGTCTGGAATCGTTTCCAAAGTCCGATTGAGAACACTAATGCGAGTCATTTATAAGCATTGAATGTGCACATAACCTCTATATATCAGAAAGCAATCGGGAAAATCGCTAGAGGGCTTTAAAACATTCTGATGATCGTTCGAGCGTGATTTACAACAAAAACTCAGCTTTCTTTGTTATCATCTTATAAAACTGCTCTAGTTGCTATCAATTTTAGATACCTAATTGGCTTTACTTATTTTTATTAGAGAAGTTTGTTTGTTTTTATATTTCCAATGATTTATTTTATGGATTCGTTAAAATATTGCTCGTAAAATTATAACAAATTCCAAAATATAAAGCCCACTTTACTTTTCCGATACATTAAAAAATGGCTTTATTTGCCATTTAATGTGTCAAAACATTAAATTTAAAAAGTTTAAAATCAAATAATTGTCAATAACTCTTCACCACTTGCCAAACAGTCTATTGTTAAATAGTAACCCCTTAGGTGTCTGAAGTAGTACTGATGAATTGCTACAACTTAAAAATGAATTGATTGCAGATCAAAAACGACAGATGGTCACCTGCTAATATAACTTGTATAAATACGGGGCAGCTTTAAATAGGTCCAATATCAACAAACCATTGAATTATAATAGGTGGCCATAAAATTTAACGCTTAATTAGGGTTGGGGTGGTGCTATTGTCATTTCAACTATATTTGCAGACACATTACTGATGAAAATGTTAATCTTAAATTATCACCAAATTTAAATTGTCCTTTCGTATGTAATGTAATTAATATTGTACCATACGTGTCAACAATCATCTGAAAATTTTGAAATTCTCCCAATATCACCGGATGCCATGTTGTGCTGGACGTCCATCATTGGTTTTCTAACCTTCAGTTCAAATTATATTTTGAAATTTAAACCACATAAATACTATAAAAAAATTATTGTAATTATTTCAGATTAATATTTGGTATATGGAAATAATATTTGTTGTATATGAAGAACTATTAATTATTTTAATGTTTAATGTTTTATTTTAATTACAAATATTCTTGATCCAGACCTGTTATGTCGATAATTGTCTTTTTTTAAATTTTTTGAATTTTTGATTTTCTACGTATTGTATTATTCTTATATTTTTTTTAATTTAACCATTAATACATACTACATACCACAAATTTACTTAAAATTTTTATTTTGAGTTCAATTTCTATTTTAATGTGGATTATATTCAAAAAGAGAAACGTTATATAGTTAATGTAATAGTTGATATAGAAAACTAATTTTTATTATACAGAATTAATATTTGTTATATGTAAATAATTTTTGATCTAATATATTTACAATCATAGTTAACAAATATAAATAAATTAGAAGCAATGTTTTAGTCGATTGATACGTGGTTTAAGTAGTGTAACTCGATATTAATCATATCAATATTTTAGAAAACCCAAAAAATGCACTAAATACTTTTCAAACAAAATGATGAAATTTCATCGCCTGATGATGCCATAGTATGGTGAAAACGTTTGCAGTAAATTATATATACAGTGTATTTTAAATACATGTGATAGCAAGGGGTAAATATCTGAAAATAATTTTGTACACAGGACTCGGAATTCCAATGTTTTCCATGAAATTCCAAAGAGTCTCAAAGAATTCCAACAAGGGGAATTCCATCAAAACCAATAAAATTTCTAAATTTTGTTTAAATTCAAAAATTATAAAAATATATGGATTTACCCTCCCCAGCCTCATTTACCTCACCCATGAATTTCTCCCAAATCTGCTCTTGTGTACAACTGAAAGGAAATTTGAGGAAGTCTTAAGAAACAGAAAATAGAAGGAAATTAGAAAATCTTAAGAATACTATAGATGATTTTTTTCTAATTTTTCAATTCTGAGATTTTCTTGGCTTTCTTGGATGTTCTAAATTTCTTAAAATGTCTTAGAATTTTCTACATTTTCTGGGGTTTTCCATTTCACAAGATGACCTAAGTTCCCGAAACTTTTTAGATTTTTCTAGTTCCTAAGATATCCTAGAATTTTCTACATTTCCTTAAATTTTCAAAGATTTTCTTGATATTTCTATTTCTTGGATTTCACTTGTACTCCAGATTTCCCTCTCAATTTTAACTAAGGGGAAAACCAACTGGAAATCGTCATATACAAAGCTAAAGGGAAATTTGAAAAATAAATTTTATTTTCTTTGATAGTCCTTTTTCTCAAGAATTTCTTAAAATATCTTAGGAATGTCATGGAATTTTCTGAGATTATCTTGAAATTTTTTTGAATTTTTTGCAATTTTTTGATAATTTTTTGAGAGTTTTTTGATAATTTCTCCGTAGTTTGTTGCTCGAAAACCGAGAGGAAATCGTGAAGTAAAGGAAAATCTTATGATATTTGGAAATCTTAAGAATGATGGAGATAAGTTTTATTTTTTAGCTTTTATAATTTTCTGAGAATTCCTTGGCTATCCTAAGATTTTCTCGATTTCCTAAAATAATAGAATTTTCTAGAATTTCCTATACCTATTCTAAGCTTGCCCGCCAAGAATGTTTGGAAGGATGGGAGAGTAAGGAGGCTATCTAACCCCCTTCTCATGACTAATCAAAAACCAACGAAATCTACTAAATTTTTTTGTAATTTCAAAAATATAGATAAATTCTTATCAAAATATATTAATTACCCCCTGGATCCTCTTTTGATTTCCAATCAAAAGAATTTCTATGATTTCCAAGATAAGTGTTCACAAAATTTCGAAGATATTTACCCCTTGTGTGATAACTTAAAAACATTTTAGTTCTGAAAAGTATTTAGTGCATTTTTTGGGTTTTCTAAAATATTGATATAGCTATATTTGGGTATAAATTAATATTCTGAAATTGCTAATATTGAGCAACAGTAAGGCATTCTTTGTATATGTTACGGTCAATAACATAAATTGGGCATTGACGTCAATGGCCGGACAATGACGTCAATGCCCATTTACGCTGGCCATTAACGTCATTGACCGGCCATTCACGTCAACGCCCGTTAACGGTGTACATTAGACGTATTCTTTTCACCTATTTTATTTCCATCTCAGTTGTTCAACTGAGACGAAGTGAGCTGAGCCGAACAGAGATTAACTGAGTCAAAGTGAGAAAAACATAAGGTAAAAAGAACAACACAAATAAACTACCAAACTATAATTCAAAAATTACCTACCAACCACATTATATTAGGTTATATAATTATAATATAATTAGTTACGTATATTAACGAATAAATCACCTTTTCTTCGTTTTTACTTGCAAGTCACTTTTATATTAAATTAATAAATTACCAAATTTTTATTAAATTTAAATGAGAAGTATTACAGAAGTGTCACAATTTAACCAAAAAATTACCGAAAAACCACACTGACAGTGACAGATGACTTTATCCCTTTTAAATCAACCAATTCGGGATATTTCCAAATTAAACTCAGTTGTAACACTTTGAAACAGCAAGATCAGTTGGGTTAGGGAGGGAGGTAGTTTTCTCAGTTAAAACTCAGTTCGGCACGGCACGGCATCTGCTTCAAAACGGTAAAAAGAACACCCATTTAACTGAGCACCTGAGTATCTCAGTACAATCTCAATTAAAATAGATAAAAAGAATACAGCTAACGATGAAATTATTTTCATATGATTGTAATATTTACGTCTTTGGCCTGTCAATGACGTTAATGGCCAAAATGGATTGGACAACGATGACCTGGACAATTATTTGCCGTGCACGCGTTTTTCCGTATAAATGACAGCAATTCAACTCTTTTCACGTCTTCATAAGTTAGTGTACAGGGATTTTTATTTAATTTAGCCAAACGCAAACTCATTTTAGGGTGGAAGGATTAAAAGTAATAGAATATGGAATCTATAGAATAGTAGTTTCATCATTGCCCACCCTGTATTGGGCATTAACGTCATTGCCCGGACAATGATGTAAAAACGACATATGAAATTTTAAATGTCAACATTGCCTAAAATGCATGGTCATTGACGTCAATGACCGGTCAATGACGTTAATGCCCAACTAAGCTGGGCATTGACGTTATTGTCGGGCCATTGACTTTAATGGCCGAATTGTCATCATTGACCGTAACATATACATAATATAAGTACTTTTTGTTTGATTTTGAGTAATTTGATTGATTTATAGAATTAAACATAAAAAAATTTGAAATTTTTGAAATTTATTCCTGTATTAACTGGTTATTTTGAGTATCTGTCTGATTAAAACAATCTGAATTTTGTAATATTCATTAATATTCTTCAATTACAACCTCCCCTTGCTGAAGACTGTATTGAGATCTTCTGGTTACTCTATAGAGTAAGGTTTTTTTTTTCTTAAATATTTCCTGCAGCAAATATTTCAGCGTCAAAATTACAGTAATATTAATTACAATAGTAGTGTACGATATATTATCGGATCAGTAAATTTTTGTAATTTAAAATATTATTTCTCAAGCAATTAATTTTAAAATAAACTTTAAAAATGTTTTCGAGGTCTATTTGTCTGTTTACTATTATGAATTAATTTCGCAATTAGATACTAATATTTTATTATAAATAGGTACTGATCTTTTAGGATAAAATTCTCACTGTTTCCCAATAAACTGTTTAACACTGTACCTACTGGGAAGTCAACCGAAATAATTAAGTTGTATGAAATGATTGCAATAATAAATTATTATCTAATTAAAAGTTTTGATTAAAGAAGTTTTGAACATGTTTAGGTCTACTAGACCATCGTTCAATGCAATTTTGAATTAAATTGTATAAATTCACCATCAAAATAAATGATGGTCTGGTAGACCGAGACACTTTTGAATAATTTATTGTTAGTGGTTAACTAATTTTTTAACATTTTCAGTAAAAAATGTTTACAATACTTTTTTTTACTTTGAATTAATTAGAAATTACTATCAGATCATAGATCAGAAGTATTTAATCTTGAAGTTTTGTAACAATTTTCATAAAGTCGAAGAAAAGAGACAAAAATCAAACTTAATGCGAGATTTTAGCAGCTCAAAATATATCAAAATCGATGCAATTATTAAAACAAATTTTAAAGTTATTGCTAAAATTATCAGTTTCATTTTTTTATTAGACATTGATAAGATGTTATAATAAACCACAACGAAGAGATATTTGTATGTTTTTTGTTAGGCAGTTTAAAAATATCACAAAGTTCATAAAAATAAGCAATGCTTAAAATGTTACTGCGCAAGCAGAAATAAAAAATTGAAAAATTTGACTTACAATTAGTAGTTATCTAAAGACAACCTTTAGATCCATGCCTTAATAATTGCTTATTTTATGTTAGAAAATGTCTTAATTTAAAAATTATTTGCGTTATTCTTAATATTTCTCCGTAGTGGTTTACAATAACATCTTTTTGATGTCTAATAACCAAATGAAAATGATAATTTTAGCAATAACTTTAAAATTTGGTAACATAATAGCATCGTTTTCCATTTGCTCTCCAAAGAAGCTTGGCTGTTTTCTAAATTCTAAATTCTGATTTTTCTGCTTTACTTTTCTTTCGGATATTTTAATTCTAAGCAATAATTGATCAATACAAACTTTTTAAATATCAATTTACAGAAATCGTCATTCCATAACTTATGTTATCTGCTCATAAACCCAATGTGTTGTTGATAATTATATTATTATTACATTCGGTGATTATTGATGCTTCGCAAGATTATCTTAGCATATAATAATTTTACCTCATGGTTACACCGGAATGAAATGCAAAAGGCTGAATAATAAAAAACAAAATAAAATAACTGTTTTGTAAGATAACTCCAATAACACTAAAGTAAAAAAACTGTCTTTTCGGGCACTGAAAATAGTGTGGATACTGATATCTTTTCATTTTAAACAAAATTGACCCCCTTTTACTAAAATCATCAATTAATTGCTTTAAATGTTTATTCAAATTTCAGTTCGATATTGTTTTTCCTGAATCAATCCACACTTTTAATAGTTTCTGACCTTAATATCTTTGTAATAATATGTCAAGCGAATAACTTCTGACATTAAAGTACTCGGTTCGAATCTGGTGAGAATCTAAACTGTCTTGTGGTCATTTCTGTGCTTCGGAGGTCCCATTGGGTTAATGATTTGCCTTCATTAACAATAAAAATCCAAGGCTACAGGTGCTTACATCTGAGACAAGCCTAGTAAGCTACCTCTGATGTAAAACAATCAATATGCTCACAGCACCTATAGTGACTTCGAATTTTGAAAAAGAAGACTAAAGTCCAATTGTTTAAATTTCGAGTAAAAGCTAACCTAGGATTAGCTCGGGTTTTAGCTCCTGTGATTGGATGAAAAGTGCCTTAAACCTGAATTAAGCTTTATACAAATCGTCGTTATACAAAGGGCTCGTGTTTTAATCTGTTGACTCGTTTAGTAATTCATCGCTTTTCCCACTTACGTAAACTACTACTTTTTGCAATTCTTGTTTGTGTTATAATATCTACCTACGGACGTTCATAATTTTCACTAATTGCCACCTTTTTCAGTAGACTGATGGACAATAGTAAATTACACTAATCTATAACAGGTAGATTAAAAATATAAATCTCCTTATGTAAGGATCATTTATGCAAAATATAAATAATATTTATGAAAATATTCCAAATAAATTATTCATCGCCAATATGGTAAGGTATTATAGTAAATGTTGTTTTTTTTTCAAAATATATTTTCAGTTTAATAGCGCCATCTATTGATATAATCTTTTGAACAACATGATCTGTTTCTAAAACTCGCACAGATAGTAATTCTTGATAAATGTAAAAATTTCATAAAGTAGTGTTTGTGTCATTCGCCCAATTTCAAATCTCGGTATTCGAAATTAAATATTTCTAATTTAATAATCCCGGGACTCCCCGAAAACTGAAGATACAAACTCAGTGATGATTCTTCTCATCGATTATGTAAAAGATGTAATTAAGTAACCATCCATCTGCATAATAAAATTTTCTTGTCCGAATAAATTTTTTAGTAGCAGAATCAATAGTCCATCAGTAGTAGACAAAATTTTAATATTCTCAAAAACTTCCAATTACAATATCAAACTTATACGAGAACTGCGCAAATTAAAACAGCAAACTGTATTTTAAGATCAGCAAAATGGGGTACTTGCTTTCACCAAATAAAATCTTCTTTCTTTAAAGTTGTTGACCATGTGACATAGTCGGTATTTTTCGGACACAAATTATTTTGAAATAACTATTTAATTAAATATAAATTAAAAAATTATAAAAAAAATATATTTAATCGATTTTGAAAATTTCATAACTTTTTTGTGTTATTAGACTGGATTTTCGGATACATGGTCATAACACATTTTCTAATTGAAATTACCCTTCCAAAACACCCTTAAGCATAGCAGCTTATTGTAAGTCGGGGGATACCCCGTACATAAGTCTTTTATAGCATAAAATTTATTACCAGATAGCGCAGATATGAAAGTTGGCATGAAGTACTTCGGCTCTATAAAAGCGGAAATGAGTAATTGACTTATTAAAGATAGCAGTAATAAGTTTACCAATGCGGAAGAATATTAATTCAAAAATATTGGAAAAATAAAATTGATTGCAGCACGCTATCCACATTCAACTTCGCTGTACATTTGCACGTAAGCTCCAACAAAGTTTGATCTGGTAAGACTTTGGAAAATATTGAAAATGAATTTTTGGAATGAAGCTGTTGAATGTACGTTTCGCTAGATAATTTTTGGATTCTGATTTTAATTCAAGTTGAAAGCATTTTGACGAAAGTGATGTGAAATAAATTTTGAGCCAAATGTTCTTCAAGAGATTTCAAATAAAAGCCAATTACAACTCTACTAATATTTTTACAAGCGATTAGCATGTAAGGGGGAATACTTGATGCAATTATTTTTATTGAATGTTATTTATTTTCCTGCAAGCATGCCAAAGAATTCCTTAAATGGATTATGCAATTATTATATTGAACAGGCATTACTTTAAAGCGGTCGTCGTTGGCAATAAAACTATAAAGGCAAACAGTAATTTTTAGAAAAACACAAAAATTAAATTAGGAAATTGCACTTGTTTTATAATGTTAGTTAAAGCAGTTAATTTGAGCATTTACAAATACACAATTAGTTAAACCGATAGATCTGTGCGATGTGAAAAAGGTTAGAATCGTCTAAAACGCGTTAACATTTCTTATGACACTTGTACAGTGGAACATAGGTGTCGGCATTTACAAGATTAATCCTTATCGACATATTAACAAAAGAGGGTAAAATTAGGGGTGTCGTTAAATGTATTAGGATATTAAATTATCATGACAATGGCACAATCAGAGGGTTGTAGTGATAAATATACTACAAACATACGTCCCTTCTGGCCACAGGTTTTATACGCAATATGGTGACAAATTAGAGACGGGTTCGCTCATGAATAATTAAATAAATAGCTACAATTTTTGCTCCTTAAAATCACAGCAAAAAGTCATAAGTGAATGAATAATTGTGTCTATTTTTTCAGGATGCGCGCCAGGACATGCAATATTGGGAAAAACGAGAAGACCAAGAACGGCGTTCACGTCGCAACAGCTACTAGAACTCGAAAAACAATTTCGTCAAAATAAATATCTGTCCAGACCGAAGCGATTTGAAGTTGCAACAAATTTAATGCTGACAGAAACGCAAGTAAGTTATCCATATTATTTTTATCAACATTTAATGTCGCCCGAGTTTTAATAAACTATTGCTTGAGTGTATGCTCAAAACTACTTTCTTCGAGCTGAAAGTTATGGGAAAGCTAAGTAGAAATTCAAATAAACAGACAGAAGTCATATTTTAGGATTGTAATGACTAACTGCTGAAAATGTGACACAAATTTATCATGTCTGAGCGCTTTCCCGATCCTGTTGGTTTCTTTAAGTGGGCGGGACACAAGAATAATCGTTATTTCATACAAATTTGCTAATTCTAATTAAAAAGTGTTTTGTAATCGCTAATGAGAATATTTCTCGTGTTTAGGTAAAGATATGGTTTCAAAATAGAAGAATGAAATGGAAAAGAAGTAAAAAGGCACAACAGGAAGCCAAAATGTCCAAAGACGAAAGTGCTAGTGAGAAAAGACAATCTTTAAATCCTCCGTCTCCAAATACTAAGCCAACTTCATCTGCAATTCCGGATGACACTACAAGCCTCCCACCCAGCGTGGAAAACCAAAACGAGATCCGACGAATTCAAGAAAATGAAACTTTGTACAGACCTTACGTAGTGTAAATAATCTAGATACAATTTTTAAAATATTTTACGTGAGTTTCCAAAATAAAACTACATGTCATTTTGCAGTATTATATTTTTATATAAAAAGAAGTTAATTAAAATAATTACTGATAATTATATTTATCAGGTGGTTTACCTAATGTAATCTCAAATTTTGTGATTTTGTAAAGTAAAATAATCTTTGTAAATATTGCATTCTTCGATTGAACAACAAATGTTTGAATGTTTTGTAAAATATACAACAATTTAGTTAAAACAACAAAATTTTGTTTCTACCTCAATGTGTCATTGTGAGACAATTGTAAATATTTAAAAGTTCCTATATTCTGTAAAAATGTACAATGTATTAATAACTAAAATAAATATTAATAATTTTATTAGTTTTTAATTTTAAAACAGTGGAGTAGGTACCTAGTGTTGCTAACTTGCATTTAATTTGAATTTGCCTATATAACAAATTTAATTCAAATAAGGAAAATCTCCAATAAGCAAATAATTTAAATTTGTTCAATGGTGTTAATCACTGTTTAATTTAGCAAGTAGGTAGGTATTACAGTAAACAACGATTTATTTATGCAGCTAGGATTTATTCGGTGGGGATAATTCTTTTTGAATTTTAATTTTGTAATTTAACTTTACATTTCTATTTAAAAATTTTTTTTTAATTTAGATAGTAAATTTAACTACTATTTTTTGGATTTCATCATTTAATGGCTTAAAAATCACTTTGAAAAACAAATAATCTGATAGAAGCATGGTTTTCTGGAAATGAGCTACACTAAGCACCAAATTGGCTCACATCATCTAATCATCACTAATTAGTACCACTACTTATGTTGTATTATGACTTTCCTTCCTATCCTGAATCATCAACTTTTTTTTTGAAAGAAGAAAATAATGTCAGATATGTTATGATATGAACTGTCTCTACAATAGAGTTTAATTTTTTTCTTTATTATCTAAAACTAAAAATTAGCTTCTGCAATTTAAAATTCAATTAAATATTTTAGAACAGGAAGTTACCAGTGAGTTTAAGAAGTGTAAGTCGATGGTTCCATCGACATTAAAGACAACACATTAACATTTGAGAAGTTAAGTTTGAGGTGCGTCATAGTTTATGAGAACCCCAATTGAAGTCAGAAGCTCCCAAACATTGTTAAAATTTCACTTTTATTTTTAAACTTTTACCTCACATGCAAATGTTCCAGAAAACCTTGTAATGAAGTTTAATAAATCCAAGTTTTACCACATTTTCCGACTATTTCTTTACTTATTTTTATCAACAATATTTGCGGACACTATATTTTATCTTTAAAATGGCGCTCAACATTTCGTTAAAGAAAACAACCCTATTAGAGTTAGTTAATCCTGAGAGTTCCTAATAAAGGAATATGAAGATAAACACGAAGGATTATTGCAATATTATATTACATACCGGGTGCTGAATGAGTTAGCCGAACATAGGAAATTAACATGTAAAAACTTATTTATGCAAATTCCTGCTTCCTTAATAATTATTTTAGAGAAAAAATGAAAGACACAAAAATAATGCAGAAATATAAACTACGAATGATAAGAGTATTAGATTTATGCAGCTTCATAAAAGCTGAAACTCTCACATTGTTGGGATGTAAAAAAAAGTTTTTCTGATATTTTAGAAGCAGCACTGAACCAAAAAATATCTGCTTCTTCCTTCCTTTAGGTCTGCGACTTGTGTTTTTACCGGTAACCCGTCAAAATAACCCCGACAAAATAGCCCCGACGAATTATCCCCGACATAATAGCCTGAGACATAATAGCCCGTGCCAAAATAACCCCACGACAAAATATCCCCGACATAACAGCCTGAGACATAATAGCCCATGCCAAAATAGCTCTGCGACATAGTAGCCCCGACATAATAGCCCTGCGACATAATAGCCCGTGCTAAAATAGCTCTGCGACATAGTACCCCCGACATAACAGCCTGAGACATAATAGCCCATGCCAAAATAGCTCTGCGACATAGTAGCCCCGACATAATAGCACGTGCTAAAATAGCCCTGCGACATAGTAGCCCAGACATAATAGCCCGGGCTAAAATAGCCCTACGACATAATAGCCCCGATATAAGAGCCTGAGGCAGCCCGGGCTAAAGTAGCTTCTCAAAATAAACTAATATAACTCTGTGTGATGAATAATAATAAAAAAGACATTTACAGCAAAATCATTTATTTACAAAGTTAAATTATGCGAGATTCGTCGTAAAAGAACTAAAATATCGTTGCCATCATATTCATTAACTAAAATTTGTAATCTTCTATTTATTTGTATATATTTCTGTTTCGAAGCTTCGGGGTTTCTAAAACCTGCACGATATCGTTCCAGTTCAATTTCCACCCGATCTTGCTCTTTCCGGAAGTGTTCGATTAGTTTAAAAATAGATGGATGACGACAGTCGACAGTTTTGCTGGAACGCACGATGCCATCCTACTACAGAGTTCCTGCTTCTTGGTAAATCTTCAACCACTCTGTTATGTACATTCCACACAGTTATAGGGAACCTTGGTTCGGCTTTTCTACCCCGTCTTTGCCGTCCTATGTAGTAATCTTCCCAGTAATCAGCTAGTGGGTTCAACATCGGCGGCAAATTATCTGCTAGTTCTTCGTAAGCAATGATGACATCGGGATTCGGTACAAAACTCAATGCGAGTAACATTTTAACGTGAATTCTTATGTTTTCGTCATCACGATAAGCTTCCGCAAGGTGGAGGTCCTGGACTTTCCTCCACAAAGATTGCCCGAGATGAAACAAACAACCTTGTACTTCCACTTCATTAAACGCTTCCGATACAGCATTATGGATTGCCTTTTCTTAATCGGACAAAAGCCTCACGCAATTAATGGACGTCCCCTTAGGTAATTCATTAACGGCCCCCTTTCTCATCTTTCTTGCGGAAAAAAAATTACGTGATATTTTCCGTGACCCCCCTCTCCCCGCGTGAGATTGGCTGAGATTCTGATAATAATTAATAATAATAAATAATAATTAATTATTGGCCTATTTAGTCGGAGCTATTTTATCATTGGGCTATTTTGTCGGAGCTATTTTGTCATCGGGCTATTTGGTCGGAGCTGCTTTTTCACTGGGCTATTTTGTCGGAGCTATTTTGTCATCGGGTTATTTGGTCGGAGCTGTTTTATCACTGAGCTATTTTGTCGGAGCTAGTTTGCCATCGGGCTATTTTGCCGGAGCTGTTTTGATGGGGCTGTTGTGTCGGGGCTGTTTTGGCTGGGGCTATTTTGACGGGGTACCGTTTTTACCAGCAATATAACATCGGTGGTGTTCCGATCTCATTATTAATGCTGTGAGCATACTAATTATTTTATACTATCTAAGGTAGCTTGCTAGACTCGACTCGATGTGTCAGTAACTTTTTCCTGTTGATAAAAGCAAATTTTCAACCCAGGAGGTCCGTTGGTTTTCAGTGCCTTCGAAAGCATGGCGACGAGATGCGACGGATGCCTATGATTTAAATTCTTTTAATTTTTATTAAATCATTTTTACTACCCGTATCCATTGAGGTATTTTTTTGCCGACTTTGATTGGTGATGCCTAAAATTTATAAAATGAAACTGTCAGTCTAGCTCTTAGACAGTAATGCTCTGACAAAAAAAAGAAGATTGGAACCACTATGCCTTCTGATTCTTAAAGTGTATTTGAAGAGGAAAACATGTTGTTGCCGGAACAGCAGGTTGAAGCTGAAATTGTATAAGTATAACCATATCAATATTTTAGAATATCTAAGTAATGCAAAAAACACTTTTTGGTACTAAAATCTTTTTAAGTTATCACATATAAAATACGTCAGGCGATGAAGTCAGTTCATCTAAGTTTATTTATATCTAAGGGCCAATCCCACCAGGTAAAAAAATCGAGTTTTAGACAGAACTTGTTAGTTTACCTTGATAACACATGCTAAATTTGTTTTGTCTGAAACTCGATTTTTTTTGTCTGATGGGATTGGCCCTAATATTTGGCCTCTTATATTTATACTAGCTGTCAAGCCCGTCCGTAGACGAGCAGCTAGACGATGGATATCTTTTTTAGCGGTAAAATATTTAAACATTTAATTTCGTTTCCCGCTACTGAGGGATTCCCAGTTTTTTCCAATTTTCCTGGCAAAATTTGAAAAACTATAAATTCCCTATCTTCTGCAAGTATTCTAAAAGAGTGGAAATCCTGCGTTTATGCTGGAGGGTGTTCCACACACTCCAGACCCCCCGGTTTAAAATTTTGGCTTAATATTTTTATATTATTTTTATAATTAACTTTCAAATTAACACAGAAAGTTGCTGTCAAACTCCATAAGTAGTAAGGTAATTAAATAAATATTCTTTCCAAGTTTTAAGTTTTTCTAACCGAAAGTTAAATTTCTCCTATTTTTACTTAAAAATTCAAATTTCCCAGTTAGTCCTAATCTTAGTTAGTTTAATATGTTTTTCGGTTGGTAAAATTGTAAACCGGGGGGTCTGGGGGGTCATATTTATATAAAATATATAAATTTATAATTTTTCAAGTTTTGCCAGGAAAACACGGGAAATTTGAATTTTCAAGAAAACTTGAGGGAAATCAGAGTGTTTTTTTCACCAAAAAATGACACGCTGCGCTGTAGCAGGAGGAGCAGTAGCAGCGTGCTGGGATTTTATATATCAGGATATTTTTGAAACGGTTACTGACAAGTAGTTACTGCAATCAATTAACAACATTAATGTACCAGGTTTGATTCCTAAAAGAGTTTAACATTTTAATGGCCGTTTCCGTACTTCGAAGAACTCTTAATAAATCGGAATCGCTAATTTTATTTTATTTTACTCCACCTGTAGGCCAAAGTTAGAACTTCAATAACTCCAAATTATAAGTCACACTTTTCAGTTATTTTGTCGACAGTGGGTAATCGAGCCCTGATTGGTTCTCTAATTAGTAATATATTCAGGAACCAATCAGAGCTTGATTACGGACAGAAATACAAATATATAATAAGCATTTACTTGGAAAATGACTGTGAAGTGCGTCTTATAATTTAAGATTAATTATGATTATAATATAATAATACTTAAGATAAATTATTAATTTACGAAGAAAAATCAAATCGTTGGTTTCGATTTGCCTAAGGTTACCTTGTGAATTAATATTGAATAACCCACTTGACCAGCGTAGTACCATAAGAGGTTAAGGTTTCTTAAATTTGCTGATTGATAATATAAAATGGAATTCCTGTAAAATACTTACCTTAAGCAAGGCAGGCTTACTCCCCTGAAATTCTAAATTATTAAAATTTTCAAAAAAGTAAAAAGTGGATTATCGATTTGAGATAGATAGCTAAAAGTTGTACACTTTTTCCACAATTCATATCCAAAATATAACGTAAAGTTATAACAAAATTATAGCCTCAGCCTAGGGGAGCTAAGTTTTACTGATAACTTTGAAGAGATTTTTTATCATCAAGCACAGATTAACCTGCAGTGACTATGTATCGACTAAAATTTCCGCTAATCGCCGCTAACGATTAACCCGGAATTGCAATATATCTAGCAAATAAGAAAAATGCAATTCTTCGTTATGTATCAAATAAAGTTGTGGTGGGGTTAAATTATATCAATTGTTAAATCATATTTACTAGTTGTTACCGATTAACACCGATTAATCCAAGAGTTAAATAATATTTCAAACATTTTCTGTACACTTGTTTGGAATTCCATTGGAAATCTCTAGAATTCCTTAGAAATCCCTCGAATCCTTGGAAATCTCTAGAATTCAGAGGAAATCTTTAAAATTTCGAGTCCTGTGTACAAAATTTTTTCGAGAAATTTAACTCTTGGATTAGCTTCCCCAAATGAAACAGCTAAGAGCCGCCACTGGCAAATATATAACAAAGTTACCCATTAAAATAAAATAAATGAAATTATGTATTACTTATGATCTTGCTGTGGCCTGTTCATTATTTGCTTACTTAATTTTACAGTTATGTCCATTTCGTCTTAAAATATTTCTGTTGTATATGTTAGATTAAGGAAGATATACCCTTCGTAAGGACCTGCTCGAGTTACCCAGACGCATACCATAATCCAACTAGCGACCAGTAGAAAGAAGCGTCACATAAATACGGACCTGATATGAGAACCGTTCCAAAGACCCAGTATATGTGAAACCTCCGTAGAAGTTGTTAATTTTAAGTAATAATAAGTTGGTAATTTGAAAGGAACTATAAATAAGGAAATGGAAAAAGAACATTAATAACAATAATAAAAAGAAGATATTTTATATTAATTAGAATAAAGTGAAGAAGAAGGTTTAAAACAAGAATTAAAACACAGGAATAATTGAAAATATACTATCATAAACAACATTTTTGAATACTTTTGAAATAAAACAATAACGCATCTACTATATCGACTTTCTAGATAGCTACAGTTTTTAATTAAAAATTAAAATAAAAACATAAAACTACATTTAAAAAAATCTGATGTGGCCATGCCCATAACTTTATCATACTTTTAAATAGCAAAAATATAAAGAGATAGGATATTTATTATTATGAGCAGAATATACAATAAAAAAATAAAATTTAAAAAGTAAGAAAAAAAAATGAAAAAAAAAATTTGAAAACAAAATATTTTCAAAAATAGGATATTTACACGATTATTGATTAATACTTTTTTAATATTATTATAGAGAAGTATTTAATAAAAAAATAAAATTTGAAAAAATAAGAAAAAAATTAGTTTTTTAATTTACAAAATATTATTTTGTTTTGCGTTTCCGTGTACCAATTTTAACCAAAATCTAATCAGTTCTAAGTCTCAATACCTATATATGTACTAAATACAAAATTTTGTCAAAAAATTTCTATTACTTTTTGAGGTAGAGAGCACACAAAATTTGACCACACACCCACACATACAGACATTTTTTGGAAATGATGATTTTCCGCTTCTGGGACCCCAATATGCTTAAATTCATCAAAATCTCAATATGTTTTTCCGCACGATAACAATACATTTTCATACTTTGTATGATAAAGTAAAAATTGATTTTTGATATTGTGAAAATCTATTGTAAAAATAGGATTTTAGAAATCTATTGAAGATCGTTAATGATAATGAGTGGGGTGCGTCTCACTGAATCTCACTCAATCTTACAAGAGAGAGAGGGGGGTTCCGGCAAATATCACGTAATTTTTTTGTCTTAACTAATTCTAAATAAAAATAATTAAGCAAATTATATATTTTTAAATAAATTCAACACAATCAAGCACTAAATTTACACGAAAAGTACGCATTTAAAAAAATCACATGTGAGATTAGGAGAGGGGAGGGGGTCGAGCCGAATCTCACTACATCTCACCAAGGGGAGAGGGGGGTCTAAAAATCGCCAAATTTACCTCACGTAATTAATGGACATATGCCCTCCTGAGGATGACATATCGCGTAAGAGCAATGTCAAAACTCAAGTCTGGGTTAATGCAATTCTTGTTTTTATCAAACCATCTGCATCTGTATCTAGTACAGAAGTTGCTTTTGCTACTGTCTGGTGTCAACAGCTTTGAATTGGATCTATCTTAAATGCTTATATACAGAGTACTCTCCAGGATCCTATATGTACTGGTTTGTCTAATAAACTAAATATTGAAGAAGACTGGAACGTTTTGATCGCGAAAAAACCGAAACGACACTTCTCACGGAGGAACAGTCTTGAATTTGCCAATATTTTTTCCCTTTGCACAGATAAGCTTTTTTTAGCTTTTCTGCTTCTATTTTAAACTTCCACTGATTGTTTTACCAATTATTGTTCAGTGGATTTATCAAGTTTTGCCAACTGCTAAAAATATTGGGAAGAATCTCACCCCCTTTCCCCCATGGGTTTCTCCCCCCTGCCTGTTAAGGGACATATATTAATTACATGAAGTGTTTTTCTTAAAATTGGGACCTCTTCCTAACCCTTAGTAAGATTTGGTAAAATGCGGCAAGACTCCCCCTCTTCCTCTCTCGTGAGATTTACTTTATAATTTTTAAATAATTAAATTTATTTGATATGTTCATGTATTTTGTTTCACAATCACTAAATACCTAAGCGTTAATATTCATGTCGTATATGTACTACAGTTTTTCTGTGAAATAAGAGGAGAAAATGATAATATGCAAATTGGTTGAATTTGTTTTCGACAAATAAATTCATGTTTCACAGTTTTCACAGTAAATTTTTCAATTATTAACTTTTTAAAATACAAAATGTTGTCTGTCATGTAATTGACGTGAGATTTTCATTGACCCCCTCCCTTTAAATGAGATGTGGTGAGATTTTGCCAGACCCCTCCCTCCATTTTGAGCTCACGTATTTAATGGACGTCCCCTTACTGGAATAAATTGATACTTCATCCTTTTTTTTTCAAGTTTGTTTAGTCTTTTTTCAAGTCCGAAATCAAAAAGATAATGAGCCAATAGGATATATTGCTGTTTTTGCTATTGTTATTCATATAAATTAACCCCCTCTGTTGGCCAGATGAATTCAGATCGTGTGTAGCTGGCTTTAGTTTCTAGTTGAAGTAGTAGTGTTGGTACTTTAATTTTTATCAAAGATTTAAAAAAATTTAAAATTTTTTAAAAATTATTATTATTATTTTCGACCCTTCTGGATCATACCATCGTCACCTAAACACGATTATAGCAAGGGCCAATAAATGCTGCAGTTTGTAGTCTCATAGTCTACATTTTCTTAGTCAAACCTGAGGCGTTAAAAATTTTTTGAATCCAGACCCATTATATAACAGATAGAGCAGATGAAAAGTTTAACCACTGTAGGCAATGTCTAGAAATTTTGAAATCAAACCAACAACCAACCAACAATTTAAAATTTAATTTAATTTAAAATACTTAATTCGAATTGCCAACAGAAATTTTTCTCTACATAAGTAAGCAAGTTTCATTTAAAATGATATTTAAATATCATTTACTTTGAACAGATTGCAAACATGGAAACTCTATTAGAACAACAGAGAAACTTTCACGAGGAAAGGGAACGCGTTATTGATGCAATGGTGCAAGTCACCTTACAGAAAAAACCAACCGGACGGGAAATTATTAATTCGGATCATAAACAAAAGTATTTGTTAGATAGATATCTTAATAGCACCAATCGATTAATAGAGCTGTATGAAGATAAAGAAGGCTTCAAAAAAAATGAATTGCAGGATTTGGAAGAAGCAAAAGAGTATGACAATATTGACAAATTTTACAAGTATACTTTTGATAAATTTTATAAAAAATTGAAACAGGTGAAAGATTTCCATAAAACGCATCATAATGAAATAAGTGTACCCTTGTCTGTGGAGTTTAATCAAATTTTTAATCTTGAAGAGAATGCAACCGAAAATTTTGTGGAGTTTTCTGACGAAGAAGGTTATGGTAAATTTTTGGATTTGCATGAATGTTTCGGTTTGTACATTAATTTAAAAGGAATCGAAAAGATCGACTACATTACCTATCTAACCAGTTTTGATAATCTACATCTGATACCAAAAGAACGAAAATCGGCGCCATATCGGAAGTATATCGATACTCTTTTTCAATATTTACTTGGATTTCTAGAACGCACCAAACCATTATTGGATTTAGAAGGTGAGTTACATCGAGCAGTGGAATATGTATTACAAGAGTGGGATGATGGAAATGTACGAGGCTGGCCAAAGGATATCAATTCAGTTTTATCAAACTCTGGGGCACCTTTAAATCTGACGCCGTATAATTGTCAGGAAGAATTGGAAAAATTAGGGTTGGATCGGTTAAAATCTGCGTTATTAGCTTTAGGTCTCAAGTGTGGTGGTACGTTGCAGGAAAGAGCCAAGAGATTGTGGGCAACAAAAACGGCAACATCGCATGACCCCTCTTGGGTTGCCAAAACTAAGCGAGGTAATTCGGAAAAGTATAAAATGGAAATGGCGTACATAGAAGCAAAAATCTATAAATTAACAGCATTAGTCTCTGAACAACGAGACGCTACTAAGGAAAATGTACAACGGAGACAGGCGAGAGCGAACTGCGAAATGGAGGATAGTGAAGACGATAACGTTGAAGAAGAAGTGTTAAATTCCGATGGAGATGATGTGCCGTATAATCCAAAAAATTTACCATTGGATTGGGATGGCAAACCAATTCCATATTGGTTGTACAAATTGCACGGACTAAATTTGAGTTTTTCATGTGAAATATGTGGAAACTTCGTGTACAAAGGGCCGAAAGCTTTCGAAAAGCACTTTGCAGAATGGAGACATGCACAAGGGATGCGATTTCTTGGCGTACCAAATACTGCGCATTTTGCAAATGTAACCCAAATAAATGACGTTTTGGCGTTGTGGGAAAAAATTAAATTGAAAACGAAACTCGAGTTATGGCAACCAGAAGATGAAGATTTTGAGGATTCGAAAGGAAATGTGATCAACAGAAAATTGTACGTTGATCTGAAACGACAAGGATTATTGTAGTGAGCTTTTCTAATAATTATTGGAATGCAAAATTTTAATGTTAAGAAAAAACGTTTTTTAATTATAAATATATCAAAATTGTATCAAATATAAGTTTTCTTGAATTTGTAACTATTTAGTCGATTCCAATTTACATAACGTTCATAATGGAAACAAAACGAGCTTAAATGTAAGTTAGTTTGTTTCTCTTCTATCGAATTGTATGTATTACAAGTCCATATCGCTCTTGATGCAATTTGCTAAAAGGTTTTGTCTAAAGTGGAGTTCTCGCTTAACTTAACAACTGATTCGCTATCATGTTTTTATGTATGAGGTATAGTCGATGAAAAATTTTTGAGTTTTTACACTTTGATTTTGGATCTTGTCTTTTAATGACATAATGCCAGTAGGCACTTTAATTAAAAATAATACCTTTACGTTCGAATTTTCCCATTTGGATTATAGAGAAAAAATTTAATCACCTTTAATCGCAGTGGGGAAATTTTCTAAAATAATAAAAAAAAAAATTTTTAATTAATAATTTGTCAAAATTAAATTTTAAATTTTGAAATGCAACAGCTATTTTTGGGTGTAGTACTGAAACTTTTCCGTAAATACGAACTTCAATCTTTAAATTGAATGGATTTTCAGACGAAAACTTTTTAATCTTACTGTACTGAGAAACAAGCTCACTAAAGCAATAAATTATGAGTTTCTCGACCAAAATTACGAAGATTGGGACCAATCTAAAACTTTTCAACCAATCAGTAGACGGCATTACTCCTTCCACGAAAAACACGATCAGATCACCCTCTCGGCTCAATTGTTTTACTTTTGCTTTATTTACTTGCCGGCGGTGACGCCAAGGGTTTTCTATTTCTCATAGATAATCTTGGAAAAGTTGATCAACTTTGTCTTAAAAATTAGCTGTGTCGCGCAATTTACATAATGAGAGGCTTAAAATTAAAACAATGTGAAAACAAAACAATTTTCAATTAACTAATAAATTTAAAAATCCTCAGTTAACTTTTACTTTACAAAACTCAGCTTCTGCAATGCAAACCTGAAACTTCGCGGCTTTGACTGAAAAGTCGTGCTAATTCAACTAGTTAACCGGAGTCAACATTGCTTAACTTTGGTGTGCTATAATTGGAACGAGCTTTCTGCTCGATTAGGCCAGTTTAGAATATTTAGCAAAATTTCCAATAGCGGAAAATTATACTCTGCTTAGTAAAGTTTAAAAATTATTTTAACGATAAATTTAGAAATACCTACAGTATCATCGAAATTAAGGCAAGTTAACATTTTCCTAATTCGATAAAATCAATTGAAGCCCGAAGATGTTTCGAAAACAGGAAGTGTCCGGAGCGGATCTTGATTGGTAATTGTTTCCCCGCAGCTTGAAGGGACCAATCAAGGAGCGAGAGTAGTGGCGCGGAAAACGGCACTCTAGTTCTACTTCTGTAGAATAACAATGGCATCGCTTACCAAGTTTTAAGCATTCAAGCTCAAATTTTAGGAATATAACTCCTCAAGTAAAACGATCTTCTCATCTTTTCAATATTGAATATTAAATAAATCGCCTAAAATGCATTCGCAATTTAAATTTTTAAAACTTCTTCCTTTCAGGAATTATGAAAATTATCAATTTATATTTATGCTATTTCGTCAAAAAGTAATTAAGTTTTTTAATAAAAACTTAAATATTATAATTATTAGAATTATTCTAGCTTTATTTAATTAATTAAAAATTTTATTCTTAAGAACATGATTATAGGAAAAATAGGCGATTACAATAACCGACATGTTATGTAAAACTGTATGGTCTTTATGCTCGGTAATTTACATTTATTGACAATAAAGATTTCAGCGACATCTCTAAAAGAGCGTCTGAAATAGCTTCAATTTTGAGTTTACCAGTTCTGTAAACAAATTTTAAAAAATCGTAAAACAAGTTTAAAATTTACGGAAACATTTCCTGCCTTTATCCTGTAACTTTGCTATTTACAATGGTTTAATTAAGTAACTAGCACAGTAATTAAATAGTTTAGCATTTGTACAACAAAATTAGTAGGTATTTGGTATACATATACTATAGGTAATTTAAAAAACAATAAATTTTTTAACAAAAAAGTGAAAGCATTATATTATTTAAATTTTCAAGTAAGTAATTGTTGAACTCCGGAAATTCCCATTGTTTCCAGAATGAGTGCTGCAATTTGGAATCTACGTTAAGTAGTAAGCTTCTATTTAATCTGAAATGTTAAATTGGGTGTACAGAATCATACAATGATATACCCTGTATATAAAAAAAATAAGTTATAAAAATAAATGAAATACTCCAGTTGAAGACTGAAGTTCCAACACCACACCGAGAAAATTGAAAATACCCAGGTATTTTACGAATGTATTCGATAAAATTTTCATTTTCATTTTCATTAAAGACTTTGGAAGACACGTAAAGGCATCAGTCCACCCGATTGGATGTTTTAATCCTAAAGAAAATATTAAATTCGATTCTTAATCAGATTTCCAATTTTTTATTTATTCAAAATTCTCCACAGAGAAAAAAATTTGGTGTTTAATGTAATTTTTACTATAATTGAAGTGCAAATCAGCCTCGCATCAATTTTGTAGTAAATTTTACTAAATTTGATATCAAATTTACTATAATTGATGTAATATTTACTTAAAAATTATTGCGAGGATTATTTTTTTCTCTGTGTGTCGAAAATAAACCCTTAATACCTATATGGGTTTATCGTGTAAAGGAATCCACTCTATTAACAATTTTTTTAGAAATACTGAGGCTTAAATCCGTTACTCTTAGATCTAAAGTAAAAATCCCTTAGCTTGAAATGAAACTCCTTGCATGTAGAATTTAAGAACTAAAATACAGAAAATAGGTTTTTCTATTCTGTTTTCTTCTTGTTTTCTGTATTTTTCTATTCTGTTTTCCAAAACAGAATATTACAGCAATATTATGGAATATGACGATGGATGTTACTACTTTACTCTTTCAGTTCATGCTGTAAAGTCAACGATTGTCAGCACAAGAAAAAATTCTCTAAAGATAGTATGTACAGAATTCTTTGATTTTTGAGATCGGAGGGTCTGGGAGGTATCTTAGTATTTAAAAAAAAACTCGTGTTATGTGAAATAATTGTCCACCTTAGTATATTATATAAATATATCCCTAAAATATAAAATTTATGCCTAGAATTCCCTAGATATTTTAATATGGAAACACACAGTGTAGCAACATATTTTGCACTGAAAGATTAACGATAAATTTGGACATTTCAAAATCAACGCGTTTTAAAGAAAATTCAAAATTTTAAGCCCCCATCAACTCGCTTACACGGAATACCACCCACAGGTGCGATGACGGAAAACCAAATACCAAAGCCAAACGCATAAATCAAATGCGTTCAACTAAAATCACATCTGTCACTGAAAAATGTGATTATCAAAACACCACCACGTTCAACCAAGAACGTCTAACAAAAATGCTGAAAATAACAAATAATATAAAATTGTAACAGCAACGAAAACAAAACATCTTACACCAACAAAAGTTTAAATTCATTTAAAGCCGCTTCAAAATTACAAATTAACGTCATTTCGGCAAAAAAAAAACAGACATAGCTTAACAGAAACGGTTACATTCTTAATCGTCAATGTCAGAAGATAAAAGGAGTGTACAGAGTGCTACGTGTAAACTGTATTAAACAAAATTTAACAACATTTTGTTACAGTGTAACTTGCTGTGCTAGTTAGCTTTTTTGACCACACGGGGTAATTTCCCTAGATTTTCAAGCAAATTTAAAAAATCCTTTTTCCCTTTTCCACTTCTAAAATCCATAGATTTAGGGAAAATCTCTAGACCTGGCAACGCTGGCTCTAACCGTAACATAAAGGGGTAAAGGAGGCGGCTATAAGGGTTACGGCCCACTCCAAACCAACGTAACTACTATAGCGTTTTAAACCAATAATGCCTAATAAATATCTATAATTTTTCAATCTTTATTTGGTTACATTTTAGAAATGGTCCCCCTTAGTAGTTAGAAATATGACCGCTCTGGTCTGATAACTGTGACTATACAAAGTTGGTGTAAAATTCGGTTACACAAGTTGAACAATCCAAAAGCAGCACTATTGTATTACTCTCAAAAGAAAAAGTATTATACTCGTAATATTAATTAATTAATTTTAAAAAGTTTATAAAAATTTTGTGTTTAAATAATCTGCATATAAATAAAAATTGACTTGAACGCTAATGCTTGATGTTGAATTTAGAAGAAAACAAGAAAAAATGAAGATGCAGAAATCCAGCAGTAAAAATTCCATTTCGTGAACTGAAGCGCTGGGGTATCTCAACCTTTTAGATGCAAATTATTCTGCGTTTACTAGCAAAGCGTAAATTTCAACTCCAACAATTTTCATGCACTTTTAGAAATTTCCAAAGAAATCTAGAAATTTCTGATGATTTTTAAAAAAATGTCAAGAATTTTAAAACATGCCAAGGATATTCTAAAAATTACAGAAATTTCTAAAAAGTTATTGGGATTTTGGAAAAATTCACTAATTTCTAAGAAATTCAGTTGATTTACTGGGAATTCTAGTAATTTTTAGAAATTTCCAAGGATTTCTAATGAGTTTTGGGAAATTTTCTTAGTTTCAAAAAATTCTAATGATTTCTAAGATACCTCAGGGATTTTGTAAGAATTCTAAGATTTTCTAAAAAATTCCGATGTTTTACAAAGAATTCTAGTAACATTTAAGAAATTCCAAATATTTCATGTGAAATTATAAACAATTTTAATAATTTCTGATGAATTCTAAATACAGTAAAACCTGTATATTATTTTATATACCTGAATTTATTATTTTGGTTTCGAAATATTTTGATTTTGTTTTCACTTTGTGGTTTTCCTCACGTTTTCTGAGGACCATAATTAACGACCTTCCTTCTTGAGGTTCTGTCGTCAACTGATTTTATTTTAGTTATTATTCTTAACCCTCGGGTGGGCACGTGGGGTCTTTTGGAACCCCCAGGTGTTATTTTTAAAATTTAAAGATATTTCATGTTGAAATTTTAGGACATCTCTTTTAAATGTTTAACTAATATAAATAATCTGTAAACGTTGAGCTAAGATCATTTTAGACCTGGAAAAAAAGTTTCAAAGTTAAAACACCTTCGGATGGGCACAAGGGATCTTTTAAGACCCCGGAAATAATTTTTTTTATTAGCGGTCTTCAAAAAGCTTATTTGTGGCCTAATTAATTTATTTGGTATTAATAAGGTTTTAATCCTTTAATTCTTCAGTGAATTGCTAGTATTGATAACTTTTGTGTATTATATTTGCATCATAATATGCCGTAGAATTCATGGGGTCTTAAAAGACCCCAAGTGCCCATCCGCGTAACCTTTTTAACGTGCCCACCCGAAGGTTAATCAGCCCGTTATTTAGCAATTTCATTTTTTTTATTACATTCAATTCATCAAATCAATGCTTGTTAATAATAATGCTATTCGTTATACTTATTTCATTCGCCTGTACACGCACTTCTTACAATTATTTTACAACACCTGAAGTTCTTTAACTTTCAATTGTTTATTTTAACCAATTATTTCTTTCAAGATTAAATTATTTATAAATTTAAATGTTAAGCTTCTTTGAATTTGTTTTTTTTTTATTTTTGACATAATTCTTTGAATTAATGAATCAACAACTGCCTTAGGCTCGATTACTTGCATTCTAGACACTGCAATAGATATACATTATAATTTTAAAATATTTAAAATATTTAACATAAAACTTGAAATAATTAGGTAACATATAAAATAAATTAAATTACCCTTTATTTTATCATTGAGAATATGCTGCTATTTTACTATTTTCATGTGGGCATTATAACATAGGTAATCAATCAGTCTGCCTACGTCCTCAACTCTGAGTCGTGGCGAGATAAGCTATAAGCAGCTCATAGTTGAGCTGTCCACTAAGAAAAGAAATTCTCAGAATTGTCCAGCTTGACAGGGTCTCTCATAGGGGAACTCATAGTTCTAGATTACATAGTATATTATAATGAAGAGGGGAGGGAGTTGTATAGCCTTTGGTATAGCCCTGTTCTCCTGGTAATCATATTCTGTAGTTACATGTTATAAGAGAATAAGTCTACTTATGCCCAAATCCATTTTTTGTAGAATTAGATTTATAATAATAGGTGTAAACTTCTGGTATAAGGAGAAAAGTCTATGTCAATATATAATTATTGGAAATTTACGAATTTTATTTATTTATTTACATTTACGGTATAACTATACCATTACCAAACAATACAACGGAAAAAACAAAATACAAAAAAAAAAGACTGAACAGCATAAGCTAACATAGGTACAAAAAAAAACAATAGTGAAGTACAGTGTACAAGACTAAACCGACTCCAAATATAACACTAACTCCCTTCTAAAACGAGTCATACTTCCATGAAAAAAATCAAAATTTCCGTTACTCGCAGAAACATTATTTGCAAGACGGCACAATCTGGACATGGCTGAATGCTGACCAAAGGTAGACCTGTGAAAAATCTCGAGAAAAATTGGATTATTCCTCAGACTTCTCACAGGTACATGAAATTGGAATAGTACCAACAGCTCCGGACAATTGGTAACATTGTTGAGTAGTCTGTACACAAACATTAAATCTGAGACACACCTTCTAGCAGACAGCGTCATCAACCCAAAATACTTCAAAAGCATTTCATAAGCTTCGGAGGAATACTGAATGCGACTTCTAAAACACAGGATTTTAACAAACTTTCGCTGTATCCTCTCTAGCCTGCCAACACGCGAAGAATACGATGGACACCAGATCACGGAACAGTAGTCAAGGATTGATCTTATGAATGATGAATACAATGTGGTCAGAGCACGAATGTCGCCAAACTCGCAAGTAGCCCTACTGATAAATCCCAACATTTTATTGGCTTTCGATACAATGAAGTCCAAGTGACGATGGTATGACAGAGCAGGATCAAGAATAACACCAAGGTCCTTGTATTCATAAACACAATCAAGGATCATTTTGTTTTGTTACAGATATAATTATTATACTTAAAATCAATAAAGAAATCAATAATTTTTTATTTGATTTGTTTTGTACTTCTGCTATAAGGGAATTTGTGATACATTTGTGAGATAGCAATTAAATTTTCAAAGTAAAAGGTAAAAAGTAAAATATTTTAGAAAACCCAAGAAATGCACAAAGCACTTTTCAGAACTAAAATGTTTTTAAGTTATCAGATGTAAAATACACGGTAAGTATAAATTCCCAAACGTTTTCACCATGCTATGGTATCATCAGGTCATAAAAAGCCATAAATATTTTCTATCTTATATTTATAATATTATTTCTTTCGATCGACAAGGTGACACCATAAATTAAGACACAATTGAGTTTCTCTGCAATACAAGTTTTATTATTAATAATCAACTACATTAACACAAATCCTACCTGCAATACAAGAAACGACATTTAATGTCATTAACTCGATGCCACCAAATTACAAACAATTTAAAAATTGAACAAACTATTATTTTACAAAACTTTACAAAACTTGTGATAAAAGGTTATATCGATAATGACACTATCTGATAAAAAATAATCTTGCATCACGTGCATAGCGTAGTTTTAAAAACTAAAAATTAAACTCAATTAAGGGAAAGAGCGATCTATTCGAGCGATCTATTCTATTCCAACGCTCGTGAGAGCGCGGCAACATTGAAAAATGAGGAAATTACATTTTCCTTACATCACCGCTTCTGGGGAAGAAAATATTTACAGAACATTCTTACAAACAACTAAAATTCGTCCTTTTCTTTATCTTCTTGTTCCTTCTCTTCAAGTGACGGGGCAGGAGTCAGCTTAGAGATATGAAAAAGGTTTGACTCCGATTTTCTGTGACCCGTGTTTATCCTGTAAATTGAGGTTGATAGTTTTTCTACGATTTCGTATGGCCCAATCTTCAGTTCGTCAAGCTTCTTTCTATTCAATTTGTTTCCGTTTTCCACAAACACCATATCACCTACGTCAAACTCGAAGTGTTTATGATTCCTGTCGTAAACTTTTTTGTTATAGGTATGTGATTTTATAGTATTTTCCAAAGCTATTTTCTTGTCTTGAAACCATTTTTGCTTGGAATTTTCCTCTTTGAGCTCACTTGGCAACATTGTAACATCTGTATCATTGTGTTTACGAACACATTCCCGTGCTATGGTTGTCCAAGCTGTTATTCCTTTATTTTCATTAATTTTGCATCTGATTTTATTTACTAGAGTTTGATTTAATCTTTCATTTAATCCATTTGAGAAAGGTGAATTCAAAGCAGTAAAAACTATAGGTATAACCTTCTCGTTCAAAAATTTCTTGAATTCGTTTGAATTAATTCCCGGATATTGATCCGAAAGAATCATACCGATTTCATCCGACTCCGCGATGCTATTCACCAATTTAACAAAATCATTTGAATTCTGTGTCTTTGATGTTAGGACAAAGGCATATCTTGTAAAGTGATCCACCAGAAGATGCAGATATTTCTTTGTAGACCGAGAACCCCAGAACCTCCGATTGTATCTAAAGAAACAATCTCAAAAGGCTTTGTGGCTGGGCCCAAATGTGACATTAATCCAAATTTTTCTTGACCTCTTGATTTGCTCCTAATACATACTGTACAGCTTCTGCATACCTTTTTAATATTTCTTGTCAAATTATTGGCACTATAGAATGGTACAATCTTCATTTTTTTATATTAACTTATATCTCTTTTCTTGTATATCTTTATTTTCCTGTTGAACCCTCAAGATATATTCAAGTTTTATTAGGTTTACAACTTGCAATTGTTCATCCATATTTTCATTTGGTTCTAAGACTGGATTTCTGCTAAGACAATCGGCTTCTAAGTTGTATTTCCCTAGAGAATATTTTACTTCAAAGTCATATTGGGATAAGTAGTACGTTAGATCTCCCAGTTCTTCGTCAGTCCTTGATTTTATATTCATCTTCTCCAATGGTTTGTGGTCCGAGAAGACCGTAAATTTTCTACCAAGCAATTTATGTTGCCAATATTTCACGCATTCTTTGATTGCCAGGCATTCGAGATATATAGCTTTTTTTCTTTTTTGCACTGCATTTAATTTTTTAGAGTAATATGCCTCGAGTTTTTCTTCTTTGTTTTCCTGCGGTTGTTTCAACACATCCCCTATTCCTAACAAACTAGTATCTGTATATAGGTATATATAGGTAAATTTGGATCAAAGATTGTTAATACTGGTTCTATACATAATATATTTTTTAATTCATCAAACGATTTTTGGCATTCGTTGGTCCAAATGAATGCTTGTCCCTTTCTTAACAGATTGTGTAATGGGTCCAATTTTATTGCTGCGTTTTGTACATATTTATGATAAAAGTTTATTTTCCCTAGAAATTGTCTTACATTTTTTTGCGTTCTTGGAATCGGAAATTTTTGTATGGAAATGAGGTTGTCTTTCATTGGTCTCACAGAGTTATTCTGTATTATGTGGCCCAGGTATTTTACTGAATCAGCTGCAAACGTGCATTTTACAAATTTTAACCTGAAACCCTCACTTTTTATTGCCTGGAACAGTTTTGTGAGATGCTCAATATGTTCCTGGAATGAATTAGAAAAAACCATTATGTCTTCTACATAACATACTGTGAATTCTGCGAGTTTGTGTTTTCTTATTATGTTACACATTATTCTCTGGAATGTCGCTCACGAGGTCTTTAGGCCAAATGGTAAACAAGTCCACTGAAAATGTCGCTCTTGGGTGACAAATCCTGTTTTGTGTCTATCAGTAATACGTAGAGGTATTGACCAAAACGCCGAGTTTATATCCAGTGTTGAGAAAAATTTATAATCTCTCGTTTTCAACACTAGGTCTTCAACACAATAATTGGAAACGGTTGCGATTGAGGCACAACGATCTTATTTAGATTGCGGAAATCTATGCACAATCTGGATTTCTTATTTTCATCTCTTTTATATGCTAAAACGGCTGTACGATTCCTCTATTAGCTTTTTGTCCAGTAACTTTGCAATTTGCTTCTCGATTTCTTTTTTATCGGCAATTGTACATCGGTATGGTCTTTTACTGTAGTATTTTTCTTCTAATAAATCAATATGTGCTTCGTAACCTGTTACTGTGCCAATGTCATATTTATCTCTGGCAAAAATAGACCTGTTTTCTTGTATTAATTCATGTATTCTTGATTGTTGATGGTAGTTTAAACAGTTTGTATAAATCTCAAAATTTTTTTCTTCAATATGTTCGTTGAAGTTGACTAAATATCTATTTTCAAGATTTTTAAAATTTTTAATTATTATTTCCTTAGAAATAATGTTTTCTTCTGTTGGCACTCTCTGACTAATTTTCAGGTTTTCATCTTGATTCAAGTAGAAATCCTTGATACAGTCCAGCCCAATCAAAAAATCATAATCAAAATTTTCTTTATCAATAATTATAAAAACCTTAGTTTTTTTCTCTACATTGAAAATTTTTACATCTATAGTTACTATACCGGCTGCCTTTTTAACGCCATTAATTGTCTTTAAATTAGTATTGCTGGAATCGGCTGTTCTTTTATCATAGTTTTTTATTTTATTATTTTATTTTATTATTTTCTAAACTATTTTCAATATTTTCTAAAATATTGATATGGTTAATATCCAGCTACACTACTTAAACCACGTATCAATCGATTATAAAAGTTTAATATAATATTCTGTTTGTTTATCCGTTATGTTGTGAAAATAATATAATCTTCTATATAATAAGCGCAAAATTCGAAGTATTTTTATTTTCTGTCACTTTTCTGATAGTTACTTCTTGTATGCGCATGACAAAGATAACCAAATTTTATGAGTTGGATCTCATTGCGTAAAACGATTAGTCATGCTCGAGTTAAAGTGGTTACGACTATAGTAACTTTTAAAGTTAAAATTAAAAAAACGTTTTTTGCTTCTCCTGTAAAGTTAGCTAATTGCACTTATACCCTTCTATTAGTATGTGACCACCGATATAATATTGTATTACTTATGGTGGTAGTCAACCACGGTAACCAGTCTTTTTCTAATTAATTTTTAGCAAAGAAATTTGAAAAAACTGTACAGCTTTGATTTTAATATTAACAAAATTGTATTGATAAAAAATAATTCAAGTAACAGATCAAATGCGTAAACTCTTGATTTAAAAAAAGACCTGACGAAATGGTGATATGATTGAAAAAAACTTTGACTTTGACTACAAAATATTTACTTCTCACGATCCGGAAAATAGTAATTTTAAATATATTTTGGATATTTAAGGTTTCAAAGATATCCTAATATTACCTACTCCAAAAGTTAAAAAAAATCAAACCTACAAAGTAGTTAATATCCGACTTAAAAGATATAGTTTCCAAAAAGAGGATTATTTAAAACTTTTAAAATTAAATTCTTTTAAAGAAACACAATTGCTGGAAATCCATTGTAACTTGGCGATTTGGTGAAGTAAAGGTCCCAGATTATAAGTATATTTATGTAAAAATATTTTTTAAATATTATCGGTAACAGTGGTTGACAGCCTCAACAAAAAATTTTACTACTAAAAAAATTAGTTAAAGTTATTTCAATTTTGATGTGATAAATACAAAAATAGAGTTTAAGAACTAAGAAAAATAAATTAAAAAATTTGTAATAGAAAATAATTAGCAATTATCGAATTTTTCACACAAAAAATCAGTAATAATTCTAGATTCAACTAATATAGTAATTGCTTGTAAAATTAAAAATTAAATATAGGTAGTAAAATTACATTAAAGTAGGTACCCACTCTGGAAAACTTGCGAGAGCAAAGACGTGAAGATATTGCTTTATTTCTATATAAATTTTTTCATAAAATAATTATTTTTAAACTTTCAAATAGCCGTCGGCGTCGGTTCGATCACAGAGTTAGGACTATTATATTAAGCTCATTTAATTATAAATTCATAGGCTAATAAATTTTCTAAAAATTGATTTGATTGGCTTTTCTTTAGTTTACCAAATAAAAGCAAATAGGTACTGTACAGCTTAAGGTACATACTGGACTAAAAACGTCAAGTTATATGATTTACCTACCTTGTTATCCTGTTAAGGATGTTGTGGCGCCTTATCGGCTACCTAATTTTTGGTAGCAATCAGAAAATTTTGGAATTCCTTAAATATTTCTGAAAATCTTAGACACCCTTAACAACTATTACTCAGTAGCAATCCGAAACCCCTAAAGTATGATTGATTTATTACGTTAAACCAAGGCCATTATATGTTCATAGAACTAATAATACCGCAATTATTAAAAATAAACAAATTAACCAATTAAAAATTTAAATCCATTAAACAACAATACAAAAAAATGTATCTTTTGACTGTTTTAAATGCCATATCATTTAATTACAATTATAGACAGTTCAGTTAACATAACAGGTCATGGTTAAAATGAAATGAGAAGTTAATAAGTGGCGCCAATGAAAAATTTACACCCCTAAAATTAACGCATCTGGTCGTTGTAACGTAACGCACAATCTTAATCATCCGTATCCCCTATCAGTTGTCGCTTCCTTTATGGGATCATGTATAATAATTTTAATAACCAGGAATCCTTAATTATATTTTTTCTCAGCTTTCTGCTTCGGTGCTAAACTTCAAAGTTTTAAGATCAAATAACAATTGGATACAAAAATGTGAAAAAACCTTTTTTCCAATGTCGATTGATGACCCAATATTTGAATTGCCAAATTTTGTTGGGCCATAAGTTATTATTTTGTAAACAGCAATCAATTAAAAAGTTAAAAACTGTTTAAAATCGCATAAATCTTAAATAATGGCACATTTAATTTGAAACATATTTTGTCAAGAAGATATCTAAACGTCAAAATAAATTGGGGTAATAAAATATTTTATTTATATTATATTTGACAAAATATATATTTGCTACTTTTACGAGATACCTACACATTGCAATAGCCTTTCAATACTTTTTATTTAGATGCCTATGCAAAGAAATTTTGTGGTTGACCTGTGGTTAAATAGGTATATCGGGGTCACCAATTTTGTATTTGATAAACGAAACCGTCAATATGACGGCACATACTCTGTATGCTTTAATATGTACATATTTCACAATATTGCTTTGTATGAAGCCATGCTATACAGCAATGAGTATCTAACCAAGGTAATAAAATATCTCTCTTCATCAAATAAGTTCCACCTAAGCATAACTATCTCACGGCAATAATAAAAAAAATATATAAAACTACAAATTTATTTTTAACATATGTTGGCAACTAAATATATCTTAATTCCTACTCTCTGCCAAGACCCAATTCACGCCCCCAAAAAGATTTCATTGGCTCATCTTAAGTAAAACTATTTAAAACGTTAACGCTCTTAATGATTGAGCTTAAGGTTTAATTTGTATATCATTCCAGTGAAAATTTAGAATTAAAAAGCTTTTAAGAATGGCTGAAAATTGCTGAAATAAACAAAGTACTTTCAAGATGAGCCAAATGCTCAATTAGAGAGTTCGAGTGCCAAAAGATTAACAAGTTAACTTGGTAGTGTCATTAAATACGCATTAGTGTAAACAACCTTTGTGATTTTATTTTAAAATAATTTTTTAACATGTCGAACACGGTTGACAAACCTGATTCAATCGAAAACGATTCCAATAAAAAGCAATTCAAAGATAAGCCAAAAAGTTTTTCTATTGAGTCCATTTTGTCCAATTCGAATAGCAGCAACAAAAGTTTGTGCCCAAGTTGGAATATTAGTGATTCTGAACAAAATAAAAGTGAACTTAATGAAAGAATTAATTTGTCCAGTGCTGTAGTTGATTCTACTAGTTCGGATAATAATGAAGTTGAGTTTGTGTATGAAGAACAAAATTTCGATAGACAGCAAAGACTTGTAGCAGACTATTACGACAAGTATTCAGAATCTTCAGGTAAATATTGTAGAAATTAATTGTTTAACCAAAAATATCATTTTCTTAAAATTCATTCTATGTGAACTTATACAGTAGAATCCGCTTAATGTGATCTCGGATAATGTTATCAGTCTGTTATTGTGATCATTTGTTTTGGAAACCGGCCACTTTTTCTTTCTTTTTTGCCTTTTTCTAAATTTTGCTAATTGTTATCAGTTATTAGTTAATATTATTAGTTAATATTATTAAAATGACCTTGGCCCGAAGTGATCACATTAAGCGGATTCTACTGTATAAGAACCAATCAAATTCGAGTATCGGTAAGGTCTCTTTCTCTTATACTTTTATTTCCTTAGTCGATCTTAGCAATCTTATAGGATACCAAACAATAATCTCTTTGTGAAGGGTAAATATACAAATTAATCTATTTCTCAGCAATTCCAATAGAAAATTTTTAAAATGAACATGAAAATTAATTCCAAAATTCCGGAAATTTTCATTTTTAAGTATCACTAGGTATTATTTAATCAATTGAATAATTTCAAAACTATTTACAAACCACAGTAGATCTCTGGTTGAGTTTAGGGTTCCAACCACGAACTTCACGGAATTTTCTAGCTAAATCTTAGTGAATATATTGAAACGCTGCAGATGAAGAAAAGAAATTATGAAAAAACGTTAGAAATTTATTTACTTATACTATATTGAACTACTATTTCCCGATGACGGGAAAGTTTAACGTCAATGATTAGTTTGAATATAGGTAAATTTTGAATAAAAATTAATTCTATAATTATTTCAGCCGTGATTCAGATTCCACGTTAAGTTTTAGGTCCTTGTTTACAATTGGTTAGTAAATAAAGAGTACTGACTTGTAATTCTGATTAATTGATACTTAATTCATTTATGCTGAAGAAATTCAAGATTATATCTCTGCACTGCTATAATATTATCAAAAAAAATTCTCGTCCAAACTTTGATATATGTAAATTGAATATTGGGCTTAGTGGACTAAATTGTAAAAACTTTAGTTTGATTTTAGTCCACTAAACCCAATATTCAATTTTCAAATATTTTATTTGAAATAAATTACAAAGCATGAAAATTTTAAATCTAAAATTTGCGAAAAATGTAAGTTTTAAAAATAAAATTATTATTACTTATACAGGGTGCTGAATGAGTTAACCGAACATAGGAAATTAACATGTAAAAACTTATTGATGCAAATTCCTGCTTCCCAAATTACTTTAGAGAAGAAATGAAAGGCGCAAAAGTAATGAAGAAATATAAATTACGAATGATAAGAGCATTAGATTTCGTCTAGCTTTTCTTTACTTAAAAAGTCAAAAATGCCTTTGAAATTGTTAAAATTTTCATTTATCGGACTGGCCATGCAATAAATTAAATTTAATTTCTATTTTCAAAAATAATTACTTTGGAAACTTACATGTCCAGTTTGTTAAATGAAACTTTTAACAATTTCAAAAGCATT
This sequence comes from Cantharis flavilabris, assembly GCA_949152465.1. NCBI lineage: Eukaryota > Metazoa > Arthropoda > Insecta > Coleoptera > Cantharidae > Cantharis > Cantharis flavilabris. The sequence continues at coordinate 93,557,842 of OX424435.1, forward strand.
TTTGACGTTTTAAGTAAACGCTAATGCTCTTATCATTCGTAGTTTATATTTCTGCATTATTTTTCTTTATTATTATATTTTTAATAATAAATTAATAATTAACAATATAAAATTATATTCTTAATATTAAATTTTCTCTTCTTAGCTACTTGATCCTCTTCAGGCTCGGATTGGCCTACCGCAAACTTCCCGATTTCCCGGTAGGCCGTAGGCCTAACGGGGGCCTGTGACTGATTCTATAAATTTTTTATTAAAATAGTTAGGTAATTAAAATTCAAAGATAGAAAAATGTTCAACATAATATTGTAAAAAAACGGAATGAACAGATTTCCTGTAAAAATACTTTTCATTTAAACCTTGTTGACCTTAAAATGTCTTAAATTTTTGCCTGCGGCGCATTTTAATGTTACATACATACATGATGGGGGCCGGTGGCCGGCTGCGAATCCCGATAAATAATTTGTTTCCAATCCGGCCTTGATCCTCTTTCTAAAAATTCATTTCTTTTGGGTGATTTCCCTTTTTTTCTATTGAAATAGTATAATATACATTACGTTAGTAAGCGTAACTTTCTACCCCCAGAACGGAAAATTTTTTAGAAAGCGTAATCGCAAATCTACCCCAAACAAATATTACATTATTTTTAACTTGATTAAGAGAAGTTACCGTCGAGATATATGAAAAATTGATGAATTTCTGGAATATTTTTTTATATAAAATAAATACCTTTGGAAATGGATTTTAACGTATTTTATTCTTCTATCAACGGAGAGTAAATTTCAATGTTATTTATAAAAAATAGTCTAAAATGGCAGCTACAATCGTTAATTTTTAAAAATTGGAACAATAAAAGAGCTCATGCTCCATTTAATCTGGTATCTGGTTCATTTTATTTCCGACAGAGTCACCTATAGGACACTCAGTATTCAATCCAGTTAGAATCTCTGCAATTGTCCATAGATAAACTCCGGACAACTTAAAGTAATACTTGAAATATTTACTTAAAGAATCCTACATCGCTGCTTTTCCTCTACATTAGCTTACTCGAAAGTTACTGATTTATTAAAACTGAGTCTCTGGACCTATGCATTTAGTAAAACCAACCCGAAATCATACCGAAGTTTAGAACAACAGAAATCTATTTTTAAGTAAAATTCGGATAAAATTAACGATATCCAATTTAAAATAAATGTATAGTACCTATTATATTAACATTTGCACACCTTGAATGCAACTGCGGCAACGTAATTGCAACTATATACTAAGGTAGACGTACCCAACTAGCACCAAAGTAGCAGCAACTGAGACGGGAACCTTTATTGAGTAACTATTACGTAACCGCTACTAAATGTACGACTTTGATGTATAAATTACTTAATTGGAGAAATTTTTAGTCGTTGCTACGTAATTGTTACCAGTGGTGATAACTTTGAAGTTCCATTACTTCGAAGTAACTTTACTGGTAGTGGGGATGTCGTAATTACCTACTCGACGACCTTAAAGTTTTCGCAACTTAGTGGTGGCAAATGGTAGTAACGGTGACTAACTTAGATTACTAAACAGCGACTTCAAAGTTACCACCACTTTTAAGTAGCATTGGTAGTCGCCGCGACATCCTGGGGACCTTGACCAATACTTTGAAGTCGTGGAACTTGTAAGTAATATTTATTAATGTTAATGGCATTCCCGCTACCTATGAACGGCTACTACTTGGTGAATATTACCTTCGAAAATTCACCAATAGGTAAATTTTACTAATTAGTGCCGACTGGTCCCGGTTTATACCAATCATAAAAATTATATTATTTTCAGTATAAAAGTAGGTAAACCATATAACCATAACACCACGCGTAAGATAAGATAGATAAAATATTTTTCGTTTTTTTTTTATTAATTTAATTAATAATTAATTTTTTGACCTAAATTAATTCATTAATTCAATCAGAATTTAAAAATCGATCAGGACTTTTAAATATTTAAATAAATAATTGTCAAATATAACTTTACATTATATGTATTTTTACACCCCCCCTTCTAGTACCAATTTGTATTTCAAGTTTTAGAAAAATTATATTTTTTAATATTTGGGGGGGGGGGGGGCATTCATACGATAATTCTCAGTAAGACTCCAAGACCTGAATCATCTCGTATTTGGTGCCTATAAAATAATATATAATTTACAATAATATACCCCCCCTGTTTTTGTTGTCACCTTTTATCTCACAACTTATATCGCTATCAAATGTAGGTTTTAGATTATATTATAACAAGGTGGGTAAGTGCCCACTCTGGTCCACCCCTGGCGCCGTCACTGTCCCGTATTATTCGATGTCTATAAAATAATATTTAATAATTAAAATAATAAAATAAACATATAATAATGTTTTTGAAATTGGTTCTAATCATATTTCCATTAATATGAAATATTTTCTTTTAAATAAATAAATCAATTTGCAATGCAAACGCGCAGTTTCAACAGAAACTTTTGTACAGTTATATCGGTATAGTAGGGTTTTGTTTGCGTTTTAAAGCTTACCCCACCATCATAATGACGGTTACTTTAAAGTCGCTTTCAAGACTTTGCAGTAACAATAACTTTAAAGTTATAATTTTGCAGGGCGGCGACCACCTCGTCACTAGAGTCAAGGTAGTCACTACTTTAAGGTCACAGTTTTGGGTGATGACGACCACCTCATCACTAGAGTCAAGGTAGTCGCTACTTTAAGGTCACAGTTTTGGGTGATGACGACTTTAAAGTTATTTTTTCAATTACACGCCATTTTTATATATTATTGATGGCAGCCATTATTGTAAAATATGAACCTTGAATCAGAATAACGAACAAAAATACAAATTTAACATAATTTTTGCATTAAATATAATAAATTAATGTATAAAAAGTAGATTTAAGACTCAAAGAATAATAATCAAATTGTTACTATGTATACCGGTGTCAGATTGTTAATTGACAAATATTTGAAATAAAATAATTTAATTTAAAAAATACGAATTTCAATGGCGCACAGTCAAATTTCAATGTACAATTAATATATTTCACAATAAACTTGCATTCGTTTCAATTTTATCACCCTATCCATGGAAAAATAATGTAATTTTATATTCTCGTATAGTATTTCCATACGTAGTATAATATTTAGGTACTTCTAAATATTCCATCTTGTTTATCTGTTAAAGAAATAGACAATAAGGATCATGAAGGTAAGAAATATAAGTTTTACAAAAGAAGTTTTACGACAATGAAAAAAGCAGGTACAAAACCAAAACCCTAAATAAAATGTGTAGTTCCCAATCAAGTCGTAGTTACCACTCCGGGTGGTCCTCGCGACGTAACGGTGACGTTATTGGAACGTAGCGGTAGAAGTCGCCGGAACGACCCCGGGACGTTATGGTTACCACAAAAGTGTTCCCCATTTTGGTAGCAGGCACGTAATAGGCACGTGCCTATTACGTGCCCATCTCCAGTAGCGACGACTTCGCGGTTCCCTATAGTAGTCACCGCTACGTTCCGGCGACTAATTGTGCTAGTTGGGTACCGTCAACGGAATGGTGCTAAGCACAAAATCGAAAATTTAAATTATTAGATATTTAAAGTTAATCCTCACTGTAATCCCTACATATTAATGTCTTTTCATCTGCTAAATTTTACAATAATTTTTCTTCTTCTCCCTTACACTTCTTCTTCTTACACTTTTAGGCTAGGATAAATCTGTTTGCCTTTACTTCGGACTGCCGGTTTTACAGGTCCTCCGAAGCACGGAGACAATCAAAATAAATTTTAGACTCTTTCCAGATTCGAATCGGGTAACTTATAGTGTTAGCATAACTAATGACTGCCTAATTTTTCTCATATCTATAAATACCTATTGAGACCTTTTCTGACCTTCTGCTGCCTTTTCCATAGTCCACAGATCGATATTTGAGGTTTTAGATCACATCGGTGTATCCGATACGACCAGCACAGCCATACTGCGGTGCTTAAAATTTTAATTTGTAGGAGATTCTGCCAGCTTTAAGACGCAGTAGAGATATTTTTCAAGTTTAATTTTCTTGCCTATTATTCCATAGCCGCCAGGCAAATAGTTAATCACTATTTCTTGCACTCAAAGATTATGTGGTGAGAGGCAATAAAGAATAGTCTCAAGCGGCATAATGAAAGCTGTCCACTTTGGTACTGCAAAATTGTCGTTCCGAGGACCGAATTTTCCAATTAGCAAACTAGGCAGCTATTTTAGCTCATAATGAAACTGAAAAACCCACTATAAAGGCTGAAGCAAATGGGTTACTAAAATTTTTGGGTTATTGAAAACAATGTGGCAAAGCCAGCAAATCTCTTCAAAAAATCTAAACAGATTTATCAATTGCTGTTCCAATCTATAATTCATTAATAGGATACTTTCGTTCTCGCTTGAGAAATTGTCGAATATTTATGAATATAAAAACGATTTAAAACGAACCAAGACTTGTAAAACAGAGTTTTGCAAAAGTAAGCATGGTGAAGATGGGAAAGCTGAAATGAGAATTAACACTTATCTGCAATTATGAGCAGATTTAGATCTTTAGAAAGAATACGAATTGAAGAGTTGAATCCATGTCTTTTAATGGGTAAAAAACCATGTAACACAGATGCTCTTGAAGAAATGGAACGTTTAAGGAAACAACCCCTGCATTTTAAATTCTTAAATTTGAACATGCTCAAAAGTTTGGTTTTTAAATTACTAAAGAACAAATTATATGATAGTTAGTTTTCGTTATTTAAAAAAAAATTATAATTGATATTTTATTAATCAAAATTCAAAGACTAAAAAGTTGTAAATAAAAAATAAATTAAAAAAAACTTTTTAAACTAAGCTTGTTCTAGAAAGTAAATAATAAAAAGTACAAAAAATGCACTAAAAAGTAAAAAATAATTTTATAAATAAGAACAAACAAAGCTCCCTGAAAACATTAATACAAAAAGCGTGGGAATTTCACAATTTAAAATCTGTAAAAATTGATGTTTTCAGGGAGCCTTGTTTGTTCTGATTTAAAAAATTATTTTTTACTTTTTAGTGCATTTTTTGCACTTTTTATTATTTACGTTCTAGAATAAGTTTAGTTTAAAAAGTTTTTTTGAAATTTATTTTACATTGATTCTGAACTAGAAATTTTCTAGAAACAATTTGGAGGGGGCGCTTAAAAGCTGTTTTTAAGCCTTTAAGTCTTTTAAAACTTTATTTTAATTAATAATCCGGCCCTGGTCGTTCCCATCTTGTTTTCTTCAGTTTCTTCCTGGCATGTTAGTATTATCTTCAAATATTTGACATCATCTACTGGCTTCAGAAAGGTTTCCAATTAAAATGGGCATTATCCTGCCTATATAATTTTTTGTGACGGTCATTAGCTTGGTAGGTTAGCCGAACAACTGCTGACTCTAAGGTTCTCGGTTCGAATCCGGGGAAAGTCTAAAACTTTCACGTAAGCCCGGCACGTAAAGCCGGCGGTCCCCCTGAGTTGATGATTGCCGCTATCAACTATTAAAAACAGGGTTACAGGCATTCCCCAATCTGGATGCTTAAACCTTTATCTCTTCAGAAAGAGGCTGATTGTCCTGCAGTGATAATTTTCTCTTGAAATTTTGAAAATTATTTTCATTCGCGTGCAAAATATGTTTTTAAATTTCCCAGTCAGCTGTATGTAAAGCTCTTTCTTGGTAATTGCAAAATTAAAAAAAACAACATGGTTGTGGTGCTAATGGTATATTAAATGTGTACTTAATCGGTTATTGTTTTGATTTAATTTTAAACGTTTGAGAAATTCAAACAAAAACTTTTCAAACCAAATTCGAAATTATACGAGTTACATTAAGCTGCCCGACTAATTAGAGACGTGATTATTCAAGCTCATTAGTGTCAACAGGCACTTAATTTTAAATAAAATTTTCATATGCTTTTTTGTGATAATTGTTGTGGATTCTAAAATTGAAAACGTAATTGCTAATTCAAATTATTTTTAAAACTTCAAAGCTCTCCCGATTGTTTGATACAAGATGCCATTATAAACAAGCCAAATAAATGTAAATAGCTCGTTTAACTTTCTTAATGTGCAGTAAATATTTGACAATTAAATATCTTAATATTTATATTTTTTTGTAATATATTGCTCAGATGATTAATTTTTCATTCGACAATGTTTTAAATTTATATTTTATAGAATCGCAAGTCCTGAAAATATATCAAACAATTAACAAAAAATATGTTCGCATTATTCTTCGTGCGTAGGGTAATTCCGAGTTCCTTTTTAAAATTGGTATATTAAATCACGGCATTAAAACCTCTTGTTGAACTATTTAAAACTTAAATTCTTTTATCTAAAGGAGTTGTAGGTAGTAAATTATTTCTTGAAAGATTTCCTACCGACTAATTGCCGCTACATGACACTACTGTCTAAACACGCGCTCGTATATTACCACTCGAAATAAATGAGCTTATTTAAAAATAAAGACTTGAAAAATTTATCAAATTGTAGGTAATAGTGTTAAATAACAGAATCAGTACAAAGTGAAAATTTAGAGCTGCAAAAACAAGTTACTCCAAGAAAGCTCTTGAAAACGTGTCGTAATTTGCCAAGTAAATTTTCGAATTTACAAGGCCTGAAAAATTTCTAAGTGGACAAAGCTTTAAGATTTTTGAAAGTGAATCTGTCTTAAATTAATAGAAATTAAGAATTTGTGTTATGCTACATTGCTTAGAATTTATGTGAAATCATCAGAAAAAGTTCTAATCTCAGAGTTTATTAATTTGGTGGATTAATCTAAGGTGGTTATTTTGTAACTCATAAAGGAGCTTTACAGAAAGGATTCCTTTCTGAAAAGATAATAAACTTATTTTGTAACTATAAAGAATCCTTTAATGACAGACTGTCCTTTAAAGATCGATCTTTATGGACTGGATTTTACAAAAGAATGCTTTTATGTTAAAGGATTGGTAAAGGAAACATTTATGCAAAAAATTTGTTGTTTTTTTTGTAAATCTAAAGCATGCTTTAACAGCGCCTTTATGTAGTGTTTTGTCGATGATTAAAGATTGATCTTTATAGGACAGTCTGTCATTAAAGGATTCTTTATAGTTACAGAATAAGTTTATCTTTTCAAAAATGAATCCTTTTTGCAAAGCTCCTTTATGAGTTACAAAATAACCAAGTATTTGTATGTTTAAAGTAAAAACTAATATTAAAAACTGCAAAATAAGCAAAAACTGATCAGAGCTTAAAAGTTTATAAGGTAAGAGTTGAAGTGGACTTCCAAAAAACCTTCAATCAAATTGATCTGGACGTTCTTTTCTTGAAGCTGAAAATATTTTAAAAAATTTCATGAACTAATAAGGTTATTGGAAACCTACCTGTTTAATTGGCAACAATTTGTGGAATACATGATTCACACGTCGAAAGTATTTATACCGTCCTCAGGAGTACCACAAGGTTCCAACCTCGGCCCACTTTTGTCGATAATACTTGTCAATGTCATTGTTAATACAAGCAAAAGTCGTTTTCTGATCAATGCGGATGAAGATTGTTAAAATCTTCAAAAATATATTGATTCTATTGTACTCGGGAGTCGAAAAATATGGTGAATCTGAATATTAATAAGTGGAATGTTATGAATTTTGATGTACACAAATAAGTCAAACTTGCATAAGTACGAATATAAAATCACCCACACACCAACAACAATCGTTGAAATTAATAAAGACTTAAGTATCCTAATATTTGATAATTTCAGTATAATCACATAAATATAACTGTTACAAAAGCTAAAGATTAGGCTGTGTGATTCGTAGCTGTCCAATTTCTCCAATCTTGATATTATTATAATCTCTGTTATGCCTATGGCAGGAGCGAATCTACGAAGCACTCATAAATTGGCCTAGATTCATTGACAGTATTCCTACAGGAATGCTTTGAATAAAGGTATGGTATATGGAGTTCCATATATCAAGCATATGGAGCATTAACGCTAATCGGTACAACGACGTTTTCTTACTTACCTACACTTGGAAGCTCGTGCTTCAATAATGATTATCTCGTAAGCATGTACAACTGTCCTAGCCTCTTCTTCTGTTGTTAGGGCTCGGTGGCACGGTGGATTCCTGAGATGCAGACGTCCAACTGTCCTTCCATTTTTTTGGGGGTCTTCCTGGGGGTTTCCTGATAGGTTTTTTGTCATCGCAATTTTTGCGATTCTTGTATTGTCCATTCTTTCCACTTGGTCTCACAACGTTCTGAAATCCGCATCTTTCACGGGTGTTCTCCCTTCTCAATCTGTCGATCTCATTGACTGTTTTGTTCTTGATTTTGAGGCTTTACGCATATTTTATATATGTATTCAATAACAGTCGCTGAAAGCTTAAAAAAATAATTTCATTATATTGTTGGATTTAACTTGTTATTTGAAGTTTTACTGTTTATTTTATATATTCTTGTTTTGTTATGGATTGACATGTGTTTGTTAAGCCATAAAATAATGTTTCGTAGACAGCCCTAAATTCTGGCCGCCTTGGATGCTTGTGAGCGTACTTCTGAGATGGTACTTCGGTCATTGGTTATATCCACACCAAGGTATGTGAATTTTCTGAGCTGCTCAATGATTTCTTCGTCTACCATTAGCTTGTATCTTATAGGATATTTTGAGATCACCATAGATTTTGTTTTCTGAGTTGATATCATCATATAAAATAATTTCGATATATTATTCAGTCGAAACAGGAGCAGCTGTAGGTCGTCTTCATATTCGGCCGTTAGGACCACGTCATCTGCACAGCACACCATCTGTATTCTGCTACCCCCTACTTCATAACCAAAGTCAGTATCTTTGATACCTCTAATTACCTGTTCCATAATTAGGTTGAACAACGTGGGGCTCAAGCTATCACCTTGTCTGATTCCAGACTTCCTCGATAAGGGTACCTGCGACTTTTATTCTTGTTCTACACTCGATTTGTCGTCGATTTACGACGATTTGTCGTCGTAACAAAATCGTTAGTAGCTATAGCCTCAACAGAGTTTTTTGCTGCTACAATAAATTTTATGCAGTTTGTTTTATGTAAAAAAAAATTTGTACTGAACACAAAAACTTTGTTGTGGCAGCATAAAATTTGTTGTAGCAGCAAAAAACTTTGTTGCAGCTATAGCTACTAACAACCTTGTTACGATGACAAATCTTTTTTCAGAGTGTAGTATTTGTGTTCAATTCTTTAATTATCTCAATTATTTTTTTGTTGACGTTATTACGTAGAATTGTTAATATATCCTCTAGTCTCACTCTGTGGAATCCGGTGTAAAATCAACAAAACACATTAACAGTGGCTTGTCATATTCAATTGAACCTTCTCCCAGTTGTATTACTATAAGTAGTTTGGCGGAAACCTTGTTGTTTGTCGCTTATTCCGGTCGCGTCGATCACTTTCTGAAAGAGAAACTTAGATACATTGCTCAGTAGGGTTATGTTTTAAATAAGTTAATAAAATTTAAATTTTCACTCAAAGTCATCTTCGCCACTGATAGCATCCGGCAATACTTCGGTGATGTGCTTTTCCACAGAAGATTTTTGTAAAATAAATAAAAATTTTCGTCTATGTAAGGCCCCCATGTCCCCTCCCCTCTAAATGATAGGCATAACAGTATAAGTTGAGAAAAAACTGAAATAAAACGTGCAAAATGGTATAAGTATACCTATCTCATTTTTCACAACGGAACTGTTAAATAATACCTATGTCGAAAGATGTAAGTCAACTTATACCCCTTTGCACAAAATATTTGTTTAAATTTTGAGGTTATACCGAATTTTACAAACGAATTTTAACCGTTAAACATTCGATTAGACTAATATCGTTTTACAAACATGTGCAGAATCATAAAAGCAACCTACTCTTGCACTTAACTCAATTTGCCCAAAAATGGACTTATACCCCTTTGCACGCGCATGCTGCGTAGAAAAAGAGTAATTATTACTCTTGATAAATTGAGAATCATGAGCTTAATACACCTAATAGTATTAGAGACCGGGAGGTCTTGGAGGTATAAAAATCCTGATAAAAATACAATAAAATTTAGAGGAGAATAGCTTGGGTAATCTTTACGTTGTCAGCTCAAAGTTTTTGCTTTACATAAATTCATATGTTGATAAGGAGAGGAAATCGTGCAAGAAAATAAATATCAGATATTTAAGTACCTAATTTAAGTGTGAATCAGGAAAACATTACTCATAACGGTATTGGAGGCCAACTGAGGTTTGGAAGATATGGAATATCTGGAGAAATATGTATACCGTAAGATATACATGTCAGAACAAATACATCATTTGTACGATATCCAATGCAAATTAAGGGTTTTAGTGCATATTCATACAGCATAATCTATGTGTCGTAAAAATTCGCACCGGGGGGGGGTCTAGGGGGTGTGGAACACCGTTCAAAACAAAATAATTGTAATACATTTTAGAGAGTTAAATTCGTGGAACGGAAGTCACAACTTTATTAATACGGAAATTCATTCACTATAATTGTTGGTCCCGGGGGGGGGGGGGTTCCACACCCCCCGGTTTGAAAGCCCCAAAGTATGTGTGTGTAAATTCTGTGATTTACTTTTAAAATTACAACTTTTTACTCTGTCAGAACAGATACATCTATGTAGACGTCATTTGTATGTAATTCATATTCTCCAGTTTTAGAAACAACAGGTTTCAGACCGGGGGGTCTGGGGGGTGTGGAACACCCCACAGAACATAGTAAAATTCCTGTTAGGGGCCTTCCATTAATTACGAAAGGACGATTTTTGTAATTTTTGATCCCCTCCCCCCCTCACATAAGGGCACATAAGATTTTGGCACCCCCCCCCCCATCTTACGTAAGGATTATTAAACAAAAATAATGTAGGGCCCCTCCTCTCCTCCGTTTATATTTATAAAATATGAATAACAATAATATTGTTATTATACGAAAAATACAAATATTTAAATCAAATTTTGTTTATATAAATAAAAGTTAATAAAGATTAATTAATTACATAAAAAAGTTAATACAAAAAATTAGTAATTCCTTAATATCCAGGTAAAAATAAGTAATTTATTTAAAAAAAAGTATTTTACGTAACTTACGTAAGTATTTTGTCGGACCCTCCCCTCCCCCACGTAAGGGTCCGTAAGATTTCTGATACCTCCCTCCCTCCCCCCAAACTCTTACGCAATTAATGGACAGCCCCTTACGGAAGTTACAAGTTTAATAGCATTGCAATCATTTGATCAATATTTTCCAATTTCTGCAGGTTTTCAAGTTGCGTTTTTGTGTATTCGAAATGAAAAATAAAATTTTTTTTTTGAGAAATTTTTGCTTTTAAAGCATGAGGATAATAAAAAGCGGAACAAAGGTCAAAAAAATTGACCTGGGGGAAATTCTTGAGTATGGATCGCACGAAACAGCAGACTAAAGGTTTGTTTTCGTGGTAATGTTTTCCGAACATTAAGTCCCCGATTTTCCTGATATTTTATAGATTTTTGCTTCTTATGTGTACAAAATTTTTTGCTCTGCTAAGTGTGGCTACTCCGAGCAATATTTGCGATATGGTAAATTGTTACTCTTTTTGTTTCCAATTTCTGCAATTCTTCAAGTTGGGTTTTTGTGTATTCCAAATGCAAAAGCCATTATTTTTTCGGAGAAATTTTTGCTTCTAAAGGTCAAAAAATTGACCTAAGGAAAATTCTTGAGTATCCATGTATCGTACGAAGCAGCAGGCCGAAGGTTTGTTTTCGTGGTAATGTTTTCCGAACATTAAGTCCCCGATTATCATGATATTTTATAGGATTTGTGTGACTACTCCGAACAACATCTGCGATATGATTCGCTTTTTATATTGCAAGTTTATTTATCTGATCAGATGCTCGGTTTTTTTTAAATAAAGTTTTCCTGGTGCGATAGGGAATCCCTTAAACGATAAAATTATCAATTTGTTTGAATTTTTTATGTAAATTATTGCAGTAAACTGATCCACCACAAAATTGGGCAAAATAATATAATAAGCAACATTGTTTTATTAACACTCCCGCAAGGAAATTTAAACCTGGACGTCTTCCTCGAATTGCATTAATCTTCTTTCAATATTAATAGCTTCCCTACATCACTAGTAGCTTAAATATCTATTAATTGTAAATTTTTTGTTTTCCGCCTGAAAAAAAAATTTCAGGAATCATGAGTAAATGAAACATTTATACTGATTATTACCGATTTAAAACTAAAAATAAACCGATTAATTAAATTAGATCAACATAAATAGATTTAAAATGGTACCAGATAGCAGAATTTAATAAATCGGTAAAGGGAAAACCTGACTGAAAAAAATGGCTAATGGATATGCTTATTACTTCTGTCACCAGTAATTTATAATGTTTTATTTAAAATGTCTTATATTAAATACGTTTCTAAAGATATTTATAATTTATGTTATTTTTATTTTATTTTTGAAAAGAAATTGCTTCCTATAAGCCACAGCATCACAAGTACAACAAAGCATATAAATTTTTCTTCAAATGTAAAATGTAATTAATTATTACATTAGCTTACATTACTTTTACTTCCGGACTGAACGACTAAAATTTAAATAGAAAATAGAAAGCGGAGCTAAAGTATTTTAGTGCCTCCCAGTCCCAGCCCTGACAGTAAAGTAAAATAATAATAATTTCTTTAGTAAATAAGTGAATCTTTAAATTGGAAAATTTGAATGACAAACCAAGTTTTTTAAAATTTTCAGAAACAATTACTAAGCTATAAAATCAATAGTACATTGTGATACTAGTTGTTAAAATTGTGCCCAGCTATTTCTTGATTTAGAAAATTTTCAATAAATCCTCGATGAGGAGTTCAAAAATATTGAGAACTGATCCTGAAGTAGAACCAAGAACGATTCATTCATAGTTATCCCTATTAACTAAAACATAAATACTATTCCAGCTCAAAAACTATTTCCAATTTTCGAGTTTTGATTACAACACTTGATTAAAATTAGCTGAAGCATTCACTTTCAAATAAAATTTATTAAAGATTTTATTGAGTGTTTTACAGCAAATAAAATAAAAGCAATTTCAAAAATTAATGATTTTATAAAAATACTCCAAAGACAAATTTGAAAATACTTTGGATAGCTAAACATATAAACATCCCAGCGCGCATCCTTTACATATAAATGACGTACATGTGTATGTGAGCACATATATCAACGCCTAATTGACAGGAACTGTTTTGGGAGACAAAGTGACACTAAACGATGTCTAATTACCGACTTATCCCTCCACTCCCCAGTTTCCGTGGCTATTTAAGTTCTATTTGCAATACTTAGCTTTGTTGTGTTTTTTGCTAACTTTTGCCACATTTCTTAATATCGCTCATTTGTCAACCATATTAAAATATGAAAAATATATTCATAAGCCAGTGGGTCCAACAATCTTGCGGTTTTTTAATAGGGCTATTGGCACACTTGGAACTATAATTTTAGCCATTTTTTTTCTCAAAACCCATCAACAACTCAACTAAGAAACATAAAACAATGAAATGCAAAGTAAAAACAAAGTCATTAAGCGCATTATTTTTAATATGCCGAAAGCTGATATGCATGGAAGTCGGTAATTGCATGCACATGAACATGAGTTAGTTGTACTTGCACGCCCACATAATAGTTATTATAAATCACTTTGTTATGTTAGCTTTTCTAAATCCAATTGTTATGTTTTCTTGCCAGGTCTTTTTGACCATCAGAACCAACTATTGCCAAATTGCAAGTGAGCAATAGAAGAACTTTTTTTTTGGGCAAACATTGCATTCTTTTATGAAGTTCTCTAAGCCTAATGGAATGACCCTCTTTCTTAATTAGTTTTCCTGATAGATTACTCCAGTTTCACGAGCATCCAACCGTGTTTTTGTTTTGAAAAATTGAATTGGCTTCATATTATCTTAAACGACATTTAAAAAATCGTTTCTTTAATAAATGATCAATCTGGAAGTACTTTATGTGCAACAATTTCATATGACAGGGCAGTTACGATCTAATATATGGCAAGAGCGGTGTTTTTTATATCATTTTTCAGCGCTTCTGGATCGTTAGCCGTTTAAAATCTAATTTTGTCTCTGGCGCAAATTAGCGTCTCTTCTTAACGTGTCTACACTTCCCACCCGACACTGAAAACATAAATTTCGATACGGCAAATTAAAAACAACTGTTTAGTGTAAAATTTTAAGCTCTATCGCTTTATACGTTAAAAGTAAACGTCATGTTTGCCATATATACACGATAAATAATTCTTTAAAAGAAGATGTCAACACGTGATTTTGATTTAGTTTAAAGAAACTTCAAAATATTTAAGTGTCGGTATTTTACTCAATATACGTCAAAGCAATTAAGGACGATTTAAATTTTCACAATGAATGAAGACTTATATTCTCTATTTAAAGAATTTATGTCTTTTTTTAGATCTGCAGTATTCGGATTTCAAATCCGACGACGATAGAAAGAAGAGACCACGGACTGCCTTTACCGCATCTCAAATTAAATCATTAGAAGCGGAATTTGAAAAAAATAAATACCTCTCGGTGGCCAAAAGAAACCAATTATCCAAAGTTTTAAAACTTACCGAAACACAAGTAGGTTTTATTTACCAATTAATTTTAGTTTTAATTTTAATGTGATTTTTTTTAGATAAAAATTTGGTTCCAAAACAGACGAACCAAATGGAAGAGAAAATATACTAACGACGTCGAACTTCTAGCACAGCAATATTACAATTCCATGGGTTATTTGGTTCCCAGACCGATATTTATTGGGGATCGTTTATGGTACTAACAAAATTAAAGCATCAACATTGCATTTTTCATAACAGTTTTTCATTCACCAGGTTTTTCAATTGTCAAAATCAAGGATCAGCACCAAATCAATATCTTCCCAGTTCGTCCAGTATGATGCCCCTCAGTCCACCGTCAACAATAGGAGCGTCGTTACCGCTAAATCCACAACAACAATCGTGCGGACAATATTACCTAAATTACGAAGAACCGGCACCCGAAACTCCAGCAATTTTGCAATTACAAAATTTTGGTCGCCATTTTGAAAACTGATTTTCTGCATTTTCATATTTTGTTAGCCAAAGTTTATATTATATTATATATTTTTGACATTTTTTTGTAAATTTAATTTTTAATTAGTGCATTAAATTTAATAATTGAAACAATTTCATGGAATTACCTCATCTCTGCTGTTTTGCTGCGTTTCACAAGAAATAAGTAATCTCCAAAAATGCATTTAAAGCACCAATTGACGAAAATATTGATTTAAACTTTCACTCAAAGCAGTATCTGATCTTATTGTAGTAGTCGAACATCATACAAGTAGATACTATTCAGAATGTTACCTGATTGTTCGGCCAAATGGAAATAACCACAAAGAAATAAATGCTCTCTTCAAAGGTAAAAGAAGCTAATGCCAAAAAATGAGAACTGAATAAAAATTTCAATGCTCTAATTAATCATAATCATCTGAAGTGAAAGAAAGTAGAAAGCTCTTGATAAACAACGGAAACCAATTTTCTCTGGATTGGAATTATTAGTTTTATAGATTTATCAAAATTATACCTTGTTATGATCAATTTGCAAACTTAAAAAACATGGGAATATTAAAATTTTTATCTATTACCGTTACGTAATAGCTCAATTTTTACACTGATTTGAGTTATATAATGAGCTACTTTCATGCACTAGTGCAGAAAGTGTAAAACTCGCTGTGCCTTTAGTTTTTTCATTTTTTATTATAAATTCATTAATTAAAATTGCTTGATAAGCTCATATCATTAATTAAATATAATAAGTGGAACGTCAATCCAAATAAACCTACTCAATTTAAAAAAATGCAGCTGAAGATAAAATATAAAAATAAACTATTTAGGGATGTTCATCCTAAGTATTATATTTATTGATAAAAGAAGAGTTGTTAAAAGTGTAATCCTATTTCTCTTTATATGGATAAAAGGATTAACGGATATGCTAAATTAAAGCCGCCACAACTACTATTATAGTACCTAACAAGTGGCGTATTTAGAGGGGGACAAAGGAACAATTGTTCCCCCCCTCCAAGGATGAGTCGGATTGTATCCCTGAAGCGTTCCTTGATAAAGAGGTTTCAACATTTTAATAACTTTTAATTATTTTTATTTATTTGTTTAATTTTTATTTATTTATTCATTCATTCGGTTACCACTGACGCGCACGAATGGATTATTAAGGAGTTTCTGAAAAATATTTTGATATGCCCCCCCCCCCAAAAAGCATTTTTTAAATACGCCACTGTACCTAATAGTATTTCTTGTTTACTAGACTACACAACATTTTATCAATTACAATTTTACTGATAGGTATTATAGCTAAGTAAATAAAATATTAATCAAGTTTTCATTGATTCAATGATTGACCATTAATTTATATCCATTGGGTACAAAATAAAAAATTCCAATAATGATTTTGTTTGAATTTTCTTTCATAATAATTGAAATTTTTCACAAAAACCTCAATTATATTGCTCTTTAAGATTTAATTGCACATAGAAAATAGTGTCCATATTCGAAGTTTATCTATATACTGAACTGACAATATAGATTTTTCATAAATCAATCTTTTAATTCTGTGGCACAAAAACTAACACCTCATTTCGAAAAATAATTACTAAACAATTATTTTCATTTGCAAAAGTTGTTTGATTGCATTTTGTTGTATTTCTATTGTTGCACCATCTGTCGACGATAGTTGTTGAACTTTTTCAAATTATAAAGTTTGAAGAGACCACACTGCTGATAATACAATTTGTAATACACTAAAAAGTACATTGAGGGTATAGCATAACCACCAGACACAGGGTAGATTCAGCAATGTTCGGTCTGTGAGACCGCACGTTATCACTGTAAAAAGTTAAACATTAGGTAATTTAATTTTTGTTAAATATTTTGAATAAATTTTAAATATTGAATTTATTTTGGTAAAAAAGTTTGAAATCTTTCCGAAAGAATCTTCATTTTTTTATACTGCCACAAGTGGAAATTTATAATTTATAAAAAAATGAAAGTATAATTAATGTAATTCAATAGATTTCCACTTGAAGTTCTCTCGTATGGCAGGTTGATAAAGTATTGTAAGATTAATTAATAAATAATCTGGAAGGTGAAGCATCAAGGGGTGCAACATAATAATTAAGTAACGACAGTCTGGAAGAGCGTCTCATAAGGTCAAGGATGTGGCCGGCACCTCCACCATGTCGCATCTAAGATTCGGCCTTATTGATGGGGCTGTGTAGTCAAATGGTTTAAAGCTTGGTTTATTCGTTTACGATTTAACGAGTAGGGTCCATTAGTATTAAATCAATGGTAAGCACAGATGTAACAATAAATAAATATTTATTGAATTAAAATATTAACTAATACTTCTGATCAGAACTGTCCTTTTAAGTATATTTTTCAAGTTAAGTTTGTAGTAAAGAGACGTAAAATTAAATTTTCCTTATGTCTTTACACCAGAATTTAATCCCAAACGTCCTAATAAGTGCGAAGCATAATGGCCATCAACCCAAAAATACCATATCGTCTAAAGCCAAGGTTCTACATTGTGCTCAATCTAACCTGACCGATATACTATAAATCCAAGTCGTAAACTGTAAACCTGACCTCAGCTGACGCATCCAAAGAAAACGAAGATAATCCTATTTATTGTTTGTCACATATTTGACCAGCCAGATAGGAGCCCTGCACTTATTCATATTAAGAAGAATATTTATTTTTAAATAAGTTGAAAAGGGCAGGTTTTCTAATTTTAACATGTTGATCAAAATTTTGATGAAAACAATTACAGAAATTTTGACCGTAGGACATGGGCATTAAAATTTCAATATAACAGTATCTATTGAATTAAATGTCTGAAAAAAGTAATGGTTTACATTGACGATAACGCCTGCACCAACAATAAAAGCACAAAATGTACGCAGAAATCGAAAAATTAACTATTTATCTTGAAAAGTGTAAAAATCCCGAAATTTAAAATGTCACATGTTCAAAAATTAATTAAACATGTCTCTTTTACTAAATAAACATAGATAGTCGATTCACACAGCCGGGGAGGGAGGCGATTGATTTTTAGCCTAAGCCGCTTTGAAGCCTAAAAACGTCCCTGTCTATAGTATTTGGTATTGTGGAGAATAAATAAGCAATACAGAAAAATAAATAAAAAGGAAGGGAAGATGTGCAAGCTTGCAATGAATGGAAAATATGAAATAAAATGTAAAATGGAGATTTGATTAAGTCAGGATGTGTTAAAGAAATCCAAATTGACCATATATTAGTGACAAAAAAAAATTGCAACTAGCAGTTAACTAGGCTAAAAGATGAAGAAAACAGCAAGACTGAGATGATCGAAAACACAAATAATTAGAAAACAAATTATAAAAAACACTTTACAGAAAATTAAAGAACAGAAACCAAAGATTAAACACTGTTCCCACTGAATTTTCTAAAGCAAATTCCATGACTTTTCTAGGTTTTCCCTGACAAAGAAATAAAATTTTTCCTGATATTTCCACAAATTGGAAAATAAAAAGAGAAAAGAAAAAACTTAATTTTAAAATTAAAAATAATTAATTTTAAAAATTAAAATTATTTTTCTATATTAAACAGTTTTCCCTGATTTATCGCTAAAAATGAAAAATTTCCTGACTTCTTCCTGACAAAATTAGAGAAATCTTAAATTCCCTGACTTTTCAAGGTTTTCCAGACGAGCGGGAACCCTGCTAACCAGCAGGGTTAAAAGCAGCAAAAGTAAAATGAAATTTGTTACCTTTTGGAAACATTCAGCAATTTTTATATTCCTAATATTATAAAATATTCCCAATAAAAATTTCCAATCAGAAAAATGAAGAAGAAAGTATATTATGTAAAAAAACAAATTTATTATGAAATATAAAACAAATAAAACTATTAAGTTAATCCTCACTGGCCGAACTATTTTTCGTATCAAAGGCGCTATCAGTACTTTGTGGCATCAATGCCTCATCAATGTTGGTGTATAATTCCTCTGCAGGATCAAAAGGTGTCTGTGTTCTTGGCTTGGTTCTAAAATTTAATAGCAATTAAATTTCTCTCAACCCTCTTGCTGGATACTTACTCATTTTGACCTGGAAGATTTTCTATGGTACTAAATTTTTCCAGCTTTTTCTCCAATATTTTGTGTTGGTTTTTATTTGGTGTTAAATCTACCACCTTCACCATAAACCGAATATCTAAAATTTATAAAAATTATCCAACACAAATAAACAATTAAAGAAAATGAAACTTACTTTTAACAGCTGTTATTAATTCGTTAAGGTTCCCCAAACCTTCAAACAATGTCTCCGTCACATATGCATCTAAATTTTCTTGTAGTTTTGATGCTGCATACAGTACCGCTGCCAATGCAATTTGGCTGGGGGCATATAGTAAAATGGCATCTGTAAAATAAGCTTTATCCAAAAAATTGTCAATACCAGGCCGTAACCGCTCAGGATCGTGTAACGCAGGATAACGAGTCTAAAATTTCAAACGTTAAAATTGGTCAAACTAAAGTGGTCAAGTACCTTAATGTCGATAAGCAAACCCTCAACTGGTCGATAGGGATTATGAATTGTTAAATGAAAATTCAGTTGTTGCATTACTAAAAGTTCAGTGTTGAGTATAACTTCGTTAGCCTTCTCACGATCGCCCCTTATATTTGATATAAATTGCATCATGGAAACATTGAATTCCTCAACTTTGCAGGCCAAAAATATACAAGTAACCCTGCAAAACATGAATCTTTTACGTCAAGGTCAAATACTACAGCTGCGTTAACACTTACATTATTTCTTTAGGAACATACTGCATGACTGAATTATTAATATAGAACCTTTTGAAGTAGTGGATAGCAGTACCGATTACACATGCCGGCATAGGAGGCTGAAACTTCTTACAGAACTCTTTTAAACTTAATTCGTATTTAAAAAGGAGTAACTTTTCTTGTTCGGGAGTCAAAAACATTTCACGTTTAATGCTATCCTAAAAAGTTAAATGCACAAATTACTCTCCGCAGGCATCAAACTTAACCTAAATACATGGGGCATTGTAAAGTGGATTTTTTCAGGTAACTTACATTTAGCACTCGATTACATGTTTGGATGTACTTAGCATTTACTTCTTCTCGTCGTTTTTCAAGAACTTCGTCGCTTTCAAATATCCATTCTCTGGCCTGCGTACTAGTAGCATACATATTGTTCAATACTTTTATTAACAATTATAAACATTCACGTAGAACTATAACTATTAACTACAATAACCTTTTTGAAAATATATTAACCTGATTTCCAAGTATTTATCTCAAAAATCGCATAAAATGACAGTTCAACAAAACTGCAGCTGCCGGTTAAGGTAAATTAGAATTATGCCAAATGTAGTGTAGGTAATATACAACAGAGGGCACTCTACGTAAAGATTAGAAAATATTTCGTAACATAGTTGTACAAGAATACCATAGAGGACACTGTAATTAAGAAATTGAATGGAAAACTTCACAGTTGAGTTTTTGTTATTCAACCCTATAGCCAGAAAGAGGGTACTTCCCCAAATTTTTTTTTTTTGCTCTCTGCATCATGCGAATGAGCTTTTTTTAAAGGAAATGCTACAATTTGTGCGATTTGTAACAACTAGTAGTATTGCCAACTGTTCAGTGAATTAACAACTTTTGCCAACTGCCAAAGATTATTGGGGGGTGGGGACGTCTCTGAAGATATACATAAGGTCATAACTTCATATTAAAAGAATAATAAAATATTGTAATACATAAGAGTTCTCCATAATTCCATAATCAGAGACAGATGAGATGTCTCTAGTCAGCTTATTAGCAGCGATTCAGGCACAAGAACACATGAAACTCTATCCATTAATCAAAGTTCTTTTTGCCTCATTCTGTACATCTAGGAAGTAGAGATTCCAGCGAAAGACATAAATGCCGGTAGCGGTAAAAAATTTATTAATATTAATCTTATTACATGACCGGTTTTAGCGTTACCCTAATAGATATACTATTTTCAGATGTACCTACACTGACTTGTGATAATCATGATCAGATTAAATCACCTCATAAACTTACATTACTGAAACTTCAGTCACGATCTCACGATTCTAACAAGAGTGGGGAAATTATTTTAACAACAAAAATTTAGTTGGTTTTGTTTTTAATTAACTTAAGACATAAACTACTTGTTGGATGATATTCAAGCTTTGTGTGTTATATCCATCCTGCCTTCGTTAAATATTCAATCTTTTACATCGTAGAATCAGTCTTGTTATTTCTTAGCCAGATTTTTAAAGGGTGAAAACTTCATATGTAAAAGAATCAAACATAGAACAAACACACAAACTTTGTTTGGGGGGTATGGAGGACCTCCCAGTGAGCTAAAATAGTAAATAAGAAATTTTAATAATAGTGAAATGATTTGAAGTGTCGGATCAGACCCAAAACCCTTTAAAAAATTCTGATATAAATTTACCTGCAAAATGTGGTGTAAAATTGGTGTAAAATTAGTTTTTGCTAGTTATTTTTATTGATTGATTTTATTGAAAAGTTATTTTTAGTGATTTGGTGATTGAAATGTGAAAGAAAATAGATTAAATACAACAAATACAGATTAAATTATGAATTAATCGCAATTTACATTAAGCGAACGCCACCACGCGGTAAAATATTAAGTTAATCTAATACGTATAGTTGGTATAGAAAGTTTTGCTTATAATTCAAATGTTCGCTTTTTTTGGTGATCTATTTTGTGAATTATTATTTCGCCGCGGTTTTATCAAATCCAACTTAAAGCAACATCAAGTGTAAGGCAAATCGGGAATATCGCACTGCCATAAAATTATAATTTATCTATTAAAACATAATTGGCAGATTAATCACCGAAATTTTATGAAAACAGTTTTATAAGAAACCCGGAATTAGCATTACAAATAACCTTGATTTGTCTTTATATGAAAACTATATTATTGTCCAAAATGGAAGTCGGAAGTAAATATGACAATTGGAGTTGGTATTCCAACGAAACGTCAGTTAAATTCAACATGGCTGGTTGTTAGCAGCTGTTTGATTAATTGAAATACAATGTATTTTAACGTTGAATTTTGTAGAAGTAAGTAATAAGTTACAAATTTGTACCAACTCAAGACATGGAATTTCAAAGAATTCCAGAGATTTCCACTAAATTCCAAGGATTTCCAAGAATTGAGGGATTTCCAAGATATTCTAAAAATTTCCCAAGAATTCAAAAGTTTTCAAAGAATTCCAAGAAATTCGAAATAAATTCCAATCTACAGAATTTCAATGACTTATAAGGAATTCCAAAATTTTTCCAGGAATTCCAGGGATTTCCACAGAATTAAAATGATTTCCAATGGAATTCTAAACAAGTTTACACACAAAATTTTTGAGGTATTTATTCGTTTTTTGGCTGTTTTTGAATTAAAATAAAATTAAGCAAGATAGGATGATGCTATTTATGAGTACCTATATCAAAACGCACGATTTACAAAGACGGCTGACACTTAACTTCGTGCTATTCGATAGTGGAGTATATTTATGCGGTGGTTTCAGTCGATACATGGTCACTGCAGGTTAATCTGTTCTTGAGGATGAGAAATCTCTTCAGACTAATCAGTAAATTCTTATGTTTCTATAGGCTAAGAGTGCTACTTTTGCGGTAAGCCCACATTACATTTTGGATATGTATTGTAGAAGAAGTATCTATCTTTTATCTATTTATATATCTATCTCACGATCGATAATCCACTTTTTACTTTTTTGAAAATATTAATAGTTCAGAATTTCCGAGGAAGCTAAGTTAGTTATTCTGTAGCTTATAAAAAAGCTTTACAAAACGGATTCTTTTCTGAAAAGATAAACTTATTCTGTAACTATAAAGAATCTTTTAATGACAGTCTGTCCTTTATAGATCAATCTTTATGGACTGTATT
Source organism: Cantharis flavilabris (assembly GCA_949152465.1). NCBI lineage: Eukaryota > Metazoa > Arthropoda > Insecta > Coleoptera > Cantharidae > Cantharis > Cantharis flavilabris. Next base: position 93,580,940 of record OX424435.1, read on the forward strand.
TTACAAAGGAATGGTCTTTATGTTAAAGGATTGGTAAAAAACACATTTATGTAAAGAATTAGCTTATTCTGTAAATCTAACCAATTCTTTAACAGCGTCTTTATGTTTGTAAAATCCAATCCATAAAGATCCATCTTTAAAAGACAGTCTGTCATTAAAGGATTCTTTATAGTTACAGAATAAGTTTATCGTTTTGGAAAACAATCCTTTTCGTAAAGCTTCTGTATGAGTTACTAAAATAACCACCTAATACTCCCTTGCCTCCTCTGACAAGCCGCCGCTGTATATAAGGACCATTAGTTCTGCTCTTTTCGTTGTAATCTTGTTGTACAAAACCGCATTAGATTGAAATCTTCCGATAATAGGAGGATGTGTCGTAAAACTTCAACCGCCATACTATATGGAAATGGCATTATTACTCTATCAATAAGTTGTTGCCTGTTATATAAACTAAAACTTATTTATAACTGTCTTATCGGTTGATATTTGGACGGCTTTAAGCAGAAAGGAACCAACCCACTAAATTGAAATTTTTTGAATCAACTCTTTCAGAGTTTCTTATTGGGATTGCCAATACCCTGGAAAGGTTGATTCAAACATTTTAATTTTGTGGATTGGTTCCTTTCTCCTTAGGGGCCATCCATAAATTACGTCACACGTTAGGGAGTATGGGGGTCATCTCAGATTTGTGACAAAAATGTGACAGGAGGTCCGGGGGGATTTTAAATGTTGTGATGTCACAAAGTCAAATCTTTAGAAAATATATTTTTTGATCCATGGATCAGTTGTAGCAATATAAGAGCGCTTACATTCGTTTTTACATGCGCCCGAAAAAAAATTTAAATATTAATAAAAATAAACTGTTATTTTTTAAGACCTGCAAAAATGATTTAATTTAAGTTAGTTGTTCAAAAAAATTTCTGCAAATTATTAAATTTTATAGCATAGAAGTGTAGGCACTAGGTGATTTCGTCTCCGCTAATTTAGTCCCCGGTAATTTTTCCCCTTGATAACTAAATCTCCCTAATAAATTGATCCCCGGTAATTTTGTTACCCGTAAATTTGGTAAATATCTCGAAACGTTGATAACTGAAAAACCTGTGAAGAAAGAGCAAATAGTGCACTGGAGGGCATTTCATGCCCCGCAGACCCCCCGGATTATTCCTATGATTTATTTTTTCAAAGTTTCTGTTACCATATCATACGCTGGCGTAATAAAACACTTTAGCATTTAAAGTTAAAAACTGGACTTTTTAAAAATAAGGGGCATGGAATGCCCCCCAGTGCAATCTAAGATTTTCTAAGATTATTTCCGAATTTCTTATTTTCTAAGAGTTCTAAGAACTGGAACGTTTTGTGCGATTATGTAGGTTGCTTCTTAATATCATGAAATTAAAGTGTCAAACCGGGGGGTCTGGGGGGCGTGGAACGCCCTCCAGTGCATCCTTTGTTCATTATCTCGATGGTAACTATCTCGAAATGTTAATAACTGAATAACCCGAATATATTCTTGTAAAGAATAAAAAACATTATAACCTACATAACCGATGCATATCTTCGGGCGGATATCTCTTTTACAAGCGATTTTGCTAATGAGAAATCAAAAACTAACACTAACCTACTTAACCGATGCATTATGCATATCTGCGCAACGATACATATTGGGGATAAAATTACCGGGAGCGAAATTACCCGTGGTGTAACGTCACTGGGGGGGGGGGGGGGTTTAATGGAAATGTGACTAAATGTGAAAAACTTAAAAATCGTGTGACGTAATTTATGGACGACCCCTTAAAGCTGTTCATTTGTATTTTTGTAGACTTGTAGAAACAATGAGACAAAATAAAAAAATGTATAAGTACAAAATTGAAGTCAATATAATTTAGAACAAAAAATGTCTAAAAAGTTTTAATATAAAATCGATTTTTATATGACAAAAACAGCTTCAAATTGTACAATTTACATTGTTAACATAGGAGTGTCCGAGTTCTTTTAAGAGAACATTAGAACAGAGTTGAAAATATTTCAAGTAAATGACTCGCAAAAAGTAATTCAATTTTGTACTTGAAGAATTTTGATTGAAGTTATTTTGAAACTAACTTTAAAGTACTTTGAAAAAGTACTTGAGTATTTTGAAATTGGATTTAACAAACTTTAAGTAATTGAAGAAATTTTAAAGCAATTGAGGTACTTTCACGGTAATTGAAGTGTATTTTTAAAGTAATTATTATATTCTAATGATTAAAATATACACTGAAAAACATTGTTCATCATATTGATGAAAAGTTCATCATTTTTACGTCGATGAACAAAATTCATCCCATTGATGAACATAATTCATGAATATAATGATTTTTTCATCGATACTGTGAATTTTTCATCAATATAATGAATTTTTTTTAGTTTTTAGAAATTTGGTTACTTAGTTGACACATTTTGTTTTATTTCAAAGACCCAAAGAAACTGCGATTTAGTCCATCTGGAATAAGAATGATGAATTTTGTTCATCGGGGCAAAAATGATGAATTTTTGATGTACCTACCTTTCTTTTCAGTATATGATAATATATAGAAGGAATTTACAGATCCCGGTAAATTACCATCAGAAAAAATTTGTTTATGATGTTAGGCTAATTAGGTAAACTGGGCTAATTTTTTAAAAAAGTTAAGTAAAAAAATGTACTCTTATTTAATGGTTAATTTTCACATTGTCCATTTATGGATTTATTATTAAACATTATATTTGATATAAAAATTATTAAAGAGAAAGTTGGAACCGGAAAATTAGGATGACCGGTGTTTTAATTTTCGGATAGTAAAAAAACTGTGGTGTGTTCTGATTAATAATTACACCCGAGGACAAAAAATTAAAAACAAATGGTCAAAGCTGCTATTAAGAACACCAAACTGCGGAAGTTTCCGCATTCTCACCATCAGGTGACCAGTTTGCCTAAAAAGTTCTCATCATAAAAATGACCAAATCCAACCAATTTTTTGAACATAAAAATTTAATTTTTGAATTACTTTTCGTAAAAATGACCAAAACCACCCGATTAATATTTTCGAGTATAAATCAATTTCGTTAAACATAAAAATTACATTTTTTAATTACTGACATTTTTAAATGTTATTGCTTTCTACATGTTTTATGTAGAGAATATAATTAGATATCTTCACCCCTTCGACGAAGTAAACATAAAATAAATTTGAATGGGTGTGTCTAATTTATTAAAATGGTGCATCATTACACCGCACCTCAATTATATTACTAAATCTTTCGGAAACTATGTTACTGTGGTTAACAAAATTTTAGAAATTGATTTCAAAATTATGCGGATATTACCGAGGTGCACGATTATTTATATCAAAAACATATATTATTTATATACAAAAGATATGTTATCATCGAGTGCATCTATTATGCAGATGGCAATTTTCTCAGCTACAATAGCAAACACACAACCAGATATTAAATACATATCAAGGCCAAAATATTTTGCTTATACCTATTTGTACTTATACGAAGGAATAAAAAACAAAAGCATATGAACATATGATAGATTGGTACGATAGATAATAGAGTGAGTTATGTAAATTTTAGCTGCGTGACCTTTTTCAGTTTAGTAAAAATAATTCGAAGATGAATATTATATTTTTGCCTACACAAGAAATTTAAATATTTTTTACAAAAGCATCATTTTTGACAACCGCATAAAATAAAACAGCGCAAATAGTTATTTAAAGGTAAAAATCAAGCGTAAAGGAAAGACCGGTTGTACGAAGCCCAAGGGTTTGGTAAGATGGCCGTCTAATGTAAGAATAATATTGCCTTAGGTTTGGGCGTTACCATTTCAACAATACTTATTTTCACCAAGCTAAATTTATTCATACACATTAAACAAAAACTATTTTAGAAAATTAATAAACAGAAATACTTTTGCGGACTTGAAGAGTAATGGTCAAAAATTTGCATATATAACAGTAAGCGAATTGCGGAACTTGCGAATTAGAATTTTTATCTACTATAATTTTTGACCAACACCTTATAATTAGTACTTAAATTTGCGTTTTTAAAAATTGTGCAAATCCATGTAGGCATATCTGCCCATAATATAACTTTCCACGCTCCATTTAAACTTTAATACATAACTATCGGTCGCATTTAGAAACCCTCGAGATAGTTTCAATTGAAAAGCTTAAACGTAATTTACTTTTCAATTTTCTCGTTATTTTAAATAAATCACGGGATATCCACTTGAAATTTAAATTGAAAAATTGCTTGCATTAGATGGAAAAAAGAAGAATTTATTTTCGCTGTCAGATTTTTAAGACCACTGTTTGTTGACTATGTATAATGTACTAAATAATTCGTAAAGAACTAGTAAATTGCTTGTCTGTTCAAAAATTCTTGGATGTCGGTAATTGAAAATTCTTTTTGTGCTTATATTGTCCAAAGCGCTTTTGGTTTGGAATAAGATTTCTTTGGAAAAAAGTATTGTAAATTTTGTTGCAAAAGAAGTAAAAGAGTTTTTAACATATGGTAATCGAGAGTTTATTCTTTGAAATTCAAAGATAAAGGATGAAGAATGTGAGTAAAAATAAAATTCATAACTGGCGGGCATTATACAGAGTCGCTGTTCGACTACACTTGATCATGATTCGAGCGGAGCGATATAAATATAAAATTAATCTGGTCGATTGTTAACGCATATCTCCGAACAGTAGCATGTATAATAATAATATAAGATATATAATTATATATTTAGAATTACAATTATTAAACAAAGAACTTTTCCGTAAACGTTTCAAATAATTCATATGTTCGGTGGCAGTTGAATTATTAAATTTGTATTCCACCTTTGATCATATCTGACATTGGTTTCTGCTTTAAATTATTCATCGCCACATTTTTCAAAACTTCTGCACGCAAACTGCACCTGAAAAAGGTGCACTTTCAGTTTTATAAAAATATTGTTAACAATGGAAGAATATCTTGCGATATGTTAAGATACCGTATATGTATTACCAAACAATGAATAATATCGTACATAAATTTTGATTGTTCGTACTTACTATACCAACCTAATAATAGCATTAGAATTTAATAAAGTAAAATATGTAAATATTTTTACTAAAAGTATATTTTTTCTTGGCACGTCATTAAGATCTTGATTTAATAAAATAATATATTCTAGCGGGTCATTTCAGGAAATTTTACCGAAAATCTATATTAAGCCATCATGCGAATACATAAATTAAAAATTTTAGTGTCACAAATGCGACTTTAAAACTTTAATAACGCAAAAAGGTCAAAGTCGACTTTCATTTGAATTTATTATTCTTTTGATAAATATTTTTCGGTAGAAACATTTTAAAATTTGAACACTCAAATTTATCCCTTCGTTTCTTCCGATGATAGAAAATATAAAAATATCCAGTAAATTACATCAATAATAGAATTACAGGTTTGCAACTATCATCTAAAATAGTTTGCCCAAGACAATGCAGCTTGGTAAAATATGCAAATTTTCTGGAAAAAAATGTTCTAATTTTTTACTCAAGAAATTTTTACTTACCGTGCATTTTATTTGTGAAATCTTGATAAAATTTTAGTTCAGAAAAGTTTAAAAACGAGACAAGTAAACATGGAATTCGCATCTATATCAATATTTTGCATTTTACATTTTATCAACAGAAATGTATTGATTTATTGGATCTCGTCAATAGGTTTTAGCTATATATAACCTTGAAAGCAATTAAATTTAAAGTTGAAAAACTGCTAAAAAATTTTTAAATAAAAAATAAAAAATTAATACAAAAATATTTACATATTTTACTTTATTAAATTCTAATGCTATAGCAATCTTTTGATATGCCTTATATACACTACCAATATATAAACAAAAATTTTATTAAAAAAATTTCTAATTATAATAATTACAATAAAACTATTAATAGAAACAACCAATTTAAAAGCATAAATAACAATGATTCCATATTAAATCGACGGAAATGTGGTTTAGGTAGTATAACTCGATATTAACCATATCTATCACTAGTTTAGAAAACCAAAAAATGCACACAACATACTTTTTAGAACTAAAATGTTTTTTAAGTTATCATTAGAGCTTGGATTTATATATCCCAAAATACTTGAAAATATGTGCCTATATATGTACCGAAGTTTTCCAAAATATGCACTAAAATTGATGTGCGTGAAGTCAGCCCCCCTTTTGTCGAAAACTAAAAATTGTTTTTTTGTATTGTGTTGTATTCAGTTTGTATTGTTTGTATTGTAAATCTTTTTTTCATTTCGAGAAGCATAAAGTTATAAATCTCGAAAAACCATTTTATACGCTGGCCCCCCTTTTTTGAAAATTTTGGAATTTTTTGTTTGTATTGTGTTGTATTCAATTTGTATTGCTAAAATTTAAAGTCCCAAATTTAACATTGGTCGCGTAAATCGCGCGTGTTTCCTTAGAATGTGATTGTATCACTCTAAGAAAGCGTAGAGAGCACTCTAGAGTAGAGAGCAAGATGACCAGCTTAAGGTGTGATTTTTTAACTGCGGCTTTTACATAACATTTAACTAGCCCGTAGTGTTGGTGAAGAAAATTTTGCCCAGCTAAAGGTGCGATTCCTCAGCTGCGGCTGGGGCTCTGCGACTGAAGTCGCAGTGACTGCTTTCCATGCTTTCTTATAGGAATGTTTTCTTAGAATGCGATCTTTGCAGAGGACTCTAAGGTAACAGTCTCATAAAAAAGCATGGAGAACATCTTCTGCGACTTCAGTCGCAGAGTCCCGGCCGCAGCTAAAGATTCATATCTTTCATACTTTTATATCAACAATGCTTTCTTATGGGAGTGTTTCCTTAGAATGCGATTGTATCATAAGGAAGTGTAGAGAGCAGTCACTGCGACTGTAGCCGCAGAGCTCCAGCCGCAGCTAAAGAACCTTAAGATGACCAGCTAAAGGTGTGATTCCTGAGCTGCGGCTGGGGCTCTGCGACTGAAGTCGCAGTAACTGCTCTTCATGTTTTCTTATGGAAGTGTAACGTTAGAATGCGAATTTTACAGGAGCCTCTAAGGCAGCGGTTCCCAAATGAGGTTCCGCGGAACCCTTAGGGGTCCGCGAAAAAATCCAAGGGTTCCGCCAAAAAGAATTTCAAAATGGCGAAAAATAAATTTTGCCAAATTTTTTACTTCGTCCAAGGGTTCCGAGGCCAAAACTAATTGGGAACCGCTGGTCTACGCACTACATAGTGTATGGCACTTGAAAAAGAAGAAATGTTGCTGTATTGTCCCACTAATTTGAAATTCTTGGGAATAGGGACTTCTCGGGACGAACGTTTCGATTCGGACGTTTCGGCGCAAGCCTATTCGGTGCAAGGACGGTTCGGAGCAAAAACGGTTTGACAGCAAAATCCGTTTCGGCACGGAAATTTAATTTTTGATAAAGATAAGTAGTGTACCTACATAATTTTATTACTGTACAAATAAAATTTGTTTTGAAACATCTAATTTAACAAAATAATGATTGTACGGCCAGAGAGGAGGATTTAATTTTTACGATACAAATTGCATTGCAACACAAAACAAATTGCATATAAATACAAAAATAATTTAGAAACTTTGAGTTAGCTTAGGCAGTGAGCCAGAGTTAAATTTTGTTTTGTGATGTACGCGGTTAATATTAAACTTAAAACTTTAATTTTTAACAATACAAACAGTACAAATTGAATACAACACAATACAAAAAAAATTTTCAAAATTTTCGAAAATGGGGGGCCAGCGCGAAATTTTGTTTCGCGATTTAACCGACTAATGTTAAATTTAGAACTTTAATTTTTATCAATACAAACAATACAAATTGAATACAACACAATACAATAACAAAATTTTAAAATTTTTGAAAATGGGGGGCTAGGACAAAATTTTGTTTCGCGATTTACGCGACTAATGTTAAATTTAGAACTTTAAATTTTAGTGATACAAACAATACAAATTGAATACAACACAATACAAAAAAAAATTTTGTTTTCGACAAAGAAGGGGCTAACTTCATGCACATCTAAAATTGATTAAAAAAAAGATAAAATTGATATGCAAACTATAAAATATAATTTCTTTGAATTTTCACAGGTAATTTTTTTTAGATCAGTATACTAACTAGATTCATAAAAGTTAATAATTTTACTAATAATTTACTATAATTACAAATTAATATTTAAAAAATTTTTTTTTAATATGATAAATATTTTTCCACCTATTAAATTGCTAAAATTTCAATTAAAAAAAGTCTGTTTCAATAAACCAATTGCTTAAATCGGTAAATTTAATAATAATTTTTTATTTTCTTTATTAAAATTCCACAAAAACACCAAAAGTAACCCAAATATACACAAATATGCAGTTTGACAAGCGATTGTTTAAATTCATTTTTACCAAATTCGTCTAGATTTCAAAACAAATCTGTTAGTATTAGGCGCATTAGGCACGTGCTTAGGGTCCAATGACCTGAGGGGCCCAAGAAGATAGAACATAAAATCGTAAAATAAAAGTCAAATACTGATAAAATAACCCAAAAATTGTGTCTTCGATGCTATTAGTTACACTTGAATTTGCTAGAGCATAGACCCCACCTCAGTTAAAAATAGGCCCTGAATTGCAAGTTTTTCTAAAAAATTAATTTAATAGATTCACTGAAAGAGAAAGGAGGTAGTATACCCCGTAAACAGGTTCTGAAAATGGGAAACTCTTTTGGATAATAAAATTTTAATGAAGTTTTGTAAATCATAAAATTTTCGGCTTAGAATCCGGGGGGTCTGGGGGCATGGAATGCCTTCCAGTACATCATAAATTGTGTTAATTTGTATTCCATACTCAAGTTACTGCGGCCAACAAATTACAAGAGCACGAGTCCCCAGACTCCGGTGTAAGTGTATTTGGTTCTGAAAGAATAAAATTTTCCTTTTTAATAAAATTAATCCAAAAATATGCGAACATACGTCAGTAATTGAGTTGAAATTGTATTCCATCATCAAGTTATTGAGTCAATAAATAACTGATGTACTGGAGGACATTTCATGCCCCCCCAGACCCCCCGGTTTCAGCAACAAAAAGTTTATGGCCATATTTTTTTATTAATTTGGTTAAATTAAGAACTCTTACTCTTTCAGGATCAAATTAGGTGCGTGTCTAGGGCCCCACACTATGGCAATATGGCATCATCAGCCGATGATGAAACTATGATGACGATGATGAAACTAGAAACCAATTCAAATCCTTAGGTCATGAAAACGTTTGCGATATTTTATATTTACAGTGTACTTTATTTGTGATAACTTAAAAATATTTTGTTCTAAAAAGTGTATGCATTTTCTGAGTTTTCTAAAATATTGATATGATTCCATACTTATTTATCCTGTTATTTAACAGGTTCGAGAGAAAATCTGTCGTAAAACGTACGTAAAGGGGCGAAACCCCTGAGCAGCGATGGTAACTTGTTTGAAATCGAATCTATAATATAACAACAACAGATAGAAAATCGACAATTTGTTAGAAAGTGAAGATTGAAAAATCTACTGTTATTGAAACATTCATTAGTCATTAGTAGATAATAATAAATAATATATTATTTACAACTTATCAAAAAGTAACATTTTACAGTGATTCACTCAATTTCTATTAACTGGATTGCCAAAATTGTGCGGCCTGGAGGCCGCAATAAAATTATCTTAATCACTTTAAGGAATATTAATGTTATTTGTATCGGTTCCAGGGACTTTATAGTCAATTTCCGTTTGGTAACAAAAATTATCATAATTTAGATTTTGTTGCCATAATGCCAATTGAATTGCCGAGACTAAAATATCGTAGCTCCTATTTATCATATCAACGTCAATCTTAAAGCAATTTATTTATAAAGAAACGGACTATAAGATTTATTTTCACATATTTTTTCATAAGAGTAATACTAAAGAGTCAGGGTTTTTAAGTATCACATTTATGCGAAAGATTTTGTGTGTCGACAAGTTAATAGTTCAGTTAAAATCGGTGAAGCTATAGATCGTAGTCCAAGGGACAGGGTAAAAATATTTAGTTTTTATACAGAAATGTCTAGAAACTATATGTTTAGTTATAAAATTCAAATTTTTTGAAATATAAAAATATAAAATAACAGATATTCGGTGCAATTTTCTAAAAAAATTGTTAATTATAACAGCAGAAAATAACATAGGATTTTCTGTCATAACAACTACATTCAGTTATATAATTTACAAATTTTCTTAAGAAATTGCTTATACAGTAGAATTCGCTTTATGTGATCACGGATAATGTTATCAGTCGGTTATTGTGATCATTTTTTTTGGAAACCGACCACTTTTTCTTCTTTTTTTTTGTTCTATTTTTTTCTAATCAAAGTCTTCTACAATTCGCTTTTTTCTAAATTTCCCTTATTGTTATCAGTTACAGTTAATATTATTAAAATGTTTTTGACCCGAAGCGATCACATTAAGCGGATTCTACATTTATTATTATTATTTAAAAAAGCCCATCCTTAATTCCGGAGCGAAGTATGATCCTCTCTTGCACTACGTCGAGGCTTAGCTATGAAGAAGCAAGGGAGTTTATTAAAGATTTTCTTGAAAATTAGGGTTAATAAGTCATAAACTTAAGCAACCTACAGTTGAAGAATGGGATGGTTAAAAGATTTATTTTAATAGGGCTAATCGAACCACAGCAGTGGATTGGTGCGATCGCTAGTTGAGTTAAAGAGCGGAAATTCTGGGTTTGCATCTCGGACTGAACAGAATTTCTTAGTTCGGCTTTTCGGTTTGCTGACAATACATTGTGAATTTAAGAATTGGTTTTATATTGGCCAATTGTCAGAACATCAAAGTCAAAATCGGTGATAAAAAATTAGTATTTCTCTCTTTCTATAAGTAAAATAACGAAACTATAATTTACAGCTTCTTTGAGTAGGGCTCAAAATTAAAATCATGTTACATATGGTAACGACTTCCACTCTTTGAGCCCGAAGGCTGAACAATCTCTTTAATTATGTACTGAATTACTAATAAAATAAACAAATTATTTTCTTATAGTTACATATGACGAAAAAACTTACATAGGAAATGAAAATGTCTGGTAGTTAGCATGATCAACTGCTAATACTGAAATACCACAATAAATTAAAAAAAAAATTGGCATTTTACTTTAAAATTATATTTTGAATCTATTTTTACCAAAATCTAGCTAGTCTCCTCAGGACATCGTATAAGAGAAGTAAAATTACTTCTGAATAAAAATTTTGAATTGCTGAAGCAGAGCTCACAGGTAGATTTACAAGTATCCTGATCTTTGAGGATATCAGATCACAGTGATTCCAGGGCAAAAAATGCATCATGGATCCCGGTCGCATTTTAGCTATGTTTTTCTAAATTTTTATTTAACCATTTCCAAGTAGCACAAATATACTGATACTAATGGAATACACCAATACTGATGCAATATTAAAATTTACAAATTCACTAATATCCAGATGTGAATATTTTCCTAATTGGAAAGCAATATTGCACCAATATTGCATCAAGCTTCAGCTAATATTGGTGCAATGTTGATTTTCTATGTTACCACAATATTGCCCGAAGCCAGCTATAATATTGCGTTAATATTGGGTGCTAAAAAAATTTTTTTACAGTAAAATACAGTAGAATACAGTACTGCAAAAATAATATGATTAAAAATATATTTACTTCTAAATCTATAAATTGATCAGTTCATTAAAACAATAAAGTAAATTAATTTCAAATGCAGAAAAACCAGTAGCATTTATATTTTGACATGTCATCCAGATTAATTTAAAAAACTAAAAATTATATTATAACATTCTAAAGAGCCACTTTCAAATTAATTGTGTAATTTTTATAAATAAAATAATACCATAACCATAATCATTTTCACTTTTAATCCGACGGCGACGGCAAACTATATCATAGATCTGGTATAATTATTATTATTATTATTGTATATGTACGACTAACATCCACATATAACAATAATTAAATTTATTTAGCCTTAATTGTGTAGTTTTTAAATATAAAATTATAAATTGAGATAAAATTTTTTCTGATTGCCAAATTACTAGCCTAAAAATCTCGGTATAAGCACAACGTTCTCTTTAATCTCTCATATAGATGAGAATATTTTTATACGGTCTTTGTTTCCAAGTTCGAAATTAAAAAGTCATTAAAATATTTTTTGAACAATTAATTGTTCGTTATTCGAATTTTACTTGAAAATATTTAATTATTGCTACACAATCAATCAAAATTTTATTCAAAAATTTTTAATATTAAAATCAATTTCTTGACTATATTATTAAAGGTAATGTTGTGCTAAAAATCTTTAGACCATAGCCATTCAACTTACAATATAGAACGTTTATTATAATAGCGTAATTGACTCAAATTATCTTGACCACATGAAAAAAATTAATTCAGCTAGAGCTGTGTGCCAAATGGAAAATTCTGTAGGTGTAGCTTAAAGAGCGGTAGGCATGATATAGGTCAGAATTTTTCAATAGTTGAGGTAGTTAGTGGCGTGTGACGACTTTATAAATAAATAATTAGGTGGTAAAATTGTTTCACTTTGATGAATTATATATGGAGCTTTGAAGCTTAGAAATGCTCAAACTCATTATATTTCAATTATATTGTCATCCAACAAAATTTTAACTTCCATGACAACATTTTAGCTATCCTTACACTATATATTTATGTACGAACGTCAAGCGCCACGATTTGGACGATTCGAATTTTTATTAAATAAATATAATAATATAACACAACATAATATTATATATTAATAAATTATTGCATTGTTAATTAATAAGTAAAAAGCGAACAACCGAAGTATAACAACCTCCGCTTTAACCTCGTCGTAAATAATATGCTAGTATGGTGTAGTCTTAAAATGAAGGAATTTGAACACAGCCTTAAATAAAGAGTGTAGTTTAAGCGAGCAATGTAATTTTATAATTTTCCCCTTATTTCGTCACAAATTACTCTGGGAGCATGTTTAGCAGTCTACTTTAGTTTGATCGTGGCGGCTGTGACGACAACAATGTCTTGCGGTTGATTTGGTTATTTTTGCAAAAATTTTACAAAAAATTGCGATATTCGTAAGTACCGTTATGTTGAGGTTATGTTCAAAGCGACTCTGTGATCTTCCGACTCAAGTGTGTCAACTCTCAAAATGGTTATTGTACAAATTCGCACTAACATCAGAAATCTGAAGGCATAAAAATTTAACCCTCTTGTTAATTTAATAGATCACATCGTATATGCGAACAAAAAGAGTTTAACAAAAGTATTCGATTGATGGATGTTCGTTGGGTTGCTAATTTATATATAATTTCTTGTTAGAAATGAATGCACGAAAAAAATATATATCTAGAGTTTCTTTAAGAACATTAAGATCGTAGAATTCTAAAACCATAAAGTAAGCAACCGTAATATATCTAAGCACCGAGACTATAATTGTCGGTTTGAAAAGAGCCCGGAGCAAGATGGCGCCAAAAATAAAAGAAATTAACGACGAAACTCATCCGAGCGCCTCTGGTGGTGTATACAGTGAACTAATCATTAACTAAAATGTTAAATCCAGTGTTTAATTATTACTTATAAAGTAGGCTACTGCTGTTAAGGGGGTGTGTATGAAAAGCATCGTGAATCTACCGTTCGGTTGACGACTAAAATATTATTTAGGGAAATTTATAATTGGTACCTTCCTTAATTTTTAATTGTAGTTTGTCAAATGCGTACCCTTTTTCGGCATTCAGATTAATACTAATTATTTTTTTCTTTTCTAATAGACTTCTCTGTCACTGGTATTATAATTACACTTTTATGCGTTCCGTATATTACTGCAGTAAGTAAAAAGCCAAACCCATATTTATATTTTGAGAAATTTATTGAGGACGATTAAAGAGATATTTTTAAGCCGCAATATAATTTATTATTAATTTTAATTTTCTTGCATTGACAACAAAACAACTAAAATTCTTTAAAAGTATAAGATATAAATTAAACTTTACGTAACTGAAATATAATATTGCATTCTGATGTAAATGCAGTAATATATTAATTATATAATTCTGTTTTGGTACCGTCAAGTTTTCAGAACATTTGCATATTAAATAAGACATTTAAATTGGAACTGGAATTTAAATGAAAATTTCACATTCAGCTGTATCCGTAGTTTATATTATTTAATCTATTGGTCTATAGATTCAAAAAACACATTTTTGTTTTTATTCTCGAATTTTTTTTCTTCTTCTGCATATTTTGAAAAAATTGTACAAGGAAAAAAAAATTACTTGGTTCAAATAAGTACCATTTGAATCAAGAAATTCTCAGTTTTCAATAGCCGCACGCAAATATTTTCTTTTTGTAAGAAAAAAATATTCTTAATTAAGTTTTCTTGGATCATACAAGTATATTCTTAAATAAAGTAGTTAAAAATTATTTGATTTAAAAAAAATCTTTTTGAATAAAGAAGTTCTGTTCTCTTCACTAAATTACTCCGAAATTATAGATTACTATTTCGTTTTAGTTAATTTTACATACTTTAGAAGTTTTGTGCGTAGGTTTTCTTGATAAAAATACGAATAGTTTCATGTTTTGCTTTTTTTTCTCTTGTTTTATTTATGAAATTGGTAAGAAGAGCAGAGAGCCCGCGAAGTCTTGCCACAGGGCCCGACGTGGCTCTCATCGACGGCCCTGGACATAACATAACCTTTGTTAATTAAAGTTTAAAAGTTTACTTTTGTTTATTTCATTTCATTAACAAAATTTAATTAGCTATTTAAGGCTCATACACAATTAGTCTGTAACAGTAACGAGAACGGGAACGAAATGAATCGTCGGTTCATAATAAACCAGAACGGGAACAGTAACGATAGCTATATAAGGATATTTCATTGGCTAAACTTTGGACAGTTTTGACTTTTGACAGTTTACGCATGCGCATAACCATAGCAATAAAAGTTAAATTGTTTCTGTTCCTGTTCCCGCTGATTGTGAATGGAGCCACCCGAATACATGTATTTTATCTTTTCACTGTTCCCGTTTCTGTTCTCGTTACTGTTACACACTAATTGTGTATGAGCCTTTACACTACACATACAGTTAAAAATGTCAAAGTGCTTTTCATGCACTATATTTTAACGATTTATATAAAAATTACGTTTTTTACATATCTTACTCTTATATACTTTTTACGCCTTACGTTCATTGTGAACAAGCACTTTGGCTGTTAGTTCACTTTGCTTTAATTTGCTTTAAGCATAGGCAAATTTTTATAAGAAAGTAGTCTGCAGAAGAATTGTTTTAATAGAAAACAGCAGATCATGGATCAGGGCAAAAATGATGTAATAAAATATATTGTAGAAGGCAGTATAGAGCAAGAATGTAAGCTATCCAGGCTTTTATTAAATAAAAAAAAAAGTTACTCGGATGATGCTATTTACGATTTACAAAGGAGACTGTCGCGCCAATTACATCACTCACAAGTTATGTTGTGGGTACCCAATAAGGAACAATAAGGAATATTCCTTTTTTAGTCGATAGCAGCATACATATATTTATGCGGGGGTTTCTGTCGATGCATAGTCACTGAAGATTATTATATGCTTAATAAGAAATCTCTTCGAAATAATCACTTAAAATCTTATGGTTTTTGTGATGGCTGAACCATCTGCATATATGTTCTAGGCTAGAGATACTGCTTCTGAGATAGCCTTATGTAACTTTTTGGATATGTATTGTGGAAGGAGTATCTATTTTATGATAGATCTCATTCTCAAAAATCTACCGTTTTTTTTTATTTCAAAATTCTAATAGTATAATAGTCTAGAAATTAAAGAAAGTTAAGCTTTCCTTCTCTCCTTTGAAGAGCCGCTTCGTACTTCTCAATGCGAGATAATTGGCATTTGGACTTCCAATATAATTCTAGTTTCTACTTTCAAATAGAGATATCTCTAAGTTTATCTTATTGTATTGTCAACTATTGTAAAATATTTCTACATAACTTAAGTTAAAAAATTTACGGCAGTTAGTTTTCATACCCATCTAGCACACAACGTTGAGGTAATATCGATTTCCAATATTGCGGCAACGTAGGAAATTATTATCAATTATTATCCAATATGGAGTAAGAGAGAGAAAGAGAAAATGAGAGTTTTCGAGAGGAATGTATCTTGCATACAATATTAGGATACAATCAAGAAACTAGACCAATGAAGAATAATCAATTGATACGTGGTTTAGGTAGTGTAACTCGATATTAACCATATCAATATTTTAGAAAACCCAAAAAATGCACTAAACACTTTTCAGAACTAAAATGTTTAAAAGTTAGCACATGTAAAATACACTGTAAGTATTCGCAAACGTTTTCACCATACTATGGCATCATCAGGCGATGAATTCAATCATGAATTCAATCAGGCGATGAATGAACTAATTCATCGCCTGATGATGCCATAGTATGGTGAAAACGTTTGCGAATACTTACAGTGTATTTTACATGTGCTAACTTTTAAACATTTTAGTTCTGAAAAGTGTTTAGTGCATTTTTTGGGTTTTCTAAAATATTGATATGGCCAATGAAGAAGTTTGAGTTATTGAGATATGTGGACACTGAGAACGTGCTGAAGACGATATAGTCGCTGAAATTAAGACGATTTAGTCACGTGATGAGCAGTGACGAGGAATCTATGATAAACCGAATTACGAAATGGAGTTCTAAAGAGAAACCGTTCTAGAGGTAGATCCAATCTGAGATGATATGATCAGGTGATTGATGACCTGAGAAAAATGGGATTAAGAGAGAGATTGGAGAAAAAGAGTGAAAAATAGGTGGGAGTGGGGAAGAATCACGATGAATTTGAAAACGGACAATTGATTGTAGAAATGAAATAATTTAAAGTAGGTGAAGAGTAATTCAACCCATAAAACTGATTTCTTAAGTTCCTAAAGAGACAGCCAATTTTTTACAGGAAGGCTTATTTATTTATTTTATGAATACAGTATTGTTTTTCTCAATTGTAAAAATATAAGAAATCAATATTGGTTAATGCTCGATGCAATATTACGCCATAATATTACCTACCGACCTTTATCAAATATTGATGTAATATTGTTTTCTAATATTGCTGCAATATAGAAAATCATAATATTACATCAATATTGATTGAATCTTGGTGCAATATGGAGTTTATATTAATAACAAATATTTCTTCCTGACCTCAAGTTAATATTGCTATTCGTCGCATTATTTTAATCGAGATAAGTGTTTATTATCATTTTAGTAATTTTTTTAAATTTAAATATAACAAAATATAGAAAATAAATAATAAATATTAATAACAGTAAAAAAAAACAAGAAAATCTACAAAATAAAATTGACCAAATTATCTTATGACTGATTTTGAAACTGAACAATCTACTAGCTATTTAGCGCAACGTAATCATAGTGGCAGAACAGCAATAAATAATAAATGTAAGATTTTGGAAAAAATTAAAGAAAATAGTCTACATCAAATTGTGGTTCAGACAGCTCTTGATGCTGTCAAAAAACTTTTTTATTAGAAAATGTTTAAGATTTACAACTGTTAATGATAATTGATGTGAAAAAGTTCAGGTTAAAAATTTTTTGAAAATTCCGTAAATATAAAAACTTATTAGCTGAATATATAGCTGAAATAAGTATATTATAATCTCACGGCCATCCGAGTTAGAATTCAATCTTCCCAATTTTTATACAGTCAACGCCTCTATAAAACGGTTATATGACAACCGCATTATAAGAAACCCGCCGGAATTTATAAATTTCATTAATTCGTACTGCGGATATGGAAGCATATACCGTCCAACATTGATTATGGTTTCCACGTAATCTATTACAAATTAACCGCGTTATAGGAGGGAAAGACAGAATTCAAAAATTACACAAAATTGTAAATTCTTTGATTTTTATTTAAATTTTAACTTAAATTGAATTATTATTTTGACAATCACGTTCGCAAAAATTGCACCAATAGCATTTAAGTGTTAACATTAATGCAGCCAATCAGCGTCGGAATTATATCAAGGTAAAGTAACTGTAACATACACTGTTAAATATTTATAGAAAATTACAATGATTTTTGTTGTAAAATTTACGTTGAAAATCTATGTAAATAAATAATTACGGTAACGTTCGTGTAAAATTAAAAAATATGTGTAAAAATAATAGCACAATGTAAATTTACTGATTTAGATTATGTAAAATTAATTTCTGTTCTGTAAATTTACAAAAATTTTGTGAAATCACAATGATATAATTAGTATATTACTTGGTTATGTAAAATTACACACTTTTGTATATTTACATAGATTAACATAGGTCACAAAGTTGCCAATAATTTTCTATGTAAATCTACATAAAAATTTTTTACAGTGTAGGTTGCTGATGGGAAATCGGCACGAGCCGAAATCGAGAGTCGATTGCATCAGCAAAAACGTAATCTTGCAAATGATAAGTGAATTTTCAGTGTATTTTTGGTAGATTCTATGTAAATTGGCTCACTTAATATTTAGTTAAAAATTATGTAAATTTTATATTAATAATATATTATATAACTATGCCATTCGTTAATATAATACAAGAATTTATCTTGTTAGCTTTCATACACTGTTTTATCTCAATAAGTCTTCTATTCAATGTTTAAATACATTTTTAATTTTTTTTTATTAAGAAATGAATTATGAACTAGAAACACAAAGCACATTAAAAATTTGCATATTTTTGGAACCATAACGACACAACTTCAAGGTAAATTCGAAAATATTTAATTATTTTTATTTTAATCTTCACGAATTCAATTCAATTAAATATTTTTTTTTGAAACATTGTTAACAGTAACAGTAACAATAAATTAACTTCGAGAAATGTAGAAATCATTAATTTGAAAAATTCAGGGCAAGGGTTTCATATCGTTTAGCAATCTTCAGCTGTTTATAATCAAATCTTAAAAACGTTAAAAAAATATGAATTAAAATTTTTTTTTTTAATTATAAAAAATTGAGAAACTGAAATAACTTACAGAATTGTATAATTTATTATTATGCATAACTTTGTAGCTTTTATAAAATAAATATTATACTTTAATGGATAAATAAAATACTATACTATAAAATATACTAGAACTGATGTAGTAGTGATAGATAAGAGGTTATAATTATAATTATTTAATTTTAAATACATAATATTTATTTTAATATTTGCTATTACCTTCGAGGTATGGCCATTTATCTTTAAAATTAATACAATGTTTATTTTCATAAATTACTAACTTGTGATACTTCGTGTAAAAGTATTTTAAAAAAGTTTTCATTGTGACATCGAAAGAATTGCAGACAAACCCTGGGTTTTTCT
The DNA here is from genome assembly GCA_949152465.1 of Cantharis flavilabris. Classification (NCBI taxonomy): domain Eukaryota; kingdom Metazoa; phylum Arthropoda; class Insecta; order Coleoptera; family Cantharidae; genus Cantharis; species Cantharis flavilabris. The sequence continues at coordinate 93,600,423 of OX424435.1, forward strand.
AAAAATTACATATTTTTGAAAAACTAAAAAAAGATTCAATTTAATAATTATATTTTTTCAAATTTACTATTAAACAAATTTTGTTCCACAGAAAATTTTATATTTAGTTTTTTAAAAATCGGAATACAAAGAACAGACTTGCGACGGACGGCGATTCGAAATAGTTAGGACGATTTTATTGTACATTTTCGTAATAATATTAAATTACCAAAACTAATAAACTGAAAATTCACTTCTCATATTATTGAAGAATAAATACAATTTGAAAACTGAAATAATATAAATAACATATTATAATTACCAAATTTCTTGTACCCACAACAAAAGTATATGTTTAAACCTCATGAAAAGTTTTAATATAGAATATTTTACTAAAAAGAAGAATAATTAAAATTTGTTACGTAAAAACCGTTTTATTCAACAAAAGAAATAAGATAATTTGAAAGCACCAATTGGAAATGTCTTGTGTCAACTTTTACCCCAAATTTAGTCAAGAAAATTACAAACGTCTGACATCCGAAGATGTGGAAACAAGGTGAGCCCTTAAAACAATAAAATTTCGGTCACATTTACAAAAACCAAATGCCCATCGTTTCCGGCATAAAAAATATATAATAACATACGAACGCCCGTAGACGGCGGTACATAAGTAATAATTATCTGTCTGTTGCGCGGCCAACTTGGTGCTTTGGCCCAGGGCTTAAACCGCACGGTCCCGCTCTATTATTTTAGACACAAATTTGTATTTCGTACAAGCAAATGCGGCGCCGCTTTTTCATTTTTATGCTTTGCAATAATATTTCCAAGATGTTGAGTTCATTAACAGAAGTAAAAAGTTACCTGCACCAAAAAAAAAGTCTAATTCAACGGTGACAATTTAGGATTTTTTGGTTGTAAAATGTACCATTAACGGTACTTTTTTTGTAGAGTGTACTTTCCTATGCAGAAATAGATGGAAATCGAGAAAAGCTTCGAAGGATTAAAATATGACTGTTTTTATAAGCCACATTTCATTTATTAATTCATCATTAAGGTAAACATGTTCATTTTTCAGTGGCGACTTTTATTTTGTAAACTAAGTACAAATTGCTATACTTAAGCATTAACAAGAGGTTAAACCTTATTATTTTCAACATTTTTGTTGTCCTTTTTTTTTATAAAATAGGTTTTTTATATTTATTTTCAAAGTATTCGGTAAGTTTGACAGACAATAAATTTTCTTAATATACTTTTACTCCGCCCCCATTTTATTACAGACACTCAGCTGAATTTTTATATAGCCGATTAAAATATTATATGTTAAAAAATTAATGGCCGAATATAGATCTCATATCACCTCCATGAATACTCAATGAGGAGATTTCTGAATATGATTTATTAAAACTGTGTCAAAAATATTTCTAATTTATTCCAAAAAAAAGAACCCCAGATATTGCGTGGGATTTACACATGCTCATCTTATTTTTAATGAATATGTAATCGAATCGATGGATAGTAATTATAAAATATTTTTATACTATAAAGAATAAAGAATGCGGTGGGTTTTTTCTGAATACACATTTTAAAAATGTGAAAGGATTCAAAGAAAATTAATTTTAGGATTATTTATTAGTTATTACCAAAACTTTTTATTAATTCGTGGTACGAAAGCTCTCTAACGTGGGTAGGCACTCTTTGCATATAATATTTATACGAAAATTGTTTCGTATTCATGATAAATATTTTCATATAAAATTTTTGTACATAATATTAACAAAACTTTATTTACAATTCATGAGCTACGCCTAAAAATGTACAACCTAACTTTTATTGTTGAAATCGTCGTTTATATCGACAGCATATTTTAATATTCATATGATTTTAGCTCGAGGTGTCGCACTAACATACAATTTTCATTTTTTATCAAATCTTGATTTGATTTTATAGCTTTTGTTGTAATTCTTCGGGGGATATTAAGTTGTAGTGCTCTTATTTATTTAGCAATTCAGTTGTCGATAATTAATTTTCAACAACATTGTTTCCCAAGTTCACGATATAATTAGCAAATAATGTTGTAATGACTCGTCGATATTATGTAAAGACGATAATAATTATTACTGTATATTAGGTTGCTATTTATTATAATTTGCATAGGTAGTTACTAAATAAGTATGTACCAATCATTACTTTATTAGTCACCCACTTTTTGTTGGAAGTTCTCTTGTGGTCGAATTTTTTATCAATTACATCTAAGCTAATTTAGTTTATTGAAAAGCAGGTATAATCAGTATGTAATAGGCAAAACAAATCATCGCGTTATAATTGAATTTGTGGTTTACCGTCGGATTTTTAGGTAGATCCTATGCGGCAAATACTTTTACCAAATGGGAGACTTAAAAAAAATCACTTAAGGTAATTTAAGTTTGCATTGTGAAACAGATATATGCTGAATTTATTAGAAAAGCCATATAAATTCGCGTTCCTGCACCGTGCACGCTCTTGTGGCAGGAAAAGGAACTAAAGGAGTCATGGTTTCCGGTTGAGCAACCCTTGGGAATTAAATAAGTTCTGACACGACATTTAGCCATCATACTGATGCTTTTTCAACTTTATAAATACAAGAACAAGACATTTGAAATATGTCTGCACATTAAATTCAAACCAAAAAAAAATTTTCAATGTTTTTTTCCTCGAGCTACTGTGCGTTTTATCACCAAAGTCATCTTTCAACATTTCTTTGAAATTAATACCAAAACTTTATGAATAATTCGACTAACACTTATTTGCATGCAAATTAATATTAAAACATAATTTACCATATTATGATGACCTCGGGTAAAATTTAAACGATAGTTTGTAGACCAACAACTTTACATTTGAAAATTTGAATAGAATAAATTATATTTTATAATACAAAAAATAATTTTTCAATTAAAGTTTTTTACTTGTTACAAAATAAATTGATTACGCAAACAAAAAATATTAAAAATATAGGATTGAATAATTCTGCAAGGATTATAATTGAACCTATTTAATAAGTACCGCAGTTTCTCAAATCATCTACATACCAATTTGTTTAGTATTCAATATAATTATTAACAATGACTAAGAAGTATTTTCCATAATAATACAAATACATTGCAAACATTTTCTTATTGAATTGTTATTAAAGCGGAAGAAGTCTTCTCCATTTGAAATAATGGAAAAGTATACGGATATTTTTATTTTGAACAAATATTTATTTATTTTCACATTGGTCAGATATTATAAATTATTGATAAGCTATTAAAGTTACTTTAATGTATGATGCATTAAACAATAAGTTTATTTGTGCATTATGTTTATTGATCACGCATATTGATTGAATAATAAATGATTAGCGGTTAAAACTAACAATAAAAATATTTCATTTTCATTATTTACCTTTTTTAAATCTAATAAAACGTAATATTGAAATAATAAAAACCAGTAAAGAGACTAACGCAGACAAGGTTTTTAAATCCATTCGTGCGAGTCACTGTTATCACTAAGAATATCATGAATGCGTTTTTCCATTGGCCATTAACATAATATTATAATTTAACGAAATTGTACTTGGTGCTTTAAAAGTTACCATGCGCTTGGATTAAAGACTGTTATCCAGTTTACTGATAGGTTCCAACCAATACGCCATGACTAATTGCTGTTCGAATTCCAGTTCAAATATTCCACTTCACTGCATTTTGTAGTTTAGCCATTCCGTGGATCAAGGAATTAGTTCTATATCTGCATATAGAACAAGCAAATTGTTGAAGTCAAGGTCGAAAAAAAATAGACATTGTAGCAATTAAAATGATCTGACAACAAGATTATTGTAAACTGTGTACTGCCCATGCATGAAAATTGTTTACATGAGTTCAAATACAATGTATTAAAAAATAGTAAAAATAAATAAATTGTGCAGTTCATGCGATTAATGGCTTGTTCGCTATGACATTTATGATTCTAATTTATAATTTAGATTTAAGTTCTGATTCCAAGTTTATGGTGTGGAACAGATTTACAAATAAATAATTTATATCATATTTTTTCGAGATTATTGCTATCAAATACCTGATTATTATTTAAGATCTGGCAGGTAGACAACCTGAACAATGATGAAAATGATGAGAAAAACAAAGAAACCAAAAAAAGTCAACTGATTCAAATTTGACAGTTTTGGCGATTTTTTTTGTCTTATTAAATGATAAAAAATTTTGGTTTGATAGAGAAAAAAATAATTTTAAAAATTGTGTTTTTTGAATTATACATCGAATTCCATTGACTATTTCAGTCTTGTACTTGCACTTGTACTATTCAGAAAATTATTTATGAAAAATTTACTTATTTTTAATGCTAAAAATTATTGTGCTGATTCGAATTTTTTTATAAAAAAAATGTTCTTTTTAAACGTAAAATAAATTAATTGTATAGTTATTATCGTATATTATTGTCAATCTTCAAGATTCAATTTTTATGGAAGCAACTACTGTTTTACTTTCATTTTTGGTTTTCAGTTTTATCGGTAACAAATCAAAACATAAACATTCAATTAAATCAAATTCGTTACCCATGACAGCTTCCCAAAATCCAGAACTTTGATGATGACAAATAACAACAAGAAAAATGACAAAAGATAATTTCAGATCACCTAGATGAATGTAACATTTAACAGAGCTCAACAAAAAACCTTAAAACAAATGAATTTTAAAATTCTTGAAATTGAAACAATCTAAAAAAACTTCTTTTGCTTGAGGTTTTTTGTTGAGTTCAGTTTAATATTACATTACAAATTTACAAATTCCATTACATTAATATCACAAATACATATTACTAGAGACCGGATTATATGCAACTTAAAATAGTCGAATATGCATGCAAATATACATAAATGCACGAAATATGCAATAAAATCGCTAAAAGGTGCCAACTTATGCAACAACAAATTACAATAAATACTACAAAATTTCTTTATTTTTTAATTTTACTATTTTCTACTAATATTTTTTACTATTTCGATATAGTAGATCATTGTCAACTTAAAATTTAACTTGTTGGCGGGTCGTCAAATTTAAATTCCAAATTATTAGAGCAGGATTACAAATAATATGACCAAATATGCACGAAATTTTATAAAATGTGTTCAAATATGCACGATCAGTCGATTTTAGTCGAAATATGCAATATTCTAAAAAATAACAAGAATATGCAAATATGCAAATGCATATGCAAATATGCAAATGCATATAATCCGGTCTCTACATATTACATACCATAAATCTACTATTACAGCTTCTGAATGAAACGAAACAAATTTGAATAGGCCTGTTTACTGTTAAACATCACGTGGACATCTATAAGGATCGCATAGAGTTTCTAAGTAACATCCCTAGTGTATTTAAAAAATCCTTTGGGGGGGGGGGCAGATTAAAGATTTTTCAAAATTTTGATAATCCATTCATGTGCATCAGATGTAACCAATTCTAATACATAAAAAAACACGCTTCTGCTGCTCCTGCGGCAGCGTGTCATTTTTTGATGGAAAAAAACACTGGTTCGTCGATTTTGTTTACCAACAAAAAAATATATTAAACTAAGATTAGGACTAAAAATATTTGTCCAATATTAATAAACCCGGAAATTTGAATTTTTAAGCAAAAATGAAGGAAGTTTAACCTTCGGCTGGAAAAAATTGGAAAGCATATTTATTTAATTACCTTACTGCTCTCGGAATTTAGCAGCAACTTTCTGTGTTACTTTGAAAGTTAATTATAAAAATTATATAAAAATATAAAGTCGAAATTGTAAACCGGGGGGTCTGGGGGGTGTGGAACACCCTCCAGTACATATCGCACAATTTTCACTCTTTTAGAATACTCGGAGAGGATAGGGGATTTATAATTTTACAAATTTCGCCAGGAAAAACCGGGAAATTTGAATTTTTAAACAAAAATGCAAGATGAGATGTAAAACTCTTAAATAAGAGTTTAAATAAAATAAAATTAAAATAAAAAGAAATAAAAGTATCTTAATTTACCTCGTAACCCAGATCTTTAAAGTTTCTAAATTGCAAAATTGGAGTAAAAAAGACATACGTTACAGAAGATTAGAACTAAAAGATATTTAGCAAAAATCACAGAGCTATGAAAACACTCAATTTAGACTAACAATTTAGTCAATATAGACTAATTCGCTGGAGACGGAGAACGACTAAGCGCAGTGTGGAAAAACTACAAATTAAATAGCTGGAAGATGTCAGAAAGTGCGTTGGAAGACATTAGTTCCGACTGGCACAAATCAGGGAAGAGTGGAAAGAAACTGGAACGGCTTATGTCCAGGAAGTGGACGAGAAAAATACATAGCTGAGAAGGAAAAAAAAGACGAAGTCATATTTGTTCTTTTGCACACCGTCGTCGCTCCACATTTTAAAACGCTTTTATTAGCTTCACTTGTAACTATGTAAGAAAATCTTGGAAGCTTAATTTGACACACTACCCGTTTTCCGATTGAGCTGAAATTTTGCATACACGCATAGTTTAGATGACAATGCATGTTAAGATTGAAAAGTATAAAATAAAATATTGCAGTTTTAAAAAAATCAAAAAACACGCTTTTATGACGCACTAAAAAGCACTAAAAATTAAAAAATAATTAAATTTAACCCTTTCGGACACCTTGTAGTCAATTGATAATTGGTGACTGAAAGAGTTAATAAACTATTTCAAAAAGCGTGGAGCGCTTTGTCTAAATTAATTAAAAGACATATTATTAATTATTATCAATTGACTACAAGGTGCCCGAAAGGGTTAAATTTTAATTATTTTTTAATTTTTAGTGCGTTTTAGTGCGTCATAAAAGCGTGTTTTTTGGTTTTTTAAAACTATAATATTTTTTTAATTACATTTTCTAAATATTTTAGTACTATTTTGCTTAGAATCAATGCTTTTTTGTTTATTAAGATATTTTTATTATTATTTACAAAAAGTACCGCTACAACCCAGAGTGAAGTGTGGCTGACCGCTTCGTTTTATATAGAATTTTCAAGGCTGATTAAACCTCGGTGGTTTGCCATTGCCTGCCGAAGAAGGCCGCTTAGAATAAAGTTCTTGCTCTACTTACTGATTAAATAACTAAATAACAATAAATTTGAATTTTTGAAAAATTTTTGTTATCAATTGAGTTGGCCATACTTTGAAGTTGATCTACACATGATATGTTTTGTTATCTTTTATAACTTGACATAATTTTTGTGTCATATTTTATTCTAATTTTATTCGTTTTAACCCATAGTGTTAATATTTTTCGTTTTCCTTATATAGTATTGCACCATGTTTTTTACTCCTCGCGTCATGTACCAAACAATATACATCCTGGTTGTTTAGGTAATATTTACTACCTACTATATTTTTCCATATTCAATTTTTATTTTAGTCCCGAAGATGGAGCGAATAAAGTCCTCCGAAACGTCGACCTGACAACTTTATGAGTTTGATTGCGTTCCATATATCCCGATATCTTTTTAAATTACATTTTTGAAAAAAATAAATTATTGTTAATTTATTGATATTTTTAATTTTTTTTTTTCTCACTTTCAATTTTAAAATAAATTTATCATAATCTACGTACAAAAGCTTTCTCAAATACTGCAATCTCAAATATCTAAATCTCTTTTATAAATAAAATTTATTTTCAAAAGATTGAAAATTTAAATATAGTCGGCATCTGTTTTGCTTTTCGCAATAATCAAAAATTACTCTTATTTATAATAATATTGTTAATTCAATTAATTTTATTTAAGTTAAAAATATTTGTCATGCATTGACAATCAAACCTCTCATCAAAAATTGAAACTTGTCAAATTAAAAAAAAAATCAAATTTTTACATTTGCATATATGTAAAACAAAAAACATTATTTTTATTCTTTGCTTGTTTGTAATAGTTTATCGAAAACATTCGCTTTTTTCATTTTTTTAAATTAAAATTCAAATATTTTAGCTTTTTTTTTCAATATTATACCTCTATAACACATTTATTATTTTTTCGAATAAAAAATTATTTCTATGCATTATTGTGATGTTTATATAAAAAGCAAATGTACAACGCTAATTTATTATAATTTTCACTGTATTTTCTTATTCACTTCATCTTATATAACTAAATTATATAATTTTCTCATCAGTACAGTATGATAACTGTACTTTCATCTAAATTTAGTTGTTATTAAAATTTTTATTTCTGGTTAATCTCGCTTGTGCAATATCATGAAAGTACAAATAAATAGTTGCAACTATCTTAATTAAAATCTGCTAATTTTTATAATGAAATCACGCAAGGTGGACACAGGTTGAGTTTGTTACAAAGTGAGTTCTGTCACTGCGTACTATGAGAAGATAAACATTATAACTAAAATAATAAAATTATTTGTTTTAATAATTAGTATCTATACCCACTGGCGGAACTACCGGAGTGCTGTGGGTGCGACGCACGCGGGCCCCCGGCTAAAAGGGCCCCCAGTTGAACTGTTTAATTGTTTTAATTAATTAATTTAAGTTTTAATATTCACAATGAAATATAAGTAATATTTTGGCAGTCTTTTCTTATTGAGATAAACAAAGTGAGCATCATTTATCATCAATAATTCAATGTTTCCACTAAATTTTCAAAATCAAATCCTGACATTTCCAGGTTTTCCCTGACAAAAAATAAAAATTTTCCATAACATTTCGACAAATCAGAAAATAAAAACACAAAAAACATCTTTAATTTTAAATTAAATTGTTTACCTTGACTGAAAATTTAATTTCCTTGACATGGCACTCAAAATGACAAATTCCCTCACAAAATTAGGGAATAAACAAGATGGGGGAATAAATATATTATGTATTTTGACAAGAATGTAGGTATATTTTTAAACTTTTAACAAAACGTAGAAGGGGGTGGGTTGATATCCCGTTATAATATCTGCCTTTGCCTGGCAATCTTAGAAAAGGGGAAATTTAGAATATTCTAGAAAATCTTAGGATAGCCAATAGCCAAGAAAATCTCAGAAACTTGAAAAAAGAAATAAAAGCTTAAATCTATGAATTTTCCCAAGATTTCCTTTTATAGAAAATAGTATTCTAAAGTTTCACTAAAATTTTTTCATAGAATTTCCTAAGATACGCTAAAATTTGTTTGGATCTCTTTTCACTTTCGTATATCACGATTTTCCCTTCGGTTTTCCAGTTAGTACAAAAGGGGAAATCGACGGAAAAGTTGTGTGTACTAGTGAAGAGAAATCTGAGAAAATTATTTGTAGAAATATTGAAAATCTTAACAAATTTCACGAAAATCTCATGAAAATCTAGAAAATTTTAATAAATAGAAAATCGAGAGAAATGCAGAAAACTCTAAAAGGACTTAGGATATTTTAGAAATTGAAAAATTCTAAGGTATCTTAAGATATCTCGAAAATTCCAGAAAATTTTAAAGCCAATGAAATCTCAGAAAATGGAAAAATCAGAAAGAAATAGTCTTTAATATTCTAGATTTCTTCAAATTTCCGCTGATTTCCTTTTAGTCTTGCATATGACAATTTCTCCATCATTTTTTCCATCTAATTTCTCTCTAATTTCTAAATAAAAGGAAATAGAAAATTCTAGAAAATCTTAGAAAAATATCCAAAAAAATTCGGAAAAGTCTTAAAATTTTCAGGATATTTTAGGAAATCTAGACAATGTTAAAAAAATCTCAGAAAATTGAAAAATAGAAAAACTCATCTAAATATTTTTGATAAGTTAGAATTAAGGTATAATTTTAAAATTTTAATAAAATTCAATAGGGGGGGAGGGGGTAGTTACTCGTATTTATATCCGCTCTTGTTTGGAAGGATTTCCTTGGAAATCAATGGAATTGCATGGAAATCTTTTGAATTCCGAGTCTTGCATACAAAATTGTTTATTTTTAACTTTTATAAAAGCAGAGCCCCGTTAACAACTTCGCACACGGGTCCCTCGCCTGCTTGTTACGCCACTGTCTATACCTATCTACTAAATATTATGAGCGGAACACGTGACATTCACATTTGTCTAGTTATAGGTTTGTTAACATTATGAGCTTATAAATACGCACAAAATAATAATATATTTGTAGGTAAATTTAAAATTAATGTAGGTATACTAGGTCGTTACTACGTCATGCTATAAACTAACATGGTTACTGCGGCAATTCCTAATTACTGTATAATATTTGTATTATAGTTATTAATACTATTTCTGTATTAGTAATATAAAATTAACACATTATTATGTTACACTTGACTTAATGGTTCCCTAATTTTTTATTTAATTCTATGCTTGCCAAATCACAACCAAAACTTGACATTGTAAAATTTCAAACTTTACTGCAACAATTGAATTTAAATTTAGCAATAAATTACACCGAGTTGCATGTATAACTATCATTATTATTAATTACTTCACACCTAAATAAGTACAGCAAAAAGGGGGGCGGTAAATAAACACTCGATCATCTTTCCAATAATAATTATTTTTGGTTTTCCAAAAGAGTAATGTTCTGTAAATGAACATAAATTTTAATCCAAATTTTATTTATAATTTATTGCTGAAATGCAAATTTTAATAATAACTTCTTATTTTTTATGTTAATTATAATTAAAGATGGACGTAATGCTCAGTAAAATATTTAAAATTAATAATTAAATTACACAGTTAAATTAAACACGAAAACTTTTGATATGATTATATTCACATTTACATGGATATACCTTGTTAGTAATTTATCATTCGCTAATGTACTGTTATTTACATTTTTTAATTGTGATAATTTTATTTTTATATTAGTGAATTTGGGAATTTTTTTTCTGCTAGGCTCGAGAGCAGATCACCACATGTATGGTTTTGAAAACACAAAAACTACCTTGAAACCACAAACCACAAGGTCCTTAATAATGAAACATATTATTATCGATATTTTGAGTTAGCCCAATAGGAAACATTACAAGAAAAATTGTTAGATTATGTTACGAAGCCACACAAGTCGATCTAACTTTTGAAATGTGAATATTAAAAGTTTTGTGGATATAATATTTTTATTAATTATTTTGAAAACAAAACCTGAAATTAGTAGCTATTTTTTACATTCATTACAAAACATTTAAGTTATGATTATATTTATATGAAAATTTACACTTAACATGTAATAAATTACTACCCCATCGCAATCATATAACATTTTAACCCTAAATATTTTAACGTAATCATAAACGATCATTTTGACGAACGAGAAATTTATCGTTTTCTGCCTGTTGCGTTAAGAAATATGAGAGAAAAAGAGAAAGAAATACATTTGGTTGATATAAACTATTACGAAAAAAGTAATTACGATGGCCTGATATAACACTACATCATGTGTGATGTGTAAAATACAGGTTTGGAAAATATGATGTTTGATTTATTATTTTATAGAAGGTGCACCGAACAAAAATTTATTACTTATGTGGATTACACTTTTATTATAAAAAAATTATCGTCTATTACAGTTTACAAGCAGGTAAAGAAAATCCGACAGTAATAAACCGACGATTGCTGCATTTTTGAAATTTTATATGAAATACAAAAATATTGTGCGATTTTTAGGTAAAAAATAGTAGACACATTATATATTTAATAGTATATAATTCAAGACTATAAGTGAATTACCTAAATTATCCAATTATCACTAAACGTAAAATTATCTATTCAGACCAGTTATTTTATGTACTAGGTACAATATTAAATTTTAATGAACGTATAAGCTTCCTATTAACTTCAAATTTGTTCACCTCTAGTAATTAATCCATTATAGGCCTTTGATTTTATTATTCTAACGGAAAAACGAGAGAATTGCAAAAATGCTAAAATCAATCAGGATGGTGGCTCAAAGCATTCCTCTCTAACCATCACGTAGTGAATCCCAAAACTAGTTTAGCATATAAAAAAATTTCGTGCCAATAAAAATTTTATATGCTCGCACGAATAAAAAGTAATAAATATTATACTTATGAAATGAGTGAAACCTATACATTATATTTATGTTAATGTTTCAACGTTTTCTCCATTGGAGGCTTGCGGCACCTTATTATTCCAACCAATACCCATGAAACAAAGATAACTAAACACATTACTTGACACTCCCATTTACAATGTAAAGAAGACAAAATAATCATTAAAAATACATCAAGTTGGTTTTGACTCAAGGGTAAATAAAAAGACAATGGGCAGTGGAAGTAATTTGTAAGGCAAAGATAATGTATCTTCGATTAACCTTGCGTATGTTCAAAATCGAAGTAAAAAAGTATGTTAGTTTTGCAACATCATTCTCAAATAAATATTTTGCTCTAAGGTTAAACTCAATGGTGTCTCAACATTTCGTTCGGCTATAGTTTTGCCATAGTTACACCTCCATTACATAAACAACGCATACGATTCTGAAGAATTTTTTAATATTATACCGAGAAAATATTTTACAGCCAATTATCCATGAAGTGTCACGCGTCCTTGTACTTCATCCAAATTTCTATTCATTGCTTCACTTCTATCTACTTTCCAGTGTTTTCACAAATAAAACATTACACGAACTTTGCTTGACATTCAAACCATAATATTTTCAAAATCTTTTTATTGTATAAAATATACTAACTAAAACGTGGAATTTGAACCACGGCATAAAATAATTTGTAATTATAGTAAATTACCAAATAGAAAAAACATTATAAGATCCTAGTGGATTTTGTACAGATGAAATAAGATAGGTTTTAAATTACAAGAAACTTTTTCTCTGATAGATGCAGTGGTTTCGAAAATTTGATGGTATTCCATATTAAGCGCCTATTCCATATAAGGCCACTTCACTCTACATTATTTTACGATGATGGTGCATAGCATAACTTCATCAAGATGGCGACAATAAAATTGATATTGTAATCTTTATTCTTAAACCGAGTTCAATACTTAATTAAGATTGTCCAAGTTGAAAATGTTAACTAAGACAACAATATCCAAGACTTAGAACAATTCCGTATATTACAAATATTCAGAGATCAGAACGAAAAATATTTGTTTATTACAACGTAAACTGCACAACATTTTTCGATGCAAAATTTTGTTCTTTAATCCATTGTAGACACAAGGCCGTGATTATTTATCAATAACATAGAGCCTTGGATTTTCGGTCTGCATTTCATCGAGTTAGTTTATTTATATAGATTGTGGAAATTCTGAGATGATTTTATTTTATAATTTATATATTACACCCAAAGCTGGGAAAGTTACTTTTAAAAAGTAACTAGTTACAAGTTACAAGTTACTTGATTAATATATGTACCTTTAGTTACTTAATAAGACAGTTACTTTTGAAGTTAGTAACTTATTTAGTTACATTACATTACCCAAACTCTTTTTATCAATTTAACCTGGATACCAGATGTAGATAGATCTACAAATATAAAGAATATAAACACCGTGTTAAAAAAATTAAAAACTAGCCTCGGTCTCACAGACCGACGTTAGTACTCGTGTTATAAAAAACATGTTAGTACTGGAGGGTTGAGCGAAAAAGTTACTAGAAGAACTTTTAGCAAGATTTTAACAATGAAACAATAATTACCTTTAGTAATGTTATTATTATTAATTTTTATGAGTAAACAGTAATCTACAATAGACAGTAGGTACCAAGTACAATAGATACCTTTGTCATGTTGTGGCAAGACACTTTTGAAGACGAAACAATCCCTTTCCTTCTTTTTAAAAATAATTAAACTTTGGAAATCTTAATGTCAATTTTAAAAGCAACTAAGTTACCTACTGTAAAAGGAACTTAGTTATTTTTAAAATAACTTAATTAATAGAAGGTAACTTAGTTCCAGAAAAATAACTAAGTTACTTATAAAAATAACTTAGTTAGGGTAAAAGCCAGATAGTTGCCTCAGTTGGATACTTGCACTATGTTAGGGACGTTAGTGGCTTTAACGTTTTACTATAATTGTAAGTACCCCTCCCGCAGACCTCAGTGTCATGAAACAGTCAGTATAGACCCACACGTTTTGTCCGTTCGAGCGAAAATCTTCCGCTGCGAGACTTCTACAGGCGTTGAAACTATATTGGCAAGTGATTTCTATTGAATATTTTTTATTACTGATTAGAGTTTCAGTCCACTTTTGGTTTCTTTGCATGCATTAGAGTTTAAATTACACTGTTTATTAGGTTTTATTGCTGAATAATTTTTATTTACTTTGCAAATAAAAAGGGCAAGTACCGTATCCAAAAGGATAGTCGCCCTAGTTATCTTTAGTTACTAGAGAAGAATACAAATTTACAGTTCTGACAATGAAAATGAAGAAAATATTATAAGTCCAAAAGCATCCAAAGAAAAAGCCACCGTAGGATTACCAACCAAAAGGACAAAAGACGAAAAATCGATAAAAAACACTGACAAAATATTAAATATTAAAAATGATAATTTAATAATAAAAAATACAAATAAAAAAAATTCAGTTAATGATTATTGCGTAGAATGTTTTGAAAATTACAATTTTACTAATTCCGAAGCCTTTTTAGCGTTAGGCAACTATCCGCTAGAGTAGGCAACTATCCCTTTTTGATAGGTCAAATAAAACTGGATTTACTCGAAACCATTATTAATTATGTTCACAAAAATAGGCTACTATAATAATTCAAAGACCTATGTTTTGATATACATGTTGCTTAATTCTTATTATGTACATATTTTTGTTATAAGAGAACTAAGTTATAGTAACTGAGTTCCTAAAAGTAACTAAGTTACCGAAAGTAACTTTTCTGCTCAGTTACTTCCCAGCTCTGATTACACCATATTTTTTTTAAATCAGATGCTATAAGATCTTATTGCGGTAACAACATCGGTTAAGTTATGTTATGTCCAAATCTATCCTGGATTTAATGAAAAATTATAATTTATTATTTTTTATTTATTTTTACACTATTTAGTGCGTAGGCAATCATTTAGCCGAAGCCAAGATGATGTACTAGGGAATTTGATGAATGTGGTGGTTTTCCCTTGCCTTCACCATATACAGATATATCCTAGACTTTAGATCACAGCAGTGTATTCGATACAACCAATATTTGTTGAATATTTGTTGAAAAGTTGCTTTTACAATTGAGGGGCCTAGAAGTAAAAGGGTTCAAGTGCACTTTTGAAAACTAGCAAATCTAAGTACAAAATATCATCTCTAAAGGGTGTTCTTCTTTCTTTTTTTGTAATATTTTTTTGCCTTTCAAGAAAACAAAATTATTAACATAGTTCTCTAAAGATATTCCTGAAATTTTGAATTTCAAATTAACTTTAAAGCAATTTATCTCGGAACTACTAAAAATGCACTTGAACCCTTTTACTTCTAGGCCGCTCAATTGTGGTTTACATATAATTAAACCTTTCAATGTGAAAATGGGTTTATTGCGCTAGTAGTAATAGCCTCAACAGAATTTTTTCGCTTCTGTAACAAATTTTCTGTTTTCCACAACAAAGGTTTTTCTATTCGGAATAACAAAATTTGTTAAATCAACTAATCCTTTTTCTGAATAGAAAAAGCTTTGTTGTAGTAGCAGAAAATTTGTTGTAGCGGCAAAAAATTTGTCGTAGCAGCAAAAAAAGCTCAGTTGAGGTTGTTGCTACTAAGAGTTCTGTTAGAACGACAAATGCTTTTGCACAAGTGATGGAATGTTATTTATATCGGTGAATTTATAATTTTTTATAGTTTTGCAGCGATGACTGCTTCATAATTTTCTATTTAGTTAGCCTATTCGGATCATCCTAATTTCTATTTTTTCATTAATTATTTCTTCAGAATAATTTTAATTTTAAATATTTATTATCATCATCTGCAGATTTTAGGCCGGTGGCCCGTTACGTCACTCTAATTGGTCGTTCCATCTCTTTAAATATTTAATTATTTAATTTGGAATAAAGCCTTCAGCTCAGTAACTAATTAAAAAATGCAACTATTTTTAAGTCGGAATTTAAATACGACACTTCTATTTTGCACAACTTATATTATACTTTTGGTAGTTCTTCTTTTGTGTCTTATTAATTTGATCTGGCGCCCAGCAACATCAACATGTTTATTTATAGTTAGCTAAGCAGCAATTGCTTTAATTTAAACTAACTACTTCAAGTGGTTCAGGTGGAAAATCTCTGATTTTCAAAATTTTCTTTACCTACATTCTTTACCCAAATCAATATCAATGTTTTATAAATACATAATTGAAAAATTTCCTGATAATATTGGCATATTAAATCTAAGCAATTGACCAAAATTTAAGGTAAAAAGTCTATAAAATAAGAATCTTTCGGCGAATAATATTAAAGAAGAGCTTGGAGCTTCTGGTCACCAGTAAAAACAAAATTATTTTATCTGGTAAATTGAAACTTAGAGAATTTTAAATTCGATTCGTGAAAACTCTACTTTTCCAATTTTGTCTTACTCGGAATTTTATTGAAATCAAAATTTTATTATCTAATAAATACTTGTTTTTGTATTTTAATTGTATAATTACAGTGAATAGAAAACTATCAAACTAAATTATTTAAATTGAGAATTTAACTGCCACTGTATTGTAATCCTGACAGATCTTAATTTGACTTTAACTTGTCTTTAGGTTATAAAGCTTCTCTGATCGGTTGAATAATAAAGAAACTAAAATTTATATTTATATTCCTAATTTAATTTGATTTATTTCAGTGCCTGTTAACAGTGGCAAAATAGCTATTTATGCAACAAGAAGAAAAAGTGATACTTTTTATAACCACTCTGAAAAAAAATTACATCAAAAATTCATCATTATATTGATGAAGTTTGTTCATCAATATGATGAATTCTGTTCATTGGCTGAAAAATGATGAACTTTTCACCAATATGATGAACTATTTTTTGTCAGTGCAGACGTGAAAATTGTTCATCGAGGCGTGTTATAAAAAAGGACTTTTACCTATTGTTGCATAAATAGCTATTTTGTTACTGTTAACAGTCACTTCTTGTAAAATAGGTTTTTCTTAAAATTGAATTTTTTGAATAAGCATGCAAATATCTCGAGAACGGTGTGCTAGATATCGAAAAACTGAGCAAGAAAACGACTAATTTTTATTTTCATTGAAAATTTTCATTAAAAAAATCTCACATCGTGATATTATTTTTATTTTATCACTAGTAATAAAAAGAACGTCTGTTTAAAACTCAAATGACATTCAAGATGTAGTCGTTATGTTGTAACAGAATTATAAAAACAAAATAAATTGTATTACTTGATAATAATATATTGTTGGATTTTAATTTGACATACATTGACATGACATTACATAAGTATTTCGATTAATTAAATTAAAAATATTAAATGTGAAAATAGGAAAACTAGAACAAAAATATTATTTCAAATTTTCGTAGATGTATTGTAGAAAATTATGCTAAACTTAAAATTTCCTTAAATTTTTGTTACTTATGATAATGATGAAATGATGATTGTCATCATGAAGTGTTGTTAGATTAAGTTCTAATTGTTTGGATGTAGATTCTGATTAATCCAAGAATGATTTTTCAAAAAAATACATTTCTCAAAATTACTTGCCCGACTTTTAATTTAACTTTAAAATGCATGAAACTTCACGATAATGGAAATATTAAATCAAACTGATATACATATCCATCTGCCGTTGTATCATATTTTGTGATTTTGTCGTTCTTTTAATTTTTCTAACTTTGAAAGTTACTATATTGTTACCATTTAATTTATTTTCAATTACAATATTTTAACTTTTGTTCAATTTTACTATTGTTATCTCTTATTTTGATCGATTCTGTTATTAATTTTCTTTTCAATCTCAATTTTTTTGAGAAAATTATTCGTACGACACAACGATGAAAAGCCTAGTTCATAACGCAAGTCAATAAAAAAAAAATACATACAAAATTTAAAAATCTGATACTTCTAAGCCAGTGGACGATGATCGTAAATTTAATGAGCTTTTGCGAAGCTGAATAAAATGTATGATATCATTTAATTTTATTACATATTATTCTTTTAGCGGTTGCTATTTTTGTACGTTATTCTCACTGAAAAAAAATTGTATTACCTACTGTTATTAAATTATGTGTCTATTGATGGGGATGCTTCGGCATGCAATGGCACAGCAGATTGGTCTTCCAAAACAACTGCCATCAACATCTGTCACAAATAATATACACAATTTAAGTTGAAAATTTAACATTATACTAGAAATAGCAATGTGTAATAATTATTTATTTCATATCAGATAACGGGGATAATAATAATCATACCGAATGTTATATTGCTTATACCTATATACCTACCTTGATTAGGACAGCGATACTTATTATTAAGTTATAAAAAGCTTTCTCCATATGGATGTGCATCCATCACTTTGATGAACTGACGTTAAAGATTTTGTATGTGCCTGTGTGGGTAGTTTAACGACAGGAAAAATAAAAGAAAATTTTAATTGAAGTATTATACGCGACATTAATCTCTGTCAACTGCTAAGCGCAAACGATTTTTTAGAGCTTAATAAATTTGGGTCTTCTGTCAAACTTATCGATCCTGCATACCTACAACTTATATTATTTCTTTTAAATTTTGATAAAACCGTAACATCGCGCCAAAAACGTGCGAATGTTTATACCTAACCTAAATCAGATTTACTTCTCCAACAAAGGATGAATTTTCCAGTTGATGTCACACAAGCTTATGGAATTAATTTTTTTGTTACATCCGGGTGCGGTATCTTTGTAACAAACTTTTATTTAAATCTGCCGAATTCATTTCGTTAACTTTTTTAATTTTTTTAGTTAGAATTGTAATGATTTCGCAACAAAGACAAATTTTAATGTAATGCTCATTAATATCCCAAGTTTGCAAACTTTTCTCATTAATTAATCTTTTTTGACGTTAATTTATAAATAAACATTTATTTATTTAGTTAAATAAACCTATCATTATGTTTTCGTGTTATTTTTTAAACAAATTCCTCCTTTGTTTTACTTAATTTAAAATTGTGGAAGCGTAACCGAATTTTTATCCATTGAAATTAGAGTTGGCTATTTTATGTTACTGTATTTGTACCTACTTTTACTACTTACTAATTACAGTTGAAAATAAATAAATTCTAGATTATACGTTTAAGAAGAAATACCAAATAAAATTCTAGACGCCGGCTGCAAATATGATGCCCAAATATTATTAACATGTTTATAGAAATGTTTATCTAAATCTAGATTCTTCGCAGACAAAGGTAACCATTTTGTTTAGTTTTTGATCCCGACTGTACATAAGATGTCGTGACCAGGCAGTACATTTTCGTGCATAGTTTTATTGGTGAGTGTACATCGCGTGTGTTGTATACGTGTTTAACAATTTTTCTTGGCTCACTATGTCAGGTTTCTAGGAATCGTGTTGCTTTGTGAGAAAGTTCAATTTTTTTTTCTGTTGTAAACATACGTCATGACCTTCTGGTATACAACGTTTAGCCAAGAGAAGAGCCAAAAAATAAATCTGTAACATATTACCCTCCGCATTGTTTGATCGAAACACTTTTGATCGGTTAACCCCACAAAAGCGCTAATTCAATATTGTTTTTTCCGATACTTCTCGGTTAATTACTATAGACTTTGCCTTATATTAATTAACAACGCGTATAACTTGACAAACAAGTTAACTTCTATGAAAGAGTAATGGATGTGACAAGAATTGTAATGGTTTTTTTTGACCTATGTAACCCAACTCTATTTTTAGAAAAGAACTTTGCATATCAAATAATGCAATAACATGAAAATATACTTTTCTTTTCCTCCAGCCATATACGATCTTATTTTATTGTCTGCGTTTAATCGAACTTTCTATACTTTTTAAATCTCCGAGACGTTAATTTGATCATATAAAGCGAAGTGCAACAAGTTTGGAAAAAGAATTGCCTCTAGTAAGACTTTGAAAGACTTGAATCTACTATTAGTTTAATTATACCCTTCAGGCATACCCTGTCCGTTTGTCTGGATCATAGCTCCGCTCTGATCTATCGTTCATAGTTGGTTATTTATCAAACGTATGGATGGTATAGCAATTAGAATGAAACTATAAGTAATATTTATAACAACTAAATAACATATAGGGAGAACTTTGATTACGTGTGTAAGCTAAATTATTAATGAATTATTTTTCAGGTACCTGTTGAATCGGAATAATCAAGCTATTGTTGTATTAATTTTGTAATGATTGATAGCTTTAATAAATAATTTATCAAGTTCATGTGTTTTAATGTAGTTCCTGCTAAATTATCGAACTCAATTAATAACAAGAACATAAAATTTATAATTTAAAGGCAAAGTGTTATAATAATGGCTTATGTTACAAATAAATTACTATTCAATTTATGTTATGTTTTCTTTTGATCCTAAAAAAAAAATGTTTTTCTGTATTATTTTATATAAAATTTGGGCAAAATTTTTGTTTCAAAAAAGTGGTGTTGGGAGAGTTGGTTGTTGAATATTTGTATGATGGGCCTTCGGATTGGTTTGTTTGAACCACGCCTTTCCACCTACACATCGCAGATGGTGCCCAGTTGGTATTAAAGAAATCGAAACACAATATGGAACTTTGTGTAGCCTCTTCGTAGGCCTAAAATATATAAAATATCCGAAAAAGCTCTTGAGATAGGTAAGTATATCACAAATTGCGTTATCACTCATGCAAGAACTTCTTGAGGGACAGAAATGGTTTTCCGGTATGTAACTATAATAATAAAAAGATTACATGTGCTATTTTCAAACTAACTGTACATGATTTGTAGGTTACCTAATTTGGTTTACATAATCTTGATGGGTGCAATTTTTATAAGCGACCTTGAATTTTTAATTCAGATAATCATCGCTATTAAACTTGTAAATTGAGTATAAACGTACTTTCCTACCTAAAGAGTATAATAGGAAAGATTAGATTAGAAAAAAAATTTATGCTTATATTACCAATAAAATAATAAATAAATTTTAGTTAAAATTTTTTAAAAGTTAAATTATTAAATTAATTATAATAATTATAGATAAATCAGCTTATTGTTTAATACCTATACTTATAATGTACATAATAATATATAATATAATAATATACCAAATTTATTTGGTATCATAAATTTTATTATATCAATATAATGTAGGTACAATATAGTAGGTACTACAATAATGTAATATTGTAAAAATTCAATAGAAAGTTTAATTATTTAAATTTGAAAAAATTATATTCAGGTTTAATTTAAATTGTGGAAAAATCATGCAGAGTAAAGAGTATAATAAAAATAAAAATAATAAAAATAAAACAAAAAAATTAAATCTTTGCTCATTAAATTAAAGTTTGCTCTTTAATATTGTTTTAGGTAATTTAAAGAGGTAAACTGTAGACCAAAATCTCATATGCCTACATCAATTCCTCTGTTTGCTTTTACTACTTACAATTCTTTAACAATTTTGCAGTTAAGTCCTTTGCAATTTTGAGATCTTTATAACCAAAATTTTTTCTGAGGTTTACTCATCTGGAATCTATCAACAAAATTAATGAACATTGAGTATAGAAGTTTGGAAAATCAAAACCTCTTCGTAAAAGAGCTCGATCCTATTGTAACATAATTTTTATTATTAACCCTTTCAGTCACAAATTAATTCTACCGAAGGAAAAAGTTTGCTATTTGCACCATTGCTTAATTAAATTTTCTGAAAATTTTTGATGAAAATTTCAAAGCCCTAGCTACCCTCCCGGGAAGTTATGGTATGTGATCAAATAACATCACTTTTTTGGAAATTAAAAACCAACTGACAAACTTAAAAAATATATTTTTTTATTACTACATTATTTGAACAATCAAACATTTCTCTTTATGTTCTTAAAGTTTTCAAACTGATATCGCAATAGTAGCAGTTTTTATAAATGTTTTTACAGCTCTTCTGTAATGCAGTATAGCAGTATAATGTATAAATGCACAGTGTAATGTACATTTATTTTTGAAAAATATTCTGCAGCTTCAGCTTTTAACGCTTTCAGTCATGAATTTTCAATTTTTATGGAAACCAAAAGGTTGCTACTGTACTATTTGTAGTCCAAAATATAAAGCAGATTTCTTTAAAAAAAAATAAAATTCTGATGTTCTATATGTAGTACGCCATGACCGAAAGGGTTAAAGGGGCATTTAGAAAATGTATACTAACCATAGGTTAATTCACTGATTTACTTACATTGAACCAAGAACTGTTCTAAACTATTCAGTGGATTTATAAAATCTTTTGCATTTACGAAAGTTTCACAATATGTTTATTTGCTGAAAAGTTTTTTTAGTGAATAATCTTCTAAATTTAAAATTTTTCAATATAAAATTGCTTTAAATTAAAAGCCAGGAACTTAAATAATTATGGTATCATCTCGAAAAATTAATTTTTTGAACTCAATAACCTATTCCTTCTTAAATTTCCGGAAAGCCGACTGACAAAAAAATGTTTTAAGTCAAAATGAAACATTTCTATCCGAGAGCTTTTATGCATTGTGTATGTTACGGTCAATGATGACAATTCGGCCATTAACGTCATTAACAAATTAGACAAATAACAGCTTAGTTGGGCATCAACGTCATTGACCGGTCATTGACGTCAATAACTATGTATTTTGGGCGATGTTGACATTTAAAATTTCATATGTGGTTGTTACGTCATTGTCCGGGCAATGACGTTAATGTCCAATACGGGGTGGGCAATGATGAAACTACTATTCTATAGATTCCATATTCTATCCCTCTTAGTGATAGCCGTCACACACGTTTCGTATTTCACCGAGTTCGGGCTTCCCTGGAGAGGTCAGGTCTCCCAGTCGAGGTGGATTGAATTCGGGGATGTTTTTAGCGAGTAAGAGAGCATTTTTTAGAGAGCTTTTTAGAAAGCACCGATAGATTCACCCTAAAATGAGTTTGCGTTTGTCTGAATTAAATAAAAATCCCTGTAAACTTATGAAGTTGTGAAAAGGGCCGAGTTGCTGTCATTTATATGAAGAAACGCGTGCACGACAAATAATTGTCCCGGGTTGAAGTGCATCGCCATTTTACTGTTCCTTATAGTATTTATTCTATAATATCATCATTGTTCAATTCATTTTGTCCATTAACGTCATTGACCGGCCAAAGACGTAAATATTACAATCATTTGAAAATATTTATATCATTGCCCACCGTTAACGGGCGTTGACGTTAATGGCCGGGCAATGACGTTAATGTCTATCGTAAACAGGCATTGACGTAATTGTCCGGCCATTAACGTCAATGCCCAATTTACGTCATTGAAAGTAACATATATATACGAATAAAATACGAAATTTTCTTCAACTTTTTCAATCAACTTTTTTGCAATCAAAAAATTTTTAGGTGAATTTCTCTCTTCCAACGGTGGCCAGTTTCCTGCTACCAATTTTAAGGGAAATTTATTCTAAGGTGTACTTAATACACCTATTTTTGGGGAAATTTTATATTTTCGCAGTAAAACAAAATAAGTAAAATCACACCCATTTTTTATAGTGTACTTAGTGAAACATACCACAGGGTGCTGAGTAAGTTAGCCGAACACAGGAAACTAATATGTATTCAAATTCCTGCTTCCCTAATTATTTTAAAGAAAAATGAAATATTTATACACAAAAATAATGCAGAAATATTTTATTATATTTTATCTATAGTTTAGACTTAAAAAGAAAAAATGATTTTGAAATTGTTAATAGTTTCATTTATCAGACTGGCCATGTAAGTTTCCAAGGTAATTTGTTTGAATAATGAAATTAAATTGAATTAATTACATAGCCGATCCGAAAGCATTTTATGACTTTTTAAGTAAAAGCTAGATGAAATCTAATGCTTTTATCATTCGTAGTTTATATTTCTGCATTATTTTTGTCTTTCATTTTTCCCGAAAATAATTAGGGAAGCATTGCAACAAATTTTTGAAAGAAAGTTACGAATCTTGTAATTTAAATTCAGAAACTTTCATTTCAAATAAGAAATTTTACATTTTTCGAGTGAAATAAAGTCGGTGTTTTTCTCTGGACTTATAACTGTTTTCTTCACCTGGACATATCTATCGGATGACAATCCAAGTAATAGACAAATTCATCAAGTAACCAATCAGAAACAGCAATTCAATTTTTAAATAACAAATCAAAATTTTTATTAGTGACTTGATTTATTTGTCTAACAGATACGTATCCGATAGATATATCGAAGCGAAGAAAACGGGCATAAATCGCTAAGCGGTTTGAAAATTTGGTCTCTTAGAATTTTCTCTGAAACGAGAATTTAAAATTAACAAAACATTTTTAACCGCTTTATGCCCGGATTCACCAACTACAAATAGCACTATTTGTCGAATTTCTGTTCTCGAACAGGCAGCACAAAACCGTCCATGAGAAAACAAAAATCTTTTAAATCTGTTTTTGAAAATTATTGATTGCTATAAGAAAAAAATGGTTTAATCTGAAACTCAAAATAAAACCAAAACCTCTGCAAAATTTAGATTTCTATGTGATAGAAGCTGGGATTTGTAGCCTCTTTACAGGCATTCATATTATCCACGTTTACTCCTGAGTAAATTTACGAGTGGCTAAGGTTTGGGTATAAAGCAAAGAAAAATATAGGCAGAAACTAACCAAACCAACACTTTTGAGAAGGAAACAGTCCTGAATTTACCAACTTTTTTATTCTTCACATCATATACCAGTGAGCTTTTTTGAAGGAATACTATTGATTTTCAACAATATACGCAATTTCTGACAACTTAGATTTTGCCTAAACTGTTCGGTGAATTTGTCAACACTTCTCGACTCCCCCTCCCCTTATGGGTACGTCCCTGAATTTACCTATAGAAAAAGCTTTATGAAATGTTTTGCACCGGCTCCCCATGATTCCTAGTTACACCGATGGTATTCCGGTGGCATGCCATGTGGTTTACTTGAGTTTTCATTATACATTGTGTAACAATTTATTGCCCCGCAATATTGTTTTGTGCGGTGCCCCTGTTTTTTCGTGCGCCTATGTCTCGTTGCGCATGGTATGCTAAGCCGGCGGTAAAACCACGAATGTCAGATTTTATTGAGAACTTAAGTTTAGTGAGCAAGTCAAATTTCGATTTGGAGTTTGTGTTGAAAGTTCAGACTTATCTCACCGATATTTTTGAGTAAGTTTTGCTTATTTTTATTTTGATTGGGAGTTTTGGGAAACTCATACTTTAGGTATTACTTGCACAAATCGTGTTAACTACGGATTTGTTGAGATCGAGGTTTTGCTATTCGACGGAGCGTCGCAGCCATTAGAGATACAAGATTTTTTTCACTTTTGGTAAAACTTGTCTTTTTATGTTTCTCCATTAGCGATAATATTAAGGCAAGTGGCTACGAGTTTTTGTATAATCCTTGTAGCTGATATTATATTTCATTAGAACGAGAAAGGAAGAAATTTCTTTGATTTTCCGAACCAGCGCTCTTTTGCCTCCATTAATAAAAAGAGCGCTAGTTTTATTTCTATCTGGGCATTGCCACTAAATTATTACTGGAAAAGTTCTACTTCAGGTGTGGTGGAAATTTGCCGTAAGGTAAAAATTTCATTATTAGTGTCTACAGAGTTATAATTCATTGTCGAACAGAAAAATTTGCTAAAAATACTTCTATGAATAACTTCAATAGTTTTACTTCTATCTAGAGTTTAAAATAGCATATCCATTTTTAATCTAGTTGAATTAAGCTAATCTTATTACAAATTACTCGTAAATTCTACAGCAGATAATTAACAAAAGTTAATTTGTAAATATTATTTCAAACAGTTGGGGGTGAAAGTGTTAATAAAAGTAACCATTATTTTACATTTTTATATTGTATGTAGGAACCCGACTTTTTTCTGGTTGGCATAAGGCTGCCTAGTGAAAGAGCGGATAATAATTTTTTTGAAAGAGCGGCACCCCATTACCCTTCCAAGACAAGCTGCTACAGGTTTCAAGTCAAATTTATTTTATTAATGCGTAATGCATATATTATAAAAAAAACTGTTTAAAATACTAAAATACTGATGGATATAAGGATATAATTGGCAAAAAGGATCTGTGATTATCTGGACATACTTGAAGAATGACATAAAGAAATTTTAAAAGAAAATAAATTATATGTATCATGAATAAGAGGTATATTTTTATACAAAATAAAATTCAATTTATTGATTTCAAAAGCTTTTCACAAAAAAGTGACTATTTTCTTCTGCTTTTATTTGTAAAAATAATAAATTCTAAAGTAATATTTATTTTTGACGTCAAGTTAACTTTAGTACGTTTACTTGGCATATTAAATTTTAATGTAAAAATAAGTAAGCATTCAGGACTCCGAAAATTATGAGGTAAATATTATTTCATGTGCAACATTAATTAATTTGTACTAAACAGAACATTAAAATAATAGAATGTTAACGGTAAATTGAAGAAAAACATAGGTAGAAAATTATTATTTAAAAAGCACTAAAAAGACATTAATTTTCCACTTTTGACAGGTTAGGTTTAAAAGTATTTGAAAAAAAAAACGAATATTACATTAAAAAAAATAATTTTGAAGTTTTTCTAGTAAAATATACTAAACGTAAAAGAGTTTAAATTCAAAAAAATATAAGAATAATACAATACGTAGAAAATCAAAATTTTTTTTAGTAAAAGAGTTTGTTTTAAAAAAATATGCAGGGTAGTACTATTTATATAAAAGTCTTAATTGTAGTATTTATGATCTTGAGCTGACTTTTTACTTTTTTAATAGGTACATTATCCATATAGAAAATGGTCAACTATGAACACTCTATTAAAAATTTTAAGAAGTCGTGCATAAGCCACAAGTTTAAATTCAGCCAAACATGCAATAAGGGAGAATTTACAAGATTTACTACACGCAAGTATAAAATCCAAACGCATTGACAAAATAAAAAGAAAAACAATGATCAACGTCTCATCTTCAAAAGTTCTGGTATCTTTTCGATGCTCAGTTGAAAAATATTGAATTCTCCTTTTTCATTTCTTTTTTCCATTAAATTATTAAAATATTAGTGGCGAAGGTGTGAAGGTGTAAGGATATTTGGCGTTGCCTGAAGTTAATCGTTATATCTTTGGTATAAATAACGAAGTAGAGTAAAACATGAGCGTAGTAAAAATGAAATAAAAACTTTTTATCGCGCAAAATGAGAATGAAAGAAATGATAAAATTTAATAAAGCGGCTTGTATACAATTTAGATTTGCAATCATAACGTCCACACACAACATTTACCAATCAAAAAAAAAATTATAAAACTTTATATAGTATATATACCTATATGCTTAATTATTATTACAAACTTAGTATAGTTGATAAGCATCTTAAATTTTTTCGTAGCGTTACATAAATTCATAAATCAGAACTTCTCAAGTCACGAAACTACCAATAGTACCTACAACTTGAATGGTATTTTAATTGGTCTATGGTTGGTATCAGCCCAAAGTAAATCAAGTTATAGAGATTTTTCTATTGGTCTTACTTAAAAATATAAGAGATACATAACCGAAATGACCTGTAACCTTTATGGGCTTGTTTTACATTAACTTGAATATATCACCCGGCCTCAAGCATACTCATTATTCTGTCTCGGAGATACATTACAAAAATCAAAGCATATAATCAGCCGAATCCTATAATAGACTATCATTTATATGTTGCGCTTACATTTTTATCCATTTAGCAGGATGAGTAAATTTATTACACTTACATGACTATTTGCTTGACAAATACCGCACTTAAAAGAAAATATTCTATTTTTGATGTTTTATATTTTATATTGTTATTTTTACAATGATATTACTGCGTTGGGCATCGAAAGCATAAATAAATTTTAACTGCCAACAATTAAAACAACAGCAACTAAATAAAATCAAAGGTATTTGTATAATAATGTGTTGTTAGACAAACAAGTCATTATTTATAATAGCCGGTAAATTTACAAAATTTTCATAAATGAAAATAACATTTAAGACACTTAACTCGATAAATGTACCTTATAATAACATAAATGATAAGAAATTAGAGTGAAGTAGTAACTGATATTTACGACGGCTAATAAATTAGGTAGTAACAATTTAATAATATAATAATATAAACAAAGCAGTCAATGACTTTTTGATTGACATATCTAAATTTCTTAACACTTAACTATGATGTAATAGCTTCCCGATAGTATAAATATATAATTAAACATACAAATTGCTATAATTTTAATCAATTACCACCATTAAACTTTAAATATACTTCATTTATCCAATAAAATTGACTATAATGCCCTCTATTACAGTCATCAAGTGCTTTTAAATCTGAAAAACTTCGTTTTACCTCTCCCAAAAAGATGGCGCTTGACTACCAAAACTTAAACACGAGCAACAAGTTTCCATCTTTTTCTAATATTCATCTCTATTCATTTTATTTTCTTTTACCCTTTCTGAATTTTTCCAAGTCAAAATTGCTGATGCAGTGAATGTTTCGACTCAATGACCAACATAAAACATTAAAAAAACAATTAAATATTATTAATATGGATTTCACGTATAGGTGTCCCCGATATCTTGAACTCTTGATTGTATTAATTTTTTTTAATGTGTGAATTTTTGCCACTAATGCATAAATATTATGAGTGTGGGATACTTGGATCATAAAAATTATGAATTATAGTGTTGGTATTGATAAACTGAAATAAATTGCAATAATAAGGTATACATGTATGAAATTGTATTTTAATTTATGTACAAAACCAGTTGAACACATAGCGATTCACATAAAACAATAAATTAAATTTTTTTAAATAAAGTCGATTTGTAATGCACGGTTGTATTTATAGTAAAATCTAATTTGTTTTCAATATGTCAATATAATTTATAAAAATGTATGCTTTAGTACATATTTACACGAAGTATTAAGCTATAATTTTAATATTTTAGATATAATATTAAATTTTACCCTAAAAACAGTATCCAAAAAATATACAAAATATATACACAGCAGGAATCTCTCTACTAATCAATTTAAAAAATTTACTAATCAAATCAAAATATTTTTAAAGTTAAAAATTACTCAATCGGTTAACTGTAGATTTTATTAAACTTGTAAGCTAAATTGGTTATTTGAAACACAGTGCTGGAGAGCATAGGCTCACAGGTTGGCGTCAATTAATTTAAATGAAACAAATGAACAGTTAAACAGTTAATTTAATACAAAACAAATGGAAAACAGATAAGAATCGACAATATTTATTACATTGATTAGGCAAGAAATTAACATAAAACAAGTTAAACTAAGTTGAAGACATTATTAATAGTAAACAAAAATAAAACAGATGGAAATCTTTAAAAAATATCAACATCTGAAAAACAATAGCATAAATCAATAAATACATGAGTTATATTTTAAGCTGGCTCACCCTGAATGCAACCAATCTATTTAACCTTTTGTCAATTACCCTTTCAATCAGTTCCTGTCGAATTAAGCAGTATTAAGTCATCGTCCCGACATATAGCCATCCATAATAAGTAGTCTAAAACACAAAGAGACACTATGTTATGAAATAATTCTATACTATTTTGTTATAAAAAAGTTGTTAAAATATTGGGAAAAAAAATATTTTTCAAGTACTGCACTGTCGTTTGAAAAGAAACTATAATGTCACCAACTCGCCACTTATACAGTTAAAATTTTTAATAACTAAACCAACTTACTTCATATTCCTTATTTTTATAGTTGTAATTTACCACCAAAATATTAAACCGCATTATCCCTCACCAAGAATTTTCAAAATAAACATTTAGTTATTATATTTATATCTAGCAGGGTAGCATGTAGACACTGCTGTCGTCCATGTTCCTCCTTAATTTATATTATTTTAAATTGTTCTGCTGTTGTGGCAAAAGGGCAATTGCCCCCCCCCCCCAAGGATGACCCGGATTGTACCCCTAAAGCCCCCCTGATAAAAATAATGTTTACCACAAAGTTTTAAAATTTAATCAACTTGAAATTACTTTTATTTATTTGTTAATTTATTTACTAGCTGGAAAGACCATCCGCGGACAGATAGCTAGACGGCAGATCTCTTTTTTAGCGGTATAATATTTAATTATTTCTAGCTACTGGGTGATTCCCGTTTTTCTATATTTTCCAAGTAATGCAAAAAGTTGCTGCTAAACTTGATGTGTCGTGGGGCAATTAAATTATTTTTTTATAATATAAAAATAAATAAGTTTTTAAATCCTAATTATCTTTAGCCGAATGTTTCAATTTCTCTCACTTTTGCTCAAAAACAAAAAATTTCCCAGCTTTTTGCGACGCAATTTGTATAATAATTATTCTGTCTTTTCTGTATAGATATTTTAGAAGAGTGGGAATTGTATTATATGTACTGGAAGGTGTTCACCCCCAGACCACCCGGTTTACACTTTTGACTATAATTTTGACCAAAGGTTTAAAAATTCAAATTTCCCGGTTTTTTCTGGCGAAATTTGTAAAATTATAATTCCCCTATCTTCTCCGAGTATTCTAAAAGAGTGCAAATCCTGCGATATGTACTGGAGGGTGTTCCACACCCCCCAGACCCTCCGGTTTACAATTTTGACTTTATATTTTTATAATTACCTTTCAAAATAACACAGAAAGTTGCTGCTAAACTCCGTGAGCAGTAAGGAAATTAAATAAATATGCTATCCAAGTTTTAATTTTTTCTAGCAGAAGGTTAAACTTTCTTAATTTTTGCTTAAAAATTCAAATTTCCCGGTTTGGATTAATATTGGACAAATATTTTTAGTCCTAATATTATAGTTTAATATATTTTTTGGTTGAAAAACCAGAGTGTTTTTTCCACCAAAAACTAACACGTTGTAGCAGGAGCAGCAGTAGCGTGCTAGAATTTTATGTATTAGGATTAGTCATGGATTAATTACAACTGACGCGCATGAATGTATTAACGAGATTCTAAAAATATTTGATCCCCCCCCCCCAAAGGATTTTCTAAATACGCCACTGGATCATTTAATGAAAATCAACTAGTTTCATTAATAATTAATAATAAATTGTAATAAAATAGTTTGAGTATTTTATGTAAAATTTTATATTTATTTAAAGAACATAATTTTTATTTTATAAATTTTAGTTTTGACTCAAATTGATTGACTTGGCCCCAACTAATTGTGCTCAAGAGGGGGTTTTGATTTCAAAAAATGACCGACTGAGTAGACGAAATAATATGTAGGTTCCTAATTTTTAATTAAAATTTCTATAATTTTTGAGATCAAAAGTGATTTATTTTAGATGAGAAGTAGATTGCTTCGATTTTGAATAAAATATTGATTATTTGATTTAATTCATAAACGGAAGCTAGCAATATTGAAGAAGAGATTGAAAAATTTTTAATGTACTTATGTAGTAGAAGAAAATGGAAAATGAATTCGAATTTTAAAATTTATTTGATTTATATTGGAACTTTGAAAATTTAGAAATTAATAATTTAAAAGAACAAAAATTCGCATTTGTTATCATTACATTTGAAACATTTCAACTTTTGAAACAATAAATTGCAACTTAACCGGGAAAATTATTCAGGATTGTTATTTTTCCGGAAAAGTAATTTTGGAATTTTTGGTGTCTGGAAAAATACAGTCTTTATTAAACAAGACTTCTCCCAAATTTAAGATGATCTCCAGAAACAATTTAGAAAATTCGGGTATTGATGGCTAAATCTATCATAATCAATATCTGGGTATCTGGGTGTCCCATATGTGTCAATGCCAAATTGGACTTCTGACAGAGTTCTTCACTATAACAAAACGAAATTTTGCTTTTTCATCCGCTACCGCCGGCCGAAAAGTAATAATATCTGATATTGAAAAACAGTACCTTTTTCTCAATATTCAGCTGCTCCACGATTCCAGCTATGCAATATTGTTCTCAAATTTTCTCTAAAATTTCTTTTTTGGAATTTGCAAAAAATAAACAGTTTGATTTCGTCTTGAGTTTTTAATTATTGTCAAGATGTTAAACCTGTCTAACTTTCCACTTGTTAGGATCATTCCATTTGGGATTCTCGATGCTTACCATTATGTCAGTTATGGCATGTGGGTGACATTCTTCATGCATAATAGCAGTTAAAAGAATTAATAGATTTATCAAAATGTATAATAATGATGTCCAAAAAATTCGACAAGAGAAGATATTAAATTTTAAATTCAAAAGAAAAGTTGGAATGGCTTTCATTATTTCTCGATAATCTAATTGATTTAAATAATTTGTTTGAAATTGCCTACTCAGCACATATATTATTTGCTAGATTCAGAAAAAGCTAACTTTTGAAAATGAGTTATTAATTAATTAAATATGAATTATCAGAAATAATACGTAAAAGTTATTTTCAATCAAATTATCCACAAAAAACAAGTTATCATGTCTGCAAGTAGGTATTGCTGGTAAGTTTTGAAAAGCGTTTAAAAAGTTTGTAATGCCTACTTAATGACATAATGTTTAGTATATAATATACTTTTGATATTTGAATTCTAAGAATGATATAATTTTTCAAATATTTATCTATCAAGTATATTTATTAGATAGGAATTAAACGCAAGTTATAGTAGAAGTTGGTTGCAAGAGGAACGTGGACACTTTTAGCGGTAGTTTCGAGCAAGCCGAGCATAACATACCTTGAGAGCGCGGCTCTTCAAAGGCAGAATGCGGTTCCAACGATGTGCCATTGTTTTCACACACTGGATCGTTGCAAAAACAAGAGCGGCTATAGTCCGAGTACTCTTTGATTCGCATTGCGATTGTCATTTGCTAGCAGACAAACGAGTATCGTTCTAAGACTACCCGGTTACTTGATGGTTTCGATGGTTTCTTGTTATCTTCTTCACTTAAGGCTACTGACCTCTCCATCGCCAAACTTTGACTTTGATAGAAATCGCTGATTAGTTTACTCTAAATTATATTTTTATTTTAGTATATGTTTCCATCCAATTTAATCGAAGTGTAACCTTAATTGAATTAATGATCATTTAATCACGTAATTGAATATTAATTGGAAGTAAAAATATTATAGCATTTCTAACTGTTTCGAGGGTAAACTTGTGTAGATTGATACTTGATTCGGAAAATTGGTTCAGTGCTAATGTTCCTACTTTAACTTCTTAAAAGTAACGAAGAACGATGGTGATTGGCATCGAGTGAGGCACAATCGTTACCCTCAATGACGCATCAAGATAATAAACAAAAGAATGTTAAAACACGACGTAGCACCTGTATTTTCCCATGCCTATCTACTACTGAATGTGCTATTTTTACCGCTTTGTTTTGTTTTAGAAGCATCCTGAAGACTTCAACTAATCGACTCTAGGAGTCCGCTATTGTAAGTTTTTATTCAAACCATCAAACCTGAGTTTGATGCAATGTATGCTTTTAATCGAAACTATAATATAATAATGTAACCATATTGGCCAGATTGTAAAGTTCCTAATGATTTTTACATTCAATGCAAGACACTCTCGCAAATTTGCTTCAAGTTCATCTCACTCATATTTGTTCTTCTTCTTTTTTTGTATTAGAGAAAAGCTCTAAACAGAATGAACCCTTAATATATGCATATTCGGGCGAAATTACTTTATTCTGACCAATTGGCAAACCACCGAGGTATAATCGACCTATTAAAGCTTTTCAACTTTTTAAACCAGTTAAAAATTAACTGGACGTTAGAACCAGTTAATTATTACTTTTACGAAAATCTCAGTTAAATAGTGGCAACAAAAGTAGATACAATTAGGTAGTTACACCTACGTTACAACTAATTTAATCGACCATGTAATTTTTCGTCCAACATAAATAATGTAAACACTTAGAGAGTAAAAGCCAGTTATTTGCACAAATTATTACAATAATTTAAGCATCCATGAAATAACTGATTTTAAACTTAAGAATTACCGATACCCAACAACCAGAGTAGAAATTCTGGGTTCAAATCGTGAAAATTATCACTTCGTCACCTTTCGGTCACCCAATGGACGGATATCCAAAACATACTCATTAGTCATTACCTAATATTAAATTGTATTTGTCGCTGTACCAGTCTGATGGACTGAGTGTCATTTGATTAGATTTTAATTTAAATTTCATAATCTTTACATGTTCAGCCATGCACAAAAAGTTGTGAAAGATAAAGTTGTATGAAAATTTTAGGCTATCTCTCCGCTGAATCACAAAGTACATTTATTATTGTTAATTTATTTTTAATTACTCGCGCAAAAGTCATGTCATGTTAGAATTCATAAGCAAAAATGAAATAATTCGTGACTGTAGATACATTTTGTAGTTATGCAGTTTTTTATTAATGTGCGTTTTTCATGTTGGGTATTATAGAGGAAGACGAACATTGTGAACCAAACGAAGCTCGTAGCTGTGACAGTTGAAAGAATGCGCTTCCGGTTGGAGGAACAATCGTAAGTGCAGCGAAGCGAGGAAGATTGCGCCAAGCCCGTGCTGTGTCCCCCTCATTCTAATATACTACAATAAAACATAAATTAAAACCAATTCATTGACATACTTTTAACTAAAATACATTTTGTTCAATTTCAAATCACCAAGTCGAACATTTGTAAGATACAGCAAGAGAATAGAAAAATATTATCAATAGATACTTAACAGCAAGGCTTAATCATCAGTCGCTTTGAATATTTTACTGTTAAATATATGGGATGCAAGAGTTTATATGGTTAATTAGCATCGCTTACGATACAGTTCCGTAAGATGGAACAATAATTACTTCTGCGTGTCCCACGTAAAATATGAATGTTATCTACATGGTCTAATGGACTATTACACCGCTATTATCTTACCAAAAATAATTTTATTTATATTATTTTCCAAACAATAGATCCTGGTTATGTGACAATTTTATTATAGGTTTTATATGAATGCTCGAGTTTGAAAAATCAAACAAACGTTGAAACGTCTACCTACATTTTTACAGTATATCTTGTCTTAACATCTAATGCAGGAAGGGAGAGTCCAGGTTATTTAGTTGTCTGCAGGTTACCGGAAGTGTCGGTCACTGGCCAAAGGACAGCGTGAGAGACACATACATAAGTATAAATCAAAACCCACATCAAATTGTTATTATTATTATAACAAATATAATTAGAATTACAAAACTAGATTAGTTATTTCTTCGTACGACAATACATTAAATAGCAAATATTCCAATAGGTACCCACTTTTGAATAAGATGCAAAGCTCAAAGCAAATTAAATACAAAATTTTTAATTTTTCCTAATTTTTTTTTTAATTATTTTGTCCAGCCCCTCGGTTGGGTTTTAAAATAAAGCACGTCAATATATAGCCAAACCGTAAACGCAAGAGCAAAGTTTTGATTTTGAAATAAATAATCGATTGTCAAGATAAATTATTTCTTCTTCTTCTTCTTCACTTTTTGCATTAGGCTTTGCGGCCTGTTACGGTGACCATCCATTTCTTTTTTTAATATATTGTAGAAAAAATAAATTATTTCTTATTTGAACTATTATAGTTTTCATATCTATTTTTTTCATCTCATAGAATCTCTGTATTCTTTAATGCTGGTATGCAAATGTTTAATGCTTGTGATATTTGTAAGTAAACAAGTCATAAAGGTTTTATGACTAGTTTTGTTTGGAAGCTTGCTTGCTCTCACTTACTATCGTAATATCTTTTAAAACTTATTTTATATTTGGAATAAACGGAAAAAAAGCAACAAATACACTGCACTGATGTAGAATGTATATATGTTACGGTCAATGATGTCAATTCGGCCATTAACGTTAATGGCCGGACAATAACGTTAATGCCCAGCTTTGTTGGGCATTGTCGTCATTGACCGGCCATTGACGTCAATGACCATGCATTTTGGGCGATGTTGACATTTAAAATTCCATGTGTGGTTCTTACATCATTGTCCGGGTAATGACGTCAATGCCCAATACAGGGTGGGCAATGACGAAATTATATTGTTTTATAGATTCCATCTGAAAGTAATATATTAAATGTGCCTTTGCAATTAATACTAATTATTAAGGGATACTGAAAAGCTAATTTTGTTAGAAAACATTAGGGATACGACCCTTAAGCTGAAGCAGTGAAGCGTCAGCTCAAAATTCAGCTAATTTGCTGACGCTGAAAAACAACTGAATTTTAAGCTGAAGCAGCGAAGCGTCAGCTCAAAATTCAGCTAATTTGCTGACGCTGAAAAACAGCTGAATTTTAAGCTGAAGCAGCGAAGAGTCAGCTCAAATTTCAGCTAATTTCCTGATGCTGAAAAACAGCTGAATTTTAAGCTGACGCAGCGAAGCGTCAGCTTGAACTTTGCTGACGCTGAAAAGCAGCTAAATCTTAAGCTGACAGACCGCAGTGGCAGCAAATAATTTGCTGACAAATTTTTTCAGCATAAAATGTTACTTGGGCAGCGTAAATGGGCATTGACGTCATTGCCCGGCCATTGACGTCATTGCCCGGCCATTGACGTTAATGCCCAATTTACGTCATTGACCGTAACACATACATAATTATGAATCAACTACTCAATTAGATTTTTAATCCTCATTTTCATCTACTTAACTTAACGTAAAATCAATAACAACATTGATACAAATTAATAAAGAAACAATTATATTTCGTTTTTTGAATTAAGTTCTTAAGTTACCATTCTGAACTCAGACATAAGCTTCAATGTACTTTAACTTTACTTAATTATGTTGTGCTAATTTACCTAACGTTAATTGAAAGAAAATGACACTTTCTTCTTCTTTATTTTTTGATTTTAAGTGATTTTAACGTCTATTACATCGCAAATGTAGCTACATATAAGCTTATAGCTACATTTAGCTACAGCTACAAGCTACATTGAACTGACTCTCGAGTCAGTTTTTTTTAAAGAAGTCAGTTGTATGGCAATATCTATTTCAAGCAATGCATCAGATAGAGATAAGTATACCTATATGTATTATATTAAGGCGAAACTGAAGGAGTTTGGAAGCACGAGGGACGTCAACAGCTATTTCAAGATGTTATATCTTCTTCTTCTAGTGCCTATCCGTTTCGAATGGTGGCAATCATCATACCAATGCGTACTTTGTCTACTGCAGCTCTAAAATATACCATGTTTTCAGGTTCTTCAGCTATGATATCCTTCTTCTACCTTTTCTTGCAGAATTGATTGTAGGAACCCGTATCGTTGACTATTTCTTAAAATATGCCACAGGCATTTCAATTTGTGAGTTGTTATGTACAGAAGTAACTCTATCTTTTTTTCATTCTTTGGTGCTCTTAACACCAGTTCACGGTATCTTCAGAATACCTTCATTTGCTGAGTTCAAGACTCAACTCCATAAAGCAACACCCGGAAGATGTAGCACCTCAGTGATCTTAGCTTTGTTGCAATGACAAATCGTGATATCGTGATATATTGCGGCTCTGGATTTTTCTAATCATGACTTGATTTCTATTGAGGGGTTCTACCCTTCCATTGAGTGTTGTCTCCAGGTATATTAATAATTTATCTTTGTACTCTCCGTAGTGGTTGCATATTCACTGTAAGTAGACCTTGGTGGTAATTCTCTTTTGATATTA
Source organism: Cantharis flavilabris (assembly GCA_949152465.1). NCBI lineage: Eukaryota > Metazoa > Arthropoda > Insecta > Coleoptera > Cantharidae > Cantharis > Cantharis flavilabris. The sequence continues at coordinate 93,638,182 of OX424435.1, forward strand.
TCATATAGTTTGTTTTTGTTTGATTTAGTGATAGCCCGTATAGCTGACTAGGTTCCACCAGTCTTGTCATTAACTCCTGGAAATATCTCCATATCGTTTTCTATCACTACAATGTTGTCAGCGTATCTTAAGTTATTTATGCACTCGTCACTGATTTTGATATCAATATCTACAGATAACTTCCAAAGACTCCATCAGGAAAATTTGCTCAAAACACACTTTGACATATCGCTTAATTCTAATGCTTTCGGGAAGCTCTCCTTAGATTCTTATGACTGAATTCTCAAAAGAATTTCAATAAGTTTGTCGTGTTTTAGATTATAGAATGCCTTTTGATAGTCGACGAAACAAACAAATATATCAGAATTGATATCTTTGCATTTTTTGAAAAGAACTTGAAAAGATGTTATGTAAAAATTGATATATAAAATTAAAAAATGTTATATTGCTTCCTAAGTTAAGTAACAAGTTTGTTTCAAAAAGAAACTAATAAGACCATGTATGTAGCTGGATTTGGATCAAAAGTGAGGTTAAAATTCCGTTCTGTAATGTCTATTTTAGATAAAATGTAGTATTTAAAGATGATCTCTAAGTTTAACAGTTTAACAAGTTGGGGAAGTAGAATTGGAATGGGATCCACTTAACTACGAAGAAATGCCTATGAGACCTGTTGTTTCTTCTTTTGAATAAAAACTTATATGATTCCATGTCAAAACACCGAATACAAAATACCGAAAGCAAAACCGCCGAAAACAAGAACACCGAAAGTCAAAAGCACCGAAGAACAAAAACACCTAAACCAAAAACACCGAAAACAGAAAGTGACCTAGTGTTTAAATGACTTGAAAACTGTTTTTAGGCTTCTATACGAAATGTAATAAGAAGCCTTATGTTGTGGTCCCGTGTCCGTCAGTAAATGTTTCAAATTTAAAAACTATTATCAGCTTGCGGGCGAGCGGATGGACCTGATGGACGGAACAGAATATAAGCTTAACAAGCCGTTAGAATTAACAGATGATTTGCATTGGCTTCTTAGTACTGACAGTTAATTTCCATTGGTTAGTTAAAAAGATCGTGATTTATTCCTGTTATTTGACTTTTGCGTTGCATTTAATTTAATCAAAAATGTAAAAAATTTCTTTTAACATATTACTTAAAGTAAATTGGGTGAATATGCCTCGGTGGGTAATATGCCTCACTTCGGTATTTCACGTGTAATTCTACCAAATAGCGCAAAAGTGAGTGAAACTTAGACATGAACACTTGTCGTAATGTTTAAACTTGCTTGTAATCACAAATTTTTGCTTTTGTGGTTGAAATCAACATTTAACTAAAAAGTAAGTTAATAAAATTTGTTTAACACTTTATTAATATCTTTGTAAATATGCATTTATGTAATATTTAAGTCGTTTTTAATGTTTCGGCATCAAATACGATAATACCTTACATTTTTCATCAAAATACACAGACGATATGTACGGCAAGATTTCGTAGAATCGCTATAAATTATGAAGTGCCGCATAGGGTAATATGCCCCATAATGTATAATTATCCATAAAAAGATTTGAGAAATATTAATAAATAAACGTTGTTCATTTTTAAACTACATTTTGCCATATTTCACCTAGGTTGGGGGAATATGGCAATATGGGTACATCGACTAAAAGTGCTATTTCCCATTACTTCGATAGGTATATCGTATATCGGGTATATGTAAATGATTTTCGGCAATATGCTGCAATGTCTGAGCTGTAATATGCCACCTACGTTAAGTCTGTGCAAGGTATAGATACAAAATTAAACGTATTTGAAAAACAAGTTGCCAAATTACCCCTATTTACTCTACATAGTAAATAGTATTACTAGATACATTACATCGCAAACAAATGTCGCTACTAAAGAAGATTTACTTAGCATATAATATTTTATCAAAATTACAAAGCTTTCGGAGTTTTTTGTTTCGGTGTTTTGACGTGATACCAACTTAGATAGATATATATAGTTATAGTTATAGAATAAGACCTATAATGGGCGATTTAAACTCAACATTTAAGATTTATCATTCAACACTTAACCAAGCAACCGTATTTCCAATAAGGACATAATCCTTATTGTTAATCTTCTTAAATGATAAATGTTAAAAGTTGAGTATAAGTTTTACTTAACCTGAGATTTGGCGAGAGAGTATAATGATTTAGTATTTTGAACTGTTGAAGATTTGACTTGATTATTTTTTTTGCATTTAAAGAGAATTTCTCTGCGATGGGATGGATTGTCACCAAAAATCCAAATTATCCTAACAACTATACATATAGTACAAGCATTGTAAAGAACTGATATATTGCTATAGTTCTGCATATGGTCGATATAGTTGGATTATAGAATAAACCTGTAGAAAACCTCCATATATAGCTTCACATCATACATTAATACTCTTTACAATAAAATTAGGTTTACCCTTAAAGATTATTATCGAACGAAGCTCAATAAATTTTTTTGACGTAATCATTATAATGTGATTGGAGGTAGGCATTCCAAGTTTGACTAAGGGCCAGACTGATTGCTCCATAAAGCCCCGAGGGCCAATATCTAGCTACAGCTACTAACAAAAATATTCGAACCCCCCCAATGTTAACAATGTGAATTGCACATTTTGAAATAGTTTTTTTGACATAAAAAAATTGCATTTACAGCAAAGCTTCTTTTTAAACATTTTGTTTTGTTATAAATTTCATTGTCTTCAATTTTGTACCTATACATTTTTCAATTTTGTTGCCCCGTTTTTGACTGGCAGCGACTTAAACAGGACTCTGCAAAACACAAAAAATATCGTTATTTATATTTCGAAATCGGTGCAACAAAATAGAAAAATGCTTATGAACATAAATGTACAGAATCACGTTTTCAAGAAAAAAATGCCTATTCAGTTTTTCATTTCGTCGCACCGTTTCCGATTTATAAATGACAATATTTTTTGTGTTTTCTGGAGTTTTGTTTAAGTTGCTGTCAGTCAAAAACGGGGCTGCAAAATTGAAAAATGTATGCACTGAAAAAAATGGATCATCATATTGATGAAAAGTTCATCATTTTTTAGCCGATGAACAGAATTCATCATATTGATGAACAAATTTTATCAATATAATGATTTTTTCATCAATACTATGAATATTTCATCAATATGATGAATTTTGTTCATTGGTTGAAAAATAATGAATTTTTTATGTATCTTTTTTTTTCAGTGTAGATACAAAATTGAAAAGAATGAAATAGTTAAATAAAATGTCGAAAAAGTTTTGCTGTAAATGCGATTTTTATATGTCAAAAAACGGTTTCAAAATGTACAATTTACGCTGTTAACATATGAGGGTTCGAATATTTTCGTTAGTCTCTACAGCCAGGGCCGTATTTCGGACTTTTGTTCGGGGGGGGGGGGTGGAACGATAATTAAATAGTGTGTTTACTTCCAGGATTAAGCGCCGCAGGTAAATTTTTTTGAAATTTTTAAGGTCAAGCGCTCTAATGCAAAGTTAGAAAATCGCGATAATAAAATATTTTTTTTAAATATTTTATTGTTTAAAAATTCTTTTTTTTGTCAAAAAAATTGTTTAAAAGTCTTTTGTTATATTTTGTATTCTAGGATATGAACCCCCAAAACCCCCCCTCAGATACGGCCCTGTCTACAGCTATACCTTATTAGATTAAGATTGCTTTTTGACAACTTTTGTTGTGTTTTGACAACTATTTTTAGTCGGTAAATAAAATATCTGACTATTATTTTGTATGATTACTTTATTTGATTTGATTTATCAAAATAAATTAAAGGGCGGGCCGGATACCAGCCACATCAGGCCCGCTGTCGCGGGCCGGATTGGTGGTTCTGGCCGGCCGGATTTGGCCCGCGGGCCGTAGTTTGGAAACCCCTGTGGTATAGGATCAAACTTTTTTTTTTTGGTCAATCATCTCGTGGACACCTGACACGATTATGTGATGGAAACAGACTTTCGTGTTTAACCTTCTGGTAGGCAGGTTAAAAAGGTTACACGGATGGGCCCTTGCATCATTCTACGGTATAATAGTAAATAAAAGTTGTGAAATTTGGTTTTTAATATATTATAAACATAAATTTAATTAAAATATTTATTAACTACCTCTGTACTTATATAAATTTTAAAAGAAGTCAAATTTTCTATCTACGGCATATTATGATACAAATAATTATAGTACATAAAAGTTGTCAATACTAGCAATTTACTAAAGAATTAAAGGGTTAAAACCTTATTAAAACTAAATAAATTAATTTGGCTACAAATAAGCTATTTTGCAGACTGCTAATAAAAAAATTATTTCTGGGGTCTTAAAAGACCCCTTGTGCCCATCCGAAGGTGTTTTTCACGTCTATAATGAACTTGAGCTCAACTTTTATAGATTATTATTTATATTAGATAAACATTAAAAAACATTTTAAAGATTCCTAAAATATCAACGTGAAACATCATTAAATTTTAAAGTTGTGTTTTTTAAATTTTAAAATTTTAAAATAACACTCGGAGGTACCAAAAGACTCCATGTACCAACCCGAAGGTTAAAAAAAAGCTATTTCTTACAGCTTGGAATGGAATTTGTGTGTGTAACTTATCAACATTGATGATGAAAATGATTTAAATCCTTGAAATTTGGGTATGCTAGCCCAAAAATTACACACAATAACGACAACCCTAAATGTGAAAACAAATTTAAATTGTAAGCTCTAATGCTGTTGTATAATAGTTTGCATTTATATTATTTGCATGTGGGATAACAAAATATAAATTAATCAACTACATTTTTATAGCATGCAAGGGAAGCTGTGTTCCTCTACTCTAGACTTTGTAAATACAGAAATTGTTTGAAGAAAGTCAATTACTAATATTACTGCAACTTTACATAAAGCCGAAAGCATTAACATATTATTTATTACAAAAAGTACGAAATATTTGCTGATAGCTTTACCTTTTTGGATATTTTATGAGAATGTTCTTTATAGTTTCCTACGAAAAATCCTGGTCCCTAAGTGGAATGATTATCTGAATCAGGAAGATTTAACAACATAGTTATCTTGTAAGTGGTTCTAAAAATTTGTTACTGAAATAGTTTGCTCAACATAATCTGATTGAATTGAACTATTTAAGTATTTTTGAACTGAACTGAAAATAAACTTTAAGAAATGCCAGTTATGTTAGAATTACGAAATGACATTGATTTTTGGATTAAAAGCAACACTGAGGTAGAATCTTGTTGATTGCATTTTACAAAAGAACAAGTCTACGAGATTTGGATGTTCAAATGCATTTGTAAATAAAAAGAATCAGAAAAATAAATGTAACTTCTGCATGTACTTTAATAAAATTAAAAAATCTTTTTAGTAAATTTTGTTCGACAGTTACAGAAGTTTTCAGCTTTAAAACTTCACATGTCACATGGTTGGTTGCACCAATTGTTCCATTGTCGAATATAAACCACTTCAGCATTTGGAGCGCTCTAAGTACTTAGTAATATTGAGTGTCATTCAAACGACTTCTACAGTTTCGCTTTGCACTGTGGTATGAAAAGTTTAAGTACTCGAGAAGATTTTAGATAAGGTTAAATCATCGTTGATAAATTGATTTTATGTTCTTATGTGTAGAATTCAACAAGAAGAATTATTGACGTTGTTCGTTGTATGGAGGACGAGTGCATACAATAAAACCTAGATAAAATAATCAGTTGTTAATTTTCAACATTAATGTCATTTTGTTAGATGTTGGAATTTTCAATTAGATAATCAGAGAACCTGAAATGATTAATTGTTTTTTCCCTGGTACCGTTGTTAACAATAAGGTTTCGGTAAAATACAAAGTGTATTCGCACAGTAGTTCTCTGCAGGAGATCTATCGGCAGACTGGCTACATGCTGTGAGAGTTGATTTAGAAACACCTCGAGAAACTACAAAGATTAATTTCAGTCAGGTAATCATCTGACTGCTAAATATGTTGTGGTGTAATGAATCACCTTATATAAATACTGGTATTATTGTAAAATATTTGGATATTATTTCCTGATAAATTTAATTTCATTTATGGAGAATATTCTGATGAAACTAAAAAGCAACCATACTATATTTGGAAATATTTAAAATTAAATTTATAAAATTATATGTTTTTCTATTTACTGCTGTAATAAATCGATAGGTAATTATTTTTATTAACTTTTTTATAAGATATTTTTTTATTCTTCGCGGCTTCGAGGCCGCTGAGTTAAGTTTACGCAACGAAAACCAACTTCAAACGATGCTATTTTCCAAGTTAATTTAACGGAGGGAGAGTTTTATCATAAGGTACAACCAGTGCGGGATTTATTTTTAACTCGAGGTAAACTGATAATGCAAATGATTGAATAAAGATGCAATAATATAGGTAAATACATATACGAGGTTATTTCAAATTTTGAAAAACTAATAATTTAGTACTTTTTTTTTTGTTTTTCTATTCTATGAAATTTTTGGTGTTAACGTTGATCATATTGTTTTGAACTATGGTTAACTTTACATCGTTTTAGAAACTGAATTCGAGAAACTTCAATAAAACTTGTAATTTCAAATTATAAACACAGGGTGTTCTGCGGAGCACTTTCCGAAAGGGTCGAACTGACATGTCATAAGGACAGTACAGGCGGGTGTTGAGGATTGAGCCTCACTCATAACCTTAAGGTTATTATGGCCGTAGCTTCTTCTAGCTACTGAGAATTTTAATAATTTAAAGTTAAATCAATATAATCAAGAACACAACAATGATAGACATGTTTCGACCTTATTAGGTCTCATCAGTATCATATAGTTACATTCTTGAAAATATTGATTTGATTTTTTACTTTATATAGCATTTTTCGCGCAATGCTAATAAGGTCGAAACATGTCTATCATTGTTGTGTTCTTGATTATATTGATTTAACTTTGAATTATTAAAATTCTCAGTAGCTAGAAGAAGCTACCGCCACAATAACCTTAAGGGAATGAGTGAGGCTCAATCCTCAACACCCCCCTGTACTGTCCTTATGACATGTCAGTTCGACCCTTTCGGAAAGTGCTCCGCAGAACACCCTGTGTTTATAATTTGAATTTATAATCGGGGGGTCGATACCAACATATAGCATTGCGCGAAAAATGCTATATAAGGTAAAAAATCAAATCAATATTTTCAAGAATGCAACTATATGATACTGATGAGACCTAATAAGGTCGAAACATGTCTATTATTGTTGTGTTCTTGATTATATTGATTTAACTTTGCATTATTAAAACTTGTAATAAAAACAGGGCATAAATAATACCAATATTATAAATCATACCAATACAAGAGAACTAAATCAAGAATATTTATAATGCCAAGCATAGTTAAACAAATTTTTCACGCATTTTTAATTTTAATGCATAAAGCACAAACCGTTTCAATTAACGATAGCAATAAGAATTAAATTACCTTAAATAGAGTAAAACTTAATATTGCGTAATTCCTGTTATCACAGTTTGCATAAACTGCATTTTGAACCTTTAAGTAAGTACTTAATTAGTTATATTCAAAAAGCAATAAACATCTAAATTATAATATTAGAAATATTATTATTTTATCTGTTATCCTTTAATTTATAATCAATAAATAATTAAACCTAAAGTATATGTTTGTTGTTCATTGATTTTTCACCACATTTTCGCGTCCTACTGAGTAGATCGTATAATAAATTACTCTAAAATTGCTTTATCTTCGGAAAAACAGTTTAATCGAGATTTTATTATATTTATATTTATTACAATAAAATTCTGCATTTGAATATTTTATGTCTACTTTTCGACAAAAAGTTTTTATGCAATATTTTCTCTTGGTAATTTGATTTCCAGAAAATTTTCACAAGCAGAGACAAATCCATGGAATGGAGAATATTCGAAGGCTCGGATGTCCAATAGCGTACTTACTAACGAAATACTGGCAATGGTTAATTCTGGAAAATGTAAACAAAGTAACAAGAAATCAATTTAAAAGAAAACAAAAAGGAAAGAAAAAATGGTATAACAAACAATATGACAAGAAGATTAAAGAAACATAAAACCTTAAAAGTGAAAAAATGATAAAACTACAGAAGATAAACAAATAACGAAAAGCAAAGCAAAAAATTATTAGAGAAAAAATATATAATCTTCAAAAATAAGAAGCAATAAAGATAAAATTTAATAATAAAGAAATAAGAAAGTAGGTATAGAAAGGGGTAAAATAATTAAACAAGATTTTCAGGCAAAAATAGCCTTTATCTGCCAAGAAAAAAAGGATAATTTGATATGAAAACTTAATATTTTCAGGAAATGTTAAACAAACAACATGCAAAAGAAGTGAAAAATGTGATATCCAGCAAAATTACAAAGAAAAAGAAATAAGAGAGAGTGAGATCCGTGGTAGGCAGAAGCTAGGAGAAATCTGAAGAGATAAAACTGTGAAGAAGTTTTGACTTTTAAACCTTCTACTGTTTTTTTTTTACTTTTGTATTTTCCATTTAAAGTTCTAATATTTTATATTATATTTTATATTTTATATTTTAATATTAAATTAAATAAAAATAATTTTAATAAAAATAAATAAATTCTATGTGTAGCACTGGATTTTTCTCGTTAAAATTTCTTTTAAGTTCTTTTTTGTGTCCATTTATACTTCAGGTGATTCGTTTCATGGATAAGTTGTATGTCTAGAAAAGTTATCTCCTTATCTTCTTCTTTTTCAATAATGAACTGAAAACGTGGATGAAATCCGTTGAAGTGGTTAACGACGAAAGCATCGTAGTTCTTTGGTGTAGCGGTAATTATGTCGTCAACATAGCGTTTGTAGAAAGGAAGTTTAAATGGAAGTTTGGATATCCGGTCTTCTTCCAGAATTTCCATTACCAGATTGAAGATCGTAGCAGATATGGGACTTCCCATGGCGGTACCAAAAATTTGTTGATATATTGTCCCATTATATTGGAAGTATGTTGTCTCCAAACATAGCTTAAGTGCTTCCAGAAATTTCTTTTTAGGGATACTGGTGTGAATTTTAATATCATCCCATTTTCCTTCCACAGTATTATTTGCCAAATCAACTGGAATGTATATAATCATTAGGTATACTAAATTTCTTTATATCTTCAATGAATGTCCACGAATCTTTGGTGTAATATTCGGAGTTACCTAAAATATTATAGATTATTTTTGATAAATATTTAGATAATTTATAAGTTGGAGATTTGATGCTGTCAACTATAGGTCTGAGTGGTGTTCCAATTTTATGAATTTTGGGTAATCCGTATATTTTAGGTGGAAGTGAGCTGTTTATTTTTAATTTAATGGAGGTAGTTTTATCAATGTATTTGTATTTCTCCCAATTTAATATCAGTTTGTAAATTGTTAGTAGGATCTTTGTTTAAAATCTTATATGTGGTGTTGTCGTTGACCAAAGCATTCATTTTGTCATCGTAGTCTAATTTATCCATTATCACAGTGGTGTTTCCTTTATCAGCTCTAATGATGAGAAGTTCTGGGTGCTCTTTTAAAAATTTTATGATTTTGACAAAGTCTTGTATTTGGTTGGATTGTTTGTTCTTTTTTTGAAGTTTACTGAAAGTTTTAATAGAATTAGTTAATTAGCCAACTTTGGCTAAATAAACGATTATATTATTATTATTATTATAAGTTTTTTGTATTATAGTCCAAATTTTGGATAGCCTTTTCGATTCCCACGATGATATCGTCGGTGGGAAAATTCTTGTCGTTGAATGGGATAGCATAGTTTTGGCCCAGTTGTAGGGTCCTTTTGATTTCATGTGGTATGACAAGGTTCTTTAGGTTCTTAATCAATTTTTCTTCAATTTGGTCGTTTGCTCGTTTAGGTTTTGATGCGTACATAAGTGTGGTTATTTTCTTTAAGTGCCTTTTTTTGATTTTTTGGAATTCTTGATTATATTTTTGTTCTTGTTTATCTTGTTATTGTTTTCTTGTAGTTGATACTTTAATTTTCTATAAAATATTAAATTTTGAATAAAAAGAATATCAGAACGGCGGGGCTTCATATCAAATCAATAACTCACAAAACGCTAAGCGAGAAGTCACGAATTGTGATTTAATTCATATTTTCTTTGATTTAATTGGTAAAGTAAAATAAGTAGGGGGCGGCTATTAATTACGTGAGGCGATTTTTCGAGCCCTTCTCCCTCTGGTGAGATGTGGTAAGATTTGGTTTAACCCTCTCTCCCTCCCTCTAATCTCACGTGAAATTGTTTATTTTACTTAATTTAACTCAGTTCTACATAAGTATCGCAATTTTACAGTTTCATGCGAAAAAAAATTATGTGATATTTACCGAGATTTTCCCACGTGATATTGGGTGAGATTCGACCCCGTCCACCCCTAAACGCCCACGTAATTAATGGACTTCACCTAATGATAACTCTGGTCTGCAAATAAATTTTTTTTTATGACCTTCGTTTCCCCCATCATCCACCGCTTTCTCCCCCGTCCCCTATCTATTTTATAATTTTTTAAAACAATTATTTTAGCCTTTACATTTCTTCTGGTAAACTAGACAGTTGAAAAGTTAATATTTGTAGCAAGAAAATTGATTTGGGAGATGATTGAATTTTCCGTATTTTCGCTAAATTTCTTCTCTTATTTTTGCTGTTTATTTCAGCAAAAAATAACAGAAATCACAACAACGAGGGGTTCTAGCGTTACCAGCGCCCTGGGCGAAATTTTCATGACGCCCCCCCTCGTTTCTACTCTTTAATTCACACATGTGGAAAAAAACCAAGACAAAAATTAAAAAAACAAACATTTATTTTAATTAACTTTTTCTAAAAATACTTTACTTTTTAAAAAAGTGCGAAACGAAGGGGCACCTGGGCGGTCGCCCGACCGCGCTTTACCCAAACGCCGCTACTGAATCACACAGAACATGTACAGGGTGGCTCAATTTCGATCCTTCTTATGGGGAAATCGGTAACTATAGGAGATATCGAAAAATGGATGGCGTATCCTCGATCTCTTTTTTTGAGAAAAGTTTAATGGTGTAAACCTGAATTCGATATCTTTTTTCGTTTTCGAGTTATGGCCAAAAGTTCACTTTTTTGACTTTTCGTTAAATGTCGATATCTCGGTTGTTTGTAAAGTTATAGAAAAAATATTTACACTTTCTCCAGACACTTTTTTAAGGGCAATAAAATGGGCTAAAGAGATTTTTAATATCTTACCTAGTTTTCGAGTTATAATATAAAGTTTGGTTTTTTTAAATAGAAACCACAGTTGGCTATGAAATATTTAAATAGAGTTTTTTATCCTCTTTTCAATTATATGTAACATGTGGGGTCTATTATTTCACTTTCATCCCGTTATATTACAAAATGTTAAATCAAAACAAAAGAAGATCGGAAAATTAAAGGTTGACTTTTTCAAAACAAAACACTATACAAAATCATTATTGACATCTAAAACAATTGTCTCCAGTTGTTTTTAAAGAGTGTTTTTAGTACCTAATACTTCGATACCTATTTTTATTTTTATTTAGTACCTATTACATATTATTTCACAAGCGTGTCAAATGGCTTATCAAAACTATGAAATATTATAATATAAATGTATAATGGATTGTTTTCATAAATCCAACATTTAATTTTCCGATCTTAGTTTGTTTTTATTTAACATTTTGTAATATAATGGGACGAAACTGAAATAATAGACCCCACATATTATATATAATTGAAAATAGGATAAAAAACTCGATTTAAATATTTCATAGCCAACTATGGTTTCTATTTAAAAAAACATAACTTTATATTATAACTCGCAAACTAAGTTAGATATTTAAAATCTCTTTATCCCATTTTATTGCCCTTAAAAAAGTGTCTGAAGAAGGTGTAAATATTTTTTCTATAACTTTACAAATAACCGAGATATCGACATTTAACGAAAAGTCGAAAAAGTCAACTTTTAGCCATAACTCGAAAACGAAAAAAGATATCGAATTCGAGTTTAAACCATTAAACTTTTCTCAAAAAAAGAGATCGAGGATGCGCCATCCATTTTTCGATATCTCCTATAGTTACCGATTTCCCCATAAGAAGGATCGAAATTGAGCCACCCTGTACATATGCAAGTTGTCGACCGGGGGGTCTGGGGGGTGTCAAACACCCTCCAGTATACCTTTAAGTATGTTAAAAAACACAAAAAGGTGCACATTCTACCGAACATATTCCAAATCACAAACAGATTTCGATTCCAGTTTTAAAGTTGTGATTCTGCTGGGCATTACTGGATATAGTAAACCAATTTTGTTTAGGTGTACTGGAGGGTGTTCCACACCCCCCAGACCCCCCAGTTTATAAACTGAAAACTTGTGTTCGGCTGAAAAGTTCGTATCGTTTTGAAGAAAAAAAATTTTTTTTGGAAAAATTCAATTTAATTATTCAACATAGTTGTCTTCGCGGGTGATACACCGATTATAGCGGTCTTCCAACTTTTCGATACCATTTTTGTAGTAAGATTTGTCTTTAGCCTCAAAATAAGCCTCTACTTCGGCGATTACTTCTTTATTTGTTCTAAATTTCTTTCCAGCGAGCTTTCTCTTAAGGTCTCCAAACAGGAAATAGTCGCTGGGGGCCAAATCTAGAGAATACCTTGGGTGGGGAAGCAATTCATAACTTCATTCATTGAGTTTGACCATCGTTTTTATCGACTTGTGACACGGTGCATTTTCTTGGTGAAACAAAAAATTTTTTTTCTTGAAATGGGGCCGTTTTTTCCCAATTTCATCCTTCAAACGCTCCAACAATGCTATATAATAGTCGCAGTTGATTGTTTTCTCTTTTTTAAGATAATCGGTGAACAATATACGATGCGCATTCCAAAATACAGACGCCATAACCTTGCCAGCCGACTGTTGTGTTATTCCTCGCTTTGGATTGGTTTCGTCGCGTGCAGTCTAATCAACTGACTGCCGATTGAATTCTGGAGTGTGGTGATGGAGCCATGTTTCATCCATTGTCACATATCGACCCAAATTTTTAGCTTTATTGCGGTTGAACAGCTCCAAACACTGCTTCGAATCATTACCATGTTGTCGCTTTTGATTGACATTGAGCTCACACGGCACCCATATTGCACAGAGCTTTCGCATGCCTAAATATTCATGCACGATATGTCCAACACGTTCCTTTGATATCTTTAGAGTCTCAGCTATCTCGATCAACTTCATTTTACGGTCATCCAAAATTATTTGGTGGAGTTTTTTGACGTTTTCACCTGTAACGGCCTCTTTTGGACGTCCACTGCGCTCATCATTTTCGATGCTCATATAGCCTGTACGGAATTTAGCAAACCACTTACGAATGGTTGCTTCCGCTGGAGCAGAATCCGGATAACACTTATCAAGCCAAGTTTTTGTTTCAGCACCATTTTTTCCTCTAAAAAAACAGTGTTTCATTAACACACGAAATTCCTTTTTATCCATTTTATTCCCAATAACAAAAGTTGCTTTACTCAAGATGCTATAACTCACGAACCAATTGACAGATCGCTGTCAATTTTTGACCCATATCGTTTGAATGTTAGTTCTCAAAGAAAATCACATGAAAAATTTTTAGTGGCGCCTTCTCTTAGAAACGATACAAACTTTTCAGCCGACCGAGTATATGTTCTGTGATCAGTGACGTGCCAAAACAACTGTTATGAGGGAGAAGCAGTCGTGAAATTAGCAACATTTTGTTCCTCGCATCAGTATACCGATGTATAAGCGATTTTTTTTAGCTTTTTCACGTCTTTTTCAAGGGAATGCCATAATTTATGCAATTTGTAGCAACTAGTAGTATTGCCAACTGTTCAATGAAAATTACCAACTTTGCCTTATTTTTCCAATTTTGGGGGGGGGGGGGATCTGCCCCCCCCCCATCTCACTGCTTAGGCTATCAAGATACACAACTATTCTGTTTTAATGCAATACTAAATTGTCGTGACAACTAGATGGCGCTATTTTTCTATGTAAATCCTCATTAACAATATTATTAATTTCGTGATGCATTCCGTTAACGTGTGGACAGTATAGTGCGCGGAGTGTGTTCGAGTGAGAGGGACATAGAATTCACAATTCTTCTATATGGTTGCGTGTCTTGATAACTCTGTCAGTCAACGGTAGTACCAAGTAGGTACCCAAGTATTCAACTAATTGTATAAAAATATTCTGTTCTGAAAGACAGAAAGGCTGCTATGTAATAAAATTAATCACAAAGCATGCACACAAATCTTGGATTTATAAAATCGGGAAATCACATATTAGTGTAGGCAATTTCTTTTTCCACCGATAGTCAAAGGCTTCTCAAATCCCATATAACTTTTCCACCGAACATTTATAAGATATAATTATACAGGGTGTCCGCGCAGAAAACCGACAGAAAAAATATATTCATTAATAATGAAAAAAGAGATATCCGAGCGAAAATATGCATCGGCTATGTAGGTTAGTGTTAGTTTATGATTTTTCGTTATCAAAATCGCCCGTAAAAGAGAGATATCCGCGCGCAGATATGAATCGGTTATGTAGGTTTGTAATCGCCCCATTGTATATTCCTGCTAATACTTCATAAGCTACCCTGACCTAAATCGGTCTAATAGTACACTGCTCTCCATTGACTATTTTAGGGTTGGAGATTAAATATCAACCATTGGTGGAAAAGTGAATAATGAATATTATTTTTAAATTAATTTTGAAATAAAATTTTTTTTTAATTTTAGGATTTGTGCCAGGATCATTTGGTGGTTGGGGATCATTTGGTATGAATTTAACCGAGCATTGGGCGCCATTTACCTAATCTGCAATAATCTAATTTTGGAATATTGATGATTAAAAATAAATTCACTTTATTATTAAACTGCACCTTTCTTAGTAAATCATGGATTCTTGTGCAAATAATGCAAATAATGATACCTACAATGTAATAAACAAGATTGTTTTAACTTATAATTTTTTCTATAAAATTAATCATACAACCGGACAACTCATCTTCTTGTAATAGCCAGTAATTACATATTAGATATATTTATTATTTAATATAAGTTGTATATAAAATTTTCTGAAGTCAACGGAGTGGCAAATCTAAATACATGCATTTATTGCACTTGCAAGTTTTCATATCATACGCAATCTACAGAGAGTCCTGTATTTTATTTTGAGATTACATGGCTTCACTAGTTGGTACTTATATTTAATATGATTGTGTATTTTTTACATTGACAATTAGTCAACGCACCAGAGGGATTTGAAGAAACGATCCGTAGCTAACCTACCCGACTGTAGGGGACCCACAGTTTTACTTGTGCCGGCCTTCAAACAAGAAAATGTTCTTTTCTATTTTTAAGTTATAAAGTGGCATTTGCAAAGAACAGCTAACAGATAATTATCATTTGGCCTATAGTTATTTAAAAATAAAATAAAGCTTTCTCAACATTCACCTGTATTTCCATCTAACCCAGAACTTCGCACATACCCACAAGAAAAATATCAAGTTTTACATAAATTTACACTCAAATGCACTATTAGATTTAATTGCAGATAACAGCCATTTTGTAACAAAAGTTATTTTTCTGAATAATAACATCTGTTTAAGAGACCTATGCTTAAAATAAATAGAAAAGGCATGAAGTTTGTGGGTGTGCTTGCATAGGAAAATTATATGGCTGAGCGATGTACACAAGCTTCCCATCAATTATTGGAAACTATTTCTCGTGCAAATATAGTAAATTTATTTTAAGTATTTATTTGAGTGATTGCCATTATTCCAACATAAATTGATAACACCATGGCTATGTACAAGTGGACGTTTAATGTATACAATTTATTTGAGAATCTTGATTGGTTGTCGATGAAATACTTTTAAACTCAACATGTCTGATGAAACGATGTTTTTTAATTTATAATTTATTGTTATCCAGTTACGATTATTCTTCGAGATTTAAATAGAAAACAGTGGCGGCAATGCAATATTACATTAAGCTCGCATCCGATGATCTGGCGATTTTCCAAAAACCAAAACTATTTTGCCTTTTTTTAAATGGGATCCTTGAGAGGCTAAAACTTGTAAACTGATGAACTTTTTATGCGAGTGAACGTCGTTGGTGCATTTTAAATTCTGAGAATTTAATATTGCAAAATACTACCATTACTGAAAATAGTTTTATAACAAACAGGTATCAACTGCATAATTTTATACCCAGTCATTGTTACTTATACCTAAACACACGTTTTATATTAATAGCGTAGTCGCTATCACAGATTATACTTCTGTAATCGATTTCAGTTAAATTATGGTAATTTTAAATGTAATCGTGGCCATTTTGAATTTTTATTTTAAAAGTAACAAGGGGCGTTATTTAACACGAGCGGGTTTTTGAAAATATTCTCGTTAGCGATGCATATCTGTTCTGCGCTAAAGCCGCTTTCACCTTAAAAGAACGTCTCGATATTTTTAATGAAGAGTTTGCAAAATAATCATCTTGAAAATTATTAAATTTTAAAAATATAAAATGAAATGGTTAGTTATTATGTTAGGATTAGAGGTATTATATAGGATAATTTCGTTGGCCCATATTTTGAATACGGTTTTGGCGCTGATGATGGGTGTCTCATGCAGACGATATGATGGTCAGATAACACAATTTTAGATTGTCTTTAGTTTTCTTTTATTTCCTACTGCCCATTGCAGCTGTCATAAAATTTAAATTAGGGTTTTTTAATTAAATATTTTTTCAAAATATCAAAATAACCATTGCAGCCGAACAATGTATAGCAACATACCAAATTAAGTGTCCAATTGAAAATTTTGATTTTTCTTACCGTTACTGTTGGTAAAATAATTATGATGGGCAGAATGGGCAATTAAAAAAACAGATATTGGACATCAGAAATTTAGTGGCCAGTTCTATCATTTCATATTTTTTGTTTACAGTTTTTTGGAATAAGTATGATATAAGTTGAGTGGCAAGAAGAAAGACTGATTTTTGCTAATATCCAAATATTTTTTTTATTTCAATTCACTGTGCGCTCCTACATTGCCAGGACACAACACAATCAAGTGTGAATTTGTCAATGTTGCAAATATTATTTCCTTAAACCACACTTTTGGTTGGAAAATTTATAAAATATAGTTTTCAATGAAATTGTAACAACTATTTTTCGTTATTATAACGCTAGGAAATTAAATGCATTTTAATTTTAAAATTCTGATTTTCTACGCCATTTTATTTTATGCTTTAATATTTTTTCTAGAATTCTAACTTTAACATCAGCAGTTAGAAGTTATCTACATTTTTATAGCATAAAAGGTATTTTATTAGCAGTTAGAATGCTAACTTGCGATGTCGGAATCGTGGGTTCGATCCCCACAACTGGCTACTTCGACCGTGTCTCTCTCACAAGATGTTGGTAACGTCTTTGAGGTATTCAGTAAAATTTTAGTTTGTCAATTTTTTAATTGTTTGCTAGTGTTGTATCAAAATTTTTTCCCAATTAGATAACTACAGTTAAATGACATAAGCGCAACTAAAAGGGGACTGGGATAGGCCTAGTCTATTTAAAGTTAAATTATAGCCTCCCTTCTAAATAAATTGACTATGGTAAAAATTTAGTTTCTCAAAAATCGTCGATTATTTGATTTCTATTTTGTTCTTGTTTGCTTGCAAAAATGAAGAGCTAAGAAAATGTGAAAATGATTTCTCATTTTAGCCCCCCGAAATATTAGGCCTATTTCTCTCTCTCTCTCTCAAAGTCTTCCATCCTACGTATAAGAGCATAGTTACGTTACCACTTCTTTTTCTTCAAAGGAATTTTTTTCGCAGATACCTCGGTGGTTTGCCATGCCTGAGGGGGGAAGACAGTCAAAATTAAGTGTTTACTCCGCCCGGAATGGAACCAGTGTGATTTTGTCTTAGCAATCTACGCACATAAGCGCCAGATCTTGCATGTTCTGTAATATTGATATGCCAACAAATTCGTTTTAAAATCTGGACGAATGAGGCCAAAATGAATCCAAAAATTTGGTTTTCAAAATGCATATTTTGCATATTTTCATCGTTGGGTGCATATTTAAGAAAATGATGCATATGTGTGCATATTTGAGCCACTTTTGGTGTTTTTTGAAGAATTTTAATAAAAAAAAAATAAAAAATGGTTATTAAATTTGCCAGTTTAAGCAATTGTTTTGAAAAAAAAATAACAAAGTATTTAAAATTAAATAGTCGATGCTGTAGAATTAAATATCGCATGATACCTTATTTATTTTGAATGATGCATTTGAACATAGACCTGCCTTACTATAATTCTTTTGGAAATATTATGCACTTTTTGCAAATTTATTCTTCTCTATTGGCAGTAGTTGGTTAGCCTTTGCTTTGGTTAGAACTGTGTTAAATTTTTGTCTATTTTTGTTATTAAATAAAGTAATTATGCCACCAACAAGGACTTTGATGAAGCAGCTTATTAAAATTCGAAGAAAAATATTTTTTAGTTTGCATATCAATGCATATTTTACCTTTTTTTTTATCAATTTTAGTGCATATTTTAGAGAAATTCAATGCATATTTATGCGGATATTTTCAAGTATTTTGGTGCACATAAATCCGAGCTCTAATAATAATGAATAGAGATATAATATTCACTTATCAAAGTACTTTAGTAATTTTCAACTTATAACTTATACAATAGATATTATTCCCTGTTATGATTAGCGTAGTGAGTAAACCAGTGATTTTGAAGAACATCAGCTCCGATGAATCAAACCACTTAAAAAATGATCGAATGAATGCTCCAGCTATCTCGGAAATTGATGTTCAGGTTGTTTTCCACCAGTACCGGCTCGTGTTTTAGAAATGTGAGGGTTGAAAATTTTGTATGTATTGTTTAGTAATAGGTTAGTGTAGCTGAAAACAGCATATCAGCCCCTTTATAGTAAGATTATCCAAATTAAAATGTGATACTAAAGAGTTTGGACAGCACAGAATGTGAATATTGGAATTTGTGTGCAGTGATAACTTAGTTGCACAAAGTGATCGTTGCAAAATCTTAAAATTTTTCTGTTAGCAGAATTCGACGGCTGAAATATTTGCCGAATAAATTATAAGTTATGTCGCTGAGTTGGCTTATGCGGATAGTAATTGATGATTAACTATTATTCAGATTGATCCAGCTGATTTCAATCTCAATACTAATTTCACGTGTTTTTCGATTAATCATTGGTCAATCAATACCACTTAAACAACGGAACTTAATATTGCTACTAATAGCTTACTTTGAACATATTTTTAATCATTAATATGCACGGAATAATCATAACTTGACGATTCAAAATTAAATCGATCGACCTCTTTCAACGTCACAAACAAAAGTTCTCTGCTGTTCGGCTATAATTAACGAAATCCACTTTAAAATAAATTTATGATATAGTGTTAACTGTTGCATACCTAGAAGGCAACTGCAGCCATCTCAGCTTATTAAAACACACAACTGCAGCTCGCCAGAACTTGAAGGCATGGTATCATTAAATTATAATCACCGCCACTGGTTAGAAACATCTTTACATAAAAAATAGCTTTACATAACACAGTCTTGCTGATTTTCATTGAAAATGATTTCATTTAATCCAAAAGCTCCGCAACAGTTTTATTCCACCACCGAAAAGACTAAAAACTGTTAACGTAAAATACTCTGGCCGATAACTAGACCTCGGATTTATATACACCAAAATACTTGAAAATATGCGCATATAATATGCATTGAATTTCTCTAAAATATGCACTAAAATTGATAACAAAAAAGGATAAAATATGCATTGATATGCAAACTAAAAAATATTTTGTCTTCGAATTTTAATGAGAAGCTGCTTTTAACTTATTACTTCCTTCGAACACTGCCGAAAAAACACCTTTTTGATATAATGCCGGATAGTTAATTTAATAATTCTTCAAAAAACACTAAAAGTAACCCAAATATGCATAAATATGCATCATTTCCTTAAATATGCACCCAATGTTGAAAATATGCAAAATATGCAATTCGAAAACAGGATTTTTTGATTAATTTCTGAAAAAACGAATCTGTTGGCATATCAATATTAAAGAACATGCAAATACATAAAATCCGAGCTCTACTGATAACCCGTTTGTCTACATAGTCAATAATTGTATTCTTTAGTGACTTTGGCAGGTAAGTATATCGTTTACGTCTTTCATAATGTTTGGCTTTCCAAGAAAGAAGAATAAAATATTGTTTAATGAAAGAAAGAAGTGTCTACAGAACACTCCAATCGGAATAACTGTATTTTAGAAAACATAGTTAAGAAAATAGCTTAACTTAACTATTTATTGAGGGCTGGGAAAGAAAACAGCGTGTTTTTATCTTATACAACTATTTTTGTGTATAAATTCCACTCGAAAATGGCGAATCTACTTAGACGGAAAACAGAATCCTTGAAGCCACTCCAAATAAAAAATTAGAAATCTACAAAAACGAGGTCTCTGAGTAGCCTAAGTCAGATAATTAAAAACATTCCTGTAGTTGCTTCAAATCGAAAACTATATACGGACTTAGAAAGGTAGGTATCGTTGTTTCTAAGTTAAATTTGGCTATAATTAACAAAATCCAATTTAAAATAAATTTATTAAATTAATTTACGTTAAACACATGCACCATCAACAATATGAGCAATTCACAGTCTTTTATGTAAAATATCGAAACTTTAAAATCTTAAATTAATCAATATCTATAATATTATCTTCTGGGGACATTTTGGCATCTTGTCTCAAGCTATAAAGTACTGCTCTCCCAAAGCAGAATATTATATTATTAATATAATGATATATTGTTTAGATCAGGCAAAGTTAATTTAATAATTATTAGTTTGTACTATTACTTGTTCTACTTCGCAAATAATCTTCTATTTACGAAGTAGTACAAACTATAATAATTATTAAATTTTAAATAAATAATAAAATTATTACCAACTCTGAACAATTACGGAAATACGACTTCATTTTACTCTCGAATAATATATACGAATATTGACACGATTTGAAAAAAAAATCCTTCTAGGACCTCCGGTTTCAAGAATTTGAAGAGATTTATGTGAATCTTATGTAATTGACTTTATCAAATATAGAAAATTTTCGGTGACCAAGGGATGGCTAAATTGAAAAAATGAAAAAATTTTAAATAATATAAATAATTCAAATAATGAATAATATGCTAAAAGTGGTAGCGAAATGTCTGGGTGCGAAATGTCCCCGGTAACGAAAAGTCCGGGTGCGAAATGTCCCGGAGAGAAGTGTCCTAGAACCGAAATTTTCATAAATCGTAGCAGTATTCACTGTCTATCTGAGGGTTTGGATATATAGAATGCCTCCAGTACCGCAGTTTTAAATAAAATAATAAAATAAAATAGTGGCTTCTAATAGAAATAGAGGTAGGGCGGCGACGCTTTGCTCTCTAAAGCAGAATATTAAATTTTAAATATATTATTTATTATTTTTAAATATTCTATTATCAGGTGCATATTCCCAGTAGTTCCCAGCTATTGATAATTTTTAACTGCATAATCCATACAGAAATTTCTTTTAGGCATCATTTAGAAACCGAATAGAGATTTAAGTGGAATTTCAATTTAAAAAGAAATTTAACTCAAAAATCTTTTAAATATTTTTTAAAAAACCAAACTGAATATAAATAGATTATATTTGAGAGGTAAAAATCAAATTTTTTTTTTTAGTATATGCAGTTTTGAGAGAAGTAAGTAAACCGTTATGCAATATTCTATTGCTATTTTCTGTAACAATACAGAAGCTTTGTTAGCTTTCAAGTAGATCCACTGATTACGAAATGTATTATTTTTGCCCTTGGCCAAAACATATTTTGGGTAATTTTATTATGCTAATAAGTCAATATACGAACGTTTATACGCCGTGACTATCTGAGTAATTATTAAAACGTAAATATCTATTTTGATAAAAATTACTCCGGATGATGTGTTGAAATTGCAAAAATAAGCATTAATAACGTGCATTTATATTTCGTTGCAATATTAATTTAGCAACTTATAACATATTGAAACCCTACGATACCGTTAATATGCAGTTAATTGGATATATTATTATATTATTCATTTGTACCTATCGATAGTTGGTATATCATTTAATAACCGTTCAAGAGAACATACAATTATTTCTGGTAATATATCAAAAGAAAATTTTTCTATCAACTTATCCATTTTGCGTGGATTTAAAGACATATTACGATGTGTTATTAGCATTTTTATAGTAACCTAAAAACACATGCTGCGCTCTATAATGAGAATTACATGCACTTCATAATTATTTTGCATTAATAGAAGCCAGTGCTCTATCTCTATTTATCGTACTGGATATGCCTTATTTCATGTATATTGCAGACTCAAAATGTAGAAACTTTTCATACGGAATTGTAGTAGTAGATGCATTCTGTAATGTTTATTTGACATGAAACGGTTAAACTACATTACATTCAACTACTAAGAATGTTAAGTATCGTAAAATGGAATCAGAAATTTAAATTAGAAATGATTATGCTTTTGAGCATTTCATGTTCTAAATTCGATTTTATCATATCGGCCAGTGTTTTTTCATAATTGAAACGTAAAACTTCTAAATTGATATTAAAATTATTAACCGCGATGAATGGTTAATGATAATAAATACACTCTAATTGATACTTTATATATAACTGAGAGTCGAAATTCCGACAAAAAATTTAAATTCAAGAAGCGCTCTTAATTATATAGAAACCACACTTTCGTAAAATAACAACAAAAATATGATAATGAATGCAAATGGCTATAGAGTTGGAGGCAAAAATGGTCAGATTTTAATATACATGAACTTGAAAAAAAGCTGTGTTGAATATGTTTAGAAACATTTTTGTATAACATTTTTTGAATATTTTATTCATAATGATATCTTTTGGTTGGCGCCATTAAATTTTTCGATAAAAATTAATGCGCTTCCTTGTCTAGACCGTAGTTTTAAAAAATACTTTTTGTGCCGCGCTGCTAATTAAACTACGTGACTTTTGCTTTGGGAATACCAATAACTTATTTTTATTTATATCCAAATTTTGTAACTTTCCTCATTCTTAATTTGGCGCGGAATTCTTTATGATTATACTAACTTAAGTATAATATTTGAACGAAATTATTTAAATGTTGTTAAACATATAAGTAAATACATAATAATAATAATAATAATAATATTATTATATAAATAAATACATTCAATTTGTGTTACAGTTGTTAGTTTTGTAAAACGGCGTGACTAAAGCTGTGGTCAGTTATCGCAATTGAATCGAACAATGAAGCGCTTAATTTACTGTATTTTAAACACTGAATTACTACAATTTGTGTATTTGCCTGTTTATACACATAAGACCAATTTTTTGTGAGTTTGTACAAAGAGTTAAAGTGCAGTTGCAGTACCAAATCGGTAATTTATCGATGGCACCAATTGCTTGTAAGTTAAAATACTATACTTTTTCCTCTTCCTTACAAATTCAAATCAGAAGATTGTAGTTTTTAAATATATGTTTTGCTATTATTTTCTGGCGAGAAAATAATAGTCTTAGATAATGATAATGGGAATTTTATTCATTTTACTTTTACTTTCACTTGAATTTCAAATAGTTTCCTATATATCTACCCAAATCTAATTTCAAACTCAAACATAACATAAAAACACAACCTTCAAACCGGAATCATATAATCCGAAAACTCAATAATTTGCCGCTTCACGTAAGTTTGAACAGAGACAGAACAATTTATTTTGAGTTCGTTAAAATCAAATTATAATCGATAGAAAATATGTATCTGTATTGACCTATACGAAGATTTTTCCTCTTGCTCGGAAAATTTTCAAGTTTTAAAATGACTTAAGAATATTTCGCTTTATTGTATCAAAAACTTATTCTCCTTTAAATTTGACATCGAAAAGTTTTAATAGCTGTTGGTTCATTTAAAATTGTCTTTATAAAACTTCAATATTCTCTCACTGCAGTCAAGTTTTTCTCAGTATGTTGTACTGCAATGATATTAAAATTGTACTTGTAAAAAATGTATAAATTATATTTAATGCAAATTTCTCCAAAATACACATATTTGCTTTAATTTTTTACATTTTTAAAAACTGTTTTTGAGTCGGCAGTCGGAATTCTTAAGTAAAGAGCACTGAAAGAATAATGATTCATGGTTATAAGATGGCTCTTGAAAATAAGGAACATAATCGGGAAATCCTTGCCCGAATCATCATTTTTTCAGTGCTATTGCAACCGAAAATATACTTTTTTTTAATATTTAGATTTTATATTATTTGTGCTACCTCTAATTTATTTTAATTAATTTTTTACTTGTTTCTTATTATTTCAACATAATCATTTTATTTTTGATTATGTTTACATTTTAATAAACCATTGCTTTATATTCATATTTTTATAAATTTATTTCAGAATATCAATATAATTATTTATCAAATTTCAGAAAATCAAATGAAGTGATAAACGCTATTATTGCTACAAATTCAAAAACTTTAATACAAGCAATTGCTTTTTTATCACATTAAAAAATTATTAGTCTTTATAAATATATTTATTGTTTTAAATTAATTTTAGTTAAGTTAATTTTCAGTGTTATATTATGTTTATTAATAATTTGCCACTAATAATATTTATATTAATAAAATATTATTTATAATAACAATATAAGTTATTTACCTCTTCTTATTTCAAATTAGTTTTTTTCTATTTAATCTCAATCAAGTGCTGCTGTATTATTTTACAATAATTACTTCTAGTTCATTTCCAATCAACGGTATTGAATATTTTTGACGTTTTCTCGAGCTCTCGGGCTAAGATATGCATAATAGAAGAAAACGTACTAATAGATTGCCTAGACTGTGCGGCCTGAAGGCCGCATTTAATTCTATATTTTTTATAATCTTTCAACTTTATTTAGATAAGTGGATAAAAACTAATCCAATTAATCGCGTTTCAGAAAAGTGACAGAATGACATTCTAGTCTTCCTGTGTAATAAATAGAGATGAGATTTTTAGGTTTTCACCTTCTACTTATTTATGCTGCTATTTACATTTTATTAGAACTAAAATTTGTTTAACGGAAAAATATGTTAGCTGAGCCTTATTTGTTTTTACCTTTTTAACTTTTTTTTAAATAATTTGCTAAAAACTACCTACACTGAAAAAAATAATTCCCATTTGGATAACTGGCAATTTTGTTGCCCACTATTATAACGTTAATTTTCCATTATAAAAGTAGATTTACAATGTAGTGGTAATTTTACATTGTAACTAAAAAAACCACATTCATTTTACAATGTAAATGCTGAAAATTACTATGTAATTTTACAGACTAATTTTACAAGACAAATGTGAATTCCATAAACAGTTATGTAATTTTCAATAATCGTAATGAATTTTACAATGTAAATATGAAATAGGTACTCACTGTAAATATGTATACAAAAGACCCCAAAATTTTATACATACATTTACTTTCCGAGGTTCACGTGGGTCAATGCAATCGTTTGGAAAAGATATTTGGCCCAGAAACTTTTCAAGGAATTTTGGGGTAGAGGTATCTATACTAATATATAATTAACAACAATTGAATAGTAAACAAATTTATATATACCGTAAGTATTATAAAAGACAAGGAAAATATTACAAAATAAACTTAAGTTAAAAGTTAAATTTAATTGAAACATGTAAAAGTGAAAAAATTAAATTTCATCATATAAAACTTAATACAATGGGTAATTAATAATTAATAAGTAGGTAACTCTGCCAAACTGACAATTCCAAAATTTTTGATCCCTAAAATTATAATCTCAATAACACAATTAGATAAGTTACAATATTCAACCTGTGTACTTTTTACAACTCCGCCAGGACCTTCATAAAGTTGATGACTTTTTTTTTGAAGTAGAAAATTGCGCACTTTTGGTTCCAACGTCAGGATGTTGTTTCATAAAATATCGTTGGATAAATTCGAGGGTAGTGGAAGTTTTCTTCGGATAACTCATGTTAAAAACATAATAAGTTGCATATAATTGTTTAAATGCATTAAAGAAATTCTGGGTGCTATCATCAAGTTTGCTTTTTTCAACCACCACATAGTATCTTTCTAAAAATTAATTAAACATTATATTATAATGCAACTACTCATGTAACTTACCATTTAAAATCACCATGCAAGGGTTTACCGGTTCAATAGATTTTAACTCGGCTTCCTCCTAAACAGTATTATTCTGCAACGTTTTTAAAAATATTTAAAAACAAATTGTAACTTTAATTATAGTGAATTCAAATTCAAACTTATCAACAAAATCCAGATAGACAAAAAACAATAAGTAAACATTGAGAACAGTTCATGGAAGTATTTTGGGATTGGGAATGAAATTTACATTCAACAACACAATTTACAACACAACGAAAAATTATTTAAAAGCAATCTACTTCTAAAATAATCAAAATTCAATTAAAACTTACCATCTAAGAAGTAGTAAAGGTATTAATCTTCTTCACAAATATTAACAGGACACATAAACATAACGCAACCAACTTCTTTCTCGTTTAAACATGAATGAAAACGTGCAGTGATGCATTTGCTATCAGCAACAGTTTACAAGAACTTGCGATTTCAGCAAAATTCAAGGTGAAGTAGGTAAAATTACATTAGACGTAGTGTAAAAATTCCCTGATTTTGTCATTATCACCATCTAATGAAGAAAATTAATATGTATTTCTGTAATATTCAAAGTAATAAGTGTGAATTTACCAAATAAGTATGATAATTTCGATTTTACCAGGTATATTTTATTTGATTTGTAATATTTCCATAATTATGACGGAAATTTTACCAATTTTTGAGAAAAGTGCTGGGTAAATTTCCTACAATTTTTTTCAGTGTATTTTTGAATTTTTAAAACGTTTTCCTGATTTTAAAGTTTGAGGACGTCAGAAATATTAACTACGATTGTTAAGAGCATTAGATTTCATCTAGCTTTTACTTAAAAAGTTAAAAAAGGCATTTTAAATTGTTAAAAGTTTCATTTACTAAGACTGACCATGTAAGTTTCCAAGATAATTATTTTTGAAAATGGAAATAAAATTGAATTTATTACATGGCCAGTCGGATAAATGAAAATTTTAACAATTTCAATAGCAATTTTTGACTTTTTAAGTAAAATAAGTAAAAAACATATAGTACAAAAAATCTTATGCTCTTATCATTCGTAGTTATCATTCGTAATTGGTGTTTTTTTTACCTAAAACTACAAAATACTAACCCAAAATAGCTTTTATTAGAACCTTTTTAGTTTTTGAATTTATACAACCTAAAAATCTCATCTCTAGTAATACACCACAATACTATATCCTCGTTTTCTTGCAATTATCTTATTAACGTAAATTAAGAAAAAACTTGACATAAATTAATAAAATCAGTAACATTTCGTCTTTTAACTCTTTAACGCTCTCTGGTAAGACGTTTTACCAGTTTGCATGCATCAAGCAGAAATTACATACACATCGTGTTGAAATAATTTGTAATCTCAATTTGGACGAATAAAGATTTGATAAAAAATATTTTTGCGCGTTAAAGGGTTAAATTATGTTCATAATTTTAATGTTAAACCCACACCTAAGTTTCTATGTAGCCTAACTTTCTTTAATTATGCTGTTGTGCTAATTTACGTAGCGTTAATTGGATGAGAATGGCACTTAATTACATAAAATTTCGTAAATATACTTATAAACAACAAAATTTAAACTTTTATTAGTAGAAACAAAGATATTACAAAAAAAATCAAATAATAACAGGTTATGGGCCCAAGTAAACCATACGTTAAAACACATAAAAACAATAGTTTTATAAACAAAAATTATATTAACTAAAATTCCGATATTTCTTTGCAATAAAAAAAATTTTTACTGTCTACTATTACATAGAAAAAAAATTAAATTAATTACAAAAATTTTATTGGAAAATTATGAACTCGCAAGCCTGTTTTACAATAAAAATGTCAGCTAAGCTCACATGGCTGAACTTAAGTTTATTGAATTTTTGTAACAAATTTTAGAAGAAAATTGAAAATAGGCTATGAATATTACATGGTAATTAGTTGTTTATCTAACCAATGAGGCAATGAAAAATACAAAATTATAGTTTAACTTTAACTAAACATTAGAAAAACGTCTCTAGTTCATAATATTAGAATAATAAATTTAAAACTGCAGATTTGTGGTATACTTTGGGCACCCGTCGGAGTCACCAATTTAGGAATGATACATTTCTTGCCGTTTAACAACTGACAATGTATGTTAGTGGTATTAGCATTATTTAAAAATTTAAATGCAAGATTAAATCGGCTATTGCATTTTTCTCTTTTTTATGCACATAAAATGGATATTTCACGTCAACGACTCAATCAAATTGATTCAAATTGATGTTTTAAAAATGTAACAAAATAATTTACCTGTAAAGATATAATCAAATCATTTACAGATGTGGTTATTAAAATATTATGAACATATTATAGAATCCACAAACCGTTTAGTGATGAAGCACTAATTATGGCAATTTCTAACTTGCGTGATTAGACAGTTTAATGTAGAGAGCGTATTTGGGATTCAATATTAACTGAGATTATGTGCAGTAAAATTATTATCTTTTATGGAGAAATTGTTATTTTTGCCAGAGTAGGCATTAGCAAGAATGAATTGAAGATGATATTATCCTGGTGACATCCAGGCGTCCAACCTATATAAATGTCAAGACCAAAGGCTTAGTTATGGCAATAAATGACCAATTTATTTTCTGCTACCATGTAGGTAGTTTAGTATGTAAATTGTAAGCTTTTAAGTTTTAAATGCTTCATTGTGTTGTATTTATTTTAAAATACATGTTACCAGTTTAAGTGATATCATCAAGTATAATCAAATTGATGCTCTTTTAAGATTTCAATTATAAAAAGTTTATTATTACAAGAGGTAATGATTTTTGTATTTTGAGAAACAAAATGATTAAATTCGAGTCTCCGGTCAGGATAAAGAATTACAAGATATGCTTAGGCATATGTGTATGTATATCATTGTTTTGAAAAATTAATTGTATGATATTAGGTACATATCAAATCTGCATAAAAAATTTACATTGTAAATAAATTATTTAAAAGTCATATATGCATAATGCGATTTATTAGCTTACAATGTGTACCATCCTTATTCCTAACGATATGGCAAGCCATAAAGTAAAATTTATGTGCATTAATTAAAAACGTATACGTTTAATATTTATGATAATGAAAATTATAATAAAAATGGCTTACAATTTTAAAAACACACTGTGCATAATAATTTTTACTTATTTGCCTTCTTATACTTAAAGAATCACATAAAAATTGACAGCACCTACATACATCGAAACCGGAAAAGATGTAGCCCTTTGCTGTTGAGCAAAGAATTATTAACCAGCACACGTATGCGTTATAGCGTGTTCTTTACGGATCATACATATTTATAAACCGATCCTAACCTATAATAACCCTGGTCTGAACCAGCTTGATAATCTGTACCTTTATTCAATGTTCTCATTGGTTCTACACGAAAGAGGAGTGGCACCTAATTTTTTATGCATACATTTTCGATTCCTTTATTTTTGAAACATAGGATGTAATGTAAAGATATTTATGAATTTTTTACAAAACAAATGTCGTATTCGAATTGTCGTTCTTTTCCTTAGGTACAAACGTATCTAATTGCTGGACAATATTTTATTGATGAACTTTTTCTTCTATTTCATATTGGAAATTAAAAAGCTAAACGACATTTACTTATGAATTATTAGATACGGAAGGTTCAGTTAAAATGTTTTACTATACAATTTACTCAGAGAAAAAGTAATGAAAATGTTTGAATTTTTCAATTACATATTTATAAAACTGCCATCGTATCCGAAAGTAGTAATTTATTAATCATTCTGACTGGGTAAATTTACGGTTACATAAGATGATGTTTATTGTCCAAATAGCAATGTAAATTTTAAATTAACAATCATTGTCAGCCATTCCTAAATTTTAATAGATCCACAGACATATTTTTTAATGATAAATTGCCGAAAGATAACTTATATTTTACAATTTATTTAAGTACTTCATATTTAGATGAATTTTTAGAATTAACAAAAAAAATAACAATGCAAATATTCTGATTATGTTTCCTCCAATTAAAAGTGACATAAAATAATCAAAATGCATGCATTTTGTGTGCAAGTGCAAATGCACAAGCAATTTTTCAGTATCAGACAGCTGAAAATTCACTCACCGAAACAATTTGTAATCTGTCATAAAAATCCTTCTCAAATGAAGTATATAGCTGTTTTTGCAGTTATAAACCAAAGTATTAGCATACAATCGAAAAACCTAGTAAGTCCAGTTAGAAAATATATAGCATTAATGCACAAAAGCTATCTAGAACAAAATTTTGAAAATAAATTAGTCAGTATAAATTAGATTTGGAAAAAAACACAATAAATTATTCAATAATAGATAAACAATAAGAAAATTGAAGTACTTACTAAACACAAAACCCTAAATATGAATTAATTAATTTAGTTATATAAATACGAACCTAATAAAATTATATTTGAAAAAGACATAATCAGTAAACATTGTCAAAAACTCGTTATTACATTTACTTAAGCTGATTAACTTATTAATATATTTTTATATGTTAAAATATTGATTAGATTGGTAGATACTATTTTGAGCAAATAATTAAATATTATTTTAGAAAACCTAACAAACTAAGTGAACAATAAAAAGTTTCAAAGGTAAATTCTCTGATATTTGTATTTTGACTAATAGATTTAATAAATCTTGCGAAAATCGACAGAAGGTCGTTATAAAATTAATTATACATTTAATTATTGTTTACTTAGATTGTTAAATTTCTAAAATATAATTTAATATTTTTTAAAACAGTTCGTTAGGAAGCACTGTGTTATTATCGCCAAAACTCTGAGTTTAATGCTCTCAAAATCTCACAAATATGAATAAACTTCAAACCAAAAAAATACAAAAAATAAACCACAATGGAGAAGTTGTAATTGTATATAATTATTTCTTGTATTAATAAACGTTTACATTATTTACGTAATCTTATAAATCCTTAATCTGAATTTCGAAACATAAATATTTTTAAAATGGAGAAAATATAACTTAAAATGTTTAATATTCCACAAAATTTACATTATGTATGGAATAAAAGTTAACCCAATAAATATCAAAATCCAGGTTTAAATCAAAGTCCAAACGTAAAAACTAATTATTGTTATACTTAATTAAAAATACTTTTACTGCCGGTGACTAAAAGTAAAGCAAAAAGATAGCACGCAGCACTAAAGTAATGCTTTGCTGCCCGTCGTTGGAGGTAAAGTAAAACAATGGTTTTCATAAAAAACAAGTTTTTTTAACCTTTGGAGAACAAAGTATTTTTAGAAATAAAATTGATTTTTTAGTTTAAATTTGATTTTGTATTAAATAAGAATTTTTGATTGCTATATGTTTAGTTTTGGCATTGTAACTTTTTCAATAATTGTAAAATATTGAATATTGGTGGGTCTTTTCGTACTAGCAAATAAAGCTTGGTACGAAAAAACGTGTGATTGGGCCCTTTCAGCCATGTCCGTGGAAGCGCATGGATGTATTTTTGTTTGCGTCTCAAGTTTGAAATTTTGGATTTGTTTATATGAATAAAAGTTGCAATTTGGAAATCGTCCGAAATTTGGACAATATTGGAATGATTTTCGAAAGTTTGGAAAAAGAAGATTGGAATTAAATTTGGATTTTTAATTTTATTTGATTTTAAATTTGTTTCATTAATTTATTAATGATAAAATTGTATCAGTTGGATATTTAAAATATTATAATTGGTTTTCGAATGATTTTATTGATAAAATTGGAAAAATTTAATATAATTTATGAGCAAGGCGAGCACCTGCATTGATAAGCAATACTTACAATCATATCGTTTGCATTTTTTGATGGAAAATTTATTTTAAAAGTTTGATTTAGAATTAAATTAAAATTATTTTATGAATTATTATTTTTGGTTTGTCGAAGAAGTGAATTCGAAAATTTAAATTGGAGTCGGAACATTAATTAGAAAGGGAAATCGGGGAATTAATTGTTTTTCGGCCTTCCACTACAGTGTATATTATTTGGGATTCACCCAATTTCGGCGGAATAGCTCCGCTCGTTGGCCAACCCTGCAGACTTTCTACAAAAAGTGCAACTTTTCGTCCCTTTAAAAGGACCATACATAGTATTACGGCTTGAATATTTATGTGTTTCTGTATGATTGATTCTATTTCACTTGAGATTATATTTATTAAAATAACCTAGAGAAAACAACTTCCAAATTTTTTATCTGAAAATGCGGTTTTCAAAATGCATATTTTGCATATTTTCAACGTTTGGTGCATATTATTTAAGGAAATGATGCATATTTGGGCCACTTTTGGTGCTTCTTGATGATTTTTAATAAAGAAAATAAAAAATTATTATTAAATTTGCCCGTTTAAGCAATTGTTTTGAAGAAAAAATAACCAAGTGTTTAAAATTAAATAGTCGATTATGTTGAATTAAAAATCTCACGTTAGGTACCTTATTTATCTTGAATTTCTTTTGAAAATATTATGCCCTCTTTGAAAATTTATTATTCTTTATTGACAGTAGTTGGTTACCCTAGTAAACAAATTCTGCCACCAACAAGGACTTTGATGTCCACTTGGATTAAAAACTATCCAGAATTATATCAAAAAACGGCGATAAGGTGTTTTGTCGGCCGTGTTCAAAAGAAGTAATAAGTTAAAAGCAGTTTCTCAATAAAATTCGAAGAAAAAATATTTTCAAGTACATATTTTAGTGCATATAAATCCTACCTTTCTATGAATATAAAACAATTTAAGGCAAACGAAGACTCGTAAAAGACAGTTTGGCAAAAGTAAGCATGGTGAAGTCGGCTTCGATGGGAAAGCTGAAATGAGAATTAACACTTACCTGCAATTATAGACAGATTAAAAGAAGAATTGAAAAAAAGGGTAACTGTCTATAGCAAAATTGAAAATAATTTTGGATTTTAAAATAATTTGAAAAACCTTGATGATGGCAATTTACGCAATCATTCAATTTTTGTTTGAACAAAAATATTTTATTTAAATTAAACAAAATTTATTTGCTTCAAAAAAAATTATTCAAACAAAATAATTTTTTGATTAGAAAGAAGAAGACTTGAACTTAGAATTTTCTAAACAGTGCATTCAATTCAAATACGTATAACTATCACAAAATAGTTTAATAATTTTGCAAAAAATTGGCGGCTCCGCGAGATTTGATTTTAATATAAACATAATTGTATTTGTAGGACAAGAATTTCAAGTTTAATTTCGAAAAAGAAACATTGAGTCCAAGCTCAAAATTTTCTAGAAACATTTTTAAAAGGGGGGCGCTTAAAAACTTTTGCCTAAGGGCGCATATAATAATAATCCGGCCCTGTCAGTTTTATTATATTACAATTATTAAACTTTCTTAGTGAAAATATCGATACCTTAAAAGAATAGTGTAATAACTCAAAAACTCATATTTGAAGGCAATACTGTAACAACTCGAGTTTTTTGTTGTTTTTTTATACTAAAATTCTAAAATTTTACATTATTATTATGTAGAAAAATGTGCCGCTTAGGACTGAAAAGCAAAATTGTTTTTTTTTAAATAAAAAGCAACAAAAAACCAGAGTTGTTACAGTATTGCCGTCAAATATAAGTTTTTGAGTTATTAAACTATTCTTTTAAGGTATCGATATATTGCAGATGTTTTCATTAAAAAATAAACAATTTTTCCTTTCCAACAAATGTAATAAATTAAAAGTAAAAACTGAATAGTAATTTAGCACTTCAGTGTTGAAAGTAAATCATCATAGCGATGTTTTCATAAAACGAGGAATCAATCCAGTTTTCGATTATTTTTTTTATATCATTTTTGAGTTTTAAACAACAAAAGTATGAAATACTTTTCAAGATATGAAGATTAAGGGCCACTTGTATAGTACGAGTTTAACAGCCGATCAAAGTTAAACCAAGATTAACTTACTTTTAAACCAATCAGAACGCTCAATTTCATAGTTAATCTTGGTTTAACTTTGATCGGTTGTTAAACTCGCACTATACAAATGGCCCTAAGTATGAGATTTTTAAATACAAACTTAATAAGATAAATTAGAATTATCAATATTGAGCTACAGGACACAAATAAAACACATTTTTTAAACGAGCTTTCGAAAAATGTCTTTTTCTTTTTCAAGTTTAATATGAAGTGAAAAACAAAAACCATGACAATTACAAAGCAATTATAAATTACATTAATTTAGAATATTGACATTTATCCGGCAACTTGATCAGAATGATAATACGAAATCCCGGTAATGAAAGAAAAAATAAAGAAGACGCATGTATTAATAATTCTAATAATTTGTCGTGGATTAAGAAAAACCAATGGTGAAAAACTTAACCCCAATATTCGCAAAGAAGTTAAATAAGTAGTTGACTGTAAATGTAAATGTAAAGAAAAAGACATTTTTCGAAAGCTCGTTTAAAAAATGTGTTTTATTTGTGTCCTGTAGCTCAATATTGATAATTCTAATTTATATTATTTTCAAGAGCTAATAATTTTAATTAACAAACTTAATAAGTACATAATAACGTCAATTGCACGTTAAAACACCCCTAAAAGTACCGTGTGTTTTGTACGGGGAATCCCAAGAAAATCTGTGCAATTCATACCCAAAGCGGAATATTAAATTCAGCAAAAATGATCGAGATTGGACTATTGGTTAAATCAAACAACCTCCTTTTCAATTAGTCAACGTTTGAAGTAATATGTAACTCTTTATCAGGACTACAATAAAGAATATTTTACATATTAAATACAACAATAAAATTACATTTTATCTTCAGTAAATGAGGTTATTAACGATATAAATTATGTAAAACATTCTTTTTGTAGTCCTGATGAAGAGTTGAATATTACTCGAAACGTTGACTAATAGAAAATGAGGTTGTTTGATTTAACCAATAGTCCAATCCCGATAATTTTTGCTGAATTTAGTAATCATGGACGATAAAGAAATAATAACTATGAATATTAAATAATAAATAATAAATACATTAATATTGTCAATGTCTAAATCATATTTTTGTAAAAACTTAGATAGCATTTAAAAATTATTATAGCAAACTACTGATTTCAGGATTTTTTAGCTAAAAGCTGTGGTCCACGTCAAAAAGAAAAATCGTTTTGTTATAGTTTTTCTTCTTATATATTTGCTATTATTTGTTATCAATGGATTTTTTTCAAAAATTTATATCTATAAAGTAAACATTTAAATAAAATTAAATGAAAGAACTTATTTTGTTATTAAAAATCAATTGAATTCATGAATCTGCTTGGATAATGACCGGAGTAGTACTGCAATAAATACGTGTAGGTATAAATTTTCATTTTTACCTTTCAATTTATTAATCTAAAAGTTTGTTTCTACGTTTTCTAACGATCCACATAAATATAATGATAAATCTACTTAAGCACATAAAAATTAGTACCCAATAGAACTTAACGTAGCAATTTTAAAGTTTATACAATAATTTACGTTTTAATATTTCAAAGTAGGAGAAAACTTACTACATACCTAATATTTCCAGTTAGTAAAGTTTTCCATACTAAATTATGAATGGAGTCAAGCGTCCAAGTGTAATTCTAATCAAATGGCATATAATTCATGATATAAAGAAACCTAAATGCAATTCATGCCATTGCCACTTTCATAAATATTTAAGTAAATACTTAAAACATGCTTACCTATACAATTACCTGTTAAATCTCTTATAACTACATGTAAACTTTTGTTTCGATTACAAGTTGTCTTCGAATAACTATTAATTAATATAACTCTGAAATATAAACTATTCAAACCACACTATACCGTACCGACCTGACTACGTGATTTACATTAAAAAATTATAAAATTAATTGCAGTAGCTACAAAATTTAATTTATTTAAAGCTTTTGCAGTTACTGAGCAAACGGAGTTTGTCTAAATTAAAAGTACATTTTCAATTCAATTTTTCCAATTATTGAAGTAAATGGTTTTTCCACTTCAGGCGTATCAAGAGATATCATTACAGAATTTACAGGTATATATGAGTCTTAATAGACCCAATTAAAATTAATGCAATTAAATTATTTCTAACCTACACTAACTGTAATTATACATTAATTGATTTGAAATCGATAAAGAAATTACCTTCTCCGTCCATCAGCATCCCTCATGTTCACACCGACCGAACACTTTTTCATAATAAATGTCATTTTTTTATCGACATCTACTTAAATAGAAATAAAATTTACTGTTATAAATTTATTATAAAAATCTATATTACAGTTTTTGAAAGTAGTAATTTTATAAATGTAGTATGATGTCCTTTCTAATGTTATTTGCTTATTTTGTGGCAACAAAAGTTTGAAATTATACACGAGATAAATCGGTCACGAAACCGACACTAAAAAATTCACAAACAACTTTTTTTCGATAATAACAGCTACGTAAGTCCTATAAGAGGATAGACCGGTAGGTAAATTTGTATTGATAACTAGAAAACGTGGTGCTACGTGAAGCAAATTAGGTGTAGATAAACATATAATTTCGAACACACACTTCACAAAATGAAGAAAAAACGTAATAATCTATATTTTGTCGGCAAAGGTAGTGTCATTAGAAAAAGTATAAAAAACCATTTCAGTATCACTGTTGTAGTCCCTGACTTGTTCAAATCATTATAATTATGTGTCCTAAGTTCGGCAGACGCCCGCCTTCGGCGCCATTTCCAGTCTTCGTCAGCAGCTTATTTTGATGAGAGCCGATTCCTTCCAAGTTTAAATAAATAATTTTTCTTTCCAAAATACACCGGCTATTTTTAGAAATTTAAATTTTAACGAAATAGGTGCTACTAATTAGTTTTCGAAAGCCAAAAGAAAACGAAGGCATTCAACGTCGCAATACTTTGGACAAAATTTACAAAAGTAATATTTAATGCATTAGCAATTTGGTTGATTTTTCGATAAGTGAAAATGTGAAGCACATAAATCATATCAAAAAACTTTTCAATAGTACAAACCTCTAATCATAATGCCATTTAGATATCTAAGGCACGCATTTTGCCAACTAATAATAAGAAAAGTAATTTTTGCACAACCGAATCGTATACGCAAGTAATTATATTATAAGTATTTTCTCTCATGAAATAATTCGAAATGGAAAAACTGGTGGGCATTTTTAACCCCGAAGTAGGTGTGCGTGGATGGTTTTTTAATTGAAATGGAAATTTAGATTTTCTTATCGTGAAAAGTTTTACGATGTTGGCTTTCCGCATCTGCGAGTCAATACGTTTTGGATTTTAATTTAAAAAATCTGATGCAGATTTGCTGGTCGAAAATATAAAAGGCGCATGAATTATATTATTGATTAAGGCAATGCCTTTCGTAGAGGGATGAAGAACCAACAGAGAGGGTGATACCCCATACCAAGAACGATACGTTCCATTGTAGGCATGCGTAACCTGCCCCAATCGCTGAAAGACGACAAAGGGTAAAAAAAGATCTAGCCGGAAGTACATTGAGCTTTTAGACTTAGTGCTTCCGTTAAAATGGAAGCCCTGCTACACTTTAATGTTGGATTGCTATTTTTTTATAAGTAAGCGTAGGTACGAATTGTATTTTTAAATATTTTATTCTAATTATGGTTTTGTTTTTTCGTCTTCCACGACAGGTCGAATATTTTCCTATACCAACATTACGCATTTGTATTGAGTGATTTGTTTTTAGCGTGTATCAACCTAAAGCTGATTGATAAGTTGTGTAATTTTAAAATAATAAAGTTCAAATTAAAGCTCATTACGTTGTATTTACTGCCTACCGTAATATTGTTATTGAGTGCTAAACGTTGTGTATTGAAATCACATTTAAATCAAACTGGAAAATGTGCCATGAAATTTCGTGTCGTAAAATTATAGGATAATGCAAATGTTATGATATTTATTACAACACAAAGAAACTAATAATTTTGCTATTAGGCACAACTTTCATTTAAATTTTGTAATATTTGGCACATACTCGTATACACTTATGTACTTAAGCTTCCTAACACATGGTATATATGCATTCGTTTTGTTTAAGTTTACGCCTTTTGATACTCTAATTATTTTAATGAGCTGTGCTCTCACCACAGAACGTCACGTTTCAAACCAACTTCTTATTTGAAAAGTTGAAATTAATCGATAAATTTTCAGTTTGAATATTTTGATTGACGCCGCTTGTTATTAAAATGGTTGTCAATAATTATTAACTAGTGAGGATAAATTTTGCTTCTGGCACTCTGAAATGTGTTCGACGTGAAAAAAATTGTACAGGTTGCTTTTTTACAGAAAACTCGTTCATGTTAAAAAGTAATCACAACTAACGCAATCTAAAAAATTGATAACTATACCTATACATATTTGGATATTCTGGGTGCATAATTATTAATTTAATAAATTTATTTTATGGGGCATAATTCTAATAAACAAATACAAATCTGATATTATGATAATATAGTCATTTCCTCTCCGATATAAATTAACATAACGTAATTACTATTTGCGGAAAAACCATTTTTCAGTGCTTGACCATTTCCAAAACGGTGGGCAATTATTATAGTTTAACGTGGAATCTAAACCACAGTACAAATAATTTGGAAGCTATGACAAAATGAAGGTTTCCCTCACAAAAAATTTTTTTTAATTCTCAAATTGTAATGATAATGGGAAATATTACTAAATAAAATGAAGTTAATATTATATATTATTATTATTATTTTTTTATTTCAGTTTCTCACATCAGTGGCAATAAGCATAAGATGGGGGATTTAGCTCCAACCATCTTATACTTTACAATGTGTTTCTTAACTTATATACTAAGTATGATACATAATTAAAATATTAAATTGTTTAGTACATTTTTAGAGAATTTAAAAATTTTCTGACAATATGGCACGTTTCCAAAATAACTGCTTTTTGTATTTCTGGATACAATTTTGTTGATAGATCCAGCTTTAACAAATGGGTTTTAAATTTGGAAGATATATTATTATAAATATTATTATTATTATTATTATTATAATATAAATCTTGTGTTATTCATTTTTATTTTTAACGTAAAACTTAATTGAAAACAATTTTCTACATTTTTAAACTTACCGAAATGCAATTCCTTTTTTTCAATTTTTGAAGAAATTCTGTGGACGATACAATATTTAGGAATTGATCCTGACTAATATTAAAAAAACAATTGAAAAAGAACCAATTAAAATAGGTAGAACTAATCATATATTAAAAAAACAATAACACAAAAAATTCAATAAATTTTTTTTGCAATTTTGATACTACAGGATGTCGACGAGACCTATTAAGACTGCCATAAAAAAATTAACCTGATACTTATTTTACAGTTTTTAATGTAATAAAGAATATATTTAACAATTATTATCTGCGTGGTAGACCTTGTTAGCGAATAACCGGATATCGCGAATTGCGTTATAAGAAGTTATAAAGAAAAATTTCGACAAGCAAATTTGCAGTTATTGATGAATCGTAGAAAACCGACGGTGTTGCCCTAGGGTGACCCGGATGGACTGTAACCTACCTTTACCTAATCCATCTTAGATGAATTACATTAATTTTATTTATTTTTTTCAAAAAATATTTAAAATTAATATTTCTTACTTTTTGATGGAAACTAATCTATTTTTAGGTAAAATTGGAGTTTTCATAATAGTTTTTTAAAATCTTATTTTCTTTAATAATAGTTTTTTTTGTATATTGACGCAGAATTTAAAAAAATGTTGATCACAGTCTAAAGTATCACTCTAATGAGCAAAAAATTTTACAAGTAAGATTTCATTTCTGAACTAAACGGAATTGATTTAAAAAAATTGTCTACACCCAAAATTCTCCAATTCCAAAAATTCCATTAGCAAAAACACCCAATATATTATTTCGTTCAGATATCGGAGTTTTTTTCTAGAATTTTGTAAATTTATGTAAAATTTTGATTATTTTAAATGAAGTATTTTTAACACCAGAAATTATACTAATTACTTTATTTTAA
The DNA here is from genome assembly GCA_949152465.1 of Cantharis flavilabris. Taxonomy (NCBI): domain Eukaryota; kingdom Metazoa; phylum Arthropoda; class Insecta; order Coleoptera; family Cantharidae; genus Cantharis; species Cantharis flavilabris. The sequence goes on from OX424435.1 coordinate 93,678,593, forward strand.
TTAAAAACTAATTATTTTTAGTTTTTTAAATTATTCTGATTGTTTTAAGTTCACTTATTTTATTTTAATTTTGTTTTTAAGTTTTTCTGATATTGTACATACTTAAAATGTCTATTATTTTCATTGGACCTATACAGTGGAGGATTTACCAACAGGCTGAAGCCTAGAGCGGCTGATTTTAGGGGGCGGCAATATACTTTTGTGATCATGAATTTTTGAAATATTCCAATAGTTTTTCAATATTACAATTTAAATTTAGTAAATTTTTCTCATTTTTTTTTATTAATCATAAATTTGCAAATCCGCCATTGCCCCAGCGTATGTTATAGTAACAGAAACTTTTAAAAACGCAAAGGGTAGGAATAATCCGGGGGGTCTGGGGGGCATGGAATGCTCTCCAGTGCACTATTTGTTATTTCTTCACGTGTTATTCAGTTATCAACGTTTCGAAATATTTACCATCGAGATAATTAACAACGATTGCACTGGAGGGCGTTCCACGCCCCCCAGACCCCCCGGATTGATACCTTTATCTTATAGTATTAAGGGACAACCTACATAAACGCGCAAAACGTTCCAGTTCTTGGAACTCTTATACCCGCTGTACACTCTCGCCGAGACAAGGCGAGAACGAGAGTGTAGTTGGAAGCTCTCGCCTCGCCTCGCCAGTCTCGGTGTTCCTCGCTAGCTCTCCATCCCAAGTCGGTTTTTTTTGGTCCGAGTCAAAGAGCCTCGTCTGACCTGCGAATGTATTGCTGTACACTCTCGCATCCTCTAGGCGAGATTTTAGCAGCTGAAAATATGTTGAAATCGATGGTATTGTTAATCCAAATATTAAAGGTATTGCTGAAATTATCAGTTTCATTTTTTTACTAGACATTTTTTTTTAGAAAATAGTTAAAAAAATTCACGAAGTTCATGAAACTAAGCAATGTTTAGCGCCAGCATAAGTAAAAATTTGAACAATTTGACTTTGTAGTGATATAAAGACAACTTTTAATTGCCCGTAAAAAAATTTCTTTGTTATTCATGGCTTAATAATTGCGTATTTTATGTTAGAAAATGTCTTGTTTTTTTTATTTATTTAAAATTAAAAATTTAAGTTTTAAAAATTACTTTCATTATTCCTAATATTTCTCCGTAGTGGTTTGCATGATAACATGATAATTTCAAAAATAACTTAAAAAATTGGTAATATAATAACATCCATATCCATATCCCTCGATTTCATAATAATTACAACTGAACTAGGCGAGAGTGTACATGGTCGTACTCGGGCACAGGCCTCTCGCCGAGACATTTGGGCGAGAGCACTCGGCGAGAGTGTACAGCCGGCATTAGAAAATAAGATATTCGGGAAAATCTTAGAAAATCTTAAATTGCTCTGGAAGTCATTTCATACCCCATGTTTTCAAAAAAAAACAGTTTTTTACTTAAATGCTAAAATCTTTTAATACAAGCAGAGCAGGTTGAAGCCTAGGGCGGCAGATTTTAGGAGGCGACAAATATTACAATTTAAATTTAGTAAATTTTACTTATTTTATTTTTATTAATCTTTGCTATAAATTTGCTATATAATATAATATTGCTATATAAGACGGCAAAAATTGAATAGCCTACTGGCGGCAAATTTGCAAATCCGCCACTGGACCTATAAATATTAATTAAACATAAATTATGTATTTTCATCTTTTATTTTTATCTTTAAATGTAAATTAGGTTTTTTGTCATACTTTTAATTTTTGTACTAAGTTTATCTCAAATTTCGACTTTCGAATGATTTTACAAAATATCAAAATTTAAAAAAAATTGCTTTGGTTTCTTTTTACCGACTCCATTTTACCATTTTTATTTTAAAATCTTCTAAACGCTGAGCAATTAGTAAATAACTGTTTCTGCTTACTTTTTCAGATTTGGTTAATTAGATCTAGTTTTTATCTTCCATAGTTTTAATGTTCTGGTGGATTTAGCCTAGATTTTCAAAACTAGAGCTGCTTTATAAAACAAGTCATGTAGTTTTGGAATCAGCACATCAAAAATATCCAAAATCAATTCAATGGGACAGTGGCGTATTTATAAAATGCTTTTTTTGGGGGGGCTGATTAAAGATTTTTCAGAATTTCGTTAATCCTAATATGTACATAATATCTCAGCACGCTTTTGCTGCTCCTGCTACGTGTTATTTTTTGGCGAAGAAAAACACTCGGGTTGGTCGTTTTTTTTTACAAACCAAAAAATATATTAAACTAAAATTAGGACTAAAAATATTAATCCAAACAAGGAAATTTGAATTTTTAAATAAAAATGAGGGAAGTTTAACCTTCGGCTAGAAAAAATTAAAACTTGGAAAGCATATTTAATTAATTAATTACCTTACTGCTCACGGAGTTTAGCAGCAACTATCTGTGTTACTTTGAAAGTTAATTATAAAAATAGTATAAAAATATAAAGTCAAAATTGTAAACCGGGGGGTCTGGGGGGTGTGGAACACCCTTCAGTACATATCGCCGGATTTCCACTCTTTTAGAATTCTTGGAAAAGATGGGGTATTTATAATTTTACAAATTTCGCCAGGAAAAACCTCTGGGAAATTTGAATTTTTAAGCAAAAAAATAAATAAAAACTTTAAAAATTCATCTCATAAAGAGCTAACTAACATTTTTAAGTAACAAGCGGTTGTGAAAAGTAATTCGCGACATTATAGTTAATATTTAACTGATGCAACTTATGCTGTGAACTGGTGATATTCTTGTTTGTTAATTAGAATACTCTTTGATGACTCTCGAGCCATCCTCTGCTAGTTTTTAAAAACGTTGTAATCAAAAATGATTTTGCTGTTAATTCAATTTAAAAGTATTAATGAAAATTTTATGAAATAATAAAATAAAAAAAAAAGTTTTATATTTAATGTAAGCTTAGCCCATTGACGCAAATCAAAATTAACAACAATGCTAATATGTACATAATGGGCGTCATGAAAATTAACATTTCATTTCAAGAATGAAGTAGAAGATTATTACCTAAATTAATTTTTTTTAACAAATATAAATAATATCTCCATGGTCAACATTCAACTGTTAGAAGTTAAAAAATTTATTATCATATCACTGGCAGTGTTATTGTGATTAAAAATTTCACTCGCATCAACAGCATCGCTGAGATAATAAGTTTTATTAATTTAAGTAATATTTTCACAAAAACTCGCTCTACCTTAAATCGTTTTTACACGGTAAATCAATGTCAAACTTACTCAAGAATTCAGTTCGATTTATAACTTTGCAACGATAAACAAAAAATTGCAAATTCTGTCGATTTAATTTTTTGTAAGAAGTATAAAAATATCCATATAGCTGACAGACCTGTTCTACTAATTAACTGATGTAAAAATAATAGCTGTTTTCTATAAACTTAAAAATAAAAAATCAAGCTGGATTATTGATATTTAGCGTCGCAACGTTAATATGTATTTTATATTCCTATACAATTTCCTAAGATCCTAATAGCACACACACATGTATTATATTGACTGATTCTACAATAAAATGCACTCTCAAGTCGAATTTACAGAGCAACTACAGAAATGTAGAGAAATTATTTTACTACTTCATTTTTTGATATTACGAAATATTAAGAAAACTTTTAACTGAAAGTTAGCTAATGCAAAGTTTAGAAGCTTTCAAAAATCTAACGGCAAAATTATTAAAGAAATGTTTATTACATTACCTACAGTCTATTCAATATAGATCAATTAATCAAAAAAAAATCCAAATTATTAAGCTTTTGCAGAATTTTATATTCTAACTGGTGAGAGTATGCAAATATACCGATCCAGAAAAGTAACTGTAGATATCGATGTTAATAAGTGAAATTTATTGTACATATGTTGTGTATTTCTTCAATTACTAATTATAATTGTAATTCAATTACTAATTTATTTTTAAAATAAAATATTATTTATCGATTATGGAGTTTATGTTGTGTAAAATTGCATGTTATAGTTTTTTTTTGGGTCAACTATAGTTATTTAATTGGAAAATATTAACTTATAAAATATACAAAATAAACCCAAAATAAAAGTTCAAGTGGATTTGTATATGATAGTATAAAATGTAACATTTAACAGAGTGTCAAGTTAAGAAATACAGTACGTATAGTAAAAATTTTTTTGTTTCTTGTATTTTTTCAGTTTTTTCGTTATATGATGCTGAAGATCGGAAATAACTGTGAAATAGGGCTTTATATCGCATTTTGAATTTTTAATTTTTCACAAGTATATTTTTTATAACGTAATCCTGGCCAGTCAAGTGATAATTATGTCTTTTTTGATTTTTTGAATAACTAATTTTCTACGTACTGTATTTCTTAACTTTACACTTAAAATTCGTTTGTTTTTAGGTTTTTATTTAGTTCTGTTAAATGTTACGAATTAAATGTAGCTTCATGCAGTATCTGAATTTTTCTAAATGTTTACTGCATCCCAGGGGTTAAAACCTATTGCAACTCAGTGCCGGATCAAGCTATTTCAGCACCGGGTGCAGATATAATATTTTCCCGTTTGGTAGCGTTCGTTTAATGTAATTGGCGAATAATTAACAAAAACCAAAATTTTTATTTTTTGGGGGTGTCTGGAGGAGGATGAGAGAAAAAATTGAACAAAAACCCGGAAAAACCGAAAACTTTTAATGATTTTTTTACAATTTAAATCCTCTCCCAAATCAACTACCTTACTACAAATATTAACTTTTTAACTCTCTAGCCAGAAAAAATATAATGGCTAAAAGAATCGTTTTAATCCATCCAAATTATCTAAAAGTGATAAAAATAGATGGGGGGGAAGTTCCCCGAAAACGGTGGGCGATGGAGAAAATGGGGGGATTATTCGGATTCATGAAGTCATTTTACATAAGAATCAGCAGGAATGGTACCAGAACAAAATCAAAACAATATTAATTAAATCACAATTCGAGACTTCGTGATTAGCGTTTTGTGAGTTATTGACTTGATATGGCGCCCGCCGTTCAGATATTTCTTTTTGTCAAAATTTAATTTTTTTTAAAAACGCACAATTTTTCCGTTTTCTCAACTTTGGCGATGGGTGCGGCGCGGCGGCTCGTTTGCAACCGTGGTTATCCGGGGCTGAAATTTACTGCTGAAAATTTGGTAACATTTTAGTTGACTTGGCGCCAACTAGCCGATTAATTCAGGTTTTTTGTCCAACATGGCAGAGGAATCAGACATGAACATTTTTAATTTCAATTTTAAAATTTTTGATTTAATAAAGTAATAATTTAAAATTTAAAGTTATTTTTGATAATAAATTGTTTGATTAGAAACGGAATTTTGAATATTGCTTAGATGAAGAGAGATTTCAAAAAATAGATGTGGAGTGGGATTAATTAAGTCAGAAATTGGATAATTTATGATTTGATATTTTTAAATATTAAATTTACAAAATTAAATGTAGGCAAGGATAGTTATTTAGTATTAAATTTATTTGAAACTATTTCGAGTAAATAAATTATAGTTTAAAATTTGTAAATTACAACTAATAAAATTAAATAACAAATAAACAATTTCTCTCTGCCGCATTTTCAAGATTTTCCAAAATTTGAAATTATTTGGCTAAAAATTGGTAAAAACTTATGTATATATTGTAACGAAACTATCATTTTTTGATTTAATAAATTTAATTTATTTGAACAAAATTTAAATTTATTAAAAATGATTAGGCAGCACAAATGGCTGTCTGGTGGTATCTTATCCAAAATTGATTGTATTTAAAATGATACCTGCATTGAATTGCTTAAATGGTTAAATGTAATTACTTGTCAAAATAATAGAGGTTGCTACCGTCAAGTGTCTTCAGTTAAGTTTTTGCCCGATGGATTGTTACGATGGTGAATTTTCCATTTCAATCCGAGTATCGTTTCGGCGATACTTCAGAACCTGTCCTGGCGATCGTTCAAAAGGGTGGGTTTATACTTCAAGTGAGGCAAAACGAATATTCGATTCAGCTTGCCAAGTCGATTTATTCAAATGCTACTTATCTTGAGGTATAACTCATTCTCCAGCTTTCTCGGAAGCTTGCTACTGCTTAGCGTGACAGCTTCACATTTTCCAACCTGAAAGATTTTGTTTATAGACTGGCGAGACAAAATCTATCCCCACCAAATCCAGCTACCGGTTATTTAAATTCAAATAACATTTAATAATTAAGTACGAGGCACGAGGATACCTTACATTTCCCGAATTACATGTGGTTATAGATAATAGGGCTGGGTAGCCCTCTCTTCTATATTTAAATTAGGTATGTGAAAATTTAGTGAAATAGAAATTGAGTAGAGTGCAGGATAAAAGTTTCAAAAACCTGCTCTACCAGTTAACCTTCCAGAGAAAAATTCATACAGGTGAAAATCCATCCAAACTTAGTAAACCGTTATCTGTATTTGCTAAGCCAGTCAAGGGTGATTCAGATCCGGGTGTAATTTTACGGTAGCTCCCAGATAACCAGACCAGTTTTACCAGACAGTAGTGAATGATAGTAGTTTTTGTTTCACAACCAGTAGTTATTCCAGCTAGAAACCGGGAAAGTAGAATTACCTGTTTAATAAAGTAGTTGCCAGTTACCAGTAGTTTTCAATTAGTTACAAGTAGCAATAAATCATCCCTTGCTTACCAGTAGTAGCAATTACCGGTGGTTCATTAGAGTAAGTTACCAGTTTAAGTAATTACCAGTAGTTTCGTTTAGCTAGTTGTCAGTGGTTTGCAAATAGGTTCCAGTATGTTACCAGTAGTTACCAGTAGTACTCACCAGTAGAAAGTACCAGTAGTTTTCTAGTAGTTACCAGTAATAGTCACGAGTAATAGATACCAGTAGTAGTTACCAGTAGGTGTCAAGTAATAATTACCAGTCGTGGGAGAAATAGTTAACAGTAGTTTTCCCTGGGAACAATCAACCATACAACACCCGCCCTTTGTAATTATAACTACTAAGTCCTATTATAAAATATTACAAATTTCATTTCCGTTTATAAATAACATACCCAGTGCCGTACCAAATTATAGTGTAACCAGAGTTCAATTGTTATTTTGTAAATATCTTTTCACTAGTTAAGCGTAATAAATTTTTGTTATTGTTTTACCAGAATTGTTCTTTTATTTATTTATTTTACACCCCCCCCCCGTCCAGTTATACATATTCGACGAGGTCGAATTGGCGCCCACGCAAACAAACCAGATAAAAAGGAACATAGGAGTGTGTAGCACGATATTCGACAAATTAGTCCAACCCCTGACCTTGCTCCCGCTGCTCCCCAATAGCTGCCAAAATTAACCCTTCCTTTAGAAGGGTCAAATTAGTTGCGCTACAATATGATGTTGTTCTTCCCACCCTGAACAAAAGTCGTAATGGGCACAACGCCCAGAAATCAAAATTTTCCAAGTTACCTAAAGTCATAGGTGAGAAAAGAGACACTTTGACCTTTTTTTGCAAGACACTTTGTTGGGCCAGCCAATCAAGACAAAGCTAAAGTTCAGTCCAATCAATAAAGGCAAAACGGTAAGTGCATTTTCTGTATATCCAGAGATATTATTGTAAGTGTATGGAATTCTTTTATTCACTTTGGAGTTAATCAAGTATTATATAAAAAGTGTTTTTGGCGAGGGAGGCTTTCATTCCTTTGAGGGATGGAAGAATAGTACTTCATGTGCTGTTTTCATAACATGAAAAAATTGGTTTGTTTTGCTAGGTCTCCTTCCTAAGCTTTCATCGAATAAGTAGTGGAGGAAAAGGAAAAGGGTGGGGTTTAGAAAAAATCGTACATAATATAAAAGTAAGGTCTACATGAAAATCGTAAAAGGAAATACTCACATAGTATTTAACTGAACCCTTTTTTGATTTTTGTTTATATTTTTTTTTCCCTATGTAAGTTGGAAACTTTTGATTTTTGGGCCCTATTCAGAATGGTAAAAACAACTTCATAAGAAGTGGGCAGGGTTCTTTCATATTGAAAAATTATTATAGAAAACTTTCATATAAATTAAGTTTAAAATTTTGAATGCTGAAAAAATTGCATATTCATGGTCAGATTACATATTATTTTGTTATATGTCATGACATTGAGATTAATTATTTAAAAAAAAAAGAAAATTTTAAAACAGGAATCACGACAGCAATAAAGATGTTAAAAGAAATGAATAGAAAAGCCGAGCGAACACAGCAAAGACTCGTGAAAATCACACAAAGATTAGAATATTACAAAAATTAAATAATTATTATACTATTAAAATAAAAATAATACAAAACAAACTAAATGAGATTTCGAAACAAACATAAAACAAAATTAATCAAAAAATAAAATACTTTAAAAAAAATTAAACAAAATCATTCAGGAATTAAAACACAAAATAGAGATAAAAATAGACAATAAACGAAAATATAAGACAAAATTATTTTTTTATCTTTTGAGAGCATTCATTTCTACTTTACTCTTCCAGTTCAAGGTGTAAAGTGGACAAGCATTTATAATAATATAATTAATTACAATAACATTTTTTTAAATATATAAGTAGTAATATAAAACGAATAGTTTTTTGATTTTATTAAACTTTAACTTTAACTTAACTTAAAATTTAGCTTTAACTCCTGAACAAATCGAAACAAATACATATATATTGCTTCAGTACTCCACGGAGGACCCAGAAGATTTGTAATATCTCCCAGTAGCTAAAAAGAAGCCTCGAAAAAATTAAATCGACAAGAATTTTGTCTTAATGAGGAAAAACGATTACAGTTACAAAAACAACTTGTATTAAATAAAAATAAATTGTTACCAGTGTCTAAAGGTAGTTCAAATATAAAAATTAACTCAAAAAAATAATAATATTGCTTCAACTATTATATTATAATAAATTATAGTCTACATTTTTTTTATTTCTTTGGTTTTATCTCTTGTATTTTTAAAATAAGTAATTAATAAGGTAATAATATTAAATTTATGTTGTCTATGGTTAAAGCTATTAAATACTACTCTATTACCCTCATGAATTAAAATTTATAGAACCCATATTATAGATAATACACATACTTAGGTATCTCAATACCATACAGTTCTATAATATACCTACTTCTTTGTAAGTGTAAGCATTAATAGTTAAGTTATTATCGATTACAATATTAATTATTTTATAAACAAAATAAACCTTGAAAGCAATATATAATTTAATTATCTCTAAAACTTGGTGATTTAGAAAAAAAATTAAATAAAATAGTAAAACTTCCAACGAGATCTCCGTGAATATATTATTACCACCCAGGTATGTAAAGAATTTCTTTAATTTTTATGTAGTAAAACGTGTGCACGTATCATTCTAAATTTTCTGAATAAAAAAAATGGAGTAACAACCTGTAAGTGTACGTTAGGTATAATATTATTCAATGATTAATTAGTTTCTGACACATAAAAATTATTGCTAATCAATACCGTTTAGTTGATTGATACTTAATTGCACCATAATATGCTGATTTAGTTTCTTAACTATGAAATCATTTTAATTGCAGTATACAGTATACTCGACTAAAGAAACTGAAGAAAAAAAGATTGAATCTGCAACCAACCACGCACAAATTTCTCAATCCTCTGTAAGTAGCCATGGGGTTTAAATTCTTAAACGTCTCTTCAATTTTCGAGTTCAAGTTCTATAAAATATTCCAGCCGTCTACGGTTGGAGGCAAATAATCATAAAAATGTATGCTAATTTAATGTCAATATGTAGAGCTTGAAGCTGACTTCGTGATAACGTTACCATCTTACCAACGATTTTTTGTAATTAAACCGGATAATTTATATGGGACTGCATATTTTTCATAATCTAATTAGTAGCTATTGGTGATTAATAAAAATTAATAAACAGGAAGCAATTACGTCTGTCGACGATTGATGTTATTTGCAGAATTTTATTAGTATCATCCGATTCCACGATGTTTATTATTAATTTGCAGTGTAAATTTATGTTTGCGTCATTGTTGTAAAGATTCATATCTAATAGCCCTTTCTTTTATTTGGAACAAGCTAACCAGGTAATTTCTGGTAATTATAACTGTTATTAGAAACTAGAACTTAAAATAACATTACATAAATTAGCAATCTTTCATAAATAGTTCTGTGCACGATTTTCCTTCACATTATTTGGATTTAAAAGTTTGAGTATCGACCCATCGTAAAATTTAAATTAATTGCAACTGCTTTTAATGCATGACTAATTTAAAGTACTATTACGTCGCTAAAACACTTCTGTAAACTGGAAGTACCATTAAATACAACGTTCTATTGTAATTGACTAGCAAGCATTGATAAAAGATTTATTGTGCCCACATGAAAATTAATCAAGTATAACTCTTGAAGTTATAACATTTGGTAACATTGTATTATTATAACAATAAAAAGAAATTCTGCTCGCGTCAATGTTCAAGAAGTGCGTTTTAACATTATCTCACTACGTTAACCTTTTGGCAATAGTAGTACCTATTACATAATCAAATTTTAAAAAAATTGTCGTACAATAATTATTTGAGTCGTCTGTCGGAAAAATAATATCAGCAGGTTGTTTTTATCAAAAAATGAGTTAGATTCTGTTAATGACGATTATATAAAGCATTGACACGAAATGCCGAGTTCTTGGCATGCAAGGAACAAAGAAAAAAACCGCATCTTACGACAATCTGTCACTTAATGACAGCCTTCCGCTGACGCAACCGTAAAAATTAAAAAATATCTTGTCCGTGAAGGTCTACATTGAAACCTTCCTGCACGAATCCATATGAATTTACTATTGTTGTTGAAGCAATTGTCATTTAGGTGTTCTTGAAACTTTGTTTGTCAACGCGGCCATCAATTTCTAAATTCAAACTTCTATCAATGTTATACGTTAGGTAATAACTTTGTATTTAATAATGATGATTAGGTAAATTTTTTAAAATTAAGTACCTACCTTGAAAATGACAAACATGTTCATAACATTGACAGTTTTTTTTGGAAAACTCCTATTCATTTGTGCAATCATAATACAAAATTGAGTAATTTTAACACCAAACATTAATCAACTTCCAAATTGAAAGTTTTAAAAAGTTCGGCAGACCAAGTCAAAATTTTTTGCTTTTTTGCACTTGATGGTTTTCCGAGGTGGAATTCTCATGGAACAGAAGACATAAAGTCTTGCAAAAACATTAAGTTCTTGACGTTCAACGTATCATTACCACAGTTTAAAAATTCCTAGCTTCAAGAAATTTTTATATTTCCTTTTATATTATTATTAAATTATGCGTTTAAATGTTCCGTTTATTACCTTGACAGTGCCAATTAATTCCTCATGATTATATGGAAAAAATTATACGAAACACATTAAACTTTGATTTTGAGATTTTGATTATTTTCCAGTTTGCTTGTTTTAAATAAATATTATTATTTGCAATTATTCATTTTACAAAAAGATCATTTTAAAATTTCAACAGCCCACAAATGAATTAAATGAATTAATATTTTGGATAAATTGAGCAAAAATCGCTTTTTCAATTTTTAAATAAAACATAAATTTTTAAATAATATTAATTTAAAAATTTTAGTTTACCTACTCTGGATAGAAAATCTTTTATGTCTTAAAATTTCAAAATAGAGCTTATAATTTTCAACCAATTTTCAGATTTTTATATAAATCAATAATTTCTTCAAATTTAAAATGTAGTCCTTTAACAGTCACAACCCTTTTCAAATCCATCATAAATCTTCAGCCCAGATAAAACATTTTCATTTCATATTGCTTGTTTAACTCATAAAAATTTAATTAGAGAATAATCATCAGTAGATATTCGTAATAAGTTACCAATTTAAAACCAAAATAGAATAAAATATTCAAACTCATCTTATCTAGATGATAAAGTGTGCATTTTCATGCTTTCTTTGACACCCATCTTACTGGTTTATTTTCATCTTGAAATTTCAAAGGAAATCTTCCTTCAAAGCTTTCATTATTCAGAAAATAGCATAATATTTTTATAACCGTCATCTTCCTTACTTTTCTAATATTTGATTATTTGAAAATTTCTTTCTTTTTTCTCTTTATATTACTACTGTGTTCTTTGGGACGAATTCAGAGATTTAAGCAGTTTTCCTCATCATTTAAATATTTATATAAACAGATCCTCTTTGGTCCTCTTTGATTTTCAGAATTTTTTTTTTAATTCAAGACTTTTCTAACCAATTCTGATTTTCACTGATAGATAATATTTTTTTTTCCAATTCTAATAGTAGAATCTTTATTTTCTTCTTTCAAATTCGATTTATCTTTAAAACTATTAGTTTTCAATGTTTCGCAAGCTTAATGATTTATTTCTTCAATTACTGACTTTCCATTTTAGTTTTAATTGCTAATTCCTAAATTAAAATAAAAAATTTTCATAACCATTTTTACAAATTTTATTCTCGACTTTCATCATCATATTATATTCCTTTTCTTATAATATCTATTTTAAGTATTAATTTAAGTATAAATTACGTTCAGGGGTAAATACTTCTCAAAATAATTTTGTACACAGGAATCGGAATTCCAATGATTTCCATGGAATCCACAGATTATCAAAGAATTCCAATGATTTTTAACAAGGGGAGGTAACGGGGTAACTGTCCTCCCCCCATGACCCATCAAAATCAATAAAATTGCTAAGTTTTGTTAAAATTTGAAAAACATATTTGAATTCTACTTTTATGTACAAGTGAAACGAAATTTGAGAAATTTCCCGGAAGTCTTACGAAATAGGAAATACAAGAAAATCTTAAGTATACCTTATATGAGCTTTCGTTTTTTTGTTTCAATTTTTCGAGATTTCCTTAGCTTTATTAAGATTTTCCGAGAATTCTCAAGATATCTTAGAATTTTCTATATTTTTTCGAATTTCTCATTTCTTAGAATTTCTTAATATCTCGAAATTTCCTTGAATTTTCTGATATTTCGTTGAATTTTTTTGAATTTTTCTTTTTTATAGATTTTTTCTCAAGATTTTCTTGAATTTCGTAAAATTTCCATGGATTCCGTCGTGATATACAAAAGTGAAAAAAAATCTTTGGAAATATTAAGAGTACTCCAGATGAGCTTTATTTTTTATTTAAATTTTCTGAGATTTCCTTGGTTTTCCGAAAATATTCTGAATATTCTAAATTTCCTCAAATTTCCTATTTTCTAAGTTTGTCCGGAAAGGGCGACTGGAAGGGAGGGACGTTAACGGTGTATCTAACCCCTCCTCATCAAAATTTACATACAAATATTTAATTTAAAAAATATACTAAAATTCTTATCAAAATATATTTATTAACCCTCTTCTCACCTGCTGCATTTGCCCCCTACATGAACTTTGCCTGGATCCGACCTTGATTTTCAAACTAGTTTCAATCGAAGAATTTCTATGAATTCCAACAAATTCCAGAGATTTCCAAGGGAATTCCAAATAAGTTTACACAAGGTTTTCGAGATATTTACTCCTTATATTACCTTAATCAAATTTATTTTTAAATTTGTCTCGGTCTATCCTGAAAACTGAAAATTATCACCATCATGAAAACTAACTTATCCTTACCATGATCTAGACTGGAATTGATATAATTGCATGAATACATGTAATCCTTTATTTTAAGATTTTCTGTATCAATCATTTTATTAAAATGCTGATAACTAGCTCAAATTTCATTTTAAATAAGATTTTCGAAATTTATTGTTCATTTTTAGTTTTTAGATATTTAGTCTTTGTTCACACGCAAAAAATAGGTTGATTAAGTCTTAAAGCAAATGAAATTCTGCGTTAATTTAACTTAAAATTATTTTTCTAACGCTAACAGTTTTAGATATTAGTCCAATAGCAAAAATATGTTTTTGTTGATAATAGTGTAAACTGCGCAGAATTGAATCCCCAATAACATTTATTTATCAGAATTATGTACCATGGTTATGTACTATAGCTCATTCAGCCCAAAAAACTGATTGGAATACATACTCATTAGGACGGTCCTTAGTATTATGAGTTAAATTTTTTTTTAATTCAATGTCCCACCCACTAAAATTATTCCTTTTGGTGTTTAATCTTATCAGAAAAAAAATAGAAGCAATCCAGCAATGTTTCATGGTCTCCCAAGACACTAAAACTTTTGATAAGGTAAAAAACCATTACAACACAAAAGTTTTAATGTCTTGGGCGACCATGAAACATTGCTGGATTGCTTTTATTTTTTTTCTGATATGATGAAAAACCAAAAGGAATAAAGTTTAGTGGGACATCAAAATTAAAAAAAAATTTTACTCATAACACTAAGGACCACCCTAATACTCACATACCTAAACAAATTTTGTAAATTTTCTTTGGATTGTAGATGGGACCGTAGAATTTGGAGAAAATATGACTTTCATTTATTCGATTTATTTTATTTTTCACTTTTATGTATAAGATTACTATGAAATAAACTACAGTCAATTCTCTTTAAATCGAATTTCCAAAATTCATTGAATTTGTTCGAATCATGGAAAAACAAAGAAAATAATAATAAATATATGTGTAAACTATATAAAGATATCTACATATTATATTATAAAAAAATTTTGTAAAAAATAATATTTCTCAAATTCCTTCTTTACTTATGGGTTTTGCCAGCTAGCTTAACCAAGTCGGGTGCAAGACTTCTTAGGAGTGGGTTGTGGTGGCGACAAATATTAAACTGCCCAATATCGAAAATATCTTCGGCAATCCAAAATAATTCAAAAAAGAATTACTTTCCAATTAAATTTAAATAACTTGAACAATAAACTTTGTTGCAAAATGCAATGATGATTGCGAGCGCGACTTATCAACACAACTGCTCTTCTTGCATACGAATTTCACATTACCTTCGATCTTTATAGCAATATCCAATTATCCAATTCCAGTAATTACCAATTAATAATCAATTAACGGTCATTAGCTTATGTCCGATTTCTTCACCTTGAGATATCTATCGGATAAGTATAACTATACGAATAACCAATCAACAACCGTAATTCAAATTTTTACGATTGTTTGATTGGTTATCCGTATAGTTATACTTATCCGATAGATATCTCAAGGTGTACAAATCGGGCATTAGAGATATCCACCCGACAAATATAAACATACCGATAACCAATCAAAACGGTTGTCTGTTGGGTCACTTGATTAATTTGATTGGTTGTCGGTATGTTTATACTTATCGGGTGGATATCTCTAAGTGAAGAAATCGGACATTAGTAGGTTAGCCGAACAACTTCTGACTCTAAGGTACTCGGTTCGAATCTGAGGAAAGTCTAAAACTTTCATATGACCGTCTGCGTGCTTCGGAGGGCACGTAAATCCGGCGGTTCCCCTGAGTTAATGATTGCCGCCATCAGCTATTAAAAATAGGGTTACAGGCATTCCCCAAACCGGATTAAGCAACCGTGGGGTCTAAATACTTAAACCTTTCCCTAGAGAAAGCGACTAATAGTTCTATGGTGGGCACAAAAGGCTAATAGAAAATCAATTAACAGATCCAACTTTTCAAAATCTTTGGACCTTCACAAAAATACGTCCGTGTGCCTTCACGGACACGAATAGAAGAGACGAATATCAGGTCTTTTGGTACCAACATAACTTGTTAACACGAAAAGACTCACCAAATTTAAAAATTTACAAAATTTCACAATAAATTATTTACAAACCAAAATTAAATAGAAAAGCAATTAAAATATCATATTTAGAACAAATAAAATTTATTAAATAAAAATTCAAATTAAAAAAAAAAGTTTATTCACTTAATTATAACGGCAATGTAACACCAACTTACTGTTTAAATGAAACTTTTATGTTTATGCATGTACTCGCAATAACATGTAAAGCTTGGGAAATCACACCATAAAGTCACGACAAGCGAGGCAGACGCAGCAAATTTGTTAGTGAAATGTTTCACATTCTTTAAAATAAATTTTAATTAACAGGTAGGCTAGTTACATGTCCAACACTGTGGAGTTGATTTGAAGACAGTTCGGATTAAAAAATTTGATTTAGAGAGTAATTTTTACACATACAAATTCAAATAAATAATTCAATTTAAAGAAATATTCGAACTAAAATAGTTTGATTTAGAGAAAATTTATTTATTACAATTATTTTCCAAAAATTTAATGAAAATTTGAGTTTCTCAGATCTCAATTTTTTTATTTTTCTATCAATAGAAAATGTTTTCTATCAATAGTTTTATGATCAAAATTTTGTTCTCTACGCTTTAGATTACTCTTTCCAACTCAGATAAACTGAAGTTGATGAATATTTAAAAATTCATTCAAAACGTCATAAATGAACAATTTTGGCAACAAACTATAGAACCATATTGGGGCTAGGTTAGGGCATTAAGTCTAGTTGAACTAATCTGCAGACCACTTTTGTATTAGATCAACTACTATAAGAACAACAGTTTTTTCAAAAACTATGTTCTTTTTGGGGTAAATTTTGCAAAAAAGGGATTTGGAAATCCTTCAGAAGCTTTATTATTACGCAGAATTTCATATGCTACTTAAATTTTTTTAGGTCTGTTTTCGAAATCTAGAGACCTTTTTCAACAAATTTGATAATTTTCCTTTCCAAGCTTTTGCAAAAAAATCATAACCGGACTATACTATAAATTACTATCTAATTTGTTTGAATTTTATTGCCATTATTCTCCGAAGCAAAATAATTGCTGTTAACAAGAAGCCAATTTATTTAATTTAATTTCTTTAATATTTTAATCGCAAATGAAGCACCATTGAAGGAAACACTGTTTGCAATTTTCACCATTTCACACAACTTTAAAAATAATGGCATGTACGCTGATAATTCAAATAGGAATCTGATTTAATGGTAAACTTTTCAATTACCTTTACTGATATTATTGTCTAGCTTTTAGAAGAAACTTATCAGACTGGCAATTAAATAGCGCTTTTAGCAGACGATTTCCACAACGATGAACTAAACACGGTCACATATTAAAATAGTAAGCAACGGACTGGGATATTACTGCCAGGAACAGGAAGGATGTTTTTAATGAGTGGCGCCTCTTCTAAACTTGACATTAATTCATCTAAAGAAAACAGGCACCAAACGTAACCAGGAGCATTTCCTCTAGGAAAAGACTCGACACTAGTCGACACTACGACAACTTTTAGGCTTAGGAAAACTAAATTAAATTATGCTTAATCACATCCTAATTAAACTTTTTGTGAACATAACTACCTGTGTGCAGTTAAAAGTTACAGAAATAAACGAAAGCAATAATTAAAGTTTTAATTAGACAAGTCTCGTTTTAATTGCTTTGGTTGTAGTTTGTAGTATTACCAGCCGTCTCGTAAAATTTTTATTTAGATGTTAATGCAGTCTCAACTTATCGGACAGTTACCTACTTATTTACTTGCAAAAATATACTTAATATATTATAACTTTATTAGTCAATTTAAATGTTTTTTAGTAACTTTTATGATTTTATAGTAATTTGCATCTTAACTTTAGTATTTTATTGTAGTGGTGATATTTTTGCCTAACAAAAGTATTGTCGAACATTCCTTCGAACTGTTTTTCATCAATTCAGAACGAAAATGAATTTTTTTTTTAATTGATTTTTAAAAAGTTAATAAGCAATATAGCGTAAGTCAACAAAACGATTTTCTTCCTAATTATTGTTAATTATAATAGGTATTGCACTAATAATAAACATTATTATATTATTAAAGTATGTAAATGAAAGTAATCTTAAAATAAATTATATCCTCAGAAAAGTAATTTTAATTATTTGCTTTAATTACAGGTACCTAATTATACTACATTTATTTTAAATTAGCATACATTTTTATTGGCATAACAAAATTTCTGTAAATAAATTAGATATTCAGTAGGTACCTACATAATTCTAATTCAAACTGCAAAAACTTGGTGATTTTATAAATCAACTTTTTATAATTAAAAAAATTTTTTTAAGATAACTGGGTATTTGGATTAATATACCTATTTTTAAAGTTACATTTTTCCTTTGTTTGACTATTTGGTTTTATTTCAAATATTAATATAATTTAGGAAATAAAACATGATTTATTCAGAGCTTTTATTTCGGAAGCTTTCTGTGAATCGTCAAACTCTATCGGCTCCACTAAAACTAAAAATAAATATATTATGTAAGCCGATGTGATAAAAGAATTTTATTTATAAGAAAAATTAAATTATTCGTCTATCTAGTGATTTTTTTTTTAATTTAAAATGTAAGTAGCTCACAGCTTAACTGTGATTTCATTTTTTTTACACTTAATAAAAAAATATGTTGTGTTACATCAATAATTAAAATTTTACCCCAGTAAAATTAGACAAATAATTTAATTTTCTTATAATAAAAATGAAATATTTAAAAAATATTAAATATTCAACTAAAGCAGAATACAATTTTTTTTGAAAATTGTTCTGTTACAACCTAAAATTCTTAAAAATCGTCGTACTCTTTCCAATACATTATAGAATTTATAAAAAAAATGTTTCTTGACATGAACTAGATTAAGTTAGTAGACGAAACAGTTTTCGATTTATTATAAAAATAATTATTTTAAAATAAGAATTTAATAATTTTTTTCATTGCGTAAGTCTCGATTCACAATGAGTATAAGTATAAGAAATATATAGAACATAAAAATAAAAATACAAATAGATTCACATAAAAACGTAATCAAAAATCAAATAAATCTGGGAGTAATTCCGATATTTCACATCATTTCGCTTTAGACTTTAACAATTTTTATTTACATTTTTATTTCTTATGTTTTATATGTCTTATTATGTTGTATATTTAAGTTCATTGTGAATCCACATTAATGCATCTCTGATCAGTTGATTTCTCACCCATTAAATTATGTTAAAATTTAATGTAATTTCCAAAAATGTAAGTGGCTTCAGTTTAAGTGATTTATTATTTCAAATGAATACTGTTTTAATAATTTCATCTAAAGCTTTTGACGCCATACAGTAACAGAAGAGCAATATTTTGTGTACGAGAACAGAGGCAGATGATTTGACAAAAATATAAATCGCAAACAAAGGATAAACAACTTGAAAGTGTTATGCATAGGTACTTGAAAATTATTAGAATATTTTTTCAAATCCCTGGAATTCCATGGAAATCCCCGGAATTCAGTGGAAAACATTGAAATTCTTTAGAAATGAAATTTCTTGAAAATCACTAAAATTTCTTAGAAATCATCGGAGTTTGTAGGAAATCACTGAAATCTTTAAAAATATTCGGAATTATTTCGAAATTTCTGATAATCAGTGAAAATCTATTAAATGAAAATCGTTCAAATTCTGCGTCCTGTGTACACTTTTTTTGGAGACACCCCTTAATTGTTTGGATGTGACTAAGAAAGAAATATCTATCTAAAATGATAGATCGCTCGACTAAAGCCACTTTTATTTTTTATTTAAAAATTTACAGTTGCATAGAATCGGTCATTTCAAAAACACCATAAGTCGTAGAATTAAAATTTTACAGGAATCAAATAAAAACTTTTAGACAAAAACATCAACATTTTTAAATGTTTTTTTTGATAATTTGTCTTTTTATACCTTTAATTTGTTAATTATTTAAAAATTACTACCTTAAAAATAATTAACAAATTACATTTTGTGACTTATGCTGTTTTTACAGGGAATGGGATTCATTGCTCAATAAATTGATTAAAAGGTCGGTTATTTTTCAATAACTTTTATTAAAATGAAAAATAATTTTTCGAATTCAAATATTGAAAACATAAATACACAAACACCCACAAGATTTTCAATAAACTAAGTAAGTAAAATGCATCTCTCCATCAAAGATTCACTGCAAAAACCGCATAAGTCCGTGGCTTATGCTATAGTTTTTGCAATGAACGGTCGTAAACATCGTAATTTTTATATTAATTAAGCGCAAGGATCAAATTTCGACAAAAATAGTAATTTTGAAAAAAACTGACTTATGCTGTTTTTGAAATGATCGATTCAATTGTAATATTTCAATATTCTTTTTAGTTTGATTTTTTTGTTTAGTTTGTTGGCATGATTTTTACATATCTTTATCATATCTTTATCATATCTTTATCATATCTTTATCATATCTTTATCATATCTTTATCATATCTTTATCATATCTTTATCATATCTTTATCATATCTTTATCATATCTTTATCATATCTTTATCATATCTTTATCATATCTTTATCATATCTTTATCATATCTTTATCATATCTTTATCATATCTTTATCATATCTTTATCATATCTTTATCTTTCATTGAATTCCAAAACTGTCTGAGATTTAAAAGGAATTTCAGTGATTTCAAACGAATTTCTCTTAAATTTTAACCTCATATGAGTTGAAATTGGTTTACTGTGTTAATCAAGAATTATTCGCAACTAAGTTTAACGAAAGAAAACAAATAAATTAGCTGTTTATATAGTAGGGTAAAAATTTGGGCTGGATGGATAATAAATTCCAAAAAATTCATTTCCAAGAAAATTCTAAAAAATTTTAAGAAAATTGCAATAAATCTGTAAACAGAAAAATATGATTTCCTATATTCAAAAGTTTCACGACAATTCCTTTTTGGTTCTTATACTCTTTTTTTAAAGGAATTGCAATGATTTTGAGGAATTTCCTAAAACTTTCGAGTGATTTTTAAAGAATTCTAGTCTTTTCTAAGCATTTCATGAAAATCACCGAAAATTTTGGTCATAATTACCTACTCCTCGTTTTTAACAATTTTAAAACTTAATTTATCAACTAATTCCAGTGTCTGTTATTAAAAAATATTCCAGATCTCCCGGTGATAACAGTATAACTTATTATAGACAAACCTATTACGTTTTAGAAATTTATCGGCTAAAAATACAGTGGAATCCGCTTAATGTGATCACATCGGGATTTGGGTTTTTTTATAACAATAACCGATTGATAACAAAAAAAGAAAAATTGTTTTATTGGTTATTTAATTAGTATCTACAATAATTAATTAATAAGGAAATAACCAAATTAAAAGAGCTCATCTAGAGTTGTTTGCCTCTGCTGTACGAGGGGCACGCCCAACCAGAGGAGCCCAACCATATTTTGCTTTTTTTATATATGAAATTGTTAAAAAGAGCAGGGGGCCCGCGAAGTCTTGCCACGGGGCCCGACATGGCCCTGACGAGCATTAATTGTTTATAAAAAGTTCATACTGGTAATGAATTTGAAAATCTGACGACCTCATCTGCACATCACATCGCAAAACTTCTAACGCTCAAATCACGTCTTTTTTCAAGTCATTCATTCCGAAGTTTTCAAGTAGGACTGAATACTGAATTACATGCCACATTAACATCAAACTAGACAGATGAGGGTGGCTTATTATGCACAATATTGAAAAAAATGCTTGTAACTGAAAACCAACTCCTTTGCTGATGGGAGAAAATAATCTTAAGAATAATTTGATAATAAGTATAAACCGAATTTGTGATTACTATAAGCGATGTTTTTTGTGTGTAGTCACATACGTCCGGCCCTTTCCTCGCAAAAGTGATAACAATACCCGAATAATAACATTAACAGTGATTCCAATAAGCGGACTCCACTGTACTATTAAACAAAAGGTGGAGAGTTTTTGGCTTCATTCGAAATGATTCATCTTCTTAGATGAATACTTCCTTCACAATCCAATCTGACGGCATCCCTGTAGGAGATACAATAAAAACAAACCGTATCAACTAAGTCAAAATTTGAGTTTTGACATTACCCATATTAAGAATGTGTCTTCCTCAGAGAACCCTGACAATAATGATACTGAGTTTTGCATTGAGGTTGCTCATAACTTGAGAAAGCATATACCATTCAGCATACTGCCGTGCAGCATAGAGAATATAAAGTATAAGTAGCCTGCCTGATGTCAAAAGCTATATGATTGGGTTTATGAAGGAAGTATTTTTATTTCGTCTGAAGCCAAAAACACTTACCTATTGGAGTTATCAAATTGCTGTCGATGTTGTTAATGCCGTAGTAAAGATGTTGTAAAACAAATCCAGAAAAAAAATGTTTTAAGTTTTTCTTTTAAAATTTCCAGAAAATGCAGGTATACTTAAAATTAAAAACTGTTAAGTTTAAGTTTTCGTTAAAGTTTAAGTTTTATGATTTGTATAATTTATTATATGTATTTTAACAGTTTTTAATATTTTTAGATTTCCAACTAAAAATGATTTTAAAATATAGGTAAACTAAAAAATAGAAATATTGAAGAGAATCTAAAATATAAAATACAAACTAATATTAATTTTAATTAAAATCATTATTATTGAAGAAAATTCAGAAAATAAAAGAAATTAAATGGAAAGTTTTTTTTTTAATTTATAGTTTTAATAATTTCTTATTTAATTTCTCATGGAATTGCTTTAATAATATTTTCTTTTGATTAAAATCTGTATGCATTTTAACTTTCAGTTAAAATTACTTTATTATTGTAACATTTTAAGTTAGTTTAATTAATTTTGTTACTTATGTTTTAAAAATTCGATGAAACATTACTTGGGAACATATAATATCATTAAAAGCATGTTTCTAGAAATAACACTGAAGTAAACCATTAGGTTTAGCCAACTCTATTATTAATAATAATATCGAAGTAAAAAAAATTTTCAGAAAAAGCACTTGAAAAAGATTGGCTTACCACTGTGTGGCAGGAAAGGACTAAAAATATTGGAAAATAATAAAACTATGAAGAAATCGAGGGCCATCAAAATAGCCACTGCATGATTGTTCTTCAACCAAAAGTGCAAATGAATTTTATTTAATTATGATGTAACATAAATGCGTAAATAACATATAAATTGCAAGCTTATGAAAATTACTATTAAATTAAAAATTATCTAGCCAAGGAAGCGTAATAGAATTCAATTTATTTCATAAACTGTTTCTTCTAATACAGACGTGTGCAATCTATTTAGTAATATGCACCTGTTTTCATGAACTTGTTTATAAATAAAAACATCAAAATAAGACATTATCTGATTGATATCGAGATAACTGTTTATGCAAGCAATTGAATTTTAGCACCATCTTGTTAAAAAGTTTAAATTTACAATAATTTTCCCACTGATGGAGAACCACAAGCAATAATAACTCGACATCAAAATATAAAAAATAAAATAACTAAACTGAGACTTTAAGGCAAATTGTAATTTTTGTATATCAGTTGGTATTGCGGTTGAAGATAAATATTGAAAAAATGTCTTTGCCCACCTGATATAGTGAATTTAACAATATTTAGCCTGAAGGTTCACCAGGGCTTTCCACTACGCACATGTCACTCTGTAAATTTTGTGAAGCCATAAAATTACAACATATATAATTTATTCTTTGAAAATTGTAGTCTACATTGAGATTCTCTTCAGGGTTTTTTAAATTTGAATCCATCCATTGATTTGAAAAATAATGACTTAATTAAATTTTACCTGATTTGAATAAAAATGAAATAAAACCGCGTTATTGTTGTTTAATAATAGTTTAATTTTAAAATTAAGAGAGAAACGAGCAAATACTAAATGGATGGTACTAATAAATTATGCATATTCCTAAAGAAAATAATTACTTGCTCGCACAAAACTTAAAAAGTAATCCCATAATGATAAAACATTAGTATAACTTTATGTTTTCGTCAAGGTTGGGAAAATAAAATTAAAAAATTAATATTAATATCTTTAATTACCCAGTAGTAAATAAAAATCATCATTTTAATAGCCATTCATAACATACTTTTCTTTGATACAATTAAAAAATATTTTGCCACTGCGGTATTACTCCCCCCCTGTTGGACCCACCCAGTTGAGAGTAAGAAAAACGATTGATTTTGAAAAAACAATAAATCTGAAAATTTTATTACACCACATTACGTATCATAATAGACAACATTTTGTAGTTATTAATTATTAAATTAAATAATCACTGTTATCTTATAATCACTTGCACACGAGTGCAATTCATAAATTATTACAATTTGTTTTAATTATTTATATGCGAACTGCTGCATCCTCATATTAAACAATACTCTATTATTACTATTTCTTCACTATTAATAAGATTAATTGTTAAATTAACCGCTCTGTCATATAGAAAAGATTTAATGTTTCATATTTCTTTCTTTCATATTTATGCTAAGTGAGATGAGAAAATTGCAATTTTTCTTTAATTCTTACTCAAATTAATTACTTTCAACAGATATTTTTTCATTTTATTTACGATAACCGTTAATTATTCATTAGAAAGATTTGCGTTGTGCGAATCTAATTATTATTGTATGCTATTGTAACTGTAAGTAGATCAACGGATAAGATAATGCGTGCGGAAATAAGTTTTTAATACAGGTATGAATTCCAGGAATATTTGGTATTTGCATTTTCTTAAGAAAACGCAATCGACATTAAGTTTTTTTTAGATAATTTATTGTTCACGATTATATTATTGTAAGGGTTGAAGGGCTAGATCACCCATTATGCAGCCGACCACAACAAACTGTTCAATTCAAAAATGAGCTTTCTACTCTGAATGGAAAAAAGCTCTCTAAAAACTCACCCACTAAACCAACAATTATTGTGAAAATTTTTCTGTTGTTAACGATGTTTGATAATATAAAATGTATAAACTCAAATTTTTTGTTGATATAATATCAGATAATGTTTAATTGTCAAAACTTGTTGTCTGATGATTACGTACTCCGTACACCAAAATGGGGATACTCTTTCGGTTTAAATATTAGCTTGGACTGTTTTAAAAACTACATAATTAAATATTTACACCAATAGTTGAATCTAAATTACAAATAAAACAATAATACTGGCACATATAATTTACATCTAATTTACATAACTTAAAATTCCATTTATATTCAAATCCGTTTTATGTATGACTTAATGTAAGGTTTTTATGACAAAAATTCAGTAAAAAAGTATTCTATTACGTAATTTAAATAACGCTAGGAAGTTCCACGTACATCATACGTTATGTTTAATAAATATAAATTACTTTTTTCTTAATGCCCACATAAACATTGCAAAATTATTACTTAATAACTATTTTGATAAAATTATCCGTATCAAAATTACATACCCCATTAAATTTCTGGTAAATGGGTTGCCTATCGTGCAGTGTATTCGGATCAATTCTCAAGCAATATTACCAGTATGTAAAAGTACCTACTATTTATTATACCAGTTTAATTAACTAAACGAAACTTTTAAATTTTAAATTTTTTAAAGTTGCAATTTTAAGAATTTCAAAAAGGAATTCATTCATCTACAATTTTTCGACATAGTACTCTTCGATCAGCAAGAGGACAAACGTAGTATAACGAACGCTACTGATTCCCAATATTGAAATATTTAATTTAACACGCAAATGTTCATTATCTGATAATTCAAAATGTATACAATGGATTGACCGACCACCTTAATATAAAATTCAGTTAGATTATCTACAATGAAAATATGTATTATTTTACCTACAGAATATCTATGCCGAAATCTAAAAATATTGAAATATTTATGATCAAATATGACTGTTGTGGTTTAAAATCTAAAATAGTGGTTCCTTATACGTAGAAAAACGGCAGCTACAAGAGAATATATCAAGCAAGTTTACACGCACTTTTTTTTGGGTTCTATGCAGTTAAAGTAGAGAACACTTCCACCTGTTTATAGAAAAAAATGTTATAAATATTTTTAAATTTATTCTACCATTTTCAGAATTGCAAAAAACTAATGAGAGTAAAAAGAAATTAAGTAGCTTATCGCTGATTATGTAGTTTTATATGACATCTCAGCAAGTTTTTATCATATTCCGATATATTTACCCCTTTATGGTTACAACAACAATAAACCTCTTCTTATTTCTGCAGTGCAACTTATATAGTCTATTCCAAAAATCAAGAAAAATTACTGATCAACATGTTTCTATTAGTGAGATCTTCCAAAAAAATTAGCATCATATAATCGTCCATGACAGAAAGATGACAGAAACCTGATAACAATAATGATTTTTGCAATCCTGATAATTTAATTTTAAATAAAGAATAATTGATAAAAGTTCGTAAATTAAATAAAAATGCAATAAAACCAGAAACAAATTAGAGCTTCCAGAGCTTTTCTTCAGGAATAGTCGCCGAAAAACTTGAATTTATTATTCAAAGGACAATTCGAGGTATTGAAAACACTATTCTTCAAACCTTAGTTTCCTATTATTTCAAACATTAATTAAAATTAATAATAAAATAAAATCCTTAGGTTGTCTTCGGCCTACACAGAGAAAAAAACAATCCTCACAATCATTTTGAAGTAAATATTACCTCAATTATAGTAAATTTTATATCAAATTTACTAAAATTTACTTCAAATTTAGTAAAATTTACTTCAAAATTGGTGTGAGGCTGATTTGAACTTCAATTATAGTAAAAATTACTTCAAAACACCAAAACAAAATTTTGTGTGCACAGAGAAAAAAACTATCCTTGAAATAACTTTGAAGTAATAATTACATCAATTATAGTAAATTTTATATCAAATTTAGTAAAATTTACTTCAAATTTACTTCAAAATTGGTGTCAAGCTGATTTGAACTTCAATTATAGTAAAAATTCTGTACCAGTTCGGAACAACGGCCTAAAGTCCATTTTTTTCAAATTTTGTGATATATATATGTTGCGGTCAATGATGACAATTCGGCCATTAACGTTAATGGCCGGAGAATAACGTCAATGCCCAGCTTAATTGGGCATTGACGTCATTGACCGGCCATTGCCGTCAATGACCATGCATTTTGGGCAATGTTGACATTTAAAATTACATGTGTGGTTTTTACATCATTGTCAGGGCAATGACGTCAATGCCCAATACAGGGTGGGAAATGATGAAATTATTATTCTATAGTTTCCATCTGAAAGTAATATTTATTAAATGTGCTTTGCAATTAATACTAGCTGTTAAGAAATACTGAAAAATTAATTTTGTTAGAAAATATTAGTGATAAGACCAAAGAAAATGAGAATACTCTTAGACAAGCAGCAGCTGAAAGTAGTGCTTTAGGAAGTCACGGTTACAAGCGTTGTCATTGCAAGGGTGGATGTAAAAATAATAAATTTGCGTGTCGTGCCAGCAAACAAATTTGGAATTCTAAGTGCCATGGGTCTCTCCCGTGCCAGAATAAAAATAATTAATTTAATTAAAAAAATTTATTTAATTATTTTTTACTTTTTATTATTTTTGTTAATAAATGATTCTAATATTATATTATAATACAATGAATACAACATAGGTACGTAAATATCACTCGCCAGTTGGCTGTCAAAATTTAATTGCCGTTTTGCTGTTCTTTATTTTAGTTATTCCATAATATCATCATTGCCCAATCCATTTTGGCCATTAACGTCATTGACCGGCCAAAGATATAAATATTATAGTCAAATGAAAATATTTACATCATTGCCCACGTCAATGGCCGGTCAATGATGTTAATTGCCAGGGTAAATGGGCATTGACGTCATTGCCCGGCTATTGACGTCAATGCCCAATTTACGTCATTGACCGTAACATATATATCAAAAAATAAAGCGCAAAAAATCAATTCATTTGATGTATATATCTCAGAATGTGAAAAAAATGGACTTAGGCCGTTGTTCCGAACTGGTACAGAATTATTTCAAAACACCAAAAAATTTTCTCTGTGCATGTGGCTGCCTCCTTCACAGAGAAAATTTTTTGGTGTTTTGAAGTAATTTTTACCATAATTGAAGTTCAAATCAGCCTCACACCAATTTTGAATTAAATTTTACTAAATTTGAAGTAAATTTTACTAAATTTGATATAAAATTTACTATAATTATTGATGTAATCTTTACTTCAAAATTATTGCAAGGATTGTTTTTTCTCTGGGTTTAGAGTAGCCAATAATCGTGACTCCTGAGAATTGAGAAATTCTTAAAAGATAAAAAATTGAACTCTGCCACTAGATTGATGGTCCTTAAAAATCAAAAATTTTAATTAAGCTTATAATTTGAAAATTATATAATGCTTCCAGCGAGTTCGATGGCAGTGGATCGAATAATAGCCAATGTTTTACAGACAATAGCTACTCACTTACTGGGGGCTTCTTACACAATAAACGTAATTCTTATTGTTTATAATAATTAATTAATTCATTATATTCGTAACAAAAATTAAAAACTTGCCGAAATTAAAGTACCATTGAGAAAATTTTTTGCTGCCATAATTTTAAAGTAAAACCGTAAACAAAATTATTAGACATTTATTAATTACTATAAAATGTAAAATAAAAATTAATAGCATAATATAAATCCCCGAAGTTCCTTTTTAAACTAAAAAAAATTAATTGCTGTCTTAAACAATCATTAAAATAAAATTATTCCAAAATTAACTTGATATAAATCGCATTTAAACGATATGATCAAGGTACATACTTAATCAACCAATAAGTAATTTAACTCATTTGCTCGTTTTGCGCAATCAAACCAACGAAATACATATTATTGCTAACTTTAATAATAGTTTACCCCCCGCGCTCTAGCAGGTCAAGCGGTCTTTTAACCACCCTGACCTCCTAATACGTGAATCCCCTATAAGTAAATATAATTTTCTGTTTTTCAAACAAAAATAGCTGTTTTCATACTAATAATAATAAATTAAAAGTGTTTTACGTATCTAACAAACCGTAGAACGACAAAAAATATCTATGACCGAAAGTGTTCTGAACTAATTTAATAAATGCAGACTATAATTTTTAATACCTTCCTACTTAAAAATGACGTCGATCATCGATATTTTAATGCAGCTATTATATGATGTAATCGTATTGTAAAACCCGCATTAAATTTTTCTTTCACTTCTGAAGTCTTGTTAACATTTAAAGCAAAATCAGGTAGATTGACATCTGACCGAGATGCAATTTTTAGATTGTCAATTTCATTAATAAATATATAGTAATAAATTACTATTAGTCTTACTATAACATAAATCCACAGAAAAAAATGTACTAATTAATGGAAGTGACTAAATTTCAAAATTAAATTATATAGAGTAGCTTAGGGTACTTAGTAATCAATCGTAGATTTAGACTGCTGACATAATATATTTCATAAATTTTTACGATTGGTTAATTTAAATTTGTTTTATATTGCACTTTTATTTAGCACTACTCTGTATGCTCGATTTTGAACAAAAAGAAATCTGTCATAGAATAGAATACCTTGTGTGATCAGTATTAAAGTATATCTTTTTATATTATTTTCCTGGCTTAATGCTTTATATTAGCTACTAATAATACTTTAATAGCTTCATTGTCATTTGAAATATCAATAAAAAATTAAATTAAAAGCTGCATTTCTGCTCGACATGCATAACTTACATTATAAAGCGTTCTGTGTACAAGAAGCATTAAGCATTATACAATAAATTGCAATATTTTACTAAAATGTCCTATATTACTTTCAATAATATTTTTCATTATTTTTTTAATTATTTCTTCTTCTTCTTCTTCAAGTGCCATACACTATGTAGTGCGTAGACGATCACTTGGCTGAAGCCAAGATGACCATCTAGAACATTTAATTAATGGGATGGTTTCCCGTTGCCTGTCCCATAGCCCACAGATATATTTTGGACTTCAGATCACAGCAGTGTATTCAACGCAACCAGGATTTCCAGTCGGTATGTGTAGGCTTCACACCATACTGCTGGTTTAATTATTTGCTTTTTATTATATTTATATTAATTTATAATATAAACCTAACCTAAATCTGACCCAAACCTTAAAAGCACTTTTTACATTTAATCATCGGGATGGTTATTTTTTGCCACGTTCCCCGTTCGGCTTGTTAATTCGCTGTTGTACTACTTGAGAAAGAAGTCTGGAGAAGTCTAATTAATAAATTAATAAATAATCAGTGCCGGATCAAGCTATTTCAATGCCAGGTGCAGATTGGGCAAATGGCGCTTTTAACAGCGACAGCTTAGTCAGGGGAGGCATAGGCAAATTAAACTAATAAAATTTTCACTTGTAATATCACAACAGAATGAGAATAAATTGAAAATAATTTCACATATTTTCGAAAAGTTGTTGCCGGCGACAACTTTGAGCAAATATTTCAAATTATTATCTAATTTATCGAATTCTCGTGTGATATTCGATTGATTATTTTTTTCGTTGATTTTAATATTAATTTCATGGACTGACGTTGTACTAAACCGTTTTTGATTTATTTTATTCTTAATTAATTGACAGACGTCAAATCAAATAAATATGTTGCTATTAAAACACACACATACTTCAAATTATTCTCGCGGCAATAATGTAAGTAAATTATTCCCACTAGCATAATGTTTTGATTGGCAACTTTAATTGAAATTGAAAGTTTCTATTGGTTTTCAGAAACAAAAAAAATAATCAAAGAAACAACAACGTAAATTTTCGATTGTGAGAACTGTCAAAAGATAGATACTCCATCTACAACACTTATCCAAGATGTAACGCGAGACTACCGCAAAATCAGAATCTTCGGCATAGCACCTATGACCGCATGGACCGCAAGAATTTCATGTGTGACTGATAATTTCGAGATGACTCCGATTACACAGATTAAACCGTAGATGGGGATGCATTACGAGATTAAGGAGCACTGGGGGTATACCCTATACTGGGTGCCCGTTTTTCGAGATCCACAATGAGGATCTCAGTTATTATAAGAAATACAAAGTCGGTTAAATTCATACCAAATGATCCCCAACCAAACGATCCTGGCACAAATTCTGAAATTAAAAAAATTTATTTCAAAATATTAATTTAAAAATAATCATTATTCACTTTGGGGATTATTTGCTGTAATATTATTGGTTAGGGGATTTCTAGCGGGCTTTGCCCCCCTATACAATATTCATTAACAATATTACTCAACGATTTTATAAATGCAAGATACGTCTGCATGATGTGTGATTAATTTTATTACATAGCAGTGTTTCTCTATTTCAGAACCAATGCATTTATATATTGTGGCAATAATTTTATACAATCAGTTGGATCCTGGGGTACTCGGTACTACTCAGTGCGGATTGCCTAAACCTACAAATATACCTACTTATTCTAAAAAAATGATAGTTTCTTATTGAATAGGTAAAATCAATCACTTAACATATACACAAGTTTTCAGCTTTTGAAACCGGGGGGCCTGGGGGGTGTGGAACACCCTCCAGTACACCTAAACAAAATTGGTCCCAAAATCTAGCTTCCTATAGATTTTTCCAAATATCTTTTGTAACCTAAATCCAGTAATGCCCAGTGGAATGACTGGAATCGACTTAAAACTGGAATCGCAATCTATTTGCTATTTGGAATAAGTTCGGTAGAATGTACACTTATTTTTGTTAACACTTACAGGTATACTGAAGGGTGTTCCACACCCCCCAGACCCCCCGGTTGTAAAACCTGAAAACTTCTGTGTGATTACTATTATTTTTTGCTGAGATAAACAGCAAAAATAAGTGAAAAAATTAAACAAAGAATGATTTTTTTTTTAATGATTTTTTTACAATTTCAAGGGACAAATCTTCTCCCAAATCAACTTTCTTTCTACAAATATTAACTTTTCACCTCTCTAGTTTACCAGAAGAAATGTAAAGGCTAAAATAATTGTTAAAAAAATAATAAAATTGATAGGGAGGGGGCATCCCCCGATAGCGGTGGATGATGGGAGAAACGGAGTTTTTATTCGGATTCAGGAGGTTAATTTTCATAAGAATCAAAAGGAATTGCATCAGAGTTCGAAAAACAATTTGATTTGCAAACCTATGTTATCATTAGGGGACGTCCATTTAATACGTGGACGTTTAGGGGTGGAGGGGGTCAAGCCGAATCTCACCCAATCTCACGTGGGGGAGTCTCGGTAAATATCTTGTAATTTAAAAAAAACAAAATTTACGACATCTCACCATGGGAAGAGGTCCCTACTTAGCTTACTTTTCCAATTAAATCAAAGAAAATATGAATTAAATCACAATTCGTGACTTCTCGCTTAGCGTTTTGTGAGTTATTGATTTGATATTTCCTTTTATTAAAAATTTAATATTTTATAGAAAATTAAATTAAAAACGCACAATTTTGGAGCATTCAAAATTTTGGCGCTGGGTACGGCGGCTCCATTGCACCCATGGTTTATCCGGCCCTGATAATAATACACCAAGAAGATTTGATAGTCTTCATGTTATTATTGCCTTGCCGAGCTATCCTATGTCAAATAATAGAGTTTCTGATGTAATTTTTTCTACAATTAGTAACAGTTTTGCATTTTCCGCCTTGCGGTGCCGGTGGCAGCATCTGCAAAGTCTGGATTACTGTATTCTGGCTTTGAGCATCTTTTCTGTCTATACTAGTGTGCTTTATTTTTATTGTCCGGATCTTTAGCATTATTTTACCAAAAATGTTTCCACTCCAGATCATTTTGCACCGTTTACTTATTGTTGAGATACTCGCAGCACTTGGTTAGATCAATTTTCTTTCACGATTAGAAAGGGGTTAGTTACAGAATTCTCCATAACTGTTCAACCTATAGTAATATGTAGCTTTGTCATCAACAGGCACTCTCCACTTTCTCACCTTATTTTTCACAATGCCTGAGAGCCCTTGAAACTAAATCTTTATTTGTGGAGTGTCTATTTAAATTCTAAGCCTAAATTCTTTTCAGGAAAAGTCGAGATTGCAAATAAAATGAAGCTAACTTAATTTAGCCAAAACATAATCGAGCTTAACAGTGATTTTTATCACTCCTCTTCTCTGTATAGGATATACAGTACCTATATGATTAATTCGAACATCCAAGCGAAATTAATATAAATCTAATCTAAAAGGAAATGTTTCGAAGGACATCATGAACCTTTACTGGAGTTCCCTAGTCCATCATTTTTTCTCTTATTGAAACATCCCATTCAAACATCCTCATCAGGAAAAAAAATTGAATCAGCTTCAGGGAGATTTTGTCCTGCTTATTGGTTAAGTTTCTGCAAAAAAGTAAAACTTTTATTGTCCTTTCTCATCACTTCTGGTACTGCTCTATATTTTCTCTAACAGATGTTTATAGGGATAATGGATTCGTGTACGTTAACATTTAACCGAAGATATCACAGATATTTACAAAAATGAAAGATTAACATGAAGGTAACGTTCCCGTTTCTATTTTCGTTACTGTTACAGACCAATTATGTATGAGCCTTAAGACTCATCGTAATGTTCATTCTGCTGAAGGTACATGTACTTGACATAATAGGCATAATATCCGACTAGTTTGCCTTCTAATAGTGCAACGGTTAACATCATGTGTATCATAAATTTATTTGAAATTTGATTTCGTTAATCATCATCATCGTTATGAGCAAGTTTTAGGCCAGTGGCCCGTTACGTCACTCTAATTGGTGGCTCCATCTCTTTTTGGGGCGGCCTACATTTCATCTTCTTCTTGGATTGTATTGGAACATTTGCTTTGGTAAACGAGTAATTTGGTAAATTTCGTTAATTATAGCCAAATTTATCTTAAAACAAAAATTCTAGTTCCGTGGCCGCTGCAGAGATGTTCTCAATTAGTTCTCCACGTAGAGATTTACTATCTAACTACATCAGTAATTTTTAAGTGAAATTTATGCCCTCACACACTTGTATAACATAAAAACACACTATGGGTGGGGCTAAACTTATGTAAACAGCCAATATGGTAGCCGCTTTCAATTTTCTTTGGTGTTTGAGTCTTTCTCCCCAAATTTTTATGTTTGTATTGTTAATTTATGCTATAATTTAAGGTTAATTTCAGATTAAATTAAGAAGACAGTACAGTAGAGTCTCGATCGAGTGGTAAATCTCCCGGAAAGTCTGGTGTACAGCTTGTAGGAAGTCTGGGGTAGTCTAAGGAAGTAAAACCAGTGCATGGGATACCGAGGGACCTTTTTTAAAGGTTTTCACCTGTCTTTCCAGATAAGTCAATAGTTACATCAATAAATTTAGAAGTCCGGGAGGTGTGAGGAAATATGGGGAACTAAAACCCGTACTAGGAAAGACGCGGGACCTTTTTTTAGCTTTTTACCTGTCTTTTCAGATAGATCAATACAACAATAGTCACATCAGTAAATTCAGAAGTCCGGGAAGTCTGGGGAAGTCAAGGGAAGTTTGGGAAGTCCGAAGTAGCGGGAAGTCTGGTGTACACAATTTTTGACCGTGATTTACCCCTCGGTCTCGATTATATGAACAGCAAAAATCTAGTTTTTTTTTAAATAAAAATTCTGAATTTATTTCTTCTTCTTTGCTCATTTTTATGCTATAAAATCTTGTTTTTCTCTGAACAAAAAGATAAAAGTTTTTCGCTGTTCGCTGAATTGTAAGAATTTTATCTACTCAACCTCTTCCTCTTTCATGTTAGGGCATTGGGACTCTCTGTAGCAATACTACTTTGCGTGCCTCAACGTTTAGTCCCTTTGAAACCTGGGTTTTAGGAAGCTTGTCTTCATTTCTCACTCGGTCACCAGTTTTCTGATTAAACTCGGCGCTATAGCTTTTGGTAAACTCATAGACTCTCTTCTTTTAGACTTCTCCATCTCTCTTCTCCGAGTGCCTTTGAAGAGCCCAATCTAACCTAACCGTCTTCGGTGTTAAAACCATCCTTCTCGAAACTCGCTCCAGTTTGTTAAATAGTGAAAGAAACGGAAATAAAATACAAAAAGTTGAATAGAAGAAAAGGTAAGAGAAATAATTTTACGAATACGAATACCGAATTATTATTAATTACTTATTATTATTAATTGAAAATTCACTTTGGGCATTATAACTTCAGTTTCGGTATGCCGTTATCCTTACTTTTCTAAATTGTGAGACAACAGTTTATTGGAAATTCCTTATAACTGCTTAATTTGAAGATTGTTGAATTTGTGATATTTATCACCGATCGGCTCATAGTTCGAACGGCACTATCGCAGAAAAGCGCCCCCGCCTTCGTTACCCCTACTATTCAGCTAGTTCTACTATCATTCAGGGCCTTTCACAGAATAATAAATAATAATTTTAATTAATTCAGTTTTTCTCGCCGGCTTAGAAGTTGTTAATCTTATTGCAATTATCTGATATTAAACTTGATGTATTTGTTAATGATTTATCAGTACTTAAATTTAAAAATAATTTGTTTAGTAAATTTTTAGCTAAATTTTTTTACTCGTCTAAACTTTTTAGGCAAAGCATTGTATAATATTTACATAAGTTGTTTTTAATGCAAAATGCATTTTTTATCGTTTACGAATATTAACTAACTCTTAATTTTTTACATTCCAGGTAGCAAAAATTTAATTAAATTTGGCCAAGAGTGATAAAGCAAAATTATTAATTAAAATCACAGACATAAAAAATCAATTGAAAATTCATTATTGTACTTACCTAGCTTAGAAAACTGCAAATATTACGTCTGTTCAAGGCTTCACATGTCCTGAGCCACCTAGCATGAAAATCACAAGAGATCAAAGTATTCCTGAGAAAAACAACTTTGTATTGTAAAAATTAACAAATTGAAACTTTGAATCGTAAATGTCTAAGCAGATACATGGATTAGCAAATTTATTTTCTTTTTATCGAGTGGCTACAACTAAGTAACTAATTTCTATTTAATAATTCTACAAAATATAATAAATTAACTTAATACGGCTTTAAATTTATGTTTATAATTAAAACCTCTTTAAAAGAGTAATGAAAGCTATGCGTCATCATGAAATTTGTCTTCCGCGTTTAACAGATTGAACTTAATCCAATTTCCTTTCTTCTGCGTGTTTCATTTATTTTTTATGTTGGTGCAAGCAACTGTATTTTATTATGTGAACATTTTCGAAGCTCCGATCTTCCTTATTTGATTCATCCTAAAATCGTTAACAATCCTCTTTTCCAACTTATCAGCAGCCTCATCATATTCGTTTTACAATTTCCACTTAATAAAATTTATGGCCGCTCTTAATTTTATGATTTGACTGTAGGAACGAAATTAATTTCGTTAGCTTTTCGTATAAATTAATTTACAAATGAAACTTATTTGCGTGCTTCCTCTTTACAAAATTATCTTCGACATCATTAAACCGCTTCGTTTACTAATGTCTATAAAATTTCAAGGTTAATTTGTCTTCGGTAAATATCCTTGACAAATGTCGGTTTAAGTAGTAAAAATAATATGATATTGCAAGCTTCCTACACGCGACTCATCTGCAGTAGGACATAAAGCAATCAGCTGACTGAAGATTAGCCCTGATTGATCCTAATTTAGGTTTCCGGTTGATGAATGTCGACCGTGGACCGCGACTGTGCCAACGCCACTTTCTTGCATGGAGAATACAAATTATTACACTTCGTTTTTGATTTTTTTGAAATTCTGCCAAACTCGAAAGTTGCCCAATTTTGCCTCTCCACTTTCTCCGCCTTAATTATGCGTCGAGCGTTTTTCAATTTGCTGCACTTTTGGACGACACTTTTACTATTGGTAAGAAAATTTAATTTTTATGAGGCATAAAAGTAACGAATTAGAAAACTACATTAATTAAATTAAAAAGTAGTTTCTCTAAACGGCTAAACATAAAAAAGACTAGTTCGGTGTGACAGTTTAAAAAGTTACCTTTTAACAACTGAAGAAATATCAAGTATATGCAAATTGTTAAAATTATCTATTATTTACGATTCAGTTTAAAGTTCCTCTGTGATTATATTATATAGACAATCGCTCACTTCAGATATTTTCAAATACTCAATTGTAACAACGGCACCTACACAACTTGTAATTATGCAATTAAATTTTCTCATTTGGGAACGAAAGGATAGAAACGGTATGTAATTTATGTTTACATATAAAAATTATAGTTATTTAGCATAAAAGACATTTTTAAGGAAAAGCAATAACCTTTAGACAAAGGAACTACCTAGTTCCTTCTAGACAGATAAATAAAACACTTAGCATAAATTAATTTTGAAATATAAGAAAAGGACTCGCCGGAGGGGGGGTACGGATCTATAGGAAATACTGGAAGCATACACAAAAATAATATATTGTCCATTAAAGTTTCAAGTCACAGTTCATTATTTGATGGACAGAAGCAATCATACAGAAGCAGTTAGATTTGTTCGTAGGTGTCATTAATCATCAAACAATGCAGGTAATTATATCACTACACTTCACACCTATACAACAAAGGCCGCACATCTTATGAATGATCAAATGTATGTCTAAAAAATTAAAACCAGAATGAAATGTCTATCATGTCGTACGAATATTACGCTTCGGGTAAGTAACTGTAATCTTGTCGAATTTAATAATCACAGCTGGAACGCACAACTTTTTGAAACTCGAAAAATTGAAAAGATCATTGTTATTTTTGTTATAATTATGAAAAAATTATGAGAACCACAAATAATTAAGCTTTTTAAGTTTCCGAAATTAACATAATTTCCAAAACCATTTCCATCCTGTTTCCTTTGAGAATTGGCAAATAATAGCAAGGTTTGGCTAAGTGGACTCCAATTTCGCTTGGGCAATAATTGAAGTTTGCATTATCTTATCAATTTGGGCCGAGAGCGAACATGAATTTACCTACTGCTGAGCACATGTCATGAACGTTTGGATAAACCAATGTAGGTAAGCAAGCAACCCCGTTCATACAACTTCATCCGGAAGCTTCTGGGAACACCTACTCTTTTAACAAAACGGGGCTAAAAAATCGCACAATTCACGAGAATGTCATCTGATACTCGAGCAAGAAGTGTATTCATTCCCATTCAAATTCGGATTTTGCCCGCCTTCTTTTCTTTACAAATCGCTTTTTTGTGCGCTAAAAACCGTTATGTTACCTTTAACATACGACGACCCAATTGTGCTCAACATGTAATTTTTACTGATTGCTATAATTTTGCGATTTGTACCAAGATATTTTAATTTTTAGCGCGTGCCAACGTAACTATCGAAGTTTGACTATGACGATGATGTCATACGTGCGTCGGCTGTCAACGCAAAATGCCACCTATAATTTTGCAGTTTTTCTATTTTACATTCAAAAAGAATTAATTTTCAGTATCATTAACCATCGCTTAATAGACATTCATTTTTTAATTAAGCTTTCTTAAGTCAGCTGCAAAGAAATTTCCGTTGCAATTATACTTGTAGAAAATTTACTATACAATAGAATAAATGAGCAGCACTTCACAAAGATTTTTATGATAATTTTTTTTTGTATAAAAATAATTACTGAAACAAATTACGTATTTTTCCAGTTTCCCGTAAACTTATTAAATCGGATACACCTCGGTTCGAAATTTTGACGCACAGCGGAAACTTATCACAAAAAGGTTTATTAGCTATGCATTTGTGTCTGCCATAGAATAGAAAATGTTTGTTTGTGTATTTCGAAACGTATTCAGAAAAGCATGACAATATTTGGTTGACATTTTGGGCGGATTGACCAGACACAATGCGGATATCAGCAGACGCTCAAAGCTACTTTCACAAGCCGCTTGTTTTCAAAAGCTACCCTTTTCTGCAGACAAATATTAACCGAAATATGATTAAAACTCGAAATAAATAAACCGTTAACAAAAAATTTGAAAGTTAAATTACTTTTCAATATGTCCCACATAAAAGTTTTTTGACGGACGTCAAATAACCGTTTTATCAAGTACGAGTTTCTAAGATTATATCAAATCGTGGACAACGTCGTATCATAACTTTCTACAAAAATAGAAAACTAATTGAATTTTATAATATTTTTAACCGAATCCAATTTTTTCTGATATATTATATAATTTGCCATCCTCAAAGGAAGCACTGAAAAAAAAGACTGCGGAATGTAAGCTTTAATTAATACTAGTAACTGTTTTTTTATTACCTTTTAATTAACCTGTTTTATGTATATACAGGGCTTAGAAATCAGAGATCTTTGTGGTTCTCTACAGGAGATTTCAAAATAACCAAAAGTTAATCAGAGAATTAGTTATGGATCTTTGTTGCACAGTAGCTCCATTGTATGGGAACTACCACACACATCTATAAATTTTTCAATAAAAAAATTTCGCTACTTCCACATTAAACGGACAACAAAACGAATTCAATATTTCCAAATTAGTTTTACCGGGCTTCGTACTTTAACATCAAGTACCAAAGCTTCATTCAAGTTAGCTTTTAATCCCTGCGTCACATAAAGGGATGTAGCATTTTGCTTTCTGATAATCCTACTGTCCTTTTACATGCCGGCAACATGCGAGACTCCAACGGTTCCAAATGTATAGAACAGACGCACATTTCCAAATAACATTATTCCACGACAATGAATAACTTTGGATGTTTGAAAGGACCGGAGTAACTTGTGAGAATATTTTTGTAAACAAAATAATAAAACCATCAGAGAAGGACAAAAATGTTAAAAGCATCCTCAAAATATCCCCTTTGCATGTTTAAAAAGTGAGGTAATTAGCACCCAATAAAAAATGAAAGCAACGACACTGATTTTATTATAAATGGACGATGATAATAATGCGACACTTAATAAAATATTACCGCACATTAACCATCAATTGATCTGTTAACTATTAAAGTAAATTAGTCTCCCCAAAGTGTAATCGATAAATAACGAAGTATTCTTTACATTAGCTTATCAGGATAATCTAGGAACATTGTAATAAAAACTACCCTATCCTTTTCATCAGCGTTCTTTGAAGTAATATTCTCATTTGAGCATCAATCGAAGATCATTCAGAATTCAGCTTAACGTGTGTCTAGCGGTAGGTGGCACCCCTAACCAGACCACGTGTCTATCATTATTCCTATTCATCAGCTCAGTCGTATTTAAATTAACACATTCAAATTATTGAAGCAGTCCCAAGTATTTATGCAGTTACTTAGGTAATTTTACATTGTGTGAGAGCAGCGAAGTAAACTTCGCCATCAAAAATTACAAAACAAACTAAATTTTTTCAATTTTAAACGATATAAAAATATTGACCTTTTTTTAAATAAAATGTAATGGACCGTCCTTGTCCTTTGCATCATTGAACGATAATTTCATCAATTACAGCGACGGATCTACATTTAAACTAATGATACAAAAGCTTCAGGCCCCTGACCTGACAGGGGCCCTATTATTTTAATGGGTAATTAGCCGAATTACCTTATTTTGTTTATAGCAACGACTAACCCACTAATCTCTTTTCTTTTACAATCCTTAGAACCCAAAGGACGTAATAATCTTTAGATTACAAAGAATCATTCTCAAAATGGCATCCAAAATGAGATTGGTCAGCTTGGTTGTAGAGGAAGTGTCGCAAACGGCATTTAATATGGCTTCGGACACTCTCCTCTGCCTTCCTTCGCTCGGGAGCTGTCTTTAGAATCCGGGCAAGAAGTCAGTGGGCATACGTGGATCATCGAGAACTGTTCGAAAAGGTTGCCTCTTCTAGGTCTAGATGCTGACAGAATTGCTTCTAAACAGGAACTACTGACGAGTCTCCACTGAAAAAAATGGTATATTGATAAAAAGTTCATCATATTGATGAAAAGTTCATCATATTGATGAAAAGTTCATCATTTTTGCGCTGATGAACAGAATTTATCAATTGACGAACAAAATTCATAAATATAATGATTTTTTCATCGATACTATGAATTTTTCATTAATATGATGAATTTTGTTCACCGCCGCGCCGCAAAAATAAGAACTGCATAATATAAATCACGTTTTCTCGTTTTATCTGTAGGTAATTACAGACATAAAGGTCCAAACGGAATATAATATCGGTGGTTACAATGTTTTAACCAACGAAAAGTTAGAAAATTAAAAAAATTGAAATACTTCTATATTCTCATTATGCCCACCTCTGGACATGTCTGAATTCTAATGGTTCCAAACTGGCTCAGTTATAGAGTTATCTTTTAAACTACAGCTAAATTAGTTCGATCACTATGTTCAAATAATCCCCCTGAATATACAATAATTCCGTTGTCGCTCTTTCTTCTTTTAACCGTTTGTGGGGGTCCCTGGTAGTCTTCATTCAAAAAGTCGACCAAATTCTGCATTTGCTTATGAATTTTATGATAAATGGTTTTTCTTGAATAACTCAGCCATTTTCAATTTTAACGAAAAATCGTCAAGATAACAGTTGTAGGAAATTCAATTTCGTACAATTTTGGTTTCTAAATTTTTTTTATGAAATCGATATTTTTCAAATTAAACCTGAAAAAAGCGGCGAAGTAAAACTTTTCCATTAGGTTTCTCATTTATTTTTGACTCCAGGGTATAATAATGAACATAAACAAACTTGTAGAGCATTAAATTTTCAACAATTTAGGTTCTTACCTTTTTTTTCCTACAGTCAATATTTAAGGTCCTACGTCAATAGCAAAGAAAAAGAAAACCGTCAAAATTTTGTTTACGTTTTTTATGGTGTGTTGTGTTTTTGTTTTGTTTTTGACTTTTGAATTTTGTGTCAAAAATCAAATTTTGTCATCAGTAGAGTACGGACTTCTAGCAAAACGTAACCCAATATTTAGTATGTGGCATATAATGTATAATATGTATAATATCTTGTGTTTATGCATAAATTGTATGCCGCATACCAAATATCGGGTTACATTTTCCTAGAAGTCCGTACTCTAGTCATCAATTAAAATTTCCCACAAAATTGTTAAAATATTTCCCACAAAATTGTTAAAATATTTCCTACAAATTTGTTAAAAAATTTCCGACAAATTTGTAGGAAAAACTACAAGACATTAAATTTATAGCTCTCAAAATTCCCTACAAAAAACATTTTTATCTTTTATCTGCGGAATTAACTTTCTCGGCAATAATTCAATCCGTTTTTTTTATAATTTCCCACGAAATTGTTAGATTTTTACAACTTTGTTATAAAATTTCCCACAAATTTGTTATAAAATTTTCAATTTTGTGTGAAATTTTCAAACAAATTTGTGGAAAATTTCCAAACAAATTTGTTCAAGATTTTGACGCTTTTATTTTTCTTTGCCATTGGCGCAGGACCTTAAATATTGACTGTAGGAAACAAAAGTTAAAACCAAAATTGTTCAAAATTTAATTTTCTACAAGTTTATTTATAAATTGGAAAAATTGTTGAGACAGCGGTCATAAAATTGTCCGACGTTTCAAGATTTATTAATATCCCATTATCGAGGCTACCAAAAACAAAAAATTCAAATTAAAAATTTTAAATTTAAAAATAAAAAATTTACAAATTGAAAAAAAACACAAAAAGAAAAAAAATACAAATAAAACAATGAAAGAAAGAAAATATTGAAAACACTTTAAATGAAATACTAACCTAAGAGGAGAAAAATGGAGGTTAGAAAGCAACAATTTTCCAGGACTTAACTGTCCTTCATCAACCTCCAAACAAAAAACAACGTGGCTCCTTCATTTTCAATAGTTAGAATACATCAACAAACCAATTCAAATAGGTTGTTAAATTGAAATGAAAAAATTTTTTATTCTAATTTCACCTCTCTATAGGTTTAGTTTAGTGTAAAAACTAGGTTGGTACCTAAGTTAATTTAAACTGAAATATTCAAATTTGAAGACACCTCGTGGCAATCTAAAAAAGGGGCTGGTGAAAAACAGGACCGGTCTTAGGTTAGTAAACCATTTATGACCCAAATATCTATGATGAGTTCATCATGTCAAGGATACGCTTGTACCCTCCGTCAAAGTATTCGACATCCCTTTTATCATTATTATTATTATCGACTCCTTAATTTTCCTCTTCTTGTCTATTCTCTTCCGGTCTAAAATGTTAATGCTGTCATAATTGATGTCATGATTCTGATCAACCATATGTCTGCAAAGAGCCGTCGGTTTTTAAATACCCTTATCCTCCCCCTCTCCATCAGCCACACTAAGGATACGGGAGTTTTTCAAATCCCTAGCGTGCTCCTTAATGCGGACACACAGTTTTCTGCCTGTCTCACCAACGCAAACAGCATTGCAATCCATACACGGAATTTTATGAACAAGACCATTATGGTGGTCCCCAAACATTTGATCTGTGGTTTTAGAAAAAAACCTCGAGTTTTTGTTAGGACAACTCATCACGGCTAAGAACTATTTTGTTGCTAATGGGAACACTTATTTATAGAAGAAGGGGGTTCCTATGGGTGGAAGCATATCTGTTGATCTTGCAAACATCCTCCTTGATGACCGTGTTGTATCTGTTATTCAGAGATACAATAACAGCATAAGACTGATTAGAAAATATGTTGATGATCTTATTTTCGTGATCAGAGGTGAACATGTTCCCTTTCTTCTGGATCATTTTAATAACCTATCTTTAAGACCTTAGGTGCCATCATAAGAAAAAAAACGAGTAAACTTTGTCCAGATGAATGGGCGAATGTGGTTGGAAGATTTCTACCTGCAGCAGAGTTCTTCACGGAACACTGCAAACTAAATGAACACCTATACATACCTAATGGGACTTCTGACCTTCTGGCTTAACATGGCCAGTATCAGTGTCACACCTCCCTCTAAAGTACTTGGGTTTATCTATAATAGCTCAAGAACGCAGCGGTGGCTTGATGTGATTGCTAGTAAGTTGAAGTTATGAGCGAAGATTCTGCTTTCAAACCCCAAATTTGGCAGAATTGATGATCATCAAGCTGTGGATCGAAATACTTATAACTTTCCTTAACAACTCAATGAAAAAACGAGAGACAATAAACCTAGAGCTTAAGTGCAAAGTAGACTTGACATACATTTTAAGGATAGCTCGAGGAATAAGAGAGAAAATAGGCGGTTACCAAAATCAAATGTAGCATAATAGGCCCAATATGTGGCTTTAAGTTTACCCTACACATCCAATCCTGAATCCAGGTCTT
Source organism: Cantharis flavilabris (assembly GCA_949152465.1). Lineage (NCBI taxonomy): Eukaryota > Metazoa > Arthropoda > Insecta > Coleoptera > Cantharidae > Cantharis > Cantharis flavilabris. The sequence goes on from OX424435.1 coordinate 93,722,619, forward strand.
ACATAGTTTTTCGTAGTTTACTGTCTATTTGTGTGATTCTGTGGCAGCTTCTACTTATCAGATTGACTCCACGAACTTCACTTTTTCCTATATACCATTAGAAAGAGGGCAATTTTTTAAGCATATTAAAAATGTTTTTTCTTGGATTATCCATTAGATTTCGAAAAAACGGCATTTAAAAATCGAAAATTTTACATATAAAATCTCATGTATAAATTAGTGGGAGAAACCAAATTAATTTATTTTACGGTAGATCCGTGATTTGCCGTGGTTGCACCAGCCAAAACTGACTCTTCGCAGCTCTTCGCTACGCTCCGAGCATTCCGGGCCGTTTTTGGCTGGCACTTAACTTGCTAAAAACATCTCTGAACTCAATCCACCTCGACTGGGAGGCCCGCTTCCGACTTGGAAGCCCGTACTTGGCGAGGTACTACACGCGTGTGACGGCTATCACTTAGGCTAGTTCAGAGTACACGTACCGTCAACAGAAAACCCGTTACTTGCAATTTCTATGTACTCTCATGTTAAGCATATGAAAAATTTCGTTTTTTTGAAAAAAAAACTTAAAAAATTGTCCTCTTTCCAATGGTATAATATAGAAAAAAGTGAAATTCGTGGAGACAATTCCTTGACAGTAACCTCAGATTCCTCTCTTAAGTAGGAATGTTTTATTAAGCAGGACGTGAGTTGTTTTATTTTCTAGAGATCTATAGCTTCGTTATTCTGCATAACTGAACACCTCACCACAGTAAACACGTTTATTTGTGTTCAATATTATGAGGATGTCAACATGAGAAACATCAGATGTGGCTAGAGAGCATCTGAATTAGAAGAGGTGTTTATGATTCGTATTGTGGTATATGCAGTAACTGTTTAAATCATCCGAGCTTGTCTCGTGACATCTCATTTGCTATGGAATGCTTTTTTCCTCTATACCAGCCAATGCATTGATACTATTGACGAAAATTAACAGTGTTTATAAAAATAATCTAGTGTGAATCCTAACAGTCTTTGTGGAAATAAGGTGACTCTTCCTTCTCCCAATCAGCAATGCTGTTTTGGGATTTCAAGGATTAAGCTCCGACAGTTTGCTGCCAGTATTGCAATATTTTTTTGAAGCATTTCAATTTTCCTGTTGTTTTTAGGGCCTTCATTATTGAGAAGTCGTCTGTTAATTCAATAATATCTACACTTGGTAGCATGGACAGTCGAGATCATATTGTATTCAAATAGCATTGCATTATCCCGATAAGTGGAGAGCAATAACTTCTTTTTTTTTTCCTGCTTAGCCTAAAGCTCTTTTTTTGTCAAGTATATATCTTACGGTCAATGATGTAAATTGGGCATTGACTTTAATGGCCAGACAAAAACGTCAATGCCCATTTACGCTGGCCATTAACGTCATTGAGCGGCCATTGACGTCAACGCCCGTTAACAGTGGGCAATGATGTAAATATTTTCATTTAATTGTAACATTTACGTCTTTGGCCGGTAAATGACGTTAATGGTCGAAATGGATTGGACAATGATGATATTATAGAATAAATACTATAAGCAACAGCAAAATGGCGATGCACTTCAACCCGGGACAATTATTTGTCGTACACGCGTTTTTCCTTGTAAATGACAGCAACTCGGCCCTTTTCAAGGCGTCATAAGTGTACAAAAAATTTCAAATAATTTAAACAAACCCAAACTCGTTTTAGGGTGGATCCGTGATTCGTCGTGTTTGTGTCAGCCAAACCAGCCCGGAGGAAAAATTAATTTAATTTAATTCAATTCATTAATTTTACGGTGTATCCGTGATATGTCGTGGTTGCGGCAGCCTAAACTGAAAAAGTGATAGAATATAGAATCTGTAGAATAGTAATTTTATCATTCTCCACCTTGTATTGGACATTAACGTCATTGCCCGGGCAATGATGTAAAAACCACATATACAATTTTAAAAGTCAACATTGCCCAAAATGCATGGTCATTGACGTCATTGGCCGATCAATGACGTTAATGCCCAACTAAGCTGGGCATTGACGTTATTGTCCGGCCATTGACGTTAATGGCCGAATTATCAACATTGACCGTAACATATATAAGCAAAATGCACAATTATATTGTTCTTCATGAGCCTATGTTACCATCCTGCTGACCGATTGAACTTTCTTCTAGTTAGCCTGAATAGTAGTTCATATCTCCAATGTTTAACTCTTTTTGAAGTTCCCATTGATTCAAACTTTCTTATGACCGTCTCCGTGCTTCGGAAAGCATGTGAAACAGTCGGTGCTGATTGCCAACATTAACAATTAAAATAGTTTGAGTTTAGTTGACCTTTCATAATGATTAGTTAAATATCGTTGAGTAAGAGATCAGTAAGAACAAAAATATAAGTTGTCCGACGTTTCGGGTTCATTTATTGACCCATTTTCAAGGCTAAAAATATACAAACAAACAAAAATATAAGAAAAACACATGAACATTTTTTTACATATAATCAAAAATCAAATATTAAGAAATACAAAAATAATAATGGAAATACAAAATAATCGAAATAGAAAAATTGAATTATAAAACACAAAAATTTCTTAATACTAAATTTAATTATTTTTTATCAATTTTTAAATTTTATATTGGTTTTGGTTGACAACTGTGCCCACCTTTGCTTTCGTCTCCTTTTTACATATTTGTCTCTTCAGCATTCCGCCTATAAATTATAGATGAATTGGCATTCTTGTTTGAATTCAAAACAGTTCTTGTCGAATTTATAATTATATTATCCGTCGCTGAATCAATTTTTCCAAATCAAAGATGGCATTAGTGAAAACATTATCAGTCAAATGTTCCATTAGGACAATAATTTTAGTTTTCAATGAATTAATAATTTTTTATAGATTTAATGAAGAAAGTGTTCGTAGTGGGTCAACGAGTAATTAATTATCATCAGTAACGAATAGCTCTAATTAACGAACACTAAATTTATATTAAGTGTTTTAATAAAGTTTGTTATTTCTTTTAATTACAGATAATACTTATCAATTTTATTATGACTACCTAGCTGCCTTGTTTCCATAAATGACATTAAAGGTTCGAATTCTTGGACGTAAACTTGAGCTCGTACATAGGTAAGACAATCGCAACAACTAACAAGCAAGTAATATTTGGAATTTCACACAATTTTTAACGCGGCACTTCAAAGACATTGAAGAATTACGAAAAAACCGCTCCAGTTACATATCGATCTCGACTCGAAAACAAAAAATATAAGCGGCAAATACCAGAAGTGCATGTGTACATGTGCGAGTAAGTTTTTACCAAAAGGAATGAAGTATGTAGAATTGTATGCATGTAGCCACTGAACTTTTCTTTATTCTAACCGCTCATTTTCAATCGTCCAAGTTGAAAGAAAATTACTACACGAAAGTGAAATATCACAAAATATATATAAATTGGATGGTCGAAAATTTATAATAAATATTAAGATTTTTGGAATTGACCGTTGGCGGATAGAAGCGGAAGAGAAACCAAGTGGAACTGGTGAGCTTTCTGTCATCACGAAATGAAAGTATATGAATAATGACATTATATTGGTTTTGATGTATGGTATGAACACAAAAACAATTAGAATAATACAGAAGCACATGTAAGAAGCAATAATGGGTTTCACCTTGAAAGATTAAATTAAAGATTAAATTAGACAATGAACAAAGATAAACAATGTAGATAAGCAATTCAATATAACTCAGTTAAGTAGTGTTGAACAAGATATTAGCATACACAAAGGGAAAAATAAAATAGCAAGGTAGTAAATTTTGCAAGTAGTAAATAAATACAAGAGACTACAATATAGGTAATACTCGGGTAACACATATAATAGTGCATTATAAAAATAAATACAGCCGTAAAATGTAATATTGTCTACGGCTACAGCTACAAGAAAAATACAAAACAAATAAATTAATATTATTGAAAAATTTTTATGTAGAGCAAAAAATAAAAGTTGAAACAATTATTTAAAAACTGGAATAGTGAAATAAGTTAAACAGTAAAAATTGAAGTGGGCATATAAAAAAATTGTTATTAAAAAAGAGAAAAAATAAAAACCATACAATCAACTAACTACCTGAGATTTTATTAGCCTTCGGTCATTGCCGGTTTTAAAATTATTTAAAAGAGAGACATCCATAATTATATATTTTTTTCTTCATTTGTATAAAAAATTTTAAAATATTTCCAAAATGCACAAAAAAACTTTAATTTGTCTAAAATAAAGGTCGGAATTGTTTGTATTTTTATTTTTGTTATTTTTAAAAATTGTCTGAAAGTCGGAATTCATATTAATAAATTGTGTAATAATTTTTTATATTTTATTTTTATTTTTCGAAAGAAATTTTTTCCGCAGTTGAAGAAACCCAAAACGTGATATTTACTATTTAATTATATGGTTAAAAATTCAAAAATATTATTAAGCATATTTTAGGAAATATGATTTACCTTTGAAAGCAAATTGCAGCTTTGCAAATCAAATTTGGTTATTTTGATATTTCAAAGTAATTTGTAGAAAACTATTTTTCCATGCGTCATTTTTATTTCCCTTTTATTAAATAATTAAAAATCTGATTAAAAATACTATTTATTCTCACTCATATTACGAAAGCCAGGAATCTTAAAACTTATTTCTCAATGGACTTAAAAACTGACTTCTATATTTGGATTTTCCACCCCAGTATAGGAATAAAAAAATTACAGAATTACAAAAATAAGTGTATTAGTGCTACTTCAGTAAAGATCAAGGTGTTTTTCTTTTCAGTGGCTTTTTCTTCGACAGTTAATTGATAGTTATAATTAATTTCCACTGAGAATAATAATAATAATTATTATTATTACTGTTATTTATGTGACAATATCGAAAACTTAAGGACACATTTATTTTTAACGTTGCAGTAATGTACTCTACTCGTATCAGTAATTTACAATTTTTTTCTTATCCCTGATTCTTAATATCTTTAAAATTTTATGATTTTTTAATTTTTTAATTTTTTTTAAATTTTGTGTTTCCATGAATCTGACATATATTTTAACCTATAGTGCTCCTGCTATTACTTATAATAAGTAGTAAGACAGTTTAATTTTCTTTATCTGTGAGTTGCTGTAATATTTTTTAGATTGACATACTAATTATTATTGTACTATTCTTGCAAACTTTGATTACCGTTGAGCCTATTATTACTATTCATATAACTTCAAAACAACATAAAAAATAAATTTACGTTTTAAATGCACAGCCTTTTATTTACTTGACTGTTTATCATGAAAATTAGCATGATTATAATTTTGAAAAAGCGTTTATACCTAAATATTCCTACACTGCTAACGAAAATTAAATTTAAAAAATATTTTTCACTAAAGTGACTATTATTTAAATATCCCTTTGACTTTGATCATTGTGGTGGCCAGACCATATTTGTTGAAGTGCAATTATTTGTGTATTTTTAGGTACCCACGGCAATGTCGAGAACTGTGCTTAGAATCGTTATCTTGCTGGAGAGCAAACTAGAGAGTAAAGCAATTCCAACCAGAATTTTGTTATACTTTTCGTAGTTCATAATACTATCCATTTTTATAAAATATTCGGTTTTCTATCTTTCTGGCTTCTGTGTTTCTCCTTACGAAATCTCAAAAGTTTAAAATCTCATTTTTAAAGACATTTGATCTATTGAAAAGTTGGTATTGTGACTTGAAAAATTTTTTTTATAGATAATCATTTATTCCACAATATTTTACAGTATTTTAAATATGTATGTAGTTAACAAATTTTATTGATTTTATAAATTTAATATTTTAGGTTTTAAAGATGGACGATAAAGTAATTAATTATGAATAATTGTATTTAATTGTAACGGAAAATCGGTTAACATTATAAAGAAAAACTATTCACACGGTTTGTGAAGTTATTGATGAATGTGTCAACCGATTGGCGAGATTGCGGAATGATCGAGTGTTTTTACTTAGATGCAGAACAGAAGACATTATCCCACCTCATATAGATCATGTTTTAAATGAATAATAATTAATTATGCTGACCGGAATTCACGACTTTTGGAACAACGATGTGTTCTCGTATTAATGAATTTAAGCAGTCAATATTAAATTATCATTAAAGTTTGAAACACGAGAGAAAAATTAACAATTTTTAATATAACTCCCTGCCTCTATGAATATATCTGCAGCTCAGATCTGTTTTAAATAAAATTTTGATGTACGTAAATGTTGACAACTTCACAATTTAATATAAAAAGTTTACAAGAGTTAGAGGAACCAGTTAAAGATAAAACTGCACCGGAAAATAGCTCAAGCTCGCTATTGCAGCAATATTGCTGCATTTTAAACATTATTTTGTTGGCCACCACAGCTCGTACTGCTGCGAAATAAAGCAATTTTCCAGTAATTTGCCTTTTTTTAGCATCGAATGCTGCTTGGGTTGCTATTATTGTTGAGTGGTCTGGCTTTTCGCAAGTATACCAACAGCTCTCAGGAGAACGTTGAGGTTTATCAACTGTCACAGTCACACTGATTTTACTTTTTGAAGAACTGCTGCAGCTCGTTGATTTTTGTTTTAGCACCAACTATTTTAAATATCATAGAAAATTATTCGATTAGCAATAGGAAATCCGGCTAGTCCTGCATTGACTAGTCTTGTTCACTGAATTACTAAAGAAAAATGATTACGCAAGTTGGCTTCCTTTCCCCGATTCCAGCAATACTCTCATTCCACATATTGCAAGAAGTATAGTCTTGTTTGCTATGGAATCATGATTTGTATAATTATATGGTCCATAAGACCATACATTTGTCCATATTGGGATTTAAAGATATTAAAAATCTTTTTAAAAATCTACTATACGAGCCCTAACAACTATACCTAGCCGGGACATAAATTCTGTTACCTGTAAAGAACCGTTAGATTTTACAGCTTAAGATTACAGAGGGTGGAAAACAATTACATATTTAGAAAGCCCTTTCTTTTGGCAACTTGTACAGACTATAGTTAAAATTTTTGAGTTCAACCAGCAACATGGATTGGGGTGTGAAAGAAAATCGGATAGCAGTTATTGCGTTACATAAATGTGGTGTATCAAATAGTGAAATTGTAAAATTGCTAAAGCCGTTAAAAATTTCAAAAATGTTTGTAAGTCGTGCTATAAAACGGTTTACCGATACAAATGCAATAGCTGACAGAAAAAGAAGTGGACGTCCTCGTACCATAAGAACTCCACGAGTGATTAAAGCAGTGCGTGAAAGAATACGACGAAATCCTCTGCGAAAACAAAAAATTATTGTTATGGAGATGCAAATTTCAAAAAAAAGCGTGTCTCGCGTATTGAGGCAGGACCTAAAACTTGGGGCTTTTCGTAGAGCAACAGGACAAAGGTTAACAACAGCTTTTAAAAAAATTAGGCACGAACCCTATCAAGGAGGCAGGGTAATAATAATTTTAAAAATATTTTGTTTACCGATGAAAAAATTTTTACCGTCGAAGAAAAATTTAATAAGCAAAACGATCGTGTTTATGCTCACAGCTCTAAAGAAGCGGCAGAAAAAATTCCGAGGGTTCAAAGAGGCCATTATCCAGCATCTGTGATGGTTTGGTTTGGTGTATCCTACGAAGGGGTTACTCAACTTCACTTTTGTGAAAAAGGCGTTAAAACATCGGCACCAATTTACCAAGAAATGTTAGAAGACGTGGTAAAGCCTCTTAACGACTCTCTCTTTCAAGGAAACCATTGGGTTTTCCAACAGGACTCTGCACCAGCACACAAAGCTAAGACAACCCAAAGGTGGCTAGCAGAAAATTTACCTGCGTTTATTGCAGCAGAACAATGGCCTTCTGGAAGTCCTGATCTGAATCCTTTGGATTATAAATTGTGGTCAGTTCTTGAAAACATGGCTTGTAGTAAGCCTCATAAAAATATCGAGCTTCTGAAGCGGGATTTGGTGAAAGCAGCAGCATCGATACCGTTACAAGTCGTCCGTGCCGCAATTGATGATTGGCCACGGCGTTTAAAGGCTTGTGTAAAGGCTAAAGGAGGACATTTTGAGTAAATATATTAAAAATGTATTCTTTATATATTAAGTAATAAAGCAGTATATATCATAATTGAATTTATTATTTTGAAACATTAAAAATTTAATTAATACTGTGTAACAGAACTTATGTCCCGACTAGGTATATTCGGCCACTTCAAAATTTCTATCGAAATATTTTTCAATGTACCTTTACTAGCAAAATATATTCAATAAAAATTTTTTTAAATAGAGTCTTTAAAATAATTATTCAGATTATGTTATCCTGAAAAAAATAATGGAGAAAATCAAATTTTTGTTGAAAAAATATTATTTTATTGAACTACATCTGACAATTTAATGTTCGGCCAAAATCATATATAATTCAGATTAAATCTGATTACCGTTGTCATCAGTAAATAAAACTGCAGTTGGCGCTAATTTAAAGTTTAAACAATGGAGGCTATACCTGTCTTAATTAATTTGCGAAATTTGCCAACTTTGTATGACCAATTTGCTTCAAAATGGTTCGAGGGGCAGCAACTCCAAAAAAGTGAGAGATTTAATAATCAGTATGTTTAGTCAGGGGAAGAAAATGAGACAAATTGCTCGAGATTTGGAATTATCAAAATCAACAGTTTTCTCCATAATAAAATCATATGGTGAAAACTGTAACACCGAAGTTAAAGAAAAAATCCCAGGACGTCCGTGTTTAGTTACTAATCGTCAAAGAAGGGAGTTAGTTAAAATCTGCAGAAAAAACAGGAGAGGCACTTTAAGGGAAATAACATCGGAGTGGAACGAAAACACAAAATTATTACTTTCGAGGGAAACTTGTAGAAACTGGATTCACAAAAGTGGTCTCGGTTTTTATAAGGTACAATCATTTCAATATTAAATTAGGTTTACTAGCATACACGTAATTCAATATTTTAGGCTAAAGAAAAGCCATTGCTGACCGAACGTCAGAAAAAAAAACGCCTGGCTTAGTGTAAGGAACGTATGCAATGGACACAGGAGCAGTGGAATTCGGTTATTTTTAGCGACGAGTCTAAATTTAACATATGTCTAAGAGATAATCGGAAAAGAGTGATAAGAACTAAAAATGAAGCGTTCCATAAGGACTGTTTAAAACGAACTGTTAAGTTTGCTTCGGGAGTAATTATTTGGGGCTGCATGTCCGCTAAAGGTGTAGGAAGTATGCAGTTTGTAAATGGAACTATTAACGCACTCAAGTATCAAGATATACTGGAAAATAACTTGCTCCCCAGTATTGAAAAATTGTACCCAGTGGAGTCATTTATTTTCCAGCAAGACTGTGCTTCATGTCATACGGCTAAAACCACCCAAATTTGGTTTAACAACCATGATATGACAGTTATGGATTGGCCTTCCAGCAGTCCTGACTTAAATGTCATTGAAACCCTATGGCATAAAATGAAGCAAAAGCTGAGAAACAATCCACAAAGGACTCATGAAACTTTAAAGGCAAAAGTTCAAGAAGTCTGGGATTCAGTTACAGCAGAAGAGTGTCAGGCTCTTATAAATTCTATGCCTAAAATAATTCGAGCAGTAATTTTAGCAAAAGGTGATGTTACGCCATATTAAAATTGGTTATTGTTGTTTAAGATCACGGCTTGTTATTATGGCCGAACATTTATTTGTCAGTTTTAATTCAGAATAATATTTTTTTTAGAAACCAGGTGATTTTAAAATATAAGCAAAAAATTGCAGTTATAAAAATATATTTAGCTAGTAATGGTATACTGAATAAATATTTTTATAAATTTTATGAAATGGCCGAACATATAGTTGTTAGGGCTCGTAGTATAATCAGTAATCACTTTCATTTTTATATTAGATCTAAATTATCTTTGGGTAATACTACATCTTTTCTCATCGACACTTGATCAGTATAGTAATTTCTCGAGTTTATTCTCAGTTTATTTGTTTTAATTTTAAATATTTTATGAACAAAATTCTCTTATAATATATAGTCCAATATTAATCGAACTTAATACTATTTAAAAAGCTTTACAACCATTTTACAACCCATCTCTTTGAAAATTGTATCCTTTATAAAGGCGAAAGTACTAAGCAATCTATTAGTACTATATAATTTCCACAAAATATGGACTTAGTACATGTTACCTCTGAAGTACAGATATAGGGCAAAAGAGACTGAAAAATGTAACACAACGAAAATTGTGAAATATTTGTCAAGAGAAAGTTGGGAAGTGGAAATACAAGAAACAAAATAAAAGATGAAGGAATTTAGATTAGAACAACACAGAGGAAATTGTGAAAGATTTGATAATGGAAAGTTGGAAGTGGAAATTTCTTTTTCTAAGAAAAATATTCTAAGAAAAATATTTAACAAACATTTTTTTCAAAATTCAAACCCTCGAGATGAGTTAAACTTAAAACATTTTTTTTTATTGCCATCTTCACATGGCTATAACTTAGAAAATATTGATTTTTCAGTAAAAATGGTTAAGTGCTTTTTTAAAGAGCGTGAAATAATCTACAAACTAGATTTCCAACTTTTATTGGCTAAAATCAACGGCTTTCGAGTTATGAATTAAAGTAAGTAAAAAAATGTAGAAAATTTTGAATTTATGTTTTTCTTGGTTTTTTTCAAATCGCTGTATCTTTTAAACGAAACATTTTACAAAAACAAAACATATTTCACAGAAAATAAGATAATAATTAAAAAAGCAGCTAAAATACAAAAAATTAAATTCACAAAATTTTAATTTTTATTGAAAAATTATCCCTAATTTCACCCTAATTTTTATTTCGCACATTTGGGCTTTAAATAAAAATTTTTTGCAAGTATTCATTGGTCAGCAAGATCTCCAGATTTCTTAAATAATGTAATGGTTTATTAATAAAATAATTTTTCAATAAAAATAAAATTTTGTGTATTTAATTTTTTGTTTTGTAGTATTTTTTATATTATTTTCTAATTTTCTGTAAAATGGGTTGGTTTTTCAAAAATTTTTACTTAAAAGTTGAAGTCCGTTAACTTTTCTATCTGGAATGGGGCGTCAGATTTTTAGTAAAATGTTTCGTTTAAAAGATATCAAGATTAAAAAAACAGCAAGAAAAAAATAAGTTCGAAATTTTCAACATTTTTTTACATACTTTAATTCATAACTCGAAAGCCGTTGATTTTAGACAATAAAAGGTTTAAATCCGGTTTATAGATTATTTCGTGCTCTTTAAAAAAGTACTTAAGCATTTTTACTGAAAAATTAATATTTTCCAAGCTATGGCAATGTGAAAGTGGAAATTAAAAAAAATTCTTTAAGGAGGCCTAGCTCTCGATGGTTTTAATTTATAAAAAAATGTTTGTTAGATATTTTTCTTAGAAAAGTGCCCTCTATCACTGAATTTATGTAAAGTGTATCCGGGGACACCCTGTATGTATGATTACTGAATTTTAATTGTTTTTTTTTCATTATTTTCTTTTTCAAATATTTGTAGTCCTAACTTTACATAATCAGAGTGTTTGTTTAACCAAAAAATGAGACGCTGGAGCAGCAGCAGGAGCAGAGTGCTGGAATTTTATAGATTAGGATACGATTTTGCGGATTATCCATTAGTGTTCGAGAAAACGGCATTTGAGAATTGAAATTTTTCAATTCATGTTTAACATGGGAGTACATAGAAATTGCAAGTCAGAGGTTTTCTCTTGACGGTACATTTAATCTGATATGGTCTTATGTCTTAGTTAGTGGTAACCGTCAACCCCTCCTCTCGGTAAAGCGTTTATATTTTAATATTTAACAAAACCAGCGTACCCAAATTGACGTGGTCCAACCACGCCAGCGTAATTCTAAAGAATTTCAATACCAACTTCCAATCACCAGACGAAAAAATTCAAAGTGCCTCCGACATGCCGTCAAGCTACGCTTAGCCGAGTGCTGGATTCCCAGTCGATGTGGATTAAGGTCAGGGATGTTTTTAGCAAGTAAAGCGCCACCCAAACCGCCCGGAGCGCTCGGAGCGCAGCGGAGAGCTGCGAAAGGTCAGTTTTGGCGCAACCACGGTAAATCACGGATCCAACGTAAAATGAATGAATTATTACATTAAATTAATTTGGCGCCTCCCAATGATTTATGTAATATGCAAATTTATATGTAAAATTTTCGATTTTTAAATGCCGTTTTTTCGAAAATGAATGGAAAATTCGCAATAATTTTTTTTAATATACTTAAAAAATTGTCCTTTTTCCGATGGTATATAGGAAAAAGTGAAATTCGTGGGGTTAATTCCCTGACCGTCCCGAAAAAAAAAAGAAATGAGAAATGAGAAAAGGGCAGAGACAAAGATCACAAAAATGTAGGACATTTATTCCTGTTATTCTACATAAGTGAGATGTTTTCTATAAAAACTAGTAGCGGAACTACCGTGCGCTTAACACCACGGGGAGTTTATGACTAGAAGAAGTATCAAAAATCACACCAAAAATTGAAAACAGTCTGTGTTGTAATTTTGATTCTACGTTGATTAACTCAAAATTTTAAGGGAATATTTTTTATTTATATAAATTTCTTTATTTTGTTTCTGCAGAAATTCAGCTTTCCTCCACTTATTTGCTAGAAAAAGTTAATTTTCCTGGACTATAAGCACCGATTACATAAAGATGCAGGTAGAATTTCAAATTTATTGAAAAAATTATAGCATCAAATAAAGTAAAGAAAAACTGAAAAAGCTGGAAAGAAGAATTTTCACATTTAATTTTTGATTTTTATAATCTACATTTTTTCTTTTGTATATCTTTTGGTGAAATTATGTAGGTATATAATACCTACTTCTATTTTTTTTACAAAAAATACAATTTTATGGAAAACCTAAATTTAAAAGTTTTGCGAAATTTTATTTAAGATCTAAAGACAAACAAAGTATAATTTCAAAATTCGAAAAAGTCAGTGTTTTATTTAGACCTGGTCCAAATCCCGAAAATAATTTTTTATTTATTGATTAATAATAATCGATAAAGTAATTATCAATAATTTATTACTGTGTTAACCATTTTTTACTTGTTTCTGATAATTTTTAATTTATGAGGACAGGCCAGTTATCAATTGGTTTTTTAAACTATTGACTATCATAAATTGATAAAGAATCAATATATGGGTTATCGGAGATGGGTTATTTTTCAATCTTTCAAGATTGGCGTTTATCAATTTTGATATTACGATTATCGTGAGATAAAGATGCTTAGAAAGTTCCATATTGAAAAGTTTCCATTAAGTATGCAAAGTACAGGATATACGAGAGGCCCAACATAATTTAAAGACTAGTCATCCTTATAATTTTTTAGACTAACCAATACGTTTGGAATTGTACCAAAATAAAGTACCTCTTGGGGATCTATTTGCAAAAATTGCGCTCTTCAGCTCTACTGGAATATTGATTGAAAAGCTAGTGGTTTAAGAGCAATAATGGAGACATAACGAAGAAGTGAAGTGTAGGTGTTGCTTAAGTGCCAACAATATTTTCTCATTAACTTAAGTAACATACTTGGACTTGTAACGAAACGTACAATTGTATTGGTAAATGCATGTCAATGTCATCTTAAGACAAAATCATTTGTAGCTGCAACAGCGCGAGCTTTTAACAATACAAAAAGTTTTGTACGGCAGTTATGCCCGAATACCTACTTGTAAATTTATAAATAAATTTGCATTGATAATTTGTTGCAAAATTAAAATCTAAAAATATGTGAGATAATGTGGCTTCTTTGAATTGAAGAGGAGGCACTAAAATTAAAACATAGTTTTTCATCATTTAAGCATCTTCCTTGTTAATCTTTTATGCAAGTGCTTAACTGATTTACATTGTTGGATATGACGACGTGCATACACTTTAAACAACGTTATCATTTAAACAAAGATTAAACATTATAAATGATATGACCTCTGCAACAATTAGACTGACCTGCTAAGTCATATTAAACCTTAACTCACCGTTTATTGAATACAATTACATTGTCTGGTCTACGCTGTAGAGCACCATCCTTTCGACTTCTTAACCACGTAACCATTGAAAAATCGTCTACATCTTACTTGCAAATGGAACAATGTGCGCGTTAAAACGAAACAAAACTCGGAGTCTGTAACCGAAAATAACTTCCTCGTATAAAAGTTGACATAATATTTAAGAAAGACATTTAAATAACAAGATCAGAGGTCAATTATAAAATTAAGTTATAAACACCGTGATTTAATTAACGCTAACTGGTTATGTAGATTCTGTTATAATTGCTGATTCATGTATTCAATAATGTAGTTGTATAAATTTGTATACAAAGATTAAACATTAAAAGCAGTTTGTTATTATTTTTATTAATCGGCTTTAATAATAGTCAAACTTGTTTTAAGAGGACGAAAATTTTTTTTTCATACTTCAAAAGTTAAAATATAAAGAATTTTGCGATTCAACTCACAGCTTCGCGTCATTCCGCATGAATGAATTGGAACTCCTCATCCTAATTCAAAAATCGGACGCCCTATAATTTGACGTCGCTTGCGTCGTCGTTTTCAACTCGACGTCTCTACTTTCTAATATCTCCCTGTTTACACGAGTTCAAATATTACGCTTCCAATATCGGATTGTTAATTCTTTTCTAATTTCTATTTACATCCAAATTTAATGACACTCTCAGTTGAATCGCGTCATTTATTTTAAATTATTAATATTATTTCTAGAATAAAACAATTTTTAATCTTTTATTGGACCATCATTCGAAAACTTAATTCGATCAGTACTGTGACCTTTTTGCAATATGGAGTTAATTATTTTCGCATTTTTTTGGCAAAAACCCTGCAGTTTGTTGTCGAGTAACTTCTACGTAAAAAATATCACCATGTGAATAGAGAGCATTACAAAACATGATGTTGGTAGGTAGAGAAGGTACAATAACAGACAAATGGCAAGTTCATCACTAGCAGTTGCCATGGGGACGATTACAACGCAAGATACACGTTAAACGACTAGAAATAGAAAATCCGTATTGCATTGGGCTGAAAGTATCAATACTGAATTTAAGAACAACCTAATAACATAAATTCTATTTAAAAAAAAACATTTAAATAAATCCTACTTTCGTTTACGAGATTAGGTAGTATAGATTACCAATTAATTAAAATTGTCGGCTTACCGACCGATTATTTCGGATGAATTTTCCCTCTGTAAATTATGGTTTATCAGTTTTTCAGTAAAATGGTGTAAATCATCCTTGGCTTTATATTATTATTATTAATACTATTCTTTTTGTCTATAAATAATATGCTTATGGTTGCCTGTGTATTGTGTGCAGTTAAACCTAAGTTTTACAATATTTTATAAGCTGTAAATAATTAGAAGTTTATTTATGACTTGTAGTGTACAATACGATAACATATAATTTATATTCTATATTTCCAAATCTGCATTAAGAACTAAAAAAAATATTTAACAACATTTTTTTTTCTAAATTCAAACCCTTGAGAATTAGGTTTAAAATTTCCACCTTCACATGGCCATAGCACCGAAAATATTAATTTATTTGATTGAAAGAACGTGAAATAATCTATAAACTAGATTCAAACCTTATATTGTCTAAAATTAACGGCTTTCGAGTTATGAATTAAAGTAACTAAAAAAATGTTTAAAAATTCGAGCCTTTTTTTGGTTTTTTTCAAAACTCTGTATCTTTTAAACGAAAAATTTAAAAAAAAAAATCTGACGCCCCCCCCCCCCCCCGTTCCGGATAGGAAATTTAACGGACTACAACTTTTGTCGAATTAAAATTTTTTAAAACCAATCCATTTCACAGATAATTATAACTCTAATGCACTGAAAAAAATGGTTTATTATATTGCTGAAAAGTTTATCATTTTTGCGCCGATAAACAAAATTCATCATATTGATGAACAAAATTCATAAATGTAATGATTTTTTCATCAATATGATGAATTTTTTTTAAAGCTCTACATTTTATGAAAACAATTATTCTACTTTTTAAAATGTAAATTCGCCAGGAAAAGTTCAATATATACACTCCTAATACAACAATATACTATTTTTTATCATAGGATTCACCTTTTTCTGAAAGCAATTTGTTTTGCAAACAAGCACATCAGCAGATCCCAATCTAAATTTTGAATAAAACTTCAAGTAATTATAAACAGTGTGGACAGGTAATCACAGAAATCTAAAATGTGAAGTAGTCTAGATGCCCAGATGCTGAGGTTAGATGACAAGAAGAGAGAAAAAACAAGAATCACTTTAGTATTAGAGGAGAGAGAGTATTCCTTACTATTTTTTCCATAACTTACTTTTCCATTTACTAACTCTACTGTCGATGAGGCTTTCTGCCATACTACTAATAATAATTTTATTTCCGATAATTTAATATATATTATTTTCCTGTGATTGCAGAACTTACATAATTTTGAAATAAGTGCAGCGGCGGCTCGTCAGAAGAGACAAGAGAGGCTTAGCCTCTTCTGAAATGCAGGACTATTTATTTTAGAATTTTAAAATCAAAAGATAAATACTCCTTCCACAATACTTTTCCAAAAAGTAACATGAGGCTACTGCAGAAGTAGCATTCTTAGCCTAGATCTCGACCAGGGATGGGCAAAGTGCGGCCCGAGGGCCAACTCTAAATTAGTTTTTTTTTAAGTGAGTTTCTAACTTTAACATTGATAATTAAAAACGAAATATTTTTAAAAACAAAATGAATTATTTGTTGAACTCGTGAAATTTCTTTCGTTTTTCTGATCTAGACCCAGTGGCGGTGCAAAAGTAGCTAGGGCCCGTAAGCAAATATACAAAATGGGCCCCAAAAAAACAATGTATTAATTTTGAATTGCGTATATTATTTAAAAATCTCTTTTTTTGGGATTTACTACCCTTTATGGTCCCGGACACCACAGCTATCCTCACATTCTCTTATTGATATCACCGCCACTGCAATGGGACCCGTTTAGTGGCTTAAGTGCCCGTAGGAATATCTCCCTGCCCTCCTACCTAAAATTCAGTATCCACAAGAGTGCACTGGGGGGTATTCCATACCCCCCAGACCCCCCGGATTACACCAATTGTTTTTTGACTTTGAAAAGTAATTTTATTTTTTTTTCATCAGGGACGAAAAGTCTAAACATTTTATTTAAGTCACAAAATAATTGGTGTAATCCGGGGGGTCTGGGAGGTATGTAATACCCTCCAGTGCACTCCTTTTGATTCTGGATTTTAGGTAGAAGGGCAGGGAGATATTCCTACGAGCAAGAGTAGCTAAGTCTCGTAAGCAAATATTCAAAACGGACCCCTAAAAATTCAATGTATTAATTTTGAACTACGTATATTATTTAAAAATCTCTTTTTTTGGGATTTACAAGACCACACTTATAGCGCATAACATAATTGAGCGTCAGCCTCATTTGTGAATGATATATGATACCTAGGTATACTTGAAATTAGTATCATCCAAGTTAATTTTTTACTTCCTTGTAAAACAAGGAAGTATTGTTGTAATTCATAAAATTGGGATGGGTGGGGTTACTCTTTACACTATACTTTATGATTAGCCTCCTCAAATAAAAAAACCATCCGCCGCTGCGTAAGTGACATATTTTGAAATATTCGACTGAAAATTTCACTGCATTTTCTCTATAAATGAGTACATAAATCATGTCGGGAAAGTGTCACAAAGTCAGTCATATTTCGGGCAGCCAGCGCTGCTGTTATCTTGATGTTTTCATTGGAAAAAACCTGATTTTTTTTACCTAGATTTAGACAAGCAATGGTTACTTCTATACTGATCCTTGAAGAAAATTCTGCAGATGAAAATGGAGAAAAATGCGAATAAAACAATTTTATTCATAAATAAATAATCTTCTTCTCCTTTAACTTATTTTGAGATCTGTTGATCTGCTTATCACCAACAGCAACCTCGGTGATGTTCCGAAGTCACAATTAGTGCTGTGATCATACCTATTAATTGTTCATCAACGTGCCCTCCGAAGCACGGAGACAATCATAAGAATTTTTAAACTTTTCCCAGATTTGAACCGGGTACCTTAGTGTCAACAGTTGTGACCGTCTCACAAATCAATAATGATAATTTTATTAAAATTATATCTAATTACTGAGATTCAGTGTAAAAAGTATGTAAGTCCCAAAATCTTTTTTTCTTAACTTAAGTTAAGTTTTTTAATTTCTTTATTTATTAATTAACTTACTTTAGCTTAAATTTATATAGTGTGAAGCCTGCAATGATGTATTACTAACTCGTACTGTTGCGGTAGCGAAGGCAGAAGTTCCCTGAAGTAAACTTACTTTCTGAAGCTTTTCGCTTTTCAATTTTTCAATTTATAAAAAGTATGAAAACTTTTTTTCTACCAAGTGACTTAAAACCGACAGCAATAATAAAAAAAAACTGCATATTTGTATTCATATTCGAGATCTAGATTATGTTCCTACATAGCACGGATATCAACACTACGCTACGCTGCTTAAAGCTTGTTATTGCTTTTTTGGGCCAAACCGGAAAATGCCAAAAAGAAAAAAGTTTGAATTCAAAATTTATAGTACAGAACTCATACATGTCCGAACATAGCTATCAGTAATAGTTTGAGGACCACTGATACCCTAAATAAATCTGATGAAAGTATGGAAATGGGCTTTCTTATGCGAAACAAATAAATTAAAAAATTACTCGTCCGATTTCATGTTTTGCAAAATTCTGCAATTCTGCCTAGTTGGTTGAGGTTC
The DNA here is from genome assembly GCA_949152465.1 of Cantharis flavilabris. Classification (NCBI taxonomy): domain Eukaryota; kingdom Metazoa; phylum Arthropoda; class Insecta; order Coleoptera; family Cantharidae; genus Cantharis; species Cantharis flavilabris. Next base: position 93,741,444 of record OX424435.1, read on the forward strand.
AACGTAGCGCGGAATATGCAGAGCAGCTAAGTTGTATGCAAACTGCATCATCTCTTCACTCGGTAATATTATTTGAATGTTAGTGCAACTCTTTATTTATTAAGACGATTTTACTGAATAAAATTTCGTGCATGAAAGTAATTTAAAATTTAAATAATCTTTCCTTTTGTGTTTAGACGAAATTCATGGGTGTGTGCACTTATTTTGGTATTCAGTAGAAGTATCAAATTTTGAAAAATTAAAATTTATAAACAATGTGTAAATTAATTTTATGCCGTCCTGTAATTTAATATTTTATGTATGAGCAAAAGTAAACTAATTAATTTTATGAGATAATAAATTAGTGAAAACATTTTAATTTTCAAAATTAAAACAAACTGGGAGTGCCGTGCAACAAATTGTTTTATAATTGTCAAACACAAATTACAAAATGTTGGCAGGTTTCACAAAGAGATTAGTGCCGTTGACAAAATTGGTGCGCACACGAAATTTGACTCTCAGCTCGGTGCTTCTAAAGAAAAAAGTTGAAATAGAAAAAGTGCACAAAAACTTCGACAAATTTAAATGTACTCAAAAACGATTTCAAGTTGATGATGGACGTCCAGTGTATTTGAAGAAAGGCGCTATCGACAAGGTGTTTTTTCAAATATCCATCATTCTTACTCTTGTTGGTGTCGGAATGTCCCTCTACAATTTTTACGCAATGATGATGAAGTAAAACTTACAATTTAAATTTTTTGTATAATTTAAATAAATAAAATTGCTTTCGTTTTGTTCTAAAAATATTATGTTGTTTTTGTAGTGGAAATAATTTTGGCGCAGATGTGTGTTTTTGCAAAAGTATTTGGAGAGATTTGAGAAATAAACCCAATTCCCAAAATTTGAAAAACCATTTGGTTCTTGGTTATTCAGATCACAGGTTATTCCTTGAGATTTGCCAACTTTCAGGAGAGATTGACAGATTTTTGCAAAATTTTACTTGATAAATGATGGCAAAAACATAAAAACTTAGATTGGTGAGTGATTAAAACTCAGAATTAGGAATATCGACCACCTCAACTAAGAACAGTTTAACAAGTTAGAAATCACCTCACAGCTTATCCAGACCAAGAGCATTGAAGTACTATGTCCTGAGCATCTCATTCAAATCTGGAAGTGTAACTTCAGAAATGGAAAGTAATTCCATTTTTAAAAAAAGCAAACCATCCAACTTCAAATCTGTCCCAGAGCGTCTCAGATATCAGGAATTCATAAAGTCTTAATCATTACACAACTGAGTAGATATCCAACTAGAGAGATACAAGCATGAAAGCCCCAAGAAGACAAACATTGCCGAATTTTTTCGGAATTTTGGAATTGAAAATAATCAAGCCACGCTTAGTGCTTCCAATAGAAAAGAAGCAAAAGCGACAATTTTTATAAAGAAATTTCTTAAACTTAAAGGCAATTGGCAAGGTTTTCTTTGTTTTTACTGCTTTCTAAACCATACCTCTTCTAGCGCTTCAAAGATTTGGGAACTCGTGGGAATTGCTGATACTGGTGAATACTGATAATAGTTTAAATATTATCAAGGCAATGATTAAATTATATTTTTTGGGCTATTTAAACCTTGGCTCAATTAAACTACTGTAGACTGGTCTACGTTTCGCCCCACTTTAATGTGGGCTAAATTCTCAAAACAAATATACTTCTAATAATTAATTAATTTTAAGATGGAAGAAAATAGTTAAACAATTATACTACTAGGGCTGGCGATATTCAAAAATCGATATCGAATATCGAGCATTCAAAAACTATCGATAACTACGATTAATAGATAACCTCGATTAATCGATATTTGTCGATATAATTATCGGAGTATCGAAGTATTATAGATAATTGATTATCGAAGTATCAATATATCGATTTCAATACTTGGATAATTACTGAAATAATAAACCCATAAACCCCAACTTTTTAGTTTTCGAATTAATTAATCGATATTTCAAAAATAAACTATCGTTTTTCGATTAATTGATAACTATCGATACTTATCGATTAATCGATAAAAAGTCCCAGCCCTAATTTTTACTTTATTTTAATTGCCTTTATTAGATAAATTCTACCTAATAAATTTAGTAAATAAATTTGTTACCCAAATTTTATTCCTCATTAAATTTTGCGAATTTTAAGTTTAAGTTAATTTGAACGACGCGACATAAAGGTCTGAAATCACACGAAAACGAAAAATTGGAATTTCACGTCATCTTAAATATGTATAATCAGCAATTCACTGTTATGTTGTGTTTGACAGTAGCAGAAAAAAAGGTATTTCGTGTGGATTCACAATGAATATAAACATAAGAAATAAGAAAAATAAATGCTAATAAAAACTGAATGAAGTATCGAATAATGTTCAAATCTGAAGTTAACAAGATGTGGAATGATTTTTCGCGAATATCACAATTGCTCCAATATTATTCAATTCTTGATTAAGCTTTTATTTGTATTTCTTATGCTTCTTTTCATTGCGAATTCATACTAATTCCTTCCAGAAAACAAATATTTAAATTAAGTTAAGAATAATACAATACGTAGAAAATCAAAAAATCAAAGAAGGCATAATTATCGCCTAACAGGTCTGCATTAAAACTATTTGAAAATATGAGAAAATTCATATTTTGAATTTTTGATTTTCTACGTATTGTATTATTCTTAACTTTATTTAAATACACCTAGCCATAAATACATAGGTACTACATACCACAAATTTAGTTAAAATTTTTATTTTGGGTTTATTTTCTAAAAAATATTTGTTAATTATTTTTAGAATAATAAGACTTTTCTATATAAGAATGAAATATTCAAGTCACTCCCAAGCAAAATTGTTTTTTTGAGTTAAATAATCTTACCGAATTTATTACGTACCTACATTAATGATTATTATTGATGAGAGCAAGAAGAGAAATCCGTAATAAAAATACGAAAAAATTCTAGGGAATTCGAGAAATCTTAAAAAATCCGAAGAAATCCAAGAAAACTGCGAGGAAATTGACAAAAACTCACATTTTCTTTTATTGACTCCTTGACAACGTTTAATCGTCTAAATTTGGACCGGACGATTCAGTCAATTTATCTCAACTTTTTTGTTTTTTAATTTATTCTAAGGAAATCCAAGGAAATTTGAGAAAATCATATATGTGGAACTTTGGTTGATTGATAATTTTTTTAATTTTTAAAAATTAAAATGAATTTTAATGTTTAATATTAACTACGAGTACCTAAGTACCACAGTTTTGCTTAAAATGATTTTTCTCTTTTCTTAGTTGACTTGCTTTCTTAAACAATCATCAGGTGTCTAAATCAGTGGCGTATTTAGAGGGGGGCAAAGGGGCAATTTCCCCAAGGATTGTAAGCTTAAAGCCCCCCCTAATAAAAATAATGTTTACTACGAAGTTTTAAAGTTTAAATAACTTTAAATTATGTTTATTTATTTGTTTATTTATTTACTAGCTGGACAGCCCGTCCGCGGACGGGTAGCTAGACGGTGCATTTCTTCTTTAGCGGTATAATATTTAATTATTTAATTTCTTCTCCCGCTACTGGGTGATTCCCGTTTTTCTATATTTTCAAAGTAACTCAAAAAATTGCTGCTAAACTTGATATGCCGTGAGGCCATTAAAATTTTTTTATAATATAAAAATAATTAAGTTTCTGAAATTCTAATTTTCTTTAGCCGAACGTTTTAATTTCCCGCACTTTTGCTCAAAAACAAAAAGTTTCCAAGTTTTTCCTGGCGAAATTTGTAAAATTATAAATCCCCTATCTTCTCCGAGTATTCTAAAAGAGTGCAAATTCTGCGATATGTACTGGAGGGTGTTCCACACCCCCCAGACCCCCCGGTTAATAATTTTCACTAAATTCTGTGAGTAGTAAGGTAATTAAATAAATATGCTTTCCAAGTTTTAATTTTTTCTAGCCGAAGGTTAAACTTCCCTCATTTTTGCTTAAAAATTCAAATCTTTATAAAAGTAATATTATGTCAAACTAAAATCTGACAACAAACTTTATCATTCATTGCAAAAATAATAAATTGGTGGAAAATAATATTTCGTTTTTCTGAAAATGACATAAAATTTAGTAAAATAAATTAGTGAGACTTAAAGTTTCGCTTATTAGGTAAGCAATTCTATCACTTTAACTCCGTCAGCTATAAAGTCCTACTTTAGTGCTGCCTATAATAAACAGTAAAATAATGATGCATTATAAAATTTAATTATTCGGGTGGTTTCCTGATGTCATCCCCATAGCCTAAAGATCAATCTTAAGCTTTAGATCACAGCAGTGTATTCGACTTGACCAGGATTTGAACAGCGGTTACCCGCTTCCCAATCGGGTAGGCTTTACGGCATAGCGTAGTACTGGTCTTTAAGTCATAAAAAATTTAAAATATTAAGAATCTCTCAAAATCTCAAATGAAAACTTGTTACGAAATTCCAAAAACAAAATTTTTTTCCCGAGAAATAAAAAAAGCATAAAGCTACTTGTCTAGTTGCTATAGCAACGAGAAAATTCACAAAAATTCAACAAAACTTGCGATTATTTTTTTTTTATTTTAGTATTAAATCAAACTTGGCAAATACATTACCGATGTAATGACAACATTTAGTTCATTGTGTAAACTGGACAGTTATCTACAATAATTTTTTTCCTTTAAATTGAATTACTGGGAAACTGGGGAAGCCCCCAGTATTCTTTATTCATAGATAATAAAATTAATCACGTAAAAAGTAGACAAACTTTAGGTCTCTGAAACCGAGAAGTTCGGGGAATATGGGGCAGTTTCCATACCTGCTAAAAATTGACTAAAAAATTAAAACTACTAACCTTTAACTATGAGTATAGTCTATACTTCCGTAACTTACCACTTCTGTCCAAATTGCCAACTAATATTCGCAATTAAAAAATGTTCGAGTGCTGTAAGGTAAGAAACCTTCGGGAATGACGATGATACAATGATAAAAATTATTATTATTATTTAAATATAGATTTATTAAACATTTTATTGTTTCAAATTGAATTCAGGAAATTTCGCAAGTTGTAGAAAAAATTCGGTTACAAAAAGAATTTAACAATAAAAAACTGAAGATAATTATATGGACTTATTTATTTTGGTTACAAAATTTTATGTTTTGCAATTGTCACTTTACAGCCTTGTCGTGTATAAGCCAAACCTCTCTTCCTCTTCTCACAATCGCTGGAGACGACTCCTCAACCTCCGTATGAATTTAGAAGTGAAGTTATGAAGGAATTTTTTGTAGAAAAGTTAATTACGTACGAAATTCGCTACTATATAATTTACGATGTTTTTTTATATTTTTAAGGTTGTTACAACGTTTCGAGTGAAAGGCAGCAGAGTAGGTACTACTTTTTGCGATCTTCTGTGTTTGGTTGTAGATTTATTCCATTCATTGCTTACGATAGAATATTGGAATATTGGAGAATAAAAGACATATGCGTTATGAATTTCTATATATTTTAAACATTTAGAAATATTTTTTGTAATAATCATAATTTTTTTTCTAAATAAAAGACGCTTTTAAAAACTACTTTACATAATTAGGTACAACTTCTTTCATGCACACCATCAGCACTCTCATCAATAATGACTATAGGATATTATACAGAAATTACCAAAAGAAAAATTTATATAAAAAAAATATAACAAATTTCTCTCACTTTCAACAACTAAAACTTTACTCCGCATACAGGAATCATTCTGCTACGTATTTTACATAATTATAAACAAACAACCGTACTAACATTTATAAATAATAAATGTTAAATAAAGTAAACATAACGTTAGTACGAATCACTAGCTATTTTCACGTTTTCACAAAACATTTTTTTTAAATATTAAACTGTAATGATAAAAAAACTTATTTTATTGCACCAAATTTAAATATTTCTATGTTAACAAGTGCTAACTTACTGCAGACAAATAAGTTTGCAGTGGAACCTTGTAATATTCCAAAAGTATGACCGTTAGAAAAAAAAAACATCATTAATCATAAGATTAGAGATATGAAATGTAGGTATTATAATGCTAATTTTGTGTTTCAACTGCGGTAATTTTACCAGTACATAAAAAAGTTGTTAAAATATATTTACCAAAAGTTGCTATTAAAACGATATTTATAACACAAATAGCTTTAATTAATAAAGTTTTCAGCTTTCTTTACTTTTCTTAATCGATACCCCAATTTGGTCTGCTTGTAAGTTGGCACAAGTCATTTATTTTTAAAACTGAGATCTACAACTCTACATGTAATTTTAATTTATAAAAAGGTCAACAAAAATTGTATTACGTCGATAAATTAATTCGAAAACCCTTTTAAATGATGCAAAATGTAGAACAGTATTCAAAAACCATGGAGGTACTTTAATGTTTTTCTTTTCTATCTTACACTTTATCATACACTTCACTGGTCACCGTTGGTCACTGTTCTTATATTTTATATATTTATTATCTAATCACTTTACTAGCATTAAACTGCTGGCCACACTCTGAAACAAAAGAAAACGTTTATTAATTTAACGGTTTAAAAGTTTAAAAACAAAAAGTTAAAAAACAATGTAAATTTACAAAACTATTATTATTATTATTTACGTAAAGAAACAAACGATTATTTTCTTATATTATTCTTTTTTAAATAGCAGCCTTTTCATTATTTTCTTGCATGTTGTGTGTATATTCCGATGAATACGCAATGAATTTTTAAATATTTTTCTTTGGCAATAATGCGACATTCACAACACAAACAAATTTAGAATTTACAAATAAATACGGAAAAATAATATTTATTTTATAGGTACTTCTAGTACATATTGCAATTTAAATTAGACGTCCATTTAAATATTTAAAAAAAAATTAATTACATGCGAAGTGCCAATGATTTTTAAATTTGTTTATGAGATATTACTTGATGCAGATTTGATAAATTACATTTCTAAACGTTCTATAGACATGCCGAGTTATCACTTTTAATTATATCCTGTAATATGTAATTAAACTCCTCAATTTACCGTTAATTTATTTTTTCTAATTTTTCTAAACACCTAGTTTATCGCATCATTTTTTGCGGCAAAGTAGAAACGACGACATGAAGTCGTCGCTATCGCACTAATAACATTAAGTGCTAATTGAATAAAGTAATTACTAAATGCATTATTTTACAATTATCTCATTGGGCAAATAACTTTGAATTTAAAAGGTTTTCCAGTATATATTTGGAATATTGAATTATTATTGTAGGGTTAACACATAAAATATTAATTATTTATACCTACAGTTAGACTTTGCAAGCATTTTTAATGCGATGATCATAAAATAATGAGTTTATTGAACTTATTTTGTTCCACATTATTAGGCTTGAATAAAAGTCTAATAAAAAGAAAAAGGCGTAAGTATTCAATAGAGTTTAATTAGTAAGCTATTTAATATTTCTTCGAGATTAATTTTCCGTCTTGTAAAAAAAAGAGAAAATTAACCTATTGTAGTAAATTAATATAATTTAATAATTAATAAACTTACGTCAGAAGGCCTGGATTATCTGTAGGATACCACGAATACTGAGGGAGGTAGTTGTGTGGTGGATGAGGGTGTGGAGCTGGATGAGGTGGAGGGTGAATAGGCTGCTGGGGTTTTACATCCCAATTTGGACTTGCAGCTGGCTGACCCGACATATCCGAACCAGGGGTCGAACTTGGTGTCGGGGAAGAATGCTGGATATAACCCGTTGCCGGTGAACCGCTTGACGATCCGCCTCCTGAAAATACAAAGAAATTGTTAAATGAAACTGTTTGAATTAGATAATGTAAAAAGCCATATTTCCATATTGTGGGCAGTTCAGACGGTCACGACTTGCAAAAACTCGACAAGAAAGAATAAAACGAATAAGAACCACATAGTAGGTGGTCAAGAATGACTAATTTTATTATTAATGTATAGCCGATTTTTGAAATGTTGTTTTTCTTTGTTTTAATTTTGACCAAAAATTACCTGGCATCATATTTTGTCCCTGAGGTCCTGGACTGGCTGACGGAAGGTTTCCACCACTCCCAAGGATACCCGAATGTGGTGCACCAGGATTTCCATTATTATTTGTGCCGCCGGTCACTTGAGCCGCCTTCATCATCTTTTTATATTTACTTCTTCTATTTTGGAACCATATTTTTACCTGAAACAAAAATTTTTATTTAGTTGTGTTTTTTTTTGAAAATTAATAAATAGCAGGGAGTACACCGGAAACAATTTTTATTCTCGATATGTTTATATTTTCTCTTGGAGTTCCTACACACGAAAATTTGTTCAACATAAACACTTTTACGATTATACACAAAGTTGTACAGAATAGTGATACCCACTCTATGTTTGTTATTAGTGGGTTGTTCAAGCACTTTGTACGCTTGACAGGCAATAAACATTGATAGATGAATTTTTTAAAAAGAAAAATTGTGTAAGTATTCATGAAAAATTATTACTTTGTAATTGAAGTTTTATATACTTGGCAAAAGTAAAAGGTAGTTGGATCGACAACTATTTACAGAAAAAAATGCCCCGAGGATAAATTTAGTCATATTGCTGCAAGTGCCTTTTTTTAAATCTTGAATTTTTAAGATTTAAAATACACCTGGTCGATACGTATGCCATGTCCACGGGGTATGCCATTTTGTGCCTTCTTCAAAAATCACCTGCCCAACCAAAGCGTTTTGGAATGCCACATTTTCACAAAATTATTTGCTCTTTGCTTCCGTTCGTGCACGAGTCCGTCGAAGCAAAATTGCAGAAACAACTTTAATACAGTTATAATTATAGTTACCTAATAACTAAATGGCAAAATATGAATGCAAGATGTTTCCTGGAAACTTTTACCGGTAGAACGCAATATTAACGATTAACTGCGTATGCCCACAAACATAGGTACGTACGCACATGTGCGAGTCCTTTATTCGATGCCGACGTAATTAACATATAAAATAGTAAACAAATGGCTAACCTTGCAAAATTGCTACACTTTGTCTTTGGAAACAATTATTTGGTTTGAAGTTTAATGATTTCGAAGTAGAAAATGTAGATATGACTAACTCGGCTCGAGTCCGAAAGCATTAAATATAAATTTACATTTTTGCAAGTGTGGAATCTCATTAACCATATAAATTAATGCACAGGTGAAAAAAAAGGTAATAATAAAGTCATCCATATAGCAAAACACGCTACTGTATAATCGTTTTCTTTTCATCATTATGGTTCTCGAGCGAAGGCAAATTTTTAATCCAGAGCAGTGTCTAATCAAAATTCAAGTCAACTTATTCATAAACCTTGCTGCAATAAAAGCAAAGCCTCTAGCAGTAACCTGTCAGTTACATGAAGTCTTCAACTTTATGACGTTCATTTTTACTCATTATAAATAATAATTAAAAAACAGCTACGAGAGAGACAGCGATTACAAAACGCAACAACAATTTCCATGATATCTAGAAGGCCTTGTAACATTTCCTTTGCTTCAACCTTTGAATTGCCTCAGGGTCTCGGTACACTCACGAAGTGTATAAAATGTTTAAAATATAAAAACGTAATCAACGACTTCCATATAAAAAATTCATACTTCCAACACAGTCCTAAATGATAATTAATAAAATTCTTTTGCAAAACTCCTCTAATGATATTGAAAGTTGCTCGGTGCTATTTCGTGTGAAAATGTTACCATCGTCAAGCATATAGCACCTAGAATAATAATAATAATATAATTTTACGTAATGATAATGATTTTGAAGCGGTGTGATGTAAGCCGGTAAATTTTTCCGTTTTACATTTTTCGAGAGATGCATGAAGTAGGTTTTAATAAAATTTTGCTCAAAATTATCTTGTGTCATTATAAGTTGTTCTATCCTCACTTCGTTGCGTAGTTAAGTGCTTTTTAATACTTCTCGAGCTATTATTCGGCTAATCTTTTTTATTCTTACCGCTATGATTATCATCATAACATTTAATGACACCCGAGTTACATAAAATTGTAAGCATGAAGGTAAAACTTAAAATAAGGACATTGCATAGTAATTTAGCACCGGAGCCAAAATTTTGCCCAATCGAAAAGCCAACTTTGCGCTTAATTACGTAAGCGCACGCAGCTAATTAAGAATTAGAATTATCCTACGGTATTTATACAATTATATCTGCAGAATACGAAATTGTTATCATTCCTTTCAACATATCATCAACTCCAACAGCCTACGTACCATTCTACTTAATTGATTCAATTGAATTAATTTCTCAAATAAAATTAAATAATAAATAGAACCCGACGAGCTACCATAAAAAATAGAACGTATCCTTTACAGCGGTAATTGTTTTCTTAATTGAATGTATCATACAAGTTTTCGAGATGACATGTTTTAAATGTCTGACAGAAGACGTGCGTTCATTATTTTCAGTAATTGCCAATAATCTTTAAATTTTGCACAAAAAATCTCGCGGATTCCAATTAAACACCAGACAGCAGCGGCTATTGCACGATCAAGGTAACTTAGGTAAGTCGATATTAAACGGAACCTTTTTTAGAAAAAATAATCCATTAAAATTATGTAAAACGATTTGAATTTATTAGGTAGTAGTTGTCACATTAACAAAATTTACATGTTTAAAAAATTTGTTAAAAAAGGCGCCCAACTTTTACGCTTTGCATATTTTAAAATAAATTATAATTTTAATCTTACATTAGTTTTTAATTGATCGTTTGTTTTGAGACTTTGACTAATTTAAATCGATAAGTGATAGATCAAAGACGTTTAAAAAGTTATTATTAATTATAATGTATACAAACATAATTAATTACGATAACAACAGCATTGGAATAACATTTCGTGTTTAAATTATTATTAAGCTCGAAAAAAATTATTTAAATATTCATGAAAGAAAAGTATATATTTATAGTACTGTACTATTGTTAGTTTATAATTTTATTACTTGTGCAATTTACACGCCAGGAGTATAAAAAGATGTGGATGTTACTAAAGAGTGGTACCTTAATTATTAATGAATTTTAAAAAATTTACAAAAACTTCCGCTTTTTTAATTACTTATTTATCCAATGAGTGCTCCTGTTAAATTTAGATATAATTTTTTGATATAATTAGTAATAATTATTAAATTGTGAAAACACAATGCAGCTTACTAGACCACAAAATATTAAAAAAATATTTAAATTAATTATTCCAAGGTAGCTAGGCCAAAATAAATATATTTTTGGAGAAGGTACAGGAAGTAAATGAAAGAGCCTCCGAGAAGATCCTAACAAAAAAATAAATACAATGACAATTTTGCAAATTAACCACAACAATAACCAGCACACATTATGAAAATGTCGCAGCTTTAAAATGGTTTCAAATCGTGAAAGGTCAAAAAAGACTGGAAGGGATATGTGGTTTATTTTATATTATTCACACTGATTATAACGAAGCCAGGTTAAATAGATTGTGACATTTCAAAATAGGTGTCAGTGTTGAGTGAGTATTCAACATAATAAAAATATTGGAAAAGCAACAAAATAATTAACTCCCTAGGGAGTTTTCATAATATTATAACACTAGCAAACAGCTTATTACCAACTTATGTCAAATTAATATCTGGAGAGATAACAGTACAAAATGATTTTTATAAGTGTTCAGATTTAGTATTATTTTTACTATGTATAAAAGAATTGTGAGCGGACCTCGTATAATTGTTAGTTCATATCGGCGCAGCGCATGCTCGTCTCATCAGTATGTCACTCAACTTACAAGTGTTTGGACGCTTGAAGACATTGTTGTAACAAAAGTTTCTTTTCTGTGTACATAACAGCATTAAAATAAATACTTATTTTAATAAAGTGCCTAGCCTAATATCATCATACAGTCCACTGAAAATCAACACCGTTTGGGGTGCAATCCAAACATTGATCCTTCGACACGGATAAGAAACCAGCAAGTAGCAATTAACACCGATTGGGGTGCAATCCAATATATCTACATAGAAGAAATACCTAGTTGGGGTACGTAGTCAACATTTCGAAGCACATTACCACTTGGGGTACGTCACCAAGAAAAGCGATAAGAAAAGGGACGCTACATTTCGCGCCAAGAAAGCAGCCATTGTAGCACAAAGTCAAATCGGAGCGGGTGACGACAACGCCGCCAATTTGAAAGCATCTCAACTACTTGGTAAACAAATCCTTTCTTATCTAAAAATTCCTAACTTTTGTGTCTTTGCATGCATATGTCAATTTACATTAGTGAAACATTACGGGCCAAGATAATCGCCTATTACTCGATAAATATAAATAACGTTAATATTATTTGTGTTAATTTCAAATTATCTTGCAATTCATCCATTTTCAATGGAAAACTTAAAGCACGAACGAGGTGTTTTAAAAGCACAGTTGACGCGATTCAAAACGTTTCTTACAAAAACGCAAGAGTCAATTAGTAGTGATAATGTGATACTTACATCAGATCAAATTAACGAAATTAAAGGTAGACTTGATATAATTTCTAGCATTTTACCTAAATTCGAAATATTACAAAGTCAAATTTCCTTCAATTGTCTTGATAGCGAAGCAGAGGATGAAATCATGGCACAGTTTGAAAATTTATATTTTGAACAAATTTACCTAGCAAAAGGTATCGTAAAAAGATTCACGCAAGGGTCAATCGAAGACTTACGTTTACCTGGTACAGGTGGTCAAACCAGAAGTCCGTCTGTGGCTAGTAATCATAGCAATCACAGTGCAGCTAACAGCAGCACAAGTACAAATGTTAGCAATAACAATGCAAGGCATTACATTAACTTGCCTAAAATCAATTTAATTAAGTTTAGCGGAAGCATAGATTCGTGGTTAGAATTCAAGGCAATATTTCAAAGCCTTGTTCATGAAAATGACACTCTAAACGAAGTTCAAAAATTGCATTATCTGAAAGCAAGTCTCACCGGAGAGGCTAATGCGGTTATCGGATCGCTAGATTTCACTGCTGCGAACTACGAGGTCGCTTTTAAAGCGTTATCTGCACGTTACGATCAGCCGAAATTAATAATAAAAAATCACTTGAACTATATTATCGAGCTGGACGCTCAAAGGAAGGAATCTTCTCAGTCATTGAGAAAAATCAATGATTCCTTATCGAAGCACGTATCTGCCGCCAAATCAATGGCAACAAGTGAGCAACTATTTGAGTGTTTAATTGTCTATTTAGTCTCTAGCAAATTGCATATTAATAGTGCTACAGAGTGGCAAAAAACATTTAATAAAGGTATCTCAATTTTGCCTTCTCTAGATGAATTCAAAGAATTTCTAACATCGCATTCAAATCTTTTAGAAACAATTGAGAAAATACAGACAACGCCATCGGTGGCAAATAGTAACAAAATTGCATTCAAGGCAAAGTCATACGTGGCTGGATTTTTGTCATGCTCATTGTGTGAGGAAAATCATTACCTCAACCAATGTGACAAATTCATAGCGCTTAGTGCTCAAGCAAGAGCAGACAAGGTACAGGAATTAAAATTATGTTTTAACTGTTTATCTAAGGGTCACCTAAAATTTCAATGCAAATCGAAGTATACTTGTAAAACGTGTAGGTCAAGGCATCATACGCTTCTTCATGCACCTGTGCAAAAGGTGAAGGTTTCTACACCTGTAGCAAATGTCTCAACTGTTGCTACCGAGGATGAGCCTATTCAAACGATATCAGCTTTCTGCGCCACTGCCTCACAAGTTTTATTACCTACTGCTTCTGCTAAGATTCTAGATGCATCTGGAATCTACCAATCGGTTAGAATCTTACTCGATTCTGGCTCACAGTCAAACTTCATTCGCAACGATGTTTGTCAAAGATTAAGGTTGCCCACTCAAGGTGCAAATATTTCAATAACAGGTTTAAGTAACTCAAACACACATGTAAAGTCGAAGTGTGAACTCGAGCTGATTGCTCACAATAACAATTTCAAAATTAAACTTTCTTGTTTAATTATTAATGAAATAACTGGAAGCATACCAAGCTTCAACCTAAAGAGGGATAGTTTTCAAATACCTAGTAACATTCGTTTATCTGATTCTCGATTCAATATACCGGGGAAAATTGATCTCTTGGTAGGTTCTCCCACATTCTTCGAGCTTCTTTGCAATAGAAAAATCAATTTAGGTCACAACCTTCCTATATTGCAGGAAACTCAGCTAGGTTGGATTATCGCTGGTCCAACTAGTTCTAACGAAGGCAGCCAAGTGCAATGCCATGTCAACACTACTATTGATCTTCAAGATCAAATAACAAGATTTTGGGAACTAGACAGTTACCCAACAGAAAAGGTTTTCTCTTCCGAGGAAAATATTTGTGAATCGCATTTCATAAATAATACAAATAGAAATTCAGAGGGACGTTTTGTAGTGACAATCCCATTAAAGGAACAACCGATAGTTCTGGGCGACTCTCTTTTTACAGCACAAAAACAATTTCTTGCGTTAGAACGTCGATTGCAAGCCAATCCCAAACTTCAAGAAGATTACCGAAATTTTATGAAGGAATATCTAGATTTAGGTCATATGTCTTTATCTGATACAACAGTTATACCTTCTTACTATCTTCCACACCACGGGGTTCACAAGTCAAACAGCTTGACAACCAAGCTCCGGGTAGTCTTCAACGGTTCTTCGCCAACAACGACAGGGAAATCTTTGAACAGCATTCAAATGATTGGTCCCACAGTACAAGAAGATCTATTTACGATTTTAATTCGCTTTAGGCAGCACACTTATGCTATATCTGCTGATATAGAAAAGATGTATCGTCAGGTAGAAGTAGAGCCAAGTCAACGGCCTCTACAACGCATTTTATGGAGGTTCGCGCAGACAAGCCCCATAGAACATTACGACTTAAATACGGTAACTTACGGAACGGCTTCCGCCTCATATCTTGCCATTCGCTCTCTCAAACAATTAGGTGTAGAATGCGAGGAAAAATTACCTAAAATAGCTGAAATAATCAAACGCGACTTTTACGTGGACGATTTACTTTCTGGTGCTTCTACTATAGAAGCTGCGCGCGAAATTTGCGAACAAATTTCAACGGTTCTAAATTCAGGTTGCTTTAAACTTAGAAAGTGGATTTCTAATAATCCAGAGGTACTAAAAAGCATACCTGACTCGGATGTACATCCTGGTATTTTAGTCATTGGGGACCATGAGCAATCAAGCACTCTAGGCCTCACGTGGTTATTTCAAACTGATCACTTTATGGTTTCTATATCTGATACGGCGTCTCCTAAAATTACTAAGAGACAAATGCTTTCTGAAATATCTCAGATTTTCGATCCTTTGGGATTATTTACGCCATGTACGTTCGTGGCTAAAGTTCTTATGCAAAAACTTTGGCTTGAAAAATTAAATTGGGACGATCCTATTCCTATCGATATGGAAAAACGATGGATCTTGTACAGGTCAGAACTTTTAGATCTTAAAGATCTAAAAATACCGAGGCACGTCACGTGTGTAAACCCAACTTCCATTCAAATTCATGGGTTTTGTGACGCAAGTACTGAAGGTTACGGTGCTTGCATTTACATTCGTTCAATAAA
The DNA here is from genome assembly GCA_949152465.1 of Cantharis flavilabris. Taxonomy (NCBI): domain Eukaryota; kingdom Metazoa; phylum Arthropoda; class Insecta; order Coleoptera; family Cantharidae; genus Cantharis; species Cantharis flavilabris. The sequence goes on from OX424435.1 coordinate 93,757,087, forward strand.
TACAGAAAATCAAATTTACACAAATTTGTTATGCTCAAAATCAAGGGTTGCACCTTTAAAACCCACAACTATTCCGAAACTTGAGCTCTGTGGAGCATTATTGTTAAGTAAATTATTAAAAACAGTTTTAAAGGCGGTAAACTTGCAACATTTCTCTTGTTACTTGTGGTGCGATTCAACCATCGTTCTAGGGTGGTTGAAGACCAGTCCGAATCTTTTGAAAACTTTCGTTTGCAATCGAGTTGCGGATATTCAAAATTTAACTGAGAATGCCATCTGGAGGCATGTGCCAACGAAAGCGAATCCAGCGGATTTGTTGTCGAGAGGAGCAGCTCCTCAAATCTTAAAGAACTCCACATTGTGGTGGAACGGGCCATGTTGGCTACAAAAGGAAGAAGCTTTTTGGCCAAATCCTAGTTTTTGTCTTCCAAGGCTTCCTGATCTAAAAAAGGAAATGAAGGCTCTTGTTGTCAGAAAACAAGAATCATTTCAGTTTAACAACTACTCGAACTTAAATCGACTCGAAAGAGCAATCGCGTTTTGCTTGCGATTTAAGAATAATTGCCTAATCTCCAAACACAACAAAATTTATGGGTTTTTGACTCCCAAGGAACTCACTAATTCATTGCATAAATTAATTAAAATTTCGCAATCGGATACCTTTGGTGATGAGTTGAAATTACTTTCTGAAGGAATGCCTGTGAAGAAATCATCTTCTTTAATTGGATTAAACCCTTTCATTGATGACCAAGGTTTAATTCGTGTAGGTGGAAGACTCCACAATACTAAATACGCTTACGACAAGAGACACCCTCTCTTAATCGATGGGAAACATCCCTTATCGAAACTTATTGTCACTCGTGAACATCTTAAAATGTTTCATGCCGGTCCGCAGCTTCTTTTAGCTAGCTTACGTGATAAATTTTGGATTACAGCTGGAAGGAATTTAGTCAAATCAGTAGTTCACAAATGTGTGAAATGTTTTAGATTTTCTTCTTCAATTACTAGACCGATTATGGGAAATTTACCTCCAGCTCGTGCTGAAAAATCATTTCCTTTCCAGCATGTCGGTATCGATTACGCCGGTCCAATAAATATAAAGGATCGAAAAGGTCGTGGATCTAAAACCACAAAGGCTTATCTGTGCATTTATGTTTGTTTCGCTACCAAGGCAGTTCATCTCGAACTTGTAACAAGTTTATCTACGGAACATTTCATAATGTCATTTCGACGTTTTGTCGCCCGACGCGGCAAACCGACTCATGTTTACTCAGACAATGGTACTAACTTTGTAGGCGCGAACAATGAACTGCTTCAACTGGGCAAATTTCTTAAAAAACAGGAATCGTCAATTCCAGAAATTGTTGCTTGCGAAGGAGTACACTGGCATTTTATACCAGCTCATAGTCCACATTTTGGCGGTCTATGGGAAGCAGGCGTTAAGTCATGCAAATTTCATCTCAAACGAGTAATAGGCGAGCAAGTCTTGGTTTATGAAGAGCTATGTACTTTGTTATATCAAGTAGAGTCCATCCTTAACTCCAGACCCCTTGCTCCCTTAACTTCCGATCCAAGTGATTTACAGCCGCTGACACCAGGTCATTTCTTAATTGGACGTTCTATGACCGCATTACCCGATCCAGACGTCAGTCTTATTGCTGAAAATCGTCTCGACGCCTTCCAAAGAATTCAAGGATTTCAACAGCATCTTTGGACACGATGGAGTAAAGAGTATGTTTCAGAGTTGCAGCAAAGAGTAAAATGGAAGCTACATCACTCCGATTTATCTGCTGGTGCTTTGGTCCTGATCAAGGAAACCTCACCTCCTTTGAAATGGCTCATGGGAAGAGTAATTTCGCTACATCCTGGCTCCGATGGTGTCAACCGTGTGGCAACACTACAAACAGCAAATGGTATCATCAAACGAGCATTTTCGAAAATCTGCCCGTTACCTAGTGCGGAAAATTAGTGTTTCTTCGACTATTTCGTTATGTGCGAACATTGTTTTATTTTGTGAATATCTTTTTTCCACAAATGTTTATCTTGTTCATTTCTAGTTTCTAAGTTTTGTTAAACCAACTTATTTTCTTATTTACTGTTATTTTTTAGATTTTAAGTGTTTTTCAAACTCATTTATGTTCAATTATGTTTGCTTGCCTTTGCAAATTTGTTTTTTTTTTTGAATTTATATTTAATCTTTGAAAATGTTTCAAATTTCAAGGCCGGGGGTATGTTCAGATTTAGTATTATTTTTACTATGTATAAAAGAATTGTGAGCGGACCTCGTATAATTGTTAGTTCATATCGGCGCAGCGCATGCTCGTCTCATCAGTATGTCACTCAACTTACAAGTGTTTGGACGCTTGAAGACATTGTTGTAACAAAAGTTTCTTTTCTGTGTACATAACAGCATTAAAATAAATACTTATTTTAATAAAGTGCCTAGCCTAATATCATCATACAGTCCACTGAAAATCAACACCGATTGGGGTGCAATCCAACAATAAGAAATCAGCAAAAATATAGACAGAAATTCTGCTTTATATGTTTACTAAAAGGTTAGATGGAATTATAGTCCACGTTAAGGTGATTATCCGGCTATTAGCTGCACTTGGACAATCAATTTATAAATATTTTCTTATGTCTTCAATTTGTCTTTAATCAAAATAAAACTAATCAGTTTTGGCGCATAAGTCAAGAGAAATCTGTATATTGGGGTATATTCGGGGGACTCCCCGTATTTGAACCTGATTTTTTTTAAACATCGTTAAAACTTCATAAATTCTTAATTCTAAAGTTTGAAAATAAATTTTTATTTTGTTTCTTTCAAAATTTTAGAGACAGTGAATATTTCTCTTCTAATTTCTCTCCTAAGTTTTCGTTTATTATTCAAAATGTTTTCTTTTTACCTAATTGTATGTCATTCCATTGTAAACTTAAATTTTTGCATTTCATGAAAACAACATACCTACAGTAGAAATAATGTTTATTTAATAAATACTCTTTACGTTTAAAAATGAACTGGATTATTCGGAGAACATGTACTTTTTATGGCTTCTCTGTAATTTTTCCATTTCAATATTCAATATTTATTACTAATAAAGCAATATATTATTGTTTTCCTAACATCAAAGAACTTGATTTTTTCACTCAATTGTAAAACTTTAAAATTTCCTTTTTTGTAAAAGCAATTGTTTTACTTTACTGTCCGCGACTGACGTTAAAGTATGCTTTATTTCTACCCATCGACGTCATAAAAGTAAAAAAAATTTAATCAAATGCAATACCTGATTATTTTTATGCATGAAGAAAAATAATCTGATTCATTCAGTCTTGAGTGTATGAAATACCTTCCAGAAATAGTCATAAATCGAGCTCGGATGTATAAGCACCAATATACTTGAAAATATGCGCATATATATGCACCAATTTTCCTTAAAAAAATTGTTCAATTTTTTATTCAATTTTAATAATAAATCTTGAAGAGTTAGGTAAAATTTGCAAAACTTTGCATATTTTCAACATTTGGTGCATATTTGAGTCAATAATGCATATTAATGCATATTTTTTGAAAAATTTCAATAGAGAAATTAGAAAATTATTATTGAATTTTGCCAATTTAAGGAATTGTTTTATTTAATTTAAAGCAATTTATTTCTTATTTAAAAAATTATTTATTTTTTTAATTTAAAAAATTTAAAAAATTAATTTGCTTAAAATTAAATTTAAAAAATTGCTTAAATAGGCAAATTTAATAATAATTTTTCATTTTCTCTATTTAAATTCTTCAAGATACACCAAAAGTAGCCCAAATATGCATAAATATGTATTATTTGCTCAAATATGCAAGATTTATTATTAAAATTGAATAAAAAATTGAAAAATTTGAAGATTAGATATTTTTTAGTTTGCATATCAATGTCATAACTAGAGCTCGGATTTGTGTATATGCACCAAAATACTTGAATATATATGCGCATATATTATATATATGCACCGAAGTTCTCCAAATTATGCACTAAAATTGATAAAAGAAAATAAAATATGCATTGATAAGCAAAGTAAAAAATATTATTTCTTCAAATTTTTATAGGTAAATTTTTTTAAATAAGTACTAACTAGATTCCAGATAGGTTAATTAATAATTTTAATAATAAATATTAATTACAAATTAATTCTTTAAAAAGTATACAAAGCAAAAAAAAAATTAATTGCTTCAAATTAAATAAAACAATGCTGAAATTAGTAAATTTAATAATAATTTTATATTTTCTCTATTGAAATTCTTCAAAAACACTAGCGGTGGCTCAAATTTGCACAAATATGCAGCATTTTATCAAATATGCACCAAATGTTGAAAATTTGCAAAATATGCATTTTGACAAGCGGTTTTTTGGATTTATTATATTTATTTTATTATTTTATTTATTATTTATAGATATTATATCAAAAGCCATACATTTCCTCTCTTCAGATCCGTATTAATCTAGAAAATTAAAAAAATAAAAAACAAAGTAACTTGTGAAGCTTTTAGTGCAATTATTTTGATTAACTGGCGCTTAAAACAACATCAGTATTCATCCCATTTAGCTGAAGCTACATCTAAACTCTTCAACTTTCCGAAAAACTTACGAAGATTTTGAAACCACGCTCTCGAGAACTGTGCTTTAAATAGCAAAACTAGTTTACTAAGCTAACTAAGCTAGTAGACAGGTGAATGTAATAAGGTTGAGGGGGAGCAATTTAATTACTTTATATAAGATTTTCCGACTTGTCTATTGACTTAAATTGAAGTAAAACGCTGAAAAGTGTCTTCTTTTTGGATATAACTATTCCACATAATGAAAATTTTTAGGAAAATGATTAAGCTGTTCGATTCTAACTTCTTTGCGTTAACTGCTCATGCTATGATCAAGAAGAATTTTATTTTGGTTCTTTGCTCTAAGAAGAATGTAACAGACCATCGAAGTTTAACCCCAATTTTAACTATAAATCCAAAACAATCCACTTTTGAGATATATTTATATTTATTTACAGATTTGTTATTTTCTAGTTTTCCAGCTCAACTAGGTAAGGTTGAATCGACTAGGGGGGCAATAGGGCTTTTTGCCTGAGCGATTAAGATACAATTTGAATCTGGAATTTTAATTACAATTTTGTTTTGTCAATAATTAAAATTAGAGATTAAAAAAAGATAAAATTGAAAATCAAAATTTTCAAAAAAAAAATTATTTTGGAAATTATATTTTTTGAAACTTGGCGTTCCAAAATACCGTTATTTACTGTAGTAATTTATTTTTGGATAATCTAAAATCTGGAAAATTTAAGTAGTACTGCATTTTTAGAAGTTGTAAGAAAGGTGTACCAACTGCATATACAGAGTGTTTCGCAACCATCTTAACCTTTAATAAAAGTTTTGAAGTAGGTGTTGATAAATAACAATTTTTAGACAAGCGATGTCCCTCTCTGTGGAGTGTTTAAATTACCATATTTTTTATTGTTGTCTTGATATCTGAATTAAGCTGTACCTTATTACAATCAACACGTGACCAACTGATGATTAGCAAGACCTCACATATTGCAAATGTTTGAATAGGATTATGTCGTGTTGAATAATGATAAGCACATATGTTACCTGCTACTACATTTTTTGTAAATGACCAATTAAAAGATTACCACTGTACCGTTAAATTAAAGAAAGCAAGTCAGAAAACACGCTTCCATTTATATCCGAAAAAATTGACCATATTACAATTTTACAATAGGCTACAAATTTGTAATAAACCTGTATCAATCAAACTACAGTAAGCATTATGCTGAATTCAAAATTTTGTAATGAGCAACAGTTGGTTGTACAATCGACCATGTTTTTATAGTAATTGTGACTTCCAATCGCCGTCTTCTTCAATTTCTGATTAATGCTCTCAAACTGAATATAAAATCAAGAAGTTCCATTGTAACGGTTAACGATAATTACAATACTAATTAATTAATATACTACAGATTAGATTAAAAAAATGCTATTCAGCAAAATAGGTTTTACAAATCTTGAATGAAATCGTTATACGCTCAAAGAGTTAACTAGGAATTTTAAAATTTTGGAAATTCAATTTTATTTAATTAACTTAACTTTTGTTAACTAAACCGTTTCGTGTGTGTGTGTTCGGTAAGCACCTACTTTTATTTTTACATTCTCTTATTAAAATATCTCGGTTTGTCGTCGGGAATTTTTTTTTTGGGGAAATTTCCCAAATTAAACTCGCGCTAGATCATCGTTTCTTCGAATCGTTATTCTGTTAAAATGTTGATGTTATTCAAATGTGGAGAATGTGTCCGAATGTGATGTATCTGCGTTTGTAAACGAATCATGTCATAATTTGTAAAACAATTGAATTAATTTTCAACATGGGTAAGCTTAATTTCTATCAACCGTTTAACCACGTTTTAAAACCATCAAAGTCGAGCGTTCTGCTTGAAAACGTACCATATTTACGACCCAATTTAATAATTTATTTTAGGAAAACGAATTTATATATTTTATTGAATACAAAATGGTTTCCTAACACTTAATTTTATTGTAGTATTATAACAGTTGGATTTAGTTCGGGTGTTGTTGATTGAAGAGCGGTTATCTAACCTTTGTTAAGGGTTACATAACAAAAGGTAAAGTGTGGGAGTTTGGAACCGCTCAACATAAACGCAAAACGAAATAGCATATGTAACTTGTGTGCTGTCATGTGGAAAACGGAAACGGAATGAAGCCTAAGGCGTAGTTATATATTCAACTGAATTTTAAACGCGTTTTATTGATTTTTTTAAACTACCTGTATTATTATAAAAAATTGTTAGCCTCTCCACGAGAACACTCCACATTTTCCCACACGCACGGACTTGGCTTTTCATTTGAACCAAAAGCCAAGGCATAGTTCAAACTGGATGTCGGTGGAAAAAACTAATTTAAATAAATTTTTAACCAAAGTTTCTTATGTAACGTTATTTACATTAAGAACGCGGATATGTTAGTAAGAAACTTCAACGATCGCGTGGCACACAAACCTCTTGAACCTTCAAATACAATTTTTTTTCAAATAATAATTAATGACTCGATTTCTTGAGTAAACATATTTTGAGAGTTTTTAAAAAATTTACAATAATTTCTCATTACCCCCCCACCCGACATCGTCGTCGTTCCGTCGTGTTTATTAAATGTAAAGTGGTCTTCATTTAAATATTTTTGTAATTTTTTAAAAAGCAACAAACTTTTATTATAATTTTAACACATAATTATTTTAAATTTGGACAATTATTATTCAAATGTGTTCATTGTATTATACCGAAACGTAAACTTCCTTTGATAAAAATTTATAATACAAAAAAAACGATTTATTTAGTTTTTCTAATTAATTATGTTGTGGTTATCAAACTAGAGATAACTGCAAGTTTTAAATTTCAGATGTAATCTTCTTCAGACACAAATTATTCCGTTGGTCTTATCGGACTTTTGAAATGGAGATGCATCTATTTTTGGACTAATTGACATCGATAAACCCAAACTCCAGTTTAATTATTGCATGGAAGTGAGCGTGGCAAAAAATGAGTTGTATTCCAGTTTTCTAAAATTTACTCCACATATTTCTACAACTATTGCCAAGTGCAACAGCACACGAGTTTTTTATTGTGAGTTCCGAGCAATTTAAATTCAAAGAAAGAGGCTGTACGTCAGGAAACTAGTTTTGCAGTAAAATTTATATGGATAATGTTTTTATCAGGCTGTTATACATGTTAATGTTGTTATAATTACAAGAAATGTGTCGTAAAAATTCCGAATTTTAAATTTTGAACGGAGTCAAAATATAATTAAACAATGAGACTGATTGAATAAGGATAGTTAGCAATCGCGTAGGGGCGACGTATAATGGCGGGCTAGATTATAATAAGGCAATTTTCTCAGCGGGTTTGCGACCCAAGGGTAAACATTGCCTGCCATAACGTCACAGCGAGTTAATATCGAGCATTGACAGGGAATTTTGCGGAGCAAAGCAACACGTGCCCTCGCGTTAATTTGCTCGTCCATCGATAAAAATCGATTAAGGCTGTACTCCACTTGCTGTTACCAATGTGATAACTCATTAGTCAGAGCTTGATGAATACACGAAGACAGTTAGAATGTAATTAATCAAAGGAGCGATGATAAAAATCCAAATCGACAATGTGAAAACTCAAATGGAAATTGTGTTATTATTAAAGCCATATACAAATTGCATAATGTATTGTTAGTTAGTTAGTAAAGAAACATTAGGTAAGAATATTTTATTATGTTTTTATCATTTCTCAGACGAGTGACATCTGAAGATGGATGTGTAAAGGACTTCCGCTTGTCAGCCTTGGTCACACTCTTTGATTCCGAACATTAATTTTGCGCGAAAGAGATCATTAAGGACTTGCTCACTTTTTATTTTATTTCAATTTTAATTGTGATGCAAAAAATTTTTTACGCGGGAGCTTTCTATACCAACCCGACCCTAACACGGTCAGGTGAAAAAATTGGGAAATTTTTCTAGCCAATAAATACATAAAATTTACAGTACAATAAATAAACACTATTTTTATAATACATTAATAAAAATGTCTGTAACGGTATAGCATTTTAGTATTTAACTGCTCAATTAAATGTCGAATATCTAAACGTCACTATCTTCCAAAAAATTTTTATAACATTTATTATGTAACATTTTTAAATGTTTAATTGACGACGTTCAAATTTCAATTCGCAAATACCTTCAAAATAACAGCAACTTTCTAAGAGGTATTATATATAGTATGTACACACTATATCAGTGTATTTAGTATTATATTATATCTATACCGAAAGTTCTATGTTTCAAAAATCTTTAACCTTATAATTTTTTAATCGATAAGCGACAGAAAAAATTGTATTTCACATTTTTTTATTTGTTCGATGAACTTTATTAAAACTGTTGAATAAACACAATTAAAAAATACTTATAATAATTGATGACTGATATAAAAATTAGTAACTTTTGTGAAAACTTGAGTAACTCGACTATTTCACTTTTAACAATGATTGATGTTTTTTTTATCCGAGTTTTATTTGAACAACAGGTTTCGATTCACACGCGTTCGCCATCAGGTCGGCCGCTGGATTAGTGAGCGAAATCACGTTTAAATTGGCGATTGAAATTTTTCGATTCGGGATGCAGATGCAGGTGAAATTGGCATTAAAGGTTTTATGTTAGAAAACGAGTCAAGAAGTGCATTGAAACGGTTAAATCCATCTAATCTTCATCAGCAGTAGTCGTTTGAGTTTTTGTTACCTTTTTTGAAGTAAATTACCTATAAAAACCTGGACAACCTGCTAGATTATGAATTTTTAATGAGCTTCTGAAGTGTAGACAATATAAAACAAGAACACCAGAATAATAAATCATGCGATGGAAATCTTGGTAATGGAAAAACAACAATTCGTCATATTTCCATATAGAATGTTGCATATACGCGTGTGTGGATTTGAACATTGTTCTATGCCGTGACTGTACTACCGCCTCGAGCGGTTTGATCATAATTTTTAATTAACAACGGAGTTTTTATGAACGCTTTTTGCCGCAATTTTTCTCGGAATCGTATTTTTCTTAGAATTACTTTATTGTTTTAATCAAACTGCTCAAAAATTTTGATTTCACTTAACCCTGCATCAGTTGCATTCGATCTCATCTGCACATTGTACCACTGTGTACGCTATTCTACTTGTGCTTTTAAATTTATTAGATACCGGTTTATATTATGCACTAAAATTTGAACTGATAAAACTGTAAAAAAATTTATGAACCAAGCAACACATCTTAAAATTTATAACGCATCCACGATTTTAAATGATGAACAATTTTATGAAACTTATAAATTGTTGAAGGTCGTTTTAAAGAGATGCTAGATACTGGCTCATGATGAGAAGGTTATGAAATGAACTAGTTACGTAACACTTTTCTTTCTAAAACACGCTTAAAAATTATGCTCGTAAATAGCTAATTACCTCAACCACCATGTCTGATTATAATTAGTCAAACTTGTAATTTGAAAAAAAAAATAAACTGCACAAATTTTTTTCAACCTAATTAGTTTAAATAAACATGGTAACTAGCAAATTAAACAAATTTTAATAACGAAAATGTAGTACATCTTTTTCTTCACGTGATTAATTACTTCCAAAATTGCAAGTTATATTGTACGAAAAGCATTAAAATTCAAGAGACTAAAATTTAAATAACAATTACCAAACGTGTTGAAAAGTCCATAATAATTAGCATTTATTTAGAATTTCTTTTTAAATGGTAATCTTGCCGTAACAAGCAAACCGATCGTTAGCATCATAAAAAGAAATACTTAATGGTTATTGATATTTCATATTTTAAAAGGTTGATAAAGGCTATTACATGCTACATACTAAACTCGACTAAATGCATATAGTAGGTATGATAGATAAAAAAAAGTTACATACTATGTTTATAATACCTGCCTATACCCAGATAGCTCCCCTTAAACCTCAAGATAAGAAACAAAAAGCCTGACTGCTAATCTTATCAATTATTTTGCCAAACGAACCCAATTATTATTAAAACTGATAAAATCATTTATCAGAGTGGCCATGTAAGTTTCCAAGGTAAATATTTTTGAAAATAGAACAAGACGCCACGGTAAGTACCTACACTCCCTTTCCTACCCGGAAAACACCTACTTTCTGCACTGATACTATTTTGTTGGCAGCATTGTGACTACTATTTAAAAGTAAATAATAATTGAGTTTTTATAAAACATAAAGAAGAGTGTATTTAGATGAAAAATTGATGAAAATATGAAATCTGATAAAAGCTAAGGAAATAAAGTTAATTCAGTAGAATCCGCTTAATGTGATCTTGGATAATGTTATCAGTCTGTTATTGTGATCTTTTTTTTTGGAAACCGGCCACTTTTTCTTTCCTTTTTTTTCTTCAAATTTGTTCTAATCCAAGTCTTCTAAAATTCGGCTTTTTCTAAATTTCGCTAATTGTTATAAGTTATCAGTTATCAGTTAATATTATTAAAATGACCTTGGCCCGAAGTGATCACATTAAGTAAAATAAGTAAAATTAACGAAGTTATTAATTAACTTAATTAAAACAATGAATTGTTTCTGAATTGATTATTAAAAATATATTTGCGATTATTGGCTGAAATTTCTGAAATTTTCCGCCGTTTTCTTTGAATTTGAATTGCAATTTCATTTTTTCAGTTCATATTTTTTGTGAATAAATTGTGATTAATTTTTAGTAAGTTATTTTGAATTTAAAATTGTTCCATAATTTGGAGGAAATTGGATATTCCTGATCAAATTTGACTTTAGATTATTAATTAATGAGTAGAGTAGGTTAGAGTAGATAGAGCCTATTTTGCCATTAGACGCATTAGGCACGTGCCTGAAATCAAATGGCCAGACGGACCCGAAAAGAGAAAACATAAAATCGTAAAATAAAAGTCAAATTCTAATAAAAAAAAACAAAAATTGGGCCTTTGATGCTATTAGTTACCCTCGAACATCCCTTTTTCTCAAAACTGCTACTTCCAGAAACGGTACATCGGTACTGAAGAACTAATACTATTGCTTCTTAAATAAAGAGTAAACCGTACACTGGGGGGTATTCCATAACCCCCAGACCCCCCGGTTTGCCAATGGCTACTCTAAAGCTCAATGAATATTTGAAGTTATAATAATAAATAAATACGTGTAACCTCGGATTCGTTTTATTATAGTTTCTGCCATCGATCTATCAGCAGCAGATCTATCTCTTTGGGTGCCCAAAGCTTTAAACATATTGTAGGACCTCTTGAAATTTAAAAATTTTGAACTTAAGTTTAAGAAACACAAAACAATGAGGATAAACCGGGGGGGTCCCCGAATATCCCTCGAATATCCCTTTTTGTCAAAACTGCGACTTTCAGAAACGGTGCATCGGTACTGAACAACTAATACTATTGCTTCTTAAATAAAGGGTAAGCCGTATATGGAATAGCCCCCCAGTGCACACTTTAATTTTATTCCCAAATCTCTACGCCCAACACAACAAACTAGACTACATCATCTACTTAACCAACAAGGCTTATTTTACCATTAGACGCATTAGGCACGTACAGAGGCCAATGGCCAGAGGGGCCCGAAAAGAGAGAAAATAAAATTGTAAAATAAAAATCAAATTCTAATAAAATATTAATATAAATTTGATAGAGCCTAAGGTCCAACCGAATTAAAAGTTGTCCATGAGAGGAGAGTCAAGAAAACTTTGTGAAACAAAATGAATTATGCATAAAAACAAATTCAAAAACGTTTGATGCTATTGATTTGTTGTAAATTGCGAAGATCAGCAGGGACACTGTTTTTTATCTTAACCTTTGTGATAATCAAATAAAATCGATTACTATATTGGAGTTAAAAGATAATGTTAAATTGAAAGATTCAAAATTATAATTAATTTGGATGGAGGAAATTATAAAATTAAAATTAAAATTAAATTCAAAGCAACTTAAAATTAAATTGATACAAGTTCATATGGGTACGCGTATCTCTTGTAATTAATGTTCCCATTTATATTAAAATTTTTTTTAAATTAAAGTAAAATTTGAAATTGGCTTTATAAATTTTTTGTATAATTAAGCTTCTTTTTCAGTAATTTGGACTAAATTACATATTAGCAATGTATTAATTAGGTTTAGATAATATATAAGTTAGTGCAAGGGAGGTTTCGCTTATTGACTCACCGACTTACTCATCAAAACAAATTATGTTTATAGTAAACATAAACAGTAAATTGGGTTATTTACCAATATAAGTATTATTATAAACCAAGAGTTCTCGCTCGCCGTCTGACTAATTCATTAAAACATTGGTGTTTGTTGTTCAATGTTAGTGTTTTTAGCAGGGGCAGAAATAAAGCATTAAATTTTAAATAAATAATAATTAATGCCAATTTTCCATTGGCATTTTTTTCTTTCAAAACAATTACTGGAATAATGAGGTATCCCCAAACTCTCCGGTTGCAGAGTTTGAAGACTTGTGTACGCATTTTATAATTAATTTTATTAAAAGGGAAACTTCAGTGCGGACTGCCACAACATATAAATGTTCCTAGAAAATAAAATCAATCGCATATAGTGCACAGATCTTGAACATCTGAAACCGGGGGTCCGGAATTATATATACTATTTTATATGCTTTAGGAAATATGCAAATTAAGATGTATACTGAATATTTCATCATTTTTACTACACTTAACCAGCAGTTTAGACTTACTAGAACTTTAAGGAAGGAAAATTTTTAAAAAATGAAAGGCTTCTCTCTTGTACTAGAAATGGTTATGATTCGGTTGATAATTTCATGTATTGTAGTAATTACAAGTATTTGTACGCTATTGTAGGTTTCGCATGCAGTTAATAATAGTGTCCAGTATACATAAACATTTCATTTTTATCTTCAACGGCTTGCAATATACAACACTGTTGCTACAGCTATAAACGCCAAAAATGCAAAAACATGAGACTCTATAAGAGAGCTTGTATGTTACAATAATTTAACGGTTAAAAACTAGAAGTATTTTGTCGCGAGATCCAAAATAAAAAATGACATTCTAACGTAACGTAAAAATGTTACGTTCATACGGGTAGATACGTAAGCCGGAAAAGCCGCTGCCGCCCATATCCTGCTTAATAAGGCGGAAATGGACATATTGCATAATTATTATAAAAGTAAAGGTTATTTAATTGAAATAGATCAAGTTGTTTGTGAATTTATTGAAATCGAGAGAAACCAGCATGTTTAGAAAACGTCAGCGGTAATATAACGTTTTGCCGATCAAATGCAACATAAATTATGCATCCTAAAAGTGCATTTAGGAGAGGTCTCACCAACTGCCGTCGATGGTCTAACAGGTGGGTTATAGCCAAAAACGGTTATTTTGTGAACTTATTGTGCTTTGTATTATTTTATTATCAAAATCAATTAAGACGAAATCCAAAATTACGTAAAAAGTAGTCACAATGTCAGTTTTATAATCGAGAATTGCTAGCAGGTTACGCTTTATAGATTTTACAGCATGAATTGATGCTTTATGACAGAACAGGAAATTTCTGAGTTATATTAAGTGTATTTCTACAGTTATGTATTTTATTTGACGATTCCCACATCATTATATTCTATAAATGATGGCTTTTTAATTACCATTATACATATTTTATTTTATTTTTTATTTGATCGAATTCACCTGCAAACACCATTTTTATTAGGTGGGTAGGTTCTTCCAAAAAAGCATTTCTACTTTTTCGTGTTTACAATTCTACTAGTTACATAATTTATAGTAATTTAATTCACCGTAATTAAAATTAAACCAAATTAAATTTCTTAAAAACCTGTTATAAAAAATGATACATTTTCGTGATTAATTTGTATTTATCTAAATTATCATATTATTAATGTAAATAAATGTAAAGCGGTAAATTAAATACTTAATTACATAAAATAAATTTGTAATTCCACAGTATTGTTGTTATTATAACAAAGTGAATGAATTTTTTTTGTATAATATAAATTGTAATTAATTACCAAAACATATAGTATGTACTTGTGATTTATGTTAAAAAATTGTAGCGTTTAAAACATAATTATTGGTTATTAATTTACAATGCAAATATAATTAGAAACTATTCATGTTTATTTACGTTTGTGTGCTACTAAGAAAACTTCACAAAAAATACTCGATAGATTTTTATCGTATCAATTCAATATTGATTGACATTCCATAACAATGAACGAGAACAAGTTTAATAAAAATGTTGATTTTTTTCATGGTAAAATTTTCGTCTTGGTACAATTGGCCATGGAATTGTAAAAATTCACCCGGCGCTCGGATTGCGTGAGTAATTATCTCCTTAGATTTCGTAATTACCAACATTTATACAAAATCATTATTTACTATGTGAATCTTTTTAATGGTAGTTCCTTATAAATAATTTATTAATAAATTATTATTTTCAAAAGTTTAAATTTTGCTACTTATTCGGGTACTTTACCGACTTTCCGCATTAATTACCGAAATAAAAAAAAATTAATTCAAAAAAATGTGTTAACAAACATCAAATTATGCACACCAATACTGATGAAATTCTTTAATTGGTGTCTCCAATTTGTCAAATTAAATTAATTACGCCGATAATTTAAACATAATTAAAAGAGATTAGTATTAACGAGTTGAAAATATATCGCCACTAATTGATTAAATTAATATGGATCGTTATGATGGAAAAACGAAAAAAAATGTTTTTTACGGTTCGAAAATTTTATGACAAAACTTAGTTTAAAACTTTATTTTAATAAAAAATTTATATATTTTTGTATAATAAACACTACTATTAAAAAGTATTTCCCATGTTGTGCTTGTGAAACCGCGACGAACAATTGTAAAAAAATTACAAATTATTTCATTCTTTCCGATTCCAGAAATATCACAACAAAAAATATAATATAGGAAATGATGACAATGCAGAGAGAAAAAGAGAAACGATGAAAAATAAATAAATTTGACCAAGGACTTTGCAAACGAATTCATTTATTAATTTTATTTGTATAATTTTGGAGGTTAGTGATACAATAGATCGGTCTGCTAATAAAAAAAACTGACCCATAATGGCAAAAATTGAACTTAACTGAGCTTTCAGGATTTCCAATTTTGCGCGATAATTAAAATTGTTAAATTGGTGCTATTATTAAATCACTCACGCGTTACAAAATTAATAAGTTGATTTATCGAATCATAAAGTTAAAGTTACACCATAATTTTACTAATCACATGTAATCATTACGATTTAATTTGTAAGAAATTGGTCGTTAATGAGACTTAATGAAATGCAGAAATCAAAATTGCTCTTTAAACATTTCGAAATTGTAATATCAGATACTACATCGAACTTGAGTGCTTTGCGGTACAGAACATAATAAATTCGATAAACTTTGAAATTACAAGTAATTTTACTTATTAAATTACAAAACAACAATGGAGAGCTGCAACATCAAATTTTATTGTTTTCAGCAATAATTATTTGTTTGGCAATTTTCAAAGTTTAACACACGCGTAACCGAACTATTGTTATAAAAATGTTTTGTAACATACAAAATATTTGACAAATAAAATGAATTTGTAAAAATATTGCGTAAATTTGAGCTTTGCGTTGTTGCGTAGGCCACCCCGTATGATTTTCGGATACAATTCGCCAACATAATTACGACTGTCTATTATTACGGTAATTATGAATCAACAGAAGTCGACAACCGTATTAAAAATTAATTTATTCAAAACTAATTAGATTAAGCCTACACAACGAAATGTATACTTAAATTCTTTACGTTACATATAGAAGATATCTCAATTTAAAAACAATACGAGATTACTTTCCATATGTTTACTAAAATAATAATAAATCAAGTCTACAATTAAGATCTCAAAACCTATCTAAAATATGTAAAATACAAGTTTAATCGACACAACTATAATTAAAAAAAAATTACTCTAAAATCATTATACAAATTTTATAAGTATATTAGCATAGCAAAGTAAGTGCAATTATGAATCTCGACCCGATATTTAGGTAGGTTTAAACAAAAGTTAGAAAATCGTTTAAGGGTAATTTATTTTAAAATTAAATTCATCTGGTGCTAAAACAAGGGGCGTTAAGAGTTAATATATCAAAGTACAAAAAAAACTGTTAGGAACTTTGATTTCGAAACGTTTTGCCCCTAACTGGTGAAGGATGAACGATTGGAGACGTCAGATAAGGATAGATAGGACCGATCGCATGATAAACTTTGTCCTAAGTATGAAGTTCTTGTATTTCTAAATTTGAGAATAAAATTGTATTTGCAAAAATTAGTATCGAATTTATTTTAGCCCTGATGACATGCTACTACCATTTGGGGAGTTTTACGTTTGATATAACCTACTTATTGCATATTTAATCAGATATGATATCACTTTGTACAAAATGTAAAGCAAGTAAGACACGTAAACATAAATTAACCCGAGTATACCGTGGAATTTTTACTTTGAATGTACTGAACCGCCCATATTGCTTGCATAACCTCACGAGCTGGAAGAGAAAAGAATAATTCAGAAACGCCCATTGGACATGTATACCTTATTTCGATTTACAACAAGCAAAAATACACTTTAGAATCAGAATGACTTGTGGTCAAATTAGATTGAAAGAATTTTACACGCACCACGATGGTTTATGTTTATATTTTGAGGTTTTAAAATTGCTTTTGGGCAAACTCAACCTACAAGTCTGTCGATGTTACTACAAACTTTTTTTCTTAAATTATCTAAATCGTAGTCACTAGTTAATATTAATCCATTAAAAAATGTACGCAGCCGAGTTTTTTTGGATCTTGCTCATTTGAAAATTATTTCAAATTTAACCGCAAGAATCTGATGCAGTTAAAAAACAGCTTTGCCAATCGCCGATTTCAAAATGCGATAAACAAAATTAAGTTATCGAAGAAATACACAATAGCAAAGTGGTTTGTAGCTTATATATAAATGCGTGGACGAATGCAATTTTGATCAAATCTCGACCGTCAAATTTTAGAACTTAATGTGGTAATCCAACATTATTAACCACTCAAATGTAATGTGAAAATGAGACGAGGAATTTTAAAATTAATAGTTTCGTGCGACTAGTTTGCGATTCTCCGCTCCAAACGCCGCTTTGGGAGTCGCTCGAGAGATTTTAGAAACAATTTTATAACACTTTTAATGACAGTTATTCATTAAAAAAATCAAAGTCCGTAATATGTTCTCTTTTTCTTGTAACGCCCGTCCCAAAATTTTCTTATAAAAATATCCACAAAATACCGAGATATCAGGTAGGAAGATAACTTTAACTGTTTACTGAGCAATTTATTTTGTGAAAAACATTTGTAATTTAGCTGGACTTTGATGATCAGTTAGCAAGGTAGCATATTCTGCATGAGTACTAGTAACACCCGTCACAGTCCTTAAATCCATTACTGCAACTATATGCATTAATAATTCCTAATGTATTTTTGTTTAAAATTAAATGAAAATTTCTAATGATTTTAATAAATTACACAAAATGCAGACATTTTAGTTCTATTTAGAAATTTTAACAGTTTGAATGCGTACAAATGTAACACCCGTCACCGCGGAATGAGTCATCAGCAAAATTTTAAATTCAACAAAAAGAGCTAATATTGCAATATTTTTAGGTTTTTCATTCATACACTTTTAAGAGAGAACTATTGCATATTTTGCATGGGTCTAACACTGCAAAGCGCCAAAAAATTTAAATTTAATATTAATATAAATGAGAATATTTATACACTGAGAAAAATAGTACAATAATTTTTTCATAATTCATCAATATGATGAATTTTGTCCATCGGCACAAAAATGATGTACCTTTTTTTGAGTGTATTTAAGCCAAACCTGTATTGTTCTTTATTGTTTATCTTTATTATTTATTATTTTATTAAACCTCCTAAAGGTATTTTAAATATCTATTTTCTATTTCAATTGATGCGGAATTGAATCGACTGCTGAACTAAAAATTCAACTCATGGAAGTGTTTTGCACCAATTAAAGTAGATGGTAGTCGGTGTATGTAGTGTAACTTCCGTACAAGGAATTTTACTATGTTCTGTGGGGTGTTCCACACCCCCCAGACCCCCCGGAGACAGTTTTCATAACCCATAGATATATGCTGTATAAATATCCACTAAACCTTTTTGTTTGTATACAAACGATATGCCTTTGTATTTTTTCTAAGAGAATACAAAGTTTTCATATGAAGGTAATGGGGGTATGGAATATCCTCCAATGCACCAGCAATTATTATAGTTGAAAGATTTTCCGTTCCAGGAATTTAACTCCCCAAAAGGTCTTAAATTACTAAGTTTTGAAGGGTGTTCCACACCCGGACCACACCTTTGCCAGGCAATCTTAGAAAAGAAAAAATTTAGAATATTGTAGAAAATCTGAGGAGAGCCAATAGCCAAGGAAATCTCTGAAAATTGAAAAAGGGAATAAAAGAATGAATCTTTGGTATTATAAAGATTTTCTAAATTTTCCAAGATTTCATTGGGAAGAAAATAGCATTCTTAAGTTTTACTAAGATTTCATAGAATTTTCCTAAAATTTGCTTGGATTTCTTTTCATTTTTGTATATCACGATTTTCCTTCCGGTTTTCCAGTTAGTAGAAAACTAAGAAGAAATCGCCTGAAAAATTGGGTGTACTAGTGAAAGAAAATTTGAAGAAATTCTGAAAAATTCCAAGACAATTTCAAAAAACAGATACTTAGAAAATTTGTAGAAATATAGAAAATCTCAAGAAATTCATAGAAATTTCAAGAAAATCTTAGGAAACTCTAAAAATTTTGGGAAATAGGAAATCCAGAGAAATGCAGAAAACTCAAGAAAATCTAGAAAATTTTAAAGCCAATGAAATCCTCAAATTTCCCTTTAATTGTCCATATGACAATTTCTCCATCATTTTTCCACTTATTGGTAAACAAAGAACGGAAAATTTTAAGAAGGAAATAGAAAATTCTAGAAAATCTTAGAAAAATATCCAAAAAATCTTTAGAAGTGGGCATCAGGGCATCACAGAAAATTCTAGTATTTTTTAGGAAATTTAGATAATCTGAGAAAATTGAAAAATAAAAAACTCATCTAGGGAGGGGGGGGGAGTTAGTTACTCGTTTCTATATCCGCTCTGTTTGGATGGAATTCTTCTGAAATCACTGGAATTGCATGGAAATCATGGGGATTTCGAGTCCTGTATTCAAATTTTTTTTGTCTTTTATAAAAGCAGGCCCCCGTTAACTAACAACTTTGCACATGGGTCCCTCGCCTGCTTGTTACGCCATTGAATTTTACTACATGGTTTTAGCAAGAATTAAACCTATCACTTTCTTCTTGGTAGTCGAATGCTATACCACCGGACAAACCACAATGTATAGTTATACAAATAAATCATAAGTCTATAATTCTTAATCTATCATAGTAAAATAGCACATCCGACTGATTCATTTATTAATTATCAGCCTAAAACTCCCTTGGTAATTAAGCCAAATATAAAATTATATTTTATCTTTTTTATAATCTTATAAGTATAATAATTTATTATTATAATACAGATATGTATGTATTCAATTATGTAATAGTCAATTCCAATTGCAATAATCAAGAAAATATTTCAGTTTTTTTATAAGAATAAAAATTTGTTTAAAAAGACTAAAATAATTTCTTTTTCAGTTCTTACCAGGAGGACTACATTTCCATACAATCTACACCATAATATACTATATAAAAAAAATTTTTTTAAATAAATGAAAAAATCAATAATAATAAATTATATCCGATTAGTAGATTATAAAAATATCTTTAGAATTATAAATTAATAATTTATTTAAAACTTCATCAAGTTAAGTTAAGTTAATTTAATTATTTGCAGATTTTAACATATAAAATTGTTTTTACTTTTAAACTTGTATATTTTGCGAAGAAGCTGGCCCAAAGAGTGAAAACTAAATGAAACTAATCTTTTCTGTTTTGAAATTATTACAATATTATGCATACAGGGTGCTGAATGAGTTAGCCAAACAGACTGACCAGGTAAGTTTCCAAGCTAATTAATTTTGAAAATATAAATGAAATTAAAATATATATTATAAAATTATAAATAAAAAAAATATAAATATAAACTCTCTTTAATGCAGTATGTGTAGGATCTATATAATTATTGTACGAAATTATTATTTTAATTTTACTTATTGATGAACGGAAATTGCTTTTCTTGACATTCTGGAAAGTAAAGTTGCTTAAGTTAAATATCAAGTATTGAAAACCAAAACTTTTCTTTAACCACCACGTTTGCCCAAACTAGTTGGAAAAACTGAAAAATTGAGATTCCTCATTGGTAACAATGTTAAAAATTAGCCATCCAGATGCAGTTCGAACCCAATTTGCCAATGTGGTTCTTCAATAAATCTTGCAAGTCATAGCAAAAGCAGAAAACGAATTAAAGCATTTCAAAAACTGATAGATAGGTATCATTTTTTCCCAAATATGTCCCGAATGTTGTCGGTTATAGTTAAGAGACTTTAGGAATGAAGAAAGATAGAATTGAATATAATTCAATGATGTGGTACCAAAAAAACACATTCCTATGCCGTGGATAACTAGAATGCTTAACCAGGTCACGCGTAACCACGCAGAAATATTATTTGCAGATCAAGCTTCCCAAGAACGTGTTCCGCAAACGTCATTCAAAATAGTAATTTAGGAAATAAAAAAAACATGTAAGTAATGAGTACAAAATCAAAAACGAAGATGTTCTCACGGATTGCACCCTAAATGACCTCCAAAAGAAAATATACCATAGGTAGATACCTATACGGGTATTTTTCTTTTAATTCGAGTTTAATTATCTTTCCTCGGAACTAACATTACGAAAAAATTTATTGTTTTATATGGAAGCAGGTGTAGACGGAGTACACCTTTTGCAGCGCATTTATGGATTTAGTTTTTGTCATAAAATGGACCTAGTTTGGAAATCGTAAATTAAAAGGCGAAAAGGTATGGGTAGTAAAAAACCAACAAGGTCGATAAATAGTTTGAATAACCAAAATTAATGAACTAATGTAATATGTAAGCTTTGCGGGAGTTTACACGCCTTCTAGTTAATCAAGTTACCAACTTAACAATTTTCCCACAATCGATTGAAATATCCCTAACCCAAATTAGCCTTGTTTTAATTATAGACATTTATCACATTTATTAAACATAAACAAGTTCTTCTAATTAGACATCGGAAAAAGTAAATACCTAAAGTTAAAAATTAATATAGATTTGACAAGTCACAATTTTTCGATTTAATTAACCGAGTTTTTTTATGGGTTTCGGGTCTTGAAAATAAAGACATTAGGTAGTGGTAATTTATATTGACAAATCAGGTGTTACTGTTGCCACTACAAATCTCGAATACAAATGTTACACAAAGGTTCATTTGCAATTCGAAAGATCATATCCAAGAAGCCGAAGTTCTAGACAAGTTTTTACTGTTAAAACATTGTCGTAATTTTTAACAGGTCGTTTCTCTCCTGTAAAAACGAGTATGGGTTATTTATTATGACGTCGCCGAGACTCTAAATTTAATGCTCAAAAAGGATACCGTCGTAAAGTAAAAACACGTATTAATTGTTTAATTAGAACATTATTTAATGTAAAGGTGTTTGGCTTATAAATCAATATAATATCGAAGATATAGAAAGCTATACAACTTTAATCGTCACAATATTTTAATATCACTTTTTACAAGCCAAAACGTGTTTCTTATCTATCGATTACATTTGTTTCAAATTATAAATGCTAATTTTATTAATAAGTAACGTTTTAATTTTCAAGGCTTTATGAGCCTTAATTTACATTATATACACATTTATTATGCTACGGGAGATAATGAGTTATTGCAAACTAAATATTCCACCAATAATTTTTTTTTCCTTCTCTCCATCGAAAGGTGTAAATTTTCGAAAGCTCACTCCAATAATTTGAATATAAAATTAGACATATCTCATCAATCATTCTATCGAAACTTGAAATCTCACTTTAAACGATGTCGTTTCTCTATTTGTTTTAAATATTTGATGATAAATATGTTAAATTACACTGATTAATTCTTCATGTTATTATCGACTACTGGAAAATTGCATATTTTACTGGTGAAAAATTATCAGCAAATATAATAAACAATATATCTGCCACGTAATAATGATAATTATCAGGATTTATTATAATATTTTCTCGAGCACCATATAATTTTCTTCTCAGATATATCAGATTCAAAAACGTCCATCCAAATGAAGCTTCGTTTAGAAAATCATCAAAAACGCATTGGACGCCCTTAAACACGTTTTATTGTAATTAAAAAAGCATAAATTTTTAAATTGTGATTTTTTTTTCGAATTGTAGCTTATAAACTCGCAAATTACTCCAAACTCAAAACTACTAATTCCAAGTTTAATAATTAAAAGAGAATAGAATATTCGATGTCGTCAGGAGAAATATTGTTAAATTCGAAAAGTTACTGTGGAGAAGTTGATTCCAAGTTCGTTAGACCTGATTTAACGTAGAAAGGAACGGGTGGAGTTGGGCGTTACAAAATAAGTCATGATCTAACTATTTTTGTTTTTAGTTTAATATAGAAAATGACTTTCTGTAAGTTTTCGAGCCGGCTGACTATTTAACTTTGTTTGCGGTTGTAAACTTTATTACCACGTTATTTTCGAACACAAAATAATAATTAAACTACTTAACCAATTTTTAAAAACTTTACGTAGGTCAAGCCAATATCTTAATCGATTTTGAATTGACCCGTTCGCCGCCGCACAGCGACATCTTCGGGCTGGCCAAATTGGGTAGCGAATAAATTATCAAATAATTAAAATTAATTTGGATACACACAGTTATGCTTGTTTATCGAACAAGGGTTACATTATAGCCCAGTAACAAAACACGCGTCGAAAGCTCGTTAGTAGATCAGGTCGAATGTCAAAGGTTTCCACTTCCCTATAATTACGTGGACTCTCTGCGGCGAATAGCGCATGAAACAAAATTTTCCCTTATGAAAGAACAATCTCCACCATTTTTTTTCTTTAAAACGTCGAAGTTATTGCTAAACCTGAAGTTCCTGAAAAAGCTTCCTTGAACCACGTGAAGATGAAAATGAGGGGCCGACCCAATTTCAGAAACATGACCTACTATATTATAACAAATTTGGTTCTTTCTCGTTCTCGATAGGTTTTTCAATGTCAATTTTAAAATATAAATTTGTAATTTGTTCAGTGTTCCAAATCTAGAAGATCCGATGAGTACAAAGTAACCTTCACTACTTGTAACATAAATAAATACAATGGTTATCTTTATCTCGCAGTTACAGTTAAACAGATACTCCCTGACTTGAAATCCTGTTTCCACTACTCTAATACATGCCGATCCTTGAACGAAGGCTTTTAAATTTTCCGAATTATATTTTTATATAATCAACCCCATCGTTATGCCACCTTCCATTTGGTTGCCCTCTTGTTTTTTGAAATAAATATTAACACTATAATGAAGTTAAACGAACGCCACCACGCGGAAAAATATTAAGTTAATCCAATACGTATTAGTTGGTATAGAAAGTTTCGTTTATAAACCAAACGTTTGCATTCTTTTGGTGTTCTATTTTGTGAATTATCATTTCACCGCTGTTTTATGATGAACTAATTCAGAATCAAGCTCAAAACAATATCAAGTATACGTAATAGAACCGCCATGTTAGTTACAGTTGCTAGCGTCACGAGTGCCACGTTGTGTAAATCGCCAATTAACGGTGTTAACATGGCCGGCAACAGTTGTGTTACTTGAGTGCTCGAGCACCACATCACTGATTTTGAGCATCACACGGGAAATTACAAAACAGTATATAATTTGGGAAAGAAAACACTAAACACTTGAAAAAATTGTATTTTACATCACATAATATTATGTGAGCACCACACGGCAAATCTAAAAGAGGCCGGCCCTGGGTGTTAAGCAAATATTAGGTTTTTATTGTCAAATTGTCAAATAAATTCAATTTATTCAAAAAAAAGCTCAATAATTTATATTATCGAGAAATTCTTGATTTTAAAATTCCGAAGTTAAACCTAAAAGGCTTCACCCAGCTCAATATGTCGGAAGCAAGAAATAGCCAGGCAAAGCAGGTTCCTTGTGATACGAAAACAACATCGACTCAAATTCTTTTGAATTAACTCTCCAAATTTCGCCTAAAATTTCGGACAACGTCCAAATTAAATGAAAATAACTTAAATGCACTTAAAACTTTAATTCAAACCCAAAATTCATTGAGACTCAAAATTCACATTTTGTTACGGGAACTTCCGCAAGACGTTCGTCTACTTTGACGAATCTGGCTCCAAACAAAAATTTGTTGTTTTATACCAACTTCAAAATTCAAAAATTACCGACACGGTAAAAAGTATTTACAAAATTAATTCAAACACAAATAAATCAAAATTCAGGTCTACAAAATAAACCCAGAATAATAAAAATAAAATTATAATTTCAAATTTTAAAATTTCAAAATTAAAAAAAAAGACAATAAAAGACAACACGACAATA
This sequence comes from Cantharis flavilabris, assembly GCA_949152465.1. NCBI lineage: Eukaryota > Metazoa > Arthropoda > Insecta > Coleoptera > Cantharidae > Cantharis > Cantharis flavilabris. The sequence goes on from OX424435.1 coordinate 93,782,365, forward strand.
AGGGTATTATGTATCACAAACGTTATTATAAAGGTGACAGTTATGACAATATATTAAAGATTTTCGGAAAATTGGTATTACCTATCGTTTTCACAAACAGGTAGGTATTTAAACATGATCTTTTTTTTAACATTTATGGTGCATACCAATTTGCCGAAAACCTTATTGAATGTCATAACTGTCACCTTTATAATAACGTTTCTGATACATAATAGACCTGATTATAATGTAGGCAGATAGTGACTGTTGTTAAAAACCAGGGCCGGTTTAAAAGAGGTACGAAAAACGTAAGGCTTCGGGGATCCAGTAAAACAAAAATTAAAGATACATTTAAAACAGTAGTGTAGCGTGGATTTCTGGTACCGGGGGCAAACCCTAAATTTAAATTTTCCGCTCCCTTATTTCCGCAATTAAGCAAAAAAAAGTATTTTTTTATATCAATTTATGAAATATTACTAAAAAGAAATTAAAATAAAAAAATTATAATTTTATTCTGCGTGTTTTATTCTGGCGCCCTCCACAGAAGTGCCGGCCGGGACATTTGCTCCACCCTGCGCCCCCCCCTTCCCACACTACGCTACTGATTTTTGTTTTTTTTTAATCTGCTCCGGATTGTAATGAATGTATATTTTTGGTTTCGAAGATACAAAACAATAAATTAAAATTTTTCTCACTAGTTTTTGCTAAAATGTAAAAATCAAGTCGCCTTGAGAAAAACAATTCATTACAAATTTATTTTTACCTGTCAAAATTATTTATTGGCAATTGTTTTTCACAATGCAATTTGTTATTTAAAATAATAATTGTTACATTTATGCATTTCTAACAAAACTTAAACTTAAACGTATCAAGGATTGAAAGGATAAGCAGGGGGAAATCTAGATATTTTGTTTCCTCCCTCTTTCGAAGGACGTCAAAATTCAGTTTTATTTACATAATCCAAAAACAGTTATTTGACCAAATTACCTAAAAACCTTGCTATTGCAAAGCTTGCCTTGACGGTAACAAGCATGACTTTACACAGTTATGTATGGTTATAGCTTAGAAACAGTTAAAGGATACCAATTCGGAGAACAACATCGCATCCACGTAAATTTCACGAATTAACTTTTAAAAAATCAAGAAAACTATTGCAACTTTTAGCCATCAAACGATTTGTCAAATAAGATTGAAATAAATGAAACCCGCACGCTTCTTTCTCCAAACTAAACGAAAGTAAGCTGTTTCAGAGTTATATACAAAAAAGTCAAAATTTTCCGTACCAACAGAAACATAAACTTTTGGCGTAAAATTTGGATAATAATTAATAACATTTTTTCTATAAAATTAATAGTTTGTATATAGCAGCGGCCGTTCTGGAAATTCCCCGAATTCCCAATAGGCCCATACGCCCCTGGCGTAAAGTAATAAATAAACTAGTAAATATGACATGATTTTAATAAATTTGAATAATTTTGACAATATAAACAGTGGCGTTAACATTTACATAACCTACAATCCTTAAAATATATGACCAACTTAAGATTTTATTTTATACCAAAGTTACTAGAATAAATAAAAATTTAATTTTTTTATTCTATAAAAAATTAGTAAATGTCGCAATTTATTGCAGTTCACAGTTGCAAATGAATCTTTTATATTACCAACTTAGATTAAAACTAATTGACGGGTTAAATCAAGTTACCTTACTTTTGTTTTGTTTAATAAAATAATGCCAACTTTGAAAATCATCTTTTATTATTCTAGGCAAGAAAAATTGAACTTGAAATCCTAATAAAACAATATAATATTGCTTTATACATTTTATATTATAATTATATTAGTATTGGATCCACCTCTTTCTATTTTAAGTTACCAACCCAAAAAAATTAGGAGATTACAGAAGGAAGATGCGCCAGTGCGGCCTTTAGGCCGCACAACCTGATCAATCAGGTGTTATAACAATAAAAGAAATTAACATTATCAAAAGAGGTTGGTTTGAAAGAAATAAAAGTTATAAATTAGAAATCAGTTTGAAAACTGTTATTGGTTATTCTAAATCTATATTGGTCATAATTGATTGGATGGCTAAATGTCTTTGGCAGATGTTAGTCATGTGGCAGATGTAAACAACAATCAATATAATTTCAATATTTAAAAGTAAGTATGAAAAACCTCAAACCAATCGGATACCCAACCTCACCTCTTAAAAATTAATATAATTTTATGAAATTCAACAAAAAATTTAACTGGTGGATTTGGAATTTAGCTGCAATCCAGTTATAATTGCAAAATATAATTTGAAGTAAACTTCATAAGAGGTTTAATTTCAAAAATTTCCTTAGCCGTTAGGCAACATTAAAAAATTTTTTAAAGAATTTGTATTGTTTGGTATATTTTAATATTTCAAAGGCATTAAATTGACTAATTGACTAATTAGCTATCCTCAAACATATTAATCAATGACACGAAGTGAATTAAATTTGTGTTTTAATAGTTTCTGAAATCTATTATCAAATTAAGAGCACATAATTAATTGTATATTTAAATAGCGATTTTATGCAAATTAAAGATTATTTTTGTGTTTTTCTTTAAGAAGAACTTAATAAATCTTGAAATCTCATTTTAATTTTTACATAAGCAAGTACTGAAACGTGTAAAAAGGTATTAATAGTGCGTCACGAGATAAAAAATTCAAACGAGTTTTCTAAGCCTAACGTAAACAAAAACCCTATGTAAAAGAAGGGCGTTAATTTTATCATTTTTCACTCTACATAATTTATAATTTAAGGTCAAACTGGTAGACGTCGTTTCATATCGATTTGATATAATTTATGAAATACGTGGAACAAGTACAAGTTTCCTCTCAATATAATACACACATAAAATTGAAATAAATGCGTAAAGAGGGACGAACCAAATATATCACGCGTCCCTAGAGTATTAATTAATTATTAATTGTAGTTTTTGTGTTACACTTATCAAGTTTAAGTTTAGGCTAAAACATTTTAATTTAGCATTCGACAAAAAATATTACATATTCCGGGGCGATATTCATATAGAAAACCGCGATTAACTCCACGTTAATTGACTACTGCACTAACTGGGTCTTCATGGTTCATAAATCGTGTTCCTAATTAGTGTACACAGTCAGCCACAAAAGTTGCCGCGACTTTGCAATAAAAATTACCACTTCTACAATCTTATAGTCCTAGAGCAGTAATAACAACTAATTGGAACAAATTTTCAAAAAAATTCGAGCAGATTTATGAAGGAATTTATTAGGTTTTATAAAAACGCGCTCCGTAGGTTATTTATTAATCCATGAAATATAATTAATTAGCATGTAAATAGTGTAGAGGTAGATATAGATATAAAAAGAATATAAAGAAAGTAATAATAAAACATTAATGTGCATGCTATTGTTATTATAACTCTAATAATAACTTCACTAATATAAAAATACACTGATGTACATGCAAAAAATCAATTGCGGTATACCGGTTGATTATATATTTAAATTAATTTCATATTACACGTTGTAATTGTTAATTAATTAGTTTCATAATTTCTCATTTTAATACTCGTTTGTATCTCTATTATGCTTTTAATCTGATAGTAAAAATGCATTATTATTATTATATAGTCTTGGTCCCGTCAAAAACCTGGGAACCACCCGACTTCTTGAATCGAATGATTGGAGTAACCCGTATGAGCAGCAAGGTGCGTTTCAAAACTTGACGCGTCTTAATTACGGGTCTTTTGAAGTGTAAAAATTTTTTGACTACGACAGATATAAAAAAAGGAAATAAAATTACAAAATATAGTTTTTTTATTATCTTGGCTACTGTTCTTGCAATCATTAATCCAGGTGGCTGTAAATTATAAAATGTAGTAGGCCATACGAGGTATTAATAATCATAAAGAATAGAATGCCAAGTTCCATGTCTTGAAACATCTTGGTAAGCTAGAGTTAACGCAATTTTGAATTTCATGCTCGTAATTATAAATTGAATTTATAATGTTAATTTACGGTAATTTTTTATAAGAGTATCTGCTGTTTTGTAGATTTCCGCCTTTCGAGCAAAATCGATCTTTTGCCAAAATACCAACTGAAAACATGGCGATGATAAATTTAAATATTTTACGATTAAATAATGCACCTGTAACCTCGTTCTCATTTAAAATCAATAAAAAGGCGAGAATTCCTAATGTGCACGTAAAAGGTAATAAACTGACAGGGACTTTCTCAAGCATATAATACAAGATAACACACATAATATGAGGCATAGTCAAATCAAACTGGAACAAAACCTCATTTTCTAGATGTAACTTGTTTATATCTTTAAACCATTTCCACAGAACATAAAATAAATAGTATATATTAAAAAAGAAACCACTTCTGTATGATTAATTATGACATAATAACTTTTTATGGTTATCAATTTTTAATACCTACTCCACTGTCTTCTGATAAGGTTATTTTAAAAAAATTTAAATTATAATTCAATCAACAACAGGAAACACGTCGTAAAATCGCATCTTTATTGTTTAACTTTATATATTTCTTTAATTATTTCATGTTTTACGGTCGGATGGATGTTCAAAACTTAATTTATTTCCTTCAATTCATAAATTTAATGAAGATGAAGAAGAATTCCCCACAGAAGCTTTGCATATTCCATGAGCAAAGGTCTGGGTCCCAATAAAATGGGCCAACCTCATAGCAAAAACCACTAACAACCATTGTCAATATCTCCAAGTGAGATTTCAAATTCGGTTAATCAAAATCGTATTAACATGCTAGAAAAAACTTGCCTTGGGGTTCATTCCAATTCGCCAATCTGGACCACCAAACAACTAACTGCTACTTTCTCTAAACTTTTTTTTTTCTCAAAAACAAACAATTTTGAAAGCAACAAGCAACTGTTTTTTAGTGCAGAAAATACCTTTATGCGGTAGTTGATTATTTTTAATCCAGAATCATAAAAACGCAGTTAAGTCGATAATAAATGTCAAAATTGCCTGGAGAAAAAATATTGATAAAACTAGTATTATAATGTTATGGTAGGTAACAAGATATATTTCGTGTTCAGAAGCATTTTGTTGTGTAATTTATGTGTAATAAATTTTTTTATTTTTAAATGCGATAAATCATATTTATTAAATGTTAATTCCAAATTAATAATTATACTTAAGATAGTAAACTGCAGTTGTGGTATTTTCTATAATTAATCTAATTGTAATTTATATCAATAGTTAATGCAGAATATTGACCACAATTTTCGATTCATAATTTTTTTATTAAATAAATAATATTTGATGTTGGTGGATTTATATATTATGTAGGGATCCTATTTTTAACTTGGAAATAAATAAAATTTATTATTATGCGGGTACAAGGCTAGAAGTTATGTACTATGTTGAAAATTTCAAACAATGCAATTGTAAATACTACACAATATATACATTTTTTATAAATTTTGTGGGGAGTTTACAACACAATAATTCTCGATAGATGTATCTGCTAAAGGTTAACCGGTTAATATACACACGCTACTTTTGCAAATCTTAAATTTTCAAATTTAAAGCTACCATGTACTTTATATAGTTAGATTTTTATTGAAACTTCAATCAAAATACCCTGTGATTTTACAAATAATTCCAATTACCGAGGGGATTTGTGGTATTCTATGTTAATCTATTGTATTATACTTATAATACTATGGTTTTTTTTATTGTTTTTGTATGATTTGCTTATTTAATAACAATTGAAAACGTCGAAGTTCTCTTTTTTATCAATTGCTCAAAAGCTCAAAAAATTGGCTTCAAATCAAATCAATACAAATTACAAAATTATTTTTGATTTAACATATGATTTTTTTGAATTTTTAAGTTTTTGGGATTTTTATTATTTAAATTGTTAATTCCCACAAAATAATTTAATAGCAATTTTTAGTAGATTTTAAGAAGTTAAATAAAGAAATTTTATTATTCATTATATTTATTATTAAATAATAAATTAAATATTATTAAAAATATTTACTATTATTATAATAATATTATTTTTAATTAAATTAATTATTTTTTACAAACAAATTAAGTTTAATAAAATTAAACTCGGTTCATTTAATTAATTATATTTTTAGAAATAGCCGATTGAGTTAGTATTTTGTAGTTATAGGTAAAAAAAACCACTAATTAGGTACCAAAATTTTAATGGCTTTTTCAATATTTTCGCTATCGATGTTTTGTCTTTTCTCGGTTACAATGTTTCTATACATTGAAAATTACTTCTCTATATCGCAAAATGTTAGATTGTAACTATGTAAATTGCACATTTTCAAACTGTTTTTTGACATAAATAATTGGTTTTACATCAAAACTTTTTGGACATTTTTTGTTAAAAATTTCATTCATATAGAAAAATGTATTGGCAGGGTGCGAACATCAGCGCCACCACATCACGCCACCGGTAGTTCTAAATTTTCCATTGTATTTTTGCAGCAAACTGTTATTTTTTTATTATATTTTTTTTTTAATTTAAAAATGTAAATAAACAAAATTAAAGACCACGAAATTTGCATCAAAAATTCTTGAAAAAGTTTTGCTGTAAAATCCATTTTTATACGAAAAAAAGCTGTTTTACACTGGTAACATAGGAAAACTTAAAAAAGTTGCCACTTTTTTTGCACAATTTGTCCACCGCGTACGCTGTCGTCGGTTTTAATACCCCCACTATGCACTTCGCACCCTGCCAATAAGTAGATTTTGTTGCAAATTTCATTCCGTACATTTTTTATATATTCATTTTTCCATTTTGTCACAGCGTTTCTGAGATACAGATGATAATATTTTTTGTATTTTACAGTCTTGTTTCTGCCGCTTTTTACCTAATACCTCGAATTGACGTAGATTCAGATGAAAAATATTTACCAATGAGGTATTTAGCATAGGGTGCACTGGAGGGCATTCCATGCCCCCCAGACCCCCCGGATTGACAGCTACGTTTTGTGAATTTAAGGGGCAATTAAGTACATTACATAGTACATAGTACATGCCAAAATTAAAAAAGGTATTGATACAAAATTAAAGACAATGAAAATTTTAATAAAAAATGTTTCAAAAGTTTTGCTGTACAATCGATTTTTATATGTCAAAAAACTGTTTCAAAATTATAAATACGGTTTTAAAATGTGCAATTTACAATGTTAACATAGGAGGGTTCGAATATTTTCGTTAGCCTCTGTATGTCCCTAGTGCTGTTTAAATTCAAAATGTAGGTGTCAATCCGGGGGGTCTGGGGGCATGGAATGCCCTCCAGTATATTTTTTACCAAATACCTCGAATTGACGTAGATTCAGATGAGAAATATTTACCAATGAGGTATTTAGCATAGGGTGCACTGGAGGGCATTCCATGCCCCCCAGACCCACCGGATTGACAGCTACGTTTTGTGAATTTAAGGGGCAATTAAGTACATTACATAGTACATAAAAATTAAAATTAATTAAAAAAAGTATTGATACAAAATTAAAGACAATGAAAATTTTAACAAAAAATGTTTAAAAAGTTTTGCTGTACAATCGATTTTTATATGTCAAAAAACTGTTTCAAAATTATAAATACGTCCTCACATCTTAAAATCAGAAAAATGTTATAAAAATTCTAAAATAGATTGCAAAAATTCAAAAATAGGTACTTTTTAGCAAATTGTTTAAAAAAAGGTAAAAATAACTAGGGCTCAGCTAACATATTTTTCCATTAAACAAATTTTAGTTCTAATATTACAATAAAATGTAAATAGCAGCGTAAATAAGGAAAAGGTAAAAACCTAAACATTTCATCTCTAATTATTACAAAAGGATTTTAAAATAGCAATTTTTTGGAGAATTTTGTAAATATTTTTGAAATGGCGGATTTTAATGCTTTTTAAAGCTGAGAAAATTATCTTTAATTTGATTTCTTTCCGGAGAACCTATGATTTTTCTGGACAAAGTTTCAGCTATTAGAAAACGTAATTTTTCTAAAAAAATACGTGAAGTCTCGAAATAGTGAACAGCAAAAATCATGTTTTAAAATAATATAAATTCCAAATTTATTTCTTTCTCTTTTTTCATTTTTATATGCTACAAAAATCTTTTTACTTTAATTTTTTATGCTATAAAAACAAAATACAAAATTAAACTTCGGATTTCATATTACTTAATTTCTTAACTTTAAACATTTATGTTTTCAGTTCAGATATCATAACAAAATGTCAAGAGAGATTAACACTAAAACTTAATACTTTGATTTAAAGCACAAGAGTGAAGCAATGGAATTATGGTTTGAATTTAGATGGGTGACTATGTCAAGAACACCGCTGATTGCTGCTTTTTTGTTGGAGATTCAGCAGTCAAAAATGTTCCTATCTATCACACCTTTGTTTTTTAATATAAATTTTGTTTCAATTGGGCAAAACGTGACCCAAAAAATTGAGAAATAGAATTTTTATTTTGCCACAGACAAGAAAAGATCATTTAATTGTATAAATAAAACTGAAATAGGTATACAATTTGTATAATAATTTTTCGGTAATTTTCAAACGAATGTATTTTTAAAAGTAATTGACCAATCGATTTCAAATTTGTTTTACATCGATCACCGAATTAAGTGGTTCCTAAAAAATTTTTCTATGCTTCTTAATAGATTTCCAATGAAAACCCGCGCTCCGTCGCTTGGAACATCCCGCGAAGGTGAAGTTTAATAAAAATAACTATGGGGTAAATTTAAATCTAAGCTTTACAGGAATATTGAAAATTCAAATGGAAACGGTTGTAAACTAGCGGTTAAACCGTTGGCAACACCTTCGGGGCAATAAATATACTTAATTAATTAAATAAATTTGGAAATAATAAAAAGAAAGTCAAGATTTTCAAAAATAAAGGTGAAATTTCCGCCAATTAAAATTAAGGATGACTTCCATTGCCTCTTTAAAATGCCAAGGATGCAAATTTTCTTACAATTTTTTTAGGTTTTTTGTAATGCATTGTTCGAAAACTGTACGTCACATAAATTTAAAATAAAATATCTTCTTATTAAATTTAAATTATTAAAACAATAACATATCCTACACACGAAATAAAAATAAAGACAAAAACTGGGCCTACGCGTATTTCGTAAAACCTACATCACAACTACACAGAAAAAACCTAATTTATTGTTTCTTAATTCCGTTGTACTCCATAAAAATTCTTTAAATTTCAAAAAGTTAACATACCTGTGTCTGCGTAAGACCTAAACTTGCTGCCAATTCTGCTCTTTCAGGAAGAGCTAGATACTGCGTTCTTTGAAACCGTCGATTTAATTGTTGTAACTGAAGACTGGAATATATCGTTCGCGGTTTTCGCATTTTCTTTCCTTTACTACCACCCGACGGTCGATCCAAAGATAAACATTTATCTACAAAAAAATAGATACATATAACACACAATTCCAAATAATTTTTGGGGAAAATTCTAAACCAAATCGATCGACGCAGGGTAGGTATATAATTTAAAATTATACAAGATTTATATTATGCTAACCTTGCCATATATGTCAAACGATATGGTTTTGTAAGTAATTTGTGAGCATCAAAATTTCATTTTCCAGTCTATTTACATTTTTTAATTTTGCGTTTTATTACAGTCCAAACTTATCCAATTCATGTTTTTCCATCAGTTTCAGGTTGAAATGGAAGAAATAAAATTTTACTTTTGGAAAAACTAAAATCGAGAGACATCTTGCTATACATATAAATTAATCATGTAATTCCCCCTATTGGATGATTTACTTTTTCAATTGGAAGCCGCGACATGTAATTATTCGGTCATGTAAACTTAACAGTACTAACGCTTGACGTCATTTCGAGGTAGGGTAGCCATAATTTCATACCATGAAAACAGCCATCATGATAAAATACGTGTCAACTAAATATATTCCAAAATTTAATAATATGAGTAGGCAAAACAAACAGAATTTTATTTAAATAAATAGAAATAATTTACCAACATAAAACACCTGATGTTTAGGCTTCAAGTTTAATGTGTATACTTGTGTTATCAAACTATTTTATGTTTTAATTGGTTGCTATCAATTTGCAATAATGATTTTGAAATAAGTTCGTAACGGCTAATTGACTAATTATAAATTTCAAAAGTCAAATTACGCCAAATGAAATTAGTAAATGAGCTTCAGCTTCATTAATTACTTTTAATCGCTCAGTTAACAAGATTTTCAAAAATAAAATTGAAATTTTATTTTATTTATTTTATAAAAACGAAATTTTAAAATTTGTAAGCACAGACCTTGGGGGTTATTAATAAAAAAAATACATAAAATATTTTATTATTAAGTGTAAACATCGCAATTATATTATACAAGAATGTTAGAGTTATGGGTAGTTTACATAATTAATTTGTTCTTAAAAAAGGTCACAACCGTATGACAATAAAAAATTTTAGTAATAAAACAACAATTTTGAGTTATAAAATTATTTTACAATAACAATAAAAGCTACTGCTTGAATAAAATTTAAATATCAGAAGTATCTGTCAATCGGTGTATGAGTAGGATATTCGTACTTACATGTAATGTCTTTAAATTTACACTAAATATTTCAATATATATTTTTCGATAGCGAATACATAGCTGTGTGCCATACATAGCAAAATGTGTAAGCAAATGTTTCTTTTTATTTTATTTTTTTTATTTTCTAAATCTCTTTTTGATTTTTAATGTAGAACAAAAATTATAGAGGCAATTTTTCCCATTTAAAAATAATTTGGAGAAAAAAACGTTAATGTTTCGAATTGTATGCTATTGATTATGCGATGTTTTGAGTTGAAGTAAAAAATTTCAATTTTATTAAACGAACAAATAAAATATAATAAAATAAAAAATTATGGTTGATGTAAAGATTAGTGAAGTTTTTCATATTGTAATTTACTTCTAAGTTAATTCCAAATCCAGTGTTACTAATTCAAAACGCAAAGAGCAAATTATCCTGACATTACGGTGATGAGAAATTACTAGCAACGGATCTAAAATAAATTGGATTATGTTTTATTATTCACTGAATTGTATAAAACATTGATAAGATCTTTTTCATATAAAATTGAATGGCCATATTATAGGTGTTTAGTATAAGGTGTTGATAGATCTCTATCTGGAGACAATTATCCAAACTAACTACAATTATAATCAGAGCTGTATAGGTAGTTAGATAATTTGGTTAATTACTTATAATAAAGGAATTAATTGTTTTGACTCTAGGTCGATTTCGGTTTCGTTTTGGGCACACAACAAGTTGATGATTTTTTACAACAGTTGAGTCTTTTTAATTACGTGTTTCAGAACTTCCTAACCGTGATATACCACTTGACTAATTGAGCAATTAAGACAAAATCAATTAATTTACTTGCAAGTGTATCATCCATAATCTATTAGATGTTTCTGTTTCTTGCTAATAAACATGTGAGGTATATTAGCGTGAGAGAAACATCAATTTTAAAAGACTCGTCTATATTGGTAGTCTGCAAGACTAGACACTTGTAAATAAAATATTGAAGTCTTATAGACATGCTCACGGGAAACATATTAATCGAGGTTGTTCGTCGCATCCACGTTGCAGTCTCCAACAGATCATTATCATTTTTCTTCTTATGCTTCCTAACTGTACTATATGTTACCTATAGGAAATATTTAGAAGGAAGTAAGCTATCACGGATCAGACCACTTAGTTTCTCATCAATTCCAGTCTGCATCAGTTTTAAAAATGATTCCAATTTTTTTGGTACAATTAAATTACCAAATGTTAAATTAACGATACCGACGCACAAAAGCTTAATGAAGGTTTAAATACAAAAGCAAAACGTCAAAGCATACAGCACAAGTTTTAATTGAGTAAAACATGTAAAATGGGAGTGTTAACAACCATCAAACGACTACATAAAATTGTTAAAAATGCTTTACATTGACCAAGTACTACGCTTAAAGCATGGTACATCATGTATGTTCTCAATTTAGGCGTGAATTAATTCAACAACATTGAATGAAAAATTTTAAACTATAAAACGAAAAACGACTCAAGGGTTCGCAATTTCAACAATATGTGGTTTTGCTTCTTGCTAACCTGAAATTTAGACAGTAATTTACAAAATTTTTCTAAAATATGGTTTTAGTCAAACTAAAACGAAATATAGCATCATTTTCAACTGACAAACTGTAATTTTTATCCTGATTGTCTTCCAAATAGCTGAACTAGTCTATTCTGCCGTCGTTAGGCTGTAAAAGTCCTAATGCAATTCATTACGAAACATATACATAAGCAGCATAGCAGATAATAGCAGAGCATATATTAAGCAAATTATATTATATTATCATCTCAACATATACAAATTTTACAAAGCCAAATGAAAATAATTTCATATCTATTTTACTGCAAAGTATATAAGTTTAGTTAAGTCAAAAAGTCATATTTTCATAAAGGTTTGCTATATCTCTGTATATTTCCATATATTGAAAATTATTAAAAGGAATCTATGCTAAAGTTTTAACATAGTGTGCGTTGAAGAACAGAATTGAAACAATTGCAAGTTTCATTTTTATATTTTTTGTTTTTTCTCAACTCCGCCGCACAATCCAAAATTAAGCGTTCTCATCTAATATGTTATATGAATTTTCAATGTTTGGAAATGAACGAAAATATTTTTAATAGAAAAAGGCTATTAGAGAAAACCGGGATAATAGCACCAAATATATACATAATTTTACTCTTTTTTCTATCGCTCTACTATTTGTAGGCAAGGGACCAATATAGTCAAATAACCCATTTATTTACTGATGATTAGAACGAAGCTAAACGAAACGGTCAAACCTACCGCAGTAGCTTTTCGAAAACTTTTTTATTTATTTTTTTCGTATCTACTTATCGTTTAAGTTAACTTCAGTTTTTGTTCCTTTATTTCTAGAATTATATTATATATTTATCAATCCATATGTAATTTTCCCTCACTAAAAATAAGTCAAAAACTTGTATAATCTATAACCGGACCAGAGTAAACGTAGTTAAGTAAATAAAGTTTATTTGTTAGGTAAATCAATAAATAAGTTGCTTTTATAAATTAGTATAATATTTTAAAACGGTGTTTATTACGCTTAATGATGCGTTTTATTAGAAAATTTATTGGTTACATTAAACATCAATTTATTACTGCTGCACGATTTTTTCATAACTTTGAATATCCCAAAATTAAACATTTCATAATTATGCTACTCTCTCACTTATTGCCCACACTCAAAAGTTGCCATATAATTTTTTTTTAAATATTTTCTTATGTGGCCGTCGCTAACACTTTCTCTACTCATATTCTTCTTCTTAATTTTCAAACACTTTTTGCCCTATTTTCCCTTCGCAACCAAGACCTGTCATCCATCGCATTTTTGCTTAACTCTTTAAAGTGAAAACTGGTAGATTTGGTATAAAACCAAAATTGGACAATTGGACTGTAATATCAACTTTAACCATAAATTGTATATCACACCGCTGGCTTGGTTTCGAATCCCGGTTGAGAAACTTTTCTTAAACTAACATAGTAACTTATCGACTTACCGTCATCTTTGGGCGAAGGTGGGCAATTTGCAGCGTAGGACCCTAAGTGATAACCACTATATGTGTTTTGATGCATAGGAGGAAAGGGATAAGCACCTAAAGCCCCTCGTGGACTAGGAAAACCCCCATCGTGATGAGGTCCCGACGGTCCTGTATGCGCATTTCCCGCCGGTGAATTAAAGGGGTGTTGGTATGAAGTTCGCAAAGGACCATATCCGTGTTGTTGTAATTCGATGAAAGCGCTTTTCGAAACCGGCGTTGAATTACTACTGTCTTGGGGCGTCGGTGGACCGAGATGTGCATCGCCCGACATTGCTGGTGTTCCTGGTGGATCTTCGTTAGGGCCCCCAAATGGGGAACCCAGATCAGTAAAATTCAACGTCGTGAAGGGTTTATGATCCACTTTGAAATAATGGGGAGACGTCGTGACAAATTGTTTATACACTTTTAAAATAATAAAGTACTATCAATTAACTTGATAATACTCATTATGTTTCCAGTTAGTATTTGGGGAAAATATCACCACTCACAATTTTGGACCGCTGCGGTTGAATTCGAAAATATAATCGACACGAAATTAAAACTTGACGAAACTGGAAACTGAAACACTAAATAATTTTTCTTCGAATATTATCCAGCACTCGTATAATTTATGAAACACCAAATTAAACCAACACCGACGGAGTATGAAACAGGAACAGTTAATAAAACACTGCAAGATATATTATGTTCGATAAACAAACGGTAATCCTCAGGCATAAAATCCGAAACCAAGTCACTCGAAAAAGTCGAAACACAATTCGCGCACAATAAATTTAATAATAATTCTTGCCGCCAAAGTATTTAAATTAAAACGATTAATTTTATTAATCACCGCTTAATCAAACCACTCGAGTAATTTACCGCATTCAACATCGATAATATGTGTAATTCACACCGTAATTGCATAAAAACTACTCAAAGATTAACCCGAAACCAAATTACACCAAATTGAGTACATATGTCGTTTTTTTACGTCGAAAATTGCCTCTTAAGATCGCCCATCTACTTCCTACGAGTGTAGGGACTATAATGAACCATAATCATATAATAGTCGGCTTTGAGCTTAGTTGTGCATTTCTACCGATAGATCTCACTAGCCTTCAGCGGTGCATTTAACAGGCTCCGCCCGGGCTCCATTTCATTGGAAATTATTCCAATGTAGGTGGGGTTTGAACCAATCGATTCTCGCGAATTTTATGAATAAAGGCGGGTTTTTCGTACTCTAGAATTAAGTAGAAACAGGACCTTGTTCATTTTACGCCCTTTCAGACATACAGGCGCTTCACATTTAGGTTAGGTTAAGGTGTTGGTTTGTTATCATGGTGTTTATTGATATAATTTAATATACTATTGCACTTCGCAGTTTCGTGTTGTTCATTTTAGTGAGGCATTTTATTATTTAAACCTACCAATTTATTTGTTTATGATCTTATCAAAGCTCAACCGTGACGCTTAAATATTGATTCTTCGAATATCAGTGAACCATTACAGCTATATGTATCTTAAAGTGTAAATAAATAGTGATGGATGCATTTAATATAAAATGAAAATGTTTAATTTATCGATGTGAGAATCTATATACATATAACATTAAAATAAGTAAATAAGTGATATTGATTCTATATTATAGGTAGGTTGGATGACTATGTTATTGTAATCACTTGCTTATTATGAAATTATATCTTATCAGAATTAAAAATTTATTATTTTAATTTTTATAGTTTTTTAAAAAAACTGTCATTATGTTGTTTGTAACATCAATAACTATTTTATTTATTTCTTTTAAATATAACCGTCACTGAAGATGTAAAACGTTAACAAAAAAATTAATACTATTTGCATTGCTTAATATTTAAAATCAATTTTGTAAGCATGTGATTTCAATAACCGCCGCCTGCTTATCCGTAGAAACCTAAAAACATTACTTTCTTAATTTCGGCAATAACGCATAAGAAATTATTGTAAATTTGGATTACGTTAGGTACTTCTAAATTGAATAAAACATCGTCTTGAAGCAAATACAAATTTAAATAAAAATACCACCAATCCATATATTAGATATATTTTCCTATCTAAATCAACCTATTTTTCTCGGTGCAGCTACCTAACATTTATTAAAATTAAAGTTGTGAATATAGATATTATGACTTATTTTTTAAAAGTGTCATATGCAGTAGTAGCATATTTTATGCATATGCAAGTTGATAAGTAAAAATAAGTGGCAGGCGGAGTAAAAACTTTATTCTGATGGTTTTCTCTCAAAATACAATGGAAAACCACCGAGAAGCAATATACGACTCCAAAATTATAAGAGATCTTTTAAATGTAAATTTTCTGATTTAAAAGTAGCCAAAGTGGAAGAGGTAAGTATAGGTAAAGCGGGGCAGACCCACCCATGGGGCAGATATAGGAGAATCGAATTTTTTTTAAGAGGAATTTAATGTATTCCGGGTGCTCCGTTGTACAAATCTGCCCCCACTTTACCTATATTTGTTTTTGAATAATCATAAAAAATAAGCTTTAATAATCATAAAACAATACTATTTTATACCATATATGCACAGACAAAAAAATTAAGTTAAAACAATCAAAGTATAAATTTTCTCTAAAAATCCCAACTATTAATACCTGGATGACCTCAATTTGAAATATGTTTTCTAATATTTTTTCATGGACACTCAGTGGCTGATGCAGAGGCGATAGAAGCAATCAATTCTCCCCCCTTAAAACTAAAAACACATCAGTTCTTATACCAAAATTTTTTTAGTTTATTAAAAAAAAAAAAATTTTCGAGCTTTCAAGCGGTCCTGAAAATAAAACTCATGATTTTTTTTGAACTTTTTTAACTTGGAAACAAATACAAAATAAACCAAACAAAAATAAGTAATAGTTAGGTATATTGTTTTCGATAATAATTATTACCAACTATTATTCTTATATAGTTTAGTTATAATATATAGTAATATAGTGTTCAGTCAATATGTAAATAATATTAATAAAAGTTAAGCGTAATTTGAAAATTAAAATAAGTACCTTCTTATTACAATTATTAAAATGTTAGTGTTTGTTTGGTAATTTAAAAACCTGTATTATATATATTGAGTATTGTATTATGTATAGGTAGGTACCTATTTATTAAATTTAAGTGTTTTACAACAAATATTTATTTTTATAATAATATCTAATAATAAATTCAATAATTATTATTATTTTTAATTTTAAATAACTATGTTCATCCATCTTAAAATTAATTCAATTAAGTATATATTTTTTGGTAATTTATTAGGATTTTGTTTAAAACTATACATATTCAAGTTTATTGGGCCCTCTTTAAGTCTGGAAATTGATTTATTAATTAAAGAGTTCTAAAAATATTTTTACAATTTTACCTAATTACATTGTAATATATTTTCAATAAATATTTTTAATGATTTTACTTATTATCATTTTTTATTCATCTAAATTATCTTCTGATTGTAATATCATCCCAGATACATCTTTGTAGCCTTGGACAGTTCTTCTTTTCCTTAAAGTAATACTTACCAGAAAATTAAATGCAATATCTTTGGTATACTGGAATTAATAATATTTACTTAGTCCAGGTTTGAAGTTATCGAATGATGTGAAACGACACTTACTGTGTCTAATGGTAAATTTCTTATTTAAAATCGTCCAAACTGGAAAAATTTAAAAAACTCAATTTTTCAAGATTATTGCCTATTATTATTTATTAATATAATAAATGTCCTATTATGTACAAGTTCAGTCGGTTGATGATATTAAAGATAATTAAAATGGAAAATATGCTTATCTACAAATAATTTTTATCAAACAATGTTAAAAAAGTTTGAAGTACACAGGATTCTTTAGAATGTCTCCTAATAAGCTACCGATGACATATTTGAGGTAAGAGAAAATACAAGTAGGGGGTATAAAGGTAAGTCTCCCCCTTGACTTCAAAGAATTTTAAAAAACGATAAAATCCACTAATAAGCTTAAAAGATGAAAATTATACCTCGTTTTTACCTCCTCTCTATATGAATTTCGGCTAGAACCACTCTTCTTTGAGATATTAAATGCTAATAATTTTCTATAATTTGAGTCATCTCGCCCGTTCGGAGACTGTAAAATAAAGAGAGAAAACTGTAAAAAAAACATTTAACGAAGCAGACTATCCAAAACTCATCCTGAATGTACTGAGATGTACTTTTTCGGATCAATAATAATTAATTTTCGTAGTTTTCCAGAAAAAGGCACTCTTCCAAGCCAGGCCAGTTGGAAACTTGCAAACTCAAAATATGAATCCCAATTTACCCTTCTTAAAATTCAAATTGTAAATTTCAACTTGAATTCAAATAATTCTAATTTAAATTTTCAATGCAAAATATCAAAATTAAATTGAAAGATAACTCTCTGCACATGGGACGATGTTGATTTTAGTATTTTAACTTTTGCAAATTTTTAATTTTAATTTTATAATTTTATCAATCAAAATCAATTAATTTTCATTAAATGCAAATTCAGGATAAATCAAAAAGTTCACTTAACTCAAATTAAATAAATTTATTCGGCAATTATAAAAATTTCAAAACTAAAATCAATATTCAGGAGACGACTTTCTCCCTAAACCACTTTTGGAAATCACTTTTGGGAAAAGCCTTGCTTTCCCTACCGCTGGCATAATACCAACTTGACGACGGGAAATCGAGAAAATTCCAAAATATTTACAATCTGAAAAATATTAATCTTCGCAAAAACAAACAAATTTTACAAATTAAATTATTGAAACAAGGCGACACTGATTTTATTTAAATATCAGTTTCATCATTTTTATTTCCTGGTAAAATATGGTAATTAACGCACAATATAATAATTAATAATATACAGTTATTATTTTTCTCTATAAAAAACTTATTTACAGTTTAAAGTAATTATGCTGAGCGTCAATAAAAAATATAAAAAATATACAGTCGAGTCTCGTATTAAGTATAAACAGCGAAAATCATGTTTATTTTTTTAATATTAAATCAAAATTTTTACCTTTTTGTACAGAAAAAAGAAGATTTTTACAGCAGAAAAAAGAAAAAAAAAATGAAAGAATTCGGAATTTATATTTAAAAAGACCAGATTTTTACTGTTCACTGTTACGATACTCTACTACTGTATCTTTAAGGGGCCTTACCAGTTTGACACTTTCAAAAAATCAGTTTATTTTTTTGTGCCTTTTTTGACAGTTTATACTTTCAAGAATATCCTGTAAAAATTTCAAGGCCGTATCTGTAATACTCCCCGAATGGCAGCCTTCTAAAGAGCAACCGCTCGGAAGTATAAAATGCCCAATCTGCCTATAAGGCGGAGCACCGATACTTTTACAACACTAAACGTTATTTTAGTAATATTAAAAGTAAAAAATAATTACTAGAGCGATGCAAGGAAGGGAACTCGCAGAATATCAATAAAAATTATAAAGGCTTGTTCTGGCACTTTCATAAAGGATTAATAACGATGGAGCTCGCTAATTTCCTTGCAGTTTCAATATTTAACGATGGTTTTTATGCTATTCTAAAAATGCTGTTAGTAATGGACGTCATCATCAGTCCTATTGCAAAAGAATATGCCATAGAGAGCGATAACAGCCAAATCAACCAGGCGGAGTTACGTCATGAAGCATCCTCAAAAGAGGGACGAACAGCTCGGAGAAAAGCTTCAGCCCCTCAGCAGACATTATTTGATGAAGAGGAAGGTTCATTGTATGGGCCAGGTATCAGCAGTTTTTATGGTAAATATCATTTTATCTTGCAAAAATCGATAGTTAAATCTTTAAACGCGTATTTCTCGAAATGACATTTTTCAAATCTGCTGCCATTGTAACTCAAAGAGCAATTATCCGATTGACTTTAAATTTGAACTGAGTACTCTTGAATATATCTACTCTACAATGACGTAGGATAATTTTGATTGGATGAAAATTGACGATTTGGCATTGAAAAAACGACCATTTTATAGGAAAAAAACAGACTTTTTTTTCATAACTACGCCAATTTGTCAGATTTTGATATTTTTTGAAAATCCTACGTCATTGTACAGCAAATATCTTCCAGTTTAACGACATTTTTTCCTTTTTCGGTTTCAGCTACTCAATCGGCCGGAATCATGGCAGCAGTTGAGGAACTTTTTTTTTTGGCGCTTCCAAAGGCAGCGCATAAGTCGCTTGGATATCAATATTTTTTTATGAAAAAATTATGTAATATATAGGTCAAATATAGCCAAATATATCCTAAATTTTCCAAAACATTTAAATGAGTACTTTTCTTTCAAAAATTCCCGAAAATCACTCAAATTTTCAAAGTTCATACTGGTATGGCCTTAAAGCTGCATTAGAGATGGAATCTATTCTGAATCCTATAATATAAGACCTATACTCCTATACTTTATATAAACATATTTGAATTTTAATATTCCTATAATATGCTAAAAGTCTAATATTTTATGATTTTTTTTGAAACCAATTCTAAAATTTTGCAAATTTTTAGTTTAAAATTATGTAAAGCGATCTTTATTTTGAGTAGCCGTAAAATTTGTAAAACTTGGAATTTAGGATACGTGGAGGAGTTCTCGTTTGTTTGGTGATTTTGGAGGGGTCGACCTTAAATAATTGGAGAGAGATCGGTCGGTATTATTTGTAGAAATTTTTTTTTAAATTTGGTTAATTGGAAAATCGAAATTGAAAATAATTTTCGATAAATTAGTCCTATCTAGTTAATAAATAATAATTGGTGTCAAATGTTAAAAATTATTTAAAAAGTAGTTGTTAATGTTGTTAAGAAGAGACTTTATCAAGCATATAAATGAGCTAGTAAAAAAAAAATTTAAGATCCTATATCCTAGTAATTTTAAAAATAAATTTAAATAAGAATATTTTCCGCGAAAACACGAAACTCGTATTACGTCACATTACGTCACGGCGGTAACAGCAAGCGAATGGAGCAGTTCAGTTATTCCCCATTCCAAGATGGCTGCCAACAGTTGATTGAAATTTTAAATATACATGTCGACTGACTGTAAATTATTTGTAGCCGCTTTCTGATGGTATTTTGCGTTGTTTGTATTCGCTTACGATTTGTTATAATTAACAGCTGACAATAAGCACAAAAACTATTATATACACAAAATATATATACAGGGTGACCGGTCGACCATCTGAGCATAGGAAATTAACATAGGAAATTGATTTTTCTTTAATTCCTACTTCCCATCACAACGGATAAGAATGAAAATGGTATCAATTTAAAGAGATTTTTATTCCGCGTCTAAAGATACCTATCACTTGATATTTTGTTTTTTAATTATTGGTAAAAACTCACTAATAAAATGCAAAGAAAAGATTTTAAAAATAATTTTAGTTGCCTTGTTTGAATTTTATTGCAATTTTTTAAAATTTTAAAATTGAGCGTTTTATAAGCTTTTTCTGGTACTTTTATTTATACAATAACGCACATAATATGCAAATAAAAATTTTGTAAAAATACTCAATAGAGTGAGAAAAATTGGTTAAATAAAAAAGAATAAAGAAAAAATAATTATATAAATGTAGCTACCTACTTAAAAAATTCTAATTTATGTTTCTAATTCATCAGGTTACATTACAAATACAAATGCAAATTAAATCCTAAGTAGCAACTCTTTTAAATCTCAAATAACTACTATTACTACAAGTTAACCCTTTCAAACACAGCGTCCTGTGGAGAGGACTTAGGTTTAAGACAAAATCTTACCGTTTTGGATCATTATCTGTTGTGAGATCCATTTTGGTAAAATTTTTTCTCTAATAAACATTACGTTTTCAAAAATATACAACCAAATTTCAGATAACAACTTCTGTATTTTAAGCTATTTTCATGTTTGCAGCTGTAAATGATTTTGCCCTACAAACTCGCAAATTTGCTTGTACTAACGATGGTATGTTTTTATGAAGGGTTGTTTTGGTTTGTTAAATTTTGAAATATGGCTGTCCAATTGGTAGAACTTATCTAAACATCTACACGAAGGTACACAGTTTATCAACGATGGTATCTCTAAACTTTTAACTACTAAAGAGACTATGGGGTAAAAAATAATTGCTTTTGATATTATTTGTTTAATTATTATTCTTAATAATAAATTTTATATATAAATATGTTGTTAAACAACTTAAATCATTCGTAGTAGATAAAAATTCAACTGAGTTGAGACCTTTCACACGTCAAACTATAGGTTGTAGTGTGAAGAAGATAAATTCATCGTCGTGATTCGATTCACTGATCTTGTTCTTGTTCCTTTCTCTTCACGAGTGTCTAACACAGTTTCTAAATTAATCATTTCGCATTAATCACTCTTTCGATATTTCTCCCGAGTGGTGTTGTATTTACTTATATTTAAATTTAAGGCAACCTCATCCATAGAATTATAATATATATACAATTTACAATATTGGAGTATTGTCAATTTTGTATTTAAGAGTTGTTGAAAATTTTTCGGCAAGGTTATAAATTAAAGAGCGGATAGAGTGCTTCAAATACAGGTAAATCTAACAAGGACATGGTTCCCCGCTGTGTTAAATGGTTCTTCCGATAAAGAATGCTGTAAACAAGCCGCAACATCTGATACTATAATGTACTTAAATAAACTTCTGTAAAGTTAAGTGTCTTCTTCATTGACTACCGGTGTTAAATACCAAACGGATATTTTAATCCAAATAGTAAATTTAACTGATACCTAAAAAATAAAAAATTCGGATTCATTAACCTCCGTTCAAGTTAACAATAGTTTCGTTGGTCCATTGCAAAAATACACAGTTAAAAAACGGAAAGTTTTAAAGGAAATAACTGCAGCAAACGTCATCATAGTCTGTTTGTAGAGAAGATAATTAATAAATTAGTTCTTTTGACGGCGCCAGTCGGCTTTTTAAAAAGAAAAAATAATATATTTTTAACAGGATATCTTTTAAAGCATCAACGCCTTTCCGAAGGTGTACAGTCAACATCAAAGCTTTCAATCGCACACTTCGATCTATTCACCTGAACTTTTAATGTTACTTAAAAAAATTGAAATCATTATCATAATAATTATTATTTGGTGCAGGAATTAATTAATGGAATGGATTAAATGTTTACTAATTTTGAATAATAATTGTGGTTGAAATAAATAAAAGTTGCCTTCACAATCCAATAGATCGGGTGAAAAATTTAAAAGATAATGAACAATAAATCTTAAGCCAACCTGTTGAGTCATCTTATTAAGTTTTCGCAAACGAGACGTGGAAGCTTTTAGACATAAAATTGAATGCGAGCTGAAAAATGTAAATAATTGTTGGATATTTGTAGAATTAATAATGCAAATTAAAGGAAAGGTAATTATACAAATTTAATGATGCTACCGTACAAATAAAAACGGTAATTTTTGTAATGTGCTCGTATATTAGGTACCTACTCTTCATATGATCCACGTAGCTCTGTAATGACATTGATTTATCAATTACACAAACACCGTGATGCATTTCCAAGATAATAAAGTACAATTAGAGTAGATGATTCTTTAAAAATGCACTTAAATATCAGTAATTTGAAATGTTTAGCTTTGGGTTGCATCAAAATGTAAGTTTGAAAAGAAAAGAGTACGAGGAAAGCGTTTGCTATATTTTATACTTACATTGTATTTTATTTGTGATAACTTAAAAAATTATTTTTTGGGTTTTTCTGAAATATTGATAGGATTTTCTTGATAATCTTATTTTCGAGTCCTCAGAGGCAATTTAAATAGATATAAATTTAATTTAATAGCTTAATTATGACTAAAATTTCATCCAAAACCTTACATTATTTGGGAAAGACACTTAAAAGGTGTCACTAACGATTTGTTATTTTTGAAACAGGTATTGTGTAATGCCATTAAAGCGCTATTAAGGGTAGTAAAATAAATTAAACTTATTTATACCTACCTACAAAGAAGATAACATTTAAAATTGCTAGTTTTTTAAAATAAAGCATTTAAAACAAATCGGTTTTTGACATAAAGTGTAAAACGTACTATTGTCGGTATTTAACAGATAAGAATTAGATTTTTTTAAATTTAGTTCGACATTTATGTATTTTTGTACCATTTTTAAAAATCGCTGCACCTTTGAACATTTAAATGCAGTGTCCTGAATTGGGACTGTAATTTTAAAGTGGAAAATATCAGGTAGAAGGGCGTTAACGATTTGTTGCTCTACATAAATTTTTCTTTAGCTCGTTTAAGTTAGTTCAGGTTCATTTTCTGTGCAAACAACTGAAAGGTTAATTTATCAAAAGATGTAATATTATTTCAAAGCTACCGGTATTTTATATATTTTTTAAAACATATCTTCCTTCTAATTAATATAGGAAGGGGATAACTTGTTCTAGAAATGCTTTTTTTATTTGCGATTTTTATTAAGCGAACGCCTCCATGCGGAAAAATATTAAATTAATCTAATAGGTTATATTCAGTTTAGGAAGTTTCGTTTATATACCAAACGTTTGCGTTCTTTTGGTGTTCTATTTTGTGAATTATCATTCAACAGCGGTTTTACGATAAAGTAATTGAGAATCAAACTCAAAACAACATCAAGTGTACGTAATAGAGCCGCCATGTTGTTGTTGACATTTGGTAGCGTCACGAGCGCCACCAATGTGGTAGCATAGAGCATCGATGAAGAAATCAAAAGTTTTTAAGGTTTTACTTTTATTTTTTTATATTTTCAAATAAAATTTTATTTTTGTAGTAAGTATACTATTAAGTACACACACAACACTCCGTTACAATTTACCTCTAAAAAAGCTTGTAGAGGAATTTAAGCTGTCATAAAATACTTTAATTAAAGCCCTAGAAGGTAATATGTAACCTAAAAGTCTCACAGGACTTGAAGCCGGAATATTAGAACTGAGTAGATTTTTCAGCTTAAACGTTCATTAAAATATCCCTGAAGGCTGCCCCAACTTGCAAATAATGGATCACGGTAGCGAAAATCTCCTTAATACATTTATGCGCGTCAATGGTAGGCAGATAATGGATCAGATCCACAAATACCTATACATATTTTTCACTATTTTGGATACTTTAAAACAGGTGTGGTGGGTGCGACGCACGCGGGCGCCCTGCTAAAGGGGCCTCCAGTTCTACTATGACCTTTTTCAATCTTTCTAAAAATATTTAACAGTATTTAATATATTATAATGAAATAATCTAGTATTAGTATTTAATCTTTAATAATAATTGTTAATGATTATAATGAAATATAATATTTTGGCAGTCTTCTCTTATTAAGGTAAACAAAGCGGGCATCATTTATCATCAATAATTCTACGTTTCCACTAAATTTTCAAAATCAAATCCTGGCATTTCCAGAATTTACCTGACAAAGAATAAAAATTTTCCATGTCATTTTAGTAAATCAGAAAATAAAAAGGTAAAAGAAATTTTAATTTAAAAAAAAATTTTAATTTAATTTTCCCTGACAAAATTGGGGAAATCTTAAATTCCATGACTTTTCCTGATTTTCTAGGTTTTCCGAACAAGTGGGAACCCTGCAAATGTTATACCGGGAATAACGTTATACTAAGTTTATCCGATTACTGTAAAATTGGCCCTTAATGTATTTGTTTATCTTAAAATTATGGTAATATAAGTTATTTATTATTTTCTTTTACACTTCGTACATGGGTCCCTCAACTGCTTGTTACGCCACTGCTTTTAAGAAATGCTCGTTTTTATCTGAGGGATATGAAATAGCTCTCAGCCTACTGAGTACTCAATCTTCTGTGTCTTTAAAACTTAAATTCAAAATTCAAGAAGGTTTAGGGCCTCCACAATATGTTTAGAACTTTGAATCCCGAAAGATCTGATTCAACTGCTTTATTTTTTCATTCCCTCGGAGGAAAAGTAAAAAAGTAATCAATCGCAGAAATCGTAATAGATGTAGTATTTGATTAGTTCATATCTAAGGAACTTGAAATTATCATGAATAGACTAACCGAAGTAAGCAGGAACTTTGGTCTTCATATTAATAACAACAAAACAAAAATCATGATAGTAGACCGCGCCAATAATAATTCCCCCGAAATCCACACAGCTATGGGGTTTGAGGTTGTTCGTGACTTTATATACCTAGGCTCCATGATCTCCAACTCAGAAGGAAGTACACCGGAAATAAGAAGACGACTGGCTATGGCAAGGACGGCGACCACCAAACTCGTCAATATATGGAGAGACACAACCGTTACCAGAACAACGAAAATGAGACTGCTGTCGGCACTGATATTCCCTATGGCCACGTACGCGGCGGAAACGTGGACAATGAAGGTGGACGACAGAAGACGAGTTAAAGCCTTTGAGATGTGGGCATACCGGCGCATGCTGAGAATACCTTGGACGGCCCACCGCACAAACGTGTCCATCTTGAACGAGCTACGGGTCAAAACGCGGTTGTCAACTAAGATCAGCCAGTCTGTCCTACGATATTTTGGACACATTGCAAGAAGACCAGAAGCAATGGAAAAATTGATGATCCAGGGCAAGATCGAAGGAAAGCGGCCGAGAGAAAGATCCCCAACAAGATGGATAGACCAGATCAAATCCCTGACGGGACAGACTATGCATATGGCGACTCAAGCAGCACGTGACCGAGAAGCATGGAGCACCTCGCTGAACGCACTATCACAATGATGCCACTATGTTCTTACGTAGAACGATGGAACCTGAGAGAGAGAGAGATCTAAGTAGCATTAAGCTTCTCAGACTTTTCCATTTTTATTCGAAGTCCGAGGTTATACGCATTTAATTATTATTATTACATCTTCAAATATTGATTGAGTTTCTATATAGTTATTGGCAAACCGGGGGGTCTGGGGGTTATGGAATACCCTTCAGTGCACCGTTTCCTTTTTATTCAAGTACCAATACTGAAGAGTTACTCGGTTGACAATGCTAAGGGTATTCTCTACCCTAAATTCCCCCGGCACCATAGAGCTATCGAGAAAATATTAGGAAAAAGCTAAAAGCTATGATCGTAGAGAAAAATGTTCAGATAATAACATATTATAACATATTTTAACATAATATATTATAATTATAACATATAAATGTTATTTTGGTAAATATAAGTAAGAATAAGTATATTATAAATAAATAAACACGTTATGGCCTGTTCCCACGGTTATTATTCTCAGCTTTTTTTTTATCAAAATTTTGATGAATATGTTAATCTAACGTCATAACAACAGAAATATAGTAAAAAAAAAATTTGACAGGTTGTCAATACGACCTGGCCTACGATAAAAACGGGTTTTTATCTAAATTATTATAAAAATATTGATCGTGTGAATAGGCTATAAATCATCAAAGTACATCAAAGGACGTCAAACTACTTGTAAAAAAAATGTTACTTGAAATCATTGATTATAGTCTGTAATGTATGTTATGTAATCTCACTAATCTATTCACGCGCGTCAGTGATAGAATTGCATATTTTTAATTACTTTGGTTATTTTTCAGAAATTATCCTTCTATAAACTCTTCAAACCGCTCTTCATCCAAATTTACCCAAGTTTTCCATCTATAATAATTATTTATCTTGATCAGCGACATTCTTTCACATTTTTACTCGTACAGATTTTACGACCAACAATTTTTGTTAACCAACAACCTACCGGAAAAGATATAAGCAAATTGGTTCCGAAATTTCTTATAAAAATTTCATTAACCCATCAATGTCTAATATTTTTTTTTTGCTTATTGTGCTTTTGCAAATCTCTTTGCACATAATACTTTCGTGCAATTATTTTTTAGCATATTAATGCAGCAATTATGTTACATGAATTTTACAACAAAAAATACTTAGTAAGTAATTGATAAAAAAATAACAGAAGAAAATTGTTTCTGAAAACCCATTTGCTAGTTTAAAAACCAACACAACTGCAGGATACGTAATATGTGACAACCACATTTTCAAGATGCAGGACACGAAAGTATAATTATAATGTTAAATACTAGCAATTGACTTGTAAAAACCAAAAGTAGATATTGTGATTATTATTTTTAAATCCACGTACATCAATTATATATTAATTATACAGGACATGGAAAAATCCATGGCCAAACTTCTATTTTCGCAGCTAGACAGACATACAATAGTCAGGATTAAAGTAAATACAATAGTTTTTATCATCTCTCATTAACATGAAAAGTTAACACGAACTTTTAAAATAAATACAAAGTAGTTTTAGAAAATTCAAAATCGTTCGTGTTTTACCCCCTTCCTTCCACCCTCAACCAGAGTTATTCTTGAATTATCAAAGCTGAACTTATTATTCAAATTGGGAAAAATTTTGCCTTACTGCTGTGCGGCCAATTTATTTGATTTATCTTCAAAGTAACTTCCTATAAAATAAAAGAAATTAAAAAACAAGTAAAAAAATCAAACTTTCTATTCTACTGCATCTGTGATATTACCTATATTGCAGACGGTTTTTTTTCAAAATTGCTATACTGCAGTGGGTAGGTATCTTTGAATGTTTAGTAGGTAACCAATTAGGTTTATGGCTGCACTAGAAGCGTTTTCTCATTAATTCCCCGTAGCAAATTATCGCATGATGTGGTGTTTGAACGTCGAGGTGGTAATATTCATATCAGATCGTGATCGCCATTGTTTAATTGTACGTTTGCTCCCCTGCATCGTGAATTGAAATCCCTAAAATCTAGTCAAGATACATAAAATTAAACTTTCTAAGGATGGCTTGTCTATACACGATGTACCGCAAGGTGATGCCAATATTGGAAATAAAAATGCTAGACGTGAATCAACTTGACCGTGTGCTTCTCAAGTGCTTTACCTAAACAAGACCTGTAGTTAAAAGAAAAAGCACTTTTCGATTAAAAGAAAATGTTCAAGTATAACAAAACATCTAATTGTATATTTATAACGGAAAATAATATTGATAAATATATTTGTTGTTCTTTGGGAAGTTGAATTAAGAATTGGGGTGTCTTGGAATATGGTGATCGTGCGACTTCCACTTTCTCCGTTTATTTTTTTTTTTATCATTTTTTTTTATTTTTTTTCTTTTTATCAATTGCTTTTCATTATTTCTTGTTTCCTTTTTTTATAGTTTTGAAACTGGGTCATTAAGGAACCCGAAACGTCGGAGAATTATATTTGTTTCATTTTGACCGCAAACTTAACTATTATTCCCTTACCACTTTAAAACTTAGTCTATTCCATGGTTTGGAATCCACGGTAAACAGTAAGTCAGTAAGTGCTACCAAACCAAACCAAAAGCTACGTAATCGGTAAAAAAGCAAAAGAAATCACCTTTGAGATTTCACTGCGATCGTTCACATTATAGGAATTGTTTTTGATACATTCACTTCTAGACCTATTAATTTTTGTTTACTTTGAAGATCATCTAAAATCGATTAATCACATAAAAATTATCCAATCCCGGAATTAAATTTTTAACCAGCATGTCACAGCATCACAAGGATGCCGCTGACCACCAAAGAACGAAACTTACGAAGTTCCGTGAAATCTGAAATTCAAA
Organism: Cantharis flavilabris; assembly: GCA_949152465.1. Lineage (NCBI taxonomy): Eukaryota > Metazoa > Arthropoda > Insecta > Coleoptera > Cantharidae > Cantharis > Cantharis flavilabris. The sequence continues at coordinate 93,811,615 of OX424435.1, forward strand.
CCCGCAATTTCCGCTCTTCGGAACAGACCAAGATACCATACCGCTGTATATTTAATTAATTTTTAATTTATCGACTCAAATAGAATTAATTTATTAAAAAAATCAATTTTGTTTTATAAAATTTGTCAAATTAACGTATAATTCACCCTATAGCATAAATAAATATAATTTTTTATTATTACTATTGATGTATTTTTCCAATCCTAATATATATAAAATCCCAGCGCGCTGCTGCTGCTCCTGCTACAGCGTGTCATTTTTTGGTGAAAAAAAAAACACTTGGATTGATCGATTTTTCTTCACCAACCGAAAAATATATTAAATTAAGATTAGGACTAAAAATATTTGTCCAATATTCTGAATGTCTGGATATCCTGCGATATTTACTGGAGGGTGTTCCACACCCCCCAGACCCCCCGGTTTACTTTTAATTTATTTATAGTAATTTATAATTAATTTAATTTATAATAATTATAAAAATATAAAGTCAAAATTGCAAACCGGGGGTTTGGGGGGTGTGGAACACCCTCCAATATATATCGCAGAATTTGGAGAAGATAGGGAATTTATAATTTTACAAATTTTGCTAGGAAAAACCGGGAAATTTGAATTTTAAAGCAATGGTGAGGGAAGTTTAAACCTTAGCTTAAAAATCATTTATTTAAGAGCCTTACTGCTCAACTTTTGCGTTACTTTGAAAGTTAACTGTCAAAAGTAACAGCGTGTCATTTTTTGGTAAAAAAAAACACTTGGATTGGTCGATTTTTCTTCACCAACCGAAAAATATATTAAACTAAGATTAGGACTAAAAATCAGTGGCGCAACTACCGGGGTGCGGTGGGTGCTACGCACGCGGGCCCCCGGCTAAAAGGGCCCCCAGTTGGGGATTGATATCCCGCTATAATATCTGCCTTTGCCTGGCATTCTTAGAAAAGAGGAAATTTAGAATATTCTAGAAAATCTTAGGATAGCCAATATAGCCAAGGAAATCTCAGAAACTTGAAAAAGGAAATAAAAGAATTAATTTATGAATTTTCCTAAGATTTCCTTGGAACGAAAATAGTATTCTAAAGTTTCACTAAGATACCCTAAAATTTGCTTGGATTTCTTTTCACTTTCGTATATCACGATTTTTCCTTCGGTTTTCTAGTTAATACAAAACTAATGGGAAGTCGACGGAAAAATTAAGTGAAGGGAAATCTGAAGAAACTCTGGAAAATTCTTAGACATCTCAAGAAACAGATTCTTAGAAAATTTGTAGAAATATTGAAAATCTCAAGAAATCCATAGAAATTTCAAGAAAATCTCAGAAAACTCGAGAAAATTTTAGTACTAAATAGAAAATCGAGAGAAATGCAGAAAACTCGAAAAATTCTAAGGTATCTTAAGTTATCTGGAAAAATCCAAAAAATTTTAAAGCCAATGAAATCACAGAAAATGGAAAAATCCAAAAGGAATAGTCTATAATATTCTAGATTTCATTAAATTTCCGCTGATTTCCTTTTAGTTTTGCATATGATGATTTATTTCTCCATCATTTTTCTACTTGGTAAAAAAAAGAGCGGGAAATTTGAAGAAATCCGGAAAAATTTTAAGAAATCCAAAAATTCTCATTAATTTTACAATCTTAGGAAATGTAGAAAATTAAAGGAAATAGAAAATTCTAGAAAATCTATCCAAAAAAATTTCTTAAAAATCTTAAGATTTTTAGAATTTTTGGAAATCTTGCGACGAAGGGAATCACAGAAAATTCTAGGATATTTTAAGAAATCTAGACAATGTTAGAAAAATCAAGGAAATCTCAGAAAATTGAAAAATAGAAAAACTCATCTATGTATTTTTGATAAGAATTAAGGTATAATTTTTTTTAATTTAATAAAATTAAATAGGGGGGGGGTTAGTTACTCGTCTTTATATCCGCTTTTATTTGGAAGGAATTCCTTGGAAATCACTAAAATTGAATGGAAATCTTCGGAATTCCGAGTTCTGTATACAAAATTGTTTTTTTTTGTCTATTATAAAAGCAAGTTAACTGTCAAAAGTGTAAACTGGGGGGTTGGGGTAAACACCCTCCAGTACATATAATAAAATTCCCACTCTTCTAAAATACCTACAGAATAGGTATTCAGAATACAGAATACAGAATAGGCATTTTCGTCAGAAAATGGTGAAAAATTTTTTGTTCTTGAGCAAAAGTGAGGGAAGTTAAAACGTTCGGCTAGAAACAATTAGAATTTGAGAAACTTATTTATTTTTATATTTTTATTTAAAAAAAAATTATAATATATAAAATATATAAAAAAAAACTTCGTCGGCACATCAAGTTTAGCAGCAACTTCTTGCGTTACTTTGAAAATACAGAAAAACGGGGAATCACCCAGTAGCGGGAAACGAAATTAAAAGTTTAATATTATACCGCTAAAAAGGAGATCCACAGTCTAGCTCGGCGGTTCCGAAATAGGGTTCCGCAAAAAGATCCAAGGGTTCCGCCAAAAAGAATTTCAAAATGGCGTAAAAATAAATTTTGCCGCTTAAAAAATATTTTTTAATTTTTTTTTATTTTTTGAGTACCCTGTATGCTTATATAATCCGTTTAATAAAACGGATTAATTATCGGATTATATTATTATCAATTTATTGTTTTTTATTATTACGAAATTCCTATTTCAAGAGAGAGAGAGAGTGCATACACAAGCAACCTTTAAATGCAGAGCTTGATGACCCTTTTTTAGCCAATAATAAGCAAATTGGTTTGGGGTTCCGCCAAATTTTTTACATCGCCCAAGGGTTCCGCGGCCAAAACTAATTGGGAACCGCTGGTCTAGCTGCCCGTCTGTGGACGGGCTTTCCATCTAGTAAGAAAATAGGATTTAAGGATGAATAATGCGAGTAATTACTCTCCTAGAGTATCACCAGTCAAAAAAACGTATAGTAGTATAATAGTGCAAATATAGTTTAGTAATTACAAAAGAAAATTTGTGTCAATTACCCTCCTAAATCCAACTTGTATTATGGAATGTTGGACACATAAGAAAAGTCATTTGTATCCCCCAAAAACTGGTTTCAAGAATTTTCAAATTTAACTGACTGTTTTTCCCATTTCAGAGGTACAGAATCCTTATGTACCACCTACTGTTTAATTATTGTTAACTTATACCTTACAGACAACTCTTTGGCCCCTCGAGTGTGTTTCTCTGACCATAACCAAGTCCAGGGAGGATCCAAAGGTAGAGACGATGGCCTCCTTAAAAAAAATTTTTAATTAAAAATTATTTTGGGAATTTTATTTTTTAATTTATTTAAAAAAAAAGGAAAAACCTAAAAAAGGCTCATTTATATGCTGCAACTTGGCTTTGGGCAAAAATCTCAATCGTTCTAATATTACAGTGCAGTCAAATGCCAAATTTGAAAATTGGATTTTGGATAATATAATGTTTCTTAGTAGTTTTTACAGACTTTAATTCATAACTCGAAAGCCGTTGATTTTAGACAATATAAAGTATGAATCTAATTTGTAGATTATTTCACGCTCTTTAAAAAATCACTAAACCATTTTTACTGAAAAATGAATATTTTCCGAGATATGGCCATGTGAAGGCGGAAATTTAAAAAATGCTTTAAAGAAAAAAAATTTTGTTGAATATTTTTCTTAGAAAAGTGTCCTCTATTACCGCTTACGTTATGTGAAGTGTATCCGGAGACACCCTGTATAGTATACACAATGTATAAAATATAATTTTTTAATTTAACTTTATTTTCATAAAATATTCATGGTATTTCATTAACGCAGAATACTTATCTGTATCTATACATACTTTACGCTTTATTGCCTGCAAGCATTCATTACATGATTCTTACGATACCCAGGATAAACTTCTTTTTATATTCGAAAAATAATGGAATTTACATTTTTGTTTTTCCTTCTGAATCAAAAAACGAAACTATTTGCATTATTTCTAAACAATGCCTACAATAGCTAAGAGCATCACTATGTACCAGATCTTACGTCTGTATCCGCGGGCCCCCTGGCGCCACAGGCGTGCGCCAGACCCGTCACGCGACCACAACACGCCACCCTTCAAACGGGGTCTTTTAACCCCAATCGGGCAGACTTGAAAAGAAAACCACAGTGAACGAAGGTGCACACCTTTAGGGCAAACACTCAAACTGGCCTTAATATTAATTAACCTATATCGAACTTTGCTATATATAACATATTATCACTATTATTATAATTATAAAATACCTACTAAATTACCTTCGCGTTAATTTAATAAATTAAATTGAAACTCTAATTAAGATAATTTTCAAATCGACTTGTTAGCTACCGTAAAAATAAACTACTCGATGATATTTTATTGCACAGCCTGCAGAGCTTCTCAGTGCATTGTTAAACGCTTAACATTATTGCACTTCAAACAAATAATAAAGAAAGCGAAAATTCGGCATTACTAATGAATAACTATAAACTGTTTTTAAAAGTTTACCTTTTTTATGGCAGGTGTCAATCAATGCAATTGCAATTTGTAATGGTAGAAATGGTGAAGCCTCACCCAAATTTTTTCAAGATATTTTAAAAGTGGAGAAAAAGAATTTTGCGGACAAGTCCAATAGGAAATAGTATTTAGTATTACTAATATTTATTATTGTGAATAAACTGTTACCTGTTCGAGACCACACAGCTCCTAGACATAATTCGCCTCTAGTGAAGGTCGTTGGCGTCAAAAAGGATCATCCTTCGAAATTCATATTTCTACTAAATGCAGTTATTAGTTAAAAAAAAGTTAACGCAATTTTGGGTTTCTATATTTACGCACTTCTTTTGTGTTCGTTGGTAATAAGTGAATCATGGGGTTAGATGTTCTTTTGATGATCACGCAACCTACCCACTTATTTCTATATCCTTCGTGATCTTTTTATTCCGAATGTTTGTTGTTTGTTATTTTTTAGTTAAGTCTACCGCTTTTTCTTGTTATTAATTTTTACGTACCTCCGTATTATTTAACGTTCGTTGAAGGTTAGAAGTGTAATTGTTGCAATGCAAAGGTTTTGCAAATCATGATGATAATTTTAATTTGGACTTACACTACTGTCAGTGAAAGGCCTAATAACTACCATGTATCTCCAAAGGTGTAGGTCGTGAATTTACTAAATTAATTAAATTTGATTACCATTAAACTTTGTAATGAAGTTAATGAGAGCACAATAATCAAATATAGTAAAATTCCCCTCCTAAATCAGTATCTCGTCCAGGTTTGTTATATTTGAATTAATCAAATTACTTCTACTAATTTTTAAGTAATTTTATAACAGGATATTGTTATTAATAAAACTATAAAAGATTGGTAATTCTAGTATATTACTGAAAAAGTTGTCTAGATATTATATATAATAGATATTATTTATAAAGAAAGCTTTTAGTTTTAGGATGGAACTACTTAATGTCTGCAACAGTTTTTCTATTTGAAAGTAAATATAATTAAGAATTAAACTAAGTTGTTATAGTTGGCCGGTGTTTCCAGGAAATAATATTATTAAAACTAGAATAGCATACAAATTGTAGTTGCTACATAGTACATTGAGCAGGAAGCAATAGATAGAAGTGAGTAGGTTAAGTAGTTAAGACTGATGTATACCTAGCTATTAACTAGATGCAAATGTATAACTACTACTATATGAAGTAATTACATATTATATAAATTGATTAATATGTGAAAAATGAGTAGATAAAATTATATCTTTTGATTGTGTAAATGAAAAAGAGATGGCATAGACAACAAACCAGGGCTAGATAAACCATAGGCAATGGAGCCTCCGCACCCAGCGCCAAAATTCAGAAGACTCCAAAATTGTGCGTTTTTAATTTAATTTTCTATAAAATATTAAATTTTGAATAAAAAAATATCTGAACGGCGGGTTCTTATTATTAACCTCTTGAATCCCCATCACCCACTGCTTTTGGGCCCCATTTATTTTATTATTTTTTTTAACTAAATATTATTTTAGTCTTTACATTTCTTCTGGTAAACTAGAGAGGTGAAAAGTTAATATTTGTAGCTAGAAAGTTGATTTGGGAGAAGATTTGTCCCCTGAAAATGTAAAACAATCATTAAAAATGATCGAATATTTCGTTTTTTTTTTGCTCACTTTTTTCTCTTATTTTCTACATATTTCAGCTTTTAGCCTCTCTCCCAAACACCTCCAAATAATCAAAATTTTGGGTTTCTTTGATTATTCGAAATTTACATTAAACGAACGCCACCACGCGAAAAAATAATTAAGTTAATCTAATATGTATTGTTGGTATAGAAAGTTTTGTTTAAAATCAAACGTTTGCATTCTTTTGGTATTTCATTTTGTGAATTATTATCATTTAACGGTGGTTTTAAACTCAAAACAACATCAACTGTACGTAATAGAGCCGCCATGTTCTTGATATTAGGTAGCGTCATGAGCGCCACCAACGCTAAAGTAAATCGCGAATATTCTATACAATATATTTAGTATTAAAGACCAGTGGCGGCTCGTGGCTTTTTCATTTGAGGAGGCCAATCGTAAAGTATAGTGTAAAAGCATAATCCATCTGGATGTGGTAGATGTAGTAATTGCACAATTCCCAACGTTACAGGTAATAATTAGCCCATAGGCACAGAAAACAAATTTGCAATTTTTACATCTAATTTTGAGGATGTCAGCTACTAATGACTAGGGTCCGGATTTATATTCACTAAAAAACTTGAAAATATGCAGGCAAATATCCTCTAAAAACTTCAAAATTAGCACTTAATGATGGAACGTCCAACCGTCCTTCCAGCAGGCCAGATTTACATGCTAAAACCCCCGCCTGGACGTTCTATCATTAAATATGCGCTAAAAATTTTTATTATCTACCCCAAATGCTGGATTGCAGTAAATTAGTAGAAACTAATTAAATAAATAAATAAAATATTCAAAAACCAAAAGTGAGCCTCATCCTCAAAAAGCTTCATTTCAAAAATATTCCTTGAAACTTCATACTTCTAAATATTTATTGAATTTTAGCACGCAATTTTCAAAAATCAAAAAAATAAAACAATATTTTGTTGTTATTACTTATTTATCCCAAGTAACATTTTTCCCTGGCGAAATTAAAAAATTAAATTTCTGCTAGAGCACTGGCTGATATCTGCCAAACCTCTTACAGATACCTAGCAGGTTTTATGTGGGATTATTTGCAGGGCTCTAAAAAAATCTGTGGTAGGTTTCTGCTAGGTACTCTGTTGCAGGTAATTTGCAAAGCCCTGAAAAAATCCGTGGTAGGTCCCTGCTAAGTACTCTGTTGCAGATAATTTACTCTGTTCCTCTGTTGTTAATATATAAGGTACCTGCACGTAATAAGGATATACTCTGGCTGTAGCCTGTACCGAGCCTATATAATTCAAATATTTAAATAAAAATAGTATAATACCGAGTGTTACAAATATTAACATAACGCAGGATTCCCACTCGTCTAAAAAACATGGAAAATCTGGAAAAGTCGGGAAATTTAAGATTTACCTAATTTTGTCAGGGAAGTGTCAAGGAATTTCTTATTTTTAGAGCCAACTCAAAGAAATTCAATTTTCAGTCTAGGAAAACAATAAATTTAATTTAAAATTCTTTTTCAATTTTAAAATAAATTTGCTTTTAAATTTTAAATTTAAAAAAAAATTTTTTTTAATTAAGATTTTTTTACATTTTTACATTACAATTTATCGAAATGTCAGGGAAAATTTTTATTCTTTTTCAGGCAAAATCTGGAACTATGTTGCAAAAAGTTAAAGAAAAACTCTTAAATCGTTTTAAATCGTTGCAAAAACCCAAAAATTTTTTATTTCATTTGTTAAATATGCAAAATATATGCCAACATAAGCAAATAAGCATTTATAGGCAATAAACCGTGCTTAAACTCAAAATATGCATTTGTAGGCAAAATAAAAACTACATGAAACAACTCAGAACTAAGGGTAAACCATGTACATATCTCGTTTAAAACTTTTCACGTGCCTGTATGCAAAAAGAACATGCAAATGCCTAAAAATCCGACCCCTACTAATGACATAAGGCAAATTTTTTTATACTAGAATTTCTTTTACGATATTTTTAAAAGGTTGCTTCAGATTTCTTCTGGATGGCCACAAGATTTTCTTTCAAAAAAGTTAAAAATAGTTAAATTTCTTAAGATTTTCTAAGATTTACAGAAATGTCTTTGAATTTTTAAATAAACTCGAATATTCTAGGATTTCGAATGTTCTATTTCATTGAATTTTTGCGAAATTCCTTAGGTTTCTACTATTTAATAACGTTGATCGCAGATCATGAGCATAAATGATTAGTTTTTAAAACCGGGGGGTCTGGGGGGTATGGAATACCCCCCAGTGCATTTTAATCTCTTGGTGCATACTCATCTACGGTTTAATCTGTGTAATCGGAGTCATCTTGAAATTATCAGTAATGCAGTCAATCCTTGCGGTCCATGTGATGACTGTATCATTTCTATATACAGCCTTGGCCAAAAGTATTAGGTCAATTTTAAAATGTAGTTATTATGGAAACAGTTAAAGATTTTTTGAAAACAACCATGGTACCAAATACTCTTCTAGACTATAATACATTCAACTTCGTGAAAAACCACGAATCCGAACCCTGGCGGCTTGCGTTGAAATGAGTAATGTCAACAAATACGTTTTTTAGGTTAAATCCATAGATAAGAGAGAGTTATAGATAGGCAAGTTGCTATACTTTTTTCTCAACGTATTATAGCGCCAATGGTGGTCGGTGTGCCAACTAAAAATGAGATAAAATTCTAGAATTTTGTTTAAATTTTTGTTAATTTTGTTTACAAAGTTTATTTTGCACATTAAAATTGCAAATTAAAACTCAAATTACAAAATCATTTCAGTGAATTATCAATTTATTGTAACTCAAATAAATAAAATTAAAAGAGTATTACTTATTAATAAAATATTCCAAAAACTCCAAAATCTGTTATCTTTTTGGAATGTTCTCTCTTGGCTTCTTCCTAATGACTTGCTCCTCCTGCTTTAAGCATGTTCTGCTCAATAGATCTCTTTACAATTACATTTAATACATAAAACACAATTTTACATATCATCATGCTAGATGGCGCTATGAACGATGTCCGACAAATTGTATGTAAAACTAGCAAAATCGTACGTATTATAAGTCTATAGTATTTGATGGTACTGTCTTCCTAGTAAAAAACTGCATTGTTTTAATGTTTTAGTAAATCCAAAAATACGAAATATAACATCAATTCGGCTGTTTTAAGCTTTGAATAAACAATCGAAATTTTCAAAAACCTTTATGAGCTAAAGTAGAGAGTAAATTTTACCTATATTATGTAGTACTAATCATTACAAACAAAAAAGAGTACTACAAAATTTTTCAGAAACGTACCGTTTTTGAGTTATACGTAAAATTAAAACTTCAAAATTATCAAAATTCTTCAAAAAATTGGTAAATTACATTGAAATTCAATTCAAAATCCGAAATAATTAAAATTTTTAAACGTATATTGCAATTATAATGAAAATCCCAATTTGCCAAGTCAGCACTCCTTTTTAAAAAAACCGAAAATTTTTGATTTTATTATAACTCAAAAACGGTGCGTTTCTGAAAAATTTTGTTCGCCACAATTTTGTTTGTAATGATTACTACTACGTATTCTAGGTAAAATTTACTTAAAACGGCCGAATTGCTTTTATATTTCGTATTTTTGGATTTACTAAAGCATTGAAACAATGCAGTTTTTTACTAGGAAGATAGTACCATGGTTGTTTTCAGAAAATATTTAACTGTTTCCATAATAACGTCTTTTTAAAAGTGATTTAATACTTTTGGCCAAGGCTGTAGGTGTTAGGCTGAAGATTTTGCTTTTGCGGTAGCATCGAGCATCGCGTTACATCTTGGATAAGTGTTGTAGATGAAGTATCTATTTTTTGATAGTTCTCACAATCGAAAATTTATGTTTTACTTTTTTGAAAATTTTATTACTTTAATTAATAGTTCAGCGCTGAAATAGCTTAATCCGGCACTGCGACAAACATATTATATATTATATTTAACACTTGAGAAAACCCCTGGCAATTAACTGGCAATTAACCAAATTTATGTAAGTATAGAACCAATTCAAAACAATAAAAATTTTTGTCGAGTCCGCTTTCTGCCCAGAATTATCACTCTGTAACTCAACCAGCAATCACACCAATCCAAATAAATAAAAATTTGAAAAGTTGATATTGGCGCTCTTGGCGCTACCAAATGTCAACAACATGGCGGCTCTATTACGTACACATTTTTCCGCAAGGTGGCGTTTGCTGAATGTATATAATTAGAAACCGGATTATATGCATTTGCATATTTTGGATATTTTTTTAAGAATATTGCATATTTCGACTGAAATCTACTGATCGTTCATATTTGAGCATATTTTATAAAATTTCTTGCATATTTGGGCATATTTTACCAAGTTTTGTGCATATTTGGGCATATTTTATAGAATTTCTAAAAAAAAAAGGAAAAGTTTCTCTGATAATTTAAAATTTAAATTTAGCGATGTCAAAAAATTTAATTTTGGATTGGCAATGCCTAGAGTGTTTTGGGAAGACAAATTATAATTATTTTTTTTAAGTTATTTTTTAAATGTTTAAATATTTTTAGGTATTACCGTTAGTACTAAAACTATATAGTAATGTAGGTATATATCTCATTGATTGGGGCTTCGTGCACTTACATATGTATGTAAGAAATTTAGTTTAAATTATTCCCGTTAATAATTCAAAGTCTTAAATATTACAGTAACAATTAAAAATTAAACACCATAAACAAAAGAAAAATAGATATCTTAATGATAGAGTAATTCAGTAATTTAATTTGTATTCATTTATCTATGTCTTTAATACCTATTTATTATTTTTACTTATCATACCTAATTGACTACATTTTCTCTTAGTAATGCAATATTATAAATTTTGACGAACCAGATACTTAGATATACATCTGTATAGTAGATTACATACAAAAATTATATTTGAAAAGAAAATTCCGTTCAACTTATTAATCATTCGTAAGAAAGATTTGATTGTATATTTAATTAAGCAGCTAATGGATATGTTAATTCATCATTAAGTTAGGTATCGCGGGAGTATTTTAATTGTTTAATTTAATTATGTAATGATTTGTTATTAATTGTTTACATCATAAAATATGTTCAAATTAGCTGATTTTTCGTTAGATATTAAAGTACATAATATCAGAAGATATCTTCGTATCGCATTATATCAATTATCTGTTGGATCCCAAGCTGTTAATTATTATTTATTGTAAAATAAATTCTAATTGTCATAAAACCTAACAGGGGGCCAATTCAAATTTTTGATATATTTTTTGCTCAATTATATAAATTGTATCTATCTGAAGCAAAAACATCACAATAGCATTTTTATCTATTGAAAATTTAAATTAAAATTTTAAAAATGATCAAGTTTGCTCAAAGGTTCCCACTTTTTTGAAATTACATATTTAAAAAACAATTGAAATTAATATGCATTTCTGTATAATATACCGACAATTGTTGTAATTATATCATAATAATACACTGAAAAAAACAAAATTTTGTTTTTGATCATATGCATTGTTGAGCAAGAGTCGCATCTGAAGGTTGAATTTAAATCTGATAAGATGTTTTGTTGTACTTATCAGTACCCAAATTTAATGTGGGTACTACTATTATGAGATATTTTAGAGATAAATATTTTTGATTTCTTAGATACCTAATTTCAGAACGCTAATGCACTGGATGCTTTTTTTCCTGGATGGATATACACATACAGGATGTTTGGTAGATAGAATCAACAAAAGTTTGAATTAATTGTGATTGTCATTCGCACATTACGACGTCAAACATCTTGCTCGGCAAAGGTAGACAGCAGTGATAATTATTAATTAAATTTTTGTATATTTTCAATACAATGTATGTGAATGTATTATGTAAGCTAGAAAACCGCTATATGGGCACCTTTATAAATTTTACGAGAAGTTAAGAGGAGTTGACGGGCAGCCGCGGGTTACTTGATGTGCCGGTGTCTTAAAAGTAGAGGTGTGTTTAAGTGGCGCCGTGGCAGTCTCAGGTTAACAAAGATTACCGCAACTAACTCAAGAAATAGAAAAAGACGGACTTTACAAATTTTAGTGCCCACTTAAAAAAGCTTATCGTCAATATGTATACCTTTGCATAGATGAAACATAGATGAAGATAGCAACATACATATAAGCCAATGTAATTTAAATTATATGTAAATTTTTTTGTTAACACGAATATAAAACCTACCAGTTTACTTTATTCAAGTAGCAACATAGTTTTTTTTTGTTACGCTATACACAATAGACGATATTGACTGTTGGTTCATGAGAAAACTTGAACATCTTCAACTATTTCTTTCCACGTCGTTGTGAGATACAAGTTATTTCTCAATGTATTTGACTCGTGGGACTGAATTAACTGTCATTAAATACCCTAACATTCAACCAAATTGAGTTAATTTTTCAGTAGGTACCGCACCTGTTGAGTTTTCATTTTAATTAATATCATGAATCGACTGTACAAAAATTTTAAAATATGCAGCTTAAATAAACAATAAAAATAATTTTTTTTTCAGATCGATTGATAGGAAATAATGAGGAATGAAAGAAAAACATAAACAAAAACTTTTAAAATAATAATTTCAAAAATTTGTAGTTATAAGGACGTACGGTGCATACAAGCATATATTATTTCCTGATTAATGACAGGATCTATACGGTACCACCTACTTATACAAACTATTTGATATATTAATATTTAACAAGAACTAATTGCCATATAATTGTTGTTTGTCGAGTGTGATATCCATAAAATGATTAAGGATCCTTAAAATGTGTTTAGTCATATTCAAATAATTTATCACGAAAGAAATAAGTACTTTACTCGTTTAGCATTAATACAATATTGACCTTAGAATTATTTTCCATTTTAAGCTTTTTCAAAAAAGTTTGAGTTATTTATAAATTTTACTTGCACGTAATTTGTTGCCTATTTTGCCTTTAAACTTATAACGTATACGGCGCTAGCTATAGCCCAAGCGCATGCTTTTCTTTGATAAAAAACAGGATTTGTAATTTTCCGTAGTCGCACCTTTCATATTAATAATAATAATAATAATATAAATTTTAGTAATGACTGTTAAAATTAGTAATAGTTGCAAAATGAAGTTGTTCGGTGTCGACAGGTAGAAGAGCCGAAGTGACAAAAGATCTTCTATAGTCATTCAGTTTAATGATTTACTATCTCAAAGTGACTATGCAATAAAAGCCCAGTAGCTACTTTACACTCTATTAATATAATAGATATGACGCCAGCCTTTGAACCAAATGAGAAAAATCTACACTATTAAGTGATTCTTGCGCCATCAAATTTGGGCTGATGATGATAGTTAAAATCATTCGATTCATATTCCTCTAAAATTATTTCTTCGTAGAACTATGTCAGTTTATAAATCAACTAATTTGTCATTTGTTATTTCTACTAAATGTTTAAAATTTATTGCGTAAAACAATTTAGTTCTTCTGAATACGAATCAACATCAAAAGTATGTTACTTTAAAAATTTGTTAAAATTAAATAACAAAACAAAGATATTTCACGCAGTGAATTTGCATTACTTGCCAAATGCAAACTTAAAAAAAGATCATTTTTAAATAACAAATTCAATTTAATTCCAATCAACATGTCATTTCTCTCAATTGCAAAGACAAAAAGTATTCTGGTTTGCACTGTTAGAGGACATATCCATCACCATTTGAATGGAAAATGAATAATAAAACACTAACGTCAAGCTGAAGAACATAGAATAACCACAAAAGAAGATCTTCCACATTTCAATGGTATTGCGAAAACATTTGGATTAAAAGATATGTAAATAAAAGACGAATTCGGTGATGTTAAACAAATAAGAAGGTTCAAGTATTTAAGTAGTCATTTAGAGTCAATTGGCACTGAAGAAAGAATGCATACCATCTACTGAATATGTTGAAAAGTAAATGTCGGTCAAGAACAACATAGTTGATGTGTATCGTTCTGTTGTTTCTTAACCTGTTACATTCAAGTTTATTTAAACATTCACAAAAATCATATTTTGGCCCGAATACCATGTGAATTTCAAATTTAAATTATCCTCAGAAAAAATCCTTTATATTTAGAGAAAAACTTCTTGCCTGGGCAAGAAGGGTAATTATGATGAAAAAAAAGAAAATATATAAATAATCTCTTGAGTCTTCACGATCTATAGAATTGCACATGAGCATAAAAATAATTTTTCGTTTTGTCGTTAGTTGGTCACACTTCACTTTATCAAATAATAAAAAAATTGACAGTCGTTTTGTGTTGTTAAATAAAAAAAAAAAAGCACTGATCTATGAACAATGTCGTTATTGTCATCTTTGAATATCTCATTTTAATAGGGTGCATCATGCATGTCAAAACATCATGCAAATTCTAAATACATGGGTGAATGTAAATGTAGGGTATGCGGATAGCATCCACTTAAGTTTCCCATATTACCAAATATATGTAAGTAGGAAGGTGTATTTTTAACTATATATGAAAAGCTTTTAAATATCGTGAAAAATTTACTGATGATGAAAACTTGCGTGTTTACGACCAAATACTACCAACCTATAAAAATAGTTCAACAATTTTTTTGCAATCCATGAAGTCTAAAATTTTGTATTAGGAGATTGTTCAAAAATTATACTTTAAAAATATACGGTTGGGTGCATAATTTATTTCCTGAAATATATTGCGCCCTCTCGCACCCAATAGCAGAACTAACAGCAAAGATCATAACGAAAATATATGAAATATAATAGAAAAATACTTGAAGCAGAATTCTGTTCAAAATGTTTGGGTTTCTGATTTTCTAACTTATTAGCGTATGTAGTTGCCTCAGCGCTTGCACGATGGACTTTTACTATATCACTCTACCATTTTTAGTTGTCATAGCAACATTTTAATGATAGGTTCTCGATTGGCTATTTGCGTATGTAACCATAGATGGTAAAACAAAAATGGCTGTTTCTTTTTGGATGGTGTTTCTATAAACGAAAGTTAATAAAATATGATATATTATCTACAATTTATAATAAGATATAATCGGCTATATTCATTTTAATATGTAATTCTACAAAAGAAATTTATTATTGATGCAATATTTTCATTAATGATTAATGATTAAAAAATTAATGATTTTAATAAAAAGAAGAAACAAAAATAAAATATTTTACCTTTTTTACATATTTGATAACATTTTTAAAAAAGTTAATTTTCAATTTATTTATAGGTAAAAGTAGTAAAAAAATAAGAAAATGTATTATTACAATCTAACTAGCCCCCTGCTGCAATTAACAACTTCTTTAGTTGTCTTGGACATAATTGCAATGAGTTTTACTATTTGATAAATACTTGCAAATTTTGCCTGATTTATTCCGGAGATGAGAACGTTTTTTCTTGAAGTAGCGTTCAGGAATGATTTTCTTGAATTTCAAGACACATCAAAATAAAAAGCTTGCTGAATTGCAGTGGGTATTGAGAGGTGATTTTGATAAATTGCACCCAAGTAGTATTTTGATACTAAAAAGCAGCTAAATAGCCACTAAATAGCTATATTTGGCAGCACCAACTTTAAAATTGCATCCATATTGTAGCATCACCATCATCAGCTCTTCAGTCCACTCAGGATTGGAGAGTGCCTGTAACCCTGCTTTTAATAGTTTTAATTTCTTCGCCAATGAACAGAATTCATAATATTGATGAAATTTTTTCATTAAATTTATGAATTTATTCATGAATAAAATGAAACCATTTTTTTCAGTGTATATCTAGATAATATAATTCTACTTAATTAACTTAAACTGAGTTTAAAGCAGTAATGTCAAATTTTAAAAATACTCAATCTTATTTATTGAACAGCAAGTTATTTTAGAAAGAAGCAAAATAGAATTTTTTAAAATTTGATATCGATCGTTTGAAAGCTATTTAATAAAGCTTTCGGTCCATATTTATTAAATTTAATAATAACAAAATATTCTACTTTTTATAAACAATTTTACAATTTATAATTTAACTTCGTTTTAAAAATTTTCGAAAAAATATGGGCTTATTCGTCACTTAATTCTCTGTAACACCGTAAAATTTCAAAATAAAAATTTGATGGACACTAATATCAAAACAGCAAATGATTTAGAAGAGATGGCTTGCTTGTCTGGAAAAATCAGAAAATTTAAAATTACATAAAGTTTTTCAGCAGAAGTCGGGAAATTTTCGATTTTTAAACATCAGGGAAATTGCAACTTCAGGTGAAAGAAATTGAAATTTTTGAAATTTTGTAAAACAAAATAAATTACAAAAATTACATTTATTCTTAAAGTAAATTTTTTAAATTTACAATTTCGGATATTATTTACCACGGAGCCCGGACATTTGAACGCAGAGCCGTTTGAACGCGAGGACGTTTGAACGCGGAGACGTTTGAACGCGAGAACTTAGATGAAATCGCATGTTGTATTTCTTTAGTGCCTTAATAAATAATTTCCAAATTACTGGATTATCCATCCCCAATTCCGCTTGTACAAGTCTATGTGCTGCCTCGGCGTGATTGTTTGTTCTGTCCACATCATTAACGACGCGGTGATATACAGACCAAAGATGATTTCCTCGACGGTTTGCTCTTAAAACTGCTCTTAAAATTTTTGATAAAAAAATTTAGATTTTTGTGAGCAAAACTTCTTTTCGATGTTTACGATATGTTTCCCACAACCCATCCTTTTTACTCCTGTATTTTGTACTGCGCCTAACACCACAAGCAAACATCACGTTTGTTCATTTCATTTTTAATCTTCCAAGTTGTCCAAATTGTATAGGGAGATCAGGTTTAGATATTGTTCAAGCTATTTGTAACACTTTCAACCTTTTCATTCAAATTCAAATAGGATACCAGCTCTGGAAAGATCTTCTTACTCAATAGCAGAATAATCGAAAAAAGTGTGAAAACTTGGAATAATCGTAGGTTTGCAAAGTTTGATAGCAAACGAAAGGTCTAAAATTTCCTGAATGATTCTAGGAATTCCTATGTAATTATCTTCAACCATTGTAAAGCGGGTTTTAAGTAATTCTATTTTGAGAATTAATTAATTACCTAATTAATTTTGAGATCAGCGAAAATGGAGAATTTTTAATATGGAATTAGGTTGTGTAAGCAGAACAATTCTCCATTACCCCTGAGCCGTGACATCAAAATTAATACTTAAAATTTGTTATGGGGAGGGGGGGCCGATAATTCAAATTACTTTGGTAAAGGAGCGTCCATTGATTATGGTTTAATTTACGAACAGGTTACACGACGGTTTAAAATGGATTAATATCCATTAATATAGAATCTTGAAACAGGTTATGTAAGAGGAACAATTTTCCATTATCTTTCAGCCCTGAGTTCAAAATTAATACTTAAAATTTGTTATTGGGGAGGGGGGCAATAATTTTAACTACTTTGGTAAGGGAGCGTCTATAAATTATGTAAGGACAACTTTTGAAATTTTTGATCCCCCTTTTCCACGTAAGGGTCCGTAAGATTTCTGATACTTCCCAAACTCACTTCTCATAATTATGAAATTAAAGGTTAAATATAATAAATCAATATATCAACAAACTTTTTGTTTGTTTCAAATCCAGTGCAATCCAGCTATTCTTTGCAATGTAAAAAAAATCTGATGTGGACACCACATAACTTCCTTGTAATTTTTATAATAATTGGACAGGAATCTCGTTAATCTATTCATGCGCGTCATTAATTACAACTTTTGGCACGGACAATCGCAACCAAAAATAGGAGGTGCACAACTAAATGCTATAAGTGTCTCAAATCCAAAATTTCAACTTTCTACGATCTACCGTATTTGAGTTATGCGACATACAGACGTCCGTACATACGTACGTACGTACGTACAGACGTCACAACGAAAATAGTCAAAATGGATTCAGGGAAGGTCAAAACGGATATTTCCGTCAAAATCTGGAAATCGAAAAAAATCAGTATCACAATACTTCCTTGTTTTACAAGGAAGTAAAAAGTTAAATTTATTATATTTATTTTTAATGTATTACTATATTTAAATATAATGAGGAGGGGTGCAATTGCATCTAAGTACTCGCGTTCAAACGTCCCCGCGTTCAAACGTCCCGCGTTCAAACGTCCCTGCGTTCAAACGGCTCTGCGTTCAAACGGCCGCGTTCAACTGGCCGAGTTCAACCGGCCGCGTTCAAATGTCCTAGACCGATCAATTTTTTGGTGATGGTGTTAACAAAAATAAATTACTTTAAAAATAACAAAAATTTGTAACGTGAATTGCTCACTTGCTGACTTACGCGTTAGCTAGCTTTGTTACTTAAAAAGCAGTTCTTGAGAGCGGGGTTTCGATAAACATCGTGGATTTGTAACAATGAAATTCTTATAACACTCCACTTTCATCTCATCTAAATGGAAAACAAATGATGGTTAAATGAGCACCAATTAATACGTATAAAACTATTAAAAAATAAAGAGTAGATTTATTGCGTTAACAATCAATCAATCAAAGGCTTCCATTCCTGTCGGAATATAACCACTTTTTAGAAGTCCCCACAATCCATTTTATGATGTGGATTACTTCTCTGTTGTTACTCTGTACTATGATTTTTCGTGTGATTTTGCTATTTTTGCAATCAGTCTCCAAGTTTTTCCATTCGCACACTTTTCTCCCCAGTTCTTGACTTCCATCTCATTTAAGTCTTTCATTTATCTCAGCACCATCTCATTCTTGGCCTTCCTCTACATCTTTCATTTTCTGGCTTCCATTCAGTCACCAATCTTATTGCTTCATTTTTTTCTCTTCGCATTATATGACCTAACTATTTTATTCGCTGATGGCTGTGACTTGATAAACCTGACTATATTTTCATTTCCTATCAATTTCTCTATCTCTTCGTTCTTTCTTATTCTTATTAACTGCTTTAGGATATGTATCTCGTCAACTGTTGATCTTCTTCTTCTTTTTCTTCTTCATCAGCCTGTTATTTATCCACTCCTGGACATAGGCCTCTTCCAATGAGGAAGGATTCAGTATTTAGACTGGGGAAAGTTGGGGAATGCCTGTAACCCTGTTTTTTAATAGTTGATGGCGGCAATCATTAACTCATGGGGACCGCCTGCTTTACGTGCCCTCCGAAGCACGGAAACGGTCATGTGACTGTTTTTAGACTCTCCCCGGATTCAAACCGAGTACCTTAGAGTCAACAGTTGTTCGGCTAACCTACTAAGCTAATGACCCCCTCAACGACCGTCTACCTTCTCTAAATCCCCACTGATATTCTCCAAGTGCTTGTTCTGTATACTTTTTAGTATTTTGATAGATAGTATTTTGTACCTTATACTACTGGTAATAGCGTTATGCCCCTATAATTACTACACTCCTCGAGGTCTCCTTTTTTATGAATTGGAATTATTATCCACGCTGCTCTTATGAGGTTATATATTTTTTGCTGGAGTTGGTTTCCTCCATTCTTGATCATTTCTGCGTGCACTCCATCTTTGCCAGGTGCTTTCCCGTTTTCCATTTTACCCATTACCATTATCATTTTATCAAATGTAGGTTCCTTTATCTGTAGATCTTCATGTTCATTCATAATTCTCAAACGTTGTTCCTTTCTACCACCTGTATTCAGTAATTACTTTATCATACAAAGTATGAAAAAGTATTGTTATCGTGCGGAAAAAAAAAATTGAGATTTTGATGAATTTAGGCATATTGGGATCCCAGAAGCGGAAAATCATCATTTCCAAAAAATGTCTGTATGGGTGTGTGTGTGTGTGTGTGTGTGTGTGTGTGTGTGGTCAAATTTTGTGTGCGCTCTACCTCAAAAAGTAATAGGAATTTTTTAACAAAATTTCGTATTTAGTTCATACATATTGAGACTTAGAACTGATTAGATTTTGGTTAAAATCGGTACACGGAAACTCAAAAAAAAAATATTTTGTAAATAAAAAAAATAATTTTTTTCCTTTTCTTTAAATTTTATTTTTTTATTAAATTCTTCTCTATAATAATATTAAAAAAGTATTAATCAATAATCGTGTAAATATCCAATTTTTGAAAATATTCGTTTTTCAAATTAAAAAAAAAAATTTTTTTTCTTATTTTTAAAATTTTATTTTTTTATTATGTTCTGTTCCGTAATAATAATAAAAAAGTATTAATCAATAATCGTGTAAATATCCTATTTCTTTATATTTTTGTTATTTAAAAGTATGATAAAGTTATGGGCATGGGCACATCCGATTTTTTTTTAATAAGATTTTTCCATATTTCTTTAATTTTTTCTTCATTATTCTCTGGCTTACCATGCTTGTCTTTCATTGCTCTGGGTCTTATTTTATTAATTCATTTTTGGTTATTTAGTTTCTTATAAAAATATCTTGTATTGTTATTTTTACTTTCCTGTTCCAAATCGGTTATCATATCATTCATCCAAGCATTTTTTCTTTGTTTACAAACCTTATACGCAACCTTTCTCATTTCGACGTACTTGTTTTTATCCTCCGGTTTTCCTGTTCTAATCCAGATGGCTCTTGTTTTGTTTTTTATCTTTACTTTTTCTTCGCAGATCTCATCAAACCATTTTCTATTTATATTTTTGCTTTTACGTTTTATCGTTTCTTCAACTGATGCTATAGGGATTTTACACTACCGATGGTGGCGCTAGCGTGACCATCAATATGTCTGCCATAGCGAGTATACCTCCGTAGAATGTTGACTTAAAAAAGGCTAAAAGACTGATTTGTTTTTTAATTTAAACACTGCACTGAATTAAAAAATCACAGGAAAACTAACTAGAACACTGTTGAAACACTTTAAAGACACTTAGGTATACTTGATGGAGTAGTTACAAATGCTGCCGTATGGTGGCGTTTGGTTAATGTAAAATCCCTATAGTATTACTTGCTTTATACCTTTCCAGTCCTCATCGATGTTATTGCTTTCCCGCGAGATCATTATTTGTTCGTTTATTTTTTCAATGTACTTTGTTTTTATTTTCTCGTCGTTTAATTTCTCTAAATCCCATCTTACAGTACCCTTTTCTTTCATACCTTGCGTGTTAATCTTTCGCTTTAGTGTCGCAGCTACTAAGTAACTACTTTATTCCTAAATTTTCGTAATCAATTCGAATATGGTCCTACGAAGTTCTTTGTCTCCATATTTGATCATTTCTGACGTAATGTTATCCTCTCCAGCACATTACGCTGACAATTTTGGACTACAGTGACGTATTCAAATTTAAAAGTTTCAAAATCATTCAAATTAAAAAAATTTCTTGAATGATTCTAGGAATTTTGTTCGACTAGCAATTATTCGACTGTTTTTGTTCGACTTGGCAATTATTCGACTGAGCATGACTATCATACAAAAAAAGAAGTGTAGTTAACTACATTATACTATATACAGTAGCGCTACAACCCAGAGTGGGTTTTGGCTAACCACTTCATTTTATGAAGGGTTTTCAAGGCAGATTACCTCGGTGGTTTGCCATTGCCCGCCGAGGGAAGACGGTCAGAATAACGTTCTTGCTCTACTTGGGCTCGAACCAGGATTCTCTGCTTAGTAGCCAACGCACTTAAGCATCAGACTGTAACCGTCCTCCATTAGAAACCATTAAAATTAAATATATCACTTGGAAAATCATTAAATACTTCAAAGAGAATAAAATTCATTTATATTTATTAATTTTATCCTGATGAGATTGATGTAAAATTTACTTGAACTTAAATTTAAACAACTAAAATCCATAAATAATTCAACAAACTATTTAATGAGATTGAGAATTAATTAAAAAGTTAATTTTATAACTTATTTGATATAGCTTTTATTCAAAAATGGTCTGGTCCAAAAATGATCCAGGAGTGAACCGAGAAAGGCTGACAAAGAAGAAATTGCATTTAGCTCCATGAAGATTATTTTTAATTTTAACATCTAAATCATCACATTTTCCAGATATAAATCAACATTAAATCGATGCATCTGCCCTTAAATTTTGAAGACTGGTAGTGATTTTATGTTTCCAAAACATCACATTGTTGTCAAATAATTTGGTTAACTTAAGGCAACTTAAGGTCGGAGACGGTTTAAAATAAAATAAAAAAAAAATTTCCTGATTTTTTTGGTTTCTTCTTAGATTATCTTAAGATTTCTTTTTGAAAACGTGGAATAAACAAAAAGAACTCATCTAGAGTTCTCATAACATTACCTAGTATTATCTTAGATTTTGTAAATTTTCTTAGAAAATCTATGAAACTTCAAAAAAAATCTTAGGAATACTTAGATGACCTTTTTTTACTGTTTCTACTTTTCTGCGACAGGAGATCTTAAAGCAATCCAGAAGGAAATTTAGAGAAATTTTTTTTGTGATTCGCTCCTCGATTTTTCCCTTGTTCTCACGGGCGTCGCCAAATGGGGGGGGCAGGGGGGGCGGCTTTGTTCAAAACATATAATATTTAACAATTGCAATATAAAAATCCAAAGAATAAGCAAGCCTTTATTTTATGCTGTTTTTTTTGGCAAAGGTACTTCTTTTAGTTATTACATAAGTATATGGTAGGTGCCTACCTATTAGCTACTAGGTCTGTTTATTTTGTTAATGTGTACCGTTTTTCTCTTTGATAGAATAGCTATATTTTTATTTTATACTTAATCGTTTTTTTTAGCGTTCAAAAAAATTTGACCCCTCCCCTGCAATTTTTAGAAGCGACGCTCTTGCGTGTGCCCCTAAGATTGATATCTCAGAAAGATATTATCTACTTATAAAATTGATATTATATCAATTCAAGAAAAACACCAGAAAAATCAAATTCAACATCTCACTTTTTGCAAAAAATATATTACGTATTTGCTCTAGAGCAACCCTCAGACTGCATGAGTAACAAAGCAAATCTAAATTAGAAATGAAGCATACCATTTCTCCCATATGTATTATTATAGATATTACGAAATTAATATGTCGTGATATAAAATATTCTTTGAATCGCCTATGGCGCTGAATAATTAAATTTCGTCATTGAGATCAAATAATAATGTTATGTGTCTGATGCTGACCACTCTATTTCGATACTTTTCGTAAGTTTCTAAAATTCCACCAACTTGATCATATTATTCGCTGATAAATAGCAATAAACCGTTTTGTCCGATTTACAAATAAATCGTCTAATTATGAAACTGTTTTGTATGCGCACAAAATTTCTAAGTACCCATTTAATTTAAAAAAACACCTGATCTGGAAATATATTATCCAAATTGGCAAATTATAGGGGCATAAACTCTTTATATTATGTTGGACCAAACAAAATTATTTAATTTTAAATAGCACTAGTTAATCGTTTTAATAGTATTTTCAAAAACCACTTGTATAACTAGAACGGTATATGCACTGAATAAAAATTAGCTGCATTTGGAACGATATAAAAGCGCTACTTTTTTTATAAAAAAACATATCATTTCGACTTGTTCGACCAATTTGAACAATTAGTTGTGTTCAGTATTAGTGTGTGCAAAATGGTCAAATTGTTCACTATTTCAATTATCGTTACGTATTTATACATTTTAAATGAAGTTATCGAGTGCAGCATTCCAAAGGAAGTTGAAAAATTCGTAAGAGAAAATCTGAATAGCAAGGAAGTTAAGAATTTGGCTAATAGTAATATGAATAATAATAACGATAACTTTGAAAAATTCTTTTTGAAAGCTTCTAAATCTGTTCCACGTATTGGAAGAAGAGGATTTTTGGTAAAATATTTTAATACTACTTAATTAATTTTAAAAACAAAATTTAAAAGTAATAATTTTTTTAGAACGACAACTTTTACGCAAATGCTGGTTTGTATGGTGCGAGCAAATATCAAAAAGCTCCTTTTGTTGCCAACTCCCTTAAGAGAACGAAAAATTTTGAAGGTATTTGTGATTAATTTTTTATTGTTTGATCCTGATGGTAATATTTTTTGATATTTCAGCACCATTTTGGTCGGATATTGCACATATTTACGAATACAACGCCGATTTGCCCAACATTATGGAGTCTCTGTCAAGTTTGGAATTGGAACAAGGAGATGATCCTTCAGTTTACGATCTAAATAAATTTAATATGAAGAGAGAAGCTAATAAAGAGAATCCAGAGTATCGCTTTCAACCAGAAGTTCAACGTTTTGTGTTTTAATATATTATTATGCACATCATCTACTTTCTACATGTACTTTCACGCCTTTTATGTATTCAAAATTTAACTAATTCAATTTGTAACATTAAATATAATAAATGGTAATTGCAAATTATAACAAATATGTTTAATAACAATTTTTGAATTAATTCAAATTCAAAAATTTTAACGCTCGTACCGCTCGGTCTGGCGGTAGTTTGATGAAAATAGCAGACTACCAAAATTATTTTTTGCAATTTGAAAGTTGGCGAGCTCAATTACTCAAAAACTAAGACATTGAAAATTGAGTAGACAATTAAATTCTATCCTTGATGAACCCATAAATCCACAATTTTATCAAATTAAACTTCAATTTATACGAACCTACAATTTAAAAGTTGGCGAACCCGATTAAGCAAAAAGTGAAAAAGTAATAAAAGTGCACTTTGTGGATTCGAATCGACAATTAAATTCTATTGCCGATAAATCTAAAAAATCCATAACTTGATTTTTTTTATAATGAATTTAATACTAAGATTAATACAAGTTAATTATGACACAATGTTACATTAGAATCAGTGACTTACGACAAAAGTGGAATACTATGATTTTCTACACCCTCTCTTAGGCCACTATTTTTCTCAAAATTTCATTAAACTTTATCTTTTCTAATGGCTTTGTAAATATATCTGCTTCTTGACTTCCAGAATCAATTTTCTTCAAATTTATTTCCTTGCTGAAAACTTTTTGTCTCATGAAGTGGTGACGTATATCTATATGTTTTGCACGTTTGCTTTCTGTTGTTGATGCCATTCCAATACATCCCATATTATCTTCGTAAACGTCAATACAATAATCATTCTCTATTTCTCCAATACCTATAAGAATTCCTTTCAACCAAGTAGCCTCACATATACCAGAACTTAATGCAATATATTCTGCCTCAGCCGAAGACAATGCAACTACACTTTGCTTCTTACTGGACCAACTGACAGTTTTTCCATAAATTTTGAATATATAGCCAGAAACAGACTTTCTATCGACTTTACAACTAGCCCAGTCTGAATCGACAAAACCGATCAAAACATCAGAATCATTCTTCTTTTTATAAATCAATCCTTCATTCATCGTTCCCTTCAAATATCTCAATATACGTTTAGATGCAATCCAATGAGCATCTCCAGCATATTCTTGAAAACGTGACAAATACCGTATGCGTCCAATTGTCGCGCGCCCAAATAACCGCGTCCAAATGTCGAGCGACCAAATGTCCGCGACGTTTTGACGTGGATCCCTTGGAAGATAAAACTCTGACTTTTTCTGTGCGACTAACCAAATTTCAAGTATTATTTTGTTCCAAAGAAACCAATTCCTCTCTAATTGCTTTCAACCAATTTTCTTTATCATTGTAACAATTTTTTGTCAATTGTTGCGCGATCCCTTGATGACGATTTTTAGTACGCCTATGTTTAGTAAGGCATGCGCAAGGGATCGTAGAGGTCGCGTACTTGAGCTGCGTTTCGGGATTCTAAAGCGCACTACGAGTGAGATAAGACGTGTTTAGTTTCGCTGGGCTGAAGATTATTCAGATAAGGCCGAATATTTATAAAGAGTAAGCCTGAGGAATAAATCGTTCAGCGAGGTTTGGATTACGAAACCGTAAAGCATTAGTAACTTAGTTAACATCGGAAACCTTAATTGTGGGATTTGTACCGTGGCGCTGATAACTCAAACTGCCAATATTTGCAAGCAACATTGAATGTTCGTTTTGGAAACGGTGTGTGGCCGTATGTTGCATCTTTCTGATTTTTTACTTGCCATCGACGACTACTGGAAGGAGTCAGTTCTGTGGCTACGATCAAGTGTTTGGTAGTGAAATTCTTGTTTGTGCGACGCAACGAATTCTGCAAGCAGCTTCGCAATCGAGCCGAGTTTTTTTTCATCAACAGTAGCCAGGGAAGTCATCGAGTCAAGAGCTTGTGTGGGTTTGCGGTTGCAGTACATTACTGGTAAACAAGCTTCTGTCGAATTACCACTTTGTAAACGAACCAGGCCTTGGTAAGTGTTTTTTTGATTTGCCGAGTTCTTTACTGCAATTGCGGAAACGTGTAGTTTTGCATCGGCTGGCGACGCGGATGTTTCCCTATTTGTGGCGAACGATCCATACTGTATTTAAATTGGAAGTTGTTGTATGCGATTTAATCATCATTATAAAGTTAATTGTTGAAAGAGTTTTATTTAGTTCCGAGGAAGCAAATTCTTATTTTTTTCAGAACCTATGCTCCGCCTCCGCAATTAAGAGCTGGTTTTCCATCTGGGTTTCACCACATTTATATAATTACTGGGGAATACCTATCCCAGGTGTAGTGAGCAAGGTATTTTTTCACAAAAAATACCGAAATGGCTACATCATCTCCAGCAAAAACTTCGTTATAATTCTTGGGTTCAAACTCTGAGCATCCCTTGTTACTTCCGCTGGAAACATCTTCACTCTTACAGCTAATATTTTCTGTTGAAAGAGAAAGTGTTAAGGCGCGCTCCTCACTGCTTTTACAGCAATAATTATTATATCCATCAGGAGGACGACGAATTCTAATACTACATCTGAGACCAGAATCAATAACAATTTCTGAATTACCCTCTCTTACTTCGATAGCATTTTTTTCAAGACTTTCTTTTGCTTCATTGATATAACTAAAATCATTTTGCAAAGTTTTTGATGGTTCATCAAACGGAAAACTGTTTTCATCAAATTTAACATCCCTGGAATCTATGATTTTTCTCTCTTTCTTGTTCCATAATCTGTACCCAGTTGGAGAATAACCAACCATTATTTGCTCTTTGCTCTTATGATCGAATTTTGCTCGTTTTTGGTTACCCAGGCAAAACATTTACAACCAAAAACTCTTAACTTCGACACATCTGACTTATGCCCCAACCACAGTTCACAAGAAGTTTTATCGACATTTAAAGCTCTAGTAGGACTGCGATTTATTAAATAAGCTGCAGTATAAATTGCTTCTCCCCACTGGCATTTTTGCTTCTAACAACATACAACGAGCTCTCTCAACTAAAGTTCGGTTAAGCCTTTCAGCAACACCGTTTTGTTGTGTGGCGTATAACCTACTGTTTGTTCCAACATAATCCCTTTTTCTAAATAAAAAGCTTTTTGGCCATTGGACACATATTCGGTACCTTTGTCAATTTTTAATTTCGAAATACGAGTACCAAAAAGTGCGGTTGCAGAAACTTCGTATTTTTTAAACTTTTCGAATACTTCCGATTTATGTTTCATTAGGTAAACCATTGTAAAGTGAGAAAAATCACCCAAAAATGTGACAAAGTAGCGATTACCTTTCCAAGAAACTTTTAAAGGTCAAGGTCAACTTTTAAATTATTTACCGGGATTCGCAGCCGGCCACCGGCCCTTATCACGTATGAAATATTAAAATGTACCGCAGGCAAAAATTTGAGACATTTCAAGGTCAATAAGCTTTAAATGAAATGCATTTTTACAGGAAATCTACAATTAATTTACAGGAAACTTAGACCATGCAGCGGCAACCTGTTCATTTCGATTTTTTACCATATTGTGTTGGACATTTTTCTATCTTTGAATTTTAATTACCTAACAATTTTAATAAAAAATTTTAAGGAATCAGTTACAGGCCCCCCGTTAGGCCTATGGCCTACTTCCCGATTTCCCGGTGAGCCAATTCGGGCTTGATAACATACCACCTCGTGCTTTTTCCAAGGTTTCTTTTTCTTTTGACCATAGAAAGCTGCAGGATTTTGTTCAGAAACTAGAACTTCACGACCTTTTTTCTTCGTTTCTTCTGCTATCAATCTAGATTTTGCTATATTCACGCTTAGAATCTCCAGATTTTCCAATGCAGAAGTCACTGCATCATATTCTTCAGGTAATGTTAAAAACAGATAACTTATTTTGTCACTTTCAGAAACTGTTCCACCAGCATTTTGCAACTTTCTTATCAAGTCATCAAAAATTAGAAAATGATCTGCCATACTTTGTGCTTTTAAAAATAAAAAAAAAAGTCGCAAACATGAACGAGATCAAGTAAATAAGATAATTTTAATTTCCATGGTTGATGCTAAAAGAGGAATTCAAAAGCGGAAGTGCCAAACGAAAGCTTGCAATATAAGGTGAAATGGTGTTTAAAATTCATCATGTCAATTGTTTTTAAAAACATAACACATGTAAACTAAAACAATTCGTAGCATTTGCAAGAAATTCACGGCGCGCTACTGTGTGTTCTTGATGTGGTTGGAGAAATTTTGGAGGTATGGCCTATGATGATTGACGGTTCTGTTTCTATTTGGCACGCACTCTAGAAGTTGAGCTGACTTCGTCAGAAAAATTTCGAACCCAGAGTTTCCTTCCTGTCATTAGATCAATTTGAATCTTTATTGCAGCAGAGGCTTGGGACATACAAACTATTTAATAATCGTTTTGAATTTTTTAACAAATTGAATGCACTTAATAATGAAGAGATATTTGAAGTAGCTCAAAACTTGATTGGAACATATAGAAATGACTTGGACGACCAATTAAGAAATGAACTAATTCAGTTTAAGGCTTTTTATCAAGAGTTTCAAAGAGATGATCAAGAAAATGAAATAGCCTATAGTCAGGAGAGGTAGATGTCTAAAGTCCTTCTAGAAAAAAAAGTAAAAGATTCTTTTCCTAATATTAAGGTCGCTTTAAGAATCACTGATATCACTTATGGTTACAAACAGCAGTGGGAAAGGTCATTTTTAAAATGAAAGTTGATCAAAAACAGGCTTCGAACCTCCATGTATACGACCCTGGCTCAGTCAATTTTCAAGTCCGAACTAGCAGACTTTGATAGTTGTTGTTGTTGTTCAACAGATATAAAAACTTAAGAATTAAAAAAAAATTTAATTAGTAAAAATTTCTGATTCTTTTTATTCGCGATTTACATTAAGCGAACGCCACCACGCAGAAAAATAATAATTTAATCTACACAGTAAAAAATATAGAGTAAATATTTCAGAGTGGACCTATATGAACACAAGCTAGTGTTTTTCACACTACCACACACTAGCTTGTGTTCATATACATAGGTCCACTCTGAAATATTTCCTCTATATTTTTTACTGTGTAATACGTATCTATCTATAGTTCACACTCAAGTGTACGTAATAGAGTCACTATGTTGTTGACATTTTGTATCATTGATCAGGATTATATATTATATGGATCGCCCCCTTAAGGAACGCACCTACATGCCACCATGTACGTATATACGCTAAGTACGGCTCTGGGTAGAATTTACAAAATTACCAATTACGTACAAAAAATAAAACACAAAGTAAGAAAGAAAATAATCACAAAAATTCAAATATAGCTCAACCATCAACTCAGTTTTTCTCTAATAACTACAGAAAACGGTAGACGAATTCAAAAATATGTAAAGCAAGAAAATATTAATTTTGTTATCTGCCCGGCTAGCTCAGTCGGTAGAGCATGAGACTCTTAATCTCAGGGTCGTGGGTTCGAGCCCCACGTTGGGCGATTCTTTTTTATAGAGTCATTTACATTTATAAATAAATTGAAATCCAAAATTGATTCCATGATTTATAGGATGAGTGGAGAAATAGTCGAGAATAAAACAAATAAAATTGTCCGACGTTTCGGGATCATTTATTGACCATCATCGGTACCGCGTTACTTGTCAACAACTGACTTAAGACCTTCATTTTACCGCTTTTCTTGGGTTTGCTCTAACTTTTTTAACTGTATCTATTGTTATTAAATTAATTGTATCGAATAAGTTAAAAATTGAAGCTAATATTTTGCGTACTTTTCAATGAGATAGATAGCCTTTCTGCGCCTATGTCAGACATAGTTATCTCTAACGAGGAACTTCTCAAGTGCAACTCTAGGATCTGGACAAGCTTTGGTAGGTTGAAAGAGCACTAAAATTAAGCGATTTTTCTTTAAAGCGCTATAAGCAACCGTTTCTGAGAAAATAGAGTTTAAAAGTTTGAATGCAATAAGATCACTTAGTTTATGAAATAAAAATCTTAATGTCTGAGATTATAATGCGTCCGCAAGTGAATTGGAAGTAGATTGATTAGAATTTTCCAACAGTAAGTTTTTTTGTTGTACTCAAAAAACAATTATTCCTGCAGGAAAGAGAACCTGGAATTTTCCTAATCCACTTATGGACATGTTACCATCTCTTCAGCTAGAAAACAATTAGAAATTATTGTTGCATAAACTAGCTGAAGTATTGCAATTAAAAACTTTTAAATTTTAATAGCTATTTTCTCAGAAACGTTGCTTACAGCAATGAAAAAAAACATGTATTTGCTTAATTTTAGTACCTTTTCAACCTACCAAAGCTTGTCCCCGTTCCTGGAGTTACCCTAGAGAGGTTGCATTAAAAATATTTGTAACAAGTGGATTTATAAGGTTGTGCAGTCATGTTTGATCCAGGTCAGTGATGGTGAACCTTTTTGAGAGGTGGGTCAAATTTTATTCCTTAATTTTTAAATTTTGATAGGTAGGAGTGGGTAGAAGGGTATGGTAAAAAGCATGGGTCATTTAAAAAGGCTTCGTGGGTCAGTGTTTGACCTGTGGGTCATAGGTTCGCCACCACTAGTCCAGTAAAAAAATAAGTCAAGAAAACTTGAAAGCTAATAAATGGAAACTTATGAAAAAATTTCGAGAATAACAAAATTATCAATTTTCCCTAAAGCCTAAAGAATCAAATTGATTGAATAATTATTGAACAATTCAAAAAATTAAATAATTTTTAAATTTAAAGAAAAATTGTTCTTCCGCTATTTTTAGGCTCCTGTTTGTCTTTTCGCTATTAGTCCATGAGCATATTAATTGTTTTACATCTGAGATAGCTCGCTGGCTCTTCTCGGATGTGGGGTGTTGATGAGTGCAAATAAACAACCCAAGGGAACCGCCGGCTTTACGTGCCCTCCGAAGCACAGAGTCGACTATATATTTATTATTAAATAATTTTTTATTTAATTTAATTTTAAAAAATTGCATTAAATTATAAAAAACTTATTATTAATTAAAATTTATTAAATATTAAATGTATCAATATTATTATTATTCAATCTTACAGTTGAGTTCAAACTTACACAAGTTTTGTGCATATTTGAATTGCAATTGAATGAAATTTAAAAAATAAAAACTTGAGTAACTAAAAGTAACTTAAACAAAAACATCAGAATCAATGTAGCAATCGGCAACAGATTTACCGTTTAAAATTTATCGGGAAACTTCTTAATTTCTTCATATAAACTTTTTTCTACCGCCAACAGTATATGAGTGTCTTCTATATTACAACTAAAATAAACAGGAACCTTCAGCTTTTTCGATAATCTCATTCCTATATTTTTTGTAGTTGACGTAGGAGTGTCTCCTATTAATTGTGTGCTTATCGGTTGTTGACTTCTGTTATCCAGCATTGCCAACGATAAATCTTTAAATTGCATCGAGTTCGAATAATTCACAATAACAAAACAAGAGTCGAGCATTTTAATAACTTGATATAATATTTTTTGATCCATTACTTCGACTCGAAAAGTGTGAAATTTAAAGGAGGATGGAACTTCTACCATTTTAATGGGATTATTACTTCCAACTTCTGTCGAGCCCATGTTATCGCTTAAATTTGCTGCAAATATTATAAATATTAAACATAACCTAAGTTATAATTTCAAATTTATTACCTTATTGCCAATTGCGTTCTATTATAATTTACAAAAAATCACATAGGTATGAAATTTTAATAATGTATCGCAATTCTTGCGACTAAACTTCTTCAAAAATTTTATATTATTTGAAAAGCACAAGTAATAACATGATTTTATTTTATAATGGTTTTTACTTATACAAAATATTAATTTTTACCTCTATACAGAGTGTTGGATAATTATGTTGTTTTTTTAATAATTTTAGTAGGATTTATTCGAAAGAGAAAAATTGCTGGGGTGATCTGGTGTACAAGCTACCAGGTCGACGATGCCATTGCGTCACAATCTTATAGAAATAAACCCTGTTACTGGTTTGCTTTTGAGTGGGCAACTAAGGTAATTGCCATCGATCATAAACAAAACTGTATGTTTCAATGCAGATCATCAATATATTTCTTCTCTTATAATATTTTCTTAGGTAATGGAGAATTTTCAAGTTCTAAAGTCAAGATGATATTTTGAAAGCTATTGAATCCTTTAATACTAATATGCAGTTTACGTTAAAACTTTGGAAGTGATTATGAAAGCTTGTGAATGTAATTCCCATATTCTTTGTATTTCCCACTATATTTCTAAAGGCTTCTACAGCAGGCTTGACTTCAGACGAATCTATAGCATTCAGGGCCTCTTAAACCTTTCCTTTTTTTTATTTTTGTCTATTCAACATTAAAATTTTCAAACAGTTTTCTTTTGTGGTTGACGTCCATGATAAAATGGAAAAGGAGGCATCTGAAAAGAAACGCTTAATGATTTATGTAAGGCCACTGTAGCAAAGTAGCTGGAAGTTTTTTAAAACAGTAAATACAGTAGCGGTCATGAAAATAATATCAAAAATTTTTGTTCCTTTTTTAAAATTAAGTCAAATGAATCAATCATGTGCGCGATCATGTATCGAGTAAAAATGAAACTACAAAAAACAATTTTTTTTCCAAAAAAAACCTTCAAAGAACCAAATAAACAAATACAAAAGAAAAGAATTTAGAATTTATAGGTGATCTTTTGTTCATTATAACTATTGTACTCCGCCCCACGTGTGGGTATTCGTACATAGTATTTTTTGGAGATTAATACCTGAAGGAATCTAGCAGTCTTCTGGTTATGGCAAGTTATCAAATTTATCAATAAAAATATCAACAGATATGATATTGATTTTTAAAAATATATTAATATCGGTGTTCAGATCAACAATACTTTTACTTTCCGAACTCCTTATTAAAGAAAATTTTGTTATCTGATTTTTTATGTTTTGAGGTTCCCTTAAACGATTTCTATTATTTTTGAAAAATGTGATGAATGAAATCCTATGGGGAAACGGGGGGTTTACTTGAAGTTATAAAACATAATCCATCATAACTTCGAAACGCAATGAAATAGGTAAAAGTTTCTTATGACAAAAAATTATCAGTATCAAATTATCTACAACTTTTGTTCTGTAAAATTTTTTCTAAAAAAATTTAAATAATTTTTAATAAAATTTATTTTATTTTTTTTATTTGTATTTTTGGTTTTTCCTTATTATTTCGATTTTCTGAATGTTTCACGACTATTGCTGATGCTCTGATGAGATTTAGTATTTTAGTTTTTACTATCTGAGGTAAATTGAGAGTTAC
This sequence comes from Cantharis flavilabris, assembly GCA_949152465.1. NCBI lineage: Eukaryota > Metazoa > Arthropoda > Insecta > Coleoptera > Cantharidae > Cantharis > Cantharis flavilabris. Next base: position 93,845,337 of record OX424435.1, read on the forward strand.
TTTTAATAGTTCGGAAAGTTAAGCGATGGCCAGGCCCGTATTGGCCCACCGGGCAATCGGGAAGTTCCCGGTAGGCCGTAGGCCTAACGGGGGCCTGTGACTGATTTTTTTTGCCGATATACGGCGTATTTTAATATTTCATACGTAATGGGGGCAGGGGGCCGTCTGCGAATCCCGGTAAATAATTTGCTTCCAATCCGGCCCTGGCGATGGCCACATCAGATTTTTATTTTAAATACCTGTATGTGATAAAATCAGGATGTTGTTAATCTAAATAATAAAAACAATAATATTCAATTTATAGCGTAGAAATTAAATAATCAACCTTGGAGCTAAAAATTGGATTTTGAAAACAATGTTGGTAGTTTATTCACACATTTATTTAAATAGACTAATAAAAAATTTCTATATATGGTGTATAATAAATATTTTTATAGTAAATTTATATTAGAAGCGTAAAACTTCTAAGTCGATAAAATTTACATTCCATTGGTATATTTGACTAACTTCTACAAATTACCATAAAATTATTTCTTCTAAATGAAAATATAAAGAAGACTAAATCACATAAATGGTTATGTAAAAATCAACATTAACAAGGATTAAATTAATAAAGAAAATTAATACTTATAGATTAGTTACATCAGCACGTAACCGCAAAAATATATTTTTCAATATAAAATTTATTTTTGTACATAATTACAAGAAAATAAGTGTGCCCAATTTCATTAACTTAGAGTTAACCACAACATACAAAATGTAATTCAAAACTTAGGAAGGCTACTTACAGGGTCAACAAATCGAATCCGATTTTTAAAATATTACAAAATATAATTGTTTATTACTTATGAAAATATTTGCTTCACTGGACAATATTCATCAACAATTTATAGATCTGGAAACATTCAAATTTTTCACATTAACAAACGGCACTAAATTTTTCTCTATGCGAATAACGTGGATTACTTGGTATTTGAGTAAAACTGCGCAATTCAAAAGATTTGTCTATTGCGTGAGCTGTCGCCGTATCGAGATCAAATTTACGGAAAATCACCATCCTGATATCACTGTGTAAATAAATTCGACCGCCTTTCGAACTCCTAAACCTGTAATAACAATTAATCGTATTAAATTACACCAAACAACTTGCTCGTACAATCCAACTTACCTCAGATGAATAAGGTACCGTAACCATTTAGGATCATATTCGACTGTTTCATCACGACAATCGCTTGGCAAGAAAAGTGTGCGCTGACGTATAAATGTATTCGTATTTGGAGGCATATCGTTGAGATCATACATTACTACAAACATTTTCACAACCGATCCCAGATGATTAAACAGCGTCACTTGTACCGTACCTGATTTAGGTACTTGGTAACCTCTTTTTCCCAAGTTTATGTGACCCTAGAATGATATTACCATTTAACATGTGCTTCTTATGAGAAGCAGCAAAATTTTACCATAAATGGGGACGATACTTTTTCAAAATCGCCTAAGCTGTAAAAGAAAACAGTAACAGGAACTGCCAAGTGTTTGGGAACAAATGAACCACTGGCCCCTAATTCCGCTGTAAATCCATGAACTGTAGATTCGGGTTCCAAACGTCCATTCAAAACTGATTCCACAAATGATCCTATTTGAAAGAATTCATAAGATTAGAAAAATTGTGGATGGAAAAATTACATAATTATTAAATTAACATGAATTCATCAATCAAAGCCGGAAATTAATTTTTTTTTTAATAATGAAATAGGTTCGGTAGAAGGTAGATAGTTAACGAATTCTTTCAAATTATTATTTATATTGTTTAAAAAAGTATTTAAAAGCCTACCAATAAAATACATATTAAAAAATATTTAAATAATAGTCCACCGCATTTAGGATTTTGATACGGAATAATTATATCCTACAGTTTTTGCGCGTTTTCATATATATTAATATTATAGTTTATAGTGTCCCGAATAAAGTCTCAAAAGTCCGAAGGGGAGGGGAGCTCCGCCAAACATGTGGCAACAATGTAAAGGTGCTCTAAAACGGTTTTTGACGATTTTCTCGGTTCCTATCAGTTTTACGAACAAAATACTTCTATTCAAAAAGAAAGACACGATAATTCTACACAAAAAAGGTTCTATAAAATTTTTCAGTCCGAGCAATACTTTTTTGGATAATTCAAATCTTGTGATATTTAATTTAGGATTAAAATTAAAATATTATTTTAATTACCTACTTTTATATTTTTGTCAATTTATAATTAATTTTAATATATAATTAAATAATATATTATCAAATTGTGTGATAAACTATTTAATTAGGCTTAAGAATTTAATTGATCAACAAGAAAGTTAGTAAAATGTTAGGATGAAGTTACAAACAATTTGATGCTATTGAAGTCCCAAGCTACAAAGCTTATTCGAATAATTGAGTGCCGAACTCAAACATCATCAAACAGTAATACACTTATTTTAAGTTCTCCTTGTAGTATTGACTTAATTTAATTTTTTATTTATATATTTTAGTTCCTTCGCTTCCTTCTCATTTTTTCTCTTTCATCCTACATAAACAATAATCAAAATTTTTTTTTATTTTGGTAAAAAGAATCAGTAGAAGAAATTTTCAAAATTCAATTGAAATAAAAATCCATTGCAGGATGATTATTAAAAATGCATGCAATGTTTCTCGTCCGTCACTCTCAATTTATAAACTACTTTTCTTGTATTTCCTCAAAAGGAAAATAAAGAACTTGAAGTTGAATCCTGTGGAATAACACAGGACGTTTTATGAAACTGTTTGTATAGTGTTTCTCCGATCTTATTTATATTAAGCTAAGTTTCATAATAATTTCAAACAACAAATACAACAAACAAATAAATTAATTTTAAATGTTAATTAAAATGTTTTTGAAATATTTAAGATAAACAATTAAAAAGATGAGGAAAGTGCTTGGCAGTAAAATTTATTGTGTTTTTCTCTTTTTTTTCAAATCAAAATTTTTTGAAAAAAAATTGATAAACATAATTGCTGACCAAGTGGGGTAAATGAAAATTCACACAATTGAATTGTTATGAAAGATGTCACTTACTTGCTCAAATCCAAGTCACTTTCTTCAATTAATTTTAATTTACAAAATTTACGTACATTTTTGGCAATCCTGCCAAGAGTAACCCGATTTATATATCACCATAATTGATCCTTCAACCCAAGAAGCCCCGAATGAATTACCAACCTAACAAATTATGTGGAGGCTTCCTTTTGTAACGCTTGACTGGTGGTAGTTCTTTAAGTAACAATAAGCAGGTTTCAGGACTGCAAGGAGATATTGCACTACTATCACTTTCGCTTTCCTCATCACTTGCTATTGATGAGCATAAGGCGCTAATGAAAAAGAAGAAACAAATTAATGCTGAATCTCTCCAATCAAAAAAAGAAAATCAACTTACTTGCCAATTGCGGATACGGAGTTAATACTGGAATCAAAATCAAAACACGATTTTCCCCTTCTTATCGGCGCCGGACTACTTGTTAACGGCAATCCTGTCCTCGAGTGGAAAACCATTGAAGTTGCATTATCCAAAGATTTTCTGAATTGCGCCTGTTCTGTAGGTGATGGTACGTCGTAAAGTTCCTTCTCTGCTTCATTCTTTTTCAGCGCAGTCAATTTTTCTTGAAAATATTTGTCCCTCAAGTTATCTCTATTGTCTTCCGAGCCGTCGTTAAAAGTAAGTTTTTGCCTCGCTTTAAATTTTTTGCGTATATATTGATCGTCATCCAAATTAGATAAATCAAGCACTTTCTTGTGCTTAATTTTCGGAATAGGGCTATCACAATATTTTTTTTCTAAATAAATATTATTATTTGATTTGTCCTTAATACTAAAATTATCACCACTTGCTCTCGTTTTATCACATAAACTGTTATTAGTATTACATTCACCATTCATTGCATTTTCACGTAAAATTGGTACATTGCTACCAAAATTTTGAACACATTTAGAATCACAACTCACATTCTTATTTTCTTGTTTGCAGTCATTACTTTTTAATGCGCACTCCGTCGATGGTTTACTAAGGATTTTATCATCCTCTTTACTTTCATCGCCGGTTTTCTTTTTTAAATGCGAGCTTCGTATTAGAGCATTCAACAAAATATCTCCTTTGCTCTGCTGTTGTCCTTTATTGAAATCATTCGTGTTTACTCTATCCGAATTATCAACTTGTTCGCCGTACGAATCGCCAAAGTTGAACATCATTTTGGATTTTTTTATCCTTTGCTCGACTTTCGCATTTTCGTTAAACTTCAAACAAGTTTCATCTTCGACATCTTTTGCACCATACTTGGAATAATTATAAGTACTGTAATTAACGTTGGGCAGTTCTCCGCATTTGGAAGTGGAAGGCTTGCACATATAATTTTCAGAAGAACTCGGCGAACAAATTCGTTTAAATTTCAAATTATTACCGTTACCTTGCGACCAATTATCGTAATCATCGTAATCTTCGCAGCGATGTTTTCCTTTCAGAGTGCACGCCGTGTGCATTCGATCGTCAATGAGAGTGCTCTGGGGAGGCATCGAGTTTATTTTGATATTGTCAAACTGAGTGCTTAAGCCCGATTCGCATTTATTGCATTTTACAGATGGAATCTTTGATAATCTGGGTAAACTAAACAACGAAATCTGAACGATAAAACCTCCACCGATGTCGGTAGCTGGAAAATCATGTTTTATCGCCACACTTCGAAAATGAGACATTTGCAAAGTTTCGCCAGGAAAAGAGATACGACATTTGATGTTTTCTTTTGATATTTTATTTAAATGTTCTGGAACCGTTAGCCAAGCCGATATTTGAGAAAAATATAATTGAGAACGAATAGCATTCATAAGGTCGGCAATTTTGATGTAGGAATTATCGTGGATTCTGAAAAACAAACAATAGGAGTAATAATTTTTTAAGAGTCATAAATACCTACTACATATATTATTAATTTATTTACAAAACAGATGGGATTTAAGTAGCGAAAAAATTCCATGATCTCTATACACGCAAGGTCATATAAACAAAAGCTTAATTGTTTAAATTTTAAAATACCTGCGGTGATTAACTCCGATCAGCCACTGTTCCAGAAGAAAACCAGATTCGGTTGAGTCAGATTCGCTGGTAGAGCAGAGGTCGGCATTCACTTCGCACGAACATCCAGCAGTAAGCACCACTTCTACACACAACGGCATCTTCTTTTGCCATAATTCTAAAACCTCGGCACGCACCTTTTCAAATTTAGAACACTGAAAATAAAAATAAGGAATTTTAAGTTGTGACATAGATTTTCTAAACGAAATAGAGAAATAAACCATATGGAGACGCATCTTAGCTTACCAAAAATTTTAGGCTAGGATTTTAATGGAGTCAGTACAAATGCGCTAAGAATGTACTTAAAAATAGAACGGCGTCTGAAGAATTTAATAACGAATGAGAAAATATAAATTTATTACAGTACCTATATCAGTAAAAGTACACTAAAAAAATGGTTCATCATATTGATGAAAAGTTCATCATTTTTGCGCCGATGAACAAGATTCATCATATTCATGAACAAAATTCATCAATTCAATGATTTTTTCATCAATATGATGAATTTTTGATGTACCTTTTTGTTCAGTGTAATTCAATGTATATTTCCCTATAATATTCTATGGTTATATTTCAAAACATTTCATTGGATATCTTCTGCAAAATGAAGAGCTCTCGGAACTGTTCAAGAGCCAAGTGCCCGCTCCTTAGATCAAAAGGTCTCCAAACTCCAAAGCAAGTTTACTTCAGAACAGAGGTCGGTGTATCAAGCCAAACTCCGAAAAGCTCTTAATAAAATACTTAATAAATGTAAATCAAAAAATTTTAAAAAAAGGGCTTTTCGATCGTGCGATCTATCTTATGATTATTCATCCACATACATTATCCAAACGTGGCGTAAAGCTACTGCAAAAGCAGTTTTCTCAGCTCGAAACCATAAATTCAGATGGCAAAGTTTTACTGTTCTAACGAAACAGATTAATTTAACGAAACAAAACAAAACTGCATAATAATAATAATTATTATTTATTATTTAACAACAATTTGCGTTACCGAACAAAGTACCCAAACGAGTAGAAAATACGCAACAATTGGCAACACTGGCTGCTAATAGCAATTTCCGCAAGTTTTCAACGGTATAAATCACTGCGGGCTAATAGTGCCTGAAGATGAAAAATCTCTTAGAGGTATAATCTCGAAACCGGTAGCACACTAAAGTCTCGTGGTCCATGTGTTTGGCTTGCCATTTACATGTATATTTCCTAGCTGATGAAACTGCTTCTGCAGTTGCCTCACGTTACGCTTTGGAAATGTACTGTGAATGAAGTATCTATTTTCAAAAGATAGATCACACGACCGAAAATTCACTTTATTAACTTTTTTGAATAATATTATATCTGTTATCTATGGCTACTACTGTTTAGTAGACGTAGATAACAGATTATATAAATAATTTTATGCAATTCTTCTGATTCTCATGTAAAATGACCTTCATTTCAGGAGACTAATCAAGTATAGAATATCTCAAGATTTCTTAGGAATTCCTGAAATTTCACCAGACTTGCTCAGATTTCCCTTCACTTGTATACTAGAACTCAGATTTCCACAGTCATTCTTCCCTTGGTCTCATCCCAACTTCTATTTTTATTCATTTGGATGATGCTGTCAGATATGGACCGATAGTGGCATTTCTATAGTTATGCGAAGGTTTCAGTCGATTCATAGTCACTGCGGGTTAATCTGTGCCTGATGATGATTAATTAATCAAATACTCTCGAAATCATCAGTAGTATAAATACTAAAACCTTACAGTCCAGGAATAACGACGTTCACTGCATGTATGTTCTAGGGTGAAGATTCTGCATCTCCGGTAACTTCACTTTACTTTTCTGATAAATTTTGTGGAAAAAGTATCTATCTTTGATAGTTCTCACAATCGAAAATCCATTTTATACTTTTTTCAAAATTTTAATAGTTTAATTAATAGTTCAGAATTTCAACAGGCTAAGCCTCCTTGTCTCTAACGAGCCGCTACTAAAAATGACCTCTTGAATCCGAATACGACCCCCGTTTTGGGCTGTTTGGAAGAGGATGAAGGCTCGATGGTAGAATGTAAAAAATGTATAAAATAAGTGGGAAAAAACAGGAAAAATCTATCATTTTTAAAGATTTTTCTGCAATTTAAGAGCAAATCAAATGTAAAGGCTAAATTAATCGTTTTCGTTCCTCCAAATTATTTTACATAAGAATCGGCAGGAATGGAATCAGGGCTCGAAAAATTTTTTTATTTATTAATACGTAATAAGTAGAGACCGGAATATAAGCAACTTAAATTGATCGAAATATGCAACAAAATTGCCAAAAAGTGCCAACATATTATGCAACATCAAATTTCAAGCATTTTCTACCATTTTCTACTATTTTGATATAAATATGTTACGGTCAATGCCGTAAATTGGACATTAACGTCAATGGCCGGCCAATGACGTCAATGCCCATTTAAACTGGCCATTAACGTCATTGACCGGCCATTGACGTCAACGCCCGTTGCCAACGGGCAATGATGCAAACATTTTCATCTGATTGTAATATTTACGTCTTTGGCCGGTCAATGATGGTAATGGCCAAAATGAATTGGGCAATGATAATATTATGGAATAACTACTATAAAGAACAGCAAAATGGCGATTTAAATTTAACAGCCAACTGGCAATTATAATATAATATACTAATCATTTATTAACAAAAATAATATAAATTTAAAAATGATAAAAAAAAAGTTTTTAAATTAATCATTTTTATTCTGGTACGGGAGTGAATTGCAAATTTGTATGCTGGCGCGACACGCACAATTATTATTTTTACATTCACCCTTACAATGACAACGCTTGTAACCCTGGCCTCCTAAAACACTGCTTTGAGCTGCTGCTTGTCTATTTTCTAACAAAATTAAATTTTCAGCATCCCTTAATAACTAGTATTAATTTCAAGGGCACCTTTAATATATTACTTTCAGATGGAATCTATAGAATAATAGTTTCATCATTGCCCACCCCGTATTGGGCATTAACGTCAATGGCCGGTCAATGCCAAACTAAGTTGGGCATTGACGTTATTGTCCTGCCATTGACGTTAATGACCGAATTGTCATCATTGACCGTAACAGATACACTGATATAGTAATTTTAAGGTAGCATTGCCAACCCAAAATTTAATTTGTTGGCATTTAAATTTAAACTCTAAATTATCAGAGCAGGATCGTCTTCTGATAAAGAAACTTTTTTTTTTTTTAATTTTATAAAATGTGCCCAAATATGCACGAAATTTGATAAAATATGCCCAAATATGCACGATCAGTAGATTTCAGTCGGAATATGCAATATTCTAAAAAATAACCAAAATATGCAAATGCATATAATCCGGTCTCTAATAATAAATAATAACATGTGTTTTAACCCTTCGACAGGAGGGAATGCAGGACTTAATCTACCAAATCAAGAAACTACTGAAAATAAAAATAAAATGAGCGCAGTCGCCAAAGTCTACTGAATACCGAGTAGTTGAGAAAATGCTCCTCCACAAAGAATCTATTAGATTAGGTACTATTTTTTTTTAATTTTATAAAATATACCCAAATATGCACGAAATTTAATAAAATATGTTCAAATATGCTCGAAATTTGATCAAATCCGCGCAAATATGCATGATCAGTAGATTTCAGTCGAAATATGCTATATTCTAAAAAAATAACCAAAATATGTAAATGCTCTCAGCGCTGTTACAACCGAATACAGCATCACATATTCATCTTTCGTAATTTCCCCTTGATTTTTCCATTTTATTTCCTGCAATCCTGTTACATCTATTACTATTTGATAATAGCTGCTAAGTTGGTTATCCATATGTATTTCCGTAAATCTTGAAGCTCTTTCAAACCAACATACAGCGACAACCGATGTAGACTCCAAGATTTCAGAAATCCATTTATTGAGGAAGATTACTCCCCATATATTTCTTTTTTAGTTTTCTGTCCTTAGCCAGTTCAGTCCTGTCTCCGATATCCATCCTTCTCAGGTCTTCCATTTCTTGGTCCCACTTGGTCCTACATTAACTAAACGCCATCACACGGAAAAATATTAAGTTAATCTAATACGTATAGTTGGTATAATAGAAAGTTTTGTTTATAAACCATTCTTTTCATTCACCATTATTAACTCTTACATATGCAAGTTTTCCATTTATGTTTTCAACAATCGTAATTTCCCCTTGACTTTTCCATCATACATCTATTCTGACCTCCTTATTACATCTGCTACTTCTCTCATTTTTCCAGGTTTCTTTTTCACTAACTTGAATTTCTTTTCTTTCTTTTTTTCTAGTTATTCGCCACTTCATTCATTCTTCCATGTGCCAACATTGTTCGTATGTAACTAATATAATTTCAAGTTTTAACATTCTAGGGATTTTAGACCCTTCCTCTTGGGGAAAAGCCAGAGGTTTAAGTAATTTCAGGTTGTTTGGACTGCTTTTTTATCAATTTAGTTTTTTCTAACCTCCATTATATTGTTCATTTCACAATTTCGATTTTCAAATATCACATTCGCATACGAATACTTTTCCTTTGTCTTACTACCTTTTTAATTCAGTTCAAGGTACGGCTTTTGTACCACATCGGATATTATACAAACACCATTATTTACTCGTCGCCCGATGAAGAAGAAAAGAGCTCCGCTCCCATTATTTTGTTTATTTTTTAATAATTTATCATTGTAGTACATTTTGATATGATACTCTAAAATACTGATACAGCTATTAATAAGTGTTTGCTTTTTCAATTAGCACGTGTATGCAATAAAACCGAAAGATCACAACCATAAATCTTTTTGAATAATAATTATTATTGTTCTAAAGTTTGTCTGAGAGAAAAAATACCAACAATGTAATATTGCCCGTACCTACATATATATTTTTTGTAAATTTTGCAAGTGTAGCTGCATTATTTGATTATTCTACAATATTTGTATATCGACATTCATTTAACCCAATAATTATCTATTTATGTGTTATGTCTAATGTGCTATGTATAACTTTTAGTTTCTGTGACCCCAAACTATACAATATGATAAATAAAAATAAAAAGTTTGCAAACATATAAATTAGCATATTATTTACATTAATCGTCAATAAAAAAGCAAAAGTTTAAATAAAAAATATTTTTAATTAGCTTTTGGTTGTCTATAATTACTAATCATGATTAGTTATCAAATTACGTGTTATGAAAATGGCAATGAATGCATGCAATCAGATTGCAATCAAATGCAATTTGTGTGTTGTCGATTTATGTGGATAGAGGAACATGCATCGGAATTGAAAATAGTAATACAAAAGTGGAAAGTTTTGCTTAAAAGCTTCCAGAAGTATATTTAGAATTATTCTGATGCAACAGAAATAAAATTACTCATAATTTGCGTTTGAGAGTTCAATTGAACGGTAATAGAGATTGGGTACCCACTTATGAATATTACACACTTGGTGTTCAGTGTTGCCCAGTTTGGGCACAACAAAAAAGCTATTTTTGCTGAAACCGAAAAATTAGAGCTCCTCCAGTAGATAGATGTAGAACATCCTTGAATTATTTTGGCATACGACGATGTCATACACCGAGGTTATTACAACAAAGGAACTACAAAGGCATGTAAGTCGTTCACCGCAAACACCAAAATATCACATCAAATACTGTCACCTTTTTGCTAGTACATTCGCATTAAATCACCTGACCAATTTTGGAAGACAACCAAATGTATAAAACCTGTGCGAAAACCGTAAAATCAAACGGTTTCTTTTGTCTAATGGAAGTACACACACAAATCTTGTTTGGTAATACAAAGGATGAAGAGGGCAACGAATAGGGGACTAAATTTTCTCTACTGGGAATCTTTCAATTACGAGTATGCTAATAGACACGTGCAAAAAATCCGTCGCAAAACTCTTTTCATGTAAGAAATTTTATACGGAATTGGGAAGGCAACCGTGATGACTAATTTTCAAATACTCACCAAAGTGTTTGATGAATCACAATCGTGTTTAGATGAATTAGTACAATGCGGTCCTTCGTAAAATCCAGGTGTTTTAGCGGGCGATTTCAAAACAATTCTTCCTTCTGTCACCAGGGCTGCTATCGTCACCAAAATTTCACCACCGTCTGCAGCTCGACTTCCTTCAATTTCAAAATTTGAACAATGCATCTGCAAATAAAAATAATTTATAATACTTAAGTTATCTTTAGAATTTTATCGTTATTTCGTACACAAGTCGTGTGGAAGTTTACAAATGTTTTTTATTATGCCCAGAGATAACGGTTTATCGGCAGAAATTGAACGAAAATAATATTATTGATTTTAATTCCAAGTGTAACAGAAGATTTGTCAGTCTAATTCATTGCCTGATGATGCCACGGTATTTTATATTTTTTAAATGCGTCCCCCGAGGGACGCCCATGCCTTGCACTACGGAAACTTTTTAAATAATTTTACTGTAATGTCATACATCACTGCTATCCATTTCGAACGCACACCCACTTTCGACCTTCTTATAAAATATTGATTTTGTTAACATATTATAAAGATTGCACCAGTGGCGGCGATAAAGCCTTGGTAAGCATTAAAAGGGGGGGGGACGCTTTTTGGAAATTATAAAATTTGTGCGTTTGAGTATATCGAGTATTTTTCGCAAGTAATAAATTAAAAACTTGTTCTGAGTGATTAAAGCAAAGAAAGCTTGTAAACCACATAATATTAAGTTCATCTTCCAATGCAATACGCATGGTAAGTAGCGCGTTAGAAATCAGATTCATTTTTAATCTCACATTTTCTACTCCTCTGACCCAAAGATGAGATTCCCACAACTTTCAGTAATATCGTAAAATGGAAAGCATAAATAAAAATTTTGGGAATTACTTTATATAAAAGTAACAGTTAAAATTTTATAGGTTAATTTATTACGAAAATAAGTTTCTTACTTAATTGTTCGTTAGAATGCATTAAATTATTGGTAAGTGGGTCACACTTCAAACCACCAGAAAATTTAATAGATAATTATAAAATTAAAGCAACCTTATAACTCAATTTGGAAATAAAACTTTGTTCCTATTATGCGACCCACGGTGTGAGTAACAAACGCAATGCATAATTACTATATTGAAAAAATTAAAACGAAAGGAGGTTGGTTGGTTTAGTCAGAGAAAGTACGTAAAAAACGAAGAAGTTGAAATTACTCAACATATTCGATTTCGTGAAATAAATGAGCTTGTTCACGTTCTCCAAGCTACTGCAGATGTAGGGTAGACCTAAACTAATTTTTGTATTCCCCATACACTATCGGGCCGAAGAGACACAAATTTCGCTTTTAGAGAAAAATAAAAATTTACCTGCTGCATTTATACGAAGAAAAAAACTTTAAAATGGGAACAAGTCCGGAAAAGTTACAGTTACTTGAAACTAATTGCACTTGAAGTAACGCTAAAAACATGGCATATGAACTTGGCTGAAGTAAGTCGAATCAAAAAGTGAAAAATTGCGCAAAACAAACTAGGAAGTAGGTGACACTTCTTGCTGACGAATCGATAGCGAAAATAATACAATATTCACGATAATAAATATTTATTAAAAAATTGAAAAGTCAAATTTAAGCCCGACTCTGGTGCGCTTCGAATTTAAAAGAAGAGATCATTTCTTACAGGAGATTATGCAAAAAAAAATAATCAATAATCAATTACGTAATACTCCAATTTGTTGGTATCCTATTTATAATTAAATATAATATCTTTATGTAATAGTTAGTAATTATTGATCGCAGAGGAAAATAAAGGTCCTTCAATTTTTCTAAAAAATAACGTAATTAACATCCTTAGATACACAACCTCGTGGCTAATTTGCATTTACTTGTGCACATCATGTTAATATTTTCTTGTTCGTTGAGCTGTGTAAATCGTACTTGTGTTTATATGCGTAGCAAAAGTACTTATTAGTATCAATCAGATAATATTGAGCTTAATTTGCCGTGTGTAGGTACATCAGTAGCGGTTTGTCTTTGAGGGGTCGAACTTCCTTGTAAACATACATTTTAATTACCCACCCAATTTTTAAAAAACAAGGCAGGATTTTTTCAAAAAAAAAAGTCCAATTAATAATAATAATGGGTTATGGGCCCAAGCAAAGTAGCAGATCAGTCAATACTATTTTGTGTATGTACAAAAGATTAAACATTAAAACAAGAAAGTGCGACACAAGGGGTGAATATCTGAAAATAATTTTGTACACAGGACTCGGAATTCCAAAGAGTTTCAAAGAATTCCAACAAAGGAAATTCCATCAAAACCAATAAAATTACTAAATTTTGTTTAAATTCAAAAATTAAATTTAAATTCTTATAAAAAAATATGGATTTACCCTCCCCAGCCTCATTCATCTAACCCATGAATTTCTCTTGAATCAGCTCTTGTGTACAACTGAAGGGAAATTTGTGGAAGTCTTAAGGTATAGAAAATACAAGAAAAACTAAATTAAGAATACTATAGATGAGTTTTTTTTATTTTCTGAGATTTTCTTGGCTTTTCAAGGATATTCTAGATTTCTTAAAATGTCCTAGAGTTTTCTACATTTTCTGGGATTTACCATTTCACAAGATGTCCTAAGGTCCCGAAACTTTCAAGATTTAAATTTTCATGATATTTCTATTTCATGGATTTCCTGGGATTTCTTAACATTTTTTCGGTTTTCTGTAAATTTCATTTCACTTGTACTCCAGATTTCCCCCTAGATTTTAACTAAGTGGAAAACCAACTAGAAATCGTCATATACAAAGTTAATGGAAAATTTGAAAAAAATATTTATTTCCTTTGATATTCCTATTTCTCAAGAAATCTTAATATATTCTAGGATTTTTACATTTTTTTGGATTTCCTATTTACTAAAATTTCCTAGAATTTCGTGAGATTATCTTGAAATTCTCATGAATTTTTTGAAATTTTCCAAAATTCTAAAGCTCTTTAAGACTTTTTGGAATTTCTTCAATATCTTCAGATTTCTCTTCACTAGTACACCAGAGTGTTTTGATGATTTCTCAGTATAGTTTGTTGCTGGAAAACCGAGGGGAAATCGTGAAATACAAAAGTGAAGAAAAATCTTATAATTAGAAAATTCAGTTTTCTCTCTTAGCTTTTTCAATTTTCTGAGATTTCCTTGGCTTTCCTAAGATTTTCTCGATTTCCTAAAATAATAGAATTTTCTAGAATTTCCCATATTCTAAGTTCGCCCGCCAAGAATGTTTGGAAGGGGGGGGGAGAGTAACGGGGCTATCTAACCCCCTTCTCATGACTCATCAAAAACCAACGAAATCTACTAAAAAAATATTGTAATTTGATTTCCGACCTAAAGAATTTCTATGATTTCCAAGAGAATTCCAAATAAGTGTACACAACATTTTCGAGATATTTACCCCTTGGTGCGACACTGATTGAAAACAAAGTCGAGAATAACTAAATACGTCAGCGCAATTTATGATTTATTGGAAATTGAAGCCTGCAATTGGCATCAATGTTGGCATTTTGGTCCCGAATAAAATATGCCATTCTTTCAATGGCAAAAAATAATAATTATTATTATTATTATTTAATGAACATTACTTTACTGCCGGCACGAAAAATTAAGTAAAAATAGCGGGCGGCATTAAGGTACTTTAGAACAAACTAAAAAGATCGGTGGCAAAACAATTGCTACCACAAAAAGTGAATCTTGAGGTTTGTTTTACTTTATACGTCGCACAGACGGTTTACCACAAAACAGTTTTCCATTGGAGAAATAAATTAGAAGAAGGATTTTCTTTGCTTTTTTTCAATAATCGCTTGATGTTTTCTGGACTCCCCTTCCGCCATTGCCCAAAAACCTTTTAGGTAATTATAATAGACTCTCGCAAAAATGGAAACAAAAGAAACAGGCTTATGGAACCTACAGTTTAACGCGGACTCCGAACCACGAAAAGTGGATATGTTTGAATTAGAGAAAAGGTGTTGTCAGAATGCTGTGAAGAAAACAAGACGGAAAAATACGATATACTTGGGTGGAAACAAACAAAACAATTACTTATTTAAAAAATTATTACCTATATTGTTTAAAATCTGAATCATTGTTCATTTGACGCATCGTAAAAATAAAAATTAGGTTACTGCCCTAAAGAATTGAGCTGGTTAAGTCGTGTTGGTGTTATTATTTAATTAATTAAGGTTGAATAAAAAGATATGTACATATTAGGAATGAGTATTTAATTTTAATTGCGGTTAGTTTTAATTGGAAAAAATTAAATTTGTATTGAATTGATTATGAAAATTAATAAAACACAATACAGTAGAATCCGCTTAATGTGATCTCGGATAATGTTATCAGTCGGTTATTGTGATCATTTTTTTTGGAAACCGGCCACTTTTTCTTTCTTTTTTTTCTTCTATTTTGTTCTAATCCAAGTCTTTTAAAATTCACCTTGTTCTAAATTTTGCTAATTGTTATCAATTATCAGTTATCAGTTAATATTATTAAAATGTCCTTGGCCCGAAGTGATCACATTAAGCGGATTCTACTGTATTAAAATTTGAAAAATTAAAACTTCAACATAATATGATGTAGATGTTACGGTCAATGACGTAAATTTGGCATTGACGTCAATGGCCGGACAATGACGTCAATGTCCATTTACGCTGGCTATTAACGTCATTGACCGGCCATTGACGTCAACGCCCGTTGCCGACGGGCAATGATGTAAATATTTTCATATGATTGTAATATTGACGTCTTTGGCCGGTCAATGACGTTAATGGCCAAAATGGATTAGACAATGATAACATGGACAATTATTTGCATTGCACGCGTTTTTCCGTATAAATGACGGCAACTCAACCCTTTTCACGTCTTCATAAGTGTACAGGGATTTTTATTTAATTTAGACAAACGCAAACTCATTTTAGGGTGGATCTGTGAGACGTCGTGGTTACATCAGTCAAAACGGCCCGGAGTGCTCTAAACAGCTCTCTTAAAAAAAGCTTTCTTACTCGCTGAAAACATCCCCGAAATCAATTCACCTCGACTGGGAAGCCCGACCTCGGCGAAAAACGAAACGTGTGTGACGGCTCTCACTAAGAGGATTAAGAGTGATAGAATATGGAATCTGGAATTCCATATGGAATGATGTAAAAACGACATATAAAATTTTAAATGTCAACATTGCACAAAATGCATGGTCATTGACGTCAATGACCGGTCAATAACGTTAATGCCCAACTAAGCTGGGCATTGACGATATTGTCCGGCCATTGACGTTAATGGCCGAATTGTCATCATTGACCGTAACATAGACACCACATGGCTTTCTTGTCATTTTTAGAATGATTGTACAAGAATCTCGTTAATCTATTTGAGCGCGTCATGAATAAATGCCCTTTTGACACGGACAATCGCAACCAAAAATAGGAGGTGTACAAATAAATGATATAAGTGTCTCAAATCCAAAATTTCAATTTTCTACGACCTTTCGAATTTGAGTTATGCGACATACAGACGTACGTACAGATGCCCCAAAGAAAATGGATTCAGGAGAGGCCAAAAGGGATATTTCCGTCAAAATGTGGTCAAAAACAATACTTCCTTTTTTATAAAGAAGTAAAAAGTAAAAAAGTAGGCTTTCATAGATACTTCTCTCACAGTTCATATCCCAAGTGTAATGTGAGGCTACAGCAGAAACAGCACATTTACCGCATCTACCTGTTTCGAGATTCATCATCTTCTTCATCTAATACTTAGTTAAAGACGACATTGGGCAATTATCGAGGATTGCTTACCCGAAGAAGTATTGAGCCTAAACCTAAATTTGAATTGCTATTGAAAAACTTAGGAATAATTCATTCGATGTTCGTAGGAGGTTCATGTGAAACTAGATGATTTTGTAGCTTGGTTTGGAGAAGAAATGCCGAAGTGATTGCCAGAGATTCAGGTCGAGCTTCGAATTTAGATTGTGAGAATCTAATGGCCTGTTCACACGGTCAATATTTTTATGAATATTTTGAAAGACATCTGTAATTATACATCAAAAACTAAGTTGAAATCTTTTTTATATCAATTACCATCACTATCATCATCAATGGCATAATAACATGGGCGCCGGCAGCAGCGTGCAAGGGGGTGCAAAAACTGCAACTTCCAAATACGGCTCCCACAATCAAGGCTTCCAGCATTGGCTACTAACTCTTCAGTACTGAAGAACTAATACTATTGGTTCATGAATAAAAAGTAAACCGTTCCCTGGGGGGTATTCCATACCCCCTAGACCCCCCGGTTTGCCAATAGCTACACTGAAGCTCAATCAATATGTGAAGTTATATTAATAAATAAATACGTTCAACTTCGAACCCGTTTTATTATAATTTCTGCAGGGCCGTAGCTAGAGTTGAATTTAAGGTACAACGACAACGAATGAGCTTTTTTTTTAGCTTTTTGCTGTTTTTTTCAAGGGAAAAATGCCACTTGCAAGTTTAGGCACGTGGGGTGCTAGGGCATTGGAATGTTAAGGTAGGGCATTGGGATTTTAAGGTAAGGCATTGCCCCACAATGTCCCCCCCCCCTAGCTACGGCCCTGAGTTTCTGCCATCAATCAACGATTCAACTCCCGGGTATGTAAAAATAAAATTACTTACATATACGCCCAGCAGTGGGTCTAACTCTTTCGATTCCAAAAACTTGAACCATATTGTGGAACCTCTACAAACTTATTAAATTTTGAATTTAAGAGGCACAAAACCATGAGGATATTTTAATCCCAAATCGCTACGCCCAACACAACAAACTAGACTACATCATCTATTCAACCTCTGTACGGGGCCTATTTTACCATTACAAGTTTGGATTTTTCTGAAATATTGATATGATATTTAATATATTTTTGAGTTTTTTTTTTCTCTGTGTAGGGTCTTGTGACTATTATAAATTATATTTTAATAGTTAATAGTATAGTGTGTAGATGCACCTCCCGGAAAATAATCCTGCCGGCGCCTATGCTTAATAACAATATTGCAATAATGTCAATTTTGAGAAAAAAGTACGCACGTGCAAACGAGAAGCAGCTGCTTAAAATTTTATTGCAATAAATGAGAATAAAATTTACATTAAATTTAAAAATCATTTAAATTAAAAGATTGAATATTTAAGATTTAAGCTGTTTATAAAAACTTGCCGCCCCCCCCCCAAATGAAAGCAATATATATTTATTGTAAAATTTTAAACATAGATTAAATTTTTTTCTCACCCTTAAATGAATAATGCAGTGGTATGTGTTAATAATTTAGATTCGAAAACTAAAATGCACGAGCCGCCACTGGAATAAGTACATAATAGTTTTTAATGTAGTACGTACTGGAAAGCCAGCTCTTGTAATTGATTACATTTACCTCTGCAACATTTGTAGCTGCTCACATTTACATGAATCGAAACAATTAATCAATATGCAAATATAGACAAATCTGCTGAAAGTCCAACCAATAATCCATCGCAACCGAAAATGCAATATTTAAAAAATAAACAATAGAAATGAGGAAACGAACAACCTGTTGATTCTGCAATAAATTATGAATGCATGTATGATTTATTGCTTATAATTTTTAATTTCGGATCTCTAAACATCTAACATGTAATAGAATGATTGCAAAACAATTTATAATGTAATCACTTTGCATTGCATTATCGTCAGAAAATCGATAATTTTAAATCAACGTTAACATTAAAAAGAAATAAATACAAAGGTAAACTAAAATTATATCACAAAATCGCAGCCGTTCAAACAATGGAAATAAAATGACGTCATGTTGCGCTATCCCCATAATCCATTAACATTGAACAATGAAATCTAAAATTGGCATACATTTCAACTTTTGATAAATGCAATTGACTACAAATATAGGTATAATTAATTCTCGTGTAGGCAGGTAATATGCTCGTAAGTCGTAACTAAAATAAGTTGAACTTATTCAAAGCACGAGGCAAGGACGCACAAATTAGAAAAACGCAGAAGTATGGAAATCGCAACGATGTAAAAGCAGGACAGCAATAAATTTAAACAAACTTTTGATCTCGACGTCTCTCTAATTGCTTCAATTTATCAGCTCCGCGATTAAACAATAGAAATCATAACTTCTGAACTAAAATTTTACTTTTAATTCATATTGATCGCTTCCGGAGTCCCCGATTTACATCTAACGCTTGATTTGCGAAAGGAAAATGGTGAGAATAAAAAAATAAAAAATAAATAAATAAAACGGAAACTCGCAACGATAAATTTTTTTTTGATTTCTATTGGTCCTCGATCACCTTTTTCATATCCTTTTCGTTCAATTGTGTGAATCCGCCGAAATGATGATGCATGACCGGTTTCACCCCAGGTCTGATCTGCTGCAAGGTTCTCGTGGGGATGAATGAAATTTACAAAGTTTGACCCATTAATGAGTTTCGACGGCCAATGCACGCAAAATAAATTTGCCTTGCGTAAGATTCTAAATCGCGTGCCCGATAATTTTCTAAATCGAGGTTTCGATGTATTTGAAAGTCCCCTTATTATTTTCCAACTCGCACTTCAAAATTTGCAATTATAATTAATTGCAAATGCTAAAACATATGAATTCTGCATACAAAACTAAATTATGTAAGTTTATTTTTGGTTAATTATAAACTTTAATGGAGTATAAGCTGAAATCAATATTTTCTCAATCTGATCAATTTTAGTTTAATGAAATGGCGAGAGTCAATTTCAATT
This sequence comes from Cantharis flavilabris, assembly GCA_949152465.1. NCBI lineage: Eukaryota > Metazoa > Arthropoda > Insecta > Coleoptera > Cantharidae > Cantharis > Cantharis flavilabris. Next base: position 93,865,247 of record OX424435.1, read on the forward strand.
TAACTTTTGGCAGCAGAAACTGTTTTCTCATCCCTAACTAAAATTCGTAATATCGAGTATTTTCCGATTTCCTAGTTCATCCTAATGCTCCCCTCTTATCTATTTAAGGGGACCGATACAGTTGCAACATAGGGGGATGTTTAATTTGAACGTTCGAAAGCTTCTGTAGTCAAATTTAGTAAAGCCCAGTCCTAAGTCGGATTAAAGATCTAAATGCTAAAGTAAAAACTAACGAAAGGGATTTCCTAATCTATCTAATTAATGCTCTTTAATCACCTAACTACTGCTTAATGAATGAAAGATATAGATACATACTGTTTTACATTAAGTGTCAACTCATACAAAGATGGTAGAACGTAGAACTACGAAGAGGGGAGATGCATTTTTCCAAAATCGAACAACCATCGGCGATCCATCTGGTAATACTTTTCAAAATTATGGCAATTGCGAACAGAGTCAAGTTCAAATATTGGCAGAATAAGGGACGCCCCCTGTAATATCCTGGTGCAGACGGTTCGATTCATAGTAAGTTCATGGGAACGCCATCGAAATGGAACGTGGACTCATCTGAAAAGCATACAAATTTTGTCAGAAAATGAAAAAGGACATTTCCACATCATCACCATCTATAAATAACATTTACAAATACTCATCGATTTCTGAATTACTACTAGCTATTACTTTGTGGATAACAAAATTTCTATCAGAACTGTCATATTGTTTATTTTACATCCAGTCGATGCAGTTCTTGAGAGTTCATGAAGTTCATTCCCTTTTAAGTTTAAACTTGTTCAGACGCCAGGCTAGACGATTCGATTCGAATATGCAAAAACATTAGCAGGTGAATGACTACTGATTTGAGAAGTGTAGGTACGTGCAATATTTTAAGGACTTTTAAAAATCGACCTACCAAGTTCAAGATTATTAACCTTAATTGTTCAGAATTCAATGAGGTGAACATATTGCGTGATTCGTTTGCCACAAAGAAAAAGCTTAAATTAGTCGATTGTACCTTCGCCTTCTTGATATATCATTTTAGTGAACAATTGACTAATTAACATAAGCCCACATGTTCAAAGCACAAATAAACTTATTTCTACTTAAATTATTAATTCTCCAAAGTTGACTTCTCCATGTGATTTATTCTATTTTGGTTTTCAAAGCTTTGCTGTTGAGATTTCTTTAAATAAAATAGAAAAAATAGAATATCGCGTGGAATTTAAAGAGAAACTTTATATAGAATACAAACATATAATAAATCGTATACAGAGGGTTCGAATCCGGCAGTATCGATTTTAAATTATCAACTTGAGATATCAAAGTGTTGTAAACATGTGGTATGTTGTTTAGATAACAAAGCAGTGTGTGGCTTATCCATCATAATAATAATAATAATATGTTTTTCAGGCTCTGGTAGTTCCTTCGAAACAAAATTTATGATAATGAAATCGAGGTACTTGACCGATACCAAATCAAAATTTCAATAGTATTATTGACAATAGCGAAAGCGAACTGTAAAATAAACGCAATCACTCCACCGGGTATACTAACTTCTAAAATCTAATTTGAGAAATTTGAGCAAACATGCACAAGATCGTAATCACGTCAAAATCTCATTTTCATTTATAATATATTATTATGTATAACTTTTAGAATTCGAAGAGCCAAACTACGCACTAAAATGTTCATACTACTTATGATATAACCAATAATAACGAATTAATTTGAAATGGCATTCGTGTAATAAATTACTGCATATTATGTAATTATAATTAATAAAACTAAACAGGTTAGAAATCCCATTTGGTCTTCCATTCTTGTCTACATCCGAGAACAATCTTTTAATTATAAATCCAACCGCGAGGCGCAGGTACATTATAACAGAAAAAAAAAATTGAAATATAAGACAAGTGAGTGTGACTTGAGAGAAATCAATAAACCACACAAATAAACCAAATATAAAATACCAAGTTACACAAAGTTGGTAGATTGGAATCAATTCCAATTCTACCGTTGGTACCCTTTGCCTATCTATTTGCCAAACTCTTGATAGATTTCAGCAATTATTATTACTGCACTTGAAAGTCATTTACTAGCCAAAATAGCTAATTTACATTTCAAAATGAAATGAGCACTAATTAAATACTAGTTGAGGCAAGTTGTTAACCTTGATAAGAAATGGGTGAAACTGTTAATTTAATTTTCAACGTACGCACCTATAGAAATTTGTATATACATTAAAATCCAAGATCAAGGTTTGTGTAGGTGAACTTATCGTGCAGGTTTTCCAAAAATTAAAGATCAAATCAACATTGTAATAAAAATAAACGCATTACGTTGGATAATTAAGATTTGTAGATAAGTTGTTACCTTTCCCTATAATTAATTTGAAAAAAATCAATATATCGCTAGACAATTTCTTTTAAAAAGATCAAGGCAAGTCGATTTTCAATCACAAATTATTGGTATTTAAATATCCACAATGAAGTAACCGAAAATTTAGGTTAACAAAAATTGATAAAAAAGCCAACATTTAAAAATAATCATTTATTTAAGGAACTTGAAGTTCAAAGTTGTGTTGACTCTTTTTAGATGAAAGCTGGTACTTCACAACAGCTGATTTTGTATTTATTCCTTTATCATTGTGTCACGAATGTCATCAAACATTGATGGGGATCGCGATTGGTTGGAAGGTTTCCTGTATATAAATATACACCTCAATGACACCAGCTGATAGCAAGGCCAATTCAATAACAATATTCCATAGACGAGCGTGATACTGTTCACTATCCAAGTAAATGTTTAGATAAATATTTTCGCAATAATAATTAGCCAATTAGACAAATAATCGTTCAAAGATCAATAAATTTAAAACGGCGATAAATATTTTATGTTTATATAATTCCGTCTTTGTTCGTATTTAAATAAAACCTTCAATGTATAATTTAAACAATACGCATTATCATACGTGAAGTTTTCCATACCCATATACATAATTACATAAATTATAATTATTTTAACCTGAAGTGTTTCAGTCATACATCGCAAAAACATCTATGAACATACAGGATGGCCGAATACTCGCCTAAAACTATTAAAATTTTCAAAAAAAAAGTTAAAAATTGAATTTCGGTCGTGAAATCTATCAAAGGATAGATACTCCTTTCACAATACATATCCTATAAGTAGCGCGTGGTTCCCGCAACAGCAGCACCATCCGCCATTAGCAAGAACGAAATGTTTATTTTATAAACTCCTTTCAGGATAAATATAAAATATTTAGGAAATTCGGAAACTCTATTAGCAAAGCAAACTTTACAAGTATATTCGTAATGGAATTTAAAATACAATAGGGAAATTGAGGGAAATATAGATGCTACGTATATAAATAAAAAGTTAATCCGCAGTTCCAAAACCGTGATGTAGTCTTTATAGATTAATTTGAACTAGCTTACCTTATTTTATAAAAAATCTGAAAATTATCAATATTTTTCATGTATTACCATTATTAAATGATAATACAAATATAATTAACTAATTAAACCGCAATTTTTTTTAAATAAATGTGTATTTATCGATAAGTACGCCAATCATATTAAGTGAATTGTTTTCTTGATAAATAGCAAAATATTTACCATACATACAAAGTGACCTCTAATTAGTGTACCGTAGAAAATTTTGACAACCAAGTTATACAATCAAGTTAAATAATACGTGATATAAACCCACAAAGCCGGAACAAAAATTTAAGAAATTCTTTGTTAAGTTAAAATTAACCTTGATATATCAACAGCTTTATTAACTACTTCGCAGGTTTAATATTGAGAAAAATATAAAAAAAGCAATTTTTAATGCTTATAATTTCGGTGATCTACATTTTGTACTAGGTTCCAAAATTAAAAATAATTTCGAGTATTTACACGGCAACGTTATCAAATTACAAGGTATCGATTTCTGAAGAACCTTTTCAACTGCTACTATTAATCTGCATTGCAGCTAATAAGAGTTCGCAATGGATGCCGAAAATTAAAACATAAACAAAACAATTGGCTTATTTTCGTAATTTATAGAGCAGTAATAACTCAATTCTGAGCAGATATTTTCGACAAAACGATGTTTTGGAAGACGATAGCTACAAGATTTCTAATAATAAATCGGACTATAAATGTACCTTTTACTTAAAATAATCGTGTTAATTAATATCTATTTTATAAATAGAATAATATTTTTGGAAATGATCGTTCTCTAATTTAGGGAATCAATCATAATTATTTTTTGTAACTACGCAATTGATTTCACTATTCTCTAAGATGTTTTGGAAAACTTATAATCAAGGTAATTATGTATACGCATTGCAATAATGAACTAAATAGTGCCAAACATGTTAGCTGAAGCCAAGATGACTTACCAGTAAATATTATTAATGGGGTCGTTTCCCGTTGCTTTTCCTATAGTCCACAGATAGATCTTGGCAGATTGTTTTCTACGATAAACTCGCAAAATCAACTCTTAATTTCAAATTAAGTAATGTGAGTGAGAAAAAATATATTTTGGAAATATTAGAAAAAAAATAAATTAATTAATATAGATAGGTAAATAAATAAGTTAATAATATAATTAAATGATTTCAAAATTCAAAGCTCATCAGTTGTGCAGTTTTCACACAAAAATCCTGACACTGGGGGGTTTCTCACTTAATTATCATTAGAGCTCGGATTTTATGCTTTTGCATGTTCTTTAATATTGATATGGCAACAGATTCATTATCAAATCTGGACAAATATGAGAAAACCGAATGCGAAAAAAAATTACTTGTCAAAATGCAAATTTTCAACATTTGGTGATTTTTGAAGAATTTTGAAGCAAGTGTTTTATTTCATTTTATGCAATTTAATTTTTTATTTATTTAAAAAATTATATAAATTAAATTGCTTAAAATTAAATAAAATAATTGCTTAAATTGGCAAATTTAATAATAATTTTTTATTTTCTTTATTAAAATTCTTCAAAAACACCAAAAGTCGCCCAAATATGCATTATTTACTCAAATATGCAACAAAAGTTAAAAATTTGCAAATTTTACGTAATTCGTCCAGATTTATTATTAAAATTATTAAATTTAATAAATTTAGGTAGTACTTCTTATTGAAAATTTGGAAAATAATTGAAAAATTCGAAAATTAGATATTTATTAGTTTGCATATTAATGCATATTTTATCTATTTTTATCAATTTTAGTGCATATTTTAAGAAAATTCGGGCATATATTATTCGGGTGTCCGGTATTTTCCAGGTTGGTTTTTTCTTTGCTGCCGCCCCATGAATTTTTAGTTTTTGCCCCAAAAAAAATATCCAACCCAAAAAAATTCTTAATTTTCTAATTAAACTGTGCCGATATCATGTTACAATTCCCATTTAAATAACATGGGATTTTTGGACTTTTTGCATTTAATTTTTTTTCTCTGAAACAAAAAAGGTTACAGCAATGACCAATATACTGAAAGTTATTCAAGATTAGAGTGGTATTAAATTCCCATCTAAATAACATGGGATTTTTATACTTTTTGCATTTAATTTGTTTTCTCTGAAACAAATCCGGTTACAGCAATGTCCAATATATATATTTATAGACACTCGGATGCTCTACACTCTACAGAAAAGATCTCTTATGATTTTTTGATAAATTTACTCCTCCGAAAGTTATTCAAGATATATTATTCAATATTCAATATTCATGGTGAATATTATAGTGTTCTTGAATAATTTTCGGAGGAGTGAATTTATCGAAAAATCATAAGAGCTCTTTTTCGTAGAGCATTCAATTCTCTATAAAAATATACATTGGTCATTGCTGTAACCTTATTTGATTCAGAGAAAAAAAATTAAATTCAAAAAGTACAAAAATCCCATGTTATTTAAATGGGAATTTAATATCACTTTAATCTTGAATAACGTTCGGAGGAGTGAATTTATCGAAAAATCATAAGAGATCTGTTTTGTAGAGCGTTGAATTTTGTATAAAAATATATATTGGTCATTGCTGTAACCTTATTTCTTGCAGAGAAAAAAAATTAAATGCAAAAAGTCCAAAAATCCCATGTTATTTAAATGGGAATTGTAACATGATTTCGGCACGGTTTAATTAGAAAATTAAGAGTTGTTTTGGGTTGGATATCTTTTTTGGGGGCAAAAACTAAAAATTCATGGGACGGCAGCAAAGAAAAATCAACTTTGGAAATAACGGACACCCTAATATATTATATATGGGCATATTCTCAAGTATTTTGGTGCATATAAATCCAAGCTCTACTTGTCATAATATAGCAGCTCTGATGAATGAGATATATTGTAAAATAATTAAATAATATAAAATAAATATCAGTGTTGCCAGATCTACCGATTTTTCAGTAGATCTACCAATTTTGCTTACAATCTACCAAAATCGAAAATGGATTAACTAAAAAGTTGAATTTCTTAAAATTGAAAAATTCTTTTTACTGTGAATTTTTTAACTTTGAAACCTTGTAAACCTTGCTTACGAAACCTTGTAAGTATACATTATAGTAGTATGGACTTTCGGCAAGGTAGGTTTCATAATCATAACAATAATGGACAGTTTCATAATCGGTTGGAATAATGGTAAGTTTAAATTTTCATTTTCAATTGTCGGTAAGAATCTGATGAGATCAATGTCGCGGTTAAAACCGCGAATAAGATCGAGACATGTAATTCGGTAATTTAATAATTTTTTTCTGCAATTTTGTTTATTTAAAAATATATCCAATTTGTGGATTATTGTATTTTTATTGAGTGAACTACCGAAAATATATTGAAAGATATCAACATTTTACATTTAAATAATCTACAGAAATCAACAGATTATTTTTAGCTATCTATCGAAATCTTGTTGAAAACGTCTGGCAACACTGTAATGTATACAAAGATGGGTGCTTATCGATTCTAATCGATTGCGCAATTACCTATTTGAAAAATCCAAAATCGTTATTTTTTTGTTTCTGCGATTTTTCATCAACTTAATAGTTTAGGTTTTCAACCTGTATTGTCGATTCTCTTGAAACTATTCTTATTTCGAGATTAATCAATTTAATCGAATCAATGCATGGGTAATATAGATTCAATGACTATCGATTCTAAATGTCAGAAGCGATGAAGAATAAAAAATTAAAAAGCAATATCATCTTGCAAATGAGGCCAACAGTCAGCTTTTATCGCCAAGCCGTTATAAGTTATCACACATTCAATAACGATCTGTTTCAATTTATCAAAAATATCGATTCCAATTGGAAAATCGAATTTTAGACGCAGGATAACTATAATGTTTAATAAGATCTGTACTATTAACGTTGGTAAGCCTAAGCAATTCTTCTCATTAAATTTGTTAACTAATTAAGTGTGCGTAGATCTTGGGCAAGGTTACAAATTGGCAACAATATTGTAAAGCATGTTCTGAAATATTGCTAATAACTTTTAAATTGGCACTACACTTGCGTATTTAGCTGTTCGCCGATTTTTATCACTATCTGCCAACAAACAAGTAAAACGTTTACCTGCTTTCTCAAGAATTAGCAAGTTATAATCTTTAACCTTGTAAACAATATTATCGAAAAATATTGTTAAAAATGTTCTGCACTGAAAGAGTGCAACAATGCATAATTTTAATAAATTACCGGTCAATGCACACTACACTAACTTTAGAATCCAGAGGTTGATAGAAGCAAGTGAATACAAAAAACTTTTATTGTACAACAGCGTCATAATTTAAACGGAAACAATATAAATTAGCATTACTTTTCAAAAATATATTAAAATATGAGAATTAACAAGGTATTCGATAATACGGTTGAATGAAAAACATTCATTAGTCAAGCTGGCTTTTTACCAATAATATACGGATATCAATGTAACATAATACTAACGAAAAAATATTATGCAAGTAAGATCTACTTTCTAAACAATATCTCAGACGCAAAAATTCTTTTGGCGTGGAGGATTTTTCAATAAACAGATCAACAGATCTCAAAAAAGTTAAAGAAGAAGAAGAATGAAAAAAAGATAGAAATGATTATTTGTTTTATATTTTATTTAATTATTATACTTATTACTTTTTTAAATACATGTTTTTTAGCTTCTTCAATTTCAGTTCAGTCTTTCGCATACATAAACTCAGTTTTGGTTAGACTGCTTCAGAGAAATTCAAAACCGTAACTTTGTTTTTGTTTTGTTTGGTTATTCTTTTGTTGAAAATAGTCCGAAGAAAACTTATGGTTATGGCAAAAACCGTTACTGTGGATCGTCCAATGTTGTTGCAATTTTGGTGCTTGGAAAAAAATCCTTAACATTATACTACCTACCATATGTTGAAAAATTTAGGTTAGATAATTGAAAAAAATCATATTATCTACTTTATCAAATAAAGATCGTAATTATATGTAGAACAAATTGAAAGTAAAAAGAGCCACAGGCAATTTTTTTCAGAAATTTCAAGAGCTACCAGGTTTACAGAGCCAGTTTTGTGACGAGATTGTTTCACATATTCGATCGGAATATTTTTGATCCATTATGCTTAATCCTAGAATTGATATGTTGGAAGTTTGAGAAAAGTTTGCAATTGTATTCTGTAGCGCCGCAGACGATACTTTTAAGGAATTATAATGTCAATCACGGTTACAAAGATAACCGGAAGTGATCAAATATTTCGTGTCTCATATTGGTTAAAATTAAGTAATGTTATGGTAATAAATGACGTGAGTCATGGAGAATCCTGGGCAATGCAGAATTTTCCACATCCTCCACAATATGATGTAATTAGCCCGCACCCGGCACCGCACTATATTTATCTTATTTATATATAATTTTATCGATATTGAAATCAAATTGATTTTAATACTTTTCAATATGATAAAAAATAAATTAGATTGTAATTATCATATTATTATGTACACATTCACCGTTGTAACCGCATTTAAAAAATTACAGTCGATAAGAAAGTAATATTAACTTATCCTGTGAATGATTGTTGTAATTATCTTGATTACTCATTTGTGTATGAAAGGTTTGTGGTATTTACAAAATATGAAAAAATCGGACATAGCATGAAGGTAAAATTTTCCTTGCTGCCAGAAAATCAGAATTAGACTGAAACACTAAATTTCAGTCGATCAATAAACAGTAACGCAACTTTACTATAAAGTAACTTAGGAGTTATGACACTTTCTGCAATCTACATGAAAAGGATTTAAATCAACTCAGTTTGATTAGATTTAATCCGTTCTTTGTTTTAGACGTGTATGGTGGCTTTAAGTATAAAGTGCGAAATGTCACAAAATTAAAATAATTAAAAATCTGAGGTACAGCACAGCCAAACTTCCACAGCCGAAATTTTTGGCAGTTCGATTATTCATTTTTTTCACCGGTACAGATTCGTTTAGATGAGTACCGCTGATAAAAACGTGGATCTCCTGGATGAACAGAGTTTCCAACGAGAAAAGTGATCAAAAACGATAAGGAATATACTTTTAAATACTTATGAAGAAACGAAAGAGTTTCTTAGTTGCTGCGAAATCCTACGACAGTATTTGAAGGATCAAAATCCGGTCGCCGTTCACATACTCGCCATTTTGTATCAGAAATTATTAACTATTGCAGTATCGAAGAGAAATGGTAATCTCTGTTCCATTTGATTTTAAGCATACAAACATTTTCAAATTTTTTCTGTAATACTGGATAAACAGCGCCTATTTTTAACTGAATTGAGCTCTAAGCTCTAGAAAATGCTTTTGGGCGATTAATCTCGTTAATCCATTCCAGCGCGTCAGTTGTAACTAATCCTAATACATAAAATCCCAGCACGCTTCTGCAAAAACGTGTCATTTTCGGATAGAAAAAAATTAAAAAAAAAAAAAATTAACTTTGAAAGTTAATTATAAAAATAATATAAAAATATAAAGTCAAAATTGTAAACCGGGGGGTCTGGGGGGTGTGGAACACCCTCCAGTACATATTGCAGAATTTCCATTCTTTTAGAATGCTTGGGAAGATAGGGGATTTATAATTTTACAAATTTCGCCAGGAAAACCGGGATATTTGAATTTTACGCAAAAATGAGGAGAAAAAAATATGGACGAAAATAATTATTTAACAATTGGAAATTTAAACCTTTGGCTAGAGAATATTAAAGCTTGGAAAAACATTTATTTAAGTGCCTTACTGCTCAGAGTTTAGTACCAACTTTTACGTTACTTTCGCCGGAAAAACCTGGGAAATTTTTTGTTTTTGAGCAAAAGTGAGAGAAATTAAAACGTTCGGCTAAAGAAAATTAGAATTTGAAAAACTTATTTATCTTCAAAAGGGTTAAATTTTAAAACTTCGTGGTAAACATTATTTTTATCGATGGGTGATATGATGATACAATCCGAGTCATTCCCGGGGGGGGGGGGGGATTGCCCCTTTACTCCCCTCTACATACGTAACTGTTCAGGCCCCTGATATTCGAGTGTAATTAATAGGATCGAAGGCCCAATTTTTGGGTTATTTTATCAGAATTTGATTTTTATTTTACTATTTTATGTTTTCTCTTTTCGGGCCTTTTTGACCTTTGGGCCCTAGGCACCTGCCTAATGTCTAATGGTAAAATATGCCCTGTGTATAAGTCAGCAGTAACTAAAATTTTAGCTTTGACACCTGATTTACACTTTCGGAACTTGCGAACAAACTTAGTTTTATCAATTCGACGGCTCCCTTGGCAGTATTTCAAACTTTCCAGATAAATTGGCATAAATCATAATAAATGTGACGAAATCTTAAAAAATCATGTTTTCTTCCTGCAGAAATCGAGTAATTTCATGGAATATAACATATAATATGCTAGATTAAACATTGCGTGCGTAAAATTGTTGATTTGATTAATCTCAACTTGAAAGCAAACTTTTACCTATAACTCCAACTACTGTAGATTAAATATTATTAAATACATTTTTCCAGTCAGATATCTGCCAACAGCATAGCAACAAAAATAAATGTATTATAAACATACGGCATTATTCATTTTCCGATACCATTGGTTAATATTTCCTGTTCCCTCCGATAGATATAATTAGATAGTAATATTTTATTATTTTAGAAAACTGAAAAAATCATTTGTTTAATTTCTAAAATAATATCACATAATAAGGTGAAGGTAACTTTCGGTTCTCATTTAATTTTTAATAGGTACCTACATGGCAAAAAAAATTAATAAGCAATTTTTTTTTGATAATTGCATAGAAATAGAAGAGATAAAAAGTTAACTAAGTAATCTTTAATTTCACGTTTAATCATAATGACCTATCAACGTAAATGGTTATAAAAGAATTTGAATGGATAACGGTACCAAGTGATCATGGATGTTAGCCTGCAATGTAAGTGAAATAACGATTTTGATTGAATTGAATTTGGGACAATTCTGATTGAATGTGACCTTCCCAGGACCGGATTATAACCTAGCATAGACAAAAATCTAGTCCTCGCATTTTTGGGAGGCTCGCTTATTTATTCTCACTCTAAAGCCGCCTTAACAAGCAGCTTTTGTAGGTATTGATGACGCAATTAGTGTTGTGTAAACTAGCTCACAGCTAGTCTTTAAATACGTAGTTACAAATCTATTTAAAGACTGATATTACACTGTGTACTAGCTAGCAGCGCGTAAACAAATTTGCACGCCATCAATTTACAATAATTTAATAATCTTTTTTTATATCCAAGATTAATTTTAATTTCCGGAAAGGAAGTAATTACAGACTTATATTTTTACGGTACAAAAAATTTATCTGAAACCCCAAAAAAATTTAATACGGCCCTATTAAGTTCTATGACTGAGATTTTGTTTAAGTCACTATATCTCAGAAACGGTGCGACCACATTGAAAAATGTATATAAACAAAAATAGAGAGAATAAAATTTACAACAAAACATGTCTGATGAAGTATTCCTGTAAAAGCTGACGTAAAACAGTTTCCGTACGATACAATTTACATTGCTAATACAGGTTACTTCAGAATCATCCAAATTTTGCTGCTAGTTTCCAAAACTAATTATTGTATGAATGGGAAATTTTAGTGTAATTGATGTGACGCTGGTTATCAAAATCAATCGATGGCAGTATTTTTCCAAATCACTTCTCTGGTGATTTGAATATTTCTTGTGTGATAACAGCATGCAAACGAGAATAATATAATTATTGCATAAAAAACAATTAACGCAAAAATCCATCTACACTTTCTCTAGAAATAAATAATGGAAAAGTAATTGTAACACAAAAACTTTTACTTCTACTTCTGTATTTGAAAGTACATACTTGGGGAGCCTATTTCGAGTTTTGGAAAATTACCAAATTTAACAATTTGAGTTTTAAAATTTCAAAAAAGGAAATGTATCGAATTCGACCAGGGGTGAATAAATTAAACGTGGTATTGGCTAAAAAACGTAGTTTATCACGCAAACAAAAGAAACAAGTTTTTATCCATTGGGCTTTAGAGAAAGCTTCCATTGGTAGATCAATGCAGTTACTAGGTGATACGTAATTAAAAAATTTTGAAATCAAACTTACACAAGCAGACAAATCACCTTTTGTTTATTAGAAATTTGAATGAGGAACCAAAGCAATTGAAATTCTGAAAAAACAAATGCAAGTAAAAATTTTAATTTTTTGGAAAATTGAGTGATTCTGGGACGACGATAACAACTTTTAATTGTACCATGTGTTTTTTAAGTAAACAAGTAGTTGTCATTAACTGATAAAAGCTAATTGACAACTTAATTAAAGATGACCCAAAATTTGAAAACTAAAATATCAACAGCACACAATCATATGGTGCGAGGCGTGAGGGCATTAAACTATGACTAATATTATTTATGGAAAAACAAGACAAAATGGCACCCATCGAAAGCTGAAAGCACAATATTTAACCAAATTTGATTAATGATAAAGACATACCTTGACGATTCTCTACTTTCTCGGCTTGAATGCACTAATGCTATAAAACCACACTAAATTGTAAGTGTCTTTCTCGTATATTACACATGATAAATGATAAATTGAGGTTTTTTGAAACAATGACAGCGCACAACAACAAAACACACATTAACACTGAGAAATCACAACGAGAACTGCTGTTGATCAGCTGATCAACTTTGACAGGAGGGAAAACGAGAACGATTGATACCCCCATCTCGCTCTATCGAACCAAAAAAGGAATAGTGCAGTGGCGCACACTCAATACGAATTTAGAAAATTCCACACTATTTTAAAATAAACAAAAAATAATCGGTTTTCTTAACCAATTAAATATTCATTTAATAATAATTATATTCCCAATAAAACAGCATAGCTACAGAACTTGATACATCCAAAAATACTTATTATTGACAGCTTTAAAAAACTAATATTTAATTTAATTACATAATGTAAATATTTATGATTTAAAACTACCTATTGATGGTGTATAAAATTAAATCGGGGTATTCAATCAATATAGCATTTCTAAAGATAGGTTGCATATCTGCTAACCAATTAAAATAATCAATTAACTTGTTCTATTTTTTAAATATTTTTTTCTCATTCACAAGTTAACATTGTGCAACCTTTCTTGGTACAGCAAACAGCTGGACCCACGGACCTGCCCTACCCGGTTTTTTTTATTATAAATCGTATTATAGCAACATAGCAAAGGTGAGTAATAAAAAAATTTTAAGTTGCAGGTGGAACCGTTATCACCGTAACTAAAGCTTATTTCGGTTGTTAACCAAACTTGAAAAAATATTGCGGTTTATTTTAGTCTAATATTATTTTTTAACAAACTTTACAACTTATATAGCAACAAAATATACAAGAATGGTCTAAATCAGTGGCGACTCGTCAGAAGAGGCAAGATGGGCTTAGCCACCTCTGAAATTCTAAAAATACAGAATAAAAAAATTTTGAATAGAACTTAGGCAACTCATAGTACTTTCTATACTAAACTTTCTATACCAACTATACGTATCCGATTAACTTAATATTTTCCGCGTGGTGGCGTTCGTTTAATGTAAATCGCGAATAATCAAAGCAAATTAAAATTTTTATTATTTGGGGACTTTGGAGGAGGAGGAAGGAGGCTAGAACCTGATATATGTATTACAAAATAAGTCAAAAAATTGAGTAATAAAACAGAAAAATAGATAATTTTTAATGTTTTTTTTACAATTTAAGGGGACAAGGACAAATCCTTTCGCAAATCAACTTTCTTGTTACAAATCTTAACTTTTCACTTCTCTAGCTTACCAGAATAAATGTAAAGGCTAAATTGATCGTTTTCGTCTTTCCAAATTATCGAACAGTGATAAAAATAGATGGGGAGAGGTGCAAAAACAATGAAAAAACAGCGGAAATGGTATCAGGGTTCGAAAAAAAATTTCATTTGCAAACCAGTGTTATCATCAGTTGCGGAACTACCGGGGTGCGGTGGGTGCGACGCACGCGGGCCCCCGGCTAAAAGGGCCCCCAGTTGAGGATTGATATCCCGCTATAATATCTGCCTTTGCCTGGCAATCTTAGAAAAGAGGAAATTTAGAATATTCTAGAAAATCTTAGGAAAGCCAATAGCCAAGGAAACCTCAGAAACTTGAAAAAGGAAATAAAAGAATTAATCTATGAATTTTCCTAAGATTTCCTTGGGAAGAAAATAGTATACTAAAGTTTCACTAAGATACCCTAAAATTTGTTTTGATTTTTTTTCACTTTCATATATCACGATTTTTCCTTCGGTTCTCCAGTTAGTACAAAACTAAAGGGAAATCAACGGAAAAATTGTGTGTACTAGTGAAGGGAAATCTGAAGAAATTCTGGAAAATTCCAAGACATCTCAAGAAACAGATTCTTAGAAAATTTGTAGAAATATTGAAAATCTCAAGAAACCCATAGAAATTTCAAGAAAATCTCAGGAAACTCGAGAAAATTTTAGTAAATAGAAAATCGAGAGAAATGCAGAAAACTCGAGAAAATCTTAGAATATTCTACGAAATGGAAAATTCTAAGGTATCTTAAGTTATCTTGAAAAATCCAGAAAATTTTAAAGCCAATGAAATCTCAGAAAATGGAAAAATCAAAAAGGAATAGTCTGTAATATTCTAGATTTCCTTAAATTTCCGCTGATTTCCTTTTAATTTTGCATATAACAATTTCTCCATCATTTTTCTACTTGGTAAAAAAAGCGGGAAATTTGAAGAAATCTGAAAAAATTTTAAGAAATCCAAAAAATCTCATTAATTTTACAATCTTAGGAAATGTAGAAAATTAGAGGAAATAGAAAATTCTAGAAAATTTTGGAAAAATATCCAAAAATATTTCTTAAAAATCTTAAGATTTTCAGAATTTTTGGAAATATTGCGACGAGGGAAATCACAAAAAATTCTAGGATATTTTAGGAAATCTAGACAATGTTAGAAAAATCAAGGAAATCTCAGAAAATTGAAAAATAGAAAAACTCATCAATATATTTTTGATAAGAATTAAGGTATAATTTTCAAATTTTAATAAAATTAAATAGGGGGGGTTAGTTACTCTTCTTTATATCCGCTTTTATTTGGAAGGAATTCCTTGAAAATCACTGGAAATGCATGGAAATCTTCGGAATTCCGAGTTCTGTCCACAAAATTGTTTTTTTTGTCTTTTATAAAAACAGGGCCCCCGTTAACAACTTCGCATACGGGTCCCTCACCTGCTTGTTACGCCACTGGTTATCATTACTATTTTGCTTTACCAATTTCTTAAATCAAAGAAAATAATAATTAAATCACAATTTGTGACTTCTCGATTCGCGTTTCGTGAGTTATTGATTTGATATGGCGCCCGACGTTCCAGTGGCGTGGATTTCTGGTACTCGGAGCAAACCCTAAATTTGCCGCCCTGTTATTTTCGCAATTAAGCAAAAAAAAGATATTATTAAAAATAATTTTTAAAAAGAATTTAATAAGGATTACTTAATAATAAGGACAGGATTAGCCAGCTCAGCCATTCTTTGCCGCCCTCCACAGAAGTGCCACCCGGGTCATATGCCCCTTCCTCACGCTACTGTGCCGTTTAATATTTCTTTTATTCAAAATTAAATTTTTTATAGAGAATTAAATTAAAAACGCTCAATTTTGGTGCCTTATGAACTTTGGCGTTGGGTGCGGCAGCTCTATTGCACCCATAGTTTATCCGGCCTGCAGATAAACGTCAAAAAAGCATTAATTCATAAATTAACCGTAAGGCTGGTTAGGCTATAGCCTAGGACCCGAGCTCATTGGGTGGCCCTTAAATATGGCCCACGCGGTGACCGGACAGGTGACCACATGACAAATGAACCCACGACAAGCGAACCCACAACAAGTGACCACATGACAAGTGACCCCCCTGACAAGTGACCACACGGACAAGTGAACACACGGACAAGTGACCACACGGACAAGTGAACACACGGACAAGTGACCCCACTGACAAGTGAACACACGGACAAGTGAACCCGAGTACAACTGAACACAATCATAATTCTTAATTTTGTTTTTCTAATTTAAATGTAATTTTTGTTTTTTTTTACGATGTTTTACCAACTGTATACGTGGCATGCAAAAATCGGTAATTCCTACTGTATTCCTACTCAACTAAAAAAATCTGCAAACATATACCCATCAGATGTGTCAAATTTTGAAAGAATTATTACCAAACTTAGCACCATAAAAAATTTTGGTTGATTTTGAGCAGGGCTGTATTGCTGTAGTTCATACAACTGTCCCAAACGCAGAGGTTAAAGGTTGTTATTTTCACTTGTGTCAAAGTTTGATCAGAAAATTTAGTTCTGTTAGCCTTAAGGCTGATTTTGAGTCCAACATTGACACCAAATTAAAATTAAAATCTCTAGCAGCCTTGGCGTTTGTACTGATAGGTGAGGTAAGACCTATGTTTGATGTACTAGCTGCAAGATTCCCAGATGATCATAGGTATAATGCAGTTCTTACCTATTTTTTTTCAACTTACATTGAAGGTGCAACAGGAAGGGACCCACAATTTCCAATTTGAATTTGGAATCATTATGACGCTGCTAAGCTTAAATCAGCAAAAACCACTAATTGATGCGAAGGATTTCATAACAGATTAAATTCTCTATTTCATTGTAGTCATCCAAGTATCTGGAAGTTATTTGAAGGACTTCAGAAAGATATAGCATGTCATAGGCTTACTTTTTTAGTAAAAGCAGAAATGGGTCAACTGGAAAGAAAGAAAAGAAAATATCTACTTTTAGATAAACAGTGGCCTTAACAGTTGGAAGATATGAAAATAATCACTATAAATTATTTATTATCATACTTACGCCGAATTGCAAATCTGCAATAAAATTATAATTTTAAATAATTTTTTATGTACTTATGCAGATACTTGAAATATTTTTTGATATATTTTATCTACGTATATTTAGTTATAATAAAGAATATAGTTTATTAATTAGTTTATTTTTATTGTGTATTTTTAATAATATTTAAATTTTGTCGAAATAGGTAACAACAGTCGAAATTAGGTTAGGTTTTTTTTTATTTTTTTTTGTGTTCAGTTGTCCACGGGTTCACTTGTCCGTGTGTTCACTTGTCCGTGTGGTCACTTGTCCGTGTGTTCACTTGTCCGTGTGTCGTGTCACTTGTCAGTGGGGTCACTTGTCATGTGTTCACTTGTCGTGCGTTCACTTGTCGTGGGTTCACTTGTCATGTGGTCACCTGTCATAGAATCGGCCCACGCTTGTGTCATAGCCTAATGCCCAAGTACAGTAACAGAGGTGGGCCAGGGTGGGCACAAGCCCAATCAAGTGCCCATCCAAATTTTTTAGGTGCTTATTTCAATCATGTATTTTTTTGAATTTATTTATAAATTTTGTGTGCTCCTGCTCACCCCAAATATATTGGATCCAATTTGTGCCCACCTATTTCAAAAATCCGGCCCTGCATAGATATTTTGCAAATATCGTAGAAAAAGCTTTCTAACATAAATAGCACTAAGAAACGACCAAGTAAGCTCCTTCAGCAGAAAAAATATTAAAACAAAACGATTATGGAACAGCGGAGAAATTCATACAGAATTCATACATTGCAAAATTAGTACCGAGGGTATGTAAACACCATGGGCTTTTTTCCTATTATTGTGTGCTTTCTGTGACCGATATTTGTTTTTTATATATATTTTTTATAATTATTAAACATTCTATCTCAATGGGGTGGCACTAGCCACTCTTGCAAATTATTTATTTCAAATAAATAAAAAATTAGGTAGCTTGACTCTAGCTCCCTCCTGCCTTCACGTAGCTCCTGCATAGCTTTCTACCCCCCCCCCCCTTGACCAAGACACGTGGTTTATGGACGACCCCTAATTAATTTATCAAAAAATTTAAAGTTGATTAATTCAATGTAAATATGTTTTGTTGTTTTGTAAATATATTAATAATAAACATGATCTGTGGTTTTTCTATTTTTTTACAAAAAGGTTGGGAAGCACTGGTCTAAAGAAGTTAGGTCAGCGAAGCGTTAGGTGGCGCTTAATCGAAAAATTAAACACCAATAAAATTGAGGTCGCCATGATTTTTATTGTTTAGAAAAAAAAGAACCTAGGAGGCAACTGCCATATTCAATAAATAATCAACATCGTTTCAAAATTCTAGTGAAAAGTAAATTTTATTATTAATTCATCGTAAATCTCAATCAGGTATGAAAAATTTGTAAATATTTTTTACTCCAAGGTTTTATTAATTACTTGCAAATGTTTGAGGTTATGATTAAAATTTAATGTGATTTTGTAGGATGTCTGGTCGCGAAGGTGGTAAAAAGAAACCCTTAAAACAACCAAAGAAAACTGACAAATCTATCGACGAAGAGGATCTAGCCCATAAACAAAAAATGAAGGAGCAGGCAAAGGCTCTCGCCGACGCCAAAACAAAAGCCGGCCAGAAGGGTCCCTTAACTTCCGGGGGAATCAAAAAGTCTGGCAAGAAGTAAAGGACAGTTCACGATTTATTCTCCTTTTGATATTTGCAATGTAAAAACTAATTTCTTTATTATTCAATAAATTATTTTTATTAAATCATTTTTTTGCAATCATAAATGAAACTTCACGTGTCAAGTTAAAATAAAAGAACAGTGAGGACGCTTGCTAGATCAAGACTAATTCGAACCATGTTTTATCAGTAAAATCAATATTGCATTTGGTTGCAAGATAACTATTTGCACATGGTGATTTTAGTTCTTTATTTGTTGCCTTTGTTTACAACTTTCTAAAATATAAATAAAGAATTCAATCCATCTTTAAAATAATTAGCATTCTTATGGTGATGCATGATACTCAATAACATCTTTCACATTATTACAAAATAATTTAATTCAAACAGAAAATGTCTGTCGGAAAAAAAACATAATATTTTGAAAAATCAAATTAATTTGCTATGAAATTACGTAGACTTTGTACTATTCGATTTCGTCCTTAATTTTATTAGATTCTTCTTCCTCGTTTGATTCATGTTTAGGCTTTCTACATACAAAATATACACTATCGTATTCGTATTGTAACATTGACTTTGGATTTTGACAGTACCTCGTTTTAAGACCTGTTTTACTGTTTTCCATTGAAAATCCCACCTTACTAATAATTTCTTTCAACACCTGATAACTTGGTTCAATACTTTTTTCTGTTTTTAAATCTGAGTAGTGATACAACAGTGGTCCCAAATTGATCCAAACACCTCCAGGTTTTAAAATGTGATAAATAAGTTCAATAAACTGGACCACATTTGCTGCACAATCAATGAAGAAACATGTAGCCACGCAATCCCATTCATCTGCCTCTGTGTAAACTTCTAAAAAATCGCCAGCGGTCATAGAAAATTTACTTTCGGGCGTCGGCTTTGGTAAAACATCCGGAAACCTATGAAAAAAAAAATAATTATTAGTGATTGTTATTCAAAACGGGTTGTAGAATATGTAAAACCCCATCAGCCAGAAGTATTTGCATTGAACAATAAATTTAGTTTCCAATTTATTTCTGGGTCACCAGCAGAAGAATGAATAATTTAATCTAACATATCAGTATGTTTTAATGTTTATCGGCTGCAGCTCAAAATGAGCTGATAACTGTATTCCATTTTCAAAGCTTTTTGGAAATGCACCTGCTATTTTTAAAATTGCAAGGTATATTAATTTAATAAATACAGAGATCTATAATATTATATCCTACTTAATTAATTGTTCCGCTAATTTCAACTTTTCATGTATACCTAAAATACAGAACACAAGTAGAGACGGTCACTGGCCTGGTAGTTACTGTAATCAGCTACTAATGCCAAGGTGCTTGGTTCGAATTCGGAGAGAGACTAAATTTCTTACAATCATATAATATATGCTTCGAAGAGCATGCAAAGTCGTCAGCCCCCATCGATTGATGACTGCCATCACCAACTATTAGACTAAGTTCTAGGTATATTCCCCAATTCGGTTTAACCAGCTGTAGGGTCTAAAACTGAAAACTTTCCTTTAGAGAATAAGGCTGAAGATGATGAATACTAATTATTAAAGAATACAACAGATTTTTTTTTTCTGATCTCTTTTCTATTAGATACTGGTGAAATGACCGACAAAAGTTTTAAACATTCTCTATTATAATTTAATCAGTCTGCCTATGAAAAGATATATTTTCCCATATAAAAATGATGAAACTGCTAACTTTCTGGATAGACGGAGATGAACTATTAAATTGATCATTGCAATCATTTGTAGGTACACAAATATGTACCAAATTTCTAAGCTATTGTTCATTTGGAAGTAATTGAAAATTCATTACAAAACATATGCACCACCGACCTACATAATATACATACATACATACCTACTACGATACGAGTGCTGAACTTAAATTGCGCGCCGTTGTCGTTCCAGTAAGTTAGCGGCGCGAAAACCGTCTCATCTGTCATCCGCCATTGTTGCGATTAGTAGTCATGGAACGCTACACGAGGGAATAACGCGTTATTATTGTAAAAACTCAGTTCAAATAGGAAAAATTGTAAAATTTCACTAAACTCCCTTATCTGAGCTGCTAACATTTAATAAATTTATTTTAAATTGAATTTCGTCTTTCTAGCTCCGTAATTTTCGATTTTTATAATAAGTGGATCTGGCATTTTCAAGTGCCATTTATTCCCAAAACACGCAATGAGCGAGGGAAACCTTTCGGAAACAATCAATACAGTACCCACTTTCAGTGTTTTACGATATTTTGGGCATTTGGGATCAAGGTGACTATTATTGAGAACATTTTTCGAAATCTGAATCTCCCAGCTTTATTTTCTAACCAATTTATAAACAAAGTCCTCCGAAAAGATAAAAATTGAAAAAAAAAAAAACAAATTAAAAAAAATTGAAAAAGAAAATTTTTTCAACCAAATAAAATACCAACTATCGAAACAATTAGTCAATATACTGATTTAAAAAGAATAGTATTATTAAACGTCGAACCGAAGACTAACAGATAGTTAGACCACATCAGGTTGGGGAAATGTTTGCTATTGATTACAGCATTAAGTCAGTATTTAAATTTTACTACATAATTTTTACGAGAAGTCGAACCTGGTGACTTTACTTCAATAGTTTAGTGTTCTACCATTAGACTAAATGCTGACTTCAACAGATTAAAAAATAATCTCTTCGTTCCAATCGACAACATCATAATTGACGCTTTTTGAAGAACAACTGGAAAAACCAAAGGGTAAATAAAAAAATTTGGATGCTGGACTACGATATCATAAGTGAGCTATGCACATGAGAATTTACATAAATTGTAAATAGTAAAATTTAACTAATTAACCAAGAGTAATCAATGTAGGAAATAATATTTTCTTGATACATAATGAAAAGACCAAAGACCTGAGATAAACAAAAAAATATTTACAAAACCACTTATCTCATGGAAAAATTGATTATTTTACCAAATTTTACCAAACTAAATAAGTTATATAAATATATAAATTTTTTCTGAAGAATTTCCGTAAATTTTAAAAATAGGCACAAGGATTAAATTTATATTATTTATAAAATAATATTTTGAACAAAGTCCTAATGATAAGTAGCCCACAAATTCCGCAGATATGATGAAACCCAAATAGAAATTTATCATTTAAAAAATAATAATAATATCTTACGTAACATTCAGCATCTGATGTTCGGCCGACAAATTGTTGCAATATTGATGTATCCAAGGATATACATCAAACTCGTCAACAGTTTTGCAAAGATTCAGCACATAATATGAAACTATTAACATAAATAAATTAAATTCATTTCCTTGACAGGAGTAACCACGTGACGCAATTTCAAATGCCAATCGTCCCAAACCGGCTCCTGGTACTAACACATTTATCTCACTTTTTGTACATTTATCTGCTGGAAACTGCAACTCGACCTCTTCAATAATAGGAGTGTAACACTGTTTACGTTCGTCCGCACCCAAAGTGCTCCAATCCCTCATCAATTGCTTAAAAACGGACTGCACTTTATCCAATCCTTCCGTCAACGTACCAACCTGAGTTTCTGAATGTGTCGGATTATCTCCAGCCAAAACGTTGTCGAATATCGTATAAGCATTCTGAACAATTACGGGTATAAATTCGGAATTTTTTTCAACGCAGTGTCTGAAACTTTCAAGATCTTGCTTATATTTGGACAACCACTTCTGATGACTAGCTGGTAAAGACTTCAAACAGCTCTCTTTGTGTGCAATTCGTAACATAGATTGTTCTCTAAACAACAAATAAACGTTAAATTATGTATTAACAACAAACCTTTCTTTGTTCTTACTTGTAACTTTCAAAAGTGCTCAGCACAGAGAGAAAATATCTTCTCTCTTCGGTGGCATGATCGTTGTTCGCGTGTCCGTTCATCCTGTTACTTTGTAAATTTGATTGCAAATAAATTTTGTGTTTAACGAAAGCATAAAACTAACTTATTAAAATAAATCACTATTATATACACCTAACCTAACAAACCCAAGTTTCCGATAAATTTGTTATTTCAAGATTTTTCGACCTCAATATTAGGTTCCTGTTTGACCGATAATTTCAAATCATTATTTTGTTTGTTGGCGGATATTTCAAGATATTCAAAATTAAGTGCGTCTACTAAATTACCAAATGATTTGACTATTTTTAATTTGATTAATTAAATTTACCGTTAAAATATTACGTTCGCTTCTCAAATACACATTTTATAAAATTTTAGACAAAAATTACGTTTTCTAACAGTGGCGGAGAAAATAATAATAATAGTTTATGTGATCGCACTTCGGATCTTCGATCAATTCTTTAATAATTTCTGCATTTGCACTGCAAATTCGGTTAAATAAAATAAATTGTGACAAACCTCCCCATGAACTTTGGTTGGATCGATAATCAATCAATCATCTGCAGAAATAATCTCACTGCCAGATATCAGATTGTCATCTCAGCAGTGATGAAAAGTCAAAAAGGAGGCGCAGATAAAACCAAAAGCAATGAAAACAGCAGAAAAGGTAATAAAATAAGTCGAAAAACAAAACACTTGAATCTGTCAAGTCAAAACAAAAAAACAAAACAGCAGAAAAAAATTAAAACGTTGAGTGACTTAAGACTACTTGATTGGCTTTACAAAATTGTATAAGTATTTTTACCGACATATTTATTATAGGTACTATGGTGATTCATAGTTAAATGTGTTATACGTTAAAAACTTATCAAAGTTACCACCTTTTAGAAAAAACAAAAAAAGGTGATATACGAATTACGATGTGCCGCGCCGCTGGGATTCATTTGTTTGTTTAATGCCTCCGAAGTAACATCGTATCATCGTATGAAGAAAATGTGAAAAGAAAGAAAAGCGCAATCCTCTTTGGTAAGTATTTGTAATTTATCCAGGAACATTTTTGAGCAGATAACATTTTCCAACAGTGGAAATTTTCAATTTTTTTTTCATTTTTTTTCATTATGTTTAGTCCGTGATTTTGATTAGT
The DNA here is from genome assembly GCA_949152465.1 of Cantharis flavilabris. Lineage (NCBI taxonomy): Eukaryota > Metazoa > Arthropoda > Insecta > Coleoptera > Cantharidae > Cantharis > Cantharis flavilabris. Next base: position 93,889,326 of record OX424435.1, read on the forward strand.
TTTCAAGGGTTATTTTTAAACTCTTAATTTTTTAGCTTGCCTTTTTCCACCTGTGACGTCACAAATGTATGTGTTCGATTTCTGGCAAGTTTCGACTTGTCAAAGAAGAATAATAATAAAACTACTGTGTTTTAATGGTAAATTGTGAATAGTATCAAACAGAAGACGTTTTTTTAAAGTAGCGTGGTTTTCGTAACTGTGGTGATTATGAAACTTTGGTTTATTTTGTTGTTGAAGTGCAGCGTCATTTTTGAAACAATTGAGGAACAGTTCAAATGAGTCACAACGCAATGGACAGTTTAGTTCTTCTAGAATATTCAATAAAAACGTAAGTTCTTTAGTTTCTTGTTGGTGCAAAACCTTAAAATTAAATTTTTGGTAGAAAAATTTTTGGTAAATTTTTGAATTATCGGTAGGAAAATATGTGCAAAAATTCAGATCGATCGCACGCAAAAAAGTTTACTCATTTGACAAACTTGATTTTTGTTTATAAAATTTGTGAATTAAAAACAAAGACAAATTGACATAGGTTAAATCAATAGTAAATCAAGAGGTTAAATTAAATGATAAATTTAAATTTATCCGTCTTTTATAATACGCGAGTAAATTTTTAACTGTCTTTTATAAATTGTAATCCAGGCACTTAAATATAATATTTGTTATTAATTTGACAGATGTGCAAATAAATTGAGTTCAAAAATTTGGTAATAGATGTCACTTCAAATAGTAGTCTGTTCTTTGCTCTAATTGGTCTAATCTGTGCGAGAATAATTATTCTTTGCTCTAATTGGTCTAATCTGTGCGAGAATAATTATTCTCGCACCGATTATCGGTGCGAGAATAAAAAAAAGAAAGAATGTAGATATTCTGTATTTAAAAATAGAATCAGAATGCCCACATTCTATGATAGTCGTATAGAAATAAATATTCTTAATTAAGTTTTCTTGGATCATACAAGTAGGTATATTCTTAAATGAAGTAGTTAAAAATTTATTTGATTGAAAAAAAATCTTTTCGAATTAAGAAGTGCTGTTCTCTTTACTAAATTATTCCGAAATATTTGGGTTTTTGTATATGTTGTAACCGAAGAGTGAGTGTCGAAGTATTATGACGTTCATCTTCTGTTAAGGATTCGCAGGACTTCTGGCGGGAAATTATATTTTATTTTATATGTTATCTTAAATTTCGTCCGGTGTGGGGTTCGAACTTAGGTTTTCCAGCTGCGAAATCGTGGGAAGAGTACAATTACCATTCGTAAGTTCGTAATATACGTTTCACAATTATAATTTTTTTTTTAATATCATAAGTTACTTAGATAAAGAATATATTAATATTTAAGTATTTAGAAAATAATGTTCTTCGTTAAAATGAAATTTTCTTGAATCTAAATAATATTTCAAGTAAAAAATATTCTTTCTGGGAGAAATCTGATATTTTTAATACAAGCATATTTTATTGCGCGAAGAAATTATATTTTTAAATGAAATAAATAATGTCAAGAAAATAATTTTTCTTCAGAAATCTTTTTTTTCCGTGTAGCACTAAAGTAGAACTTCAGTAACCCAATAAAAATTTGGGAAGTCCCGGATATTGCATAAAATGCATTCTTTAATATTAAATCGGGTAGGAGTTCTTTTGTTTTGTGGTTGATAAATTCTAAGGAAAGACGAAAGTTCTGCTTCTGCAGGATCCAACCAAAGTTTATGGCGAGGTTGATTTCACGATTTAATATATCTGTAGTAGCCCTACGCTTTTATATTGATATTTTAAAGGAGCTTTGCTTGTTCTTATTTTGAAAAATTATTTTAACTTTTTAGTGCATTTTTTGTACTTTTTATTTTTATTTACTTTGTAGAAAGAAGCTTTGTTTAAAGTTTTTTTAGATTTTTTTTTATTTTCAACTTTTTAGCAGGGACGTGCCGAACCGACTTTTTTGAGAGGGGAGTAGTCACGATTTGTAGCAACTAGTAGTTTTGCCAACTGTTAAATTAAAATTGCCAACTTTGCCTTTTCAACCAAAAAATTGCTAACTTTTCCCAATGTTGGGAGGAAGCTTCCCCCCTTGAGCAACCTCCTGCTTTTCAGTCTTTAAGTTTTCATTAGTAAAATATCAATTATAACTTTAATAATTTTGAAACCATCGGGCTTCGGAGAAAGCTCAAATTTAAAAGTTTAAAATACAGGAGGTTGTTTTCTCAAGAGGCTAGGCCCCTCGAGATGCTGAAAGAATAGGTTTTTCTGTGTATTTTTTTTTATAAAAACTACAAAGTAAATCGAGATTACAAAAAAGGCTGTTTATCATTAATATCAGTGACTGTACGGTATACAATAATTTTTTTGAAACGATTAATTTAAAAATGGCGGCTGTGCAGCAGTGACGGCGGCAGCATTTTTGAAATGGGTGGGCACAATAAATTTGGGATGGGCACGGGCACACAAAATTTATAAATAAACTCATTATTGAATTAAGCTCCTAAAACTAAAGGATATTCTATATTCTATATTCTAAAAACTTTGTATGGGCACTTGGTTGGGTACTCCAGTCAACAGGGTGGGCACGTGCCCCACTGCCCCTGGCGTTGTCACTGCTGTGTAGCGTTTTTGCAAATGACGTCTCCGTTTCCACGGCCTGACAAACAGCTCCTGTGATTTTTGAATTATGTTGAGCCAATAATTTTTTTTTTATACAGGGTGCCCGTTTTTTGATCTCCACCATGGGGATCTCAGTTATTATAAAAGATACAAGGTCGGTTGTATTAGGGCAAAGCTGCGCATTTTTATTCTGATCAATTATCTGAAAGAAAATTTTTTCATTTTTAGTTTTTGAATTATTGAAAAAAACGTAAATTTGTGATTTTGGTTTTTATTTTTTAAACGAAAACCAAAAGAACTATACGTTTTTAACTAGGACGTTCTTGGGGCACTTTTTCATAAAAAATCTAAATCTTTCATCGTATTTTCAAGGCGTTCTTGATGCCCGAGTTACAACACTCAACTTTGGTTTTTCTTATTGCCAGCAAACTGGATTTTTGCATTTTTGAAAAGTTTCTTTTTTTATTACAACAATGTATCACACGATATGATCGAATCTTATTTGCTGATCAAAATTGGGAAAACATCGTTTTTCGAAGAGTGATTTGGAAAAAACGCCAACAATTTTGTTTAACAAATTAAAGTATATATTTTTTTATTTTATTTATTTTTCGCAAAACAAAACAAATACTCAACTATCCACTTCTAGAATAGCTCGCGAGATTGTTTTCTTATCTTTCTCCGCTGGATTTTATTTAAAAAAAAGAAGAAATTTTCAAATTTTCTTTCAGATAATTGTTAAGCATGAAAATGCACAACTTTGTCCTAATTTAACCGACCTTATATCTCTTATACGCTAGTTGGATATCCCAAAAAAGCGTACTCCGCGCCCTCTTCTGGTCAATTATAGCCAGATTCTCACCTAATTTATGCACAAAATCACCGACTAGACGGCGGCACCATAGCTGTCATAACAGGTTATACGCTAGTTGGATATCCCAAAAAAGCGTACTCCGCGCTCTCTTCTGGTCAATTATAGCAAGATTCTCACCTAATTTATGCAAAAATTCACCGCCTAGGTGGAGGCACCATAGCTGTCCAACTAGCGTATAATAACTGAGATACCCATGGTGGAGCTTGAAAAACGGGCACCTTGTATACACTGGCTCACAGAATTGATGACACAGTCATGTAGAGCACGGAATTATATGCATATTGGGGAACCCTATATCTTGTATGTGGCATATAATTTATAATTGCATAATATCTTGTTTTTATGCATAAATTGTATACTGCATACTAAATATTGGGGTCCCTATTGCATATAATCCGCGCTCTTCATATGTTAGCAATGTAGTTTGTACCTTTTCAATACTATTTTTAACACATAACAATCGATCTTACAGCAAAACTTTTTAGACATTTTTTGTTGAAAATTTTATTGCCTTCAATTTTGTTCATATACATTTTTTTATTTTGTGGCACCATTTCTAACTGACAGCGACTTAAACAAGACTGTAAAATACAAAAAATAATGTCCACTGTATCTCGAAACCGGTGCAACGAAATAAAAGAATTAATAGAAATTTTTCCTTCTAAATTTTATTCCCTACATTTTTATTCATATGCATTTTTCTATTTTATCGCACCGTTTTTAAAATACAGATGACAATAGTTTTTGTATTTCACAGAGCGGTTTCTAAAAATAATTGTAACTCAGAAATGGTGCAACAAAATGGAAAAATGGATATAAACAAAATTGAAGCCAATGAAATTTTCAACAAAAAATGTCTAATAGGTTTTGCTGTAAAATCGATTTTTATGTGTCAAAAATAGTCCTGAAAGTCCTACAAATTACATTGCCAACATAGAACTGTGCCATTAATTCTGTGAACCACTGTCAACAGCTAACGAAGTGCTTAGGATTTCTTCGATATATTGTATAGTTCATTTGTCATTTTTCATTTCAATTTTATGATGATTTTTTGGGTAATAAATTTTTCCCTTTTGTTTGTATTGTTTGTTAATAATGTTATCTACTTCTTTAAACTACCTACATTTTATTTACTGAAAAAATTCTGACACCCGGGCCCAATTTTTGAAGTTACGCCACTGCACTAGTCGGATAGTTCTGATTCTCGTTAATCACTGGGAAGTGTTGCCGTTTCTGATTGTTTTTCTCCAATATCTCTTTACCAGTTGATCTTACGGAAAAAATGGTTTCTATAATTCATATAGAGAATTAAATTTTCTACAACTTTTGTTTGAAAAATGTTTTGATAACTCAAGTTCTTTCCAAGTTACAGCGCTGTAAGTAAATTCTAAAAGCGCTCTCAAGTCTAAACGGTGAAATAACCTAGCTACGGTTTTGACATTTTGACAATAGAGAAAAAACAATTCATTATGAATTCAATAAGTTTGAAACTAAGTTTGTATTATTATTCAATTGTTTCAACCTTTATATTATAAAAACAAATGCGATTGTTCGGATAATTATTATTTACCTACAGACTTGATAATAATTTGAATGCGCAACACAAAATAGAAAAATAAGTTAGATCTACTATTTTTAGTACAATCACCATATTTTTCATTTAAACAAAATTGAAGTGACGTCTTTCAAATTTACGAATGTGATTTTTTGGAAGATACGATAACACAAGAGAAATTGCGCGAATTTATCGACGCTGTAACTTAAAAGTTAGTATCTTGCGCATGTCACTAAAAACATAAAAATCACTTGCTGAGGTCGAACGAATTCAGTCGTGTTGTATCTGTGTATTCGTGAAAGTTGAAATTTACGTGCTTATTACTTCTTGTTCTATTTTGAATATTAGATACATAAATCAAAATGAGATTAACACCAAAATATTGTCAAAACATTGCCAAAGTGGTGGACTTTTATTCACAATTTAATCCTTCGCCACTTTCGATAAAAAAATTTATGGATTTTGGTAAGTTAGGTTCAATCCGCCTTTCCTTATTAAATAATATTAGTTTTTTGAATGGAAAGGGGCGGTTAACGTAATTTTATTGATATTTCGTGTCGAGTGTTACCTATGTACTTAAATTTTTATGGTTAATTATGCACTAGATTAATAAAATAACCAATTGTAATAATAACTGATTAAATTGTCAATTGCAATATTATAATTTACCATTTACCAAAACAATTGCATTATTATGTTTTTGTCAATATTATGCAATTAATAACATCTGAACATAACCTTTTTGAATATACAGGGTGTCGTACAGGTTATGTTTCGAATTTAAGTGGGGGTAGCCGGTAAAATTCTATGAATTGTTTTGTTTTGCTCTTTCAAGCCATGAGAAACAGCCAAAATATTAATTAACAAATTATATGTTTCGTTTTCCGATCCAATTCCAGAAATTAACGGTCCTGACGTCATCGTTGTATGTAGTAATTAGTAACTTTTTGTTGTGTATTTTTACGGTATAATTATTATTTTTTCATTAAATTAGTTTGCAAACATTGAAAACAAAATTATCTTTTTAAGTCAAGGATTTTTTTGCGATTACAAATCTTGATGTACAGCAAATCTGATGATGACTGTACCAATAAACTAGTTTTCAAAGGTTATTTTTTTATCGGAAGTGTTTATTTTTACTAATATTTATCACGAAGAAAAGTGTATTTGTGGCATGAACAGCATGTTATGAATTCATGGGATAGCCGTCATAACAGTGATTTTTAAACAGATTGAATATAGCACTGAACTTACATTAGCTTACTTAACAAGGGTAGAATTGGTGTCCAAAGATTGAAAGGAATAATATTCCTTCAATTCATGAGAGGAAGCATCTATATAATAACAATGCAGTAAAATCTCTTTCAACCGGCACAGTCGAGATGGTAAACATGCAGCGTGATTGAAATTTTCCGGCTGATCGAGATGTAAGAAATATGCCAGTGAAATTTAATCTGTTGATATCATTAATAAACATACATCACAGTATCAATATACAATCTAATCTTTGTTAAGATTGTTAAAGACACTATGTTTTTATTACAAGTCTGGAGCGAGGCATTTCTACGTGCCGCTTGACACACCATGAAAAGGTTTTAGATATCTGCGAGTACCTTTTTAACTATTTTGACATTATAAGGACAATAATTAATAATGGTACTTTGAACAAACATCATAGACATAGATGAGAGGATTAGTTAAGGAAACAATGTGGCTTTAAGGAAAAGAAATTGTAGTTATTGGAAAAACCAAGTTGATACAGTAATCGAACAAAAATTGATAAGAATTACCTCTCTCAGATAAAATTAATATAATATAACATAGTACCATTATGGTAGACCATTGGGAGCCAAGTCTAAAACTGCAATGAAGAAATAGAAGTGATTGGAATCAAACAGATAACTGGGTCTTCTTCCGAACCATACAATTTATAAAAAAAGATTTGATATTATAGGTTTTCTATTGATTGTTAAATCTAATCCAAAACTTGCATTAGTAGTAGATTATCGACGTGCTACTTTTTCCATAAATTAAGTGAAAGGAATTACTCACGAATATTGGACTTTAAACTTTGGACGATGTTAATTAAACTTGCAAATTACATCTTAGAAAATTTTAGAGGACCGCATAAATAATGGTCGCATTAGTACTGTATGACTTGGTAACTAATTTATTTGGACGATGAAGGTAAACCAGCGGATATAACCTTGTTGAGTAGAAATCACATGGCTGAGTTTCTTCTTCCAAAAGCCGAATATGGACTCTTTCCTGAAGTTCTAAACCTGTTTAGCCTGATAAGTGTTGTAGAGTAAGCTCTTTGGATTTGTTTTTGAAAATAACAATTACTGCAATATTAATTATCTTTTCCCCATATTAAGCTTTTGATCCAAATAAACTTTCACGTCTGTTTCTAAATTGGTATTTGATACAAAGAGGTTGATAAACTGATTCTTATTAAGCTACTATAATTAAACAGGTTTTCAATTGCATTATGTTAGTTTCGTAACTGCACTTCTATGTTGCTGAACCGAACCACCTTTTTCTAAATAAAAAAAATCGAAAGTCCTTGACGGTTACGAATTAGCTTCACTTCCGAGTTTTTCCTTAATTCCATTAGGACATTGGGCAGCTCTGACATTTGATATTTCTTTGTTGACTCCGATCATTAAATAAAGCTTCTTTATTATTAAACGTAGGTACTATGAAGTTCAAGGACTAGGACTCGTGACATGCAGAGTTTCAATAATTAATAAAGGAAAACAAAAAGTAATTATTTGTGTTTATGCCATTATACACTTTCTATAGGATAAGTTATACTGTATCATAATTATTGCGGTTTTGGTCAAAATTACCATAACTGCCATTATGGTATTGTTCTGTAATTTATCCAAGTCATTGTTATTGTATTATAATGAAAACATCGGTGGGTAAAATTGGAATTTTTGCAATATCCTGTGGATTGAAACGATTGATGAGACATGTTCAGTAAATCCAATTAAATTAAATAACATCCAACGAGAAGTTATGAAAACTTCTCACGTTTCCCGTGGAAAGAATCAACCCAAGTCGGGTAGGCAATGGAAAATTTTGTTAACTGGATTTCGGTACTTTTCTTTTATAAAGTTCGCAGGAAATACACTCTTTAAACTTTTTATCATTTCCTTCATTAATCATTTAAAAAATAATTGGGCTACAACCTATTTTCAAAAAATCCATCCTGTTTTTGGTAGTAATTTTAATTCATGCCTACAAGTAAATTTTGTTAGTCGAAAATTTGTTTCTGCTATTATCGATTTTCTTCTGTACGCCGCTATAGTATTGACGTCATTTAGTATCTGTAAAAATAAGTTGTGAAATAATTTATTTTTTGGAATAAAGAAATCACATTTACATATCCTATAATTTTATACAAGGTGTTTTATCAAAAATGACTATCTTATCTAATTATTTGCTGAGAGGCAAGCAAGAACGTTTATTTCCCAACTGCTTCTCTCTGCATTTGGAAAATCCTTGAAGTTGAAATTTCAATTGACCGCAGAATTATTATCAGTTTACGAAATATCTAATGTTTTTGGCAATTAATTATTACTGAACTTCGTCGTATTTTTTTAACTCCTTTGACTCGGTTGTCAATTAAATTTGACTGAATTTTCCTTTAGTCGAGAAAATTTGCCAATAAAATAAATATTTGGGTAAAAGTAATTTGAACTTTGATGTTTGTTATTTTTGTGATACCGGCCAAAAATATCGAACAAATTTCAAATACAAACGAGAGACCTTTGGTCACAGAATGACTTACATTTGGGAAGAGTTTCAAAATTGCGTTCCTTTCCTAAAGAGTAGAAAGTTTCAAGTAATTGGCACATTGGTCGAAAAATATTCAAGTATTTTTCATATGTAAAGCTTCTCTAAATTGAATCATCTTATCTCCCTCCAGCTGGATTGTTATTATTAGTGTTGAAAATTGTGTCATAGCATAGGAGTACAAAGTTCATCATGATGTCAGAGGAGCACCGCCTATTTATTGAACCAATCATTATTAATTGTAATTAGTTGTTGTTTGGCAAAATTTTTTAATCTAATCTTGGATGTGTTTTGTTGGAGTTTGAAGTACCATTATTGCAACCAAAAAAAATGTTCTCGTGACATAGCCAGTCATCTGATTTTGTTGAAAATTTAATGGACTTTTATATTTATTTAAGTATTACAAACTTCATTTTTGTGTTATCTGGGCACAGTCATCAGACAAAGGTAGTCTACGTTAATCATAAGACTGCATTTTTTAACATCAGCAGTTATGAATTTAAATTTACAAGTCATCTGTTTAGACACATATCTTTTGGGAAAAATATGTTATCTATTTATTTGTTATTAGTTTATATGTTTAAGAAATTGATAAATAGGTAACCATGTTATTATATTGTGCACTTAAAATGAAAATAATTTTATCAATCACTCGATTTTCAAAAATTCACCGTTTTTTTCACTAACAGAGTATTTTATTCATTTAAACTTAATTCAAGTGTTTATTACATATTATCTGTGATATTTATTTTGTTTGTTTATATGAATAATCTTATCCACGAATCTAATAAGTGTAAACCGGAAAATTGAGTAACAAACAGGAGCAGTCGGTCGTTGAGACGCAGCGCCATCGCCACCCTATGAAATACAACCCCAATAATCTGAAACCAGAACTGTGAATAAGTTTATACTTTATTTATGTGGGGTTTTATGTATATAAAATAATTGGTTCTCAAGTGTTTTCTTGACTAATTTGAAATTCACAGAATTATGGAAACTGCAATTATGGAAGTATTCCTGGATTTTAATTTATAATTAATGTAATTGAAGTACTTTGTTACAATATCACACAACAACAATAATACAGTTACATAATATAAATTCTCGCTACTTTATCTTAATTGGTAAACCTGTAATTATAAAGTTAGAAGCCCCGAGTTACAAGCTTATTACAAATTTACACTTTACTTCAATATTCACTTTGTGTCTTCATATAATATGTAGCAGCCCTTTAGCTTTCGGGAAATCAATACACAAAGGCTGTCCTCTGGCAACCCTTGAATATTATCCCATCCTAACACATGTTTGCGTCAGGACCAATCACAGAGCCGGATTTTTGCTTGGTTAATAAATAGTGATTAGTATTTTACAGGTTGCAGGCAAATAAACTGAAGTATTTCTTTAAATTTAAATATAAAAAATTTACTCGGCAACAAAAAATGTATTTGCCAACAGTTTATATAAAATTACAATTTTAAATAGGTTTTTAATGCGCTTTAACCTAAAATTTATTAGAACTGATGTACGTACATTTTATCTCAAGATATTCTAGAAAAACAAATTAATTTATATAGATTACGCAACTAAACACTTTCAGTATTTTGAAAATTTTAAAATATCAAGATTCTTTTGGAAGCCAGCACATAATTTCTTCACTATGCCAGTGTTTCTCAAACATTACTCCTTTTAAAAGCTTTTTTTAGAAATAAATATCATGTGTCGATAAAAATAATAAAAACTGATACCATATTTTTATAATCGGATGTTTGTGGAAAAATTAAGTTCGAAAGGAAGTCGTAAAACTTTTAATATGTTTTTATAATAAAAGCATCATCGGGGCGACGGTCTTTAGCCGCCCTGACGTACTGGTACGTAGATGATTTGGAAATATTTTTGACGCAAAGTTAAAAAAATTTACCAATCATATATCAGATAATTATGAAAATTTTGTGCGTAATTATTGTTTATTTATTTTTTATATTAATATCTTGAACTACCAAACAAAATTAAAAAATAAATGTATTTTAGTTTCGAATTTACTATATCATATTGTATCTGTAAAATTTTCACTTTTTGGGAAACACTGCACTACCAGGTAATGAATCTTCGTGAAATTTATTTTTGGATTTTTTATTTTTAGTTACTAAAACTTGTCGGTACCTAAACGTTTTAATTTTATTAACATGGTAAACTATAAAAATGAATTTACGAACATTGTTGCGGTAGGTAATGGTTCCTGTTTCCAAAACAGTTTCACCAAATGATCCAACGATCTTGGGGGCTAATACAGACTTCATCGTTTTTAAAACCAATAATTTTTGTATTTTTTATGCTATAAAAAGGGGGGGGGCCGGAAATGATTGGGGAAATTTGGCGTACAAATGAAAGAAAATCTGAGGTAGTTCGGAAAATTTAGAAAATATTAGGATTAATCAGAAAATCTTAGGAATACTACAGACAACTTTTGTTTTTTTTTGTTTTTTTAACTTTTTCGAAAGAAAATCATGAGGCAATTCAAGGAAATTTTATGGAATCCGGGGTAATCTAGGGAAATCCAAAAGAATCTCATAAAACGAAATCTGGTGTACAAAAATTTGGTTTGCGTTTCCCCTACGCTATAAAATAATCTTATGCTATAAAGTGCTAGGAGGGGAAGGGGTTTACTTTTTAACTTTTTAGAAAAGCTCATGAAAAAGTTAATATTTTATTGTTAATTTAACATTTTTATTTTTAAAATTTTGATTTTACATGATTACTTCAAGAAAAACTTTAGAAGGTAGAAAGGAACCTTTTTGATTAATTATGAACTCACCACTTACGCAATTAATTTAACAATCGCCAAGCAATGAATTAACGAGATTCCAAAAAGCAGCAAGAAAATTGAATGAATGGATTAACGAAAAAAACTCCTTACATTTATGAATTGTTCTTTGTATTATTTATGAAAATGTTATAACATGGTTCTTTTTGAACCAATGAACTCGGATGATCATGGTGAAGATCATGGTGAAGTGGGATTTGTGTAACTTATTAGTCTGTTTTTCGATTTTTGATGACAAAAAAAAATTTCGAAATACAAAATAATATGTTTACGAAACATTTATACAAAACAAAATAAAATTATGTTTGTAGTATAATAACGAAAATAATCATAGCAAATAGCAAGCAGTGGCAGCGATAAAACCTCCACAGACTCCGCGGTACGGTTGGGAGGGTGGAGTGGGAGTGGTAAAGCGCGCTAAGGAGGCCCGCAAGGTGAACTAAATAAGATTTAATGTCTAAATAATATTTATAATTTAAATAATTGATATTTAATTTTATTCTTAAAACCACTGACAGAATCTACATTGAAGCTGAAGCTTCCGGTGTTCGACATTATAACAGAGGCCCCATAATCAAACATAATAAAGACCTAAGTGTATTCTTCTATTTTTAACAAAGATTGGTCAATTTATTACTAATAAAAAGAATATAAAAATTATTATTTTATTATGTAATTGGCAATGCTAATCAATCGAGTTGCACATCAATCGAGTTTCACACCAATCGAGTTCCACATGATTCGGCTTGATGTGTTATTTTGGTGAAAATCAGGAATTCAATTTTTGAGAGCTCCGAATGGCCTTGCGGAAAATTCCAAGTACATTTGATAATTTTATAATCACCTCATATTGATAATACGTCCAGGTACACTGTACACGCATCAATAGCTTTATCAAATTCTAAATCATAATAACACACGTGGAGATGATGATAATACTAATTTGAAATTTCTAATTATTGAGGATAAAAGTTCTAATCTCTTTAGGTACTAATTTGCTTTAATTAAGCAGATAAAGTGGATAGTGCGATTTAATTAATGGTATAAGGAGCGAACAACTCCAGGTATTGATTAGATCCTCCAATACGTCCTTGTATTAATTTTTCCAAGTATTTAATTACCTGTTTTCGACAGCGTAAATTCAAGTGTTTATCTTTGATAATATATTATGTTGTATTCTCATAGTCATGTAAATAACCATATTATTTACAATTTTCATTATCAAATTATTTATGAAATTTTAATTTTATTTAAATATTGTGTAAATATTTTTCCATTGTACCATAAAAACGATTCGAGCTACATCGGCCAGCAACCATGACATTACAAAGTCATATTAATGTAGAATATTTGGATATGATATACAACGTAGGCGCGTGGACTTTGCTCCATGACGTAAAAGCTAAAGTTATTTGTGTTCCCTACGGAACTCCCAAATATTTTATCTAAATAATCAAAGAAGTACCAAATCATGACTGTTCGTTACAAGTCCAAAGTTTACATTTTATTTTTATTTACTGCGTTTATTTTAGAATATTTTGAAAACTTTTTGGCAATTTTTAAATTCTAACAGGAAATGGCTAATTATAATCAAATGTATATTTTTTAAACGTCTGTCTACTTTATTTAATTTTGTCATTACACAATCGAGTCACGAACGGAGTATTAATATACCTACAATATTGTTTTATTAACAATTGAATTGGTAGTTAAGAAAATTACCACCAATGATTTCCTTTGCCCAGCTTGCAAATATTTTAACTTCTTTCTATTATTGCAGGTCTGAACGCATGCGAACGCAAATCATTCATATTCCTTCGAAAAGAGCTACCGGTACGCTTGGCAAACATAATGAAGGAAATTGCTCTTCTACCTGAAAATTTATTAAAGACTCCGTCTGTCGTATCGGTAAACAACTGGTACATGAGAAGTTTTCAAGAAATTCTCGAATTCGAGAAGATGGACGACATTACCTCAAAGAACCTACAGCATTTTACCGACAGTTTAGTCCAGATTCGTAATAGGCATTCAGATGTGGTTGAAACTATGGCACAAGGCGTTCTGGAACTGAAAGAATCGTGCGACGTTGATCATCATACAGAGCATAGCATACAGTACTTCTTAGATCGCTTTTATATGTCCAGAATATCCATCAGGATGTTAATCAATCAACACAGTAAGTTTCCAAACTATATTAAATCGGGGACTTCCCCGAATATTCAGACTATGTTACATAATTTTCTTTTAGCCTTGATGTTCGGTGGACAACTGGAACGCGCCCCAGGCCCCAGCCAAAGCAAATATGTTGGCTGTATAGATCCTCATTGCAATCTAGTCAATGTAATAAAAGATGCATATGAAAATGCACGATTTTTGTGCGATCAATATTACCTAGCTGCCCCAGAACTGATAATCAAGCAATACAGAAATGGTGAGCTAACCGCGAGGTGATTTTTCCAGGCGTGATTAACATTTTATTTTCAGCAGAACTGGAAACCGAAACAGATATGCGTATTGTTTATGTTCCTTCACACCTTTATCATATTTTCTTTGAGTTATTTAAGAATGCCATGAGAGCAACCGTGGAATATACCAAGACAACTACTTATCCACCAATCAAAATATTTATCAGCAAAGGAAAAGAAGACATCTGCGTGAAGGTAAATTTCATTTGCTAATCTATTTGTGTTCAGTTTTAATTTTGCTTTTGACAGATGTCCGATCGAGGCGGTGGTATTCCTCGTTCTTTGCACGAACAATTGTTTAAGTACATGTATTCTACTGCTCCACAGCCGAGCAAATCAGATGCGCACACTGTTCCACTAGCCGGATACGGTTATGGATTACCAATTTCGCGTTTATATGCTAGGTATTTTCACGGTGATTTGTGTATTATGTCTTGTGAAGGTTTTGGAACCGATGCTGTGATATATATGAAGGTAAGAATATAAAAAAAGAAGTTGATGAGGTTTTAAAATTTGTGCTTTCAGGCTTTAACAAATGAAGCAAATGAGTTACTTCCCATTTTTACTAAAAGCACATCCAAGTTTTACCGTACTGTGATACCAACTGGTGATTGGTCAAATCAGTATACGTTGCACACCAATGGTAAACACAGACAACAAAAAGAAACTGTCAGTGGGACTATGTAGCTAGAAACTTCAGACGAAGACGATAAAAATTTCTGATGCTAGTTCCATTCTTATTTTGTTTTAGAATGTAAGGAATTTTGTTCATTAGTTTTATAATATGAACAATTTTGATGAAATGAAGGGACCTGCTTATAATATAAGTCTATAGTGAATTTAGTAAAATAATTTTTGTGCCAAAAAGGTAATTTTGCAAATATTCCGTTAATATTTGTACAGTTATTTTTGTGGTATATTGTTTAGTTAAAACACCCAATAAATAATATAGCAATTGCTGCTTTGATTGATTAGCAATTCTTAGTTGCTTTGATATCTGATTATAATAGTAATGCATATCTATCTCGGATGTTATTTATTATTTTTTTTTAATATTTCCTTATCGGAAAACTTCAGAAATGGAATTCTAAAATTCCCCATTTACGATAAAAAAAAGAGTAAACAATTGGCCACAAACTGAAAAATAAAAACATTACTTTAATTTTCTATTTTTGTTTGCCTTAAAGTTTTAATTTAAAGAGAAGGTTTAATATTTTTGTAATGTACTTTGTAAATAAATTTTTCCGATGCCACTGTGGTATTTAAATCATGATGTACGAAAAGTCTTTGTATTTATAGTGTGTCCATTAAGCATCTTGACTAAAAAGATGTACACAATATTTATTTTTATGTAGTACCAGAAGATGAAATAAATGAAAAATGTGATATTTAAAATTTTTATTTGTATGATTACAGTTTTTTGTAGCGATAAACGCCTACGATATTGACATTGCTCTTATTCTTCAGTATATAAGGTGTTTTCATATATATTATACTTAAATTGAATTCCATTTTCTTCCTGCATCTCGTCCGATACCCTAGGATCCCTATTAAAAATGTATTATTTAAATTTCAAATGTGGGGGAGCTTGTTTTAATTACCTAATTTGTCGAATATTTTTAACCAGAGGCGGAAAGAAAACATCACAATCAAATTCTTGGTTTATTTCACTTAGGTAGAGTCTGTAGAAGTATGGTGAATCCATTGCATACTAAAACGGTACAAATTAAAATTTTTCTCACAAAAAAATTAAATTAAGTAGGTATTAAAAACAATATTTTGTGTTTGGTGAAAGGAAAGAATTTGGCTAAATTACTAAAATTTTGAGTTACTCAGACTTTTATATGCCTTTTATTTTATAAATTAGATAAAATATAATTTTTACCTTATTTATTATTTTTTAGAACAAAAAGAAAAGAAAAAGCTTTAAAAAATATGGGAAAACCTTTTTAGTTTTAATAAAAATGGATCATCCAATTTTTTATCTTTTTTTTTAGTTTTGATCTTATATTTTCAAGTTAAAAATTAGAATTTCTATTTTTAGATAATTTTCCACTGTTTTTTTTTGCAGTTAGTATGAATTAATAATGTTAATTAAAATTATTAACTCTTGAAAATAATATAAATTAAGATTATCAATAGTGAGCTACAATACACAAATAAAACACTTTTTTAAAACGAGCTTTCGGAAAATGACTTTTGAATTGAATGAATTAGTAATGTAAACAAATTGTTATTAGCAATTGCATATTTTTTACTTTTTTCAGGTGAAATTCCATTAAAAAAATAAATCAGTTTCTTTAAGATTTCTGGCAGCATCTAGAAAGGGTTGGCAGCGATCCACCTAAAGTTTGTCTGGTCTACCCTGGGTTAATAAAATTAATCTTGTTTCGCTGCATTTACATTATATTGAATATATTTTTACTTTATTATGTAGAATTTATAGCGTAAATTTACGTTATTTTATATTTATGGTTGATTATATCACGGCCATAATACATATTTGCGTCTGGTTTACAAGCTATTATGATTTGAATGTTTTTTACGATCTTAGTTTAAAGTTCTAATATTCAAAATTTATTTTTCAGACCAAATCAATATTTCCTACTAAATATAATTAATCTAAAGCAAAATTTTTTAAAAATAAGCACTTTATCTGTCTACCACTGACGCGCATGAATAGATTAGCGAGAGATATTTTAAATAGAACAATCAGTTAGCTATATAGAGGATAACCAGAGATCTTCAGAAACCGGGCATAGGTAATATCACAGAACTTGAAACGAGAAAAAAAACATCTTGTAGATCCATTATTTCTGATGAATTTCAAAAACTCAATATTTTTTAAAGAATTTCTAAATCTATAAAAAATTTTAGTCATTTAAAATTTAAATAATTTTTAAATTATTGAGATTTTCATCTTTTGTATTTACATGTTAAAAACCTTTTCTTTTTTTTTTGATTAAAATTAATTTATGTTGGGGGACTTTCATTAAATACGTGAGCTGTTTAGAGGGGGAAGGGGTCGAGCAGAATATCATGTGGAGGAGACGGTGGGTCTCGGCAAATATCACGTAATTTTTTTTTATCCACAAGAAACTGGAAAATTGCGAGAGAACTGGGATAAATTAAAAGTAAAACAAACTATCTCACGTGAGATTAGAACGGGAGGGATCGAGAAAATTCTCACCAGAGGGGGAGGGGGCGTCCAAAAAACGCCAAAATTGCTTAACTTAATTAATGGACGTCCCCTTTGACCAAAAATATTTTGATTATGTTAAACAAAATTTATTTGCTTCAAAATAAATTATTTAAACAAATTAGTTTTTTTGATTCAAAGAAAACGTTTTTACTGTATAATGTATTGTTTGTGAAAATATTATGTTTACTATAAATTTTGGGAATAATGTAAATTTTTCATTTTCTGGTTTTTCCGCTAAGTACTTGACGTTACACCTACTAGAGGGAGAAACCAGGAGAAGCTTAATCAATTTTGGAACAAATTTTTGAAATTTTTTTTTAATTTTAAAAATAAAATTGTGATTTATTAACATTATGTAAGTGATTTGTTTTATTTGAATAGTAAAATGAAATAAAAATTTGATAATTTTAGATAAAATTGATTTTTGGAATATTAATAATTTAAATTAAGAGATAACGATTGAATTGAAAGATTCGGAAAATTATAATTGGTTTGGATATTAAAATTCATGATATTGGAATTGGAAAATCAAGAGAATTGTAAAATAATTTTGATACGGCGACAGATGGGTATGATTATCCGTTAAATTTAACATTTCTGTTTTATATTAAAGTTTATGAAATTTTAAATTTGGATTACCAAAAGAAGGAAAATAAATGGAAATTAGAATTAGAATTTTGGCTTTCCCAAAATTTATGGTGAAATTGGTATTGAAATTATTATTTTCTGTATTTTTTTACGAAAATATTTTCATTTAGAAAATACCAAAATTGAAATAATATGCAATGTAAGAAATAAATGTTGGTTCTGGTTTGGCGGTAAATATAATACAAAATAACAATAAATATAGCAGGAAAAAGGCTATAAAAAGATTTGAACTTTCTTTTTTCTTTTGAATTGAATGATTCTAGGTGCAACAATAAAAATAATTCGAATTTTATTATTTAAGACTCTCGTGCATTTTTCCCTATTGCATTTCTTTTTTACTTATTGACATAATCACTTTTTATTTTTTATATTTTACTTTTTCTCTTACATCGTCATTTTGATGTTTTAATGCATGAGAGGGTTAATTTCTGTTGATTTTTAAATGTCGAGTTTACTATGCATCTCTTGAATAAAATTACTCAGAATGCTCATTTTCAAATGTTCATTCTCTCCCCCCCCCCTTTCCCCCTCATGATACAGCCTTTAACAGCGGCAGTGTCTGCTTGCTTAGATTGAAGTAGATGAAGTGAAAGAGTTTGCATTACTGAATTTAAATGATTGGTTGATTACTGATTTGAATACCTACTCTATAAATTTCTGTTCCACCAATAGCCCAGATAGATTCAATATTTTCCATAAAGTTCACATCTTGCAATTTTTCATTGATTTCATCCCAATTATTAAATCCATAAACATTTTCCAAATCTCCAAAGTTCAATTTTGATCGAGATAAAACGAAATTGATTCTGTTTGGCGAATCCCTATAACTTGGGGAGAAGCTTTCATATGTTTTTCGTCCAATTATAAAAACATTTTTTTTCGTGGGATCCGATACACCGGTGATGTTAAGATAATAGTCCAATTCGGATCTGAAACGTCTAATTTTGGATCATATCTTTAAAGAATTTAAAATAAACTTACTTTAAAGTCCAAGGTAGATCATTGTTTTTACCAATTCCCATGTTTTTGCTCACACAGGCAAAAATGTTATATTTGATCTTCATTGTTTTGGTACCAAAATCAATCACTGTTAATTAGTTTATACAACAAATTTTTGGAAAATGCGGAAGCAAGCTGCATTTATAAGGCCAGAAAACCGCAAACTTAAAAACAACTTTTTTGTTTGTATCTAATTAATTTTGAAGACCATTTCCTATGGGGTTTTGGTTTATCTAATCTGAGGTCATCCAAAAATATATAGCTTATCATTTCTCCCACACTTGTTATTTTTGTAGACTACATCAAGATTCGAAAAGAAAAATTTTAAATCTGAAAGAGTGTCATCTTTGGAGAATCCGATCAAGCTGTGCGATTAGGAAATCAGAAACAACGCAGAGGCGTACCTACTACATTTATCGATTGTACAGCGTGATACATAGAATCAATACAAAAAGGAAACCGGTAGCGTGTTCGAGGTATATAGCTGTAATATAAGCGGTTTTACTTTATTAGTTTGTGAAGCTCTTCCAGGTGAGTTGCATTTGCAAATATTCTTTAAAACGCACGTTACTTTTATTTGCAATTAAAAATTATTTGATTTTCCAAATTTTTCTGGTTTTCACTGGGCAAAATGCAATTTATTACTCATCGCACAATGGAACAAATTTTTACACAACTTTTACATTTAATCCAAGTTTTTAAAAGCTTTGATAAGTATGCTATTATAATTATGTTCACTAGCACTTCACCCACATGATTATTTTAATTATCTAATCGTGGATGAAAAGAAAAGGCTAATGGAAAATTATTGTCGAAACAATAAATAATAGAAGACTAAACAATAGTAATTATTGCTTCGAAGTTAATCCAATAGTAGTTGTTGTTCTTACTGAAGTGAATATTTATATGCTGAATATTTTTTGTAATTATTGGTTTTGATATTTCAATAACCTTTCGAATAATTTGTTTCCTGAAATGCGGTAAGGCAAATAATACAGTCCTTTCTATTATTATTTTTCGCTCTACCTACTCAATTTTAATATTTTTACAAATTATTACTATTATTATTATATAATTTAACATTAAAGTAGACCAACCGTAAAGTACTATGTGTATGGTTAAATTGCATGACTACTCGACGTATTAATTAGTTTTATTTTACTTCTGACATATATGTATTTACATAATATTAATCGATATTTAAACTTGTACCTATTATAATTTATTTATAAATATAAAAAAAAATCTGGAGAATTTTTATGAGATGTCACAAAGGATGGATAAAAATAAACCAAAAAAAAATCAATATATTGTATACCTACTTATTAATAACAATAATTATGTTTCTTCAATGTTTACAAACAAACAGTCGGACAAACTGCTGTAACTGTAACTACATTGGGTTAAAATAAAACTCTTCGTTTCGAAAAGTTTTGATTAAATTTTCAATTATATAGGGATCGCTGGAAATCGAATCAAAAACGTTATAAAAATTCCTTTCTTAACCCACATTCACATGTCTGTATGAGGAATTTTTCAATTTCAGTTTATATTGTTTCGGTTGACTAACACAAAGGGATCGCTGCTGCAGACTTATTAATTTTTTTTTGCCGATTTTCAACTTTTATTCTCTATTTATTTAGCTTCTTTGTATTATAGTTCGCTTTGTGACCCATAAGCTTTCTGGGCAAATTACCTCCGTGGTTTGCCATTGCCTTTCCAGAAAGCACGATCAGACTCAAGTTCTTGTTCTTGAGTAAAGTTATTAATATTTTGAAGATATCGAAAATTAAATTTTTGCTTGAATCATTAGTAGGTACATAAGCTGCATGTGGCTACACTTCTGGGATCCATCGCTTTCGGAGGCAATGGACAAAATTAGAACCATATTTAGAGGTTTTATTAATATTTTTTTTTAAATGAGTGTTCATTTTTGTGTTGAACAATGAGTGTTCAGGATTTGGCCCGCGGGCCGTAGTTTGGAGACCCCTGGCTTAATTGATGATGAAATGTTGTTCGCAGTGATTGTAAAGGATTGGTAAATTTTGTTATCGAAATGTAAATGGTCAGAGTCAAAATTTCTTTTTTTTAAATTCAGACAATGTTCCCATTTACCGTCCAGCTGATTGCATGGGAACACTGCCGATAAAAGCATTAAAAACCGCTTAATTTCAAGCAGTGTCCCTATTCACCCCACTGGAAGGTGAATGAGGACAGCATGGAAAAAAATTTTTTTTAAATTCTTACAACATTGGATTGTAAAAATTTTTGGGGAAAGTATAGGTCTCGTAGGGCCACAACTTATTTAACCCGTCGTTGGTACACATGTGAGCGCAGCGCTCACATAAATAACATTACGAACGTCAATCGTATAAATGATGACGAATTAATCTGATACTAGTAATACCTTCAATTGACATGTCTACAAATATTGACAAAAATAAATTATAGCGCTATTTGTCATTCCCGCATAATTATCGTCTTACAAAGTTGACAACTCCGATAAAATGAGCGTCGCGCTAACCGCGCAATATTTTCATCACCGTCGTACGTACACGTGTTTCTATTTTTTTCAATTCATCATGGCTATTAAATTAATTTCGTAGTTGGAACAATTTTTGGGAGTCTGATAGTGATATTTCTAGCATTAGCATTAGTACACAACAATCAAATACTCCGCAAACATCTCGTTGGAGAATAGCACAAAATAATTTCGGGTGCATACAAAATATATAATTATATTTTTAATTAAAGGGTAAAAATATACATATTTCTATGTACGATTGGACATTCTAAGTTGAAAAAATAACGTGTAAGCGCAGGCCCGGATTGGCTCACCGGGAAATCAGGAAGTTCCCGGTAGGCCGTAAGCCTAACGGGGGCCCATGACTGATTTTATTTTTGCCTACGGCTCATTTTAATATTTCATATGTGAAATATTGGCCGGTGGCTTGCTGTGAATCCCGGTAAGTAATTTGCTTCCAATCCGGCCCTGTGTGAGCGCCGCGCTCACAATGTACCAATCACGTTAAGAAATTAAGTGTACCAAGAACAGGTTAAAAAAAGTAGCAATTTTTGACCAAATATGTGAGCCACAGGTACGCATTTACACTATAAGTGTCCCTATTCACCCCGTTTGACCAGTACTTTATAATGATTAGAATATTCATATAAAAACAAGGCTTCTCTGGTTATTTGGAATCTTCTTCCCAAGAGACAGCTTGCAGATCGATTTTTATACCGATAACTAAGAGATCAAGCGGTCTGTCGACTGCTCTGACTTTCCAGTGTATAAAATATCAATGGTGTGGAACTCGATTGGTGTACAAATTGATTTCCTAGGTTGTGCGGCCTGAAGGCCGCACTGACAGTGCAGTCTTCCCTAACCTCTTAATTCTTTAACTCAACATTTTAGAATGAACCAATCGCAGAAGCATTAAGTATGAAAAGACAGCCAAATCTTATCCGAAGAACTGCACTGATTTGTCACTTTCCAATAATCTTTCAAAGTTCCGAAAATTTTTTGATTGGCAAGAAAAATTTATGAATCGGAGATTTAGCTATGTTTTAGATTTATACATTGATATTTTGGTGTAAACGGGAGATATTAAATTGATTATTTATTTAATTTTGATTTTGAAATGCACAGTGTCTAGGATTTGGGGGGAAATTTTTGATAAAAAAATCGTTCCGAAGAGATAATGCCGGACGGCTGTGATTTTGTTGAAGTGCAGGAATTATGATTTAAAATGAAAATAAATTGAAAAATATTTTGGAAAAGTCGATTTTATTAAAATCCTTGACAAAAGAATGTTAAACAAAAATATTCTCAACAAAAAAATCCCAACTAATCTTGGGACATAATGTAAGGTACCTATTAGTTAGGGAGGTGAGGTCGCTAAATGGCGACATTCTCGAGCGCCGCGCCGTCGAGACCTATCAAAATCGAAAGATGAAGTAATTTCGAAAAGAAAAGCTCGTATGGTAAAAACCATTTTAGCGGTGGGTATGGCGTGTACGGTTTTTCAAAAATGTTAAAAAAAACAGTTACTTGGACATTGCCTCTGATAACAACGGTATACTAATCTGAAGGTTTGCGTGGTGGGGGTAGGCATATAAAGTAGTCAAAAATCCGAAAAAAAAAAATTTACTCGAGCGCGTCAGATTTTCGGAAGGGGTGTTAAGTAGGCCCCAAGGAAGCTCCCTTTAAAAAAACTGACGATTTCAGCGTGACGTTAAGTTATTTTTGAAAATGCAAAAAAAAAGTTCTTTTGAAATACTCGAGCGCGTCAGATTTTCATAGGGGGGGTTTATCTCGGTATCCTGAAAGCATATTTTCTTAATCTGACAAAAATGTTGGTGGGTTCTGTTAATCTGACAAGTTCGCGACCCTAAACTCTGCGGCGTCAAGGACTTATCGTCAGATTAGTTAAATTTAGTCTTAAAACACTAAAATCAATCCCCAATATCTTAATCTGACGCGCTCGAATATTTCAGACTATCGATTTTTTTTACTAATCTGATCGTCTATCCTAGGCGCGCGTCACTACATATAGAGCTAATATTTTCCAAAGTTGTTCTATTAGGTCTAAGGTATCTCTCATATCTTAAACTGCCGCGCTCGAGTATGCCCGAAAAATCCCCTCTTCGCCTCCCTAACTATATACCGTGGGAGATTGAACGATGAAATTCAATAACTATTATGGAGATGTTTTTAAAGGGTGGAGCGACTCATAGAGTTTGCCTTTTAAAATCAATAATTTTCGAGTTCTGGCTATTACAGGGATGTTTTTAATGAGCGGAACAGCTCAAAAATTCACTGTCTAAGTAAATCTGTATGAAGCAGCCAATCGAATACACACTTTTAGTTTGTAGTCATTTTTACCCTAATTTTTTAATAATCTTATTTGATAGAAATATTTTCCTGTTTTGGATTATATTGTTCGGGATTTTTTATCGATGATTTAATTGTTTCGAATTTTTTTGTTTGAGATTTTTTTGTCAAGGATTTAATTGTTGATAGTTGTTTATTTGTTATTTGTTAAATTGTTAATAATGAATATTCAATGGTGAAATATTTAAAAATTTAATAATTTCAAAGTCAAAATTAATTTTTTGTGATAAGTCGATAAGAAGGTACCTCACAGAGAAAACTGTTGTTTTGAATTAAGAATATCGGTTTGTTTGACTGCCATTTGTTTAAATGAAAATATTCTTCTTTTACAGAAATAAATGTTCTTTCATTTCAAAGAAAAATCAAAGATTTCAAAGAACAATTTACTTCCCCGTATGAAAACAAAAATTTTGTTAAATTAAATAAAATTTATTTAAATGAAACAATCTTTTTTCTCTGTGTATCACATTTACTAGAATAATTTTACCATTTTGATTTTTATTTAAAGGTTTAAAAAAATATTGAAATATTTTAGAAGATGTTAATAAATTTAGATGCACCCCGGGATAGGGACGTGCTGAACTGCCATTTTTGAGAAAGGGCAGTTTTGAATTTGCCAACTGTTTTGCTCTTAGCATCATACAAATTAATAAGCTTTTGCTTTCTACGCTTTTTTTAAAGAAATTTTATTGGTATTCCAACTGTTTGGTGAATTTACCAACTTCTCTCCCTTCATCGTACCCCATGAGCACGTCCCTGTCCTGGGATCATTATCAAAAAATCACATCAATACAATATAAATTCTAGTGAGTGAATGCAATTGTTGAACTCGAATAATGTGCAATTTGGTTGGTATTCACCTAAATTTGAGTACTGTGGATCTCGATTGATGTGCAGTCTGATTGGTATGGAACTCAATTGATTAGCAAATTTTGTTAAATTAATGAAACAAAGGTTGGGCCAATTCGAGCTGTTTTTGAGTTAGTAAAAAAGTTGACCAATTAGAATGTAGTTACAAGGAAATAGGGAAACAGTTTTGTACATAATTTAAACAAAATATTTAATTAGACTTGAGTAGTGTGCAACTCAACAATGGTGAAGCTCGATCTACCTCAGCCCAAATTTAACTTCACCTCAGATGTCAAACGAAATAATAGAGCCGCAATTACTGATTTTATTATTGGTAATATTATTGCCATTTTGGACCGGTGGGGAGGGGGATTTAAAGGAAATTTTGTTTTCTGTACAATTAAAAAAATTGCTTTCATATTTAATTAATTCATTTTTTTTTAATTACAGATGAGACGAAACGATATAAAAAAACACAACTATTTTATTATTTTGAAACAAAATGTGTGAGGAATCTGCATGTTTAGTTCCACAACTGGATCAACAACAGAATGGTCACCCCGAACCTAGACGTAAGTAAATTTTCTTTTTATAATTCCCCAACTTGTTCTTAAAATTGATTACCCATCAATGCAGAAAATATTTCAGCACCAAGATTCGGATACTCTCGAAGCATTGATATGAATTCTGTAGTTTTAACTAAATCTGAACCACGGACCAAAATGAAATCTCTTGCTTGAGCCTTCAGTTCATCCGCACGATACATATGGCCGAGAATTAAAAACTGAACAGAATTTTCAATTGATAAACTCTCACACAATGCTTTTTCACACATAATCTTCAATCCATCCAATAGATATCTATCAGCTATAGGTAATAATTCAGGTGCCTTTTTTTTCGACGCTCTCTCCGTATAAATATAACTTAACATTTCGCTGATAACTTCATCGGATTCTTCTATTTCGACTCGGTTGATTATGCTTTCTTTCATTTGACTTTCAAACATTGATTTAAAGACCGGACTACGAGCTGATAAAATTGCTTTGTGTGTTTTAAATTCTTTTCCACCAGCGAAAAGTATACAATCACTATGATCTGGTTGTCTAAGTAGAGATGCAAAATCTTTCTCTAAACAATTCTGCAAAGTTATGGATTTTTTTGGAATTTGAACATTACCTACAGGAGCAACAATGTAGCAAATTATAGTTAATTTGTCATTTGGTAAGAAATCATTTGCTTTAGTTAACAGATGTTTTTGCGTAACACCCGTAGAGCAACCCCAGCTCTGTTTTTCAGTAAACGTTGCAGAATGTTCGAAAGC
Source organism: Cantharis flavilabris (assembly GCA_949152465.1). Lineage (NCBI taxonomy): Eukaryota > Metazoa > Arthropoda > Insecta > Coleoptera > Cantharidae > Cantharis > Cantharis flavilabris. The sequence continues at coordinate 93,915,350 of OX424435.1, forward strand.
ATTAATTTGTTCATCTTTGGTATTTAATATACAAATTTGGTACTTCGCTTTTACTGGGCTTGAATAAGATGATACCAAATGTAGATGAACGGCTATATATTTTTTATCATTTTCATTTAGTCCATTAGGATACAATGCCAAATACCATTTTATTTTGTTATTATCAGTTCCACCAGAAAATATAGGTGAATGTAATGCTTCACCAACTTTTTTCAAAGAACAAGTAAAATTATTTATAGTCCACTTATATTTGATTCTAACAACTTCGATATGTGTGGTTCCGCTACTTTCAAATACCTGCTGCATTTTGTCTTTTTTGTTATGGAAGGAATTGGATGGAACAATTTAATCTAAAATAGAGTAGATTTGCGATTAATTAAAACGAACAGGAACGGCAGTCAAAAATTGGTAGAAATTAAAAAAAGAGTTGAAATACTTCACTTAATTAGTAAAGCGCGTGAATAGATTAACGAGTTTTTTTGTATACTGCTCCAGTTTGTTAAATTTTTCCATTTGAAAACTTCAACTTACCTTAAAAATTAAAAACTTGTAGCTTCCAAGCAATTATTCTGTTCGGATGAATAAATATAATTAACACGCAATAAAGAAATACTTCCAATAAGCTACACCAACTTGATTTTACTAATAATTTAAAAGTTTATTAAATGAACTATGTTCATTACCAGTAATGCAATGGTACCAATTGAATTAGTTAATATTTAAAAGATATAATTTAAATTTAAAAATTAGTAAAATCAGGGTCAAAATAATAAATTTTGAAGCTTTGTAGTTCAAACACTCAGAGCTCAGTCTTTTGGCTGTATTTAAAATTTTAGTAATACATAATAATTTACAAGGGATATAAAAGAAACATAGAGTAGCACGCAAAATGCGTTCAGAAATTCAAAATTTTCTAATCAAATTGTTGTAGTTGATGGCATAAATTGCAAATATAAACATTAAATTAAGAACCATTCAAAGTTAAAGACAGAAAGATCAAAACTAGATACGATTATTGGATTAGCTGTTTTCATAAAAACATCCTTACAGCCGCTCCAACTCGAAAATTACTCGAAAATTAAATTTATTATAATAAATTTATTTTGAATTAGCTTAGATATCAAGTCAGTTCTATTTTTTAGATATCCCAATTTTTCCTCTTCATTCCAGTAGCGGATCCAGTCAATTACCAAAAGGGGGGGGGGAAATAAAATAAGAATTTATTACCTAATTATAAAAAATAAAAAGTAATAGTAATATCAAAATGAATTTATTTGTTGTTTTTTAAGAAATTAAATAATATTTAGTATAAAAATTTATGTTTTTTGAGCTTTAAGTACTTTTGAGCCCCCCCCCTCCCATGGATCTGCCACTGCTTCATTTTCAAAAGCTCTATCGCATTGAAAAGTATTTAAAACACTTAATTTATGTTTTAGCAAATAGATAGTTGGCTCTCTATGACGGGCCCGATTTAGTTGCCTAAGTGCGCTTAAGGATATCTCCCTACCCTCCTACCTAAAATCGAGAAGAGTGCACTGGGGGGTATTCCATACCCCCAAGCCCCCCGGATTAGACCAATTGTTTTGTGACTTAAATAATATGTTTAGACTTTTACTCCATGTTGAGCAAAAATAAAATTACTATGAACTTGACAGCAAAACCAGTTTTACCGATTCCAAAGCTCTAAACATATTATTTAAGTCACAAAACAACAAATTGGTGTAAACCGGGGGGTCTGGGGGGTATGGAATACCCTCCAGTGCACTCCTCTTGATTCTGGATTTTAGGTAGAAGGGCAGGGAGATATTCCTACGCGCAAGAGTAGCTAGGTCTCGTAAGCAAATATTCAAAAAGGACCCCTAAAAAAACAATGTATTAATTTTGAATTGCGTATATTATTTAAAAATGGATTTTTTCATTATCTGATCCAGAACCGAACGCCATCGACACTAGCTTCAGTCAATTAATTTTGGAACGACTATTTGTGATTCTGGGAGACTAAATCCCCAAGATAGTGATGCTATTCCTGACGCTTATTTCGCTATAAACCAATCGGGAAGCTTCAATTCGTAAATAGTATTTAAGACATTCACCTAAAACGAAAGTTTTTGATTCAAACTAAGAGGTAATCTTCAGAACTTTAATTTGTTTTTAGAATGTAGTTTTAAGGCATTTAAATCTTTCTGAAGTTTATTTGTTGGCCTACAGAGACACCTCAACGCCCCCATCCCCATAACCGAGACTTTTTCCCGAAACAAATTGTATAGAATTAATAGCACACTTAAGTAAAAAGGGTGAATTCAGGCTGAGTCCAGGCAAAGGACGATTACGGTTTGATGCTTAAGTGCGTTGACTACTAAGCAGAAAACTCTGAGTAGAGCCCGAATGTAAAACCACCGATGTCATCGGCTTAGAAAACTATTCATAATATTAAGTGGTTATCTAAAACGCACCCTGGGTTGTAGCGGTAGTGTGTAAGCAAGGCTAGGGGTGGGGGGTGGGGAAAAAAATATTTGTCGATATATTTATTTTATAAATTTTAACAAAATTTAGTAGATTTTGTTAGTTTTCTGATTCACAATTACCCCTCCTCGCTGTATTGCTTTTATTCATAGATGTGCGGCCCTTTATCTTCCAAGGGGGGGGGGCTGAAATTTGTTTTTCCCAGACATTGAATTGATAATATTTCATCTATATTTTAAAACACTTTCAGTTAACCAACTTTATAACTTGAAATCGATGCTGTTGCTCCTGCTGTTTCTTCGGCTGCACCAGAACAAGATCCACCAAGAAACATTAGTCTTTCTTTTGCCAAAATCCTCTCGATGAGTTTCATTATTATATCTAGATTAAGATTCGAATTCGGAATAAGTTTAAAATTTCTTATGACCATCTCCGTGCTTCGGAGGGCACGTAAAGCCGGCGGTTAGTCGGCAAACGACTGTTCTGACCTTAATGTGCAATCAAGGTACAATAACAAGTGGTTATCTAAAACGCACCCTAGGTTGTAGCGGTAGTGTGTAAGCAAGGCTAGGAGTGGGGGGGGGGGTAAATAAATATTTATTTTATAAATTTTAACAAAATTTAGTAGATTTTGTTGGTTTTCTGATTCACAATTACCCCTCCTCGCTGTATTGCTTTTATTCATAGATGTGCTGCCCTTCATCTTCCAAGGGGGGGGGGCTGAAATTTGTTAACCCTAAATCAACCTGTTTTTGTAATGGAATCAGAACATCACTTCTTGTATCAGTATTGTATTTTTTTTTTTCATTTAAAAAAGCGCAGACTGAACTTTAATTACAGGCGGTTACTAAGGTACAAACGATGAACCTAGTAAATCGAGTTACTAAAAATCAAGATATTGGCTTATTACTATTATTTGTAACAAACTTTCCCCTAATTTAGGTAATACAATGAACTACATATCATATCTTATTATACACATTATTGCTTGAATGTTTTCTTGTCAGCCTTGACTTTGACTGACGTAAAAATCAAATGAAGAAGTCGACAGGTAAACGATAAGACGGGTCAAAAATATACTTGAATTGTTTTTCAGTTTTGAAGCAATCGCAATATTATAGATTATAGATGATACTATAGATACTATGATCGGGGATAGGACATTTCGCCATCGACACTTTGCTGTCGGTCGTTTCGCCGTCGCCGTTTCATCGTCAATGCATTTCGCGATCGGAAATTTAGTACCTATTTAATTTTTTTAAGTCAAAATAATCATCTAGAACTAGAGTAATTTCCTCAAGAGGTGGAAATAATAAAACTAATTCCAATTTTATTAGTTAGTTTTTAAATTGTAATATATTACACTTTACGACGGCGAAATGTTCTAGAACATCTACTAATGAACCCTTACTTATATTTCATCAATATATCACTAAAGGGTAAGCTAAAGGTCAATTTCTGATTTCTTCAAGTGAACATTTTGATATAATTGCTTTTGAAGTAACTTCCACAATTTTCTCACACTAATTAGTTGTTTCATAATAAAGTTGTTGTGTTAAGCTTATGTTTCAAAAATAGACTCAAATGTAGAATGTAGGTTAGAATGAAAACGAAATAAAAAAATTACGAGCTTATAATATAACTGGCACAACAGACAGCTTTAAATTGAAAATGATCGAACTCTTTATTATCCTGTATTTTCCTCATTCTTTCTTGAAGAACACTCTGGTTTAATATTTAATATCTGTCTAGGAATACTTGCTTTTGGCAAGGAGTATTAACCTTTCACGTGGAAGATAAGGGTTAAATATCAAAAGTCACGATTCCCAATTCTATTATAATAATTTAACAGATATATTAAGATAAGTTCGTAATGGTGATAAGCGAAATCACACCAATTTAATTGAAGAACTTTAATTTATTTTATCTAAATTGTCTCTCCACTTATTTGGGCTTAAGCGTCCGGCTAAAAAATAAACTTTCCTGCTACGTGACGAGGATGAAAATTGAGAAGATATTAAAAATGTACCTGAATTAATAACTTAAAATGTCTGGTTTAGACTTTCCAAGCAGTTTTTGAAACTTCCCTAATAAAATATAAATAAGGATAATAAATTACAAGATAAATTCTCAAATTTTATTAAAAATAACAGCTAGAAAATCGTGCGTAATTAGGGAAAAATTGTTGCATGTAAGCTTTATCGATAAAAGTAATTAAATATTTACAAGGTCGAATGACTTTCAATGCTCGTGTAATAATAAACAATAACATTTTCAATGTTGATCTACTTTCTACTTTTGGGGTATATTCGATTGGCCTCATCGAGGAAGTCTGGAAGGAAAATTAGGAAACTTTTGTGACATACAAAATCTATTCCCCACCAGGTTTTAGAAAGCGAACTACCTACACCTTCCAAGATATTTTTCTGGATTTACCCTTAATATTCACGACCTAGTTAAATGCCTTATTTATTATAGGAACCTTAACCGGATACTCCTTGTGTCAAAATCAATAAGCTAGTCACGATTTGAAATCGGCTAATTTTTAGGGTTAGTTTTTCCAGACATTGAATTGATAATATTTCATCTATATTTTAAAAAACTTTCAGTTAACCAACTTTATAACTTGAAATCAATGCTGTTGCTCCTGCTGTTTCTTCGGCTGCATCAGAACAAGATCCACCAAGAAACATTAGTCTTTCTTTTGCCAAATGCCTCTCGATGAGTTTCATTATGATATCTAGATTAAGATTCGAATTCGGAAAGAGTTTAAAATTTCTTATGACCATCTCCGTGCTTCGGAGGGCACGTAAAGCCGGCGGTTAGGCGGCAAACGACTGTTCTGACCTTAATGTGCAATCAAGGTACAATAGAACAATTTGTTATACCTAAAACAAATAAATCCAAAAAGATGTCTAAAATAAATTTAGTACGGCTAAGTAAGCAATTTAACTAAATATGAGTGAAGTTGATACAAACGTCAAATTTTGCAAAATTTGAAAGGGTTTTTTGTATAGTAACATGAAATTTAATACCGCAATCTAATACTCAACCAAATTGTTATAGCATCGATTTCATGAAAACGTAAAAGTGTCATCTAAAAATGTACAATCCAATTTTTTTTATAAATAGTGCACAGGATCATATAATGTACAAAGCGGAAAATATGATTACCATACTAAATGCTTCAATTTATTGTTGCTCCATTCAAAACCTCTGCGGCTCCATAAAGCGTCAAATTGGATTGTATATGATTTTATATTGCATTATGTAACGTCAATATTCACGATTTTCTTTTGTTTCAGTGTCCTCAGTAGGCAGCGGGGGAGGGGTGGGAACTGCTGGCGAAGCTTTGGTGGGTTTTCACGAAGATGCATTATCCCACGCAGCTGTTGGAAAAGCACAAATATTACTAGCGACAGTTTTAGGCTTTGGCGTAGCGGCCGAATGTAGCGAATTTACGATATTAGGTTACATCTTACCATCGGCCGAACTGCAATTATGTATTGACGAGCACAGAAAAAGATGGCTTGGTAACTTTCAAACTCATCCTATTCTTCAGATCTAATTTTTTATTTTTAGTGTCCATCACTTTATTAGCCTCAGCCGTAGGTTCGTTGGCGTGGGGAATTTTAGGAGATAGAATAGGAAGAAGAAGAGCTTTAGTTAGCGCCTTATCGGTTACCATTATATTTTCTTCCGTTGCCAGTGTTATGCCCACTTATGGAACGTTCATGACAGCAAGGTAAAAATACCATTGCAGTTTGCAGTAATTTATTATATTTAATTTATATTACTTGTTCTTCCGCAGGTTTTGCTCTGGATTAGGTATATCGGGAGCCATTCCTTTGTCTTTCACCTACTTGGCCGAAACTTGCCCCAGGGCAACTCGCACGAGATACGTCGGTCTCTTGTGCGGGTTTTGGCCAATGGGTGCTTTACTGACTTCGATCGCAGCACATTATACTTTACCAAGCACCGGAGCAGAAGTGGTTTTGGATAATCGCGAACATTGGAGTTCGTGGCACAAATTTCTCATGAGTTCCACTTTCCCGATGATCGCGTGCATAGTGGGTTTAATTTGGGCTTCTGAATCTCCGAGATATTTGCTGGAAGCTTCGAGAGAAGTAGAAGCTTTAGAAGTTTACCAAAAAATTCATAGACTTAATCAGAGGATTACGTCGTACGGATTAACCGAATTAGAACTGCCAGGAAGAAGTGCTTATCGTGATAGACCTGTCAATTCCTCCAGAAATGTATTTTCTCATGGAGTTAATACGGTAAGCACATCTCTCTGTTTTTCAAATTAAAAATTTTAAATTGAAATTTCATCTAGACCGTATACTAATCTGCAAGCTATTAATATTGCCTTACTTTTCAATAGAAAAAAGCTTTGTTTAATGTTCCCAATATTGGAAAATGAAAATTATATTAGCAGTTTATAACTTCTAAAATCAATTTTCTAAGATTATAATATACCCACAGGAATTTATTATTGATCGGTGCGTACTTAAGCGAAAATTTAAATTAATTCATTTACCTAACAAGTTAAGGGTGCGACGTTACGTGATATCACGCTCAAGTTTAGATTTTCTACAGTTTAAACTCAAAAAGATAAAATTTTACCTTGAAATATGTATAAAAATGTATAAACAAAATTTTTTGGGAAAATGTCGCAATTAACTGTGTATTTTTAGAAACTCCAATTATTGTACCAAACCCATGGCTGATGATAATTATGATCAACTGAATAGAATTCGAAAGTTTTTTTTATTGTATTTATATAAATTAAAAAAGTTGATATGTTGCGCGTGTTTCAGTGTTATTACGTTCCAATATTTTATGAATCAATTTTTTCTCAATTCCTACTTAGTTATTTTTGGCAAAATGTCAAATGGTGAAATCCAATATTGCGATCACATTAAACCAAACTTTGCGTCCTGCAGGAAACAATTCAAAAAGTTTACGAAAACCCTTTTAATTAAGATGCTAATTTATTTTACTTGATTGCAGTTTCGTGAAGCGTTCCAACGCATATCATCTCCATCCCATTTTCGTACCACACTGCTATTAGCAACTCTGCATTTATTGATAGGATTTCTATACATGGGAATCACAACATTTTCGACCTCAAAAATACGTGAAATAAACGACTTAGACTATTTTTTGTTAAAAAGATTTGTAAATAATGCAAATTACACTGAATTAACTTTCAATTCCACAATAGAAAACGTCCAATATAGAGATACTATATTTAAAAATGTTACTTTTACACATTTAGATTTAAATCATGTAGAATTTGTCGATTGCTTATTTGATAATGTAGAGTTTTCTAATGTTAAGTCGTCTATTACGTATTTTGAAAATTCGACCATCAAAAGATCGAGGTGCGTAGTGTGATAAAATTACTTTTCCGCACTAGTGCGGAAAAAACTTATTAACTCATTTACAACAAAATTAAACTTTTTTGAATTTTAGATTCATCGATACCGATCTCACTGAACATCATTTTGTAGACTGTAATTTGATAAACAACACTTTTTTATCTTTGATATCCGAGTGCGTGGTCGATTTTGATTACAACATTTACGTAAACGATCTGTTTTACGAAACGATCGCTTGGTCTGGTTCGTTATACTTTCTGCTGATCGTGGGAGGCTTTTGGATGGAAGGAACATCCAGACCACCTGTATTGGTGGCATTATTAATTGCAGCAAGTCTGGTTGGACTTGGAGTGTTTCTTTTCTTCAACGTTTTAGCTATCGTAGTTATTCAAGCCGTGATTAAAATATTTCTCGTGAGTTCCCTAAGTATAGTTACCATGGTCGTCATAGAAGGATACCCGTGTCATATGAGGTGAATATAGAAAATTGAAATAATTTTTCCCAAGTGACTTTGACTTGCATTTCAGGTGTACTGCACACGGCGTAATGAGAAGTTTATTTCACATAGCCTGCCTCTGCGCCATTCCAGTTTACAGCATGATGGTTCACACGATGTTATTATTCCCTGCAGCAGTCAGCGTGGTATTAACAATCTTTGCGGCTATTTTGTCAACAAGAGTGCAAGATAACGGCAAGGTTCTTTTATAAACTGTTGCGTAACCTTTATTTTTATTGGTTTATTTATCAATGTGTGACTGTGTGTATGTGTTTACCTAGTATCTGTGATATTATTTTATTTATTAATAATAATTAATACTTTAGGTGACCTTTACATGTACCTATAATATACCTAGATATCATTGTTAAACTTTTACAATTTTGGTGGCAAACTTTTCCTATTTTATTTTTTACTAATCTTAACTGCATATCAAAATAATGCCTCGACGAAACAAGTCAAATTAACGGAGATATTCTGGTTACCTTACAAAATTAGATTTATTATCGATAACGTTAGTGAAATCCTACTGTACGTTTTTATAACTAAATAAATTTTGCTTGTTTAAATGTAAAATACTCTATTATTACTAGGTACTGGAATTTTATTCGACGACATTTTTTGTTCGACCACAAGTTATGGCTCCGTCAAGTTGGCTCCTCCATTTTGGAATTTTTAATTCTTTTTTTCATAATTTGGAAGTGTTCGCGAAGTGCTGGCGAGTGCTGTAAATTTTTTTGAAAGTGCTGGGTTTGTTAATTTTTTATTAGCGAAATACGATTTTCGGGCTGAGAGGGGCCAACTTGACGCACCCCCTCCACTTTGGAATTTTTAATTTTTTTTGCATAATTTGGAAGTGCTCGCGAAGTGCTGGCGAATGCTGTAAATTTTTTTGAAAGTGCTGGGTTCGTTAAAATTTTATTAAGAAATCAAAATTTAAAAATTTGGAGGGGCCAACTTGACGCACCCCCTCCACTTTGGAATTTTTTATTTTTTTTTTTGTATAATTTGGTAGTGCTTGCGAAGTGCTGGCTAATGCTGTAAATTTTATTGGAAATGCTGGGTTCGTTAGATTTTTATTAAGAATTAAAAAATCGGCAATTGACAAAAACGTCAAGTTGGCCCCTCTTTTTTTCAATTTTATTGAATATTTAATTTTTCTTCGTATTATTTAAAACTACTCTTGAAGTGCTGGCGAGTGCTGTAAATTTTTTGAAGATATCTATTTTATTACAAAATTTAAAAAATAAGCTCCGAGCAAGACGCATTGAATTCAGAAAAACTTAGGAAAAAGGAGTTTAGAATTATTTTATTACAGTTTTGGAATTTATTTGTTTTTATTACAAAAAAACGTAGCCCATTTATGTTTATTTATTTAAAAATTAAAAAATTTAAGATGCCAAAAAAATAAAAGTGTACATATAATTGATTTATCTGGATTGCAATGTTTATCAACTTTTTCTTTTAAATCATTGTAGACTTCCCATTTTCCATGCAATCGTTTAGCATAAGCCACAAAATGTCCTACTTTTGCATTCGTCGGGTTAAAATTTTCGACAATTCCTCGCAGATGATATGTTTGATTTTGTACTGATACTGTAGAAGGGATACTTGATAGTTCAGATGTATTATCGTTTCCACTATAAGTTATCCATTCTACGAATAAATAATTATTATTCAAAACAAATTCGCTATGTAGTGCAAAATAATAACTGACTTTGAATTATACTGTTTAAGTTATGTTCAATATCTCTGCCAACAAAGCTCACACATGCGGTAGGGAATAATAAATTTGATCAACTGCGCAATGTGATTTTCGTTGCGTGTAATATTAAAACAAAGCAATTTGTTTTTATTCTAATTTTATTCTAATTCTTCTAATTTTAACTCCTTGTTCTTACATTTAACTGCCACTTATTTCACGTATTTCTACTCTTTTCTCTAATATTTTCCCTCTTCTCTCCTTTTCCTATTTCACCATTTCTATACTCACTTATCTGCTACCATTTCTCTCTCTACTCACTCTCTCTCTATTCTCCTCACTGTTTCCCCTTTATACCATTTTATAACGGATTATCGGATTATCCGTTAAGTAGATAACAATTCTTACAACATTTGGAATATAGATTCCACGAACCTATTATCCTTAACACCCCTCCTGAATCTTTATTCCACTCCTTAATTTTTCAAGTGTTCTACCAATCCTTTTTTTTTCAGGAATCACTTTTGTTCTTGCATGCTTACTTGCTTCTTAATACTCGTCTATTCTTTGGTCTTTCAACTATATCTTATGTACTATGTAGCTATGTTTTCAAATTTTTTATCAATGACATCTTGCCGTTCGTCTCTTTTTGGTACTTTTGATAGCGTCCTGGTATGATTTCGGATCATTTCCCATTCTTTCATTTTTTACTAAATTAGACTGCATTTCATAGTCCCTTGTCCATTCCGGTTTTCTTACTTGTCTTCCACTTTTCGTTCGTATCACATTTTCATCATTCAATGAGCTACTCGTACTGGTTTCTTCTTCTGAGACATCTTCGTTTATAAGTGCTGTATCCTGTAGAAAGCTTTTCTCTTCTTCGTTATTAATCTCTTCACTTATTGATCCGCATTCTTCTCTGTTTTCTCTCTCTATTTGAATTTCGTTGTCTTCCTCTAGCGTGTTTGATTCTTCGAATTCATCTGTGCTTTCAAATTCATTCCACTTTATGGAAATTCTCTCCTTTCTTTCTTCGCCGGTTTGTCGACTTTTCAATGGAAAAACATTTTCATCAAATGTGACGTTTCTGCTGATTTCTATTCGATTCTGATCACTGTCCCACAACTTGTAAGCTTTGGCGTGTGGATCGTATCCTATAAATATATATCTTTTTCCTTTGGGTTCCCATTTATATTTTCTCTTATCATTTATACTCCAAGCTCTGCATCCAAAAATTCTTAAATGTTCTATGCTTAATTTTCTTCCGTGCCATAATTCGTAAGGCGTTTTCCCATTATTTGCACTTGTAGGCCTTCTGTTCTTTAAATAACAAGCAGTTAGTGTTGCCTCTGCCCACATATTGTTATACATTCCTGATTGCTCCATTAAACATCTCACTATGTTCATTAATGTCTGATTTACACGTTCTGCGACTCCATTTTGCTGAGGTGTTCTAGGTGTCGTTAGTTCCCTCGTAATACCCGAGTCTCTCAGATAATCGTTAAACCTCTTATTTACGTATTCGCCTCCATTGTCACTTCGTAGAGTTTTTGTATTTTTTCCAAATCGTTTTTCAACTTTTCTCCTGTATGTGTCAAATTTTTCCAATGCTTCGTCTTTCGTCTTGATCGGAATTACTTCCGTATATCTTGAGTAATCATCCGTAAACGTAATTATATATCGATTTCCTCCTCGTGATGTCGGACTTATTGGTCCCATTATGTCTGTGTACACTAATTCCAATATTTCTGTTCTTCTATTTTCACTTTGCTTTGGAAAGCTTTTCGCTCTTGGTTTCGCCGTTTCACATATATCACACTTTTCCATCTGTTCTTCCTGACTTTTTCCCATAAGTTTCAAGTCCTTGATGTTTACATGGCCCAATCGTTGGTGCCATAAATTTGCTTCCTTTTCAACGTGATTTGTTCTTGGTTTTATGATGTAATCTTCGGTGATTGTATACAGGCCTTCCTTAATCGCACCGAGAAACAGTAGTCTCCTATTCTTATCGTTTATAACGCATCTGTCGTTTTTGAATCTTAGTTCTATTCCTTTCTCGCACATTTTTGCTGTTGATAGCAGGTTTACATTTAAACCTGGAACATACAAAATGTCTTTTAAAGTTACTACAAAACCTCCGTTTTCTTTTCTCCACCTTGCTGCTATGTCTCCATATCCGATTGCTTTTAACGTTGTTCCTCCTGCAGTTATAATTTCACATGTAGCGTCTTTAAAGTTTATAAATTTCTCTTTGTTTCCCGTCATATGATCAGTGGATCCGCTGTCAATGATCCATACTTTGTTATCTTTTGTTTCTCCCTCTTTACAACCTAGGTTTGTACGTTTAATATATGATGATTTCTTATCGTAATGCTGTTTTCTATTTTGTGATTCTTCCTTGTAACTTCGACATTCTCTACTGATATGTCCAAACCTGTTGCATCTATAGCACTTTACATTTTCGGATCTACTTTGATAACGACTTGTGTTCCCGTTCGTTCGTTGTGGCGTTTCTTCTCTGATTTCCTGGTTTCCATTTCTTCTCGTATTACTCCTTGTAGTCGTTGCCCTATATACTCTCATGTCGTGTTCCGTTCTATTTTCCTTCAATCTTCTTTCTTCTACGGCTAATTTCATCTTTAAATCGGCTGGTGTTAATTTTCCGTCGTCTATTTTTATGGTTCGCGTTAAATATTCATACTCCTTTGGTAATCCGATTAGCGTCAAACCCATTAACACTTTGTTGTCAAATTTAAAACCTGCGTTTTCTACCTTTTTATATAAACTGTTTCTTCGATTTATATACTCCAGAATACCTTCATTTTCGTTTTTCTCTATGTTGATGATCTCCTTCAGCATCAGTATGCTGTGAAAACTGTCGAACTTTGTGTGGATTTCTTTGAGCTTGTTCCATATTTCGCTTGCCGTTGTGCAATCTTCAATGCTATCCAAATTATCGTCGTCTACTGCCATGTATAGCAATGATTTGCATGTTTCTTCTTTTTTCATTTGCGTACTATTTAATTCTGTGGTGGTGTAATCTATTGCTTCTGAACAGCCTTTCAGACCTAAAGTGGCTCTCATCCGTATCGACCATTGCCGATAATTGCTATTATTTAATCTTTCAAATTTTTCGTCCATCTTGTATTTCTGCTAGTTTTAATATTCAACTGGGCCCATAACCTAATAAATTTGATCAACTGCGCAATGTGATTTTCGTTGCGTGTAATATTAAAACAAAGCAATTTGTTTTTATGTTTATTCTTCTAATTTTAACTCCTTGTTCTTACATTTAACTGCCACTTATTTCACGTATTTCTACTCTTTTCTCTAATATTTTCCCTCTTCTCTCCTTTTCCTATTTCACCATTTCTATACTCACTTATCTGCTACCATTTCTCTCTCTACTCACTCTCTCTCTATTCTCCTCACTGTTTCCCCTTTATACCATTTTATAACGGATTATCGGATTATCCGTTAAGTAGATAACAATTCTTACAACATTTGGAATATAGATTCCACGAACCTATTATCCTTAACAGGGAATTCATCCAATTTCTTGCAATTTTGACATATAGATCTTTCAATTTTGGTCCAGGATAAAAAATTGTTTCATTATTAATTTTGTGAGTAATTCCCGCATTGTACATACTGACGAAATTGTTGTTATTTCGCTTATCGTTTTTTCTTCAAAAATGTCCGATAATATTTTTGTTCTTAAGCCATAGATACTTCTATCTACTTTACCACTAGATAATTTTTTGATTATTTGATAAATATGGTTAGTTTCTGCAAAAATCGAATTATTTGTTATTTTATCTTGATCACAAAGAGACGTTGTCAGAATTTGCGTAAGACTATCGAATGCACAAGTATTAACAACGACATAGTTTATTTTATCAATACTAATTGGTTTTAAATGCGGAGAACTGCCATTTCGGAGGAAACCAATTGGAATCGAGTTTCTATTATCATTTAAATTTAAACACGTCCACTCTTTTTGAGGTTCTAAATAGGACCCCGTGGACGTGTTCTGATGTTTGAAGCTCCCAGTCCTCGCCAATTTTCAATAGTTTCTTCTTCTTCTGTTTTTTTTTGATTTTTTTACTAATATTTTTAAAAAAAGCTGGACAAAGGAATTATTACACAAGATGTTTAATGCCCAATTTTTTCACCTTGAGATATCTATGGGATTAGTTTAACTATATAACCAATCAAAGTACTAAGTACTACTAAGTACCCCCCCCCCCTTAAACCTATGATACCTGTTCAATTTTTTTAAAGTTTTAGACAGAAGTTTTATGTTTATTTATTGTATTATTCGTTTGATTTGTTAATTAGTTTTTCTATTAGTGAGCTGAGCACCGTAAGGGGGCTGGGGTGTGTAAAAGGTTTTGAATTGATATCGGTGTTTTGATGTTCTATTTATTTAAGATTTAAATTAAAATCGAAACTAGTCACTTAAGAGAAGGGTAGTTGTTTTCTTTATATTGACTTAGAACCAAAGAAAAACATCGATTTGTTGAAAGCTCCTTTTTCCTAAGTTTTTCTGAATTTAATGCGTCTTGCTCGGAGCTTATTTTTTAAATTTTGTAATAAAATAGATATCTTCAAAAAATTTACAGCACTCGCCAGCACTTCAAGAGTAGTTTTAAATAATACGAAGAAAAATTAAATATTCAATAAAATTGAAAAAAAGAGGGGCCAACTTGACGTTTTTGTCAATTGCCGATTTTTTAATTCTTAATAAAAATCTAACGAACCCAGCATTTCCAATAAAATTTACAGCATTCGCCAGCACTTCGTGAGCACTTCCAAATTATACAAAAAAAAATGAAAAATTCCAAAGTGGAGGGGGTGCGTCAAGTTGGCCCCTCCAAATTTTTAAATTTTGATTTCTTAATAAAATTTTAACAAATCCAGCACTTTCAAAAAAATTTACAGCATTCGCCAGCACTTCGCGAGCACTTCCAAATTATGCAAAAAAAATTAAAAATTCCAAAGTGGAGGGGGTGCGTCAAGTTGGCCCCTCTCAGCCCGAAAATCGTATTTCGCTAATAAAAAATTAACCAACCCAGCACTTTCAAAAAAATTTACAGCACTCGCCAACACTTCGCGAGCACTTCCAAATTATGGGAAAAAAAATTAAAAATTCCAAAATGGAGGGGCCAACTTGACGGAGCCACAAGTTATTCTACAACATTTATGCGACCGATCATTTGTTCGACTTGGAATTTTATACGACATACATTTGTTCGACAGCATTTTAAATTACAATGCCATAAATTGTATAAAATCGCAAGTAAAACCAAATTTATAGAATAATCTTATTACAATCTTTACAAATCATTATTAATGTGAAGAGGTCTTTCCTGTAAAGCATGAATGGAGAAACAATTTGAGTATAAAACTTAAGTTTTTCTGACTTTCCAAATTTGCTATCCAAATTTTTGAAAATTAGGGATAAAGTTATATGGAGATGGCGCGACTTTGACCCACAGCTGAATAAAGGTATCTGCTGAGCTACGCCATCCGAGACAAACATTTTCCGAAATTGGGCTAAAGTTACCAGTTTACGGTACTAATATAATTAATTACCTATTACATTTTATCTATTTATAAATAATAACGAGAGTTTGGTTACAAAATTATTGCTTACCGATCTATATCAATTTTGCTCTCACGAGCTTGCTTCTTACAAATTTTACAAGTTTTTCTTGTAAAATAGTAGATGCATTTCCAAATAATTTCAAATATATTGCTGCAAAATTTCAAATCGGTTACTTAAAACTTAAATTTTCAAATTTTAAATGATTTTTTTTAGACAATTTTTAACTGGGTTGGGCAGAGCCGGTTTTAGTGGTCAATGAAGTGCGTGCTCAGATGCCCCTTTGTTGGCGGTAGATGGATAACCGCACAGCTAAGCTTTAATCTTTTCGATTTACAGGCCGAGAGCAGGGTTCGTTGTCGCGATTCGTGAGTTCTTTTGCGCTACTGTAAAACAACCACCTGAAAATAAAAAATGGAGATGCCGCTGGACGCCAGCCAACGAAAATAAAACACAAAAGTAAAAGAAATGAAATTTTTATCTCGTTGACATAGAGAAAGAACAAGAAAAAGAAAACAACAAACGTAACAAATAAAAATAACAATACAAAAGAAAAAAAAACTGTCTAAGCAGTAAACAAACAAAATGGCCTGAAGGAATTTAAAAAAATAAAAAATATAACAAAGATAAAAGAAAACGCAAATGGTTAGAAAATCCACTCACTCACAAACCCGTAGAGCAGTCTACCAACAAAAATGCTACAAATCAGGCAAAGAAACGAAGGTGCCACTTGAATATTTTTCAATAGACAAGTGGGAACTTTGTATAATAACTAATAAAGCGTTATTTTAGTAGGTTAATGTTACTTACCCCTCCACAATCGTAACCATCAAAATCTACACGCAGGATTCCGTCGCCAGATAAACCAGCAGCTACCAGGATTTCCTTTGAACAAGAAGGATGCTTTCGATCCTGCGGCTAACTATATGGAAAGATCTGCAAACAATAACAAACCGAAACACGCTTAATTATTTATAAACAAACTACCACCCAGTCTCTAGTGACTGAAATGCAACAAAATTCACAGATATACTGCAACGGTTTTGCGAGTGGAAATCTTCCAACTTGACAATAAAATCCAAAAAAATGTTAAAACCGCCCCAAAAAAACTGCTGGGCTGGTTAAACAATTATCGGCAGCTTCAAATTCGTTTTCCAATCTTGTTTCGTGGGTCCAGGTAATCAAATAATCCAAAATTTTCAAAAATGGGTCCAAATTGGTAATATTAAATTCAAACGTTAGTAACACTAACAATTGTTAACAAATATATGTGAGATCGAAAACTTTTCGATTCAGCACTTTCCAAAAATATACCACTAATTCGTTCGCGTAGGTTCACGATTTTTCAATAATCTTTTTCATTAGACGTTTCTCTGTCCTCGCCTTCTACTCAAATTTTTGGTTGGAGATCAAAATGCAAAGGTAATGCTACAATGGGGCCCCAAGCGGATTTTTTTTTCGGGCTCTCGAACGTGTATTGTAATAGTGGGTTACGATTTTCTAAGGGATTCTTAAATTAATTAAAGTGTTTTACGTATTACAGAGATCTAGGTTTTTAATTTTATTTTAACTTAGAATGTTTTTGGCTTCGATTATTTTTATTTTTGAGCTTGGAAGAGGGGCCCCAAGCGGCCCCTTGTTCCGCTTTATGGTTAAACCGGCGCTGGGGTTGGGCCCTAGGCTCTAGAAAATTTTCGGGCTCCTGATATTCGAGTGAAATTAATAGCATCGAAGGCCCAATTTTTATCAGAATTTTATTTTTATTTTACGATTTTTATGTTTTCGGGCTTCTCTGGCCATTGGGCCCTGGGCACGTGACCAATGTGTCTAATGATAAAAGAGTTTGTTGTGTTGGGTGTAGTAATTTGGGAATAAAATAGAAGCGTGCACTGGGGGGTATTCCATACCCCCCAGACCCCCCGGTTTATCCTTATTGTTTTGTGCCATGTGCCACTTAAACTTAAATTCAAAATTTAATAACTTGTAGAGGTCCACAATATCGTTCAAGTTTTGGGCATCGAAAGAGATAGATCCACTGCTGGGCTCATTATACAAAGTATGTATGTATGTAAGGAATTTTATTTTTGCATACCCGGGAGTTGAATATTGGTGATCAAAACTGGCCCGAGGTCAAACGTATTTATTTATTATTATAACTTCAAATATTGATTGAGCTTGTGTAGCCATTGGCAAACCGGGGGGTCTGGGGGGTATGGAATACCTCCCAGTGTACGGTTTACTCTTTATTTATGGATTTATATTAGATTATTAGTAATTTATTAGTAAACAAACACATGGCAAATCGTTAAAATCAGGGAAGTAGCAACAGGTGTTGCCGCGCACCAGAGCCCGTGCCCAAAAGGGGCCCCGGTGACTCCCTTCAACACAATTTAAAGTTGAAAGCAATCTTTAGAGTAGAAGTTTAAAAAAAAAGCAAAAAACACAAAAATTCCAAGGAAAAAAATTTATGTTTGAGAGCTTGTAATCCAAAATCCAGAATATTCCACTATTATTAGTACTAGTATTGATTATATCTTCTGAAACACTAATTTAAAAATTAAAACAATATGAACCAGTAACAAACATTTGAGAGATCATTTTCAATCTTGTAATTGGTAAAGAATTATTATTTGAGAAATAAAATGTCACAAAGCAGACTTATTTTATCAGTAGAAAATGAGACAGCCAGAACTTTAAATTGTGTTGAAGGGGTCACCGGGGCCCCTTTTGGGCACGGGCCCTGGTGCGCGGCAACACCTGTTGCTACGTCCCTGGTTTTAACGTTTTGCCATGTTTGTTTACTAATAAACTAATATAAATCCATAAATAAAGAGTAGTTTTTTGCCAATCAAAAGGCAAGAAAAGTAAATTTTTCTGTATCAATAAATTAGGATTTCTTTTGTTCTGTGTTATTTCGTTTGTTACCATTTTCTTTTTACCCGGTGTTGACTGAGTTTGCCGAATATAGAAAATTAACATGTAAAAACTTATTTATGCAAATTCCTACTTCCCAAATTATTTTAGAGAAAAAAAGAAAGACCCAAAGATAATGCTAGATTTCATCTAGCTTTTACTTAAAGGTCAAAAAATGCTTTTGAAATTGTTAAAATTTTGATTTATCAGACTGGCCAGGTAAGTTTCCAATGTGATTATTATTGAATTTATTACATGGCCAGTGTGATAAATGAAAATTTTAACGAATTTCAAAAACATTTTTTGACCTTTTAAGTAACAGCTCTAGTTGAAATCTAATGCTCTTATCATTCGTAGTTTATATTTTTCATGCAATAAACTTGTTTTATTTAAAATTTTAAAATGAAGAAGGGGCCCGCTGTGGCCCACTTACACCAGGGCCCGGCTTTGACTTGCTACGTCCCTGGCTAAAACGTACATGTGTACTAACGTGATGCATTTATGTTGACCAATTACAACTCGGGACTCGGTAAATACCGATATAAATATGTAAAAAAAATATAAAAATTTGTCTCAAGTTATGTTTGTATATGTTCTGTCTAGGTATATTTAGTTTGAGCGTCTAATGGTAAAATAGGCCCTGAAACTGCCCGAACTTTAATTTTTTTTAAATTTAAATACTACAAATCTGAGTTTGCAACTTCATCTATTTGAAAAGTTTTAATTTTGGAAGTAGTTTAACATTTTTCTTTACACCCCTTTCCATAGAGGCTTTCAGGCCTTTCTCGTTTATCTCTTCACGCGTGTCACCAGAAAAGAAAACTTTTGACAATTTCGGAAAATTGGTTTTGCGTACCAACTCAAGTTAGTAATGTAGAAATAATCCAAGAATTAAAAAATAGTTATTTATTATACAATTGGGAAATGTTCGCGAATTCGTAATTAAATTATACAAAATTCAATTTTGTTTCTATAGCAGATGTTAAAGAAAATGAATATAAGAAAACCCAATTACAATTTAAATTATTATTTGACAATTTATTTTATTTTACACAAAATCAAAAAAATATACTTTATAATTATAGTAAAAATCCACCCTTTTTTTATCCATCCTTTCGGTTAAAGTGTCACGTGTTCTACTGTTTTGAGTGTTTACCGCACTTTACTTTCTTCTATAAAATAAATTTTATTTATTAAAAAAATTTGAAATGGAAAAACGACTGTGTGACCATCCACCATCGCTACAAGGTAGTTTGTCTGACTGAAATTTCAAAAACATATTTTTGAGATGTTTTACTAGCGATTTACAAAATAAAATTTTTTAGATTTCTTCTTCGTCTATTTTGAATTTGAAACTTCAGGAAAAATTTCAAATGAAATGAGAAATATTAATTTCGTTTTAGAAAAATAAAAAGAAAGTCCTAACACACCCTCTAGTATCTTAACTTTGAACCAAGCATATGATGCTGTAAGGGTAGCTACCCTTACCTAGACTAAAGTATCAATCTTTATTATAAATTACTAAACAGCAAAATCCAACCATTTTTATAATAGATGGCAGTTGTGAGATAATTTAATTATTTTGAAATTTAATTTAAAATTTTGATTTTCATTTAATAAAAATACAAATCTGTAGGCACTTCTGTAGGCAGTATTGAGACTGCGTTCTTAATTATATTAACAAAATTTAATATGATAATCTATTAATAAATTTTGGATCAATATCTCTTTAATTTCATTTTAATCGATTAGATTTTGATTATCTAAATTTATTAATTTAAAAAATTTTTGAATTAATGTAAAATTAACCGTTAAATATTTGGTAATGGAAGGTGGCACTATGTAAACCAACAGACATTTTCATAATTATCCTGTTCAGTACAGCCACGTTTGGAGTTGGTGGGATGTTATTAATATCATAAGGGAATAAGCTGCTGTTATTGCGCAGCCCAAGGCAATTTTCTGCTTCAATCTCTGGAGACGAGTAAACGTTGCATAATTGTTTAATTATTGAGTATAATCTAGAGAAACACGAATAGTACGACTTACACTATACCATTTCTAAGATAACATTTCAAAAATTTTCCTCGATTTTTTTTAATAATAATTTATACAATAAATATAAATAGATTAAAATTAATTCAATTCGGACATCGAGCGAATGGGTTGTCTGGGAGTTTGAGCTTCTTTCTCGTTATGTTCATCTTCAGTTTGATCTCCTCTGGATTTTCTCCAAGGTCCTTCAAATGGAATAATATTTGGTGCTAGAGTGTACAACGTAGAACACTTGTCGTTCTTCAGTATTGAGACGTCTTTGTCTAATATTTTCCCAACTACTTTTTTTGGAGATCTCCTTTTCTTTGCAGTAACTTCATTTTGAATGGAATCCAATATTTCAATATCAGTATCGTAAGGTAGCTCCTCTTCTATGAATTTCTAAGAAAACACTACGGATTAACATGTTATCAAATAGAGCAACAAACTTACTTTATCGTTTAGACTATTTGCATTGATAATATTTATCAATCCTTCTTTGGGCAAACGTTGTGTATATGGCATGGAATACAATTTATCTAAATCTTTATGCTTTAAAGAAGCAACGCTGAATAAAACTTTCATACTGTCTGTTTTGTCCATGCTATCTGTCTCTAATACTGCGGTGTGACTACCTATGGATTCTAAATTTTCTGCAGGACCATCGACCTCACTTGATAGATCCTGTTGGCTACTTCTAATTAGAGAACTTTTTGATCCTAACCGATTTCTACTATCGACACTCATGTTGCTAGGAGTGTGTTCCGTTGCAGAGATGCTCTCAAATTTCAAGTTTTGACTAGCCAAGTCTTCACATTTTT
The DNA here is from genome assembly GCA_949152465.1 of Cantharis flavilabris. Lineage (NCBI taxonomy): Eukaryota > Metazoa > Arthropoda > Insecta > Coleoptera > Cantharidae > Cantharis > Cantharis flavilabris. The sequence goes on from OX424435.1 coordinate 93,936,771, forward strand.
GGCATTTCTCAACGGTTTGAAGGTAAATTTGTTCGTGAGCATAACACTTGAGTTTCTCTAATGGTAACTTTTCATACTCAGCCAAAACTTCAGATATGGTATTTCCAACTACTCTGCATTCATCTTGATCCAAATATGATACGGTGTTAAATGAATCGGATTTAGATTTACTATACTCGGACTTATCATCCTCGTCGATTTGTTCTGGCTTGTGAAGGAACTGAAACTTCTTGTTCTGCTTATTGAAGTACGAACAACTGTAAACGTCAAATCCAGACTCATGCTTAACTTTATTTTGACTTGAGTATAAACTTTCTAAAAATTAATTACTTTCTGTGTTAGAATTCCAAAAAAGTAGAGAACGTTACCTGGATATGTCATACTGTCACGACAAGTTTGCATGGTAGCACAGAGTGGACCTTCAGCAGATAGGCTACCGCGTGATATCTTACGATTCAGGACCGTGCTCAGCGTGGATTTTTGATTCAGGGTGTTGCAGATTAGAACCCATTCAACAGCGTTAAAACTGACTTTGGAGATACTTTGGAGGGCAATCTTAACAGAACTCTCGACGTAATCTTGTTTTGGCATATTTACCTCGTATTCTGTTACAAAACAGCTTAACAGATGTGTTAGCCTTTTGGAAGCTATTCTAACTTTCCTTTCTGATGCTATTACGTTAATTGCAATAGGTAGTTCAACAGCAATCCTCAAAATTTCGCTTCTAATGTGGCTAAGTAGCATATATCCTATCATTGTCTTAATTTTCAATATTTCTTCTTGCTGCTGTGGTTCCAATGTGACATGTGATTTGTTTTCCTCTTGAGGAGATTGAACGGTCGAATTGGATTTTATAGTACTATCTAAACGATCCATCTCATATTGTTTATGGGAATAAGGAACATTTTTGGATTTTAAATACTCTTCGTTATCTTTATTGGTTTTTGTTGTGAAATTGCACACAGGAATAGTTTGGCATTCGTTTTGATCCAAATCATCATTGCCAGGACAATCGCAAATAGTGTATTCCATTTCTGACCTAGGCAATTCGGGCTTAGACTGATGCAGGATAAAATAGCTAGGTACGTAACGTTGTTGAAACTCTTTTTTATATTTTTCGTACGCTGCTAACCATTCTTCGTATTTCATTTCAAACGTAATTATCTCTTTGAAAGGCTCCTCCTCCACGGAAATGGATTCGTGAGTAATTTTGGATTTAGACGCGTGTATACTTAACCCCAGATCGAACATTTGATTCAGATACACTTGGGAATCCAATTCAAAATTTTTCAAGAAATGCAAATTCATTTCGTTGTATATTTCAACAATTTTCAAAAAGATGAAATAAAAGTTTTTCACAACAGGAAGCAGGTTAATAATTTGTCGTGTAGCATAGGCAACTTCCTTTATATCGCAGGTTTTAACTCTATTTTTGCTGAGCATCAAGAAAGGTTCATCGTATAAGATCAAAAATTTCTCGTGGTCAGGAATTCTTATATAGGTTTGCAGTTCCACCCGAGGATTTTCATTCGTAAACTCGTCGTATACTTTAACATCCACGTCTTCCGATTTTTTTCCTTCATGGATTCGCAGTTTGTATGAATTGACGTCCCATAATCGACAACCAACCAGACATCTCTTGAGAACAAACAGCTTTTGGCTTTCAAAATCGAAATGCATATTGCAGCCTTGCAAGTTAGTCCTACTGTCTTGGTACTGAATGTTTCTGAAACACTGACCATTGTAGTTCACTTTAAAAACTTTCCCAAAGCTATCGATCGTTCGTAACAGTTCGTCCGATTCCATAATCGGTGACTTCTTCTTGTAGTAGTAAAGTGGTTTGATATTAATTTTAACTATGCTTTTTTGCAAGCACTGATTGCATAGTCTGGCTTCGAGCAAAATTTCTTCCATCGAAATTTTGGTGCAAACTTTATCGTTGATGTTGACAACGTACTCGCCCGAACTTGTCGAAGTAATCGTAACATTATTGGGTAACGTAACCTCGCCTCTGTTGTCTCTACCATAAAACACCACTGTTGCATAATTAGGATGCTCGTATTTATAATTTAAAAACACCGAAACCCATCCCTCCACTTTTTCCTCTTCTTCGTCATCAAAACCAGGTTCCAGTTTGGATGACAAATTAGAATGCGAAACCGAATTCGAATGGAATGTATTTGTCGAAAAGTGCTCTAAAGAGTTAGCAGAAGACGATTCCGGTACGTCGATCGTATCGCCGAGTGTGACTTGGAAACTCTCTCTTTGAGAGGCCGAAAGTTGAGAACTTTCTGGTTGAACGTCAGTTTGCTGTTGCTTATGAGCAAATGTTTCGTCGGGAGGTGTAGGCATTTTCATTACATACAGCAACTCGGGAACCACGTCAAGCCACGTCGTTATACGAGTGTCATCCGCAAACTGAGTTACCAAAGAACTCTCTCGATTAGTTTTAGTTTGAACTCCATCTTCTCTTTCAGAAAGCATTTCTTCGTAGCGATAATCAATGGAATTGGAAATGTAATACTTTTCTTCTTCGGTAAGCACAGACGGAACGACTTTTAATTTGTTTCCACTAACAGTGATCAAGCTAAATCTTTTAAACGGTGCAAGGCTATCTTGCACCATGTAGACTTGGTCGTGATCACGAATTACTCTTTTCTTGAAACGCAAACAGGCCCGATGACTTATTAAATGTTGACTTTTGTGATTATCGATCAAATGCCTTTGCATGCGATTAAGACTTTTGTGTACGTGTTTTTGGAATTTGGTTAAACTTTTGATGTTGACCGGGGCCAAATTTGGTCTTCTTTGAATCTCCGTGGTTGATTTTGCCAAGTCCACTTTTATCAAAGGTACTTCGCATTTGACAATTTGTCCGTGAACATTGAGAACTTCGATGTTTCCATTGGAAGACTTTATTATGACGTCACCGGTGCGCGTAAAGGTTCTGGAATATTCGTTGACTATTTTTTGGCATTGAGGCCCTTTATCCAAATATTTTTGTCTGATATTATAATTCGAATTTTCAGTTCCTGTAATGGTTTCGATGTATAATCCAGATGGTAAAGACGTTTTCGTGTGGTATGCAATTGAGGGTTTATGATAATTTCCAGGGACGATTGGTAGAAGTTTAGATATTTCCAAATTGATTTTGGACTTACAAATGGGAGGTTTATACGTAAATCTCTTTAAAATGGATCCTATTTGCATTTCCATATGCGATTTTATGCGTTTGACGTATTGGCGTTTATGGAGTGGACTGGAACAAATCTTAAAGATTGGCATCTGAGCTTTCACGGTTTTTTTGATCTTCTTCAAAAGTCTTTTGTAAGTTAGTTCCGGTCTAACTCTTTTGAGTAAAATATCTGAAAATTGTTTCGTTCGATCGAATATATCTTGATATTGAAAACTCTCTTCACTTTCTTCTTGCACTTCCGAGATAATTGTTTCGCTTTTAGTTTTGATTTCTTCCTCTTCTCCTTCGACGACTGATGCGGTGCTCGAGCCGGTTTCGAAGCTGTCCTCACTCCCAAGCGCTTCTCGAAATTTATTGATTTCTTCAGAAGTCAGTGATTCTGAAGGTTCCAATTTTGTCGATATGCCTCGTAGATGTAGTTGTTGAAGAAATGGAATTAGAAGCTCTTCCGATAATATTAAATTTCTCTTCGTGACGTATGGAATGTTGTAACATTTAATCACCGATAGTTGTTTTTCGCATATGAAATAAATCTGTTGACGTTTTGGTTCGACGATGGTTTCCTTATCTTTCATTTCCTTTTTCAAATTTTGGCAAATTTTTTCGCAAAGTTTTTCTTCTGGCGGAATCCTTCTGGGAGGTTTGAAAAAGTTAATAAAAGTTGAATCTGAGAGCACGAAATGAAAGTTAAAGGGGTTTAATACAGTTGACTTGTTATAATGCAGTATTAAACTGTTACCCCCTACGTAAGCGTTTAGGCTAAGATTGTTGGGTTCTTTTGCAAAATGGCTGGTATCTATTGTTACTTTATAACCATCTTGACTATGGAAAATGGTTGTTGAGCCAGTCAATTGAAACCTTGCATTGGATATATCGTAGGAATAAAAGTCAAAAGGTTCTGCATCCCCCGATTGTCGCAGCGTTAATTTTCTTGGAAGCGGTGGTACCACTGGTTCGGATAGCTTTTCTAACGTAAGAAGCTGAGAAGGTGTTTTTGATTTGACGTCCGTTTTCCCTTTACCTTTTCCTTTCTTACCCTTTTCGCTACTTTTTTTACTTTTTTTATCGCTACTTTTTTTACTTTTTTTATCGCTACCCTTCTTGCTGCCTTTTTTACCTTTTTTACCCTTTTTACCAACTTCTTCGGTATCTTCGGGCGGTTTATCTCCTTCCAATATTTGCGCTTTTAAAGAACCTCTTTGAATGAAATCGAACATGGTCAAGTTTAAATCTGGATAAAATTCCTGTTTTAACGTTTTTCGATGATTAATGGCATTTCTAAGGTCTCTTTCAAGAATTTCCTTGTAAATATTTTCTTGATTTATTAACCAATCAGAGTCTTCGTTTATTATGTACTCGCAAAATTCTCTGACGTTAACAACAGTTCGGATGGCGCTGTTCCATACTTTACAGCTAATTCCAAAACTATCCGAATTGTTATGAAATCGAAGCAAAATTGTGTCGTCGTATTTGCAATAGATGTGGTCCAAACAAAAGTAATTCTGGTTTGCCTTATAAATTTCTTGAAGCATAACCAAATCTATCAAAGGTTCGTGCCATTTAAAAGCACACACATTTTTGGATTCGTACAAATTTGGACAATTGGAATACTGCATATTTGGAATGTCTGGTTCTATTCTGGTAGAAGAGTGTGTCTCTATGGGCTCAATTTTGTAGTAACTTAACATGTCGATCGATTCAATATTTACTTTGGGGATAGGCTTTTTGGGAAAAAGCTTTTGCACATCATCGGTGCTCTCTTCAATTGGTACATAGGTATTTTTTTCACAAGTAATTGCATTTAGCAAAATTGTATGAATTATAAACTGCAATTCGTCGATTTCCAAATTCAAAGTTTCCGCTATCGAATGCAAATCTGCCCTGCCATTAGATCGTTCTTTTGATTCCGAATGGCTGAGTGGATATCGATTCCATAACATTATTGGTAGGCATTTTACGTATTTATCTAAATGTATGCTCATGAGATTTGGATATAATGGTTTGTACGAATTGAGTTTAATTTCAATGTGATTGTTTTCGTCCACTAAAAATGGCGTTGGGGATATATTGATGTTAACTTTTTTATCGAAGATGTTATTTTCCAAAATAAAGGATTCTTTGCGAATGATACTTTTTAAAAGGTTAGCCGTTTGCGATTTAATGGTTCGATTCCATTCACCACATCCGTCGGTGAGTAATTGATTTCTGATACTCAGAGATTCTTTACTACTTATGTTGTAGTTTAACGAAGACGTGGATTCGGTGTCCGCGTATGGATTTGGAATGCGACTCATTGCATCTTCTGCAAATGCATACATAACAGAAAAAAGTGTACTGCATTCGGGTGGAAATGAAGCCATAAGGTTGTGATACATCGTGAAATGAGATTTCGTTAGTTTCCGTGGTTTTGATTCAAAAATAAAATTTTTTAAATGTCTGATGTAGTTTGTATGTTGCCTCTGGACATCTTCATATTTTTTAATTTCGCTTGTAATGTCCCGAAATACATCTCGACAATTGTATTTATCGGTTACGGTGCTGTTATCGAACGCAGACTTTTCCAAATAAATCGTCATGTGAAAGGTTTTGTTCAAGAAATTTGGGCAATTACTATTACATTCGCAAAAATCTTCAATTTGATCCCAAAAGTTTTGAACAAGCTCAGATTTGCTCGTTTCTACAAGAATAACACTGGAAGGTCTTTTGGGGCAGTTCTTACTGATTTCCACTATACCTGTAGTTCGAATATTTAGCTCGTACAATGTTCTAATTAGATTGACATCGTAAAACCCAATAATGACAAAAATTAAATGCTTGGGTTTAATTTCAAGCGTATTTTCTGGCGATAACTGTGGTTTAATCAGGTTCGTTGTTTTCTTAAATTTCAAAACATTATTGGGATTGCATATATCGTATACGTTGCCTTTATCACCCCCTTTTTTCTTGCCCTTTCCTTTGGAACTTTTACCACTTTTACCACTTTTACTACTTTTACTTTTATCCTTGCCCTTTCCTTTTCCCTTTCCCTTACCCTTGCCCTTGCCTGCTTTCCCGACATCAGGAACAGCTTTCAAGTTTACACGTTCTTCCTCTAAACTTCTCTCGATGAAGACTTCCTTCTGTTCAGCAAAAATATCTTTGGTAATTATGTTAATAATTTCAAGTTTGACTAAAATTGCCATCAAGGGGCAAGGAATCGGTTCTCCTTTGGTCAGGTAAGCATTAGCTTCTTCAGCCACACGCTTGTACAAAATATCGGCAATTGTAGTGCATTTAGCCTTGGAAAAGTACTTCAGGCTTTCCAATATATCTTCATATGTGATACACCTAAAAATTTTCTCTTTGTTTTCCTTGGAAGCTTTATAAAATTTATCTATTGCGGGAAACAAAACTTCGTGACTTTCACACATGGAAAATACCTGACAAGATCTGTTTGGATGTAAACGATTTATATCAAATTTTGCAAGTTCGGCTTCCCAGTTTAAATTTATCGTGGATTCTGTTGGACCAATGGGAGGAGCAGTTTTAACCGTAGGTGTACCTCCTTTCGGGGTTTTCATTGTATCTAAAATATAAATTTAATATTTTATTTTTTTGTAGACATAAAATAAAATCACTATTAATTGTCAAATAATGACAATAGAATCTCACTAAAATTAAAAATGGTTGGTATTTACTTTTAGGAAGTAACAAAAAACCAAAAGAGGAAATTCACTTTATGAGACACTTAAGATGGATTTTCACATGTGATGTATCAACTTCCTTATTATCATATTATTAAAATGTAGTAGAAAAAATCGGGTCTAATATTATTCCCATATTATTTAAAGCTTTTAAATGCTTTAAGTGAGCCGAATCTTTAATTTTACGATGCTTTTTTTATCACAAATTATAAGTCAATTTAAAGCAGTCTAAACATGGGGAAGCTAATAGACCTATAACACAAAAAAGGGCGACACGATTTTATCTATTTTATTTACAGGGATGTTTTTAGATTTGTATATTTATATTTATTATGACTTTATGGCTGAAGATTTTTAGTTTGCTTTGTCGTTTAACTTAATTGGATTTTTATTTGATTGTTTTTATTTATATTAAAATGTGAAAATTTTATTTATTGGGATAATTAAAGTGAAAACATTTCAAATTTATTGGTTTCTTTTGAATTTTTTTTCAATTAAATTAATATTTACGAGTTTATTGGAAGAAAATGAATATTTAGAAGCTCTAAAATAACCATAGATGCCATCGTAAACATCGACATTTTTTCGTGACTTTTTTCATACAAAAATTGAATTAATTAATTAATAATAACTGCACAATAGTTATTTATCATACATGTGTTGAAAGTGTCATTATATTCAACACGAAGGATTTAAACAAAGTAAAAATAAATTTGCCACAAGAAAATGTAAATTGTAAAAAAGAACAAATCAACAATAGGAAAAGCTTTTAGTATGACAGCTATAGCACAACAAAATTAAAATAAATAAACGACATGGGGCTAAATTTACGGTTTTTTTGGCCAAATCTGCAGCTTTCGTCGTTTTCTAGGGCTTCGAACCCCATACTGTTGCTTTCCGTCTCATTATCGGTAAAATCTTCGATCTATACTATTTGTATGTTTCTATGTTATGCACCAGTAAAAGTTCGTGAACTTCACAGTAGTTTCGCCGTCGCTGCTTCGCCGTCGGAAATAAAATTCAATAATATTTATTTGATATTAAATTTGAAGAGGCGAGAAGATAACTCTAAATTTTTGAATATATACAGTTTTACTTAATTTCTTTTTTAATTACAATTTAAAAATTAAAGTATTGGTGAAACAATAAAATAATACCTATATTAATTCAGTTGTTTGTTTGTTCACTTGTTTATTTGTTTGTTCATTCGTTTGTTTTTTAGTTTATTCGCTTGTTTATCTCTCTCATGCATTTCTTGCTATAATTTGAAATTAACAATTTCATTAAATAAATAAGGGGGGAGGGAATTAATATATTTTGATAAGAATTTAGGTATATTTTTTAATTTTAACTAAATTTAGCAGAACAAATTGATATTAAAATCGACCGTGTTTGATACAATAAAAAACCAAACGGTATAATGGCTTCAGTCCATTGATTCATCTTTTTAAGATGAATACTTTCTCCTTCATATTTTTTAGAATTTAGCAGAATTTGTTGTGTCGTGATTTGGGTCGGGGGGAGAAGGTACCCCGTACCCCGTTGCTCCTTCGTTGTATCTGCTTTTGCCTTTGACCAACAATTATTCATATTAAAAAATTCATAATTTTAATTTAGTTATTCAATTTTAATTGTAATATTAATTTTACTGATTAAAAATAAATTTAGTTTTTTTTTTATTTTTTTCTAAATTCAAACCCTCGAGAGTTGGGCCTCCTTAAAGTTTTTTTTTTTAATTTCCACCTTCACATGGCCATAGCTCGGAAAATATTGATTTTTCAGTAAAAATGGTCAAGTACTTTTTTAAATAGCATGAAATAATCTACAAACTAGATATAAACCCTTTATTGTCTCAAATCAACGGTTTTCGAGCTATGCATTAAAGTAAGTACAAAAATTTTGAAAATTTTGAACTTTTTTTCTTGATTTTCTTCAAATCGCTGTTTCTTTTAAACGAAACATTTTACAAGAAATCTGACGACCCATTCCGGATAGAAAATTTAACAGACTATAACTTTTGTCTAGTAAATTTTTTGAAAAACCAATCTATTTCGCAGAAAATCAAAAAAAATAAAAACAGCAGCTACAAAATAAAAAATTAAATTCACAAAATTTATTGTTTTTATTGAAAAATTATTCTATTAATTAAGGTTTAACCATTGCATTATTTAAGTAAATGTTCAAAATGTTACTGAAAAATCAATATTTTCCGACCTGTAGCCATGTGAAGGTGAAAATTGAAATAAAATGCTTTAAAGAGGCCTAACTCTTCAGGGTTTGAATTTGGAAAAAAACTTTTGTTAAATATTTTTATTAGAAAAGTGTCTTTTTTTTCAGGTGGAATAAGCAATTTTACAGTTTTACAAGTTTTACTGTTGAACTTCTAAATATAGCAATCTTCTATAAATAAAAATATTTTCCTGAGAGTTACATGCACCCAAAACCAAATTAATATATTGAAATTTTTTTAGATAATTAAGGACAAACTGATAATAATATACAGTCAAACTTCCCTAACTCGAATCTCAAGAAACCACCAAAAATTAACGGATTTATTAAATAATACAATGGACGTGCTTCGCTAGTTTTTTTTATTTTTTTATATGAAAGTAGGAGTCAAAATGAGCATTCAGAATTTTTTTCAAATTTTTTTGAGTACGTCTAAAGTAAGAAAAAATTTATTAAAGGAGAGGCCGGTGACGTCACCGGCCAATAGCGGGATTTCAGAAACCAATAAAAACAGCCGTGTCAGCCTGTCAAAGTGTTGCAGGCTATAAACAACAATGAAAACCTAACCTAACTGCATAAAATGACAATATCAGACGGCCATGTTTAAATCTGATTAGTTAGCTGTGCAGGGCAGATTAAATTTTTTTTTTAAGTTTTAAGACCAACCAATTACATCAACATTCAGCATTTTTATTATAGTTTCATGTTTATATATTATTTCAAAAAAATATTTCTAATGAAACTCTCCCATTCAAATTAGTTTTATATAACCCTGAATAAGTAACTTTTATGTTGTATATATGGGCATGTAAAATCTACTGCTTTTACAAATTTTTGATCGAAAATATATGAAATGTAAGAAATAATAAAAAAGTAAACAGGTTAAGGATTTGAAAAAATACTGGAATTTACAACATAAATGAACTTATTATGGATGCAGCAATAAAAATAGCCCAAGTAACATTTTAAGCCTAGCAACCACCTGTCAGGTAAAATTTCACAGGTACCTGTGCCTGCAACAGGCTAATCACAAGCTTGTGACAGGCCTCGTACAGGCAATTAGGCACACGCCAGAGATGCCTGTCAGGTACCTGTACAAGGGCCTACCAGGTACCTGGCAAAAATTTAATTTTCTGTGATTGTTTTCGAATGTTTATTTTTTTTCATTGTGGGGTTTATAATCATTATAATTATACTAATTGTTAATTTAAATATAATACAATTTTAAATTATAACTAATTTTGAATTTACATTTAGTAATTCATAAATTATAATCATTATACCTAACTATAGTGTAACCTACCTTTCTTACTTATTTGTGAACATAAATTTAGATTATATATTTTTTTGACTAGAACCGCTGTTACAGGCTTGATTTGGTAGCCCAACGCTATAACCACAGAGCTACTGGGGTTGCTTAAATAATTTTTTTTTATTGATGATATAATCAGATTATACGAATAATATTGGATTTTTCAATGGATTATTTATATTAAAATAATTACTCTATTACAGTAGAATCCGCTTAATGTGATCACGGATAATGTTATCAGTCGGTTATTGTGATCATTGTTTTTGGAAACCGGTCACTTTTTCTTTTCTTTTTTTTTTTCTATTTTGTTCTAATCCAAGTCTTCTAAAATTCGTCTTTTCCTAAATTTCGCTAATTGTTATCAATTATCAGCTAATATTCTTAAAATGTCCTTGGCCCAAAGTGATCGCATTAAGCGGATTCTACTGTATATATAAAAAAAAATTTGATGAACTTATAAAAATTCGTTTAATTGTGTAACACATTGCATCGCTAGGAAAATATATCAAAATATCGAAATGGTCGAAGATTGAAGTCATTATCCATTATTTTCTTATCCATTATATAAGTCATTGATGCATTGGTATATTAAATTTTACGAATACGGGGTACGGGGTGCCTTGAAAATTGACAATTTCATTTAGATGAATTTTGTACTTACCTGCAGGTATATACAGATACCTGTATAAGCACTTGTCAGGGAGCTGTATCAGGTCCCTGGCAGGCGCTTATACAGGTACTTGGCAGGCATCTTTGAAGTGGGCATAATTGCCTATATGAAGCCTGTTACAAGCTTGTGATAAGCCTGTTACAGGTATACCTGTGAAATTTTATCTGACGGGTGGGTAAAATGTTACTTTTTGTATGTACATTGTAAAATGGTCAAATGTACTTACAATTAATTTACATACAATAATTAAACTACGGCAATGGTATAATTAATACAAATAGGTACACTAATTTCATTAAAATGACATTTTTGAAAAGCATTTTAACGATGGGTTAAACCCGTCTCATTTCGATTACAAATTATATTTATCATGACGATATTTTCGTGAAGTACAGGCCTGTACACTGCGAGAAAAAAAAACGCTTAAGAAAAACCTGCCAGATGGCTGTCGCAAGCAATTTACAGCGAAGAGAAATCAGGTCTTAACAAGTAACATTTACGGGAAAAATGTTACTTGGGAATGCATTGATTGTTTAATTTTAATTAATCCATTAATTTTAAAATTTTAATATATTATATTATAAGGGGCATCGAGAGAAAATCGGGGCTCCCCTGCCCCCAGGTAGTCATCTACGGAGCCTCCCTCTGTTTGATAAAATTGATTATTTGGTGTCAGATTTGAAATCCGGACTCTCTCTTTTTTAATTAAATTAGTTGAAATTTGAAAGTGAAAAATGTAAAATAATCGGTATGTCAGCGTTCAAATTATCTTACTTAAAATTTTCAAATTCAAAGTTCTGGTATTTTCTAATAAAGTGGGAACCGGGGTCTGGGGGTACTCCATGTTAGTGCAAAACTTCTTTTAAAATTTTACAGGAATTAATTAAAGGAAATTTTTAATCGAAAACTCAAATAAAATATTTGAATATTCAATTTTTCGAAAATTAAAAAAGATTTCTGATTCCCCTTACCCAATTTTCCCAAAGCAAAAATTTTTGAACTAATTAAAATTTAAAAATTGTAGTCAATTTAGGTAGATAATTCTGTGCTTCGGAGGACACGTAAAGCCGGCGGTCTTCCTGGGTGGATGATTTGCCCTCATCAACAAAGACATCCAGGGTTACGGGCACATCTGAGACGAGCTCAGCCAAGCTGCCTCAGATGTAAAGCAATTAATGTGCTTACAGGCTTGTGAAGCCCAAGGTCAAGGCAAACAGAAGTTATCCTTGCCTAAAAGTGGAAGAAAAGTCGCTGTTGGCATATTTTTTAATCTTTATTGTAAATTTATACATAGTTTGTCACGCCTTTGTATTAAATTAACAAATCACGAGTGATTGATCTGCTAAAGGTGAAGAATTATTATAATTTTTCTTTGTGAGTTTCCATAAAAATAATTTTATTTGAACATTTGGGGTATTTTTAAATTGTATGTTATTCGTTTTTGTTTTATTTGTGTGAGGTTTTCTAAAATTTTAAATTTTATTGCTTTACAATAAAAATCTGACCACTACTGCAGTGGAGTGGAAAACAAACAAAGAATTTAAGTATAGGCAATCTGATGTAGAAAGTAGCAGAAAGCATTTTTGGGAACCTGGAAAGCAAGGGGTTTATTGACAAAATTTGCATAGGCAGTTGGAAATAAATGTTAGTGGATTCGACTACCTATCGTTGGATGGTAATAAAAGATGAACTAAATCTATAAGCTTAATAAATTTTTACGAATATTACTTTCAAGCAATAATGATGCTTTCCATACTTTGGGAAATCTCCAAAGGAGCACTAGAAATGCATCATTTAAAAGTCTGATTATTTATTAATGTATGATAAACTTGTCGCTACAATTTTTATCAATTAAATTCAGAATGACAAATTATTTTGCTATTTTTTGTGCGGGGATTTACACTTTTAATAGGGTGTATTCCCCAATGCGCTATTACCACTTTTCCCATCTGGATGCGATGAACTTCTCTAAATCTGTAGGGTTAAGCATTTGATTGCCTCATTGTATTTATACAATACAATTATCATGTCAAGCATCCTACTTCCATAATGCATGACTATTTCTTTTTATTGTCAATTAAATTGAAAACTGGTTTTTAGGGGAGATATGGATTACTATTTAATCGTTTGTTTTGACACTCCTTAAACTGTAAAATTACTGTTACTTAATATCATAAACTGGACGGTTCGTATTAGCTTTTGTTCATACTTTTATTTCATTAATAATTAAATAAGTTATAAAATTATTCGGTTAAAATTTAATAAAATGTTCGCCAATTATCACGGAAAAATCGTCCTTAGAGCGCAATAACGAAAGCGTTAATTATCGTTTTTTATATTGAAGTTCCCGTAACGTTTAATTATTAAGTTTTCGTTTTATTACATTTTCATGACTATCCAGATTTCAGCACATCTGAGTACTGCTGAACGACTGGGATCCAAAAACCTCGGAACGATCAATAGCCCGTCTTACACTGTACCAGCTTTTCCTTCCTCATTTTCGCTTGTTGAAATTATAAAAATGAGAAATAAAATTAAAAAATTACTAAAAACAACCGTTTACTGATTTCCCTCTTCCGTTTGATCGGTGTAACTGCTCTCTTCGTTTTCCGTGCTGCTGTAAGGAGTCGACTCTTCCTCGTCTTGTATGGATATGATGGTGGACAATTTCGCAGTGTCAAGAGTGTCGTCGGTAGTTTCTGATGTTTTACTTCTTTTTCTCACACTGTTGCTATCAGTTTCGGCAGTGTAATTCAGGACAACTTCTGCGGTTCTACAGTCGCATGTATAATCGGTACTAGTCAGACATGGCAGATCCTCGTCTTTCTGATCTTCTCTAAGATATTGCGGACAACATACCCGTTTGGTTAAGACGATAGCCACGGTTACTGGATATATGAAGAAAAACAGGACGTTAACACAGAATTCCGTCGAAGCCGAAATATTCCGAACCCGCTTTTTGGTATTTGGATTTATCGGATATCCTTGTTTATCGTACACGACACTATTATCTTTCAAATCACGATCGTAATATTTGTTTATCGGTTTCGGTAAGTGGAATATAACATTTAAACCGAACCTTCCTATATAGCGAATGCAGCACAATCCGATCACCGCTTTGCAAAGCCCCAAAAATAGCAAGACGGTCACCAGAGAAACGCTAATGTACATAATCAAGGTGAGGGCATCGTCGAAGAAAGTATAATGTATTGTGTAACTTGTGATAGGCATCGATCCTTGAAATCCTGCAGCGTGGTAATGGTGACTCGACATCGGACTGCACGATAAACCCCCGTATGATCCTGTGCAAGCACATAAACAATGCCACGCACAAACACAACGATCGTATCTTTGTAAACGAATCCTGCGAAGAGCAGCCAGTTGATACTTATAATTTAACGCTTCGATGGAACAATGAAATCTGTCCCAAGGAAGCTGACACTTAATTTCGAATCTGTAAATATGTTGATGTTGAGGAGGTATCAACTCAAATTTTGAGTGAATGTTACTAAATACGGCCGGTATTTCCAAAGGGCAATCTGTCATTCGAGTCATAAACCTACTGGAAACTAATCCAGTATTGGTTAATTTAACCGTTATAACAACTTTATGACTTGTAGCGCAATCGACGTAAACTTCACTAATTTTAGCTGTCGATTCCTTCCTTAATATTGCATTAAAATCAGACTTTATTTCTAAATCAATTTTCATGGAGTGGGGGTGCGTATATTCGAAAGATAAATATTTTTCGCCCGTCGAATTATTTCGTCGTATCGGTTTTAAAGGTAGGGTCCCGAAATTTTTAAGGAAAAAACACCCTCTCAATTTTAACTTTTCCGCTTGATGATCGTGCAGCCATAAATCGTACGGTTGATTTGCCAAACACGATCCCCTTCGTTTGGCGCATCTATTCGGTTGTCTGAAGAAAGCTTCGAATCCGACTCCGGCTACATTGCACTGATCTCCTTCCAACGATATCTGACTTGCGTGCACGACAAGATATTCGCCGTATCCTGCTCTTGTTTCGGGATACAAACTCTGTTTAGCTTTTGGCACATTTTCCGGCACAAGAAACAAAGCGGACTTATAATTCAATGCAAAACTCGACAAATCCAGGTTTTCAGCTTCCGGTATATACCTGATAGAAAATATCTTAAGTTCCGATACGTATTTATTTCCCATAGAACTAATTCGAACTATTTTATTTTTAGTTAAATCTTTCCAAACGGAACGTCCGGTCGGATCAAAATGCTTTACAAAAATCTGAAACTGGATTGCGTGGTTAATCAACGGAGGCTGCAAATGATAAACCGTGTACCACAGATCAGAAAAACGCAAACAGTGGGTACTTTCGTGATATCTAGTTGGATTCACGTCTTTCGGAGTCCATCTGTCTGCACAATTTTGACCTCCACGTCGTTGGGTTCCACCGGCTTGCACTTGACGCCTGTACAAACGGTTATGAATCGCTTTCCTCGTTTTTAATATCGCATTCAAATTCTTTATTTGGTCATTTACCAATTCCGAATTTTTATCGCTAAAATATTCCAAGGCTGGTTCAACATTTTCCCTTTTGGTTTTGTTGATATTTTTCTCCAAACCCATATATTGCCCTTTCAACTCATCGTCCAGTTTAAAAACTCCATTTTTCCCCTTCTTTTTACTCTTGCGAGGTTCGAAGTTGCTTTGAACATTTGACGTATATATTTTTACCGAGTAATTTTTAGCAGAATTGGGTTGATTTGAGTTCATGGTGTTTGACCATAAGTTATGGTATTTCAGCTTTTTCAGTGGAGAGACCCATTCTTTTTCGTAATTGGCGTTCTGGTCATCTCTGTTTGGCACTTCTCCTGTTTCTTTTTCCACCAAATCCATGGCCTTGCTAATACTGTCACAACCTCTCACGTTTCGAGGGCATTCGATCCCACCTAATAAAAAATGTGGATCTCCAAAATTAATCGGATCGTTCGCATATTGCTGTAGACTTTCTGGTTGTTTCAGGTAATTTGTAATTTGATCGCAAGAACAACAAAAGCCGTGACTGTACGGTATCATTTTACCACCATACGTGATTCTTCCACAAGTTGGATGTGCAGAAGTTATGTCGCACCCTTGATAATTTGGAGTACGTTTGTTAAGAATCTTTTCTCGTACTTTCGAATTAACAACATGAAGAAATTTCATTTCGTACATTTGCAAGGTAGGTTCTTGTCTCATTTTCAAAATAAACGGAGTGAAAATTCTTGTGTATTTTCCACCTGTAGGATCGTACACATGATCCACAACTATATAATGATTCCTTTTGGGATCAAATTGGGTTTTTGATATTCTTATAGTTATCATTACCTTCTTTCGGCATTTTTTTAAAGTTAACTCCGTTAGCGGTTCGTCCTCGTCGAAACCTTCAAATTGTCTGATGTTGTGTTCGCGCACTGCACATACAGGTTCGTATTTCCTCCTCATAGTTTCGTCCGCCGCACAGGGTCTGATATTAGGGCAACGAACTAAAATGGCTCTAATTTCGATGTTGGGTAGATTTGGTAATTGCACCGTACAACAGCTTAACTTTTTTTTACAGCACATTGCTTGCCTGTATTCTCTATCCAATTCGTCATGTAATTCCTTTCGTTTGCGAGCTCTTTCTTCCGCATTGTCTTCTAGCAAATTGGTTGTTTTTAAAAGTAACATTAATAACACGAGATAAAAAATTAACTTAAACATTATTTTAACAATGTCAGCACTTTGACAACTTTGACAGCTTTTTTGTTTATGAATGCAAGCATCAATATACTTCAATGAATAAAATTATAAATGTAATATTTCGCAGTGAAAAAAAAGTGCAAAGTATGGGATACCTTCAAGCATCTTGGTTTCAACCAAGTTGATTATACATCATTGATCAAGTTGACCCCTCCCCCCCCCCCCCCAAATTTTAAATTTCTAGCTTTCTACTTTAGTTGCATATAATTCTCGTATAATCTTAGAGTTAAAAATTTCCTTAACCATAACACAAAAAATGTTTAACTTATTTTTTTCAGTTTTGAAATGAATGACATGTTCCAAATGCTGTTTACGATTCTTGTTGTGAAATTCGTCTCCTCACGTCCATATTGAAGTAAAAAAGTGAAGAAAGTCAACACACAGAAATTATGTAGTATCTAATCTGTAAATAAATCCGATCTGTCATTTTTGAAGTTAACGAAAACTCGTACGCTATTCATCGTAAGTGCATTTCTGGCTTAATTTTAGAGAAAACTGAACAATTACTAAGCGCTAGAGAGCGGATTTCCTTCCGTTGTGCTTATCGTTAATATTTAAGGCAGCTATAAAATATTGAAGATGAGCACGATTTATGAAGAATGTGATCATTTGGCACTTAGATTTTTATGCCTTTTAAAAAATTTTATGCTTATTTTCAATTTTTGTGCTCAGTGGCGTATTTAGAAAATGTTTGGGGGGGGCAGATAAAATATTTTAGGAATCTCGTTAATCCACTCGTGCGCGTCAGTGGTAACCGAATGAATAAAATAATTTTAATAAGCAAATAAATAAAAATAATTTAAAATTATTTAAATTTTAAAACCTCGTGGTAAACATTGTTTTTATCAGGGGGATTTCAGGGATATAATCCGAGTTATCCTTGGGGGGGGGCAATTGCCCTTTTGCCTCTCTTTAAATACGCCACTGTTTGTGCTTATTTAAAGCTTTTTTCTTTGAATTTCAACGCCAAAGAAAAGAGTCAAAATAAGGACTCATTATTCGACAAGATAAATGAAACTTGAAACACATTTTGCTTCTTAAGCCGATAATTGCGTAACATGGTGAGATTAAAAATAACCCCGTCTATTGTATGAATACAATACAAAATTACCTACTTAATACTGCACCCGTGATATATCAATCAGTTTACACCATTCAGATGGGTCGCTAATCTTAAGACCAAGGAAATGGTCGACCTCACCTGACCTAAAAATATGGTCATTTAAGTCGGGTACCAAGGGTTTACACCATTCCACCTAAATTATTTAACCATATTAATACTTTGGGAAAACCCAAAAAATTATTTTTAAATTATTAAGTCGAATTTAAAGTAAAAAAAATTTTGTTGTGCTTTTTTTAAAGCCTTTATCCGCTGGCAGATGACAGAAATAATATGTATGGATCGACAATTCCGCTGTAATATAATAAATAATTAATTACTATATTAATTATGAAAAATCGTCTTCGTGCTTCGGAGGGCACGTGAAGCTGGAGGTCCCCCTGGGTAGATGATTTGCTTTCATCCTGGATAAAAATCCAGGGTTACGGCCACATCTGGGACGAGTCTAGCCAGCTACCTCAGATGTAAAACAATTAATTATGGTCACATGATTACACTGAAAAAAATGATTCATCATATTGATGAAAAGCTCAAAGGTTTTAAAATCATGAAATCGGGACATACATAGAAGTGGATATTTGGTTTTTTGGGGGGTGGGGATAAAAATGAAAAAAGTGCCGCAGGCAAAATTTTTTGATGTTTCAAGGTCATCAACGTTTAAATCAAAAGTTATAAATTGCCAAAATTGTCACAGGCGTCGAATTTTCAGGTTTTTAAATGGATAGTTTTTTTCAATACCGATGTTCCCACATTTTGAAGTTTCACTCCACTCTTCTATTTACGTAGAAACAAGTACAAGATGTACAGTGGCTCCAGAAATTAAAAATACACTCCTACATATATTATGTTAACAATGTAAATCGTATCGTTCCAAGACACTTTTTCTCATATAAAAATCGATTATATAGCAAAATATTTCCAATATTTTTTGTTGCAAATTTTATTCCCTTTATTTTTGTTTCTATACATTTTTCTATTTTATCGCACCGTTTCTGAGTAAAAGCGACTTTAAAAACACACTGTAAAAAATTTAATAGAAGTAGCATTGCTCTTATGGGAGTTTTATTACATTTTTTACAGAGTGTTTTTAAAGTCGCTTTTACTCAGAAACGGTGCGATAAAATAGAAAAATGTATAGAAACAAAAATAAAGGAAATGAAATTTGCACCAAAAAATGTTTGAAACATTTTGCTATAAAATCGATTTTAATATGAGGAAAAAGGTCTTGGAAAGGTCCGTTTAACATTGTTAACAATAGCATTTATAATCTGGAGCCCCTGTAGATGTAGGGCGAACGTGGGCGAGCGCGAGTCACATAATAAGTGCAAAAGTGCTTACATTTACCTAGTAAATTAATTAGTTAGAAATTTTAAAATTTTAATAAATTAATATTTTCATTTTTAGAAATTCTGAAAATCGGGACATTTAGGCGTCCCGACTTGAATGAAAAAGAATATCAGGACAGCCCTCTAAAAGTAAGGACTGCCCGGACCAAATCGGGACGTCTGGCAGCCTTAAGTTTTCTCCCAAAATTGACTAAGTAATGTATTTTTATGCAATGAACTAGGAGAACACGCACGAGATTGGCAAAATCATCCCCAAAAATGTCCCAAAATGGGAATGGAACATTTGCACTTCAAATCCACAGAAAACTACACGAAATCTGCCAGCGCTGTTTCACGTGAAACCTTGATAAACTTGTCTCAGATTTCAAACTTTTAGTTTTTAGAATCAAAAAGTAGCAAACGAATTAATTTTAGTCCAAAGAAAAACTCTTAAATCAGTTTCGGTGATATCAATAAGCGAATGTAAGCAATACTTAGGGGCACGGGACCATAAGGGGTCGGGACTACTCTTGCACCGCCACTGGCCCATTGTACTATCTCCAATGCAGCTGTCTCGATCGAATTCATTTTGGAGACAGGATGGCTTGAGGAGTGACAGGACGGAGAGCCGCTGCATTTAGTGGCCTAAGTGTGCGTAGGGATATCTTCCTGCCCTCCTACCTAAAATCCGGTGACCGGACACTTCGCTCCGGGATATTTCGCACCCGGACATTTCGTACCCGGTCATTTCGCACCCGGAAACTTCGCACCCAGGACATTTCGCTACCGGGGACATTTTGCACCCGGATATTTCGCTACCGGAGACATTTCGCACCCGGACATTTCGCTACCACTTTTAGCATATTATTCATTATTTGAACTATTTTTATTATTTATAATTCTTTTATTTTTTCAATTGAGCCACCCCTTAGTAGTAGCACCTATTTGAGTTCTTGATTAACATTCATTAAAAAATAATGAATAATAATATGCAAAAAAGAGTATCAAAAACAACAGGGGTCAGGTCCGTATTCAGTACCATTTGGTTTAGCAAATTAACAAATTTTATTTTATTAAATAATTAAATGAAACACAATTTAACGAGTAAAAAATTAATTACAATTAAAATAATTTAAAAATTGTTTATTTTTCAGAAGATGCTATAATTGATGCAAATGGCGGCAAATGTCAATTCTGCTTTTATATCTCTTTTTTTTCATAAAACAAATTACAGCCAAAGAAGCTGTTGGTTCTCTGGCCTCAACCTGACCCCTGTTGTTGATACCCCTTTTTGCATATTATTATTCATTATTTTTTAATGAATGTTAACCAAGAACTCGAATAGGTATTCCATACCCCCCAGACCCCCCGGATTACACCAATTATTTTGTAACTTAAATAATATGTTTAGACTTTTACTCCCTGCTGTGCAAAAATAAAATTATCTTCAGACTTACAAGCCAAACCAGTTTTTTTCCGATTTCAAACATCTAAACATATTATTTAAGTCACAAAACAATTAGTGTAATCCGGGGGTCTGGGGGTATGGAATACCCCCCCAGTGCACTCCTCTAAATTTTGGATTTCAGGTAGGAAGGCAGAGAGATATTTAATGGGTATTTATGTTTGAATTTATGTGCGAAACCTTCGCACGCGGGATGAAAAGCAGCACCTTAGTCCCATGATGTATAATATACTATTTGGTTCAACTAAAATTTATACTTATAAAATAAAATTTTATTAGAGGAAACGAAAAATTTTAGTTGCGTATTTAATATTAATTTAAGGGGGTATTCTAGTCTAGTAGCATGATTTTCGGGCGGTTTTTGAAGCTCTGTATAAACGAAACAAACCATATTTTTACTATCCATTTTTTTATCATTTGTTTAATCATATTTTAAGATTACATAAAAATTTAACCAAAGAAAAAACTCATAATTTACAAAGTTATAAGCTGGCAAAGTGGGAGGTCTAAAAAAAAAGGTGTCCTGGCGTGAACGATATCTCAAGTTCTAATGAACCCATTTATTTGAAATTTGGTGTGAATGTTTATTATAGATGCCGCTATAGCATGAACTATGGAAAATAAAACAAAAATTTTTTCACAAAATGGCGGCCGTTTGAAGAAATAAAAAATTTTTTGCATGTTTTTTTAACAAATCCGAATTTTTTAAAAATAGTAAAATTCAAAATTTTGACTTGAACGTAGTTCATGCGATAGAGGAATGTATCGAGAACGTTCACACCAAATTTCAAATAAATCGGTTCATTAGAACTTGAGATATCGTGCACACCTTGGCTTCCCACTTGGCCAGCTCATAACTATGTGAATTTTGAGTTTTTTTTCGGTTAATTTTTTATGTAATCTTAAAATAATATATCAACAAACAAATGGTAAAAAACTGGATAGTAAAAATATTTTTTGTTTCGTTTGTACAGAGCTTTAAAAACCGTCAGAAAATTCATGCCTCTAGACTAGAATACCCCCTTAATTCCTGCTTTCCTAATTATTTTTGAGAAAAAATTATGAAAAAATACTGAAATTATTACGAAATTATTCGTAGTAGATTATATTTCTGCATTATTTTAGTGTCTTTCATTTTTTCTCTTAAATAATTAGGGAAGCAGAAATTTTCATAAATAAGTTTTTACATGTTAATTTCCTATGTTCGGCTAAAAAGTCATTCACCACCCTGTATAACAAAAATTCTTGGTTAACTACAATGAAATACATACGAGTAATATATAAAATTTTATTTTGATTTAAACTTTTTGTTAATTAGAACGAAAATATTTTATTTAAATTAAATAAAACATTATTCAAACAAAATGATTTTTTTGATTCAAAGTAATATTTTGATATTATCGAGAATAAAAAACAATTTTTTTGTAATTTTGAACATTTTTATTTTTGATAATTGAATAAAAATTTATTTAGTTACGGAAAATTTTATTTTCCGTAGTTAGAAACTGGTTCAACTGCAAGAAAAAAGTTCGCAAAAACATGAACAAACTGTGGAAAATATAACAGAAAAAAAAGAAGAAAATTGATCCATCTCGGAGAGATTTGTAAAGACTTTCCAGAACAGCAATATAACTAGAAATATTCAAATGGAATAAAAGCTTAATCGAATAAATAATATTTTTAAATAAACTATTTATTATTTTCTAGTAAATTTTTATTTTTGCTTCCTACCTGGTAGCACCCAAATGAGATGTCAATTACCGGTATTATCAATAAGAAGATTAAAAAATTATAGAATTTAAGAAATTAGTAAATAATTCACCAAGGTGGTGAAAATCTACCTGATGTATTTAGTCAAGTGAAGGGATTGTTAAGCAAATTTTTCTACCTAATTATTATTATTATTACAAATTGATTTCATTCCGAAATCGCATTTATAGTATATTGATATTAAATAATTAATTAAAAATTGTAATTTATTTCTTAAAAAATTCTCTTTGTCTAGTGACGTCAAAATGCAATAAATAAACAACCACTTTAGACTCAAAATTACATTTAAATGTAAATATTTTTTCCTGAGTGAAATTATGCACCAAATTGAAAAATATTAAAACAGCTAACATATTTTTTTTTAAATACCTCTGTATTTTAAAATTTATGTGGTTCTATCGGTCTAATATTGAATGGAAAAATCATGTTAGAAAATTATATTATAAAATGGAGCACAACAGAATAATAGTAAAGTTAAAATTGCTTGGAAAATTGTCTCTTATTAAACTACTAAAATGTGTTTATATAAATCATACAAGTTAATCAATACGATAAGCTAAACTTCCTAAAGAACATTTTCGTAGGAGAGGAAATGTGGGATATATCCACATAATACGGTCCGACATCTACACTAAAACATCATTACGACTATTTAGCCGATATGAAACACATATCAATAGTACATAAGGACTCGAAGAAGATAACCAATGAGAAACCGTAACTGCGCCCAATCCGCACAGTTATCGACTCCCCACCAAAAGAAACACCTACTAGTTAAAGCTCGAATTTACGTTTTCAAAAACAGTGTTGTTACGGCCGTAATCGTCAGAAAGTTACGAGAGTTTGTGCATTTTGTTTGTCAATAAATCGCCCAAGTGTGTTTTACTAATTACTGTGTTCTACTGTGATTTTTTTATTTTATTAAGAAAAATGTATCATCACGAATCCAAAAGTGGACCAATGGTTCTGGATGTTATTCCGCCTCATTATAATATGCATCGGAGTCCATCGCATTCGCCGAAAAGCACAGAACAATACCAAAAAGGTAAGAAACATTTTTATATCATAAAGGATAAAAGGACGAAGGACCAACAAAATTTCAATCCAAAGTTCCGAGGTCATTTAGGATTAAAATCCAGACCTAACAGTAACTTGTCGTAAACGGTGCTAATAGCTTTTTCCCATTCAAAAAAGATTAAATCAGCTTTGAACAGTAAAACTGAGTTAAAACGGAAATTTGTCTCCAATTCACTTAAATGCTAGTTCCGCAATGTACCCCGGTTATAACTAGTAGTGGTCTTTGTGACCACTTGTAATGTCTAGACGCTTTTACCTTCGGATCATCGCCACTTGAAGATTTTGCTTCCGTGGTTTTAGACATTAGAGGGGTAGTTTAACGTCGTCGTACTAATTGCCTGTTGAGAGGCATTTTAAGTTGATAAAACCACAATAGTTATTTCCGGATTACAACTTGGCGGCACATTTTTCCCCATCGTCTTCCAGTTTCCACTTGCCAATAACAGTTTTTTTATTTCCAGATTGCGCTAATTCTGAATCTCCAGACAGTAAACTGAACAACAGCTTACAAGGCGATCCCAATATTAGAAGATACCGAACAGCCTTTACGAGAGAACAATTGGCCCGTTTAGAAAAGGAATTTTTTAAGGAAAATTATGTCTCGAGGCCCAGAAGATGTGAACTAGCGGCCGAATTAAAGTTGCCCGAAAGCACCATCAAGGTAATTTTTGATTTTGATGAAGCGGTTTTTACACCTACATTTAGAAACTAAATTTGTTTTCTATAAATAAAAGTCGTAAATTCTTTCAAGTGCATTTCCTTTTATAATTGAATATTAAAGATGACCATTGTAACCAATTAGCACATCACAAGTCAAATAAAACATTAATATTGCTTTTAACACTTCAAAGAAACCGCTGATGTTTTTTAGCTTAAACCGCACTATCACCATACTTTGGCTCCTATTTTAAGACTCCTTTAAGCTTATCAACATCCAGTAGCTTAATGGACAGATAAGTTCAAATCATATGTTTTATGAAGTGCTAAATACTTAAGATTAAGGCGGCAATCTTTAAAAACGTTCAAATGTATTCATAAAATTAACGTCTCACTTTTTTCTTTTTCGTGTAATGTGCTAATGTTATACATGAGAATATGTTTGTTCACATAATAAATTTCTTTGTTTCTTTGTTGTTTTTTTGTGCAAAATTTAAAATAACCTTTCATGCAGTGCACTAAAACTTTTTTCTTGCTTACAGGTGTGGTTCCAAAACCGTCGCATGAAAGATAAACGCCAACGATTGGCCATCACGTGGCCCTACACCGCAGTCTATACGGATCCAACTTTTGCTGCATCCCTTCTGCAAGCCGCCGCGTCAAGTTTACCGCTTCATTACGCACCACCACCTCCGATGCATCCGTATTCCTATCCTCGTTACAATCCATGGAGTCAAGGTTTCGGATTATCTCAAAATAGCATTCCCTTATCGAACCACGCAGCTCTTGGTTTAAATCAAAATTTGAACCTTGGTGCCGGACTGCCTCAAGGATTGTCCCAAGGTATCCCACAGCATCATTTACCTCAAGGACTGAACTTAAATCTCGGAATCGACTTCCAATCCTATCCGTTAAAATTAGACAGCCATTCAAAATATTCGCCACACGTTTCACCTACAACATCCGACGTCAGTCTTAGTCCAATTTCCGAAGGACTTCTCATACCAGCAAAAGAAGACCATCAAACCCATGTGCAACTGCCCGAGAAACCAAAATTATTCAAACCTTACCATTCTGAAGCATAAATTTTATTTACAGAAAATTATTTCAAAACGTCGAATGGGTCCACGTGATTGAAGAAAAAGATTGAAGATCGTGCAATTGACTTCACTCGAACGAAACATTAGTCAAATTTAAGAATGGTGAAGTTTGTTGTTTATTTAATGCAAAAACGTGAAGTGATCATCGGAGTCAAGAGGAAGGTTGTAGAATTCATTGTAAATAGTAGATAATTACGTCATTGTTAATTTTATTTATTATTAGTTTATAGGTACAAATTGTAAATAAAATTTTGTAAATAAAGAGACATTTAAATTTTTGATTTAATTTAAAAAATTGTTTAAAATTACATACACGAACCTTTTATGTATAACAATTATGTTGAAATAAAAGCATAAATTAAATTTTTTTTATTATGGAATTATTTTGTTTGGGACGAAAAATACAAGAAAAGTTAAAGAAGAAAATTAAATTAATTAAAAAGAAAAGCTTCTTTACTTACACTGAAAAAAATGGTTCATCATATTAATGAAAAGTTCATCATTTTTCAGCCGATGAAGAGAATTCATCGTATTGATGAATAAATTTAATCAATACTGTAAATATTTCATCAATATGATGAATTTTGTTCATCGGCTGAAAAATGATGAATTTTTGATGTACCTACCTTTTTTTCAGTGATATTCAAAACCGATGCGTATATACCTCGGACCTTAAATCCACAGCTCAAAATTTTTTGCTGATCCATGATTTGAATCCAAAATTCATTTTAATTACAAATTTGAATGGTGAATTCGGAAGTGGATAAATTTGATTTCTTTCTGCAAGCAACAAACTTTTAATTGAATTTTTTTTTAATTGAAATTTGAACTTATAAATACCTACTGATCAATGGAGTTTATAAAATATTAAATATAATGTTAATAACTCGACATTAGGATACTCCCGAAAATTTGTACACCTCAGAAGCTCCGAGGGGGTCATGTTTTTCATTTCTCTCGAGGGTTCAATATAAATTAAATGGAATAAAAAATATTTAGGTATATTTAAGTAGTAACAACATTGGTTCAAAACGCTAAAATCACTGTTTAAATAGGACCATGGCCCCTACGGGCCCCCTTACCCAATGAATAATTATGTTGGCCAAGGATATCTAAGCTTTTGATGGGAATTTTTTTTACTTATTAGTTCAAATTAATTTAATTTTTTAATTAAAAATCTTAAATTTTATTTTATTATGTTCGGTCTGTGAAACCGCACATATTACTAGAAAAGTTAAACTTTCAGGTAAATTGGTTTTTGTTGAATTTTTTTAATAAATTCAAAAAACTGCTGACTTTAAGGTACTTGGTTCGAATCCGAGGAGAGTCTAAAACTTTCACCTGACCGTTTCCCTGCTTCGGAGGGCACGTAAACCCGGCGGTCCCCCTGCGTTGATGATTGCCGCCATCAACTATTAAAAACTGGGTTACAGGCATTCCCCAATCCGGATTAAACAACCGGGGGGTCTAAATGCTAAAATCTTTCTCTGATTGTCCTGCAGAGGACAGAAGAAACTGAAGAAAGAGATTACCTACATACTATTGCTGATTTAAGCAATTCACGAAAGCCTTTACGGCTTTACATTATTTATAATTTTAGAAAAAATTTATTCTAAGCTAAAAAGTAATTTTCCTGATCTTATAACAAATATAAATAATAGAGCATTCGCATTATCACAAAAAAAACGCCGGACACCAATATTTGTGTTCTTAGCCCATCTGTCTGAACGTTTGTCTTTCAAAATGTGTTTAAAAATTAGTCTTATTTTTTAATTGTAACTTTTTACTTTGCCGCACTATTCAGAAAAGAGCTACTTTCTGCATCAAAAACTGACATAGTTTTCATTATTTCATTGTAGGAGTAGAAAAGAAACTATTTATGCAACTAGTTAGGAAATTTTAAAATTAGGTTAGTCGTTGGTTGGCGCGTGGTTCAAATTTTCCTACAGTTACGTTAGGCAAATTTCACTGCTAGTTTATAACTTACCAAAATTTACATACAGTAGAATCCGCTTAATGTGATCACGGATAATGTTATCAGTCGGTTATTGTGATCATTTTTTTTGGAAACCGGCCACTTTTCCTTTATTTTTTTTTCTATTTTGTTCTAATCCAAATCTTCTAAAATTCGTCTTTTTCTAAATTTCGCTAATTGTTATCACTCATCAGTCATCAGTTAATATTATTAAAATGTCCTTGGCCCAAAGTGATCACATTAAGCGGATTCTACTCTATTTCAAAAATTGCAACATTTTGAAAGAATAAAATAACCAATATTAAGAAACCGCACTATCACTTCAGCTGATAGGTCTTCTTGCAGATTCACACATTCAAGCGCGGGTACAAGGGGGGGGGGTTATGGGGTTACTAAACCCCGCCTCTCTCATAATCCATCAAAAATATCAAAACCTAGTACATTTTGTTAAAATTTGAAAAATTACCTAAAATCTTAACTAAAAAATTCGTATTTACCTGCCCCCCCCCCCCCCTCCCCGCAGTCTCATAACCCTCTCTATAAACTTTATCTGGATCCGTTCTTAGGTACATTTACCTACATAATTGCTGACATAACAAAAAAGAAAAAAAATTCTCTTTGAATAAAATTAGTTTGAAAACTATTCTTCGGAATCTGGATTGGCTCGATGTCGTATTAAGTAATACACACAAGGTAATTCTGAAATTGGTGACAACATAAATATTGCTGTATATTTTGGGTAAAACCAGTTTTAGTTTAATATTTATTTAATTTTTTAATCAAGATTTTGTTAGATCTGTGAAAAGATGGTGGTGGTGGTGGCTTGATGTGATCACTAGTTGAGTTATGAGCGGAAATTCTGGGTTCAAATCCCGGACTCGGCAGAATTTCTTAGCTTGGCCCTCTGGTGAACATCAAACTGTGGATCGAAATACAAATACCTTTCCTTAACATCTTAATGGAAAACGGGGTACAATAAGCCTATAGCTTCAGTACAAAGTGGGCATTGATCATATATTTGCCTGCATATTTTCTAGTTTTTTAGTGCCTATAAATCCGGACCCTACTCATTAGCCTAGTATGTTATCCGAATAACTGCGGACACCAAAGGGTACCCGTTTCAAAGCAGGAAAGAATCTAAAATTTCTTATTATCATCTCCGTGCTTCGGAGGGCACGTTAAGCCGGCGGTCCCCCTGGGTTGATAATTTGCCCTCATCAACAAAAATCCAGGGTTACAGGCACATCTGAGAAGAGCCCAGCAAGCTATCTCAGATGTATAAAACAAAAATGTGCTCACAGACTAATAGTGACTTCGGCTCCTCTTAGATAGAAGACAGCCCGAGATCAAGGCAAACGGGAGCTTCATCCTGGCCTAAAAATGGAAAAAGAAGAAGAAATAGAAACAAAAGGCAAAATTAGTTTTAAATTATTAGTAAATAACTAAAATGAAATTTGGTATTTTGGAAAAGTTTTTTTTATTATTTTGTTAGAAACATTTTTATTTTTGTTTGAAATTTGAAAATTTTTTCATTTGTGGCGAACTGGTATACTTTGCACCAACTATCCGGTAAAACCAGGCCTTTTGCCAAAGAATGGCCGACTGAACGCAAGGATTAATTTATAGGTTTTGTTTCTGGGTTTTATAGTAATTGCGAATAAAATTTGATATTTAAGCGTGGATACAATTCTGAAAACTGAAAAAAAAAGTCTGAAATCTTCAAAGTTACATCGTCAAACTTGTTCATTGTTGGACTGACGGTTCAGCTTTTTTCAATAACAGCTAATCTACTTTAGGCAAACGTCGGAAGTTGTCGAAAGTTGGAACTGGGAAAAATATCGCAAAAAAATAGATCCATCCTCTATTCCATCCATCAAGTTAAAAATAATTAATAATTATTGGTTTAGAAATAACTGAAAACACTGAAGGCGATATTCACGGATTTCAGTGTTTGCCTGGAAAACTGAAAAAAATTAGAAACTTTGTTATTCCGCATATACGAGATATAAAATGCATAAAATACTCTTCTGAAAAATTAATATAAGCGCGTCGGCGTTAGCAAGTTGCTATAATAATTCAAACGAGATTCCAAGTCTGATTAGGAAAAGATTGCAATATCATTTTTGGAGCTTCATTTATTTAAATTATTTAAAAAAAAAGATTATTTTGTATTTAAAATTTGTAGGTTGAAATATTTATATCTAAGTATATGTTTCTCAACAATCACTCAAATTATAACTCCAAATTCCTTATCTCATTTATATTGTCAATTACAAATTTCGCTTTGATTTGATTAGTTAACATAGTTTAATATTCATCAAGTTATGTCTAAACGGGAGGCAGGAAAAAGCAATAAAGACAGATCATTAATAAATCAGCAATATATCACATATAATTGGTATTGATTTTCTATTAACGCATATCCGTAGCTTTGCTGGTAATCCTATCTTATATCTATTACAATGTTGACTACATTTACAGCGCAGGATTAATACAATAGGGAATAGGAACAATTTGTCACGCTATTCTATTGTTCCACCCCTTGGATGATAACACATTTATCTGCATTACGGACATGCTTCGATACCGTCGATGGACCTTACAACATCTGCTTTATTTTATTTGCCTTTGTTTTATCAATATGACTTACGACAAATCCCATGCAATATTTTTAGCAACATCTTTCAACATATGTCAATTTGTCCTTTTTTTTATTTTACGCAAAAATCTCTCTCGAAATTTAAAGTACACCAGACAGATTATAATCAAATATAGCTGATGCAGAACCAATTGATTCGCCCGACTATCTTTATTGCTATGTTCCATAAAAAGATCATTATCGGACAATAAATATATTTTTGGTAATTCATAGCGAATCAAAATAAACGGCGTTATCATTTCCAAATTTATGTAGATATAAATAGTAAAAGCGAAAAAGCGGCATCCAATATTTTTTTCCGTTGCAACTTTAATATACCGAAATTTGCATAAACCTTTGCTGTTGCCGCTTTGCCATTGTAATATTGTAAACTTAGCAGATTTGCTCAAGCTTTCACTAAATTACCTTTATTTGTGCAAATGAAAATTCCGTTATTCCGTCCGTCGGTACTCGAACTGCAGGCAGATTAAAGAAGATACAAAAATAAAGCATGATTTGCAGAGTGGCGGCGTCTCTGCGCGTCTTTAGGTGGAGACAATTTCCGCAGTAACACATTTTACATCCCTTAACAGGAAATGTCAACTTTGCTTTCTAGATTATAACGCAAAAATATGAAAAGTAAACGACTGTGTCGCTGCTAAAGCTAATTGGGCAAATTAAATCCAATAAATATAACAAAATTAACTAACCGACCGTCAAATAGCAGAAAATTAAGTTAATAGCGCGAGGATAACTAAGCTTTACAATCACAAATCAATTTGGAGGTAATGGGGCTATTTATCGTGTCGAGCTTTGTGTGGGTGGTGTGGTCCGCATCTGTCATCAGACGTTAGCGGTGATTGTTATTACTGCAAATCTATAGTTTACCACACTGGCCAGTGTCCATTCAATTCCACAATTACGCTATAAATTCCAGACGACATAAATGAGGTAGATCTCTATTTAGAACCTAAACCATTATTTTGATTCCGCTACTTTTACGCCAAAATGATATTTTCCGATCTAAATTATTTTTTGAAAACCGTTACCCTAGAACGGCAATAAAAAAATATTTAAGGCCCAAGCAAAACGGTACATTGCATGACAAAATCCTAACAGTTTTTTGCACAATTATGCACATTTTCGCTGCAACCCATAAAGGTGCCGAAATCATAAAAGTTCCTGTTGCGTCGTAAAATCAAAACCGTTTTTAAAAATCGACCAAACTCAAAATAATTTTTAAATTACCACAGATAAAATTCATTTTGTTTGCGCCTTCTTCGGTCAGGGGACATTGCAAGGGAGAGATGTTGTAAAATGGGCAATTCCTAAAATTACGCATTTATGGTATCTGGACAATAAATAAATAAATAAAGACCATTATTTGTGTTTCGACCTTGTTCATGACGAAAATTTGAAAAATTGATTTTTAGTCCGTGCAGGGTTGGCGACCTGTAACAATGCTTTAATAGCCAAAATAAACCACATTTCTGGTCACTTTGGTAACATCCCTGTTTGAATGGTCAAAACAGAACTAATGGATTTGTTATGGCAGGTTCCTTTATTTTACATGTCAGTAAAGAGTTTGAGGTGAAATATGTTCATCTTAAATAGTGCACTTTATTGCTATGATTTCTTTTCTGCGAAAAATTTCTTAAGCCAGAATTTAGTGTAAGAAAACCAAAAATTTAGTTTACTCCAGGAAGTGGAACAATTAGTATTTTTTTTGAAGTAGGGAAAAATAAAACAAAATTGCGAATTTGATAATAGAATTATTACAGTTTTTTAGATATGAAATGTCTGCTGAAAAATGAATCTTAGGTTGGTACAAGATTGAATTAATTTTGCATATTACTATAGTTAGCCATAATTTATATAATATTTTCTATTATTTAATTAAATAAGTCAGAATCAATCGCCCATTTCGAATTAAACTTCCTAATCAGCTTTCCAGCAATCCGTTGCTGAATGAACTCATTAGAAAAGCTACAGTGAAGACAATATCGAATTCAGCGGATTCAGTAATCCAATATTTTAAGATTAAGAAGGACGAAATTTTTTCAAATTTGTCATAATTTAGTGCACGTTTAGCCGACTTTTGTGTTTTTGAAGAGTCTCTTGAGTTAAAATACATTCATCATTAGAGCTCGGATTTTATATGCTTTTGCATGTTCTTGACGAATCTAAAAAACTGTTTGCCAAATTGCATATTTTGCATATTTTCAACATTTGGTGCATATTTGGGCAAATAATGCATATTTGAGCCACTTTTGGTGTTTTTCGAAGAATTTTAATAGAGACAATAATAAATAATTATTAAATTTCCCAATTTAAGCAATTATTTTATTTAATCTTATGCAATTTAATTTTTATAATTTTTTAAATAAATAAAAAAAATAAATAATTTTTTTAAATAAAAAATTTAATTGCTTGTAATTAAATAAAACAATTGCTTAAATTAGCAAAAGTTAATAATAATTTTTTACGTTCTCTATTAAATATCTTCAAAAAATACCAAAAGTGGCCCAAATGTGCATTATTTACTCAAATATGCAGCAAATGTTGAAAATTTACAAATTTTACGTGATTCATCCAAATTTATTATTAAATTGTATAAATCTAGGTAGTACCTATTGATAATTTGAAAAAAAAATTGACAAAATTCGACCATTAAATATTTTTTAGTTTTTTTTTTATCTATTTGAGTTCATATTTAAAGGAAATTCAGTGCATATACAGTGTGTTCTTATAACTTACTAAATACAAAAAAAATTTTAACTAGTTTTTTATTCAACCCGAAATTTACCATCGGAAACTGCGGAAGTACATTTTTTTTTACTTCAAACTCAACCGGAAGTAAATGTGAATTTTTTTTTCAAATGGCAGCATGTCTTTTTTTTTAGCATTTTCGTAATCTGCAGTTTTTTTCTTATAAAATTATCGAGAAAAATATAAAATATATTTATTAATTATTTAATTTATTTAAGGGTGTTATGACAGTAGCGTAGCATGGGGGGTTCAGGGGGCCAAATGTCCCGGAAGGCACTTCTGTGAAGGACGGCAGAGAATGACCGACGAATAAAATTATAAATTTTTTAATAATATATAAATAAATATATAAAATCCCAGCACGCTGCAGCTGCTCTTGCTACAGAGTGTCATTCTTTGGTGGAAAAAAAACAATCTTGATTTCCTTCACTTTTGCTTAAAAATTCAAATTTCCCGATTTTTCTTGGCGAAATTTGAAAAATTATAAATTTCCTTTCTTCTCCAAGTATTCTAAAAGAGTGAAAATCCTGCGATATGTACTGGAGGGTGTTCCACACCCCCCAGACCCCCCGGTTTACAATTTTACCAACCGAAAAATATATTAAACTAACTAAGATTAGGACTAACCGAGAAATTTGAACTTTTAAGTAAAAATGAAGGAAATTTACCTCTGGCTAGAAAAAAATTTAAATTTGGAAATAATTTATTTAATTACCTTACTACTCATGGAGTTTAGCAGCAACTTACTGTTACTTTGAAAATTAATTATAAAAATAATATAAAAATATAAAGTCAAAATTGTAAACCGGGGGGTCTGGGGGGTGTGGAACACCCTCCAGTACATATCGCAAGGTTTCCACTCTTTTAGAATATTTGGAGAAGATATAGAATTTAACATTTTTCAAATTTTTCCAGGAAAATCGGGAAAAACGGGGAATCCCCCAATGTCAGGAAACGAAATTAAACGTTTAAATATTATATCGCTTAAAAGAAATCTACCGTCTAGCTGTCCGTCCACGGACGGGCTTTCCAGCTAGTATCTAATAAATTGATATAAGAAATACTTTTTTTGTTTAACTGCGAAAATAAGAGGATGGCAAATTTAGGGTTTGCCCGGGGTTCCAGAAATCCACGCTACACCACTGTGTTATGAAAAACAAATTAGATTAGTACTTGAACAAAATGGTGGCAATTTTGAACAATTTATCAAATAGGTTGTGTTTTCTGTACCATGATTTTGTTTTGTTTTAGCACACTAAATAAATTAAATAATTAAATATTAAATTTATCTTGCATTTTTTTCGAAATTTTTCTTATAATTTTTTATCTATAGAGAAAAACCGGGCAAACTACGAAAATGCTAAGAAAAGACATGTTGCCATTTGAAAAAAAAAATTATGTTTACTTCCGGTTGAGTTGAGTAAAAAAATTTACCTCTGCAGTTTCAGATGGTAAATTTTGAGTTTAATAGAAAACTATTTAAACTTTTTTTGGTATCTAGTAAGATATAAGAATTAGTATATTCTCAAGTATTTTGGTGCATATAAATCCGAGCTCTATTCATCATATTCGCGATTTACCTTACGTATACTGGATGTTGTTTTGAGTTTGATTCTGAATTATTTTATCTTAAAACTGCGGTGAAATGATATAATTAATTAAATAATAAATTAAACTTTTTATACCAACAATACGTGGCGTACGCTTAATTTGTTCATCGAAACAATGAAATTTATTCATCGGGGTAAAACTAATAATTATTTGATCAGCTAGCAAGTTTGGCAGTCTGTCAACAGCCGTGACTTTCGTGTTTGAATAGTTTGGAACTAGATTGGTGTTCAACTCCAATGGTATGCAGCTTGATTGCCCTAGTTGTGCGGCCTAAAGACCGCTTTTCTCAATTTCTTTTGGACAGGTAACTTATAATGAACCAATCAGAGGTATGTCACGTACGAAATGATATGGTTCGTTATGTAAGTACATCTCAAAGTTGTTCTACTATGTGATTAGTTCTTTTCTCTTACGATTTAATTCCCGTCGCTTTGCAGCAAGATTTTCAAATTTTTTATTATTATTCATTACGAAGGTTCAATTATGAAGGTTAAATTTTAATTTCTACCCTCAAATGGCAAAGTTACAGAAATCTTTTTGTTAAATAGCATGAAACGTTTAACCCTTTATTGGTCTAAATCAACAGCTTTCAAATTAATGGTGAAGTTAAGTAATTGTTTTGTGTATTGTTAACCTTTAATTTAGACTTTTCACATTTGTCACATTTATAGCCTCCTGATGGTCTCAATACTGACTAAAGTAAACCAAGAGATTGGTCACCGGGGGTCTGGGGGGTATGAAATACCCCCCGGACAAGACAATTTATTAAATTTTAAAACTTGAAACTATACATTTAGGCCGCAATCCCACTACATCCACCGTCAACCACCAACCAAAAGTTCGACTAATGGAAGTGATTTATTTATTAAAAAAAAAATGAAAAAATTATTTCGATTTTTAATCACTATCTTTCTTGTATGTTTTTTATTTCTCAGATGCAAAATTGTGTACAGCATAGAAATGTTTCAAATCTCTCTTAATTACGATAACAATAACATGTAAAAATGATAACTGTTTAAAATCGTAATATATTATATTTATCTTGTGAGAGAGACAAGGTCGAAATAACCGGTCGTGGGGATCGAACCCACGACTCCGACATAGTAACTAGCATTCTAACCGCCAGCCTACGACGCATTCGGTTTAATATAATAAATTGAATAAATTTTTAAAATAAATCCTAAATTGAAGTGGTTTATTAATTATTTATAAAAATTTAATTAGTTCAATAATTTTAGTAGATGATAGGGAGACTGTAGTGTAGTGGAACTGCGCAGTAGCGTATTTAGAAAATGCTTTTGGGGGGCAGACCCAGTGGCGTATTTAGCAATTACGTGCAGGGGGGCTTTGGATCGAAAAGTAAAATTACCACATTTAAAATTAAAGCGAAGCGTGCCATTTGGCATATAGCGCCGCAGGAAATTTTTTTTTAATTTTCAAGGTCACGCACTCTAATGGAAATTTAAAATATGAAATTCAAAAATAATTTTCAGCTAGGTTTATGTTAAATATATAAATCTTAACCTGTGAGAATAAATAATCATATAAAATAAAACTTCAATACAAGTTAAATTAAATAATACTATAATGGAAATTATATTTTATAAATAAATTTCTGACAAAAGCGATAACAGTTGCTGAAAGCTCAAAAATATTATTTCCATTATATTATTTATTTTAACTTGTATAACTTAATTTAACTTTATATTGAAGTTTTAATGTTTATTTTTATGATAAAAGAAATAAAGATTTTAGAATCGCTCAGAACTACTTCTACTTTAAATATTCAAATAACATATAACTGTATATTATTCAATATATTGATTAGTTACAGAAGGTAAATACGCCACTGGACAGAATAAATATTTTCAGAATCTCGTTAATCCATTCATGCGCGTCAGTGGTAACCCAAAAAATGAATTATTAAATAATAAACGAATAAATAAAAATAATTAAAAGTTATTTAAATTTTAAAACCTCATTGTAAAAATTATTTTTATCGGGAAGGGCTTCATCCTTGGGGGGGGGGCACTTGCTTCTTTGCCCCCCTCTAAATACGCCACTGGAACTGCGGTCTTATTGTGAAAAATGAGTGAAAATATTATTATAATTTTTAATATCAATCTCTCTTGTATGGTTTCTATTTCTCTGATGCAGAACTTTAGAACAGATCAGATATTTTTCAAATACCTATTTCTTAATTATGAAAATAATTGGAATGAAAATCTGATAGTAATAATTATGGTCAGATGATGTTGGCCTTAGCTATATACAGGTGTATATACGGAGTTAATCAAATTGCTGATGATGAAAAAATTAATATTATACTAGAAAACAAAATCATGATTTACTCAGAAATTTTTTACTAAAATTAGTAAGAGCAAATGTTTTTGACTTTTTATTTACTTTCATAAAAATTTGGTTCAAATGAAATATGCGGTATTTTCTTATAAGATAAAAACAATTATTGAGTTTAAATAAAGGTAGTTAAACTAAAAGTAAAGTGAAAACATGGCGGGCGGCACTAAATTACTACTTTAGTGCCGCTCGCCCGATCTTTTTACTTTAAATCACTTATAACTCACGAAAAATGATAACTTTGACAATTTATTGATCCAATAAGATGGATGTGGATGTTTCAGAAAAACAATATTTTTTATTTTACTGAAAATATTCCTTACTTTAGCTCCTCTCTATATTTATATGAAGATAGAACATCTTTCAATTGTTTTTTGTACTCTTAGATTTTTTCAATTTCATCAATTGTAATAAATATTGACGTACCTAAGCAATTATTGAAAAAAAATTAATGAGATATCAATAAAATTTTATTCCTAAATTAAATTTCTTTCATTTTAAATCATGATCTATAAACTACGCTTATAATTATAAAATATGAAACAGGATGTGTATTAGGAAGCGACAAAGCAAAGACAAAAAGGCAGAGTGTTTTTAAATCGAACTTTATTTGACCTTTGGGAAATCAGCGTTTTGTGACATCGTAGACCGTAGAGATCACATCGCCTTGAATTTTTGCATCCTAATTCTTATGTGATTTAAAATATTTATGACGTCACATAAAATGCTATTATTAATTTAGTGTCATTTTAGCTCCTACACTTGAAAATGAATAATTATGACCCAGCAGAATTATTATATTTTAATTTTCGAATTTAGTTCTTCCCATTTTTTCCCACGAAATAAAAATTTTAACTAAAATATTAAAATGATATTAGGCTAATCTAAGTTTTCATTCGCCATTGTGAAACTAAAATAAAATTTAAACCTTCCATTTTCCAAAATGGCGTCATCATGTTTTCATCAAAAATTTCAACTGATGATCCGGTTTTGGAACTATATCATATTTTTCAAACTGCATGGAAGATTTTTGTACCTACTTTTCCAAACATCTTTCAAAGCTATAAAGCAATAAGGTAGCAATAACTGTACTGAAAATTACAATAGATATTTTATTATTTTACAAGTTTTATTGACATATTAAGTTATATTAGGGTAAAAGGATCCGCTTTGGCATAATGTCAGGTTTATTATAGGGATGATAGTGTAGGAATTTCAAAACCCATGCGGTTCACGTACTTATAATGCCATTATTGCAATTACTTCAAATTTCTAGTGCATTACATTAACCCTAAACTTAGCTGAAAGCTTTACTTTCAAATATTCAAAATCTCCCCAGGTTTCATAATTTCTCCAGTAATCATTTTAATTAATGTTTGAATAATATTAAAAACAAGAAATTAACAATCTTGGTAAAACCGAATTTTGGGAAAGATTTGCCATTTCCCAATTTATTATTATTACTAATCGACGAGGCTCCATTAAATCTCCAAATTTTAGTAATAAAAACTAAAAATTATTTGTCGGCTTGAATCAAATTTTATATTGCAGCAATAATAATAATGGAAGCAGGTAAAATTTATGAAAAATTTTAACCAACCCTAGCAGAATCCTTTTCTGAAATATACAACCCTTAAAATCAAAACTCGTCAGATAATATAGCTAATAACATCATAAACTTTTAAAAGTTCAACATTTTGCTCTGCAATGGCCTGGGCCCGAAAATGACAAGTTTATAGTGATAAGTTGTAAAAAATACCCTTAAATAATGTATTTCAGCTACCGTGACTTAGTACGGGCATAAATGTTGTCCCTATGTTTATGATGGCGGCAAAACCAAAAGGAACGTCCCGTAGTTTTCGGCGTCCTTAAATTTGAAACGCAAACAATTTTTAAATTCAACGTTCGTAATAATCGAATTTTAAACATCGACACGTTTTGGAATTTATTTAAATTTATAGATACCAGACAGACCAACTTTGATAACTTTGATGACTTTGGTGCAATCGACCCTAAATAAAAAAATAATAATCTTTGATCAAAAATCAAATAGATCAGCCGGGTTTACTTAGAGAATCAAAAATAACAGGTTTTTTTATTTTGTGTTAGCTTCATCTGGCAAAATATCGGCAAACCTTTGCATCTCATATTTTAAAATTTCCATCAGCACCAAAATTTAGCACACAAAGGAAATTAGTATTTTTATATTGCCACTTAAGTTCAAGACGGTAGCAAACATATTCATTCAATTTGAAGTAGGAATAATCCCTGCAATAATCTTTACTTGGAAAAATATTATAAAGAAAAGAAAAAGATTTGCATAGAATAAAGACCGTCCAGGTATTCATATTTAAATCAATCATCACCCACAATTGCATCTTTAACTGTACATTTCATCTTTTTAATTTAAGTAGCTTCTGGAAGGATAATCTCACCTTGGTCAAATTGCAGTGGCTACTTAGGTAAAAATCCGTAATTGTAATTTTTGGTTTTGTATTTTCCCATCAATATAATTGGAAAAAAAATTCCCCATTTACCTGTAACTCAGAGTTTTGTATAATTTGCATAAATTCAATGATCTTACTTCTTCTTTTTATTTTTTTTTTGGCGATTGGAGTGACAGTGTGTACAAAATAAAAGTAACTGGAATAATGCGTATTAGTAACGCACAATGGCTGGACCTACTTGCTGCTTCAACAATGGATGAAAA
The DNA here is from genome assembly GCA_949152465.1 of Cantharis flavilabris. NCBI lineage: Eukaryota > Metazoa > Arthropoda > Insecta > Coleoptera > Cantharidae > Cantharis > Cantharis flavilabris. The sequence continues at coordinate 93,976,196 of OX424435.1, forward strand.
AGTGTCAACATTTGGTTACGCCAACAATATGTTTACCAAATAAACGTCTACTGAAGAACAACAAATAAAACTTAGCAAAGAAAATTGTTTGTTGGGTTTTCAATGCATTTATAATTTTATTTATGCAGCATAACTTGAAAAAATTATTCATGGCAAAATCTGTAGAAAAAATTCAATGTAAGTTTTTGTACAAAATAAGACATTCCGATCTGTTCGACACAGATTTTTATGGATTTTATGGAAGCAAAAATTTGTCTTTTTGGTCAAGCAATTTAATACAAAATTAAATTATTCAGAATTTTCATTACTTTTACATTTCCATTTATATTTTTAGTTCAGGAGATTACGAAAGTAGTTTCATAAATGGAGAAGCAGAATACAGAACGAATAAAATATTAAGAAGATATACACGTGAGAGGTTTGCATAAGTAACGTTATTATTACGTCTATTTCACTCCGATAACTGCGATGTATGTGCGATGGTGGTGTAATGGTCAGCATAGTTGCCTTCCAAGCAGTTGATCCGGGTTCGATTCCCGGCCATCGCATCTTTTTTATTTATTTTTTATAATAAATTATTTTTTATCCGGCCCTCGATATAGCACGAAGTTTATAGTTTCTTGTAACACAGCAAATTTTCCAAAAAACAAACAGGAAATAATTTTTACCATTAAAAATATATTATTAAAATTAAAAAACAATTGAAATGTAAATTTATTATAATGAAATGAAAAAGAAAACAGATAAATAATTAACATTTTTATATTTGTATATTTTTTATTTATATTATTTTTTCTTTCGGGAAATTTATTACAAACAATTTATATTCCTTTATTGCTTGTGTCTAATATGAATTAGAAAAAGAAGAAGATAGCATATAAATATTAATAAAGCGCCTTGAAAACATTTCAGCTGAATTTATAAAATGAATCTGTCTGAGCGAGGCAGCCCTGCTATCATGGCTGATAATAGAGCGCGAGTATTTTTATCAGTCTGTCTATCTTTCTCTTTCATTGGTCGTACCTCAGATTGCAGCGCGTTTCCATTGGTTAGGAGAAATTGCTAGGGGAAAAACTAACATAAAACAAGGGCCAATTTCAGGGAGCACTTCGTTCTTCCAATCTTGCCCTTATACTATTCAATGAACAATATTACGATATATTGATGTGCTAGCAAATTCTCATTTATTTTATGTTATGTTGTCGGCAATTTAAAGGGTTAATTATTCTTCCGTGGATTTTCATAAAAGCAAATTAAATTTTATTTTTACTTTAAAGCCCAAAATTAATTAATAAATAAAAACATTCAGCTTCAGTATATTCGTATGTTATGTTCCTATTCCTGCGTGTACCTAATGATTTTCTTTGTCTTCCGTTGCAGTAATTCCGAGCACTGAAAAGCGATGGTTCGAATCCTGTGCCACCTGAAATTTTTATTTATGTCCTGCAAATTTCTAGAAATTTAATAAAACCCGAGGGGAAGCTTTTTAAGGGAAAGTCATCTGGAACGTTATATTACATCCTCACGAATTCCATCGCAGCTCACAATTTATTACAGCTATTTATTTCACGAACTAGATTACATGCATATAAACGTTGCCGGGGGTGGAAAGTGGATGATACTCATTCCATATCCACCTATAAACAACTAATTTAAAATAAAAATTGGGTCTATAATTTTTTTATTTTTACAAAACTCATCAATAATTGTCTAAGATTTAATTTGGACTTGTCATTTTGTCACTCAAAGTTTGCATGATTAAAATAAATGGGGCGTTTTTTCAAAAAATAGCTAGCTGGCTTTCTGGGAGGAAAATGTAAATTTTAATTTGCATTTACTATAATTCAAATCAGACTTTTTTTTATTTGTGTCATAAAAATAGAGAAAATATAATAGTTTGATGCTATTATGTAACTGTTTCTTCTATTATCTTTTAAGATATGCAACATAATATGGAAGCTTTTTCTCCAAATTTTATTTGCTCTATTAAATTCGTCGTTCACTAGATATTATCAGAATTTTTTAGTGTTATTGCAAATGAATGGATTTTTTAACTTTTTCGAAACAGATTAATTGTTATCAAGATGTACCTATTTTCGTACATTTGGCCAGTAGTTTTAGCGCAAACTGAAAATTAATATTGCAATAAATAAAAAGTGTCAGGCGAGCAAATACTAATTTTTTGTATAAATTTTAAGCATTTACAATGAGTTCGTACTTAATAGAGGAAGAAGCAGTAGCTTTGAAATTATGAGGGTATAAAACGAAAGTGCACCATAAAAATATAAAATCATTTATACTTCCATGCTTTCTTAGACTTTCTGAGCATAACTAATTTTATGCTACCACCGTTAACAGTATACTAAACTATTTCCAAAACTGCTTAAAATGTTTATTACCTTAAATAATATTATTTCTCAGAAATTTTTTCAAATTTACCTATATAATATACCAAAATATCAATTATCTGGGAGATAAATTTAGGCAACGATCAAAATTAACGCGATAAGAAATTAAGGGAAAAATAGAGTGACTGAAGAAAGGATAAGAGTTATTTACAGCCCAATAAGAGCCAGTGTTGGCGGTGTGTGGAAATGGTAAATCCGGAGTAAATTAACTGATCGCTTCAATTTATTGGGTTGTATATAACAGTCAATAAGTCTATCACATGGTGGTATTAGCTCGTGGTTCTACAGAAAGTGAGATAAGGTGGTAATCTGTTAAGGAAAGTCTAATTAAATCTAGATAATTTATACACTATTAAATAAGCAATATAGCTCCATTTTAACTCAATTAAGTAATTTATTGTTCCAAACTATCCTGATATAATAGAAATCAATTAAAATATGAAACTAACTTTTGTTTTACCCCCCCCCCTCCTGGGGCTAATATTAAATCATCTAAAATTTGTACAAGTCCAGCACAAGTTGCGAGTGGAAAAATAAATTTCTCAGATACCTCAGCAATAAAGTAGACTAATAAAAAGTTTAATAAAAGCCTAATGAAGCAGCTACTGTAACAAATTAAGAGATCTTGTTTGAAATATTTTGACTTTTATTGACCAATTTTCGGTAACTGTGACTAAAATTCAGTGCTCTTCATTCGTTTCACCAAATACACAACGTTTTACTTTACCGACATCATTGAACACAATAAAGATATAAAACTGTCAACACCGTTTGAAAATATTAGCCCTTACTTCTTTACCTAACAAATTCAAACGCCATTTTGCTATGATTATAGATTTTATTACAACCTCGCACTGACAAAAACAATTTGTAGTAGTAACTAATTTTTTTTGCTATTATAACTAAATTTTTTGCACTACAAAATAAAATTTTTGTTGTTATTTCGTTCTTTCTCTCGCCGCGCCTCTCATTGTTCAACTTATTGTATAAATAACTATTAGATATAATTTATTATTATCAATATTTCATTTCGTTTTAAATTTTAAGCAGAAAATTGCGTTAAAATTTTTTGGATCCATAAACTGCTGAGTAGCATAAATTAGGCCAATTTGGTGTTAAAGCTACCGTTTAAGATTTGAAAAGTGACACATTATATTTATTATAGTTATATTGCTACCAATCTTTGCTTTCAAATCGATGATTTTAACGGCCTTGGCCCTATTTCACTTTTTACTTATTTTCTTTGTTGGAAAGTGTATCAAATCTACTAACTGATGTAAAGCAGTAAAAGTAATTGGAACAGAATTGCTACTCCTACTGATTTATTATTCCAGACTGTCAAAATATTTTACAACAGCATAACAAAAAAATTACGAATAATATAAACTTAAAAGTTTTCTTTTAAATAAAATAAGGTTGTCATAATTTACCGTATCTGCTCAGCGAACGATGGCTGTACTAAAAATATATATGTATAAACAATGAACAAGATCAAAATATTATTATTTGATCTAACAAATAAATTGGTTTATTAAACAAATATTTTATTCTGTAGTACAAAAAATTTGTTATAGTAACAAAAATAGTTCTTTTTGTTTCTACAGCTCGTGCCAAGTAGAAATGGACCCGACAATCATCGTTTTTCAGCAATAACTTTCTTGCTTTTTGAGATACAGCTAAACTTGTAATATACGAACTTAAAGAATTTTATTAGTTATTTAAAGTATATCACAATTTTTGCTGTATCTCTAAAATCAAGAAAGTTATTGCTGAAAAACGATGATTGTCGGGATCATTTCTACTTGGCACGAGCTCTAATAAAAACTTGATTAGTGATTACTACCACAAATTTTTTTTCAGTGTACAAAGAAACGTAAATAACCAGGTGATTTCTGATTTTGGAATTTGATTATTGGACTTTATACAGCACAGCGGTACATTAACATAAAAAAAATCTAAATCTTTTCATAGAGTTACACAACCTGTCACAGGAAGTCTTTATTTTGTACTCAAGAACAAATTTTTTAGTTTCAAGTAATCAACACTTTTTATTGATAGGTATCTATTAGACCTAACCGACAAAAATGTGTAGAGTTTTTACCATATTGTCACGTGGTGTTCTCGCCACGTCATTTCGCGTCAAATTATGCTTGTGAACAGAAGTGGGCCATTTTTTGCAGATAGAAGTGGGCCACTTCAGTAACGTTGTGTTTCGACATTTAGTGTTTTTGTTTACACTAATTGAGTGGCTGCGCGGAAAACCCAGCTTAGAATAATGTATATCTACACCCTATATAAATATATACACAGGGTGTTTCAAAAAAAAGTATTCTTAGTAAATATACTTCGATAAAGATACGTGTCCATGGATTGTTTTAACTAATTATCAAATTATATTTACTAGCAAAACATTTTTTTAAGACACCGTGTATCCAGGGTGGTTGTCTGAAATCGAAACAGGCGGGATTGTGGCCAGCAGAATTTTTTTTTCAAGAAATGCTAAAACACGTCAATTTTATCATCGAGGGGAACAAATTTTGCGGCCAATATCACTCCCGTATTGTTTCATCCCTTCGCGCTGTGATAACAACCCCTAAAATGTTAATAGGGATGATACAGCAAGTGATACCTCATTTGAAAGGTCTTGCTTCCCTGAATTCAGTGCAATCACTTTTTTGAAGTTTTTTATGTTAATATTTTTTGTGTGTATCTTTAAAGCAGCATAATAAAAAATATCACACTTGAAAATTGATTTTTACAATACAATTTATTATAAAAATAAATCATTTAACATAAAAAAGTCATAGTGCTTGATCCTTGTACTTGTTTTAGATGAAAAACTTGGGTGGCCCACTTCTGTCAGCAAAATCGTGAAATAGCAATTTTCTTTTTTTTTACTTAACGGTGTAAAAAAATATGTTAACATTAAAAATTTTTAAATATGTTTTTGCCGAAAGTTAGGTAATCCCTTACCCTACAAATAGACGCAAATAGTGCTCAAAAATATCAATTTTTGAACATCATGAAAACCAAAGTGTGGCCCATTTCTGTCGATGCTACATATGTTACATATGTAACTTTATTATGTCCACTAAAAAAGGTAATTTTAATAACAGATATCAATTAGCTACTGCAACACAAACAATTTGTTGGCAACACAAATAAAATTTGATGTAAAAAAAATAACAATCTGACAGTGAATTCACAACAAATTTATTTGTTCATATAACAAATTCAATTATTTCTTCTAAATGTTACTTAAGTTCTAGTTAGAAAAAAATTGAGTTCCTGCAATTTGTTACATTTACTTTGTTACATTCAATTACTTTGTTACATTCAATTACTTTGTTTGTATGTAAAACAATTACTTAATACAGTAGAATCCGCTTAATGTGATCACTTCGGGCCAAGGACATTTTAATAATATTAACTCATAACTGATAACTGATAACAATTAGGCAAATTTAGAAAAAGGCGAATTTTAGAAGACTTGGATTAGAACAAAATAATATAAAAAAAAGAAAAAAAAAGTGGCCGGTTTCCAAAAAAAATGATCACAATAACCGACTGATAACATTACCCGAGATCACATTAAGCGGATTCTACTGTATATTGTTAAATGAAAATTTAAAAAGTTAACAGTTTAGTAAATAAATAATAAGTTTCCATCACTGCTTTGTCACTAATATTGTTACAAAATTAAATTAAATTAAATTTATTTTAATTTATTTTAATTTATTTTAATTTATTTTAATTTATTTTAATTTATTTTAATTTATTTTAATTTATTTTAATTTATTTTAATTTATTTTAATTTATTTTAATTTATTTTAATTTATTTTAATTTATTTTAATTTATTTTAATTTATTTTAACTTATTTTAATTTATTTATTTTATTTTAATTTATTTTAATTTATTTTAATTTATTTTAATTTATTTTAATTTAATTTAATTACATTTGATGCTCATACATGGTGACTCATATCATAACCTTAGTATACTTGTTTATCTATTTCTATTTATTCTTAATTTTTAATATTTTTTTTCTAATTTTCTAAAATTTTTGTGTTTTTATTATTTTTGTATATTTTTAGCGTTAAAAATGGGTTAATAAAGAACCCGAAACGTCGAACAACTTAATATTATTTTTGTTCTTATTGACCTCTGACTCAACCATATTCAACTTACTTTAGTACTTGTTGTTTCAAATCTGCTGATTTGCAGATTGCCCATGTGAGTCACCTGCTAAGCCGAAATACCCGGTTCAAACCCGGGCAAAGTAAAAATTTTATTCTGACGGTCTTTCCTCGGCAGGCAATGGCAAACCACCAAGGCATTTCGGTAAAAGAACAAAAGAGAAAAATAGTACCTACATTCTACAATATAAATTTTAAAAAAATTGATAACTTTTTTCTTTAATTTATAGACTTATTGACTTATATTATACCACCAATAAAACTATAAAACCAACATACACTATTGCATTTGGCATTGCCCAGATTAATTATTGCAATAATTATATTAAACAATTTAGAATTTAATTTAATTAATTAAAATAATAAAAACTGTACAAGCTGTACTTCTACTACTACATCAATTACATTAGACTGGGAGGTACACTATACCCCCAGACCCCCAGTCTGTAATAGTTTTATTTGCTTGCTTTACCTAACTTTTTTGTTGTTTTTTTCAGATTTTTCAGTATATTTAACTTTCATAAGTTTGAAAATATTTTTTAAGCTGTATATTTACAGAATCGTAAATGTGTAAATGAATATTAAATACTAGCCCACCAAATAAATGTTATGTTTATTTTTTATTTTATGTTTATTTAAATTAAATTATTAAATTTTAAATTATTATTTAAAAAAATATTTATCGCGATTAAAATGTCACTTGTTCTATTATTTTTAGTCGAAAAAACCGCAGTTGAACATAGAGTAAGGTAGCAGAAATCTTGTTAATCCCTTAATGCGCGTCAGTCAACAGATATAAAGTCCGTAGCCAGGGGGGCACCTGGGCTCCCCCCTCTCCACGATATGTTCAAAAGAAGAAGAAAATTTTAAAAGTTAATTTAAATTTCGAAAATAAAATAGGTAAATAGATTTATTTTAAAGTTTTTTTTTCTTTTTACGTGCTATTACGAAAATAATATCACTAGATAACAAGCATCTAACCTAAGAGCTCTACATAACTAGAAGCGGGGAGTCTTGAAAGTGAGTTGGTCTCAGAGTCCACGTTCTTGAGATCTCGAGTCCAATGTTCTTGAAGCGACCTATGTAAAGGTACGGTTTGTTAGCAACTGCTCAAGCAGCACCGCATAACCTTGGCTAACTGCTCTTATGCAATATCTGTTACGTGTGTTGCTAGACGATACAATTGAAGCGCTGCACCTCCCAATCGGTATTGCACTTGCAGTTGACGCCGCGGTCGTATCTACTCTGCTGTTACGGTTTCTAGCAAGCTGAGGTACAATTGCAGTGCAGTACCTCCCATTAGGTATTGCAATCGCAGTTGACGCTGCCGTAACTGCTCTGCTGCTACAGTTTCTAGTAAAACGTACCTTAAGGTAGTAAGAATCTCGTTGATACATTCATGGGCGTCAGTAGAAAAACAAGAATTATAACAAATACCATCCAACATTATTGGATGGTCTTATTACTTTATAGTAATATAAATAGTAAATATTATAATTTTTAATTATTATTCAGTAAATTATGAGAAATAAAATTTGATTTCATCCATCAGCGCAGCAACAGCTCAGATAAAAACTAATAAAATAATATTTTTTTACCTGGTTGCACATTGTATAATTATTGTCACTCGGGTTCCGCAGTAAAAGCATCAATCAATGAAATTTTTATTCCAAACCTGTTGCGCAATCTAACAGCAAATTGGTCAATGGTAGACTGCTGTGAACTGCGAAGTAGCAAACAAAAATATTCTATAATTTTATGAATTGTTTTCATTGCCACTATGTCACTTGGTTATAACATATTTAATAAATAAATAAGGAACATCACTGAGATAATATAAAAACTAAACAATAAACTCTCAATTTAATTTTGAAATTTGTTTACCGCTTTAGTTCCTCTAGTCTGCATTTTTTCCACACTAGATGACACTAGCCAATTTTCTAACCTAAAAGTGCTTCTTTCCTACCGCTCCCCCCAGGGGAAATTAAAGTGTCTGCACGTGGTAATCATATAAATTGTAATTTATAATTAATTTAGTGGTGCAATAATTTACAAAAATGTCGCTGTATAATTTTAAGAAAATTGCGGTCGTCCCGACTGCGAAGGTAATCAAATCAACATTAATTTACCTTCTTAATTTTAAAAATCTAACCTTCATGCTCTTTTTAGGACTTCATCGATATAATTTTGTCCAAAACGCAAAGGAAAACACCAACAGTTGTACACAAAGGTTACAAAATCACAAGAATACGTGCGTTTTATATGAGAAAAGTCAAGTACTCGCAGCAAAGTTTCCACGACAGACTAACTCAAATTCTAAACGAATTTCCAAAATTAGATGACGTGCATCCATTTTATGCCGATTTAATGAACGTATTGTACGACAAGGATCATTACAAATTAGCTTTAGGTCAATTAAGCACCGCTAGGCATTTAATAGACAAGTAAGTTGCCTTTTTTTGAATCGTGAACATTTGTCACATCGAATTGAATTTTAGTGTTGCAAAGGATTACGTACGTTTGTTAAAATATGGTGACTCATTGTATCGCTGCAAACAGCTTAAGCGTGCCGCTTTGGGTCGGATGGCTACGATTATGAAACGCCAAGGTGCAAATTTAACTTATCTGGAACAAGTTCGCCAGCATGTTGCTCGTTTACCTTCCATCGATCCTTATACTCGCACTATAATTATTTGTGGTAAGTAACAAAATATTAAAACCTATATTCGTCACTGTAAAATCTAATTTTTTTATTAGGTTTTCCAAATGTCGGTAAGTCGTCTTTTATAAATAAAGTAACCAGAGCCGATGTGGAGGTTCAACCCTATGCTTTCACCACCAAGTCATTGTACGTTGGCCATATGGATTATAAATATTTGCGTTGGCAAGTTATCGATACCCCTGGTATTCTTGATCATTCACTCGAACAACGTAATGTAATTGAAATGCAAGCTGTTACAGCCCTAGCACATTTACGTGCCTGCATTTTATATTTCATGGATTTGTCCGAACAATGTGGACACAGTTTGGACGAACAAGTAAGCCACTTGATTTTATTTTGTGACAATTTTATGACTAATTTTTTTAGGTCAAATTGTTTGAATCCATTAAGCCTTTGTTCACCAATAAACCTTTAATTGTCGTTGCCAATAAGATTGATATTGTAAAACTAGACGATCTTCCTGCTGATCGCAGAGCTGTACTCAAGAGTGTTGAAGAAGATCCTGATGTACCGATCATTGAAATGTCGACTATGTCAGAAGAAGGTGTCATGAATGTTAAGGCAGAAGCTTGTGAAAGGCTCTTGAGTTACAGAGTCGATCAGAAAATGAGATCAAAGAAGGTTGATGGTATTTTGAATCGAATTCAAGTGTTTTACCCTGAACAAAGGGACAACAAGGACAGGCCTCCTAGCATACCCGAATCTGTACTTCTTGCAAAACAAAAGAAAGCTAGAGGAATTAAACGTAAATTGGAGAGAGATATCGAATTGGAAGAGGGTGACGATTACATTGTCGACTTGAAGAAACATTATAGTGAAATACCAGAAGAAGAACGTTATGACATTATTCCAGAGTTATGGGAGGGTCATAACATTGCAGATTATATTGATCCGGATATATTTAAGAAACTGGAAGAGCTAGAAGCAGATGAGGAATTACGTGAGAGCACAGGACAGTACGTCATACCTAAGATAGAATTAGACGATACGATGAGAGAAATCCAAGAATTGGCGCGTCAAATTCGTGATAAGAAAGCGATTATCAAAGACGAGAAGCGAGTCAATAAACAATGTACGAAACCGACTATACCACGTACAGCAGGTGCAATGGTTCGTGGTCGTACTGCCAATAAATTGCGTTCTAACATGCAAAAACTTGGTGTGGATATGAGCGAAACTGAAGATGCACATTTCACTAAAACACCATCGAGATCTCGTAGCCGTTCAATGGCACCAGCATCTAAACGTGCACGTATGGATATTGAGCCTGTCAATAAAAATAGAAGTGTTTCTCGAACACCTAGAAACGAGATGGGAGTTAAAGATGTAGCGGTAAGTTTTACTTTTTAAGTTACGATTTCAAAGTTTTAAATTGAAATTTTTTAGATGCAACGGAAATTGGACAAACTGGCTCATCACAAGATAACTTTGAAAACGAAGAAGTACTGCATGAAAGGTGAAGCCGATAGATTCATTGGCACAAAGAAACCTCAGCACTTGTACTCTGGAAAAATTGGTCGTGGTAAACGTGATTGGAGATAAATTTGGAATTTTCTGTTGTGTGTACTTTGTTTATTGATTTGTTGAAAGTTGGTTTCTTTTTGTGGTTTGTATACAATTGAATATTGATTTATTTAATATATCATTGACTTTATTTTGTTTTATTATTCATAAAGTAGAAAGGAAAAAATGCTGCTTTACAATTATTATAGGTATTTGGTAACTGTACATGTTTCCCTTCTAAATATTTAATATATTTGTCATAATTTACATAAAAATGTGCCTGGAATTTTGAATTACCAAGGTTGACTAGTTTGCATGTGTTCGCAATTTTAGAAAAAAAACTGAATATTTAGTCTACACTGAAAAATAATATAGTTTATTTTTATATAGTCACTACAGAAAATATCCGGACACTTATGTTAACAATGTACATTACACATTTTGAAAGCGTTTTTTGACATAAAAATCGTTTTTACAGTAAAACTTTTTGGACATTTTTTGTTGAAAATTTCATTATCTTCAATTTTGTACCTATACATTTTTCTATTTTATCGCCCCGTTTTTGACTGACAGCGATTTAAACAAGACTGTAAAATACAAAAGATATGTCACCTGTATCGCTGTATCTCAAAATCGGTGCAACGAAATAGAAAAATGTATAGGTACAAAATCGAAGACAATGAAATTTTTAACAAAAATCGTCCAAAAAGTTTTGCTGTAAAAGCGATTTTCATATGTCAAAAAACGGTTTCAAAATGTGTAATTTACATTGTTAACATAGGAGTGTCCGGATATTTTCTGCAATAACTGTATATTAGAATTTCTTCTTCGGAGCAAAAATTTCAATTTTTTTGTCAATATGATTAACAATTTTTTTTAGTGTAGATTATTTGGAATGTAATCTTAAAAGCAAATTTTTTAACTCAAGATTTTTTTTACAAAATTTTTGAAAGATTTTCTCCGAAATTTTCCTTGAATTTAAGGTTTTCTTTTTAAAAAATCTGAAAAAGCAGAATAAAAGCTCATCTATAGTATTAGCAAGATATCCTTGGATTTTCTGAAATTTTGTTTTACTTGTACATCTGATTTTCCCCTTTGTATCAAATCGAAACTGGTTCCCCTAGTAAATACATTTATTCTTTGGGCATTTGAGTGGTTATGAAAAGTTGCACTTTCAGTACTTGCTGCATACAACTTTCGATCTTATCTGTCTAGTGTAGCAGGGTTTCCACTCGCCTGGAAAAGTCAGGGAATTTCTCATTTTTAGTGCTAAGTCCTGGGAAAACTATTTAATTTAAAAACAATTTTTTTAATTTAATTTTTAAAATTAAAAAAAATTATTAATTTAATTTTTAAAATTAAAAAAAATTATTAATTTAATTTTAAAATTTAGATTTTTTTTACCTTTTTATCTTCTGATTTATCGAAATGTCAGGGAAAATCTGGAAAAGTCAGGGAATTTAATTTGGAAAATTCAGTGCTGGGAACCCTGTGTAGACAAACATTAAATGATTTACAGGATTTCCGCTACAATGATTTTGTTTTTGGAAATGTTTTTACCAAGTAAAGAATTTTAAGATCTCAAGTAGTTAGTTTGATGGTAAGAACTTCAAGTTATTCAATTATACGGCATTTTTTGAAAAATTGTTGTAGTTATGTTGGAAACTTTGTACCTATATGATCATATGAATCAACTTTTGTCATCTAGGTATGATTTTATATTACCTTGCTAGACGGTAATGGGTAATTATCAGAGTTAATTTTTTTGAAATTTAAGTAGATTTAAAATTAATTGTAGGAGTTTTTATCAAACTTCAATTATTAGTAATTTGTGAATTACATTGATAATTTGGAATAATTAGTAATTGGCGAAATTATATTGGAATTTTCTGAAATTGAAATGGAATTGTCTCATAAAACTGTAAATTGGATAAAATCTATAACTTTTATTTGTAATATACAGTAAGTGTACAAAGTATTCGTCACCTTCTATGTTACCAAATTGCACATTTTGAAATCGTTTTTTGACATGAGTAGATAGAAATTGAGGTTTCTATCCCCTCCACTAAACCCCCCACTCCATGTACCCATTAGCCACGCCCACTTTTCAAGGCCGAGTTCTTATTGGTCGTTAGACACGCCCACTTTTCAAGGTCGAGTTCTTATTGGTCGATAGCCACGCCCACTTTTCAAGGTCGAGTTCTTATTGGTCGATAGCCACGCCCACTTTTCAAGGTCGAGTTCTTATTGGTCGATAGCCACGCCCACTTTTCAAGGTTAAGCGCTCAAAAAAAATACACCCCTCTTCATCCACACCCCGCGGTAATCCAAGGTCATCGAATAAGGTTATTACTCAAGGACAAATTCTAGTTATTGGCTGATGACAGACTCAAGGTCTATTGTTGACCTTCACAGTTGCTATATATTGACTTCACATTGCTTATAATATTAAGTGCATACCTACATACATAATCAACTCATATCAAATCAACTTGAAACAAGTAAGTTAGATTATTAAATATTTAATTTTTATTGTAATTGATAAGTACTTTGTTACAGTGGAATTGTTAAATGAAAAATCTTACCCACTAAATAAATCCCTATCTAAAAACATCTCCATTGGATTATCTAAATTGAATTTGCAACCTAGCATTACAATTAGCGGTTTAAAACAGAAAGTGATATTAAATGAAGAAGAATGGAAACGATTTTTTAATTACAAAACTATGCTAACATCATATTTTAGTGACAGTGGTTCAAAATTGTCTCCAGTAGTTGATTCATTCACTATTGAATTTCATAACTTTAAAAATAAAAAAATTATAAAATTATGTCGAGATAGTGAAAATTGGGTTTATTTGGGGTTTGAAACTATTACTGGATTATGGGAATTGATTGATTTGATAAACGGTTATTTATCAGTATTACATAAACATTCGTTTGATGTATTTTACTTCGACACCATAAAAAATAATTTAAACCTACTAGAAAACCCATCTAATATATCTAATATGATCAACATGGAAACTGCTGGATTCAACGCATATACACTTATGGAGATGTTGCATTTTTTTCCTGAAAAAATTATCGTTGATCTGGAAATTGCTAATGTAATTAAATTATAGGATGTGGATGGCATATGCGGAACAACATTATCCGAAAGCTGTGGATCTACATTCAGCTATCGAGCGAATGAAGTGTACTTTATCAGATATGGCATTCGATATTCATCATGGTGCTGTATATATGAAATCAGGGTATCCAAACTTGCAGGAGGCTGAAGATATGGCAGCGAAGTATGGAGCCCAAGAGGAGACATGCGATAAATTTTTGAAAAAGTTAATTACATTGGAAACATTTTGTAGAATATTAAATAATAAAAAGTTTACCGATATTATATGTGGAATAATAGATTTTCTACCATATGGTCTTGTAATAGAAAATAAATTAGTAGAATGTATTAATGGTGAAATATAATAAAAATTATAAAAAAAGAACACGTGTGTATATTTAATGTTAAACCCATTGTAATATAAGTGATTGGGTATTACAAAAACTAATTATTAATCGTCAATATCTTAAACGAAATAGACGTGTTTGTTGTTGGTGGTGGTGGTAGTTAAAATGGATATCACACTAATTTATTTCATAGCAGCGATATGGAACAACACAATTACATTAACATGTCCTAGAAATCTAAAAAACGCCATGATTTGCATTCAATATCTGGATATTAGCGAGGAGTCTAAACAGTGTGAAAACTTCGATAAAATGTTTATTGAAATTATGCAAGGCGATCAATACGTTATCACACATCCATTAGTAATTGATAATGACAAATCAGTTATCTATTATGAGACTATTTTCGAATTTCAAGATACAAGTCAAATAAGAAACCGCGGTGAATATTTGGTGCTCAATTTGAACGAACTCAGAAACAACTACAACACTCTTCATATGAATGCAATCGTTTTCGAATTTTTATTTTTCACAAGTATTGTGTTATATATTTTAACGGTTGCATATATTAGTTTAAGAGTTAAATTGAGGCAATGTAAACTTTTCCAGTAAAACAAAATAAAAACAACAATTAAAATTTAATAAATCTTTTTTATTAATCCATATCCGAAATAAAACAAATATGTAAATAATAATACGATAGGTTAGGTATGTATTTACAACATCATCATCATGTTTGTGAGTACATACCTAACCTATCGTATTATGTAAAATAACAAAATAATTTTCAATATTTTTTTATTAAACTCACAAAATCTCGTTTTCTTTTTACAACTATTGTAATATACAAGATGGGCAAGAGAGTTTATTGTTAGCTTTCCAACAAAATTGATCTTCAGCTTTGTATCCTAGTAGTGGGATAATTTCGGGTAAATTTTCATCGGGATCGTTTAGATCTTCAACTTTTGTAGTTATATTTATGTAATTGTCTGGTATTGAATTAGGAAAAACTTTGTATATCCCACAAACATCATGTCCAGTCATGGGGCATTTTGGAGATATTTCCCCATGTTTTACTCTAGGAATATCCCCATTCTTCCAATTTCCTATAACGATTGCACAAAACGCACACCGAACAATATCACCATTCCCTATGCTGTAAAATCCTGAATTTGCTAATTCGTTAGGGTCTATAAAGGTATAACCCCAATTTTTAAACGAAATAAGTCGACCTTCTTCTGTCGCATACATTTTAATAAGCGATTCTCCTTCTATAATAAAAGGACAACTTGGAGACCATTTTTTATGTTCTTCTATAGGATTATCCCCTTTTTCCCAACTACCAATAATGATTGAACAATACGCACACCGCACATTATCGTCATTTCGTAAATTGTAAAACCCAGCTTTTGCTAACTCCTTCGAATCTACAAAGGGGTGCTTCCAATCTCTAAACGAAAAAAGGCGACCTGCTTCTTCAGCATATACCCACATGGCTATCACGCAACTGCTCTTCATGTACTAACTATAACAAACTAACCCCACAATAAAAAAAAATATATAAAAAAATCAATTTATTGATGCATAATAAAATTGTTATACAAATAAAATACATTAGTCAGTGCACAGATACAATTTGATAGCGAGTGATAAAAGCAATATGGCTCCCCTTTTGATAGTGAAGGTTGTTCATCCAATTCTATCACCGGTTTCTCAATTACTTTTTGGATGAATAATGTCTTCTCGCGTCCTTTCACATATACAACATCAACAGATGAAGTTAAATGTTTCACAATTTCATTAAATTTATGATAAGGTGTAAACCCACACCCCCATAATATACCATGGTGATTATTCATCAAATAGTTTGCTTGCTTTTGGAATTCCATAGGCAAACAATTAAATCGATAAGGTGGTTTAAAGATGTAATGAGCTGTTTTGAAACCATCATAAACAGCTAACTCCTTAGGTGAAAATTCTTTCTTGGAGGTATTAAACCCCTGCACATCCAACACTAATATATTATTATTATTATTATTATTCATATTTGTTTCACCGAATTTGTAAGTGGATTATAACTAAACATGCGATCATGTAGAATTAAACAGTATGCGGCTGTGTGTTCATATATATTATCACTATTTTCGAATTCTACTCTTACTTCTATTGGTCCTTTGCTAAGACCCTCTTTCTGACGAGTGCAATCTACTACTACCATTGGCGCATTAGCTTTAAATTCTTCAGGTGTAAACATTGGTTCGTTTTCTTTACCATAATATGTTTGTTGAAAATTTGCAAACATTTCATATAAAATTGAAAAAGAATTTTTCTTATAGTTTATATTTAAATTATCATAGGGGTAACGCTCTGAATTTAAATAAACGTTTAAATTTACCAAATTGCAAAAATCAAATTTACTCATATCTCTATCAATTTTGTTTTTTCTATTTGTTGAAAATGCTATTATTATCATTCTAGGTGTTTCTACTTGAGTGGAAGTTTTTACGGTCCATGAATGACGATTTGTTAAAGGTAGTTGCGGATATTCGTGAAGTTCCCACGACCTAAATGCTATGGGGATTTCTATGCTTTTATCGATGTACTTTGTTAAACGTAGCTGTTCCTCCAACGAAACCGTTATGTGTGGTACTTTCCAAAATAGTTTATTAATAGTAACATGAAGCTTTTCATCAGCCTTTGAAGATTCCAATGCGTTTACATCGCTGTTACTTCTTATCAATACCAATTCTTGTTTTGCATTCAATATGATTTTATTATAATCCTCACAAAAACCCAAAAGCATCTTTAATGGTATGCAAGCATTAAAATGCCCATCCAAACCTTCATTTAGTACCATTTCTTTATTTGCTTTTGGATTCCACCCAGCGTTTTTTAATTTTAAGCATTCGTTTTTGGAGTATGATGTATATGATTTCATCGTAGAGGTAATGCCGGGGTTTCTAGAGGAATCCATTACAACTCCGTTTAACTCATATCTAACTTCGCTGAATAAAAAAGCTACACCATTGTTAATGAAATGGGCTGTCTGTGAAGTAATTCCACCATCTGTTTTTAGCGAGCCTTCAATATAAAGATAGCTAAGACTAGGTGCTGTATATGCATCCAGCTGTTGAATAGGGATTCGAATTTCATCGTTATTAGCAAATGATGTGGAAGCATATGGTTGATGTGTATGAAATTCTGCATTTGTAATCGAATTATCTTCTATAATTGTTTCTGCAATATCCAAAATCCCCATCTTTACACAAGCACTTTATAACCTAAAGCTTTCAAAAACGCTCTATTAATTGGTGTTATCAAACCTGTTGAAGGTTTTCGACTGATGCTTTTTATGTTAGACAGATGCTTATATTGTTGACGTGTATTTCTAGAATATTGGATTACCATCTTTAGAGTTTTTTTAAATGAAACCTTATTGATATTTCTTCCCCGTTAAAATCTATAACCTGATCGTTCTGATCTATTATTCTAACTGAAATATTTGTTATAAATTGAGTGGTTATAGGTAAATAAATGACATTAGATGGGGTTTCAACTATTTTATATCCACGTGGAACTAATGGAAAAAACTCATGTACTACATGACTCAGCTTTCCATTTCTATAAGAACCGGTCGTAATATTACACTCAATACAGATAGTGTTAGCTGATAAAATATTGACACCATGATCAGATACTACTGGAGTATTTTTACCGATGTATTTCTTATCAAAACCCAATAATGGTCCTATACTATCAGGTTTCTTAAAATTAATACGTTCAGTACATTTAATATTCACTTTTGAAGTATTAGCATTTACTGTGAGTTCTAGGGTGGTATTGGTGATGCTTAACTGTGTTTGTAAATATGATTGAATATCACTGATTTCATAAGCCCCACTAGGAATTTCAATAATTTTCTCCAAATCCGTATAAAATTTATTGTAAGTTTTCAATATTTTGGTTTGCGTTTTAGATAAATTTAATACATAATCCCCATTTCCTTCTTTTATAAAACCCAAGAGTGGTTTAATATCGCCTTCAATTTCTTTGTCGTTATTGAGCGATTTTGGTAGTGATTTTAAACGCACTTCAAAATCTGTAATAATGAACTTATTAGGAACTAGTTTATCTATTTTTTTTTTTATTGATGATAGAACTTGAGTGAGTTCATAAGAGCCTAAATCAAGGTTAAAGCTAAAACTTTTTTCACTAGTATAATAAAACTGATTCACTTTTTGAGCGTTTTGGAAAATTACATCTTTTAACTCTAATGTGTATTGTTTTGATTTTATGCTTGTTGTCTTGAATGCAAGACCTTTTAATACACTATCACCTCTCTCAGAATTAGCCGAAGATGCACATTCTAAAACTATTTTATTATTATTTGTCGAAACAATGGAAATAGCATAGGGATTTTTTAAATGCGTTTGTACATTTTTAACAAACTTCTCAATACTCATGTCACCATCGGGTACCGAGAAAACAACATCATCACCATAGTAAAATTTATTACAGCCAACCCTAACATTATGTATTGTGTTATAAGTTTCAAAATTTGTTAAAGCTAGTGCATATTGTCCATCATCAGCATATATAGTCGGATTAATTTCCGAATACAATTCGGAGCTATTACCGCTTACACTGATTACATATGACATTTCGTGGGTGGTTGACTTAACACTGATGTAAATAATTAGTGGAATGTTTATATAAAAAGTCTAAACACAGATGTCCACAATTAAATGAATTATACTTTTGATATCTATCATAATTATATTTAATTTTCTTATTGCTACCGAAATATTTTATTAATTGTGGAGGTGGAGGTAGATTTCCATAACTATCGAAATATGAAATATCATTATGATGTTTAACATATGCAGTCCAATGAGAACCGGATTTAAAATCCTCCTCCAGATTAACTATACCACATTCAAGCATATATATTTTTTTCGGTAAAGTATTTTTCATAAACACACCTCTAAAATGTGGAATTTTAAATTTTTTAACAAATCGAAGTAAATCGATGTTTGTTAGTGGTTTTTTCGGTAGCGATGCTATTAGTTTTTTGAATATGGCTTTAAATATAATCCAAGTCCACTTTTATATGGTTTTAAATAAAGACCTTTGCCTATTGCAATTGCTTCCATGTTTTTATTATGTCGTTGAGCCTCTTTTAAATTTTCGCTAGCACTTTTTGAATCATTAACGGCTTTAACGATCCCTGCAGCACCACCACCCAAAGCTCCTAAAGCACTTAGAGCGGCAAATATGGGGATTAGAGGTAGGAATCCACCAGTTTTTGGTATTGGAATAACTCGTGGTTTCTTAGGTTTCCGCTTAATGGTCGAAAGAGCGATTTTCGCATTAGTTAATAAATCTGAGCTTTTACTTCGACGTAAAACGTCTGTGGTTTTTTTCAACACCTGTCTAAACGATGGTTTTTTAGATCTTTTACAACCCATCCCCATTTTTACTTTAGCTTTCATAACTCCTGTTACACCAATAGCAGCGATTTTTTCTGCAAGTGATGAATCCTTTGAAAGTATTCTATGTGTAGCTTTATCGGCTAATATTTTATCTGCTTTATGTCTTTCAGATATATCTTTAAAATTTGAATATGCTATATCGTGCTCTTTACAAGCTTCATCTAGTTGGTTAATGCCAGAATCACCTATATCTAAACGTTGTTTTAACTTCGTACCGGGGCCGCAAAATCTTTAAAAAATACTATTAAATTCATAATTCTTAAATACTTAGAGTATATATATATTAGATACCTATAACCCGGAATATGTAATTCAAAAGGTAGTTTATTTATTATATTATTAACTAGTCCAGCACCGTGTCTACGATGTATCAGCATTGCATTACAAATGTTGACTGAAATTTATTGTTTTACATTTTTCTTTTAAAGGTATTAGAAAAGTGTTTATTACCGATATCGGTGTAGTGTAGTTACTACTGTGGTATTACGTTAAATATCGTTATATACCATCATATACCGCTATATCGCCATATACAGCCATATACCGCTGTATACTGCTGAATACAGCCATATACCGCTGTATACTGCTGTACACCGCTGTATACTGCGGTATATGGCTGTATTCAGCAGTATACAGCGGTATATGGCGGTATACTGTTGTATAAATATACGTATATACTGTATGAATTTTTCATTCAACGTAAGCACTATGCTCTGTTCAATATGTTTCGATACTGTGAAAGGTTCGATGGCAAATTTGCCTTGTCATCACAAGTTTTGTCTTAGATGTGTCCAGGCCTGGTTAAGTGTATGTGAATTAAAAACTTGTGCGGTATGTCGTACAAGGACAAAAAGATATTTAGTGATTACCGACGAGGGTGTGTTAAGTAAGATAAAACTCCCCAAGCTTGAGGTACCGCAGACCACTCAACAAATTCCATCAGCAATCCACAGCCGTCTTGTGCCCACCCAGTCCAACCAGCCTGCATTAACGGGGTTCGATGACGTCCTGCAGGCCCTGGGGGAGTTAGATGAAGATGATGATGTCGATGAAGTTGTTGAGTATTACGATGGATTTCTGAGTAGTGAATACGACAGCGACTGATATATCAAAATCATAAGTAAAAATGCGTTTAGTGAAGCAACATCATCAACTTCCCATATTAAACCATGATGTTCAAACTATTACTTTTCCCAAGCATGGTGTTTTGTTGGGGTGTGCATCAAAAATGGGTTTGATTGTTGGTTATTCTGGCTGTGGTAAAACTAACGCTCTTCTCTGTTTACTTCTTCACCCCAATGGACTTCGTTTTGAAAATATCTATTTATATTCCAAATCAATATTTCAACCAAAATACCAATTTTTGAAAGACGTTTTGAAACCTATAAAGGGGGTTGGTTATTTTGAATATGAAAGCGAGAAAGATGTGCCATCGCCGATTGATATCAAACCAAACTCGATATTTATTTTTGATGACGTGGCTTGCACCAATCAAGATATTATGAGAGATTATTTCAGTTTTGGGAGACATAAAAATATTGATTCTTTTTACTTATGTCAAACATATAGTAAAATTCCAAAACAACTAATAAGAGACAATGCAAATTTTCTAGTTTTGTTTAAACAAGATAATACAAATTTAAAGCATGTTTATGATGATCATGTGGGGGTGGATATGACTTTTAATCAATTTAAAACTTTATGCAATATTTGTTGGCAAAATAAATACGGAATGTTAGTTATTGATAAAGCTTGCGATATTAAAGGTGGTCGCTATAGACAAGGCTTTGATACATTTATAATTATATAAGAATATATATGTTATTAAAATAACTGCTAGTATTCAGGTGACCACGATGGATACACGTTTAACTCATGATCTTATTCAAGCGAGAAAATCTGTGAAATTGAAATATAAAAGTTTAAAATCGGATATGACCCAATCAAATATGGATTTATTTAAAAAGTATAAACCCATCACGGAACCTTTACAAAAAATAGTTTCGCAATTTAATCAATCGCATAACATAAAACCAGAAATAAAACAGGAAATGAAATCGGAATTTGATATATCGCACAGTCCCAAAAAAAAAAAAATTTACGGTCGCAAATCTGAGGTAGAGCCGAAAATTTATAAATCACCACCAAATTTTTTAGAGGAAGGTGCAGTTTATCAACACGAACCTGACGATGTTGATTTAAATCGAACAATTTTACATCCTATGTTTGTCGATGAAGAATATAATCGAGCTCATAATGAAACAGCTAGAGAAGTTAATGATATGATAAATTCAAATGCATTTTACGAATATTTAGAAAATTTTGCACCACTACCAAGACAATACATAGAAGACATGGTAAGAGATACGGAGGATGTTTTTGATTTTAATTATGGGGTTAAACATGACTTAGAAACTGCAAAATTTGCAATTGGTGATTCATTACTCGATTTTAATGCAGATGACATTATCATTAAAATACCGAATGCTAATAAATCTTTAAAATATAAGGGGACCCCCGGTCTTTATGAGCTCTTATTTAAAAAAAATCCGGTGGTGTATACAACAAATGATCTAGATAACTACATTGATATTGGAAATAGAACCAATTTATTTCGTAGAAATTATTCATCTACTAATCAAATTATTGGTAATGCCACATCCAAGTATAAAAGAATTATTAAACCACAATTAAAAGAAAAAGGTATAATTGGAAATAAAAAGACGGGTGGTGGTGGATTTCTAGAATCTCCACTATTTTTACAATACAACAACAAGAAAAAAGAGTTTGTGTATTTTGACGATGTAAATGAGATAATCGAACGATTAAAACTTTTAATAGCATCCCGATCTGCTGGTCACGATGGTCATGTAAACGAGATCGCATCCATAGAAGAAGAATTGCGAAAAGCTAAAATTATCAAATAAAAAATTATTGAATGATGGATATAAAGAGAGACGTTGTAAATGAATTACATAGATCTGCCCGCCAAAATTATCAGCGGAGACCAGTTTTAGTTAAAGGATTGAACGACTTATTTCAAGCAGATTTAGTAGATATAGCGCAATTATCAACTATAAACAAAGGATTCAAATTTATATTGGTCGTCATTAATGTCTTCTCCAAATATGTTTGGGCAAAACCTTTAAAGAACAAGAGCGGACGCGAGGTAACCGCTGCTATGAACGCGATTCTTAAAGAAAGTATTCCTAAAAATTTGCAAACAGATTTGGGGAAAGAATTTTACAATAAGGAGTTTCAAGAATTGATGAAGAAATATAAAATAAATCACTATAGTACATACTCCATTAAAAAAGCTTCGGTAGTAGAAAGAGTTAATCGAACTCTTAAAAATTTAATGTGGAAGGAATTTAGTTATCGTGGAAACTATCAATGGATCGATATATTAAAAAAACTGGTGGATGTATATAATTCAAGAAAACATTCAACAATAGGTTTAAAACCGATGGATGTTACTAAAAAACATGTTCCATTACTTTTAAAGACTGTGTATAATCATCCAAAAGTTGTGGATCCGAAAAAACCCAAATTTAAAATCGGAGATAGTGTTAGAATAAGCAAATATCGACATGCGTTTTCGAAAGGATACACACCAGTTTGGTCTAACGAAATATTTAAAATTTCACAAGTTAAAGTGACGCTACCAAGAACATATCTTCTTACTGATATTAACAACGAAGAAATTAAAGGCTGTTTTTATGGGCAAGAATTGCAAAAAGTTAAGCATCACGATGTTTATTTAGTTGAAAAAATTTTAAAAAGACAGAAAAAGAAAATGTTTGTTAAGTGGTTGGGATTAGATAATAGCCACAATTCTTGGATAAATAGGCGTGAAATTGTATGATGTTAGCAACTTGTTAAGATTTTTTTTTTTTTTAATAAAATATTAGAAATAATTAATTTTTTTATTTATTATAATACATTTTTAAATTTTTTAAATTTTTAACAATTCTTTCTTTTCTTGCTATCTTTCTTTTTAAATTTTCTATTTCTAAACTATAACTACTTATTTTATTTTCTATATTTTTACTTATTATTTTATTATTATTATATTTAATTTTCTCAGCTTCGAGAATGATGAAATCCGATATATCAAAATACTCATTATTCCAGTCATCCATTCTCTCAATCTCATTCATCCCAACATCATTTTCCATTCTCTCAATTTCATTCACCCCAACATCATTTTCCATTCTCACAATCTCATTAATCCCAACATCATTTTCCATTCTATCAATCTTATTCATCCCAACATCATTTTCCATTCTATCAATCTTATTCATCCCAACATCATTTTCCATTCTCTCAATCTCATTAATCCCAACATCATTTTCCATTCTATTAATCTCCATTTTATCAACCTCATTTACCCCATCAGTTTTTTTTGTTTGCTCCACCACAAATATCTTTTCCATCTCATCGTTGACATATTGCTCTAAATTAAAATTATCAGTCACCATAGCTATAATATCAAAAAATATTAGATCATATAAAATAAAATTCAACACAATATTTTAATACCTTCATCACCATCCTCCGTGATTTTAATATCTGCAACACTATCATTCTCCAATAGATTTCGTAAAATTCCACCTTTTATTTGGATGTGTTGAAGAATCTTCGCCATCTTATAACTTCTCGGGATATTATTATTATGTCTGAGTAGTAAATTTTCAATTCTATATATACAAAAATGTGTGCGCAAAAAGCAAATTTTATTTGACGTCATTTAACTCTTTAATCAGTTCATTTAACTTAATGGCTTCATTCCCCCACGCCAATGTAACATATGAATCAAACAGGATGTAGCGTTTATCATCAAAATAAGATAATGCGACTTTGTTCTTCAACTCTGTATATAGTTCGTGTAGCGTCGATTGGAATGTAGTCATCTCACATAACTTGCTTTGTTTATTTTCAACAGCGTTTTTATAATCACACATATGTAAATCTTTGACAATTACATTCTTTGAAACCCCTTTTGCTTTTTTAATTTCAATACCATCGTCTAAAATTACACAGTAGGCCTTAGAACCAGTTCCATAGAACTCTCGAATTATTTGTATCGGATATTCCAATTTCATTTTTCCTAATTGCGATGTATTTCTTGGAATATTGAAAACATTACAATTAGGAAAATTAGATGTATCAAATTTTTCTAAACTTTGTTTGATATCACAATAAACGTTCTCCGTTTTAATTTCAACAATTAAGGAATCCGTGTCGGTATATAACAACGATATGTTTTTTTTATATTTTGGTATTAGAAAATCATAATAAAAATCGTACATGACTGTTTTTGCGATTTCTAAAATGGAAAATCCAATATAAATTGGTTTATTATATGAAATTGTAGTTTTATTCATTTCTACGGCTATCAAATTTTCTGAAAAGGTACATAGATCTTTAAAATTTGGTCTAGCAATGTAAGTTTCAGCACCCCAACAATTATTATTTTCCCAATTGGATAATAATTTAATATCTCTATAGTTCTCAATATTTTCCAAAGTTTTTCCAAAAATTGAATTATTTAATAATTTAAAGAAGTCCTTTTCAAATTCTGAATTTGCATTATTTCGAAAACCAGTATTCAAATTTATGTATGGTGCCAGCCATGCTGATTGTCTGAATTTAACAACCCGATGAATTTTGCGTAAAATAAGACCGTGTTTCAAACATTGCCTTAGTGTTCTATAATGAATGATATAATTTCTTTTATTGAATAAATTTGGAATTAATTTATGCGTTTTTCCATTGGGTGGAATGATATTTTCTGGACAAAATGGAAAGTCATTATGGGAATCATGCAGTGTAATTGGATAATCTAAGTCCACTTCCAACGCGTACCCCACGCTGGAGGTGTCTGAAATGTTCATGATATTTAAATTTAAAATTTCATCAATATTTAACCAGGTGAATTCGCCACATGGTAAATATTGTTGCATGGCGTAGCCGTATAAATTAGTTGCATCTAAATACAATATGAAAGATGTTGGTTTTAAAGGATCATAATGATTTAAATAAATATTATTTGCAATAGCTTTTCGCTTAATACAGGTGGAAACACCGCCACGAATTCCTTTCTTAAAAAAGTGAATCAAATCGATATCTGTCAAAAGTTCTAATTCAATTTTTGTCATTTTAAGCATACTGACCCAACTCAGTGAAGGTAATGTAAAATATTTTGTAGCATCTAAACCGTATGACAAAAATGTTGATCGTCGAAATTTCTCGAAACAATCTGCTAAAAGCAGAACATCTGATTTTAAATATATATCGGAATAATCACCCAAAGTTTTACAATCGAATGTATTCCAAACCATGATCGCGCGTTGATAATCACCACTTGATATGTGTTCATTTGTTAATTTATTGAAAAACTGTTCAGCTGGAGGTAGCATTGTGTCATCCAATTTTGAAAAACTATCCACATATGAATATGGGAAAACACCCTTTTGTCTAATAAGATCAAATTCATAAGATGTTTTAAAAATTTTTTGAATTTCAATACAATCATTATTGTTTAAATTTTTAGCTAATTTTTCTAGTGATGTGGACATGAATTTGAATGAGTCAAGAAATCTAAGTTTTATATATTTTGAATATTTTTCATTCACACTTTTATCAACTAAAATTAGCTTACTAAAACTAATATAATTTTCTTTATTTTTTGCAATAACCTCCAACTGCTCACCATTTTGCGCTAAATTTTTTATAAACAAATGAACATCATATTTTGAAAGATTATGAAAATATATTGGAATAACATTAGAATTTTGATAATGTAAATTACAAATCGAATGTGCTGCACCTCTAAATTTACCCGTTATGTGACAGTGATCGCGAACTTTTGATTTAAAATCGGAAAAGAAATCTTGACAGATATGACAAACATTACAATTATTGTAATCATTTAATTGATCTAACGTAAGATCGTGCATTGGCTTAATTAATTTCAAATAATTTTCATATAAAAATTTCACATCGGCTTCTAGATACTTTATGAAGATATCCGCACAATCAACCCCTCGATATGATTTATAAGATGAAAGAGAATCGTCGAAGCTACATTTTATATAATAGCCAAACGCGTATGGAACGTGGTGCTCCGTCTTGACTGTATAGCAATTAGTTATATTTGGAATTGCTGTATTAATTGGTTCCAATATTGACTCGAAATCTGCGTAGATTGCAAATGGACTCGTGAGTTGATCTTGAATTTGATCAAATTTTAAAATATTTTTGGGTATATTTTCCCCAAATTTATTAATTCGAAATTCATCTGCGGTTGGTAAATTAGCTCGAATGTGTGTGCAATCATTTTCACAGTGATGATTATATTTTAATTCATTATTAAAAAATTGCAAGCAGCCATCACATAAATATTTTGGATTTTTATGCTTAGTCAATTGTTTGGATAACAGTCTGGGTAAATTTTGTATTAAGCAATAATGAAATTTACCCCATGCGTCATCAATAAGTAATAAATTCACATGATTTGTACGTTTTAATGCTGTATGATGATATGGTCCAACAATTTCATTCTTGTTTAATCCAAAAACGTTGATTGATATATTATTCATTTTTTCAAATTTATGTATATCATTTAATTTGATCGGAAAATCTATTCCAGTAAAATTTAAATTTTGAAAATAATTGTTATATGAACTTGGATTTATCGCAGCTCCAATTGGTTTATACATTGCAGCTAGTATCGCATATCGAAAACAATAATTATCATTATTTCTTATATTTAAAACAGCTCGCTTAAGTGCAATACATTTAGGGAGCTCTATGAATGTACCTTGTCCACCTCTTAGTGGATTATATTTATTGAAATTTATTTCAATGTATAAAATCTCGCGAATGGCCCATCCAGAGTCACGTTCCTGGAATTCTGATAATTTACCATCTAATATATTAAAAAACATTTCTATGGTCGAGTCCAAATCACTTGATTTTGTGACTATGATATTTTTTGTATTAAAGCTTTTTACTTCTGATACATCTAGTGTTGCTTGAATGAATGCACCAAAAA
Organism: Cantharis flavilabris; assembly: GCA_949152465.1. Lineage (NCBI taxonomy): Eukaryota > Metazoa > Arthropoda > Insecta > Coleoptera > Cantharidae > Cantharis > Cantharis flavilabris. The sequence goes on from OX424435.1 coordinate 94,004,036, forward strand.
GTTGCATGTTAATTTTCAATGGATTAAAAATATCAAGTACATTTTTGATTAATACTAATAAATCATTTTTAATATCCCCAATAAAATCAATTAGATGTACCCTTTTATAGTCGCTCTGTACTCTATATGATTGAATTCGAGATTTAAATGCCGTACTAATTAATTGAATGTGATTTGTGTAATTTGTTACACATCTATTTTTATGGTGTGATGAATTAAGATGATTGAAGTGGTTTGACACATTTATATTACATATGGTGCAAACTGTAAAAAACAAAAAAAAGTTAGGTAAAATAAAAAAACTTTATTGTAACTTACAATTGATTTTTATTCTTTTTAATGCATTGGTTGGAATATCCACACTACTAGTTGAAGCAGTTGATGTAGGTGTGGTATCTATGATAATAATAATAATAATAATAATAAGTAGGTACCTATTCGAATTTTAAAAAAATCAAAAATTTATTAAATTTATAAAACTCAAGAAATTAAAAAATTACTTACCACATTCTTTTTTCATATATTTACAACTCTCTGTTTGATGTCTTTTTAAAGTGTTTCTAGCTTTAAAAGTATGCCCACAATTTTCACAAGTAAAACACGACATATTCAAAAATAATTTCTTGTAATTATGTAGTCACAATGATATGTAATTTAAACAAGTTGTCTTATGTATATATTTTTTGAATCTGATTCAATAATTATGAAACCACTCTATTTATAGGATGTATCCCGGATACAGTTGTTTATTGCGATTTCATTTAACAAGACACTTTAAACGACCTCACGTGACCCGGACACTTTAAACGACCTCATGTGACCCGGACACTTTAAACGATCTCATGTGACCCGGACACTTTAGGAGACCTCATGTGACCCGGACACTTTAAACGATCTCATGATTCCCAGACACTTTAAGAGACCTCATGTGACCCGGACACTTTAAACGATCTCATGTGTCCCAGACACTTAGTAGATCTCAGGATACAAATAATACTTTTTAATTTTTTATTTAAATATTATAAGCTATGTGAAGTCAATATATAGCAACTGTGAAGGTCAACAATAGACCTTGAGTCTGTCATCAGCCAATAACTAGAATTTGTCCTTGAGTAATAACCTTATTCGATGACCTTGGATTACCGCGGGGTGTGGATGAAGAGGGGTGTATTTTTTTTTGAGCGCTTAACCTTGAAAAGTGGGCGTGGCTATCGACCAATAAGAACTCGACCTTGAAAAGTGGGCGTGGCTATCGACCAATAAGAACTCGACCTTGAAAAGTGGGCGTGGCTATCGACCAATAAGAACTCGACCTTGAAAAGTGGGCGTGTCTAACGACCAATAAGAACTCGGCCTTGAAAAGTGGGCGTGGCTAATGGGTACATGGAGTGGGGGGTTTAGTGGAGGGGATAGAAACCTCAATTTCTATCTACTGACATGTAAAAATCGCTTTTACAACAAAACTTTTAAGACATGTTTTGTTAAAAATTTCATTGTCTTCAATTTTATACCTATACATTTTTTTATTTTGTCACCCCGTTTTTGACTGACACCGACTTAAACAAGACTGTACAACACAAAAAATATCGTCTATATCTCTGAAACGGTGCGACAAAATAGAAAAATGCATATGAACAAAATTGTAGATAATCACGTTTTCAAGAAAAAATGCCTATTCATTTTTTCATTTCGTCGCACCGTTTCCGAGATATAGACAATATTTTTTATGTTTTTCAGAGTCTTGTTTAAATCGATGTCAATCAAAAACGGGGCGACAAAATAGAAAAATGTATAGGAACAAAATTGAAGACAATGAAATTTTGAAGAAAAAATGTCTAAAAAGTTTTGCTGTAAAAGCGGATTTTATATGTCATAAAAGCATAAAACGGTTTCAAAATGTGCAATTTACATTGGTAACGTAGAAGGTGACGAATACTTTGTACACTCACTGTATGTATTTTTAATGAATTAAAATTTTAACTTAAGTGCTTGGTACGGTATCAACTCGAAAAGATAAGTTAATTATTAGTAAATAATTAGCAATTTAAGATAAAGAAAGAAAACTGTCGACGTTAATATTTTCATTGAACAACACAGATAAGAAATACAATTGAGTAATCACAATTGTAATTAAATAATAGTATAGACTAGAGAAAGTGAAAATATGTTAATTAAAAAAATCAAAGTTCAATAATAGTCTTCGGTTTAAATTTCCCCCAAAAGATTTGTTGGCAAATTTGACATTTCGTTCTTGAAGTTGGTACAAAGTTGTGTTAAAAACATGGAGAGACTGGAGTTTTATATAAATTTTATAAGTTTAGTGTACATATTAGGTTTTTTAACAAATTCAATTAGTGGAAATTTAGTGCATAAGAAGTTTGAATATAAATATTCATTTAAACCACCTTATTTAGCGCAAAAAGACGGAAGTGTTCCGTTTTGGGAATACGGCGGCAGTAAGTAAACACATTTTAATACACGTAGGTAATTTCCTGTACCTATGCACGATACACGTATCACCATCTCATGGTGTTTGGTTCCATAAAACAGCATGAATAAATTTTGAAGACGTAACTCGTTTCTTACGTACACGTGTGCCATGGACACGTATCTAACCTGTAACAGATGTTTTTGCTACTTGATTTACTGTTTTTCAAAATTATGATTTAATTTGTATGAAAAGGACCAAATGAACTTTTTCTATTTAACATACTTAAAATTTTGAAAATTATACTGCAAGTGACATACACGTCACCATTGTTTTGGTCAATAAAACTTCACTTACAAATTTCCTTATTAAAAAAAATGAATAATTTCCTATTGAAATCAAAAATACTTGACATGAAATGATTGCTTTTGTTTTCGCGACTTAATAGCTTTTAATTTGGAAATTCGGACTTTAGTCCTCACCGATATATTCTATTTGAAGCAGAACCTTATTATTCTTACCTTAATTTTTGTTAAATGGTTTTTTATACATGAGAGCTCATTTGACGAAGATGCGGTAAATTTACCGTTTTGCGATTAGCAAATTGCTAAATTATACAGGATGTTTAAAATTTGGCAGACACTAACCTTGTGAAAATGCAACGGTCACCTGTTTAATCACTATTTTATTATATATTTCACTCTTCGTTTTCCGATAAGAATATTTTTTTAGTACAAAAATTTTTAAATTTATAACGAAAATCTGGAAAATTTGTTGTGGAGGGCTGTAACTCATGTACCGGTTGCTCTGTTCTTCTGTTCAACTTAACGAACAAGAAGTAAATATCTCCAAATAAATTTTCAAAGAATTCTAGTGTTTTTCAAAATTTTTCTGTGAATTGGTTGGCGATCGCTGCTCATACACACACACACACCTTCATGCATAAAATAATAATTTTATAATATAAGATTGTTCTTTTTACCAGATGCAATTGCAAGTTCTGAAAATGTCAGAGTAGCTCCATCGTTGAGGAGTCAGAAAGGTGCGATATGGACAAAAAATCAAATTAATTTTGAGTGGTGGGAGGTTGATTTGGTGTTTAGAGTAACCGGTAGAGGAAGAGTCGGTGCCGATGGTTTGGTATGAATATAAACTTAAAAATCCGATTTTTTCTAACCATTTTATTTTTGCAGGCGTTTTGGTACACCCAAAACAAAGGAGCATATGATGGCGATGTATTTGGATCGAGTGACAAATGGGTTGGTCTTGGATTATTTTTTGATTCTTTCGATAACGATAACAAGCACAATAATCCATACATTTTTGGTATGGTAAATGACGGAACGAAATTATTTGATCATCAAAAGTAAAATCATTTTCTTTGAAATAATATTTATTTTCTTATCTTATGATTTTTTAGTGATGGATCCACTCAGCTACTTGCTGGCTGTTTACGAGACTTCAGGAACAAACCTTTTGCTACTAGAGCTAAGATTGAGTATTACAAAAACACCCTTACCGTACTATTCCATAATGGTATGACAAGTAACAGTAACGATTACGAAATGTGCTTCCGTGCCGAGAACGTCGTCTTGCCCAAAAATGGTCACTTTGGTGTATCGGCTGCAACTGGAGGCTTGGCGGACGATCACGATGTTCTGCATGTTCTAACTAGCAGTTTATGGCCACCAGGAGACCATGCAGGTCAAGGCCAGTCTGATGAGCAAAAGAAATTGAATCAAGAGTATCAGGATTATCAACGTAAATTGGACCAACAAAAGGAAGACTACAGGAAAGAGCACCCTAACGAGCAAAAAGTCAAAGATCCAGATTTTGACGAATGGTTTGAATCCGACAATCAACGAGAATTACGACAAATATTCCAAGGACAATCGCAGATGTATGACGCTCTTCGAGAGTTAAGCAGAAAAATGGACGAGGTTATTGGTCGACAAGAGCGAACGCTCAGTCTGGTTTCTATGCAAGCTGGAGCTGTCGTCCCAGGGCAGCATCCTCCGCCACCGGCCCAAGCTGGACAGATTCCTCAAGCCGGGTATGCTGACACCATGCGTCGACAAGAAATTGACGCAATGTTCAACAACCAAAATCAGTTGATCAATGCCGTGAGGGAAGTTAAGTGAGTAATTTCAATTTTTTTAAATCAGTTTTTATAATATAATACTTTTGCAGGCAACATCTGAATGAACTGCAAGGAAGAGCTGAAACTATAATCACTAATCAAGCAAAACAACCCACCGCCCAAGTGCAATCGGTTGGCTACGACATGCAATCGTTAGTTTCAGAAATGCGAGACGGATTGAATCACGTGAAACAAAATTTCGCTCAATACGCACAGAAAACTGGTGGACCTGGGGGTTGTCCAACGGTTAGTTGCGTTTCGGTTACCTCGGTTCTTGTTATTGCTACCTTGCAGCTGGTCATCATATTAGGATATTCCATTTACAGGTAAAATTTTATGCAATTTAATAAATTGAGGAATTTAACTTTTACTTTTATTTGCAGAGATAGACAGGACAGTCATTCGAAGAAGTTTTATTAAGAAATTTGTACTATTAGAAAAATACAACTAGGATGTAATTTCATTGTAATTCCAGTGAAAACTTTTTTATGATTCAAATTACGTACCATGTTCATTTTTTTATGAACTAAAATTGGTGGTTTTAATAATACAACGGTAAACTTTTGTATCAAACCTTCTTCATTACATATACAAACAATTTTATCGTGTCAGTTGTGTTAATGTGATTGGTAATTAATTTATGTCTTCCGTTAAAACATAATTTCAATATTTCTATTTTTGTTATCTAGAAAAAATAAATAATGAAATTTGTTGTTATTTCTTTTTTTAATATATTTCTACTAAAAATTTAATTTTTTTCTTTTCAACAACTGTTGAATTTTCATGCAGCTTACTATATATTTTAGATAATCTGGGCAAAAACAATGGTTATTAACAAATTTTTATTTTATGTTTAAAATTATTACGTTTTGTAATTTCAGTTTTGTTTTGCTTTATTTTTACTTTATCATACGAAGTATGAAAAAGTATTGTAATTGTGAAGAAAACAAACTGAGATTTTGATGAATTTAAACATTTTGGAGTTCCAGAAGCGGAAAATCATCATTTCCAAAAAATGTCTGTATGTGGTAAAATTTTGAGTGCGCTCTACCTCAAAAAGTAGTAGGAATTCTTTATCACAATTTCGTATTTAGTACATAAATAATGAAACTTAGAGCTGACTCGATTTTGATTAAAATCGGTACACGGAAACGCAAAAAAAAATATTTTGTAAATTAAAAAATTATTTTTTCCTTATTTTTTAAATTTTATTTCTTTTTAATTCTACTCTATAATAATATTAAAAAAGTATTAATCAATAATCGTGTATATATATCCCATTTTTAGTTATATTGTTTGTACAAAAAAAAATTTTTTTTCTAATTTTTAAAATTTTATTTTTTTAATTTGAATTACAAATGGTACAAGGGGTAAATATGAAATTTTATGGACACTTATTTAGAGGAATTCCTTTGAAATCATTGAAATTCATTAGATTGGAAATTTTTTGAAGATCTAAGATTTTTGGGAAATTACTACAATTCAGTGGAATTTTTTGAAACTATCTTTAAAATAATGGGACGTCCTTTAATTACGTGCGGCGTTTAGGGATGGAGGGGGCGAAGAAAATCTCGCGTGGGGGAGAGGAGGGTCTCGGCAAAAAACTGTACAATTGCGAGATAATTAAAAAAAAATAAAACAAACAATCTCTAGTAAGATTAGAGGGAGTGGAGGTCGAAAAATCGCTTGACGTCCCCTAAGTGAAATTCTTTAGATTGGAAATCATTGAGAATCTTTGAAAATTCCTGAAATTTCGTGGAAATCGTTGGGATTTTGAGTCCTGTGTACAAAATTTTTTCGCGATATTTATGCCTTGGTACGAAGAGTACAACAAATGCGGCTAATTTGAAAGGAATTTTTTTGTATAAGCAAATTTTTAGAACTTTCGTTTTTTTATAAAATAAAATTAAGAATCCCAAGTTTTCTAAAGCAATTTAGAGATTATTGAACTTAAAAATGCCACCTAACTTGCTTTTTTGTAAAATTATTTTAAAAAATTCGCATATTTTACTACCTCGATTAATCCAAAGTTGAGTAAATGCGACATCAGATATTCGATAGTTTACTGTATTTTAAATAATTTATTTTTATTTCTAGTTAATTGCATTTCTGAGTTTCTTAGTTATAGTGACTTAAAAATACTCTATGTAAAATGCAGAAAATATTGTCGTGTGTATCTGAGAAACGGTGCGACAAAATAGAAAAATGTATATGGATTTTCGACCAAATAAAATCATTTTTTCGGAGTAACCCCTGCCGATTTTGTACAAACTTGGTGAGTATGTTCTCTACATTATAAAAAATATTTTCTGAAAATTTTATCCCTGAATATGCAGCCACTTTGAAGTTATAATTTTTTGAATTTTTGAACTTTACATTAATTTTTTTGAAGTAGAAAAATTGGAAAAAAACAGTTTTAAGGAAAAAAAATTCTCAGCTTTTCATTAAAAATATTAATTTTTTTTCATATGTAACAGAAGACTTTAAAATTCAATTGAAGTGGAAGAAACGATTTTCTCACTATGCGGCGCGTTTTACTTCAAATTTATATTTTTTATTTAAATTCAATTAATTATTGTTTAAATACTTGTCATTGATTAAAATTGGAAAAAGACAGTCCTTTCAAGAAAAAACTCTCACCTTTCAGAAAAAAATATCCAATTTTAAGTAACACACGCCGCACAGTGAGAAAAATTGTTTTTTCCACTTGAATTGAATTTTAAAAGGTCTTCTGTTACATATGACAAAAAATGAATATTTTTATTAAAAAGCTGAGAATTTTTCTTAAAAGAAACTGTTTTTTTCCAATTTTTCTAAACAAGTTTTCTACTTCAAAAAAATTAATAAAAAAGTGAAAAAAAAAATTCAAAATTTCAAAATGGCTCCATATTTGGGACTACAATCAAAGAATATTTACTAATAAATAAATATTCTTTGCTAAAATCGGCGGGGGTTACCCCGAGTGATTTTGTTTGGTGGAATGACCCATTATAAACAAAAATAAAATTTACAACAAAGAATGCCTGAAAAGTATTGCGTACTAGTAAGGAACAATTATTAGATGTGGGGAGCTCCAAAATGTGCTTACAAAATAATTTTGTTATTTCCTTTTGCCACACTGTGTATGACATGCCAATGACGTTTGTACACGTTATCTAATAAGGAACCTCGATTTTTATAACCTTCGCCAGTCTGGTAAATAAACAAGTATAAAAAAGTACCGTGATTATGACATAAAAATGGTGATGTTTTGGTGTCAAATGTTGTTTACGTTCTTGTCAATATAAAGTAGGTAATTAGATAAAATTTTTGTATTTCATCTGCTCGTTAGTAATGTAACTGTGATGATACGTCTTAGATAAATTGAGTTTGTTACTTATGTTTTTTCGTTGCGGTTAAAAATTATAACAGAAAGCAAAGTAAGTATAATTATAATGTAATGAAGGTGAATGTCATAATATCGTTTTACTTTTTTGGCACATTTCATACTTGATGGAAAGGGAAAATTATCGTTGTGTTTTTATCATTATCATATATCGGATCTTTTACATTTGTAATCGATTTTTCCAACTTTGTTTTTCTTGTCAGATGAGTAGCACTCACCAATACATGCAAACGACTAGTTCGACCAATGTTACTACACGTCTTTGCGATATCGAACACGTATCGCAGTTGTCCGAAAACTTATCTTCGTTATGTTTAAACCAGGAGTATTCCGATGTCACTTTAATCATTGAAGGACAAAAACTTTATGCTCACAAGGTAAAAAAAGTGCCCTAGCTCAAACTTTGCTTTTAATAAATTTTTGTTTTAGGTTATCTTGGCTGCTCGCAGTGAATATTTCCGCGCGCTCCTCTATGGTGGTATGAAAGAATCTAATCAGGTAAGTGCGTACTCGATTCAAAATTCTAAAACTTTCACCATTTTTTTCTCTACTTGTCAGACTGAAATCGAACTCACAGATGCTCCTTTGAAAGCTTTCAAAACTTTATTGAGATACATTTATTCAGGTGGGTTCAAATGCCAAAAAGTGAAACTTGACTAATTTCTAATTTCTTCTAGGTCATATGTTTATAATGACTCTTAGGGAGGAAGTTATATTAGACACATTGGGCTTAGCTCACCAATATGGATTCCAGGAACTCGAAACAGCAATATCGGACATTCTTAGACAACTATTAGCACTCAGAAACGTCTGTGCAATTTTGGATACGGCAAGATTATATGGTTTACAGTCATTGGTTCAAGTTTGTCACACGTTTTTAGATCGCCATGCATCTGAAATATTAGCTCACGAGTCTTTTCTTCAACTGTCACAAGTTAAGATTTGTGTAGTTTGTTTTAAATAGTTTTAAATGAATTTTGTTTAGGGATCGCTGGTGGAACTGTTACAAAGACATTCATTTTTTGTTCCCGAAGTGGAAATATTTAAAGGTGTTGCTGCATGGTGTCGAAGTAACGAGGATCGTGATGATCTTGTGATGAAATGTGTTCGACTGCCACTTATGACGATAGTGGACCTTTTATCGGTTGTGAGACCGTCTGGTTTAATTAAATCGGATGCCATACTTGATGCCATATCTGAAAAGACACACTCGAAAGTTAGCAATCTTGCACATCGAGGACAATTAAGTGAGTGTTTCAGCAAGCTATGTTAAGTCATCATTTTAGTTTTATTTTAGTTGTAGATGAAAATGTTGCTTGTCCAAGAATGGGAGCAAAAGTTGTTGCTGGCGAATTAATGGATGCTTTGTTGGACGGAGATCATTATAATTATGACATGGAGCGTGGTTACACTCGACACGCTATCAATGGTCCTGGTGATCAAGGCATTGTCGTCAAATTAGGAATGCCATCGATTATAAATCACATACAGATGCTGTTATGGGATCGGGATCTTCGGTGAGTTTTAGTAAATATTTTTTAGTCCAATCAAAGCTTGGTGTATAAACTCACATTAATGAATTACAAGCTTTCAGCTTTTATTTTTCAGACTGTACATGTATGTACATAATAGGACCTACATTAATATATTGATTTATTTATTTTATAAACAGACTGAACAAACGAATAATTATAATAGATATCATTAGAATAATAGAAATCAAATTACAATTAAAAAATATTAAAGACTGTCCTAGATAAAATCCGACCACCTTCAATATTATGCTACAGGTACAATTTTTAAGATATTTTCAAAAACTTTGAGGCAATGTGTTCATAAAAAGTTGTTAAAAAGCGTACTAATTTTGTTCTATTTCGTAGTTCAGTGCTTAGGGACATGGAAAGTAAAAAAGTGAAACATCGCAAATTAATTATTTACAAACGTTTAAAAAATTCGTAATTATCGCAGACAATTATTATCGAAATTATTAAAATTTTTTAAAACCACTATTCAAACTGTGGTCGCCAACATTCAAAAAGACCCAAGTACAGAAAAAAAACGTGAACCTGGAAGAAAACGTGGTTCAGTTGATCGGAAATTAGAAACAGGGTTTTCTATCAAATCTTTCATACCAATAATTTTGTTAAATATTAGATATTTATTTAACAGATCGGCTTAAGAAACGGTTATTACCATACTACTATGGTTACTACCCTTTCGGAAGTTACACTATGCCTCCCCTTTATTTTGACCTGATTTGGCTACCTGCCACTACAGTAACAGGGGTATCGAATTTTATACACAGAATACAATAAAAATTTTACTTCAATATTATAATTCACCGAACTGCTCAGAATAGGCCCAATAGAAAAATATTGGGCTCAGATTTAAATTAGCTGAAAAATAACATATAAATAACAATAAAAAAACAAAAAATAACAGTAGACATCAATATGTTCAAAGAAATATTAAAAAAGCTCCAGATTCATTTAAAGTTAATGATGTAAAAAAAACTCATGAATACTTTAAATAGAAAAATGCGAAAATTCTCTGCCCCGTCATAAAATTTTTTGTACTTTTTTTTTTGTATGTAGAAGTATGTTATAAATATGCAATAAATATATTATTAAAAAAAAAATTAATCCATTTTGATTTAATACGTAATATAAAGTGGTCGGATTTTATCTAGGACAGTCTTTAGTTCAGTCATTTGGTACTTTGGCATGAAAATAAATTTTATAATATTCACTAAGTATTAGGGTATTTTCTAGACGTGAAATTTTGTTTTCTGCACTTGAGATAATGTGAGTATTATTTTATACATAGATTTACAGATAATTGAGTCTGGTTTTACTTAGGTATATGTAGAACATTTTTGCGTCAGATCAACAGAAAAGAAGCTCTACATCGAAAACTGAAAACAACAGTTTTTGCTCAAATCAGCTCAAATTTATCTACTTTAATTTTAATATAACTTATTTTGGGTATAAAATTTTGTGATTTTTGGAACTTTTCATAATAAATTTGACTCTGTTCCGGTTTGAATCTGTTTATAGAAAGCTTATCTGTCCTGTTACTAAAGTAAAAGGGTTTAAGCAAATAATATTTCATTTTCGAGTTATTTTCACGCAGACCTCTTTTTTGATTATAATGACTGGACTACAATTTTTATTGAGAACTAAAATCTGAAAATTAATATTGTATTTTGGTATAATTAAAACTTGAATTAATTTAGAAAATTTTTATTAGAACTTTATCTTTCCGGATCGTAAACAACTAAACCACTCTACATAGACTTGTAGCTGTTGTTTGTCTTCTAACACGTAGGGTACCTCCTGCACTCGATTAATCCACGCCCAGACTTTAGCATACTTTGTTTCGTCTAGCGTAACCAAATGGTGTAAAGCAGTCACTGTGGTAAACAACGTAATATCTGCTAAAGTGATTTCATCACCACAGACCCAATCTTTATCATTCAAATACATTGCCACATAGTCGTAAGCTTTTATAACGTGCTGAGCTTGTTTTTCTGGTACCACTGTAATTTCTCGTTGTATAAACGACATCTAAAAAATTGTAAATAAGGATTTTTAAGTTGAAAACTAAATTACCTACCATTAGCATGTGGAAGTATGCAAATAGAACTCCATTGTCAAAGTAAAGTTTATCGTTAATCAAAGCACGTTTGTACACATCTTGTGAATATAATGAATTGCCAGGATCATATTTGTCAATTAAATAACAAGTAATGGCATGACTGTCCACTATTATTTTACCATCGTCATCTAAAGTTGGAACTGTTCGTCTTGGATTAATCTAAAGAGTTGAAACAACTTTAAAACAATAACTTGGAGTTGTTGTTTCAGCTATTACCTTAAATAAATTTGCAACATTTGGAGAGTCAGGAGCATTAATTACGTGGATTTCTAAATTTATACCTAAAGCTTTAGCTGTAATTATAACGGCTCTGCAAGGTGGGCTTCCACGATAAATATATAATTTGATCACCATGTTTAGGAGTTATACTGTCTATGCGAAGTTTAAATATTTTATAGATTTGTAATCTGAAGTACCCGGGAAGATAAAATTTATTTAAATAGATAAAGGTTTTACCGGTTATAGGTAGATATCGTCAAATCGTCATTCATTATAACAAGTAATTACAATAGGCGGTTTTTCCCTCACTCCTTTAGCTTTGAAAGGTAGAAATTGAACTCAAAATAAAAATTGTAAGTAAATTTGTGGTATGTAGTATGTATTAATGGTTAAATTTAAAAAATATAAGAATAATACAATACGTAGAAAACCGAAAATTCAAAAAATGTATAAAAGACAATTATCAAACTTAACAGGTCTGGATCAAGAATATTTGACATTATGAAAAATCATAATGTAATATAACGTTATTTCATGGTTATTACCAATCATCAGTTACATTTAACAGATATAATTGAATAAAAATTGAAAAATATTCGAACTAAACAAAAAAGAATTCAAAAATATTGACCAAAATTGACTTACCATACCTTAGTACCTACCATGACTTGCCATTTCATATGAGTTTGCTCCTACCAACTTGGCGCAATGAAAGGAAACATAAATTATTAAATACCACATAAAATGTTTTATATTTATTCCAACTAATCTCCACTTTCCAATCTTTCCCCAGCGATGTAATAGTATATTTTAAGGCCCGATTTTGCAATAGTCGAAATGATTCCGAATCAATGAGTCGATTGATTCATTTTTCATCAAGACGAAAAATATCTCGCTTGCGCTTTTATTACTATAAAATTACAGATGCCGACGGTGGAAGTATTGAGTTTCACTATGTTGTTCAGTAACGTTTGAAGCTAATTTTAAGACCGACAATATTTTTTTCTATATTTGAGCAAAATTTCACCGAAAATGCTTGGGCTGTTTAATATCAGAACTGTAGCAGTTTTTTTCGTTTTTAGGTCTTATTCATATTACATTGAAGTTTCAATAGACCAAAAGGACTGGATAAAAGTCATCGATTACAGTCACTATTCGTGTCGATCGTGGCAGTATTTATATTTCGAAAAGAAGGTGGTGCAGTATATTAGAATCATTGGAACTCATAACACGGTTAACAAAGTGAGTGAATTTTATTTTGAATTGGACAGTTGTAGATGTCACTTATAAGCTTATTTCGAATTTTAAAGTAAACTGATCACAATTTCAAGTTTAACCTCTGCATTAACAAATTCGATATCTGATATCATAATTATTTTTTATAATTAATAAAAATGGATAAATTATGTCATAAATGCAGGTATCAAAAAAATATTATTTTTATATTACCTGCCGTGAAACTGAGAGTTTCATTGCATATAGAGACAGTCGAAACACGACAATTGCAGATCAACGCGACTGTTGGTCAGAAAATAATTGGTTTCTTCCCTAGGACAGAACTGTCAAGTTTCTTCCTGCTTACTTAGTTGTAAATCTATAGTTTTAACTGTCAACTGATCCGACAGTGACAGTTCTTATATTTTATGAAAGTTCGGTTAGTTAATGAAATTCTCAGATTCATTACAGGTAATATGAAAAATAGTGTGTATGGCATGGGATAAACACGATTTCAGACTTGAGGTGATGCCAGCCCTCGCTTTCGCTCAGGCAGGCATTTCTGACTCTCGTCCGAAATTGTTTTGTTTCATCCCTAGCCGAACAATATCCTATTGACTGAAAACTCATAAAATTAAATTATCCAAGTTACCTAGTTCATCAGAATTTCTTAGCTCAGCCCTCTGGTGAACATCAAACTGTGGATCGAAATACTAATAACTTTTCTTAACATCTTAATGGAAAACGGGGTACAATAAGCGTAGAGCTTCAGTACAAAGTGGGCATTGAACCACTACCCGTGCAGCTAATTTGGAATTTGGACCTAGTTCATAAAATAACAAGGGGTAAATATCTCGAAAAAATGTTGTACACAGAATTTTAAATTCTAATGATTTCCAAGGGAATTCCAAACAAGTGTACACAAAATTTTCGAGATATTTACCCCTTGTAAAGTAATGTAACTTAGAATTTATTTTGTAAACCTGTTGACTCAATTTACTTAATTTATTTTTATGTTACAGGTATTTCATCTTGTAGCTTTTGAAGCATCATACAAGATGAAGATTCCGAAAATGATAAACGACATAGTCGTACCAAAATATAACGTGGCTACGTTAGATTGTAGCGCATCGGTTATCGAAGGAGTAAGGTGAGCAACATCTTGGCTTTTTTGATTAATATTTCTTAATTTGTTTTTTATTTTTTACAGTCGATCTCGTAACGCACTATTGAATGGCGACACAAAACACTACGACTGGGATTCCGGTTATACTTGTCATCAGTTAGGTTCGGGAGCAATTTTAGTGCAATTGGGTGAGTAAATTTTAATAAATATAAAAATTCAACTTAAGCAAAGTTGTTATTAGGTCAACCTTATTTAATTTCGAGTATGAGATTGTTGTTGTGGGATTGCGACGACCGTAGTTACAGTTATTATATAGAAACATCTGTTAATATTTGGGATTGGGATATGATTGTGGATAAAACACGCGAGTCGTGTAAGTCGTGGCAGGTTATAAGATTCCCATTGAGGCCTGTCGTTTTTATTAAGATTGTTGGTACACACAATACTGCAAACGAGGTTAGAACATTTTTAAAATTTGTGAACATGTTAAAATTTGTTTTATATTAGGTGTTTCATTGTGTACACTTTGAATGTCCTTCTTGTGACAAAGAGGATTTAAGCAATTGGAGCAGCAGTTCGTCTAAACGTTCGCTAAACAATTTAAGCGAGCACGGCACGCCTAACGTTGTCGTTCAACCTACAGAAACTGCAACCGAAGCTAACGAACTTATAATACACTCAAACGAAAGACCAGATTAAGAGATCACTTGGTTTGACATTTTCTGCAAAATAATTGTTATATTTTATGTTTGTCATGAAATTGTAGGCAAAATATTAAAAGGTTGTACTTACGGAAGAAAGTTGAGTTGATTGTATTTATTTGATGTTATTGTTGTTTAATATGAAACATTTTGTTGTTCATGATTATTAATGAAGTTTTTTGAAAATTTAATCTTTGTGGTTTTATGGTTGTTAGGTTTGTAAAGACAAATTTGTGATTGATACAGTAGAAAATTGATTTGTATGTGTGCATTGATAAAGTACAAACAATTTAAGTAGTTTTAAGTTATCGGTAATTGTGTCACTATATGCTTGATTCGTTTTATTGCAATTTTAAGTTTTCTATCCAGTTGTATGTCCTTTTAAAATTTAAAATGCGCCGTAAAGAAGGCTGTGTGATTATTACTGTTTGTGATTAATATAATCGTAAATGACATGTTGGTAGTGTTGAATACCTACCTTTTATTTTTAATGTATCACTTCATTTACTATTAAGTTTTTTTTTTTAGTTAACAGTGTGAAGAAATAATAATCTCACATTTACTGTAATGTTTGTTACCAAAATATACCACGTGTTTACAAATAAAAGTTAATTAAAGCAAATAAGTGTTTAGAAAATGTTTCCAAGAGATATAAAATTAAAATTTCTAATTTCTTGTTTGTCAACACACTGTTTGTGACTTAGCGACCAACAAAAATTTGTGAATACGGCTGTTAATTTTTAAAATTTTAATTTAGTATTGTACTACTTCAGACCAGGAAACTTCAGCTTAATAACTTTTACTTTTTTTTTTCTTCTTTAAAAGTTCTTTCATTTTAGAAAATCTTTGGCGCCAAGCAGAATTTGCCGTTCTAAACAGCTGCCTATTTTGCCTATTGGGAATCCGGTCGTGCTTACAGGACGTATTTCCAACTCAACAATTAGTGGAAGTATGACATAAGTGCCTCTCGCGTTCGTCACCGATGGGAAAAAGTAAAAGTAATCTTAATTAAATTTGAAAATTAATTTGTTGTGGTTTGTCTGTAATTGTTATTTTGAAGCAGTATGAAAGTAAAGTACTAAGAGATGCATTTTTAGAATTTCCGGTGCTAATGTACTACTTATATAATATATCGTCAGTCGCTAAAGTACTACGTTAGTGCCGCCCGTTGCGTCACTAGCTTTAAAAGTAACAGTAATGAATTAAATGTAATAATTATTTTTTAAGATTTAGGGAAAAGTAACTAGTTGTCTTAGGACCAAATCTATTTTTGTTGGTTGATTGCAATTATCGTACTTCTTCCACTACAGTCGTACATCAATTCTATGAACTTGTGCCCTATTTATAGTCCAACATTTACTTCTTATATATCAATCAGTTTATTATAAGCAATTTAGTTTATTTAACTTTGTTTCTTAGAATTTGATGGTTATGAGGTCGGGAGTTTTTCTTATTTATCTGCCCTTGGTCAGACTGTTGTCTAAACAGCCCATGTTCGACTCGAAAGATACTTGGGTATTTTAAAATACAGTAGAAGTTGTAATATCGTCAGTATACTACCAAAACTTAGTAAGTCCACTTTTTAGGTAAATCGAGTTAATGGTGAATTGTGTATCTTTATGTCAATATCTATGTTGGAAGAAGTTTTTAAGTCCTATGTACTTTCTAAAGCAATTTTTCAGCTATTTAATTATTTTAATTTAAGCTATTTAAATATGCACTTCATTTTTTTAGATTTTTGTCTTCAAAAACAGCGGCGTTCACTGCTTTGCTCTTCCTTTTGCGCTCCCTTCTGCATTTGGGTGGGCACTCCAATCAACAAGGTGGGCAAAATGCCCACCCCTGGCGCCGTCGGTGTTTCCTAAGATTCTCTTGGATTTCCGTTTACAAGATTTTTGAAAGATTTTCCCGGATTGCCTTAAAATTTCCCTTTGAAAAAGTAAAAAGCAAAATTCATCTTGTCTAATCGTATTCGTAAGATTTCCTTACAGATTTCGAAAATTTCTAAGATTTTCGCGGATTTTCTATTTCTAGATTTTCTTTGATTTTCTAAGATTTCATTTGTACACCCAATTTTTCTAGAGATTTCTTTCTTATTTGAATTTATTGTTGAGTTTTTATTTTTTAAGGTTTAATGGATTAGTACCTATGTGAAAAATAATTTCAATAGCCCAAATTGGAAAAAAAGTGAGTAGACTCAGAGGAGTCCACATACTTGATAAAAACGTCTTGCTCAATCTTGCTGCTTTGGAAGAAAACCGGCACAACTCATAAATCACTAGTTTGAAGTGCAACGGAATACCACTCATCTGCATAAAATCACATCGGGAATATCTGCTACCTACTTTGTTTAAAGTACGCACTTAGAGGTAACTTTGGGTAGGTTTTTTTTGTTTGATTATAATTTATGACATAAGCAAACAATCAATTATGCCAGTCTTCTTCCAAAGCAGCCAGCGATCTGTGAAGCGCGACCGAACTTGAAAATCACGGATTTAGAAAGACCGGGATCTCCAAGCCTACGCACTTGGTAAGAACATCCTTGAAGGTCGCCCTAACTCGAAAATCATGATAGTGGGAATCTCATTAATTTCTTCATGCGCGTCAGTGGTGAACAGATAACTACTGATAAGATTCAAAATGGGATAATTTTACAAATTTGAAGATATGTCTTGGTTTTTCATCGTAATACAGTAGAACCCCTCTATAACGAGTACCGGTTATAACGGAAAATCGGCTATAACGAGTAAATACTTGATCCCTTGACTTTTGTTTACATGTTAAACTGACTGTTTATAGCGAAAATCTGGTTATAACGAGTAAGTAGGCTGGTCCCTTGAGCTCTCGTTATAGAGGGGTTCTACTGTATATTGAATTCATTTTTAATTTTCAACTGCACTTTGTATTTAGATCTTCACAGCCGCAAATCCACTACTACCTACTTTTGTAGATTTTCCTTTTTTTTTAATACTATGTATTAGTCTGTTCTCGATTGAAATGTTTGGTTACCGGTCATAGGCGGATTTAGGGGGGGGGGGAGGCACGGGGGGACGTGCCCCTCCCGGACGCTTAAAAATAACAAGGAGACAATTCCAAATCTGAGAACACTTTTTGCCCGTCTTGACTCTTGTGCCCCTCCGCCCCCCAGAAAAAAATTCTGGATCCGCCGCTGTTACCAGTCGATACAATGGCACTTTTTGAGTAACTAATAAAATTTGAGATAAGCCCTGAAGGGTTAGTACAATACAATTTATTATTTGTTTTTAATTTTTGATTTTGATTAGTATTAAGCCCAAAATTGAATTTTTAAAAACCCAGCTACGTCACTGGGAGGTTTTGCAAAACGCGACAACTCTGTAAACAAAATGAGATATATATCCGTATATTGTAGTAAGACAAAGACAAAAAACTTAGAAACTTGAAGTTTTTTAAAATTTGTTCTAGTGTATAACATACTTTTAAACGTCAGATTATACTTCAATATGGCCGCAAACATAATAATTTAATTATTCTGACGTTTATATATAATAATTAATCTGATAAAATTTAAAATGGTTACCTCTTTGGGAACGATACAAAACCAAATTTGGATCCAGTGGCGGAACTACAATGCGCGGAAATCCCCAAAGGCGAAATTTTCTGTGCAAGTGAAAGGGACAGAAATTTTTATAGATATTTTTATTAAAAAATAAGAAATCAAGCATTTTCGGTATCAGTTTCGGAAATGTTTCACTCTTTTCCGAGGAAATCTGAGTAGTTAGAAACTTCTAGAAAATCCAATGAAATTCTAGGAAAACTTAGGAATACCATAGACAACCTTTGTTTTTTTTATTTTTTCGAAAGAAAATCTTATGGAAATCCGGGACAATCTGGCGAAAAAATAGCTTCTTATTTTTCGGGGGAAGGGGGGCAAAAAATTGTAAATTCGCCACTGCTCGGATCTAAAATATTTACCAATCTGGCCCTGCATAATATTCTGTTTTGGGTTTGGGTGTACCGAAAAAGTTCCTCGATTTGGGCCTGTTTAATACTTGTGCTATGTTCAATAGTAATTTTTTATGTTGTTTACATTTTACATAACAATAATTGTTTTGTCACAACTCGATAAAGTTTCACCTCCTAGATGGCAATAACGACGCAAATCTAAATTTTTTTTAATTATTGTTAATTATTAAAGATTTATTTATAAATGCCATTATAATTCGTGACGTCAACTTGTATCGTTTGACCTACAGAAATGACAACATAACTTTTAAAGGTTCTAAACGAGTTCCAATTTATCGAGTTTTTAATTCGATATAATAAAAATTCGGAGTGCTGGAAGCGGGCACGGCGACGATAATTTTTTTATGCGCGACAAGCAGGGCCGAGATAATAATATTTGAGCGAACAAAATTAGGAGTAGGTACACTAACTTCATTCATACAAGACCGTTTGCGCTGACATACAGTACTCGCCGCACACACCGACCGACAAGGACGGACGGGAGATTCCGAGAGCGAGAAAGAAGTATAACCTGTTATGTAAAACAGAGACAGGTGTCACACGGAAGGGAGACACAACATGGGAGATTCCTATACAACTACCCACGCACTAAAAGGAGAAACCTAATAAGAGGAAATTCCTCGACAATAAAAAGAGAAGGAGATGCAATTTGGGCGATTCCAAGATATGCAAGTTATTACGATCAAGTTTCTGTGAATAAAAACTAAACAAGTTGTTTGTGTTTAATGTATCGTCGGTATCTATATTTAAATAATGATAGCATAGTCGTCGTAGTTTGAATATCTGCTCATTGGCGATAATTCAATTTCTCATTTCATTTCACGAACGAAAATCAGTCAGTAACTATCGCACGAGCGTGTGGTGTTGATTTACCAATTATCAACCGCTCGCTCCACGTTTGCCTTGCGTTGTTGATAACAAATACACCTAGTACGTCATCATGCCGTATTGTTATTTTTGTGTCGCTAACAACATGAGTTGCGTTTTGGCGGGTTGCGCCGTATTATATTATTGTTAGCCCTACGCGAGCGCCATATGGGTATGTAAACATCGTAAAAAGGTTTCGTTAAATCCCCGATATGTTCAATAACGTAAGCCAAGTTGATTAGACTTTGAACTCGGTAATTCGGTACAGAAAAACATGAGATGTAAAATCGACAGAAAGAGAAAGCATGACGCATAAAATTCTAAGGTGAATCCAACAACAGACAAGGATAGTCGACGAACAGGTTTGAAAGTTTTCGTGGAACAAGGTGGAATAATAAATAACTATACTGCCGAGTGAGAACGAACTACGCACCTCCATTGTATTAGACAAGGAACACCGCACGCTATTGCAAGAAGCTGTAAGCAAAGTACACTTTAGTCACTGTGTTTGTTGGACTGGGACAGAAGAAGTAAACATGGCGCCGCGCGAGCCAGCATATCATATTTAGTGTGTATATTGCATACACGCAGTATCCCCGACATTTTACTCAAAATCTCCTAGACAAGTGTAATATCGACACGCAATTTTCGATTCGGTGATTTGCATCAATACAATTTTTAAAATTAAGTGCCAAGTGTGTAAATTGCATAAATGTTATCAGTTCTAGCTAATTATTGCAATTTCATTTTTATATTGTTGCGACCTCTTATCGCTCCTACAGTTTCTTAGTGTAAATATTAATTCATTTTTTTTTAACCTAAACAATTAAGTGCCAATTTGTAAGATGTAAACATTGGGAGTTATCGCTGGAGGCTATTTATGCTCGTACCAACTGCTGGTAAGTTGACATTATTTTTATTTACATTTACTTCGATGACAGTTCGAGTGATAATATTCGTTTCGTATTTTCGTAATTTAAATTCCTACCGAGCAATTTTTTGCACGGTATTGTACTGTGGCGCCGTGTTGACTATCACTGTGGCGTCATAGGCTGTCTGTCTCGCAGTCGCCGTACGTTGCCCCACACCCCGCGCAGATTCTTTGCTACACATGTCCACAAACGATAGTGACGTTCCATCTTTTTAATACCACTGATATTTTCATTGGCAGGAAACGCGTGCTATGGCATTCCATAATATGGACGAACACAATCCATTGCCTTCTCACCATCAATGAAACCTTCATCGAAGGAGTATTTGGTTTCAGGGAATTTTTATTACTGCGCTAATGTTTGGCATTCCAATCTAAAATTGAATTTTCTTCTCCACCTCGTATTTTTACCATTTGTTGTTTTGCCAATCGCCTGATATTGTTGTTACTCATCTGCATCATTACAAGGTTATCTGGCCAGCGAGACGTACGGGCCACAATATTAGCAATTACTACGTCAGTCCGACTACAATTAACACCACCTTCCTTGGAATAATAATCATTATTTGCTCGCAATCCAACTGACGTGACGCGACGTTGGGATCGGATACTAAATTGGGAAACAAATCCGTGATTCAGCACTCCTCCATCATAAAATTCTGCCCACATCCACGCACCTTATTAACGGAAACCTGTACGTAATGTCCTAGCCATTCCAGCATAATTAGCAAAACCCGTTTTTCCTGCACATTCATAATCGACTACTACTACCAGTTTTGCCACCAACTTGACACACTGCATGGTGTTTTTCTACATTCAAACATTCAATTACAAATATTTACCGCCCAAACTTGCGAGCAGGCATTTCAAGATGTAAAGTGCCAATAATAGATTCTGTATCTGGCAAATTGCAGCAAAATTACGCCCCTACGTTTTTTTAAAACTTTTCGATGAATGAGTTATTGCCAACACGATTGTAATAAGATCGTGGATTTACAAATTTACACCACATCGGACGTGACACCAGCTCGGAGTTTAATTTTTAAGCCAAATTTAAAAACGAGTAGGCGTACATTTATTTTTTGCATGGGCTAAATTTAGAGCATTTTTTGTAAACGTTTAGTCACTCTGTTATTGCAAACAACGGAACACTAAAATTGGCCAATTATTTTTACCCCGTGGAATCTTCCTAGGAACACCTACGAAATAAGGAAAATAAAGATACCCACGAAATAGGGATACGAGGAGGGAGTTGGCTCAAGAAACTTTTTTGGCAGGTTGTCGGAGACTAAAATGTTAAGGAATTCGACAGCGTAAGCATTTCCCATGAGTAATTGGAATGTTAAGAGACGACGGCTTATTGTTTTCAAAAATATGGTCCTCGCAATCAAAAAAGTTGTAGTCGAGAACCGAGACTTGCAGACCCAGGCCACCCAAAGACATTTTATACTTTCGACTGAATTTTCCAATAAAAATTTGGTGTGAGGGGAAAAAACATCTGCGGAAACACTATTGTGTTGGCTTTCCAACTGGAAAATTTTTCATCCATATTCGGGTAACTTGGAGTAAGATACTTCGGAAGTACAGAGATTTACGAGAGACCTGATTGATATAGATAGTATACCTATTTTGCCTTGCTTCTTGGTCGTTGATTTTGATGTTGATGTTGATTTTATAGGGTTTCAAGAGCAAAATATTTCGCGGTTTACACTTGGAAGGGTGACTGCATCGAGAACACTCTGTCTAGGCTCTTCACCAAGTTGTTCGATATGCCACGTCAGGCTAGTTCATTCTCACTCGTAAAAACAAATTTACATATTAAACTTTTTTTAGTTTGTAAATGGCGAAACTTCTTCCAAAATATTGGGTCTGCCCTGTTGTTGTGCTGAAAATTAAGAAGATCTAAAAATAAGTCGTACGAGATGAATCAAAAACCCGTAAAAGCAAGTCCAGTAACCACGTCGAAAAAGGGGTCTAGCTTGCAAATTTCTCAGACGAAGGATTGAAAACTGATTCCTATGTAATTTTGGTCATAGAATCCGAATTTGAGGTGCCAAAGCCGTCATATTGAAAGAACGTTGCCAAATCTCGTGTTTTTGCAAAAAACAAAATCAAAATTTCGGGCACCTTATTGATTTTTTGAAAAAATGATTTCTCAACAGGGTCGGAGTGATGTTGCAAACCGGCAACGGGTACAAATATAGCCTCTGGTTGGCATGGAAACCTTTATTTCACTGGAGAAATCATGAAATTTAAATTTTTTGAAAAAGTCATTTTGTAGGAAATTTTATCTACTTTTTGATTTATTTGATTCATTTTTTCGAAAAATCAATAGGGTGCCCAAAATTTTGATTTTTTGCAAAAAAAATCAATTGATAACTGATTTTTAGAAAAACTGAATCAAAAAGTAGATAAAATCTGCAAAATGATTTTTTGGTTCATTTTCCAGGACAAAAATTAACGCCGCAGGCGCCATTTGCGTTTTTGCCGGTTTTTCGAAAAATTCATAGTTTCTTTTAAATTTTTTGAAAAAATTTGAAAAATTCAAATTCCATGCCGACCAGAGGTTATATTTTTACCCGTTGCCGTCGGCATGAAAACCTTTATTTCACTCGAGAAACCATGAAATTTGAAATTTTCGAAAAACCAGCAAAAACGCGAATGGCGCCTGCCATTTAATGCCTGTTAATTTTCGTCTTGAGAAATGAACTAAAATGTCATTTTGTAGGAAATTTTATCAACTTTTTTTGATGATACATTTCATATTTTCGAAAAATCAATAGGTTACCCAAAATTTTTTGCAAAAAAACGTGATTTGGCAACGTTTTTCCAATATGGCGGCTTTGGCACAAGGAAATTTTTTTCGCAAATCTCAAATTCGGATTCTACGACCAAAATTCCATAGGAATCAGTTTTCAATCCTTTGCCTCAGAAATTTGCTTTTTTCTTTTTCGACGTGGTTACTGGACTAATAGGTATTTAGTTGGTTCTAAAATTAAGGGCACTTCACATTATATGATTTCTCTTATGATTTATCATAGGACAAAGCATAAAATACAGTTTAGACTGTAAATATTATTACATTCTCATTTTATGCTTTTTTCTATGATAAGTCATGAGAGAAATCATATATAATGTGAAATGCCCTTTAGTTGATTACCGTTTTTTTTAAATTAATTTTACCTATTTTAGATGTTTTGTTCGTAGTTTTTCTTAATAAAAATACGAAGTTTCATATTTTTCTTTTTTATTTATGACCTTTTAAGAGCAGGGGGCCCGCGAAAAGTCTTGCCACGGAGCCTGACGTGGCTCTCGACGGCCTTGGTTGTGCGGCCTGAAGGCCGCATTGACTAGTCGCTCTCTCATAACTCTCAATTTACTGAGAAATCGAAGACATTTTAGAAAATCTTAGGAAATTCTAGACAATCTTAAAAAATCTTTTAATTAAATTAAATATTTTATTAAAAAAGTAGTATACGCAGATGGTGGAGCCTGAAGGCCGCATTGACAAGTCACTCTTTTAACTTCCCAATTAAAACAAACCCAAACAAATAAGAAAATCGTACAAAATTTAAGGAAATCGTACAAAACCTTTGAAAATTATAGGAAATCTTAATACCTGTGTTCCACGATCAAAATTCTAGGAAATTTTGAGAAATCCATAGAAATCTTTCGATTACATTAAAGACTTTTTTTATAAAAGTAGTATACACTGGTTGTGCAAAAAAAAGAAGAACAGCGTTTTGTCAAGTCAAGCTCAGTAATGAGCAGCTAAGAAGCCTTCAACAAAATCATTGCAGCAGTTGACAACGAAGGCACGGAGAAGCCCAAATTTGCACCAAAGCATTTGCCAGTTGAAACTGACAATTTAATATAATCAATTTTCGGCGCAGGGGTTTGAGATGAATAAAAAAATCATTGAGTAGATGACTGAAATTTTCAGTGAAGATCCATGTGATGGGCTTTATTCCCGCATATTAAGGAGTATCAACAGTGGCGGCTGGTACGTGGAGGGCAATTGGGTGCCGTTCTTCCAAAACAGAATATTACTTCATCAATTTTTTTTTAACACAACTACGGGGGGGAAGACTGATCCGCCGTTTTAGGAGACCAAAATTTGGTGTACATAATTTTATTATGTACATTTATATGGCGCGACAATACACCCGGGGGTATGGGGTTCTCCCAATATAAACTATATACTACTATACTATTAAAATTAACAGTTTTCTCGGTGAATTAGTCTAAATTTTATCAAAAGGACGCATTTTCGACGGTTTTATGTTTTAAACATTTACCGACAAAGCTTTTTATTACAACGCTTGCACCATTTTCTGTCTCAGATTGATGAAGAACCTGACGCCCAGGGTCTTCGACCATTTGTTATTCATGGACCCGAGCAAATAGATTTAGGTCACAAGAAAATTTCTGCTTTATCATCAATCTCAAATGAGATTGACAATTTATTTTATTAGCGATCAATATTAACACAAAGTAAAGTAAATAATTCAATCAAATTTTAAGTTTTCATTGTTTGATAATGACAACACTTCAAATGATACGATAAGTTCTAGATTTGTGAGGTTATTGGTAATTTTGGCAAGGAAAATCTCGAGATTGTTATTCATCCGAATATTTTTTGTTCTGTAATTCTGCATATTATGAAGACATTTTCAGCTCAAAGGTTTTTTATAGACCACTTGTTGCAGTAGCCAAAATATGTAAATATTTCGTATGCATTTTACAATATTTAAAAATAAAATTTTTATGCTGACATGAAGGTCTCTCGAGCATATACCATTGCTCCGATTTGAAATTAACTGAGCGGATTTTTTGACTGGAAATGTAAATTAATTTGACAAATATGAAATCGTTTACCTTTGACATTTAATTTTATTTGCGATTGTTCGGGGATTCACGATGAATTTTTTATTCAAACGTTGAACCTTCGAGTTATGTTCATATTTAATGCAAATGGAAGAAAATTGCGGTCAATTTTAAATATTTCGATCAATATGCAGTGATATTAGAGCGTAAATTGTTTATTATTGTATGCAAATTATAAGATGGACTTAAAATCGCATTATTTTTTAATTGTCACCGTTGTAAGTTACCCTTGTAATTCATTCAAATAATTACAATGAAAAGTACGACGGCTTCCAAAGGTTAATTTCACAGTACAAATATCATTTTTGTAAGTATATAAATGCGAAGAATACGAAAATACTTAAAATAGCGATGCCATTTCTTGAGGGGTCCCCCGGGAATTAATTACTATTGAATGATTTAAATTAAATTGCGTTTGTGATTTTTGCGAAAATTAATTGTTGGGGTGGATTCCAGGAATAGCATCAATGCGGGGGAAAGTCACAAAGCCTTCTAAAGGGCAATTTTATTATCTGCAATAAGGCATTCAGACCTAAAATCGGTACAAAGATCTTTGTTATTAGTTTGCTTGTTTTGTGACATTCACCTTAAAATTGTTTAATACCTAAGCTGTAAGTAAATTATTATATTAACTGTTCCAGTATTTCAGGGAGATTTCGAAAGTGAATCAGCGTTGTTGGCTCTTTGCGGAGTAGGCACTGTTTGGCTTCTCCACGGAGGCCAATTTTCTTTCGTTAACCTAATTTCTCAACTGAGGAAACCATAGAGAATGATAAATACTTCATTGTTTTTTTATTATGCCCACTCTTCCTTATCTACTGTAATTTTATGTAACCTAATTGAAATTTTTCAAAACAACATTTTTCTTGCGAAAATTGCAATTTTTCAAAAATTTGATTTGATAATATTATTTTTATTCTGTCGCTGTTTGGCAATATTAATGTTGTTATTTGTGAATTGATCATTCAACCATGACTCGAAATAAGATAAAAATAAAGACATTGTTTAAATTGAAGGAATACTCCGATACTGTTTGGGTTGGGAAGCTGCAAACAAGCATGTCACGTGAAAAACAAAATGTTGAACTTATTTAGTAATTTTTTATTATTTATGGTATTCGATGACACATTATGTTGACAAAATATTCTTCTCGTGGTCAGTGATTCACCTATTGAATTTTTGTAAAGAAAATTACTTTTTATTTGTTGTTGATTATTTATTTTACGTATTAATGAGGGAATGAATGGGACGTTTAATTTGATTCGTTGTTTTGCAAAATAATAGCCAAAATCGTTTTCTCGTCTTGCTGTTTACAATTCTATTTTCGTTTGCAAGAACAGGAAATTGTAGTATGCTTCGCAGTAGGAAACGAATTTTTCGAAGGAAGTATTATTTGATAACAGATTTCATTATGACACAATTCTTTAATTTTTCTGCAATTCAATATTATTAGACCTAGTTGTTTGCTCGTGTTTACTACTTTTCTATAAATAAACATCGTCAAGTTTTCGATATGCAGTCAGCATAATTACGAAGAAACGTGGGTTTCTCAGAAAAGTACAGGTAGAACTGGTTAATTTTTCTCAGAATTTTATAACTTCTTCTCGAAGCATACACACGTATTCGAGCAGCAACAAAACTTTTCGATTTTACCTGGGCAGGGAATACACCTGTCGATGGCTATTTACGTCACCGTTTCTGGCAACTGTTTGGATTTAAGGGATTCTCTTACCTGATACCTAAAACATGCAATTATTATCAATTATCATTAAGATTTGGGCATCCTTTCGCCTTTGCTTTCTCGAGATCAGCATGAAAAGCGATGCTTCCTGTTGCTGGACTGTTTTGCCCAAAAGACAAATTTTTAATTTGGATAATTCGATTAGCATAAAAAAAGTTCTATCAAAATATTGCGTAATAAGGCTGCACCGCAGGTTAAGGTCGGATCTAATTATACTACATGAGTTTCTCCCATGGAGAGAGGATGATGCATAATATTATTTCATATGATGTGATTGTGATTAATTCATTCATTTATAAGCTTATTTGTCTGATGGATATACTAAACCGGTCAACCAGTGCCGTAATAAGTATGGCGGCGCACGGTGATGGTGCCACAGATCTAAACCAAAAATTGTTCTTGACATGATTACAATAATAAGGACACGACCGTCTCGCTTTTATTATTATTTTTTACCCAGAAATGTTTAATTCCTTCAGCTAAACGGATTGGGGACGTCATATTTTTATTAGTTTTCTAGACATAACGTAATGATCGCCTAAAAAGTAGGAAACAATGCTTAATCATTTTTTAATGGCCGGTGGAAAATTGCCCCTTTGTTATATAACACATTGGTTATTTTTTTTCTTTTGAAGAACCGGAAATGTGCATTTACTCGTTAATACGTATTATCGCTAAACTATTTAAAATTATCAATAAATTAATAAGGTTCTAATTGTTGTTTTCTGGCTATTTGGAGTAAATAAATCCAATTTGCACAATTATTAATAAATACACTTGTTAACCTTATCATTTTCGATATAGGTTTATCTTACCGAGTATGTAAGAACTGTCTCAAAATTACATGTTGTATAAAAGTATTCATTCATAGAAGATCTAGACTAGATATAATTTTAATTGGGTGCAAATATTTTTTTCGCCGAATAAAAAATTAAAAAGTCGATGGACTTACGGTGTACTTACGTCAAGTATCTGCCAATTCATCGAGAGACGTGACGTAAACTGTATTTTTTCAATAATTATACAATTTTCGAAAAGGGAAGATGTGTCCGTCAATAATGACGGCCCGTCAATTCTATTATTATGGTGGCTGGCTATCTCTCAATAGTGTTCACACGAAATCGGATATATAATTAGAAATGTTCACGTGCCATTATCCTAGCAAATTTACTTCAACTTTTCAGTTCTTAATTAATAGTGTTCGCATGAAATTTAATATAGTTAATTAGCCCTTTAAATTGCGGCTGTCGTCACTAGACGACGGTACGAAATTTTCGTGAGATTTTGTTTAAGATTAAGGGATAACCCTTAAGCTAAAGGCTTCAAGAGAAGAGAAGATCTAATTTTAAAATATTTGAATTTCAAAAACTCGTTTGTATTTCAAGAATCTGCTAGAACCAATCAAATGAAAGTATAATATAAACTTGAATTTGATTGGTTCTTGGAAGCTCTTACAATTTTTATTTTCTAAATGGTATGAATATGAATAATAAAGTAATGCATATATCATAATACATATTATGAGCGAATAATAATAAGGGGAGTAATAAAGACGTTATAGAAGGGTGAATATACCCTCACCCCTGGGCTACTACACCTTGCTCGGTCAAGTTTCAAATGATACTTGCACAGAATAGTATATTGTACATCATGGGACTAAGGTGTTACTTTTCATCCCGCATGACTTTTCATCGCACACGGGATGAAAAGAACCTTTGTTCTTTGTTTTTATTTCAAAATTTTCCTTAATATTACGAAATAATCGAATTTGAAATTGCGAATTTTCACATATCATGAGCAGGCGTTTTGCCCCATTCTGTTGACGGTACTTAACGTAAATAGTAGCAGAAATGTGTTTTAAGCCGTTGGAACCTGCGGCAGTTGTCTTCTAGCCGTGCAGTTGTTGACATAATGTTAAATTATTATTTTCAACTTTATTGTGAGCCTCACATACACAGTAAACACTTTTTCTTTTAATCCAAATAACTATTTTGTTTGAATTATTTTTTGAAGCAAATAAATTTTGTTTAATTTAAATAAAATATTTTTGGCCCAACAAAAATTTATTTAAAACAAAAAAAATTTATTGGAGGAAACGAAAAATTTTAGTTGCGTATACAGTGTGTTCACTATAAGAGGTAACAGTGAATAATTCTTTTTTCTTACTAGATATGAAAAAAAGTTGAAATAGTTTTTTATTCAACTCGAAATTTGCCATCGGAAACCGCGGAGGTACATTCTTTTGGACTTCAAACTCAACCGGAAGTAAACATGAATATTTTTTTCAAATGCAGTTATTTTCTCTATACATACATATAAAATTATCATAGGGTTACATAAAAAAATTTTCAAGAAAAATGGAAGATAAATTTATTAATTATTGTCATTTATTTAATGTGCTATAAAAACAAAACAACATCACGGTACAGAAAACAATCTATCTGATGTATTATTCAAAAATGCATCAATTTTTAATTAGATTAATTAATTAATTTTAATTAGAAAATTTATTTTAATCTGAGCTATTTTGGTGATTTAAAATTTGTTGGTTTAATTTTTTTGAGTCCCCTACCCCTAGAAATTTGCAACCCCTTTAACCCCCCTTCAATCCGGCTCTGATTGATGTTGTTTTGAGTTTAATTCTGAATTATTTGATCGTAAAACCGTAGTGAAACGATAATTTATTCACAAAATAAAATATCAAAAGACTGCAAACGTTTGGTTTTGAATCAAAACTTTCTATACCAACTATACGTATTAGATTAACTTAATATTTTTCCGCGTGGTGGCGTTTGTTTAATGTAAATCGCGAATAATCAAAGAAAACCAAAATTTGTATTATTTGGGGGTGTCTGGAGGAGAATGGGGGAGACTAAAAGCTGGAATATGTAGAAAATAAGTAAAAAAATGAAAAAATTCACAATTTTTAATGATTTTTTTACAATTTCCAATTTAATTAAATCCTCTCCCAAATCAATTTTCTTGCTACAAATATTAACTTCTCACCTCTCTAGCTTATCAGAAGAAATGTAAAGGTTAAAATAGTCATTTTCATCTCTCCAAATTATCGAAAAGTGACAAAAATAGATGGGAACGGGGGGGGGGGGTCATTGTCGTAAACGGTGGGTGATAGAAAAAAACGGGGATCATGTTCGGATTTACATAGGAATCAGAAGGAGAAAGAAAATATTAATTAAATCACAATTCGTGACTTCTACCTTAGCGTTTTGTGAATTGGCGCCCGCCGTTCAGATATTTCTTTTATTCAAAATTTAATTTTTTATAGAAAATTAAATTAAAAACGCATAGTTTTGGCGCCTTCTGAACTTTGACGCTGCGTGCGGCGGCTCCATTGCACCCATGGTTTATCTGGCTCTGATAGCATATGATCCGGAGAAATTGCATTTGTTATTATAAAAATATCAGCCGATTTACAATGTAACAATAAGATAAAATTGTAGAAATATTTTCACACTCTGAAAATTTGTCGTCGTAACAAAATCATTAGTAGCTATAGCCTTAACAGAATTTTTTGCTGTTACAACAAATTTTATGCTGTTTGGAAAAAAGTTTGTTCTAAACACAAAAAACTTTGTTGTGACAGCATAAAATTTGTAAATAAAGCAGCGAAAAATTCTGTTCAAAAATTCAAATTTTTTTTGCTGTTACAACAAATTTTATTCTGTTTGGAAAAAAACTTGGTTGTGGCAGCATAAAATTTGTTGTAACGGCAAAAAATTCTGTTAATGCTATAGCTACTAATGATTTTGTTACGACGACAAACCTTTTTTCGGAGTGCAGAATTTTCAGTGCTGAAGAGGCTTAAAATAAAGTTGAGCGAAACGTAGATAGTATACACAGTACTTTTATTGACCAAAAATCCAAATTTCCAAAAAATATAGTAATATAATTAAATTATATTATTTCGGTATCGGGAAAATTCGCTGAATTTGATATAATATGCGTTGCAGTTAATGATGTTGATAAGGAGTTATGAAAAAATGAACTTCATCCATCGAGCCGTTTGCAAGTTTTGTACGAAATTTAATTCCTAATCTGTTAACAAAAAAAATTATTAATTGCAAATCAGAACGTAGAATTAGACATTTTTTATAATGAACAAATCTAAAATACGATAAAACTTGAACCGATGCCAGGTTTACCTGCAAAACGCGTGTGGGTCCTTTATTTTAATTTGGATTACGTTAATTATAGCCGAATTTAACTTATAACTAGATTTCTGTCATTCTAGACCCGGGATTTTCGAGTTCAGGCGGCTTCAAGAATGTTTTTAAAAAGTTCGTGTCGTTCTAGATCCGAACTTTTCAAGTTGCTGCGGCATTTATGAGTTCGGACTAAAAAACAGCAGCTTTGACACGCTGTGGGCGGGGCTAACCTTATGGAAACAGCCAATCGAATAATCGCATTAGTTTTTTTTGGCTTTTTTACCGGAAATTTTGAATGATTCATAAAAATTTCACTAGAAAATTTTTAAATTTGCGTGCTATGCATCAATGCTATATCGTTTGACTCCAAAAATTCGACTAATGCATAAACGGCATTAGATTACACGGGCAAAGGTAGAAATTTATATGGTATTCTAGCTTTAAGGTAAACTTTATCTCGATAAAGTTAGGTTTATCCGATTAACAGTTTGATCAGTAACAGCTTTATCAAGATTTCAGTGTGGTTAGTATAATTGTTTTTTTAATTTTGAAATTAACTGGTTTAGTGAAGTTTAAAAAAATAGATTACCCGAAGTTACATAATTTCCTATAAGGGTTCCCCTAAAGTAAATAAGGATGAATTGATAAAAAATAATACTTTAGACTAGATAAGCGTTATCTTGGGTATTATCAGAAGTTCATGGTTCAAATTATTACCGCAGTCATCATCGTTTCGATTAGGCTAATCCAAAAATTCTGAAGAAATTTATAGCAAATTTCAGATTTAAAAAATTCTTGAAATGTCGTACAATTTCATACCGACATGTTTATGGAAGAAACCCATAGAATCGACCTTGATTCGATAGATTTATGGTTATGCAATAATCATTATATTTATTTAGAAATTAGCAATGCCTTCTTGGAATAAGAAAATGAATGGATTTGACTATCTTGTAAGTTTTTTTTTATGAAGTATTTATTCAATTACGGGTAATTGTAATGTTCTCAAAATTTATTTGCACAGGATATCAAATTATCTTCAATAGTAGATTGCGAATAAGCAAACAAAATCACCTTTCCAAGAATAATCAAAAGGGAGGAGCGTCTACGATTATGATTGGTTATTATTAAATTAATGCAATAATACAAAATGTATTTACCATTGTGAAATATGTATCTTGACTATTTATTCGCTTAATTATCACCCAAACTCGAGTTTCGTAACTCGAAAATCCATTTTAAATATCACCGAAATATTTTGCATTATTTTTTATCAAAATGAAAAAAATCGATGCTTCTGTAAAGGTTAACTACCGCATTCTTAATATGCGAAAGGGTAAAGGTGTGATAGAAATTTCCAATTCAATTTTTGCGTGTCTTTTCTCGTTAGTCTATTTTTAATTTCCAAGAGAAATACAAATAATACTCATAATTCATGAAGATTTAAGCTTTGTAGAAAGTTGACGTTATTTCCTGGAAATTTTTTATTAAATTTTCATTATCATGTTTTCAAGTTCTCTTTATCTGTTCATATTTAATATTATTACACAAATATTTGAAACGAGAATTTTATCGTTAATTCTTATCTGCGAAACGTGGTTCGATTTATTAAATTTTATATTATCAAGATTGCACGAATATCATACCATCGTCCAAGATATTGGCTTTTCGAGTTGGCCCATTTATTTTTTACATAATTTGAAAAGGCCAAATGCGAACAAAATTTTGGTATTAATTTTTTTTGTGGATGCTATATTTCTCAAATTGATAATTTATTAATTTTTTGTTTTCCGGAAATAATCCAATTGACTGATATTATTTTAAGTATCAAATAAACTTTTGTCAATTCGCCGTTTTACGTCATTTCAACCTTTCAGCTTACATCGTGACTGTACTGTACACGGTCTAGAGTTCAATGTTTGTTGATACATTTTTAATAAGTAAGATAAATATATAAATATTTTTTAATCTTTAAAAAATTGTTACTTGATCGTGTGCATATTATCTTCATCTAAACATCTGGTCAGAACTGAGGTCCAGTTGGAAGATTCAACCAATTTTTGGATTGTACGTCAAATTTTGGAAAAATTGCAGAAGGCCCAGGTTTCTATTTTATTCATATGCTTAATTTTTGTAAGGTCACCTCTGCCTGCATGGTCCTTATTGGACCACATTCCCCAACTTAAACTTGTATACGTTTAGTATTCATAAATAATACGAGATTTGAAATTTTAATGAAATCCGACGTGTGTGCATAATTTATCCGTTGGGAATTTGCAATTTGTGAATGAGACATCTGAAATTTCATTAGGATTTCATATTTTGTGATTCGACTCTAAGTATCTGATCTTGGCTAGTCAATTTTCACACTAGTGTGATTATGATTACATTGTAGACCTTCCAAACGGTCGACGTGGTCTTGAATCCCATAGATTTGCATCTCTTCCGTCGTACTAATCTCAAGAAGTTTTTTTTATTTATGTTTAAATTTATGTGAAAACGATATCAATCAAATTGGGTACAAGGAAATTGATAAGGAAAGGATTTCCAGTATTTAGCAAAATTTGAGAAAACTTGTATTTCAAGACTTCGTGGAATGAATAATTCAAAAATTTCTTATAAATTATATTTTTTTTTGAAATTTTGTGTATTATTCAAATTCTAATCAATTGATTCTGGGTTTATCTAGTGAAACTTGAAAGCTCAACAAAGAAAAATTGCATATTTTATTGCATATTTTCACTGATGTTTTTGCCATCAGACGATAAATATGAATTTTTTTGAAAATTAAAAGTTACATTTTATAATATTTGCTTTGATTCATTATCAGCAGATCATTGTTTCCTACACTACTTTATTTCGGACTTATCGGTACCGGTGAACTACACCTTGTGACACTGATAAATAATTTGGAAATTTTTGGATACGTAAGTATGGCCAAACATATTATTAAAATTGCATACATAGTTCAATGTGCGAAATATTATAGACAAACCCAGCGATAAAGCAATCTTTTAAGTATTTTTAATTCTACTAAAAAGTTAATTTTATTATGGTATTTTATTTCTTTATGTTCGGTCTGTGGGACCACACATTATCACTGAAAGATTAAGCACTCTTAAGCTTTCCCAGGATTTTGAAAAAGGTGAAAAATAAAAAAAAAACATTGTAGTTTTCTTAAGATATCCTAATTTCGTTGGATTTTTTAAGACTTCCTTGAATTTGCTACGATTTCCTGGGATTTCCGAAATGTCCTAAGATTTCTCTTCACTTGTACAGCAGATTTGCCCTGGGATTCCGCCCTCACGCTCAGGTAACTTAGTTTTTGTTAATCTTAATTATATGTATAAATTTCTGATTTTTCTCGAAACATTGAGTTTAATATAATTATTATTAGCTTCATATTGCTGATTTATAACTTTATAACTCATGAAAAGTCTAATACTGAAATCTTTCTGAAAGAGTCTTCATTTTTACTTTCCGACTCCTTAGTAAGAAAAGTATTGTAATCTGAAATTGGAAAAAAAATTGACCCCCCATTTTTTTAAATCAAATTTTTGTGTTTTGAGGTTGCCTTAACCTTTTAGCAGGCACGCGCCAATATTTATAACATGAGCAAGCGCGAGTCGTATTTTGTACGATACGATGTTTTTTTACAAATATTTTATTATAAATAGTAATAATAAAAGGTATAGATCATAATCTTGAAACCCCTTACATTTATTTAGACGTTTTTATTATTTATATCTATAACAAAAGTAAAATTGTCGTAAAAAATGTGCATGCGCGCCTGCTGAAAGATTAAACCATATCTATTATTTTTGAAAAATGTGTGTATGTAGTATGTCAAATGAAGTCGCAAGTTATCTAGATTTTTTCAACTACTGTCTTCGATGAGATTATTTTTTGAAATTTTTGGCAACCTAGGCAACCCCATATTGTCAACACAAGACAAAACTAGCGAATCTGCAAATATTTTCCCCAATACAATGTCGATTTTCCACCTAAAATTTTTTTTTTTATTTTTATGGCATGTTTGAAGGTAATTTTGTTTTCTGTGGTTCCCCGGCCTTATTTCACTTTGCTAGTTTGCATTTTGTTGACGATGTATTACTGCATTGTAGAAAATTATTATCTTTAGAGAGAATTATTGAGGTGAAAAAAGTTATTTTTTAATAATTATAGGACAATAAAGCAAAAACCGCAAGAGCTGGGTGTGACTCACTCACGTCAGTGTTTGTTTATAATAACTAGAGAATGGTGAGAGATATCAAAAATGTTTAAAATAAAAAAATATTTGTCTTTTTACGCTGGTCAATTTTGGTTTCTTTAATATTTTTGATATCTTTCACCATTTTTTTGTTATTAGAGGAAAACTGGATTAAGTCATACGACATTATTGGTCTAAGTTTTTTAAATTTGCAGGTAAAAATAAATACAGTAGAATCCGCTTAATGTGATCACGGATAATGTTATCCGTTATTGTTATTGTGATCTTTTTTTTGAAAACCGGCCACTTTTCCAGTCTTCTAAAAATCCAAGTCTTCTAAAATTCGCCTTTTTATAAATTTCGCTAATTGTTATCAGTTATCAGTTAATATTATTAAAATGTCCTTAGCCCAAAATGATCACATTAAGCGGATTCTACTGTATAAAGAAAAAATAAAAATTAATATATGTGATGGGGGTTCTTTGCATATTATATTGATCTACTTTTCTTTTTTTTTCTTGATCAATTAATTTTTTTTTTCTGGATTTAGTCGTTGGTTTTGTAAGTTTCAGCTTTTAATTACTTTTAACCCTTACTTGCTACACTTCTATGGAATGACGTACTTGACACACTGGGGTGTATTGCACCCCAGTGATAAAACGTGTTATTTCAAATAATCTATTGAATATTTTAAGTTGCCAATTTTTTTATTACCTCTCAAGAGCAAATTTTTTGTAGTGATATGGGTTATATAGCAAAAAATGAAATTAAATACTTTTAAAAAATTGAAATATCGAGAAAGTGATAAAGTGGCAATTTTTTTCAAAAAAAAACATAACTAATAGATGATGCCATAAACTCGCTTAAAATTAACGAAAAATGGGCTTGGGGTATTCTACACCCCAATGTGGCAAGTAAGGGTTAAATTGTAAACAGGTTGAATAATAATTATAACACAAAACCGGGGGACAAAACATAAGGGACATTTTTGTACACTACATTTCCATTTACGAGAGTTTTGAGAAATTTTCCCGGATTTCCTTTCGCCCGAAAATCATATTACTAAGATTTCCTAAAATTTTCTTGGATTTCGACTCGGCGATTTACCCCTCCTAAAAACTCTTCCTTATTTTATCCAAGAAAAAGTAAGAAAATTTTCGAAAGTGTGAAGTAACCAACATCGATTACTAAAAATAGTTGGATTACGTATTAGCGGCTATTTGGTAGTTACGTATAATTTAGAACAAAGGGCGTTAGTAATCGAGTGCCGTTCTGTAAATACATACAAAATTAGTTCATTGTATTTCGGGCGTTGAAAGAATGTGGTTCGGTTCCTGTCAGGGACGTAGCAAGTCAAAGCCGGGCCCTGGTGCAAGTGGGTTACAGCGGGCCCCCTTCATTGTTTTAAAATGATAATTTTAAAATTTAAAATAACAATTTTATTGCACAAAAACTAGAATCTACGAATGATAAGAGCATTAGTGTTCATCTAGAGTTGTTACTTTTGAAATTCCTTAAAATTTTCATTTATCAGACTGACAATGTTATAAATTCAATAATAATTACATTGGAATTATTTGGCCAGTCTGATAAATGAAAATTTTATCAATTTCAAGAGAACTTGTGATTTATCGTCAAAAATTTTGACTCCCTTTCCTGGCAAATTTTTAAGTTTCGAGGTTTCCTTAAGCCATTTTTACCATTTTTGGAAATGCAACTGTATTGTATTTGTCAACGAAATCGCTGCAAATTTTAAATTGAAGTATTTTCTATTGTGGTACGAAGCCTATTGAAGATGAACAAAATCGCATGGAGGAACGGGGGATTTACCCAAAACGAGAAGACCTAATTCATTATAACTTCAAAACGCAATGAAATGGCTAAAAGTTTCTTATGACAAAAAATTATTGCTAGTAAGTTTTCTACAAGTTTTTTCTAAAATGTACAAGGGGGGGGCAAATTTTAATGGTTGTATCCAGGGTGTTTATAAAAAGACCACCAACGCTTTTCTGTAAACTCAGAAGCGGATTGAAGGCAATTTACCTATATCAAGAAAGGCACTGTTTTGGAGCTTACAGCCTTTTGAAGTTGACTTTTCAAATTTTATTTATTTTATAATGGTAAAACCATTTGAGATGGAATCTTCAAATTTTGAGGAAAAAGTATACACTGGAAATAGATCAATCACAACGCTCAACAATGCTGTTGCGCCAACTATAAATTATTTTAATAATAGCATTAAAATCATAATCGATAAGGTTTTGCAAGATCTATTATTGCGGCGATCTGATTTGGGATTTTTTACTCATATTTTTGATTTAATCTAAAATCACGAATAATAAGAAGTATTAATAAAAAGTGTTATCCCTAGGCAATCTCTTTGGCCTGTTTTTATGGCAGACTTCCATAATATGCAATGAAGTTAAAAAAAAATATTTTGAAATATAATTTAAATTTAAAAAATATTTTAGTTGGTTATTTTGAAAGGGGGGGGGGCTTGATCCACTCTCGTTCTCTTTGTTGGAAAATCTTTTTTTTGAGGATATTGTTATTGTAGACGATATTTCG
Organism: Cantharis flavilabris; assembly: GCA_949152465.1. NCBI lineage: Eukaryota > Metazoa > Arthropoda > Insecta > Coleoptera > Cantharidae > Cantharis > Cantharis flavilabris. The sequence continues at coordinate 94,042,282 of OX424435.1, forward strand.
TTATTGTATTTGTGACTTGGTCGAAGTTGAATGAATTGCAAGCATTCATGTTCAACAAGCGATAAAAACTGATAAATCACCCATACAGGTTCAGATAAAATATGAGAACGTAAAATGAACTGTACACACGTAATTTTTTATTTCATTAGATCGATACCGAGATATGATTTGTCAAAATTGTAGACAAATTTAAAATCAGATGATCCAGTCATTAAGTGGTGCACCTCTATTAACCACCTGTGAAGCTTGATTGGAATTTTATTGTGTATGGAAAGTAAGAATATTATTTGCTTGTTTCATAACTAAAATGAAAGTAAAAATATTGATTTAAAGATTTCGTTATTTGCGAAAATTCACCCCCACCCACCCTCGCAATTGCACATCGTTTTGGTCTAGTGGAACACAAACTTTTGTGATGTGGACTGTAATTAATACGTTTTATAGTTAATGATTCCACTTACTAATTAAGGTTAAACATTGGAATGAATTGGTCGACCTATTTTTACAAATTTGCATTTAACTAAAATTGTAAATCTCTCGAAATTGAATTGAGAAATTGTACGTCCTGCTTTACGAAATTAATAATGTAAAATTAGTACATACTGGGAATTTTCAATTATAAAAAAATTTGATGTTGTTGCCATAGGTTTGAGTCTTATCAGAATCTTATCACTTTTGAGTATAAAATGACTCACAATAGCTACATGGATTTCTAAATCGTGTATTTCCATCTTACTCTAATTATTGTAGTAGTTTATTTCCATGAGGTTAACGTAAATATTAAGCGAAAGTGTTTAAGAGGCCAACGTAATCGTATAATTGCATTGATAATAGCAATTTCTATGGTTTATTAGTATTGAAAACTTTAAATATGCATAATATGCCTGCATACCTCCGCTCCTTGCAATTATTCTAATTGAATTTTAAAATTTACATTATTTCACTGTTGTATTTTTTGTTGCAGATATTACTAGAAATGGAAAGCAGTGCCGATAGATATTTGCATAAGAAATTTAAAAAGCAGTTAAATATCGACTTGAACAATGTTGAAAAAGAAGAAAAAAAGGTCGAATGTGGTGCAAAAGGCAAAGAGCCTTCACTGCAAAATTGTGGCAATTTTGGTTCGGTTACGGGGATGTACATGAGTGATACTTCTGTTGCAAACAATGAGGATAATGTGCCAAAACTTAGTACAAATAACACAAATACTTTTAGCATCGTAGAATCTTCTAACGTAGTTAAGTCTTCCATATCTCATGTAAACATAGTTAATGCAGTAAAACAGAGTGAGAAAAACGCGAACCTATTACAAGAAGATAGTGAGAGAAGTAAGCAAGCTGGGGAATTAATGGATCCACAATCTTCAAACAGTTGCATATCATATGTAATTCCAAATTCTAGTAGAGTAGAATATTACACACCACCAGAACTACAATTTAGAGCAGTTAATTTTGATACGAGATTTAATGTTTCAGAACCAATTCCTTCAGCTGATACGTCTTCCATTTTAGACAATGTATATTCTAAACAATACGTAACTTCGAAATTAGTTAATGTAGAGAAAGCTGGGGACATATCCTCCAACAGTAGCTTAGTCAACGATCACGGGACTACTCAGGAAGAATGTTATAATAATACTAGTAAGAGTGCAGAAACGAAAAACGATAATCATGTACCCGAACTAAGCGCTAACGAAAAAAGTTCCGCCGGAAAGTATATTTGTTCCTATTGCAATTTGGCCTGTTCCAAGCCAAGCGTTTTGCAAAAACACATTCGTGCCCACACAAACGAAAGACCATACCCATGCATCAGTTGTGGATTTAGCTTTAAAACGAGATCAAATTTATACAAGCATTGCAGATCGCGAACGCACGCGAATAGAGTTTTAGGAAACAAAGCTCAAGAAATCCATAACGAAATCGATGTAGATAGTCAAAATAAAATGGAATATGCAGAACTCAACAACTCGTTCGACTCAGTTCACGAAGACGCGATGGCCCATAGAATAAAAGATAAGCCTATCATGGAAGAACGAAGTTCGTGTATCGAAAAAATCGGACACGACGGCAAATCCAAACCCTACAAACCTCGCTTTCATACAGCCAAAGCTTTTTTCGACGATAATTCGAGAGATAATCAAAAGAACGTGGAAGATCAAAAAGTTCCGGTTACCGTCCAGAATAATAGACCTTCCAATTCTGCTTTATTATCATTACACATCAGCGAAGTTATTAATAAAAATAATGCAATCATAAATTCTAACGAATCATTATTATTAAGAAAACGTTCCTTAGAAAACAATCAATTAGAACTTACAAGTAACGAATCTTTACCTCTTCGGCACAATGAAATAATATATCCTCAACAAATCCAAACCGGCGACGAGCGAACACAAGAAGATCAGCCGCTCAATTTAACCAACAAGGGTCGAAAACGCTGTTTGAGCGAAGCAACTCCGGAACCCACCATCCAAACCAGTCTAATCAAAGAATTGTTACTCAAAAACTTGTACGCCGATTCCATGCAATGTCCGCATTGTAAAATGATCTTCCAAACTGTAACCGAGTTAGAACTGCACAAACTGAGAAGTTGTAAAGCTTTCATCAAATCCGGCGCGAGATACAGTCGAAGTAGCTCCGTGAACGTCGCCTCAATTTTAACAAAAAACAAAAATGCTTTCGCCGACATCCCTCACTTACAAAACACCACGTTTCCTTTAAAATCGCCGGGACCTTTTTTGGGAAAAACCAGACTGGTGGAAAGTGACAAAAGTAAATCGTTTTCGTTCGACGACGGCCTTCCAAACTTCCAGTCGAACTTGAACAATTCAAACGATCTCCTAAAAACTACCCTACGGTATTCCATATCTCCGTTAACGATTCAACACGATAGGATTAAGAAAACTCCAGTTAAAATGTTCGGTGGTGAAGTGAAAATAACACAAACTTCGGGTGAAATTAAAAGTTTCAAGATCGACGGTAAAGACGAATTCGAAAAATACGGTAGTAACGGTAATTTTCCCGAGTTCAGCAGTAGACTCAGCGAAAATCGCGTAGTTAAATCGTGTTTGCAATCCGGCGGCACGGTCGTGCAAAACAAGCCCAATTATTCTGGAAAACAAGAGGCGATGAGATCGTCTCCTGAAATTATACGGGTATACGAAAATAAATCGCTTTCGCCAAACATCGACATTGTGAGTTTGGAGAAGAATAAGTTTACTTTCGAAAGGTCGCTAAGTCACGACTTGGACGGCGAACAAAAGTTAAATTCCGAACAGTCGGCCGACCGATTGAATTTTCAAAATTCAACGAATTCTTACAAGTATTCGAATATTATGGATTTTAGCCAAAATGCCGTCAAGCAAATTGCTCCAAATATAAAGCAACCAAATCTCACTATTCCTGGACTACCGGTACCTAATCGGCTTAGTTTTTCTCGGTCAACTTCGTTAATTTTTGAGCCGAAACACAGTCCGCCGAAAATGTTCGATCCCATCTCGTTTTCTCGATCGCCCATGGAAAGTGGCCGCCCTAACGTGATAAATTTTTCTGAAGCATCGAAACCTCAGGAATCGGAAAAGCATTTGGAAAACATTCGGTTTGCTCAAAAACAAATTTTGTTACAACAAAATATGACGCACGAACCACCGTCTTCGTGTAAAACTAGTCCAAGTGTATACAATCCTCTCCACTTACTGATCAATGGAAAAGTGGTGCGTTATGTACCTGGAATTCCTGGCCCGGTAGCGGCAGAAGTTCCCACGGATGTAGCTTATGGTGGAAATCAGCCGACTTCAATTTCTTCGCACGTGCGGCCACAAAAATGCAATACCCAGTTAATTGTCACGGAGTCTTCGTCGTACTCCATGAAATCGTCCGAAGCTCGTATGTCAACCGGTCCATCTCCGAAAGCTAAATCGACTGAATGTGCGATGCCCCCATACGCTGGTCTGTTACAAATCGATAAAAAACATTTGGAACACGACCGACTTACCAAATCACCAAAATTTAGTGCTTTACACGTTAATATTAGCGAACCCACAACACCAAAATTTACCGAAATGAAATCTCCAAACATCATCAAGCCAACAGAAATCAAATCACCTGCGCCAAAAAACGACATAAAGCCGATCAACAATTTGATTCCGCCTAGCTCGATTATTGGTGAAACGGCGAAAAAGTTTTCCCGTCCAAATACCTTGGCACTAAAGCCGAGCATAGCGGCCCATAAACAGCATCACGGCTTAACTCCAACAAAGTTTAATCAAATCCTAATCAGTCCCGATACTCCGCGCGTGGCGAAGAAATATATGCAACACTTTTTACATGGCAACTACTTCAGTTATTTGGGATTGAAAAGTTCCACGAAACCCGTATATTGTACTTTAAATAAAACTCAGCCTTTTTATGTTCCGCATCATTTTAAGAAGTTGAGTATGTATTCGGAATGGAGGCAGCAAGATAATAAAGGCGACAAATTATACGCCAGTTGTTACGATCCTAGACAGAGGCAGCAAAAGTATGTTATGGCTGGAAGAGGCACCGCGGATTTGATCGTCCATTCCAGTTATAAGGTATATACCGCATTTTATTAACAATTTTTGTTGTTTGTTTTCTCGTCGGTGAGAAATACAGAATCCAGAAGCCCGAAAAACGCCTCACGTATGACTCTAAATTATGTTGGTTGCATAATAGCTAAGATTTTTATGTCGAATGTCAGAAAAATTGCTCTCGGCTAAGTCTTTCTACTTTTTACTACAATGCCACCAATCGACAATTTAATTTTTCAAATTATTTTACTAATTGTATATTATTATGTTAAATATAATGATGTGTTTCCTTGGGTTCGCGATAAATTTTGGTTGTATTTTCAAACACGAAATGGTAAAAATTTAATGAATTATATATTTAAATTCACTGGATAAGGTTTTTCTGGTTTACGGAAAAAATATGGTATCTGTGTCACAATAGCAATGTTTTGAATTTTTCAAGTTTGAAAGTCCTCAGAATCAGCAGTGTTGCGTTTATCTTTTAATGCATATGATAACAATAAGTAGTATTTTTACTATTTGTTTGCATGTTCATTATAGTTTAAACAGTGGTAACCAAATAATACGATAGAACACCAATTACTGCATTTTGCAATTTCCAGATATGACTCTCGTTTAGAACTGAATTTATTGGTGTCAGTAATTCATATTTAACGTAAACAAGTTAACGTGGAGTCGGAAACAATTTTATAAAAATTATTAATCGCAATTATGCAACACCGAGTTGCAAGGAAATTTTTTGTAAAGTAGATTTCCTTTTATAAGATTTCCCCAGAGATTCCCTCCTGGATAGCCATGATTTTCTTTCAAAAAAGTTGAGAAAGCAAAAAAAAAACTGTAGAATAGTATTCCTGAGTTGTCCTAGAATTTTCTACAATTCGGATTTCCCATTTCTTAAAATTTCCAACATTCCCTGTCGCGATTCTTTAATAATTGAAAAATATTGTTAGCGGCTTTGCTTATCGTCTGCAGTTTTAAAACAAGTTTCATAAACTATGTACTATTAATGATTGATTGGATTCAAATTATATAAAACTTTTTTATATTTAATTCTAATAGTCAATCAGCATAAAAAATAATAATAAGCATATCATTACAGCATTGATAAGTAATTTATCAATTAATATAGTATAATATCAGTTATTATCAAAATTTGTAGAGAACTGTTGAATGAACTGCAGATAATAGTGTACGCATTTTTTTATTTCCTTTTTTTGCTTTTAACAAGAGGAGAAAATTGCGGGGGAAATCTGGTATACATGTGAAGATAAATCTGAGGAAATCAAAAATACAGAAAATCTTTCAGATGAGCTTTTCTTTTGTTTTGCTTATTTAACTTTTTCGGAAGGTAATATTAAGGCAATCCGGAGAAATCTTGTAAAAGGAAAACTAGTTTATAAAAATTTGTCATGTGACTCGCCCCCGACTGAAGGCGAAGCTCTTGCCAAGCAAAATATTATTATCATTATTATTAAATCTCGACAAACCTGGGTTTCTACGATATTTATTTTTACTAGAAAACTTGGGGAAATACTCACCAATTTACATAATACAATAATATAAATATAAATTATGTATGAATGCCTGGTATTATGGACTATTGGACATTTGAATTAATAGAGTTTTAAAATTGGCATTAAATCAAGTTGCTGCAATGCATTTTTGGATTAATTGCCAATAATTTTAAATTTCCATTTAATTTTATGGGACAATTCCGAAAAATTGAAAAAATTATATTTTAAATTAAGACAATTTTTTTCTTTTTTTTTGACCTTAGTTTGTCTTCCTTTGTCTTACTTTTTTGTTGCCCAAAATCTAGACGATGCTGACTAGCACTCTATGATATTTATTATTTCTTGCAGTTTGTTGTCAACGAAAGCTGCTCCAGTAGAATAGAAGATCACAACAAAGCAAATTCAATTTTGGGAGGCTATGAATCAAATGAAGACTACACCTACGTTCGAGGTAGAGGTATGACACATCGTCCTGCTGCTTATTTGTTTTTCATTCTTTTGTTTTTTTATTAGGAAGGGGACGTTACGTGTGCGATCAATGTGGAATTCGATGCAAGAAACCGTCTATGCTCAAAAAACACATCAGAACACACACCAACGATAGGCCGTACACCTGCAGTCACTGCAATTTTAGGTTGGTACCTGTAGGATTTTTTCAATATTTTCAAAGCTAAACTGTGGATTTTATTTTTAGCTTTAAAACAAAAGGAAATCTCACCAAACACATGAAAAGCAAAGCTCACACTAAAAATTACACCGCAAGCAGCAGTTCGAGTTCTTCTACTCAACAAAGTGGAACTCCAAGTTCAGAATCTGATACCGACGATAGCGGAATGGATAGCAGTGGTAATACTCGAAATATTTCGATATCATACAAAAATTACTATTTTTTTTTTTCATAGATGAATCGACGAGGCAGCAAGAACACGAGGCAGCGTACGGATTGCTCTCATTGTCGCAAAAAACCACCCACAATAAAACCAGTTCGTCTTCCACCAGTTCAAATTCCGTTTGTTCTGTGGGCTTTAACTCCATCGAAAATCGTTTTAATTTTATGAATACAGAACAAATAACGCAGGTGAACAACAGTAATTTTGCAAAAAATAAAATTTTGGATCAAGTCACAGTGAATTTTATCGGAAACAAAATTATGAACGAAATTCCTTTGAGCATAGATCACGGTTCAAAGGAACTGCTAAATGTGGTTCAATTTTTGGGAAGGACTAATATCAGTAGGCCTTTGACTTACCCATACACTTCGGAGGTGACAGATACTTTGGAGAAATCACCAAGCCCGACAACAAAACCTTCCAGTAACTTTGAGAAGCATCAAGAACAGTTCAGTGTCGAACGTAGAAGTCATTCCTTATCCCCTATATTGGAACACAATAAAGTAACAACGGAAAGTGAAATCAGCTTTGAAAGCAATCACTCGGACAAGTATGATTTTATGGAAGAAGTTGTTCAAAAACAACCAAACCCTCCAACGACTCCAATTTTAAAAGTCAACGATTGTGTTGTCAGCGACACCACCGTGAGTTTAAAACGAAAGTTATCAGATTTGGACGAAGAGGCTGTTGTAAAACTGCACAAACCTCCAATCGAATTTGAAGCTATGGATTTATCGATGCCATCGTCTGCACAAAAACGCAGTCCCGTTCGGTACAACGGGGACTCTTTCAGTCAACAGGAAGCACGGATAAATCATCAAGTTCTTGATCACAGAAATTCGGATAACTATCAAGAATTTTACAGTCACAATGGTGATGCTCACAACCCAAACGAAGTAAATTTTTTAAGTCAAGATAGCATGGACGAGGTTGAAAATGTTGTGAATTTGAAAACTTCTGCACGTTACATACCAAGCAACGATCAAATTAACGTTAATTATGTTTATCAAGAAAGTAACCCGTCGATGGTAACGACCTTTACGGAAATACCCTCGATGGATTACGATAACAGTGCCATGGAAACGTTAGCTGACGTTGCAACCAAGCAAGTGAAGCTTGAAAAAAATACTTTAGCTAAAAGTGTCGCATCTGAATATTTGAAGTTGGCCACTAAGCAAGAGTGCCAGTCTGGTGAAGGTATAAGAGAAGGAAACAATTTTATTTCGTCTTCGAAAGAAGTGAACGACATGATTGTTAAGTCAGAAGAAAATAAAAGTTGCAGTATCTGCGCTAAAAGTTTCAACAAGCCTTCACAATTAAGGTAAGAATTCGGTTTTCAATGAGAGTTTAAAAATTAATTCGATTTTTTTTTGTAGACTTCACATGAACATTCATTATTTAGAGAGACCTTTTCGATGTGATCCATGCTCGGTTAGTTTTCGAACCAAAGGCCATTTACAGAAACACGAAAGAAGTGCTAGTCATCACAATAAGGTATGTCTTGGACGTTTTGACTGCAAGAAGGATTTTTAATTGAATTTCTGTTTTTTAGTTGTCTTCCTCACCATTGCTTTCATCGTCTGAACCTAGACCGTTTAAGTGCTCTGACTGCAATATAGCTTTTAGGATACATGGTCATTTGGCCAAACACTTGCGCTCGAAAATGCACATTATGAAACTGGAATGTCTCGCTAAAATTCCATTTGGTTTATATGCTGAGCTTGAGAGAGCCAACAGTTTGCTTACAGAAATCAATACAACTGATGGGGACCAATGCTTGGAGAGTTTAAAGGTAATTTTTGTTGCAATGGGTTAATGTAATCTGTTTTTTGTTAGAAAGTTGACTTTGTGACTTGGGTCTTTCATAATGGGTTGAGTCACAAGGCAAATTTTTGTACCCTCAATCAGTGGCGCAGCCAGGATTTTGTTATGGGGTGGGGGGCTAAAGGATGCGAGCGAAGCGAGCTATGTTGAAGACGAAAATTTTTCGGAAAAAATTGATTAAAATTATTTAAAATTATTATTTAAAATTATTTTTGAGTATAATTATTGTTACTGGGGGGGCTATAGCCCCTTGCCTGCTGGTATTTCATCTGTCCCCACAGACTTTATACTTATATATGAGCTTATTAAGAGCCGCTTCTATCTCACCTCTTATTATGTTATTATGGGAGGTTCTAGGTTTTCTTTATCTGGTAGGATATGCCGTTCGCACTCATTATTATTTCCATAGTCCTCAGCAGCCATCAGACTTTCACAATATTGGCGCCATCTTTCTATGGTTTCAGGTTTAGTCGTTAATATTTTGCCTGATTCTTCCTTTATTCTGTGGTGTAAAAGTCCTGGTTAACATTTTAACCTTGCGGAATAGGTCTCTAGGTTCATTACTGTTGGCATGCGTTGCTATTTCATCAGTCATCACATGTAGAGATGTAGTTGTTCTCGTCTCTTCTAGCTGCTCGGAAGATCTCTTTTGTTAGTCTCTTATAATATGTCCTCAGTAATTATATCTACTTTCAGAAAAAAGAAAACTTGAATAATTTATTTTTTAGAGTGTCCGTGAACCGATTTTCACGGTTTTTGGAAATTATGATTTTCAGCTTTTGGGACCCAACAACATCTAAATTTACCAAAGTCTTGACTATTTTTGATTACAATCTTTTTTTTTGTATTAATACTAAGTCTACGTAAATAAGATATTGAACTCTAAAATTGTATGTTTGTTTCAGGTGTTAGCAAAAAAAGTATTTATGAATGATCCAAGTAAACTGAATCAGTTGGACGTATCGTTGAATAATACCGAAGCATCAGATAGTTAAGTTATCTTTATAAATTAATTTAAATTGCAAGAAGACTGAGTAACAATTTATTAAAAAACGAAAAGGTATATCTACATTTTATAAATATTTTAATGTTAACAGATTTATAATATACGATATATATTATATACATAAATATAGAGCTTATATATTATATATATTATACATAGATTAATTTTACAAAAAAAGCATTCTCATGTGTCAAATCTATAATGTGATGTGATATATTATTTTTAGTTCGACCATTTTGTATATAAGGATATTTTAATTAGGGTTTATAATAATTTAAAGAAACGAATATTGTGAATGTGAACGTTGGTAAATTTAGAGCGTCGTGACGTGTTAATAATTAAAATAGAGGATTTATTAAAATTGTACAATTTGTAAAGTTTTATTTGCTTTTAGTATTGCAATATTAACAGAATGTTATGTTTTTCTTTAATATTCGTATTAAAATGTAAAAATCGTTTTGTTTCCTTCATGCAGGTTCAAGTTTTGTTAACACATGTACGTAGTAGTTAAAGCGATTATTTTAATTTTAATCCGACGAAAAAATTGACGTTATTTAGGTTTAGGTGTGTTTTTAAATTTGTAAATATAATTCTTTCTTAATTACAAATTGTCGTTTTTGTGATAATTTGTATTTACAAACTGTTAATTTCTTTACATTGTTGAAACAAGTACAACATTATTGTTGAATAAATTTTTTGTTTACTTATTTATTTTATCCAGTTTTTCATTTCTTTCTTAATTTATCATTAACCGACACTGTTTTTTGCAGGTACGGATTGGAAAATGAGAGAAATACAAAATTTAATGGACATATACGAAATTTATTTTAATACATTAGGACGTTATACAAAATTAATACTAGTAAAACAACCAATAAGTATATTAATTATGTACAAACTATTGTTATTCTAAAAAAAAACATCGGGAAGGTTAACCACGAGTCTAAAGACTACGTGGTGTGATAAATTAACGTAATAAATAAAACTTAAGATTAATCTCATTTGCTCAAATTTTAAAATTGCAATATCAAAATAATAAATTAATAAAATATTCTTATTTTTATATCGGCACTAAATCGTAGCAGCAGTACAGAAATTTCTAACTTAAATTCTATAATATTACACTTACATTTGATCGATAAGAATTGTTATCGCTTAACCCCACATGTCATCAGATCGGCCAAATTTAAAAATTAAGGATGATATAAAAATTAATGCATTTTGTAGGAAGAGTCCAACTCCGGGCCACGAATATTTTGAATCTGGAAAGAAAAAATTCGATGAAAACCTCAGTATATTCCTGTTATAATGCTTTGTTAAAGAAAATTTTCGGAAAATTACCAGAAGTATTATTAATACTAACTAATAATAGTGACTTACGTGCTCCTACAAAGTCGGCAAATAATATCCAACAAGATGCTATAACTGAAGCAAATCCCATCACAAAACCTAAAAACAACCAAATTCTTGAACTTCTGGGTCCTAAACAACCACCTTCGTAAGCATCCCCACGTAACTACAAAAAAGTATGAAACAATCGGTTCACAAAGCTTGCCGATATTTACCTGTGCATGTGAAACCGAGTTTACCATAATTAACGATAAAGTTCCAACGACACCACACATGTGATAACCAGCAGCAATGTTACCGGAGTATACGCTAGCAGCATCGATTATCAACCACCATCCGAGGAAAAACTAAATTAAAACAATTGAAACAGGATTGTGACAATCACAACCAACTTACTAAAAATCCAGAAAATACGGATATCAACGCATTCCTTCTGTTTTCACCTTCGAACCATATACAAGGCGGAATGTTAAAATTTTCACACAAACTTGCCATTGTATTTAATGTTTACTTATATTGCACCAAAAAATATAACTTTAAACACAACAACTACAACATTACTCGTATGAGTCAGGAAAATTTTCCGTAATTACCAACTGCAGTGAAAGCAAGAAACTAAAAATAAAACAAAAGAAAATTCGATGTGAAAAGTTGAATTTTGCCTTTTTAGTTTCTTGTTAAGCAAACATTTAAAAGTTAAGTGGAGTGTAAGGGAATTGAAATATAGCAAATACTATAGATAAGATATATCTATCTATTGTATTTGAATATAGTAAAAATAGGATTTGACATTTGTACTATTTGCACATAAATTCTTCATCTCTCTGTATAAGTTTTGACAAGTTGGTGAAAATTGGAGCGCTGTCATGCAGATTCAAAAATTTTATATTAGTTTAATAAAACTTCCGCGAGTTTATTATATTTTTATTAAAATTCGTTTTCTGCAATTGAAATAATAACAAAATAAAATACATTTATAAATTATGACATTGGTGCCTTAACCTCAAAAAGTTACATTTATGATGAACAAAATTGATTCTAAGAAAGTAAACGAAAGTGAAATAGAAGAGTAAGTATTTTATCCAGTTCTTGTATGTTTTTTTAATTACAAAATTATAGGTCATTTAACCTCGGCACCACTTTAAGCAGCGAAGGGTTTGATTTGCAAGCAGGCGAAACATGGATTTATCCTACAAATTATTCCTTAAGAGAATACCAATACAATATTATTCAAAAGGCGTTACTTAATAACACAATGGTAAGTCGACAAGATTTAGTAAAACTCACCCGAGGTTTGAATGATATTTTTAGGTGAGTCTTCCAACTGGTTTAGGAAAAACTTTCATAGCTGCGGTGGTGATGTATAACTTCTATCGATGGTACCCTTTAGGTAAAATTATATTTATGGCTCCAACCAAACCGTTAGTTGCACAACAAATCGACGCTTGCTATAACATTATGGCAATTCCGAAAGACGTCACTGCGGAACTAACTGGTGCTAAAAATCAAATCCATCGCAAAGAGGTTTGGAACGAAAAACGAGTGTTTTTTATTACACCGCAAGTATTACAAAACGATTTAAGCATTTTAAATGAGTTTGCAACTAAAATTAAGTGTTTGGTGTTTGACGAAGCTCACAAAGCTAAAGGCAATCACGCCTACTGTGAAGTTATTAGAAAAATTCTACCACATAATAAAAATTTTCGGGTGGTAGGTCTCAGTGCTACCCCCGGAAATACACTTACCGATGTATTGGAGGTATTTAAAGTAGCATTGTTTTGGTGATTTTGGTTGATTTTTTAAATTTTCAGGTCATTAATAATTTGTTAATTTCTCATATCGAAATTCGTACCGAAGAGAGTCAAGATGTTCTGCCTTATGTTTATCAAAGAACGCTAGAAACCTGTGTTGTGCCTTTAGGTGAAAAACTTGAAGAAGTTAAGCTTGCCTACATTAAAGTGAGTTGAATGTAAAAAAAATTTTAAAATCTCCTGTGACATTTCTAATTTTATTTTTCTCTGTAGATTATAGATAATTACACGAGGGTTTTAGTAAAACATAGAATTATAGCTGGCAATTGCAGTACGTTTACTAAGGGAAAAATTTTTATGACAATGAAAAATTTTAAAGAAAATGCAGCAAATAACAGGTAATTTTGTTGTCGTTTTACTCAATTTGTTTCACAATCTTATATTTTCAGAACTGCAGCTTATTCCGAAATAATGCGAAATCTGAACATTTGTGTGACATTGTACCATGCATTTGAGTTGCTGGTCAGGCATGGATTGAGAGGATTTCTTTCATTTTTTCAAGGTAAGTGAAATTCAAATTATTTTTGTTTGGTTTTGGTACAAAAAATGTTTCCTACTTTTACAGAACATTCAGACAAACCATTGTTAAGAGGAAACATGAGCTTAAAAAATCTTATGAGAGAGGTTGACGAGTATTTGGGTCCTGCACCAAATGTGGTGCCACTTCCAGATGGTTCAATAGAAGAGGTGAGTAGGTCTCGGTTTTAGAAAATATAGGAATCAAAGAATTTTTTGTAGATTCCCGAATGCATAAAATTTGGACATCCTAAATTTTACAAGTTACGTGATATTTTGTGTGAACATTTTTCAACTACCAAAGAAACCGAAAGTAGAGTAATAGTATTCTGTGAGTACCGCGAGAGCGTAACGGAGGCGTATGGTTTGCTGTTGCGTCACAAACCTCTGATTAAACCACGTATTTTTCTGGGTCAAGGCGCTATTACACAGAGACAACAAATTAATGTTTGTAGAAGCTTGATAAAGATGATTGTTATTACTTTTTTTTAAATTTAGGTCATAAAATCGTTCAGAAGTGGAGAATGTAATACACTTATATCGACCTGCATAGGAGAAGAAGGTTTAGATGTGGGAGATGTCGATCTTATCATCTGCTTTGATATCAGTAATAAGTCACCGGTTAGAATGATTCAAAGAATGGGTCGAACGGGACGTAAAAGACAGGGTCGAATTGTTGTGCTGGTGACCGAGGGTAAAGAACAGCAGGTGCGTAAAATAAAAGAATTGTAGTTTTAGCTAATTTGATGGTTTTTCAAGACCCTTCAAGAATGCTTGATTCATAAACATAATTTGAGTTCCCATATTTTACAATCAAATACGTTACAAAACCAATTATACACGGAGAATCCAAGAATGGTTCCTGATCACATAATACCAAGGTCTCAAAAGCTTTTTATTACTGTTCAGCAAAATAAAACGAAAAAAACTTCCAACATAAAGGTAATGTGTTTCTTCTTAGCAAATTTGCATTCTAAAATTTATATTTTAGGATTTATTTGATAATATTAACAAAAAAGAAAGTAATTTGGTGGATAATGATGTGGAAATAATTGAATCTGAGGATAAACTTCCAGGACGACGAGAATATTGGAATAAAGGTAATCTTTTTGAATGGCAAGAGGAAGAAGCTGTAATAATGTTTGTTTCAGTTAATCCATTAAGCATTGAAAATGAGGCGAATTGTTTGAATTTTTCAAAAAATATTTCTAAATTGAGAGTTCCTCAACCAACTGGTAAAATTGGCCATTCGAAATCAACGAATTTATTAATGTCAGTTTTACAGTTTGCCGATTCTAAAAAGTATAATATTTCTACAACACAAGTTCCAGGTAAGATCGACGTTCTATATAAGATAGTGGAGCAGACCTAGTTCTAAAACTGGTAGAGTAGAACGATGTTGATCTAAGATTTTAATCTTTTAAATTTAAATTTATATTATATTAACTGAATGGGTGATGATGATGTATAGCTGATTTTATATTTGAGTAATTTTTATTGTAAATATTCAGATTTTTAAATTTGGTTCAAGTGGTCGTTGAGTGATTAAAGTGAAATTTTTAGGCTTGGTGAGCTTAAAAGTTTTACGATCTGAACCTTTGAACCCTAGTCTAGAGGATAAAGGAGTTCTATCGGTAGAGATAGCTATCTTCTTCTTTTATGTGCTGTATCAGGTCCTCCCGACGTTGCCGATCACTTCAGCATAGGGAGTTCTGTTCTCCGCCATTCTAAACAACTCTTCTGCATCCCGAATGTTCCTTAGCCAGGACATCTGCTTTCTTCCTACTCCCTCTATTTTTCCGTTCATTATCAGTTGGGGCAGCTGGTACTTTTCCTCCTCCCTCAATATATGCCCCAGGTAAGCGAATTTCCTACACTTTACCCCATTCCACAACACATGATCAGTTCTTGCTCTTTCCAAGACTCGTTCATTTATGATCCTCTCTACTTAGGATATTCGGAGCATTCTTCTTAGTAACCACATCTCGTAGCATTTGACCAATTATTTATCTTATTCTAAGATTTAAATTATTGTCACAGTATAGTGACCTCATTTCGGCACCAACTTCTCTATCTGGGTTCAAATCCTCCGTGGTCAGGCTACCTAAATATTTAAATATTTTGCACCTATTCGATGTATTCACTCTCGAGAAAGAGATCGTTGCAGCTTCATGGCTTTGTCGGCTGATCACCATGAATTTGGTCTTGGAGATATTGATGTTTAGTTCTAGTTGGTCTCCTTCCTGTTTTATTCGGCATAGCAGTAGTTGAAATCTTCGACAGATCTGCCAGGACCACAGTATCGTCCGTGTACTTAATTGTGCTATAATACGGACGCCTCCAATTTTGATCCCCAGACTGAGTTCATTCAGAGTTCATTCTTAAATATCTTATTTTGGAGTTTTTTATACTTTGTTATGTCTTGTTTTAGTAATCGTCGCTTTTCCCCGAGGTCCAATAACTTCTCTGTCATCCGTTTTCTCTTTCTGATATGATTTGAAGTTTTCAGATGATGTGTGCCTGTTCTCAGTAATGCTTGTTTTATTTTGTTCCACTGTTCATGTGTATCAGTAGTATCAGTTCTAGGTATTTAGTTTAATTGAATCACTTATTTGAGAAACCTGATAAATCCATAACGATAGTTTTGAGATAATCAAAGAAAACTGTTTAATTATTTTCAATTGTCACTTTTTAAAAGTTGTTCAATGTCAATGGGAAGTAGTTAAAGGGTGTTTTAACAAAGAAACAAAAATATTCGAAATCAAAGATAGCATAAAATCGGTTGTAAAACATAAGTCATATTATATGGATTTGTCGGGTTTCTCAAATAAGTGATTTAATTGGTCATTAAGGTCCAATGCTACGGCAGTCCTTATTTTCTCATCTCGTAGTCTCAAGGTATCAATGTCCCTTGTGAATGCTCTTTTCTCAGTAGCCTTCAGCCTCAGTTCCATGTCAGCTACAAGAGGTTTATGGTCTGAACCTATATCTGCCCCAGGATAGGTTGTGATTCTTCAAACAGAGTCTGAATATTTTGTTTATCAGTAGATAGTAAATTTGGTTCCTAGTAGATTCTGGGCTAATTTGCCAGGCGGCGACTTCCACGTTTTTGGCATTTGAACTATGTATTAGTTACCACCATTTTCGCTTCTTGGCAGAACTGGTATAGTCTGCTCCTCTTTCTTTGCCTTCTCCCAAGCCATAATCCCCTACTATGTCTTCTCATAACAAGGGTTATTTCATTTTTCTTTAGGCTTCTGAGGACTTTCTACTTTTTTCTACTTTGTCATCATACATCTGCAGTTGACATTGACCCTGTAACTCCACCCATACATAGTTAGCTATGATCATCACCAAATATATCCAAGGGATTTTCTTTTCTTTTCTTCATATCCTTTGTGGATTCTCATTTTACTTTCTCCAACCATACATCTGATGACCTTCTTTTTGGTTCTTTAGGAGATTTTGCTTAACTAATATTCTTTTAATTCTCTTCTTTTTGTCTTCTTTTTTCAAGTTACTGATACGAGTGGATGTATAGGCTTTTAGACTTAGATCTGCTATTCTAAAGCGTTTTAAATTAAATAAGATTAAAAAAAAAACTGTTTTAGTTTTATCTTCACAAATGAATCAACCTACAAGAAACCAACAATCCACATCAAATGTACTAAGACAGACAGATATACGAAATATGTTTTTCAAATTCTCCAGCAGTTCTCAATTATCACAAATTAGTGAAGGTTTTTCAAATATTATAAAATTTTGCTAATTGTTATTTAAACAATTTTTTTTGCAGGGGAATCCGCAGTGAAAATCCAAAATGTTATAGAAAAATGCACAGACATCCTTAGTAGTATAAATTTGCAATCGCAAATTGTCGATTGCAAAATTTGCAATAACTTATTTAGTTGTTCACAGTATTCAAACATTAATGATAATTTTGATATTCGAACATGCATCGAAGTGGATCAATCAATTATGGATTGTCTGAATGAAGTAAATCTTAACTGCTTTTTACAGTCATTGAATATTGTTGAAGCAAAATTGACGCAAAGTTGTGATTTGCAATCAAAACCCGAAAGTACTACTTTACAAAATGAGGACCCGAATAATTCAGTTTTCTTCCGTAAAGATAGCTTCATCGACAAAACTATAACTGTTGAGGAATCGCCATTCAAACCTCCAAGTAACATACATAACCTGCAAAATTTTGGCTTAACATCCAGTTTTATTAACTCAGCTTTCAACGACACATCGTTTACTCAAACAGTAACAAATGTTGCGCTCAACGTGAGCACTCCAAAAGTTTCTAGCAAAGACCAAGATTTACCACCTTTAAATTATGAAGACTTTGAGAAAGCCGAATTTACTCAAGTAAATAAGACCATCGCACAAAACTTCCAAGAAACTCTTAGTTTTTTCAATATGACTACTTTAGAAGAACTTTTTGAAGAGAGTTCACCTAAATCGACTTCTAAGATAGGAAACGTTTTGGATGAAACAATTATATACTCGCCTCCAAAAAATCATAAAATAACTGAATCGCTAAACGGATCTCCAATTATAAGTGGTAGGTCGCAATACTCAAGAAATCATGTTCAAGTTTCAAGGCGGTTATTTAATGAAAGTAAACCGACTGCAATTTCCAACGACAGTTCTACAGACATTTTTATTGGAACTTCGTTTGTTAAAGATAACAATTCAAAACAGACTAATAATTTGTGCCAAAAAGAAGATTTAAGCGAGGAAGATTTATTTGATGAGTCGGATATGGAGACGCCTTGTTTAAGTACTGCTAACCAAAGAGAAAATCAACAGTCGAAAATTGAAGTCGAGGATTTAATAGACTTATCTATTTTTGGTTTAGGTGGACAAAAAGAAAAAACACAAAGCAATATAAAATCTCCTGTACAATCTGGAAAAACCATTATCAACAAAATTAACGATAATTTTTGCGATAATTCTTTTCTTGATTTGTTTTTTGGAAACAACAAAGAAGAACAAATAAATAAAGTTGGGAAAGATAATCTACCTAATAAAAACGACGACGTTGAAGTGATAACTTTAGATGACACACCAGAAGGTGAGAGTTTGACTCCGACTAACAAAACTAAAAGTAATTTGTCTCCTAAAAAATCTTCTGAAGAATGTTTAAAAGATAAATTGGAAGAGCTGGAAAAGTCTCCAACTTTATCCAAATCTCAGTATTATTACCAAGATGCTAGATTGCAGCACAGGAGAAAAACTCTTTGTGAAGATGAACCAAGATCGACAAAACTAAGTTTAAAGAATCGAATTTCTAATAAAATTAACAATAACATTGGTAATACATCCATGGGGTGGTACAAAATAACATCTTCAAACAAAAACGTGAACGAAGAAGTCGAAGAAACTTCACCAATTTTAAGTTCCCAAAATAGGACTTTCAGGCAGACAGTTGCAAGTGATACAGTCAAAAGACTTGATTCGGATAACAGTGACGATGATTTTGAATTGCCTTCTAAGAAAAATTACAGTTGGATTAAAAAGAGACCAAATCCTGTGAAAGAAATGGTAAAATCACCTACAGTTAGAAAAAAAGGTGGTTTGATGTCCAATAAATATGTAACAAGAAAAGCTGAGAAAAGAGTGAGTTTTGAAATTAAAACTGTATGTTTTTTAATTTTTATGTTTTAATAGAAACCCAATGATTGTGAATACTTTGACTTAGAAGCCGAGGTGTCGTTTGATACAAACGCTACTTTAGATTCTTCTAAATCAGAAGAAAATGACGATACTTTTGAAGCCAGTTTTGTGGATGACGAAACTCAAAATATAGCAAACACCACCGTAATGCACGCTCATTATCTTCAGTCGGTGAAGTAAGGTATATATTTTTAAGTTGAGTTTCTACTAACAAATTTTTATTTTAGGAGTCCGATAATGAACAGAGGGAAATTTAAAATTCCAGACAGACAACCGTTTGCTGGAAATGTTTATTCTCAAGTAGTTCAACATACTGAAAATTATCTCAATGTAAGTTATTTTGTACTTTATTTCGTATTTATTCTTTTAGAGCATCGTTTCTTTTTCTTTAAAATAAATGAAATCATCAATTCATTTTTAATAATATTGTTATCTGGGAGTTGGTCCGTAGATAAAAGAGTTACAACATTTTTTCAAGACTGATTATTTTTAGGATACATTTTGTGTTGCTTCAGGAGATGAGAATTCTCCAGATAAAGAAGATTTGTCAGAATTAGAACTAGCAGAATTAATTCTGGAACAGGAAAAAAAGAAACGAAAAAAAGCTCAATCGTCTAATGAAAGACCCAATAAAAAAAGACGAATGGTGGTGCTGAGTAGCAGTGATAGCGAATAGAACATTATAATATTATTATGTGCCTTATTTATTTTGTTTAAAAAGATAGTTTTTAAATTACTTTCAATGCAAACATTTTTTATTTAAAACATTTGCTTTTATATTTTTTATTAAAAAGTCTATTCTTGTACAATTAAAAGTTATTAATTTTTTAAGTATGATAAAAACTGTGATTTTTAATTTAAATGATTACCTATAGTTCCAGGTGATACAATCATGTAAATTTTAAGTTTAATTAAATATTATCGCCAACTTTTTGTAAATATGTATTTATTAACTTTTTTTTATAATTTATATGTAATAATTAAAGATTTAAGTACCTAAAGTTTTTTATTTCAAACTTCTTTTGACCCCAAAAATTGAAAGTCTGAAATCGAAGACTATTTTGACTGTTTCTTATGTACTTTGCCGAGAAAAATCGATTGGCGCTATCAGATTTTACGTAGGGAGGATATTTGGGGATTTACGCGGGTTTAAAAAAACTGAAAAGTTCAAAAATTTGATTCTCATTTTGAGCAGCTTACGAGCGTTTTTTAACCCCTTTGGTGTTTTTTGACCCCAAAAATTGAAAGTCTGAAATCGAAGACTATTTTGACTGTTTCTTATGCAATTTGCCGAGAAAAATCGATTGGCGCTATCAGATTTTACGTAGGGATGATATTTGAGGATTTATGCGAGTTTAAAAAAACTGATAAGTTCAAAAATTTGATTCGCATTTTGAGCAGCTTACGAGCGTTTTTACCAAACTAAACCTAGTTTTTCAGATTCCTCGCATCGAAGTACGTCAGTTTAAGTCATAAAATGGCAATCTAAAATTTTTGCGATTTTTCACAAAAACGTCCAATTAACCCCTTTGGTGTATTTTGACCCCAAAATTTGAAAGTCTGAAATCGAAGACTATTTTGACTGTTTCTTAATTTTTCAAATTCCTCGCATCGAAATACGTCAGTTTAAGTCATAAAATGGCAATCTAAAATTTTTGCGATTTTTCACAAAAACGTCCAATTAACCCCTTTGGTGTTTTTTGACCCCAAAAATTGAAAGTCTGAAATCGAAGACTATTTAGACTGTTTCTTATGTAATTTGCCGAGAAAAATCGATTGGCGCTATCAGATTTTACGTAGGGATGATATTTGAGGATTTATGCGAGTTTAAAAAAACTGAAAAGTTCAAAAATTTGATTCGCATTTTGAGCAGCATACGAGCGTTTTTACCAACTAAACCTGGTTTTTCAGATTCCTCGCATCGAAATACGTCAGTTTAAGTCATAAAATGGCAATCTAAAATTTCTGCGATTTTTCACAAGAACGTCCAATTAACCCCTTTGGTGTTTTTTGACCCCAAAAATTGAAAGTCTGAAATCGAAGACTATTTTGACTGTTTCTTATGTAATTTGCCGAGAAAAATCGATTGGCGCTATCAGATATTACGTAGGGATGATATTTGGGGATTTATGCGGGTTTCAAAAAACTGAAAAGTTGAAAAATTTGATTCGCATTTTGAGCAGCTTACGAGCGTTTTTACCAACTAAACCTGGTTTTCCAAATTCCTCGCATCGAAATACGTCAGTTTAAGTCATAAAATTGCAATCTAAAATTTTTGTGATTTTTCACAAAAACGTCCAATTAACCCCTTTGGTATTTTTTGACTCCAAAAATTAAAAGTCTGAAATCGAAGACTATTTTGACTGTTTCTTATTATTATTATATTATTATTAGATATTTGGGGATTTATGCGGGTTTAAAAAAACTGAAAAGTTCAAAAATTTGATTCGCATTTTGAGCAGCTTACGAGCGTTTTTACCAAACTAAACCTGGTTTTTCAAATTCCTCGCATCGAAATACGTCAGTTTAAGTCATAAAATGGCAATCTAAAATTTTTGCGATTTTTCACAAAAACGGCCAATTAACCCCTTTGGTGTTTTTTGACCCCAAAAATTGAAAGTCTGAAATCGAAGACTATTTTGACTGTTTCTTAATTTTTCAAATTCCTCGCATCGAAATACGTCAGTTTAAGTCATAAAATTGCAATCTAAAATTTTTGTGATTTTTCACAAAAACGTCCAATTAACCCCTTTGGTGTTTTTTGACCCCAAAAATTGAAAGTCTGAAATCGAAGACTATTTTGACTGTTTCTTATGTAATTTGCCGAGAAAAATCGATTGGCGCTATCAGATTTTACGTAGGGATGATATTTGGGGATTTATGCGGATTTAAAAAAACTGAAAAGTTGAAAAATTTGATTCGCATTTTGAGCAGCTTACGAGCGTTTTTACCAACTAAACCTGGTTTTTCAAATTCCTCGCATCGAAATACGTCAGTTTAAGTCATAAAATGGCAATCTAAAATTTTTGCGAATTTTCACAAAAACGTCCAATTAACCCCTTTGGTGTTTTTTGACCCCAAAAATTGAAAGTCTGAAGTCGAAGACTATTTTGACTGTTTCTTATGTAATTTGCCGAGAAAAATCGATTGGCGCTATCAGATATTACGTAGGGATGATATTTGGGGATTTATGCGGGTTTCAAAAAACTGAAAAGTTGAAAAATTTGATTCGCATTTTGAGCAGCTTACGAGCGTTTTTACCAAACTAAACCTAGTTTTTCAGATTCCTCGCATCGAAGTACGTCAGTTTAAGTCATAAAATGGCAATCTAAAATTTTTGCGATTTTTCACAAAAACGTCCAATTAACCCCTTTGGTGTATTTTGACCCCAAAATTTGAAAGTCTGAAATCGAAGACTATTTTGACTGTTTCTTAATTTTTCAAATTCCTCGCATCGAAATACGTCAGTTTAAGTCATAAAATGGCAATCTAAAATTTTTGCGATTTTTCACAAAAACGTCCAATTAACCCCTTTGGTGTTTTTTGACCCCAAAAATTGAAAGTCTGAAATCGAAGACTATTTAGACTGTTTCTTATGTAATTTGCCGAGAAAAATCGATTGGCGCTATCAGATTTTACGTAGGGATGATATTTGAGGATTTATGCGAGTTTAAAAAAACTGAAAAGTTCAAAAATTTGATTCGCATTTTGAGCAGCATACGAGCGTTTTTACCAACTAAACCTGGTTTTTCAGATTCCTCGCATCGAAATACGTCAGTTTAAGTCATAAAATGGCAATCTAAAATTTCTGCGATTTTTCACAAGAACGTCCAATTAACCCCTTTGGTGTTTTTTGACCCCAAAAATTGAAAGTCTGAAATCGAAGACTATTTTGACTGTTTCTTATGTAATTTGCCGAGAAAAATCGATTGGCGCTATCAGATATTACGTAGGGATGATATTTGGGGATTTATGCGGGTTTCAAAAAACTGAAAAGTTGAAAAATTTGATTCGCATTTTGAGCAGCTTACGAGCGTTTTTACCAACTAAACCTGGTTTTCCAAATTCCTCGCATCGAAATACGTCAGTTTAAGTCATAAAATTGCAATCTAAAATTTTTGTGATTTTTCACAAAAACGTCCAATTAACCCCTTTGGTATTTTTTGACTCCAAAAATTAAAAGTCTGAAATCGAAGACTATTTTGACTGTTTCTTATTATTATTATATTATTATTAGATATTTGGGGATTTATGCGGGTTTAAAAAAACTGAAAAGTTCAAAAATTTGATTCGCATTTTGAGCAGCTTACGAGCGTTTTTACCAAACTAAACCTGGTTTTTCAAATTCCTCGCATCGAAATACGTCAGTTTAAGTCATAAAATGGCAATCTAAAATTTTTGCGATTTTTCACAAAAACGGCCAATTAACCCCTTTGGTGTTTTTTGACCCCAAAAATTGAAAGTCTGAAATCGAAGACTATTTTGACTGTTTCTTAATTTTTCAAATTCCTCGCATCGAAATACGTCAGTTTAAGTCATAAAATTGCAATCTAAAATTTTTGTGATTTTTCACAAAAACGTCCAATTAACCCCTTTGGTGTTTTTTGACCCCAAAAATTGAAAGTCTGAAATCGAAGACTATTTTGACTGTTTCTTATGTATTTTGCCGAGAAAAATCGATTGGCGCTATCAGATTTTACGTAGGGATGATATTTGGGGATTTATGCGGATTTAAAAAAACTGAAAAGTTGAAAAATTTGATTCGCATTTTGAGCAGCTTACGAGCGTTTTTACCAACTAAACCTGGTTTTTCAAATTCCTCGCATCGAAATACGTCAGTTTAAGTCATAAAATGGCAATCTAAAATTTTTGCGAATTTTCACAAAAACGTCCAATTAACCCCTTTGGTGTTTTTTGACCCCAAAAATTGAAAGTCTGAAGTCGAAGACTATTTTGACTGTTTCTTATGTAATTTGCCGAGAAAAATCGATTGGCGCTATCAGATATTACGTAGGGATGATATTTGGGGATTTATGCGGGTTTCAAAAAACTGAAAAGTTGAAAAATTTGATTCGCATTTTGAGCAGCTTACGAGCGTTTTTACCAAACTAAACCTAGTTTTTCAGATTCCTCGCATCGAAGTACGTCAGTTTAAGTCATAAAATGGCAATCTAAAATTTTTGCGATTTTTCACAAAAACGTCCAATTAACCCCTTTGGTGTATTTTGACCCCAAAATTTGAAAGTCTGAAATCGAAGACTATTTTGACTGTTTCTTAATTTTTCAAATTCCTCGCATCGAAATACGTCAGTTTAAGTCATAAAATGGCAATCTAAAATTTTTGCGATTTTTCACAAAAACGTCCAATTAACCCCTTTGGTGTTTTTTGACCCCAAAAATTGAAAGTCTGAAATCGAAGACTATTTAGACTGTTTCTTATGTAATTTGCCGAGAAAAATCGATTGGCGCTATCAGATTTTACGTAGGGATGATATTTGAGGATTTATGCGAGTTTAAAAAAACTGAAAAGTTCAAAAATTTGATTCGCATTTTGAGCAGCATACGAGCGTTTTTACCAACTAAACCTGGTTTTTCAGATTCCTCGCATCGAAATACGTCAGTTTAAGTCATAAAATGGCAATCTAAAATTTCTGCGATTTTTCACAAGAACGTCCAATTAACCCCTTTGGTGTTTTTTGACCCCAAAAATTGAAAGTCTGAAATCGAAGACTATTTTGACTGTTTCTTATGTAATTTGCCGAGAAAAATCGATTGGCGCTATCAGATATTACGTAGGGATGATATTTGGGGATTTATGCGGGTTTCAAAAAACTGAAAAGTTGAAAAATTTGATTCGCATTTTGAGCAGCTTACGAGCGTTTTTACCAACTAAACCTGGTTTTCCAAATTCCTCGCATCGAAATACGTCAGTTTAAGTCATAAAATTGCAATCTAAAATTTTTGTGATTTTTCACAAAAACGTCCAATTAACCCCTTTGGTGTTTTTTGACCCCAAAAATTGAAAGTCTGAAATCGAAGACTATTTTGACTGTTTCTTATGTAATTTGCCGAGAAAAATCGATTGGCGCTATCAGATTTTACGTAGGGATGATATTTGGGGATTTATGCGGATTTAAAAAAACTGAAAAGTTGAAAAATTTGATTCGCATTTTGAGCAGCTTACGAGCGTTTTTACCAACTAAACCTGGTTTTTCAAATTCCTCGCATCGAAATACGTCAGTTTAAGTCATAAAATGGCAATCTAAAATTTTTGCGAATTTTCACAAAAACGTCCAATTAACCCCTTTGGTGTTTTTTGACCCCAAAAATTGAAAGTCTGAAGTCGAAGACTATTTTGACTGTTTCTTATGTAATTTGCCGAGAAAAATCGATTGGCGCTGTCAGATATTACGTAGGGATGATATTTGGGGATTTATGCGGGTTTCAAAAAACTGAAAAGTTGAAAAATTTGATTCGCATTTTGAGCAGCTTACGAGCGTTTTTACCAACTAAACCTGGTTTTTCAAATTCCTCGCATCGAAATACCTCAGTTTAAGTCATAAAATGGCAATCTAAAATTTTTGCGATTTTTCACAAAAACGTCCAATTAACCCCTTTGGTGTTTTTTGACCCCAAAAATTGAAAGTCTGAAATCGAAGACTATTTTGACTGTTTCTTATGTAATTTGCCGAGAAAAATCGATTGGCGCAATCAGATTTTCCGTAGGGATGATATTTGGGGATTTATGCGGGTTTAAATAAACTGAAAAGTTCAAAAATTTGATTCGCATTTTGAGCAGCTTACGAGCGTTTTTACCAACTAAACCTGGTTTTTCAAATTCCTCGCATCGAAATACGTCAGTTTAAGTCATAAAATTGCAATCTAAAATATTTGTGATTTTTCACAAAAACGTCCAATAACCCCTTTGGTGTTTTTTGACTCCAAAAATTGAAAGTCTGAAATCGAAAACTATTTTGACTGTTTCCTAATTTTTCAAATTCCTCGCATCGACATACGTCAGTTTAAGTCATAAAATGGCAATCTAAAATTTTTGCGATTTTTCACAAAAACGTCCAATTAACCCCTTTGGTGTTTTTTGACCCCAAAAATTAAAAGTCTGAAATCGAAGACTATTTTGACTGTTTCTTAATTTTTCAAATTCCTCGCATCGAAATACGTCAGTTTAAGTCATAAAATGGCAATCTAAAATTTTTGCGATTTTTCACAAAAACGTCCAATTAACCCCTTTGGTGTTTTTTGACCCCAAAAATTGAAAGTCTGAAATCGAAGACTATTTTGACTGTTTCTTAATTTTTCAAATTCCTCGCATCGAAATACGTCAGTTTAAGTCATAAAATGGCAATCTAAAATTTTTGCGATTTTTCACAAAAACGGCCAATTAACCCCTTTGGTGTTTTTTGACCCCAAAAATTGAAAGTCTGAAATCGAAGACTATTTTGACTGTTTCTTAATTTTTCAAATTCCTCGCATCGAAATACGTCAGTATAAGTCATAAAATTGCAATCTAAAATTTTTGTGATTTTTCACAAAAACGTCCAATTAACCCCTTTGGTGTTTTTTGACCCCAAAAATTGAAAGTCTGAAATCGAAGACTATTTTGACTGTTTCTTAATTTTTCAAATTCCTCGCATCGACATACGTCAGTATAAGTCATAAAATTGCAATCTAAAATTTTTGTGATTTTTCACAAAAACGTTCAATTAACCCCTTTGGTGTTTTTTGACTCCAAAAATTGAAAGTCTGAAATCGAAAACTAATTTGACTGTTTCTTAATTTTTCAAATTCCTCGCATCGAAATACGTCAGTTTAAGTCATAAAATGGCAATCTAAAATTTTTGCGAATTTTCACAAAAACGTCCAATTAACCCCTTTGGTGTTTTTTGACCCCAAAAATTAAAAGTCTGAAATCGAAGACTATTTTGACTGTTTCTTAATTTTTCAAATTCCTCGCATCGAAATACGTCAGTTTAAGTCATAAAATGGCAATCTAAAATTTTTGCGATTTTTCACAAAAACGTCCAATTAACCCCTTTGGTGTTTTTTGACCCCAAAAATTGAAAGTCTGAAATCGAAGACTATTTTGACTGTTTCTTAATTTTTCAAATTCCTCGCATCGAAATACGTCAGTTTAAGTCATAAAATGGCAATCTAAAATTTTTGCGAATTTTCACAAAAACGTCCAATTAACCCCTTTGGTGTTTTTTGACCCCAAAAATTGAAAGTCTGAAGTCGAAGACTATTTTGACTGTTTCTTATGTAATTTGCCGAGAAAAATCGATTGGCGCTATCAGATATTACGTAGGGATGATATTTGGGGATTTATGCGGGTTTCAAAAAACTGAAAAATTGAAAAATTTGATTCGTATTTTGAGCAGCTTACGAGCGTTTTTACCAACTAAACCTGGTTTTTCAAATTCCTCGCATCGAAATACCTCAGTTTAAGTCATAAAATGGCAATCTAAAATTTTTGCGATTTTTCACAAAAACGTCCAATTAACCCCTTTGGTGTTTTTTGACCCCAAAAATTGAAAGTCTGAAATCGAAGACTATTTTGACTGTTTCTTATGTAATTTGCCGAGAAAAATCGATTGGCGCAATCAGATTTTCCGTAGGGATGATATTTGGGGATTTATGCGGGTTTAAATAAACTGAAAAGTTGAAAAATTTGATTCGCATTTTGAGCAGCTTACGAGCGTTTTTACCAACTAAACCTGGTTTTTCAAATTCCTCGCATCGAAATACCTCAGTTTAAGTCATAAAATGGCAATCTAAAATTTTTGCGATTTTTCACAAAAACGTCCAATTAACCCCTTTGGTGTTTTTTGACCCCAAAAATTGAAAGTCTGAAATCGAAGACTATTTTGACTGTTTCTTATGTAATTTGCCGAGAAAAATCGATTGGCGCAATCAGATTTTCCGTAGGGATGATATTTGGGGATTTATGCGGGTTTAAATAAACTGAAAAGTTCAAAAATTTGATTCGCATTTTGAGCAGCTTACGAGCGTTTTTACCAACTAAACCTGGTTTTTCAAATTCCTCGCATCGAAATACGTCAGTTTAAGTCATAAAATTGCAATCTAAAATATTTGTGATTTTTCACAAAAACGTCCAATAACCCCTTTGGTGTTTTTTGACTCCAAAAATTGAAAGTCTGAAATCGAAAACTAATTTGACTGTTTCTTAATTTTTCAAATTCCTCGCATCGAAATACGTCAGTTTAAGTCATAAAATGGCAATCTAAAATTTTTGCGATTTTTCACAAAAACGTCCAATTAACCCCTTTGGTGTTTTTTGACCCCAAAAATTAAAAGTCTGAAATCGAAGACTATTTTGACTGTTTCTTAATTTTTCAAATTCCTCGCATCGAAATACGTCAGTTTAAGTCATAAAATGGCAATCTAAAATTTTTGCGATTTTTCACAAAAACGTCCAATTAACCCCTTTGGTGTTTTTTGATCCCAAAAATTGAAAGTCTGAAATCGAAGACTATTTTGACTGTTTCTTATGTAATTTGCCGAGAAAAATCGATTGGCGCTATCAGATTTTACGTAGGGATGATATTTGGGGATTTATGCGGGTTTAAAAAAACTGAAAAGTTGAAAAATTTGATTCGCATTTTGAGCAGCTTACGAGCGTTTTTACCAACTAAACCTGGTTTTTCAAATTCCTCGCATCGAAATACGTCAGTTTAAGTCATAAAATAGCAATCTAAAATTTTTGCGAATTTTCACAAAAACGTCCAATTAACCCCTTTGGTGTTTTTTGACCCCAAAAATTGAAAGTCTGAAGTCGAAGACTATTTTGACTGTTTCTTATGTAATTTGCCGAGAAAAATCGATTGGCGCTATCAGATATTACGTAGGGATGATATTTGGGGATTTATGCGGGTTTAAAAAAACTGAAAAGTTGAAAAATATGATTCGCATTTTGAGCAGCTTACGAGCGTTTTTACCAACTAAACCTGGTTTTTCAGATTCCTCGCATCGAAATACGTCAACTTAAGTCATAAAATGGCAATCTAAAATTTCTGCGATTTTTCACAAGAACGTCCAATTAATCCCTTTGGTGTTTTTTGACCCCAAAAATTGAAAGTCTGAAATCGAAGACTATTTTGACTGTTTCTTATGTAATTTGCCGAGAAAAATCGATTGGCGCTATCAGATTTTACGTAGGGATGATATTTGGGGATTTATGCGGGTTTAAATAAATTGAAAAGTTAAAAATTTGATTCGCATTTTGAGCAGCTTACGAGCGTTTTTACCAACTAAACCTGGTTTTTCAAATTCCTCGCATCGAAATACGTCAGTTTAAGTCATAAAATGGCAATCTAAAATTTTTGCGATTTTTCACAAAAACGTCCAATTAACCCCTTTGGTGTTTTTTGACCCCAAAAATTAAAAGTCTGAAATCGAAGACTATTTTGACTGTTTCTTAATTTTTCAAATTCCTCGCATCGAAATACGTCAGTTTAAGTCATAAAATGGCAATCTAAAATTTTTGCGATTTTTCACAAAAACGTCCAATTAACTCCATTGGTGTTTTTTGACCCCAAAAATTGAAAGTCTGAAATCGAAGACTATTTTGACTGTTTCTTAATTTTTCAAATTCCTCGCATCGAAATACGTCAGTTTAAGTCATAAAATGGCAATCTAGAATTTTTGCGATTTTTCACAAAAACGTCCAATTAACCCCTTTGGTGTTTTTTGACCCCAAAAATTGAAAGTCTGAAATCGAAGACTATTTTGACTGTTTCTTATGTAATTTGCCGAGAAAAATCGATTGGCGCTATCAGATTTTACGTAGGGATGATATTTGGGGATTTATGCGGGTTTAAAAAAACTGAAAAGTTGAAAAATTTGATTCGCATTTTGAGCAGCTTACGAGCGTTTTTACCAACTAAACCTGGTTTTTCAAATTCCTCGCATCGAAATACGTCAGTTTAAGTCATAAAATAGCAATCTAAAATTTTTGCGAATTTTCACAAAAACGTCCAATTAACCCCTTTGGTGTTTTTTGACCCCAAAAATTGAAAGTCTGAAGTCGAAGACTATTTTGACTGTTTCTTATGTAATTTGCCGAGAAAAATCGATTGGCGCTATCAGATATTACGTAGGGATGATATTTGGGGATTTATGCGGGTTTCAAAAAACTGAAAAGTTGAAAAATTTGATTCGCATTTTGAGCAGCTTACGAGCGTTTTTACCAACTAAACCTGGTTTTTCAAATTCTTCGCATCGAAATACGTCAGTTTAAGTCATAAAATGGCAATCTAAAATTTTTGCGATTTTTCACAAAAACGTCCAATTAACCCCTTTGGTGTTTTTTGACCCCAAAAATTGAAAGTCTGAAATCGAAGACTATTTTGACTGTTTCATATGTAATTTGCCGAGAAAAATCGATTGGCGCTATCAGATTTTACGTAGGGATGATATTTGGGGATTTATGCGGGTTTAAAAAAACTGAAAAGTTGAAAAATTTGATTCACATTTTGAGCAGCTTACGAGCGTTTTTACCAACTAAACCTGGTTTTTTAGATTCCTCGCATCGAAATACGTCAACTTAAGTCATAAAATGGCAATCTAAAATTTCTGCGATTTTTCACAAGAACGTCCAATTAATCCCTTTGGTGTGTTTTGACCCCAAAAATTGAAAGTCTGAAATCGAAGACTATTTTGACTGTTTCTTATGTAATTTGCCGAGAAAAATCGATTGGCGCTATCAGATTTTACGTAGGGATGATATTTGGGGATTTATGCGGGTTTAAATAAACTGAAAAGTTAAAAATTTGATTCGCATTTTGAGCAGCTTACGAGCGTTTTTACCAACTAAACCTGGTTTTTCAAATTCCTCGCATCGAAATACGTCAGTTTAAGTCATAAAATGGAAATCTAAAATTTTTGCGATTTTTCACAAAAACGTCTAATTAACCCCTTTGGTGTTTTTTGACCCCAAAAATTAAAAGTCTGAAATCGAAGACTATTTTGACTGTTTCTTAATTTTTCAAATTCCTCGCATCGAAATACGTCAGTTTAAGTCATAAAATGGCAATCTAAAATTTTTGCGATTTTTCACAAAAACGTCCAATTAACTCCATTGGTGTTTTTTGACCCCAAAAATTGAAAGTCTGAAATCGAAGACTATTTTGACTGTTTCTAAATTTTTCAAATTCCTCGCATCGAAATACGTCAGTTTAAGTCATAAAATGGCAATCTAAAATTTTTGCGATTTTTCACAAAAACGTCCAATTAACCCCTTTGGTGTTTTTTGACTCCAAAAATTGAAAGTCTGAAATCGAAGACTATTTTGACTGTTGCTTATGTACTTCGCCGAGCAAAATCGACTGGCGCAATCAGATTTTCCGTAGGGATAATATTGGAGGATTTATGGAAGTTGAAATAAACTGAAATATTCAGAAATTTGATTCGGATTTTGAGCAGCTTACGAGCGTTTTTACCAACTAAACCTGGTTTTTCAAATTCCTCGCATCGAAATACGTCAGTTTAAGTCATAAAATGGCAATCTAAAATTTTTGCGATTTTTCACAAAAACGTCCAATTAACCCCTTTGGTGTTTTTTGACCCCAAAAATTAAAAGTCTGAAATCGAAGACTATTTTGACTGTTTCTTAATTTTTCAAATTCCTCGCATCGAAATACGTCAGTTTAAGTCATAAAATGGCAATCTAAAATTTTTGCGATTTTTCACAAAAACGTCCAATTAACTCCATTGGTGTTTTTTGACCCCAAAAATTGAAAGTCTGAAATCGAAGACTATTTTGACTGTTTCTAAATTTTTCAAATTCCTCGCATCGAAATACGTCAGTTTAAGTCATAAAATGGCAATCTAAAATTTTTGCGATTTTTCACAAAAACGTCCAATTAACCCCTTTGGTGTTTTTTGACCCCAAAAATTAAAAGTCTGAAATCGAAGACTATTTTGACTGTTTCTTAATTTTTCAAATTCCTCGCATCGAAATACGTCAGTTTAAGTCATAAAATGGCAATCTAAAATTTTTGCGATTTTTCACAAAAACGTCCAATTAACCCCTTTGGTGTTTTTTGACTCCAAAAATTGAAAGTCTGAAATCGAAGACTATTTTGACTGTTTCTTATGTACTTCGCCGAGCAAAATCGACTGGCGCAATCAGATTTTCCGTAGGGATAATATTGGAAGATTTATGCGAGTTGAAATAAACTGAAATATTCAGAAATTTGATTCGGATTTTGAGCAGCTTACGAGCGTTTTTACCAACTAAACCTGGTTTTTCAAATTCCTCGCATCGAAATACGTCAGTTTAAGTCATAAAATGGCAATCTAAAATTTTTGCGATTTTTCACAAAAACGTCCAATTAACCCCTTTGGTGTTTTTTGACCCCAAAAATTGAAAGTCTGAAATCGAAGACTATTTTGACTGTTTCTTATGTAATTTGCCGAGAAAAATCGATTGGCGCTAACAGATTTTACGTAGGGATGATATTTGGGGATTTATGCGGGTTTAAAAAAACTGAAAAGTTGAAAAATTTGATTCGCATTTTGAGCAGCTTACGAGCGTTTTTACCAACTAAACCTGGTTTTTCAAATTCCTCGCATCGAAATACGTCAGTTTAAGTCATAAAATGGCAATCTAAAATTTTTGCGATTTTTCACAAAAACGTCCAATTAACCCCTTTGGTGTTTTTTGACCCCAAAAATTAAAAGTCTGAAATCGAAGACTATTTTGACTGTTTCTTAATTTTTCAAATTCCTCGCATCGAAATACGTCAGTTTAAGTCATAAAATGGCAATCTAAAATTTTTGCGATTTTTCACAAAAACGTTCAATTAACCCCTTTGGTGTTTTTTGACTCCAAAAATTGAAAGTCTGAAATCGAAGACTATTTTGACTGTTTCTTAATTTTTCAAATTCCTCGCATCGAAATACGTCAGTTTAAGTCATAAAATGGCAATCTAAAATTTTTGCGATTTTTCACAAAAACGTCCAATTAACCCCTTTGGTGTTTTTTGACCCCAAAAATTGAAAGTCTGAAATCGAAGACTATTTTGACTGTTTCTTATGTAATTTGCCGAGAAAAATCGATTGGCGCTATCAGATTTTACGTAGGGATGATATTTGGGGATTTATGCGGGTTTAAAAAAACTGAAAAGTTGAAAAATTTGATTCGCATTTTGAGCAGCTTACGAGCGTTTTTACCAACTAAACCTGGTTTTTCAAATTCCTCGCATCGAAATACGTCAGTTTAAGTCATAAAATGGCAATCTAAAATTTTTGCGATTTTTCACAAAAACGTCCAATTAACTCCATTGGTGTTTTTTGACCCCAAAAATTGAAAGTCTGAAATCGAAGACTATTTTGACTGTTTCTTAATTTTTCAAATTCCTCGCATCGAACTACGTCAGTTTAAGTCATAAAATGGCAATCTAAAATTTTTGCGATTTTTCACAAAAACGTCCAATTAACCCCTTTGGTGTTTTTTGACCCCAAAAATTGAAAGTCTGAAATCGAAGACTATTTTGACTGTTTCTTATGTAATTTGCCGAGAAAAATCGATTGGCGCTATCAGATTTTACGCAGGGATGATATTTGGGGATTTATGCGGGTTTAAAAAAACTGAAAAGTTGAAAAATTTGATTCGCATTTTGAGCAGCTTACGAGCGTTTTTACCAACTAAACCTGGTTTTTCAAATTGCTCGCATAGAAATACGTCAGTTTAAGTCATAAAATTGCAATCTAAAATTTTTGTGATTTTTCACAAAAACGTCCAATTAACCCCTTTGGTGTTTTTTGACTCCAAAAATTGAAAGTCTGAAATCGAAGACTATTTTGACTGTTTCTTAAATTTTCAAATTCCTCGCATCGAAATACGTCAGTTTAAGTCATAAAATGGCAATCTAAAATTTTTGCGATTTTTCACAAAAACGTCCAATTAACCCCTTTGGTGTTTTTTGACCCCAAAAATTGAAAGTCTGATATCGAAGACTATTTTGACTGTTCCTTATGTAATTTGCCGAGAAAAATCGATTGGCGCTATCAGATTTTACGTAGGAATGATATTTGGGGATTTATGCGGGTTTAAAAAAACTGAAAGTTGAAAAATTTGATTCGCATTTTGAGCAGCTTACGAGCGTTTTTACCAACTAAACCTGGTTTTTCAAATTCCTCGCATCGAAATACGTCAGTTTAAGTCATAAAATTGCAATCTAAAATTTTTGTGATTTTTCACAAAAACGTCCAATTAACCCCTTTGGTGTTTTTTGACTCCAAAAATTGAAAGTCTGAAATCGAAGACTATTTTGACTGTTTCTTAATTTTTCAAATTCCTCGCATCGAAATACGTCAGTTTAAGTCATAAAATGGCAATCTAAAATTTTTGAGATTTTTCACAAAAACGTCCAATTAACTCCTTTGGTGTTTTTTGACCCCAAAAATTGAAAGTCTGAAATCGAACACTATTTTGACTGTTTCTAAATTTTTCAAATTCCTCGCATCGAAATACGTCAGTTTAAGTCATAAAATGGCAATCTAAAATTTTTGCGATTTTTCACAAAAACGTCCAATTAACCCCTTTGGTGTTTTTTGACCCCAAAAATTGAAAGTCTGAAATCGAAGACTATTTTGACTGTTTCTTATGTAATTTGCCGAGAAAAATCGATTGGCGCTATCAGATATTATGTAGGGATGATATTTGGGGATTTATGCGGGTTTAAAAAAACTGAAAAGATGAAATATTTGATTCGCATTTTGAGCAGCTTACGAGCGTTTTTACCAACTAAACCTGGTTTTTCAAATTCCTCGCATCGAAATACGTCAGTTTAAGTCATAAAATGGCAATCTAAAATTTTTGCGATTTTTCACAAAAACGTCCAATTAACCCCTTTGGTGTTTTTTGACCCCAAAAATTGAAAGTCTGAAATCGAAGACTATTTTGACTGTTTCTTATGTAATTTGCCGAGAAAAATCGATTGGCGCTATCAGATATTACGTAGGGATGATATTTGGGGATTTATGCGGGTTTAAAAAAACTGAAAAGTTGAAAAATTTGATTCGCATTTTGAGCAGCTTACGAGCGCTTTTACCAACTAAACCTGGTTTTTCAAATTCCTCGCATCGAAATACGTCAGTTTAAGTCATAAAATGGCAATCTATAATTTTTGCGATTTTTCACAAAAACGTCCAATTAACCCCTTTGGTGTTTTTTGACCCCAAAAATTGAAAGTCTGAAATCGAAGACTATTTTGACTGTTTCTTATGTAATTTGCCGAGAAAAATCGATTGGCGCTATCAGATATTACGTAGGGATGATATTTGGGGATTTATGCGGGTTTAAAAAAACTGAAAAGTTGAAAAATTTGATTCGCATTTTGAGCAGCTTACGAGCGTTTTTACCAACTAAACCTGGTTTTTCAAATTCCTCGCATCGAAATACGTCAGTTTAAGTCATAAAATGGCAATCTAAAATTTTTGCGATTTTTCACAAAAACGTACAATTAACTCCTTTGGTGTTTTTTGACCCCAAAAATTGAAAGTCTGAAATCGAAGACTATTTTGACTGTTTCTTAAATTTTCAAATTCCTCGCATCGAAATACGTCAGTTTAAGTCATAAAATGGCAATCTAAAATTTTTGCGATTTTTCACAAAAACGTCCAATTAACCCCTTTGGTGTTTTTTGACCCCAAAAATTGAAAGTCTGAAATCGAAGACTATTTTGACTGTTTCTTATGTAATTTGCCGAGAAAAATCGATTGGCGCTATCAGATTTTAGGTAGGGAAGATATTTGGGGATTTATGCGGGTTTAAAAAAACTGAAAAGTTGAAAAATTTGATTCGCATTTTGAGCAGCTTACGAGCGTTTTTACCAACTAAACCTGGATTTTCAAATTCCTCGCATCGAAATACGTCAGTTTAAGTCATAAAATGGCAATCTAAAATTTTTGCGATTTTTCACAAAAACGTCCAATTAACCCCTTTGGTGTTTTTTGACCCCAAAAATTGAAAGTCTGAAATCGAAGACTATTTTGACTGTTTCTTAATTTTTCAAATTCCTCGCATCGAAATACGTCAGTTTAAGTCATAAAATTGCAATCTAAAATTTTTGTGATTTTTCACAAAAACGTCCAATTAACCCCTTTGGTGTTTTTTGACCCCAAAAATTGAAAGTCTGAAATCGAAGACTATTTTGACTGTTTCTTAATTTTTCAAATTCCTCGCATCGAAATACGTCAGTTTAAGTCATAAAATGGCAATCTAAAATTTTTGCGATTTTTCACAAAAACGTCCAATTAACCCCTTTGGTGTTTTTTGACCCCAAAAATTGAAAGTCTGAAATCGAAGACTATTTTGACTGTTTCTTATGTAATTTGCCGAGAAAAATCGATTGGCGCTATCAGATTTTACGTAGGGATGATATTTGGGGATTTATGCGGGTTTAAAAAAACTGAAAAGTTGAAAAATTTGATTCGCATTTTGAGCAGCTTACGAGCGTTTTTACCAACTAAACCTGGTTTTTCAAATTCCTCGCATCGAAATACGTCAGTTTAAGTCATAAAATGGCAATCTAAAATTTTTGCGATTTTTCACAAAAACGTCCAATTAACCCCTTTGGTGTTTTTTGACCCCAAAAATTGAAAGTCTGAAAGCGAAGACTATTTTGACTGTTTCTTAATTTTTCAAATTCCTCGCATCGAAATACGTCAGTTTAAGTCATAAAATGGAAATCTAAAATTTTTGCGATTTTTCACAAAAACGTTCAATTAACCCCTTTGGTGTTTTTTGACTCCAAAAATTGAAAGTCTGAAATCGAAGACTATTTTGACTGTTTCTTAATTTTTCAAATTCCTCGCATCGAAATACGTCAGTTTAAGTCATAAAATGGCAATCTAAAATTTTTGCGATTTATCACAAAAACGTCCAATTAACCCCTTTGGTGTTTTTTGACCCCAAAAATTGAAAGTCTGAAATCGAAGACTATTTTGACTGTTTCTTATGTAATTTGCCGAGAAAAATCGATTGGCGCTATCAGATTTTACGTAGGGATGATATTTGGGGATTTATGCGGGTTTAAAAAAACTGAAAAGTTGAAAAATTTGATTCGCATTTTGTGCAGCTTACGAGCGTTTTTACCAACTAAACCTGGTTTTTCAAATTCCTCGCATCGAAATACGTCAGTTTAAGTCATAAAATGGCAATCTAAAATTTTTGCGATTTTTCACAAAAACGTCCAATTAACCCCTTTGGTGTTTTTTGACCCCAAAAATTAAAAGTCTGAAATCGAAGACTATTTTGACTGTTTTTAATTTTTCAAATTCCTCGCATCGAAATACGTCAGTTTAAGTCATAAAATGGCAATCTAAAATTTTTGCGATTTTTCACAAAAACGTCAAATTAACTCCATTGGTGTTTTTTGACCCCAAAAATTGAAAGTCTGAAATCGAAGACTATTTTGACTGTTTCTAAATTTTTCAAATTCCTCGCATCGAAATACGTCAGTTTAAGTCATAAAATGGCAATTTAAAATTTTTGCGATTTTTCACAAAAACGTCCAATTAACCCCTTTGGTGTTTTTTGACTCCAAAAATTGAAAGTCTGAAATCGAAGACTATTTTGACTGTTTCTTAAATTTTCAAATTCCTCGCATCGAAATACGTCAGTTTAAGTCATAAAATGGCAATCTAAAATTTTTGCGATTTTTCACAAAAACGTACAATTAACTCCTTTGGTGTTTTTTGACCCCAAAAATTGAAAGTCTGAAATCGAAGACTATTTTGACTGTTTCTTAATTTTTCAAATTCCTCGCATCGAAATACGTCAGTTTAAGTCATAAAATGGCAATCTAAAATTTTTGCGATTTTTCACAAAAACGTCCAATTAACCCCTTTGGTGTTTTTTGACCCCAAAAATTGAAAGTCTGAAATCGAAGACTATTTTGACTGTTTCTTATGTAATTTGCCGAGAAAAATCGATTGGCGCTATCAGATTTTACGTAGGGATGATATTTGGGGATTTATGCGGGTTTAAAAAAACTGAAAAGTTGAAAAATTTGATTCGCATTTTGTGCAGCTTACGAGCGTTTTTACCAACTAAACCTGGTTTTTCAAATTCCTCGCATCGAAATACGTCAGTTTAAGTCATAAAATGGCAATCTAAAATTTTTGCGATTTTTCACAAAAACGTCCAATTAACCCCTTTGGTGTTTTTTGACCCCAAAAATTAAAAGTCTGAAATCGAAGACTATTTTGACTGTTTCTTAATTTTTCAAATTCCTCGCATCGAAATACGTCAGTTTAAGTCATAAAATGGCAATCTAAAATTTTTGCGATTTTTCACAAAAACGTCCAATTAACTCCATTGGTGTTTTTTGACCCCAAAAATTGAAAGTCTGAAATCGAAGACTATTTTGACTGTTTCTAAATTTTTCAAATTCCTCGCATCGAAATACGTCAGTTTAAGTCATAAAATGGCAATCTAAAATTTTTGCGATTTTTCACAAAAACGTCCAATTAACCCCTTTGGTGTTTTTTGACTCCAAAAATTGAAAGTCTGAAATCGAAGACTATTTTGACTGTTTCTTAAATTTTCAAATTCCTCGCATCGAAATACGTCAGTTTAAGTCATAAAATGGCAATCTAAAATTTTTGCGATTTTTCACAAAAACGTACAATTAACTCCTTTGGTGTTTTTTGACCCCAAAAATTGAAAGTCTGAAATCGAAGACTATTTTGACTGTTTCTAAATTTTTCAAATTCCTCGCATCGAAATACGTCAGTTTAAGTCATAAAAAAGCAATCTAAAATTTTTGCGATTTTTCACAAAAACGTCCAATTAACCCCTTTGGTGTTTTTTGACCCCAAAAATTAAAAGTCTGAAATCGAAGACTATTTTGACTGTTTCTTAATTTTTCAAATTCCTCGCATCGAAATACGTCAGTTTAAGTCATAAAATGGCAATCTAAAATTTTTGCGATTTTTCTCAAAAACGTCCAATTAACCCCTTTGGTGTTTTTTGACCCCAAAAATTGAAAGTCTGAAATCGAAGACTATTTTGACTGTTTCTTATGTAATTTGCCGAGAAAAATCGATTGGCGCTATCAGATTTTACGTAGGGATGATATTTGGGGATTTATGCGGGTTTAAAAAAACTGAAAAGTTGAAAAATTTGATTCGCATTTTGAGCAGCTTACGAGCGTTTTTACCAACTAAACCTGGTTTTTCAAATTCCTCGCATCGAAATACGTCAGTTTAAGTCTTAAAATTGCAATCTAAAATTTTTGTGATTTTTCACAAAAACGTCCAATTAACCCCTTTGGTGTTTTTTGACTCCAAAAATTGAAAGTCTGAAATCGAAGACTATTTTGACTGTTTCTTAATTTTTCAAATTCCTCGCATCGAAATACGTCAGTTTAAGTCATAAAATGGCAATCTAAAATTTTTGCGATTTTTCTTAAAACGTCCAATTAACCCTTTTGGTGTTTTTTGACCCCAAAAATTGAAAGTCTGAAATCGAAGACTATTTTGACTGTTTCTTATGTAATTTGCCGAGAAAAATCGATTGGCGCTATCAGATTTTACGTAGGGATGATATTTGGGGATTTATGCGGGTTTAAAAAAACTGAAAAGTTGAAAAATTTGATTCGCATTTTGAGCAGCTTACGAGCGTTTTTACCAACTAAACCTGGTTTTTCAAATTCCTCGCATC
Source organism: Cantharis flavilabris (assembly GCA_949152465.1). Taxonomy (NCBI): domain Eukaryota; kingdom Metazoa; phylum Arthropoda; class Insecta; order Coleoptera; family Cantharidae; genus Cantharis; species Cantharis flavilabris. The sequence continues at coordinate 94,082,137 of OX424435.1, forward strand.
GAAATACGTCAGTTTAAGTCTTAAAATTGCAATCTAAAATTTTTGTGATTTTTCACAAAAACGTCCAATTAACCCCTTTGGTGTTTTTTGACCCCAAAAATTGAAAGTCTGAAATCGAAGACTATTTTGACTGTTTCTTAATTTTTCAAATTCCTCGCATCGAAATACGTCAGTTTAAGTCATAAAATGGCAATCTAAAATTTTTGCGATTTTTCACAAAAACGTCCAATTAACCCCTTTGGTGTTTTTTGACCCCAAAAATTGAAAGTCTGAAATCGAAGACTATTTTGACTGTTTCTTAATTTTTCAAATTCCTCGCATCGAAATACGTCAGTTTAAGTCATAAAATGACAATCTAAAATTTTTGCGATTTTTCACAAAAACGTCCAATTAACCCCTTTGGTGTTTTTTGACCCCAAAAATTGAAAGTCTGAAATCGAAGACTATTTTGACTGTTTCTTATGTAATTTGCCGAGAAAAATCGATTGGCGCTATCAGATTTTACGTTTGGATGATATTTGGGGATTTATGCGGGTTTAAAAAAACTGAAAAGTTGAAAAATTTGATTCGCATTTTGAGCAGCTTACGAGCGTTTTTAACAACTAAACCTGGTTTTTCAAATTCCTCGCATCGAAATACGTCAGTTTAAGTCATAAAATGGCAATCTAAAATTTTTGCGATTTTTCACAAAAACGTCCAATTAACCCCTTTGGTGTTTTTTGACCCCAAAAATTGAAAGTCTGAAATCGAAGACTATTTTGACTGTTTCTTATGTTATTTGCCGAGAAAAATCGATTGGCGCTATCAGATTTTACGTAGGGAAGATATTTGGGGATTTATGCGGGTTTAAAAAAACTGAAAAGTTGAAAAATTTGATTCGCAATTTGAGCAGCTTACGACCGTTTTTACCAACTAAACCGGGTTTTTCAAATTCCTCGCATCGAAATACGTCAGTTTAAGTCATAAAATGGCAATCTAAAATTTTTGCGATTTTTCACAAAAACGTCCAATTAACCCCTTTGGTGTTTTTTGACCCCAAAAATTGAAAGTCTGAAATCGAAGACTATTTTGACTGTTTCTTATGTAATTTGCCGAGAAAAATCGATTGGCGCTATCAGATATTACGTAGGGATGATATTTGGGGATTTATGCGGGTTTAAAAAAACTGAAAAGTTGAAAAATTTGATTCGCATTTTGAGCAGCTTACGAGCGTTTTTACCAACTAAACCTGGTTTTTCAAATTCCTCGCATCGAAATACGTCAGTTTAAGACATAAAATGGCAATCTAAAATTTTTGCGATTTTTCACAAAAACGTCCAATTAACCCCTTTGGTGTTTTTTGACCCCAAAAATTGAAAGTCTGAAATCGAAGACTATTTTGACTGTTTCTTATGTAATTTGACGAGAAAAATCGATTGGCGCTATCAGATTTTACGTAGGGATGATTTTTGGGGATTTATGCGGGTTTAAAAAAACTGAAATGTTGAAAAATTTGATTCGCATTTTGAGCAGCTTACGAGCGTTTTTACCAACTAAACCTGGTTTTTCAAATTCCTCGCATCGAAATACGTCAGTTTAAGTCATAAAATGGCAATCTAAAATTTTTGCGATTTTTCACAAAAACGTCCAATTAACCCCTTTGGTGTTTTTTGACCCCAAAAATTGAAAGTCTGAAAGCGAAGACTATTTTGACTGTTTCTTAATTTTTCAAATTCCTCGCATCGAAATACGTCAGTTTAAGTCATAAAATGGAAATCTAAAATTTTTGCGATTTTTCACAAAAACGTCCAATTAACCCCTTTGGTGTTTTTTGACCCCAAAAATTGAAAGTCTGAAATCGAAGACTATTTTGACTGTTTCTTAATTTTTCAAATTCCTCGCATCGAAATACGTCAGTTTAAGTCATAAAATGACAATCTAAAATTTTTGCGATTTTTCACAAAAACGTCCAATTAACCCCTTTGGTGTTTTTTGACCCCAAAAATTGAAAGTCTGAAATCGAAGACAATTTTGACTGTTTCTTATGTAATTTGCCGAGAAAAATCGATTGGCGCTATCAGATTTTACGTTTGGATGATATTTGGGGATTTATGCGGGTTTAAAAAAACTGAAAAGTTGAAAAATTTGATTCGCATTTTGAGCAGCTTACGAGCGTTTTTAACAACTAAACCTGGTTTTTCAAATTCCTCGCATCGAAATACGTCAGTTTAAGTCATAAAATGGCAATCTAAAATTTTTGCGATTTTTCACAAAAACGTCCAATTAACCCCTTTGGTGTTTTTTGACCCCAAAAATTGAAAGTCTGAAATCGAAGACTATTTTGACTGTTTCTTATGTAATTTGCCGAGAAAAATCGATTGGCGCCATCAGATTTTACGTAGGGAAGATATTTGGGGATTTATGCGGGTTTAAAAAAACTGAAAAGTTGCAAAATTTGATTCGCATTTTGAGCAGCTTACGAGCGTTTTTACCAACTAAACCTGGTTTTTCAAATTCCTCGCATCGAAATACGTCAGTTTAAGTCATAAAATGGCAATCTAAAATTTTTGCGATTTTTCACAAAAACGTCCAATTAACCCCTTTGGTGTTTTTTGACCCCAAAAATTGAAAGTCTGAAATCGAAGACTATTTTGACTGTTTCTTATGTAATTTGCCGAGAAAAATCGATTGGCGCTATCAGATTTTACGTAGGGAAGATATTTGGGGATTTATGCGGGTTTAAAAAAACTGAAAAGTTGAAAAATTTGATTCGCAATTTGAGCAGCTTACGAGCGTTTTTACCAACTAAACCTGGTTTTTCAAATTCCTCGCATCGAAATACGTCAGTTTAAGTCATAAAATGGCAATCTAAAATTTTTGCGATTTTTCACAAAAACGTCCAATTAACCCCTTTGGTGTTTTTTGACCCCAAAAATTGAAAGTCTGAAATCGAAGACTATTTTGACTGTTTCTTAATTTTTCAAATTCCTCGCATCGAAATACGTCAGTTTAAGTCATAAAATGGCAATCTAAAATTTTTGCGATTTTTCACAAAAACGTCCAATTAACCCCTTTGGTGTTTTTTGACCCCAAAAATTGAAAGTCTGAAATCGAAGACTATTTTGACTGTTTCTTATGTAATTTGCCGAGAAAAATCGATTGGCGCCATCAGATTTTACGTAGGGAAGATATTTGGGGATTTATGCGGGTTTAAAAAAACTGAAAAGTTGAAAAATTTGATTCGCATTTTGAGCAGCTTACGAGCGTTTTTACCAACTAAACCTGGTTTTTCAAATTCCTCGCATCGAAATACGTCAGTTTAAGTCATAAAATGGCAATCTAAAATTTTTGCGATTTTTCACAAAAACGTCCAATTAACCCCTTTGGTGTTTTTTGACCCCAAAAATTGAAAGTCTGAAATCGAAGACTATTTTGACTGTTTCTTAAGTTTTCAAATTCCTCGCATCGAAATACGTCAGTTTAAGTCATAAAATGGCAATCTAAAATTTTTGCGATTTTTCACAAAAACGTCCAATTAACCCCTTTGGTGTTTTTTGACCCCAAAAATTGAAAGTCTGAAATCGAAGACTATTTTGACTGTTTCTTATGTAATTTGCCGAGAAAAATCGATTGGCGCTATCAGATTTTACGTAGGGAAGATATTTGGGGATTTATGCGGGTTTAAAAAAACTGAAAAGTTGAAAAATTTGATTCGCAATTTGAGCAGCTTACGAGCGTTTTTACCAACTAAACCTGGTTTTTCAAATTCCTCGCATCGAAATACGTCAGTTTAAGTCATAAAATGGCAATCTAAAATTTTTGCGATTTTTCACAAAAACGTCCAATTAACCCCTTTGGTGTTTTTTGACCCCAAAAATTGAAAGTCTGAAATCGAAGACTATTTTGACTGTTTCTTAATTTTTCAAATTCCTCGCATCGAAATACGTCAGTTTAAGTCATAAAATGGCAATCTAAAATTTTTGCGATTTTTCACAAAAACGTCCAATTAACCCCTTTGGTGTTTTTTGACCCCAAAAATTGAAAGTCTGAAATCGAAGACTATTTTGACTGTTTCTTATGTAATTTGCCGAGAAAAATCGATTGCCGCTATCAGATTTTACGTAGGGAAGATATTTGGAGATTTATGCGGGTTTAAAAAAACTGAAAAGTTGAAAAATTTGATTCGCATTTTGAGCAGCTTACGAGCGTTTTTACCAACTAAACCTGGTTTTTCAAATTCCTCGCATCGAAATACGTCAGTTTAAGTCATAAAATTGCAATCTAAAATTTTTGTGATTTTTCACAAAAACGTCCAATTAACCCCTTTGGTGTTTTTTGACCCCAAAAATTGAAAGTCTGAAATCGAAAACTATTTTGACTGTTTCTTAATTTTTCAAATTCCTCGCATCGAAATACGTCAGTTTAAGTCATAAAATGGCAATCTAAAATTTTTGCGATTTTTCACAAAAACGTCCAATTAACCCCTTTGGTGTTTTTTGACCCCAAAAATTGAAAGTCTGAAATCGAAGACTATTTTGACTGTTTCTTATGTAATTTGCCGAGAAAAATCGATTGGCGCTATCAGATTTTACGTAGGGAAGATATTTGGGGATTTATGCGGGTTTAAAAAAACTGAAAAGTTGAAAAATTTGATTCGCATTTTGAGCAGCTTACGAGCGTTTTTACCAACTAAACCTGGTTTTTCAAATTCCTCGCATCGAAATACGTCAGTTTAAGTCATAAAATGGCAATCTAAAATTTTTGCGATTTTTCACAAAAACGTCCAATTAACCCCTTTGGTGTTTTTTGACCCCAAAAATTGAAAGTCTGCAATCGAAGACTATTTTGACTGTTTCTTAATTTTTCAAATTCCTCGCATCGAAATACGTCAGTTTAAGTCATAAAATGGCAATCTAAAATTTTTGCGATTTTTCACAAAAACGTCCAATTAACCCCTTTTGTGTTTTTTGACCCCAAAAATTGAAAGTCTGAAATCGAAGACTATTTTGACTGTTTCTTAATTTTTCAAATTCCTCGCATCGAAATACGTCAGTTTAAGTCATAAAATGGCAATCTAAAATTTTTGCGATTTTTCACAAAAACGTCCAATTAACCCCTTTGGTGTTTTTTGACCCCAAAAATTGAAAGTCTGAAATCGAAGACTATTTTGACTGTTTCTTATGTAATTTGCCGAGAAAAATCGATTGGCGCTATCAGATTTTACGTAGGGATGATATTTGGGGATTTATGCGGGTTTAAAAAAACTGAAAAGTTGAAAAATTTGATTCGCATTTTGAGCAGCTTACGAGCGTTTTTAACAACTAAACCTGTTTTTTCAAATTCCTCGCATTGAAATACGTCAGTTTAAGTCATAAAATGGCAATCTAAAATTTTTGCGATTTTTCACAAAAACGTCCAATTAACCCCTTTGGTGTTTTTTGACCCCAAAAATTGAAAGTCTGAAATCGAAGACTATTTTGACTGTTTCTTATGTAATTTGCCGAGAAAAATCGATTGGCGCCATCAGATTTTACGTAGGGAAGATATTTGGGGATTTATGCGGGTTTAAAAAAACTGAAAAGTTGAAAAATTTGATTCGCATTTTGAGCAGCTTACGAGCGTTTTTACCAACTAAACCTGGTTTTTCAAATTCCTCGCATCGAAATACGTCAGTTTAAGTCATAAAATGGCAATCTAAAATTTTTGCGATTTTTCACAAAAACGTCCAATTAACCCCTTTGGTGTTTTTTGACCCCAAAAATTGAAAGTCTGAAATCGAAGACTATTTTGACTGTTTCTTAATTTTTCAAATTCCTCGCATCGAAATACGTCAGTTTAAGTCATAAAATGGCAATCTAAAATTTTTGCGATTTTTCACAAAAACGTCCAATTAACCCTTTTGGTGTTTTTTGACCCCAAAAATTGAAAGTCTGAAATCGAAGACTATTTTGACTGTTTCTTATGTAATTTGCCGAGAAAAATCGATTGGCGCTATCAGATTTTACGTAGGGATGATATTTGGGGATTTATGCGGGTTTAAAAAAACTGAAAAGTTGAAAAATTTGATTCGCATTTTGAGCAGCTTACGAGCGTTTTTACCAACTAAACCTGGTTTTTCAAATTCCTCGCATCGAAATACGTCAGTTTAAGTCTTAAAATTGCAATCTAAAATTTTTGTGATTTTTCACAAAAACGTCCAATTAACCCCTTTGGTGTTTTTTGACCCCAAAAATTGAAAGTCTGAAATCGAAGACTATTTTGACTGTTTCTTAATTTTTCAAATTCCTCGCATCGAAATACGTCAGTTTAAGTCATAAAATGGCAATCTAAAATTTTTGCGATTTTTCACAAAAACGTCCAATTAACCCCTTTGGTGTTTTTTGACCCCAAAAATTGAAAGTCTGAAATCGAAGACTATTTTGACTGTTTCTTATGTAATTTGCCGAGAAAAATCGATTGGCGCTATCAGATTTTACGTAGGGATGATATTTGGGGATTTATGCGGGTTTAAAAAAACTGAAAAGTTGAAAAATTTGATTCGCATTTTGAGCAGCTTACGAGCGTTTTTACCAACTAAACCTGGTTTTTCAAATTCCTCGCATCGAAATACGTCAGTTTAAGTCATAAAATGGCAATCTAAAATTTTTGCGATTTTTCACAAAAACGTCCAATTAACCCTTTTGGTGTTTTTTGACCCCAAAAATTGAAAGTCTGAAATCGAAGACTATTTTGACTGTTTCTTATGTAATTTGCCGAGAAAAATCCATTGGCGCTATCAGATTTTACGTAGGGATGATATTTGGGGATTTATGCGGGTTTAAAAAAACTGAAAAGTTGAAAAATTTGATTCGCATTTTGAGCAGCTTACGAGCGTTTTTACCAACTAAACCTGGTTTTTCAAATTCCTCGCATCGAAATACGTCAGTTTAAGTCTTAAAATTGCAATCTAAAATTTTTGTGATTTTTCACAAAAACGTCCAATTAACCCCTTTGGTGTTTTTTGACCCCAAAAATTGAAAGTCTGAAATCGAAGACTATTTGAACTGTTTCTTAATTTTTCAAATTCCTCGCATCGAAATACGTCAGTTTAAGTCATAAAATGGCAATCTAAAATTTTTGCGATTTTTCACAAAAACGTCCAATTAACCCCTTTGGTGTTTTTTGACCCCAAAAATTGAAAGTCTGAAATCGAAGACTATTTTGACTGTTTCTTAATTTTTCAAATTCCTCGCATCGAAATACGTCAGTTTAAGTCATAAAATGGCAATCTAAAATTTTTGCGATTTTTCACAAAAACGTCCAATTAACCCCTTTGGTGTTTTTTGACCCCAAAAATTGAAAGTCTGAAATCGAAGACTATTTTGACTGTTTCTTAAGTTTTCAAATTCCTCGCATCGAAATACGTCAGTTTAAGTCATAAAATGGCAATCTAAAATTTTTGCGATTTTTCACAAAAACGTCCAATTAACCCCTTTGGTGTTTTTTGACCCCAAAAATTGAAAGTCTGAAATCGAAGACCATTTTGACTGTTCATTAAGTTTTCAAATTCCTCGCATCGAAATACGTCAGTTTAAGTCATAAAATGGCAATCTAAAATTTTTGCGATTTTTCACAAAAACGTCCAATTAACCCCTTTGGTGTTTTTTGACCCCAAAAATTGAAAGTCTGAAATCGAAGACTATTTTGACTGTTTCTTATGTAATTTGCCGAGAAAAATCGATTGGCGCTATCAGATTTTACGTAGGGAAGATATTTGGGGATTTATGCGGGTTTAAAAAAACTGAAAAGTTGAAAAATTTGATTCGCATTTTGAGCAGCTTACGAGCGTTTTTACCAACTAAACCTGGTTTTTCAAATTCCTCGCATCGAAATACGTCAGTTTAAGTCATAAAATGGCAATCTAAAATTTTTGCGATTTTTCACAAAAACGTCTAATTAACCCCTTTGGTGTTTTTTGACCCCAAAAATTGAAAGTCTGAAATCGAAGACTATTTTGACTGTTTCTTAATTTTTCAAATTCCTCGCATCGAAATACGTCAGTTTAAGTCATAAAATGGCAATCTAAAATTTTTGCGATTTTTCACAAAAACGTCCAATTAACCCCTTTGGTGTTTTTTGACCCCAAAAATTGAAAGTCTGAAATCGAAGACTATTTTGACTGTTTCTTAATTTTTCAAATTCCTCGCATCGAAATACGTCAGTTTAAGTCATAAAATGGCAATCTAAAATTTTTGCGATTTTTCACAAAAACGTCCAATTAACCCCTTTGGTGTTTTTTGACCCCAAAAATTGAAAGTCTGAAATCGAAGACTATTTTGACTGTTTCTTATGTAATTTGCCGAGAAAAATCGATTGGCGCTATCAGATTTTACGTAGGGAAGATATTTGGGGATTTATGCGGGTTTAAAAAAACTGAAAAGTTGAAAAATTTGATTCGCATTTTGAGCAGCTTACGAGCGTTTTTACCAACTAAACCTGGTTTTTCAAATTCCTCGCATCGAAATACGTCAGTTTAAGTCATAAAATGGCAATCTAAAATTTTTGCGATTTTTCACAAAAACGTCTAATTAACCCCTTTGGTGTTTTTTGACCCCAAAAATTGAAAGTCTGAAATCGAAGACTATTTTGACTGTTTCTTAATTTTTCAAATTCCTCGCATCGAAATACGTCAGTTTAAGTCATAAAATGGCAATCTAAAATTTTTGCGATTTTTCACAAAAACGTCCAATTAACCCCTTTGGTGTTTTTTGACCCCAAAAATTGAAAGTCTGAAATCGAAGACTATTTTGACTGTTTCTTAATTTTTCAAATTCCTCGCATCGAAATACGTCAGTTTAAGTCATAAAATGGCAATCTAAAATTTTTGCGATTTTTCACAAAAACGTCCAATTAACCCCTTTGGTGTTTTTTGACCCCAAAAATTGAAAGTCTGAAATCGAAGACTATTTTGACTGTTTCTTAATTTTTCAAATTCCTCGCATCGAAATACGTCAGTTTAAGTCATAAAATGGCAATCTAAAATTTTTGCGATTTTTCACAAAAACGTCCAATTAACCCCTTTGGTGTTTTTTGACCCCAAAAATTGAAAGTCTGAAATCGAAGACTATTTTGACTGTTTCTTATGTAATTTGCCGAGAAAAATCCATTGGCGCTATCAGATTTTACGTAGGGATGATATTTGGGGATTTATGCGGGTTTAAAAAAACTGAAAAGTTGAAAAATTTGATTCGCATTTTGAGCAGCTTACGAGCGTTTTTACCAACTAAACCTGGTTTTTCAAATTCCTCGCATCGAAATACGTCAGTTTAAGTCTTAAAATTGCAATCTAAAATTTTTGTGATTTTTCACAAAAACGTCCAATTAACCCCTTTGGTGTTTTTTGACCCCAAAAATTGAAAGTCTGAAATCGAAGACTATTTGGACTGTTTCTTAATTTTTCAAATTCCTCGCATCGAAATACGTCAGTTTAAGTCATAAAATGGCAATCTAAAATTTTTGCGATTTTTCACAAAAACGTCCAATTAACCCCTTTGGTGTTTTTTGACCCCAAAAATTGAAAGTCTGAAATCGAAGACTATTTTGACTGTTTCTTAATTTTTCAAATTCCTCGCATCGAAATACGTCAGTTTAAGTCATAAAATGGCAATCTAAAATTTTTGCGATTTTTCACAAAAACGTCCAATTAACCCCTTTGGTGTTTTTTGACCCCAAAAATTGAAAGTCTGAAATCGAAGACTATTTTGACTGTTTCTTAAGTTTTCAAATTCCTCGCATCGAAATACGTCAGTTTAAGTCATAAAATGGCAATCTAAAATTTTTGCGATTTTTCACAAAAACGTCCAATTAACCCCTTTGGTGTTTTTTGACCCCAAAAATTGAAAGTCTGAAATCGAAGACCATTTTGACTGTTTCTTAAGTTTTCAAATTCCTCGCATCGAAATACGTCAGTTTAAGTCATAAAATGGCAATCTAAAATTTTTGCGATTTTTCACAAAAACGTCCAATTAACCCCTTTGGTGTTTTTTGACCCCAAAAATTGAAAGTCTGAAATCGAAGACTATTTTGACTGTTTCTTATGTAATTTGCCGAGAAAAATCCATTGGCGCTATCAGATTTTACGTAGGGATGATATTTGGGGATTTATGCGGGTTTAAAAAAACTGAAAAGTTGAAAAATTTGATTCGCATTTTGAGCAGCTTACGAGCGTTTTTACCAACTAAACCTGGTTTTTCAAATTCCTCGCATCGAAATACGTCAGTTTAAGTCTTAAAATTGCAATCTAAAATTTTTGTGATTTTTCACAAAAACGTCCAATTAACCCCTTTGGTGTTTTTTGACCCCAAAAATTGAAAGTCTGAAATCGAAGACTATTTGGACTGTTTCTTAATTTTTCAAATTCCTCGCATCGAAATACGTCAGTTTAAGTCATAAAATGGCAATCTAAAATTTTTGCGATTTTTCACAAAAACGTCCAATTAACCCCTTTGGTGTTTTTTGACCCCAAAAATTGAAAGTCTGAAATCGAAGACTATTTTGACTGTTTCTTAATTTTTCAAATTCCTCGCATCGAAATACGTCAGTTTAAGTCATAAAATGGCAATCTAAAATTTTTGCGATTTTTCACAAAAACGTCCAATTAACCCCTTTGGTGTTTTTTGACCCCAAAAATTGAAAGTCTGAAATCGAAGACTATTTTGACTGTTTCTTAAGTTTTCAAATTCCTCGCATCGAAATACGTCAGTTTAAGTCATAAAATGGCAATCTAAAATTTTTGCGATTTTTCACAAAAACGTCCAATTAACCCCTTTGGTGTTTTTTGACCCCAAAAATTGAAAGTCTGAAATCGAAGACCATTTTGACTGTTTCTTAAGTTTTCAAATTCCTCGCATCGAAATACGTCAGTTTAAGTCATAAAATGGCAATCTAAAATTTTTGCGATTTTTCACAAAAACGTCCAATTAACCCCTTTGGTGTTTTTTGACCCCAAAAATTGAAAGTCTGAAATCGAAGACTATTTTGACTGTTTCTTATGTAATTTGCCGAGAAAAATCGATTGGCGCTATCAGATTTTACGTAGGGAAGATATTTGGGGATTTATGCGGGTTTAAAAAAACTGAAAAGTTGAAAAATTTGATTCGCATTTTGAGCAGCTTACGAGCGTTTTTACCAACTAAACCTGGTTTTTCAAATTCCTCGCATCGAAATACGTCAGTTTAAGTCATAAAATGGCAATCTAAAATTTTTGCGATTTTTCACAAAAACGTCTAATTAACCCCTTTGGTGTTTTTTGACCCCAAAAATTGAAAGTCTGAAATCGAAGACTATTTTGACTGTTTCTTAATTTTTCAAATTCCTCGCATCGAAATACGTCAGTTTAAGTCATAAAATGGCAATCTAAAATTTTTGCGATTTTTCACAAAAACGTCCAATTAACCCCTTTGGTGTTTTTTGACCCCAAAAATTGAAAGTCTGAAATCGAAGACTATTTTGACTGTTTCTTAATTTTTCAAATTCCTCGCATCGAAATACGTCAGTTTAAGTCATAAAATGGCAATCTAAAATTTTTGAGATTTTTCACAAAAACGTCCAATTAACCCCTTTGGTGTTTTTTGACCCCAAAAATTGAAAGTCTGAAATCGAAGACTATTTTGACTGTTTCTTATGTAATTTGCCGAGAAAAATCGAATGGCGCCATCAGATTTTACGTAGGGAAGATATTTGGGGATTTATGCGGGTTTAAAAAAACTGAAAAGTTGAAAAATTTGATTCGCATTTTGAGCAGCTTACGAGCGTTTTTACCAACTAAACCTGGTTTTTCAAATTCCTCGCATCGAAATACGTCAGTTTAAGTCATAAAATGGCAATCTAAAATTTTTGCGATTTTTCACAAAAACGTCCAATTAACCCCTTTGGTGTTTTTTGACCCCAAAAATTGAAAGTCTGAAATCGAAGACTATTTTGACTGTTTCTTAATTTTTCAAATTCCTCGCATCGAAATACGTCAGTTTAAGTCATAAAATGGCAATCTAAAATTTTTGCGATTTTTCACAAAAACGTCCAATTAACCCCTTTGGTGTTTTTTGACCCCAAAAATTGAAAGTCTGAAATCGAAGACTATTTTGACTGTTTCTTATGTAATTTGCCGAGAAAAATCGATTGGCGCTATCAGATTTTACGTAGGGATGATATTTGGGGAATTATGCGGGTTTAAAAAAACTGAAAAGTTGAAAAATTTGATTCGCATTTTGAGCAGCTTACGAGCGTTTTTACCAACTAAACCTGGTTTTTCAAATTCCTCGCATCGAAATACGTCAGTTTAAGACATAAAATGGCAATCTAAAATTTTTGCGATTTTTCACAAAAACGTCCAATTAACCCCTTTGGTGTTTTTTGACCTCAAAAATTGAAAGTCTGACATCTAAGACTATTTTGACTGTTTCTTATATAATTTGGCGAGAAAAATCGATTGGCGCTATCAGATTTTACGTAGGGAAGATATTTGGGGATTTATGCGGGTTTAAAAAAACTGAAAAGTTGAAAAATTTGATTCGCATTTTGAGCAGCTTACGAGCGTTTTTACCAACTAAACCTGGTTTTTCAAATTCCTCGCATCGAAATACGTCAGTTTAAGTCATAAAATGGCAATCTAAAATTTTTGCGATTTTTCACAAAAACGTCCAATTAACCCTTTTGGTGTTTTTTGACCCCAAAAATTGAAAGTCTGAAATCGAAGACTATTTTGACTGTTTCTTATGTAATTTGCCGAGAAAAATCCATTGGCGCTATCAGATTTTACGTAGGGATGATATTTGGGGATTTATGCGGGTTTAAAAAAACTGAAAAGTTGAAAAATTTGATTCGCATTTTGAGCAGCTTACGAGCGTTTTTACCAACTAAACCTGGTTTTTCAAATTCCTCGCATCGAAATACGTCAGTTTAAGTCTTAAAATTGCAATCTAAAATTTTTGTGATTTTTCACAAAAACGTCCAATTAACCCCTTTGGTGTTTTTTGACCCCAAAAATTGAAAGTCTGAAATCGAAGACTATTTGGACTGTTTCTTAATTTTTCAAATTCCTCGCATCGAAATACGTCAGTTTAAGTCATAAAATGGCAATCTAAAATTTTTGCGATTTTTCACAAAAACGTCCAATTAACCCCTTTGGTGTTTTTTGACCCCAAAAATTGAAAGTCTGAAATCGAAGACTATTTTGACTGTTTCTTAAGTTTTCAAATTCCTCGCATCGAAATACGTCAGTTTAAGTCATAAAATGGCAATCTAAAATTTTTGCGATTTTTCACAAAAACGTCCAATTAACCCCTTTGGTGTTTTTTGACCCCAAAAATTGAAAGTCTGAAATCGAAGACCATTTTGACTGTTTCTTAAGTTTTCAAATTCCTCGCATCGAAATACGTCAGTTTAAGTCATAAAATGGCAATCTAAAATTTTTGCGATTTTTCACAAAAACGTCCAATTAACCCCTTTGGTGTTTTTTGACCCCAAAAATTGAAAGTCTGAAATCGAAGACTATTTTGACTGTTTCTTATGTAATTTGCCGAGAAAAATCGATTGGCGCTATCAGATTTTACGTAGGGAAGATATTTGGGGATTTATGCGGGTTTAAAAAAACTGAAAAGTTGAAAAATTTGATTCGCATTTTGAGCAGCTTACGAGCGTTTTTACCAACTAAACCTGGTTTTTCAAATTCCTCGCATCGAAATACGTCAGTTTAAGTCATAAAATGGCAATCTAAAATTTTTGCGATTTTTCACAAAAACGTCTAATTAACCCCTTTGGTGTTTTTTGACCCCAAAAATTGAAAGTCTGAAATCGAAGACTATTTTGACTGTTTCTTAATTTTTCAAATTCCTCGCATCGAAATACGTCAGTTTAAGTCATAAAATGGCAATCTAAAATTTTTGCGATTTTTCACAAAAACGTCCAATTAACCCCTTTGGTGTTTTTTGACCCCAAAAATTGAAAGTCTGAAATCGAAGACTATTTTGACTGTTTCTTATGTAATTTGCCGAGAAAAATCGAATGGCGCCATCAGATTTTACGTAGGGAAGATATTTGGGGATTTATGCGGGTTTAAAAAAACTGAAAAGTTGAAAAATTTGATTCGCATTTTGAGCAGCTTACGAGCGTTTTTACCAACTAAACCTGGTTTTTCAAATTCCTCGCATCGAAATACGTCAGTTTAAATCATAAAATGGCAATCTAAAATTTTTGCGATTTTTCACAAAAACGTCCAATTAACCCCTTTGGTGTTTTTTGACCCCAAAAATTGAAAGTCTGAAATCGAAGACTATTTTGACTGTTTCTTAATTTTTCAAATTCCTCGCATCGAAATACGTCAGTTTAAGTCATAAAATGGCAATCTAAAATTTTTGCGATTTTTCACAAAAACGTCCAATTAACCCTTTTGGTGTTTTTTGACCCCAAAAATTGAAAGTCTGAAATCGAAGACTATTTTGACTGTTTCTTATGTATTTTGCCGAGAAAAATCGATTGGCGCTATCAGATTTTACGTAGGGAAGATATTTGGGGATTTATGCGGGTTTAAAAAAACTGAAAAGTTGAAAAATTTGATTCGCAATTTGAGCAGCTTACGAGCGTTTTTACCAACTAAACCTTGTTTTTCAAATTCCTCGCATCGAAATACGTCAGTTTAAGTCATAAAATGGCAATCTAAAATTTTTGCGATTTTTCACAAAAACGTCCAATTAACCCCTTTGGTGTTTTTTGACCCCAAAAATTGAAAGTCTGAAATCGAAGACTATTTTGACTGTTTCTTATGTAATTTGCCGAGAAAAATCGATTGGCGCTATCAGATTTTACGTAGGGATGATATTTGGGGAATTATGCGGGTTTAAAAAAACTGAAAAGTTGAAAAATTTGATTCGCATTTTGAGCAGCTTACGAGCGTTTTTACCAACTAAACCTGGTTTTTCAAATTCCTCGCATCGAAATACGTCAGTTTAAGACATAAAATGGCAATCTAAAATTTTTGCGATTTTTCACAAAAACGTCCAATTAACCCCTTTGGTGTTTTTTGACCTCAAAAATTGAAAGTCTGACATCTAAGACTATTTTGACTGTTTCTTATATAATTTGGCGAGAAAAATCGATTGGCGCTATCAGATTTTACGTAGGGAAGATATTTGGGGATTTATGCGGGTTTAAAAAAACTGAAAAGTTGAAAAATTTGATTCGCATTTTGAGCAGCTTACGAGCGTTTTTACCAACTAAACCTGGTTTTTCAAATTCCTCGCATCGAAATACGTCAGTTTAAGTCATAAAATTGCAATCTAAAATTTTTGTGATTTTTCACAAAAACGTCCAATTAACCCCTTTGGTGTTTTTTGACCCCAAAAATTGAAAGTCTGAAATCGAAGACTATTTTGACTGTTTCTTATGTAATTTGCCGAGAAAAATCGATTGGCGCTATCAGATTTTACGTAGGGATGATATTTGGGGATTTATGCGGGTTTAAAAAAACTGAAAAGTTGAAAAATTTGATTCGCATTTTGAGCAGCTTACGAGCGTTTTTACCAACTAAACCTGGTTTTTCAAATTCCTCGCATCGAAATACGTCAGTTTAAGTCATAAAATTGCAATCTAAAATTTTTGTGATTTTTCACAAAAACGTCCAATTAACCCCTTTGGTGTTTTTTGACCCCAAAAATTGAAAGTCTGAAATCGAAGACTATTTTGACTGTTTCTTAATTTTTCAAATTCCTCGCATCGAAATACGTCAGTTTAAGTCATAAAATGGCAATCTAAAATTTTTGCGATTTTTCACAAAAACGTCCAATTAACCCCTTTGGTGTTTTTTGACCCCAAAAATTGAAAGTCTGAAATCGAAGACTATTTTGACTGTTTCTTATGTAATTTGCCGAGAAAAATCGATTGGCGCTATCAGATTTTACGTAGGGAAGATATTTGAGGATTTAAGCGGGTTTAAAAAAACTGAAAAGTTGAAAAATTTGATTCGCATTTTGAGCAGCTTACGAGCGTTTTTACCAACTAAACCTGGTTTTTCAAATTCCTCGCATCGAAATACGTCAGTTTAAGTCATAAAATGGCAATCTAAAATTTTTGCGATTTTTCACAAAAACGTCCAATTAACCCCTTTGGTGTTTTTTGACCCCAAAAATTGAAAGTCTGAAATCGAAGACTATTTTGACTGTTTCTTATGTAATTTGCCGAGAAAAATCGATTGGCGCTATCAGATATTACGTAGGGATGATATTTGGGGATTTATGCGGGTTTAAAAAAACTGAAAAGTTGAAAAATTTGATTCGCATTTTGAGCAGCTTACGAGCGTTTTTACCAACTAAACCTGGTTTTTCAAATTCCTCGCATCGAAATACGTCAGTTTAAGTCATAAAATGGCAATCTAAAATTTTTGCGATTTTTCACAAAAACGTCCAATTAACCCCTTTGGTGTTTTTTGACCCCAAAAATTGAAAGTCTGAAATCGAAGACTATTTTGACTGTTTCTTATGTAATTTGCCGAGAAAAATCGATTGGCGCTATCAGATTTTACGTAGGGATGATATTTGGGGATTTATGCGGGTTTAAAAAAACTGAAAAGTTGAAAAATTTGATTCGCATTTTGAGCAGCTTACGAGCGTTTTTACCAACTAAACCTGGTTTTTCAAATTCCTCGCATCGAAATACGTCAGTTTAAGTCATAAAATGGCAATCTAAAATTTTTGCGATTTTTCACAAAAACGTCCAATTAACCCCTTTGGTGTTTTTTGACCCCAAAAATTGAAAGTCTGAAATCGAAGACTATTTTGACTGTTTCTTAAGTTTTCAAATTCCTCGCATCGAAATACGTCAGTTTAAGTCATAAAATGGCAATCTAAAATTTTTGCGATTTTTCACAAAAACGTCCAATTAACCCCTTTGGTGTTTTTTGACCCCAAAAATTGAAAGTCTGAAATCGAAGACTATTTTGACTGTTTCTTATGTAATTTGCCGAGAAAAATCGATTGGCGCTATCAGATTTTACGTAGGGAAGATATTTGGGGATTTATGCGGGTTTAAAAAAACTGAAAAGTTGAAAAATTTGATTCGCATTTTGAGCAGCTTACGAGCGTTTTTACCAACTAAACCTGGTTTTTCAAATTCCTCGCATCGAAATACGTCAGTTTAAGTCATAAAATTGCAATCTAAAATTTTTGTGATTTTTCACAAAAACGTCCAATTAACCCCTTTGGTGTTTTTTGACCCCAAAAATTGAAAGTCTGAAATCGAAAACTATTTTGACTGTTTCTTAATTTTTCAAATTCCTCGCATCGAAATACGTCAGTTTAAGTCATAAAATGGCAATCTAAAATTTTTGCGATTTTTCACAAAAACGTCCAATTAACCCCTTTGGTGTTTTTTGACCCCAAAAATTGAAAGTCTGAAATCGAAGACTATTTTGACTATTTCTTATGTAATTTGCCGAGAAAAATCGATTGGCGCTATCAGATTTTACGTAGGGAAGATATTTGGGGATTTATGCGGGTTTAAAAAAACTGAAAAGTTGAAAAATTTGATTCGCATTTTGAGCAGCTTACGAGCGTTTTTACCAACTAAACCTGGTTTTTCAAATTCCTCGCATCGAAATACGTCAGTTTAAGTCATAAAATGGCAATCTAAAATTTTTGCGATTTTTCACAAAAACGTCCAATTAACCCCTTTGGTGTTTTTTGACCCCAAAAATTGAAAGTCTGAAATCGAAGACTATTTTGACTGTTTCTTAATTTTTCAAATTCCTCGCATCGAAATACGTCAGTTTAAGTCATAAAATGGCAATCTAAAATTTTTGCGAATTTTCACAAAAACGTCCAATTAACCCCTTTGGTGTTTTTTGACCCCAAAAATTGAAAGTCTGAAATCAAAGACTATTTTGACTGTTTCTTAATTTTTCAAATTCCTCGCATCGAAATACGTCAGTTTAAGTCATAAAATGGCAATCTAAAATTTTTGCGATTTTTCACAAAAACGTCCAATTAACCCCTTTGGTGTTTTTTGACCCCAAAAATTGAAAGTCTGAAATCGAAGACTATTTTGACTGTTTCTTATGTAATTTGCCGAGAAAAATCGATTGGCGCCATCAGATTTTACGTAGGGAAGATATTTGGGGATTTATGCGGGTTTAAAAAAACTGAAAAGTTGAAAAATTTGATTCGCATTTTGAGCAGCTTACGAGCGTTTTTACCAACTAAACCTGGTTTTTCAAATTCCTCGCATCGAAATACGTCAGTTTAAGTCATAAAATGGCAATCTAAAATTTTTGCGATTTTTCACAAAAACGTCCAATTAACCCCTTTGGTGTTTTTTGACCCCAAAAATTGAAAGTCTGAAATCGAAGACTATTTTGACTGTTTCTTAATTTTTCAAATTCCTCGCATCGAAATACGTCAGTTTAAGTCATAAAATGGCAATCTAAAATTTTTGCGATTTTTCACAAAAACGTCCGATTAACCCTTTTGGTGTTTTTTGACCCCAAAAATTGAAAGTCTGAAATCGAAGACTATTTTGACTGTTTCTTATGTAATTTGCCAAGAAAAATCGATTGGCGCTATCAGATTTTACGTAGGGATGATATTTGGGGATTTATGCGGGTTTAAAAAAACTGAAAAGTTGAAAAATTTGATTCGCATTTTGAGCAGCTTACGAGCGTTTTTACCAACTAAACCTGGTTTTTCAAATTCCTCGCATCGAAATACGTCAGTTTAAGTCTTAAAATTGCAATCTAAAATTTTTGTGATTTTTCACAAAAACGTCCAATTAACCCCTTTGGTGTTTTTTGACCCCAAAAATTGAAAGTCGGAAATCGAAGACTATTTTGACTGTTTCTTAATTTTTCAAATTCCTCGCATCGAAATACGTCAGTTTAAGTCATAAAATGGCAATCTAAAATTTTTGCGATTTTTCACAAAAACGTCCAATTAACCCCTTTGGTGTTTTTTGACCCCAAAAATTGAAAGTCTGAAATCGAAGACTATTTTGACTGTTTCTTAATTTTTCAAATTCCTCGCATCGAAATACGTCAGTTTAAGTCATAAAATGGCAATCTAAAATTTTTGCGATTTTTCACAAAAACGTCCAATTAACCCCTTTGGTGTTTTTTGACCCCAAAAATTGAAAGTCTGAAATCGAAGACTATTTTGACTGTTTCTTATGTAATTTGCCGAGAAAAATCGATTGGCGCTATCAGATTTTACGTAGGGATGATATTTGGGGATTTATGCGGGTTTAAAAAAACTGAAAAGTTGAAAAATTTGATTCGCATTTTGAGCAGCTTACGAGCGTTTTTACCAACTAAACCTGGTTTTTCAAATTCCTCGCATCGAAATACGTCAGTTTAAGTCATAAAATGGCAATCTAAAATTTTTGCGATTTTTCACAAAAACGTCCAATTAACCCTTTTGGTGTTTTTTGACCCCAAAAATTGAAAGTCTGAAATCGAAGACTATTTTGACTGTTTCTTATGTAATTTGCCGAGAAAAATCCATTGGCGCTATCAGATTTTACGTAGGGAAGATATTTGGGGATTTATGCGGGTTTAAAAAAACTGAAAAGTTGAAAAATTTGATTCGCATTTTGAGCAGCTTACGAGCGTTTTTACCAACTAAACCTGGTTTTTCAAATTCCTCGCATCGAAATACGTCAGTTTAAGTCATAAAATTGCAATCTAAAATTTTTGTGATTTTTCACAAAAACGTCCAATTAACCCCTTTGGTGTTTTTTGACCCCAAAAATTGAAAGTCTGAAATCGAAAACTATTTTGACTGTTTCTTAATTTTTCAAATTCCTCGCATCGAAATACGTCAGTTTAAGTCATAAAATGGCAATCTAAAATTTTTGCGATTTTTCACAAAAACGTCCAATTAACCCCTTTGGTGTTTTTTGACCCCAAAAATTGAAAGTCTGAAATCGAAGACTATTTTGACTATTTCTTATGTAATTTGCCGAGAAAAATCGATTGGCGCTATCAGATTTTACGTAGGGAAGATATTTGGGGATTTATGCGGGTTTAAAAAAACTGAAAAGTTGAAAAATTTGATTCGCATTTTGAGCAGCTTACGAGCGTTTTTACCAACTAAACCTGGTTTTTCAAATTCCTCGCATCGAAATACGTCAGTTTAAGTCATAAAATGGCAATCTAAAATTTTTGCGATTTTTCACAAAAACGTCCAATTAACCCCTTTGGTGTTTTTTGACCCCAAAAATTGAAAGTCTGAAATCGAAGACTATTTTGACTGTTTCTTAATTTTTCAAATTCCTCGCATCGAAATACGTCAGTTTAAGTCATAAAATGGCAATCTAAAATTTTTGCGAATTTTCACAAAAACGTCCAATTAACCCCTTTGGTGTTTTTTGACCCCAAAAATTGAAAGTCTGAAATCAAAGACTATTTTGACTGTTTCTTAATTTTTCAAATTCCTCGCATCGAAATACGTCAGTTTAAGTCATAAAATGGCAATCTAAAATTTTTGCGATTTTTCACAAAAACGTCCAATTAACCCCTTTGGTGTTTTTTGACCCCAAAAATTGAAAGTCTGAAATCGAAGACTATTTTGACTGTTTCTTATGTAATTTGCCGAGAAAAATCGATTGGCGCCATCAGATTTTACGTAGGGAAGATATTTGGGGATTTATGCGGGTTTAAAAAAACTGAAAAGTTGAAAAATTTGATTCGCATTTTGAGCAGCTTACGAGCGTTTTTACCAACTAAACCTGGTTTTTCAAATTCCTCGCATCGAAATACGTCAGTTTAAGTCATAAAATGGCAATCTAAAATTTTTGCGATTTTTCACAAAAACGTCCAATTAACCCCTTTGGTGTTTTTTGACCCCAAAAATTGAAAGTCTGAAATCGAAGACTATTTTGACTGTTTCTTAATTTTTCAAATTCCTCGCATCGAAATACGTCAGTTTAAGTCATAAAATGGCAATCTAAAATTTTTGCGATTTTTCACAAAAACGTCCGATTAACCCTTTTGGTGTTTTTTGACCCCAAAAATTGAAAGTCTGAAATCGAAGACTATTTTGACTGTTTCTTATGTAATTTGCCAAGAAAAATCGATTGGCGCTATCAGATTTTACGTAGGGATGATATTTGGGGATTTATGCGGGTTTAAAAAAACTGAAAAGTTGAAAAATTTGATTCGCATTTTGAGCAGCTTACGAGCGTTTTTACCAACTAAACCTGGTTTTTCAAATTCCTCGCATCGAAATACGTCAGTTTAAGTCTTAAAATTGCAATCTAAAATTTTTGTGATTTTTCACAAAAACGTCCAATTAACCCCTTTGGTGTTTTTTGACCCCAAAAATTGAAAGTCTGAAATCGAAGACTATTTTGACTGTTTCTTAATTTTTCAAATTCCTCGCATCGAAATACGTCAGTTTAAGTCATAAAATGGCAATCTAAAATTTTTGCGATTTTTCACAAAAACGTCCAATTAACCCCTTTGGTGTTTTTTGACCCCAAAAATTGAAAGTCTGAAATCGAAGACTATTTTGACTGTTTCTTAATTTTTCAAATTCCTCGCATCGAAATACGTCAGTTTAAGTCATAAAATGGCAATCTAAAATTTTTGCGATTTTTCACAAAAACGTCCAATTAACCCCTTTGGTGTTTTTTGACCCCAAAAATTGAAAGTCTGAAATCGAAGACTATTTTGACTGTTTCTTATGTAATTTGCCGAGAAAAATCGATTGGCGCTATCAGATTTTACGTAGGGATGATATTTGGGGATTTATGCGGGTTTAAAAAAACTGAAAAGTTGAAAAATTTGATTCGCATTTTGAGCAGCTTACGAGCGTTTTTACCAACTAAACCTGGTTTTTCAAATTCCTCGCATCGAAATACGTCAGTTTAAGTCATAAAATGGCAATCTAAAATTTTTGCGATTTTTCACAAAAACGTCCAATTAACCCTTTTGGTGTTTTTTGACCCCAAAAATTGAAAGTCTGAAATCGAAGACTATTTTGACTGTTTCTTATGTAATTTGCCGAGAAAAATCCATTGGCGCTATCAGATTTTACGTAGGGATGATATTTGGGGATTTATGCGGGTTTAAAAAAACTGAAAAGTTGAAAAATTTGATTCGCATTTTGAGCAGCTTACGAGCGTTTTTACCAACTAAACCTGGTTTTTCAAATTCCTCGCATCGAAATACGTCAGTTTAAGTCTTAAAATTGCAATCTAAAATTTTTGTGATTTTTCACAAAAACGTCCAATTAACCCCTTTGGTGTTTTTTGACCCCAAAAATTGAAAGTCTGAAATCGAAGACTATTTGGACTGTTTCTTAATTTTTCAAATTCCTCGCATCGAAATACGTCAGTTTAAGTCATAAAATGGCAATCTAAAATTTTTGCGATTTTTCACAAAAACGTCCAATTAACCCCTTTGGTGTTTTTTGACCCCAAAAATTGAAAGTCTGAAATCGAAGACTATTTTGACTGTTTCTTAATTTTTCAAATTCCTCGCATCGAAATACGTCAGTTTAAGTCATAAAATGGCAATCTAAAATTTTTGCGATTTTTCACAAAAACGTCCAATTAACCCCTTTGGTGTTTTTTGACCCCAAAAATTGAAAGTCTGAAATCGAAGACTATTTTGACTGTTTCTTAAGTTTTCAAATTCCTCGCATCGAAATACGTCAGTTTAAGTCATAAAATGGCAATCTAAAATTTTTGCGATTTTTCACAAAAACGTCCAATTAACCCCTTTGGTGTTTTTTGACCCCAAAAATTGAAAGTCTGAAATCGAAGACTATTTTGACTGTTTCTTAAGTTTTCAAATTCCTCGCATCGAAATACGTCAGTTTAAGTCATAAAATGGCAATCTAAAATTTTTGCGATTTTTCACAAAAACGTCCAATTAACCCCTTTGGTGTTTTTTGACCCCAAAAATTGAAAGTCTGAAATCGAAGACTATTTTGACTGTTTCTTATGTAATTTGCCGAGAAAAATCGATTGGCGCTATCAGATTTTACGTAGGGAAGATATTTGGGGATTTATGCGGGTTTAAAAAAACTGAAAAGTTGAAAAATTTGATTCGCATTTTGAGCAGCTTACGAGCGTTTTTACCAACTAAACCTGGTTTTTCAAATTCCTCGCATCGAAATACGTCAGTTTAAGTCATAAAATGGCAATCTAAAATTTTTGCGATTTTTCACAAAAACGTCTAATTAACCCCTTTGGTGTTTTTTGACCCCAAAAATTGAAAGTCTGAAATCGAAAACTATTTTGACTGTTTCTTAATTTTTCAAATTCCTCGCATCGAAATACGTCAGTTTAAGTCATAAAATGGCAATCTAAAATTTTTGCGATTTTTCACAAAAACGTCCAATTAACCCCTTTGGTGTTTTTTGACCCCAAAAATTGAAAGTCTGAAATCGAAGACTATTTTGACTGTTTCTTAATTTTTCAAATTCCTCGCATCGAAATACGTCAGTTTAAGTCATAAAATGGCAATCTAAAATTTTTGCGATTTTTCACAAAAACGTCCAATTAACCCCTTTGGTGTTTTTTGACCCCAAAAATTGAAAGTCTGAAATCGAAGACTATTTTGACTGTTTCTTATATAATTAGCCGAGAAAAATCGATTGGCGCTATCAGATTTTACGTAGGGATGATATTTGGGGATTTATGCGGGTTTAAAAAAACTGAAAAGTTGAAAAATTTGATTCGCATTTTGAGCAGCTTACGAGCGTTTTTAACAACTAAACCTGTTTTTTCAAATTCCTCGCATTGAAATACGTCAGTTTAAGTCATAAAATGGCAATCTAAAATTTTTGCGATTTTTCACAAAAACGTCCAATTAACCCCTTTGGTGTTTTTTGACCCCAAAAATTGAAAGTCTGAAATCGAAGACTATTTTGACTGTTTCTTATGTAATTTGCCGAGAAAAATCGAATGGCGCCATCAGATTTTACGTAGGGAAGATATTTGGGGATTTATGCGGGTTTAAAAAAACTGAAAAGTTGAAAAATTTGATTCGCATTTTGAGCAGCTTACGAGCGTTTTTACCAACTAAACCTGGTTTTTCAAATTCCTCGCATCGAAATACGTCAGTTTAAGTCATAAAATGGCAATCTAAAATTTTTGCGATTTTTCACAAAAACGTCCAATTAACCCCTTTGGTGTTTTTTGACCCCAAAAATTGAAAGTCTGAAATCGAAGACTATTTTGACTGTTTCTTAATTTTTCAAATTCCTCGCATCGAAATACGTCAGTTTAAGTCATAAAATGGCAATCTAAAATTTTTGCGATTTTTCACAAAAACGTCCAATTAACCCTTTTGGTGTTTTTTGACCCCAAAAATTGAAAGTCTGAAATCGAAGACTATTTTGACTGTTTCTTATGTATTTTGCCGAGAAAAATCGATTGGCGCTATCAGATTTTACGTAGGGAAGATATTTGGGGATTTATGCGAGTTTAAAAAAACTGAAAAGTTGAAAAATTTGATTCGCAATTTGAGCAGCTTACGAGCGTTTTTACCAACTAAACCTGGTTTTTCAAATTCCTCGCATCGAAATACGTCAGTTTAAGTCATAAAATGGCAATCTAAAATTTTTGCGATTTTTCACAAAAACGTCCAATTAACCCCTTTGGTGTTTTTTGACCCCAAAAATTGAAAGTCTGAAATCGAAGACTATTTTGACTGTTTCTTATGTAATTTGCCGAGAAAAATCGATTGGCGCTATCAGATTTTACGTAGGGATGATATTTGGGGAATTATGCGGGTTTAAAAAAACTGAAAAGTTGAAAAATTTGATTCGCATTTTGAGCAGCTTACGAGCGTTTTTACCAACTAAACCTGGTTTTTCAAATTCCTCGCATCGAAATACGTCAGTTTAAGTCATAAAATTGCAATCTAAAATTTTTGTGATTTTTCACAAAAACGTCCAATTAACCCCTTTGGTGTTTTTTGACCCCAAAAATTGAAAGTCTGAAATCGAAGACTATTTTGACTGTTTCTTATGTAATTTGCCGAGAAAAATCGATTGGCGCTATCAGATTTTACGTAGGGATGATATTTGGGGATTTATGCGGGTTTAAAAAAACTGAAAAGTTGAAAAATTTGATTCGCATTTTGAGCAGCTTACGAGCGTTTTTACCAACTAAACCTGGTTTTTCAAATTCCTCGCATCGAAATACGTCAGTTTAAGTCATAAAATTGCAATCTAAAATTTTTGTGATTTTTCACAAAAACGTCCAATTAACCCCTTTGGTGTTTTTTGACCCCAAAAATTGAAAGTCTGAAATCGAAGACTATTTTGACTGTTTCTTAATTTTTCAAATTCCTCGCATCGAAATACGTCAGTTTAAGTCATAAAATGGCAATCTAAAATTTTTGCGATTTTTCACAAAAACGTCCAATTAACCCCTTTGGTGTTTTTTGACCCCAAAAATTGAAAGTCTGAAATCGAAGACTATTTTGACTGTTTCTTATGTAATTTGCCGAGAAAAATCGATTGGCGCTATCAGATTTTACGTAGGGAAGATATTTGAGGATTTAAGCGGGTTTAAAAAAACTGAAAAGTTGAAAAATTTGATTCGCATTTTGAGCAGCTTACGAGCGTTTTTACCAACTAAACCTGGTTTTTCAAATTCCTCGCATCGAAATACGTCAGTTTAAGTCATAAAATGGCAATCTAAAATTTTTGCGATTTTTCACAAAAACGTCCAATTAACCCCTTTGGTGTTTTTTGACCCCAAAAATTGAAAGTCTGAAATCGAAGACTATTTTGACTGTTTCTTATGTAATTTGCCGAGAAAAATCGATTGGCGCTATCAGATTTTACGTAGGGATGATATTTGGGGATTTATGCGGGTTTAAAAAAACTGAAAAGTTGAAAAATTTGATTCGCATTTTGAGCAGCTTACGAGCGTTTTTACCAACTAAACCTGGTTTTTCAAATTCCTCGCATCGAAATACGTCAGTTTAAGTCATAAAATGGCAATCTAAAATTTTTGCGATTTTTCACAAAAACGTCCAATTAACCCCTTTGGTGTTTTTTGACCCCAAAAATTGAAAGTCTGAAATCGAAGACTATTTTGACTGTTTCTTAAGTTTTCAAATTCCTCGCATCGAAATACGTCAGTTTAAGTCATAAAATGGCAATCTAAAATTTTTGCGATTTTTCACAAAAACGTCCAATTAACCCCTTTGGTGTTTTTTGACCCCAAAAATTGAAAGTCTGAAATCGAAGACTATTTTGACTGTTTCTTATGTAATTTGCCGAGAAAAATCGATTGGCGCTATCAGATTTTACGTAGGGAAGATATTTGGGGATTTATGCGGGTTTAAAAAAACTGAAAAGTTGAAAAATTTGATTCGCATTTTGAGCAGCTTACGAGCGTTTTTACCAACTAAACCTGGTTTTTCAAATTCCTCGCATCGAAATACGTCAGTTTAAGTCATAAAATTGCAATCTAAAATTTTTGTGATTTTTCACAAAAACGTCCAATTAACCCCTTTGGTGTTTTTTGACCCCAAAAATTGAAAGTCTGAAATCGAAGACTATTTTGACTGTTTCTTATGTAATTTGCCGAGAAAAATCGATTGGCGCCATCAGATTTTACGTAGGGAAGATATTTGGGGATTTATGCGGGTTTAAAAAAACTGAAAAGTTGAAAAATTTGATTCGCATTTTGAGCAGCTTACGAGCGTTTTTACCAACTAAACCTGGTTTTTCAAATTCCTCGCATCGAAATACGTCAGTTTAAGTCATAAAATGGCAATCTAAAATTTTTGCGATTTTTTTTTTGACCCCAAAAATTGAAAGTCTGAAATCGAAGACTATTTTGACTGTTTCTTAATTTTTCAAATTCCTCGCATCGAAATACGTCAGTTTAAGTCATAAAATGGCAATCTAAAATTTTTGCGATTTTTCACAAAAACGTCCAATTAACCCTTTTGGTGTTTTTTGACCCCAAAAATTGAAAGTCTGAAATCGAAGACTATTTTGACTGTTTCTTATGTAATTTGCCGAGAAAAATCGATTGGCGCTATCAGATTTTACGTAGGGATGATATTTGGGGATTTATGCGGGTTTAAAAAAACTGAAAAGTTGAAAAATTTGATTCGCATTTTGAGCAGCTTACGAGCGTTTTTACCAACTAAACCTGGTTTTTCAAATTCCTCGCATCGAAATACGTCAGTTTAAGTCTTAAAATTGCAATCTAAAATTTTTGTGATTTTTCACAAAAACGTCCAATTAACCCCTTTGGTGTTTTTTGACCCCAAAAATTGAAAGTCTGAAATCGAAGACTATTTGGACTGTTTCTTAATTTTTCAAATTCCTCGCATCGAAATACGTCAGTTTAAGTCATAAAATGGCAATCTAAAATTTTTGCGATTTTTCACAAAAACGTCCAATTAACCCCTTTGGTGTTTTTTGACCCCAAAAATTGAAAGTCTGAAATCGAAGACTATTTTGACTGTTTCTTATGTAATTTGCCGAGAAAAATCGATTGGCTCTATCAGATTTTACGTAGGGAAGATATTTGGGGATTTATGCGGGTTTAAAAAAACGGAAAAGTTGAAAAATTAGATTCGCAATTTGAGCAGCTTACGAGCGTTTTTACCAACTAAACCTGGTTTTTCAAATTCCTCGCATCGAAATACGTCAGTTTAAGTCATAAAATGGCAATCTAAAATTTTTGCGATTTTTCACAAAAACGTCCAATTAACCCCTTTGGTGTTTTTTGACCCCAAAAATTGAAAGTCTGAAATCGAAGACTATTTTGACTGTTTCTTATGTAATTTGCCGAGAAAAATCGATTGGCGCTATCAGATATTACGTAGGGATGATATTTGGGGATTTATGCGGGTTTAAAAAAACTGAAAAGTTGAAAAATTTGATTCGCATTTTGAGCAGCTTACGAGCGTTTTTACCAACTAAACCTAGTTTTCCAAATTCCTCGCATCGAAATACGTCAGTTTAAGACATAAAATGGCAATCTAAAATTTTTGCGATTTTTCACAAAAACGTCCAATTAACCCCTTTGGTGTTTTTTGACCCCAAAAATTGAAAGTCTGAAATCGAAGACTATTTGGACTGTTTCTTAATTTTTCAAATTCCTCGCATCGAAATACGTCAGTTTAAGTCATAAAATGGCAATCTAAAATTTTTGCGATTTTTCACAAAAACGTCCAATTAACCCCTTTGGTGTTTTTTGACCCCAAAAATTGAAAGTCTGAAATCGAAGACTATTTTGACTGTTTCTTATGTAATTTGCCGAGAAAAATCGATTGGCTCTATCAGATTTTACGTAGGGAAGATATTTGGGGATTTATGCGGGTTTAAAAAAACGGAAAAGTTGAAAAATTAGATTCGCAATTTGAGCAGCTTACGAGCGTTTTTACCAACTAAACCTGGTTTTTCAAATTCCTCGCATCGAAATACGTCAGTTTAAGTCATAAAATGGCAATCTAAAATTTTTGCGATTTTTCACAAAAACGTCCAATTAACCCCTTTGGTGTTTTTTGACCCCAAAAATTGAAAGTCTGAAATCGAAGACTATTTTGACTGTTTCTTATGTAATTTGCCGAGAAAAATCGATTGGCGCTATCAGATATTACGTAGGGATGATATTTGGGGATTTATGCGGGTTTAAAAAAACTGAAAAGTTGAAAAATTTGATTCGCATTTTGAGCAGCTTACGAGCGTTTTTACCAACTAAACCTAGTTTTCCAAATTCCTCGCATCGAAATACGTCAGTTTAAGACATAAAATGGCAATCTAAAATTTTTGCGATTTTTCACAAAAACGTCCAATTAACCCCTTTGGTGTTTTTTGACCTCAAAAATTGAAAGTCTGACATCTAAGACTATTTTGACTGTTTCTTATGTAATTTGCCGAGAAAAATCGATTGGCGCTATCAGATTTTACGTAGGGAAGATATTTGGGGATTTATGCGGGTTTAAAAAAACTGAAAAGTTGAAAAATTTGATTCGCATTTTGAGCAGCTTACGAGCGTTTTTACCAACTAAACCTGGTTTTTCAAATTCCTCGCATCGAAATACGTCAGTTTAAGTCATAAAATTGCAATCTAAAATTTTTGTGATTTTTCACAAAAACGTCCAATTAACCCCTTTTGGTGTTTTTTGACTTAAAAATTGAAAGTCTGAAATCGAAGACTATTTTGACTGTTTCTTATGTAATTTGCCGAGAAAAATCGATTGGCGCTATCAGATTTTACGTAGGGATGATATTTGGGGATTTATGCGGGTTTAAAAAAACTGAAAAGTTGAAAAATTTGATTCGCATTTTGAGCAGCTTACGAGCGTTTTTACCAACTAAACCTGGTTTTTCAAATTCCTCGCATCGAAATACGTCAGTTTAAGTCATAAAATTGCAATCTAAAATTTTTGTGATTTTTCACAAAAACGTCCAATTAACCCCTTTGGTGTTTTTTGACCCCAAAAATTGAAAGTCTGAAATCGAAGACTATTTTGACTGTTTCTTAATTTTTCAAATTCCTCGCATCGAAATACGTCAGTTTAAGTCATAAAATGGCAATCTAAAATTTTTGCGATTTTTCACAAAAACGTCCAATTAACCCCTTTGGTGTTTTTTGACCCCAAAAATTGAAAGTCTGAAATCGAAGACTATTTTGACTGTTTCTTATGTAATTTGCCGAGAAAAATCGATTGGCGCTATCAGATTTTACGTAGGGAAGATATTTGGGGATTTATGCGGGTTTAAAAAAACTGAAAAGTTGAAAAATTTGATTCGCATTTTGAGCAGCTTACGAGCGTTTTTACCAACTAAACCTGGTTTTTCAAATTCCTCGCATCGAAATACGTCAGTTTAAGTCATAAAATGGCAATCTAAAATTTTTGCGATTTTTCACAAAAACGTCCAATTAACCCCTTTGGTGTTTTTTGACCCCAAAAATTGAAAGTCTGAAATCGAAGACTATTTTGACTGTTTCTTAATTTTTCAAATTCCTCGCATCGAAATACGTCAGTTTAAGTCATAAAATGGCAATCTAAAATTTTTGCGATTTTTCACAAAAACGTCCAATTAACCCCTTTGGTGTTTTTTGACCCCAAAAATTGAAAGTCTGAAATCGAAGACTATTTTGACTGTTTCTTATGTAATTTGCCGAGAAAAATCGATTGGCGCTATCAGATATTACGTAGGGATGATATTCGGGGATTTATGCGGGTTTAAAAAAACTGAAAAGTTGAAAAATTTGATTCGCATTTTGAGCAGCTTACGAGCGTTTTTACCAACTAAACCTGGTTTTTCAAATTCCTCGCATCGAAATACATCAGTTTAAGTCATAAAATGGCAATCTAAAATTTTTGCGATTTTTCACAAAAACGTCCAATTAACCCCTTTGGTGTTTTTTGACCCCAAAAATTGAAAGTCTGAAGTCGAAGACTATTTTGACTGTTTCTTATGTAATTTGCCGAGAAAAATCGATTGGCGCTATCAGATATTACGTAGGGATGATATTTGGGGATTTATGCGGGTTTAAAAAAACTGAAAAGTTGAAAAATTTGATTCGCATTTTGAGCAGCTTACGAGCGTTTTTACCAACTAAACCTGGTTTTTCAAATTCCTCGCATCGAAATACGTCAGTTTAAGTCATAAAATGGCAATCTAAAATTTTTGCGATTTTTCACAATAACGTCCAATTAACCCTGTTGGTGTTTTTTGACCCCAAAAATTGAAAGTCTGACATCTAAGACTATTTTGACTGTTTCTTATGTAATTTGCCGAGAAAAATCGATTGGCGCTATCAGATTTTACGTAGGGAAGATATTTGGGGATTTATTCGGGTTTAAAAAAACTGAAAAGTTGAAAAATTTGATTCGCATTTTGAGCAGCTTACGAGCGTTTTTACCAACTAAACCTGGTTTTTCAAATTCCTCGCATCGAAATACATCAGTTTAAGTCATAAAATGGCAATCTAAAATTTTTGCGATTTTTCACAAAAACGTCCAATTAACCCCTTTGGTGTTTTTTGACCCCAAAAATTGAAAGTCTGACATCTAAGACTATTTTGACTGTTTCTTATGTAATTTGCCGAGAAAAATCGATTGGCGCTATCAGATTTTACGTAGGGAAGATATTTGGGGATTTATGCGGGTTTAAAAAAACTGAAAAGTTGAAAAATTTGATTCGCATTTTGAGCAGCTTACGAGCGTTTTTACCAACTAAACCTGGTTTTTCAAATTCCTCGCATCGAAATACGTCAGTTTAAGTCATAAAATTGCAATCTAAAATTTTTGTGATTTTTCACAAAAACGTGTAATTAACCCCTTTGGTGTTTTTTGACCCCAAAAATTGAAAGTCTGAAATCGAAGACTATTTTGACTGTTTCTAAATTTTTCAAATTCCTCGCATCGAAATACGTCAGTTTAAGTCATAAAATGGCAATCTAAAATTTTTGCGATTTTTCACAAAAACGTCCAATTAACCCCTTTGGTGTTTTTTGACCCCAAAAATTGAAAGTCTGAAATCGAAGACTATTTTGACTGTTTCTTAATTTTTCAAATTCCTCGCATCGAAATACGTCAGTTTAAGTCATAAAATTGCAATCTAAAATATTTGCGATTTTTCACAAAAACGTCCAATTAACCCCTTTGGTGTTTTTTGACCCCAAAAATTGAAAGTCTGAAATCTAAGACTATTTTGACTGTTTCTTATGTAATTTGCCGAGAAAAATCGATTGGCGCTATCAGATTTTACGTAGGGAAGATATTTGGGGATTTATGCGGGTTTAAAAAAACTGAAAAGTTGAAAAATTTGATTCGCATTTTGAGCAGCTTACGAGCGTTTTTACCAACTAAACCTGGTTTTTCAAATTCCTCGCATCGAAATACGTCAGTTTAAGTCATAAAATGGCAATCTAAAATTTTTGCGATTTTTCACAAAAACGTCCAATTAACCCCTTTGGTGTTTTTTGACCCCAAAAATTGAAAGTCTGAAATCGAAGACTATTATGACTGTTTCTTAATTTTTCAAATTCCTCGCATCGAAATACGTCAGTTTAAGTCATAAAATGGCAATCTAAAATTTTTGCGATTTTTCACAAAAACGTCCAATTAACCCCTTTGGTGTTTTTTGACCCCAAAAATTGAAAGTCTGAAATCGAAGACTATTTTGACTGTTTCTTAATTTTTCAAATTCCTCGCATCGAAATACGTCAGTTTAAGTCATAAAATGGCAATCTAAAATTTTTGCGATTTTTCACAAAAACGTCCAATTAACCCCTTTGGTGTTTTTTGACCCCAAAAATTGAAAGTCTGAAATCGAAGACTATTTTGACTGTTTCTTATGTAATTTGCCGAGAAAAATCGATTTGCGCTATCAGATTTTACGTAGGGATGATATTTGGGGATTTATGCGGGTTTAAAAAAACTGAAAAGATGAAAAATTTGATTCGCATTTTGAGCAGCTTACGAGCGTTTTTACCAACTAAACCTGGTTTTTCAAATTCCTCGCATCGAAATACGTCAGTTTAAGTCATAAAATTGCAATCTAAAACTTTTGTGATTTATCACAAAAACGTCCAATTAACCCCTTTGGTGTTTTTTGACCCCAAAAATTGAAAGTCTGAAATCGAAGACTATTTTGACTGTTTCGTATGTAATTTGCCGAGAAAAATCGAATGGCGCCATCAGATTTTACGTAGGGAAGATATTTGGGGATTTATGCGGGTTTAAAAAAACTGAAAAGTTGAAAAATTTGATTCGCATTTTGAGCAGCTTACGAGCGTTTTTACCAACTAAACCTGGTTTTTCAAATTCCTCGCATCGAAATACGTCAGTTTAAGTCATAAAATTGCAATCTAAAATTTTTGTGATTTTTCACAAAAACGTTCAATTAACCCCTTTGGTGTTTTTTGACCCCAAAAATTGAAAGTCTGAAATCGAAGACTATTTTGACTGTTTCTTAATTTTTCAAATTCCTCGCATCGAAATACGTCAGTTTAAGTCATAAAATGGCAATCTAAAATTTTTGCGATTTTTCACAAAAACGTCCAATTAACCCCTTTGGTGTTTTTTGACCCCAAAAATTGAAAGTCTGAAATCGAAGACTATTTTGACTGTTTCTTAATTTTTCAAATTCCTCGCATCGAAATACGTCAGTTTAAGTCATAAAATGGCAATCTAAAATTTTTGCGATTTTTCACAAAAACGTCCAATTAACCCCTTTGGTGTTTTTTGACCCCAAAAATTGAAAGTCTGAAATCGAAGACTATTTTGACTGTTTCTTATGTAATTTGCCGAGAAAAATCGAATGGCGCCATCAGATTTTACGTAGGGAAGATATTTGGGGATTTATGAGGGTTTAAAAAAACTGAAAAGTTGAAAAATTTGATTCGCATTTTGAGCAGCTTACGAGCGTTTTTACCAAATAAACCTGGTTTTTCAAATTCCTCGCATCGAAATACGTCAGTTTAAGTCATAAAATTGCAATCTAAAATTTTTGTGATGTTTCACAAAAACGTCCAATTAACCCCTTTGGTGTTTTTTGACCCCAAAAATTGAAAGTCTGAAATCTAAGACTATTTTGACTGTTTCTTATGTAATTTGCCGAGAAAAATCGATTTGCGCTATCAGATTTTACGTAGGGATGATATTTGGGGATTTATGCGGGTTTAAAAAAACTGAAAAGATGAAAAATTTGATTCGCATTTTGAGCAGCTTACGAGCGTTTTTACCAACTAAACCTGGTTTTTCAAATTCCTCGCATCGAAATACGTCAGTTTAAGTCATAAAATTGCAATCTAAAACTTTTGTGATTTATCACAAAAACGTCCAATTAACCCCTTTGGTGTTTTTTGACCCCAAAAATTGAAAGTCTGAAATCGAAGACTATTTTGACTGTTTCGTATGTAATTTGCCGAGAAAAATCGAATGGCGCCATCAGATTTTACGTAGGGAAGATATTTGGGGATTTATGCGGGTTTAAAAAAACTGAAAAGTTGAAAAATTTGATTCGCATTTTGAGCAGCTTACGAGCGTTTTTACCAACTAAACCTGGTTTTTCAAATTCCTCGCATCGAAATACGTCAGTTTAAGTCATAAAATGGCAATCTAAAATTTTTGCGATTTTTCACAAAAACGTCCAATTAACCCCTTTGGTGTTTTTTGACCCCAAAAATTGAAAGTCTGAAATCGAAGACTATTTTGACTATTTCTTAATTTTTCAAATTCCTCGCATCGAAATACGTCAGTTTAAGTCATAAAATGGCAATCTAAAATTTTTGCGATTTTTCACAAAAACGTCCAATTAACCCCTTTGGTGTTTTTTGACCCCAAAAATTGAAAGTCTGAAATCGAAGACTATTTTGACTGTTTCTTATGTAATTTGCCGAGAAAAATCGAATGGCGCCATCAGATTTTACGTAGGGAAGATATTTGGGGATTTATGCGGGTTTAAAAAAACTGAAAAGTTGAAAAATTTGATTCGCATTTTGAGCAGCTTACGAGCGTTTTTACCAACTAAACCTGGTTTTTCAAATTCCTCGCATCGAAATACGTCAGTTTAAGTCATAAAATGGCAATCAACAATTTTTGCGACTTTTCACAAAAACGTCCAATTAACCCCTTTGGTGTTTTTTGTCCCCAAAAATTGAAAGTCTGAAATCGAAGACTATTTTGACTGTTTCTTAATTTTTCAAATTCCTCGCATCGAAATACGTCAGTTTAAGTCATAACATTGCAATCTAAAATTTTTGCGATTTTTCACAAAAACGTCCAATTAACCCCTTTGGTGTTTTTTGACCCCAAAAATTGAAAGTCTGAAATCGAAGACTATTTTGACTGTTTCTTATGTAATTTGCCGAGAAAAATCGATTGGCGCTATCAGATTTTACGTAGGGATGATATTTGGGGATTTATGCGGGTTTAAAAAAACTGAAAAGTTGAAAAATTTGATTCGCATTTTGAGCAGCTTACGAGCGTTTTTACCAACTAAACCTGGTTTTTCAAATTCCTCGCATCGAAATACGTCAGTTTAAGTCATAAAATGGCAATCTAAAATTTTTGCGATTTTTCACAAAAACGTCCAATTAACCCCTTTGGTGTTTTTTGACCCCAAAAATTGAAAGTCTGAAATCTAAGACTATTTTGACTGTTTCTTATGTAATTTGCCGAGAAAAATCGATTGGCGCTATCAGATTTTACGTAGGGATGATATTTGGGGATTTATGCGGGTTTAAAAAAACTGAAAAGTTGAAAAATTTGATTCGCATTTTGAGCAGCTTACAAGCGTTTTTACCAACAAAACCTGGTTTTTCAAATTCCTCGCATCTAAATACGTCAGTTTAAGTCATAAAATTGCAATCTAAAACTTTTGTGATTTTTCACAAAAACGTCCAATTAACCCCTTTGGTGTTTTTTGACCCCAAAAATTGAAAGTCTGAAATCGAAGACTATTTTGACTGTTTCTTATGTAATTTGCCGAGAAAAATCGATTGGCGCTATCAGATTTTACGTAGGGAAGATATTTGGGGATTTATGCGGGTTTAAAAAAACTGAAAAGTTGAAAAATTTGATTCGCATTTTGAGCAGCTTACGAGCGTTTTTACCAACTAAACCTGGTTTTTCAAATTCCTCGCATCGAAATACGTCAGTTTAAGTCATAAAATGGCAATCTAAAATTTTTGCGATTTTTCACAAAAACGTCCAATTAACCCCTTTGGTGTTTTTTGACCCCAAAAATTGAAAGTCTGAAATCGAAGACTATTTTGACTGTTTCTTAATTTTTCAAATTCCTCGCATCGAAATACGTCAGTTTAAGTCATAAAATTGCAATCTAAAATATTTGCGATTTTTCACAAAAACGTCCAATTAACCCCTTTGGTGTTTTTTGACCCCAAAAATTGAAAGTCTGAAATCTAAGACTATTTTGACTGTTTCTTATGTAATTTGCCGAGAAAAATCGATTGGCGCTATCAGATTTTACGTAGGGAAGATATTTGGGGATTTATGCGGGTTTAAAAAAACTGAAAAGTTGAAAAATTTGATTCGCATTTTGAGCAGCTTACGAGCGTTTTTACCAACTAAACCTGGTTTTTCAAATTCCTCGCATCGAAATACGTCAGTTTAAGTCATAAAATGGCAATCTAAAATTTTTGCGATTTTTCACAAAAACGTCCAATTAACCCCTTTGGTGTTTTTTGACCCCAAAAATTGAAAGTCTGAAATCGAAGACTATTTTGACTGTTTCTTAATTTTTCAAATTCCTCGCATCGAAATACGTCAGTTTAAGTCATAAAATTGCAATCTAAAATTTTTGTGATTTTTCACAAAAACGTCCAATTAACCCCTTTGGTGTTTTTTGACCCCAAAAATTGAAAGTCTGAAATCGAAGACTATTTTGACTGTTTCTTAATTTTTCAAATTCCTCGCATCGAAATACGTCAGTTTAAGTCATAAAATGGCAATCTAAAATT
This sequence comes from Cantharis flavilabris, assembly GCA_949152465.1. Lineage (NCBI taxonomy): Eukaryota > Metazoa > Arthropoda > Insecta > Coleoptera > Cantharidae > Cantharis > Cantharis flavilabris. The sequence continues at coordinate 94,118,563 of OX424435.1, forward strand.
TTTGCGATTTTTCACAAAAACGTCCAATTAACCCCTTTGGTGTTTTTTGACCCCAAAAATTGAAAGTCTGAAATCGAAGACTATTTTGACTGTTTCTTAATTTTTCAAATTCCTCGCATCGAAATACGTCAGTTTAAGTCATAAAATTGCAATCTAAAATATTTGCGATTTTTCACAAAAACGTCCAATTAACCCCTTTGGTGTTTTTTGACCCCAAAAATTGAAAGTCTGAAATCTAAGACTATTTTGACTGTTTCTTATGTAATTTGCCGAGAAAAATCGATTGGCGCTATCAGATTTTACGTACGGAAGATATTTGAGGATTTATGCGGGTTTAAAAAAACTGAAAAGTTGAAAAATTTGATTCGCATTTTGAGCAGCTTACGAGCGTTTTTACCAACTAAACCTGGTTTTTCAAATTCCTCGCATCGAAATACGTCAGTTTAAGTCATAAAATTGCAATCTAAAATTTTTGTGATTTTTCACAAAAACGTCCAATTAACCCCTTTGGTGTTTTTTGACCCCAAAAATTGAAAGTCTGAAATCGAAGACTATTTTGACTGTTTCTTAATTTTTCAAATTCCTCGCATCGAAATACGTCAGTTTAAGTCATAAAATGGCAATCTAAAATTTTTGCGATTTTTCACAAAAACGTCCAATTAACCCCTTTGGTGTTTTTTGACCCCAAAAATTGAAAGTCTGAAATCGAAGACTATTTTGACTGTTTCTTATGTAATTTGCCGAGAAAAATCGATTGGCGCTATCAGATTTTACGTAGGGAAGATATTTGGGGATTTATGCGGGTTTAAAAAAACTGAAAAGTTGAAAAATTTGATTCGCATTTTGAGCAGCTTACGAGCGTTTTTACCAACTAAACCTGGTTTTTCAAATTCCTCGCATCGAAATACGTCAGTTTAAGTCATAAAATGGCAATCTAAAATTTTTGCGATTTTTCACAAAAACGTCCAATTAACCCCTTTGGTGTTTTTTGACCCCAAAAATTGAAAGTCTGAAATCGAAGACTATTTTGACTGTTTCTTAATTTTTCAAATTCCTCGCATCGAAATACGTCAGTTTAAGTCATAAAATTGCAATCTAAAATATTTGCGATTTTTCACAAAAACGTCCAATTAACCCCTTTGGTGTTTTTTGACCCCAAAAATTGAAAGTCTGAAATCTAAGACTATTTTGACTGTTTCTTATGTAATTTGCCGAGAAAAATCGATTGGCGCTATCAGATTTTACGTAGGGAAGATATTTGAGGATTTATGCGGGTTTAAAAAAACTGAAAAGTTGAAAAATTTGATTCGCATTTTGAGCAGCTTACGAGCGTTTTTACCAACTAAACCTGGTTTTTCAAATTCCTCGCATCGAAATACGTCAGTTTAAGTCATAAAATTGCAATCTAAAATTTTTGTGATTTTTCACAAAAACGTCCAATTAACCCCTTTGGTGTTTTTTGACCCCAAAAATTGAAAGTCTGAAATCGAAGACTATTTTGACTGTTTCTTAATTTTTCAAATTCCTCGCATCGAAATACGTCAGTTTAAGTCATAAAATGGCAATCTAAAATTTTTGCGATTTTTCACAAAAACGTCCAATTAACCCCTTTGGTGTTTTTTGACCCCAAAAATTGAAAGTCTGAAATCGAAGACTATTTTGACTGTTTCTTATGTAATTTGCCGAGAAAAATCGATTGGCGCTATCAGATTTTACGTAGGGAAGATATTTGGGGATTTATGCGGGTTTAAAAAAACTGAAAAGTTGAAAAATTTGATTCGCATTTTGAGCAGCTTACGAGCGTTTTTACCAAATAAATCTTGGTTAATCAAATTCCTCGCATCGAAATACGTCAGTTTAAGTCATAAAATTGCAATCTAAAACTTTTGTGATTTTTCACAAAAACGTCCAATTAACCCCTTTGGTGTTTTTTGACCCCAAAAATTGAAAGTCTGAAATCGAAGACTATTTTGACTGTTTCTTATGTAATTTGCCGAGAAAAATCGATTGGCGCTATCAGATTTTACGTAGGGAAGATATTTGGGGATTTATGCGGGTTTAAAAAAACTGAAAAGTTGAAAAATTTGATTCGCATTTTGAGCAGCTTACGAGCGTTTTTACCAACTAAACCTGGTTTTTCAAATTCCTCGCATCGAAATACGTCAGTTTAAGTCATAAAATGGCAATCTACAATTTTTGCGATTTTTCACAAAAACGTCCAATTAACCCCTTTGGTGTTTTTTGACCCCAAAAATTGAAAGTCTGAAATCGAAGACTATTTTGACTGTTTCTTAATTTTTCAAATTCCTCGCATCGAAATACGTCAGTTTAAGTCATAAAATTGCAATCTAAAATATTTGCGATTTTTCACAAAAACGTCCAATTAACCCCTTTGGTGTTTTTTGACCCCAAAAATTGAAAGTCTGAAATCTAAGACTATTTTGACTGTTTCTTATGTAATTTGCCGAGAAAAATCGATTGGCGCTATCAGATTTTACGTAGGGAAGATATTTGAGGATTTATGCGGGTTTAAAAAAACTGAAAAGTTGAAAAATTTGATTCGCATTTTGAGCAGCTTACGAGCGTTTTTACCAACTAAACCTGGTTTTTCAAATTCCTCGCATCGAAATACGTCAGTTTAAGTCATAAAATTGCAATCTAAAATTTTTGCGATTTTTCACAAAAACGTCCAATTAACCCCTTTGGTGTTTTTTGACCCCAAAAATTGAAAGTCTGAAATCGAAGACTATTTTGACTGTTTCTTATGTAATTTGCCGAGAAAAATCGATTGGCGCTATCAGATTTTACGTAGGGAAGATATTTGGGGATTTATGCGGGTTTAAAAAAACTGAAAAGTTGAAAAATTTGATTCGCATTTTGAGCAGCTTACGAGCGTTTTTACCAACTAAACCTGGTTTTTCAAATTCCTCGCATCGAAATACGTCAGTTTAAGTCATAAAATGGCAATCTAAAATTTTTGCGATTTTTCACAAAAACGTCCAATTAACCCCTTTGGTGTTTTTTGACCCCAAAAATTGAAAGTCTGAAATCGAAGACTATTTTGACTGTTTCTTAATTTTTCAAATTCCTCGCATCGAAATACGTCAGTTTAAGTCATAAAATTGCAATCTAAAATATTTGCGATTTTTCACAAAAACGTCCAATTAACCCCTTTGGTGTTTTTTGACCCCAAAAATTGAAAGTCTGAAATCTAAGACTATTTTGACTGTTTCTTATGTAATTTGCCGAGAAAAATCGATTGGCGCTATCAGATTTTACGTAGGGAAGATATTTGGGGATTTATGCGGGTTTAAAAAAACTGAAAAGTTGAAAAATTTGATTCGCATTTTGAGCAGCTTACGAGCGTTTTTACCAACTAAACCTGGTTTTTCAAATTCCTCGCATCGAAATACGTCAGTTTAAGTCATAAAATTGCAATCTAAAATTTTTGTGATTTTTCACAAAAACGTCCAATTAACCCCTTTGGTGTTTTTTGACCCCAAAAATTGAAAGTCTGAAATCGAAGACTATTTTGACTGTTTCTTAATTTTTCAAATTCCTCGCATCGAAATACGTCAGTTTAAGTCATAAAATGGCAATCTAAAATTTTTGCGATTTTTCACAAAAACGTCCAATTAACCCCTTTGGTGTTTTTTGACCCCAAAAATTGAAAGTCTGAAATTGAAGACTATTTTGACTGTTTCTTATGTAATTTGCCGAGAAAAATCGATTGGCGCTATCAGATTTTACGTAGGGAAGATATTTGGGGATTTATGCGGGTTTAAAAAAACTGAAAAGTTGAAAAATTTGATTCGCATTTTGAGCAGCTTACGAGCGTTTTTACCAACTAAATCTGGTTTTTCAAATTCCTCGCATCGAAATACGTCAGTTTAAGTCATAAAATTGCAATCTAAAACTTTTGTGATTTTTCACAAAAACGTCCAATTAACCCCTTTGGTGTTTTTTGACCCCAAAAATTGAAAGTCTGAAATCGAAGACTATTTTGACTGTTTCTTATGTAATTTGCCGAGAAAAATCGATTGGCGCTATCAGATTTTACGTAGGGAAGATATTTGGGGATTTATGCGGGTTTAAAAAAACTGAAAAGTTGAAAAATTTGATTCGCATTTTGAGCAGCTTACGAGCGTTTTTACCAACTAAACCTGGTTTTTCAAATTCCTCGCATCGAAATACGTCAGTTTAAGTCATAAAATGGCAATCTAAAATTTTTGCGATTTTTCACAAAAACGTCCAATTAACCCCTTTGGTGTTTTTTGACCCCAAAAATTGAAAGTCTGAAATCGAAGACTATTTTGACTGTTTCTTAATTTTTCAAATTCCTCGCATCGAAATACGTCAGTTTAAGTCATAAAATGGCAATCTAAAATTTTTGCGATTTTTCACAAAAACGTCCAATTAACCCCTTTGGTGTTTTTTGACCCCAAAAATTGAAAGTCTGAAATCGAAGACTATTTTGACTGTTTCTTAATTTTTCAAATTCCTCGCATCGAAATACGTCAGTTTAAGTCATAAAATGGCAATCTAAAATTTTTGCGATTTTTCACAAAAACGTCCAATTAACCCCTTTGGTGTTTTTTGACCCCAAAAATTGAAAGTCTGAAATCGAAGACTATTTTGACTGTTTCTTAATTTTTCAAATTCCTCACATCGAAATACGTCAGTTTAAGTCATAAAATGGCAATCTAAAATTTTTGCGATTTTTCACAAAAACGTCCAATTAACCCCTTTGGTGTTTTTTGACCCCAAAAATTGAAAGTCTGAAATCGAAGACTATTTTGACTGTTTCTTAATTTTTCAAATTCCTCACATCGAAATACGTCAGTTTAAGTCATAAAATGGCAATCTAAAATTTTTGCGATTTTTCACAAAAACGTCCAATTAACCCCTTTGGTGTTTTTTGACCCCAAAAATTGAAAGTCTGAAATCGAAGACTATTTTGACTGTTTCTTATGTAATTTGCCGAGAAAAATCGAATGGCGCCATCAGATTTTACGTAGGGAAGATATTTGGGGATTTATGCGGGTTTAAAAAAACTGAAAAGTTGAATAATTTGATTCGCATTTTGAGCAGCTTACGAGCGTTTTTACCAAATAAACCTGGTTTTTCAAATTCCTCGCATCGAAATACGTCAGTTTAAGTCATAAAATTGCAATCTAAAATTTTTGTGATTTTTCACAAAAACGTCCAATTAACCCCTTTGGTGTTTTTTGACCCCAAAAATTGAAAGTCTGAAATCTAAGACTATTTTGACTGTTTCTTATGTAATTTGCGGAGAAAAATCGATTTGCGCTATCAGATTTTACGTAGGGATGATATTTGGGGATTTATGCGGGTGTAAAAAAACTGAAAAGTTGAAAAATTTGATTTGCATTTTGAGCAGCTTACAAGCGTTTTTACCAACTAAACCTGGTTTTTCAAATTCCTCGCATCGAAATACGTCAGTTTAAGTCATAAAATTGCAATCTAAAATTTTTGTGATTTTTCACAAAAACGTCCAATTAACCCCTTTGGTGTTTTTTGACCCCAAAAATTGAAAGTCTGAAATCTAAGACTATTTTGACTGTTTCTTATGTAATTTGCCGAGAAAAATCGATTTGCGCTATCAGATTTTACGTAGGGATGATATTTGGGGATTTATGCGGGTTTAAAAAAACTGAAAAGTTGAAAAATTTGATTCGCATTTTGAGCAGCTTACGAGCGTTTTTACCAACTAAACCTGGTTTTTCAAATTCCTCGCATCGAAATACGTCAGTTTAAGTCATCAAATTGCAATCTAAAACTTTTGTGATTTTTCACAAAAACGTCCAATTAACCCCTTTGGTATTTTTTGACCCCAAAAATTGAAAGTCTGAAATCGAAGACTATTTTGACTGTTTCTTATGTAATTTGCCGAGAAAAATCGAATGGCGCTATCAGATTTAGCGTAGGGAAGATATTTGGGGATTTATGCGGGTTTAAAAAAACTGAAAAGTTGAAAAATTTGATTCGCATTTTGAGCAGCTTACGAGCGTTTTTACCAACTAAACCTGGTTTTTCAAATTCCTCGCATCGAAATACGTCAGTTTAAGTCATAAAATGGCAATCTAAAATTTTTGCGATTTTTCACAAAAACGTCCAATTAACCCCTTTGGTGTTTTTTGACCCCAAAAATTGAAAGTCTGAAATCGAAGACTATTTTGACTGTTTCTTAATTTTTCAAATTCCTCGCATCGAAATACGTCAGTTTAAGTCATAAAATGGCAATCTAAAATTTTTGCGATTTTTCACAAAAACGTCCAATTAACCCCTTTGGTGTTTTTTGACCCCAAAAATTGAAAGTCTGAAATCGAAGACTATTTTGACTGTTTCTTAATTTTTCAAATTCCTCACATCGAAATACGTCAGTTTAAGTCATAAAATGGCAATCTAAAATTTTTGCGATTTTTCACAAAAACGTCCAATTAACCCCTTTGGTGTTTTTTGACCCCAAAAATTGAAAGTCTGAAATCGAAGACTATTTTGACTGTTTCTTATGTAATTTGCCGAGAAAAATCGAATGGCGCCATCAGATTTTACGTAGGGAAGATATTTGGGGATTTATGCGGGTTTAAAAAAACTGAAAAGTTGAAAAATTTGATTCGCATTTTGAGCAGCTTACGAGCGTTTTTACCAAATAAACCTGGTTTTTCAAATTCCTCGCATCGAAATACGTCAGTTTAAGTCATAAAATTGCAATATAAAATTTTTGTGATTTTTCACAAAAACGTCCAATTAATCCCTTTGGTGTTTTTTGACCCCAAAAATTGAAAGTCTGAAATCGAAGACTATTTTGACTGTTTCTTAATTTTTCAAATTCCTCGCATCGAAATACGTCAGTTTAAGTCATAAAATTGCAATCTAAAACTTTTGTGATTTTTCACAAAAACGTCCAATTAACCCCTTTGGTGTTTTTTGACCCCAAAAATTGAAAGTCTGAAATCGAAGACTATTTTGACTGTTTCTTATGTAATTTGCCGAGAAAAATCGATTGGCGCTATCAGATTTTACGTAGGGAAGATATTTGGGGATTTATGCGGGTTTAAAAAAACTGAAAAGTTGAAAAATTTGATTCGCATTTTGAGCAGCTTACGAGCGTTTTTACCAACTAAACCTGGTTTTTCAAATTCCTCGCATCGAAATACGTCAGTTTAAGTCATAAAATGGCAATCTAAAATTTTTGCGATTTTTCACAAAAACGTCCAATTAACCCCTTTGGTGTTTTTTGACCCCAAAAATTGAAAGTCTGAAATCGAAGACTATTTTGACTGTTTCTTAATTTTTCAAATTCCTCGCATCGAAATACGTCAGTTTAAGTCATAAAATGGCAATCTAAAATTTTTGCGATTTTTCACAAAAACGTCCAATTAACCCCTTTGGTGTTTTTTGACCCCAAAAATTGAAAGTCTGAAATCGAAGACTATTTTGACTGTTTCTTAATTTTTCAAATTCCTCGCATCGAAATACGTCAGTTTAAGTCATAAAATGGCAATCTAAAATTTTTGCGATTTTTCACAAAAACGTCCAATTAACCCCTTTGGTGTTTTTTGACCCCAAAAATTGAAAGTCTGAAATCGAAGACTATTTTGACTGTTTCTTAATTTTTCAAATTCCTCACATCGAAATACGTCAGTTTAAGTCATAAAATGGCAATCTAAAATTTTTGCGATTTTTCACAAAAACGTCCAATTAACCCCTTTGGTGTTTTTTGACCCCAAAAATTGAAAGTCTGAAATCGAAGACTATTTTGACTGTTTCTTAATTTTTCAAATTCCTCACATCGAAATACGTCAGTTTAAGTCATAAAATGGCAATCTAAAATTTTTGCGATTTTTCACAAAAACGTCCAATTAACCCCTTTGGTGTTTTTTGACCCCAAAAATTGAAAGTCTGAAATCGAAGACTATTTTGACTGTTTCTTATGTAATTTGCCGAGAAAAATCGAATGGCGCCATCAGATTTTACGTAGGGAAGATATTTGGGGATTTATGCGGGTTTAAAAAAACTGAAAAGTTGAAAAATTTGATTCGCATTTTGAGCAGCTTACGAGCGTTTTTACCAAATAAACCTGGTTTTTCAAATTCCTCGCATCGAAATACGTCAGTTTAAGTCATAAAATTGCAATCTAAAATTTTTGTGATTTTTCACAAAAACGTCCAATTAACCCCTTTGGTGTTTTTTGACCCCAAAAATTGAAAGTCTGAAATCTAAGACTATTTTGACTGTTTCTTATGTAATTTGCGGAGAAAAATCGATTTGCGCTATCAGATTTTACGTAGGGATGATATTTGGGGATTTATGCGGGTGTAAAAAAACTGAAAAGTTGAAAAATTTGATTTGCATTTTGAGCAGCTTACAAGCGTTTTTACCAACTAAACCTGGTTTTTCAAATTCCTCGCATCGAAATACGTCAGTTTAAGTCATAAAATTGCAATCTAAAATTTTTGTGATTTTTCACAAAAACGTCCAATTAACCCCTTTGGTGTTTTTTGACCCCAAAAATTGAAAGTCTGAAATCGAAGACTATTTTGACTGTTTCTTATGTAATTTGCCGAGAAAAATCGAATGGCGCTATCAGATTTAGCGTAGGGAAGATATTTGGGGATTTATGCGGGTTTAAAAAAACTGAAAAGTTGAAAAATTTGATTCGCATTTTGAGCAGCTTACGAGCGTTTTTACCAACTAAACCTGGTTTTTCAAATTCCTCGCATCGAAATACGTCAGTTTAAGTCATAAAATGGCAATCTAAAATTTTTGCGATTTTTCACAAAAACGTCCAATTAACCCCTTTGGTGTTTTTTGACCCCAAAAATTGAAAGTCTGAAATCGAAGACTATTTTGACTGTTTCTTAATTTTTCAAATTCCTCGCATCGAAATACGTCAGTTTAAGTCATAAAATGGCAATCTAAAATTTTTGCGATTTTTCACAAAAACGTCCAATTAACCCCTTTGGTGTTTTTTGACCCCAAAAATTGAAAGTCTGAAATCGAAGACTATTTTGACTGTTTCTTAATTTTTCAAATTCCTCACATCGAAATACGTCAGTTTAAGTCATAAAATGGCAATCTAAAATTTTTGCGATTTTTCACAAAAACGTCCAATTAACCCCTTTGGTGTTTTTTGACCCCAAAAATTGAAAGTCTGAAATCGAAGACTATTTTGACTGTTTCTTATGTAATTTGCCGAGAAAAATCGAATGGCGCCATCAGATTTTACGTAGGGAAGATATTTGGGGATTTATGCGGGTTTAAAAAAACTGAAAAGTTGAAAAATTTGATTCGCATTTTGAGCAGCTTACGAGCGTTTTTACCAAATAAACCTGGTTTTTCAAATTCCTCGCATCGAAATACGTCAGTTTAAGTCATAAAATTGCAATCTAAAATTTTTGTGATTTTTCACAAAAACGTCCAATTAACCCCTTTGGTGTTTTTTGACCCCAAAAATTGAAAGTCTGAAATCGAAGACTATTTTGACTGTTTCTTATGTAATTTGCCGAGAAAAATCGAATGGCGCCATCAGATTTTACGTAGGGATGATATTTGGGGATTTATGCGGGTTTAAAAAAACTGAAAAGTTGAAAAATTTGACTCGCATTTTGAGCAGCTTACGAGCGTTTTTACCAACTAAACCTGGTTTTTCAAATTCCTCGCATCGAAATACGTCAGTTTAAGTCATCAAATTGCAATCTAAAACTTTTGTGATTTTTCACAAAAACGTCCAATTAACCCCTTTGGTATTTTTTGACCCCAAAAATTGAAAGTCTGAAATCGAAGACTATTTTGACTGTTTCTTATGTAATTTGCCGAGAAAAATCGATTGGCGCTATCAGATTTTACGTAGGGATGATATTTGGGGATTTATGCGGGTTTAAAAAAACTGAAAAGTTGAAAAATTTGATTCGCATTTTGAGCAGCTTACGAGCGTTTTTACCAACTAAACCTGGTTTTTCAAATTCCTCGCATCGAAATACGTCAGTTTAAGTCATAAAATGGCAATCTAAAATTTTTGCGATTTTTCACAAAAACGTCCAATGGTGTTTTTTGACCCCAAAAATTGAAAGTCTGAAATCTAAGACTATTTTGACTGTTTCTTATGTAATTTGCCGAGAAAAATCGATTGGCGCTATCAGATTTTACGTAGGGAAGATATTTGGGGATTTATGCGGGTTTAAAAAAACTGAAAAGTTGAAAAATTTGATTCGAATTTTGAGCAGCTTACGAGCGTTTTTACCAACTAAACCTGGTTTTTCAAATTCCTCGCATCGAAATACGTCAGTTTAAGTCATAAAATTGCAATCTAAAATTTTTGTGATTTTTCACAAAAACGTCCAATTAACCCCTTTGGTGTTTTTTGACCCCAAAAATTGAAAGTCTGAAATCGAAGACTATTTTGACTGTTTCTTAATTTTTCAAATTCCTCGCATCGAAATACGTCAGTTTAAGTCATAAAATGGCAATCTAAAATTTTTGCGATTTTTCACAAAAACGTCCAATTAACCCCTTTGGTGTTTTTTGACCCCAAAAATTGAAAGTCTGAAATCGAAGACTATTTTGACTGTTTCTTAATTTTTCAAATTCCTCGCATCGAAATACGTCAGTTTAAGTCATAAAATGGCAATCTAAAATTTTTGCGATTTTTCACAAAAACGTCCAATTAACCCCTTTGGTGTTTTTTGACCCCAAAAATTGAAAGTCTGAAATCGAAGACTATTTTGACTGTTTCTTATGTAATTTGCCGAGAAAAATCGAATGGCGCCAACAGATTTTACGTAGGGAAGATATTTGGGGATTTATGCGGGTTTAAAAAAACTGAAAAGTTGAAAAATTTGATTCGCATTTTGAGCAGCTTACGAGCGTTTTTACCAACTAAACCTGGTTTTTCAAATTCCTCGCATCGAAATACGTCAGTTTAAGTCATAAAATTGCAATCTAAAACTTTTGTGATTTTTCACAAAAACGTCCAATTAACCCTTTTGGTGTTTTTTGACCCCAAAAATTGAAAGTCTGAAATCGAAGACTATTTTGACTGTTTCTTAATTTTTCAAATTCCTCGCATCGAAATACGTCAGTTTAAGTCATAAAATTGCAATCTAAAATTTTTGTGATTTTTCACAAAAACGTCCAATTAACCCCTTTGGTGTTTTTTGACCCCAAAAATTGAAAGTCTGAAATCTAAGACTATTTTGACTGTTTCTTATGTAATTTGCCGAGAAAAATCGATTGGCGCTATCAGATTTTACGTAGGGATGATATTTGGGGATTTATGCGGGTTTAAAAAAACTGAAAAGTTGAAAAATTTGATTCGCATTTTGAGCAGCTTACGAGCGTTTTTACCAACTAAACCTGGTTTTTTCAAATTCCTCGCATCGAAATACGTCAGTTTAAGTCATAAAATGGCAATCTAAAATTTTTGCGATTTTTCACAAAAACGTCCAATTAACCCCTTTGGTGTTTTTTGACCCCAAAAATTGAAAGTCTGAAATCGAAGACTATTTTGACTGTTTCTTATGTAATTTGCCGAGAAAAATCGATTGGCGCTATCAGATTTTACGTAGGGAAGATATTTGGGGATTTATGCGGGTTTAAAAAAACTGAAAAGTTGAAAAATTTGATTCGCATTTTGAGCAGCTTACGAGCGTTTTTACCAACTAAACCTGGTTTTTCAAATTCCTCGCATCGAAATACGTCAGTTTAAGTCATAAAATGGCAATCTAAAATTTTTGCGATTTTTCACAAAAACGTCCAATTAACCCCTTTGGTGTTTTTTGACCCCAAAAATTGAAAGTCTGAAATCTAAGACTATTTTGACTGTTTCTTAATTTTTCAAATTCCTCGCATCGAAATACGTCAGTTTAAGTCATAAAATGGCAATCTAAAATTTTTGCGATTTTTCACAAAAACGTCCAATTAACCCCTTTGGTGTTTTTTGACCCCAAAAATTGAAAGTCTGAAATCGAAGACTATTTTGACTGTTTCTTATGTAATTTGCCGAGAAAAATCGAATGGCGCCAACAGATTTTACGTAGGGAAGATATTTGGGGATTTATGCGGGTTTAAAAAAACTGAAAAGTTGAAAAATTTGATTCGCATTTTGAGCAGCTTACGAGCGTTTTTACCAACTAAACCTGGTTTTTCAAATTCCTCGCATCGAAATACGTCAGTTTAAGTCATAAAATGGCAATCTAAAATTTTTGCGATTTTTCACAAAAACGTCCAATTAACCCCTTTGGTGTTTTTTGACCCCAAAAATTGAAAGTCTGAAATCGAAGACTATTTTGACTGTTTCTTAATTTTTCAAATTCCTCACATCGAAATACGTCAGTTTAAGTCATAAAATGGCAATCTAAAATTTTTGCGATTTTTCACAAAAACGTCCAATTAACCCCTTTGGTGTTTTTTGACCCCAAAAATTGAAAGTCTGAAATCTAAGACTATTTTGACTGTTTCTTATGTAATTTGCCGAGAAAAATCGAATGGCGCCATCAGATTTTACGTAGGGAAGATATTTGGGGATTTATGCGGGTTTAAAAAAACTGAAAAGTTGAAAAATTTGATTCGCATTTTGAGCAGCTTACGAGCGTTTTTACCAAATAAACCTGGTTTTTCAAATTCCTCGCATCGAAATACGTCAGTTTAAGTCATAAAATGGCAATCTAAAATTTTTGCGATTTTTCACAAAAACGTCCAATTAACCCCTTTGGTGTTTTTTGACCCCAAAAATTGAAAGTCTGAAATCGAAGACTATTTTGACTGTTTCTTATGTAATTTGCCGAAAAAAATCGAATGGCGCTATCAGATTTAGCGTAGGGAAGATATTTGGGGATTTATGCGGGTTTAAAAAAACTGAAAAGTTGAAAAATTTGATTCGCATTTTGAGCAGCTTACGAGCGTTTTTAACAACTAAACCTGGTTTTTCAAATTCCTCGCATCGAAATACGTCAGTTTAAGTCATAAAATTGCAATCTAAAACTTTTGTGATTTTTCACAAAAACGTCCAATTAACCCCTTTGTTGTTTTTTGACCCCAAAAATTGAAAGTCTGAAATCGAAGACTATTTTGACTGTTTCTTATGTAATTTGCCGAGAAAAATCGAATGGCGCCATCAGATTTTACGTAGGGAAGATATTTGGGGATTTATGCGGGTTTAAAAAAACTGAAAAGTTGAAAAATTTGATTCGCATTTTGAGCAGCTTACGAGCGTTTTTACCAACTAAATCTGGTTTTTCAAATTCCTCGCATCGAAATACGTCAGTTTAAGTCATAAAATGGCAATCTAAAATTTTTGCGATTTTTCACAAAAACGTCCAATTAACCCCTTTGGTGTTTTTTGACCCCAAAAATTGAAAGTCTGAAATCGAAGACTATTTTGACTGTTTCTTAATTTTTCAAATTCCTCGCATCGAAATACGTCAGTTTAAGTCATAAAATGGCAATCTAAAATTTTTGCGATTTTTCACATAAACGTCCAATTAACCCCTTTGGTGTTTTTTGACCCCAAAAATTGAAAGTCTGAAATCGAAGACTATTTTGACTGTTTCTTATGTAATTTGCCGAGAAAAATCGATTGGCGCTATCAGATTTCACGCAGGGATGATATTTGGGGATTTATGCGGGTTTAAAAAAACTGAAAAGTTGAAAAATTTGATTCGCATTTTGAGCAGCTTACGAGCGTTTTTACCAACTAAACCTGGTTTTTTAAATTCCTCGCATCAAAATACGTCAGTTTAAGTCATAAAATTGCAATCTAAAATTTTTGTGATTTTTCACAAAAACGTCCAATTAACCCCTTTGGTGTTTTTTGACCCCAAAAATTGAAAGTCTGAAATCTAAGACAATTTTGACTGTTTCTTATATGTAATTTGCCGAGAAAAATCGATTGGCGCTATCAGATTTTACGTAGGGATGATATTTGGGGATTTATGCGGGTTTAAAAAAACTGAAAAGTTGAAAAATTTGATTCGCATTTTGAGCAGCTTACGAGCGTTTTTACCAACTAAACCTGGTTTTTCAAATTCCTCGCATCGAAATACGTCAGTTTAAGTCATAAAATTGCAATCTAAAACTTTTGTGATTTTTCACAAAAACGTCCAATTAACCCCTTTGGTGTTTTTTGACCCCAAAAATTGAAAGTCTGAAATCGAAGACTATTTTGACTGTTTCTTATGTAATTTGCCGAGAAAAATCGATTGGCGCTATCAGATTTTACGTAGGGATGATATTTGGGGATTTATGCGGGTTTAAAAAAACTGAAAAGTTGAAAAATTTGATTCGCATTTTGAGCAGCTTACGAGCGTTTTTACCAACTAAACCTGGTTTTTTCAAATTCCTCGCATCGAAATACGTCAGTTTAAGTCATAAAATGGCAATCTAAAATTTTTGCGATTTTTCACAAAAACGTCCAATTAACCCCTTTGGTGTTTTTTGACCCCAAAAATTGAAAGTCTGAAATCGAAGACTATTTTGACTGTTTCTTAATTTTTCAAATTCCTCGCATCGAAATACGTCAGTTTAAGTCATAAAATGGCAATCTAAAATTTTTGCGATTTTTCACAAAAACGTCCAATTAACCCCTTTGGTGTTTTTTGACCCCAAAAATTGAAAGTCTGAAATCGAAGACTATTTTGACTGTTTCTTATGTAATTTGCCGAGAAAAATCGAATGGCGCCATGAGATTTTACGTAGGGAAGATATTTGGGGATTTATGCGGGTTTAAAAAAACTGAAAAGTTGAAAAATTTGATTCGCATTTTGAGCAGCTTACGAGCGTTTTTACCAACTAAACCTGGTTTTTCAAATTCCTCGCATCGAAATACGTCAGTTTAAGTCATAAAATGGCAATCTAAAATTTTTGCGATTTTTCACAAAAACGTCCAATTAACCCCTTTGGTGTTTTTTGACCCCAAAAATTGAAAGTCTGAAATCGAAGACTATTTTGACTGTTTCTTAATTTTTCAAATTCCTCGCATCGAAATACGTCAGTTTAAGTCATAAAATGGCAATCTAAAATTTTTGCGATTTTTCACAAAAACGTCCAATTAACCCCATTGGTGTTTTTTGACCCCAAAAATTGAAAGTCTGAAATCGAAGACTATTTTGACTGTTTCTTATGTAATTTGCCGAGAAAAATCGAATGGCGCCATGAGATTTTACGTAGGGAAGATATTTGGGGATTTATGCGGGTTTAAAAAAACTGAAAAGTTGAAAAATTTGATTCGCATTTTGAGCAGCTTACGAGCGTTTTTACCAACTAAACCTGGTTTTTCAAATTCCTCGCATCGAAATACGTCAGTTTAAGTCATAAAATGGCAATCTAAAATTTTTGCGACTTTTCACAAAAACGTCCAATTAACCCCTTTGGTGTTTTTTGACCCCAAAAATTGAAAGTCTGAAATCGAAGACTATTTTGACTGTTTCTTATGTAATTTGCCGAGAAAAATCGATTGGCGCTATCAGATTTTACGCAGGGATGATATTTGGGGATTTATGCGGGTTTAAAAAAACTGAAAAGTTGAAAAATTTGATTCGCATTTTGAGCAGCTTACGAGCGTTTTTACCAACTAAACCTGGTTTTTTAAATTCCTCGCATCAAAATACGTCAGTTTAAGTCATAAAATTGCAATCTAAAATTTTTGTGATTTTTCACAAAAACGTCCAATTAACCCCTTTGGTGTTTTTTGACCCCAAAAATTGAAAGTCTGAAATCTAAGACAATTTTGACTGTTTCTTATATGTAATTTGCCGAGAAAAATCGATTGGCGCTATCAGATTTTACGTAGGGATGATATTTGGGGATTTATGCGGGTTTAAAAAAACTGAAAAGTTGAAAAATTTGATTCGCATTTTGAGCAGCTTACGAGCGTTTTTACCAACTAAACCTGGTTTTTCAAATTCCTCGCATCGAAATACGTCAGTTTAAGTCATAAAATTGCAATCTAAAACTTTTGTGATTTTTCACAAAAACGTCCAATTAACCCCTTTGGTGTTTTTTGACCCCAATAATTGAAAGTCTGAAATCTAAGACTATTTTGACTGTTTCTTATGTAATTTGCCGAGAAAAATCGATTGGCGCTATCAGATTTTACGTAGGGAAGATATTTGGGGATTTATGCGGGTTTAAAAAAACTGAAAAGTTGAAAAATTTGATTCGCATTTTGAGCAGCTTACGAGCGTTTTTACCAACTAAACCTGGTTTTTCAAATTCCTCGCATCGAAATACGTCAGTTTAAGTCATAAAATTGCAATCTAAAACTTTTGTGATTTTTCACAAAAACGTCCAATTAACCCCTTGGGTGTTTTTTGACCCCAAAAATTGAAAGTCTGAAATCGAAGACTATTTTGACTGTTTCTTATGTAATTTGCCGAGAAAAATCGATTGGCGCTATCAGATTTTACGTTTGGATGATATTTGGGGATTTATGCGGGTTTAAAAAAACTGAAAAGTTGAAAAATTTGATTCGCATTTTGAGCAGCTTACGAGCGTTTTTAACAACTAAACCTGGTTTTTCAAATTCCTCGCATCGAAATACGTCAGTTTAAGTCATAAAATGGCAATCTAAAATTTTTGCGATTTTTCACAAAAACGTCCAATTAACCCCTTTGGTGTTTTTTGACCCCAAAAATTGAAAGTCTGAAATCGAAGACTATTTTGACTGTTTCTTAATTTTTCAAATTCCTCGCATCGAAATACGTCAGTTTAAGTCATAAAATGGCAATCTAAAATTTTTGCGATTTTTCACAAAAACGTCCAATTAACCCCTTTGGTGTTTTTTGACCCCAAAAATTGAAAGTCTGAAATCGAAGACTATTTTGACTGTTTCTTATGTAATTTGCCGAGAAAAATCGAATGGCGCCATGAGATTTTACGTAGGGAAGATATTTGGGGATTTATGCGGGTTTAAAAAAACTGAAAAGTTGAAAAATTTGATTCGCATTTTGAGCAGCTTACGAGCGTTTTTACCAACTAAACCTGGTTTTTCAAATTCCTCGCATCGAAATACGTCAGTTTAAGTCATAAAATGGCAATCTAAAATTTTTGCGATTTTTCACAAAAACGTCCAATTAACCCCTTTGGTGTTTTTTGACCCCAAAAATTGAAAGTCTGAAATCGAAGACTATTTTGACTGTTTCTTAATTTTTCAAATTCCTCGCATCGAAATACGTCAGTTTAAGTCATAAAATGGCAATCTAAAATTTTTGCGATTTTTCTCAAAAACGTCCAATTAACCCCTTTGGTGTTTTTTGACCCCAAAAATTGAAAGTCTGAAATCGAAGACTATTTTGACTGTTTCTTATGTAATTTGCCGAGCAAAATCGATTGGCGCTATCAGATTTTACGTAGGGATGATATTTGGGGATTTATGCGGGTTTAAAAAAACTGAAAAGTTGAAAAATTTGATTCGCATTTTGAGCAGCTTACGAGCGTTTTTACCAAATAAACCTGGTTTTTCAAATTCCTCGCATCGAAATACGTCAGTTTAAGTCATAAAATTGCAATCTAAAATTTTTTTGATTTTTCACAAAAACGTCCAATTAACCCCTTTGGTGTTTTTTGACCCCAAAAATTGAAAGTCTGAAATCTAAGACTATTTTGACTGTTTCTTATTTAATTTGCCGAGAAAAATCGATTTGCGCTATCAGATTTTACGTAGGGATGATATTTGGGGATTTATGCGGGTTTAAAAAAACTGAAAAGTTGAAAAATTTGATTCGCATTTTGAGCAGCTTACGAGCGTTTTTACCAACTAAACCTGGTTTTTCAAATTCCTCGCATCGAAATACGTCAGTTTAAGTCATAAAATTGCAATCTAAAACTTTTGTGATTTTTCACAAAAACGTCCAATTAACCCCTTTGGTGTTTTTTGACCCCAAAAATTGAAAGTCTGAAATCGAAGACTATTTTGACTGTTTCTTATGTAATTTGCCGAGAAAAATCGAATGGCGCCATGAGATTTTACGTAGGGAAGATATTTGGGGATTTATGCGGGTTTAAAAAAACTGAAAAGTTGAAAAATTTGATTCGCATTTTGAGCAGCTTACGAGCGTTTTTACCAACTAAACCTGGTTTTTCAAATTCCTCGCATCGAAATACGTCAGTTTAAGTCATAAAATGGCAATCTAAAATTTTTGCGATTTTTCACAAAAACGTCCAATTAACCCCTTTGGTGTTTTTTGACCCCAAAAATTGAAAGTCTGAAATCGAAGACTATTTTGACTGTTTCTTAATTTTTCAAATTCCTCGCATCGAAATACGTCAGTTTAAGTCATAAAATGGCAATCTAAAATTTTTGCGATTTTTCACATAAACGTCCAATTAACCCCTTTGGTGTTTTTTGACCCCAAAAATTGAAAGTCTGAAATCGAAGACTATTTTGACTGTTTCTTATGTAATTTGCCGAGAAAAATCGATTGGCGCTATCAGATTTTACGTAGGGATGATATTTGGGGATTTATTCGGGTTTAAAAAAACTGAAAAGTTGAAAAATTTGATTCGCATTTTGAGCAGCTTACGAGCGTTTTTACCAACTAAACCTGGTTTTTCAAATTCCTCGCATCGAAATACGTCAGTTTAAGTCATAAAATTGCAATCTAAAACTTTTGTGATTTTTCACAAAAACGTCCAATTAACCCCTTTGGTGTTTTTTGACCCCAATAATTGAAAGTCTGAAATCTAAGACTATTTTGACTGTTTCTTATGTAATTTGCCGAGAAAAATCGATTGGCGCTATCAGATTTTACGTAGGGAAGATATTTGGGGATTTATGCGGGTTTAAAAAAACTGAAAAGTTGAAAAATTTGATTCGCATTTTGAGCAGCTTACGAGCGTTTTTACCAACTAAACCTGGTTTTTCAAATTCCTCGCATCGAAATACGTCAGTTTAAGTCATAAAATTGCAATCTAAAACTTTTGTGATTTTTCACAAAAACGTCCAATTAACCCTTGGGTGTTTTTTGACCCCAAAAATTGAAAGTCTGAAATCGAAGACTATTTTGACTGTTTCTTATGTAATTTGCCGAGAAAAATCGAATGGTGCCATCAGATTTTACGTAGGGAAGATATTTGGGGATTTATGCGGGTTTAAAAAAACTGAAAAGTTGAAAAATTTGATTCGCATTTTGAGCAGCTTACGAGCGTTTTTACCAACTAAACCTGGTTTTTCAAATTCCTCGCATCGAAATACGTCAGTTTAAGTCATAAAATGGCAATCTAAAATTTTTGCGATTTTTCACAAAAACGTCCAATTAACCCCTTTGGTGTTTTTTGACCCCAAAAATTGAAAGTCTGAAGTCGAAGACTATTTTGACTGTTTCTTATGTAATTTGCCGAGAAAAATCCATTGGCGCTATCAGATATTACGTAGGGATGATATTTGGGGATTTATGCGAGTTTCAAAAAACTGAAAAGTTGAAAAATTTGTTTCGCATTTTGAGCAGCTTACGAGCGTTTTTACCAACTAAACCTGGTTTTTCAAATTCCTCGCATCGAAATACGTCAGTTTAAGTCATAAAATTGCAATCTAAAATTTTTGTGATTTTTCACAAAATCGTCCAATTAACCCCTTTGGTGTTTTTTGACCCCAAAAATTGAAAGTCTGAAGTCGAAGACTATTTTGACTGTTTCTTATGTAATTTGCCGAGAAAAATCGATTGGCGCTATCAGATATTACGTAGGGATGATATTTGGGGATTTATGCGGGTTTAAAAAAACTGAAAAGTTGAAAAATTTGATTCGCATTTTGAGCAGCTTACGAGCGTTTTTACCAACTAAACCTGGTTTTTCAAATTCCTCGCATCGAAATACGTCAGTTTAAGTCATAAAATTGCAATCTTAAATTTTTGTGATTTTTCACAAAAACGTCCAATTAACCCCTTTGGTGTTTTTTGACCCCAAAAATTGAAAGTCTGAAGTCGAAGGCTATTTTGACTGTTTCTTATGTAATTTGCCGAGAAAACTCCATTGGCGCTATCAGATATTACGTAGGGATGATATTTGGGGATTTATGCGGGTTTAAAAAAACTGAAAAGTTGAAAAATTTGATTCGCATTTTGAGCAGCTTACGAGCGTTTTTACCAACTAAACCTGGTTTTTCAAATTCCTCGCATCGAAATACGTCAGTTTAAGTCATAAAATGGCAATCTAAAATTTTTGCGATTTTTCACAAAAACGTCCAATTAACCCCTTTGGTGTTTTTTGACCCCAAAAATTGAAAGTCTGAAATCGAAGACTATTTTGACTGTTTCTTAATTTTTCAAATTCCTCGCATCGAAATACGTCAGTTTAAGTCATAAAATGGCAATCTAAAATTTTTGCGATTTTTCACATAAACGTCCAATTAACCCCTTTGGTGTTTTTTGACCCCAAAAATTGAAAGTCTGAAATCGAAGACTATTTTGACTGTTTCTTATGTAATTTGCCGAGAAAAATCGATTGGCGCTATCAGATTTTACGTAGGGATGATATTTGGGGATTTATTCGGGTTTAAAAAAACTGAAAAGTTGAAAAATTTGATTCGCATTTTGAGCAGCTTACGAGCGTTTTTACCAACTAAACCTGGTTTTTCAAATTCCTCGCATCGAAATACGTCAGTTTAAGTCATAAAATTGCAATCTAAAACTTTTGTGATTTTTCACAAAAACGTCCAATTAACCCCTTTGGTGTTTTTTGACCCCAATAATTGAAAGTCTGAAATCTAAGACTATTTTGACTGTTTCTTATGTAATTTGCCGAGAAAAATCGATTGGCGCTATCAGATTTTACGTAGGGAAGATATTTGGGGATTTATGCGGGTTTAAAAAAACTGAAAAGTTGAAAAATTTGATTCGCATTTTGAGCAGCTTACGAGCGTTTTTACCAACTAAACCTGGTTTTTCAAATTCCTCGCATCGAAATACGTCAGTTTAAGTCATAAAATTGCAATCTAAAACTTTTGTGATTTTTCACAAAAACGTCCAATTAACCCTTGGGTGTTTTTTGACCCCAAAAATTGAAAGTCTGAAATCGAAGACTATTTTGACTGTTTCTTATGTAATTTGCCGAGAAAAATCGAATGGTGCCATCAGATTTTACGTAGGGAAGATATTTGGGGATTTATGCGGGTTTAAAAAAACTGAAAAGTTGAAAAATTTGATTCGCATTTTGAGCAGCTTACGAGCGTTTTTACCAACTAAACCTGGTTTTTCAAATTCCTCGCATCGAAATACGTCAGTTTAAGTCATAAAATGGCAATCTAAAATTTTTGCGATTTTTCACAAAAACGTCCAATTAACCCCTTTGGTGTTTTTTGACCCCAAAAATTGAAAGTCTGAAGTCGAAGACTATTTTGACTGTTTCTTATGTAATTTGCCGAGAAAAATCCATTGGCGCTATCAGATATTACGTAGGGATGATATTTGGGGATTTATGCGAGTTTCAAAAAACTGAAAAGTTGAAAAATTTGTTTCGCATTTTGAGCAGCTTACGAGCGTTTTTACCAACTAAACCTGGTTTTTCAAATTCCTCGCATCGAAATACGTCAGTTTAAGTCATAAAATTGCAATCTAAAATTTTTGTGATTTTTCACAAAATCGTCCAATTAACCCCTTTGGTGTTTTTTGACCCCAAAAATTGAAAGTCTGAAGTCGAAGACTATTTTGACTGTTTCTTATGTAATTTGCCGAGAAAAATCGATTGGCGCTATCAGATATTACGTAGGGATGATATTTGGGGATTTATGCGGGTTTAAAAAAACTGAAAAGTTGAAAAATTTGATTCGCATTTTGAGCAGCTTACGAGCGTTTTTACCAACTAAACCTGGTTTTTCAAATTCCTCGCATCGAAATACGTCAGTTTAAGTCATAAAATTGCAATCTTAAATTTTTGTGATTTTTCACAAAAACGTCCAATTAACCCCTTTGGTGTTTTTTGACCCCAAAAATTGAAAGTCTGAAGTCGAAGGCTATTTTGACTGTTTCTTATGTAATTTGCCGAGAAAACTCCATTGGCGCTATCAGATATTACGTAGGGATGATATTTGGGGATTTATCGGGTTTCAAAAAACTGAAAAGTTGAAAAATTTGTTTCGCATTTTGAGCAGCTTACGAGCGTTTTTACCAACTAAACCTGGTTTTTCAAATTCCTCGCATCGAAATACGTCAGTTTAAGTCATAAAATGGCAATCTAAAATTTTTGCGATTTTTCACATAAACGTCCAATTAACCCCTTTGGTGTTTTTTGACCCCAAAAATTGAAAGTCTGAAATCGAAGACTATTTTGACTGTTTCTTATGTAATTTGCCGAGAAAAATCGATTGGCGCTATCAGATTTTACGCAGGGATGATATTTGGGGATTTATGCGGGTTTAAAAAAACTGAAAAGTTGAAAAATTTGATTCGCATTTTGAGCAGCTTACGAGCGTTTTTACCAACTAAACCTGGTTTTTCAAATTCCTCGCATCGAAATACGTCAGTTTAAGTCATAAAATTGCAATCTAAAACTTTTGTGATTTTTCACAAAAACGTCCAATTAACCCCTTTGGTGTTTTTTGACCCCAATAATTGAAAGTCTGAAATCTAAGACTATTTTGACTGTTTCTTATGTAATTTGCCGAGAAAAATCGATTGGCGCTATCAGATTTTACGTAGGGAAGATATTTGGGGATTTATGCGGGTTTAAAAAAACTGAAAAGTTGAAAAATTTGATTCGCATTTTGAGCAGCTTACGAGCGTTTTTACCAACTAAACCTGGTTTTTCAAATTCCTCGCATCGAAATACGTCAGTTTAAGTCATAAAATTGCAATCTAAAACTTTTGTGATTTTTCACAAAAACGTCCAATTAACCCCTTGGGTGTTTTTTGACCCCAAAAATTGAAAGTCTGAAATCGAAGACTATTTTGACTGTTTCTTATGTAATTTGCCGAGAAAAATCGATTGGCGCTATCAGATTTTACGTTTGGA
Source organism: Cantharis flavilabris (assembly GCA_949152465.1). Classification (NCBI taxonomy): domain Eukaryota; kingdom Metazoa; phylum Arthropoda; class Insecta; order Coleoptera; family Cantharidae; genus Cantharis; species Cantharis flavilabris. Next base: position 94,141,528 of record OX424435.1, read on the forward strand.
TGATATTTGGGGATTTATGCGGGTTTAAAAAAACTGAAAAGTTGAAAAATTTGATTCGCATTTTGAGCAGCTTACGAGCGTTTTTAACAACTAAACCTGGTTTTTCAAATTCCTCGCATCGAAATACGTCAGTTTAAGTCATAAAATGGCAATCTAAAATTTTTGCGATTTTTCACAAAAACGTCCAATTAACCCCTTTGGTGTTTTTTGACCCCAAAAATTGAAAGTCTGAAATCGAAGACTATTTTGACTGTTTCTTAATTTTTCAAATTCCTCGCATCGAAATACGTCAGTTTAAGTCATAAAATGGCAATCTAAAATTTTTGCGATTTTTCACAAAAACGTCCAATTAACCCCTTTGGTGTTTTTTGACCCCAAAAATTGAAAGTCTGAAATCGAAGACTATTTTGACTGTTTCTTATGTAATTTGCCGAGAAAAATCGAATGGCGCCATGAGATTTTACGTAGGGAAGATATTTGGGGATTTATGCGGGTTTAAAAAAACTGAAAAGTTGAAAAATTTGATTCGCATTTTGAGCAGCTTACGAGCGTTTTTACCAACTAAACCTGGTTTTTCAAATTCCTCGCATCGAAATACGTCAGTTTAAGTCATAAAATGGCAATCTAAAATTTTTGCGATTTTTCACAAAAACGTCCAATTAACCCCTTTGGTGTTTTTTGACCCCAAAAATTGAAAGTCTGAAATCGAAGACTATTTTGACTGTTTCTTAATTTTTCAAATTCCTCGCATCGAAATACGTCAGTTTAAGTCATAAAATGGCAATCTAAAATTTTTGCGATTTTTCACAAAAACGTCCAATTAACCCCTTTGGTGTTTTTTGACCCCAAAAATTGAAAGTCTGAAATCTAAGACTATTTTGACTGTTTCTTATGTAATTTGCCGAGCAAAATCGATTGGCGCTATCAGATTTTACGTAGGGATGATATTTGGGGATTTATGCGGGTTTAAAAAAACTGAAAAGTTGAAAAATTTGATTCGCATTTTGAGCAGCTTACGAGCGTTTTTACCAAATAAACCTGGTTTTTCAAATTCCTCGCATCGAAATACGTCAGTTTAAGTCATAAAATTGCAATCTAAAATTTTTTTGATTTTTCACAAAAACGTCCAATTAACCCCTTTGGTGTTTTTTGACCCCAAAAATTGAAAGTCTGAAATCTAAGACTATTTTGACTGTTTCTTATTTAATTTGCCGAGAAAAATCGATTTGCGCTATCAGATTTTACGTAGGGATGATATTTGGGGATTTATGCGGGTTTAAAAAAACTGAAAAGTTGAAAAATTTGATTCGCATTTTGAGCAGCTTACGAGCGTTTTTACCAACTAAACCTGGTTTTTCAAATTCCTCGCATCGAAATACGTCAGTTTAAGTCATAAAATTGCAATCTAAAACTTTTGTGATTTTTCACAAAAACGTCCAATTAACCCCTTTGGTGTTTTTGACCCCAAAAATTGAAAGTCTGAAATCGAAGACTAATTTGACTGGTTCTTATGTAATTTGCCGAGAAAAATCGAATGGCGCCATCAGATTTTACGTAGGGAAGATATTTGGGGATTTATGCGGGTTTAAAAAAACTGAAAAGTTGAAAAATTTGATTCGCATTTTGAGCAGCTTACGAGCGTTTTTACCAACTAAACCTGGTTTTTCAAATTCCTCGCATCGAAATACGTCAGTTTAAGTCATAAAATTGCAATCTAAAACTTTTGTGATTTTTCACAAAAACGTCCAATTAACCCCTTTGGTGTTTTTGACCCCAAAAATTGAAAGTCTGAAATCGAAGACTAATTTGACTGGTTCTTATGTAATTTGCCGAGAAAAATCGAATGGCGCCATCAGATTTTACGTAGGGAAGATATTTGGGGATTTATGCGGGTTTAAAAAAACTGAAAAGTTGAAAAATTTGATTCGCATTTTGAGCAGCTTACGAGCGTTTTTACCAACTAAACCTGGTTTTTCAAATTCCTCGCATCGAAATACGTCAGTTTAAGTCATAAAATGGCAATCTAAAATTTTTGCGATTTTTCACAAAAACGTCCAATTAACCCCTTTGGTGTTTTTTGACCCCAAAAATTGAAAGTCTGAAATCGAAGACTATTTTGACTGTTTCTTAATTTTTCAAATTCCTCGCATCGAAATACGTCAGTTTAAGTCATAAAATGGCAATCTAAAATTTTTGCGATTTTTCACAAAAACGTCCAATTAACCCCTTTGGTGTTTTTTGACCCCAAAAATTGAAAGTCTGAAATCGAAGACTATTTTGACTGTTTCTTAATTTTTCAAATTCCTCGCATCGAAATACGTCAGTTTAAGTCATAAAATTGCAATCTAAAACTTTTGTGATTTTTCACAAAAACGTCCAATTAACCCTTGGGTGTTTTTTGACCCCAAAAATTGAAAGTCTGAAATCGAAGACTATTTTGACTGTTTCTTATGTAATTTGCCGAGAAAAATCGAATGGTGCCATCAGATTTTACGTAGGGAAGATATTTGGGGATTTATGCGGGTTTAAAAAAACTGAAAAGTTGAAAAATTTGATTCGCATTTTGAGCAGCTTACGAGCGTTTTTACCAACTAAACCTGGTTTTTCAAATTCCTCGCATCGAAATACGTCAGTTTAAGTCATAAAATGGCAATCTAAAATTTTTGCGATTTTTCACAAAAACGTCCAATTAACCCCTTTGGTGTTTTTTGACCCCAAAAATTGAAAGTCTGAAATCTAAGACTATTTTGACTGTTTCTTATGTAATTTGCCGAGAAAAATCGATTGGCGCTATCAGATTTTACGTAGGGAAGATATTTGGGGATTTATGCGGGTTTAAAAAAACTGAAAAGTTGAAAAATTTGATTCGCATTTTGAGCAGCTTACGAGCGTTTTTACCAACTAAACCTGGTTTTTCAAATTCCTCGCATCGAAATACGTCAGTTTAAGTCATAAAATTGCAATCTAAAATTTTTGTGATTTTTCACAAAAACGTCCAATTAAGCCCTTTGGTGTTTTTTGACCCCAAAAATTGAAAGTCTGAAATCTAAGACTATTTTGACTGTTTCTTATGTAATTTGCCGAGAAAAATCGATTGGCGCTATCAGATTTTACGTAGGGATGATATTTGGGGATTTATGCGGGTTTAAAAAAACTGAAAAGTTGAAAAATTTGATTCGCATTTTGAGCAGCTTACGAGCGTTTTTACCAACTAAACCTGGTTTTTCAAATTCCTCGCATCGAAATACGTCAGTTTAAGTCATAAAATGGCAATCTAAAATTTTTACGATTTTTCACAAAAACGTCCAATTAACCCCTTTGGTGTTTTTTGACCCCAAAAATTGAAAGTCTGAAGTCGAAGACTATTTTGACTGTTTCTTATGTAATTTGCCGAGAAAAATCCATTGGCGCTATCAGATATTACGTAGGGATGATATTTGGGGATTTATGCGAGTTTCAAAAAACTGAAAAGTTGAAAAATTTGTTTCGCATTTTGAGCAGCTTACGAGCGTTTTTACCAACTAAACCTGGTTTTTCAAATTCCTCGCATCGAAATACGTCAGTTTAAGTCATAAAATTGCAATCTAAAATTTTTGTGATTTTTCACAAAAACGTCCAATTAACCCCTTTGGTGTTTTTTGACCCCAAAAATTGAAAGTCTGAAGTCGAAGACAATTTTGACTGTTTCTTATGTAATTTGCCGAGAAAAATCGATTGGCGCTATCAGATATTACGTAGGGATGATATTTGGGGATTTATGCGGGTTTAAAAAAACTGAAAAGTTGAAAAATTTGATTCGCATTTTGAGCAGCTTACGAGCGTTTTTACCAACTAAACCTGGTTTTTCAAATTCCTCGCATCGAAATACGTCAGTTTAAGTCATAAAATTGCAATCTTAAATTTTTGTGATTTTTCACAAAAACGTCCAATTAACCCCTTTGGTGTTTTTTGACCCCAAAAATTGAAAGTCTGAAGTCGAAGGCTATTTTGACTGTTTCTTATGTAATTTGCCGAGAAAACTCCATTGGCGCTATCAGATATTACGTAGGGATGATATTTGGGGATTTATCGGGTTTCAAAAAACTGAAAAGTTGAAAAATTTGATTCGCATTTTGAGCAGCTTACGAGCGTTTTTACCAACTAAACCTGGTTTTTCAAATTCCTAGCATCGTAATACGTCAGTTTAAGTCATAAAATGGCAATCTAAAATTTTTGCGATTTTTCACAAAAACGTCCAATTAACCCCTTTGGTGTTTTTTGACCCCAAAAATTGTAAGTCTGAAATCGAAGACTATTTTGACTGTTTCTTAATTTTTCAAATTCCTCGCATCGAAATACGTCAGTTTAAGTCATAAAATGGCAATCTAAAATTTTTGCGATTTTTCACAAAAACGTCCAATTAACCCCTTTGGTGTTTTTTGACCCCAAAAATTGAAAGTCTGAAGTCGAAGACTATTTTGACTGTTTCTTATGTAATTTGCCGAGAAAAATCGATTGGCGCTATCAGATATTACGTAGGGATGATATTTGGGGATTTATGCGGGTTTAAAAAAACTGAAAAGTTGAAAAATTTGATTCGCATTTTGAGCAGCTTACGAGCGTTTTTACCAACTCAACCTGGTTTTTCAAATTCCTCGCATCGAAATACGTCAGTTTAAGTCATAAAATTGCAATCTAAAATTTTTGTGATTTTTCACAAAAACGTCCAATTAACCCCTTTGGTGTTTTTTGACCCCAAAAATTGAAAGTCTGAAGTCGAAGACTATTTTGACTGTTTCTTATGTAATTTGCCGAGAAAAATCGATTGGCGCTATCAGATTTTACGTAGGGATGATTTGGGGATTTATGCGGGTTTAAAAAAACTGAAAAGAACAAAAATTTGATTCGCAAATTGAGCAGCTTACGAATGTTTGTACCAAACTAAATCTGGTTTTTCAGATTCCTCGCATCGAAATACGTCAGTTTAAGTCATAAAACGGCAATATAAAATTTTTGCGATTTTTCACAAAAACGTCCAATTAACCCCTTTGGTGTTTTTTGACCCCAAAAATTGAAAGTCTGAAGTCGAAGACTATTTTGACTGTTTCTTATGTAATTTGCCGAGAAAAATCGATTGGCGCTATCAGATATTACGTAGGGATGATATTTGGGGATTTATGCGGGTTTCAAAAAACTGAAAAGTTGAAAAATTTTATTCGCATTTTGAGCAGCTTACGAGCGTTTTTACCAACTAAACCTGGTTTTTCAAAACCTCGCATCGAAATACGTCAGTTTAAGTCATAAAATTGCAATCTAAAATTTTTGTGATTTTTCACAAAAACGTCCAATTAACCCCTTTGGTGTTTTTTGACCCCAAAAATTGAAAGTCTGAAGTCGAAGACTATTTTGACTGTTTCTTATGTAATTTGCCGAGAAAAATCGATTGGCGCTATCAGATATTACGTAGGGATGATATTTGGGGATTTATGCGGGTTTCAAAAAACTGAAAAGTTGAAAAATTTTATTCGCATTTTGAGCAGCTTACGAGCGTTTTTACCAACTAAACCTGGTTTTTCAAATTCCTCGCATCGAAATACGTCAGTTTAAGTCATAAAACGGCAATATAAAATTTTTGCGATTTTTCACAAAAACGTCCAATTAACCCCTTTGGTGTTTATTGACCCCAAAAATTGAAAGTCTGAAGTCGAAGACTATTTTGACTGTTTCTTATGTAATTTGCCGAGAAAAATCGATTGGCGCTATCAGATTTTACGTAGTGATGATTTGGGGATTTATGCGGGTTTAAAAAAACTGAAAAGTTCAAAAATTTGATTCGCAATTTGAGCAGCTTACGAATGTTTGTACCAAACTAAATCTGGTTTTTCAGATTCCTCGCATCGAAATACGTCAGTTTAAGTCATAAAACGTCAATATAAAATTTTTGCGATTTTTCACAAAAACGTCCAATTAACCCCTTTGGTGTTTTTTGACCCCAAAAATTGAAAGTCTGAAATCGAAGACTATTTTGACTGTTTCTTAATTTTTCAAATTCTTCGCATCGAAATACGTCAGTTTAAGTCATAAAATGGCAATTTAAAATTTTTGCTATTTTTCACAAAAACGTCCAATTAACCCCTTTGGTGTTTTTTGACCCCAAAAATTGAAAGTCTGAAATCGAAGACTATTTTGACTGTTTCTTATGTAATTTGCCGAGAAAAATCGTTGGCGCTATCAGATTTAGCGTAGGGAAGATATTTGGGGATTTATGCGGGTTTAAAAAAACTGAAAAGTTGAAAAATTTGATTCGCATTTTGAGCAGCTTACGAGCGTTTTTACCAACTAAACCTGGTTTTTCAAATTCCTCGCATCGAAATACGTCAGTTTAAGTCATAAAATTGCAATCTAAAATTTTTGTGATTTTTCACAAAAACGTCCAATTAACCCCTTTGGTGTTTTTTGACCCCAAAAATTGAAAGTCTGAAGTCGAAGACTATTTTGACTGTTTCTTATGTAATTTGCCGAGAAAAATCGATTGGCGCTATCAGATTTTACGTAGGGATGATTTGGGGATTTATGCGGGTTTAAAAAAACTGAAAAGTTCAAAAATTTGATTCGCAATTTGAGCAGCTTACGAATGTTTGTACCAAACTAAATCTGGTTTTTCAGATTCCTCGCATCGAAATACGTCAGTTTAAGTCATAAAACGGCAATATAAAATTTTTGCGATTTTTCACAAAAACGTCCAATTAACCCCTTTGGTGTTTTTTGACCCCAAAAATTGAAAGTCTGAAGTCGAAGACTATTTTGACTGTTTCTTATGTAATTTGCCGAGAAAAATCGACTGGCGCTATCAGATATTACGTAGGGATGATATTTGGGGATTTATGCGGGTTTCAAAAAACTGAAAAGTTGAAAAATTTGATTCGCATTTTGAGCAGCTTACGAGCGTTTTTACCAACTAAACCTGGTTTTTCAAATTCCTCGCATCGAAATACGTCAGTTTAAGTCATAAAATTGCAATCTAAAATTTTTGTGATTTTTCACAAAAACGTCCAATTAACCCCTTTGGTGTTTTTTGACCCCAAAAATTGAAAGTCTGAAGTCGAAGACTATTTTGACTGTTTCTTATGTAATTTGCCGAGAAAAATCTATTGGCGCTATCAGATATTACGTAGGGATGATATTTGGGGATTTATGCGGGTTTCAAAAAACTGAAAAGTTGAAAAATTTTATTCGCATTTTGAGCAGCTTACGAGCGTTTTTACCAACTAAACCTGGTTTTTCAAATTCCTCGCATCGAAATACGTCAGTTTAAGTCATAAAATGGCAATCTAAAATTTTTGTGATTTTTCACAAAAACGTCCAAACCCCTTTGGTGTTTATTGACCCCAAAAATTGAAAGTCTGAAGTCGAAGACTATTTTGACTGTTTCTTATGTAATTTGCCGAGAAAAATCGATTGGCGCTATCAGATTTTACGTAGGGATGATTTGGGGATTTATGCGGGTTTAAAAAAACTGAAAAGTTCAAAAATTTGATTCGCAATTTGAGCAGCTTACGAATGTTTGTACCAAACTAAATCTTGTTTTTCAGATTCCTCGCATCGAAATACGTCAGTTTAAGTCATAAAACGGCAATATAAAATTTTTGCGATTTTTCACAAAATCGTCCAATTAACCCCTTTGGTGTTTTTTGACCCCAAAAATTGAAAGTCTGAAGTCGAAGACTATTTTGACTGTTTCTTATGTAATTTGCCGAGAAAAATCGATTGGCGCTATCAGATATTACGTAGGGATGATATTTGGGGATTTATGCGGGTTTAAAAAAACTGAAAAGTTGAAAAATTTGATTCGCATTTTGAGCAGCTTACGAGCGTTTTTACCAACTAAACCTGGTTTTTCAAATTCCTCGCATCGAAATACGTCAGTTTAAGTCATAAAATGGCAATCTAAAATTTTTGTGATTTTTCACAAAAACGTCCAATTAACCCCTTTGGTGTTTATTGACCCCAAAAATTGAAAGTCTGAAGTCGAAGACTATTTTGACTGTTTCTTATGTAATTTGCCGAGAAAAATCGATTGGCGCTATCAGATTTTACGTAGGGATGATTTGGGGATTTATGCGGGTTTAAAAAAACTGAAAAGTTCAAAAATTTGATTCGCAATTTGAGCAGCTTACGAATGTTTGTACCAAACTAAATCTGGTTTTTCAGATTCCTCGCATCGAAATACGTCAGTTTAAGTCATAAAACGGCAATATAAAATTTTTGCGATTTTTCACAAAAACGTCCAATTAACCCCTTTGGTGTTTTTTGACCCCAAAAATTGAAAGTCTGAAGTCGAAGACTATTTTGACTGTTTCTTATGTAATTTGCCGAGAAAAATCGATTGGCGCTATCAGATATTACGTAGGGATGATATTTGGGGATTTATGCGGGTTTCAAAAAACTGAAAAGTTGAAAAATTTGATTCGCATTTTGAGCAGCTTACGAGCGTTTTTACCAACTAAACCTGGTTTTTCAAATTCCTCGCATCGAAATACGTCAGTTTAAGTCATAAAATTGCAATCTAAAATTTTTGTGATTTTTCACAAAAACGTCCAATTAACCCCTTTGGTGTTTTTTGACCCCAAAAATTGAAAGTCTGAAGTCGAAGACTATTTTGACTGTTTCTTATGTAATTTGCCGAGAAAAATCTATTGGCGCTATCAGATATTACGTAGGGATGATATTTGGGGATTTATGCGGGTTTCAAAAAACTGAAAAGTTGAAAAATTTTATTCGCATTTTGAGCAGCTTACGAGCGTTTTTACCAACTAAACCTGGTTTTTCAAATTCCTCGCATCGAAATACGTCAGTTTAAGTCATAAAATGGCAATCTAAAATTTTTGTGATTTTTCACAAAAACGTCCAAACCCCTTTGGTGTTTATTGACCCCAAAAATTGAAAGTCTGAAGTCGAAGACTATTTTGACTGTTTCTTATGTAATTTGCCGAGAAAAATCGATTGGCGCTATCAGATTTTACGTAGGGATGATTTGGGGATTTATGCGGGTTTAAAAAAACTGAAAAGTTCAAAAATTTGATTCGCAATTTGAGCAGCTTACGAATGTTTGTACCAAACTAAATCTTGTTTTTCAGATTCCTCGCATCGAAATACGTCAGTTTAAGTCATAAAACGGCAATATAAAATTTTTGCGATTTTTCACAAAATCGTCCAATTAACCCCTTTGGTGTTTTTTGACCCCAAAAATTGAAAGTCTGAAGTCGAAGACTATTTTGACTGTTTCTTATGTAATTTGCCGAGAAAAATCGATTGGCGCTATCAGATATTACGTAGGGATGATATTTGGGGATTTATGCGGGTTTAAAAAAACTGAAAAGTTGAAAAATTTGATTCGCATTTTGAGCAGCTTACGAGCGTTTTTACCAACTAAACCTGGTTTTTCAAATTCCTCGCATCGAAATACGTCAGTTTAAGTCATAAAATTGCAATCTAAAATTTTTGTGTTTTTCACAAAAACGTCCAATTAACCCCTTTGGTGTTTATTGACCCCAAAAATTGAAAGTCTGAAGTCGAAGACTATTTTGACTGTTTCTTATGTAATTTGCCGAGAAAAATCGATTGGCGCTATCAGATTTTACGTAGGGATGATTTGGGGATTTATGCGGGTTTAAAAAAACTGAAAAGTTCAAAAATTTGATTCGCAATTTGAGCAGCTTACGAATGTTTGTACCAAACTAAATCTGGTTTTTCAGATTCCTCGCATCGAAATACGTCAGTTTAAGTCATAAAACGGCAATATAAAATTTTTGCGATTTTTCACAAAAACGTCCAATTAACCCCTTTGGTGTTTTTTAACCCCAAAAATTGAAAGTCTGAAATGGAAGACTATTTTGACTGTTTCTTAATTTTTCAAATTCTTCGCATCGAAATACGTCAGTTTAAGTCATAAAATGGCAATCTAAAATTTTTGCGATTTTTCACAAAAACGTCCAATTAACCCCTTTAGTGCTTTTTGACCTCAAAAATTGAAAGTCTGAAGTCGAAGACTATTTTGACTTTTTCTTATGTAATTTGCCGAGAAAAATCGATTGGCGCTATCAGATTTAGCGTAGGGAAGATATTTGGGGATTTATGCGGGTTTAAAAAAACTGAAAAGTTGAAAAATTTGATTCGCATTTTGAGCAGCTTACGAGCGTTTTTACCAACTAAACCTGGTTTTTCAAATTCCTCGCATCGAAATACGTCAGTTTAAGTCATAAAATTGCAATCTAAAATTTTTGTGATTTTTCACAAAAACGTCCAATTAACCCCTTTGGTGTTTTTTGACCCCAAAAATTGAAAGTCTGAAGTCGAAGACTATTTTGACTGTTTCTTATGTAATTTGCCGAGAAAAATCGATTGGCGCTATCAGATATTACGTAGGGATGATATTTGGGGATTTATGCGGGTTTAAAAAAACTGAAAAGTTGAAAAATTTGATTCGCATTTTGAGCAGCTTACGAGCGTTTTTACCAACTAAACCTGGTTTTTCAAATTCCCCGCATCGAAATACGTCAGTTTAAGTCATAAAACGGCAATATAAAATTTTTGCGATTTTTCACAAAAACGTCCAATTAACCCCTTTGGTGTTTTTTGACCCCAAAAATTGAAAGTCTGAAGTCGAAGACTATTTTGACTGTTTCTTATGTAATTTGCCGAGAAAAATCGATTGGCGCTATCAGATTTTACGTAGGGAAGATATTTTTGGATTTATGCGGGTTTAAAAAAACTGAAAAGTTCAAAAATTTGATTCGCAATTTGAGCAGCTTACGAATGTTTGTACCAAACTAAATCTGGTTTTTCAGATTCCTCGCATCGAAATACGTCAGTTTAAGTCATAAAACGGCAATATAAAATTTTTGAGATTTTTCACAAAAACGTCCAATTAACCCCTTTGGTGTTTTTTGACCCCAAAAATTGAAAGTCTGAAGTCGAAGACTATTTTGACTGTTTCTTATGTAATTTGCCGAGAAAAATCGATTGGCACTATCAGATATTACGTAGGGATGATATTTGGGGATTTATGCGGGTTTAAAAAAACTGAAAAGTTGAAAAATTTGATTCGCATTTTGAGCAGCTTACGAGCGTTTTTACCAACTAAACCTGGTTTTTCAAATTCCTCGCATCGAAATACGTCAGTTTAAGTCATAAAATTGCAATCTAAAATTTTTGTGATTTTTCACAAAAACGTCCAATTAACCCCTTTGGTGTTTTTTGACCCCAAAAATTGAAAGTCTGAAGTCGAAGACTATTTTGACTGTTTCTTATGTAATTTGCCGAGAAAAATCGATTGGCGCTATCAGATTTTACGTAGGGATGATTTGGGGATTTATGCGGGTTTAAAAAAACTGAAAAGTTCAAAAATTTGATTCGCAATTTGAGCAGCTTACGAATGTTTGTACCAAACTAAATCTGGTTGTTCAGATTCCTCGCATCGAAATACGTCAGTTTAAGTCATAAAACGGCAATATAAAATTTTTGCGATTTTTCACAAAAACGTCCAATTAACCCCTTTGGTGTGTTTTGACCCCAAAAATTGAAAGTCTGAAATCGAAGACTATTTTGACTGCTTCTTAATTTTTCAAATTCTTCGCATCGAAATACGTCAGTTTAAGTCATAAATGGCAATCTAAAAGTTTAGCAATTTTTCACAGAAACGTCCAATTAACCCCTTTGGTTATTTTTGACCCCAAAAATTGAAAGTCTGAAGTCGAAGACTATTTTGACTGTTTCTTATGTAATTTGCCGAGAAAAATCGATTGGCGCTATCAGATTTTACGTAGGGATGATTTGGGCATTTATGCGGGTTTAAAAAAACTGAATAGTTCAAAAATTTGATTCGCAATTTGAGCAACTTACGAATGTTTGTACCAAACTAAATCTGGTTTTTCAGATTCCTCGCATCGAAATACGTCAGTTTAAGTCATAAAACGGCAATATAAAATTTTTGCGATTTTTCACAAAAACGTCCAATTAACCCCTTTGGTGTTTTTTGACCCCAAAAATTGAAAGTCTGAAGTCGAAGACTATTTTGACTGTTTCTTATGTACTTTGCCGAGAAAAATCGATTGGCGCTATCAGATTTTACGTAGGGATGATATTGGAGGATTTATGAGAGTTTAAAAAAACTGAAATGTTCAGAAATTTGATTCGGATTTTGAGCAGCTTACGAGCGTGTGTACCAAACTAAATCTGATTTTTCAGATTCCTCGCATCGAAATACGTCAGTTTAAGTCATAAAACGGCAATATAAAATTTTTGCGATTTTTCGCAAAAACGTCCAATTAACCCCTTTGGTGTTTTTTGACCCCAAAAATTGAAAGTCTGAAATCGAAGACAATTTTGACTGTTTCTTGCATATTGCCGGCAAAAATCGATGAGCACTGGTAAATTCCCGATTGTACGTAAGTTTGATAATTAAGAATTTATGATCTCTAAGTTAGAGCTGGAAATTGCAGTTTCGCATGCAGATTTCTTACAGGGATGATATTGTATATATTTGGCATTCAATTGGAACAAATTGCATGCCAATCTGACTTCAGTTTGTACTCGTATCTTGTTAGAAGCGGTAATTAGAGTTTCTGGATTATTTAAAAAAATACTATTGTAGTTAATTTTGTATTCAATTTGAGGAACCTGCAGCGATTCTATCATATACATTTTGTAGGTATATGTGATTTTGAAATCACACAGGCATTAAGTACAGTATAACCTCGATTATCGGAGCCGAACGGGACCGTGCCCTGCAGGGATAATTGAAAAACAGGAATAATAATAATTGACGTTTTTGGTTAATATTACAAAATATACCTACTTGTTATAATAGTAGATAACAAACTAGGAACATATTAATTAAAAAGTTCCTTTTGAAAAAATAAGATAATTTTGTTTGTTTTTGACCTTACTTAAATTAAGTTAAGTAGGTAAGCAGAAAATTTAGACGAATTAACACTTAAGTACATTTTTGTATAAGTCAGTTGTACAAAACAATAAATTAGCGAAATTTCATATTGTAGAATCCGCTTAATGTGATCACTTCGGGCCAAGGTCATTTTAATAATATTAACTGAGAACTAATAACAATTAGCGAATTTTACAAGACTTGGATTAGAACAAGATAGAAGAAAAAAAAGAAAGAAAGTGGCCGGTTTCCAAAAAAAAAATGATCACAATAACCGACTGATAACATTATCCAAGATCACATTAAGCGGATTCTACTGTATAACACAAAAAGTTACACGAAACCGCCGCACAGATAAAACGCATCGCGGATAATGAACGCACGGATAATCGGAGTTCTACTGTAATTCGTTTTATAAGCATTTTCGCAAAACAAAAGAATTCACCAAGAAAAATATTTCACACTATTATATAAATAAGTATAAAATAAATTTAACTTACAAAATTTTAAAATTGAAACTTATGACTTTCAAAAAGTGTAATAGAATGTTGTTAAATTAATATAGCCGATGTGTGCATGTGTATAATAATAATAAAATAATAACGTTGAACATTTAGGTTTTAATACCATAAAAAATTAAAAATATTGACAGTTCCATTTGAGGGCCCTGTAACTGTTATTTAAATAAAGAATACAGAAATAAAAGTTATGTGTAAAAAATATTTTTTAGCGTTGATTTATGAGTAGTTTTGTCACTGCAAACTAAAATAATTTAAACAATAAATATTTTAAAATTTATTGTAAAACATCAAGTTTTCAAAAAGTTTTATTATTGATTAATAAATTACATCTTGAAAAAATATTTAGCATTATCAATCACATATGAATCAGGAATACAAAAATTTGAACAATTTCTTTTCATTAACATTTTTACAAACTGAACAGTAAATAATAAAAGCCAAAACAAAAATAATAAAAAGAATTTAAAATGCTGCTTCATTATATAAAACCATAATCTATGTACATCGACATCAATAATAATAAATAACAACCCTGTATCTACAGATCAAACATTAAAAAATATAAAAAATACCCCACACAGCCAACAATGCCTAATTTTTAAATAAATTAGATTTTCTAAAGCCAAACTTCAACAAAGTTACCTAAGGCACTTTGTTCGGTATGTGGGACAGAAGATATATTAATAATATCAAGTTAAATATAAAAACTTTTAGTGTAGGTATTAAAAATTTTTACATGACACTTGATATAACATCGAAGAAAGAAATAGGTATGGGAATATTTCTATAGTAATTCTACATATCACAATTTAATAAGTAATGGTAATTTAATAAAACGAACATTTATATTATAGTAAAAATTACATCTCCAAGTTGTAATAAATTTTATTTGGTATTTTTTATAAAGTATCACAAAAAAAGTATAAACTTCATTCTGAATTAGGAAAATGTTTTTTATCCAACTATCATTCTTGATCCATTCAAATATACCCACGTATTTCTTAAATACTGACATTATTAAGTTGGGTATGTGCACACGCCGTAACAAAATGTCGATTCGCCAAACGTGGAGTGTGCATAAACCAAACTTAAGACATATCATTAAAAAATCAAGTACTAACTAATTTTTTATTTGAATTATTGGTTATTTATTTGTTTGTGCAAAAAACATCTTAATAACAGTAGAACCATGAAAACCAAGTCAATTTTTGGAAAGCTGCATTTGTTCATATAAACATGAAATATTCCTTACGATTGAAAGTCGTAAGCTCTTAAATTGCACTCGACCTGATATAATAAATGATAGCAATGTTACATAAAGCTAGTAATACTCTTCTAACTGATAATATTGTATGCATTCAATCAGATCAACATTTAGTACAAACAGCACACTATTTACACGTTAGGTCCGCTACATCGAGAATATTTGGCACAAGGCCGCATAGAATAAAATGAGTGCCATTGCCGACTTGCGCCCAACAACTCGGTGGATAATTTTAAATGCTTACATTAAGCTATTATTACAGGGCATCAGTTTCTTCCTTCCTTATATTAGATACCTTTAAGTCAGCAATATAAAGTTAAAAATTTATCAAATATAATCATATAAAAAACTTGTTCGTATAGTTTGATAAGTTCTTTCTTATAAAAGTTACCCTGCAATGGTGACTAACTTATTCTACATTCAAGAATGTTTTAAATACGGAATTCTTTCAATACTTTATCTAAATGGAACTTAAGAACTAATAGAACACTTAACTATCAAAGTTTCGGGTGTCCGCAAACTAAACCCGTGAACATGTTTGCTAGGCCACTGATGACCGTAAATTTTTCGAGACAAATGAAGCAAATAAGCGTTAAATAATAGGCACTTCTTTAAAAAGGCACATTTAAGAAATTAAATATATGAGCGCTAAAATAATCAAAAAGGCGAAATACAAGAGGTTCCAAGTATTATACAATGAAAACAGTAAGCTTGGCAAGTAAATATAAAAATATTTTTCTGTTAAGTTGGTCTTTTTCTCCCCATAAACGCCTCTAGGAAACTACTCGTTTCCTACACAAAGGAAATTTTCTATAATCTATAGGATATTTTTTATATGTAAATAATTAAATTTCCTGTGTGCTCTGTTTTAAATGGTTCAAAATGTGGATTTTGCTTGATTATAATACATTAAGTTTTGAAATTAAACAAAAAATAAAAAAAAAATTTTTAATCAGTTTAGTTTGACTAAAAATATTTTATTTACATTAAATAAAATTTGTTTGCTTTAAAAAAATTTTTTTAAATAAAATCATTTTTTTGTTTAAAAGAAAAACGTAAATAGACAGGGTGTGTCAGATACACTTTACATAACTTAGGTGGTAATAGAGGACATTTTTCTAAGAAAAAAACAACAGTTTTATTCTAAATTCAAACCTTCGAGAGTTAGACCACTTGAAAGCATTTTTTTAAATTTTCAATACGCACATTTTGGGTTTCAAGTAAAAATTTTTTTAAATGAAATATTCTGAAAAATGGGTCGAAAGAGGAGGAACTATTAATTGGCCAGCAAGCTTTGTAGCTGCCTTATTTCTTATTTTCTGTGAAATGGATTGGTTTTTCAAAAATTTTTACTACACCAAAGTTGTAGCCCGTTAAATTTCTTATCCGGAATGGGGCGCACGATTTTTCGTAATATGTTTCGTTAAAAAATAATATAGGGATTTGAAAAATCCCAGAAAAAAAGTTTGAAATTTTCAACATTTTTTTACTTACTTTAATTTATAACTCAAAAACCGTTGATTTTAGACCGTAGATTATTTCACGCTCTTTAAAAAAGCACTGAATCATTTTTACTAAAAATCAATATTTTCCGAGCTATGGCCATGTGAAGGTGGAAATGAAAAAAAATACTTTAAAAAGACCTCTCTCTAGGGTTTGATTTAAAAAAAATTTTTTGTTGAATATTTTTCTTAGAAAAGTGTCCTCCATCACCCCTAAAATTATGTAAAGTGTATCCAAGCTTTGTTTAATTTCTTTACTTTTTTTTATTTCAAAAAATCTCTTATAATAAGAAAAATATTAATATTGTACCACTTAAAATAGAACAACCCTGTACAAAGGAAATTTTAATTTTAAAAAATCACGTGTTACTATTGCAAAAATTTGATTCTTATTCATGAAATCGATCAAGCTCTTACTCAATTCTAACATTAGAACCTGAGCTTGCGTTTCAAGATTTTCTTCTCTTTGGGAAATATCTTAAACTAGAACATTCTTTTACCACCCCAGTCACCTTGGAAGGCATTCTAGTTGCTTAATTTTCTAGATACTGACCACGAGGCACTGCAATATCATCACAGTTCATGGACGAAACTCTCGTTCGATAATTTTTCAAATCAAGCAGCTGAAAAAATTGAAAAACATTCGTGCGTCAAAAAAGTACAAAAAATTTTCAGTCATTCCTTCGCAAAATTAGATAAAATTTTAGAAAATCAACACATTCATCATGAGTAACTAATTATTATTAAACAAATTTTAAAATACAAAAAACCAAATAAAAATTGAAAATTAAATTGCAAAAAATTATGAGTACCGAACAAATAATAATGTATAAGATGGAAATTTTCATCGATAAAATTCTCTTTTCGCCTGGATATTTGGAACTACCAGAGGAAAACGATATAAACGTGCTAGCGATGTTTGGAAAATATGCCAATTTGAAAATTCGAACTGGTACTTTAGGAGGACCAAATATAAAATGTCCCGACCCATTGAATCATGTTATGAACTTGAAATCCACAGCAAATTGCGTGTTCTCAACTAAACCGGAAGAATTACTGCAAAATCTAAACGTTTCGCCTTTATTCTTCAAGGTGATAAAACAGAGCGATTCGTCTTTAATTGGCGACGCCATGCTGAGATGGGATACGCGATTTTTTGACATGGTACAAAAATCAAGGTTATCCTCAAGTTGCACCCCACCAGTCAGTATTGAAGGAGAAATTGAAATGATGAACGACGAATTAGCAACAGTTACTGGTTCAATTGATCTCAGAGTACGGTTATCCTGTCAGGATAAAAAATAAATAATAATCATCATCTCCTAACAGATTTTGAAGTTATGCCCGCTAACTTTATATTGCCTTAAAAATTATGTTCATAAAACACAATGAATGTGCAACAAAACATGCGCATAACTTCTGGTAACATCATAGCATTAGTTGTAAATGTTTTGATTACGCTTTGATAATCACAAATGTGTACAAAATCACACATATAAAAGCAACTATAAAATAAGCGTCTTTATAATACTAAAAGGCTTGAGCTGATTTCTTAGCCGATAAATTGTGATTCAACACTAAACTACCCATAATTGCAACTAACGATCTATCCAACCAAGTCACTGGATTTGGATAAATTAAACCACCTTCATAGAAACCTAAATGTCCACCATGAGCTACTTCCAAATACAACGTACTTTTAGTTGTACCTAAAAAAATAGTTTAATAAATTTTAAGAAAACCCCAGTGTGCCAAATACTAACTTGCAAATTTTTTGATAGGTTCCAAAAGAGGTTCCGGAATGATTGGGTCATCTTTAGCGTTAATAAAGACCATAGGAGTTTGGAGATTCGCCAAATAATTTATACTCGAACTCCACGAGTACAATTCGGTAATTGTGTTAAAATTATGAACTTTTCTTGTATATGCATCGTCCAACTCTGGCAGAGTAGCAGCAGATATGATTTCGTGTTCGTTCAATTTATAACGATTTTTAACTTCTTCCGTTAACAATATATTCCTATGCCTTAATATTATATTCTTCATATTTTCAGTCATAATATACAAGTAGAATCGGCGAAAATTTTGCCAATTTAGTAGATATTTTGTGCCTCTGCAATACGAATATTAAATTCATGTTCGAAAAACATTTTTAACTTACTCAATTGCGCAATATCCTTGACAAACAGAAACTGCTCCGATAATTTCCACAGGTATTTCTCGATCCGATTCTCCCAAATATTTTGTTATCAAGTTACCTCCTAAACTAAAGCCGACGCATACAATTTTTGTATCTTTGTACCGATCGAGTAAACTCATAATCATCTCGTTGTAATCATTTGTGTGACCTATTGAAGTGCAAAAATAAAATCTCACATTAAAAATGTACTAAAGACATTTTACCGTAGCTAAAAATGCGTGGTGCTGTAACAGGAACACTTTGCAACGCACCGACGTGATTCAATACTGCACATCTATAACCATGACATTGTGCCCAATGTACAAAAGTTCTAATGTAAACACTCTCCGATGTATTGCCTATACCAGGGCAAATTGCCACTGTTATATCATCTGCAAAAAATAAAATATTATTTCTTTATCTTGACTGAGCAAGGTAAACTAAATACCTTCGTATGAACTATCTAAAGGTTGATAAACATCATATGTAAGGGTGGTCCCATCAGTTAAAGATAAATATATACGTTCACCTATCGGCCATGGACACGTAACTCTTCCGATAATGCTATGCAGTATCGTTTGCATGTGACCACTAAATCCCCATAATCTGGTTGGAACGTATCTGCAAATAAAATATTTCTTAGTTATTTATATTATCAAATGCTATCAAGTTTATGCATGATTTAAACCATCTATTAATTATTTCATGTAATCAATATTACATATTTTATGTAATCAATATTATATTACAGAAGTTATGTAGGTACTACTCGAGTAAAGTGGATTGATTACATACCTAGTACATAATATGTATCTTATAGGATAGGATGTAATATATGTAAATCCTCGATAATCTGACGCATTGTATGGAATACCTAGGTACCTATTATAATAATTATGTCAATATTAATTACAATATCCGTACTAATAGTTAAGACTTGATAGTTGAGATTATTAGCAACTTCGGTATATTTATTTTATTTTATTTCTAGGTAAATATTTCGAACTATTTCGAATTTTTCATTCTATTAAATCAAGTTTCAAGTTTTACTAAAGAAAATATCCGGACACTCCTATGTTAACAATGTAAATTGCATATTTTGAAACCGCTTTTTGATATATAAAAATAGCTTTTACAGCAAAACTTTTTGGACATTTTTTGTTAAAAATTTCATTGTCTTCAATTTTGTATCTATACATTTTTCTATTTTTTCGCCTCGTTTTTGAATGACAGCGACTTAAACAAGACTCCGTACAATACAAAAAATATTATTATCTGTATCTCGGAAACGGTGTGACAAAATAGAAAAATGGGTTATAATAAGAAGCAGGAATTTAAAAAAAAATCAATATTGCATGCTATTTCCCTATGTTCGGATGAACGGCGGTCACCCGGTATATGCAGTAACGCACAAAACAAAAAAGGACAAAGAAAATACATTAATTTGAGAGTTTGATTACATTTAATAAATAAAGTAATTTTAAATTAATGAAAAGCTTAACCACAAACAAAATTAGTTAATAAGATTTGGTGTTCAAGATGTGAAAAATAAGAAAGGAAAATGTAAGATAAAATCGAGAAGAATACGAGGAACCTCGAATTAAAACTAATTCTATAATTCATTTGGTTAATTCTTCAGCCATATATAATTCGCGTTCAACTTTGTTCTGGATTTAACTACCTTTAAAGTCGCATTCGATGCTAAAAACAATAAAATTAGAACAAACTTTTAAGAAAAGGTCTTTTCCTCAATTTGTTCTCATTTTATCGACAAGCAACCAGCGCTGATTAAAATGAAAACTTACCGGGAAGAGTTCACTATCTTATGTTGAATAAATAATGGTAGTTCAATAATAATGTAACAGAACATCTATAAATTTTTAGATTTTTCGTGTTATTCAATATAAATTGCAATTTTACCAAAATCAATTATTTTACGATGTATATTTGGTTTGTAATTTTAGTAGGGTAACTAATGGAGATAGAGAGGGTGCGAATGATGAATTAAGTTTAATTGCACTATTAGTTTATAGCTTGGTTTTGCCTTACCAGACATAATATTAATTCTACTTATTAGTCTATACTCTATTCTATATCCTAATATACATAGTAACCCTCAAGAGGGTAGATGTAGTAGAATACCGGTTGATGACGTCAAGGAAATGATGAGTGAATACCTTTTATTTTTTCTTTTCAAAAAATGAATAATTTGTAAAAATACAAATTAATTTTCCGGTCAATTGGTAAGTCAGAGAAAATAATATGTACTCAAGTTTCCAGTTAGTTGGAAAGTTACAGAACTGTATTTTCCAGCTAATGGAAATCGGAAATATGTACTCCTGCCATGGCCAAAGACGAAGGGAGATTTCTTCTTTTTGTTGTTATGCAAGATCATTATACTTGTCAAGTAAAAAAAGTCAAAGAAAGAAAAAATTAGAAATAATTTAATGAAAGGAAATTAATTTTTGTTTTGGTAGATTGCGATTATTCGCTATAGGATAGCTGTGACTTTTTCTTGCCTGTCCTGTATTCTTTACAAATAAAATTTTCCAGTCTGTGCTTCCTTATTTATTTGTTATGGTGGTAGAACTTCCTGCTCGCAATGATATTGAAAGTACTCTTTAGTTTTTTCGATTTGGTCAGAAAGACCATGAAAAATTGTTAAATATTTGTAATATCGTAACTAATTTTTAAATTTCCCGCCATTATTTCCTAAATAATAATAATTAGTCTAAATCTAAAGAACCGAGCAGTTCTAGTTAAGAAAATTTTAAAGTGAACATGAATATATAGTTACTCTTAAAAGAACTCGGACACTCCTATGTTAGCAATGTAAATTGTACATTTTGAAGCCGTCTTTTGTCATAAACAAATCGATTTTACAGCAAAACTTTTTAGACATTTTTTGTTGCAAATTTCAATTTTGTACCTCTACATTTTTCAATTTTGTCGTATCGCTTCTGACTGACAACGACTTAAACAAAACTGTGAAATACTAAATATTGTCGCCTGTATCTCAAAAACGGTGCAACGAAATAAAAAAATTAGTAAGAATTTCTGCTTGTAAATTTCATTCGCTACATTTTTATTCACATAAATTTTTCTATTTTGTCGCACCGTTTCCGAGATACAGATGATAATATGTTTTGTATTTTACAGTATGTTTTAAGTGTCGCTGTCACTCAGAAACGGTGAGACAAAATAGAAAAATGTATAGATACAAAATTGAAGACAATGAAATTTGCAACAAAAAATGTTTAAAAAGTTTTGCTGTAAAATTGACTTTTATATGACAAAAACGGCTTCAAAATGTACAATTTATATTGCTAACATAGGAGTGTCCGAGTGAAAAAAAAAAGATTGTACTAGTTAATTACACATAAAACGGGAACGTTTTATATACCTACTATTAAAATATTGTCGTTAATTTTACATAAACAGTAAAATAATTATTGCTTTGCATATAAAAATCGTAGTGAAATTTTATCTCACCCAAGGGTATCACAATTATATTAATTCGGTAATATTTCCGTTGTAATGTTTGTCAAATAATAATTTTAACAGTTAATTCTAATAGCATAGATATAAAAAAACCACCATAAAAAGATGCAGTAAATTATCTAACGGATAAAACGAGTAAACAGGCTTTAAAGTTCCTTAAAGAGAGAATTAACAAAAAAAATTGCAAAAATCTTGAGTTTGTTCTGCTCAGCTCAAACCGGACTTGACAACATTTATACAACAATCAAAAATTCGAAATTTACGATTTGTTTTATTATTAAAAGTAATTGAAAAAATGATAAGTTGAGATAAGCCGATCCTACATCAATAAACGCGCAACAATGCGTGGAATAATTTGACCACTTACAAAAAAATTGATTTCACTTTTCAATTTAATTTTTAATACTACTTTCTTTAACGTGTTGTAAATATTTAACGAACTGCGAGGCATTTTCATCATAAAAAATTCAAACAAAAACAATAATCGGTTTAAATTTATAATAAGTAAACAATAAACTTGAATATTGAAAGAAAAAATAAATTCAAGTCACCAGAGATCAAAAAACCGATTAGAGTATCGGTTAACGGTCCCTTATTTTATGTCTTCTATGTCTTCTGCTAATTTTAAATTGATTTAAACCAAATAAGTCTAATCCAGTTGACTTCTCTGAACTTAAATTCGAAATGTTCGTGTTACTTACTAGATTCGAAAAAACATGGTAAATCCATTATACAATTTCACAGCCGATTGGCATTAACCAAACTACAAAACGAAAATAATTTGGCATTTGATTCTCGAAATTCGTGGAGATAAGCTATTTCTTTCAGCAAAGTTATCATCATCAATGAAGCTTTCGCTCTATTCGGAATATAATACAGGTATTTTACGAGATGGATCAATCAAAAATCTCTTTTATTTGAAACCTAAATCCGCAGCGTGTCCATCTCAGGACATCGGCCAAGGATTTCCCATCCTAAATTCGGTGATACAAACATGTAATTTTCCCTCTGTAATTCAATCAGCCATCACACCAATCGATGGTATTCCACGTAGTTATTACTAATTTGTATTTCTATTTATCTCAATATGACTAAATTAGCAAGTATTCATGTATAATAATATAACTAATTAATTCTATCTTGTTTGTCTTTCGTTATTACCGTGTAATTTCGAAAATCATTAAAGCTTGCATTTTTTACAGTACAATAATTTTGATTGGAGCCTACGAGATAGTTAGATTAAATGATAACATCAATCGATTTAAAAATAATCCTAATAAAAGCACATGTCGGTCGAATTAACGTGTTTTTAACGTTTTACGGAAATATACGTACATATACAGTCAAGGCAATATGAAAAGCCCGGGGTAGTTTTCAGGTAATATCTGCTTGAAATTATTTTCATATTGAAGGGTGGGGAATTTTTGAAAAAGGTACATAATCTTTAAGTGGTTTAGTTGTTATTTAGTGTCTGCAAGTTGTATATTTTGTGTTATTTATAGTAAAATTGTGTAAAAATGCCAAATAGAGGTAACTTGACAGAACTAGAAAAGCAAACCATTTTGACTTTGCGGAACGAAAACAAAAGTTTTACTTATATAAGCAAAATAGTGGGATGTAATAGACGTTCGGTGAGCCGCTTTTTGCAAAAATTCGATAAAACTGGCGTTACAAAGCCATTTGCAAAAGGAAGACCGCCAAGGAAGACAACGCCAGCTCAGGACCGCGTTCTTCGTCGACTATCACTGAAGGATCGCTTTAAAACCCGTCGACAGCTAAGAGATGAGTTAAAGGACCAAACTGGTGCACACGTAAGTGTAAAAACTATTGGAAATAGGCTCAATGAATTTGGTTTAAGAGCATATTCGCCTCTTAAAAAACCAATGCTAACTAAAGCAATGAAAAAAAAGCGGCTTGAATTTGCAAAAAAATACGCAAATTGGACTGCAGAGGATTGGAGTCGTGTAATTTTCTCTGATGAGTCCAAATTTTTATTATACGGCTCCGATGGCAAGCGATATGTACGGCGCTATCAAAATGAAAAATTGAGTGACCGCTGTACGATTAAAACAACACGTGGCAGAATTGGCTTAATGGTCTGGGGTTGTTTTTCACAACGCGGTTTAGGGAAACTACAAATTGTAAAAGGAACCGTCAATGCTGACAGGTACATAGAAATTTTAGAAAACAATTTAGGACCATCTGTTCAGCAATTATACGCAGATAATGAAGAGTGGATTTTTCAGCAAGACAATGCTCCTTGCCATATGGCTAAAAAAGTAAGTAATATTTTTTTTAATAATTTTTTTTTTTGAAAGTTATTGATCATATGATGTTTCTTATACACATTTAAAACTATTTATTGTAAAATATCTAATTATTATCTCGTTTATGTGTTATAGGTAGCTGAATACTTTGTACAAAACGGAATTTTTACTTTGGATTGGCCTGGAAATTCCCCTGACCTTAACCCGATAGAGAATTTATGGGTGACAATGAAAAGACATGTTGTCAATACATCACCGAAGAATGTGTCAGAGCTAGAGCGGTCCTTAAATTTTGTCTGGAACAATAGTTTAACACCAGACTACCTGATGAGCTTAACTGCATCAATGCCTAAGGGTTTAAAAGATGTAATAAAGGGCAGAGGGGGCCATACAAAATATTAATTACTTCATTTGTGCTCCTTTATTAATAGTGTATATAAATTTTCTCAATAAAAATTATTTTAACATTAAATTATGCAAAATTATTGCAATAATAATATTGCAAAAAACGTGAATTTTTCTTCGCGAATTAAATTTTACTGTTTTTATACAATTTATTATATGAAATTTGTTAATATTATAAATTATTATAATTAATATAATAATAAACATTTAAAAAATTCTGTTTACACTTGACAAATTTTAATAATTAGGAAATAAAAAACGAATTAATTAGAATTTCGCGACCGGGCTTTTCATATTTCCCTGACTGTAGTGTAACGTATATTATATATTATATTTAATTCTATAAAAAATTCACAAGCAAAGATGATGATGAAAGATGATGGGTAAAATATTCCTGATAGGCCTCCCCTTAAGCTCAGAGATGAGAAAAAAGTATGTGGCTTATACCCTAAATTTGAAATTCAAAAAATGCATGTCTTTATCACTATGCCACTCTGTTCGACTACTATTTCGAACATCATTGAACGTTTCGATGCATTTTAGAAGATATAATCGCTGCCATTAAATTTTAATATCATGTTCGTGCTGCATGCACAGGTGTCTAAAATGTTGGAACGTAGTTATTATATTACTGCTTAATAACATATATAGGGTATTTAACAATGACCGATTGAGCTACTGTACGTTCATTTTTCATTATGCATAGCCCCTAATTTGCCCTGATATCTAACAAACTTAACGGTGAAGTTCGTATAACCAGAATTAATCGTTTCAATAATGAGACATATCGACACATCGATCAGAGATTTATTATGTATTTTAGAAAATAAATTTTCAAACCATTAATGA
Source organism: Cantharis flavilabris (assembly GCA_949152465.1). NCBI lineage: Eukaryota > Metazoa > Arthropoda > Insecta > Coleoptera > Cantharidae > Cantharis > Cantharis flavilabris. The sequence continues at coordinate 94,166,938 of OX424435.1, forward strand.
TTAAATCACCTACGTTTACGTTTATTTTCAGAATATAATAAAACTTTAAAGCCGATTTTAGTAGAAAAGATAAAATATGAAAACCAATGTGATTTGTTTCTAGAAACAACGCTTAAAAAGTAATTTGGGGTTTGGGGAATCCCCGTATGAAATATTATTCATATTTGTTTCTCGCTGTCTTCAATATATTATATTAATTTAAAATTTCACAATTAACAGGCCAAATAATGGTTTATCATAGTTGGAAACTTATAAATAAATTTCGATTTTTTATTGTTTATATAGCTAGTTTATTTTTAAAATTTAAACTAATATAAAAATACACCACGTAAAACGTAAATAACTAAATTTATTATTTATAAAGTCCTTAAATTAATAATACTATATAATGTAATGATTCAAATTTAACGATAGAAGTAAATATCTGATATTTACTTCAAACGTTAAGAGTTTTCGGATAAATCGTATGAGGCTATAAAAATTGAAGTAAATAATTTTTCAAGATTATCTGCGTTTGCAGGAAGAATTTTATGGTGAAAAATATTGTAAAGCTTTAGATTTCAAGATTTTGAACTTAAAAATGCATCAAAAAATTAGAAACAGGAAAATCAAAATTAAACTGTAAACAATGGAAATTGTGAATTTCAATGGGTGAGGAGGAAGTTAAATTTATAAAAATTCAAAAAAATGTTAGAAGACATACATAATCAATAAACATAGCGTAATATTACAATTATGATAAATTTGAGAAATAAAAAATTAATAGAATATTTATATTCCATTTATATATTAATATTTATAATCAATTTAGAATATTTTTTAAGTACTTTTATTTGCAATTAACGCATCATCGTTACATCATTTTTTAACCTATGAAAATTGTATGAAGGTGAAGGTTAAACGAGAAGGACAATTCTTAATTTGCGTTGTACGTTTGATAAATGGTTAGTTCATTCAAATTTTACCATAAACTTTGACTTGCCGAATTAAGAAATCAAGACAAAATTAAATTATCGAACATATTTATTGCATATTGAGTAGGTACTCAATGTAGAAATACGAGGGTGGTCTGAAAAGTTTCCGACCTAACATAGAAGCAACTAATTTTTTTTTCAAATTTATTTTTATTTTTCTACCTAGTCTCCGTTTAAGTCTATATGCTTATCCCAGCGAAGCTGCCACTTTTTTAACCTGTCCAAATAGGACTCGGCGTGTTTCTCTACAAAATAGTTGTTTACAAAGGTGATAACTCTTCATTCGACTAAAATCTCTGTCTTCCGAGCGAAACTTTTAGCTTACAGAACAAAATACAGTTGCTTGGGACTAGATCTGGTGAGTAAGATGGGTGGTCAAGCAGTTCAAATCGTAATTCGTCGATTTTCGCCATGGCAAACTATGAGGTGTGAGACTGGTGAAACAACTTTTTTTTTCTGCTAAAGTGGCCGTTTTTCCGGAATTTCTGCCTTCAGCTGGTCAAGTAATGATGCGCAGTATATGCTTCTGTAATGGTTGTTCTTTTTTGAAAATAATCGTTTAAGATAAGTCCATAGCTATCCCAAAAAACAGTCGCCATCATTTCCCAGCCGAAGGAACAGTGTTTGCCTTTTTTGGAGCTGATTCCCTCTTTGTAGTCCATTGTTTTATGGGAATTTTTGTTTCTGGAGGAGAAGGATGTATCCAAGTTTTTTCTACAGTAATTGAACGGCGCCAAAACTCTGATTTATTGCCCCTAAACTGCGTTAACAGAAGATTGAAATTGTTCATTTGAACACGTTTTTGTTCAAAGTGAGCAAACGCGGCACCCAACGCGCGGGCAGCTTTCTCATGCCTAAATGTTGATTCATTATATGACAAATACATTTTTTGAACATACTCATAGGCTAGCATTATTTGGTGAATTTGAGCAATGTTATCGTCGGTGGTTGCAATTTTTGGATATCTCCAACATTCATCGTCTCTCAAGCTAGTACGCCCACATTTAAATTCAGCTGCTCAATATTTCACGGTGGTAAATGATGGTACAGAGTCCCCGTACACAGTGTCCAATTCGTCTTAGATTTTTGTAGACGTATTGCCTTTCAAAGCCAAATGTTTATTGATGCTCGATACACGATTTTTTCCATTTTCACAAGTACACTTGCATTGACTCACTGAAGCGGTTGTCAAACAACAACGGCGGTTCCAAAATGGCTGAAATTTTGGTGAGTACCTGTCAAAGCTAGACCAAACGCATTCCCTATTTTTTTTTTGACAAGTGCTGCCATGTTCATGTTGAGGTCGGAAACTTTTCAGACCACCCTCGTACATCTATATCAACTTTTGTTAACTAAAAGTAAACCTCTGTATGCAGGTACATATGTACCTGTATATGTACCTATCTAGTGCTATTATATTAACGATTATCGGTATTATTTTGAAATTTTATCGCAAATCACTTTCTTTAAATCTAAATTTTTAAAAATTATTATTTTCCGATTTCTCTCCGAATCGTACATCTATAACTTTGCTGTTGAATTTTTTTCAATCTGCAGTTATCCTTACCCAAAATAGAATTTCTTGCAACAATTATTTCTATAGAAATATCCTTTAGTTAAGGATAATCGAATATTGAAAAACCAGATCTAAAAGTAATACAATGTAAATATATGTAAATTTACACAGATTTAAAGAAATGAAGATGTAATAAGCTTTAGAGATATTCCATTTTTTAAATAATAATTTGGAAACTCTTCCTGTGCATTTTAGAGAAACTGATCCTTATCTTACTATTATTATATTTGCTATAATATAAATAAACATTAACAATAATGTCAAAAAGACAGTCGGTGGTTTCTGTGGTTTAAATCGCATACGATAGATCCTCTAAGTAAGTAAAAATAATTCAAAAACACATTATTGTCAATGTCCTTTACGATAAGGAAAGCAAATTGCAAAGTAGCGTAACCAAATTAAGTTTAAAGGACCTTCCACACGGACATAAATCAACGCACAGACGCATTAACGTGCATTAGATTTGTCTACAACAAGTTGTTCATTAATTAACGTAACGTATTTTGCGTAACGTAAGTGACGTAATTGTCCGTACGTTGGAAATTTACTATGAATTTACGTTCATTTTCTGAGGCTTTACATATTATAATAATCTTAATATAGATCCGCCCGTCGTTTCATTATTTTGATTGCAGTTTTTCTATATTTATGCAATATGTTTATCTAAAGTAAATAATACTTTATAAATAATGTACATAGATAGGGAGATATCCACTTTAAAAATTAAATGGGTAGACAAATTCGCACTTGTGACTCACTACCTCGAGTAATTATTTAACATGCTTACTAATCTATTAGGAAATATCAATATAAATAAATTACAAATCACAAATTTAAATAATAAAACTAAAGTATATACAAATTTCCATTCTTTCTCGATTTATATAAAATATTAAAAAGATTCCTATTTGAATGCCTGCCGTTCAATGTTTTAAGAGTGTAAAGAAAGCGTCGTTCTCGGCCAATTAACACTACATAATTTAGACGTCAATTAATACAAAAGATAACATTTCTTACTTAAAAAATTAGTTAATAAAATAAATAAAAATTCACTTAAAGTCATATGCATCAATAAAAATAAAGTTTTAAACAAGAAATTTCATATTATTTTTCTATTATCAGAAAAATCAGTTGTTATTTTAAAAAAAGAAGTTAAGTGTAGATTGATAATTTTTTTCAAATTATTACCTACCCAATTATATCAATAATTATTATTTTTTTCATTTTTATAATTGACTCGATTTTAAAAAATGAAACATTTATTTCCGATACAATTTTCATGACCGCTACTGTCTATTTCGGCACTCGCTCTAGAGAAAATCAAAATCGAAAATTTGGCGATAATTTATTTTATAAATCCATCACACATTAGTTGTACTTGATAATTATTATGAAATGTGTACTTTGTAACAGTAAAAATATATTTAAAATGCAACTTTAATTAAGCAATTTTTACTTCTAGGTACTATGTATATATCTCTAATTAATTAATATTAACGTTAGTCATACATGGTCATATCTATGTATAGGCAACTTGTAGGTATATCCGCCCGGCGCGTTGAAAGGTTCGATAATTATTAATTACAAATTTATTATTTCTTTCTTAGAATCAAATGCTCATAATATCTATTTTTTTCTAATATTTCAGAATATTCCTAGATATGGCGACATATAATTTTTACGGAGTCGTAGGGGCGCGGGGGGGGGAAGCGCGAAAGTCAAAAAACCTGGGGGCTTGTAATGCTACCGTGAAGGATTGAAGGAAATTTCTGTTAGCTTCGTGCATCTCTAATTTGATTATCGAATAGCATTTTTTTATAGTGAATCATTCCGCCCACATTAAAAAATACAGTATTCAAGGTTTGACCGTTTGACTATAAAATTTTAATTGCAAAAGTGATACTATGTACGTACTATGTATATCCTCCCTAATATGAATGCAAATTTATGAAACCTTACGAAGATTTGTTAAACAGCAGAATTAATAATCGATTATTAATTAATTACCAATATTTGAATATGCATTAACAAACAAACCATCATTGTTCAGAAATTACCTCAACATAATTATTAAAGCATGCCATTATTAAAAATTCAATGTGGGTTAATGTCAGACTTTATAAAAAATTTTATAATTCATGTTCATTACATTGAAGGTATTTAGTTATAAAATTCTATTGAGATCATTGAAATCTTACTTCCAACTTTGAATATTAATAAGAATTTAAAACAACAAAATTTAAAAATAAACTTGAACTAAATAATCAAACAATATAAATTTTATAACACAAGTGTAATCATTTTGGTCGTCCACGCCATTGCGTGTATGCATCTCACGGAATCATTTTTGACATGGTAATTAAATTAAAACTGATTTTATTTACATTTATTTTATTTTCAATTTTGAATTGCTTTTGTGAAAATCGTAATGAAACTACAGTTGTTATTCAATTATTATTTTGTACAGTACTTAAAATGTTCGGCAGGTTTGCGTATTGATCTGAAGTCCTAGTAAAGATAAATACATACCGAGTATGAGCAAATATGAAACGAATTTTTTTCAATTTTCGTATAATATTCCGTACAAAATACAACAAGCAATAATTGATTGATAGATTTAAATATTCAAGAAGGTGCTTTAAAATCACATATAAATATTTGATTAAAAAGTTCTTACAATCACGTGTACCTCGTATAGATTGACAATGCAGTTTTCTTTTGTTTGTTTCAATTTGCGTATAATTAGAAATTTTTTTTAAATAATTACATAGTAGGTGGTATCATAAATATACATTACAGTATAAATTAAACTAAATAAGCGAAACTAAGTTAATAATTACATTGTTATTTAATTATTATAATTTGGTATAAAATACTTGAGAGCTTTTGTTAGAGTGGGGGTAGGAGAACTTTTTTTTCTATAAAAATCTTGGTAATATTCATAATTATTGGATGACGCAGAGAAAGATGTGTTACCTATTAAAGGCAAGTCCATTCTAACCGATGGAGATGAGTTAATACAGAACGACATTATGACGTTGAATTAACGTTTAAATCACGTGTTTATGGGATGCGTATTTCAAACTTGTTATTTTAATCCACAATTAAGGAACTGGGTTAAAAAAAATAAATTTATTTATTTCTTACTCTTAGAAAAAAAAGTGTTACACATTGCGCGAAGAAACGCCAATATTCCGTTATACTTATTTTAGACCAATACTTTTGTTTTGTGAGATTATTTTTAATAACGCGGAGTGGCACATAGATCAAAATTATTGACATTCCAATGTCGTTATAATGACTTTATATTCTTTGTTCGAATGTAATAAAATCAGAAGCAGAATCTCAGAATTTCATTTTTATTAGGTTGAACAAGATAGCCTTGCATCTCCGAGTGAAAAATAAAATTGAGGTGTTGTCTTAGAACAATGTCAGGAGTAATTCATCTTTTATATTAAAGATAGTTTTCATAAATTTTTTAATTTTTCTCATAATAGGAACATTGCCTAAACTAAAAGTTAGAATCCTGGGATTCCTAACTTTATTTTGCGCGATATTCCAATTACGATCTAGTCTTGGGCATTTCGCCGTCGCCGTTGACCCATTTCGCCGTCGGAAATTTAGCTTTTTTAGTCGGAAAAAATATTTTAAAACAGATTTAAATCCTCGATGGTATTATAATATAATGTATTGTTTTATTAGAGGAAAATATTAAACTTTTCGTGGCGAGTTTGCAAGATTGACGAACGAGCAAAAAGCAAAAACAAAAAATAATTGGCCTGTTTACGCAGACAACATTTTTCATAATAATTACTGTATATAAATCATGAAATATTATACAACTATTATGAAAAAATGGTAATCAATGTTGTCAGGGTTATATGATGTTATTTTTTCTAAAAACGGAAACCGTAATTATTATAGAATTTAGTTAATTATTGCAGCCAGCGACGGGAGTCATTAAAGTAGTGCTTTAGCGCCGAAGAAGCTAAAGTTGATGTACTTCAACACCAAATCAATTAGACTCTGACTGACTGAATTAGGCAGAACAGCAGCTCAAATAAAGCAAATTAAATGAAAGACAATTTAAATATTTACGTTCGTTAATTATTCAGACAATTAAAGGTTCAGTATAACCAAAAAAGTAATATGCCTAGGTAAAATTGACAAAACAGTGGGTATATACATTAAAATAAATGAAATGAAATTATAAATTTAAATAATTCAGTTCAATTATGTTTTTCATTTGTTTTATTTAAATAAAAAAAAATTGTTTAAAAATGAAATGTCAATTCAAATAAAATTCTTTGATTTGGAAAAAGATTCGGTTATATAAGGTAAATTTTTTTATAAAACTCCGCATTGAAGTAATTTTTTTGAAAAGTGAAATGAGTTTGATGATTTACTTTTAAAACTAATATCATAAACTAATATTATACGCTTTTCGTACTTGACCCATCGATATGCTATGCCAAAAGGGATAGATATCAATTACCATAGGGAAATAAAACTTTTCGCAATTTTACACTTTAATACCAGAAAAATGAGTGCACTTATCACGTACACGTTAACGTTATTATGTCTCTTATGAGAAGAAATCGTAGCAAATGAATAATTTGATTTTTGGTGCTTACGTAACTTTAGAACTAACGCGAATATTTTGACTTTAATGGTAGCTTCAAGAGCAATAACCAGTAATAATTGAGTAATTCGTACTTAATGTCATTTTTCAGAATTCCACAAAAATTCAAATAATCACTAGCATTGTATGTAGTGGCATCTAAGAACTCATTAGCCAACTAAGATATTCTAAGCTACTGGAATGCTAAGGATTATTAAAATTTCTATGGAATTCTGGAAATCAATGAGATGAAATGCCAATTACTTAGTGGCGATTGATGGATATTGCCGTTAGCGATTGATTATTTATTGCTTTGTGCAACTAGGCGTAAGAGTTTCCTTCGGGTATATTCCTGCAAATTGTTTTGCCCGAACGAATAACACTCTATTAGATGGATAAATTAAAAATTTAGCGAATTTTTACTATCTAATCGCGGTGAATGCGCTTTGCATTCTAAAATATCAGATCGTATGAAGTTCAGATGAGGATACGTTAACCGTAACAAAGGTTACAAAGGTTACGGTTTTAGTACATAATTGAATTTAATTAAAAGATAGAAACATACGACCGCTCGTTTTGCATTCAAATGCAAATTAATGACAAAATTCTTTGGCATCCATTAAGATAATTTGGTCGAGTTATTACAGGAAATAGTACAACAAAGCAAATCGAATTTTATTCGAATGTACATACAATCGCCAATCAAGTTAATTTTATAGCGCTTCCACGCCATGTCGTTTAACCCTTATGTTAATACCCTGGTACCCGGGTGCCCACTATGTTGTATATGCATTAAAAAAACTATAAAAAAATGTAAATTTTATTTTGAGCTCCAGGATCGTCGTTATTTAGCTCAAAAGCAAGCAAATCGTAAATTCAAGTTATTATTTTTTTTATTTATTTGTTTAAACTAGTTTAACCTTCAGCCATCGCTCCATTAGCACCCGGGTACCCGGGTACCCGCGGGTGTACCTACAACAGTATTTATACAAAATACATTTAAATTTTTTTTCAATGCATGTGAGTAAACTTTATTGTAAAAATAGAGAAACGTAATAGTTATTTTTTGATAAACAATATTATTTATCCAATACCTCTGTCTTATGAAGGCATAATAATGCCGATTTTACTGTCTTATGGGGTCTATAAAACACTAGTGACTTATGTAAATTATGAGTACACCTACTTTATACTAATTTTCATAATTTACATCTGACATTTTAAAACGTCAAAACTTTTAATTACATTTTAAACTATTATTACGAGATATTGGATAAAGCTTTGTATTACACACGTGTCTTAACAGCAAATAAGTTACTCAAGAAAAATTAGCCACTCGAGCAAGCTCTCGTGGCTAAACATTTCTTTCGTAACTTATTTGCCTTATAAGACACTTGTATAATAAATAGCTATTATTGCATTCTATACATTTTATAATATTTGGTGAATGTTCATCACACACCGGCAGTTGACATTCGCTGCATATAGCTTTTGAGCTTTTGCACGTTTTTCCTCGTCTTTTTAGTTTCTGAACTCCTTAGTAAGGAAAGTATTATTATCTGAAATTGAAAAAAATAATTGGCCCCCTATATTTTTAACAAATTTTTATGTTTCGAGGTTTCCTTAATCCATTTCTATTATTTTTAAAAAATTTCTGTATGAGTGCGCATAGCATCCAAACGAAGTAATGAAATCACTCCAAATTTTAAACTTAAGTTTTGATTTGTTGTGGCACGAATCCTATTGAAGCAGAATGAAATCGTATAGGGGGAACGGGGGGGTTACTAGAACCCGATAAAACCTAATCCATCATAACTTCTAAATGCAATGAAATTGGTAAAAATTTATTATGTCAAAAAATTATTATTATCAAATTACCTACAACTTTCGTTCTACAAAATAAAAAATAAAAAAATTTTTTTTTCAAAAAAATTCAAATTTTTTAGCACATAAAATTTTAGTTATTTGTATTTTTTTTTATTTGCATTTTTGTTTTTGCTTATTATTTTGATTTTCTGAATGTTTTTTCACGAGTAGTGATCTTCCCTGATGAGATTTAGTATTTTTAGTTTTTCCTATGCGAGTTTATGCGATGGCAAAATAAGATTTTTATAGTCAGATTATATATGGGATTTTTGTTGGGTATTGTTGGGTATTAACAAAGGGTTAAGCGAGTAAATGTTTTCACCCTGTAGGAAAATTTGGAAAAATTTGATGTGGAATTATAAAATGACAACAGAGCAGAAGTATAGGTACTAGAACATAAAACTGCATTGCACAAATTTTACAAGCGATCAATACTTCATTAAAGTAACAATTTTCCTAGTAAGTATTAGTTTATGGAAATTTTTCATTATGGAAATGAACAGCTTTCATGCGTTATGAAAAGCAACGATTTATTGTGTATAAAATTACAGTACACAAACTAGTAAACAACGACGACATAATATAACGAAAAAGTACAGGTAGAAATAATAATACATTATTTTAACGTCCATTAAAAAGGAAGCTTTAATTAAAGCTTTTGGGGAAATTGCATTTAACTGAATTAAATTAAACGATGCGAATAAAAACTAAACTATAGTTAATCGGCCAACAAAATTTAAACTTTATAAATATTCAATCGAAAGTACTAATGGTAATGGTAGATGTGATCAAGTGTAGGTGTTTGGAAAGGGGCTAAACACTTAAAACCGATTAGCGTTAATGATAATCCTAGAAGGTTCCACATTTTACCATAATAATAATATTTCTATTATTCTAGTTTTTAGAAAGTAAGCTTTATATTGAAGATGCACCTAAAGTATTAAAAAACCATAACGCAACAAAAATCGATGCGAAACAAATAAATTGGAATGGAAAGCGAAGCTCGTTAATTCACTCAACTTCTATTCTATAGCAAAGAAAATAACAATAATTATCATAAGTGATCTGACGTAAATACAATAAATTCATCATACAAAATTACTTTGCGATAATTAATAATTTCAAATGATAAAAAATTGAAAATGGGTTAAAATGTTGATATTAACTGGATTTCGCAATTGGAAAATTGTTTTCTCATCTTCAAGTAGTTTGTTAATCAGCTTTCTACGTAAATTAACAGAAAATCAATTGTATTACATTTAATGTTAATTGAAAATAACTCGTAGAAAGGTAATTTGAAACGGAAAATCGTTATATTTGAGTACACAACACTCGAAAAAATTTGTCAACGTCGTAGATAGAAATATTTTTTACACTCAAGTGATAGAAGCATTACATTTCTAATTGCAGCTATTGCTACATTTTTACGCAGGTCATCACCAGCAAATTTTTTATTTAATTAGCAAATAACTGATTAGAAATTATTTATTTTTTAATTTGAGAGCGAAGTTTAAAGTTTATACTACGTATAAATTTAATATACATACTCGTATAGTATTCTGTAAATTATTAATTCATAATTTTCGTAGTAGTCGTAAAAAGGTATTTTTTATTTCAGCAGTTCGGAAGTTACGGAAAATGCGTTTTTTTTTTAAATCGATCCCTACGAGTGCCATTACAATAATTTCTTGTAATGCTAGACTTAATCGTTATGGGTCAAAAGAGTTCATATAAATTCGATTATTATCTAAATATATTGGGATGCCAAGTGGATGTTTCGTTTAACTTAAAATATTTTAATTAATATTTTCGTAGATTGAGTAAATCTATTTTTGAAGTAATAATGTAGGCATAGGTTGTTACTCTCGCATGAGATTGGAAAAAACTATGAATGGAAGCCATTTGGCGGTCAAATTTTGGATTTTTTATTTTGATGCATTGTTGACTTTTCTTTGTTCTAATTTTATTAATTATTGCTAGCAATAGCAAAGAAACTCGAGATTTTTCATTTTTCGTAAAGGTAGACAACTGAAACTCGGTATTTCTGTTACTGATATGTAATTAAGGAAACATCTCGAACATATTACAAATGAATATATAGAGAAACCATTATAAAATGGTCCGAGTTATAATTAGTAATATTAAATGTTTTAATCGAACATGTAAAATTTGAAACTTACTATAATATACTACTTACTACATATAGTTAAAATAGATTGATTTTGCAAAAAAAAAGATTATATCAAAATATGTTTAACAAATTTAATATTCTCTCTCCCCCATCAGTATGAATGCAGTTGACACCCTCATTCCATCATTTGAATTTGTTTTTGAATTGAATTGAATTAGAAAATTTCGAGGTAACAAATTCGATAATAAAAATGTTCCAAGTTGCAACTATGAGTTGAAAAAGCACAAAATAGTTTTATGGAAATGTTTGGAGTTATTGATTATCCTGATATTGCACTTTAATATCTGTACTGTATGTTGCTTTCAAGCAATAAAAATTTTAATAAAATATTTTACCTTATTTTTACTAATCGTAACGTCGCAGATAAAAATAATATGTAATTATGTACGTAATAGCTTTATGTAATTTTCACTTATCATGACATAAAATATTTAAGGTTTGGAAAAATGTGATAAGATTACGACTATAAAATTGATTTTCCTAAAGATCTCTCCATAGCCAATGAAAAACTAATTGACGTTAGTGACATCACTCATTTTTTAAGTTTGAGATAAAACGCCCGTAAATTTAATAATTAAACAACAAACTAATTTATTCTTGATAAAAGCAATATAAACAGTTTGTTCGTCGCCGGCAGTAAGTACTTTAGTGCCTAGGCGCTAAAACAAAGCTGTTGAGTCAAATTAAAAATTATTTTTTTGTTCATTAATAAAACAATATTCTATTTGCATTTTCAAACAGCCGCCATAATACCGAATAATAATAATTTAGCAATTTTCAACGTATGAGATATAAAGCAACAAATACTGAAGGTACACACAAAATTTTTAAAATTCCTTGTTGTAATGTCAAGAATATAAAAACCCGCAATATCAAATATTTAAACAAATTCCCTGACTTTCCTACAATCATCAACATAGAAAGTAGGCTTTTTGCGATCTTAGTTGACGGTTTATGTCACTTGACTGCTTTAAAGCAGTCGAATAAGAAATTTTCCTTGTTTCTCTTAATTATTAATTGCAAATCAAATATGTATTGCTCGCTATAAACAACCTTCACTTTCTTGTAAACAAAAATTAAAAATAATTCATGCTATCAATTTTACAATGTGCGCATTTCAGGTACGCTCAGTTTGGCTCAGCGGCTGAGTAATTTAAAACTTTAATTTCAGATATAACTAGAGAGCGGGTTTATATGCGCTAAAAAGCATCAAAACAAGTTCTATTTGTACGGTTAAAACTAGTCATATAGGATTTAAAATTGTAGTATTCATGTTTTAAACAAGTCAGCCCTTGAAAAATTCACTTTCGGCATTATCACTTTTTATCAATAATTGATAATTATTGTTAATTATTAACAACTAGGCTTTTTATTATTATTACTTTTTTTCACTAACTGAATATTATAAATTGATTAAGGTTCCCACTGAATTTTCTAAATAAAATTTCCTTTCGATAAATCGGAAAATAAAAAGGTAAAAAAAATCTTAATTTTAAAATAAAAAAAAAAATTTAAATTAAATAGCTTTCCCTGACTTATAATTTAATTTCTCTGACTTGACGCTAAAAATAAAAAATTCTTTTTTTCTTTTTCCTGGCAAAATTAGGAAAATCTTAAGGGGGGAAAAGGATAGGAAAATCGATTTTTTTTCTGATACTACAAAGCTGGAAGCTTTGCATACTTCTTTTACATACTAAATACTCGGTTCTGAACGAAGGATTTTTTCTTTCAATTACAACTTATTTTTTAATTAAACAAAAACAGCAATTGTTGGCAAAAATCAGAGTTTTTTTTATTAAACCTTTACCAAAAATTAAAAAATTATTATTTTGTCAATTCCTTCGTTCAAATCCAACAATTTAGACAATTTGTTGAAAGTTTTAGAAGACCTTGTAGTAAATTTCTATTAAAATTTGTAGCAATTAAATGCAGCATTTATTACTACAAAATTTGAAATTTGTACTACAAAAAATAATAAATACTATCACACTACATTATTTATTAGAAAATTTACTACAATAATTTGTGAAACTTGGTATCACAAAAATTCACTACAAAATTTTATAGAATATTACTACAATTTGTATATGGCAATTTGTATATGAAGTAATCACGAGTTATCCTGATTACCACATAGAACCTTTTTTTTTTGAGGTGACTCGGTTGTCGGTTCTCACCACTATCACTGGATTATTTTTCAATATTTTTTAATGAAAATTTACTTAATGTAAAAAAATTTAAAAATAAAGTAAAGTAATAATAAAAATCACAAAAATGTGCTTTTTTTGTATCTCAGACCCCCCCCCCTTAAATTCTCCAATTTTTGAAGATTTCCAGACGAGACGAGTAGGAACCAGAATGATACTAAAGTAAGGGTAGGTACCCACCATTTTGTATGTTGGTAGACTGGCTGTAGAAATCTTAATTTTAATTTTATTAATTTTTTTTTAAATTTTAAAATCAAAATTAACGATGCCAAATATTGGTTTATATGTGCGGTTTATGCGGATAATAAATTTATTTTCGGTAAAAATCCAAAATATTAAATTATAAATGTTTTGGTGTATTTCAATGAAAAACGTATAGATCAGTGGCGGGTTATCAGAGGAGAGAAGGGAGACAGCCCTACCCTAAATTCTAGACCATTAAACTCGATTAAACTATTAAAATATTCAAAAAAATAAATTTTTTTTCGATCGTGAAATTTTTCAGAAGATATTCTTTCTACAATACATATCCAAAAAGCAACTTGAGGCTACCGCAGAAGCAGCCATTCTCAGCTTAGCACTGCTGATGGTTACGAAATTACACCGAATAGATTTCTCATCAGGCACAGATTAAGCCGCAGCGACTGTGCATCGCTAAAACCTAGCATAAATATATGCAGCTAATATTTAGTGGAGTGGTTCCCAAACTTTTTTGGCCTACATACCCCTTCTCTAAGTTGGTCCTATCTAATAGGTCTAACCCTAATGGACAATTTGCATAAAATTCAAATTCACCTCAAAATAGCATTTTTTATTGATAGTTCAAAGTACCTATAATCAGAATATTTGAGTGATCATTCAAAATTCTGTATCGTCTGCCCGCAAAAAATTAATGAAATGTTTTAATTTATTTGAAAAATTCACGTGATCAAAATCAGGACAAGACGACACGAGCTTCGATACACATGTGTGCCAATACACCAGTATAATTTCCACTAAAGTATCTAGTGTTTGTAAAATAACGTAACCAAATAATAAAGTAACCAAATTTTAGTTACTAATCGCCATTTTAGTGACGTCAAAATCCTCAAAAGTTACATTAGGCCCGCCCATATTTATTAATACGATTTCGCGCGACAAATATACATTTAAATTTCAATTTTTTTTTTCTGGCTGTATTTGTGAACCAAATTTAAAAAAATTAAGACACATTACATATGTTGTTATGTAGAATAGTTACATATATGCTAAAACTAAAAATCATGCAAATTGCCCATTAAGTTGTTCTATGAATTTTATTCAAATTATTACTTACGTAACGAAAGTACGCTATCTGCGTAACAATACACAATTTAACATTTTTTTTGATTTTATACAGTAGCATTTGCTTAATATGATCACGGATAATGTTATCAGTCGGTTATTGTGATCATTTTGACTGGGAACCGGCCGCTTTAATTAGTTTACATACAGAAACCATCGGATAATGTGATCACAAAGCCGCTTATTATTATCACTTTCAAGGAATTTCCTACACAATAATCTCACTTTTTAAATTTTTAAAAAAAAATAAATTTTTTTCTGATTTGTCATTGAAATTTGATATATCTTTACAAAACAAGTCACTCGTTTTAATTTTTGTTGTTGCTAAATTTACTTAATTCTTCTAAAATTCGTTTTTTTCTCTAAAATTTGCTTATTGTGTTCAGTCGGTTAATGTTATCAAAATGTTCTTGGCCCAAAGTGATCACATTAAGCAGATTCTACTGTATTAAACCTTGCGCGGACCCTCTGGGTCTTTTGTGAATCGTAGGCTTGCGTATACCTTATAGTATACGTAAAAGTTAATTTTTTTTTATTAAAAAAATGTTTATTCCTCCTCAAATGAAAAAGCCACAAACTGCCACTGGTATAGATACTAGAGCTGGTGCCAAGTAGAAATAGAACCGACAATCATCGTTTTTCAGCAATAACTTTCTTAATTTTCGAGATACAGCAAAAATCAAGAAAGTTATTGCTGAAAAATGATGATTTTCGGTTCTATTTCTACTTGGCACGAGCTCTAAAAACCAGCTTTCTATACGACTAATACAGAATATGACATTCTGGCTCAATTTTCAATTCAGAAAATACACATTCTTCGCATCTGTTACAGAATATTTCATTATAACAATATTTCATTCTGTAACATCCGTTACAGAATGACTATATTCTCACATCTAAGAAATATTAAAACCTGGTAGTGACATCTATCAACAAGTTATTATTTTTACTTTCTTGTTTATTTTTTGCTTTGACGAAAATAAAATTTATTATTTTTATATAAAAGAAAAATCAACGAGTTGTTCTACTGGTTTTATAACGCCAACTGTCAAATTGGTGTTCGCGTATTACAAGAAATACACTAGCACTGTGCGTCTGTCGTATAGAAAGTATAGTCTGGAACTCGTTCGGAATGACTATTCTGTTATTATTATTTTGGCAGAATATGCCAATTCCTAACTCGTTACAGAATATATGTACTATTCTATGCCACAGTAAAAACATGTAAACGCATACAAATCCGCTTTCTAGGTATAACTAAAATGTCAAATTTTGGGCTAGAATTGTGTGTGGGGCACTGTTACGTTTATTTTAATTTTAAAAAAATTGAAAATCCCACCCACACTTTCTTACATAAACATTCGCTTTAAAGAAAATCACTGCTTGAAGATCTACTTTTTCCGCTTTTCGCCTCTCATTTTAATTAATTTTGGACAAATTACATTCTTTAGGCCCTTACGTGGCATCAGTGGATTTCTGTCTTGAAGTAGGTAGTCGGAATAGCTTATTCTTTCGTTTATACTTGTATTCAGTGGCGTACTCATGGAAGCAGATAGACTACCCAAGCTTCCATCGCAATTAAAATTGTAACCAGTCCTGTTGCAATAAAATTGAATTTACCAATTGATGATAATTTAAATTATTATTCCAGGCTCTTAAGCTCGACAAATTTTTTAAATCACAAAAAAACTTTAAAAATTCGTTCAGTTTAACTAAACTTAGCTACAGTACAGAGTAGATTTTGGTTTACCACTTCATTCTTTTGCAGAGTTATAACTTAAAATGATAGATTACCTAGGTCAGGGGTCGGCAACCCTTTGAAACGGAAGAGCCAAAATTTACAATTTACAAAATTTTCCAGTTTTTAAAGAGCCACTAACATCTTTATTTCAATATTATGGTATTTTATCCTGTGTTTTTATCCGGTTTAAAGTTGTTTTTTTCAGTATAATATTTTTTATGAGTTTTTAAAATAAAATAATATAATTATTAATATTTGCGCATGGAACTGGAGAGCCGTATCTTGACATCAAAAGAGCCGCATGCGGCTCGAGCAGGTTGCCGACCCCTGACCTAGGTGGTTTGCCATTGCCTACCGATGAAAAACGACTGTCCTCAGTTCGGACTGAGGACAGGGCACTGGATGGTTCGGATCTTCTCTTCATTTACAAAGAGTAAATCTATGTAATAAATATATTTTCTTGGACGTTACCCCCCCCCCCCCACCCCAAAAGCCAATGGCTATGTACGTCACTGCTTGTAATTAATCATTGTTAAACTTGTTTTATGAAAAAAATGATTTACCTCTTAGATTGGCGACACTTATAAGTAGAGTTCGGATTTATATGCACCAAAATAATTGAAAATATGCGCATCTATATGCACCGAATTTTCTTAAAATATGCACTAAAATTGATAAAAATAGATAAAATATGCATTGATATGCGAACTAAAAAATATCTAATTTTCGAATTTTTTTTTTACTAACGGGGCTTGATAAATCTTTAATGTTCAATAACGATTTTAAATACTATGTTTTTTTTCCTTTTCCAGCAAAACCAGAAGTAGTATCACAACCCGAAAAAGCATGAAGAAATGCTATTATATTTTTATATACGATTCGTGATTGAAACAATTATTTAGATGTATAAAATGAATCCTTTTCATTACTAGAACCTGGTGTGTGGAAAAAATACTGAACCCATTGGAATTTAGTTGATGCAAAAGTACTAGTAAATCTATATCTATATTGAAAAATCATGATTCAGAGAAACTGTTTTTCAGTTTTTCGCAATTTTAAGCGGTTTAACGATAAGTAAACCACCAAGTCACGTCGACCATTTCAAAGTAGACAATCCAAAAAAACATCAAGAGAATTGTTCGTGGAAGATAAGGGTTTTTTTTTTCGAAAAATGTACATAACTCGAAAACTAGTCGTCTTCTGAACTACGAAAAAATCATGCTTATTCAACACTAAAAAAGACATACTTTCAGAAATTTTCATGTAAATTAAATCATTTATATGCGAGAAAAAAAATTAAATACTGAAAAATCGGTTTTAGCCATTTTGATGTTTAATTTGAGGTTATATTAAAAAGTGTTAAATACAAAAGTTTTAGATTCTTTTATTATCTACAACTTTTGTATTGTACGTTTTCCGCTAGGAGGTCACGTTTCGCCGCAAATCGCAAAAAACCGTTGCCAACCCCTAAATTGCATCCCCATTTCACCCCCAGTGAAATGTTTTGGTGTTTAAAATGTTTTGTTTCTTAAAGTTGGAACCTCAACAACATTTTTCACCTGGTCCTTGCCTGTTATTAATTTTCTTATTTTTAGTACTATTTCAAATTCGTTTTGGCACCAGCCTATTACATTTATAAAATTTAATAATTTTAATAATAAATTTGAAGGAATTAGGTAAAATTTGCAAAATTTTTGCATATTTACAACATTTGGTGCATATTTGAACAAGTATTGCATATTTGGGTCACATTTGGTGATTTTTGAAGAATTTTAATATAGAAAATAAAAAAATTATTATTAAATTTTGCCAATTTAAGCAATTTAATTTTTTATTTAAAAAATTATTTATTTTTTTATTTAAAAAATGATTTATTTTTTTATTAAAAAAATTATTTGTTTTTTTATTTAAAAAATTATTTGTTTTTTTATTTAAAAAATTATTTACTTTTTTATTTATTTAAAAAATGATCAAAATTAAATTGTTTAAAATTAAATTAAATTAATTGCTTAATTTGGCAAATTTAATAATAATTTTTTTATTTTATTTATTAAAATTCTTCAAAAAACACAAAAAGTGACCCAAATATGCACCAAATGTTGAAAATATGCAAAATATGCATTTTGACAAGCAGTTTTTCGGATTTGTTTTTACCTAATTTGTCCAGATTTCAAAACGAATCTGATGGCATATTAATGAACATGCAAAAGCATAAAATCCGAGTTCTACTTATTAAGTCATCTTTTTTCTACGAAAGAAAAACAATCAAAGGTAAATCATTACTTTGAGTCAGAGATAAAGAATATTATAAAATTTTACATGATTTTTTAGAATGAATAGAAAATTAAATTCAAAATTTATCCCCGCGAAAGTTTTTGTAATTTATTATCATAGTACTTACTTGACGAATTACTTGCCAATTTCCGACCTTATTCAAATGTCGAGTAGCCTATGATTTATATTGGATTGCGTCTTAGCGACGCCTTAAAATGAACTTAAATGTTAAGGGTTCAGATTTAATAGCCGTCGCGTAATAGATAACATAAAACCTAAATATTATTATTATTATTCGTATAATTCTAATAATAAGTAGTAGGTACTTGAAATATTTCAAGTTTTAACTCACGTCGGAGTATCGTAGTAAAATTCCCAAACGGAAAAATGTACTTAGCCAATTTTGTATATGATTCACGAGCAGGTATTCTTCCAAACAAAAACTAATTTAATTTAAAAACAATTACAATAAGGCCGTTATTCTCTCAGCTAAAAAAGCCGGCATGACTTTTCAAACAAAAGCAATTGTTTTACCCGACTGCCGGCAACGCGACTGGAGGTACTACCCACTCGTCCGTCAACTCTGTGGAAAATTTCTACATTTGATCCTTAAAAAGTAATATACTATTTAATGCGATATAATTTTTAACAGTATTGTTCCTGGCACCTGACTTATTTTATTATTTATATAAACAATGACATTTTAAATACATATTTGATCATTTCTATTTGTAAGTGCATACTAAAATGTGGCAGAAAAACTCGTGGACCAATTTATTAACCACGATGGGAATGCATGCTTTAATTAATGAAGGTTACACTATTATAATTTAAATTTATGCAAAGTCCGTTACACTGCAAAATTAAATTGTTAACACTAAGATTAGAAGTAATTATTATTTTTACTAAAATAAAAGTTCTCGGTGGATTTGTTATGGTACAAATGACAAATTAATATAGGAAAGCATATAAAGGTGTATCCTATTACTATCCACATTTTCCAATTGGCTTTCTTTGCGATTAGTAAAGAAATTAATTGCAGCTGATTAAAAATGAATAATTTTTTCAGCTGTCAAATAATAACAAATTAATAGTCGACACACACGATTATAAACGCATTAGCGTTATTAAAGAAACGTGATTTTTCATAAAACAACACGATATGGTTATTTTCCAGTAGTTATAATTAAAAAAAAATCAAACTTATGTTTTGATTCATTCATGAAACGTCAAAATTTAAAAAAATTTGTGCGAATACTTACGGTTCTTGTAAAAGGGGTGCAATTTTGAGAACCATATCCAAAAATTCATTATCCGAGCACCAAATGGACGGTTTTTGAGGTTGACTGCTTACATTTAATATTCTAAATAAAATGCACAAAATAACAGCAACTACCGCAAGAACAGCTGTAGACATGATGGCGGTCGAGCGCCCTAACGCTGCATCAAATGTAAACACCGCGTCGAAACTAAATAACCAAACTTCAATTCAAAATGACACGCCTGCATGAAACAGACGATAGAATATCTTATTTCACTTCATTCAAGTTTGACAACCAATGATACAACAATTTTTCGTCACGTGAACAGGATATTATAAACTGATGTTTGGGTTGCCTAACTTCAATATTTCAAATATGTATACCATGTGCATTCAAAAAACTACACGTCTCCGTTTGTTCTAAATTATTGTTTTGACCAACTGACGTTTCATGTTAGCTTCAGTATGTACTCTATTTTATATATACCCTAATAAAACATTAAAAAATATGGCATTTTAGTATACAGAGCCGTCATGAGAAAATTCAAAATATTTAAAAAAAATATGAGATCCGGGTCCGTGTGCAAGAGGGGGTTCAAACCCTTCCCATTTAATATTTTTTTGGATAAATTTATAAAATCAAAATACATCAATTATTTTACCTATGTACTATGTATTTGGGGGCGTCCATTAATTACGTGAGGCGTTTGGGGGGGGGGGGGTCAAGCCGAATTTCAGCCAATCTCACGTGTGGGAGATAAGGGGGTTTCAGAAAATATCACGTAATTTTTTGTGTTAACTAGTCTTAAATAGAAATAACTAAGCATGTATGTGTTTTTAATAAATCTAACGCAATCAAGCACAGATTAACGAAGTTACACTTAAAATAACCATTTACAAAAAATCTCACCTGAGATTAGAAGGGGGGGGGGGGAAGGGGGTCGAGCCAAATCTCACGAAATATGACCAAGATGTGATGTGTTATTTTAAATGTATTTTTTCAAAATCAAAAAATAACAACAGAACAATTGACCATCAGCTAATTTAATCTTAATATATAAAACTCAAAGTTTGTATGTATGTCCGTCCCATCAAAATATCCTCAACGGAAATCACGATTGAATTGAAATTTTAACTGGTTATTCAGCTAAGAGTTCTAAGGTTAACGCCACTATTCCCAGCTTTCTAAGTCAATTTTCAATTTTTTGAAAACAAAAGTAAAAAAATATGACCAATTTTGTCATTTTATAATAATAAAATAAGAAGTTAATTATAATAAATGATCATGTGCAAAAAGGAGTTTCCAGGTTATTCAAATATTAGGAGGTCATGGCGGCCGGCAGACCGCCTGACCTGCTAGTAATTTATAAAACTTTTCAAGTTCAGAAAAGTAACTTTTCATAAAATAATGATGTATTATGTATGATTGAATTGTTGCGTTTTTTGAGAAATTATAATTAGAAAACCAATACCCATAGGCCATAGGTAAAATAAAGAGTTTCTAAAATAAAGCAAATCAGGTTTGCTTGATTGCTTGCGTGCGAAAACTGTAAATTTCTGAGTAAGTGTTTAATAATGACCTGGTTTCAAATCTTGCACGAAAATGTTTAATAAAATAAACAAAACATGAATATTAGGTATTTGTTCATAAAAAAATTGTCTCTAATTTCTATAAGGAGGAAACAAGAAAGGCGTTCTTTATTCTTTTCTGAAGGGGGCAAAGGGGCAATTGCCCCCCCCCCCCAAGAATGACTCGGATTGTATCGCTGAAGCCCTCCCTGATAAAAATAATGTTTACCATAATGTTTTAAAATTTAAATAACTTTAAATTATATGAATAGATTAACGAGATTCTGAAAATATTTATTCTGTCCAGTGGCGTATTTACCCTCTGTAACTAATCAATATATTAAATAATATACAATTATTTTTGAATTTGATATTTTAAATTTCCATTAGAGTGCATGACTTTGAAAATTTAAAAAAAATTGTCTGCGGCGCTGTATGCCAAATGATTTGCTTCGCTCGAGTTTTAAATGTTGCAATTTTACTTTTCGATCCAAAGCCCCCCTACACGTAATTGCTAAATACACCACTGGGTCTGCCTCCCCCAAAAGGATTTTCTAAATACGCCACTGATGCGGGCCTCAGCCCACGCGATCGTATTTAGAACGAATTAGTACATTCAAACTGGTGCATCTTAAGATCAGTAGTGGATCCAAATAATTACCATAGGAAGGTGGCGACAAAATATAAATTTATTAAATATGACCAGCAGTATGGCGTAAAGCCTACACCGTCCGATTGGGAAGCGGGCAACCGCGGTTCAAATCGTAATCGCGTCGAATACACTGCTATGATCTAAAGCCCAAAATATATATCTGCAGAGCCGTATTAAGGGGGGGCTAAAGAGGCTGCAGCCCCGGGTCTCCAAATTTCTAGGGGCCTCAAAAAAATTAAAGCAACAACATTTAAATCACCAAAGTTGTATACCATAAAAAAAAACTATAATAAACTATATGTATAATAACAAACTATTATTCTTTCAAAAATTTTACATTTGACCTTAAAAAATCAAACATTTTTGGTTGCGGCGTATTTTGTTAAAATATGCAAAGCCAAGGGGCCTCCAAAAACCGTTAGCCCCGAGCCTCACATATCCTTAATCCGGTTCTGTATCTGTGGACTATGGGGAAGGCAACGGGAAACCACCCCATTAATTAAATTCCCGAGTACGTCACCTTAGCTTGAACCAAGTGATATCCTATACGCACTGCATAGTGTATTACACTTGAAAGAAAAAGAAAAAATGTGAAAAATAAAAAGTTGTAGTAAGGGGGCGTCCATTAATTACATGAGGTAATTTTGGAGATTTTTAGACCCCCCCCCGCCCCCCCTGGTGAGATGTCGTGAGATTTGGCTCGACCTCCTCCCCCCCTCTTCTAATCTCACATGAGATTTTAATTATTTTTATTTAAGAATAGTTAACACAAAAAAATTACGTGATATTTTCCGAGACCCCCCCCCCTAAACGCCTCACGTAATGAATGGACGCCCCCTAATGACAAAAACAAATATATTTTTTGTTTTTAAATAAATACAAAAAAAATTTGGTGTAAAAAATTGATGATTTTTGAGCCCCTTTAGAGTTTACAAAACATTAATTATTCTTACAGAAATTTTTTAAATTTATTAAAAAACAAAATATAAATTTATTTTTGTTATTACCACTAGATCCATTATATTTTTCAAATTTAATAAATTTTCTCCCCCCCTCTAAGGTAATTGTCTGGATCCCAGATACCAAAATCTAATAAGTTGTTTGGTTCATCCCTCTTGTAAAACTTTAATTTAAATTTCTATAAAATTTCATTTTATTCATTTCTTAATTAATGAACCAACTAAAACACTAATAAAATTTGTTTTTCTGATTTACAAATTAAAAATTTACTAATAGTTATTACCAATACTTCCTTTTAATTTTTCAAATTTAATAAATTTTAATTTTACCTCCCCCCCTCTATGGTAATTGTCTGCATCCCAGATCCCAAAATCGAATAAGTTGCTTGGTTCTTCCCTCTTGCAAAAATTTAATCTAAATTTCTATAAAATTTCATTAAACAAATTTTTTTTTCTTAATAAATTAATGAACCAACTAAAACACTAATAAAATTTGTTTTACTTATTTACAAATTAAAAATTTACCGATAATTTCCTAAGAAAACAAATTTAACATTTTTTGAAGTTGGTTGTGATTGATAAAAGAAATCACAATAAGAATAATTATTCCAATTATTAGAAAAAAAAAGATACCGGTGTCGGATCCACCCTCTTAAAGCTCATAAAAACATCAATGTTTACACACACAAAAATTAATTTATTACTAAACAAATAATTAAAATATTTTTGAAATTTTGGAAAAAATCGGAAAAATATGAAATTAATTTATGATGTATCGGCGTACACGAGAAATATTTTCAAAAGTAAATTTTATTGCCAATTAGGACACAAGATCCTTTTTTTATTTTTAAAAATTGTGTTTCTCTATTTTTTGTAAAATTAAAATCACAAAAAAATTACCATTTATAAGTCTCTAGTACTTCTATAATATTTTCTAATATCGAGTAATTCACAATAACGGTTTCCCGAGAAAATTTTTTTTTTCAAAATTTCGAAAAACAAATTCTCAGAAAACATCAACATTTTAAAACTAATATTTGCTGAGATTTAATGTTACTTAGAAAGGACCTTCTGAAAAAAAATCAGCCAAATCAATGCAAAGACAACTTTCACATAATACTTACACAGCTATTATAGCAGTTGTTAAAAAAAATCCCAAAATCTTAAAATGGCCGTTTCCTGAACATCCTATACTCAAAATAGATCATACCAAAATTAAAGTAGTTAAAATTCTGCATAAGACTATAAAAAAATTATTGCTGTAGACTGCCAAGTTTCCTAGTTATAACCCTTCATTAACCCCTGATTTTTTTCTCCCAAAAAAATGTTGTTTTCAGTTTATAAGCTAGCTGTCCCTAGATGTAAGCATTTTAATAAATTTTTGCACAATAGCTCGATTTCAGTGCATATCAGGAACAAATTTAACCTTACCTAAAGTGTAAAAATCAAAATTTGTAACAAAAAAAATAGCAATTTAAAAAAAAGCAATTATTCGATAATTGCAAAATAGTAACTTCAAAACAAAAGTAAAAATTAGCGTAAGGTAGCGTCATAACAAAATTTTTATCTTCTAATCCCAACAAGATTAAAAAACTCTTTTTTATGCAGTTTTTGTGACGTTAGCGGTCATATGGTCGCATTTCCAATATTTGAACGATTTTGATTTGAGGTTTCGTTGTTGATGTTTTGTGTATGCACCAATTAATTAAATATTTCAATGATCACAGTGTAATGCTGTGATTTTTTCTCCATTGAGAAGAAAAGGCGTCACACTAGCTGGAATAATTTCGCTTTAATATAATTAAACATTATTTTAATTTCCGTTATAATAGTAGTTAGGAAGCAAATACAAGTTCTTGTTTGCTGTAAAGTGGTTGGGTAGGTATACAGTATACATTAACTATTATTATGCCGAAAAATGCTCTAAATATTGAGATGCGCGTGCCATATTTGTGGAACATTAGCTACCTACACGTATTTGTGTCTAAAATGATATTATTATGATAATATCTACATGAGTAATTAAATTTTGTAAATTACATTTTAAAGTGTTACGAAAAGAGATTCGTTATTTACCTAACATAATGCTTTATTGCTACTTCCTATTAACCATTTTAGTAAATATGTACATATATAAGTTGTACAGAAAGCAGTTTACTAGGTACTTGTAAAACAAGTACCATTTAACTTCTTTCCAACAATAAAAATATGGAATTCTTTTCTAGTCGTTTTGATCCCATTTAAAGTGGGAAAATGCAAAAATTTTAGTAAAAAATTACTTTCACCACTTTCCCTAGTTTTACAGATCTTTTAGGAAGGAATTTATATAAAATGCTAGTAAAACCACCATTCATATCTTCCTGTTTAATTAAAATGTGCGGTTGTGGTTCCTGATTTTCCGATTAGATTTGGATATTTAAATAAATTGTAAGTAACTACTGAAATTTTAACAATATACCAAACAATGAGGGAGAGGTATAATTATCGGCAATTTTGTAGGAATAAAAAATTATAAGAAAATCAATCACGACTTTTCCGAGAAATGTCTATATGGCTTCGATTATTAACAATTTCGTTGATCATCGGATTTTGTAAAGCAACCCAATTGGTAAAACTGATCATTCTAACTGGTTTGGGTTTAGCAGGATTATGGATGTTACATATTTTGGCAGAAGATTTTGGAAATATATACAATAATTTTCAAAAACCTGATAAGAAACCCATGGGTAGGTTTTTTTCAAAACGCTCCATTGACGACAGCAATTATTACGTACCAAAATCTGATGAGGTAAAAAATAAAATAATATGTGGCTGAAATAAATACTTACATTTTATTTTTTATTAGATTATGAAAATTAACTGGGAAAAGATTTTATCAAACGATGCGTTGGGTTGTACTCAAAGTTATGTCTGCCAATTGGTAGCAACCGATTCAAAACAGTTGTTGAAAGAAGAAAAATCAATTTTATTTTTAGTTCGGTAGGTTCTTATTCATTCTTAAAAACAAAAATTTTAAAAATTGAATAAAAAAAGTTGCATTTGTTTTTCATCATTTCAAGAAACACCTCTCAGGTCTTATGAAAATTTAATAATATTTTGAATAATTTTGTAGATCAGCTAGTCTTACCAACAATTGGGCAGGCAAACGATTATATGGTGCCTTGAAATATGGAGAAACAGTGAAGAATCCTCAAAGGTGTAAACTTAAGTACCAGTCTTGTCCATTTTCTAGTTACTCAATGACTTTCATTTTACGTTTAATTGGAAAAATGAACTCTTCTCTTTAGGCAAAAATTTTCTTGTCTTTCGTGTGCTATATTAATATTATCTACTGTTAAGTTGTACAAATATTATATTATATTATGTATTACGCAAAAAAGTTAATTTATTTATTATGTGTAGTACCTGTCCCCACATTTTATTAAAAATTAATATTATAGGACCAATTCGTCGAAAAAGCATTTAACTCTGCAAACCAACACATTAAATCTTATCTTACTACTTTATGCTTTGTCAATTTATTATTTTATCGTAAAACCACGATTAAATGATAATTCGTTTGGTTAATAAACAAAACTTTCTATACCAATTATAATTAATTAAAAATACTAGCTCTTGAAAATGCAATTAATTAGTATTAATTAGTATAATACTAATTAATTATACCAACTATACGTATTAGAATAAGTTAATATTTTTCCGTGTGGTGGCGTTCGCTTGTATTTACATACATAAATATGCGGTAGTAATAGATATCAGCTGAGTCTCGAAACAGTGAACAGCCAACATTCCATCACCAGATGAAGAAGTGCTTCCGGCACTCTATGCTTCGCAGCGAAAACCAAGTTTGTTTTTAAATATTAATTCCGAATTAAAAAGTTTTATTTGTAATTAAAAATTTTATAAAATAAAAAAAAATAAAAAATTTTTATCGACAAAAATTTTTCAAAATTATTCGAATACTAAATCAACTATATATTGTCGAGATGAATTTCTGTACTCGTACATCAATCATCAGCCTTTCAAATATTTAAATTAATAAAAAAATTGGAAAATTAAAATAAAAAAATTTGAAAAATAAACCTTTTATTTCTTTGCCGATTTTATCTCCTACTGAATTCATCATGCTAAGTTTGACTTAACATTTGTTAACCGAGTATGATCCTTTGTGATTTGTTGAGTCCTGGTCATAAAATATCCACATCAAAACGTTGGTACTAGTCCACTCTGAAATAACCAGTGCTCCAAGTGTAAAAAAAATTAGAATCTTATTCCTTTACTTGGTTAATCATTTTATAAACTAAATATTAAAAAAAAAATTTAATAATTTATTTAAAAAAAGTACTTGCACATTGTCAAATCAAAAGATTTTTCTATTTATAAATAAATAATTATTCACATATTAATTTAAGGTGGAAATTTATTTATTTAAGTGGGATATTATGATATAAGTATATTATTTGTCATCGTAATTTATTTCAAAGCTAAAACAGTGTTTTTGAATTTCTTCCATTTTTTAAAATCCATGTTGAAAGAGAAAAAAACAAAAACACCAAAAAACTCAAAATTTGTAAAATTACTACGACTCACTGGGTAGGCCATGGGTTCAAGAGTGAAAGCGACATAAACCTTTTGTTTCATAAATCCCACCCTTAAATAGTATAAATTAAAATAATTTACTACCTACTAATTTAAAAAAGATATAAAAGAATTAGGTATTTAATAATAAGTAAAAATAATAAATTAAATTTTTTTTCTAAATTAAAAGTTGACCCAATGTTAATACTGAAGTACTATACGATCTTCAAATGTGTAAAAATAGCTTCAACTATCCTTTGAATAAAATTAATTTAAATTTCCTACATTTATTTTTTTCCCTTCTTCTTTTTTGGTTGAGCTTGAGGTTCTCCCGTTAGAAGGGCCAATTTACTTTTTAAATTTAAAAGCACTTCCAGATGAGGCTGCCACTCGGTTCTTGCAGCTCCACCATCTTTTAAATTTTTAACTATCAAAGCTTGCTTATCTATCTCCGTTTTCAAATTTTCTACTTCTGCAGGATCGACTGCTCCATTCTGCTGTGGTGGCGGATTAGTAGTTTTTGAAGAATCCGTTTTAGTATCGGGTAGAGGTTGTTGCTTTCCTGCAAACTGTTTTTTTAATTCTTCAACTTTTGCCGCTTCAATTTTCGAGAATAACGGTGAAGGTTTTCCAAGTTTGTGGCCAGCTGGTAACAAATTAACAATCTGTGGGTTACTAAAATAAAAAAAAACACATTGTAAAGCTTTTAAAACACAAAATAAAAAAGTTTCTTACTCTGGAATTAAAACTGAAACACTTGAAGGTGCATTTAATTGGGTTTTTAAGATTCTACTCGTCTCAGGCATGTAGGGGAACAATAAAGTAGTTAACAAGCATGTGATATTACAACAAAGTCCTATTACGGTACCAGCTTTCTCCCTAAAATTAAAATAAGTTAAAAAAATATATAAAAAAATCAAAGAACATCTTACTTTTCTTTCTCGGTTCCTTTAATAAGAACCCAGGGAGCAGAAGATTGCATATAAATGTTACCATGTCGAGAAATAGATAGGATGTGTCGAATTCCGTCACGTAACTTAGCTTTACTTAAAGATGCTGTGAACTCCTTAAGTTCTCTCGTACAAAGTGCCAAGAACGAATAGTCATCGTTATCTAGCACCATATTTGGAACTATACTGTCAAAGAATTTTTCAGCAAACACTTGAGCTCTACAAGCAGGAAAGTCAAACTTTTTCTTTCATTAAATTGTCTTAAAATTTTACCTGTTGACAAAGTTTCCTAAATTATTAAGCAACTCGGAATTATTTTTAGTTGCTAAATCATTCCAACTGAAACTGGAATCTTGACTCTCGGGTCGGACATACAACAAATAGAACCTCCATACGTCACTTGGAATTCCCGTATTTTGTGCATCATTGCCAAAGACGCCAATACCTCGTGATTTGGAAAATTTACCGTCTTCATAATTGAGGTACTCCGTGGCCATAATATGTGATACGGTAGTATAACCGTCATTGAGACCTAACATAGCAGCAGGAAACATTACAGAATGGAATGGTACATTATCTTTAGCCATGAATTGGTACAATTCAACAGATGTGTCAGGTGAAGGTTTCCACCACTGCTTCCACTCTTTTGTATAGCGTGCAGATATCGATAAATAACCGATGGGTGCATCAAACCATACATAAAATACCTTATCTGTGTAACCTTCTATCGGAACCGGTACACCCCACTTCAGATCTCGAGTGATACATCTTGGTTTCAAGCCTTCCTTCAACCATGAGTTTGCTATAATTCGAGCGTTATTTGACCATCCAGGTGACGATTTTTTCAACCAGTGCCGGAGAAGAGGTTCCAACTGAAACAGAGTAAAATATTTATATTGCTTTCTGCTAGTTTAAAATTTATATTTACATACTTTTGGTAAATCAAGGAAAAATTGACTTGATTGTCGACTGACGGGTGGTGTACTACACACTTTACACCTGGGATTTTTCAATTCAGTTGCATTAACTAATTTTCCACAACCATCACACTGGTCACCTCGGGCATCTTCGTAGTTGCATCCCAGGTGTGGACAACCTCCTTCTACAAACCGATCGGCTAAGTATCGATTACATTTTTCACATAATAATTGGTCTACCATCTGTGTTTGCATGAAACCATTATTATTCAATTGCAAAAAAATTTCCTGCGTAATTCTAAAAAAAAAGAAATTATTTAGGAATTGGAAAAAAACTTTTAAATTATTACTCAGTTTGCTCCGGAGTGGTAGTCCTCCCGAAATAATCAAATCCAATATTAAACCAACGATAAATAGAATTATGCACTTCAAAATATTTGTCACAAATTTGTTGAGGTGTTAAGTTTTCTTCGAGTGCTTTCGTCTCAGTTGCAGTACCATATTCGTCCGTTCCACAAACGTAAAGAGTATTGTAATTACACAAACGATTAAATCTAAAATTACAAATTGTACAAAATTTTTTTCCAAATTAAAAGATTTATACCTTGCAAAAACATCAGCCGAAAGTACACATCCTATGATGTTTCCGAGATGTGGCACATTATTAACATAAGGAAGAGCCGAAGTGATTAAAATGTTTTTCTCTCCTGGCACAGGTAACCTGAAATAAGATTGAATTAATTGGTTAAAGTAAACATTTATTTTCTTTTTACACTAAAAGTTTATCCTCTTTCAGTTTAGGTAAAGCTGAACCACCTTTTTCCCATGCCGATCGAGCAGCCTCAATTTCTTCAGTAGTCACCACATCACCACTGCTGTGTTGAGGAGACAGTCCACTGTTGCTGTTCGAAGTAGCAGCAGGAGGTTGTCCTAGAATTAATTTTGTACTAATTGAAAGGACTTGGTATGCAGCAATTCCAGGATTTACTTTATATTCACTTAAAGCTTTCTGAAAGAAAACTAATGTAAAAAAATTTAATGAAACAGAAACATTTATTTACCTGAAATTCTGGTTTACGTTCCCATTTCTGAAACCAATCGTTAAGGTTATTTAAATCGGTTAAGTGCTCTTTACTCAAACTGGCGTCTTTATAAAATGGATATAAAGTTGACCATATTACTAGATCGCCTAGACTTAAGTCTTCCTGAAAATAAAAATAAGTTTAATAATTTATAGTAAAGTGGGAAACCTGCAGATTTTTGTAGAAAAGTAAATTTTTTTAAATCACAGTTTTGAAATAATATTTACCGATAGAAGATATTTCGTATTTTTTTATCATTTTCGTAGAGATAAGAAGCAAAGCAACAGTTTAAATTGTAAGCTAAAGAAGCTGCAACAATGTAGTGATACTGAACTTGTTATCTAGTAACACAATTTGTAATAAAGCAATAACAAAAATAACTTACTGCTATCAACGATAGATTTGAACCAACTGCATCGTTTAAAGTTTTCAGACAATTTTTCAACGCAGTTTTTGAAGATTGAGCTTTTCCCGAAGTTACAAAATTGGTTAACAAAGTAGGTGTCAAAACTGCTGACTCCCATTCTAACCACAAATCTACTGTGCTTTCGTGCAAAGAACTGGGTGGAAGCAAATAATAGGCTGCCGCATTTGACATGAACATATTGCGGTCTTCGTATTGTAAACATGGCAAATGTTTAGGCTCCGGTACTGAAGTATCTGAAAAAAAAATTTGCAAAATAAAATTATAATTTAAGTAAGTAAACCGGAAAACCCAACGATCTAGAATTAAATGATGCAATATTTTACAAACCTCGCAAATTTACAATTTTTAAATCAACATTTTTTCCTGCAAGATTTGCTGCAATTAGCAGCTTCAGCGTAAACGGATTATTTTCGTTTGAATAAATCACCAACATTTTAGGATTTTTATTCAATAAATTACCACCAATATTTTATACGTGCTTCACGTGTTCGCGAATAAAACTGACGTCTACATAATTTTTAGGTTAGGTTAGTTACGTCATAATCTATGCGCGTTAGCGAATATTACGATTAATTGGGGAATTTTTCAAATATATGTGAAATAAAATTCAAGGTCTTGGTTGAAAGTTCTGATAAAATTATAATTTTCAAGTTTATAATCCTAGAATTGTTGTTCGGGTAGTTCCCGATAAATCTGACGTATCAGCTTTTCACCGTGAAAATTAAGATGGCGCTAAGTGTACCTGTCATTTTCTCGCTTTGTTTTGAAGTTTTATTGTTTTCGACAAACAGCTGATAAGTCTGTTCTCAGATAACACAAGTAAACGATGATAGTTTTTGTGTAAAAAGTGTGCTTAGTTAAATTTTGTGTTATTGGGAGTTACCCGGCATTCCTTTTGTTTATTTTTATAAAAGTGATATTTTTGTTTTGTTTGTACTGATATAAGTTGCAA
The DNA here is from genome assembly GCA_949152465.1 of Cantharis flavilabris. Classification (NCBI taxonomy): domain Eukaryota; kingdom Metazoa; phylum Arthropoda; class Insecta; order Coleoptera; family Cantharidae; genus Cantharis; species Cantharis flavilabris. The sequence continues at coordinate 94,199,058 of OX424435.1, forward strand.
TGTCTACAGTCGGCTTTTTTTTGTGTATTTTTTCAACACTTGTCGGTTTTAGTGGTTTTGTAGCTTTTTTAGTTTTGGGTAATTTACCAGCATGTGTTTGGGCGTTTGCTTCAGGTAATTTTGTAAAATTAAAAAAATTACTAGACATTGCGGCTCAAACCCTGACCTTGACATTAACCTCCAGTTTTCGCGAAAATAAAAAAAAGTCAATCTGCTGCCGTTAGGACCTAACTAGAAAGCTGTGAGCTCTTTTTGGAGCCCTGGGGAGCAACTGGCCTCCGGTTGCGATTGAAGTTCCTCGCGAAGTGGGAAGGGAGACAATGTGCAGTGGGAAATAATTAGAAATCATAAAATTTCTCCCTTCTGAAATAGAAATAGTTTAATTATATATATTGTAGTGTTTTCCCCTATAATTTTGGGGTCAATTGAATTACTTAAATATTTTTAATTAAATTTTTATTTTATAATAATCTTTTTAAATTTGTTTTAATTACTTCCGACTTATCTTTTTAGGTATTGTTAACTCGATGTCAGCACATTTGCATTGGCTTCGATATAGAAATGCTTTAGAAGAATGGTACTCGAATACGGAATTGTATCCACTATCAGTAGTTGGATTTGTATCATTTACTTGTGGTTTAATGGGTGTAGCATATCACACCACTATCGAAATATTACTAAAGACACGTTAGTTGATAAACGTTAGTTGATTTTTTTAATGTTTACTTTTCTTTCTTTTTAGCGATGCTGCCAATCAATAAAAGTCAAGTAATAGCAATTGTATGGGCTATTTTAACCGCTAAGAGTGGTATAGTTTTATGGTGTACTTGTAGACGATTCAGGAGCATTGTAGCCAGCGAAGAAGTATCTGCCATTGTGATTAATATTGAAGATAATAATCGAGAAGAAATTTCTCCAAACGAATAAGCTACAATAATTTTATCTAATGACGATAAGCCTTTTACCTACATAATTCACACAAATAGTGATCAAGTTAATATAAGAACGGTTACTTAAATTGAACATTGAGGTTTTTATATTTTATATTATATTTGTAGTTTTTTTCATTGTATTTTATAAGCAAAAATTGACCAACTTTGTTTTAATGACATTGAATTTGTTGCCGATAAGACATAGGCAGATATCTATAAAATAAGCTTTTTGTACATATTGAAATGTTTTTATATCAAAAATACTTGTTAAATAAATTGCAATAAGGACATTTCTTCGTTAATAGTTTATATTACCCATGCACATTTATCAGCCTCCTTTATATTGAAAAAAACAAAAGCTTAGATAGGAATGTGGACTGAACAGTAAATTTTTCATTGGAGTTTGCAACTTCCTCCTGATTAGAAATGTACCTACACGAAATATATCTATTTTATTTTTTTAATGTGGTCATCAGTATGAAAGATAATTTCCCATGCTTAAACTATTAAAAATAAATATAATACATGGAAGGGCTGAAGTTTGATCAACCATAGATTTATTTCTAATAAAAATTAATTTTACACTATTTTTGCGTGAAAAAACTAATAAAATTAAAAAAAAAAAAGATTCGCCCAACGTGGGGCTCGAACCCACGACCCTGAGATTAAGAGTCTCATGCTCTACCGACTGAGCTAGCCGGGCAGTTGCAAGCAATGTTCATTATCTACATTACGCACTAGTGATTGATAAATATAGAAAATTATTGTTTTGAATGAAATTTATATATAATTTTTTAAATAAAAACAATTTATTTTGAAATAATAATAACATGCAATTTATATGTTTCATTTTTCATTGCTTTATATATTAATTTGTTTAAATTCAAAATTTTTAATCCTCTTAAATGCACGGTAGAAATTTTCCAAAATAATACTTTTTATGAAAAATCATAAATTTTTTAAATTGTTTTGTAAAAGTGTTGAAATGAAGAATATAATTAAAAAAAAAATCCCGCCGGCGAGGAATCGAACCTCGGTCGCCCAATTGATACAATCAAGCGGGTTATAATTACCACTATACTACCGACGGTTGCTTGATTTTAAGCTCAACTTAGCAGCATATCCATTGACGTAAAATTCAGTTTTTTGGGATTTTCTTTCAAAATATGATAAAAAATATTATAATTTAAATACATATGTAAACAATTGATATCGATGCACATCTTTCTGATCTTCAAAATTGAATAACTTATTTTATTTTTTATAAATTTTAATTTTTTTTTATTTAATTTAAATAAAATTTTAAATTTTTGTTTTTTCGTAAAATTTAACTTGATTGTCACATATGTATTTATATTTGTTTATTTTAATAGTATAATAATAATTAATTATTAGGCATTGTAAAAGAATTAAATCAAGGAAGTTAATCATAAAATTTAGTTTTAAAAATTAATTTAATTTTTTTTTATTTATTGTTTTTTATCTAAAAATTTATTTTATTTAAATTTTTGTTTTCTCGTAAAATTAAACTTTATTGTCACACATTTAAATTTGTTTATTTTAGTATTATAATAATTAATTATAATGCATTTTACAATTTGCCATTTATTTTATGGTGAAAATATCAATAATATTCTGTCAAAATCCTATTATAATATTTGATAACACAATTGTAGTAAGAAATGAAAATTCTTTCATCGACAACACCTCGCACAATTTGGCAAGATTGAAAAGCTTCGTTAATTATATCTTCACGTTTAACAATTTCGGCGAAAGTAGGCACTTGGTTAACCGAGTTGCGAATATATTGCTTAAATTTATTTACATTTAGTGAATTGTCTCTCCCTATAATCTTGGATTTTCTCATCGTACACCTGGCCAATTTATTGATTTCTAATGATTCTTCATCTAAGGTATAATCGCAGTAGATGTGAGCCTTAATAACTTTTTGTGAAATTCCCAATTCTCTCAAACACTCAGCATTGATCTCTTGAAAATAATATGAATTACTACCTGGATTGCTTCTTCCTAATATGCCCTAAAATGATATGATTGAGCAGAAAAAATACTAATTTATCCAAGAATTCTTACCTCTAAACTTATGAATAACAAAATACTGAAAATAAATATTTTCATTTTGGGTTTGTTTTATTTCTACTTACTTGTAACTCACAATTTCACAACAATAAAATTCTGCAACGAATTTATACTATTTTTTTCTGCAGATTAACCACGAATATTTTATCAAAATTAAAGTAAAGATCGTTTAGTGCAAGCTCCAAGTCGAGATAGAGCATGTATAAATCAATAGAAAATAATTAAAATGATTTTCAGCTAATACTACTTAACAAAAAGTGGAAACATGCTCTATCAATAAATTCATTAATTATTTAAAAAAATATTTTTTTGATTTGTGTTAAAATGCAATTTTTTCAAGATTTTCCGGGATTTTCTAAGATTGAAATTTCCTAGGATTATTTTGGATTTCCCCCAATTTTCCTTCAGACATCTCCCGACTTTTCTCAGGGAAAAACAATTTTAACAGCTTTATTTCTCCTCAGATGTTTCTTCAGTTCATACCAGATTAAAAATTGGTTTTTCGCTATTATGAAATACAATAAATTGTATTTTATCCTCCCTTTATTTTTTTAAAACTAATATAATAATTGATATATTTATTTTTAATTTAAAAAATGGCAGATGTTTTCAAAGTAGAATATATAATATTGAACAATGTAACATTGGTTGCATGCATATCGAAATAATACCTGAATACGCCGTTACATGAATATCATAAAATATTTATTCTGTATATATGTATATTTTAGCAGTGCATCACTGTTAAAGTTGGTTTAATCGTAACCTCTCGTAGCCGTGATCGTCTAGTGGTTAGGACCCCACGTTGTGGCCGTGGTAACCCAGGTTCGAATCCTGGTCACGGCAGTCTAATCAGTGTTCATTCTGATGGATGAGAGATTTTTTTTTCTGTAAAATTCTCATAATTTTTATTGTGTATCATCGAGAAAGTACAACTTTAGTTGTAATTATTTATTACTCTAACATCATTGAGGTTCAATACAAATAAAATTTTATTTAAATTAGAAAAAATAATATTTTTCTTTGTTTGCAGTCAATATAGAAAAAAATAGAATAGAAACCTAGCGTGAAATTATTTACGATGCACTTGTGTATTTTGAGGAATTTATGTTGCAAAAGTGTAGTATAATTAATTTAATAATAATATTATTTACTATTTGTGGTCTTTAATATTTTTATTATTGACCCAGTGCTATTTATTATCTTGTAGTATAGTATAAAAAAAGACCGTTATTGTTATGAATCTTGAACTGGATCAAGAAGTCGAATCTTCAAATTTTGATTATCATTAAGAATTATTTTAATATGCGCAATTATTTACGAGCACAATTAAATGCTACGGTTTAATCGACTCTATTCAAATATCCGTATAGCGCATAGCGATTTAAATTACAGAGAAGATTATATTATTATATTATTAATTTTGAATGTTTTCGAAGCAGTACTAATGAGGTCAATAATTTTTAAAAACAACATTTATGCAAGTAATTAATAATATAGTAATAATTATTTAGTTCAATGTAATTGTACGCCACTGCGGGATCCCGTAAGAAAGGAACTGTATCTGCAAAGTTAACGTTACGACGATCGCTCAGTACACTTTCCTCCTTATACTAAACAACTAACAATTTAAATTGCACTTAAATGTAGAGAATGCAATATGTCTTTATGATGTTAAGAGTTAATTAAATTTTTTTTGGTGCAAATCTAAATTAACATAAATATAGTGAAGTTCTGTTAATCTTCCAAGTTTTATAATTAACCGTAAGTACTCTATCATTCATAATCATTGATAAATAAAAAAATGTAGTAATTTAAAAAAAAATACAAATGCCCATTGTTGTAGTTTAAAAATGTTGATTCAATGCCTGAAAAGCACTTTTGAATGAAAAAATAAATTTTGGATTTTTTTAAAGCCACAATTTTAGTTCGAATTTAGACCCAATTTTTAATCATTGACAAACAATTCTGCAGTCGTAAGGAAGAAGGCAATAAGTTCATTTTTGTAGTTTTGAGTAAAACGCAAAAAATCAATCGCACATTGTGCACACAAGGAATTTCAAGAAAATCCGCTTAAGAGGGACAATATCATATTGTTATTCACTTAAGAGGGACAATGTGCGCCTAGTATTTTGCGTTTTAAACTACAAAAATGTACTTACTGTCTTTTTCCTTTTTTTCATCTAGGTTTATCTAGTAAATTTGATATTATGTTATTTATTATTTTTTTAAATTTTTTTATTTATGGATATCTATGGATTATTTTTATTCAGTTTGATCATCTGATGATGTAATACAGTGTATTTTACATGTGATAACTTAAAAACATTTTAGTTCTAAAAGTGTTTCGTGCAATTTTTGGGTTTTCTAAAATATTAATATGGTCAATAGAGTACAGTTACAGAAGAAAAGCAAAAGAAACCGAGTTTTGTATACGAATGTCATATCTCCATTGTAAGCTAGTAATTGTAAAAAATATAATAGACATTATTTTCTGCATGGGACAAAGATGTTTCTAAAAAGTATATTATAGAAAAACAAACTTTCTGTTTCATAAATTGTTAACTTGATTAACAAAATCACGTATTGTCAAAATTTTTTTGGTTACGTGAATGAGTGGTGCTAACTGTAGAACTCTTAGAAAAACCTGCGGTTAAAATTTCACTTTGCTGAAGCTCTCCATTTCGGAGATTTTGATAAGGTGGACATATAAACTTTCAGTTTTATACATTACGATTGCAAGTTCAATTATTGAATATAGCAAAATATTATAAAAAAAAATAAAAATATTATAAAAAGTCACCTTGGGGTACCTCCCAGACTCCACGGTGAAAAAGTCCATAATTCACTATTGTATTTACTAAGGATATATTATATTATATACTAAAGATTTTGTGTCTTCGGTCCAAATATTACAGGTCCATGTGACCTTTGACGAACTCAAAGTTTACTCAGACTTTAGAATTTGTTACATAGAAATGTTTTAGAAAATAACACCTCGCAGTTGATAACACAGTTAATACAGCATTATATGAAAACCGCATTATAAGAAACCCGAAATCACGTTAATTCGTACAAATAACGAATGCGGTACGAATTAACCGCGTTATAGGAGGGTTGACTGTAACTTTCCGAATTCCAGTTCTGTAGACTCTTTAAAGAAATTCTATTTTACAGAAAAACAACGCAAAGTATAATACCAAAAGTAAATTTACGAATTTATCAAAAGTAATTTTTATTGGATGAAATTAAAAGTTTAGATTATTTTAAAATTTGTTTTTAACTATGTTACCTACATGATACATACATTGAAAACAAAAGTCCATCACATTCACCATAACAAAAAGTTAGCGATAATAACGAAAAAGTCATTGGATTTATGAATTCCTGCATTAATGTTTTGTTTTTTAATAATCATAATGGTCAGAACAAATTTGGAACAAAAATATTTTTTTAATATTGTTTTTTTAAATATTAATATTTAACCGAATATTTAGCTGTAGATCGGAAGGTAATATTGGTTATCAATATTGGTCCGATATTGCACCAAGCTACAGTTTATATTGGTCCAGTATTGGCCCAATATTGTACTAAGCTATAGCCAATATTGGTCCAATATTTATTTCCTATATAGGTGCAATATTGAAAAACAATATTGGACCAATATTGGCAGACAATATTGATTATCAATATTGGCCCAATATGGCGCCAAGTTACAGCCAATATTGGTCCAATATTGATTTACTATATCGGTGCAATATTGAAAAACAATATTGGGCCGATATTGGCTGAATCTTGCAATATTGCACCAACATTCAATATTGGCGCAATATTGGGCCAAGATTATGTACTACATGGGCGAGTGCAATGAATTTTGTTTATTGGAAGAATAATTATGAGTTAATCAGCATTATGACTAGAGCTTGGATTTTATGCTTTGCATGTTCTTTAATATTGATATGCCAACAGATTTGTTTTGAAATCTGGACAAATTAGGTAAAAATGAAACCGAAAAACTGCTTGTCGAAATGCATATTTTGCATATTTTCAATATTTGGGGCATATTTGAACAAATAATGCATATTTACGCATATTTGGGTCACTTTCGGTAAGTTTTTTCAAGAAATTTAATTAAGGAAATAGAAAATTATTATTAAATTTGCCAATTTTAGCAATTATTTTATTTAATTTTTATAATTTTTTAAATAAATAAAAAATAAATAATTTTTTAAATAAATAAAAAATAAATAATTTTTTAAATAAAAAAAAATAAGTAAAAAATTAAATTGCTTGCAATGAAATAAATTAATTGCTTAAATTAGCAAAATGCAATAACCTTTTTTTAGTTTTTTAATTAAAATTTTTCAAAAAACACGAAAAGTGTCCGAAATATGCACAAATATGCACCAAATGTTGAAAATATGCGAATTTTATGTAATTCGTCCAGATTTATTATTACAATTATTAAATTTTATAAATCTAGGTAGTACTTATTAAAAATTAAGAAAAAATAGAAAAATTTGAAGATTACATATTTTTTAGTTTTTTTAGTTTATTTTTTATTTTATCTATTTTTATCAATTTTAGTGCATAATATTTTAAGGAAATTCGGAGCATATGCACATATTTTCAAGTATTTTGGTGCATATAAATCAGGGTACCCCGTCAAAACAGCCCCAGCCAAAACAGCCCCGACACAATAGCCCCGTCAAAACAGCTTCGGCAAAATAGCCCGATGACAAAATAGCTCCGACTAAATAGCCCAATAACAAAACAGCTCCGACAAAACAACCCGATGAGAAAAGGGGCGGCCCATTAATTACCTAAGGAGACGTCCATTAATTACGTGAGGCGCTTAGGGGGTGGGGTCGAGCAGAATCTCAGCCAATCTCACGCGGGGGTAGGGGGGTCTCGGTATATATCACGTAATTTTTTTTCCGCAAGAAACTGTACAATTGCGAAAGAACTGGGTTACATTAAGTAGGTAAGACAAACAATCTCACGTGAGATTAGAGGGTGGGGGGGTCGAGACAAATCTCACGATATCTTACCAGGGAGTTAGGGGGGGGACATAAAAATGTCTTCTTTATTATTATTAATCAAACAGAATTATATTAGTATATTTTGAGAAGCTACTTTAGCCCGGGCTGTCTGAGGCTATTTTAGCATGGGCTATTATGTCCTAGGGCTATTTTAGCACAGGCTATTATGTCATAGGGCTGTTTTTGCCCGGGCTATTATGTCTCAGGCTATTATGTCGGGGCTACTATGTCGCAGGGCTATTTTGGCATGAGCTATTATATCTCAGGCTGATATGTCGGGGATTTTTTGTCGTAGGGTTATTTTGGCACGGGCTATTATGTCTCAGGTTATTATGTCGGGGATAATTTGTCGGGGGTATTTTGTCGGGGTTATTTTGACGGGTCACCATAAATCAGAGCTCTAATTTTGAATATCTTTTTCTCTCGGAAAGGTTCAACACAGAATAATACTAAATCGTGGCATCCCTGACCGGGGGGTCTGGGCGGTATGGAATACCCCCCAGGCAAAACAGAAAGTGGAAATATTTTGTAATTTTCAATTCTTAAAATTTAAAAAAAATGGGGCTTTGCCACTAATGTATATATAGCTAAGTTTACAATAATGAGCAGATAAAATTTGTATTCATATGGGTTTGAACCTTAATCTATTATAGCTGTGAATACGAGAGCTCAGGCAGCTATGCGCTACCGAGCACAGTGACCCCCAGTGAGTCATATAACCCACCTTCTAGCAACCATGTCTGGAAGTGATAGGAAATGAAGGAGTAAATCATAATAAGTTATGGGATTACAACTGGGATCAATCGAAAACCTTTGGGTTTAAACCTACCTATGGGCAAAACCGTACTCGTGAGTCGGGAGGATAAACCTTTGGACGTAATTACTGAACAGCTCTCGTAATTTGATAAATATTTCCATAGTTTGCCCTCATTTTGACAAGCAGAAATATTCAAAAATAACTAATTGGCCATTCTTTTCCCTATGTTCCTACCCAGTATATCTCTAATTACATGCTTGATCGCACAAGTAAATGTGAATGGATAATATAAAAAAATTTTTTGGTTCAATTATGTTAATGTTCAATCATCAGTGAGACCGAATTCAATATTAATTTAACTATTTTCCTAATGATATGCTGAAGTACAATTTATCGAACTGTTTTTAATAACTTGTAGTGTTAGATTTATATTATGTAAGTTATTATCTTCTCTATTATTTGGTAAATTACTTAATTCTTTTACCAAATTATCTACACGGTACAGTTACATCAAGATATTTAATGTATTTTTATGTTTCTGTAGCAATTAAACGGTTCTTTTTGCCAAATTTTAGAAATACTGTAACATCCGTTAAAATTCGGTTAGTAGGAATTTTTATATAATTAAGGTAATAAGTCTTTCATTTAGTTTCCGTTTGTTTAATTATTCATTTCGGATTACGTGTTTGTTATTACACGGTACCTGTAAGATTTATTACCTTCCAGTGTCTTGCTGTAATTTAAATACAACATGAATGGCCTACATTAAAAATGCTTTTTGTTTGCTATTTAAAATTCCAAATTATCGACCAGATCAATAAGGTCGCTGTATCACTGCAGCCACCATTGGTCACCAACCAAAATCCAAAAGAGTTTAGCAATTTTTTTTTTGGGAAAGTACGCTTATTCTTTCGCATTTGATGATGTCACAATCCAAAAGAAGGTATAATGGTGCAGAACTTTACGATATGTAAATTACCTATGTGTTCTAATTAACCAGAAATTAAAACATCGAATAACATTGATAGGCACTTAAAAGAAAGTAAAAGAAAATGATTTGCACTAACACTCCAATATCACATATTTGAATACTTTCTTAATATAATAATAATAGAGAGAGTTTCGGTTTCACCCTGTATATTAATTATTGGATTTTGAATGTTATTTCTATGTTTCTCCCACAGTAAACTTAATATTTTAATCAAATACCTCACAATTATTTCTAATTTTAAAAATTAAAAATAAATTAACCACGCTAGTAAGATGTAAACAATGCAAAGAATACATAATACATAGTTGGCATTTACACGACAACAATTAATATTGTACATGAACCATACATCACAAAATTTATTATGTGAATCTAACTGAAAGAGTAAGAGAATAAGAGTGAAAGTGGTACAATGAGAATTTTAAAAATAAATTATTAATTCGGAATATTCTGCTTTTTCCCACTTTTTCTCATAGTCAATTAAATTTTAATTAATGGACTTCCATTTGTAAAACAATTTAAAAAATCTTTATAAAGTTTATTTCAACAAGTTTCGTAATAAAAAGTGAAAATAAAAATTTTTTCGAACATATATGCTATTTTCATGTGCTTCTTAAAAATGTTACTTTCTTTTGTTATTATTTTAATTAGTTGAAAATTTTACCTAATTGCTCATTGTTGCAAAGTTATAACAATTTAATACCTGCATTGCAAATTAAGACTTCATTAACAAAATTATCTTGACTCCTTCATATGCTCACCCACGAGATTTCTCTTCTGACATTTACTTTAATTTTCAGATCGTTATCCGTCTATTAATTTGTGTATTTGCATTATTTATAACGGAAACGATTAAATTTTACAAATAATAAAAAAACTATTAGGATCTTTCGGAATTTTGAATGTAAATGTAAATTAAGCAATTCAGCATTGGATGCTTTGTGAGATGAGGTAGCCAGGGGGGTAAATTTAAAAATTTAGATGCGTAATAACTTGACAATAAAATATTTATAACTGAGATTAATTTTTTCGCTTCGTCAATTTTTAAACTCATCACGAACAAACACTGTTAGCCGTCCATTTTTTGAAGTCGAGATATTATATGGTTCAATGAATTATAATAGTTGTGATTGTTCCCCTATTGTATTAATGCAATAAAAAAATGTTAGGTATCATAAAACTATAAAAGTAATATTTTAAGTATCATGGAGTAGATTGATGATCATTGCCAGATAAAATGTGAATTTGTTCGGATTCAGCTTTGATGCTTTTTTTAATTTTGAAAATTATAAATATACATGGTATGGTTTTGGTATCTAGATCTCTATATTATGATATACCAAATATATCCATCTTAAAAAAATTAAACCTGGGAACCAGGTTTTTCCCGCTAGTTGCCGCAACGTCAACTAGTTCGCGGCAAAATCAAAAATTTCTTAAACAAATTCTCAAATTTGCAAATAAAAAATCAATTATTTAATGTAAGATTTTGGAACACGTCAATATATTATTAACTAAACAAAGATTTAATACTGATCAGTGGGAATCCCCCAATAACATTTTTTGGCATCTCAGTCAATTAAGCGTCAGAGGCAGACAATTGTTATACTATATTGCTATTTCCGTAATGTTCAAAAGCTTAAATTGTGTAAAACAATTTAATAATAGTTTCTTAACAGTTATTCATGACGAACATAAAAGTTTATGTTAAAGCTACTTTATGTAATTAGATGAAGATTGCATTTAGATGATGAGAATTACCATTTGAAAACACACTTGTAGATCTTGTTTTACATATATTATAATGATAGTTGTAGATAATCGCTCTGTAGAAAATAAAAATTAAAAGTAGAATAACTTGATTTATTTTGATATTATTCAATGCAATTCGCTAGTTTTGTTTATCGGTGATTAACGGTTATACACAGTGACCCACAAAATTTGTCATACATAATGAAAACAAATTAATATTCATTACCTACCTTGTTAACCTTGACATTGACAAAATATTATTATGTAATTTATTGTAATATATTATATACAGTTAGATTTGATCCATTTAAAGTGATAGTAAGTTGCTTGGAATTGTATAGGTACTAATTTCAAAACATAATGTGGATTTTACATAAATATATAACCGTAGTTTCATCCGAATACATTTGATATTATTATATCGTAACGGGACTTGCACTCAACACAAAGTAGTAGATATAGTACTTATACGTTAATAGGTTACATAAACGTATGAATAATAATTACAGTTAGTCCTTTTAACAAAATAATAAAGCTGTCGTCTAAATTACCTCAATGTCGTTACGATGTGCAATTTCAAATATGGGTCAGGCGGCAAACACACATAATGCGAAAAATTTAAGTATCCAACTTCACGATCTTTAAACTCATTATATATTAATCATCAAAAATTCGCAATTTATGAGACTCCATAAATTCATAATATCAATAAACTCGGGTTCATTGGCTGAAATTCATTCATTCACTCAATTATCAAACTCAAGTTTCACTCCTCGTGAAAGCAATTGTTTTATTTTATAGCGGCACTAAAGTATAGTAATAACAATCAGTGGCGTATTTAAAAATGCTTTTGGGAGGGGCAGATCAAGGATTTTCCAGAATCTCGTTAATCCATTCATGCGCGTCAGTTTTAATTAATTTCTAATACATAAAATCCCAGCACGCTCCTGGTCCTGCGTGTCATTTTTTGGTGAAAAAAGAAACACTCTGATTGGTCGATTTTTTTTACTTACCAAAAAATATATTAAACTAAGATTAGGACTAAAAATATTTGTCCAATATTAATCCAAACCAACATAATTATCACATAACAGGTCCGCGAAATAAGGTCTTACTTCCGTTAAAATAATGGCCTTTATATAGTATTATAAATTTTTTCATATTTTCAAATATTTTTAATCCAGATCTGTTATAAAAAATTATGTTTTTTTTGATTTGTTGAATTTTTGATTTTCTACATATTGTATTATTCTTAACTTAACTTAACTATTTAAATTTATCTATAACTACATGTTTCTACATACCACAAATTTACTTAAAATTTTTATTTTGGGTTCATTTTCTAAAAATATAAATTCAAAAATGTAAACCGGGGGGTCTCTGGGAGGTGTGGAACACCCTCCAGTACATATCGCAGAATTTCCACTCTTTTAGAATACTTGGAGAAGATAGGGGATTCATAATTTTACAAATTTCGCCAGGAAAAACCGGGAAATTTGATTTTTAAGCAAAAATGCGGGAAATTTAACTTTCGGTTAGAAAAAATTAAAACTTGGAAAGCATAATTACTTTTCTGTTCACTGAGTTTAACAGTAACTTCTGTGTTACTTTGAAAGTTAATTATAAAAATAATATAAAAATATAAAGTCAAAATTGTAAACCGGGGGGTCTGGGGGGTGTGGAACACCCTGCAGTACATATCTCAGGATTTCCACGCTTTTAGAATACTTGGAGAAGATAGAGAATTCTCTCTGAAGAGATGTGACTCTTTCTGCGACCTCGGCGTCACCTTCGATTCACGTCTAACATTCGCCGAACACATCAGTGATGCCTTAGGCTCAGCCTCCCGCATGCACGGCTTCATCTATCGTAATGCACATGACCTTTGCAACCTCCAGTGCTTAAAACTTCTATTTTTTAGCTTTGTAAGATCAAGGCTAGAATATGCTGCACTTATCTGGTACCCAATACATGCATACCATGTCAAGCGGCTTGAGGCGGTCCAGCGCCGATTCCTAAAATTCCTGGCATTTCTTCAGGACGGTGTGTACCCTGCACAGGGATTCGATTATCGTGCTCTTCTTGAACGGTTCAATCTGATGTCTCTGGAAAGCAGGCGTTTTGTTTCATCCGTTTTGTTTCTATGTAAACTTCTGAGAAACTTAATCGATTGTCCCTCTCTAATAGCTGAGATCGACTTCCTCATACCCAGGGGTTGCTCTAGACAGCGCAGCCTCTTTTACTGTAAGATCTGTCGTACTAACTACCGAGCCTCATCTCCAATCTCCATCTGTTGCCGCAACTACAACAGCATCGCCGATGATACCGACATCAACCATGCGAGCCTCAAAGATATTGCGGAGATCTGTTACAGGCGATATCTCGTCCCTGCATAATATGTATTTCTATATATAGCAATTTGCTCTTTTGCTTTTTTGTTTTATATACATATGTATATAGTATAATTTTTTTTTTTCTTTTGTTATACACATTTCATGTAATTAGTTTCGGCTGTTTGTAGTGTGTCTAAGCCTAATAAATAAATAAATAAATAAATAAATAAAAGAGTGGAAACACCCCCCAGACCCCCCGGTTTACAATTTACAATTTTTAAACAAAAATGAGGGAAATTTAAACCTTTGGCATTGAGAATATTAAAGCTAGGAAAAACATTTATTTAAGTGCCCTACTGCTCAGAGTTTAACAGCAACTTTTGCGTTACTTTGAAAGTAACGGGGGGGGGGGGGAAAGAACAACCTACAGTACATATAATAAAATTCCCACTCTTCTAGAAAACCTACAGAAGACAGAATAATTATACAAATTTCGTCAGGAAAAGCTGGGAAATTTTTTGTTTTTGATTAAAAGTGAGGGAAATTAAAACGTAATTAAAAAGGGGTACAATCCGAGTCATCCTTGGGGGGATAAATAAAAGTAATATGAAGTAATATAGTAATATAAAAGTAATAAAGTATAGTCGAGTACTTAAACCCTCACCTCGCTGGGCGATTTTCATTTTTTTTCAAATTTCAAACAATATTGTCAACTACAAATTTTTAATAATGTACAGGGAGTCCCCGTGACCGTGGAGAATCTTCGAGGTGTTGATAAAGGACACTTTTCTAAGATAAATTTTCAAATAAAATTCATGTCCAAATCCAAACCCTTGGGGGGGGATATCTGCCTTTAAAGCAATTTTTTGAATTTCTGATTTCAAACTGCCATAGCTCCGATATTATTAATTTTTTAGACTTAACGGATTAGAACTTTTTTAAAGATAATTTTCTTATCTACAAATTAGGTTATAACTCCTTATCGTCTAGAATCACCGGATTTCGAGTTATAAATTAAATTAAGTGAAAAAAAGTAAAAAAAAATTCAGGTTTTAATTTTTTTAATTTTCTTGTGAATCCCGTATCTCTTAAACGAAACGTCTTCGAAAAAACTAACGGCCTAAACCGGATAGGCAATTTAACGGGCTACAACTTTGGTTAAATAAATTTTTTTGGGAAACCAACCGTTTTCACAGAACTTCTGAAAATAATAAACAAGGTGTAGATAAAAGAAATCTACAAAATTTATTTTAATAAATTTTTAAAATGGCTTCCCTCATAAATTATTATCAAAAATTGACCTACGCTACAATACGTTTTGACATTTAAACAAATGCTATATACCTAAATCAAACTGAGATTTTTAGCAATTTTGCAAATTTTTTTTTACCTACATCTTGTTCATTATTTTCACAATTTCCGTAAAACCGGTTAGTTTCCCAAAAAAAAATTATTTATCCGAAGCTGTAGCCAGTTAAATTACCTATCCGGTTTAGGCCATCGGTTTTTATCTAAAACGTTTCGTTTAAGAGATACGAGGTTTGCAAGAAAAGTAAAAAAAATAAAACCTGAATTTTTTAAACATTCTTTGCCTTAACTTAATTTATAATTCGAAATCCGTTGATTCTAGACGATAAGTGGTTCTAACCGAATTTGTAGATAAGAGAATGATCTTTAAAAAAGTTCTAATCCATTAAGCTTAAAAAATTAATAATATCGGAGCTATGGCCGTTTTAAATCAGAAATTCATAAAATTGCTTTAAAGAGAGGCAGGGCCTATTTTACCATTAGGCGCATTGGCCAGAGGGACCCGAAAAGAGAGAACATAAAATCGTAAAATAAAATTCTGATAAAATAACCCAAAAATTGGGCCTTCGATGCTATTAGTTACACTAATAGCCAACCCAATTAAAAATAGGCCTTGCCTCTCAAATAAACCGGGGCTTCTGGGGGTGTACGCTTTTATTTTATTCCCAAATGGCTACGCCCAACACAACAAACTAGACTACATCATCTACTCAACCTCTTATTTTAATTAAAAATGATAAAATTTTATAAATTACAGTGCGGCCTGAAGGCCGCACAACCTACGCAATCTAGTCATGTAATAATTTAATTATTGTTCCACAAAGTCACGTTTTTCAAAATTATTATCACATAAGTATAATTCACGAGTCTGTATGCGTGGTCAAAAGAGGCGCAGTCGTTTCAAGAGAATTTAACACACTTCGACATTGGGGCAGTAGCGTAGCGTGGGGGGAATGCCCCGGAAAGCATTTCAGGAAACGGTTAAGCTGATGATGCCGCGAAATAGTTAAAAATAAGAGAAGTGGTACAAAGATCCAAACATTATTAAACTAATATTTTGTTTTTGTTTTTAGATTAAATCGATTAAAAATGTTAAAATTTGTATTGAAATTGATGGTGGTGATGTACTGTACTATGAAGTCATCATCATCGCCAAGTGTACGTTATCCACTTCCCGCACTAATTAACAAAATTACTAATGCAAACGCAACTTGCAACTCTGCAACTTTCAACATAACAATTCACATGAAACAACCTTTCAAAGGAGTTCTCTTTGCAAAAGATTTTTCACATGAATGCCGCATCATGGGTAAGAAAATCAATCGATCATAGATATGATAATTTAAGTGTTACTTATTCCAGGTGCTTTGTCCCATTCTTTAACACTAAATTTACCGAGCTACGGCTGTGGAGTCCGATTGAGTTCCGATGGAGAGGATATGTTTTATGCCGTAACGTTGGTCATCCAGCAAGATCCGCATCTGCGACAATTTACCGATCAAGAATACATTATTAAATGCCAATTACAAGACAACGCATTGGCGGTCAAAAGTGAACCCATGGTGGAAGCTCTCCGAAGTGACTTATCCGACATGTCTTCCGCTACAAGTTTCAGGTATTTTGCAATTTTCCAAAAATATAACTATTACGCTTTAGCTAATTAGGCTACACAGAGTCAATTCGAACTAGTCAATTATAGTAGTTATTTCTAAACTGCCTGATGGTATAATTACGAAGAGGTATAATTAAATTAAATAACTTCATAATATTGAAACCAATTACCTCAAACCTTGCATGCAGTTGATAATTGATATAATTATTATTGTAATACAATTTTTTACTTAGAAAAGGACGTATGAAAAATGAAGCCTGGCTAAAAAATCACGGAAAAGAAAACAAGTCCGACTACGATGCTTCACTAACAGAAGCTTTGGCTGCAGCAAGAGCTTGGATGGAAATTGTACCAGAAGAAGGAACCGGTAATTCTGGTACTTTAAAAGTTGGCGAATCCAGTCTCCTTGTAATTAAATCAACTTTGCCTGGTAAAATATGAAAACAATAATGAATGCCGAGTTTTACATTAAAAATTTGGTTTTTAGTTGGAATAGGATGGAAAGTCGTCGGGTGTATAGCTCACGATGGGCTTGGAGATTCTTCGCAAAAATTGTTGGACGATCAGGGATGTCCAATCGATGAACTGTTAATGCCCAGTCCTTTAGTGGGCATTCCTCGTCCTATTGCGTTAATGCGATATCAGGATGCGGTTTCAAAATTTGCAGCCTTTAAGTTTCCCGATCGTAATCGATTACATTTGTCTTGTGGTTTAGAGCTGTGTCGAGGAATGTGTATCAAGGTAACGACGTCGTTAATGTTGTAATTAATTGTGTTTTTAATTGAAACGATTTAGACTAATTGTATCCAATCCAATGATACTGGCTGGGAAGAAAATAAATTAACTCGAATTATACCAAAAGGACAGTTAGGTGAAATATTAGATCGGTTTGAAGTCTATAATAGTGTCGAAGTTATAGCACCAGAAATTGAACTTGAAGACCTTAGATCTGTCGAGAGGGAAAACAATCATGGTGAGTTAAAATATTTATTACCCTTAATTTCTCCTTTAATTGAACATATTTTTTGTAATATAGTACCACATTTCTTGTATTTAGATTGTATATTATTGTACATAAATATATTATTATTTATTCGAATCCTATTCTTTCTTATTTACCTCACCTCCTTTTGTTATTTGCACGTACTTATAAATAGCGCACTGCATGAAAGAAGATAGGTAAGTTCTGTGGAAGCACATTTGGGGAAGGTATTCAATATACCAGAATTTACAGTGATATATGCAGCTCAGCTGAGAATTTTCCAAATGTCGGTAAGCTTGCAGGTTGGGCTTTTGATAAATACTTACTTATAGAATGTAAATACAACATTAAAGAATGTAAAATAAAAATTTGGTTTTGCAGATGGTCTGACGTTACCATATGGGTCACTGTCTGGAGATAAAACAGTTTGTGTCTCGCCAGACAAAATGGCAATCACCTTTGCCATTCTTGGTATAATATTTTTATGTGCTGTTTTGGTTTCTGCTGGAGCGTTAATGAAAGCTCGTCGATCTGGACATGGTCTTCCACATTACAGCAGAAGTATATTTTCGAGTAGCAGTGGTGGTTCAGGCTACGGAGGCAGCAAATTATTATTACACGACAATCCTTGTCTTCATCATCCATCGGGAAGTGCAATACCGTACGGTCGGGTATTTTAATTTTAAAATATATTTAAAAAATTAAATTAAAGAAAAAATAAGTTCCTTTAAAAAAAAATAAAATTGAATAAATTGAATTGTAGGAATTCAAATTCCTACTTATGTTATTTTTTCTTTTTTTTTGTCAAACATTCGAAGACACATTTTCTGTGATTGTAATAGAATTTAGATTTTGGTGATTGGTATCGTAGGATATAAGCAATTCAAGTTTTTTGTCAGATATTTTCAACAAGTTTATTTTAAATAATTTATGCTTTTGATGAAAATTTCGGACAAACTACACGGATACGTCTAGAACGACTTGTAAATAATTAAAGTAACTGAATTTGTCAACTTTTTTTAAACTTTATATTATTATAGTGTTTGTAAGAAATAAAGATTGAACAATTTTAAAAATGATTGAATTTGTATTATAAACATTAATATGCACAATTGGACCCTGCTTTTATGAGACAAAAATAAAAGAAAATAATAAATAACTTATTAACCATAATTTTGGAATTCCAACGATTCCCATGCAATTCCAGTGATTTTTAAAAAATATAGAGACCCCCCCCTATTTAATTTTATTAAAATTTGAAAATTATACCTTAATTCTTATCAAAAATATATAGATGAGTTTTTTATTTTTAAATTTTCTGAGATTTCCTTGATTTTTCTAAGATAGTCTAGATTTCCTAAAATATCCTAGAATTTTCTGTGATTCACCACTTCACAAGATTTCCTAAGTCCTGAAATTTTTTAGATTTTGGTTATTTTTATTTTCTAGAATTTTCTATTTCCTAAGATTGTAAAATTAATGAGATTTTCTTGGATTTCCTAAAATATTTTGGGATTTCTTAGAATTTCCCGCTCGTTTTTTACTGATAAGTGGAAAAATGATGGAGAAATTGTCATATGCAAAACTAAAGGGAAGTCAGGGGAACTTTGAGAAAATCTAGATTGTTATAGACTTATATATTTTTTTTGCCTTTTCCATTTTCTGAAATTTCAATGGCTTTACAATTTTCTGGATATTTCGAGATATCAAGATACCTTAGAATTTTCCATTTCCTAGAGTTTTCTTCATTTCTCTCGATTTCTTATTGTTAAAAATTTTTTCTGAGTTTCCTGAGATTTTCATGAAGTTTCTATGGGTTTCTTGAGTTTTTCTATATTTCTACAAATTTCCCTTCACTAGTATACACAATTTTTCGGGCGATTTCCCTTTAGTTTAAAGGGTATCTATAAAATCTTACTAAAACTTAAGAATGCTATTTTCTTCCCAAGGATTGGCTATTGGCTATCCTAAGATTTTCTATAGAATTCTAAATTTCCCCTTTTCTAAGATTGTCTAGTAAAGGCAGATACAACGGGATATCACCCCCCCCCCACCAATCATAAAAAGAAATTATATTTTCGCATATTTTCAAGGATTTTGGTGCATATAAATCCGAGCTCTATTAATCATGCTTTCTTATGAGAGTGTTTCCTATAGACCAGTGGTTCCCAAACTTATTTATGTCACGCCTCCCTTCTACCAGAAAAAATTATCAGCGCCCCCCTTAAAAAAAGTACTTTTCCACAAAACGAAACTTTTCAATTTTTCAAAACAAGGAAAGGGAGTTAAGGGAAAGAATTGAGTTCCAACCGTGTTAAAAATAAAATAAAATATTTTTTTTAACTATACAAGTGGCCGGCGCCCCCTTTGCAGGTCTCTGCGCCCCCCACTTTGAAAAACACTGCTATAGACTGATAGGATCAACATCAATTAATTCTGGATTAACTTTGTTGGTGCAGATAATTTCACCCAGCTAAAGATATGTTTACTAAGCTGCGGCTGTGGCTCTGCGACTGAAGTCGCAGTGACTGCTCTCCATGCTTTCTTATGGGAGTGTTTCCTAAGGATGCGATCTTTGCAGGCGACTCTAAGGTAACACTTCCATAAGAAAGCATTCACTGCGACTTCAGTCGCAGAGCCCCAGCCGCAGCTTAGTGAACATATCTTCAGCTGGGCGAAATTATCTGCACAAACACTAAGTGCTAGTTAAACGTTAGGTAAAAGTTAATCCAGAGTCAATCAGTCCCATAAGAAACCATGATTAATATGAAAGCATGAAAGATATGAATCATTCAACTAAAGGTTGAAAATATGCAAAATTTGTAAATTTTACGTAAGTCGTCCAGATTTATTATTAAAATTATTAAATTTTATAAATCTAGGTAGTATACTTATTGAAAATTTGAAAAAAAAAACGAAAAATTGTAAGATTATTATATATTATAGTATATAAATTAGCTCGACAGGCCATGAAGGCCTAAGGCTTGTTGCACCACTCTTTTCCATTGTTGTCTACTTTGTGCCTTCTCTTTCCATCCATTAACTCCCATCAGTCTCAAGTTCCACCGCATCTTGCCATCTGTTCTTTGGTCGTCCTCTTTTTCTTGTGTCCAAAAGTCTTCCTTCCACTGCCTTTCTTGTGCTTCTAGTTTCCTGAAGCCGGAGTACGTGTCCTAACCATCGAATTCTTTAGGATCGGGCAACATCCGTTATTTGAGGTTCATCAAACAACTCCACCGCTATGGTACAGCAAATACTCTCCCATCTTCATAACCACGTTGTCCTTTTGTTTGGTCTCTTGTAACGCTATAATATCCAGTTTGTATCTTTTTACTTCCTCTTCTAAACTTCTTAGCGCTCCCTCCTCGTATGTACCTCTAACATTCCAGGTTGATATCATCAGTCTTTCCTTTATTTTACTTATTGTGTTGTGTCGTCTCATCTCGTTATCCTTTTCTCGCCTGTTCGTCCTTTGGTTCCCATCGTTGTTTGTGCTCTTCAAATCGTCTTGAAAAAATTTTGCAATCTTATCCTTTAGAGACTCTTGTTTCACATCAACCTCCATTCCCGTAACGACCAACCTATTTTTTCTTTTTTTTTTCTTTCCTGTAACTCCATATTGAATTCGACTTCTTCCACCTTATGCTCAAGCTCATCTATTCTTCCTTCTTTTAGCTTCTTATCATGTTCCCAACTTGCTTTAGTTTCCCACAGCTCTCCTCTCGAAGATTACATATTTTTTAGTTTGCATATCAATGCATATTTTATCTATTTTTATCAATTTTAGTGCATATAAATCCGATCTCTAATTGTAATTAATTTTTTGATCTAAATTAATTTATTAAATAAATCAGGATTTAAAAATCGCTCAATGGGTCCGTTTTTACAATAGTCGGTTAAGTATTAGTATAACTAACCTATAGCAACTAACCAATAAACGATAAAAACAATAAATCAATAAACATCCGTATAATGTTACACCCCGGATAAATAATATTTAACCGACTATTGTAAAAGCGAACTATTATTGTAAAAGACTTTTAAATATTTAAATCACAAATAATTGTATGTTATTTAATATATTGATTAGTTACAGAGGGGGCCCAAACCTCTAGCCCCCTACCCAAAATACGCCACTGGTTATTCCCGATATAACAATTACAAGGTTTCCAATTCTTTGAAAAGTCATGGAAAATTAACGATTTTCCTAATTTTGTCAGGTATATAATTTCTCATTTTTAGTGCCAAGTCAAGCAAATTAAATTTTTAGTCTAGGAAAACAATTTAATTTCATTTTTTTCATTTATTAAATTTTTAATTTTTTTAAAATTTTAATTTAATTTATTTTTGATTAATTCATTTAATTACTGATTTAAATTTAATTTTAAAATTAAGATTTTTTTGCTTTTTTATTTTCTGATTTATCGAAATACTAAATAACTCATTATACTTTTAATGGTTTAAAATTTTTTTTTAAAGATTAAAAAGGTTACAGTACAATTGGGGGCCCTTTTAGCCTCACCTCACACCGGTAGTTCCGCCCTTGAATTTGGCTAAAACCAGTCTTTTTATTTAATGATTTTTAATCTGGGTTCCACTAGTTTTGTTATTGCGTTTTAAAAACCAAATAACAACTTCGGGGTAGCTAGTTAGGTTAGCACCCTACTAGAATATGATAGCAGGTTGTAAAATCATTGACAAAATAATCCCAACCATAAAAATCCTAATTGTATAAATCTGTTTTTATTTATGATCGGTAATTTTCGAGTTCTGGTTATTATAGGGATGTTTGTTATTAGATTCGATTTGCTTGGGATTTTTGGACAAGGATTTTATGATCTGGAACCATATTATAATGTATCATTAGTAGCCATAAAACAGATAATTGCCAAAGAAGAATTTATATCCGATGCCATGTAACTTTTATAAGTCAACTTGTTCATTAGGAATTACAGGTATGAGCTATTATCTTCTTTATCTGCATAAATGATAAGTTATCATGTTAAAATAAGTTGTCCCTTATCACATGATTATCTTAGGCTAGAGGTTATTTACTGACACATCAATTTAAACTTACAATATGCAAAAGGATTATCTTTATCTAACTGTGCATTGAATTGCTTTAGGCTAATAATAGGTTTGTAATCTTGGTTTTACTTTTAATCCGAATAAGACAATATACTATGGTTAACACTGAAAAAGATAATGTGCATAATATCAATAAACCCAAATTCTTTGATTTAAATCTATTAATTTTATAAACAACACAAGTGTGGTATACCATCCGTCCTCTCGCACATCTAATAAAAAACAAATTTTTTTTTGAAACTCAAAACAGTTTTTTTTATTAAATTTTGGTTGCTACAAGAGTAGGACTGCACCCATCACTGGAGTGGATTGGTTTCCTTTGTGAAATTCAAGTAAGATTATTAAGCAATGCCTCAATGCATTTTTGATTGATTTATTGGTTAGATCCCACTTTAGGAATTTGTAAAATTAATTGCCAAATAAGACACACTTCAGATACTATATCTAAATTAATTATTACCGCGTCGGTAGATTGTATTAACGCTTTTGAAATCATCAGAGTTTTGCAAAGTTTACCTATCATTTGACTTTTTTTTAATTACAAATAGTTCATACGATATCAGGTTTTAATTTCAATACAATAGAAAATAGAAGTATAAACTTCAAAATCTAAGTTAAACTTTTAACTTCTCCAATAAAAATACAATATTTTGTTAGATCCTGCATGTGATCTAAAACTGATTCTTTGTGAAAAATCAAATGGCTCTCTCCACGTTCCTGCTGATCGAGAGTTGTTCGAAGGAAACAATCGCCATCACTCATGTTCGATCCAACTGTTGTTCCTCATTTATTTATAAATCGAAAGATTTTCGTCAAGGAATAGAAAGTATTCAGTCACCTTTCTTTTAGGCATTTTTATGACTCTCATTAGTAGGTAGATTGTCTTTTAAGTAAATTATTTCAGTTACAGTATAACATTGAAAAATAGGAAATTAACCCTCAACCCTTAACAATGGTACCTTTTGTTTCAAATATATCGTGTACTGTTCAAGCCAGTACAAATTCAAATGGAAATCCTTTTTTCAACATGGCAAAAGTTGGTTGTAGGCCTTGGTGTAAAAGGAAAAAGAGAAAGATAAAAATGGGAAGAAAGTAAATAAGAATTTAAAAAGATAAAAGCAATGCAATAAAAGATTAGAACTTAAATAGAAGCTGAACAGAAGGAATGTGAAAAAGTAATAAAAAGGAAATCGGATATGGTTGTAAAATGAAATCAAGGAAATCGACAATAAAGATAAAATTTGAAACAATAAATATTTGTCGGAATTTAATCTAAGTGATTTTTGTGACTATCTAAAGCCTGTCCACGAAAAAAACCGACCACTTTGAATTGCATGTTTCAGGTACAATTTTTAAAATATCTCATAAAATTTTATGACCTTTTTGTTCAGAATAAGCTGGGGAACAACGTAAAATTTTTAGTTTTAGAAGGTTAGTATAGTTACAGCATCATGGAGAGCGAGCAAGTAAAACGAAGACGATTAATTATTTCCACGCACCGTGAAAATCCGCGAATGTCGCAAAGAGTGCTTTCAAAACATTTGAAAATTCCAAAATCAACCATTCAAAATGTGCTGGCCAAGTTCAGAAAAGACTGTAGTGTTGAAAGAAAAAGTGGTTCGGGTCGAAAAAAAGGTTCGGTGGATTCGAAATTAAAAAATAAAGTGATCCGGGAATTTAAACGAAAACCTAACACTTCTGTTAGGGACATGGCCGATAAAGTGGGTACATCTAAATCTAATGTGCAAAATGTGAAAGTTCGTTCTGGATTAAGAAGTTTCAAAGTTCAGAAAATCGCTAATCGGTCAGAAACACAAGAATCAACAGCGAAAACCAGAGCACGAAAATTGTACAGCGATTTTTTAACAAAATTTGAATGCATTGTCATGGACGACGAAACATATTGCAAAGCAGATTTTCGGCAGTTACCTGGGCAGGAGTTTTACGTCGCCAAGGGTCGGGGGCAGGTAGCCAAAGAAAACAAAACTGTTAAGGTATCGAAATTCCCAAAAAAATACCTAATATGGCAGGCCATTTGTTCGTGCGATTTAAAATCACAACCGTTCGTTACAACGGGTTCAGTAAATAGAGAAATTTATTTATCTGAATGTCTTAAAAAACGTTTACTACCATTTTTAAATTCGCATAACAAACCACCCCTATTTTGGCCTGATTTGGCTACCTGCCACTATAGCAAACGGTGCTTAGAATTTTATGAAGAAAATTCAATTAACATTGTACCGAAGTTGGCAAATCCACCAAATTGTCCGGAACTTCGGCCAATCGAAAAATATTGGGCGCAAATTAAATTAAAGCTGAAAAAAACCAAAGGCGTAACGACGGATATAGAAAAATTTAAAAAAAAATATAAGAAAGCAGCCGATTCGTTCGATGTCAACGATGTGCAAACTCTCATGAGTGGCATCAAACGGAAAGTGAGAGGGTTTTATAGAGACTCATAAATTGATTGTTTTTAATTTTTTTTATGTTAAAAAGGAACCTAGAAATGACTATTAATAAATTGTTTTTCCAAAATTTTTGCAGTCTTTCATTTAGCACAACAATACAAGTGGTCGGTTTTTTTCGTGGACAGGCTTTATCTCTTAATTTTCATTCCGGAAGACTGCTCTCGTATTTAATTTTATTAATAAGCTGAATTTTAAAACTAGAATGCTACTTATCCTATTGTTAATTGTTACGTAGGGATAACCCTGTCTCTCTGAAGGAGTATCCAGTATAGAGTAAACCATCTATCGCATTGAAAAGGTACGCAAGATATTTGTGACATACAAATAAAATAAAACTACTTACTATGTAAGTTTAATAAGAAATATTTTTCTTTAAGGCAAAATTGAGAACTCACGAGTTAGTTTTACATTAAAATTTTAAGCTGAGTGAGTTTAGTTCAACATATGTAGTTTAAACTGCCAATACACTGAAAAAAAAGGTTCATCAAAAATTCATCAGTTTTGCACCAATGAACAAAATTCATCATATTGATGAAAAATTCATAGTATTGATGAAAAAAATTGTTGTATGGATGACTTGAATCATCAATATGATGAATTTTGTTCATCGGCGCAAAAATGATGAATTGTTGAAGGTAAATATTTGGGAGGTCGCAGGAGATATGGAATGCTCTTCGGCGCATCCTTTGGTGCTCTTCATTCGTATACACCAAAATGGGGAGTTTCACAACATTTTGATAAGCAACTGCAAATGAAGGCCGTGAGAATTTGCGAGGAAAATTTAGAAACTTATGTCCGGTTTCATAAAACTTTTAACAAGCTGTTAAAGTTAACAGATGATTGCTACTAACTTGTTAGTACTAAAAGATAATTTCCGTTGGTTAGTTAAATTTAACGGCCCGTTAAAAGTTTTATGAAACTGGACATAAATTTCGATTACAAGATTAGGGCAATTTTAGTATGTTTTTAGTATGTAATTAGTAATTACATTATAAACCAAAAAATCGGTGTGTTTGTTTGTTACATAAATGTACATTGTAGGTTAGTGACAAAAACTTCCAATTTTACTAAAGATTACTTTTCCAGAATCAAAACATTAAAACAGTACGTGTCTATTTTCGTCCATATTGATTAATATACTGATAGGTTTTCGTAGGATATTGGACAACTACAGGTTAGAAAAACTACTGTGTATATGCCGACGTTTCGCTCAACTTTATTGTGAGCTTCTTCAGGGCTACAAAGTTCTTTATTAAAATCTGTTGTGAATTCTTTTAAAATACAAACTCACCTAATACACTGTAAACTGTGTGGTGTTAAAAAATAAAGAGCTTTCGGTACATGTGAAAAAATAAATAAAAAATCTGATGTGGACACCACATAACTTCTTTGTAATTTTTATAATAATTGGGCAGGAATCTCGTTAATCGATTCATGCGCGTCATTAATTACAACTTTTGGCACGGACAATCGCAACCAAAAATAGGAGGTGCACAACTAGATGCTATAAGTGTCTCAAATCCAAAATTTCAACTTTCTACGACCTACCGTATTTGAGTTATGCGACATACAGACGTCCGTACATACGTACGTACGTACGTACAGACGTCACAACGAAAATAGTCAAAATGGATTCAGGGAAGGTCAAAACGGATATTTCCGTCAAAATCTGGAAATCGAAAAAAATCTGTATCACAATACTTCCTTGTTTTACAAGGAAGTAAAAAACAGTAACAATCCGTTGTCAATAAATATAAAAACTCAAAAAAATCTAAAAATGTAAATTACAAACTTTAAAACATTTAACATACAAGTCAAACTAGCAATTGATAAACAATAAAACAAATTTCGCTTGCTGATAATTGCGCAATCCAAGGATGCATTCGTATCTTAATTTAACAAATTTAATTTAATAAAACAGCATTTAATCAAAACTTAAAATAATTTTAAAAATAAATCTAGCTAAAATGAAATAAATATACAATCTATCTACAATTAGGAAAATAATGATTATTTTATATTGTATACTACACTCATCACATAGTATACATTAGTCATCGACCACTTTTTATTATGTCAGTTATATTACAACACGAAACGATTTGATAATACAAACTCTCGGTAGTATAGTGGTAAGTACGACCCGCATGACGTTTTCATTTGGGCAACCGAGGTTCGATTCCTCGCCGAGGGGATTTTTTTTATTAATTGGATAAATTAAAATGAAATATCGAAATTACCTATGTAATAATCGCAAGCAATACCACAAAACTTTTGATTTGTCCGGATAATTTTTAATTTCTACGAATACGTGATTAGCAATTTAGCAAGAGAAAATTTGGTCGACTAAAATCACGAGTGGTTTTGTGAAGATTAATAAAAGATTAGACCTGCTTAAACAGAAGCTGAACAGAAGGAATGTGAAAAAGCAATAAAAAAGGAAATCGGAAATCTACAATAAAGATAAAATTTGAAACAATAAATATTTTTCGGAATTTAATCTGTGTTTTTTGTGACTACCTACTATCTCTTAATTTTCATTCCGGAAGATTGCTCTAAGTATTTAATTTTATTAATAAGCTGAATTTTAAAATTAGAATGCTACTTATCGCATTGTTAATTGCTTCATAGAGATAATTTTTGTATTAATTTTTATAATTTTATTATTACAACCCTCGGTAGTATAGTGGTAAGTACGACCCGCTCTTGGCCAACACTTTTCAAAAAATACACACTTTAGACGACACCCACACCCCGGAACAAAGGGAGATTAAACAAACTGTGCTTGACTTTTCAAATCGATCATACGAAATTCCCACACGACAACACAAAACCCTACTAACCAATCCCAACGAAATCATCCCAATCCTAAAATCCCTACCCAACAAAAAAGCACCCGGACCGGACAAAATTGAGAACAAGGTTCTCAAAAACCTGTCCGGGAAAGCTATAACCCAACTGTCCAACATCATAAATGCCATCCTAATTCTACAATACTTCCCGTCGGCCTGGAAAAAAGGCCTCACCATCCCGATCCGCAAACCCAATAAAGACCCCACCCTTCCTCTCAGCTACCGACCAATCACACTACTCAACACAATGACAAAACTGACAGAAAAAATTATTCTAAACAGATTAACCAATGAACAAGCGCGACTAGAAATTACCAATCCTTTTCAATTCGGGTTTACTGCGGGCCTTAATACGACCCTGCAAGTGACCCGAATTGTTAACGATGTAATAGGTCAGTTCAATAACGATAAAGTCACGGTCATGACACTTTTAGACATCGAAAAAGCCTTCGACAGAACCTGGACCGACGGTTTAATTTTCAAAATGATACAGTATGGTTTCAGCAACCATCTTATCAAACTTGTCCTCTCCTACCTCACCGGCAGATCGATCGCGGTCAAAGTTAATGCTACCATTTCCCAATCCAAAAATATCGAAGTTGGAGTACCCCAAGGCTCCGTACTGGCACCGAAACTTTTTATACTATACATCAACGACATACCCACATTCGCGAAAACCCACATCGCCCTGTACGCTGACGACACTGCAATCTACGCGCACTCGTTCAGCGCACAGGTCGCAACAAAACAGACACAAATACACTTAGACCTCATTCAGAAACACTTCCAGAAATGGAAAATCAAATTCAACGCGGGTAAAACCGAAACAATTGTCTTCGCCAGAAAACGTACAAATCATCGCGTATTTCAAAACCTGATGCTAGACGGACAACCGATAATTCCCCAAACGAACGTAAAATACCTGGGAGTCACGATGGACTCCCGGTTAAATTTTGATACGCACTTAAAACTACGAAGACAATTGGCTTACGGCGCCCAGCGCAAAATCTATGCCCTCTTGAAAGACGGGCAGATGAGTTCTGAAAACAAGCGTACGTTATACAAAACCGTACTAAGACCGATCCTAACGTACGCCAGTCCTGCTTGGGTGGGTGTTTCCAAAACACGCCTGAGGCCCTTGCAGGTCTTTCAGAACCGCTGCTTACGCCTCGTCACGGGGGCAGACAGATATACTCGACTTACGACCATACACGAAGACGCACAAGTAGAATTTCTCGGAGACCACATCGGGAGGCTATCCGAGAAATTCTACAACTACCAAATACACAACAGTTCACTTATACAAAACATTACCACCAACCTCACTATACACAAATATAAGCTCCCAGTCCAAACCCTACCATCCTTCCAAACTCAACTCACACATCCTACAAACGACACATGACACCACCACCAGCTGCTACCCTCAGGAAGGAGTATCCATGAACCTTGAGAAGAACGCGAATTGCAATCCGTTAGCTTTCCAGAAGTTCATTTACGCCAACGTACGGATTGATTGATACATTAGAAACTCAATTAATCTATCATTGTTAAGTTTTACATATATTCTATCCTCTGTTATCTGTTATTTGTTACTTTGTTCTGTTATCACTCTGTATATATTATTTTACTGTTATTGTTATTGTTATTGTTATCCCATCAGGAATAACAATTATTGTAAGTTGGTTTTTCACGCTTTTCCAACAAAATTATACGCCAAATATGAAAACGATAATGTAAAATTTTTTATATCAACCAAATTAATTTTTGTAAAACCTATCAGGTTACCCCAAAGAAATCTGGAGATATGTGGCATCACGAGGGGCTCCTATTTGTATACGAAATTAGTAATGTCTGGCCATTTGGCACTTATGTAAATGCTCATTGGACATGCAAATGTTTTGTAATGATTAATTTTTAAATAAATATTTTAAACTAAAAAAAAAAAACGACCCGCATGCATTCTAACCATTTGGGCAACCGAGGTTCGATTCCTCGCCGAGGAGATTTTTTTTATTAATTGGATAAATTAAAATGAAATATCGAAATTACCTATGTAATAATCATTATAATATGATATCTTTGTCTTAACGACTTAGCATGAAATTAATCTAAATAATTTAGTTTTAATGTTATTGTATGTTTCCTATAAAAATGTATGGCGTTGTAATTTAAATTACCGTCGAAGAAATGTATGTCGTATATAATTCTGTCGAACAAATGCAGTCGAATAATTGTTAGTCGAACAAATGCTCTCGAACAAAATTCCGGATACGAAATACATAAAATTAATTTTTTTTAAAGAATTTTGCAATTAAAAAAAATTTGCCTTAATTGCATTACGGTACTTTATAACTTGGACCCTGTAATTTCCTAACCTGATTTTTAGCGTATGCTAAATAATTATTACTTAACTCAAGTAGATGGACCTATCCGATTAGATTAGAGTGATAGTGATATATAGCTAGATAACAAAAATTTTTTAAAGTCCCTGAAATAGTGATTGTGATGCGTGATGTAGAAGTAGATATTATGTATAATAGAAAACGTTTATACGTTTTTGTCTATGCAACAGTACTTATAATCGTAATTGTGAATTGTTGCATATGTAAAGTTTCTCTAATAAATGTATAACCACGTAATAAAATTATTCCTTTCAGTTATTACTTTTGTCGATAGGAAAAATATTCACACTAGCTCATCTGATGGAATTGATCTCAAAAAAATGGTTAACCAAACCGATGAATCGCTTTGTGAAACTATCCATGTGGGATTTGTTTGTACAGGATATAGTGAAAATTTAAAAATTTACATTTTATTGAAATCTCTCTATTTTTATCGAAGCAAACCTCTTCATTTTCATGTAATGATTGATGACGTATCGGTCGAAACCATCAAGATATTATTTGAAACTTGGAATGTCCCACGAGGTAAGAAACTTCTATACTTATTAAAAAAATTGATTTCTAAATCTGTAATTTTCGACGTCATAAACTAATTTTTTTTTATCAAAATTGATTAAGTAGATACATTTTGTAATTCAAACAGCATAGGAAAAACTTGATAAAGAAATTAATATTGCACTGATCTTTGATCTCTTCAAACAATTTTAAATTTATCCCCCTGTTTTCATTCCAACTATTTATTTTATTTATTTTTTAGTGAAAGTTACATATTACAGCGCACCACGGTATAAATCAAAAATGGCGTGGCCAAATAAAGAAGGCTTTTTAAACTCAAATGGATACGTAAAATTATTATTATCCAGTGCTGTGTCGACGAATGTCACCGAAAAAATAATTATATTAGACACCGATCTAACCTTTTCTGCTGATATATATGAATTATGGACTATGTTCGATAAGTTTAATGCCAAACAGGTAAGCTAAAACATTTATATAAAATGTTAAAGCATGTAATGTTTCAATTGCCTTTTTAAATTTCCCGCGTTCGATAATTCAACTTTTTGGTTACAGGCTATAGGTTTAGCTCAAAATCAAACAAGATTCGGAAATTTGTTAAATATTTCTTATCCACACCAGTGAGTACAATGACGTAGTATGAATTTATATTAACAAGTATTTTTATAATTTTAAGATTTAACACGGGGATTACCCTATATAATTTAAAAAAATTGCAAAAAATTGATTGGCATTCTACGTGGACTGGAATTGCGAATTCTATAATTCATTACGAAGCAATGCAAAAAGATATTATAAACATAATTTTAAAGCCAAACAGCACTTTAATATATATTCTTCCGTGCGAATGGAATATCCAATTAAGTGAATCGACGAAACCAAGTAAATGTTTTATGAACCATAAAGCTAAGGTAAAAGATTCTGTGTGGTGTAATCAATCAAGTTTAACCGACTTTTATTTAGATTATTCACAAATATTTCCCCAACGAAATTGACCCTGCAGATACTCATGATGAAAATTCATTTTTATCGCTCCACACCATGTTTTTTGAATATAGCGGCAACTTATTACGTTATGACTTATCCCAATGTAAAAATCCAATGGTACCACCCAAACAAGTAAGTATTTTATTTTAGTAAGTTTTTTGATTAAAGAACAAATTAGAATTCCAGTGAAAATCCATGCAAGAAATTTGACGACGACATTAATTTGAATCGGAGAACATTGATGTATTTTAGAAATTTCGATTATACACCCACCAAACACGATGTAACTCTTGTAACGCAATTTTCTTACGAAAAATTAATCATGGCCGAACATATAAGTAAAAGATGGAAAGGTAAGTTTTTGGAATAACTTTTGGTTTGTAAAAAATTAAAATTAAAAAATAGGTCCTATTAGCTTTGCCCTTTACGTATCCGATTATGAACTTCAGAGATGCATTTATTTTATTGAAAATTCAAAAGCATTGAAAAATAGATCTGACATAGCCTACAGTGTGGTTTTTCGAGATGGTCTATATTATCCCATAAATGATTTGCGAAATATCAGCATGCGAACGGTCGTTACACCATACATTTTTTTGGTGGACATGGATTTGCTTCCTCCCGACACTTTATATGACAACGTGAAATTGTTTATAAGTAAAATTAATAATATGAGCAATAAGGTAAATTAAAAAATTTAATATTAAAAAAAAAACATTTGAAGTTATTTTGTAGGCCCTCGTAGTTCCAGCATTTGAAACAAAAACAGTTTTTCCTAATAATAAAAAGGAAGCACTGGCTATGTTGGCCGAAAAATCACTACGTTTGTTTCACGATAATTATCTACCAGCTTACGGTCCTACAAATTATTCAAGATGGGAGACTGCAATAGTGCCTTACGCTGTAAGTATACTTGAAATGTACATTGTAGGTGAATAATTTTTAAACTTTACAGGTTAAATACGAACTTTATTTTGAGCCATATATCGTAGTGCAATCTAACGTTTCCGAGTACGATAGACGCTTTATAGGTTTTGGATTTAATAAAGCTTCTCATTCGATGCTACTTGCCGCCCAAAAATATCAATTTTTGGTTTTGCCTGATGTTTTCGTAACTCATAAGTATCACTTACCAAGTTCAGGATTAAAGGAAAATAAAAAATCCCGGTTGTACAGAAAGTGAGTATTAAATTTGTTGTTACACTATAAAGTAAACTGCTAGCTAGCTTTCGGATCGAATCCGCAATTCGTCAAACCTAGGTTCAAAAAACATTTCCTGGTTGTAAAACGGAAATTAAATATAAAAAAGCGTCAGTTCCTTATTTTTGAATGAGGAAAATTGGATAAATTAATAATCAGGATAAAACAATAATAATACAAAGTTCAAAATGAGTACTTCACCTGAAAAGTTAAGCCTCATCAGATAAGTAAAAATTGTTTAAGAAATCGATTGAGGAAAAATGTGATGCTAATCAAATAAAACTAATTCAATAAAACAGCGGAAAGAATGTACATGAATCAGCTTACAACAAATTTAAAGTGGGATTTTAAAACCATCTAACTACGGTCTACTGTAATAATTTTCAATTGCACTTTACTGTTTCAAAAATTGATTGATATTATAATTTCATGTTTATTACAATTTACAATAATTGTAAAAATCATGGAATGCAATTTGATCATTCTGTCGCTTTTGGTCTTCCCAATTTTTCAGAAAAAAAAACAGACAATAAGTAATATTTCAAATTTAAACCTTATCTAATGGCATCATTCTTCAAAATGTATAAGTACATCTTAACAATATGCCCGACAAAAGAAAACATAGCAATATATATATTTTTTTAAAATTTCAGATGCAAAGTAATACGAATGAAAGAATTTTCCAACGAATTGCATTCGAAATACAACGTCACGTATGTTATAAAACAGTAAATGAATTTGTTAAATTAATAAATTAATGTATTTTTAAATTTTCAAGTTATTTAGTTAGTAATTTAATAATTTATATAATTTAATAAAAAATAGATTGTACGTAGAAGTATAAATTACAATAGGTGTAGTTTAAAATATGTTATGTTAAATTTTTTATACAAATTTTTTATTAAATACAATATTATAAAATAAAAAATTCTAGAAGAAATTATTAATAATTACGTTTAACTAATGCCAAAATCATCCTTATCCCCAATCCAACCTTAATTACGTTAGAACTGTAATTATAACATTTACTTTTGGTAAACTACTCGACCGAATAATAAAAAAGACCCCTGAGACGTGATTTTCAAGATCAGGGATGTTTTTACAAAGTGCGTGGACTCGGAAACCCCTACTTTTCTAGATTCCTGATTTTATATTTCGATTGTCCTTCAGGAATAATATGATAATAATAATATGATAAATAATGTTAATAAATACTAGAACTTTTGATATGATTATATAATATAGTCGTTTTCCGATAGAGCAGACAGGGCCGTAGCTAGGGGGGGGGCATTGTGGGGCAATGCCCTACCTTAAAATTCCAATGCCCTAACACCCCACGTGCCTGAACTTGCAAGTTACGGCATTTTTCCTTTGAAAAAAACAAAGAAAAAAAAACAAGCACATTCGTTGTCGTTGTCAAACATTCATAAGCCCTTCAGGAGTACATTATTTTAGTTGCCCTACTTGTGACCACGCGGCCCTACCTTAAATTCAACTCTAGCTATGGCTCTGAGAGCAGATAGCTCGATAGCACGTAGCAGTGGCGGTGCAAGAGTAGCTAGGGCCCGTAAGCAAATATACAAAACAGGCGCCTAAAAAAACAATGTATTAATTTTGAATTGCGTATAGTATTTAAAAATCTTATTTTTGGGGTTTACAACCCTTTATGGTCCCGGGCCCCTAAGCATTGCTTACATTCGCTTATTGATATCACTGCCACTGCAACGGGCCCGATTTAGTGGCCTAAGTGCGCGTAAGGATATCTCCCTGCCTTCCTTTCTAAAATCCAGACGAGTGCACTGGGGGGTATTCCATACCCCCCAGACCCCCCGGATTACACCAATTGTTTTGTGACTTAAATAATAAGTATGTTTAGAGCTTTGGAATCAGAAAAAACTGGTTTTGCAATGAGTCCAAAAGTAGTTTTATTTTGTTCATCATTCTTCTAGATTCTGGACTTTAGGTTCTCAAGCCATCCTGTCTCGATCGAATTCATCCTGGAGACAGGATGGCTTGAGGAGTGACAAGACGGAGAGCTTCTGCATCGAGGGTAGTATTTCGAAGTACAATGGGCCAGTGACGGTGCAAGAGTAGCTAGGGCCCGTAATCAAATATACGAAAAGGGCTCCGAATAGTATGGGATCCGAAGTAAGGTCGTTTTGCACCGATCTGTTTACCGGATGAAAAGTATTTTGTATCAAACATAATATGGTAATAAATGTATCGCACATGAGTTGCCTAATGAAATATGGTCCAGACCATCCTTAAGGGGGGGGGGGGGGGTAAAGACGAAAAAAAAGGGCATATTTTCATGATTTTTTTTTCTTGAAATATCAATAATTTTTCTTTATTTATTTCATATACACCTTATAGTGTAACATCTGAAGTATCTTTGAAAAAAATTTCAATTAAAAATATCAATAAATAAGTCCGTGACAGCGAATTTCCCGATGCTCTTTGAAAAAACAAGTTGTTATGTGGTGAACTTCATAACTCGAAACCGGATCATCTCAAACAAAAAAGTCGATATGCGTTTGAAAGGTGATATTTTTCCCAAGGTAGTCAAAGGGAGTTTTTTTATTTTTTTACCATTTTTTTCCATTTTATAATAACAAATTCACCGAAATGTTTTAGCGAAAATTACGTTTTTCACTTCAAAATGATGCCAAAAGTAAAAAAATCTGAAAAAACAAAAAAAAACAAAATCACCTTGTAAACGCGTATATTGCTTATATTATTTAAAAATCTCTTTTTTGGGATTTACTATACCCTTTATGGTCCCGGGCCCCTTATGGTTCCGGTCCCCTAAGCATTGCTGACATTCGCTTATTTATATCAACGCCACTGGCATGTAGTCATTGCCGACTATAGTTGTGGAGAAACCAGAGACGGAGTCAGCATTTTTGAAATGGGTTCAATATATTTGGGGGGGCAGCAGCACACAAAATTTATAAATAAACTCAAAAAAATACATTATTAAAATAAAAGCTCCTGAAAAATTTGGGTGGGCACCCTGGCGCCGTCACTGGGAGAGACCGAATTATTGTGTCCATACATACAGGAAGACTGCAGTTGATGAGTGCAAAATTGCATAATTAAGAGTTAATAGGAGAACAAAATGACTCTCAGCTAACTAACTGTCTAACAGGTAGGTTTTGACTGCAATTGGTAGCAGCAATTTCATATAAAACTCCTGGTTAAAGAAAACTCACTCACACAGTTTTGTCAGTGCACCATACGAATTGATAACAAAATAATTTTGCTTATTATAGTCCTGGGGGGGGGGGGGGGCTGAAACCGCTTAGCTCCCTCCCTATAAATTTCCTAAGTAACTCCAACCATACAGCAGATTAATTGTCAAATGCTACAGCTTGGTCTCATATGTTGCAACTGGATTCTGTTGAGAGCCTCTTATTGCTAGATTTTGAAATCTACTTAGAGAATATTGGCAAGCTAAAATAAATAAAACATCTGAACTAATTACAACTGATAATTACGGAAACAACAGTAGCCGAAGTTTTTAAATAAACTAAGCTTCGAGTTTTTTTGAATTTTGGGTTAATTACCTTATGCTAATAACAGCGCATTTTATTTGTGCTATTTTATGACCGATTGTAGCGGTCGAACTTACGGCTGCGTTTCAAGCATTTAGTATACGGGCTGTCTTATACTTTAATAGAAAGAAATAACGTGGGAAATCAAAAAACAGGCACATTATTTAATTATATAAAATCCCTATCTTTTTAAAAAATTTTGTTTGATCCATCGAAAGTGCCGACTCTGTGTAAAACGATAAAGCTGCCGAGCTAATCAAAATTTTTGAATTCTCCATACTTAACATATTAAAATTACGTTTATGGATTTTTATTGATTAGATAATATAATGTGATAGGTAAGATACCAGATATAGTATAACATCATGAAATAAACAGAATAGCATAAAAACGGTGTCGTTTTAAAAATTATAATAATAAAATGTTGAGTTGGTGTAAAGCAATAATTTACATTTTCAGTAGAAAAATGGCAAGAAGAACTTGTCTGTATATATTAATTAAAATTTTAGTGATGTTATTAATAATTTGTGTGGTGTTTGTTTTCTTTTTAAACGGTGAGTAAACAAATATTTGGTTACAAAAAAAGTGTAATTATTTTGAAATTATAATAGATTTCCTGATGAAATTTAGGCAAGAAATAATACTGGATAGCAGCTATTCAGAAACCACAGTCGAAATTAAAGAAACATATAAAAAAAATTCTAAATTTGTATTTTCCCCCTCAAAATGTGATACGGTCCATGTTGGAATGGTAGTTTTCAATTCCAAAGAAATTGTGGATTTTTACACAGTTTTAAAATCTATACTATTTTATCGAAGTAATCCACTTCATCTTCATATTTTGGTTGATACTAAGACAGAATATATTCTAAAATATTTGTTCGAAACCTGGTCAATTTTTCAATGTAAGTTTCAGGATTTTACACTCGCGTACCTAGGGGGGACCGGCCGGCACATTTATTTTATAAAAATAAAAAAAAAATTATAAAAAATATTTTAAAAAAATAAATACGGGGGGGAGGAATTTTAAGATCGCCCCGGGCGGCAAAAGCTCTAGGTACGCCAGTGGGTTTTTACGAAAAAATATTAAAATATTCATCTTTTAGTAAACGTAAGTTACTATAAGCTTTTGAAAAATTACAATAAGACTATCATCTCAACTCTACCTGCATTACTTTCCAATTCTGGAATAGAGAAGATTATAATAATCGATTCGGACAAAGTCTTTATGGATAACATTTACAAATTGTGGAATATTTTCGACAATTTCAGAAAAACACAAGTAAGTTATTTTGTTGGGCAAAATGAAAACGTAAAATTTTTTTATTTCAATTTTTTTGAAATTTTCATTGTGTAACAGTCCTAAATTATATAAAATATTATTTGGTTGATAGATTTACTAAATTCATACAAATAACATTAGTTTTTAGGTATAATTAACATTGAAGATGACAGCATTCGACACAAATCAATTAAAAGGTATTAGCTACTTATGTAACTAGTGGGAAAAACTTGTTTTTCCGCGGGTTGCATATTAGTACTTCTTTAATTTTTAGAA
Source organism: Cantharis flavilabris (assembly GCA_949152465.1). Lineage (NCBI taxonomy): Eukaryota > Metazoa > Arthropoda > Insecta > Coleoptera > Cantharidae > Cantharis > Cantharis flavilabris. The sequence goes on from OX424435.1 coordinate 94,237,492, forward strand.
ACCAAATTACATTGGTTAAATTGAAAAATTTTCCATCAAAAAACTTAAAACTGCTCAAAAATCTATCAGCTGCTACATATAATTCAAATTTTTATTACATTGTATTTTGTGGTACATTTACAGACAATGGCAATTGCTACGACAGCAAAAGGGAGATGGTAAGAAATAAAAAAAATTTGAACAAATAATAAAATAATTTTTCAGTTCTTTCAATGGAATACTGGATTTTCCAATAATAACCATTTAGACTATGCATTTTTTCTAAAATACGATGGTTCGTTATTACGAGAAATGGATGGACATTGCCGTGAGAACCTTAAAATTTTTGACGTTAAAAAGGTAAAAACCCCATACCCATACACTTGATTTACTCTTAGAATCAATCAATTATTTCAGGAAAAAATAAACTCCAATTGCTTCGAATTTATTGGCAATACATCGCAAAATTGGAGAGCGCTGCTTTTCATTCAAGATAGCAATTTCTCTGTGGTTGAAAATGACGTAACTCTTGTAACCCAATTATCTTACGATCGAATCAAAATGGTGGAAGAGTTACAAACTTTATGGAACGGTATAACCATCCAAAACAATTTTGACTTAGTACCTACTATTTTTTTTCAAATCCACAGGTCCAATAGCCCTGTCGTTATATGCAGCAGATTTCGAGATGGGCAACATTTTGAATTATGCGAAAAACAATAAGTTATTCCAAAACAGGTCGGATATTGTAATCCATATAGTCTTCAAAGAAAACACAAGTTATCCCATTAATATTTTACGAAACGTAGCATTAAAAAATGTGGCAACTGACTATGCCTTCCTAGTAGATGCAGATTTCGTTCCATCTCAGAACTTATATACCAATCTGAGGCATCACTTAAATAACACTAAAAAAGCAAACAAAAAGGTAAAAAGCGCAAATACAAAAATACTAGATCAAGTTAAAGTACTTCGTTGCAGGTATTTATTGTACCGGCATTTGAAACAGCGAAAACTACGATTCCAACAACGAAATTTGAATTGATTCGGATGCTAATTCAAAAAAAAATAACTCCGTTTCATTATGGTACATATCCTGCTGCACATGAACCTACAAATTATACCAAATGGATAGTTGCAACGGAGCCGTATGTTGTAAGTAGTTGTAATAGTTTTGGGCCATCAAAAAAAATTAATATATTAATATTTATAGGTCAAATGGAAGTTCGAATATGAACCATATTTAGTAGTTCATAAAAATATAACACCGTATGATACAAGATTTTTTGGATACGGCTGGAACAAAGTTTCACATGTAATGGAGTTGCATAAGCAAAGATATGAGTTCGTTGTATTGCCGAATGTTTTTATTGTTCACAAAAATCACGAATTATCAAACCAAAAAAAGAAACTTATAAGATCAATTAATTATCAGCGGTAAGTGATTATTAAGTATACCAACTTGAAGATACAAATTTATATAAATTATTTTTTAGATGTCTAAACGGTATGAAAAAGGATTTTGTTAGACATATAAATCAAAAATATAAGATGATACATTGAAAAGTTTAAAATTGGATCGAATCTCTTAAAGATATTACTTGAAAAAAAAAGGATTAAATTGTAAATAAGTTCAATAAAATTTTTAAAAATAAATTATTGTTATTTTTTTGGAAATTCCAATCCTAACATATCTATATCATATATCATATCCTAAATATTATTAGTTTCACTATTAGATACTTCTTCCTTACATATCCTTTATAAAAAGAGAAAACATTTTTAGTTGTTAGCCTTATGTTTTTGATGAACTTCGTGTTGGAAGTAGTATTAATTGCTAGATAATACAAATTATCAGCGGCGGTTGCTGCGCAGAGGGCAATAAGGCGACGACTTCCCAAAAAAGAAAATTTTAAATAAATAATAATTATTATTTAAGATTAAGGACCTCCAGTGCAAGGTCAATAATAATATCGGATAAAAAGTAAATTTTCCTTGGAATAAAACAAAATTCTTATTATCGACTAGTTGCGATCATTTAATGATCATCATCAGAATAAACAAAAACAGGAACAACAAAGCTTCAAATAATATGACCCGCAAATGAAATTCTTTTGATTTTTTTTATTTTTTATTTTTTATTTATATAAAATTATATTGATTTAGATTTGAAAGTTCTGGTTTTTATTAAATATTACACTCCCTACACTCTACAAAGATAGCAAAGCATTTGTATTAGGGTAAGATTAAAGAGGATTAACCAATTAGGTTTTATGGTCGCCATAAATTATGATAAATCGGTCAGTCGGTCACCGATTAAAGTCAAATAGATTTAGATAAATAATTATTATTTAAGTAATTGACTTGTGAATAACTTTTGAAGATCAATTCAATATCTGATATATACGAAGTAATAAATCAATTGGAGGCTTAAGTTTTTTCATTGTAAAAAGATAAGCGGAAAGCTTGAAGCTTTTCTTTACTGGAAATTATAGAATGCTTATCAAAATTCAATTCAAAGTAGATCAAAATTTTAATCTTTCTTTCTGATCAAGTCAGTGCTGCGCTTTTGCAAAAACACCTTGAGTTAAACCAATTCAAGAACTTTTCATCTTTCATGTGTCCGTAAAGATTATAAAATTAGTAATAATAATTTAAAAAAAAAGAAGAAATATAAAAATATTATATACATACAGGGGTTAACGAAAATATTTGAAAATGTTGATTTTATATGTCAGAAAACGGTTTCAAAATGTGCAATGTATATTGTTAACATAGGAGAGTTCGAATATTTTCGTTAGCCACTGTATTTGCCGGTGCTTTTTAAATTCAAAACTTAGTTTTCAATCCGGGGGGTCTGGGGGGCATGGAATGCCCTCCAGTACATTCTTTACTAAATACTTCGAATTGACGTAGATTCAGATGAGAAATATTTACCAATGAGGTATTTGGCAAGGATGCACTGGAGGGCATTCCATGCCCCCCAGACCCCCCGGATTGACACCTACGTTTTTGAATTTAAGGGGCAATTAAGTACTACATAGTAATTGTACATACATAGTACATGTTCTATTTGGTTGCACCGATTTCGAGATACAGGTAATAATATTTTTTTGTATTTTACAAAGTTTTCTTTAAGTTGCTGCCAGGTAAAAAGGGGGCGACAAAATTAAAAAATGTGTAGATACTAAATTAAAGACAATGAAAATACAACAACCTATCGGGAATGTGGACTTTGGTATAAATAAAACAAAACCTTTAACTTTCAGTCGACGTTTCGAGTTAATTTTTTACTCTTCATCAGGACTTCAGCTCTAGGTTACCAAATAAATAAATCTCAGCATCAGAAAAAGTGAAAACAAATTCACAAGTCATCCAGAAACCTCAAAACGCTCACAATTTAAAAATCTAGTACCAATTAAAACGCAATTACAAATATTAAATATTAAATACAAATATTTAACATTTGTAATTGTGAATTTGTTTTCACTTTTTGTGATGCTGAGATTTATTTATTTGGTAACCTAGAGCTGAAGTCCTGATGAAGAGTAAAAAATTAACTCGAAACGTCGACTGAAAGTTAAAGGTTTTGTTTTATTTAAACCAAAGTCCACATTCCTGATAGGTTGTTGTATTTATAGTTTATGGACGAGAATTTGACAATGAATGACAATGAAAATTTTAACATAAAATCTGATGTGGACACCACATCAATTCCTTGTCATTTTTAAAATGATTGTACAAGAATCTCGTTCATCTATTTTTGCGCGTCATAAATGAATGCCCTTTCGGCAATTCCAAAATTTTAACTTCCTACTAAATAGAACTATGTACTATGTATGTACAATTCATTACTATGTAGTACTTAATTGTCACTTAAATTCAAAACCGTAGGTGTCAATCCGGGGGGTCTGGGGGGCATGGAATGCCCTCCAGAACATTCTTTACTAAATACTTCGAATTGACGTAGATTCAGATGAGAAATATTTACCAATGAGGTATTTGGCAAGGATGCACTGGAGGGCATTCCATGCCCCCCAGACCCCCCGGATTGACACCTACTTTTTTGAATTTTAGGGACAATTAACCACTACATAGTACTTGTACATACATAGTACATAGTTCTATTGCGTTGCACCGATTTTGAGGTACAAGAATAATATTTTTTGTATTTTACAGAGTCTTTTTTAAGTCGCTGCCAGTCTAAAAGGGGGCAACAAAATAAAAAAATGTTTATACAAAACTAAAAAACAATGAAAATTTTAACAAAAAATGTCTAGAAAGTTTTGCTGTAAAAGCGATTTTTATATGTCAAGAAACGGTTTCAAAATATGCAATTTACATTTACCAGAAAAAGAACTCAAAATAAAAAATTTTAAGTAAATTTGTGGTTTTTAGTATGTATTTATGGTTAAATTCAAAAAAATATAAGAATAATACAATACGTAGAAAATCAAAATTCAAAAAATTTAAAAAGGAGACAATTAACACATAACAGGTCTGGATTAAGAAAATTTGAAAAAATGAAAATTTCGTAATACGAAGTACAATATAACGTTATTTCATGGTTATTGCCATTCTTCAGTTGCACGCATCGATTACATTGTGAAATAAGAAAAAAATATCAAACTAAACAAAAATATCGACTAAATTGTACAAAATTGACTTACCATATGTAGACGCCAGCGTCGGACGTCTATGTGTTTTTTTGTTTTTGTACCTGGTGGGAAGGGATACCTTCTGCACGTCACCAGGAGTGTTGCTTCTCGAAGGACCAGTTTGAATTCAAACACCTTTCTTTGATTCTAACTAATTTACTATTTATTAAATTTCAATAATAAATAACTGCACTTTACATATACAAATTTAGGCGGTGCTACATCTGCACTTGCCACACTTTTGTTAAAAACTTGTGCTGTGCTACATCTGCACTTGAGCAAGAATCTGTTAGAACTGATACTTGAACATAAAAACATAACAAAAATTTACTATACAAAAAAATCCAAAAATAATAAGAAACTTATGGGAACAGCCCCATTTACTAGTTTCCCACGACTAAAAAGGTAACAGTTCGACATTTTAATTTATTGTCCACTTAACGCACCATAAACAAAAATATGAACTGTTAAAAAATATTGAGACCTAATAAATAACAAAAAAATGGGTTTCTTAAAAATACTTTAAATAAGGCGATATACGCTCAAACACCATAACCTCCAAAGATTATCAAAACTGAACTTGTTACATGAAGTATGAATAATTTAAAAATGATTTGAACTAAGAAATTCGTTTACCTAGCACTGCTAGTTTGAAATCCGAAGGCACTGCCCTCTTAATATGATTTCTAAAAACTTTTGTACAATTTAGTCGATATTTTTGTTTAGTTTGATATTTTTTTCTTATTTCACAATGTAATCGATGCGTGCAACTGAAGAATGGCAATAACCATGAAATAACGTTATATTGTACTTCGTATTACGAAATTTTCATTTTTTCAAATTTTCTTAATCCAGACCTGTTATGTGTTAATTGTCTCCTTTTTAAAATTTTTTGAATTTTGATTTTCTACGTATTGTATTATTCTTATATTTTTTTGAATTTTACATTTACCACGTTTACATGCAGTCGTTAGGTCGACCTAAGTCGGCTCGAGCTAGTTAGTCCTTCATGTATAAACTCAGGTAGGGAGAACTAATCCGTTAAGCCGAGCTAAGAACGTGGGCTAGCACGTTAGCTCGACTTTAAAATTGAATGTATACGCCTTAGCTGGAACTAAGTGCAGTTGTACCAACCACTTAGTGGATTAATAATATGGATTTATGATATTATTTATCATATTTTCTTTGATTTGCGGTAACTTTAAAGTATACTATTTAATGTTGTCATTTTCGTTACTTCGTACTTGTCAGTGGCACTTGCAAATAAAAATTTTAGGTTAATTCAAAGATGCTTTAGTTGGTAACAACGCATCAGTTCGAACTAACTAATTGCATGTTTACATCGGTTTGTAAAATTTAGAAGCGAGCTAACTTTAGGTCGACCTAACGGCTGCATGTAAACGTGGTAATTGTTAACATAGGAGGGTTCGAATACTTTGGTTAACTGCTGCATATCCTCACCCATGTTCGACTAGCGATCAACATATTATATTGAGTCTAAATTGATTTTTTCTTGTTAAATCTGGACCTTTTAGAACTTATAATTCGGAAACTGCTCATTACATCAAGTTGTGCCCATTGAGACATTTGTTCAGAATGATGAGAAGTACAACATATCTAAAAATCAGCCAAATCTCCAGAAAGTCATTTTCCTATAAGAATAGTGCGGGTTCCTTTATATAGAAAATTTTAATTTGATCAGTGGCGGCTGGTACGAGAAAGCCGATTGGAGCTCCGCCCTCCTTAAGTCTGAAATTATTATTATGGTTATTGACAGATTCGAATAGCAATTTTTATCCGGAAAGCTTTTTTTGAAAACAATACCTGGACTGGAGGGTACTCCATACTCCCATCGCTCTTCTAAAATAAATACATCTAAATGTCGCGGCAGTACACAACGGGGGGTTGGGGGGTATAGAGTACCATTAGTACAATAATTGTATGGAATAGACCATTCTTTAGGATATAAAAATTTAAATTTCTGACAACAAATTTGTGAGTTTGTAATGGTTATTTTTTAATGTATTACATTTTTGTGCGATATGCATGAAATTAATTAATTAAATTGGTGATAATATAAAAGAATAGTGTCTGGGGACATGAGTGGGTTAAGCAAACATATTACCATCACGAACTGCATAATATAATATTATTCAAATATCTAGTATATCTCGATAGATTATAGAGTAAAGCCACGTTTATTCAGAACAATTTCGTTATACAACTTTTATATGGCAGTTGATTTTCAATTAATTGTTTGATTAAACTAAATAATCGAATTAGACATTAGTCAGTTTTGTGAAGTGCTAGCTTTCCGGGAATAAAGCTTTTCATCATCTAATTTAAAACAAATTAATAATTTAATCTATGGTCTAAATAAGTAGGTACTTAACAAATTTTAATTCACCCAAATCTAAAAAAAAAAAAAAAAAAACTTTATAGTCACAGTCACGTCCTACACTCAAACTGAAGGTTTGCAACAAATTGCAATAGATAGGTACTATTTTATTATATATTATTATCTATAGATATAAACTATACAGGAGGATACAATAAATAATGCAATTATTAATCAATTATTTATATTTGATAAAAAGAAACTCGTAAATTTAAGCCTCGATATATTTTTGGCTTCTAATATTTCCGATTTAATCAGCGTATTTTTATCTTATCATTATAAAACGAAACCCAATAACGTATTTTCGGTAAATTGACGAAACTGACAGGAAAAATGAAGGTATTTCTAAAATTTTTCATTCAACGTGGTTATGTAGGTAAGTATGTAGATATAATTTAATATAATATACAAAATTTATATAATAGAATTATCAATAGATAAAATAATAGAAAACCATTGGAAACAGTAGTAATTTTATAAAAAAAATAATATGGCTCGAGTAAAATTACGTCATATGTTATTATCGGTGATGGTCTTAATTGTAGTTACGACACTCTTCACAGGTAATATTGCAACGCCAAATTTTCTTTGTGTATGAATAAAGTTTCTACTTTGTAGGTTATTATTATAAGGCTTTGGAACAAAATTTTAAAACCAATAAAGTAATGCTGGAGAAAGCAGTTAAAAAAAAAGAAAATTGTCCAATAATACAAGTAGGAATAGTGTGCGTTACACAGCCATCAAAAATAAACCTGTATACAATGCTCAAATCTCTGTTTGCCTTTCGAAGCACCCCGATACACTTCCACATCGTTGTGAACCCCCAAACAAAACATAGTTTGAGCAAATTGTTTGATACTTGGGCACTGCCACAAAGTAAGTCATAATGGTCAATCAAGATTTTTTAATTTTGGTTGTTATTTCAGTTAAAATATCATTCTATAATTTGAAAGATATTGATCCTAATAAAGACTTTAGGGATAGCCCAAATGTGTTAAGGGTGGTTTTACCGAGATTGATCAAATTTGAAGCAATAAGTAAAATAATCCTTCTAAATACTGATATTGTGTTCAACGAGGATATTTTGCAATTATGGAATCAATTTCAAAACTTGAATAAAAAACAGGTAAAAATATATATCAACTACGTTTCAGTGCTATGAGCTAGATAACTAACAGTAAACAATTTTTGCAGATTTTGGGAATTCCACTTATGAAAAAACTGGACGAAAGGTTTTTCCAAATTTTTGTTTTTCAGTGGTAATTATAACTCTTTAATTTTTTTTAGAATTAACGCCGATGTGGTTTTGTACCAGTTGGATAATTTGCGTAATTATGGGTGGACAAAAATATGGAAAATGGTGAAAGACCGACACGTTTTTGAATATAACGAATTTGCTCAAATACATTTGATTGTTAACTTTTTTAAACAATCGCATTTGGGGTTTATTCTACCATGCAGTTGGAACTCCAGAAGTACCGATTGTTCCATGGAATACAAGGTAATTGTTTATTAAAGAAGGAACAGGGATTAACAACAAATTATATCCACCAGGTGGTCTACCAAAACTTGAAAGGAGACATTCCAGAAGGGTTGGTTTCGTCGTTCATGAATCGCGATGGCAATGCACTTCGGAAACACAATTATAATTGTGATCTACCACCAAAGGTGGAAAAATCGAAGGTAAAATTCCTTCACTATCTTTTGTTACCATTACCAAGGATTTAATTATTTTTAGAAGCCAATAACAGATAAATGTTATTATTTTCCCGAAAGCGAAGTTCAACAGAGAAGAACTTTGTTATATTTTTATAAGTACGATTACGTTTCCTTGGCCACAGATGTAACTCTCGTGACTCAACTTTCCATCGATAAATTAAGTTTAATAGAAAAATTCGCAGTACGTTGGAAAGGTAGGTATACACCAAATGTCAATAATTATTGAATTATTTTATAATTCACAAAATAAAACACCAAAAGAAGGCAAACGTTTGGTTTATAAACAAAACTTTCTAGACCAACTATACGTAACAGATTAATTTAATATTTTCCGCGTAGTGGCGTTCGCAACGTTGCTAATAGATTTTTTTGATTTTTAGGTCCAATGAGCATCAGTTTGTATTTAACAGATGAGGAGTATGTACAATGTAGGGAATTTATTAAAAAATCAGATGTTCTCAAAGACCGCCTCAATATTGCTTATCACGCAGTTTTTAAAGTTGGAAATTTTTACCATATTAACTACCTCAGAAACATCGCTTTAAATGAGGTTATCACCCCATATGTATTTTCTAACGATATAGATTTATTGCCAATGGAAAATTCGTATATGGTAGTACGACAACATATTCGTAGTTTTCCTGATATGACCAAAAAGGTATTGATATAAAAAAAACTTGAAATCCATTTTATACATTTTATTTTTTTAGGCATTAGTGGTACCTGCGTTTGAAACAAAGAAATTGGAAGTACCAGTTCCTGCCACTATGAAAAGTTTACTGGATTCGTTAAAAGAAAAAAAAGTGTTCATTGTTCAACAGGACACACGTCCCGAAGGACATGGACCAACAAATTACGGCAAATGGAAAACAGCTACGAAACCCTACAAGGTAACTATTGAAAATTAAAGCAATTACATATTTTGAAATCTATCCATAGGTAATATGGAAAAATAAATATGAACCATACGTTGTGGTAAAGAAGGACGTGGTGAAATACGATGAACGATTCTTTGCATATGGGTGGGATAAAATTTCGCATATTATGGAAATTGAAGCGCAAGGCTACGAATTTTATGTCTTACCAAATGTTTTTACAGTTCACAAATTTCATGAGAAATCTCGAGACAAAATAAACTTTTTGACATCAAAAAAGTATAAAATGTAATGGTTTTTATCTGGTTAACTAAAAGAAAAATTGTCGTTAATAAATTTGTATTTTTAGGTGCTTGAAGTCAATCAAGGAACAGTCTGCAAAAGATCTTAAGAAAAAATATGGACGAACATTTCTTGTTGATTAATGAAAAGTTTAGCTACCTCTAGGATGAAATTTAAGACTGAAACTAGCCGAATTTAAATTTGTTATAAAAGAAACCATCGTAGTTAAGCTATTTTACCATGTAAAATAATAATTTATTTATAATCGAGCGGTGTAGTAACTGCATTTTTAAAATTGCGACTATTTTTTAAAATTTGTGTTTTTTTTTTAATTTCATTGTTGCACTACCGTAGCTTTATTATAGCTTCAACAGAGTTTCTTGCTGCTTTAACAAATTTCTTTTTTCTGAACAGATCAGGTTTGTCAAGACGAAAAATCCAAGACCAAAAAAGGTCGAACAGGGAATATAATTCGTGTAGTCGCAAACTTTTTTACATTGGTAAATGGGATTGTCATAAACACAGTTGTACTGTGACCTTTTCAATCTTAATAAAAATCTCAAAAATAGGAGATGCACAACTAGATGCTATTTGAAGTCTGGGGAGGTACAGAATACCTCCCAGGTCCCCAGCAATTATGTTCAAATGATTGCCATGCTGTTAAACTGTGACTTCCGTACCAGAAATGTTACTATATTCTGTGGGGTGTTCCACACCCCCCAGACCCCCCGGTGAGGGTTTTCACGACCCATAGATATATGTTGTATAAATATGCACTAAAACTTTTTGTTTGTATATACAAACAATGTGTGGATGTATTTGTTCTAAGAGAATAAAAAGTTTTCATATGAAGGTTAATCGCACAACTTACACATATACACCTTCGGGGTTTTCAAACCGGGGGGTCTGGGGGTATGGAATACCCCCCACGATTTTATTTTTTTTGTCAAAATCAAATTTTTGATTTTACTTTTCAATCCCAGGCTTAGATCCTTTTTACAAGGAAGTAAAAAACTATGACTTGACACTAAAGATGAGAAATTCTCTGACAAAATTAGGGAAATCTGAAATTGTCCATGACTTTTCCAGATTTTCCAAAAAAGTGGGAATCCTGTAATTGTTATATAGGGAACAATCAGTGGCGTATTTACGTGAGGGGGGCCTAGAGGGCCTGTGCCCCCTCCGTAACTAATCAATTTATTAAATAACATACAATTCATTATTTTTTGTTATTTAAATATTTAAAAGTCTTGAGCGATTTTTAAATCCTGATTTATTTAATAAATTATAATTTAGGTCAAAAAAATCTCAAAATTATGAAGTCATTGTATGGGGGAATAAATTTATTATGTGTTTTAATAAGAATGTTTTATTTTAATATTTTAATATTTTTAAAATTTCAACAAAACGAAACGTAGTAAAGTTGGTTGTTATTTTAAGGCTCAAGCAATCTTAGAAAAGGGGAAATTTAGAATATTCTAGAAAATCTTAATAGAGCCAATAGCCAAGAAATCTCAGAAAAGTTAAAAAAGGAAATAAAAGAATTAATCTATGGTATTCTACAGATTTTTTAAATTTCCCAAGATTTCCTTGAGAAGAAATAGCATTCTTAAGTTTTACTAAGATTTCATCGAAAATCCCTAAAATTTGCTTACTTACAGCTGATACAAACGGCCCGGCCAGTTATTTTAAAAATCTTTTGTAGTGTCCTTTATCCTGCATATTATATTGTGCTCCTCTTCGTCCTGTTCTTGTATTCATCCGGAGTTGATTATTCAATATTGTTATATTTACTTTATTTAGTTTTTCTTACAGATTTTTTTCTTGCTTCCACTAAAGCAATTTGGGTGTTCTCGTAGTAGATTTCTCCTTCCGACTTCAACTTATCGAAGTTTGCAGTTGCCTCGCGAGTTGTGGTATACTTTTCGATGCTCTTTTACCATAATTTGGATAAAATTGATGTGCAGATAGTCAAATAGCCCTTCAATCAAATCCTCCACCTGTCGTTCATCTTCTAGCAGCTCTATAGCAGGATATGATCCGACCCTGTGCTTATTGCATGATTTTGACCAAGGATATGTAATTACCAAATTTTATTGTCTGATTTACCAGATTTACCATTTATGTATATTATAATCAGCATGTGGTTGAAATAAAGCATTTTTCTTTCTCATTTGTTGTTATTTCCCTATTTGTGGAGAGGTTTCAAAATTCCTGACTTTTTCTTGCTTTTGTTCATCTTCACTAGTTTTAGGTGGGTAAGCTCTGCTTTCCTCTTAGAATTCAAGTAATGCAACACTGTTTCTTTTCTAGCCAAAAAAGCTAAACAGAAGATAAGAAGATAGTTTATCGCCTAATCACGCCATAATAAGCAAAAGCCAACATAGGTAAAAAATGTGAAGTCTTTGTACAAAGCCGAAAGTGGAGAAATAACACCAAATTTGAAGATTACGGTGAAGATTCTTTCGTTGTAATCTATCTGTATGTCGTTGGTTCGAATACGTTAACCTTTACTCAAAAATATAGATATTTACAAAAATGCAATCAAGTTCATGGAAGGGAAACATGTGTCTACTTTTATTTTTGGTTTTTACGCCTCTGAAGGTGACAAACAAGACCTTTTATTTTTACAGGAGAGGGAGATAAATTAATATATTCTGATAAGAATTTAGGTGTATCTTCAGCAGTTTTAACAAAATTTGATTTAAATAATTGCTGAAATTGAAGGTATTATTACCAAAATGAAACTCAACTGCCATTGGTACATAGTATAATGCAATAATAATTCCAAGTTTAAAACTAACAATAAAAGTCAGTGTTTTATTGTTTTCTCTCTTTTCTTTTTATCCTTTTCTGCCCAGTGCAGGACAATCAGCCTCTTTCTCGGAGAGAAAGGTTTAAGCATTTAGACCCCACGGTCGCTTAATCCGGGTTGGGGAATGCCAGTAACCCCGTTTTTAATAGTTAATGGCTGCAATCATCAACTCTGGGGAGTTACGTGCCCTCCGAAGCACGGAGACGGTCATATGGAAGTTTTTGACTCTTCCCGGATTTGAACCGAGTACCTTAGAGTCAGTAGTTGTTTGGCTAACCCATTGGATTTCGTTAATTACAGCCAAAATCTTAAAAAACACAATCCATTTCTTCTAACTTCATAATCTACAACTTCAAGATACTTCAGGGTTGTTTTGAATGAGTGGAGCAGTTTAGAGATTCATTATCTAGCTAGATCCGTCATTTTGGAATTTGGAGTGCAATTATGTCTAATTCTTTTTAATTCTTTTTAGAATATAGGATCTTGTTTAAATCCGGATAAAAGTTATCCTAGCTCTTCCTATTTTCTCTGGCGTTTTTGTTTTATAAAAATAAGTTATAACAACTCTCTATGTACACAGTACCTAAGCTAGCTTTTACACAAATATTTGTGTAAAAAAATATTCAATATAATTAAATTAATTCAAAATTTGGCAATTTATTTTTTCTGAGCTTTGTAAATTACTTGCAACAGAGTACCTAGCAGGGATCTACCACAGATTTTTTCAGGGCTTGGTAAATTACCTGCAACAGAGTACCTAGCAGGGAACTACAACAGATTTTTTCAAGGCTGTTTAAATAACCTGCAACAGAGTACCTAGCAGGGATCTACCACAGATTTTTTTCAGGGCTTGGTAGATTACCTGAAACAGAGTACCTAGCAGGGAACTACCACAGATTTTTTTCAAGGCTTTGTAAATTACCTGCAACAGAGTACCTAGCAGGGATCTACCACAGATAATTTTTCAAAACCCTGTAAATAATCCTATATCAACACCTGCTAGGTATCTGTAAGAGGTCTGCCAAAAGAAACTCTGTTAGTATCTGGGGACAGTTAAATCGACGTGGTACGTCACGAACATTGAACACTGAACACGAAAAAATTATAAAATAATATCTTTATCAGAAGTTCCAAAACTGTGATCAGCAAAATCGCTTGCTAGGCAAACAATCACATTAGTCTCATTACATGACCGGGTTTGGTATTACCCTAATATGAATTTATGGTACAAATACTTTGAGAACCACTGATCTAGATAATATGTGAATAAACTATCAAATATTAATCAATGATTGATAACACCACAAATTGTATTAATAGTACACTTTCCACTTTTTTAAAATAAAATGTTATCAGTGTTTATTAAAATCTTATCATTTCAACACCAGGTTCAATAATACGGTGGTGACAAGTGAATGAATGAAACTGTCTAGGAAATAAAAGTATTTTTAATTTATTAAATTTACCATTATTAAATGTGATAAACAAATAAAATAATATTTTAAGTAATTCGGGTTCAAAATGACTTCTTGTCAATTTTTTTAAATTTTAATTAGTTAAATTAAATTAAATTTAAAAAAAATTAAATAAAAAGTTGTACACAATTCGCTGACGTTAACGCTGTTAAAAAGTTAGTAACCAACATTTATAACCATTATTAGATCGTCTCACCTGATACTAGCTTCCTCTATAGTTTCTGTCCTCGTGGGTAATCATGTTTTTGATGTGATTTTCGGAACTCTCATCAAGCCTGTTACAAACAAAAATCTCAATTAGCATCAGTTTGACCCTTAAAACTTCCTATCACTCAGATTATAGATTATTGCGACAACCGCTTATATATTCATACAGCACGTAGATATCAATATCACCATACACAATACATAAAATTATCAATAGATAAAACCGTAGAAAAAAATTAGCAGTAGTATCCTTATTGAGAAATATGGTTCGGCTAAAGCTACGTTACATGTTAATAACAGTTATAGTTTTAATAGTAGTTACAACAATTTGCATAGGTAAGACTGCACTTTTTTTTTGTATTTAAATAATATCTCTACTTGATAGGTTTTTATAATGATACTTCGGAAGAGTTATTCCAAAATTTCAAATTAAAACCCCCCGATAAAGAAGTAAAAAATGATCCTTGCGAAGTAATACAAGTAGGAATACTGTGTATTACACCTTCATCAACAATAAACCTGTATACAATGCTGAAATCTTTGCTGTCTTTTCGAAACAGTCCTATACACTTCCACATTGTTGTTGATCCGCAATCAAAACAAAGTTTGACCAAATTGTTTGAAACTTGGACATTGCCACAAGGTAAACCAAAAGAATCAATCTTGATTTTCAAAGATACAAGGGGAAAAACTGTTGATGTTGTTGTTTCAGTTAACGTATCGTTCTATAATTTAAAAGATGTCGATCCTAACAATGATTTTGCTGATAGTCCAAACGTCTTGAGGATAGTTTTACCTAGATTGATCAAATTTGAAACAATAAGTAAAATAATTCTTCTCAGCACTGATATTGTGTTCAATACAGACATTTACGAATTATGGAATCAATTTCAATTCTTTTCTAAAAATCAGGTAAAAATATCCAAATGACTATCCAAATACTTAATCCAAATACTTTTTTTTAGGTCTTGGGAATTCCGCTAGAAAATCAAAAAGAAAAAGACGACAGGTTTCTACAAAATTTCTTATTTTAAAACTATAATATAACCTTTTTATTTTTTAGAAATAACATCGATATTGTATTGTATCATTTGAACAATCTACGTAATTATGGGTGGGAAAAAATATGGAATATGGTCCAAGATCGACACGTTTTTGAATATAACGAATTCGCTCAACTACAATTAATTGTGGGCTTTTTTAGAATTTCGGACTTGGATCAAACTTTACCGTGTGATTGGAACTCGAGAAGTACCAATTGTTCTACGAACTATAAGGTACATTTTATCAAAAATAAACATCGATCATAAAAAATAATTACTGCTGCTAGGTGCTTTATCAAAACTTGCAAGGAGAAATTCCGGAAGGTTTAATCTCGTCGTTTATGAGTTTAGATGGCAATACTGTACGGAAAAAGAATTACAATTGCGATCTACAACCACTTAAGGAAAAATCTAAAGTAAAACTATTTGAAATATTTTGTGATCAGTAGCAGGAATAAATCATTTTTAGAAGCCAACAACAGAAGATAAATGTTCTTATTTTGCTGAAAGCAAAATTCAAAAGAAGCGGACTATACCGTACTTTTATAAATACGTGTATGTTTCGTCGGAGTCAGATGTAACTCTCGTTTCTCAACTTTCCTTCGATAAAATGGATTTAGTAGAAGAGTTTGCTTTGCGCTGGAAAGGTATAGTTGAAATAGTTAAATGGATTCTCGCCATTATAAAATTTTAGAAAATCATTGCAATTTATAGTGAACCAAGTCTTATCTGCATATTTTGGTTTGATTTTTAGGTCCAATGAGTATCAGCTTGTATTTAACAGACATTGAGTTTATAAAATGTAAGGAATACATTGAAAACTCTCTAATTCTCCAAAACCGATTTAATATTGGTTATCACGCGGTATTCAAAGCTGGATCGCATTACCATATTAACTACCTACGGAATGTAGCATTAAGCGAAGTTAATACACCATACATATTTTCGAACGACATAGATTTATTGCCCATGGAAAATCTATATCAGGTTTTAAAATTGTATCTGAGCAATATTCCCGATATGACCAAAAAGGTATTTTTTAAAAAATTGAAATTTTTGAATAAACTTTTTTATTATTAGGCCTTAGTGGTACCTGCTTTTGAAACAAAGAGGTTGGAGTTCGACGTTCCTTCCACTATGAAGGAGTTAATGGAAATGTTGAAACAAAAGAAAGTTTTCATTGTTCAACATGACACACGTCCGGAAGGACATGCGCCAACCAATTATACCAAATGGGAAACTGCTGCAAAACCCTACAAGGTAACCGGAAGCGATTTTTGAAAATCCTTACTAATTAAATTTTTTGGTACCTATCTATAGGTTGTATGGAAAAATAAATATGAACCATATGTTGTGGTTAAAAGGGACGTGGTGAAATATGACGAACGATTTTTTGCATATGGATGGGATAAAATTTCGCATATTATGGAAATTACAGCGCAAGGCTACGAATTTTTTGTTCTACCAAATACTTTTATAGTTCATAAATATCACGAAAAATCTCAAGACAAAAAGGCTTTTCTAAAATCGAAAAAATATAAAAGGTACCGACAGTTTCTGGTAGGTTAATGCAAATTTCTGACTAACGAATTTGTATTTTAAGGTGTTTGAAATCTTTAAAAGAACAGTCAGCACTGGATCTTAAGAAAAAATATGGACGAACATTCCTTATAGATTAATTGGAACTTGGTCATCGTCATCTTAAAAATGTAAAGATGAAATTTAAGACTGAAACTAGCCGAATTTATTATTAACATTTTTAAAAGGAGAATTAATTGTATAACTTGGCCGCAATCGTAGAACTTAAGTTGTATTACCATTTAAAGAATAATTTATTTATATTAGAAAGATGTAATAAATTTTTTTTAATCGTAATGTTTGTAAACATTGTGTTACCTTGATCTCAATTTAACTTTTAAGTTTTTACTAAAGTCATCGATCTAGATTTTAATCCTATTTTATTAATCTCAATTGATACATTGTAATAAAAAAACCGCAAATCAAAATTAATCGGCGAATCAAAATTCGATTAATCAAATTTAGCCTTAGAATTTGAAATTGAGCTAGAATCTGCTTAGCCCCTCTACTAATCGCCACAAATTTTTATTTCTCTCATAGTCAGTGTACTGAATTTAATCGGAATTTAATCTTTCTCCTCGCCTTTCTTGCTTGGTGGGTTCGGTCCTTAATATAAATTTTAAAATAATAATCGAATTGAAGTAACATCAGGGCCGGATAAACCATGGGTGCAATAGAGCCGCCGCACCCAGTGCCAAAATTCAGAAAGCTGCCAAATTGTGCGTTTTTAATTTAATATTCAATAAAATATTAAATTTTGAATAAAAAGAATATCTGAACGGCGAGCTCCATATCAAATCAATAACCAAAACACTAAGCGAGAAGTCACGAATTGTGATTTCCCCCTGGTGAGATGTCGTAAGATTTGCTTTTTTGATAAATGATACTTTTGATAATGATAACACAGGTCTGCAAATCAAATTTTTTTTTCGAGCCCTGATACCATTCCTCCTGATTTATATGTAAATTAACCTCCTGAATCCGAATATGAACTCCGTTTTCCTCATCATCCACCGCTATCGGGGGATGCCCCCCCCTTATCTATTTTTTTAGCCTTTACATTTCTTCTGGTAAACTAGAGAGGTGAAAATTAATTTTGTAGCAAGAAAGTTGATTTAGGAGAAGATTTGTCCCCTGAAATTTTTAAAAAATCATTAAAAATATCGAATTTTCTGTTTTTGTTCAATTTTTTTACTTATTTTTGCTGTTTAATTCAGCAAAAAATAACAGCAATCACATAGAAAGCATGTACATATGCAAGCTTTCAGTTTTTACAACCGGGGGGTCTGGGGGGTGTGGAACACTCTCCAGTATACCTGCACAGTAAAAATTATTTTGTTAAATTAACAAAAAGAAATTGTCCCAGCAGGTCCACTACAACTTTTTGTTATATTAACAAATTTATTACGCAGAATAACAACTTGTATAATACCAATAATTATTATTAACTTATTATATTTTATAAATATTAATTTTACTAATAAAATGTGTTAATATTACAAAAAATTATTTAACATCTATATATTTTGTTAAATTAACAAAATACGTTTTACTGTGTGTAAGCAACAAGATTTCGATTCCAGTTTTAAAGCTGTTATTCCACTGGGCATTACTGAATCTAGGTTACAAAAGATATTTGAAAAAATCTGTAGGTAGCGAGATTCTGGAACCAATTTTGTTTTAGTTGTACTGGAGGGTGTTCCACACCCCCTGGTTTCAAAACTGAAAACTTGTACTTACATTTATAGGTTTTGTATAACTGATTGTAACTGATTGTTTAAAATTTATTGCCACAACATATAAATGTATTAGTTCCGAAAGAGAGAAATGCTGCTATGTAATAAAATTAATCACAAAGCATCAGGGTCGGATAAACCATGGGTCCAATAGAGCCTCCGCACTCAGCACCAAAGTTTAGATTTCATTTTTTATAAAATATTAAATTTTGAATAAACGAATTATCTGAACTGAGGCTTCCATATCAAATCAATAACTCACAAAACGCTAAGCGAGAAGTCAAGAATTGTGATGAAATGAGGGTCGTGCCTAAGGGGGGTATGGGGGAGCTTCCCCCCAACATTAGAAAAGTTGGCAATTTGTTGGTTGAAAAAGCAAAAGTTGGCAATTTTCATTGAACGGTTGGCAAAACTACTGGTTGTTACAAATCGCACAAATTATGGCATTCTCTTGAAAACAACGTGAAAAAACTCAAAAAAAAGCTCATTGGTGTAATTCGAAGAGCAAAATTGTTGGCAAATTTACGACTAGGCCCCCCTCAAAAAAGTCGGTTCAGCACGTCCCTGGATGAAATTCAGATTTTCTTTGATTTAATTGGTAAAGTAAAATAAGTAAGAGGTCTCCGTTAATTGTATGAGGTGATTATGGCGATTTTCCGACTCCCCTCCCTCTGTGGTGAGATGTCGTGAGATTTGGTTTACCCCCTCTCCTCCATTCTAATCTCACGTGAAATTGTTTGTTTTACTTAATTTAACTCAGTTCTCTAGCTATTTTACAATTTCTTGTAAGAAAACCTCCTCTCTCCCCACATGAGATTCGGTTAGACCCCCCCCCCCCCCTAAAGGCCTCACGTAATTAATGGACACTGGTCTGCAAATAAAAAATTTCTTTCAAGCCCTGAAACCATTCCTGCTGATTCTTATGTAAATTAACCTCCTGAATCCAAATATTACCTCCGTTTTATTTCATTACCCATGGTTTTTGAAGGATATCCCCCCCCCCTATCTATTATTATCACGTTTCGATAATTTCGTAATTTCGAGTCGAAAACAATTATTTTAGCATTTACATTTCTTCTGGTAAGCTAGAGAGGTGAAAAGTTAATATTCGTAGCAAGAAAATTAATTTCTCCGGAAAATGTCGAATTTTCCGTTTTTTTCTCAATTTTTTCACTTATTTTCTACTCAGTAAAAACGTATTCTTTGAATTAAAAAAATCATTTTATTTGAATAATTCATTTAAGCGAATAAATTTTATTTAATTTAAATAAAATATTTTTGTTCAAACAAAAATGTGTTTAAATCAAAATAAAATTTGGTATATTTTATTGTAGTTAACTAAGAATTCTAGTTGAGTGAATACACGAAACTAAAATATTTAGTTTTTCAATTAAAATTATTTTTGATTATTTTTGTTGGACCTAAAATATTTTATTTAAATAAAACAAAATTTTATTGCTTCAAAAAGAATTATTCAAACAAAATGGTTTTTTAATCAAATTTGAACTACCACAAATAATAAAAATTTTGGTTTTCTTTGATTATTCGCGATTTATATTAAACAAACGCCACCACGCGGAAACATATTAAGTTAATCCAATACGTATAGTTGGTATAGAAAGTTTTTTTTTAAACCAAACGTTTGCCTTCTTTTGGTATTTCTTTTGTGAATAATTATCATTACACCGCGGTGTTACGATAAAATAATGCAGTGCCGCCATGCCATGTTCTTGATATTTTATACAATGTATAATATGTATTTAGTATTTAAGGCGCCCTTTACCTAATCTGCACCCGGCGCTGAAATAGCTTGATCCGGCACTGAGTAACATACAAAATATTTAAATATTTACCGTGGTAATACGAATTGATGATGATAATAATAATGTAATAAAAACAAAAATATATTATCAAATAGGCACTCTACGTGATTGTTGCGATAAAAAAATTTGCTACCCCTGGTGGGACTCGAACCCACAGTCCCCGGCTTAGGAGGCCGATGCCTTATCCATTAGGCCACAGGGGCTCGGTAGACACAGTAATAAAATATAGTGTTCAGAAATACATAAATGAATAAATTATATAACTTGATTTAAATAATAATATTATTTAAAATTCGATTAAATTTAAAACTTATTTAATACATAGAAATTCACTCGTCGTTTCAAAACCGTTGTTACTTACGGTCAAATCGATTGATCTTAACAGTAAAATTGAATTTAGCGTGTTACCGATAACATTTAATTTAAATAAAACCATACTTTATTTAAATGAACATAAAAATGCAGTTTCTAAATAATACACATTAAATGTTAGATAATTTGACTAATTCTAAGCTTGAAGCAGATTAAGTAAGAACAGCTTTCAAGTTGTAGGTATTTTACAAATCAATAATTTGTAACCTGAAGTATCTACAAAAAAAATAAACCACAGTTGTTCTTACAATGAAAAATAAAATTTTATTTTTTCGTAATTCATAGGAAGCAAAATTATAAACTCAAATGCCCGATAACCTTGAATTTTAGTTATAAATACCTAAATTATTATTACGGGTATTGTGATTATTTATAAATTTTTTATTGAAGAAAAACCGAAATTTTCAAACCCCTATGTAAATACAGAAAAATCATTATTTTTTTTTTCAAAGGTGGTTTTATTTAAAATTTTTTTTCTTTCTGAAGAAATTTTCAGTTTCCTGTAAAAAATTAGCCGTGGACTTTATACCGGCTGGGGCATATTACCCCCGAGTACCCCATATTAAAAAAATTTATAAAAAAGTGAATAAAGAGATTATTGCTTAAATTCAGGCGAATAATGATTGTTGATGTTTACTTAACTGTGACAAACGCAGTTCTTCCCACAGTTTGTCCTGGACACGTTCGTGGGAAACATGGTCAATAAATTAATCAATTATTTGTTTTCCCCTTCAAAGAACAAAAATATCAATATTTTCGTTCAAGGTCACACCTTCATTTTTTATTTTAATTTAAGGGTAATAATAATATGATACCTAACTAATTTTTTTAATAATTTTTCAGAAAACCTTGAAAGGGTAGATAGGTTCAAGCTTTTGCGGTTCATATTCTTTTGTTATCGAATGATTATATTTTTTCATTTACATAGTCGAGTGAGTTTGTATTTAGTGGTTAGCTTCCAAAAATCGCAATTATACTAATAATGTTCTTAGTGATCTTTGCCGTTCTACTCGATTAAACTATTTGGTAAATGAGCAAAATTTTATAATTTTGAAGTTGAATAAACTCTTTTGGATGTCCACAGGCACAGGTGGTAATTCACAACTGCGATAAGTAATTAAAATTTATAAATCGGTTCCTTAAGCGTGAAGTATTTCGGCCAAGATGCAAAATAAGCAATAATGGTAATATTTCATGAGATCCATTAAAATGGGGCTAATTTTGGAAATTTTATTTAGCAGTAGCGGTCATGGAAATTGCATCAGGAATTATTTTTTGATTTTCTAAATTTGAGTCAATCGAGTCAAAGGACAACAAAGGAACAAGTCTAGTTTATATTGAGAAATTTTGAACAAATACACGTCAGAGATACATACATTTTGATTATAATATCTATCATCACCACCACATAAAAATAAATATCCAATTTCATATTATTAGAAATACGAATGTATATTGATTTTAATTTTTATAAGTTTGTTTACGTCACTTGTATATGTACACTGTTGCGCGTTGCGATTTACATTAAACGAACGCCACCACGCGGAAAAATATTAAGTTAATCTAATACGTATAGTTGGTATAGAAAGTTTTGTTTATAAACCAAACGTTTGCATTCTTTTGGTCTTTTATTTTGTGAATTATCATTTCACCGAGTTTCTTCTGTAAAATAAATTTGTACCATAAATTTGTTGACCTTTAAATTAAAATATCCTCGCCTAAGGCGCTTTTTATGTCGACCAATTATTGTACTTGTTTAGATCTTTACGACCTTTCGGATGAGCTTGAATAAGGGGAATAAAAAATAATTTTATATAGAATAACTTATAATTTAAGTAGCTATTGCAGGTAAAAATATAAAAGCTATTTTTTGCACATATTTTTCTGCTGCCTATATAAAAAAATTAAAAATTGTATTCTTCTAGGTACATAAGTTGTATTGTTAACTGTAACTAAGTTTTTGTGTGTATTATTATAATATTGGTTAGCTTTCAATTGAATATTTACCACACTTTTACATATTTGCTTCTCTTCCTGCAAATCCATTTAACGGAAATTATTATGTAGAATTCCATATAATAAGCTGACGGTTCTTTACAAGCAATAAGTTTTTAATTGACAAAATAAAAAATTATTTTGAATTTCAAGTTAATTTTTCTTAAAGATCCAGTTTCACATGTATCTCATTTAAATTCTAAAATACAAATGATATGTTTACCATTTTTTTATAAAAATAAAGTAGAAAAATAAATACATTTTAAGAATTGGTGACCTACTAGTCACGTTGTCTGTCTAACCACACAGTTTTCATAAATTATTAAAAAATATTAATATTATTAAATCCTAATAATACATAAAATCCCAGCACGCTGCTCCTGCTCCTGCTCCAGCGTGTCATTTTTTGGTGAAAAAAGAAACACTCTGATTGGTCGATTTTTTTACCAACCGAAAAATATATTAAACTAAGATTGGGACTAAAAATATTTGAAAAATAAAATAATGAATAATTCCGCTATAAGAAAAAACAATTCAAATTTAGTAATCCTAATACATAAAATGCTAGCACGCTCCTGCAGCTGCTCTTGCTATAGCGTGTCATTTTTTGGTGAAAAATAAAATACTTTGATTGGTCGATTTTTTTTACCAACCGAAAAATATATTAAACTAAGATTATGACTAAAAATAGTTGTTCAATATCAATCCAAACCAAAAAATTTGAATTTTTTGAGAAAAACTGAGGGAAAGTTAACTTTCGGTTAGCAAAAATTAAAAACTTGCAACTTTCTGTGTTACTTTGAAAGTTAATTTTAAAAATATAAAGTCAAAATTGTAAACCGGGGGGTCTGGGAGGTGTGGAACCCCTCTAGTACATATCGTAGGATTTCCACTCTTTTAGAAGATAGGAAATTTATAATTTTGCAAATTTCTTAGCAAAAAATGAGGGAAATTAAAACGTTCGGCTAAACAAAATTAGAATTTGAGCAACTTATTTATTTTTATATTATAAAAAAAATTTTAATTGCCTGACGGCACATCAAGTTTAGGAGCAACTTTATGCGTTACTTTGAAAATATAGAAAAACGGGGAATCACCCAGTAACGGAAAACGGAATTAAATGTTTAAATATTATACCGCTAAAAAAGAGATCCACCGTCTAGCTGCCCGTCCGCGGACGGGCTTTCCAGCTAGTCGGGCTATCCAAGCTACTTCCATTTTAAATTCACAGCAATCTTTGTTAGGCAGCTTTGTTGTAAAAAATGGTAAGAGGAAGACTTAACCGAAAGCTTTAATTAATTATGAAGAGTTAAGTGAGATTTTGAAAAAATAATAAACAAAATAAAAAATTAAAAATTAAAAACGAAGCTGGAAAACAAGAAAATGTAAAAAAAAGAAAGGACATAAAGAAATCAATAAAATTAATTGTAAAATAAACACAAGAAAATTGCAATAATTCAGGTAAAATTATTAAATTTATATTAGCAAAATGTAAAATTAATTTATGCAATAATCCCAATTTATGGGAATACGTCATAGCAATATATAAAATATTATTGCTAATTTGGGGACGTCCATTAATTACGTGAGGCGTTTAGTTTAATCTCACCCAATCTCACGTGGTGGAGAGAGGGGACTCGGCAAATATCACATAATTTTTTTTCTCTGCAAGAAACTGGGTTAAATTAAGTAAAACAAACAATCTCACGTGAGATTGGAGGGAAGAGGGCCGAATCAAATCTCGCGAAATCTCACCAGTGGGCAAAGGGGGGAGGTCGAAAAATCGCCGAAATCGCCTCAGGTAATTAATGGATGTCCCCTTTCATTGGAGCAACTTCAATTTTTTTGCCCTCATCCCGCATAAAATAATCTGTTCATGGTGCATTTAGGCATTTCTACCTTAATCTTCCCTAGTACAACACTGACTGTTATACAACAGTTACTTATTTAAATAACTAACGTAGAAATAAAACTACGTGAAAAAAATGTGAAGAATTTTTTTTTGGAAACTTCTGATGATCATGGGCTCCCCCCGTGCAACCACTGTGTTGACAATTTACCATAGGATAACTAAATAATATGTATCCAGATCAAGTTTGCAAAATAAATATGTTGTAAACAAAAGAAAATGTTTTTTTTAAGTATGACGTTGATATAATGGTGGCCTAAATTTCAGGCGTAAAAATTAAATTTTGTATTCAACTTTCCCAAAACTGAACTGCAGATAAACTAAAAAAGTAAACTCACCCTCCTAGCCTTAAGAAAGTTGAATTTAAATTTTGCAAAATAGAAAAACTGATTGTTACTTTTCGTATTTTACAACAAATCATAGTTTGTTGAAATGATGTCTTCCTGCTAACAATAAAATTACATTTATTTGAAAACATTTTGAACTGTTTTTCTGAGAAAGAAAGCGTTTGTAGGTGTTAATTAGTGTGATAGCAATTATTGTTTGTTGCAGGTGGAGGTGATTAATTAAAAGAATTGTTTAGTAACAAGCTGATGAAGACGATAGATAAATGTTAACAATGCATAGCATTGCGAAGTATGAACAGGTCAACTCTAAACTGTTAGATTAATATTGATAATATTGCTACAGTTTATGAGATTTTACATAATATATACAACCGTTGATTTGCAGACTTCTAGTTGGTACAATCAATCCCGACCTTACTCAATTTTAAAACGTTGGGTAATGCCTATTAATTAAAATTTCTTCTGATTCTAACAGTCCTAATTAATATTTACTGAGATTATTCATGAAAACCCAATATAGTTATTAGTTAGGTCGAAAAGCAAAGATCTGGAATTACTTGTTGAAACATATAAAATCGTGCATCAGGTTGAAACAGTCGTATATTGAATTTTTCCAAAATGACGATCCTGATACGAAGAGCATAAGATTAATTTGTAACTACAATTTTTCATTCCACTGCCACCGGATAAACTTTTACCAACAAAAAATGTCTTATTTATTTTACTTAAAAGATGAAGAAAATTATAAGCGTAATAAAAATGAAAAAAAGCATTTACACATTATGTAAGTGCTTTATTGTATACATAATGTACAGTGCAGAGAAAAGCACTTTTTCAGTTTTTTCGCACCGAAGCAGTGGGAATAATTATAAAATGCATGGCAGATTTGGTTAATGCATTTGAAATGCTACGACAAAATTACAAAGGAAACAAGCGTTTAATAGCAGTCGGTGTAGTACGCAAAAAAAATCGCGCAATTTGCCATGATTAATGCACAAAACACTCCAACTTGGAAGTTGAAAAATTTGGCCAAAGAGTTTTACAATGTTAATGTGTAAACAGTTTATAAAAACTGGCGATGGTGTGAAGAGAACTAGAGTAGAATAAGGAAGTAAAATTTAAATATCATGCAATTAAATCAAATTCATTATCCATGGTTGCATCTCAAATTGAAACTGGTGGCGTTAGATATTTACTACATCACTAAATTTTCAACAGAAGCAGATAGGAACTGAATATTTTTGGAGAGAGCTAACGGCATTTGACATAGTTGCTACTTCGAACCTCAGACCACATAATATTTTTATTAAATTAAATTATTGAGTTAAACCACATAAAATAGACGAGATTGTAATACTTTTCAATATAATTTAGATTTGTCACACAAAGTTGAAATAAAATAACAGGATGAGCCATTTTTACTGTAATCCAATTCATTAAATTCCTAACAGTCGGTGGTAAGGGTTGACCACTAACAATTCGATGGTTGCTAAAGAAAATTACAATATTTTACTGTTTACACTTTTATTGTACACATGTAAAAGCAACAAAAGTAAACAAAGTAGGGATAATTTCTGCTGGTGCAATTTAAAGAATCAGTCGGTATTACATTAAGAAGATTTCGCGGTACACCTCATTCCTTTCCGTAACGTTAGCGTTGCGATTTCAAACCGTTTGCCACTTGAAGTTGCATTGTTTGTTTCAACCGCGAAATATGAAGCAAATTTAAATTTATAAAATTTAATTTAAAAAAAGTTCGGGATTTCAAAAACTAGATTAGTAAGGTGCGATTATGGATAAACGCTATTAGTGACTTTTTGAAAAGTGATATTTTAATTTTATTGATATAGTGTGAGTGTTGTGGGGTGTTGAAATAAAGGATATTTGGTAAAACGTCTTGTTCAATACAGGAATTTTAATTTTGAAATTTGCCAATGATTTACCACTAAGTAATCGACGAAATTTATTTGCAACGATGGATGAGTTTATGAGGTACTTTTACTCAATTAATTTTATTAATTTTTATTAGATTAATTTCTTGAGTGGGAAAGTAAAGGTGCAGGAATTAATTAAATACCTATTATTATTATATCATAATTTTATATTTTTAAAATCAAATCATTCAAATCAAATTGATCATTTTCATTGGATATTTTTCATTTTATTACATTTTGATTTTTAAATTAATATTATGAAATTGACTTTGAAAGAATTTACATTGTTTTAATCGCTACGGCTATCTTGAGTTGCATTAAAACTGCATTTTTTATTTTAATGATAGAAAATTGTGCAAAGCAGAAAGTTATGCATATCCGAGTTCAAATTTTAATAACCACAAGGTTAATTTTCCCTTCAACATCGTAGATATTGTAGCTCAAGAATTTAACTGTTTCCTATCGAAGAACTGCAAGTATATTTTTGAAATAAATAATTTGAATTTGGTTTTCTTGAAAAATTCTGAAATTGAGAAAAAATATTTACCAATATCCTGGGCTGTTTTTCCTTGATTTCTTGGCAAATTACCTTGGTGGTTTGCCATTGCTTGATTTAACCCCAAATATTAAAATATCTAAAAATAATTTTTTTCTCAATGCTACAATATCCAGCAATAAATACATTATTTTTTACTTTATAATAATTTATGATGGTCTGTGAGTCCGTAATTTTTATAATTGATTACAATTTATAACAATAATTAAGAAATCTCAAGTCGCGCAGATTTTAACTTCCTAAAAGTTGTGAACCTGAAGAACAATAGCAGATTTAACACTTGAGTAAATCAAATAACATGGTAAACTTACATAATATGGTATGGCCGTTTTATGGTTTACCAAAATATCGTTTGTTTTTGCTTGAAGATTTTAATTCTTATGCAATTGAATCTAAAGAAATAAATAAAATACAATGGAGTTATTTACCTTAATTGTACAAGAAATTAACCAAATTTTACTCAAATAGTATAGTTCACCAATGCAGTGGACTGAGCTCACTCTATAATAAGATCTTTAAAATTCCCAAATCCGGGTTTTGAAATCCGTCTCTGTGTTTGGTGAATAAACAACAAATGGCTTTTTGCTTGTATAAATTGCTGCTTAATCAGTAGTTACGTAATGTGACATTATTGAAATTTAAGAAAAATCATAAATAATATTAAATCAAAAAAATATTTAAGAAAATGAATCCTCCTTTTTTCTCAGTAGGGAAAATTCGCCTGTTTTCGGTCTATTGGCGGCCTTTGCTGGTTGTCGTCCACCATATGATATAAATTCAGTGAAACTGTTTGTTTTAGGCCAGTTAACTGAAATAATAATTTTTTACTTAGCATTCATAAAATTTCTGCACATTTAATTTTGTATCCTATGGTGGACGAGAATCAGCAACTTCCGTCAACAAGCATACTCACTTGATATTTATTTATTTATTTATGTAAATAAACAAAATAATAAGAAAGATAGGATAATATCTAACTTTTGAATGTTTTGCGTGTTTATCTATGACTCGCACGATGGATTAACGAGATTCCTTAAAATTAAAAATTTCAGTTATTTATTTAATTTATATTTAACATTTTTAAATGTCTGGAATCTCACTTATCTTAAATGAATTTGTTATCTTTTGAATACATAGTTAGGTTATATTTTACATTTTAAATATTTATTTTAATGTTATTGTAATCCTATCAGTGGCGTAGCCAGGAATTTAGTTGGGGGGGGGGGCACTACCCCAAACTATTAAAAAAATTTCTTTTTAATGCGGACAAAGGGTTTATTAACAGAAATTAATAATTTAGGCGGGAGCCCGGGCCCCCCAGCCACCCCCCTGGCTACGCCACTGATCCTTATTATATGCGCATCAAATCACCTGCTTTGGAGTGTTTATTGTTAAGTCGGTCTTCAACCTTTGGGATTGAATTTTATCAAGGTTTACATAGAAGTTCCACCTTGCTTGATTGTCGTACAAAAGCTTGATGTTAAAAAAATGCTACTTAATTTTTGCAAACTTCTTCAATTCTGTGGTGAGAAAAGATGCACACGAATTAACAGTGCATTGAATCATAAAAGATTTTTTTATTGATAATCACTAAACCATGTAATAAACTTGCAAGGTCGTTGATCAGTAAAAAATGTCATGAACCGGAAGAACATAATTGATATTTTCAAATTTTATTTTGATTGTTATCAAAAACATTTTTTTCAAATTTCTTTGTTTCAAATCAAACAAATGAAATTTTAAACAACAAAAAAAGCCTCCCCGGCGGGGAATCGAACCCCGGTCTCCCGCGTGACAGGCGGGGATACTGACCACTATACTACCGAGGACTTGTGTTATATTCACTCTAGATAGCACAACTTCAATTGTTTTCTATTACTCAATAATTTAAATAAAATGTAATAATATTATTTTATCAATAATAAATTACACAATTATTTAAATATAAATCAGTAGTTTAAATTCTGCAAAGTTAAAATTATTATATCAATACGTCAAATGACGTCATCTATTAAGTGTTACCTCTCACTAGTCAACTTAACACGAGTGGGTTACATAAGGACAAACAAATGCAAAATTCGATAAGATCATACTTCACAGGATCATTTCTGTAGTATATCTTCACATACTCAGTATTCAATTACAGAGTAGTAGCAAC
Source organism: Cantharis flavilabris (assembly GCA_949152465.1). NCBI lineage: Eukaryota > Metazoa > Arthropoda > Insecta > Coleoptera > Cantharidae > Cantharis > Cantharis flavilabris. The sequence goes on from OX424435.1 coordinate 94,267,351, forward strand.
CATGATGATGAGTTGTAACTCTGCATCCTGAGCGTGAGACTGATTTGATGTGATCTGTATGGATAACTGAAAATCAACGATGATCGTTCGCCCAATCCGTAGGGATTGGGTTCGGGTGTGGAGTATTCTGAGTGGCTGCATTATAAATTAAATAAAAATATCAAGCAATATTTGCATTTACATGTTATGTACATTTTCGTCCATCTCAATTTAAAAAATTACATCAAAATTTCTAATTAATTTATCATTGAAAAATGCACGTGGATGATATAAATATCAGGTAATTTAGTGGCTTCATGTAGATTGTAGAAGGAGAAAACACGTGGTTATTGAAAAATTATGAAAATAGGTGAAAAATTTAACTGTGTTTTTTAAAAATATACATCGACATGTCAATAATTAACTATTTATCAAAGAATATAATATACATTATCTACGCCCTTGAAATCTAATGACGTTCATATTGTATTGTATTGGACTTGTTCTCAAGGAAGCCTCTTTAGCTCAGTGGCAGAGCACTGGTCTTGTAAACCAGGGGTCGTGAGTTCAATCCTCACAGGAGGCAGAAGTTTTTTTTTGTTTTTTAAAATTTGAAACTGATGTTTACAATCATCTCAGCATTAAAATAAATAGAAAAACTCAATTGTTACACAAAATAAAATTAAAGGAAGTGTTTTTTACATAATTGTTCTGTAATTATTATAAATAAATATTTATCGGTGCGCAGTCAAGTTTTCATAGTATTTGATTTAAAAATATTTACAGTAAAAAAAATTTTTTTAAATCAACCAACAGCTCACAAGTCCAAACAACTTAAAATTTATTGTTATTAAAAAATATTTAGTGATAACAATTTAGTCGAACTACACAAGTGTAAAATTATACTATTATAACGCTTTTTAAAAACGGAAGGAACGACACTGAAAAGTATAAGAAAAATACATAACGAGTAAACCATCAGCCTGCGACATTAACGGGAATCTTTTCCGAGTGGTTCATTAACATTAAAATCATCACATTCACACAAATTTACGTGTCGACATTAATTATAAATTGTATTTTAAAGCCACTTACTACTATTAATTATTGCACACCCAACTTAGATCTTTCATAGCTCTGCGTAACTGGAATTCTCAAATTTTAAATAAATATAAATATATAAGTAACATAATTTTTTAAATTTTCAATTTAATAAAAATAATTGAAAAGTTGTTATGAAAACCTGACCTATTCTCATATTTATTGGCCTATATTTAACTAATCGCTGACTCTAACTAAACAGTTAGCAGTTAAAACTGTATGTTATTCATTGAAACAATTATCAATCCAAACTGTTATCTGAAGAAAACGCATCCAGCTAATTATCGTCTGTAACGCTAAATTAAATTTAGCTAAATATCTATTAAAAAACAATAATTCATCTATTACTTAAATTATTATGGTTTCTAAGAATTGAAAAAATTTATATTCGCTATAACCCAAATAATACAACACGTAGGTTCCACACTTGCAAAAGAATTGAAGAATAAATAAATTCTTATGTGAATCTATAATTAAATGATCGATAATAAAACTGGAATTCAAACCCAGGCTTGTAAATTGCTAATAAAAATGGTAAATGGCGACCAACCCATCTTTGGCCCATTGTGCAACGCAAAAATTTTGAAAAAACTTCAAAACAATTCCCAATACTTCGGGAACTCCATTTGGAGTTTCATTGTTATAAAGCTGTATTATTTTGGCTCAGCAATTTTTTATATAGCCCAGACTGAAGACGTTCTGAAGTTTGCAATAAAAACAAAAATCAGGATAGGACCTAAAATAAATAATATATAAAAATTGCTGTGAAAAATTAACGCTATATAGTCATAAACGCTACATAGGAATTTATTAATGCCATATATACAATAAATTATAATCATTAAATATTACTAGATTGCCTAAGTGATGCGGCCTAAAGGCCGCAATGATTCGTCATAATCTCTCAATTCTTTTAAAATCCAATTTTATTAAATTGCTGTATTGCAATCGAGGGTTTGATCCCTCGATCGAGTCCGTTTCCTAAATTCCTAAATACTACTCAGCCCTGAGCATATAACGCCTATAACACTTCTCTTTATCTATGTACATTAATAATATAATTGATACTTTTCAATTCGATAACATTTCAGAATTAAAGTTTATTTTGATATAAAAATATTTAATTTTGAGTCTCTTTTTCCCATGAAGCTTAGCACTTCAAGCCGATGTAACGCCACCACGCGGAAAACATTACGTTAATCTAATATGTATAGTTGGTATAGAAAGTTTAGTTTATAACCAAACGTTTGCATTCTTTTTGTGTTCTATTTTGTGAATTATCATTTCATCGCGATTTTACGATAAAATAACTCAGAATCAAACTCAGAACAACATCAAGTGTACGTAATAGAGCCGCCATTTTTGTAGAAATGCCAACTGTTTGAAAAAATTAACTGAAATTTACCTTGAAATTTAGAGTTTAAAAAATTTATAACTTTTGAACATGATACCCAATCAAAAAAATCCTACGTCACAAGTTAGATAATATTATGAAAAATAACTGTTGTAAATTTCAACCAAATCAGTTGAGTAGATCGGGAAATATCGTGTACACCGTTTAAAAAAATCAATTTCGATAAAATCGCTAATGAAAAACCCTTAAAACTTAAAATCGAATAATTACCTTTAATCACCTTAATCTGTGACTCCTGGAAAAAGTATAAACGATTTAATTGGCCAAAAAAAAAAATCAATGTTTTCAAAATTTCAAGGTGGCGTAACTCCTTAACGGCCCCAATGAGCCAGCCTTATGGTTAATCCGGCCCTGATAAAGTGCCAGATAAGTCAACCTTATAATAATATTTAAAATACATCGAAGGTTTAGAGTCAGAAGGATATAACTACAAAATTAGCGGTTTTGAGTTACCTTATTTCTATAGCAAATTTAATAAACATTTATCAAGTTACTTTGTTAGTTTACTATCTAAACAACTCGTAAGATATTACAATACCTAAAAAATAAATTGAGAAATCCTTTATCAATTAGTCCTCAATCAATTATCAATTAGTAGAAATCAATTAGTTTAACGATAATTTATAACAACGTGTGAACTGTGATATTTACAGATTACCATTTGAATGTCCTGGCCTACAGGGCTGAGGACGTCCGAATAAAAATCCCATTTTAGATCCACTTTTAACCAGATTTTAGAGAAATAAAGGGATTTTTGAATTGTGACTATCAGACGTTCTTTGGGGGGAAACCGAAAATTTTGATCAACCGTAACAAGGAAAGCAGTAGGTCAAAAAAAAATTCGGACGTCCTTTATGGACGACCCCTAAAATGTAAGTTTTAATCAGTGGCGTAGCGTGGATTTCTGGTACCCGGGACAAACCCTAAATTTGCCGCCCCCCTATTTTCGCAATTAAGAAAAAAAATATTTCTTATTATATCAATTTATTAGATATTATTAAAAATAATTATTAAAAAAAAATTATAATAAAAAATTATAATTTTATTCTGCGTGTTTTATTCTGCCGCCCTCCACATTTGCCCCCCCCCCACGCTACACTACTGGTTTTAACAAAATACCTCAGTGGTTTGCTATTGTCTTCCGAATGAGAATTTATTTTAATTTTAAAGTTAATTTGGTGTACCTATTAATATTTACTTTAAATATCGTTATATAATACAAACACAATGAAAATTTTTGTTAATTTTAATTATTGTTGCAGGTGGCAATGGTTATGGCTTTTCCTGTTTCTAACAACATTACCAAAAGTAAGTTTTTTATTTTTTTGAATTTAAAAAATTAGTGCCTAGGTAGTTCAGACTCAATGATTTATCAATTAGGACCAAATGCGATGAAAGTTTCTAGAGGAATTTTCTCAGAAAATCCTCGGACAAGTCAACTTTGTCCGATTATTTTTTTAACAGAAATTTTTTTAAATGGCAACCCAAATTTTTCTTTACAGATTTGGATAGATCGCAATTTGCTGAATACGAATGTATGCAAAAACAGACTTTGAAGAGAAAAGTTCAGTAAAATAAAATGAAAAAAAATTGTAAATTCCATTAATTAGTTCTTCAAAAATATATACCTACCCAAATGCGTCAAGAAAAACAAGGGTTGCCATTTAAAAAAATCATGACGATTCGGGCATTTCCCGGTCATCTATAGCTATTAGTGCTGTAAGCCATATTAGTGATTCAATCTCCTTCATTTTGAACTGAAATGAATCCAAAACCCCAAAATAGCTTTTCTACTTGGGTTTAAAAAACATTCATTAATAAAACTTTTATTTTCTGCTAATTTTTAGTTGTACAATTTCCAATCAAGCGATGAGTCAACTGAGATATCGTATAGTGTTAGCAGTAGCAGTAGTGTAGGAATTGGAACTGTCAAATCAGAAAGTAGATCGTTTACGGAAGCAGCAGCCCTGGTTGACCACGCGCCGTCACAATTAAATCGCACGAGGGAGGCACTCTCACATTCAGCCAGTGAGCATGAAACGGTAAGACATAAACAGATTATAAAATTAAATGTGACCCTTAGATAACTTCCTGACTTAATTTTACCCACTTATGTTTGCACACGAAGTTCTAATGCAATGGGTAACTAGAGCAATACGCACCCAGGGGAAAGATAGATGTAAATCTGTGATTCTTTTCGAACTAATTGTATTGGTGTGAACTTCGAACAAAACTGTATTAGGTATGTTGTTCTAATCAAAAACTGCGACACTGTTTGAAATTCACTTCCAATGGAAATAAATAAATAAATAATTGTGAACAAACTTTTGGGGGGGGGGGACAGAGCACAATTAATTAGTTAAGTTTAATTATTGTTTTAAAAGTTTTTTGAAAAAATTCAAAAATTACGATTTTGTTACTTCTTCGCAATGTAAAAATGTAGGTTCGTAACTAAGCTCAATTTTTTCATCTGAGCCTCTTTAGCTCAGTGGCAGAGCACTGGTCTTGTAAACCAGGGGTCGTGAGTTCAATCCTCACAGGAGGCAAATTTTTTTAAATTTCATCATGTTCTCAACTACTTGCACCAAGAATTTTTTGTTAATTTAAAAAACTAATTTTAAACAGAATATTGTAAACCACGTGCAATCAATTGAGAAACATAATAAATTTTATTACCTACGTAGGTATTTATGCGTTAACGCAATAGAAATTGTCTTTGTGTTTAACAATACGTAAAAATTTAAAAGCCAGCATGTACATGTGAGAGATATTATCCATACGAAGAGGTTACATAATTTTTATACCACCATTTACATTTAGTAATTATAACACGTTTAAATTCAGTTAGCTAACATTTTTAGCATACCAAATTTACGATTTTAGGAAATATTAAAAATTAAATAAAAAACTGAATAACTTTGTATTCATTAACATCATTAGTGTTTTTTTTAACTAAGAATTGATTAATAGTTAATTAAAATTAAATATGAGTGCCGACCTATCTCAATTGAGATAATCAATACACACTTCAATTCTTTCAAAAAAATTTTCTAATTAGATTATGGTGTAAATTTAATAAATTGGAGCAAAAATTGCCAAATTTAGTTTCACATTTTAGAAACATATTTCACTCATTTCGGCAACATATTTTTTGACCGTTTTGTATTTACCTAATCGCAGAGTATATTTTACAATTTTTTAAAAAATTTTAATGATAACCTTGTTATTAAGCATACTTTTGCGTGCTTTTGTCGTTTTCAATGATGAAAATTTTATAGTTAATTTTAATCTAATAAATCTGTTCTGTTTTTGATGGCCCGAATTTTTATACTTTGGTGAATAAAAGTATTTAATAAATAAAAAAATTAAATCATAAATATATAGTTATCAGAAGATAATTCATTTTTAAAAATTGAAATATTAATTTTAATTGATTGGAAGATAGAATACGTAATAATTTAAAATAATAACTCCAAAGCTAATATTATCAAGTTAAGTTTGATACCGCGGCAAATGGGCAAGTTATCACTTTTATATTTAAGTTTATATTGGATTGCATTTGAAAACTTAACAGCACAATATTTTAAAGATTGCATTTTCTAGAAAGTTGATTTTAGAAAATTTAGAAATATATTAAAATTTATTTAATTTAGAGGGGGCAAAGGGCCAATTGCCTCCCCCTCCAAGGATGACTCGGATTGTACCCCTAAAACCCCACCCTGATAAAAATAATGCTTACCACGAAGTTTTAAAATTTAAATTACTTTAAATTACTTTTATTATTTATTTGCTTATTTATTTTCTAGCTGGAAAGCCCGTCCGCGGACGGGCAGCTAGACGGTGGATTTTTTTTTAGCGGTATAGTATTTCAACATTTAATTTTGTTTCCCGCTAAAAGTAACGCAAAATGTTGCTGCTAAAGTTTAGCAGCTAAACTTGATGTGCCGTGGGGAAATTAGAATTTTTTTTTATAATATAAAAATAAATAAGTTTCTCAAATTCTAATTTTCTTTAGCCGAACGTTTTAATTTCCGTCACTTTTGCTCAAAAACAAAAAATTTCTCAGCTTTTTCGAACGAAAGTTGTATAATTATTCTGTCTTTTGTAGGTATTCTAGAAGAGTGGGAATTTCACCCCCAGACCACACGGTTTTCACTTTTGACTATAATTTTGACAGTTAACTTTCAAAGTAACGTAAACGTTGCTGCTAAACTCTGAGCAGTAAGGCACTGAAATAAATGTTTTTCCAAGCTTTAACATTCTTTAGCCAAAGCTTTAAATTTCCTTCATTTTTGCTTAAAAATTTAAATTTCCCGGTTTTTCCTGGCGAAATTTGTATCTTCTCCAAGTATTCTGAAAGAGTGGAAATCCAGCGATATGTACTGGAGGGTGTTCCACACCCCCCAGACTCCCCGGTTTACAATTTTGACTTTATATTTTTTATATTATTTTTATAATTAACTTTCAAAGTAACACAGAAAGTTTCTGCTAAACTCCGCGAGCAGCGAGGTAACTAAATAAATCGGCATTTCAAACTTCCCTCATTTTTGCTTAAAAATTCAAATTTCCCGGTTTGGATTAATATTGGACAAATATTTTCAGTCCTAATCTTAGTTCAATACATTTTTTTGGTTGGTGAAAAAAATCGACCAACCAAAGTGTTTCTTTTCACCAAAAAATGACACGTTGTCGCAGGAGCTACAGAAGCGTGCTGGGATTTTATATGTATTAGGATTAGTTACAACTGACGCGCATGAACGGATCAACGAGATTATAAAAAATCTTAAATCTGCCCCCCCCCCATAGCATTTTCTAAATACGCCACTACTTTGCAGCAGAATAACACGGAATACCGTTGAATAAAATTTAAAATCTGGTTTATAATGTCATCAATCTCAGGAGATTTGGGGTTTGAGTTTGCTTATGGCTTTTCGAATTTCAAAATCCTCTATCAGCTGCAGGGGTTAAATATGTCATGCAGTGTTAATGTTTTTTATTAATTTTAAAAAGTAACAAGTAAGAAATATTCTATTATTATTGAATCCAATAGTGCAAATAAAGAAATTCAAATAAAACTTATTTAAAATCTTAGATGCAAGCGAGCAAGTACTATATATCAGGGCAGACTCCACACTTCATAAATTTAAGCTAAGATAATTTGGTGTATGGAGAAATTTGTTCTTCCCCCAGAAAAGCAAATCTTTTTTGGAAAAACAAGGAAACAAAAACAAGTTTGCAAAATTTGTGCGAAACTGCCCGAGCAATAAAAGCTTCGGAAAATGGATAATGAGGACAGAAAATTGAAGTTTGAGATGAAATAATAAATGTAGCTAATTGAAAACTGTTCCGAAAAGCAGAAAATACCTAGATTTGAAAGAAAGTATAAATTAAAATGGCATTGTGCTTCCAATAATAATTTACGATGAAAATCCAAATTCCGCAACATCAACTTTAAAATTTCTTCAGTGTTGTAAAACACGAAATGGTAATAGTTGAGTAATTTCATGCTTTATCGCTGTCACATTAATATACTCATCAATCAAATTCTCATATAATATACCTGTTACCTATGTACTTTTGCTCATGTATAAGACATATACAAGGATCTTATGCAAATTATGTTCGGGTCTATTTCTTTAATAACTCGTACTGTTTCTTAAGCTTTATTTTTGTGTCACTGGTAAATGCACAATTTTAGCTAAATTATTAGGTATTTAGTTATGTATGCTAAACAATTCTAAGTCAATTTATTCGTATAATTGGACTTCTTTTAAACTAAAGGGAAAGTAGATTGTCTGATTTGTTTGTTTATTAATTTAATTACAATTTATTATTATACGAAAGATTACTATTCCATTAAAATTTTTAATTAGACATTTAAACAGGAACAGGAATGTACGCACGTATGAATCTATTAAAATTAGAAATTTTGAATAAGTATTATGTTGTTGCAGGAAGAACTTTAAACCGTAAAGCTTAAAATGGTAATAACTCGAAAACCATCAACATCAGTGAATTTTCGATTGTTGAATATTATTAAAATAAATACTAATATATAAAAAAACACAACGCATCGTTACGACAAAAGCGACATAAGTCAAAAAAGGGAGTTTGTCGGAAACAGCGTAATACAATTTCTAACTGAAGAGAGTCTTACGAAGAAGTAGATAATCTTGATGGTTTGATATTCAGAAGAAACTAAAAAATACCGCTTTTTAAATTGTGTCAATTTTGTCCCAGGCTCTATCATAAAAATCCCAATATTTCAGCTTATTTGTCCACGAATTAATATCTGTGTGTTTAATCGTTTCAGGTAGTTTTCCTAGACGATTCTGCTGCCTACATGCCAGTTCCCGCGTTGAGGCAGAGAAATCTTCCAACAGCACCAGAGCCAGTCGATTGGCAATCTTCGACCGATTCCTGGGATAGGGAATACAGGAAATTCAGATGGAATAACACAAGAGTACAGCGTAAGTGTCACGCATGAACCCGAACACTTTCTTTAACTGTTATTTAAAACTTTATAGACCGCACAGTGCATGTCTTGCTTGTACTATATCGTGAATATTTAATTAAATTTTGAGGAAGGCCATAGAAAAGAAACAAAAATTAAATTTTTGGCTAAACGTGAAAGTAATTTTATAAAATAATTGCTTTGTCAAATTTGTCTTCAATAATGTTAATGCAGGTTAATTATCGTTTATTTCTAGGTTTTTAGTTTTATTGCAGATGCACAAAACTAGTTACCTAAATCTTTTTAACTACTTTTAGCCATTAGATAAGCTAACATTTTATTGGTTACGTGATTCGCTTTTTGAAGAAAGTAGCAATAAAAAATTATTCTTTATGTGAGATTCGAACCTGAAGCGGGCGATCATGAAAATAAGAATTATTAAATAATAATAGTGATTACTTGAAAATCGTATTTTTTGAAGCTGAAAGTGTTTCCGATATTACGAAAGTGTAAGTTCCGGTCAGCTTAGCTTGAAAGTGATCGCTACTGATTTTTTTTCTGATAAAGACGTTTGACCCACTTATTAACACATTTCATTGTTTTTTACCCATTGCCAAATACTTATCGTTGCCGTAACATTTAACTACACAAGGCTGTTTTCTAATTGACTTTACTATAAAGCAAAATTCAAGTTCATTCAATGTGTATCGTTTTATCAATCTTCTGATTTTGTCTTATTTGTATTGTTTTTTTTTTTCAATTACAGACATCGAAGCCGAATGCCAAGATGACTACATGAAAATTCGAGTTGGATTTAACGGAAGCTTTGCTGGTTTATTGTATTCTGCAGGTACGATAATGAAAATATTTAAATAAACTTCGATAATTAGTTTTGGGTTATTAATCATAATTCATAGCGCAAGATATTATGATTTTTTCAAGAACGTACTTGTTTGTAAATAATTTGTAATTACGCGAATTATCTTCTTTACTTTTAAGTGGTTAATAATTTTTATAAGTATACAAAACGCTTTCAATTAACTCACGACTTATTAATTTAATTTTTATTTAATAAAAATTACCGATGCATCCTCCCTCTGAATTATAATATACGTAAAAGTATACAGGTAAATTACAAAATTGGAGCCAATTCGTAAAAGAAAAAATTTGAAAAAAAGTTGAACAAACAAAATATTTTGAATTTGAATTGAGAAAGTTATAAATAAAAATATTTAAGAAAAAGAAGATAGTTCAAGACAAAAGATTAATATTATATCTAGGAGGTATTATAGCTATCACAACATTTGTAATTATCTCATCGGCGACGGTCGTAAATGGATTAACAAGATTTACAAAAAAATAATAATTTTATTATTATTATTACTGACCTTCATAAGACCTTTAAAATTATTTTTTGCTAATATTTTAATTTACATTGACCGATTAACCCCTGCCTACTAATTGAAATTATTTAATGTAATTTTTATTTGTAATAATTATTAATTATTTTATTATTCTAATTATTTTATGGAAGGTTAAAATTTTATTAAATTTTATTGTTTCCTATATTTAATGAAAATAAAAAAAAAATTAATATGACTAGGGTTCTGATTTTGATGATATTAAGTACTAGCTGTCCCCCGAATTTTTATCTTTTTTGCAAAGTGTTTTATAGTAACATGTTAAATGACATAATTTTTTTGTATGAATACCCCATCGATACATAAATCATAGGGTGCATTTTTGAGATTATTAAGAACTTGAAATCCGATTTCTAATAATAGCAATAAAGCTAATATTGTACACAAATTAACGGTCGTAAAATTGTTCGTTTAATTTTAAAATAAATAACCAACAGTAAACTCTTATATAAGGTAAAAAGATAACACCGTACAAATTACTAGCAAAAAATTTTACATTGCGTTATTTCATGCTCTTGAAGCACAGTCGTCAAAGTGGCAATTTTTTTTCTTTAAATCGGTTTACCTACTAAGTTTAACGACTTAATGAGGATTTAATACAAAAAATGGGTCAAAACGCTAACTCGTATAGGTTGGCATTTTTGTATCATATTTATTATTATACCATAATTTTTTTATAGTGGAAGAATGATCCACATGACTATCACAGTGTAAACAGCTTATATAATTTAATCAATTAGCATAAAATTTAAGTTCTTTTAAATAAAAAGTTTAATTTCCTTTACAAAATGTTGTAATAGTTTTTACGTTATGCGTAATATAACTCCCCCCCCCCCCAAGTATCTACGGTATATTATTTTATTATATTATGAATTATCCACAATAGAAAATTTACGAATAAAATATAATAAAAAATATTAAATTTAAATTAAAAAAATTATTTACTTATGAAATGTAATATATTTTTAGGGTACGCATACGATCCAGACTGTATGTACATCAATGGATCCGGAAGAGATTATTACGAATTCTTCATACAATTAAATAGATGTGGTACTTTAGGAAAAAATGCTCAAGACGATGGTCAACAAAGTCCTACTGTACGTATAAAATTAAATAATTCAAATCAATCATAAATCAAATTTTAAATATGAAGTCAAAATTTTTCCAACCCCTTAACGTTTTTTTATTTATTTAATTTTTTAAATTTATTTAAAATATTTTACTGGAGTAAACCTAGAAAAATTCAAACTGACGAAAAACCATTTAACACAAGGTATTCATATTCAAAAAAACATATGAAAAACTTTATGATAAAATAATTTTAGTCTTTAACATTTATTAATTACTTGGATTTTACAAAAGCAAACCATGGAAAACTATAATCATAATTTTATTCTCATTTATAAGACGTTTCACTAAGCAGCCCGGGTAGCTCAGTCGGTAGAGCATTGGACTTTTAATCCAAGGGTCCAGGGTTCAAGTCCCTGCTCGGGCGGTTTTTTTTTTATATTTCAAATTACAATTATTTTTTTAATGTTTGCAGAAAAATTTTATGTGGAATACCGTGACGGTGCAATACAATCCACTAATTGAAGAAGAGTTCGACGAACATTTCAAAGTCACCTGTGAATATGGTTATGATTTTTGGAAAACTGTAACTTTTCCTTTTCTGGACGTCGAGTAAGTATTTTTCAAAAGTTACTTTTCAAAATTACATGAAAATATAAATTTTCAGGGTGGCTACGGGAAATCCAGTTGTTTTTACCCTTACGCCACCAGAGTGCTACATGGAGATTAGGTATGGGTATGGGACTAATGGAAATCGAGTAACTGGACCTGTCCGAGTTGGCGATCCGTTAACGCTGATCATCTATATGCGAAGCAAATATGGTAATTTGTGAATAATAAAATATTAAATTGAAAAAATAATACATTTTTCTAGATGGTTTTGATATTGTCGTCAATGATTGCTACGCTCACAACGGTGCAGCTAAGAAAATTCAACTTATTGATGAATACGGGTAAGTTATCATTTCTTCCTCTTATTTAACAATCAAACTTTTTAAATTTTATTTTAAGTTGTCCCGTTGACGATAAGTTAATATCGAGGTTTCGTGGATCCTGGTCCGATAGTGGAATATACGAAACTCAAGTTTTTGCTTACATGAAAACATTCAGATTTACTGGCTCTCCAGCACTGTATGTCGAATGTGACGTTCGCATGTGCCATGGACGTTGTCCCGTAAGTAGCTTCCAATTTGCTATCTTAAAAAAATTACCACTTGCTTTCAGAGCCAACCATGCCATTGGAGGAATGTTAAGAATATAAGCAAGAGATCCATTGAAAGTGGAAATAAAACTAATGAAACCTCTCCGCTATCAGAAAATATTAATCTGTTCCAATCGTTGAGAGTTTTGCAAGAAGGTGAAAATGACGAAGAGAGTGATTTTGCTCGACAACCTGGTAAGCTTTATACTTACAAAAAGTTTCAAGAGTTGCAATATTTTTATTTTTAGTTGCCAGTGTTGATCAAAATAGTATTTGTTTGAAAACTGGATGGTTTTCTGCTTTACTAGCATTAGGTGGTGGAATTATGTGTCTTCTCAGTGGAGCCCTGCTGGCTACATGTACAAGAATGCGAAGAAGTTCTCTAGATAAAGTATTTACGGCCACACATTTTGACGGTTACATGTCCCATAAAGGTAGAATCAACTAAAAGAAGTAGTTCGCTTGCATTTACTAATCAACCGTTTAATTTATATCACCCATTTATGCAATTAAGTAGTTATTTTTTACTGTGTAGTTCGTTTTGAAAAACTGTAAACCATATCGAAAATATTTTTTACCATAGACAATGAGTAGGATGGCAACAGCAATAATTGATTTCTATTTAATTTAAATGTTCGCTTTCCTATGGAGCCTGACTACACATATATGGAGGACTACAATTATAAATTTAACAATTTGTTGTGAATCGAACAAATTGTGGTGGAATTTATAGATAATTTATTATAATCTACTTCTCCTATATGTGTATCTTAGGAAGTAGTGTTTGTAAATATAGTAATTTAAAGCAGATCAGTACCAAATAGTTTAATACTTAATCATTGATTGAAATAATTGATGTATTCAGAAGTGAAAAATAAATTTTGAAAATAATTTTTTTCTTTACACCAGACGAAAACAATAAAGCAACTTTATTTATGCATTAAATCTTATGATTCTGATTTATCCATTATTATTCTGTGTTGTTTATTTATTTGATTATTATTACTCTGTTTTTTTAATTCCGTTATTCCATTCAAGCGCGTCACTTCCCAACGTGCTCCCACTTTCCGCAGGCTACTAGCTAGTCTAGTCTGGACCGTTTTCTGGATACCACGGCTTTGCCGTATACTCCTTGTCTGGTGTGGGGACTTAGGGAGGCGTTTTTTGAATGGGGTCGTACCCATGTTTGTCATGAGACTGTCTGAGTGCGCTACCGCATTGCCAGTGTATTTCGTGGGTCGCTGCGCTGTGATAATTGCCCAAGCTCCGCTCGGGTATTTTTATTACTAGCATGCATTGCCCAAGTTCGTTATTACCAGTGGCGGTGCGTGACTTTATCAATTGAGGAGGCTAAGCATGTAAGAGTGTAATCCCACCCAAAATTAAATTCAAAAATTTGAATGACGCTATTTACACTGAAGGCGCACAATTCACCAAAGGGGCTGACGCTCAACTTCGTATCTTATCATATACATTGCAATACAGTACTAAATCGCTAGCGGCATATATTTATACGGATGTTTCAGTCGATGCATAGCATTGAGAGTTAATCTGTGCCTGTAAATTTGAATAATAGTTCAATAGTCCAAAATTCCAGGGAAAGCTATGCCTCCCTTGTCTTCCATGACAAGCCACCGCTGGTCATAAATCATAATTGATTGTAAAATGATTTGGTTTTGTATTACAGCGATATTACGTATCTGTGGTCTGTGACTCGGATTAAAAACGGCCAATATCTATTGTTTTGATACGATAGCCAATGCATTCTTTTGGATGCCTATTATTAGGCTAATATAAGCAAATGGGGCATTTTGCCGTTGATCGGTGCCGTAACTAGGGTGGGGGCGACTGGGCCATTCGCTCCAGGTGCAAAACAGAGGAGGGCGTAAAGGAGGGCTATTTTTAAAGCAAAGAAGTTAAAATAAAGGTTACTGCTTCTTTTAGTAAAAACACTGTAGGTAAAAAAAACGAGAGCGGCACTTACGTCGGGGGGGACTTAAAATATTTCATTTATTTTTGGAATTAAATCTTGGTGTTTTCGTGACTACCTGTATTTAATTTTCTATTCTAGTAGGTTGATCTAGTTTTTTAATTAATTTTATTATATCCTTTCCTCATCGCCAATTGTCGTGTAAAATAAACTATTTTTTATCAAGTAGGAACATTACTTAAGTAGTAAGTAGCTTTCCTATTGGTTGGCAGATGAAAGTAAATAATAAACTGATTCCCATATATTAAAGTTAAATCAATATAATCAAGAATCCAACAACGATAGACATGTTTCGACCTTATTAGGTCTCATCAGTATCATATAGTTGGATTCTTAAAAATATTGATTTGATTGTTGTCCGAAGAAATCAGACATAAGTAAGAAAGTTAAGTATTCTGTTTAGAAATCCAAAATCACAGAGATATAAGGTAAACTCAGCCAAAGACATATTATTTCACCAAAATTTTGGAAATGGTAAATTAGGCCAAAGACAAAAGGAATTGTCTGAGAATTTTTAAGTTCTGGCAAAGATCTCATTTTTCTAGATCTGTAATTTTCGAATTGGAGCCGCTTGAGGGATATTTTTAAAGTTGTTAAGAAGGAAATTGAAGTAATATGAAAAGTTTTTGAAATTTTTACAGAATATTATTTGCATAATAAAAAAAATTCTGACACAGTTTGAACTTAATGTTTTTAGTTATCGAGATAAAAATTTACATTGATTTTACATTGATATCGACAATCAGAAATGTAAACATTTTTTTTGGTATAGTACTTATTTATAAGACTTTCATAAATATTTTGGCAATTTTTAGTAATTTTTAGACAATATCTGATTGTCGAAAGTTTAAACAAGGAGTAAATATCTTCTAAAATATTGTGTACACTTATTTGAAATCTCTGGAATTCCTTGGAAATCATAGAAATTCTTTAGATCTGGACTAGTTTGAAAATCAAGGGCGAATCCAGGCAAAGTTCATGTGGGGGTAAATGAGGCCGGTGAGGAGAGAGTAAAGGAATATATTTTGATAAGATTTCTAAAATAAAAACAAAAATTGTAGATTTTGTTGCATTTTGTCATGACATGAGAAAAGGGGGGGGGGGAGTTAGATACACCGTTATCCTTCCAGTCGCCCTTGCTAGGCAAACTTAGAAACTGGAAAAATCGAGAAAATTTAGAATATTCAGAATATTTTAGGAAGGCCAAGAAAATCTCAGAAAATTTAAAAAGCTAAAAAATAAAGCTCATCTGGAGTATTCCTAAGATTTTCCTTCACTTTTGTATATCACGATTTTCCCTCGGTTTCCCAGTAACAAACTAGGGAGAAATCGTTAGAAAACTCCGGTGTACTAGTGAAGAGAAATCTGAAGATATTCGGGGAAATTTCAGAAAATCTTGAAGACGAAAATTTAAGAAAACGTAGAAAATCCTATGCTATCTTAAGAAATCTAGAAAAAAGAAAAATTCAAGAAAATCCAACAAAATATCAGAAAATTCTAGGAAATTTCGGGATATTAAGAAATTCTAAGAAATGAGAAATCCGAAAAAATATAGAAAATTCTAAGATATCTTAAGAAATCTCGGAAAATCTTAATAAAGCCAAGGAAATCTCAAAAAATTGAAAAAAAAAGCTCATCTATAGTATTCTTCTTGATTGGAGGGGGGGGGGGGAAATTTAAATAATGTTCTAAAACTATTGGTTTTAAATAATTACAAAGTACAAATTTAAGTATTTGTTTTCCTTTTTTTTTGTTTTTTGGATTTTGCTCCTCCTTGAAAAAGATCCTATGGACGCCCATGGCGTTCTTAAGATTTCCTTGTATTTCCTATTTCTTAAGACTACCTGGGATTTACTCAAATTTCCCTTCACTTGTACACAAGAGCAGATTCAGGAAAAATTCATGAAGGTAAGTGACTGGCCGGAAGAGGGTAAATACACATTATTTTTTTGATATATTTAGGTATATTTTTCAAATTTTAACAAAATTTATTAATTTTATTGGTTTTGATGGGTCATGGGGGAAAGACAGTTACCCCGTTACCTCCCCATTGTTGGAAATCATTGGAATTCTGAGTCTTGTGTACAAAATTATTTTGAGATATTGACCCCCTCCTTACGTTTAAATCTATGTGAACGCAATATAACTTTGACATATTTTATCTAGAAAACTAAAAGCAAGATTAAGTTCAAAGTTTGCTAGAATTTTCTTCATTATGCAAATAATATACTGTAAAAGTTGCAAGAACTTCTCATCTACTGCGATTTCCTTCTGAACAACCTTAATGAGTGGAACAGCTCGAAAATCCCGTCTTTTAGATCTGTAATCTTCGAATTAGAGCCTCTTTAAGGATGTTTTTAATTAGTGAAGTGACTTGAAGGTCCAGTCTTTCTAGATCTGTAGTTTTCGAGTTGGAGCCCCTCCAGGGATGTTTTTAATAAGTGGAGCGACTAACAGGACCCGTCTTTTTAAAATAAATTAATTTACAAATTTTAAGCTTTGTTGGGGTGTATTACGTAAGAGTCAACCCGAAGATATTAATTCTACTGTCCGCAACTTTGCATATCTACCACTATTTCTATAAGAAATTAAACTAAAAACAAATAAATCTGAGCGCAAAGGTGGATTGGGCGCGAAAATGTATGTAGATCGGTCGGTAAGTTACAGTTTGTTTTTGATAATTTTTTACAAATTATACCAAAAAAAAATTGCTCAGGGGTTCTTCCTTTACCTGAAATTTGGTTTTTGGCCCAGTTTACCATTTTCTAAATTTGGCCCAGTTCACCATTGGCCCAGTTTACCGTCACCCGATATTTCACAACTCTTAATTAAACATTTTTTAATGTAAAAAAAACTGCTGTGATCTAAAGCCCATGATAGATCTGTGGGCTGTGGGGAAGGCAGTGGGAATTCATTAAATTTCCTAGCACGTCATCATGATTTTAGCCAAGTTTGATCGCCAACGCCCATTGAAAACAAGTCATACTACGTTCATACGTTCTTATACAAAGTAATTTGATAAGACTTTTTTTAAATTTTTTTAATAATTCCATTTAAATTGAAACAAACTATACTTATCTAAGAATTTGACTCCAAACTTTTTATATTAAAAATGATACAATTTTGTCTAAAACCACAACAAATAATAGCCTACACTAAATAATATGAGTCAATTATTAGCAGTGCGAGCGTACTCCGCTCTCCCTAAAACCGATTCATTTGTGACGTCATTATTTACATGTCATTTGTGAAGAAACAAATAAATAATCGCTCAACTTTCAAAGTTTAAATAATTGCAAAACTAAAATTTGTAATAAAAGATCTTACCTTTGTGTTGTTATATCAGCATGCAGTCCATCCTCCAAACTTCATATGGTTCCTCCTGGAAAATTATATAGAATGGTAATTACAATTTGATAAGCTTACACTTTCAATTTGAAATTTTTACCATGGACACTTTCTTCGGCAAATGGCAAGTTGCTGAATAACACTAACACCACCGCACTTCACACCGCACAAAAAAAGGGATTTCATTTTAAAATTGCGAAACAATGATCATGGATCATAAATCCCTGAAAATGCACACACACAAAACGTTGTATACATCTAACCACTTCTCTTTATGTTCAAAAATCAACTAATACAATAAACTAATACATTTTTAGTTAATCCACAATGACGCAGTTGCTATAAGTCCGATGGGCTTTTGTTTTATAAAAAACATTTGGTACTAAATGTTCGCGAATTGCCTGCCTTTATTTGCGTTATAATATCCAGAATATCTTCAACGTTCTTTGATCAACACTTATTCAAACAATTTTTGTAAATCACTGCACTAAACCCGATAAATATTTGATTTTTGTGCGAGCCGATTCGTCACTAACCAACTCCACTAGAAAACTGACTCATTGAGCGTTACAAGTTCAAACCGATCGCTTTTTGTTTTTCGAATACGTCACAGTAGACAAATGACACAAATACCATTTTAATTATTATAAAAATGTAATTGATGCAAATGCACCAACACCAACCGTCTCTGTGCTTCGGAGGGCACGTAAAGCAGGCGGATCCCCGAGTTGATGATTCTGTCATCAACGCGTTTATGTCATATAGAAATGTCATACATGTATGACATTTATATGTATGCCAATACGCTGTTTCCCCTAGACGAGGATTATAATTCTGCATTCTTATTGTTGATAAAGGCAAATCATCAATCTCCCCCCCCCCTGGATTCGAACCGAGCACCTTAGTGTCAGCAGTTATTTACATCAAATCTTATATATTAAAATTCCTATCTTAAAATTGCATTTAAATATGTCGGCTATTTATAGCTTGAGAAAAGCTTAAAATTGGTATTTAACGAATTTTAAAATTTCTATTAATAATGTTGGTACTGCCGTTAGACTGACTTTCCGTTCGTTTTCAAAATTATAAAATCATAAATTTTATTGTAATATTTTCAAATTTTCATTAAAACCAGAAAATAATTAGGTAAGTAATTTTCAAATTGCATTAGATTTGTTAGTTTTTCGTTACAATTTAAAATAATAACAAAATTTTTTATTTGTAAACTTGGTTATGCTAAAATTTTGCATTGTAATGTTTGCGCGTCTTTAAAGTTTGGCAACCCTGTCTGTATATCCTAAAAGTTGGGTTAAATAAATTATTAGTCTTATTTTTTTGTGGAAATTTCGAACCCCAAATTCAAGGTAAAAATTCTTTTGTTTTACTTTTTAATATATTAACGTTGGTATCAAAATTAATTAGACATTTGAGCGAAAAAATCAAAATCGTATTTTTTTGTAATTTTGAAGGTGAAAGTGCTTTCTTGGTGGCATTGTAGCTATGGATGAATTAGGAAATACAGATTCTAAACATTCAAGCGTCGAAAATGCTCCTTTGGTTGCCGAAAACGAAGTACCTAGAACTTCTGTTGCGGATATCTCGGCCCCTAAAGCTTCTGTTGCCGACACTTCAATTCCTAAAACTTCGATCGTAGAGAATGCTAGTGGCATTATTGTTGTTAATGATAATGACGAAAAGTATTTACGTTAGTTTCTTAATGATTTTTAATTATTGTGTTTTTTCAGTAATATCGAAATGTCTGATCAACCAAACGAACCCGAAAGGGCTGCCGATCGCATTTATGGGGGATGTGAAGGTCCCGATGCCATGTATGTTAAGCTTCTTTCGTCTGATGGACACGAATTTATCGTCAAACGCGAACATGCCTTAACATCTGGAACTATCAAAGCCATGCTCAGCGGACCTGGACAATTTGCCGAAAACGAAACTAATGAAGTTAATTTTAGAGAAATTCCGTAAGTAGAATTGTATTCTTTTGTATCTTGAAAATTCAATTTAAATTAAAATGAAGGTTTCGCTTATAAAATAGATTCAAGTTACATCCTTTGTCTGTTAAAGTAATTTATTGACGTCAAATTAACCTATGCACTAGATAAGATAAGTTTGTCAACTTTCATTTTAAAACAGCAATAAAAACTAGAACTTCTTTTTACCGAGCGGACAGATTTTTGTCGGTTATTATTGACTTGGGAAATAATAATAAACGTGTCCTGACACCAATTTTTAAATCTAGGTAGACTGCGTAAACAAATTTAGGTTATCAGTTTTTGTTATCAAATTCTGCGCCATTATTGATGTGAATCATTGTGGCCGATAACTTGATAACAGAAAATGAACAGGACATTACACTATTTTTTCCTAAGTTTAATAATAATTGAACTAGCCTGCAAAATATTGGAAGTTTGCCAACTCCGAACTCCTGTAACGTTGCATGTTGCAAGCTTGTTTTGGTTATTGTTGGGTCATTCCATATTAAGTGTCCAGTCTTGTCGCTCGACCATTTTAAAACAAATTGATTTTTTATATTTAGTGCCAAAAATCACCGAAAAAATCAAAAATCAATTTTTTTTAGAATGGTCGAGCGACGAGACCGGATCACTTGATATGGAATGACCCTGTTGGTTTATCTATCTTTTCAATTCCTGTTTTCTCATTTCATCTTGATCTTGTATTCGTTTTCATTTGTATTAAAATTTTGTGTTCTATTTTTCTTGGGTAGCATTTTATGTAGTATCAGTATTATCCTGTTTCCTGCAAACCACTCAAGTTTCCCATTTTTTTTTTTTCACCTAAAACACATTTGCACTACATTTATACATAATTAATTTCTAGCGCTAATATTTAAGAAAGTTATATTTCTAAATAAATTGAAATTATGCAATGTGTTTCTAGGTCTCATGTCTTACAAAAAGTATGCATGTACTTCACCTACAAAGTTCGTTACACCAACAGCTCAACGGAAATTCCCGAATTTCCTATTGCACCTGAGATAGCTTTGGAATTACTCATGGCTGCCAACTTCCTAGACTGCTGAATTATAATAAAAAAGCCTCTACCATTTTTCTGAAGCTTGCTGGTCACTTAATAATTAATTACATACTTTTAAATGAAATATACTCCAGTCACAATTTAACTTGGTTAGATGTGAATACGTGCTATGTAATATTAATTTATGTTTCGCAAAAAAATTCAATATAAATGTGTACAAATACCATTGACTTGTAGTTTGTATTTTAGATGTACATTACTTTGTAGTTATATTTGCAGTTTTTAGCATAATTTTTTGACGGATTTATTTTTCAATTTGTTGTGATCTACCTAGCATAATTTAATAACTTTCAGTGTACACAATTTAATAATAATAAAAATTTTTAACTATTTTCTCTTATTACTAGGTAGTTCAATAGGTTAAAGCTTTAGTTTTGATTTTGAGTAGGCTAAATATTCCTCCGTTTGTAATTGACCCTCGAGCATCTCTCGATTTGCTTATGGCTCCCAATTTTATAAGTTTTTTTAAATATATTTAAATTAAATATTAATTTAATTCAATTAGAATTAATCGAATCATTTAGTTATGGAAATGTGATACAAGTTTATAATTTCAATTTGTTTTTAGGTCTCATGTATTATCTAGAATATGCGATTATTTTCGTTACAAAGCGGTTTACCTTCACAGTACTACCGAAATTCCTGAATTTCACATAGCACCTGAAATATCTATTGAGTTACTTATGGCTGCTGACTTCTTAGCAATATAAGTTGTGGTTCTATTGTAACTGTCATGTTTCTGTGTACTCTATTTAATAATAAATTTTTCTAATGTAAACTTTGTCTTTTCTCTACGTGACCACTACTCTGTCCTTTTCTAATCTTAAAATTCTTCTTCTGAAAAGTTGAATTTCATTTGTTTTTAGGTCTTGTGTGTTAAGTATAGTATGTGATTATATTCGTTACAAGTATGTCTATCGGAACTGTACCACTCCAGCTCCTTACTTTCATATAGCACCAGAAATAGCCATCGAATTATTATTAACCGCACAATTTTTACAAATTTAAAAAATATTATTTGAATAAGTTAAATTTAATTGGCTGTGTTGTTAATTTTTTGTAATCTCATTATTAATTATTAATGTACGAAAGGTTTTTCATATGTAAATTTTGTTATCATTAAATTTTTTGTATTTTTAAATAGTTCGCTACTTTTGTAAACACTTCCTGTGGTGCACCTTGAGATGTTCCTTGATCTGGACTCCAACCTTAGTATACAAGATTATTGTTATTTTGCTGTTAATTTTAAAATCTAGAATTTGCTATACTGGGGCTCGAAATACTCAAATTTCCCGTCGTCGCCTATTTGACCGATTGCCTAATTGTCGTATACCGTTTACTCTAATACCAGTCATAATCCCCCTCTCCCCCCAAAGATGGTATATATTTTATTGTTGGTATTATAAACATCTTAATAAATATTAAAATAAAGCGTTTGTATATATGTACGTCGCATCAAAATCTCCCGAACGGAAAGCTTGATAAAAGTGAAATTTTAACTGAAGGTTCGAATAGGAGTTTCACTTTGTTTATTTGATAGGTCAGGGCGACCTATAGACTGTCAGAAAACAGTTCTGCTAGTAAAATAATAAATAATACCCTTACAAGAAGTCGGCATCAATGCCATTCGAATTTTCTGCTCAAACTACACAAGAATACTTTCAAAAGCCAAAAACTATCCAAGGTTAACCTTGTGTTGTGGAGGAGAGATACTGACTACTTTTGTTAGTAGTAATCGCCAACATGATTAGTCAAATTTATGGCCGTTATTGATAGGAGCAAAATTCAAAATAGAAGGGAAGGCATCGTCAAATTTTTCACTAGCTTCAGGAGCTAGAATAACATCACGATGGGTGGAGAGAGGATGTTATGACAATCACCCCTATGTTCACCATATCACCAATATGTTGGTGATATGAAACAATATTTAGCTCTTATAGCTGGCTTCCGGCAATGGACTTGTAACGCCGCTCTTCGCCCCGCTGCCGTCCCTGCTTAAAGATATTTAAAAAAAAATACAAGTGATGTTGGGAAGAGGGGGTGGAATAACATAAAACTTCATGGCGTAGCACCAAAGGGGGGTCTAAAAAACCTTACATGATTAAAGGACGACTCCACATCAATAAATAAATTAAATAAAAAAAGCGTAGATTTAAAGAATATTAAAGTCTATGCAATAAATTTTCGGTCTGTCGATAACCATCCAGGTTGCTGATAATCTTATCGTGGAACAGTTCGAAAAGTCTTGTGGGCAGTTTAAAGTAATGCAGTAATTTTGTTGCATTTATATCTTTCTAATAAATAAGATTCCGGAATCCCAAAAATAGAAATCTTTTTGGAGAAACAAGGGTAAAAAGTGAGCAAGGTCACATTTACATATGTACATATTATAATTACTAGAGCTTGCAAGTTTTTTAATATCGATATGCCAACAGATTCGTTTTGAAATCTGGATAAATTAGGTAAAAACAAAGCCTAAAAACTGCTTGTCAAAATGCATATTTTCAACATTTGGTGCATTTTGGGGCCACTTTTGGTGGCCGAACAAAGGAACGGAGGTGGGCAATTTTTGTAATCAACCCTGTATATACTTCAAGCATAAATTACTTATTCATTTTAGTCACTAATTCACATCAGAGCCTAACAATTAAATTACTAAAATTTACTGAATGTCTAGTCGTCAAACCAAATTGAAACTACTAAACAAACCAAGAAAACTTAAATTCAAAAGGAAAATAAAAATTTAATACTCCTATTTAACAATTTATGCAAGAAGTGTATAATTCTTCCCGAATTTTTCCATATTATATGATTTTCAAGTCATCCCATCCTTTGGATAAATTTGAGCATTCAAGTCAAGTGTAAAGTGCAGTTTACGTTATGCGATTTTGCTTCCAAGTTGCACTAAGCAAATTGTTCGAAGTTCACATTATACAATTCGACCCAAAGATGAACTCGCAAACGAAGTCGTGAACAGAAAACCACTAAAACCAGTCATACAAGAGAAATCGTAAGCAAAATCGCATTAACGTAAACTGCACTTACTTCTGTATTGAGCCAAAACTACACTTACTTGGATGGGATGCGTCAAATTATGCTGGTACAAAGTGATGACAAAACAAAACGCAAATATCGATCATTTATTGACTCCCACCAACATTAGAGATTTATTACATCAGCATCATCGTTGTGAAGCAATGTTTAAAATGAAAAACAAAGAGATATGTTAATGTACGTTTATTAAGTTGTCATGCTAGAAACAGTGTTTACGTCAAAATTACTAAAATTATTTTTTTATCACAGAATCAGTGAACACTCTCTTGCTTGTTCTCTTCTTTCTCTCCTTTTTAACTAACTAAACACCCGTAAATTAATAACAAATCCAAATTAATAACAATTATTAAGTTCAATGGGTTTCACATTCATATTTTGATTATTATAAAATAATATTAATATTATGATACACTAATTAGAATGAATAAATTAATTACTTATTAATCAAGATCGAGTGTACAGAAATTGTGATCGTCAAATTTTAATACACTCCGCTGCGGATATTAAAATTCTACATATAAATTAAGATTAGCAGTAAATAAGTCAGCTTTACAAATAAATAAATAAACTCAAAATCGCACTTTTTCATTCAACAAAAATAAAATCACAATTTGCTGTACATTTTCTTACAATCGAAATTGTTTTATTATTACTCAAACTAAAGCACCGGGAAATTAGTCGACTTTCCAATTCTTTTGCATATCAACTAAATACATAACATTTTATGTTACCGAAATGCGTTTATAATTTTAGTCAAATGATCAATAGCTTTTTTAAACTGTGTTCGTTCTTTTTCGAATAAATAAGAAGCCGACTGTAACGTCAAAAGTTTCCGTTCCAAATATTTTGATTCTGTTTGTTTCAACAAAGTTGAGCCTTTCAAATTTGTCAATTCTTTTGAAAGGATTTCGATTTTCGAATCACACTCTGAAAATTAAATTTTTCAAAGTTATTTTCCAAAACATCAAAATTTATTCTCGAAGGTTCCTTACCCTTAATGTAACTTTGAGACAGTTCCATTATTTGATGCATTCCGGTCCACTGCTGGACCTCATTATCGACAACCTTCAAACACTTAAATCCGCCAGTGTCGACCATTGTATACATCGTGCACTGCACTTTCTTATCTATTACTTCCTCTTTCATCGAACATTGAATTTTCTTGTTCACCACTTTTCGTTTCAATTCAAGTTCTTTACCCTTAATTTCTTTGGTTGTGCACACAAATTCGTTATCTTGCACTGAACAATTGTCTAACAGAATCATCGTCGTGTAGGGCGAGTCGGCATTTTGGAGAGTTTGAGTATAAATTGTTCTATATTGCTTTTTAATGACTGTTATATCGCTTTGAGCTTTCAATAAACTGTCATTCTCAATCCGATCTTTATTTTCTTTTTTCGTTTCGTTCTTTTGTGACGCCGTGTTAGTCACTATTACAGGGATTAAAATTCTTTTGTTTCCACCTTCCATTCTTTTAGAACTTATTGCTGTCGGCGTTGAACATTTTTCACTCTCGTTCTTCATGGTCTTGCAATGTTGTAAAACTGAGCCATAAGAAATTTCCTTGTTTGTTACCATCTCAAATTCATCATTTCCTGTTTTGCAATTTTGGGAAGTCTTTTTCATTATAACTGAAGATGTTACAATTTCATTTTCGGTTTTACAATCTTGACAATTTTCTACAGTCTTTTTTGTTATTATTTCAGGTGAAAATCTTGCAATTTCCACATTTATTGGCACACATTTTTGTAAAACCGTGTTAGTTATGACCGAAGGTGTCGACAATATTTTATTTTCTGTTTTATAGTCCAACAGAGCTGCATTTGGTACTGGTATAGGTGTCAGACTTTTTTGTGGTTCAATTTGATTTTCTAAAATTTCGTTGGATATTACTCCAAAATTAAAACATTTTTCATTTTCTTCAAAATTTTGTAAAACCGTTGGTGCTGGAGCTATTTTTAATTCAAATTCTTGTGAGTCCTCCTTAGTTATTACAGTAGATGTTGAAAGTTCGTCATTTCTACTACTTTCCGTTTTTGTCAAAATTGCTTCATTTTCAACACTTCCTGCTTCCAAATTTTGTAGAATTTCATTAGTTACTACTTGAGCTTTTGAAATATTTTCTGCTTTTAAATTTTTCAAAACGCCATTCACTTTAGGTTTTGAAAATTTTTCTTTTTCAATAATTTTTACCTTCCAATGCTTTACAACTTTGTTACTCTTGACTTTAAAGGTTGCATTTTTTTCATTATCACTATTTTTTCTTTTAGAGTCTTGCAAAACTTTATTTGTTGTTTCACTTTTCTTCAAGTATTTTTGTATTGCCAAGTTTTCATTTTCATCATTTTCTGTTCCACAAATCTGCAAAACCTCGTCAACTATTTCGGGTGTTGAGAAAACGTCATTTTTGACATTTTCTATGCTCCAATTTTGTAAAATTTGGATCGGTACTATTTTTGGTTTAAAGAAGTTTTCGTTTTTAAGATTTCCTGTTCTATAAATCTGCAAAACTTGATTAGATATTTTAGGTGTTAAAAATTCTTCATGTTTAAGATTTTCTGATTTATGTTTAATATTTGGCGTTAAAAGGATTTCGTTTCCCATTTTGCAAATTTCTAAAACTTCATTAACTTCTTTAGGAGTTGCATCAACGAACTCTTCTGCCTCACAATTGTTTAAAACTTCATCAACATTTCTTGTACTGTAAATCTCCAGAACCTCATTAGCTATTTTAGTTGTTCGAAATTCCTCGTGGATGAATTCTTCTCTTTTCAGAGTTTGCAAAATCTCCTTAGGCGATTTTTCCGTTTTGCAAATCTGCAAAATCTGATTGGATTTAGCAAATTCGTCATCATTTCTTGTTTTCCAATTTTGTAAAACTTCGTCGGTTATTACTTTGAGTGGTAAAAACAATCCATTTTTATTGCTTCCTTTTTGGTATTCCTGCACAACTTCGTTCACTATTATTTTAGAACAGGGATAGTTTTCAGTTCTTGCTTTCCAGTTTTCTAAAACTTCGTTTGTTATTATTTTGAGTGGGGTAAAATTTTCATTTGCAGCATTTCTCGCTTTCCAATTTTCCAAAGCATCCTTAAATATTATTTTTGGTATTCTTAGAGTCTCGATCGATGCTTTAGCTTCCTCTTCAGTACGAACCCTCTTGTAATCTTCTAAAGTCTCTTTGGTCATTGTTTTAGGTGGTAATGGAATTCTCAAGGTTTTTTTTGGATGTCCACTTTTCTTCAACCGGGAATTCATCTTATCGGTCGTTGACGTAAAATTAACGCATATGTTGTGTGGAAAACTTAAAATATCACTTTTTCCTACTTTTTTCAATGGTTCGTTGCTAATAGAAAAATATTTTACCACATTAATCGATGAATCATCACAATTTCTATCCAACAAACTGTTATCCTCTCCCTTGTTATTTTCTTCCAATTCTTCTTTGTGATTGCTATCATATTGAGCTTCCGTGGTACAGTTTTCGATTTTATCTTGTGTGGATGATTTTCCTATCTTAAATTTTTGCTTATTATATGCGCATACTTTCAAACTATATTTTGTCACAGCCGATACACATTTTCGTTTCATACGGTCTTTTACTATTCGAAGCCAAATTTTTTCATATTCTGCAAACATAAAAAAAAGTATAATTAATAAAATAAATAGATAATTGCAGGGGTGCTGTGTATTATTTTTTGGTCAACTTCAGGAAGTTGAATAAGGTGACTAGCAGAGATACTTACCCCCTACCTTATATTTCTACCGTTGTTCTATCAGATTTAGAAGAATTCAAAATTTAGTTTGAATGGGAAAAGAAGGTAAGGTTTGGAAAAAATAAAAACTCTGAATTTACCTTCAGAATCACTTGGTGGTAGACTTGTTAGGCCAAGTGTGTGAAAAAAACTCGACTTTAAATTATAATCGGGTGTCGTGTTAAGCACTGATGGTGAATCCGAAGGCACTGGTAAATTTAACGATTTGATTTCCGGTTCTTTTGTTGAGGGCTGAACCAATCGAGATCTCCACTTTCGCCTTTCTATCTTTGAGAACTCGATTTCTACAATCAAACTAACACATCATAACCTCTAACTATAACCGATATAATTAACTCACCATTCTTTTTCTTCTGTGTGGCTAAACCAAAAAATTGAAAAAATTTCACTTTTTCAGGAGTCAAATTAAATTTATTATGAGTTGCGTTTGTGTTTTCAAAATCTTCCATTTCTCCAGTGTCACTTTCGGATTCCGAACTGGTGTACGAACTTGAACTGGAACTGTCCGAGTAACCATAAACGTGAACGCCGTAATTGGTTACAGTTCCTTTATGAGTGGTAATCCGTTCGTATACCACCCTTTCCTCTTTTCTATTTCTGCATCTCTTCTCGTTTTCTTTGTTTGACGAACTTCCTTCCAACTGGCGTCTTTCTTTACGTCTTTTTCGTTTTTGTACAGAAATATCCATTTTACTTAGTTTTGGCTTTTTCGTGGGCGGTGGCTGATGATTATTTACGTTAGGAATATTTAATATAACGCATTCCTTTAGCTCATTAACTATTTCTTTACTTTCACTAAAATTTCCGTTATTCGAATTTAAATCGGTGTTACATTTGTCCGGATTGTCTCCAAGAATATTTTCAATTGTGATATCGTTGGAAGACTTCTGGTTCTCGTTACTAGGCAGAAGATGTAAATTCCTAAATGACTTATTTTGCTTAATTCGTTTAATATTTGGAACTTGTATTATGGAAACCGATTTGAAGTGTAAATTGGACGAAATTAAATTAGGTTCATTTGCAGATTCGTTTAGATTTAATTTTTTTAATTTATTTACAACTTCTATTGCACAAGTGGGATTCATGCAGGTGTAATCTGTCGATAGTGTTGTTTGGACGGGATAGTTTGGTGATGGAATTGGTAACTGTGGACTATGAGTTTGATGTGAATTTGTGTAAATCGGCGTTTGAGCGTGTTTGACTTCTGCACTACGATCTCTGTACGTGCATGCATTGTTAATATAGTTATAATTCGTCGTTGTATAATTTATAGAATAATTTGTCAAATTATCTGTTACCGCTTTAGAAATACACACGTTTTCACTTTTTTGTTTATCTTCTTTGTTAACTTTGGTCATTTCTATGGTAACTCCAGGGTATAAAGTAATGCAATTGCTGGCATCCTTCATACTATTGGCATCGAAAAATTCTATTTTACTACTTAAATCATCGGTGTTATCTACTGAAATTATAGAACTCTCACAATCGTCAATTTTTAAATGACAATTTTTCAAATTAATTTTTTCCGCATTATTGTTCCCGATTAGTGAGTCAATATCGAAGGGTCCGGGCTTTTTCTTGCTATTGTTTTTTAAAAATTGACCTTGAGAATAAGAAGGTTCACAATTTACTGCTTGATATATTGGTTTAGGTACTATGGGCGACTTCCTGGCTGAAACAAATACAAACATTACATGACAATAATTGTAGATTGCACCAATCAAGTTTTTTTAGTAAATAAAAAAATATTTTACCAAAAAATGAATTATCCCCGGGCCGTTCACATGCATCGAGCAGGGAGGGTCAGCAGATACCGTTTCCGTCGTCGCGGTTCCCCTCACCTGCATTCATCATAACGGAATTTGTCTCTGGAATTTTTAAGGAAACACTAGCCACACTAGAAACCGGCATCACTAAACCACTCGATACAGTGCACGTGGTTATTGCAGCAGTAGAAGAACCGTTAGTATTAGTCGACACTGTACTTGGAATGCGCGTTGATGAATTAGTTGATTTAGGAGTTGTTAGTTTAGGTGTGGGTGGTTTTGGTGTTGGTGGCTTAGGAGACACTCGACTTCCTATGTGATTATTAGGAGGAGCTAAACATATCGAACTATTTATAACTGGTCCTGATGGTTGTATGGCAGGCGAATGTCTTTGTTGACTTAAATTTAAGCCGTATTCCGGCCTCGAAGTTGATGGATGGAAACTGGAGTGCGGAGAATGCCGCTGTAAAGATGAAGTTGAACGTGGTATTGGCGAATATACGTGTAAAGAATTGGCCAAAGAACTTGGAGGTAACAATGGCGATTGCCGCGAACCGGTAGTTAAGCTTAAAGGTGTGGCGTATAAGTCTTTGGGATGATGAACAGAAGGATGCATCATGGGCAGTGTAAGTGGCGATTGAGAAGAAATGTGTGGTATGTGTTGTTGCATTTTATCCTTTTCTCTTTGTAGTCGATCTCGTTCTCTCTGTTCACGTTCTCTCTGCTGTTGTAATTCTCTTTGCTCTTGCAATTCCCTCTCAATTTGTTCTTCTTTTCTTGCAATTCTTTGTCTATATTCCTCTTCCAGTTTCATCCTAACATAAAACTAAAATTAGTATTTTAGCAAAATTTTGTTAAAACAAATTTTACCTTTCGTGTTGATGCATGTATAAAGGCATGGGCGCTCCCGGTATCATGTAGGGCATATAAGGCGGTCCCATTGGAGGCCAAGGTGGGCGCAATAAACTCATACGTTCTAAATAAATTTGTTCGTCTAATAAAGACAATGGAGGATATCCGTAAGGTGGATAAGCTCCAACGTCTAAAGGTACAGGTAGTTGAGGCAACCTGGAAAAATTTCAGTTATATTCGGTTATTAATTGAAAAAAGGAACCTGATTACCTTTCTTCAGGTCTGTAGGGTTGAAAACCGGTTCTATTAAGTTCGGATAATGGGTAGCCTGTTGGTGTTACATTTGCTGCGTGCAGCCTAGACTCTGAATGACGCATACTTGACGGACCAGTCGATGCATATAAATTTACTTCTGAAGTCATTTTAGGTGGTTTTTCTATTCCAGCAGGTACCCCTACAGCGGGTTCTCTTCTATGCGAATCGGTGGTGGTAGGTGGTGCTGCCGTCGAAGAATGTTCACTAGTCGTAGGAACTGATTGTTGAGCTAACGTTCTAAGAGCAGCAGCAAACGAATGTGAATTTTGTCCTTGAGCAGTTGGTGCTGATCCTGCAACTGGATGAACTGAACTTGAACGGTGCTTTGGAATATTTGAAAGTACTGCAGTTTTAGACCCTGCAACTAAATCAAAATAATAGAATCTTGAATTTCGAAAAAATTATAAACTGCTAAGTTAATTTTAATGCAGCACAGAGCAATCGGATCGTCTTTAAAAAGCAAATTTGATTTGATTTTTCGACCACTTAATAATCAAACCTCTAAATTTAAATGTTACAGTAGTACTTTCATGATAAATACTTTTTTGAAAGAAAAGTGAATTACTCTCCAAGTTAAAATTGAAATTAGAAAAGCTTTCAATTTAATGGAGTCTGCGTGTATTGATTAATAAATAAATTTTCAACTATAACTCGGTTTACTGAGATAACTAAATTTTAAAAATATGCAATAATTAAATTTTATGAAAGCATAGAAGAATTCATATTATTCATATAGCATTGCACGAGTCAGCTTTGAAGTATATAGCACTTCATATTAATTGAATAGATAACTTTTCCTTTTTGATTTTCTAGTTTTTTTTTAATTGCCAAAAATTATTTATTTACATTGTGATGTATAGTCTCTAAATATCTAGGTCGACAGTCGCTTCCTAGTTTAATTTACTCTCATTTTCCACGAAATTCTTCTTGATCTTGAAGTTGAAAATGGGTTCAGTGTGCAATGTACAATCACTTGGGACCTTTAGGATATTTACATTTTTCCATTCTCATTCCAATGTTTATCAGTGCAAAATTCTCGTCATCATCCTTTTCCTTGGGGTGAACATTCACTGCCTGTATCGAGACCTTTTCTTCTGCACAAAACAAATTCACAAGACGCAGGTGTTTCTGGTCTTTTTGTAACATTATCATTAATCATATATATTGCCATGACCTACTCATATAATTTTTTTTATTTATAAAGAAGTTGTTTGTAAGTAATTGAGTACATAACTAAAACTGAAGTTTGTTAATGGCAAAAACAGTGTCTTCTAGCTATACCACCACCGACGCGCATGATTAGCTTAACAATATTTCAGCTCATTAATTGACTTTACCCTACTAGTAAAACACTAAACAGGCCTAATGATGTGATAAATATGAAGTGATTGCCCTGACAATTTTTAATCCTATTTTCCTAAGGCATTTAAACCATTATAAGTTGGAGATTACTTCAAAAGCAGTATAATTACGATTGTTAGTTTCGTAAAGCTCAAGTTCGCAGGTTTAATGTTGAAAATTGTTAATAAATACTGGAAGACAAGAAGAATTTATTTTTGATGCGAATTATTATATGTTTGGCCCCTTACACAGTCTTCAGCTGCACAATTGAATAAGACAAACCGCGGAAAATTAACAATTCTCGTGTAATAAAGTAATCAAGAGTTGTTTTTTTTTTTATAAAAAAAAGAATTCTTAATAATATAATAAGTTCGTCTTTGTTCAAAATAATTATATCGGCACACGAAAATATTTAAAAAACGATTTTGTCGTAAAATTGGCTCCGAGGTTCTGATATCGGTCAAGGAGATGGCCCAATTTTCGTTACTAATTATTGTAGGACCATAATAAATTCAGAATTTAATTGCATCAAAAATATTATTGAATACGCTTGAAGTGATAAATTATTGAGATACTCGAGATTGCAACATTTGCATATGGAAAAATTCTAATTCAATTAATGAAATTTTTTAATTTTCAAGCAACATTGCTTGTATGGTAATTACGTACGCTACGTTAACATTTTCGAAATACGATCAATATGCATTTGTTAAATATATCTGAAGTTCTATCCTGTTAAATTAGTTAAAATCAATTAATTTTAAACAATTAATGCAAGGTTTCATTTTGTGCAGTAACTTGAGTAATAAATAATTACTCAATAAGTGCGAAAATGAACGAATTACTAAAAGAGTCGACATCGACATTGCGTCGAGTAGGGACAATCAAAAATCTATGTAAAACACTTAATTAAAACAAAAAAATTAAAAATAAAACAAAAAAGAAATTTTAAACTGAAATAAAATAAAACCGCTGATGTTTTTTAGATTTTAAAAATAAAAATTTAATTTAATTTTGAGTTAAAATTCGAATACCACTTCTATAAAAAGAATGTTCAACACTAGAAAAATTAGTCCTTGCTTATTGTTCGAATATTTGTGGACTACTTCACTGAAAAGGGGTTGCTACTCTTTGTAAATTGTCAAGTGTCCCCATTATATGAAAAAAATGTAGAATTTAATAGACGAGCCGGTTGCAGTTGTCTTCCAATCGTGCAACTGCTAATATCATATCGTAAAATTTTAAATTTGATTTTTAAATACGTAAAAACGAATTCCAGTCATCCTACACTGGTGATTTTTGAGTTCGGGCCGCTTCAAGGATGATATTTTTACTAATTGCGTGGTGCCAATTACGTGGTGATAAAAGAAGGTAATTTTTCATTCTAAATATTTTCTGAATCACGCGAAATATTAAAATTATTACTTGCATCAACAGAACATGAATAACAAAATGTTACTACAGAAATTTATTGAGTTTTTTGAAAAATTTTAACAATTATCTAAACAAATTTTTGAAAAAGTTAGTATTACATTATCGCAATTTTCCCTAAAATAAATTCGATGGTAATAATTTGGTAGAACTTGTGAATTCTTAGGCGGCTAAATTTCTACGGTTGTCTGAACTAAATATAAGCTGACTTGCCGTGTGATATTAGATAGAATTAATTAAAAGGGAATACGTTTCCCACGCAAATTGCCAAGATTGCGATCTCCTAGTTAGAGAATTATCTTGTTTTGAATATTAAATGGAAATATTATAATTTATAAGGTATAGTATAGTATTGATGGATGCTTAATTATCCTTAACATTTATTTCCTATCCCTCTACCCCATGTATTATCTATGATTTGCCACTTGTTTTTACTGTTTTATTTAGGTGAGACCGCTACTAAATTTGAACCAGACGTCGGGTGCCTAGGCAACCCCTTACCTGCCTTCGCGTCAGAAACGTCACTAACACAACTTTGGAAAATTTTTTTTTTGAAACTGTTCCGCTTTAAGAACAAACGTTGCTCCACAGGTTTCACGCTGTAACTGCAAGGGTGTAGCTAATAGGAAGATCAAAGGGGACACCATGACATCGTATAGCCAGAGAAACTAATGAATCAATTCCATCTCTCCGACAATAATTCAAGTATGCTGCAAGCCTTTAATAATTAATAATGGTCTGGAGCAACTAGCAGTTTAATGGCATTAATTGAAAATGGACGTCTTTTTGTGCTTGACATGCTAAATATCCATATTAATTACATATTATATACTAGGTTCTACCTATTTAAGGAAGTTCTGAGACGTTCGCGATATTAAGGCAAACTTTTAATCCCGTTTTCTTACGCAAAGGGATAATAACGTATCCATTTGCAACGAAGTTAACAGAAGGGATTATTACCGTGTAAAGTTATGGATTGTAAAATGTAAATATAGAAAACAGAAAGTCATAAACTCGATATAGTAGAATAGGAAATCCGAAATTTTAAGCAAACGTGGAAAAAACAAATTTTATACTGATGGTTATATTTATAGTTTTTATCGTTTCATTGCTGAAGGACAATCAGCATTTATCGATGTGAACAGAAAAACCGATGCAAAGTACGTGTTCGTAAAATAAATGGAGAGTTTTTATTAAAAACAAAAGTGCAGCTTTTGATGAGCGAGTCAATTTATCATGACCGTTACTTTATTTTTTATTCATACCTACATGACTCTCCTGAGTGGATTCACGACTCGCGCTCACCATCGCGGTTTAGCAGTTAACCGACTAAATCCTGCTGAAAATTTAATTGTCAGACATTCATTGTTTAGTGATAATATTTAATGTTTTTAAAATCATTCCATTAATGCGAGAGAAGGAAATTTCAGGTAGATGTGCAAGCTGATATAAGAAGAACGCGTAATGATTTATGATATTTAGAAAACTCTTTACCCAAATTTTGAAGGAAAAAATGAGAACTAAATTGCATTTTTAATGTTATCATTTCGAGTTTCGTAATACAAACTTAATGATTATAATAGGTCGTCACACATTGCAAAAGGATCAATGTTACTGACCGTATCCACCTATGGCCTCTTGACCACGTCGATCCAAATTTAACCTATAATCCCCATCTTTCTAACCTTAAACCTGTGTAGCATTTATCAAAAGAAAGATAATAAAGGCGGTATAGGACAAAAATATATATTTACAAAAATAAGTTTGTAAATAAAGTAATTTAATTTTTATTTTAAGCAACGTCAAATCTCTAAAAAAAAAAAGAATATAATATAGTAAATCCCCTAAGATATTTTCATTACCGGGAGGTAATTTAAAATTTCACCATCGACACATTTTCCCCATACAATTTCCTCTATTCACATTCACACACTCAGCTGCTAATGATATTCCAACCCCACGCTTTCTAGCAACCCTTATCGTTAAATACAGAATATAACGTTTGAGTAACTTTCTTAAAACTTGAGAACACTTTGGCCATAATTACGATAATTACATCGTCGCTAAAATTTCTAAACCATAGGAGTCGGGAATATCACGAAAATAAATTCAAATCAAGTAATTAAAAAATCATAAGCAGTGTTGGCAATATTTTGCAAAAGTTTGCCGTTAGGAATATTTCGATACCAAACCGCCAACACCAACCAACCTAATAAAGCGGTAGGTGGAAATAAATATACATGAAGCAAACTCCATAAAATGAAATATTCATTGCTCGGCGCCTTTGATGACTTTCTAGAACAAGCTTGTGAATAATGTCGCAGACCGTTTTCATCTTTCCTTTTACACATTTCTTTAGGAAGCCAAATGCCAACGCAACGTCTCCGACCAAAAATTTATGTTTCATTTTAATAAACTTGCGATGGAAAAGCCGATAAAATGGATTATCAAGTAAGTTGTCAGTCGTTTACTCACCAAATTAACCGCAATGCTTACTCTAACGAAAAATCTCCAACTTAGGGAGAAAAGAATTCCTCCATTTGAAAGTCAAAAGCAATTGCTTCGGGAGTTAAAAAACTCAAGATGTGCCATAAATCAAGTCAAAGGTAAAATAGCGTTCAACTGTGAAGTCGTGCAGAAAAGAAAGTCGCTATCTGGCTATCTGGCCCTAAGATAGCTTAATGCATGAGAATTTCGAGTTTTTCTCAAATTTAGTAGTATCTGTTTACTTTAAAGTTTAAACTGAAAACTTATCGAACGCCAAATCCCGAATTGAATTATTTAAACTCGTGCAATATTAATTAAAGAATCAAATCTAACTTGGGCAAAGATTTTACATAATATACCTTCAGGATACGTTAAATTTGACGAAGCTACACTTCGCTACGCATTCGAATTATTAAATTCAATTAATTAAATTGATTCCGCCCGACTTTTATTAAAATTTTTAATGAAACATTTCGAAAAATTCTCAAGTCGAATTGCCTCGAATATATAAGGGTAGATATATAGAAGTTTTCAGCAGCTGTCATAAAATAAAAAAGCCTGTAACTAATCGATTACGATTTATTACAAAGGAAAATTAAAAAAACATCCAATAATTTCTATAACAAATGCCAAGTCACGCTACCCTTAAGGAGCCAGAAAATTCATTTTATCGAGAACTGAGCCGATTATTAATTCTTACCTTCGTTTGCATAAGACGCCTGCAAGTATTGAGAGTATTGAGAATATTTAAAGTAATCCATACTTTTTCATGTCACGATTAAGATTGTCGATTTAAAAAAATAGTTTTTCGCTTTTAACACCAAATTCAGATCAAGCGATGGAATGCAATTGAATAAACACCTTCACCAAAATAGCACAAAATCCACACCGAGACAAAACTTTTGCACTGATTTAAAATAATTTGTAACCGGATGTTAGGTATAGAATTTTGTGCACCCCAAAGATGCACACGCTAGCCAGGAATTAGAAATAAACAAAGTGGGAATGATATTTTGGGCGTGAGAAACCGCAAAAAGGCGTTTATTGACAAGCGCGACCCTCGACGTCTGCGATACTTGATTTCCACCCAGCAGGGTATACTGAGGGTGGTTTGCGTTCCTTTCCCCTCGGTGCTCCTTTTGCATACACAACTCCGCGATGCGCATGTGTCCAAAATAGCTGAAATTATGAACTCTATCAAACTTCCCTATTCGATTTTCATTTTTTTACTATTTATCACTGAATTATGCAACAGCCAATGAGTGCAAATTAAAAATTCCAGAGCGTACCTATTCAGCATCTACACGTCTTAAAAATACATCCTTAACAATCCCCATAATTAATGCAATTCAATCTGATAACAAATATCCTTCAATAAAGATTTTCATAAAAATTGACAATTAGAATGGCATAAAAGAATTGAACGACCCAGGGTTGTTTGCGTTGAATGGTTAATTTAATTGGATTTGCAATTTTCTTTCGTCAATTTTATTATTGGGATGAAAAATCCACTGTCTACAAAATGTTTTGGTTGCAATATTAAATTACGAAAGCATTATTTTTCCATCTTCGCTATCAACTTTTTTCTTAAATTACGTTACGGGCAAAAAATTTATTAACTGAACCTTAAAATTGATATAATAATTTTTACGTCGTCCGTCCGTTGAATTTTGCTCTAAAAGCCCAATATCTCAAATATTAATTACTTATTCTAATTGTAAATTATATGGATTCGCATTCCGCATTATGTATTTTATCAAAAGACTGAATATTGCCCATATATTATTTTTCAAATAAAATTTAAAAAAATAATTAGTTTTACAGATATCAGTACCGGCTGCTAAAATTTAGACGCCAAACCGTACTTAAGGTAGTAGTCTGGTAACTTGCACGCTGATTTACGTCTTTATTGGCAATTTTTTTCTATGGGAAAATAAAATTGAATGGTATTATTATTGGTCAAAGTAAGCGTCTCAAAAAAAAAGGTACGTAACTGGCCCGGGTGATTTCGGCTCTTGAGGACATCGGAAATAAAAAATTCAAAAAAAGGATTAAGGATTAATGGTGTTATCTCTGGAACTAGAATTATTAAATTTTATCAAAAAATAACAAAATGGCCGACTTCTAAAATAAAATTGATTCTTTTCAGACACAAATCGGGCTGTAAAATGAAAAATTAGGGATGGAAAAAAAAGATCCTAGTTCCAGCGATAACGACAAGTCTATAGATTAATCCTTTTTTTGAATTTTTTATTTCCGATGTCCTCAAGAGCCAAAATCACCCGGGCCAGTTACGTACCTTCTTTTTACTTTGACCAATAATATAATAATAATAAAACGTTAAATTAAGTCAAAAAAAATGTTTTTTGTATCCTTTAGATGTCAATAATAACATACTAAAAAACCAAAACCATTGAATTTTATTTTCCTATAGAAAAAAAAATTCCCAATAAAGACATAGAAAAACGTGCAAGTTACCAGACTACTACCTTAAAAAATTTCCAATTATCTTCAATTTTCTTTCAATTTATATGAAACTGAAAGATGCTTTATTGAAATTAGCATTCCATTGGAAATACAAATAAAAGTTGTCAAGTGAGCTTTATTGTGAAATTTACTACTGAATATTCAATTTTTTTAAATAAAGCAGACGCCGCCGTTTGTTTTTTCGTTAGATTTGCGAGGTTCAACCCCGAGCGGTAGATTTCAGGGGCGGCGACAATTTTCAATTTATGCACAAAACTTATTCTGTAGAATGCAGATGAAAAGTTTCCCGACATTATAATTTTTGAAAATCACCTCGAATAGATTTTAAAAACAACGTCAAGAATAACTTATAGCTCTCCAAGTATTATTTCAAATATAAATTATTAGAATGTGTAACAATTTTGGCAACAATTTCTCATTTTTAGACCGTATTTATCGCTTTCATTTCAATCATGATATAATTATATACTATGCCTATTCAAAAAATAATGAAAATTATGTTATTGAAAATTTCAATGGATTGTGGTTCCCATCCTAGCCTAAGCTAAGATTTCCTATAAGCTGGTAATTCAGCGCTTTAATATGAGGATAAAATTTAATACAAACTAGATTCCAACCCTTCATTGTCTGAAATCAACGGTTTTCAAGTTGACTTAAATGCTCAAAAATCGCCAAACATATTTTAAATTTTTTTGAAATCGTAAAAGTTTGGACTTCACGAAATAATTTACAAAGAGAAAAAAAACCTCAATGAACAGGAAAACTAATATCGACGGTTTAAGCAACATCTGCAGCATAGAACATCAAAATTCCAGATCAATACTCTTCAATATTATTCAAAATCTTGGTGAGCTTAATGAAATTTGTTATTTCAGGCGAAGTTATTTTAATAATTATATTTAATCAAGCACGAAAATATTTTTTGAAAAACAATTTTTGTTCAAACATTTTTTTTGTTCGATTTCCAGGCCATTTTTAAGGTAATCGAAATCCTGGCTATGATTATTATGAGAAATTTTGCGTTTTTTTATTAACTTGAAACTAATTATTTAAACTCTTATCATTTAATTAAAAATTATATTTTTATCGCCGCCGATCGGAAATGTTATTTATTTGAATAACGAAAACTTAGCAGCCACAAAAAATTTCAATCTTTTAAATAAGGCTTTGTATAAGAAAAATTTTAATATTTAATGTGTTTATTTATGCATAAACTCCCTTAAAAGATTACTTGGTAAAATATATAAGCTTTTATCTCGGTTGTAATTACGTAATATAAAGTGAAAATTTCTACTGTTTGCATTAATCAGAAAAGTAGAATATAATTAGTAACTATATTTATATGTATATACTATTGTACATGTAGGTACGCTGTTTATTTTTGTGTTAGAAATTTTAAACTTCATGCACATCGCCGGTTCTGTTAACGAGCTACCCATTATAGCAAAACTAATTGCAAAAAATCTGTTGAATCTCGGGAAAAAATCAAAATAAATAAACATGTTATATTGCTTCTGCTGACCTAGTTACCGTTCCAAATAAATTGAATCAGATAGAAAATTCAAATAAACCGTTTTAAAAATACACTTAGGAAAATTTGGAGTGAAAAGCTGTTAGGTAATATTTACGTAAATCTTCTTAACTGCTTAAAAGATTTGGAATTTGAACAAAATCGATTAACATTACATTAACTTTTTAGCAATAATTGACTCGAACAATAAAGAATTAAAAAAATAGATATTTCCCAAGTGTTCATTTTCGCATAATTTTGAAATTGTGAAAACAACAAATAAAAATTAAAGAAAAATCATAATATGTAATTTTATAATAATTATTTCTTTATAGAATATAATAGAATTATAATTCACATAATTCATAAAAACAATATTGTAAAAAATTCAATTTTTTACAAAAAAGTCCGCGAAAGCATATATTTATCTTTTTTAGTTTAGACGCAGGAGGCATTCAAAGTCGCAAATTATATGATTCTTTAGGAGATATTACTACTTCAAAGATTTGATTTTAACTTTCAACCCATAATTTTTTACAAATAATATAAATTTATATAGTTAATAAAAAATTCTCTTTAAAAAGAAAATTCCACCAACAATTTTTCTATATTCTAAACCTGGATTCACTTTTTACTTGATACAATACAAATATTACTAGTCGTGGCGCTGCAAGAATTAAGGTTTAGAATAATAATATAGAAAACTAGTTGATGGAATTATTTTTTTTCCTTTTTTTATAGGTCGGGGGTTTTACATTTTTGTCATATAATATTATGTAATTTAGCACCCTCCCCCAAATCTCACTTCAACCACGTTCTGATTACGGCACTGGTCAGTGATCACAAGCTATTGTTTTTGTCTAATTTCTGGTTTACTTCCAACCCTGCTGCTGCCATTTTAGTACCAACTGAAAGTCACTTCACTTATTTTTTAAATCTTGAGAAAATTTATGTTCACAATTTAGTTCACTTTTGTAGAAACCAGTAATTTTTAAGTATTAGCAGATTTCTTAATTTGTTTGAATCAAGTCTACATAATATTATCACTATGATTAGCATGGCACTCGAAAAATGTTGTAATCACTCATTTAAGTCACTTATTATCACTTACTATCTTTTTTATTTTAGAGCCACGGGTAATCGACTTTGGTTAGTGTGTAATCAATTATTGTATTTGTAGCTTGTTTCACACCGCAATAGTTCGAGAAAATATACAAGTCTCTATTAAGTTCGGAATAAAACTCCATAAAATATAGAAAAAACAATATAGTTTACTGGTTTCCATATTGAACAAGTTAATCACCACACAATTATGGCTAAATAAAAGTGATGTTTAGAGAGGACACCAATTGTCTACCTAAAAAAATAATTTTTAATTTTAAATATTATTTAAATTTTAAAAATTTAATTTTTATTGTTGGCAGAATTATCATTTAAATTGCATAACCTTACTCCTTACTTGGTTTTAGAATAATCGCGTTATTCAAATTTATTTTGACCAGTTGGTAAATTAGGAAATGCTATGCCGGGTCCAGAAAATTGGAATCTCGGAGTAGCTCAAAAAAATTAAAAACATCCCTAGGCGCAACCGAACTCAAAAATTACGGATCCGGAAGGATGGGATCATTATTTTTAAGTTACCTTCTTCTTTAACTGACTATTAAATAAATTTATAATAAATTAATAAATAACACAACATGTTTCGTATGAAGGATCATACATCTTCAGGTGTCTACAGAAGAAATTAAAGTATAATACAATTTTATTAAATTAGATTAAATTTTTAATTATTGTTAACAGCAGCACGGTTAGAAGAGGCCAACTGAAACACACCATTTCATCGATTTACGTCGAGCACACGTACTGTCAACAGAATTAACTATTCAATGACTTTTATGGAAATAATAGAAACTTGAAAATCGATTATTTCCGAAATTTTAAGAAAAATTTAAGTTTTTCCATCGTTCAATCGCTTCATTTTAATGTCATCTTTCAACTATAAAACCCTGGTGCCGCACTTTGTGTTCTAGATCCAATTAATCTAATTAACCAAAACCAGGTGAACTAAATTACTTTATTTAAAGTTTAAGTTTCAAATTTTACATATTAGCATGTGATCTTAAGAAAAAACATTGAAAAAATTATTGGCTTTTGACAGGAAAAGAAAAATCATTAGAAGTTAAAAGAATAATAATCGCATTTCGGGATAAGAAAATGTCGAGTAGCATAGTTGTGGAAAAACATAGAATGAAAAATATATGAAGGAAGAAAACTTTCCCTAAGATTAAAAAAAAACATTAAAAATTCTCTCATAAAGAGAAATCTCCAGTTCTTGTAGGTTTTAGTTATAGCAACTCTAATAATCGCAACCAAATGATTATTATTTTTAGAAAAATTTAGTCTTTTCCTCATGGATTTACAATAATTGGCAACCCTAGAAAAACCTACAAAAACGGTTGTGACGTGACAAAAGATTGCAGAATAATTGTTAGTCTGTTAATTGTTTATCATTATTAATTGTAATTATTAAGAATTTGTTATTCTGCAATTTTTCGGCGATCACGTGGTGGTTAATCTGTTAAACATTAATAGTCCGGGAGCTAGCGACACTTTTCATTGTCACATTTTATAAACATTAGTTTTAGTTTATTTGTGTCATATTAGACCTACAGAAACCTAAAATCGACTCCTGCAGGCTTATCAGCGGGGCAACGATTGACAGCAGTCTGTTAAAAAATAAAATAATCCTTTTTTTTTCATGTTGAATTCCTGATTTTTATCAAATGATTCTATATGCTGCCAAATCTTGTGGGGGCAACGTTCCTATATACAAAATTTGGTTGAGATCCCTTCAGTACTTCAGGAGATATTCACTTTTGAAGTTTCAACTTTGACAGCTTGTAATTTTTGACAGATGACAGATAGAAAGTCAATTTCACCTATTCTGGATAAAGCCTTTCAAGGTCTTTAAAATAACTTATTACAAGTAAAAATTGCTTTTAAAAATCTTGTGGGATTTTGTGGCACCCCTGATTGACAAATCGCGACGAACACCTTATTTTCACCTTTCTACCGTAAACCCTACTACCATACCAAATTTGGTCGTGATTAGTTGGATGGTTCAGGAATAAAGCAAGAGACAAAATCTGACCACGGATTTATGAATATAAACTTTATATTCATAAATCCGTGCCACGGACAGACAGTCAGAACGACCGAAGGAAAATTGTTTTTTTATGTTTTACACATCTTTTCGTTTCTAAACAAAGTGATCTCGAATATGTAAAAAAAAAATTATTTATTTTTCAACATAATCAAAAGATCGCTGTGAATCGTTGCCCCGCTGGTGCCTCGGCAGAAGTCGATTTTAGGTGTCTGTAGGTCTAATATGACACAAATAAACTAAAACTAATCTTTATAAAATCTTACAAAATTTTGTGTCGCTAGCTCCCGGACTATAACATACAATATTAATTATCATAATCATAATAATTATTAAGTTTTCAATTTGGAATGTTGCCGTATTTCTCCCATAGATATACTAGTAGTATGTATGCGGGTTTGCCCAGTTTCACTGTTTCCACTTAAATCTTTTATCATTTTTTTAATTAAAAATCTATATCTACTATATTAGCATATTAAGAATATGTTATTAAAGTCAAAAAACTTACAAGGAAGGGATCCCCTGTGTCCTTGACGGATTTGGATAAATTTTAGATAATATGTTGTCGAGTAGAGCTTCGAAAAATAAGAGATCACTATTTTTTATACCTGCAAATACCTATACGGTTTTAGGGGGTGTAACTGTCGTTCAAAAATGGGAGAAAAATCAAATTTTTGAATTTTCATATAAGTGCTTTGATTTGGATGAAATT
Source organism: Cantharis flavilabris (assembly GCA_949152465.1). Taxonomy (NCBI): domain Eukaryota; kingdom Metazoa; phylum Arthropoda; class Insecta; order Coleoptera; family Cantharidae; genus Cantharis; species Cantharis flavilabris. The sequence goes on from OX424435.1 coordinate 94,311,293, forward strand.
AGCAGCTAAAAAAATAGGGGTCCCTTATTTTTCAATGTTCGATCAAATATCCAATATTTATCCTAATTGGTGAGAAACACCGCGGATCCCTTTCCTGTTAATAGTCTGCTCAAGCTAAAAATGATGTTAACACATCGCTCAATAAGTCCGTAGGATAGCTAATAAAACAACAATATTTTGACATAATTTGAATTTATTCATCAATATAGTTTCCTTTTGAGGCGATACAGTCAGTCCAACGCTTCTCTAACTTTTCGATACCATGTTTGTAGAACGATTTATCTTTCCCTTCAAAATATGCCTCAGTTTCGGCGATGACCTCATCATTCGATCCAAATCTCTTTCCCTGGAGCATCCTTTTGAGATCCGAGAACAGCCAATAATCGCTGGGGGCCAAATCTGGCGAGTACGGTGGATGGGGCAACAATTCGAAGTGCAATTCATTCATTTTCACCATCGTTTTCATCGACTTGTGACATGGTGCATTGTCTTGATGAAAGAGAATTTTTTTCTTCTTCATGTGCGGTCGTTTTGCGTCGATTTCAGCCTTCAATCGTTCCAATAATGCCATGTAATATTCGCTGTTGATTGTTTTACCTTTCTCAAGATAGTCTATGAACAATATACCATGACTATCCCAGAATACGGAGGCCATAACCTTGCCAGCAGAGATTTGAGTCTTTGGGCGCTTTGGGCGGCTTTCACCGGCTGATGTCCACTCAGCCGACTGCCGACTTGACTCAGGATTGAAGTGGTGGATCCATGTTTCGTCCATTGTGACATAGCGACGCAAAAAATCCTTTTTATCACGGTTAAATAGGGCCAAACATGCCTCAGAATCATCGATTCGTTGTTGTTTTTGGTCCGGTGTTAGCAAACGCGGCACCCATTTCGAACAAAGCTTCCGCATACCCAAATGTTCATGCAAAATGGTAAACACACTGCCTTCAGATATCTTTACGGCCTCAGCAATCTCCTTCAATTTCAATTTGCGGTCGGATAAGACGATTTTGTGGACTTTTTGTATGTTTTCTTCAGTAACTGCCGAATTTGGGCGACCGGAACGTTCAGCATCATCGGTGCTCGTACCACCACGTTTAAAGTCACCAAACCACTTCTCAACCATTTGCCTCGATGGAGCAGAGTCCGGATAACATTTGTCAAGCCACTGTTTAGTTTGCACCGTATTTTTTCCCATCAAAAAGCAATGCTTAATGAGCACACGAAATTCAGATTTTTCCATTTTTTTCAATTCACAAAAGTTGATTTAATTGTTCACACTGTAACTTGGTAAATAATAGTCCGAATGTCATGAAATTTTGACAGGTTATCGTTTGAAGGTTGCCACTTTCTAAAAATCATAAGTATTCTGTATTTGTGTTGCCATCTATATGTCATCCTACGGACTTATTGAGCGATGTGTTATAGTCTAGCAACGAAAAAAATACTAGAGGTAGTTAAGGTTTTATTATTAACCGAATATAAGCAGTTACTATTCAGACCCCATCGAGAACACTCAAACTTAAACAACTGATAAATTAAACTTATCACCAAATTTTTCTATTTCCGTTGGTTAAAAAATTCTATTCAGATCGACGGAATACATGTCCCCTTTACTGTTATGCTTCGATATGACCCCTTTCATTTATCAGAGGCTCTCAAATCACAATTAAATAATTTGGTTTGCATTTTATCTTGAGCTTAATAAACATTTTCAGATAATTTAAAAAAAATTTGTGGTATGTGGAATGTTTTCCTTAAATGTGTATGTAATTTTAAACTAACTACAAGTAATAACAAATTTTCACCCCGTTTGACCACAGGTCACTTTTGTAGGTTTTTTTGAAATTTTGAACATGATCTTCCATAAATTTATAGTCAATAAGATTTATTCAAATATTGTTATCAGACCTTCTAAATTTCACAAATTAATCAATAATAATTGATGATCATCCACTTGATTCAAAATTTATATACCTTTGAAACAATTTTTACAAATTACGAGAATGTTACAATGTCTATTATAAATTAACACCATCCGAATGGTTTTTTACTTATGTCAATATAGATAATACACATAAATATTATGAAACACATTCATAATATATGCTGATATAAAACAAAATAAAATCTGGAGATCAAATTTTAAAGAGGGGGAGTGATTACATAAAACTCATGAAAACAAATATAAGAATTTTAATAAACATCAAACCATATTTACAAACATTTGAAAAATTTCTTTAAAAACTTAGAGAACAAAATAAGAGTCCATTTCAAGTCACATCTTTAATGTTAGAATGTTACCTATTCTCGTTTTTGGTTCACTTCACCCTTACCTTTCAATTTTTTTTGTTTTAGAATAATTAATTAAACAACTAAAAACCACTCTCGAATTTTAAGATCTAAATCACTCGCCTAGCTGCTCGACAACTCTTTAAAACACTTCATCTGAACTAGAAACCTTAAAAACCAAAACTGGGTATTCGATATACTTAATTATATTTAAATAAAATCCAGGTGCACTACTAGTAGAAAACCAAGTAAACATGAAGGTTACGCTTAAAATTTGTAATAGTTAATATTTATTTAGGGTAATTTAAAAATAACAACATAAATAGCAACAGTGCAAAAAAAACTTCAAATATTGTTACGTATTTTTAGCTTATTTATGTTATCACAAAAACATTATCAGTATTTATTTAATTTTTTTAGATAACAATTATTTGGGTCAAATGAGCAAATAATATTTCAACTTAAATTTATTTTACCTAAAATCCTCATAATTGACTAACACACTTATCGGTTCAAATATTTAAACACCATTAAAAGCAGTTTTATGCAGTTACCACAAAATAAATGTTTATTTATAAAAATTAATCAAACACTTACCAGATTCAGTCTTTGTAGTAGGTTTTCTCTCAGTTTTTGGTGAACAATTTTTGCGTGTGGGCCGAGCAACGAACGTTTGTGGAACCTATAAAAAAGAACTGATGTATCATTTACCAAAAAATTGTTTAATGTAAGCTAAAATTTAAATATAATTTATTAAATTCATACCACTTTATCGCTCCTTTGGCCGCTAGGTAAACGTGCGACAGTAGCTTCGGGACTATCTTCTGGAGGTGGAGGTTGAGAAATCCAATTGTACTGGCGCTTATCTATTGGTAAACCCCACCTTTCGTATTCTAAACTTTGGGTTCTTAATGTTTCATAGCAATCCAAACACGCAACTGTATATTCGCCATTTTCCAGTAAAAGGGCTCCGTTGTCTTTCAGTGGATGATTTCTTAAGAAAGGAAAATCCTACAATTAAAAAATTGATCATGAAATACAAATTAAGTAGAAAAACAACTACAGCTAATTGTATTTCTGTCGGTTACTTCTAGTCAGAGACTAAACTCGGAAAGTGATCAACTAATTAAACATTATGGAAAATTGTGTTGCAGTAAAAAGATTAAAAGTTATACTAATCTGGCTAAAATCTAGAAAACATATTTGGTCACAGTTTCGTAATTTGTAGTTTTAATTAAACAGAACATTTGTTTTATAAAATAAAAAAATCTTCAAACAAAAAATCAAGTTGGGGAATAGCTCTGAGTGCCAGTTTACAATTTCTGGTGAGAATTTTCTGTAAGAACTAAATTAACCAAGTGGTAAGTGAGAAACAGCATCGAGGAGACTAAACTCTCCAATTGAGAAGATTAACTCTAAGTTGAAAGACCTTCAGGTCAGCTTTAACAATAATTTTAGTATAGACACCATTTCACTCCTAACAATCCCAACTTTATAATTTTTTTACCTAAAATAAAGCATTTCTAAAATAATATTTTCTGAAGTAAAGGCAATTAAAACTGCTTCATTATTTAGATGGGGTTTGTGGTAAGTACCAAAAGCTTAGAAATCTACCCCGCACTCCCAATTAAACTAAATTTCATTTAAACATATTATCAAAGTAATTCATTCAAAATTAAATTTTTATATTTTGAAAAACGTTAAAAGCACTCACCGCCCTTTTTAAAAGCTTTTATTAACTTAGCATGCATTGAGTCCTTTTTAGCCAACTTCCACAGATCCCAGAAAACCCAAATTTGGTACACAGCATCAACTAGCGAGATATTTTAATATAGTAACATATATTTTTAATATTAAATTATATTCAATTAAAAATTTCTTATAATAAGATCTCAGCTGTATAGTAGTACAAACTTTGATTATAATTATAGTACCATCAGATACCCCAACCTTATGGGCGTTGGAAACATCGAACATAGTTCAAAAGATTATCAACAGATGGTAGTATTAAAGCAGAACGAGAGAATTAAGAATTTGACATTTTCTTGATTCTCAGCATCGATAATATTTTAAATTATCCTCATAAGGTAATAAGGCCAGGATTTGAGCATTCCCAAGCAAATAATCAATTTTGTATTCAGCCCCCGCCCACTAAAGTTCTGGCTGCAACTCTGAATCTGATAGTATATAATCCAAAAGCGGATACAGGGAGGGGTAACGAGCAACTAAAACCCTACTATCCCCTTCATAAATTTTGCCTGGATCCGCCCTTGATATAATCAAAAGTAACAGTAATAAATATTTATATTTTATTTCAATTTTTGAGTAATTCAAACATTTAACCCTTATTAAATATTATGTACTTATTCTAATAATCTACAGTTAATTCATGCACAGAAAACACATTGTCCCACTTTACTAGACAATTTTTACCATTATTTTAGGGGAACTCTGGTGTACAAGCAAAGCAAAATCTGAGAAAATCTAGGAAATTTAAAAAAAAACTTATTTTTTTACTTTGTCAACTTTTTCGAAAGAAAATCTTAAGGCAATCCAGGAGAAAAGGAAAAACTTGATATTAATCATATCAATATTTTAGAAAACCCAAAAAATACACTAAATGCAAATGTTACATGTGTTAACTTAAAAACATTTTAGTTCTGAAAAGTGTTTAGTGCATTTTTTGGGTTTTCTAAAACTTTGATATGATTCCTGTTAATCGCTTGAATCTTATCACAAACCTCATCTGATTTAATCGTTTAGGTTAAAAACTCAGATTTAATAATTATAAATTAAATGGAACTTTAATATTGACATTAAATTATGTAGGTGCAATGCAATTTTTGATTAATAAACATTTAAACCAATCGAACTTAAAAGCAGTCATTAATTAAGTTAATAGTTCCAATTAATTTAAATCTTTCAATGATGTTGGTGCAATCGACTCAAACTCTATAATTTAGTACAAGCAACCCCAAGGGCAATTAAAGTAGGAACTTGAAAAACAAACATGCTGTATCTTAACAGCATAATATGATCTTATTTTAATTATATTTACAGGTATACCAAGTGGTCAGTTTGCCATTTAAGAAAGAACAGGAAATTGCATCAATTCACCTGGTTATTCTAATATAGAAGAATAAAAATTGTACCAATCAAAAGAGATTCTCTTACATCTGAAGCTACCCAAATAATTGAAATTTGTTCAGGAAAAATAATTCTATTTTTACTTGAGAGATACGAATTTTGCAAAAATATATTTTTTGATTTCAGAAATATTAGGATGATTCGATTTTAAATGAACACCCGAGATATGTACAATGAAAAAAAATTAATGCATTTTCAAAATTAAATGTTGATTAAATTACCAGCTATTTATATTTTCGTAAACAATTATGCATTACGATTTTCAAGTGCAGTCACCCAAAAAATTGTGATAATCACTAATTTTTTTTTTTGTCAAATTGTGTAATTTAGTTTACAAGAAATGCGTTGACTGATGCACTCTGTTTGCCTATATTTTCATACTACTGAATAACTTTGCTAGAAATTGTCAAGATAACCCTTAACACCTCAAACTCCGAAAAGGTCAACATAAAATCGTCATTAATGTAAACAAATTATCAGTTATCGCTTATTAATTGCTGTAATATTCCATAACCCCTTCGGTATCTACTGGTAGAAATCGATTAATCAAACAATCATTTTCTTTTTCTAATAATCAAAGTAAAATATTGTTATTGTAGGAGTAAAATTGAAAATTTTAAAATCCTAATCAAAACTGCTAACATAAGTTCACTCCTATTATCATTTCTGATGAAATTGTCAAAATATTTACTACATTTATACAAGTATTTACCAGTTTCTTAATTCTAATATTTAGCAGTAAGTTGCAAAATAAAATCTATTTGATCAATTTTATGTTAACTGAAATAAACAACCGAGTTATTTTTAACCGGATGATTATGTTAATCCCACTTCCCCTTAAAACCAAACTTCACCTTGACCTCAATAAAATAAACAAAATTCGTCAATGATTAAGTTAAATATTAAATTTAAGTAAAAAACGTACCGCCACTTGCAAGGCACGAACTCTTTTCCTGTAAGTTATAATATCGCACACATAACATCTGTAATCATGTGTATTATATTTTCTAAGATCAGGTTCTGGAGCTTTATCACCAAGGCTTTCATATGTCCGAAACTGACTCATAAGGCTGTGGTAGCAAAACGTACACACGAGTGCAGATCCATCCGATTGTAATTGTTCCGCATTTGGTGGACTAACATGATTTTTTAACATAGGAAAATAAGGCGCATTTCCTAAAACAAAAAAGTTAAAATCATAAATATGCAACTCACATACATTTTTGTTTTGGGTTCTTAATAATGGATAGTGAAGCTCATTCTTTGCTTAGAGAAACTAAGATTCACACTTACCCCTGGGTGTGATGTATATAACTCTAGCTAAGGTAAATTCCGAATGCAATCCACAAAGAAAGCAATAAATACTGCTACAACCAGAATTCGAAATTAAATTACGTTCGTTATTGGTTGCTAAAAGATGTGTTCGATCTTGTATCGAATTATTAGATTCTGAAGCAGGTACATCGTATCTGAAAAAGTAAATTTAGATTAAAAACTAATCCAAGTGTTTATGGATAGCAAATAATAATTGTAAACAATTCAACCCAATTACCCCACTACGAAAACCAACAAAATTTTACTTGGGCAACATTAGAGGAAAACTTTTCAGATGTAAACATAACCTCCGATGCTATTCATGGATCACACAATGTATAAATAAATGTTCATTAAATCTCGAGATAAATTATTATCAAAACTTAATCAAATTAAGGTCATAGGTAACCCTTTAATTATTAAATAAATGTATAAACATTTAAAACTGTATTTTGAGTTAATGACCCTTAAAAATAAAACATTAAAATACAACTTGATAACCATTTAATATCATTAACAACAATTGATTATTTAAAATTATTGACTAATCCTTCGATAACGCACATTCAAACTTCATACTATTTCTCCTTTCGATCACGTTTTCACCAGATTTTCAAAAACACGTGTATGGAAAATTTTAAAATTAACAATTATCTAAAATAAATTAAAGGTCAAGCGTACAAGCAAAAAAAATATCAACAAATTTATCAACTTTTATTTAGTATACTGGTTTGAAATTTTAACAATGTTAATTTTAAATTATGATTGTTCAACGTAGAAATTTGAAAATATAAAAAAATAATTTTTTATTATCTTGTAAATTTTGAAATAACAAAAACATAGAATATTTTTAATATCTGAATAAAATCAATAACATTGCATAATTTGATAACAGAAATCTGTTTGTGCAAGCTTACCTAACTTGAAAAAATTGGTTCGGGACATGTTATTACATTTTTCTAAGTTTAATAATATCGAAGCTGGTCTGCAAAAAACAACGAAATTTTCCGAACCTATATAAACAAATACGTTTACATTTTATAAAAAATTATTTTTTTTTAAGTTATAGGCAGGAAATAACTTTTATATTATTAATTTTCATTCTATTAGTTGATTTTGCTGATACGATAAGTTGATATACTGTAACTAGGGTACGGATTTATAGGCACTAAAAAACTTGAAAATTTGCATGCAAATGTGGGGAAAGTTATTCCCTTTTGAGGCAAAATTTATATGAATAAAAAGATTCGGCTTTTTCCTATTTTCAAAGATTTCTTCGTTAAGAAAGAATATTTATTAAAAAAAAATAAGCCAAATACAATGGCTTTCTATAATGTGAAGCACAAATTTATGACAAATTTCAAGGAAATTAAAAGAATAAAAAAAGAAAATTCAACAATTTCAAAAAATTCAAACGTAAACAATTTCCAGCTTGCTTCGTAATTTAATTTTCATTTAAAATCCAATCCCGAAAGTAATCTTGTATTTTTAAATACCTACAAATGTTAAACAATCTTTGTTTAAACCACTTGGGTAATAAAGATACTTTAGTTTATTAGTGCACTCAAGTGAAACCTCATGGAAAACAAATAGGTGTTTTCCAAGTTTAGAGCTCATAAACAATTCTCAATATGTAGAAGGTCGTCTTAAATTTTCATTACCAACTCATAAAGGAAAACGTTAACTAAATATCTCTATTACAAACATTTAAGTAAATATTCAAAAAAAATTACACTTGAAAACAAAGGAGAATTTCTAAGGCGCCCGCTTTTAACTTTGGTAATTATATTTGTTATCCATATTGCAAATATAATAATTTTATTATATGTGTTTTATCATATTTCTGATTTTAAATAGATACGTGAATACATAAAAAAATATTTCATTTTTCAATATTAAAAAACAATATTTGGACCAAGTGCCAAGATGGGCCTTAGAAAATGAACATATTATATTATCAGTTATTATCAATTTATTGTATTGTCTTTTAAAAGTGTCAACTTTTTGTATTATTTCATTTTTTCACAATTTAAAATTTTGTATTAATTTATGGCATAAAAACAAATAGATTTCAGTCAATTAGAAACACATTTACTAAATTTTATATACTTCCGTTTTAATGAAATATTTAAAATTTCATCTTCAAGGGATTCCCCTCGACTCTTAATCATTGTTTTAAATCTTAAACAAGGCATAAGTAATGTTTACTTCAAAAATATATTTGATACAAAGAAACGTTGGATTGAATTTATCGGAATAAAATTTTAAAAAACGTGATACTTACTTTCGTCTTTCCAATGGTATTCGTTCCACTTCCATGGTTTCCCATTGCCTTGCCAAATGTGTGACACAATTGTTACAGCTCAGCACGCGTCCATGCGAATCCATACAACTATTTTCAGACGTCCTAGAAATATTGCGCAAACAGGGAAAATGCATAGCGTGCGAATTCAACCCTTCCGCCCTCGTACTAATCCATTCCATTTGTTTTCTTACAAATAAACCATCACAAATATAGCACCTATAGTTTTGACCGTTTGTATGTCCATTAGTTTCTGGCGACGGAGTTGAAATTCTAGTAGCCAGCGCTGTTCCTTTATTACTTTTTGCTTCCCTTAGTTCAATCGCAGCTTGCTTCTTTTTAGTTGTTACCACCGAAGATTTTCCAATTTCGTACGGTTTGAATCGTATATCCGAACCGTTGCTGTTTGCAGGAGATTTAATTGGAACCGGATGAGATATATTGTTAGTATAATTTTGAACATCTTGATGATTATTCTCAACAGCACTAGAATTAACACCAAACGCTTTGTTTTTTTGTGGAATTGATTTATAACATAACGAACACACTTGCACCATGCCTTGAGGACTGATTGGACTAGCGCCCGAAGGCAATTTTAAACTTTGAATAAATGGAAAATACGGTTCCTTTTCAGGATTTGGACAACAATATAATAAACGTAAACTACTAGAAGGATATTCCAATCCACACGTGTAACAAATAAAAGTTGTAGCATCTACAGACGGAGCTTGACGTTTGCGAAGCGTATAATTGCGTTCGTAGTGACTTATACCTTGCTGTTCAAACACATTCCACTGTTCCAATAGGTGACGTTCACATTCTGTACAAGCTTGAACACTTCCTTTAGCATCCATTGGATGAGAACGACTAGGACGAGGATGCAGCATTAGACTAGGAAAAAATTGTTGCGTGGGATCGTCGACCAATTGTTTGGCAGTAATGGTGGTCAAACTTCCACGTTTAAATTCGTCGCCGCAGACGTAACACACTTCAGTAATTGCATTTTTATCCGGCATACTCAGATCTAAAATATCGGTGCCCGTCGAGGAATTTGAATTTTGGCAATGGTACAACGTCACGGGCGTCGATATTGGTGAACTTCGCGAACTTGAACTTGTATTTCGAAGATCTAAGGCTCCATCAATTACTATTACATCTCTATTTTCTTTATCTGCATTCGGTAGCTGTAAGAAAAATTTTAGTGCCATATAGTTATATGAAAAAGTAACTGTACCTGTACAGGCCTAGGCGAATTTCTTGGCTGGACGCTAATTTTTTCGTGGTCTTCTCTTCCATTCGAAGGTCTAACGGTAACACTAGATTCGTTATTGAGGCCTAGCATTTGAGATGCGTATTCGCCTTGTAATCCCATATCGGCTCCCGTGTAAGGACCATTATCTATACGCTTTAACCAGTAAAGGCGTTCAGAATGAGGCCTCGATGATAATTCGTAAGCCTCCCATTGTTGTAAAAGTAAAGTATAACATAAATAACAAACACGCACTGCGATATCACTTTTTGAAATGTAACCAACGGGAGGCTCGTGCGATTCTAAAAAAGGAAAATATGGCTGCTTTGGTTGATTTGGTGTGGGTTTTACTTGTAGCCAGGACGAACGCGAATGATTTCTGTTGCCGCACACAAAACATATTTCTGGTGGATCGGTTGCTTGTTTTATTAACTGTGTGTCTCCTGTCAGCTCATTTTTGAGAGGGATTTTGTCCATAGTTAACATTTGGTTCTGAAAATAAAATTAATTTCGTTATTATTATTATTTACGAAAACCTATGCAAATAAATTTAAAAAACAATGAACTTTTATTTTATTTTAGATGAGAGGCGTACTCGACAATTTAAACTAAATTTAGAAATTTTATTTAAAATTCAGGTGTATAATTATCGCTAAAACTTGAAAAAACCAGAATTTGAAGATGATGAATTTCCAAATTTGTCCTATCAGGTATAGGATAATGATAGTGTTTGAACGATAATAATTGAAAATTGTTGTCTGGCTAGTAATTACCGAATATATTTTACCTTTACAATGATTGTAAAGCTTTTCAAAAATTTAATAGAAATTATGGTGGAATTTTTATAAAATTGAAAAGAAAATCAATAACATCTCCGACTGAGAAATTTTTTATTTATTTTATTTTTTTGTAGGATAGAGACCAAGTTGCAACGTTCTTGTTAACAAATATACGAGGCAATTTTTAATTGAAAACCTTAAACTATTTAATAAACTTTTTGACCTATTGGGAAATATTAGAGAAAATAAGAACTTAATGATACCAAGGACTGAAAAAATATCAATGATAGTACATTTTTCGAAGTTAAAATGTTGCATTGAATTCTATGTTAATAAATTAAATTATACACAAAAGAACTTCAGAAGCAACACTAGCGGAAGTTTCTATGAAAAAATGAAGCTGAAAGCCTTTTGTGATTCCCCGGAAAACTATTTTTCCTCTTTTTGAGGAGGTTAATTGCTGCTGAAAATATTCTAACCGCATAAGAAAATGTTCGTGTAAAACAATCAAGCCGCTGGTGCTGGGTGAAAATGTTACCAACAAACATCAGCAACTACAAACTATATTTTTAGACACTTGGACGTAGTTTCCGGTAGAACCGGAAGTAACAGGAAGCACAACTATGGCTAAAAACCTTCTACTCACACAGAGAAATATTTTTGTAAAATGATGAAGCCGATAGCTCTTTTGGTTCCGTCGAAAACCTTTACCAACATTGTCGGTGCACCCGCCACATCCGCACATAGTAAATACATAAACGCGCCTGTTTTCAGCCGGGCGCTGAAAAAATTATCAGTTTCTAATTTTTATGAAAGCATATCATTGTCCTTGAAATTATTAAATTGTGTGATATCGATATGTAGGTTAATTCAATAAATTTGATATTGAAAACCAAAATTACACTTTATTTCAACATTTCATCATCTTCCTCGATTGTAATAATAAATTAATGTTGTAGTGGATTATTATCTCGAAAGTTCATAATTGAATTATATATCGATATTGTGACTGAATATCTGTCAAGTTTATCTAATTATATTTAACATTTATCAGCCTACAAGTGTATTTTGATCGAATAATTTATATTGTCGTAATCTATGCAAAAATTGTTTATTTATTTTTGCCCGTATCAAACATTGGGGACATATTTTATATATCAGCCAATCAAACTGCAGGACTAATCCTCACTTGTAGTTAATTATACATGAGAAAACTCTTCGCATTTTAGATCGTCACCAAAATTTCGACAATTTTTCAAGAAACGGAAGCTGGAGGAAGCGTGCACATATTAGAATAAGAAGCACGTTTTTCTTCTTTATTGTTTTATCGTTGTCTAAAATGAGAAACAAATCGCGTTTCCGCAAAAAATTCAAGCTTCATATTCCGATGGAAATATCTCCAGAATCTCTGGGAAATAAAACATTCTCACTCCCGAAAGCAACGTTGTATGTAAGATTAAAATTCATAAAATATAACGAAACAATCGATCGATAAAAGTTACTAATATGATTGTTGGTAGTAAAATGTTTGCGGTAAAAATAAATCTGATATTAAATTGCTTTTATCGAGACGAACAATAAGAAATAAAACGAAATTAAAATTTTATTGTATTTTCAAAATTGTGATGGAAAATTCGTGAAAATTAGGTTGAAACATTTTGAAAAATTAATAATTCCAATTTACTATCGAAAGGTCAAGCGGTGATTGAGATTTTTACTTGCTACAAAATGGATTTTTGATTGGAATTAAAATTGAAATAAAACACAGAACAATGGCCGGCTATTATACCTATATAAAACGGTCCAATATAAATTTTTATTGTCCATCAGAAAATATAATAGAAGTTTTTTCAATTTTCAATCAGACTTATTAAGTGATTAAGTGATAGACTTCCTGTTGGAACGGCACTTACACCGGAAAAAAAAAGAAAACCTGGAAATAACTGTGGCCATATTTGGTTTGTGCGACGAAAGTAGATTTTTCATGAACCAGTTTGTAATTTATAGATGATCTCGAAGCTACTTATAATGATAACAACCTAAGAAACAAGGCGGAATGATATTTCAAGTAGATGAATATTTGGAGAAATCTAATTAATATTCGTCAGTTTTCACAGTTAACGAGGATTACTACAATCAAAGTGTTTACACGATCGATATTTCATTTTGGCATAGCGAATCGTGATAATAGTCGTCGAGAATAAAAGTTACATATTACTTAAGTCACCCTCGTTAAAGGGAAAACAATTAAATTCAATATTGCAAAGCTCTCGATTTTCACGCTCATTGCAATGAATTATTTGTACCTTGAACTTGAAGTGAAAGCAAGAAAAGAAAATCCAGAAAACTCCTAGGGAGTAATATAATACTACATATACACAAGAATCCCTATGCTACCTTTAATGAAACTTGGAGACAATTGTTTCCATCTCCATCCAGTATTTTACTATTGCGAAACGACATAACTAATTCAAAATTGATTAAAGCAAATATACTACATCAATTTTAGCTGTATTACCTACACGAATTTGAAAGGTATCATTACGTAGAATCCTCCATTCAATTTAAATATACTGAAACTTGAACTGAAAATTTAACTAATTTATGTTAAATATTCAATGTAACAATATTTAAAATTGCTGCACCTGGAGAGTCACTATAATGATTAGTTACACAGACAAGTTCCCGCTTCGTTAGGTGGAAGCAGCTGCTTTGTACATCTACCTCCTCGAGAAATTAAAACCGATCGTAAGTTGCATCTTACAAGTAATAGGGAAAAAAAACCTGAAAATCATTTTTGAATGTCGAGATAAATATCAACAGATTAAGATTGTGGCCGTTCATCCTGGGGCATTTTAAATTTCGGAAGTTTTTTACATACTACCGCGAATTTAAGATTTTCAGACCAATCATTTATTTATTTAACAATATTAATAGAATTCCAATCCGTAATATATTTCACATAATCTTAATAATTATGAAATATTCAAAATTATAGTATCGTGTAACTATTTATATTCGTAATATCATAGAAGAGAAACCACAAGTTCCACCAGGATATCTCCAATGTCCTAAGTTCTTCAGCCGTAATATTCTTCGTCCTAGACCTCGTCTTCCTTCCACTTTTCCTTGTAGAATTAGCTGTAATAATTTATATCTTTTCAAAGAATCATTCAATATAGCCACATTTCGAACCCTAAGAGCTTCTTGCAAGACGAGTCTGTCCAAGTCCAAGACTCATGTCCATATAGCAGGACCGGGAATATTTAAGTAGTCTGGCCTTTGTTGTCAGAGATAAATAATTGTGACGTCTAAACAGCTCCGACATACTCAAAAATGTGGTTCTAGATTTTTCGATTCGCCATTTATCGAAGAATATACTCATTAACTGTTATCCCCAGGTATATGTATTCTTGCATTCTTTCTGAAGTCTAAAAAGGTCTAAAAGTAGATCTCAAGGGTTATTATTTTTTGATATAATTTATTATATATTTTGTTTCTTTCATATTTAACGAGCCATATCTCTTGCTGGCTTCCACCAATCTTTCAATAAGAACCTGGACACTCAGGGTCTTCCTTGTGCCTATCTGATTAGCAGGGATTGGATTTTTAGGCAATTGCATGTTCTTTTTGCATACAGGCACGTGAAAATTTTTAAAGAAGATACATGGTTTACGCCTTTCCAAGTCGTTTCATGTAGCTTTTATTTTGCCTGTAAATGCATAAGTATTTTGAGTTTAAGCGCATATCTGGCTGTTTATTGCCTATAAATGCGTATTTGCTTATGTAGGCATATATATTGCATATTTAGCAAATTAAATAAAAAATTTTTGGATTATTGCAACGATTTAAAATGATAAAAGGGTTTTTCCTTAATTTTTTGCAATATAATTCCAGATTTTCCCCGACAATTCGATAAATTGGAAGGTAAAAAGGTAAAAAATCCTAATTATAAAATTAAAACAATTTTTTTTATTTTAAAATTAAAATAAAATTTTTTTTTAATTTTTAATTACAAAAATTTGATTTTTAATCAATAAAAATTTAATTTTAAAACTTTAAAGCAAATTTATTTTAAAATTTAAAAAAAATTTAATTAAAATTATTGCTTTCCTTGACTGAAAATTTAATTTCTCAGACTTGGCTCTAAAAATAAGAAATTCCATGACGTTTCCCTGACAAAATTAGGGAAATCTTAAATTCCCCGACTTTTCCAGATTTTCCAGGCGAGTGGGAATCCTGCGTTACGTTAATATTTGTAACACTCGGTATTATATTTACTATTTTTATTTAAATTTTTGAATTATGTAGGGCCGGTACAGGCTACAGCGAGAGTATATCCCTAGAAATAAAATACTCCTAATATACAAAATGTTGTTTTATTTTATTGATTTTTGAAAACTGCGCTCTAAAATTCAATAAATATTTACAAGTATGAAATCTCAAAAAATATTTTTGAAATGAAACTTTTTGAGGATGAGGCTTACTTTTGGGTTTTTGAATATTTTATTTATTTGATTAGTTTCTACCAATTTATTGCAATCCAGCATTGGGGTACATAATAAAATTTTTAGCGCATATTTAAGTGCTTATTTTGAAGTTTTTAGAGAATATTTGCCAGCACATTTTCAAGTTTTTTAGTGCCTATAAATCCGGACTCTACTCATTAGTCATTACTAGAGACCGGATATGTAACTTAAAATAGTCGAAATGTGCATGCAAATATGCATCATAAATGATCAAAATATGCAACAAAACCGCCAGAAAGTGCCAATATATGCAACATCAAATTTCATTATATACTACAAAATAACGTTATTTTGTTAATTCTACTATTTTATACTATTTAATAGGCATTGCCAACTCAAAACTTAATTTGTTGGCATCACCAAATTTAAATTTTAAATTATCAGAGAAGAGTAAGTCTTCTGATTTCTGAAATCAGAAATTTCATAAAATATGCCCAAATATGCAAGAAATTTTATAAAATATGCCCAAATATGTACGATCAGTAGATTTCAGTCGAAATATGCAATATTCTTAAAAAAATTATAGCCAAAATATACAAATACATCCGATCTCTAATCATTACTAAAGCTCGGATTTATATGCACCAAAATACTTGAAAATATGCGCATATACAGTGAAACTTCCCTAACTCGAATTATTCTATAAATCGAGTTTTTTTGCAAAAGTATAGGTTTTTCAGATATTTACGTGTAATTTTATTTGGACGTGTAATTTTATTTATTCGGATTTGGACAACGGTCGGCTTTAGACCACTCTCCCCTAATTATATAATAAACAATAATTTCTTAGTTACATTAAACGGAACAACAAATAGTAAGTATTAAATTGTGAATATAAAATATTTATTTTTTGCTTTTTAGTTAACTTTTTTTTGAAGTCGGTTTTCGTTTTTATTCAAATTTTTTTTTTTATAATTGTAGTTAGAAATTATGAGCTATACTATAAGAAAACAATTTGTTGCTGGAAATGAAATTCTACAAAAAAGAGTGTACAGTGACACTGCCAGAAGAATCAAAACAATACTGAAAGATTACGCTAACAGACCTATTTTAGATTTTCTTTGGGGTATAGCTCATAATTTCCAACTACAATAATGATTATAAAAATTGGCTATGTAAACATTGCATAACTTTCCCCATTAAATTTGGGTATAAAAATTATCTTTCAACCTCCTCTTTTCGGGAACCATTCGACGAGAAAGACCGCGAGGAAGCTAAAGTTCGCATCAAAAAGTCGAAAAGTTGAAAAATTTGAAAACCTGTTAAATTAAAAGTGCAGATTTACTTCTTTGTACACATAATTGGAGAGTAAATTTTCGTTCGCCATCTTCTTGCAATGTACCGTTCAACGTGGAAGACCTCAATGAAGCGACAGGTCGCATCTGCGGGGCTCAAAAATAACGCTACGCGGGACACGGAGCGTAAAACCCTAAAACATGTCAAAATTTCATAAACGTCAAACTTGAATTAATTTCCAATAATTTGGATATAACAAATGGTGGTCCAAAAGTAATTGACACTTGAACTTTTTTTATTTTCCTTATCATTTCCGCAATTTTCAACAAATTTTCACCATTTTCAGCTGGCCTCTAAGTTTAACTTTGATGTACATTTATGCCAAATTTTTTGACATTTGGTTGCGTGGTTTAACCTGTGCAATTGATACTATTTCATTTCATGATCTCGTAACCACATACATACAGACAGACAGACAGACAGACATACAGACAGACAGACAGACAGACATACAGACAGACAGACATACAGACAGACAGACAGACATACAGACAGACATACAGACAGACAGACAGACAGACATACAGACAGACATACAGACAGACATACAGACGAACATCCAACTAAAATTCATCAAAAACTTATCAGGACATGATAAGGAACATTTTAATGCAAAAATTTCGATTTTTGATTTTTGAGTGGATTACAATACTTTCCCTTATACATATGTATACGTATGGGGAAAGTAAAAATATGAGTGTTGTTTTTATTTTAATTGTATTTCATGCGATGAATTGTCGCACGATGAACTGTCCGCGATGAATTGACCGTGATGCGGATAATAATGGAGGAGTTTCCTATTTTTTTTTTTATTTGAAAGTAGAGATCAAACAGAGCCATCAGTTTTTTTTTCAGATTTTTTTGAGTGCGTTAAGTATCAGAAAAAAATTCATGAAATTTGAAATTGTTAGGGTTATGACGTCATAGCCTTTCTTTGAGTGGGAATGGATAAACCTATAGGATTTTAGACAACTGTACTATGTTGCCGTACTTTTTTCTATTAAAATGTTAAAATGTAGATGCCTACCTGATGACAAGTAATGGCCGCCGTGTATTTCGTGGTTACTTTTTTATTTTATATGAGTGATTATGGATTACTTAGATTCATAATTTTTATTTAATGAAAACAAATACTTTAGTTTTACAAAGATCTCGACAACTTACAAGAGCTTTGCATCCACAGTTTAAGATATTTTAAATGCCACACGTAAACGGCTTTTCGCCTTCTGGCGATTTTCATCAAATTAACCCAGTTTGTCGAGTTATTCAAAAATAGAACAGATTTTGTTAGTGAATTGGTTTAACGTGCATTTTTATACCGGGTGCTGAATGAGTTAGCCGAACATAGGAAATTAATATGTAAAAACTAATTTATGAAAATTCCTGCTTCCCTAATTATTTTAGAGAAAAAATGAAAGACACAAAAGTAATGCAGAAATATAAACCACGAACGATAAGACCATTAGATTTCATCTAGCTTTTACTTAAAATGTCTAAAAATGCTTTTGAAATTGTTAAAATTTTGATTTATCTGACTGGCCATGGAATAAATGCAATTTAATTTCTATTTTCAAAAATAATTACCTTGGAAACTCTCATGGCCAGTCTGATAAATAAAGCTTTTAACAATTTCAAAAGCATTTTTGGACTTTTTAAGTAAAATCTAGATGAAATCTAATGCCCTTATCATTCGTAGTATATATTTCTGCATTATTTTTGTGTCTTTCATTTTTCTCTAAAATAATTAGGGAAGCAGGAATTTGCATAAATAAGTTTTTACATGTTAATTTCCTATGTTCGCCTAACTCATTCAGCACCCGGTATAATATTTTAAGTCCGTTACATTTGGTTATTCTGTTGGGTTATAATTTGTTGATAGGTTGTGCTTCGGTAAGATTAACATGTCGACAATGTTTCATTATTTATTTACAAACAAGATAATTCTTTGTATATTTTACATAAATATATTATATGAACCACTTAAAACATCAATAATACTTTTACAAGAGCTTTGCATCCACAGTTTAAGAGATTTTAAATGCCACACGTATATGGCTTTTCGCCAGAAGCTTACCAGAAGCTACCATCCAGCTTATATAGTTCTTAAAAAGAGTGCAGAAATTTTGTCAGTTAAAGCATTGATCAGCATTGATGTGACGAAATAATCAATAGCATTAAATGAAAAAATAAAGAATTTTAATTAACACATGATAGCTGTCAATAATAACCCAATTAAGATGTGACAACATCGGACGGCCATGTTTAAATCTTATTGGTTAGCTATGGCGGGCAGATTAAATATTTTTTTGAAATTCAAAAAAATTTTTTAAATTGTACGCTGAGTTTTAACACCTACCAATTACATCAACATGCGGCATTTTTATTACAGTTTCATGTTTATATATTATTTCAAAAAATTATTTCTAAGGAAACTCCCCCATTATTCTGTGAATTACTTTCAAGAAGTTTCAGGAGGTGATTCATGAAGCTGATGGTTCGAAAATCTATGCAGAATTTAACATGTGCTTTTTTAGGTTATATAGAATAATTGAAGTTTTTAGCTGCTTCCTTGATATTTCTCCACTGGAGTAACTTCTATTAAATAATATTGTCAGCCAAGAGATACCGTCGTCATCAAACAACCAGAGAAATTCGAAATTAATATCATCCGGCCCAGATGATCTGCCATTTTTGAGTTGCAAAATTGCATTACATTACATTCCAAGTAGTACATATTTTAGTAGATTTTCGGTCTACTATAATGATATTTTCTTCTTTGTTGTAGCGATTGTTCTGTCGTAGTAGTACAGATTTCTCTGAATGACTACTCGAGAAGCCCTGTAAGTTTTTCCATTGTCGGATCTTGGTTTCTGAATTTCGTGATCAGTACGTTTATTCACATATGTTTTCTTGCCATTTTGACTTTTCTTGAGAATATAACCGGATAGTTTCCCGTTGTTTTCCCCATCGCTGTCTTACCGCCTATTGAATCAAGATGCGATTGTCGCCTGCGATTATTCGGAGTATAACTTCGACAGGGTGTGGTGGCATCAAAGTCGTGTTTGTATGACTATTTGTCGCCAGGTTTTTCTGTTTTGTGCCATTGTTATACATTCATGTAGTCTGCACCCCTTGGTTAGCATCTCTCTATCTTGCCTTCCACTGCTATTTTTTCCATGGAGTCGGTTTTCCTGGCAACATGTCCGAGATATGTCAAATATTGTTTGGTTTTGATCTTCAGCTCTTCTATTATTATTGATTCTTAGCACCATATTTTAAAACCGGTTATTATTCTTTTGTCTGCAGCCTTGATAGTTCATGTTTCTGATACATAATGCCGCTATGGCTGTTACGATCTTTCCATATTCTATTGAGTTTCGTCAAGGATGTTCTGGCTATGGCCAGTCGTCTTCTTATTTCTTGTTCATATCCGCCCGGGTTATCTATTCTTGATCCTAGATATTGCCACTCTTTGTATTTGTGGTAGGTTGTTGTTTACCCTGCCTATAATCATTATCTTTCTCTTATTTCTATTTATTTCCAGACCAAATAATACGCTGGACGTAATATTTATTGATCCACTATTAAACGACTACTCTTCTTCTTTAGTTTTATTTGTAGATATTATTATATTGTAAAAGCTATAATTATGCTATTTGGGTACTAAACAAATTCCATTTCCTATGTGAAAAATTTCGTACCTTTCAAATGGTTTTAAATTCTTTACCACTGTAGCAGTCTGTCTAAACTACGCTTGTCCTAACTCTCGGTTCACATGGCATTACAGAACCGTTCAAGGAATTCACTAAACAATCGCATCACTGATCTGCATGCATTTTTATTGCACACCAATTAAAATCTACTTGGTTCGCATGTGTTTCAAAACTTTTACTCAAAAAGATTTAAAATTCTATTAAAAAGACTCTAAATAAATAAGAGCACGAACGGTCACAAAAAATCAACGAAGCAATGTTTATTAATAAAATTTGTAAATAATTTCAGTAAAGGTCGTTTGGATCATCATTAATTTACTTTGTTCAAGGTACAAAAATAATTATAATAATGCTGAGTGATAGACATCACACAATATGAAATATTTGACAAATTTCAAAGTAATACAAAATTTCGATATTGGTAACTGTTAAAGAAATCGAGCGTGTCATTTCCAAACGGTTTAATTTTACAGAAAAAAATTTTAATCAATTTTTTATTTTCACAAATTTAAAATATTTGTCGTTTTCAATGTAGTAGGTACATTACTTTTGATATACTGCCATCCTCTCCATACTGGAAAAGGAAACGATTCCCGTTTATGCGATAAGCCAAACTGATTTTTTAAATTATGGTTTAGAAAAATATTATTCGATTTTTACTGCAAAATTTTATAGATGAAAGGAAAAAACTAGGTATTTTCAGATTTGGGATGCAGGAAAGTCGTCGAAAAAGAGCCATCGTCGAGGATATAAATCACACCAGTAAAACGAAAAACGAAAACCAATGAAACTTCACGTTTCTCGATCGAATATGACGAGCTTTCTTCTTTCTCAATCATGACGAAGTGACTCAACATTTTCCAAAAATAAAATTACGCTAAGAAAAAAATTGTAGTCATCAGAAATTTTCGTAGCGAAAAAATTGGACCTTTAGCCAATGATTACTCTGACATTTCACAATACAAGCTATTTTAGAACTCCAGATTTTTATTCAAATAGAATCAAGTACGTACTTTTTGCTGGAAAAGTGTATCCGATGGTACTTACTTAGACGAATGTAGTTTATTACGAGCTGAGTTTTATTTATTCAAAATTGAAGTAGAAAATCCTCCATTATTTTCGCAAACGACTTAATATTTGTGCGAGTTTATACATCGATCTGTCTGGTTTATCAGAATATACGAAGTCGTAAGCAGGTCGCTTATTTCCTATTAGAATACGAAAATCAAAGTATTCAAGTGGCCACTGCGCTGAAAAACCAAAGCCAATCACTAAGTTTTCGAGCTCCGATTGAAGTCGCAAAAGAATCCAGAATAACTAAATATGGAATTTAACAGGCAACCGCATATGTGCGGATGTGAACTAAAAGCTAAATACTTACGTCAAGCTTTTAGTTCACATCCGCATACATACATGTTGTTGCAACTTAAATGCTTCATCATTCTCTAGTGTGTGTAGCGCCTTAATCTCAGTGATTACAGTATGTTCAGCCATGAACTACGAACTGAACTTTACAAGCTCTTCCTACATGCCAAGTTTCCTTTACATTTGCTATATGATAAGACCATTCAATTACCCAGTTCCCCTCCATACTTTTAGAGCCCTTCCTGTTTCCTTCATAGTTTATGCTATGTATACTTAAAATTGGGTCAAAATATAAAGAAGGTCAAATATAAAAATAAACATTAAATTATATATTTTCAAAGTTCCTAATTTAAAATAAATTGGAAGCCGTATAATTAGGAAAAATTTCTATAATTTTTATACCGCATTAATTATTATTCGAGTTTGTATTAAATAATTGATATAAATGTTGTCTTCAATTATGATCAAATATATACAATATTATTTTGAAAATCATTACTCCTACGTTGAAAGATGTGAGGGAAACAAACCCTGAAGAAAAATATAAAACAAAATAACAAAGAAAATTTTTTGAAATTATTTTTATTTGCTCATCTAACGAAGTTGCTATTTACTTAAAATGCTATAGATTCCGTTTTTCATAAAAAATCTTGCGGTATAAAAACCACACTGTGCCGGTAATACTTAACATAATTTAAATTAGGTTTTTTAAATATAAATTTTTTTGCATAAATAGTAAGGAAGTAGGTTAAATAAATTTTCATTACTTCTGCATATTTGAAGAGCAATTACCCAAAGTAAAAGTTCTTTTCGATTAATTGTTTCAGAATGAGAACGATACTGTTTTTTCTTTCAAATTGAGAACAATTATATATTTTATAAGAACCTACGCAGTACAAAGATGACAAGAGCAGAAAAGAAGTAAATATTACGTTGTTGATTCTATTTGCATAATAATGAACTCGGAGATATTAAAATCCAATTATATATTCATTTTAAATTACTCTAAAGATAGCGATAATGTGAAAAAAAAATAGCAGTGTATACGTACAAAGCATATCTATAACAAAGCTCTTATCCAGATTTACTGATTTAAAAAAATAGCTAATATTGAATGTAACGATTAAAAGTGTTTCAAACTCGAAATTGGACGAAAAAGCTTTACTCCCATTTACATACTCCATTGAAGAAAAAAAATGAAAAAAATACTTGGTTCCCTATTAATGTTAGTATAAATTTCGAGTTTAGTGTAGGAAAATCAGAAAAACTAAACAAAATACAAAAAGTAATTTGTTCATTAGCAAAAAAAGTTTATTACGAAAATAAATATTAGCTTAAATTTGTTATCTTCACTTCTAAAACTTAAAAATCAATATATAAAAAACCTCCAATGTATTTTATTATTTGTGAATATAAAATAGGCATGCAAATTTAATACGTAAGTAGGTTTTAATAAGAATTATTCCATCAAGGGTAAAAATTGTGCAGTAAATGCAGTTTCAATAAACATGATCTAGTTTGAATGGAACTTCCAAAGATCGTTACTCCTGTAATAAATTAAAATAATTATTATAATCAAAAATTTCAGAAATTTAACGGACAATAAAAAAATATTTATTAGGAAGCTTCATCTAATTCTCCAAAATAAGCAGTTTTAATTTGAAACGTCCATTGGAAAACGAATTTGTGTTAAAAAAATAATTGATAAAAACAATTTTAACAAAAAATTGGATACGGAAAATAGAAACTGGGTAGAAATACGCAAATATTTAAATTGCACAGCGGGTAGGATCGATATACAAAAAAGTTTAAAACGTGGAGTAAAAAGTTTGTCTAAAAATGTACGGTAAACTCGAATATTTTTACGCTACAATGAAGAATTTTATTAAAAGTATAATTATATTTTAAATTTCAATATTAAATGTAATTATCGTTAATTTGTCCATATAATCTGCTTCAGAGATTTTGCTTTGATTTAATGAAAGAAGGATATGGAGGACAAAACGGATTTCGACCTTACTACTGTATTTTCTGAATATATCAAAATTTGTTCCAGTCAAAACTTCTATAGCAAACAAAGGTAATAATAATTATGATTTAATTACAACACCTCCCCGTGTTGTCCAAGTAATTAATTATTTTGTTACTTCTATATTATAAATTGATTTTATTCGAAGATGTATAGTAATGTAAATCCCCAGGTGTTTAAATTGAAATAACAATGGGGAAAGCTTATTTACAGTCTGCTTAATAAACTCGAATTAATTCGTGGCAGTTCAAATCCACGTGCAATTTGGAAAACCAAACCACTTCATTTTGTAGTATCAAATCTCCATAACTCAGAGGCATTCCTTCTGGAAAATCTCGCATCTCTAGTAGATACTATTAACCAAACAATTTGAAAATGATTCCGGTAGTTTGGGGACATATTAAAAATGTAAGCTCTCATTTATTCCCAATGTTAAGTTTCATATCATGAAAAGTTTGAAACGTGTTTGCTAGAACCACAATTATTTAAAAAAATCTTTCGAAACAATTGGAAATCTGCGGGTGAGAAATTTCTTGGTTGAGTTATTTTACAAAATGGGGAACCAATTTACTTTTTCTTGTGGATTCTACGAGAAGAGCAGAGTTGATGCTTCCAAGACAACATTAGAGCAGTTATTCGTGATATTAAACCAGAAATGTGCAAAAAAGTAATGAAAAACTTCATCGAAAGGATGATCATTTGCCAAAAGGGACAAAGCAGACATTTAAATGATAGGTATCATATTTTACATTTAACCTCCGTGCTTGTACTTTGGATTAAAATATCAGCACTTTTTCAAAAGATTAATCGAGTTTTTTTGCTAATTCTTTTCTTTTACCCAATCAAACGCAGTTTAATCCATTGATAAAATATACACTAAAAATTAATTTAATTGGGTATCCATTGAAAACTTTGTAACAGAAATTTAAAAATAACCAAAATTAAAATCGGACCATTCCCTTCTCCCATGGCGTAGAAACAATGGTTAACTTTCATTATTCTAATGGAAGCCATATTGGATTTTGTGAAGTGTATAACACATCAATTACAGAAAAGTAATTGAACACCTTGTGAGAAAAACATGGTCGGAAAAATTTGATATGCACTTTCTCGGGGAAGGAATCCACGACTACAGCATAACAGTCTAAAACTCTAACCGCTAGGCTATAATTACATTACATGTTTCATTATATTCAAGTCAGCAATGTCAGTTGGAATATTTCAACATGAAATGTATTTCCTCAAGTGTATTTTCCGATAGTTATCGGTGACTGCTTTTCCTATTCTTGATGGTCATTTTCCTATCATTTCCATTCCGTGCTCAAATCTATCTACTAGTGCAGTAATCTGTCGTTTTTCCAACTCGCGGTGAAAAATACAACTAAATGCTTTATAAATCTGACATTTTATATTGATTGTTATCGTTTGGTATTCTAAAGTGACAGGGCAATAGAAATGGTTTAGACAAAAATCCTTTAATAACTTGAGCTGTCTTTAGTTTTAAATTAAATTTGTATAAAAAAACACTATTAAATACGATTTCCGATTTGTCGGAACAAATCACCATTTAAAATTAAATTTCAATACTAAGCTGAATAGATTAGTATTTATCAATACAATATTGCGATGAAAAATGCGGATGTTATTAAGATGAGAATTAATAATTTTAATTAAAAACTAGGAAAAATCAGAACGATGGTTAGGAAAAATTTAACAAAAGAAATTTTAAAAATTGGATCACAAATTTATGTAAAAATTGACCTTTTTATTTTTACAGTTATTTTGAAGGCACGTGGACTAAAAAGCGTATCACCGATGCCTCGCTCTTTAAATTGAAGTAGGAAACACTTTTGTTTTACTTTCAAAAAATTACGCGTAGAATTCAAGCACTCCGAGGTTTCTTTATTGTTTTGCAGTTTTTAATATATCACAGCAGAGAATCCCACAAAGAAATCTGTTGCTAAAGAAATGAATTATTTGGAAAGTGTAATTTTTTATTTTCTGTACATAAAGAAATATTTAAAATTAGGTTTATGTTTAATTAAACATTGACTTTTTTACTGCTATGCTACACCTACACTTTTCAAAATTATACCATTGTTTGCTAGAAAAATTGCATAACTGAAGAAACTTCTTTTCGATTTGCTCTAACACGAAATGGATTCCGTACAATTAAAAAAACATTAGATTTTCAAAAGAACTCAAAAATGAAATTTCTTGGTGCATTACAATATGAATTGCCATGCCGTTAGTCTAAAATAATCAATTTTTTTGTAAAACTATATTTTGAAAAAGTGTCTACATCAACTACACGCTTTGAAGATTAATCAAGCACATCATATATAGAGATAATAGCAAGGAAAGGATAATGAAAAGATGGAAAGAAAAAGAACAAGAATGAAGATGATCCCAGCTTGTGCGTTGACAGCTAAGCTGATATCTGATTCGAGCTCAGATGAAGTCTTATTTCTTTTTACGACATCACGGACAAACAAGAGAGACATCCCGCACTTGAACATTAAATCTCGTAATAATTATGTAACGAAAGTCAGCAAGCAATGTCCTCTTTTGTTAGTTTGAGACCCAAATTTTGAACATTAATCGACTTGATAAAACTTTGTACTAAAAAAAACAAATGAAATCGGCCCTGCGTTCTGTAATAATTCAAAAATTAATATTCGGTACTATTTTTTAGTACTACTTTGAGCCGAGCAAACCGTATTTTATAATATCTGCCAAAGAAAAAAAATTTCTTACTTTTCTTTAATTTGTGAAATTTCTAATAAAATCTTGTGAGCTTCGTCTTAACATATCCGGCAGGTTTGCATTGTTCTAACGAACTCCTGGTTACCTTTATGCTACTGGTAAGTAGTAATTAAATGTAATTTTATTAATTTGGTAATTGATTGTAATAAATTATTCCTTCCGGAACTAATATTCGATCTGTGAGACGAACGGCTTCGAATTTACTCTTGATAAAATATTTTTACTATAAATTTAATATATTGTTTAAAAATTTAGAAGAAATGGGAAATATGGTTTAGTCCCAACGTTAATAAAAAAACGTTTAGCAGATTATTTTTTAAACTGTAAGATATTTTTTTAAATGTATTCTCTGAGACTGACGTGACATTAGCTTTCAAGTAAAATTTAAATATATTCGTTCCGGAAAGTAAAAATAGGAAGCTGGTGATTATTTTTTCAATTCCAATTAAAATCAAATGTACTTCTAAAATTTAGAACCAATTCACTGCGTCTTCTGCACTTTTTGGATTTTTATACAGAACTAATAACCGGGTGATCATGAAGCACATAATATCCAACATGAATAGAAAACGGACATGACACAACTCAGCATGCAAAGCAATTATTTGCTTCCGTACCTTGAGTTGGGTAACGAGTTGTCAAAGGGGTCAAGTGTTACAATAGTTCGCCAGTCAAAGTCGGATTTTATTAATTTATTTATTTTATTTAATTAAGAAAGATATTCAAGAAAAACCCTCACGACAACTTCATGCGGCACAATTTTCAAATCCATCCTTACCGCTATAACCGATGAAGAAAAATCCAATGCCCTAGTGGCAAGTTCTCAAAAGGAACACGACGGACACCAACAAACAAAAACAAATTAGAAATTACATAAATCTATTTAAGTTATCTATATCAATGACACACCGACATTTCATAAGACGAATCTGGCCCTATACGCAGACGACACCGCAATGTATGCCTACTTTTTCTGTGCACAGGTAGCAAACAAACAACTAAAAATCCACGTCGACATTTTTAAACAATTAAACAAACAGAATATCAACAACATTTTACCAATACTAAATTTTAAATAATAAAAAGCCCTGAGCTCTGATAATGAGCATTAGAACTCATAAACAATATAAATTTGCAATTTGCAAAATTAAAAATCTAGTATTTTGAAGTATTTATTTAAAATGTTATTGGGGTTAAGCCCGTTCCTCGGACGCTATCCAACTATAAAATGTTATAGTAATAACTTTATAATGGAAATCACGTTAATCAAATCACGACCGGTACCGACAAGCTTCGTCCCCATGGGGTAATTTAAAATTTCTAAATATATCTATACCTCCGTAATCCAGAATGAACTTTTTGTTTCGAAATCGCCGAGTTCAGATGCAGCTTGCACCACTTCTGTATTCTGATTATTTAATTAAAAGTTAAATTTCATTTCAAAAGCTCAATATTTTTACAAGAAACTGCAAGCCATCTCTTCGTTATTCAGTCTTCAAGTACTATCTACAATTTCTAATGAAAACTTCCCGAACCAGCATAGCTAATGTTCTGCTTAAAAACCTCATTCTTTCAATATCCTACTTCTCACTGTGCAGATCCGAAATGACGTTAAACATTAACCTTTAGGCCGAATATTATTTAGTAAATTATAATATTCATTTTATAAATAACAGTAACAAAAAAACATTAGACAAAGACAAATAATAAAAATCCCGATAATCCTACGTATCCATTCATTTTTAAAACATTATTTTTCAAAATACCGTGCTTCGGAGAGCACGTCAAGCCGGCGGTTGCAGGCATTCCCCAGTCCAGTTTCATCAGCCGTAGGGTCTGAATAATGAAGCTGATGGTCCAGGAGTAGATTCATTAAATTATATCCTTTCTTATCTATTACCTTCCATTACTACAATTTCCACCTTTTTTTTATGCACCACAATAACTTTCTTGAAATCTCGATAAATTTTTCATTAATTCCAGAATAACTATTCACAAAATTAGGGTTTCAAATCATACAATAATAGAAGCCTTATTTGAGCAGTTCTCCAGAATTTGGTCAATGGCCATAAACCCCACACAAAGAGGTTACTGGTTACCGCATCTACTCCTTTGCACAAAGATCTAACGAATAAGGCCGATGGTAGACGGATCTCAAAAAAAAACTGGGGAAAGGAGGATGCTATTGTTACTAGTGTGGTTCTAGGCTACTAATCAACCGTAGCATAGCATGGGAAAAATTAATGTAATTCCTATATTACATTTTTTTAGCAAATTCCCGTATACAAACGGAAATTGCATGTTTTATGAATAGAGCCGTACCAAACAAGGTCGCATTGGACAAATAATACTTAGTGCATTCCAAACATTACAACGAATAGATTTTTTTAAATCGACTGATGAGGTGTTCAACCTTAAACGCAATTTTAACATTATACTCGTACTCATAAGTGGAGAAAACAAAATTTCTAACAAAAAAATATATAGTCTCTAAATCAAATCACACAACAAAGTCATCACACCTCAAGTAGACACGGCGAGTTTATTAGAGAAATGTTGACACTTCAAGATATGCTCTAAACAGCATTCATTAAAATAAAATTCAAAATCTCGAGTGTTAAGTTACATAATATATAAACTGACATCAATTGGATTTATTTTCAAGAGAATCCCAAATCCCAAAAAAATAACTTAATTTACAAAAAAATTAGAACCAGGGTGACTTTGATTTACAAATTTTAATAATAGACAACAACGGGTCAAAAGGGATCAAATTTGAAAGCTTATAGCTGGAGCCCTATTATGAGTTTATAAAGTTATTTTATACATAGAATTACCGATAATTGAGTCTAGTTTCACTTATCTGTTGACTAGTTTTACGTGAGATGAAAACTAAAATAGTATATTCTGTAACAAGTTAGGAATTGGCACATTCTGCAAAAGGGGAAAGTTTGTCATCCGAGCCGATAGGCGAGGTTGACGGTCCACGAGTGCAGAATAGCCATTCCAAACGAGTTCCAGACTATACTTTCTATACGACTGATACACAGCGCTAATGTATTTCTTAGCGAACACCAATTTGACAGTTGGCGTTTTAAAACCAGTAAAACAACTTATTAATAGATGTCACTACCAAGTTTTAACATTTCCATGAGAATATAGCCATTCTGTAACGGGCGTTACAGTTAATATTGTTATTCAGTGTTATTCTGTAACAGGTGCGAAGAATGTGTAATTTCTGAACTGAAAATTTCGCCAGAATGTTCGTCTTCTGTATTAGTCGTATATAAACGATTTTTTAGTAAAAAATCGGGATTCTATGAATTCTATTCTATAATTTGTTTGTATTTTTTACACAAAATTTTATATAGTTTAATTTTGATGACCTTTTTTGGGTAGAGGATGTAGATGAAAAGGCCAATTTGAAATCTTGCAATTCTTAGAACCTTTCATGACAAATTTTCCCTTGTTTCGATTTGAATCTGTTGCAGAAAACTTGAAGAATTTTTATCTACAGTGGCTCAAGGAAGTATTCGTACACTCCTATATTAACACTGTAAATTGCACTTTTTGAAGACTTTTTTACCCATAAAAATCACTTCTACAACAAAACTTACTAGACATTTTTTGTTGCAAATTTTGTTCTCTTCATTTTTCTTTTTATATAGTACATTTTTCGGAGCCGGACATTTGAACGCGGCCGGTTGAACGCGGCCGTTTGAACGCAGAGCCGTTTGAACGCAGGGACGTTTGAACGCGAGAACTTAGATGCAATTGCACCTTCCCTCATTATATTTAAATATAATAATAAATTAAAAATAAATATAACCTTTTTTTTAATATTGAAAAGAATAATATTACAGAAGCTTACAAACAAATAAAAGCTAACTGGATTTGGAGCAAACAAAAAGTTTGTCGATATATTTATTATACAGAACTTAACCATTCATTTCATAATTATGAGAAACGCTTCTCAAAAAATCAACAATATTGCGATTATTGTAATCCATAAAGGCTGTTTGGATTGCACCCCAAACGGTGTTGATTTTCAGTGGACTGTATGATGATATTAGGCTAGGCACTTTATTAAAATAAGTATTTATTTTAATGCTGTTATGTACACAGAAAAGAAACTTTTGTTACAACAATGTCTTCAAGCGTCCAAACACTTGTAAGTTGAGTGACATACTGAT
The DNA here is from genome assembly GCA_949152465.1 of Cantharis flavilabris. Classification (NCBI taxonomy): domain Eukaryota; kingdom Metazoa; phylum Arthropoda; class Insecta; order Coleoptera; family Cantharidae; genus Cantharis; species Cantharis flavilabris. The sequence continues at coordinate 94,342,267 of OX424435.1, forward strand.
GAGACGAGCATGCGCTGCGCCGATATGAACTAACAATTATACGAGGTCCGCTCACAATTCTTTTATACATAGTAAAAATAATACGAAATCTGAACATACCCCCGGCCTTGAAATTTGAAACATTTTCAAAGATTAAATATAAATTCAAAAAAAAAACAAATTTGCAAAAGCAAGCAAACATAATTGAACATAAATGAGTTTGAAAAACACTTAAAATCTAAAAAATAACAGTAAATAAGAAAATAAGTTGGTTTAACAAAACTTAGAAACTAGAAATGAACAAGATAAACATTTGTGGAAAAAAGATATTCACAAAATAAAACAATGTTCGCACATAACGAAATAGTCGAAGAAACACTAATTTTCCGCACTAGGTAACGGGCAGATTTTCGAAAATGCTCGTTTGATGATACCATTTGCTGTTTGTAGTGTTGCCACACGGTTGACACCATCGGAGCCAGGATGTAGCGAAATTACTCTTCCCATGAGCCATTTCAAAGGAGGTGAGGTTTCCTTGATCAGGACCAAAGCACCAGCAGATAAATCGGAGTGATGTAGCTTCCATTTTACTCTTTGCTGCAACTCTGAAACATACTCTTTACTCCATCGTGTCCAAAGATGCTGTTGAAATCCTTGAATTCTTTGGAAGGCGTCGAGACGATTTTCAGCAATAAGACTGACGTCTGGATCGGGTAATGCGGTCATAGAACGTCCAATTAAGAAATGACCTGGTGTCAGCGGCTGTAAATCACTTGGATCGGAAGTTAAGGGAGCAAGGGGTCTGGAGTTAAGGATGGACTCTACTTGATATAACAAAGTACATAGCTCTTCATAAACCAAGACTTGCTCGCCTATTACTCGTTTGAGATGAAATTTGCATGACTTAACGCCTGCTTCCCATAGACCGCCAAAATGTGGACTATGAGCTGGTATAAAATGCCAGTGTACTCCTTCGCAAGCAACAATTTCTGGAATTGACGATTCCTGTTTTTTAAGAAATTTGCCCAGTTGAAGCAGTTCATTGTTCGCGCCTACAAAGTTAGTACCATTGTCTGAATAAACATGAGTCGGTTTGCCGCGTCGGGCGACAAAACGTCGAAATGACATTATGAAATGTTCCGTAGATAGACTTGTTACAAGTTCGAGATGAACTGCCTTGGTAGCGAAACAAACATAAATGCACAGATAAGCCTTTGTGGTTTTAGATCCACGACCTTTTCGATCCTTTATATTTATTGGACCGGCGTAATCGATACCGACATGCTGGAAAGGAAATGATTTTTCAGCACGAGCTGGAGGTAAATTTCCCATAATCGGTCTAGTAATTGAAGAAGAAAATCTAAAACATTTCACACATTTGTGAACTACTGATTTGACTAAATTCCTTCCAGCTGTAATCCAAAATTTATCACGTAAGCTAGCTAAAAGAAGCTGCGGACCGGCATGAAACATTTTAAGATGTTCACGAGTGACAATAAGTTTCGATAAGGGATGTTTCCCATCGATTACGAGAGGGTGTCTCTTGTCGTAAGCGTATTTAGTATTGTGGAGTCTTCCACCTACACGAATTAAACCTTGGTCATCAATGAAAGGGTTTAATCCAATTAAAGAAGATGATTTCTTCACAGGCATTCCTTCAGAAAGTAATTTCAACTCATCACCAAAAGTATCTGATTGCGAAATTTTAATTAATTTATGCAATGAATTAGTGAGTTCCTTGGGAGTCAAAAACCCATAAATTTTGTTGTGTTTAGAGATTAGGCAATTATTCTTAAATCGCAAGCAAAACGCGATTGCTCTTTCGAGTCGATTTAAGTTCGAGTAGTTGTTAAACTGAAATGATTCTTGTTTTCTGACAACAAGAGCCTTCATTTCCTTTTTTAGATCAGGAAGCTTTGGAAGACAAAAACTAGGATTTGGCCAAAAAGCTTCTTCCTTTTGTAGCCAACATGGCCCGTTCCACCACAATGTGGAGTTCTTTAAGATTTGAGGAGCTGCTCCTCTCGACAACAAATCCGCTGGATTCGCTTTCGTTGGCACATGCCTCCAGATGGCATTCTCAGTTAAATTTTGAATATCCGCAACTCGATTGCAAACGAAAGTTTTCAAAAGATTCGGACTGGTCTTCAACCACCCTAGAACGATGGTTGAATCGCACCACAAGTAACAAGAGAAATGTTGCAAGTTTACCGCCTTTAAAACTGATTTTAATAATTTACTTAACAATAATGCTCCACAGAGCTCAAGTTTCGGAATAGTTGTGGGTTTTAAAGGTGCAACCCTTGATTTTGAGCATAACAAATTTGTGTAAATTTGATTTTCTGTATTTATTGAACGAATGTAAATGCAAGCACCGTAACCTTCAGTACTTGCGTCACAAAACCCATGAATTTGAATGGAAGTTGGGTTTACACACGTGACGTGCCTCGGTATTTTTAGATCTTTAAGATCTAAAAGTTCTGACCTGTACAAGATCCATCGTTTTTCCATATCGATAGGAATAGGATCGTCCCAATTTAATTTTTCAAGCCAAAGTTTTTGCATAAAAACTTTAGCCACGAACGTACATGGCGTAAATAATCCCAAAGGATCGAAAATCTGAGATATTTCAGAAAGCATTTGTCTCTTAGTAATTTTAGGAGACGCCGTATCAGATATAGAAACCATAAAGTGATCAGTTTGAAATAACCACGTGAGGCCTAGAGTGCTTGATTGCTCATGGTCCCCAATGACTAAAATACCAGGATGTACATCCGAGTCAGGTATGCTTTTTAGTACCTCTGGATTATTAGAAATCCACTTTCTAAGTTTAAAGCAACCTGAATTTAGAACCGTTGAAATTTGTTCGCAAATTTCGCGCGCAGCTTCTATAGTAGAAGCACCAGAAAGTAAATCGTCCACGTAAAAGTCGCGTTTGATTATTTCAGCTATTTTAGGTAATTTTTCCTCGCATTCTACACCTAATTGTTTGAGAGAGCGAATGGCAAGATATGAGGCGGAAGCCGTTCCGTAAGTTACCGTATTTAAGTCGTAATGTTCTATGGGGCTTGTCTGCGCGAACCTCCATAAAATGCGTTGTAGAGGCCGTTGACTTGGCTCTACTTCTACCTGACGATACATCTTTTCTATATCAGCAGATATAGCATAAGTGTGCTGCCTAAAGCGAATTAAAATCGTAAATAGATCTTCTTGTACTGTGGGACCAATCATTTGAATGCTGTTCAAAGATTTCCCTGTCGTTGTTGGCGAAGAACCGTTGAAGACTACCCGGAGCTTGGTTGTCAAGCTGTTTGACTTGTGAACCCCGTGGTGTGGAAGATAGTAAGAAGGTATAACTGTTGTATCAGATAAAGACATATGACCTAAATCTAGATATTCCTTCATAAAATTTCGGTAATCTTCTTGAAGTTTGGGATTGGCTTGCAATCGACGTTCTAACGCAAGAAATTGTTTTTGTGCTGTAAAAAGAGAGTCGCCCAGAACTATCGGTTGTTCCTTTAATGGGATTGTCACTACAAAACGTCCCTCTGAATTTCTATTTGTATTATTTATGAAATGCGATTCACAAATATTTTCCTCGGAAGAGAAAACCTTTTCTGTTGGGTAACTGTCTAGTTCCCAAAATCTTGTTATTTGATCTTGAAGATCAATAGTAGTGTTGACATGGCATTGCACTTGGCTGCCTTCGTTAGAACTAGTTGGACCAGCGATAATCCAACCTAGCTGAGTTTCCTGCAATATAGGAAGGTTGTGACCTAAATTGATTTTTCTATTGCAAAGAAGCTCGAAGAATGTGGGAGAACCTACCAAGAGATCAATTTTCCCCGGTATATTGAATCGAGAATCAGATAAACGAATGTTACTAGGTATTTGAAAACTATCCCTCTTTAGGTTGAAGCTTGGTATGCTTCCAGTTATTTCATTAATAATTAAACAAGAAAGTTTAATTTTGAAATTGTTATTGTGAGCAATCAGCTCGAGTTCACACTTCGACTTTACATGTGTGTTTGAGTTACTTAAACCTGTTATTGAAATATTTGCACCTTGAGTGGGCAACCTTAATCTTTGACAAACATCGGTGCGAATGAAGTTTGACTGTGAGCCAGAATCGAGTAAGATTCTAACCGATTGGTAGATTCCAGATGCATCTAGAATCTTAGCAGAAGCAGTAGGTAATAAAACTTGTGAGGCAGTGGCGCAGAAAGCTGATATCGTTTGAATAGGCTCATCCTCGGTAGCAACAGTTGAGACATTTGCTACAGGTGTAGAAACCTTCACCTTTTGCACAGGTGCATGAAGAAGCGTATGATGCCTTGACCTACACGTTTTACAAGTATACTTCGATTTGCATTGAAATTTTAAGTGACCCTTAGATAAACAGTTAAAACATAATTTTAATTCCTGTACCTTGTCTGCTCTTGCTTGAGCACTAAGCGCTATGAATTTGTCACATTGGTTGAGGTAATGATTTTCCTCACACAATGAGCATGACAAAAATCCAGCCACGTATGACTTTGCCTTGAATGCAATTTTGTTACTATTTGCCACCGATGGCGTTGTCTGTATTTTCTCAATTGTTTCTAAAAGATTTGAATGCGATGTTAGAAATTCTTTGAATTCATCTAGAGAAGGCAAAATTGAGATACCTTTATTAAATGTTTTTTGCCACTCTGTAGCACTATTAATATGCAATTTGCTAGAGACTAAGTAGACAATCAAACACTCAAATAGTTGCTCACTTGTTGCCATTGATTTGGCGGCAGATACGTGCTTCGATAAGGAATCATTGATTTTTCTCAATGACTGAGAAGATTCCTTCCTTTGAGCGTCCAGCTCGATAATATAGTTCAAGTGATTTTTTATTATTAATTTCGGCTGATCGTAACGTGCAGATAACGCTTTAAAAGCGACCTCGTAGTTCGCAGCAGTGAAATCTAGCGATCCGATAACCGCATTGGCCTCTCCGGTGAGACTTGCTTTCAGATAATGCAATTTTTGAACTTCGTTTAGAGTGTCATTTTCATGAACAAGGCTTTGAAATATTGCCTTGAATTCTAACCACGAATCTATGCTTCCGCTAAACTTAATTAAATTGATTTTAGGCAAGTTAATGTAATGCCTTGCATTGTTATTGCTAACATTTGTACTTGTGCTGCTGTTAGCTGCACTGTGATTGCTATGATTACTAGCCACAGACGGACTTCTGGTTTGACCACCTGTACCAGGTAAACGTAAGTCTTCGATTGACCCTTGCGTGAATCTTTTTACGATACCTTTTGCTAGGTAAATTTGTTCAAAATATAAATTTTCAAACTGTGCCATGATTTCATCCTCTGCTTCGCTATCAAGACAATTGAAGGAAATTTGACTTTGTAATATTTCGAATTTAGGTAAAATGCTAGAAATTATATCAAGTCTACCTTTAATTTCGCTAATTTGATCTGATGTAAGTATCAGATTATCACTACTAATTGACTCTTGCGTTTTTGTAAGAAACGTTTTGAATCGCGTCAACTGTGCTTTTAAAACACCTCGTTCGTGCTTTAAGTTTTCCATTGAAAATGGATGAATTGCAAGATAATTTGAAATTAATACAAATAATATTAACGTTATTTATATTTATCGAGTAATAGGCGATTATCTTGGCCCGTAATGTTTCACTAATGTAAATTGACATATGCATGCAAAGACACAAAAGTTAGGAATTTTTAGATAAGAAAGGATTTGTTTACCAAGTAGTTGAGATGCTTTCAAATTGGCGGCGTTGTCGTCACCCGCTCCGAATTGACTTTGTGCTACAATGGCTGCTTTCTTGGCGCGAAATGTAGCGTCCCTTTTCTTATCGCTTTTCTTGGTGACGTACCCCAAGTGGTAATGTGCTTCGAAATGTTGACTACGTACCCCAACTAGGTATTTCTTCTATGTAGATATATTGGATTGCACCCCAATCGGTGTTAATTGCTACTTGCTGGTTTCTTATCCGTGTCGAAGGATCAATGTTTGGATTGCACCCCAAACGGTGTTGATTTTCAGTGGACTGTATGATGATATTAGGCTAGGCACTTTATTAAAATAAGTATTTATTTTAATGCTGTTATGTACACAGAAAAGAAACTTTTGTTACAACAATGTCTTCAAGCGTCCAAACACTTGTAAGTTGAGTGACATACTGATGAGACGAGCATGCGCTGCGCCGATATGAACTAACAATTATACGAGGTCCGCTCACAATTCTTTTATACATAGTAAAAATAATACGAAATCTGAACAAAGGCTCATACACAATTAGTCCGTAACAGTAACGAGAACAGTAACGATAGCTACGTAAAGATATTTCACTGGCTAAAATTTTTAAAACACGCCCTTTGGCAGTTAACGCATGCGCATAACCATAGCAGCATCATAGCAGTAAAAGTTAAATCGTTTCTGTTCCCGTTCCTGCTAATTGTGAATGGAGCCACTTGAATGTATTTTATCTTTTTACTGTTCCCGTTCTCATTACGGTTACAGATAAATTATGTATGAGCTTTTACAAGTTTTTTTATTCTATAGTCTGCATCAACGTACTGTTTTTTGTAGAGGTTCGTGCCCGGCAATTTGTTGTTCAAAAATACATCTCTGCCATGTTGTATTTTTTTAATGTGTTAAAAATTTCCAAATTATTGGATTATGCATCCCCAATAATTCCGTTTGTAGCCGTCTATGTGCTGCTTCGGCGTGACTGTTTCTTCTGTACATCATTCATGACGCGCTGATATACAGACCAAAGTTGAGGTGTAAACATTGGAGGACGTCTATCGGCTGAAAGGTAAGCCCCTAAGCCCTAACATCAAAATTAATACTTAAAATTTGTTATCGGAGGGGGGGGGCGAAAATTTGAACTACTTTTTAACATTTTAACAATTTTAACATTATACTCGTACTCATAAGTGGAGAAAACAAAATTTCTAACAAAAAAATATATAGTCTCTAAATCAAATCACACAACAAAGTCATCACACCTCAAGTAGACACGGCGAGTTTATTAGAGAAATGTTGACACTTCAAGATATGCTCTAAACAGCATTCATTAAAATAAAATTCAAAATCTCGAGTGTTAAGTTACATAATATATAAACTGACATCAATTGGATTTATTTTCAAGAGAATCCCAAATCCCAAAAAAATAACTTAATTTACAAAAAAATTAGAACCAGGGTGACTTTGATTTACAAATTTTAATAATAGACAACAACGGGTCAAAAGGGATCAAATTTGAAAGCTTATAGCTGGAGCCCTATTATGAGTTTATAAAGTTATTTTATACATAGAATTACCGATAATTGAGTCTAGTTTCACTTATCTGTTGACTAGTTTTACGTGAGATGAAAACTAAAATAGTATATTCTGTAACAAGTTAGGAATTGGCACATTCTGCAAAAGGGGAAAGTTTGTCATCCGAGCCGATAGGCGAGGTTGACGGTCCACGAGTGCAGAATAGCCATTCCAAACGAGTTCCAGACTATACTTTCTATACGACTGATACACAGCGCTAATGTATTTCTTAGCGAACACCAATTTGACAGTTGGCGTTTTAAAACCAGTAAAACAACTTATTAATAGATGTCACTACCAAGTTTTAACATTTCCATGAGAATATAGCCATTCTGTAACGGGCGTTACAGTTAATATTGTTATTCAGTGTTATTCTGTAACAGGTGCGAAGAATGTGTAATTTCTGAACTGAAAATTTCGCCAGAATGTTCGTCTTCTGTATTAGTCGTATATAAACGATTTTTTAGTAAAAAATCGGGATTCTATGAATTCTATTCTATAATTTGTTTGTATTTTTTACACAAAATTTTATATAGTTTAATTTTGATGACCTTTTTTGGGTAGAGGATGTAGATGAAAAGGCCAATTTGAAATCTTGCAATTCTTAGAACCTTTCATGACAAATTTTCCCTTGTTTCGATTTGAATCTGTTGCAGAAAACTTGAAGAATTTTTATCTACAGTGGCTCAAGGAAGTATTCGTACACTCCTATATTAACACTGTAAATTGCACTTTTTGAAGACTTTTTTACCCATAAAAATCACTTCTACAACAAAACTTACTAGACATTTTTTGTTGCAAATTTTGTTCTCTTCATTTTTCTTTTTATATAGTACATTTTTCGGAGCCGGACATTTGAACGCGGCCGGTTGAACGCGGCCGTTTGAACGCAGAGCCGTTTGAACGCAGGGACGTTTGAACGCGAGAACTTAGATGCAATTGCACCTTCCCTCATTATATTTAAATATAATAATAAATTAAAAATAAATATAACCTTTTTTTTAATATTGAAAAGAATAATATTACAGAAGCTTACAAACAAATAAAAGCTAACTGGATTTGGAGCAAACAAAAAGTTTGTCGATATATTTATTATACAGAACTTAACCATTCATTTCATAATTATGAGAAACGCTTCTCAAAAAATCAACAATATTGCGATTATTGTAATCCATAAAGGCTCATACACAATTAGTCCGTAACAGTAACGAGAACAGTAACGATAGCTACGTAAAGATATTTCACTGGCTAAAATTTTTAAAACACGCCCTTTGGCAGTTAACGCATGCGCATAACCATAGCAGCATCATAGCAGTAAAAGTTAAATCGTTTCTGTTCCCGTTCCTGCTAATTGTGAATGGAGCCACTTGAATGTATTTTATCTTTTTACTGTTCCCGTTCTCATTACGGTTACAGATAAATTATGTATGAGCTTTTACAAGTTTTTTTATTCTATAGTCTGCATCAACGTACTGTTTTTTGTAGAGGTTCGTGCCCGGCAATTTGTTGTTCAAAAATACATCTCTGCCATGTTGTATTTTTTTAATGTGTTAAAAATTTCCAAATTATTGGATTATGCATCCCCAATAATTCCGTTTGTAGCCGTCTATGTGCTGCTTCGGCGTGACTGTTTCTTCTGTACATCATTCATGACGCGCTGATATACAGACCAAAGTTGAGGTGTAAACATTGGAGGACGTCTATCGGCTGAAAGGTAAGCCCCTAAGCCCTAACATCAAAATTAATACTTAAAATTTGTTATCGGAGGGGGGGGGCGAAAATTTGAACTACTTTGGTAAGAGAGCGCCTATAAATTAGGTAAGCACAATTTTTCTAATTTTTGATCCTCCCGCTCCACGTATGGGTCCGTAAGATTTCTAATACTTCCAAGTTTTGTATATATTTATAATACAGGGGGGAGTGCAATTGCATCTAAGTTCTCGCGTTCAAACGTCTCTGCGTTCAAATTGTTCTTCTTCTTTTTCTTCTTTTTTTCCTTCTTCTTTTTGCTGCTTTTGAACCATTCTCGCTTTTCACGGGTCTGTTCGTTTGAGTTTCTAACTAACTACCGGGAAGTTTTTGGTTCGAATTAATTTTGTTTAGTTCGAACTAATCGTCCTTCTGGGTTCGAGTTGTTTTTGTGTTTGAATTTAAACAAAACACCACGTGGCTGGTCGAACACGGCCAAAAAACGTAAGGATGTCACTTCTTACTTCAAATTTTTCTATTTAGGTTAGTATTCCATCTATTGTTTTTGTGTTTTTTCAATTTTTACTATATCTTTCTAATTTTAATATTAAATTTTTTTTTGCTTTATATTTAAATTTTTGTTTTTCAATTTTTGTAATTCTTAACTTTTGATTTTGTAAAGTTTTTCATGTTTTTCATATATTTTTTAGCCTTGAAAATGGATCAATAAAAAGAACCCGAAACGTCGGACAACTTAATTTTTGTTCTTAGTTCTTACTGACCTCATACTTAACTAATTTTAAAAATTTTTTAATTGGTAATTTTGTTTCCCAGACTGAAAATTTAATTTCCCTGACTTTTCTCTAACAGAATTTAGAAAATATTAAATTCCCTAACTTTTCTAGATTTTCCAGGTTTTCCTGACGAGTGGGAACCCCTGTTAAATAAGTCTGTAAAATACAAAAAAAAAATTGTTTCTGTATCTCAGAAACTCTACAACAAAATAGAAAAATGAATATGTATTTTTTCCTGTAAATTTAATTCTCTACATTTTTGCAGCGCTTGCGAGATACAGATGATTCGAGTCCGGATAAAAAAGCATAAAAATTCTAAAACACAGTGCTTATAAAAAAGTATCAAAAAAGCACCAATTTGTTTTAAAAAAAAGCACAATTTTAATGATTATTATCAAAAGCATTAATATGATTTCTAAAACAATTGATTATTAAAAATTGTTCCAAGTGTTCTGGAGTAAAATTCACCCTTGCATCGCTTACAAGATTTTGAAAGCTGAAAAGTTTCTTTCAATGTTGACACCAGTGGTTAGTGCAAACTTGAATTTTGTTAAAAGTTACAACCAAGGGATCCATTTTTAAATTTAGAATTGTTTTTCCAGATATTGTTAGCTAGGTTGAATCTAGTTGGCTAGAGTGTCCAATATTTTAAAAACGTCATTTTTTTCTAAAACCTCATTCAATTTTTTTTAAATGGTAATCCCAACCTGTCCTGTGACGTTAGAAGTGGTGTTTTTGAATTTATAATAAAAATTTTTAATTTAAAAAATAAATTTTTACAAACTTTTTTAAATTATAGAATATCTAATTTGATTAAACTGATCTTTTTATCAGACCCCTCTTTTCATTCAAAATTCCAAGGGTGGTTTGCTCTATAAGACCTTAAGGGTTGAACTGTCAATGTTTATGAATAGCAGTAAATGTAGCCCCCTTGAAATTAAAATCAACCTTTTACTTTTTTATTCTTAAATGTCTTTAAATATCGCATTTATTTCGCATTTTTGCAGCTTAATTTTTTTGTTGAATAATTGATAAAACTTCAAAAAAATTATTAGACTGTATTCAGGGAAGCAAGACCTTTCAAATGAGGTGTCACTTGCCATATCATCCCTATTAACATTTCAGGGGTTGTCTTCACAGCGCTAAGGGATGAAACAATACGGGACTGACATTGGTCGCAAAAGTTGTCCCCCTCGATAATAAAATTGACGTGTTTTTGCATTTTTTGAAAAAAAAATTCTGCTGGCCACAATCCCGTCTGTTTTTTTATTTATGCTTATGCTATGCTTTATGGTAAAACTTATTTAGTCAAAAAATGCTTTTGAAATTGTTAAAAGTTTCATTTATCAGACTGGCTATGTAAGCTTCCAAGGTAATTGTTTTTGAAAATAGAAATTTAATTGAATATCGGACATGGCCAGTCCGATAAATTAAAATTTTAACAGATTCAATAGCATTTTTTTTACATTTAAATCTAATGCTCTTATCATCCGTAGTTTATATTTCTGCATTTTTGCAAATTTGTAACAAAAAATGTCTAATAATTATTGTTGCTGTAAAAGGATTTTTACATGACAAAAAAACTTACTGCTAGTCAATCAGCTGCACAACCTGATGTAATAAGCTATGAGTCAACATACTAGTGTTTCCACCTGGATAAAATCCAAATTTATCGTTTTTCGTGTCGGCTATTTTAGATTCTTAAGTGGTCTACAAAATCTCTCCATATAGCAAATCCCTATAAGGTGACCCTGTTTGAATTATTCCGCCACTAAGAATTGAAACTGAATGAACTAAATTTTAAACCGTTAATGCAGGCGAGAAACTTTCGAAAACCTGTTGAAAAGCTTCTTTTGCATTCGGAATACCATTTAATTTACTACAAGTTTATAAAACCCCGCCAAACTAGGTTACTAATCTATCAGCTGTTTAAATATTTGTTATCTTCGCACTACCTTAACATAAGTGAAATTGTTTCGAGTTTTGGACCGAATAATCGAACTCTACCCTTAATCATGAGCTACTTCGTGATTCATTTAAATTTGCGAATTTCAAGAATGCGGTGGATGAGACTCAGGAAAAATATCTTGAGTCATGCCTGCAGAAGTTGAATTTCTCGACTGGATATTTTTAATAAACACCGGTTTGACGTTTGGCATAATCCAAGCGATTTATCATGATAATAAATTTGGTAAACAAAATTTCGACACTTTTTCCAATTATGCTAACGACTGTGTACCGGCGTAGACTTGTTTTCGTTATCCATATTATGATTATTATGGTATTTAATTTTTTGCTAATGAAAAGTAAACAGTAGGAACAACAAAATAATGTATGCCCGTTTAAAGAGGAGAATCAACAACGACGCCACTCGAAATAAAATATTTAGTAAACAATAAATTATTTTCTATTAAAATAAAAAAAAAGTAGACCGCTAAAACTAGTTCTGCAGCATTGCCGACCTACCTAAAAATTTAAATAGGTCACTTTTGTAATGTGCAGCTTACATTAATTTAGATAAAACAGACAATAACAAAAAATTCTATATAAGCACACAGACACAGCTGTTATCATTTTCGTACAAGTTAATCAAGTTGAACGTTAGCTTGTGTCAGAAGCGCACCATTAAAATTATCAAAAAAAAGAACCCAAAAAATTGATAACCAACTCATAAACAATTGATTTTTTTACGACTTCGCACCAATAAAATTTTATGTAACGCAAAAATTCAGATATGTATTTCGAAATCGCTGCGCCATGAATGTTGTGTGCGATGACGTCTCTTTATTTTTAGGGAGTGTAAAAATATTAACGCAAAATTACTTACGTTTTTTTGAAAACCCTTTTAACTTTTCCAGCCAAACAACCGACTTGATTTCTTGTTATTAATATATAAAAACATACAAGTTCATATCACTTTCAAGACTATTTTATACTTGGCAAATTTATTAATCACTCATTAATCAAATAAAAGCACACATTTCAACACCAACTTTTTAAATTGATACACCAAAACTTAAACTATTACTTTATTACAGTTTTATTAATTTAATATCAAATTTACATCGAAAATTTTTAAATTACAAGCACTCGCGATCATACTTGTCCATGTAAATCCGCCATTGCTATTTTTCGATCCAACAATGCATTGCGTGTCGTACCAACATGAATTCGTCGCTAAATAAAATTACACCACTCCGACAATGATTGATATAATCATTGGTTTATATTATTATTATTTAAATTATTTAAATAATTTATTAATTATTAAATACTAAATTTAGTTAGGTTGATTGTTAAAATTCACAAATAATGTGATCGCGTGCATATAAATGCGTGTTCGCGAAAGTACTGCATATAGGGTTGGACAAATTTTTCGTGGCAGTTGACGGATGGGTAGACTATAGATCAGTATTTTCCATTGATTGCAAACTATTCCGACTATTGCCAAAGTATTTTCATCAATTTTACATGATCCGTAGTTTCGTAGAACATTTTCTGACTAGCTCGTTCTCAGTATCCAGAGCACACTGAGAGCTGAAATTTGGTCGATAGTAAAGGGCAGAGTGAATATTTAATCGCCACTACTTTGGGGATACGTAAGTACTGATGAAATACTAAGATCGTGAAAGTTTTAGATCTCGAACTCAAGGGGGTTTCGAGAAAATCAACAGATAATAAAAAATAAGAAAAAAATGTTTTTACTCCGGAACGGCTTAATATATTTTCATAAAATTTTTGTATATTATAAGGGTATATAAAGATCATCTTAGGATAAAATAACAGCAATATAAGATTTCATTATTCTTTTTTTAAAATATGTTCTGATTTGAGCAAAATTAATAAATAATTTTTTTTAAAAGCTTCACTCCCTTTTTTATGATATATATTTTATTCAGTTGATTCGAAGTGGTGTGCCATACTAAAAAAAATAAAACTGTTCTTTGCTATGAATTTTAAGTTTTTTTTATTTTGGCAATAATAACTGATCATTATTTTTTAATTTAAATTAATATTTTTTTATTAATATTAATAAATAATAATGTTGATTGTTATTATTAAATAATCATTAATTATTACCAAAAAAAATTGAAAATTCATTGCAAAAAACAATTTTTATTTTTTATTTATTATTATTATTTTTTTAACAGTTTTTATTCTCTGGGGACAATTTCACCATGCTTATTCTCCTATGCCTTTTCTACCAGAACAAAGGGTCGAAAGGAAAAGTAGAAAATGAAAAAAATAAATTTAATTATATCCCTCCCTTCATGTATCCTAATCATGTATCCTTTTACCACGACCCCTCTTGGATGGATCTTCTTCATCTGGTGATGGAATGTTGACATTGAAATTCTTTTCCTAGTTAATTTTTGACCTTGACCAAGGCACTTAGAGGGCGTCCATTAATTACGTGAGGTGATTTTGGCGATTTTTAGACCCCCCGCCCCCCTAGATGGGGCCCCTCCTTCTAATCTCACGTGAGATTTTTTAAAATGCGTATTTTTAGTGGAAATAGTTAATCTGTCGTGCTTGATTGGGTTGGATTTATTAAAAACCATAATTTGCTTCATTATTTTTATTTAAGAATAGTTAACACAAAAAAATTACGTGATATTTGCCGATGCCCCCCTCACCCCCACGTGAGATTTGGTGAGATTCGGCTCGACCCTCTCCCCCCCTTAAACGCCTCACGTAATTAATGGACGCTTCCTTAGTTTATGGACGACCCCAAAGTATTTTCACATTATGTATAAATCGAGTGGCGTAGGGTGGGTTTCTGGTCTCCGGGGCAAACCCTAAATTTGCCGCCCCCCTATTTTCACAATTAAGCAAAAAAAAGTATTTCTTAATCAATTTATTAGATAATATTATTAAAAATAATTATTAAAAAGAACTTAAAATAAAAAAATTATAATTTAATTCTGCGTGTTTCATTCTACAGCCCTCCGAAGTGCCGCCCGAGGCATCTGCCCCCCCCCACGCTACTGTATAAATCAAAGTGTATGCGTCGGAAATCGGATAACTTGTGCGAAAACGGGTAACCTAACGGCTATGTCCCCGTACATAGCCTCGAAGTCTAGGCATAATTTTTTTTCACTTTCCAATGAAATAATAAAGATAAACAAATAAAAGAATTTTTACTTAAAACTTAAAAAGGTCAGTATTTTAATCTATTCCAATCAAATAATGAAAATAAACAAATAAAAGAAATTTTACCTGGAACTTATCAGGGTCAGTATTTTAAAACATAAGTATGCCAAAAAAATAACGAAAATAAAAAAATAATGAAAATAAAAAAATAAAAAAAATAATAAAAAAAAATAAATAAATTAAAAAAATAAACAAATAAAAATTTTTTTAACTGGAACTTAAAAGGGTCAATATTTTAAATAATTCCGAGAAAATAAAATACTTATACAGGGTGGCCGTTTGAAAACGAAACAGACGGGATTATGGCCAGCAGAATTTTTTTTTCAAAAAATGCAAAAACACGTCAATATTATTATCGAGGGGGACAACTTTTGCGACTAATGTCACTCCCGTATTGTTTCATCCCGTAGCGCTGTGAAAACAACCCCTGAAATGTTAATAGGGATGATATGGCATCAAGTGACACCTCA
Organism: Cantharis flavilabris; assembly: GCA_949152465.1. Lineage (NCBI taxonomy): Eukaryota > Metazoa > Arthropoda > Insecta > Coleoptera > Cantharidae > Cantharis > Cantharis flavilabris. The sequence goes on from OX424435.1 coordinate 94,357,688, forward strand.
TTTGAAAGGTCTTGCTTCCCTGAATTCAGTCTAATAATTTTTTTTGTTTTATCAATTATTCAACAACAAAATTGAAGCTGCAAAATTGCAAAACAAATACGGTATTTCAAGACATTTAAAAATAAAAAAGTGAAAAACGCTTGGACAGGTTGATTTTAATTTCAAGGGGGCTACATTTACTCCTATTCATAAACATTCATAAAGTTCAACCCTTCAGGTAAAGAGCAAACCACCCTTAGAATTTTGAATGAAAAGATGGGATTGATAAAAAAATCAGTTTAATCAAATTAGATGATCTACAATTTGAACAATTTTTTTTTTAATTAAAATTGTTTTTAAAAAATTTTTAATTTGTTTATTTTTAAATTGTTCAAATTGTAGAACATTTAAATTGATTAAACTGATCTTTTCATCAGACCCATCTTTTCATTCAAAATTCCAAGGGTGGTTTGCTCTTTACCTTAAGGGTTGATCTGTCAGTGTTTATGAATAGCAGTAAATGTTGAATTAAAATTAAAATCATCCTGTCCAAGCGTTTTTCACTTTTTTATTCTTATATGTCTTTAAATATTAAATTTGCAGCTTCAATTTTGTTGTTGAATAATTGATAAAACGTCAAAAAAATTATTGGACTGAATTCAGGGAAGCAAGACCTTTCAAATGAGGTGTCACTTGCCATGTCATCCCTATTAACTTTTCAGGGGTTGTCTTCACAGCGCTAAGGGATGAAACAATACGGGAGTGACATTGGTCGCAGAAGTTGTCCCCTTCAATAATAAAATTGACGTGTTTTTGCATTTAAAAAAAAAATATTTTGCAACACGATTATGAAAAAAGAATTTTCTATAAAGCTCGAGATGAACAATTTTGACGCCGCGCTGTTATAAAAAAAAATCATTTCTACCTCTAGTTGTAAAAATACCTGTTTTCCAAACTTTACTTAGGGGCTCTCCATTAATTACGTAAGGGTTTGGGAGGGGGAGGTATCGGAAATCGGTACTTATGGGACTCTTAAGTGGGGGGGAGGGTCCGACGTACTTTTTTTCAATTAAATCAGTTTTTTTTACCTGGATACCAATTATTTCTATTAACTTTTTAATGTAATTAATGAATCTTTATTAACTTTTATTTATATAAACATAAAATTTAATTTAATTTTAAAATATTATGTTTAAAAATATAAGCGAAAGAGAAGGGGATCATCATTATTTTTGTTTAACTTGGCAAGCACTAATTTTTCGGAATAAAATTCTTTCTGTCCGAGATTATATGTTTCGGGGTTTTTCAATTCTACCCAATAAATGTAATTTTTGAAACCATGTATCTTGTGAGATACATTGCCAAGTTAAGGGTTAATAATCCTTACGTAAGATGTGAAGGGGGGGGGTTGCCGAAATCTTACGTGGCTTTTTGTGACGGGGTAAAAAATTACAAAAATCGTCCTTACGTAATAATGAACAGCCCCTTAAGCATTTGGAAATTTTTATACTAAATATTAGAATTTTTTAGGAATAATCAAAACTTATTTATTTATACAATAAAGTTACAAATATGTAAAAAAACATAACAAAGCATGGCATGTATAATTATTAAAGGTAGAATACATGCCCCCTCACCCCAATTTTTTTTATAATTTAATATTATACCTTGAAATTTGCCAAAAATATAAGTACATTTCTATATAACTTCAAAAATGGTTTCCGAGGTAAAAGATTTTTTCGATCAATGAACATTAATGTGGCTCTTCGAAGATTATTAATTTTTTGTTTATTTATTTTTTATAGAAATTTATGCAAAATGTATATAAAATTTATTATTTGTTTGTTAATATTGTTAGCTAAAAATGTGTTTTTAGAGTGGGGCTAAAAAAATCATTGGCCATAAAAATTAAAAATATTTTAAAAATTTAGTACTTTTTTAACTAAAAACTAAAGTTTATCACTCATTTTTCCAATTTAATTTAAGTAAATAATTTTTTTTATTTAAATCAAATATAAATAAAATCAATAAAAAACTAAAAATTTTAATTAAAATAAGCAAAATATACTTTGTGTCTATAGGAACTTCCGTTTATTATTAATCTGACCAAAATTACAATACATTCTTTTAAAACCAAGTGCTAATTGTGTTATAAATAAAAATCAGTTTCTTTTAATGTAATTTTTTAATTTTCAAAAACTAATTTTTCGAAAATTTTGAAAACAATAATCAATCAATAGTAAAAACAAAATTAAAATTATCATAAAAGAATCAATTTCCTGAACATATCAAAATTAAAGGACCGAATTTTTATACTAATTTATTGATAAATAATAATCACATAGCTAGTAGAACAAAACTTAATGTTTTTTATGATTTTCCTTATTATTTTCGGTACCATTAATTTCACTTTTTTTCCTTAAAGTTTTTTGTAAAACATGAGCGTTCGCGGGTTCAATTCTTTTATAATAATGTTCCTTGGTTTCGACCACTTCAAATCCGAACTTCTTGTAAAAATCAATAGCACCTTCGTTATTAACTTGAACATGTCTGAAAGTAAAGAACCAATTTAGAATCAAATTTTAGAAACTGACATCAAAACTTACAAGAATATACTATCAAATTCGCCGTCCTTTTCGACAAAATTCAAAACGTGTTGTACCATCATGGTTCCGATTCCTAAGCGTCGGTAGGGATACAGGCAACCTAAAGTCATAATATATAGTCGCCTGGACTTTTCGGAAGTATCGATTCTGCAGCACACAGCTCCGACAACAATATCATTATAATAAGCCAATTTTGCCAATTCTCCAGCTTCCAAGACATCTTTATAAAATTTATCATTGTAGGATACGGGAAACACCACAGTGTTCAGCTTCTTGAGTTGTTTTATGTTGTGTGGGGTAACGTTACCTAACTCAATATGTGCACTGCAAAAATGATAAAATTATTTCACATTGACATAACCTCAAAACTCAAAATTCTTACACTGTCATTTTACTAGGTATAATAATGTAAATTAATTATTTAAAAAATTTAAAACCCGATTGCATTAAAGAACTTAACACAGGTAAATATAAAAATTCCGTTTAAAAGTGATTATTTGATTTTTTTCTCGATAAAAAATACAAACCGCACAAAATATTTAAATGTCAAAAATCGTTGCCATGATGAGAAATGGTAATAAAAAGTAAAAAGTAACTATATTTCTATTAAGTGCAGTGGCGTATCTCACCCACTGGTATCGCCAATGGCAGCGAAAATATTATGGTAAAATAAATTTACCTTTTTCAAAGAGTATGTATATATATACATACTCTTTGCCTTTTTATATCTTATGCAGGACCGGATTAGGTCTTTCTTGGGCCTTAGGCTATGACATTTTGAGGGCTCACCTACTGTAAGGTGACAAATTATTATTTTTCGGCGACCTTTTTAGATAAATTTAGACTAACTAGTAGTAAAATCACAATAAATTTTTTTTTTATTCATCTGATAATTTTTTTTGATAATGAAAAAAAAGCGGGGACCATATTTAAGGGCCCCAATGAGCTCGGGCCTTAGCTATAGCTTAACCAGCCTTACGGTTAATCCGGTCGTGGTTTTATGAATGATTTGCAAAATGTTGAATAAATATAGCATATTTTTTCTATTTCTTAACTTAATATTTTTTGACCTTCGACTTTAAAAAATGTATTTTTTTAAATGATACAACAGTTATGGGGACCTAGCAGTGGCGTATTTACCTAAGGGCTAAGAGGGCCATGGTCCGGGGCGGAAGGCTTCGAGGGCCGGCGCAAGCCGTCCCTTGCGCTTAGCTTGGGGCGCTTTTTATAAACTTTATACCTACACCGAGAGAACAAATAAAACTTAATTTTTGTTTTTTTAAATTCATTTATGGGGCGGCAAAACTTTTGGGCCCAGGGCGCCAAATTTTAAAATACGTCACTGGGACCTACATTAATTACGTGAGCTCAACGTGGGGGGATTTCTAGCAGAATTTCACTGAATCATATTTAAAAGGCGGGGGGGGGGGGGGTTCAATGAAAATTTCAAGTCAACTTTTTAATTCAGAGAATTTACATTATTATAGCATATAACATTTTGTATTTAAAAAAATTTATAATTGAAAAATTGAATAATTGTACAACTTACTGTGAAAACTGAAACATGAATTCATTTGTCGTAAACTAATTCAACTAATTTGCATATTTCTGCTCTCATTTCACAGAAAAAATGTATTACATAAACGACATCAATATTAACGTTTAGTTATTTTTTTCTACAATAGGTTAGTATTCCATCAATTTATTTTTAATTTGAATTTTAATTTTTTCTAATTTTTTCTAACATTCCTTTTCTAATTTACTAAAAAATTTGAATTTTTATTATTTCTTCCAATTTTTTATTTTTTCAAGTTTTGTGCTTCATTTTTTTAAGTAATTTTCTTGTTTTTTATTTTTTTGTATATTTTTAGCTTTGAAAATGGGTTAATAAAAAACCCGAAACGTTGGACAACACAAAATTTTTGTTCTTGTTGACCTCTGACTCAACCATATTCAAACTTACATTATGAAAGATCAAGAATATTCTAACAATTTTTATATCAAATAAATTTAATAATTTAAAAATTATAGAGTAAATCTCACGAGAAGAGGAAGCGGGGACCCACACCAAAACCTCACCAAGGGGGAGGAGGGGGACCAAATTTTTAGAAAAATACCTTATCAAGAAAGTTCTTAGCTATTTATTGGCATGATAACCTTTCTGCTTACCTTAAAAAAATTAAAAAATTTATATTACAAATGAGGGGCTTAGAAGTAAAAGGGTTCAAGTGCATCTTTAGTAGTTCCTAGATAAATTGCTTTTAAGTTAACTTGAAATTCAAAATTTCTAGAGTTCATAGTTCATAGTTCTAGAGAACTATGTTAATAATTTTGTTTTCTTGAAAGGCAAAAAAATATTACAAGAAAAGAAAGAAGAATACTCTTCAGGGATGATATTTTGTACTTAGATTTGCTAGTTTTAAAAAGTGCACTTGAACCCTTTTACTTCTAGGCCCCTCAAATAATAATAGAATTTAAAATTAAAAAATTATTTTCGTACATCTCTAATAATAAACTTGTCGACATATAAAACGTCGACAATTTAATAGACATTGTTTTAATTATCCTGGCCCAAATACCGAAAAGTTTACATATTTAGATTTAAAATTTTTTTTTAAAGTTAAGATTAGTACTATTTCGCTGTACAAATGCAATAAAACTGATAAAAAATCTACAAAACAGTCTTCAGTCTAGAGCTGAGGTGGCCAACAGGTCGATCGCTTCGCGACCTGAATGCATAATAAGCTGAGAAGGAAACCGCTTGGGGAAATTTGATGTACAAGTGAAGGGAAATCTGAGAAAATCTAAGGAAATCTTAGAAAATTTTAAGCAATCTTAAAAAATCTAAGAAATCTTAGATTTTTTAATTAAAAAAATTTTTTTTTTTATATATTTTTCTAACTACTGCAAACAATAGAAAAGCCCGACCCGGCCCTATTTTAATTTATTATACACTATCAAGTAGTATTCAAGTAAGTTTCAAGTAGTAAAAAAAAGTTGGCCACGCCCCTTACTTTAATTTATTTTTTGTAGCGCCCCGTCGCTTTGTATTTTAAGACTGCATCACTGTTTAAGACCCGATACACTACACAAAGCTAAGATAATAAATAAATTAAATTCACCTGTGCACAACATCCAATAATTTCATTTTAAATTGAATTTTGTTAATTATAACCGAATTTTACTTAAAAACAGATAACCCTGTCTTTTTAGAATATGGTGATCATAAGACTATTGTCCCGTCTTTTATAACTCGTCCCGTGTTTGTCCCTTATTTGAACATAGTAAGTACGTGTGAAAAACGCTGAACTTGGAAAGTTGAAAATCCGAAAAAATAAGTGGAAAAGCTATAAAAAAAGCTTATTTGTATGGAGTGAAGAACAGAAGTTCTTGGACTCTCTCCAATTGTCTTTTGTTCCGTTTTTTAATTTTACAAATCTGATCACCCTATTCTAGATCAGTGTCTTTGGTATAATTTTTGGATATCCGAACGATTCGTCCTCGAAAGATTTATCCCGGACAATATATCTCGGACGATTCATCCCAAACAGTTCATCTAGAGCTCGTCAGTGGCGTAGTGTGGATTTCTAGTACCCGGGGCAAACCCTAAATTTGCCCCCCCCCCTATTTTCGCATTTTTTATATCAATTTATTAGATATTATTGAAAATAATTATTAAAAAAAAATTAAAATACAAAATTTTTAATTTTATTCTTTGGCTATTCCCTGCCGCCCTCCACAGAAGTGCCGCCAGGCTGACCCCCCACGCTACGCTACTGGAGCTCGTGCCAAATAGAATTAGAACCGATAATCATTGTTTTTCAAGAATAACTTTCTTGATTTTTGAAATACAGCAAAACTTGTAATATACGAACTTGAAGAATTTTATTAGTTCTTACAATTTTAGCTCTATCTCGAAAATCAAGAAAGTTATTGCTGAATAACGATGATTTTTGGTTCTATTTCTAGTTGGCACGAGCTCTAGTGGAAGTTGTTTTGCCCAAATATATACCAAAAAATCGATTGTAGCGGCATAATTAAATTGTAATAATATTAATGGATTTTCATAAGAAAAAATTGCAATGACCCGTGGCTCATTAATGAATTAATTAATTGGATTTTGATAATTGGTTTACGAGTTTAAAATTTAATTAAAATTTGATTTGAATAAAAATTAATAAAAGGAATCTCAAGCTCTTAAAAATTGGCGAATTAAGTTTTACTTCACATAAAAATTAATTAAATCAAAAATTAATGCTCCACGGATTATTGCGATACTTTTTATGATATTCTATTAATATTATTTATTATTATGTAGATGGTACATGGTTACAGTGAAAGAATTGTGAGAGAATGAATCGTTCGGGGACGAAACGTTCTAGAATCAATTCTTGTATATAGGAAAGTATTTTTTAAATCGGACTGGTTTCCAAGTATTATCTTCTAACAACAGGTCCGATCTTTATTTTCTAAGAAATTGTCGATTTTCTATCTCCTGTTGTGACTCTAGCAGGTTTGAAATCGGGGTTTTTGGGGATGGGGCTGCTCGGGGGTTTCCCCTCCTCGCTAACGCTCGGCAACAGGTCCGCTGTCGAACCTGTTAGTTACAAGAGCAGGGCCGACTTCCAGTGTTCCTGACAAAAAATCACCATAAGACCTGTTCTTGCTTTATTAACCCGTGGTAACCACACCTCGATCATGGATACATACAAACCACACTAGTGCGAATTGGGATTTTGCATTTTCAAAGTACTATAACTCGTATAAACAGCCGAAAAGTATTTGATAATTCATGTTTCTTGGAGGTAGAAATTTCCCAGAAATCCAGTGATAATGGTCTCGAATGCGAAAAATTATATTAAGTTACTGAAAATACGTCAAAATCAAAATTTTTCAAAAATCTGCTTTAGTAAAAAAAATCACCATTTTTTTGCTATTCGACGTAAATGATGTTTCTTTTTTTTTAAATTCATGTTCAAATATTGTACTTTGTGGAAAGAAATATTTGATTAACATAACAGATCATTGAGGATTTTTTAAGGGTGTTTGAAAATATGGTATATTTTAAAGGTACAATAAACAGTACATGGTTGATCTATGATAGCAAAATGTAAGTATTTTTTTGAAAAAAATAGAAAAATTGAAACATCTCTATAAGAAATTTATAATAACATAATCATAATCTATTTTATTAACCCACTCGATGCAAAGGCCGCACCTAATATGCAGAAAAAAGATTTTATCGCGCACCAACTTTACTAACGCTATTACCACACTAGTGCTAATTTGCACCTCGTTTCCGGAATTTTGCCGGAACCTTCTTCAGGTAATAACCTAAGGTGACAACACTTTTGTCGTGATAAAGGGATACCGTTACAGAACGCCGTAAAAGAAAGCTAAGAATAAGAAATTTTAGGTGGTGCGAATTTGCACTGGTGTGGTTACCACGGGTTAAGGTTTTGCTGTCAAACCTGTTAAATCTAAAAACAAAGTTTCTTACCCTTTTGGATCGGTGCTTTTTGAATTTGAATTTGCGAATGAACTATAAAATTTAATGTTTATATTTGTAATTTACCGCATCAGCTAACAATTTCATTAAACAAATTTTAAATTTCGGATCTGGGTTATCGTCGTCTTTTTGTGACATTTTTTTTCCAAAAATTGCTTTTTAAAGTCTAGTGTATGCAATGTAGGTACTCCAATTCCATAATTTATAGTAATTTTTTTCCTTTATTTTGAACTTCCTCTGTTCAGGAGGCATTATATACTTTACCTATTAATATTGCAATCCGTTTAATTCCCATTCAAGATTATGATGTCACTTGTATTCTTTAGCTTCTAAGCGCCGCAAGTAATATTATAATTTGAAAACTATAAAAGAATAATTTATTGTGTATAATATTATTTTGATGTCATTTTACGACCGCAGAATAAATATTGTATGTAAGGTGCGGGAAGTACTTAACATTTAAATATTATTTTTTTAAATTTCTAAATGTTATTTTTTTCAAAAATATTTTTATAACTTATTCTACCTAATTTTTCTCTCACACATTTGATTTGTCAAACCAAAAAGAAGAAAATAAAATCAAATTTATTGTAGTTCAGTCCTTGTCCTTGTCCTCGAATAAGAAATAATGTAAATGATTAAATTTTAAACAGTTTAATTATAATTAAAAAGGAAAACACAAAACTTTCGAAGAAAACCTATAAATCAATGCACTATTATTATTTAAAACTATGTTAAGTATTTACCTTCGACACGTGTAATGCGCATTTGAATTTTGTAACGCAATATTTTTATTAACTAACAAAAACTACCTAATTAAAATTATTCAAAAATGATTTGAATATTTAAAACAAAAGTTTCATCAACCTGCCTGTTTTATTGCACTAATACGATTGAGGTAGAACAAGATGAAGATATAATCAACCCAACGACAGTTCATCGTAGTCAAAAATAAAAAAAATTTTATTTTAATTTTTAATAAAATAAAAAATTTTTAAACAAATTTAATCGAGGGCAGATTTTATTTAATGCCCCTCTCCTACCAATCTATTTTCCGGAAAATCTTAAGATATACGACAGCATTTTTGGAGGCGCTGCTTATTGTTGACAAAATGAATAAAAGAAACTAAATAGCAAAATATTTATCAAAAACAACAATAAATTATTAAAGTAATTTGTTATTCCCGACTTTTTTATATAAAAATATAATATATTTTCATAAATGTTAAAAACTTATGAATAAAAACAAGAATATAAATTAAAATGATAGGCAAAACAAAATAAATATAAAAAAAATTGAGGTACAATTTTAAATAAATTAAATTTGCACTTTTGAAAACTTGTTTTTGGAGGTAAAAGTCCCTAGTGTATGCACGTGATGGAAGACTTTTATAGACCCGCGAAAAACATGAGTGTCTGGAAAAAAATTTAAAACAAAAATTGGATGAAGAATTCAAAAATTTAAAGAAAGTATGTAAAGGATAAAATAAAAACAAAGTGAAATCATAACAAGATTCGGATAAAAAATAAATAAAACAACAATTTAAAGAAAAGCAAATATGTAGAATCTAATCATATACAGAAAATAAGAAAAATTGCAAAACATTGGAAAACAATAAAAATAAAAAATATATTTGAAAATTAATCAAATGAATTAGACATAAAGCAAAAATTGAATATTTAGATGTAGATGTAAAAAATTACAATTTGCTTTTTCTAGGATTAAATCCGAACACAAAAAAAAAATTAAACCGATTCCAAGAAACGAAATGAAAAATTGGATGATCAATCGCAAGAAAACTGTGAGAAATTCCCCAAAATATGAAGATTTTTAAAGTGTGCGAGTAATGCAAAGTTGTGAGGAATATTTAAAAACTTTGAAATGTAAATAAATCACACAAGATTGTCTAAAAAGAGGTGGTAAACCTAAAAATAAGGTCTTTTCGGAATTAACGAGCTTACGAATAAATTTTAAATTTTGAGTAAGTAAATTTAACGGAAATTGAGGAATTTTGGCAGCATTGTTGAGGAATATTCTACTGAACTATTTTATTATTTTAATTTAATAATTAATAATTGTTATTATTAATAATAAGTAATAATTGTTAATAATAAGTAATAATTGTTAATAATAAGTAATGATTATTAATAATAAGTAATAATTATTAATAGTAAGTAATAATTATTAATTAAATTTAGGTTGGTAATGTCGTGATTTTATTTTATGCGGGGATATCGCTTATATAATTTGTTAAAATTTTATTTTTTTAAGAAAATTCTATTTTTATTTATTCATTTATTATAATGACACAGGCGCCATCCTTTAGAGGCGCCAAAACCCAGAGTCCAAAAAAAAAATTTCAAAAAAATTTGTAGAAGAAAACAAAGAACAAAAATTAATTTTAAAATAAAAGTTGAGAAATTAAATAGGATTTTTGAATTTTTTGATTTTGAATTTTGATTTGGAAACATGATTCAAAATACCTTAAAGGGTGCCAAAATCCTTTTTTGGACACAGGCGCCAGTACCCCTTACGGTGACCCTAAATATTAGTGACTTGATGCCGAAAGGGCTAGCGTTGTATATTACATTCGAGAAATATGACTCATACACTGAAAAAAATGGTTTATCACATTGATGAAAAATTCATCATTTTTACACCGATGAACAAAATTCATCATAATTGATGAAAAATTCATAGTATTTATGAACAAAATCAATGTATTTATGAATTTTATTTGTTATTCGATATTCATCAAATTTTTCAATATGATGAATTTTGTTCATCGGTGTAAAAATTATGAATTTTTCATCAAAATGATAAATCATTTATTTCAGTGTACAAGTTTTTACTACAACAATGCATTTCTATGAAACATGGCTGCTATAATAAAATAAATTAATCATTACATCTAATATTACTTAAGCTTTACATTGGCCAATAAAAGAGACTTGATGCAATTACCTAACTCAAAACAGTAATGATTTGACATTGGCCCTTTTAGCACCAATCCACAGATATATGTAATTTATTCTACCCATTGAGTAGAGGGTTAAGTAAGAAAATAAAAAATTTAAGATTAAAATTTGTAAAATTTTATATTTAAAATTTAAAGAAACGAATAAATTACGTTATTTGATACCACCGCAGATGGGTATGCTTATCTTTTTATGTAACATTTTCTATTTATAAAATTGGTTAAAACAAAATTTGAAGTTATACGGGGGAAATATAGAAAAATATAATAATATTATAATATATAAATATAACAATCAGGGGGCGACAAAATAAAATTTTATTATGAAAAATAAAAAATTGTAGTATCATTTAATAAATTAAAATATTTTTGGTGCAAAAATTGATATTTTTTGAGCTCTACTTAACATTGGTTGTAGTTTTCTTTAATTTTTATAAATAATTAAACTCTTCTAAATGTTTATTATTTTTCTGTTGAATTCAAATTAAATCTCTTCTTATCGAAATCATAAATTATAGAAAATGTAATAAAAATAAATTAAAATAAAATTTTACAAATTATCTAATCCACGCCCTTGCATAAAAAACCATGACAATATATATGTGGATTTTTATAGTTTGGTATTGAACTCCAATAAATTATTTAAAAAAAAATATTTATTGTTATCGAAACCTATAAAATATTGTTTACTTGTTTGTTCTTTGTTTAATTTAATTATTATAAATTTTAATAATGCTATTAAATTTATATGTTACAAGTAATAATCAATAAGATAAGTTTTTATTGTCTAGTAAACAATTTTAAAAATAATATATTGTAAACATTCAAGCAAATTATCTAGTATGGTAAATTTAATGTAGGATAATTTTGATACCTACGCCAGACTAGCTAAATCCAGCCTTGACACTAACGATTTCAAGCCCGATTTTCGACCTTTGCCATAGGGATCTCGGCTATCTTAAGAGATATGAAGTCCATTAAATTAGGCTAATTTTCTCCGAAGGATATTCTAAAAAAATTTAACCTTTTATTTTTAATTTTTAAGATATACTTGTTTACTGGATTCAAATATTTTGCATTAATTTAAGTCTAGTTTTTTAAACTTAATTTCGAATCTCGGCGTTTGCACTTTTTTAATGAAAACAAAAATTCAAAAAAATTGAAAAAAAGAAAAAAGAAAAGCAGATGTTCCTATAAAGTTCACCATCAAACTGTTTTGATTATAATAGTACTCACAGGCAAGCCAGGTGTCTGGAGACAATCTGACAAGCAATACCTACCTAGTGCAGGCTCTTTTTTTAAAATAATATTTAGGTATTGAAAAAATAAAACGACAATATTAGTAATGCATTATTGTTTAATTAGGACACACTATAGTTGATTATTAAAATAGATATAATACTAACAAAATACTTGAAAATACTTTTACATTTGTATCAGATATATTTTTTTACATTTAGTTTTATTTAACTGAAAAAAGATGGGAAGCACAAGGGTACAATAATGAGAAGTGAACATCAAATTATTTTGATGTAACATATCACAAGTGAAATTCTCGTCTATACAAGATTATTTCAAACTACAACAATTTAATGTTGTCATCAGCACATAATTCTTAAAACTAGGTTTTCTATAATCTAGATTTGCATTGATAAATGACTGTCTGTGCTTGATAATAATTATTGAAAAAAGGAATATTTAAATTTATTTAAATGCGTTTAATTATAGAAGTCGAGTACGCTATTGTCAAATGTTCATTTTTTCTTTGATTTAAAATTTAAATATTCAATTCACAATTAAAAAAAACTTAAGTTTTACAATTTTACATAGTAAATACATTGAAATAGGAAATAATAAATCTCAATATGAGATTTATGAAATTTTTATTAAATAAAAATTAATCACTAAACACGAGATCCAAATTAAAATACCAAACTCTCTGTTCTTAAGGCAAAAATAAAAATAATGTTGTTGTTAAAGCTGTAGTCTTAATCCAAATATTTTTTTTTATTACAAATAGAATAATATGCTTATTATTGTAGTAATCAAGATGGTAAAATGAATCTATGTGCTAAATATCTGTTTGGGAACGTCGAGTGGACACTTAACAGTCGGGGTCACTAAACTCTAAGTATATCCTTTGAGCCTGTGAAATGTCTGCACGACAGAGTGGACAACGATCGCATCTTGCTGCACAAGAAGCACATGCCACAAAGTGAGCACATGGCAAAAAGGCTGTTTCTATTTGAGAATCCATACAAATCCTGCACGTCATTGCATCCATTATCCTGGTTAATCGTTCATGGGAGTTCTGCAATTTAAAAAACAAGAATAAGTCAAATGGTTCCAAAGAGAACGAAGAAAGAAACACTTACTCTGCGTTGGTTTCCCTCTATGCAACTGGATCTTGGTTCATCTTCAATATTCTCTGGAAAAAGCTTACTTTCTTGGTAAAGAGCACGCCTGGCATTGTCGTACACTTCCCTACACGTCCTTCTAATATCAAAAACATATTTCTTTCCGAGCGTCGAATCTTCATTGAAGATCGATACGATGGTCCCCTTCAAATCCCGGATACACTGGGTGGTTACTGCACTTCGAACAGTTTCACAACTATAAAACGCGTGCTTTTCCGTTATAGCACGATACAGCCCATTGGCTGATTGACTAGAATCCAATTTGATTTCAAAATTGCTCTCGTTGTTATCCATGGCCAAATAACACAGACGAAAGCTTCTTCTATGCGAAGATGCGCTCTGTATTGCCGTGAACGGTACCACCTGCTTTTCTTTACTTTTATCGTAAATCGTGATACCGTGAGGACCCACACCGACCTCCACCGAGCCGTGCGGTTTGGCGTGAAATATTTCTTCTCCAAAACTCTCCAAAGCCGACACTTCCTTCAACAACCAGTACTCCGCGGTGCTGAGCTTCATTCCTTCACATTTTTCGTGTTCACTTATAATCATCTGAATCAAATCGTCCGGTTTTTCGGATAAATCTGCAGGAGAAATGGTGGCAAGTTGCATGTACAAGTGGTGCGATGGATGGAGAGGATCGTAATCGCCAGTTTCGGCTTGAGCGATCAAGGCTATTAATCTCGCCACGACGGACCAATCTGTTACCAATAAACGTTTATCGATTAAATCCAATTTTGCGTGAAGATAAAACATGTGTCTGAAAGGAAAAATAAGTGTAAGTATGGGGAGAAAAAAGTTTGAATAGATTGTCTTACCTGGTGGATTCTTGTAGAAGCAGATGTGGAGGAACCCAGAATTTTACGCGGAGGACGAAACGAATGTGTGCCGTGTGCCCATGATATCCCACTTGTCTATCTATGGGATTACGCAAATTCAGCCACATTTCTTCGCCTTTATTGTTTTCATATTTTAGTCCAAAATAATCGGACTCGTTTGATATACCAAGATGCTCGCACACCTGTAACAATAGAAGAAGAGATTTAAAAGAGAAAAAAACAAATTAAATTTATTTCCGTTTACGGTAAATGGGTAGATTACATCGCAACATAATTACGTTTGAAAATATTTACTTATTCAAAATGTTTGAAAAGAATTTGCAGAAAGAAACGCTTTCGTATAAAATTTGAGCGCATAAAAGCGTTTAAGTATTATCTTCCTCCACCGGAATAAATTTAGCGAAAGGAACAAAAATTGTTATCATTTCAGATCAATCAGAAATCCCTTAAGCGTTCCCGTTGCATCCAGTCCAAATTAAATAAATTCTTGTAATTTTTAAAGGTACGCAAACCTGGAACTTCATTAATATAATTTGCAAAGCACATTCATTAATTAGTAATCCTCAAAATTGCCGCGGTTGGAATACTAAAATGTAATTTCCCAAAACCCAAAATGTCTACTTGACTCTTTATTAAATAAAGGAAAAGCGTGATTACATTAGCGAACGAGAAGCTTTTTCAGTATAAGTAGCATACAGAAAAAAAATGTGTACGAAAGTTACACAATTAATTGTGCATAATTCTTGCACAAATATTGTGTAGATTTACTATATAAAAAAATTTAAAAATAGTTTTACGTGTTTTTAACGTGCGGTGCTAATTTTCAAGGTAAATACGTTTTAAAAATTGTTTATCCAAGTATAAAAAGAAATTAAAATCGATCGGTCGGTCTTTATTCATTATTGGGTTTTGTTAGGCATTTCGTGTTCGCATTATTGTTCGTTGGGAACAATAAGAATGTGTATTCGTTTGATAACCAGATAATATAATCGCAGCTGTTACGGGTGATTATTTATTGTGCAATTATATAAACTTCAAAATAGACGCAGGGTTAATATTGATTTCGCATTGTGTGCCGCCGGCTAAATGAAAGTAATAAACAAAGCAATATATCGCACTATTGAGCGATCCAGAACAATGGAACACAACTACAAGAAATCGTCATGCTTTAACGTTGATTGAATTAATGTAACGTAAAATTATTAATAATTGGATTATCTTTGAACCTGATGTGTAGAAAATTTGCACAGACGAAGACCTTCGCGTGCATATGTAGCTTGGTGTGTACGTGTGACTTGGCATGAAGTTCTATTTTCGGCAAAACTTATTTCCGCCAAAATATCATCTCGGTTTAGTTAACCCCAAGAGTATTAATTTCACTTTTAGGACTGCATAATGAGAAACTCTTACAATAATAACGATGAAAGTTAAATTAGCAATTTCTTCCATGACAAACTTTCACTTTTTCGTTAAAAAATTTTTTCAATTTGAAAAATAAGTTAGTTACCCAACGCTCGATAATTGTTATACAATTTTTGCGATAAACAAATTACTTTGTTATTGAACCTACGAATTATTTTGACAAATATGTATATTAAAATTAGTACAAGAGTTTAAATCCATTTGATGTTGTTTACTGTAAAATTATTTTATTACTTATTTGTGCAAAGCAATTTGCTTTTAAAGTTGTTTACATTAATAAATAATCTTTTTATGATACCCCCCCTTACCCTGTCCGCTTGACAAAATTGTGATTACGCCCCTGCCCGTTCCGTTTGATTATATTATAATGTATTTAAACAGCAAGGTAAACTTGAACTTTGACCAATCAAAAACAGTTAACAAATTCAAAAATATTTTCGTTTACCTACATAAAAATTAATCGCCAAGTTAAAACGAAATAACAAGGTTAAGTAAATCGGTGAAATTATGCATAATTTTCTGGGATATCGATGATATGAACTTTGAACATGATGTAATGAAGTTTCGAAAGTTGGACCAGACGTTCCCCGAGAGCAAGGAAAAAAATTAAATCTTGAGAGAGATAATTACAAATAGAATAAAATAGATGAACCTCCTCCATATTACGTGATCCAATTTTAAATTTTACATTAGGAAAACTTTTGAAATTCCCAGTTGTAATTTTCTTGAGTGTGAAATGACGTAAGACCACCTAATCCTTTCAAAGTTTCAGTTGGACGATTTTTCTTCCGAGTGGAAAAGGTGCGGATTTTTAAAAAAAATGAGCAAATTATTATAGGCTTGCATAATAGAAAATCGAATTAAAATAACTCTAGAGAATTTTCGTGAACAGCTCGGATCTATTTATATTCGCTAGAGCGAATTTAACGGAGATTCCGTACGGTAAGAGAAATCGTCGAGGACAGAAATGTTATTAGAATTAAGTAGGAGCGATAGGACCAAAGTCCACTTTATATTTGAGTCACGAATTTCCTGTCGGTGTCGTTCTCGAAATCAACTTGAAGTTTGCATAAATTTTTAATTTACTATAATTACGTTCATAAAATGCTTTGCATTAAGAAATGTTAAGAAAAAAGCATTCCATTTTGAGAAGTCGAAAAAAGTAGTCTCATTAACATTCTTATTTTCTAAACACTTTTAACCCAATTACTTAGCTAAAGAACAAAGAAATGAAACGTTGAGTAAAAAACATGAGCCGCGCTAAATTATCGCGGTGTTACTAATTTGGAAGAAAATCTCTTTTCTTGCAGCTTCCCTCAATTCTCTTTCTGCGTAGACGAGCTTCATCCGATTCTTTTACTTTTGCCTTCCAACCCTAAACGTCTCCTCGAGATTTTCCAATTTAATGAGAATAGTTGAATATAAACAATGAAACTTTCGGGATAAATTAGAAAAATAGCATTTCCAACTTTTGCTCTTCATAAATTCATCTCGACTTGTGAAAAATTGGCACGAACAAAAAACAATTTTATCTCGCGAGTCTATACATAAAAGTATTCCAATTTTCCACCGATGTCTTATACATCAATCACAAAAGATAAATTTTACTTTAATTCGATGAAGTTTTCTTCGGTCGAGAAATACCTACACTACTTTGGAACTTGGGATTTCTGGATTACAAAATTTAAACAATAATCCTCTACGTGTCTAGAAATAATGGTACAAAGTCCACCAAGCAACGAATCCATTTAAATCTCTGATTCAGATGAGAGACCTTGTTATTATTATTATTATTGATAGTCGTGTGCCGTTTAACATTTAATGAAAGGAACACAGGCGAACACGAGGTAGGCTGTGGGATCTGTGGACTTTGTACTCAGATACGTAACCAAGCAGAAGTTCTCAACTGGAAACGATTTCACTTGCCACCAACATTATTTCCTCATTTTTTATTTATAATTTATTAGAAACTGTCTACCGCATACTATAATACTAATTTTCCACTTAAATTTTCGAATCATTCGGAAGACTTAATTAACGCTCGGATGCCAAAATTAAGTTTAACTTCGATAAAGTGAGGATTAAGCTTGTAATAATTTTAAATCCTTTTCATAACTTAGGAAATTGCATTTCTAAAGAGACGATTAACCAACTAATGCTGTGTAACTTTAATTGTAATCTCCCTCGGAGACAAAATATTATTAGCTCCAAAAAATGGGCCAAGATTAAACATTTTTGTAACCGCTAGCGGGGACACATGGTGGACTTTGTACTGTTTACCTCACAATGTATTTGCAGCAACACTCACGAAATACCAGTTTGTATTCTTGATTGTCCATCTCTCTCGCTCTTTTTTCTCTTTCTAATAATTACTTCTAAAAGGTGAGTAAAAATCCTTTGGAGAAACAAAGGCAAATTCACGAAGGCCTAAGATGCTAAAAATATAGCTTATCTTATCTTGGTGATTAGAAAACGTAAACAATTTAATTGTCAAAATATACTATGTGGGATATTTTATCGACAAAATAGAACATTTTCTGACCTGAAAATGGAAGACGGAAAAACGTGTAACTCAACAAATTAAATTTGCACTTTGCCATAGTTCGTTTCGTGTTCTTTAACAACTGAAAAAAAATACCTTTCTTTTTCACCATGTACGATTATTATATCCAACTCGAATTGTTTGCACTGCATATTATGTAATCCTACATAGTATGTACCTATGTACATACCAAACCAGTTTTTATTTTTAACTGATAAGCATGCAATTGTATGATTTTTACCCAAGCGCCTTGAAAGGGGGTCACCCGAAGAGTTTTCTTTCGATTTTGATTAATTTATTTCCGATATGAAGTCATCGGACTTTGTAGCGCTCGTACGTCAAGACTATGAATCTTAGCGCAAAATTCCCGAGACATAAATTGTAGAAAAATTTCTCTAGTTTAATTTATTACTCAACCGTTTTTCTGGTAAATGCGCCAAAAAGGAGATATCGAGGAAAAACTCGAGTGATGTGCGGTAAAGGATAAAATGAAAAAACCACGAGTTTGAAATTAGAAAGATCACAAAACCGAATTTCGTTTCGAAACAATTCGAATCAATTAACGCTTTGAAGTACTTCAAAGTAAATTTTCTTTTGAAGAGAAAAACGCCCAACTGGCATTTTAATTATCGGTTAATTACAACGTGCGGACGGTAATAGGAACAAAATGTTTGTTAATTACAACTGCAATGCGTTTTATATGGTTTTTAATCAAAATTACGGCTTTATGGATTAAAGCATCGAAACATGATGAAAACGTCGAAAAATATGTTGCACAGAAAATGGTCAATTAGAACCTTAATGCGATGTGAAAAGTAGATTAAATTTCCGCCCTTACGTGACCTAGTAAAATGCTTTTCCGCCGTGAACGATTTCCAGACGAAATAAACTATAAACACGACTCACTAGCGAAATTAAAACCCCCACGATAGTTTGGACCCTAATAATGGCAATGATGTAATACCAAAAAAGTTGTAACCCTCCCAAGCGATAAACGGGAGATTCATTTCCTCTGTCTTGGGGTGAAAAACACGCGTTATTCACCATTCGACGACGTGTCGTATTTAGACGCACCTAATTTCGGTATAGCTTTTCCACGCTAAAAATTTTTAAAACTCGTTTATTTAAATATAACTTTTTACCTTAAAAAAACCGGTCCGTGTAAATTTTTGATTTAAAGGGTAAAAAATTAGTTCACGTTCCATCAGTTCGTTTATATTCTTTTTACGTTTTTTATGAAAAAAAAAACTAATTTAATTATACAAAATAAGACTTAATTTACAAAATAAAATCGTTACATGTTGTAGGTAGGTATAATGTAAAAAAGTGAGTGAATAATTAAAATTTTTAATTAAAATCTTTTACACTACACAAGGAAGGCTCGAAAACAACTTTTAGCCTTTTAACTTGCAAGAGAGCACTTTAAATTTGGTAAAAATTGGTTTAATTAGTCAAAATAGCAGACGAAATTTTAGGAAGACTTAAAATAGTGTTTCGTTTTTGTGGGTGGTATATTATGTGTTTCAGAAGTTCATTGGCTTTGGAGATAACGTGTACACCATCTTGACTCTACGATAAATGTATTTATAACGCGCGATAATCATTAAATTAGTTTGTTTATTTGTAATTTAAAAAATATTCGGGAAAATCTGTAATAAATAAGAAACACTGTCGTAATACCAGAAATAAAATAAAAATAACAAAATGGTCCCTGCGGAATCCAGCAGGAAAGCTTTTACAGGCAAGTTGTCGTTGTAAATAACATCAAAATGTGCGAAAAGCAAAGAAAACTATTGTAGCAAGCAAAAATATTTCAGATGTGCAATAAAATATCTCCTCCCTACAAGAAAGCTTCCAATCATTGTAAATTAGTCAAAATGAAGCCCATAATTTATCCTTCGTTAAATAATTAAAACAACAAAAGTTTCCAACTTTAAATGTGCTTTTCAAAGTTTGCAAAACGCATAACTTTGTAACAATGCGAAGAATTTAATATGCAAAACAAGGCAATAATCCTTCAAACTGATATTTAATTTGACCTCCTCCGTTCCTCCATACTTCTATACTGACTGAGCGAATCAAAGATTCAAAAAGTTAACATATTATACTATACGTAAAATGCGTTGTCTTGCTTGTATATTCAAATTAGAGAATCCATTCGCAAACTGTTACACAACAACATAAACAACATACATTATGTAAATATTCCATAACAAACATGGCGTAGAAGAGTTATTGGTTGTAAACACGAAAATTTCATGTTGAAAATATCGAAGTCTTTAATTAAATTTAAAATTTGCTTTTGTGCTTCACTTTGCTTCACGAGCAGAACCACCGCAATTAAAACTTTGCATGATCGCACTTTTCAATATCAATGGGATAATGATGGTACTCATTTTCAAGTTGGAAACTTCGACAAACGTAATTTCTTAGAGTAATTTAGCGATCAAACAAACATGCTAGATCATAAATCTCAAAGTGAAGTATCTACCTACATCAAGTATTGAAATTGAAATTTAACCGAGGTCAAAACACTAAAGCGAAAAGGGTTACTTTTATGCTCGGCAAAAGCTTTCAATTGCAAAGTTACAAATATAATATTTTCATCAGAAAAACATCCCAAGAACAGTCAATTACAGGCTATTTTTACGTGAAAACTGCAAACCAGAACGGCGATCGCCTATCGCATTCTAAGCCGCCATCGCAATTTAAAAAGAAAAAAAAAAAAGAAAATTTAATTTAAATTGCTTTCAGACTTACGATTGAAACCTTTTGAATGCAATTAAAATGAAAACAAAAAAACGGCAAAAAATGTTAAGCAAAATGAAAAGACCAGGCCACAAAGCATTATAACAAACATAATTTATGAAGCTTAACGCAATTTAAAAGCATATGCGGGCAACACAAATGCGAAAATCGATATATGGAAAAATAAGACGATAATTTTCATTTCGAATTAATTTTCTTTCGGTTTAAAGATAATGCTGCCACAAAAATTTGATCGGCTTTGCTTTTTTTGTAACATCGTGGGCAGGCTTAATTTTGATGATTCACTGGCGGCAATTTTGGCCAACAAAATATTTGGTAGAAAATTTATGGCCGTTGAGTGTGTGGAAATTTCCAGTTTAAGTGAAATTTAAGGGAACCGTTATTTTCTTTCCTAAATTGAACTATTATTTTTATTGTTTTTGTTGTGGCTTTCCATTTATTAACAAACTGCTTGCAAGGAACAGACCGATTTGGAGATTACTTTCGCCCTGGCGAATTTACGATTAGGATCACCCTGTATTCGCATTTCTGTTTTTGTCAGACCCCATTCCGGTAAAAATATTCTTCAAACATCTGCTAATTATAATGTAAGATCTCACTGGAAGCCTTTATCAAGTCTAAACCAAAACACGCCCTAACAAAATAAGGATTAAAGCAAATATGCAAAATAAACACAATGTACGGTTGTGTATTTGTATTAAAATAACTTGTTAAGTATAAACCACCTACATACATGTTGCTCTGATCACGCTTGTGGCGAGTGGTTTCTTGCTCTTTTTTCCAACTGGCAAAGAGCCAAAATTCTTTAAAATATCACTATCACGAACTCGATACGTGATAATCCATTTTAACGGCTCGAAAATTGGATTGAGACGCGAAGGATTACTTAATTTCACTAAATTAATATTCAATAAGAAGTTTGCTTACAACGTCATAAATAATTTTCAACGCCCAAATTAAATTTTCAAATTTGTCAGCCCCAGTTATACGTTTCGGGGCTTGAAACTAATATTTCATTGTAGCACCTTTCCGTAAATTTAAATTAAATTAATTTATCAACAAAAGTAATTTTTCAAAGAAGAGCTTAACAAAGAGTTAATAAAGTTTCACGTTGAAATTATTCGTAGCCCTAACTTTCAATCTAGTAATTGTTTATTTAGAATTGTGAATTATATTCCTAGAGCGCGCACGAATGGATTAACGGGATTTCGATTATTCCTACGTAGGAAACTAAAGTTTGAGAAACGCTGAATAAAGAAAACCTTGCCCATATTTGCACGTCTTATCTGCAGTATTTTCTATTATTGATATACTTTAATTTTGCAAAATTAACATATAAATTGCTTATCTACACACACATGTGTACACAAGTGCGGTGTATTTTTGCGATTTTCAAGTAAAAATACCTATCGAATTGAATAAATAAATACAGCAATTGTATGCAAAAGTATAATTTATGTAAGCAAAGCAAGAAATAAAGGTAGAAAATTGCAATTAAAATTTCGATTGAAAAAAGAAACTAATACGAGAAATAAAAACAAAATGCTGATTGTTTGTTGAGCCACTTCAGGTCTCTCGTAAAATTTAAAAACCATATCAAGGCAATTTTAATAAAAAGGGCATTTGAAACTGTCATGTTTCACTTTTGGTTTTACGACTTATTTCGTATTTTACATTTAAAAACATAAAATAAGCAATTATTCCGTATACCCCAAAATACATTTTTCATTTTATGTAATGTCACAAAAACTTCCTTTCATAATTTATCTATATTCATCACATTTTAACGACATCGCTCGAGAATCCATTAAGAGCATGAGGAAAAGACATTTGCATTTAAAATATATTCCACACTAAAACGAAACTGATATTAAGTACCGATTTACTAAATCCACTAAGCAGATTCTGGATCTTACAGGGTAGTACTACCAATGTAATGGATTTTCGCTGAAATAATACTAGAGCATGAGTTAATTAAGAAGTTTTTGTGCATCATACTGGGCAAATTATAGAAATGTTTAATTTATTTCTCATTAAATTTATAGATCCAGTTACGTAGTAAATCATGGAAACACGCCTTTCAATAATTATCATCTTTAAAGAGAAGAGTATGCAGTTCTCCATTTTTCAACGAGCTCTCGGCCGATATCGCAGAGTAAATAATTAAAAAAAAAATGTTCCCGAGATAGTAGCAATAAAAAACCAATGTAAGAGGTGATTATGTTTTGAAATATTTTAGAAAACAAAGCTCTTGACCTATCGACTATTTTCATCTTCACTAGGAAACCGTTAAAACAAAACACTCGAGTTCAAACTCTCATAGAACAATTGAATTGTGTTAGCATAATAATAATAATTCGTAACAATTATATTAAGCTAATGTAATTTTTTTCCATTCTCAATTGTTGCCATTAATTGTTATGTATTCAAATTTAAAATGACTGCAATAAAAAGGAATTTCCATTATACTTTTAAATTTTCAGTGCAAAGTTAGCTGTGCTGTTCTGCACAGAGACAAGAAAAATCTAGCTCTCTCGTTTTGCTCGTGGAGGTCTTTTTGTGGTTAATTTTAAACGACGCAGAAATTATTAGCATATTAGCAATTGAATTTAAGCAGGAAGCTAGATATTCGCACAGGAAAGCATTGTTTATATCTTTAAACAAATGAATTCAAAATTATTGTGTTTTGCGACAAATTTGTATCGCTTCGTCTTGTAAAATCACTCATACTCCACGTGATCTCCGTTTACTTCCAAGGTTGACGCTTTTTTTTTATTTAGCATCATTATAATACATATTTGCAATAAAAATAATTTAATTAAATTCGTTAGGCGTAATTACCATCATTAAAGGAGATGAGTATCTAAGTTACGTGAGATTTGTTGCATACACGCCAAATCCATCTCGATACTTTATGAACTGGGCTCGTCGTAATTATTGCTTCCCGTTAATTGATTTTACATTAGTAAACCGAGATAAGTTAATTTTCTTGAGATTATTCAAGAGCATTTCCTAATGGAGAATAATATTCTACATAGTACATTAGTCGCCGCCATTTTGCACAAGACTGTGCACAGTCCCATACATAAGATTATTATTTATAGGGAAACAATAGAAAACGGTAGCCACGTGGACACCTTGAATAATAATAGATATACAAAAATTGAAACTTAATAGAAAACAATACGAGGTCGCAAAACCAGGAAAGATAAACAAAATGAAAAATATGATTCAATTTTTTATCTTCCGTTTTATAATAATAACCAGAGTTTAAAATGGAAATTACGTGAGTAAGCCTGAAAATGAAATATTTAAAATTTTTGTTAATACCTAAATGTTGTGAAATTTAGAAAATTCATTTTCCTACTGGCAAAACTCCCAAGTTAATATGTAAATATTTCATAAAATATATTCAAAATGTGCAAAAGCTTGTCAAATTTTAAACCAGACAAAAATTCTACATCAATCTAAATAAGAAGTAAAATCGATTAGGTATGGGAAAAATGGATTTAAATGGTGAAAATTTGAAAATAAAAATAATAAAATGTGCGATAACGATTTAATGAAAACAAATTTGTATCGAACCCAAATTAGTGGGAAAAATTGCTATAATTGAGATAATTGCACAAATTACTGTCGGTAAACAACGTTGTATTCATTAAAATTATAAATAATTATGGTCGAGGTGCTCAGTACAAATAAATTTAATTTTACAACAATTTCAAGCACGATTAATTTTTTGCTGAGCAATTAGGAAAATAAGCATATATTTTGATATATTCGCTACAATTAAAATTTTAACGAAATTCCATAAAAGGCGTAATTTTATTCGACGTTATCGGAGATAGCCGATTTTCCCAGAGAGTAAATAAATGGTAAAAGTTGTAAAAATTTCGAGGAGAGATAGTGCGTTCTGGAAAGATAACTTACTACATACATTTTGTTACTGTCTTATCAGTTCTCCTATCCTATACAGTAACCGAGAACAAATTTAGATAGACAAGTTGCCGCCTCCGAGAAAGCCGGCCTAAAACATTTACTCTTTCAATTTTCATTTTCTTGACGAAATCGTTTAACCAAAAATAGAGGCAAATAAAAACCTGGAGATACACGCTTTTTTATAAAAAGGAAAACCATTATGATTGTCAATGAAAGGAAAACTTGAGAATAACAAGAAGGGAGTATCTGATATTAGACGTGAAGCGTGAAGCTTTTATAGGTGGAAAAGATACATTTTCGAGCAATTATTGATTTTGTGTTTGGCTTTCAACTTGCCCAAAGTTTTAAATAATCTTCTAGGTATATAGGTACTAATGTACAGGACGTTGCCTTTCTTAATTTATCGCGGCGCCTATCGACTTTTCATTTGTTCTAAACTACGAACGGAATCGAAAAGACGTGAAATAAAGTAACGACTACCTTTTTTAGGGTCCGGATTAAATGACTTCTCGTTTCATACATCACGGTCCGATATAAAAGGAGTTAAAATAACAATGGAACTCAATAAAACATTTTTGTACCCAACCGAAACGTTTTTTATTTGAGATAAAAATATTACAAATTGACTTGTGTATTTTAAAATCTAAACTAAACGAAATTTCCGCCAGATTCAAATTTAAAATATTATATTACTGTTGCACGACTGGAAGACACCTGCGGCCGGCTCACATTGCTGTAGAATAGGCAAAATATCGAAAGTTAGGTAAAAATCCAAAACTTGAAAATCAAAAAGCGAGGTTTTGTCAAATAATTAGGGTCCGGGTGAAAAGTTAATTATCATCGCGGTTGAAATAACCGCTTATCTTGAAGCAATTTGAAATGAGAAAAAAAATTGTTATCACGAATTTATAATTTATTATAATTAAAAGTAGTTGACGTAATTTCGATCGGTTATTTGTTACTAACCGAAAAGAAAAATCAATTTCTATAAATATCACAAATACATAAAATATTTATTAGAATTTCAGGTTTTAAGAAAATCAAAAAAATGAAGCGCCGGAGAAAGGAATATTAAACGTACGAACTAATCCTTCAAATTTTCCAGAAATTAAATTTAATCTTCAGCGATGTGAGAAAAATCCAATTTAAAAACGCGATCTTATTTGATGGTTTCAAAATCGAAAAAACGAGACGATTTCGTCGGATTAAATTTGTTATCAAAATTATCCCAATTTCGGTTGTTTGATTAAATATAGCAAGTGGAAATCGTCGTTTAAAATTTTGCCGAAGAGGAAAGAAACAAATTGAAACTCGAGAGAGTCGAAATATAGAATTTTGAGATCTCGAATAGTCCAATTAAGTTACATTCGAATTACGTAATGCAGTGTACAAAGATCTTTATTCAGGTTTTTCTTGATTAAATTGATATTAAAATCGGTCCTTTCGATCATCGATAATATTATCACAAATTCAAATTTATTAAATTGCAAAATAAACAAAAAATTCTACTTTTGAACTTTGTACCTATCCATTTCACATGAGTATTAACTTCTACCTGTATTTGAACGTTGGACTTTGCACCTACGTTACTAAATTGGACTTTGGAACCATCAACGTAAAATTAAAAAAGGCACGGCCGGAATATTAAAAATATTTTTAAATTCATTACATGGGAGGTTCCAAAATCACAAAGCATAACATTAGTTCAACGATTTCATTATTCAAAGTACAAATAACATCTTTCCGTGTTCGATTTTCAAATCGACAAAGGAAAAAGTTTTTTTCCCAAAAAGTCCCTCCGAGGCCTTATTTTGAACTTTACGGTAATTCGAAGTGATGCAACAACATTCGTATGGGTAGTACAGTTACATGAACTATCAACATCCAAGAATAAACCGATCTATATTTTTCAATCCGAGAGAGAGCATTTTCTCTCGTGAACCATTTTTAGAAATTTATTTTCGAAAATTCTGTGCCACTAAAACTTTACACGCTGCGGTTGCCTGACTCGAAACAAAAGAAAATCCTAAGGTTATTGAAACCTGAAAAGTCATACATGTAAAAATTAAAAACCGCAGTCCGGATAAACAAGTTTCTAAAAAAAGGAACTTTTTTTATTCCACATCTCCGATTTAATGCAAAGAATAAACGTTTTCAAAAATAATAATATGTAATTTTAAAAATACTTTTTCTTGACATATTTTCGAATTCGATCAAGGCAACCGCAGGTACGAAGGCGAAGAAAAATTTTCTGCAATAATTCTGTAAATTACTATTTTAAAAATTAAAATATAGAAAGTTGCGTGGATATGTAAGCTTAGCATAAAAAAATAAAACTGACCTTTTGGAGACACTCGTGACCAATGGCTTTTGGATCTACGCGAACTTCAAAAATCACAGAATTAGGTTGACTAATTAAACACCACATTTTGAAAGATTCAGTTTTCAAATATCAAGAAAAATTCGGGCTAGCGACACTTAGGCTAGCAAAAAATACCGATCACCTGGTAAAATCGTAATGTTCTATAATGTTTACAGCGAACCGTTTGTTGTATAAACTCTTTGCGCATTTTACAACAACGTCCATACTCTAACACAGTTTGGACAATATTAAATCGAACTTGATTCTCTCTCTACTCTATAAGCATTCAAACTCGCACCAATCCGACGCCTATCGCCCATCCTTTGCTAGCCAAGCCCGAAAAACGGTGCCGACCGCCAGCACCAGTGGATTCTAAAAGCACACGATTTTTCTATTTCCTGGCACAAGTGCAGACAATCCCAAACAGCTGTTCTACATAAATAAAATCAAATAACTTCGGGAAAAAATATTTTCCAAATGCCACCCGCACACCGCGAGATGAAAACAGACAAAGAAATTGCATTTGGCCAATATAACATCAAAACATTTCCGCTAAGTGTTCCAAATTTTGTAAATAAAATTGAACTTTGTACGCCAGTACGTCGGAGATTATAGCACACAATTTTGAATACATCCAGCAGTACTCAATGCATCCTCTCAAAATATCCAGCACGTGTTTGGTACATGAAGTGTCGATTAATAACTTATATTTGAGTATCGACAACCACTCATATTAAAAATATCGTTTAAAGAAATTATTACCTTTCATATAATTAACCTTCTTTTATTTATGTCAATAAAATCTTAAATAGAGTTAGTTATGTTTTAAAAAAGTATCACGAAGCCAACGACTGCACCATAAAATTATATCTGCTCGTTGTTATTGTATTGTATGTTCAACTTCAAAATATCTGTTGTTTATGAAGTTTCCAATAACATTATTGATATATCCGGAAAACCGAAAGTATACTTTTGCCAAACAAATAATCTAATTATATGCATATTCCAAATTAAACTGTTTGCGAGACAATAAACCTATTGTCGCCTAATTAAATAATAGGTCAACATCTTTAATTTAAAAAAAACATCCTGATTATAATTTATGTTAAAATGATAATAAATTATCGTTGCCCAACTACCGAAAAGTTAAAATTTTTTTCCATTATGAAAATGTATTATTTTCATTAAATTCAAAATTTTAAGACTGCATCAAAGTTTTATTGGCCATTAAAAATTAATCAAAATGTAAATATTTAATTGCAATAATTAAAAAGAACAAAAAAATTCCATTAATTTTTTATCTGTGCAATTCTTCATTAGGTCAAAATGAGAATCTTGTTTATTATAAAGACGAGCAGACACGCGTTGTAAAGTTATATCATAATAATAGCAGATCAATAAGCGGCCTTTAGGCCGCCATGACCTTCAGGAGTTTGAATAATGTGGAAACTCGTTTTTGGGCAGAATCATTGATTGGTTTCGTTCTTGTTTTACAAACCAGACGATTTTCGCCTCATGTCAATGTAAGATTTAAGCATTTTTAAGTCACGTCCATTGAAGCTTTAAAGATTTTCGTCTTTACTGGTTTTTGACTCTTTTCAATGAAATTTGTTTTTCAGACATCGTAAAAAACGACGTGGAGAATTTAAAATGGCGGCGTTCGTTCTAGAGTTTGCAGCATATTAGCTTTCAGTTAAAATTTTAATTCGCCAAATATTTTTGTTCGGAAGATTTCGATAAGCTTTCCAATATTGGAAACCTCTGAAAAAATACAAATTTTGTTTGACGAAATCACGCAATTTCAAAACTTCATTTACAACACAAAATAGGCTCAAGTTTCTTAACTTTCTCTCTTAATAATTTAAGAAAATTTAAAGTTGTCGTAGTTAACTGATTTGTTACCCGAATTTCATTTAAATTTGAAATTTAAAATTTTAGCTAGGAGCTCTCAATGACCACACGAAAAAATAATTATTTTATTCTCTAACGCAATTTCACTCCAGCCGTCTTTTAACCCCTTTAAGGGTGAAGAATCCAACAGGTAATGACGAGGGTTCTATTATTCACCCCTGAATTTAGATTCGATTTGGATTTAAGCAAAACTTGGAAATAAATAAAGGTATTAAATACCTAGTGTCATTTTTAATTACATTTTACGCCTTTTCACCATTTTAGGAGTCGGATTTCGAAAAAAGTATTTTACTTTACACTATTCATGTAATTTACTCCGACGGCATATACGCCGATGGTAAATTTGCCAAAATAAGTAATTACACCGACATTTACAATTACAAAAATATAATCTACAAATGATAAGAGCATTAGAATTCATCTAGAGTTTTAACTTTTAAAATTCGTTAAAATTTTCATTTATCAAGCTGACCATGTTATAAATTCAATAATAATTACATTGGAAACTTACCTGTCCAGTCTGTTAAATAAAATTTTTATCAATTTCAAGATCATTTTTTGACCTTTAAGTAAAAACTGGATGAAATCCAACGCTTTTATCATTTGTAGTTTATATTTCTGCTTTATTTTTGTCTTTCGTTTTTTCTCCCACACATAAATCTTTTTTGTTTGAATTTTTGGGTTCTTTGCTTTCTTTTCTTTTTTTTATAAATTTCTACTCTATAAATAGCATAAACTTTAAATGGTGTTGAAAGGGCAAGCGGGCCCCTTTTGGTCCCGGGCCCTGATGCGCGGCACTACTAGCACCACCTGTTGCTACGTCCCTGATCCGCATACCTGATATTCCTTTCCATTTGAATTTATTTAATTTAACTTTAATTTAATATTCGAATTTAACTTAAAAACACACGGAAAAAAAAAAGTTGTTAAAGTAACTACAAATGCAGTGCAATCTACTACAATGAATTGTAAATATATAGTGACAACACCAAACATAAGTAAAATGTACACGTCAATTATTGTAAAATGACTGCAGTACAGTTTACTACAATTGTTGTTAAATTTTAACAACATTGTGATGTAAAGTACTTATTATTTGTTCATCAACTATTTTGAGTGATAAAGCAACTACTCTAGAGTTAAAAGTACAAAAAATTTGTAAAATTAACTACATGCATCGAACAACAATGCGTAAGTGCATTTTACAGCTGATGGAGTATAAACAGCATGAGGGGTGCGGTGCGTTTAATTTTACTACAATTATTGTTGTTCGTGTGACAACAATTATTTTACTACCTACATGAAAAATGTTAATACAACATCTTTTTTTGCGTGCAATAATCCTATCTTTCTAGATCCGTAATTTTGGAGTTCTGGCTTCGTATAATGATGTTTTTAATGAGTAGAGCTACTCAAAGATTCCGTCTTTTAAGATTGGGCTATTACAAGGACGTAATTCATAAGTGGTGCGTTTCAATAAAGATCCTGTTTTTCTAGACCCGCACTTTTCAAGTTGGAGCCGCTTCAAGGATGTTTTTAATGAGTTGAGCGATTCAAAGATTCCGTCTATCTAGATCTGTAATTTTCGAGTTGAAGCCGCTTCGGGGATATTTTTAATGGCTGGAGCGGTTCAAAGGGTCACCGTCTAAAGCCGTGTTTCATTTGGAAGCTTACGGCGGTTTTGGTACCAATACTAACTCTCTAGACCAATTATTACTCATAAAAGAACAGACGTTGGTACTAAAAGTGCCATAAGCTTCCAAATCCACGACGGCCTAAGTAGATATGCCATTTTCGAGTACAATTTATGCCAAAAAATATTTGAATAAAACATAAACACTCCACAGGCAGGATTAACCTAAAGACAACGCCAATCGAATAATCAAAATAATCAAAAATAATAAAAAACAAAAATAATTTCGTCAAAATTTTTAGATGGTCTGTAATTTTTTAATTATTGTAATTTTGCATTAAAAAAGTCTGGTTGGGGGTACAAAAAAATATTATTATAAATACGACATTAAATATTATTGTAGAAACAAAGAAACCAGTCAAATATTGGGCAATTGGTTCAAAAAGAATGAAGAAACTGCTGTTGCTGAAGAAAATAGTAACGAAGAAGAAATTCATCTGAGCGTGAAGACAAAAATAAAGATGTTCCAGAAAGTGCTGAAGTACTTTATTTAGAAAACAAAGGAGAAAACAACGAGAAACAGTAAAGTAGTGAGATATCGAAAGAAGACACCAGAATTGACTTCAATGAAAATTTTTAATTTTATTTTTTCTTAAATTTAATATATTTTAAGGGAAAGTAAATCTCAAAATTTGCCATTTTGCACCAAGTTTCTAAAACATTTCTGGGGAAAGTCCGGACTCCCTCATTTAAAAAAAAAATTTTTTTTTCAAATTTTTCAAATAAATTCCCTGGCTTTTCCAGGTTTTCCCTGACAAAAATTTTAATTTTCCCTGACATTTTAGTATCCTAGTACCAAACAATGGTGGTTTGCACCGAAAAAAATACATAATTTAATAAAAACAAATATTATAACATTTATTTCATCAAGTTTAAAATTTTAATTTGTGAAAAATAATTTTTAAGTTTGTAAATTTAATTTTGTAAATTTTGAATTTGTTGTAAAAAGGAGATTTTGATAGTTTTATGTTGACTTTTGGTGTTGTATTTATTGTAATTTTTGTAAATAATTGAAAATTTGTTTTTGAAAAAAAATTTGAAAATGAAAAAAAATAATGTCAAATTTAAAAATATTTCCTTGACAAATTTTTTGTTTTCCCTGACATTGGCATTAACAATTTTAAATTCCCTGACGTTTTCAGGTTATCCATACAAGTGGGAACCCTGAAGTAAGCCCCATTTTTTTTGTTTTTTGATAATTATTATTCTTTTTTATTCTTTTATTCAAATTCCCAGTGGGGGCAATGGCCAGTACTCGCACCCCCCCTTCGGGCGCCCATGGGCTTTTCAATAAATTCCAAGGCAAATTATCAATATATAAGTTACTAGATCTGTGGTTTCGAGTGCCAGGTCGCTGCATTTTATTTTGAGAAATTTAAATTATTACAAACTACTGAATTTAATATCGTAAAAGAATTTTGGGTTTACCAAAATTATAAATGTTTATTATTAGAGATGAGATTTTTAGGTCGTAAAAATTCAAAAAAAGGTACCTAAAAAGGTACTAAAAAAATGCTATTTTAGGTTGGTATTGTAAAGTTTTAGTGGTTTTATGTTACTAAACCCACCAATTAGGTATTAAAACTTTACAAGTACCAATAACAAACTTTACAAAACAAACCGTCATAGTCCATTATATATATGTTACGGTCAATGACGTCAATGGCCGGACAATGACGTCAATGCCCATTTACGCTGGCCATTAAGGTCATTGACCGGCCATTGACGTCAACGCCCGTTAACGGTGGGCAATGATGTAAATATTTTCAAATTATTGTAATATTTTTGTCTTTGGCCGGTCAATGACGTTAATGGCCAAAATGGATTGGACAATAATGATATTATAGAATAAATATTACTACAAGGAACAGCCAAATGGCGATGCACTTCCACCCGGAACAATATTTGTCGTGCACGCGTTTTTCCGTATAAATGACAGCAACTCGGCCCTTTTCACTATTTTTAGGGTGGATCCGTGATTCGTCGTGGTTGCATCAGTCAAAACGGCCCGGAGGTAAAATTAATTTAATTTAATTAATTAATTTTTCGGTGGATCAGTGATTTGCCGTGGTTGCGCCAGCCAAAATGGTTTGGGGCTCTCCAAAAAGCTTTAAAAAAAGCTCTCTTACTAGCTAAAAACATCCCCGAAATCAAACCACCTCGACTGGGAGGACCTACCCTCGCCATAGAGAAGCCCGAACTCGGCGAAATACGAAGCGTGTGTAACGGTTATCACTAATAGTGATAAAATATGGAATCTACAGAATAGTAATTTCATCATTGCCCATCCTGTGTTGGGCATTAACGTCTTTTCCCGGACAATGATGTAAAAACCACATATGAAATTTTAAATGTCAACATCGCCCAAAATGCATGGTCATTCACGTCAATGACGTTAATGCCCAACTAAGCTGGGCATTGACGTTATTGTCCGGCCATTGACGTTAATGGCCGAATTGTCATCATTGACCGTAACATATATACTATATTTGTTTTTCCAATAATCCATCCTTAGATTTTTGAAGTTAAACTACGTTTACGCTTAGACATTTTGAATAAATATTATGTTGATTTAAGATTAAGATAACTTTTTTTCACAATTTTACAGTTTCATTGTTAAGCTTGTCCTTATATACATGGACTTGCTATTTTTTAGGTTGGTACATGGTTTTAATTTTAATTTAAATTTAAATTAATTTGAATTAAATTAAATTTTCTTTCAATTTCAACTGCAAATTAAAAAAAAAGTTTCCAAAATGTTAAAATAGGTCGTAAAAATGAAAAAATGGCAAAAAAGATTAAAACAAATATGGCTTATATAACTTAGTTTTCCATTAAACAAATTTTGGTACTAATATCATAAAAATGGGAGCTAAAATAAAAAAAAAGGTAAAAACCTAAAAATTTCATCTCTATTTATTAGTATCGACTGCTTAGGAAAATACCAGGATTCAGTTACAGCGAGAAATCAAATTCCGTTTAAAGACACCATTAGTCATTCTAATTACAAAATCAAATTATATACAGGTTAAAATTATTTAAAAAAATTGTATTATTAAGTTATAAATAATTTGCGAACGCAACAACAAGTATAGTAATCTCTATTTTTTTATCATTGAGAATGTTTATATGGTATTCGCTGGCCATCCGGCCAGAAATGCGTCCACTTTTGTGGTTGATAATTTCTAAATGGAATTAGTTTTCTTGTTGCCTCTGTTTCCTGATGATGACAAATTAAATTACCAAAACCGGTAGTTACTAGGCATTTTTAATTTTGGCAAGAACAAAATGTTATTTTAATAAAACAAAGTTAGAAATAGAATAAAAATAGAAAATAATAATTTGATTTTCAGTTAAAATCATAATATTTTAGCATTTAGTTTTTGTTAAAAGTTCAAAATATTTGGTTTAATTTAAAACAAAAAATGTAAATATTGTTGTGTTCCAATGCAGTTAAATTTTCGCTTAAAATAATAAATTATGAACAATAAGTAAACAATAATCCTTCTTCTAGGCTATAAATGATTGGATGATTCACCTTTAATGAAATAAATAGATAAAAGAACAACAAACAATCAAAACATATAATAAACTTTTAAACTGCTCCTATGGGTGGGAACAATAATCTTTAGGCACTAGTGCTTAAAGCAAGGCCATTTCGACACTGAAATGACAATGAAAAAGTTACCTTTTCACCACCTTCGCAGAAAAACTATAATACTTTAATTGCACCGAAAATTATAAGTTGGTAATTTTTAACAAATAAATAAAAAATTAAAGAAAAAAAAAATAAAACCGACAAAAACAAAAAGTTAAAAATTAATAAAAAAAAAAATTAAAAACACTGAAAAGCAAAAAATAAAAAAATGGCTTTCATAATTTTGAAGTCGGTGCCATGTTGTACAAAAATATATATAAGAAAAAATACAACTTGGCACCGACTTCAAAATTATGAAAGCCATTTTTTTTATTTTTTGATTTTCAGTGTTTTTAATTTATTTTTTATTAATTTTTAACTTTTTGTTTTTGTCGGTTTTATTTTTTGTAAAATTTTTTTTTTTATTTTTTGCTTTTCAGTATTTTTAATTTTTTTTTTTTTATTAATTTTTAACTTTATTAGTTTTTGTTTTAAATAATTTTTTTATTTTTGCGTTTTTTTTGCGTTTCTCATTTTTGTTTTTGTCGGTTTTATTTTTTGTAAAAAATTTTTTTTTTATATTATTTAATTTAAAATTTTTATCCAACATTAATAATTACACAAATACACAAATTGTAATTGTTTGATTTCGTCACATCCAGCAGAATCTTACTGCAGCGTTGGAACGTGAGTCGCGGGCTTTAGACGCTCAATGGCAGTCATAACCATGTCGAGCAGTCTAAAGTTGTCATACATGCCAAATTTCTACCAAAAAAAATCGGCTCACAGGTGAAAATTCAGTGGATAATATTCGATCATCCCCAATTTTTCTACCCTTATGGTTGGAAATTTTCTTTGAAATTTAAATGGGACCACCTTGGAGGTATACCTCATCTAATAAAAAAGTAATCATCAAAATCGGACTATTCTGGAAAAGTTATGCGTGGTCATCCATTACAAAAAAAAAAAAATATATACGTGTCGAATTGATAACCTCCTCCTTTTTTGTTTTCGTCGGTTAAAAAGGAAATTTTCCGATATGCTGTCATTCGTGGTTCTGTCTATCATCGTAACGGTAATTAAATCTTAATAGAAACAAGTGGGTATAGTAAGTGGGCTCAAGAACTTTGTAATTGCAAAGTCAAAAGGTGCAATTTAAACAGGGTGGACTGCAACTCTATTGCTAAAAAATTGCACTTTTTCAAAACCTAAAAATCACTCATAATTTTAATAAAAACAACATCGGTAACGTAAAAAAAAATATTTTTTATAGCGATTGATTGCTCTTCTGGATGCTTATGGTTTCACAGGGTTCCCACTGAAGTTTATAAAGAAAATTCCCTAAGAAAGAATAAAAATTTTCCCTGACACTCAATAAATCGGAAGATAAAAAGGTAAAAAAATCTTAATTTTAATATTTAAAAATAATTAAATTTTATTAAATTATTTAAAAATTTATTTTAAAATTAAAAAAAAAATTAAAAAAACAGTTGTATTATTCCATGTATCCTACATTTAGTTTTCTTTATTTTTCCAAGACAGCAACCACAATTCCATTTTTATACCGTTTTTCATCAATCACAAACAGAAATACAGTTCTCTATAGCTTTCACCAGCTCCCCCCCCCCTTCCACAAATGTATAACAAGTCTATTACTAAATAAAAATTTGTAAAATAATATTTTTAAATAGATAACCAATTAAATAATAATAATAATCAAGTACCTAGTCGAATAATATTTTTTATTTTATTTACAAATTTACAATCAAAGGATAAGACAGTCTATCTACTTCCTATGTACGCAAAAACTAAAAATTTGTTTTTTTTTAACTTGAAAATCTTGGATCTAGAAGGAAAGTTGAATAACAAAAGTAGGTCGTTTTTTAGAAGGCAGTGTACATTTCACGCTTAAGTTTGGAAAAAAGTTTACAATAAAACTACAAATTTATTGTAAGAAATATTTATTTTTCTGAATTTCCTCTTGAATCGCTTTAAGAATTTTTTTTGAAAAAGTTGTAAAAGCAAAAAAAAAGTCATCTAATATGGATATAATATATCCTTGGATTCCCTAAGATTGCCTGGGATTCCCTGTTCCATAATTATCATTCCGGGAGCTGCTCTAGTTTTTTATTTTAATTCCTTAAATTTTTGTCGATTTCCTCCTGAATTGCAGTAAGAATTTTTTTGAAAAAATTGGAAAAAAAAATTCATCTACATCTCATCAAGATCTCCTTGGATTTCCTAAGATTTCTTAACATTTTCTGGGATTTCATGTTCTTTAATTTACCATTCCAGGAGCTGCTCAAGTTTTATGTTTTAATTCTTAAGATTTCCTAAAATTTCCCCGATTTCCTTTTAAATTTTTTTAAAAAAGTTGGAAAAGCAAAAAAAAATCATCTACAGTCTCATCTTAAGGTTTCCTTGGATTTCTTAGGAGTTTTCGGATTTTCCTTCACTTGTACATCAGATTTTCCAAGTGATTCCCCCCTCGCAGTAATGGCTTATGTTATTGTTTTTAATTCAATGTTGGTATTTGTGGTAAGCGGTAACATAACCTAACATTTCAGTGACGTTTCTGTTTTGGAAGTGTATTGTTTGTTTTGTTGATATTTCGCAAATTAATATTTTATTCGTAATGGGGAAAAAGGCTAAATATTGCACTGATAGTAATTGTGATAGGAGGAAAAGAGCTAAAAATTTTTGTAGCAGTGAAATAAGACTACTAATGAAATTTGTTATGAAACATATTGAAGTCATTGAAGATAAAACTGGCGATTCCAGTTCGTGGAAAGCAAAAACTGATACATGGAACGAAATTTCAAAGATTTTCAATGTCAACTCTGGTAAGCACGATTAGATTATTTTTCCTAGATCTTGTTATTTCCAACCGTTCGTCAAGACATAAATATATTCTTGACGCTTAATCGTCCTGTGAGCATTAGTAGGGTGGTAACCTAGCTAGAAAATACGAAGAATGATGCAGCAGTGTAGCTAATTGAATCCGAGATTGTAACATTGAAATCTACATTTATAGCTCTAGTACGAATGCTTTACACTGCACTGCTGACTATTACATTAAGTTTACGTTTATATTACTAATTATTTATTATAGCTATGTTATATTAGAAGTTCACAGGACTGTCGAAACATTACGGTTAAAATACGAAACAATCAAGAAGGAATTGAAGAGAAAATTAATATATAACAAAAGAGAAACCTTTAAAAAGGATGGTAGTGCTCCTAATTACTTAAAGTTAGAATATTATGAAAAAACATTGTTAAATTATATTTCGTTACCTGCGAATGGGTTACCGCAAGATGATTGTGGCAGTGTTACGCCAAACACAAGTTAGTATAAAAATGCGACTATTTTGACCAATAGCATTAAAACTTTATTTTTAGCCATCACCACAGAAGTAATTCCTAAATCAGGTGTCGATAATTTTATATGTGCAGACGATTCTAGTTGTAGTTTATTTGATGTGAGTTGAAACTTGATTTTTTTCTGTTCCTATTAAACTTTAACATTCATTTGTATCAGGTACCCGATGCCATTATAATAAATCGAGGAAATGTTTCATCAGAATGCTCCACGAAGTCACCGAGTTACGTCGAGGTTAAAATATTTTATTATTGTTCTATTTATTGCTAATATATGTTTTTTATTGTAGCCCACTGCTGTGATTTCTATAGCCTCACAAACATTTAACGGTGGCAATACTAGTGAATTTGTCAAGGTAAACTAAATAAAAATTGTTGTTATTATAGTTACTGAATTTTTTTAAAAAGGATTGTGGCGAGAATACCAACAAAGGTTTAAAAAGGCCAAGGGTTAGTTGGACTCCAGATTTGCTCGAAGAGGATTCAAGATTAAAAGTATGTCCTGAATCAAGAAGGGAACTGATCGAGTTACAAAAAGAATCCATGCAACAAGAAATTACTTACCGACAGGAGGAGGAAAAACGCAGAATTGAAATTCACCAACTACAGAAGGAAAAATTAATGTTAGAAAACCAGTTGCTCAAAATAGAAGTTCTAAGAAAAAAGAAAGATAATTTATTAGAATTACAAGTTGATGGTTTTATTTAATTTTGTTTGAAATAAAGTATGTATTAATAAATTTATTAGTTATTTGATACTGAAAAATGTAAATACTAGAGAAGAATGCGGGACGGGACCGAATGTACAGTCCCGTGCGGGACTGCATGCTAATATAACTCCGCGCGGGACGGGATGTCAATTTAGTCCCGCGCGGGACGGGATGTCAATTTAGTCCCGCGCGGGACGGGATGTCAATTTAGTCCAGCGCACAATTGAATGTAAGATACTAATTAATGCTGCTGTTTGGATTGCACCCCAAACGGTGTTGATTTTCAGTGGACTGTATGATGATATTAGGCTAGGCACTTTATTAAAATAAGTATTTATTTTAATGCTGTTATGTACACAGAAAAGAAACTTTTGTTACAACAATGTCTTCAAGCGTCCAAACACTTGTAAGTTGAGTGACATACTGATGAGACGAGCATGCGCTGCGCCGATATGAACTAACAATTATACGAGGTCCGCTCACAATTCTTTTATACATAGTAAAAATAATACTAAATCTGAACATACCCCCGGCCTTGAAATTTGAAACATTTTCAAAGATTAAATATAAATTCAAAAAAAAACAAATTTGCAAAGGCAAGCAAACATAATTGAACATAAATGAGTTTGAAAAACACTTAAAATCTAAAAAATAACAGTAAATAAGAAAATAAGTTGGTTTAACAAAACTTAGAAACTAGAAATGAACAAGATAAACATTTGTGGAAAAAAGATATTCACAAAATAAAACAATGTTCGCACATAACGAAATAGTCGAAGAAACACTAATTTTCCGCACTAGGTAACGGGCAGATTTTCGAAAATGCTCGTTTGATGATACCATTTGCTGTTTGTAGTGTTGCCACACGGTTGACACCATCGGAGCCAGGATGTAGCGAAATTACTCTTCCCATGAGCCATTTCAAAGGAGGTGAGTTTTCCTTGATCAGGACCAAAGCACCAGCAGATAAATCGGAGTGATGTAGCTTCCATTTTACTCTTTGCTGCAACTCTGAAACATACTCTTTACTCCATCGTGTCCAAAGATGCTGTTGAAATCCTTGAATTCTTTGGAAGGCGTCGAGACGATTTTCAGCAATAAGACTGACGTCTGGATCGGGTAATGCGGTCATAGAACGTCCAATTAAGAAATGACCTGGTGTCAGCGGCTGTAAATCACTTGGATCGGAAGTTAAGGGAGCAAGGGGTCTGGAGTTAAGGATGGACTCTACTTGATATAACAAAGTACATAGCTCTTCATAAACCAAGACTTGCTCGCCTATTACTCGTTTGAGATGAAATTTGCATGACTTAACGCCTGCTTCCCATAGACCGCCAAAATGTGGACTATGAGCTGGTATAAAATGCCAGTGTACTCCTTCGCAAGCAACAATTTCTGGAATTGACGATTCCTGTTTTTTAAGAAATTTGCCCAGTTGAAGCAGTTCATTGTTCGCGCCTACAAAGTTAGTACCATTGTCTGAGTAAACATGAGTCGGTTTGCCGCGTCGGGCGACAAAACGTCGAAATGACATTATGAAGTGTTCCGTAGATAGACTTGTTACAAGTTCGAGATGAACTGCCTTGGTAGCAAAACAAACATAAATGCACAGATAAGCCTTTGTGGTTTTAGATCCACGACCTTTTCGATCCTTTATATTTATTGGACCGGCGTAATCGATACCGACATGCTGGAAAGGAAATGATTTTTCAGCACGAGCTGGAGGTAAATTTCCCATAATCGGTCTAGTAATTGAAGAAGAAAATCTAAAACATTTCACACATTTGTGAACTACTGATTTGACTAAATTCCTTCCAGCTGTAATCCAAAATTTATCACGTAAGCTAGCTAAAAGAAGCTGCGGACCGGCATGAAACATTTTAAGATGTTCACGAGTGACAATAAGTTTCGATAAGGGATGTTTCCCATCGATTAAGAGAGGGTGTCTCTTGTCGTAAGCGTATTTAGTATTGTGGAGTCTTCCACCTACACGAATTAAACCTTGGTCATCAATGAAAGGGTTTAATCCAATTAAAGAAGATGATTTCTTCACAGGCATTCCTTCAGAAAGTAATTTCAACTCATCACCAAAGGTATCCGATTGCGAAATTTTAATTAATTTATGCAATGAATTAGTGAGTTCCTTGGGAGTCAAAAACCCATAAATTTTGTTGTGTTTAGAGATTAGGCAATTATTCTTAAATCGCAAGCAAAACGCGATTGCTCTTTCGAGTCGATTTAAGTTCGAGTAGTTGTTAAACTGAAATGATTCTTGTTTTCTGACAACAAGAGCCTTCATTTCCTTTTTTAGATCAGGAAGCTTTGGAAGACAAAAACTAGGATTTGGCCAAAAAGCTTCTTCCTTTTGTAGCCAACATGGCCCGTTCCACCACAATGTGGAGTTCTTTAAGATTTGAGGAGCTGCTCCTCTCGACAACAAATCCGCTGGATTCGCTTTCGTTGGCACATGCCTCCAGATGGCATTCTCAGTTAAATTTTGAATATCCGCAACTCGATTGCAAACGAAAGTTTTCAAAAGATTCGGACTGGTCTTCAACCACCCTAGAACGATGGTTGAATCGCACCACAAGTAACAAGAGAAATGTTGCAAGTTTACCGCCTTTAAAACTGTTTTTAATAATTTACTTAACAATAATGCTCCACAGAGCTCAAGTTTCGGAATAGTTGTGGGTTTTAAAGGTGCAACCCTTGATTTTGAGCATAACAAATTTGTGTAAATTTGATTTTCTGTATTTATTGAACGAATGTAAATGCAAGCACCGTAACCTTCAGTACTTGCGTCACAAAACCCATGAATTTGAATGGAAGTTGGGTTTACACACGTGACGTGCCTCGGTATTTTTAGATCTTTAAGATCTAAAAGTTCTGACCTGTACAAGATCCATCGTTTTTCCATATCGATAGGAATAGGATCGTCCCAATTTAATTTTTCAAGCCAAAGTTTTTGCATAAAAACTTTAGCCACGAACGTACATGGCGTAAATAATCCCAAAGGATCGAAAATCTGAGATATTTCAGAAAGCATTTGTCTCTTAGTAATTTTAGGAGACGCCGTATCAGATATAGAAACCATAAAGTGATCAGTTTGAAATAACCACGTGAGGCCTAGAGTGCTTGATTGCTCATGGTCCCCAATGACTAAAATACCAGGATGTACATCCGAGTCA
This sequence comes from Cantharis flavilabris, assembly GCA_949152465.1. Taxonomy (NCBI): domain Eukaryota; kingdom Metazoa; phylum Arthropoda; class Insecta; order Coleoptera; family Cantharidae; genus Cantharis; species Cantharis flavilabris. The sequence goes on from OX424435.1 coordinate 94,399,569, forward strand.
GGTATGCTTTTTAGTACCTCTGGATTATTAGAAATCCACTTTCTAAGTTTAAAGCAACCTGAATTTAGAACCGTTGAAATTTGTTCGCAAATTTCGCGCGCAGCTTCTATAGTAGAAGCACCAGAAAGTAAATCGTCCACGTAAAAGTCGCGTTTGATTATTTCAGCTATTTTAGGTAATTTTTCCTCGCATTCTACACCTAATTGTTTGAGAGAGCGAATGGCAAGATATGAGGCGGAAGCCGTTCCGTAAGTTACCGTATTTAAGTCGTAATGTTCTATGGGGCTTGTCTGCGCGAACCTCCATAAAATGCGTTGTAGAGGCCGTTGACTTGGCTCTACTTCTACCTGACGATACATCTTTTCTATATCAGCAGATATAGCATAAGTGTGCTGCCTAAAGCGAATTAAAATCGTAAAGAGATCTTCTTGTACTGTGGGACCAATCATTTGAATGCTGTTCAAAGATTTCCCTGTCGTTGTTGGCGAAGAACCGTTGAAGACTACCCGGAGCTTGGTTGTCAAGCTGTTTGACTTGTGAACCCCGTGGTGTGGAAGATAGTAAGAAGGTATAACTGTTGTATCAGATAAAGACATATGACCTAAATCTAGATATTCCTTCATAAAATTTCGGTAATCTCCTTGAAGTTTGGGATTGGCTTGCAATCGACGTTCTAACGCAAGAAATTGTTTTTGTGCTGTAAAAAGAGAGTCGCCCAGAACTATCGGTTGTTCCTTTAATGGGATTGTCACTACAAAACGTCCCTCTGAATTTCTATTTGTATTATTTATGAAATGCGATTCGCAAATATTTTCCTCGGAAGAGAAAACCTTTTCTGTTGGGTAACTGTCTAGTTCCCAAAATCTTGTTATTTGATCTTGAAGATCAATAGTAGTGTTGACATGGCATTGCACTTGGCTGCCTTCGTTAGAACTAGTTGGACCAGCGATAATCCAACCTAGCTGAGTTTCCTGCAATATAGGAAGGTTGTGACCTAAATTGATTTTTCTATTGCAAAGAAGCTCGAAGAATGTGGGAGAACCTACCAAGAGATCAATTTTCCCCGGTATATTGAATCGAGAATCAGATAAACGAATGTTACTAGGTATTTGAAAACTATCCCTCTTTAGGTTGAAGCTTGGTATGCTTCCAGTTATTTCATTAATAATTAAACAAGAAAGTTTAATTTTGAAATTGTTATTGTGAGCAATCAGCTCGAGTTCACACTTCGACTTTACATGTGTGTTTGAGTTACTTAAACCTGTTATTGAAATATTTGCACCTTGAGTGGGCAACCTTAATCTTTGACAAACATCGGTGCGAATGAAGTTTGACTGTGAGCCAGAATCGAGTAAGATTCTAACCGATTGGTAGATTCCAGATGCATCTAGAATCTTAGCAGAAGCAGTAGGTAATAAAACTTGTGAGGCAGTGGCGCAGAAAGCTGATATCGTTTGAATAGGCTCATCCTCGGTAGCAACAGTTGAGACATTTGCTACAGGTGTAGAAACCTTCACCTTTTGCACAGGTGCATGAAGAAGCGTATGATGCCTTGACCTACACGTTTTACAAGTATACTTCGATTTGCATTGAAATTTTAGGTGACCCTTAGATAAACAGTTAAAACATAATTTTAATTCCTGTACCTTGTCTGCTCTTGCTTGAGCACTAAGGGCTATGAATTTGTCACATTGGTTGAGGTAATGATTTTCCTCACACAATGAGCATGACAAAAATCCAGCCACGTATGACTTTGCCTTGAATGCAATTTTGTTACTATTTGCCACCGATGGCGTTGTCTGTATTTTCTCAATTGTTTCTAAAAGATTTGAATGCGATGTTAGAAATTCTTTGAATTCATCTAGAGAAGGCAAAATTGAGATACCTTTATTAAATGTTTTTTGCCACTCTGTAGCACTATTAATATGCAATTTGCTAGAGACTAAATAGACAATTAAACACTCAAATAGTTGCTCACTTGTTGCCATTGATTTGGCGGCAGATACGTGCTTCGATAAAGAATCATTGATTTTTCTCAATGACTGAGAAGATTCCTTCCTTTGAGCGTCCAGCTCGATAATATAGTTCAAGTGATTTTTTATTATTAATTTCGGCTGATCGTAACGTGCAGATAACGCTTTAAAAGCGACCTCGTAATTCGCAGCAGTGAAATCTAGCGATCCGATAACCGCATTAGCCTCTCCGGTGAGACTTGCTTTCAGATAATGCAATTTTTGAACTTCGTTTAGAGTGTCATTTTCATGAACAAGGCTTTGAAATATTGCCTTGAATTCTAACCACGAATCTATGCTTCCGCTAAACTTAATTAAATTGATTTTAGGCAAGTTAATGTAATGCCTTGCATTGTTATTGCTAACATTTGTACTTGTGCTGCTGTTAGCTGCACTGTGATTGCTATGATTACTAGCCACAGACGGACTTCTGGTTTGACCACCTGTACCAGGTAAACGTAAGTCTTCGATTGACCCTTGCGTGAATCTTTTTACGATACCTTTTGCTAGGTAAATTTGTTCAAAATATAAATTTTCAAACTGTGCCATGATTTCATCCTCTGCTTCGCTATCAAGACAATTGAAGGAAATTTGACTTTGTAATATTTCGAATTTAGGTAAAATGCTAGAAATTATATCAAGTCTACCTTTAATTTCGTTAATTTGATCTGATGTAAGTATCAGATTATCACTACTAATTGACTCTTGCGTTTTTGTAAGAAACGTTTTGAATCGCGTCAACTGTGCTTTTAAAACACCTCGTTCGTGCTTTAAGTTTTCCATTGAAAATGGATGAATTGCAAGCTAATTTGAAATTAACACAAATAATATTAACGTTATTTATATTTATCGAGTAATAGGCGATTATCTTGGCCCGTAATGTTTCACTAATGTAAATTGACATATGCATGCAAAGACACAAAAGTTAGGAATTTTTAGATAAGAAAGGATTTGTTTACCAAGTAGTTGAGATGCTTTCAAATTGGCGGCGTTGTCGTCACCCGCTCCGATTTGACTTTGTGCTACAATGGCTGCTTTCTTGGCGCGAAATGTAGCGTCCCTTTTCTTATCGCTTTTCTTGGTGACGTACCCCAAGTGGTAATGTGCTTCGAAATGTTGACTACGTACCCCAACTAGGTATTTCTTCTATGTAGATATATTGGATTGCACCCCAATCGGTGTTAATTGCTACTTGCTGGTTTCTTATCCGTGTCGAAGGATCAATGTTTGGATTGCACCCCAAACGGTGTTGATTTTCAGTGGACTGTATGATTATATTAGGCTAGGCACTTTATTAAAATAAGTATTTATTTTAATGCTGTTATGTACACAGAAAAGAAACTTTTGTTACAACAATGTCTTCAAGCGTCCAAACACTTGTAAGTTGAGTGACATACTGATGAGACGAGCATGCGCTGCGCCGATATGAACTAACAATTATACGAGGTCCGCTCACAATTCTTTTATACATAGTAAAAATAATACTAAATCTGAACAGCTGCATTTGTCATAACTTAAATTTATTTATACAAATAATAAGTTATCTAACTTTTCAGGAGCCAATCGAGTACGACGATCACTTACATTTAAACCAGCGTAACTAAAATTACGTTCACTTGGTACGCTAGTTGCTGGTGTTGCTAGTATCCACAATGCAATTTCGGATAGTTTGGGATATTTTGCTGCGAGTGTTTTCCAATATTGAATCACTGGCATTGTTTTATCAATTTTTGACAGTGTAATATTACAATATGATTACAAATCCAAATATGTATTACCAATGTTAGGTACATCTTCATCGTCCTCAAAATCAGCTACAGAGTATAGCAAATCCACATTTTTCGGCAGATCTGCAATTGAATCATCAATAATTTGTGTTGCGGTGTCAAGTCTATCTTCATCTTGAAAATTAGTTGTTTCTCTTTCTTCCATTAAGAGATCGTTTAAAAATTTTATTTACTAAATACTTTGCATTACCGATTTCTTGAATATTTATTTTATTTTTATTATATTATAAATATTTATTATATTATATTTATTATATTTCCATTAAGAGATCGTTTAAAAATTTTATTCACTAAATACCTTGCATTACCGATTTCTTGAATATTTATTTAAGACGGCGACCGCTGCATGTTCGCCGCTACGAACGCCACATGTACAAATTTAGACTAATTTTTGTTAACGTCAAAATGTTATAATACTTAAAAAAAATCGGATGTGCCCATGCCCATAACTTTATCATACTTTTAAATAACAAAAATATAAAGAAATAGGATATTTACACGATTATTGATTAATACTTTTTTATTATTATTACGGAACAGAACATAATAAAAAAATAAAATTTTAAAAATAAGAAAAAAAATTTTTTTTTTAAATTTGAAAAACGAATATTTTCAAAAATTGGATATTTACACGATTATTGATTAATACTTTTTTAATATTATTATAGAGAAAAATTTAATAAAAAAATAAAATTTAAAGAAAAGGAAAAAAATTATTTTTTTTATTTACAAAATATTTTTTTTTTTGAGTTTCCGTGTACCGATTTTAACCAAAATCTAATCAGTTCTAAGTCTCAATATGTATGAACTAAATACGAAATTTTGTTAAAAAATTCCTATTACTTTTTGAGGTAGAGCGCACACAAAATTTGACCACACACACACACACACACACACACACATACATACAGACATTTTTTGGAAATGATGATTTTCCGCTTCTGGGATCCCAATATGCCTAAATTCATCAAAATCTCAATTTTTTTTTTCCGCACGATAACAATACTTTTTCATACTTTGTATGATAAAGTAAAATTTTGATTCTAATCATATATATATACCGGGTGCTGAATGAGTTAGCCGAACATAGGAAATTAACTTGTAAAAACTTATTTATGCAAATTCCTGCTTCCCTAATTATTTTAGAGAAAAAATGAAAGACACAAAAATAATGCAGAAATATAAACTACGAATGATAAAAGCATTAGATTTCATCTAACTTTTACTTAAAAAACCAAAAAAAGCTTTTGAAATTGTTAAAAGTTTCATTTATCGGACTTGCCATGAAAGTTTCCATGGTAATTATTTTTGAAAATATAAATTAAATTGAATTTATTTACATGGCCAGTGCGATAAATGAAAATTTTAACAATTTTGAAAGAATTTTTTGACCTTTTAAGTAAAAGTGAGATGAAATCTAATGGTCTTATCATTTGTAGTTTATATTTCTGCATTATTTTTATGTCTTTCATTTTTTCTCTAAAATAATTAGGGAAGCAGGAATTTGCATAAATAAGTTTTTACATGTTAATATCCTATGTTCGGCTAACTCATTCAGCACCCGGTATAAAGGCAATATATCAATTTAAGTCATGAGCAAATTTCATTAAAAAATTTGATCGTAAATTTTTTTGTTAATAAAGTCAACTTTTTTTATCTGAAGTCCAAGCTACCAAATCAAATCAAATCAAATCATGAACATTTTCAGGATACCACGGCTTTGCCGTATACTCCTAGTCTGGTGTGTGAAACATCGTGGGCGTTTTTTAAATGGGATCGTACCCTTTTTGCCGTTTTAGGCTTATCATTGAGAGCAACCGCATTGCCAGTGTATTTCTGTGGGTCGCTGCGCCGCGGTAATTGTCCGAGCTACGCTCGGGTATTTTCCTCAGCGAGCGACCTCTGGAACCACCTGGCGCCCGCGGCTCCTTTTTAGGCATTCAGGATAGGAGCCTTGGCTCTACCGTGTACGCCGGACTTGGGAGTCGCGGTATGCGTGACCCAGCACGTCGCGCTCGCGGTTTGAACCGAGACGGCCGCGCTTGGGATTTGATGAGTGAATGGGATGGGGGGGGGGGGGGGAAAGGATTTGGATGGGTGGGAGAGTTGGAAAGAAATGAAAAGAGGAACTTTGTGTTCGTAGAAAGCATAGTTTGTGATGCCGTCGGCTGTACCTGTCGAGTTTAATATAAAATTGTCCGAAAAAAGACCGAGTGACCGGAATTTTGCGGAAGTTTGGCCGGTTTAGGAAAAGGAGCGCGAAGCGAGCCTCGCACAGTTTCCGCAAACAACACCGAGGTCAGGAGCCGCCATTGAGGCCTGACCCGCAGCAGCGGCGCGAAAAGAATCTCCGGCATGATCTAGAAATCTGCCAGAGGCACTTTGGTGTTGAGTACAGGTTTTCCTCTGCACCTGTACTCACTTATCGTGTGTGACCCCCTGAAACATAAAGAAAAATTGCGGGTTAGTACAGACAAAATTTACAATAAATTACCAGGCCCCCCCCCTTACGACACCACCCTGATCGCACTAAGGCAGTGTTTGATTGGAAGGGGGGGGGGAGCTGCATGATGGCTTTCGGTCTCTTGTATCGCAGAAAGTCCTCGAGCTGGTAGTTGCCCAGTTCGCGGACTAGCGGATTTTCAGAGTGGCCGGAAGCCTCGTAGAGCCTATCCGCCGCATTCCGGATAAACTCTTCGATGGATGCTAGTTCGGCATCCTCATGCAGCTTTTTGTTGGAGACGTACCATTGGGCCTTCATGGCGCGTCTCACCGCAATGTTTTGCACTGTCTGGATGTTGTTAATATGGCTGATGGCCGCATAACCCCAGACAGGTGATGCATACGTGAGTATGGGTCTCACGATGGTTTTTACTAAAGTAAGACCGTTTTTGATACTTAGTTTGCTTTTTCTATTAAGCAAGGGGCCCAATGCGGACATGACAGCCCTTGCTTTAATAGTTTAATGTGGGGCCCCCACCGAAGTCCTCTGTCCAGGGTCACCCTCAAGTACTTGGAGGTGTTTGTCCAGGGGATCTCGGTGCCGAACATTTTTAGTCGAGTTTGCGGTAATCGCGACAGCTTTCTGGAGAAATAAGTGGCCGAACTCTTACTGGGGTTTACCCCAATGCGCCAAGTGCGGCACCAACCCTCCATCCCATCCAAGGCTGCCTGTAGTTTATTGATTACCGTTTCATTTCTGAGTGAGCTCACATAGTATGCGGTGTCGTCCGCATACAACATGAGCTGCGTTTGGGGAATTATTTCAGGCGGTTTAGGTATATCCCTCCAAGCTACCATTATTAATATGCTAATTTAAAAATATTAAAGTTAAATATTTGGTAATAAAGTTTTTTGAGGTGATTTTGTGGAAATGAAAATTATTTTAATTTACATTCCAATGTAGAACAACAAACTGTAGCTTTATTAGTTCACCAGTTTAGTTCATAGGGCAATATTACAGAATTCTCTACTTCGCGGTAAAGTGTTAGGCAGTGTTAGGATAGGTCAAGGTTCATTTCCAAACATTGCATTTCAAGTTTTAAAGAATTTTTGTTATATGTTAGCAAGTTACAATAAGAATTAATTACGGTAAGTATTCTTTAATAATATAAAAACAACATTCAATCTAAAAAAGAATCATAATATAACATCACTTTTTTTTAAATAATCTTTTCTGTTTAAAATAATATATTTTGCAATCTTGTTTCTATATTAGGAGTTAGATAAAATATAATTTTCTTAAATTATTTTCAGATTAATTTGAAAACAAAGATGTACCAGCAACAAAGAAATTATTATTTTCTACATTGTTTATAAAGTACGACAGATACAGCGTGTGCTTGGAATGCTCCGAAAATTAAAACGGTAGAAAAAATAAAATTTACTAGGTCAAGAATACTAGTACATGTTATTTGTTTAGATATATAAGCAATTATGTTAAATAAACGATCCTCATTCAAATTAGTTTTGCTTGACGACGTCCGTGGAAGTATCCGAAAGGTTTACTTCATTTTCAACTTAGAACAGTTTATCTCTTTTGCTTTGGTCTGCAGAGTTTGGTACAGAAGATTCATTCTCTTTTAAATACAGTAGAACCCCTCTATAACTAAAACTCGAGGGACCATCCTACTTACTCGTTATGACAGGTTATAAACAGTCCCCGACAATAAAAGTTTGTATAGATAGATAAATTTATTAAAAAAGAAAGTTACCTACTAATATAACGTTTAACAAGTTATTGAAAAATGTCTGTAATTTTGATTTGATTGTGGCAATCAGAATTTTAATTTTATCAATTGAAATTTCTAATGTTACTAAGTTATTAAAAACCGATTAACAAAACCTCCCGAACAGTTAAAATACAATTCCTATAAAATTCTAGTATGTAATTGAGACCTGCAAGTGGCTTTATTTTTCCCAGGTTATTGTAACTTGCTAACATATAACGAAAATTCTTTAAAATTTGAAATGCAATGTTTGGAAATGAAGCTACAGTTTGCTGTTCTACATTGGAATGTAAATTAAAATAATTTTCATTTCCACAAAATCACCTCAAAAAACTTTATTACCAAATATTTAACTTTAATATTTTTAAATTAGCATATTAATAATGGTAGCTTGGACTTCAGATAAAAAAAGTTGACTTTATTAACAAAAAAATTTCAAAATTTTCAAATTTCAATTAATAATAAACAATACACTACGATCGAATTTTTTAATGAAATTTGCTCATGACTTAAATTGATATATTGCCTTTATATATGTATATGATTAGAATCAAATTTTTTTTAAGTATTATAACATTTTGACGTTGACAAAAATTAGTCTAAATTTGTACATGTGGCGTTCGTAGCGGCGAAACATGCAGCGGTCGCCCGTCTTAATAAAAAAAAATCCCCTCGGCGAGGAATCGAACCTCGGTTGCCCAAATGAAATTACCATGCGGGTCGTACTTACCACTATACTACCGAGAGTTTATATTATCAAATCGTTTCGTGTTGTAATATAACTGATATAAAAAAAAGTGGTCGATGACTAATGTATACTATGTGATGAGTGTAGTATACAATATAAAATAATCATTATTTTCCTAATTGTACATAGATTGTATATTTATTTCATTTTAGCTAGATTTATTTTAAAATTATTTTAAGTTTTGATTAAATGCTGTTTTAATGTTTTAATTCTGGAAAAGTAACCTCTAGTAAAATTGGAAGTTTTTGTCACTAACCTACAATGTAGATTTATGTAACAAACAAACACACCGATTTCTTGGTTTATAATGAATTACTAATTACATACTAAAAGGTCAGGCTGCCGCAGATTGCCCTAATCTTGCAATTGAAATTTATGTCCGGTTTCATAAAACTTTTAACGGGCCGTTAAATTTAACTAACCAACGGAAATTATCATTTAGTACTAACAAGTTAGTAGCAATCATCTGTTAACTTTAACAGCTTGTTAAAAGTTTTATGAAACCGGACATAAGTTTCTAAATTTTCCTCGCAAATTCTCACGGCCTTCATTTGCAGTTGCTTATCAAAATGTTGTGTAACTCCCCATTTTGGTGTATACGAATGAAGAGCACCAAAGGATACGCCGAAGAGCATTCCATATCTCCTGAGACCTCCTAAATATTTACCTTAAAAAATTCATCATTTTTGTGCCAATGAACAAAATTCATCATATTGATGATTCAAGTCATCCATACAACAATTTTTTTCATCAATACTATGAATTTTTCATCAATATGATGAATTTTGTTCATTGATGCAAAACTGATGAATTTTTGGTGAATCTTTTTTTTCAGTAAAATTAATAGATTTAAATCAAAGAATTTGGGTTTATTGATATTATGCACATTATCTTTTTCAGCGGTGGGTGCGACGCACGCGGGCCCCCGGCTAAAAGGGCCCCAGTTGTACTGTTTCATTTTTTTAATTTAAATTTTAAATGATTTCAATAAGTTGTCACTAGATGGCCAGTCATTTCGTTGTGGTTAGGTTATGCACGTGTGTCAAAACGGGAAGAAAATATTGTATAATTGACAGTTTTTGTTAGAAATTTGATTATTTACCCAACTAAAGCAAAATGGTAAGATTCAATCTCTCAAACGATGTGAAAAATGGACAATATAAAATAAAATTTTTTAGCCGAAGAAAAGGAAGTTTATCAAAAAAGAAAATGCAGTCAACTTTTACTTGATGCGTAGAGGTCAGCAGGATCCATTAACTGTCGATGAAAATGCCCCGGAACATGTTTTGTTTCCTTTACATTCGGTAACCGATATATATTAAACGTAGTGTCATAACTAATTCCACCTTTTTAGAAATCAAACGATGCCGAAACTCAGGAGGACGAGAAGTATGAGGTAGTTTTTGATGAGGATTTCGAATACTTGCAACGTTTAGAAGCAACAAACAATGCTGATTTGAAACCCACTAAGACTGTTCAGTGGGACTTGGTGCCAGTCGAGAGAAATCCTCAAACAAAACGACAACGAAAGTTGAAATTGCCAAGTTCGGTTTTTGCATCTGAAGTCGAAGAAAAGGTGGGATTATTGAACAAGGCTGCACCAGATACAGGTCTTAATTTGGACCTGGATCCTGATTTGGTAGCTGCCATGGCAGATGATTTTGATTACGATAATCCTGAAAATGAATTGGCCGATGACTTTATGCAATTTGCTGATAAGCCAGGTTCTGATGCAGAAGAAGAGGAGGAAGATACAGAAGAAAGTGACGACGACTCGCATGATTTTAATAGTGAAAACGATGAGGTTCGATCTAAATTTGGAAATTGTGATACCAAATCCTATTATTCGTTAGTTACAAACAATCCAGATCAAGATCGAAATTTACTGTACCTTGAAGCACTGTACGAAAGGGTATGTTCCATTAAAGGCATTTTTAATTTTTAATTATTTTGTTTAATTACAGACAAAGGAAGATTACTATAATAATGATGATGATACGGAAAACGATAAACATACTGGTGCAGATGAAGAAAGAGTGCTAGCCATGTTACTTGAGGAGTATGAAAAGTCAAAAATAAAAGTAAATTTGGATAGGGATCAGGAAGCAATTGAAATAACAAAAAAAATGGTAGAAAATCTTGCATCGGATGAAGAATATGAAGAAATTATTGTTCATAAAAAGTTTGTTCCGCAAATTAGAAAACCTTCTACAAAAAATCAACCCAAATTAATTGAAATACCTAATGTAAGTATTCAGTATAGATAATTTGCTGTTATGTATTAACGTGGAACATTGGATTTAAAATCCAAATTCAAAATTTTACAAATATGATAAATAGAAATAAGAATTTATTAAAATATGGACGAAAATAATTATTTAAGAAATATTAACAATAAATCAAATTAATCAAAATCCAAATTTTACACAAATTCAAATTCAAATAAAATACTCCAATACACAGCAACTCAAAAATTCAAGTTTTTCAAAAAATCCTCAAAAAAACGATTTGGTAACACGACAGTATATCAATGTCTTCTTTTAGGATAAGCCAAAGAAAAAGCCGCCAAGAATAATCGAAGAATCCTCCGATTCGGAAGATTCTGAAACCGAATCTATTGCTTCTAAAATATCAACACTATCAATAAGACCTAAAAACGAAACCCCCCAAGAAAGGAGGGAGCGGAAACATGGTATTAAAGAATTGCGAAGAATAAGAAGGGAACAGAAAAAGGAAAATTCTTTACTTTTTAAGGAAGAAAAGAAAAGGCAAGTAAAACTTGCAGTATCACAACAAAATAATCAAAGAATGAAACGAATTAATTAATTAGTTGGATATTTAAGTTTGACTGTTGATCTGTAAATATATTATATTGAATTTCTTGACTTGTTACATAGGTTCATTTTGGGTACCAGTAGAAAAAAATAAGATTGCTTTTTTTACATAGTTATTTTTTTAACCTTATAACTCATTCAAGCAGAGAAGTAAGTGCAATATGGTCAATTCTCATATAACTTGTTCCGTTGCTGTACCCACCTATTTTTGTAAAAACTTATTTTCTTTCTAGTTTTATTTTTAGTGTGATGATAAAGTAGCATTGCAAGGTAAGTGGGAACTTCAATTATGAAAACCTAAATATATCAATTTTTTTCTTAAATTGAAGGTTTTATATGGCAAATGTCACATAAGTTACCGGTCACCACCTGCGATATCCTAACATTGATCAATATTTCAACAAAATGACTGTTGGAACAAATAACTCTCAGTGCTTAATTAACTAAAAAACAGACGTAAGGTTGACAAAAAATTGTTTTAATGCCTTATGTTAATATTATTGTAAATTGGCTGTTCTGTAGAGAAAAAGTGTTAGCATTTTATTAATGTGCAAGTTGTACTGTGAGTTCGCTTTCAATATAATATTTGTATGTAATCAAATAAAATATATAATTAAAATCCAAGCTCTATAAACAAGTAAGTATGTTTATTATAGGTCACATAAGTTACCGAATTTATTAGTTTATAATTGTCATTTGAACGGCTATTAATTTAGAGGCACAATCTAAATTAAAAGCATAGGTGAAGTTACCTTGATTACGTTTATGTCTATGGTAGCATTTTTCAAATTTAATGTTCAAATGTCACATAAGTTACCGTCACAATACGTTACCTGCTGGTAACTTGGATGGGAGTCTGACGTAATTGCACGTTTTACAGAGATATTTCAGGAATTTATTTTTACTACAAAATAAAATCCAATCATTTCAAATTTTTTATATATGTGATTATTGACATCTTTAATTGACATAATAATTCCATATAAGTTTTTCATAAATCGGTCAAGGTTGCCCATTGGTTAAAATAAGATTTATGGTGCAAACAGATATTGCTTTCCTAATGTATTGACAACCACAACTTATAGGACATTTAATTCTCTACAAATTAGGAGTTATTCCATTTCGACACAAGAATGAAAAATAGGAAAATAATATTACAATTATCTAATAATTATTACTGATTTATTAATCATCTTAACATGAATATTATAAACCAATACCGAAAATTATTTTACAAACATTTTGAGAACTTCAAATAAATATGGATACAAAGCGTAATATTTATGCCATTCAGCATAACTGTCCGGCACAATGTATGTATGGTACATAAATAATAAAAACACAAAACCGTGTGAGACAAATAATAACTTAATATAAGGGACAATTTCTTTCATGCACCATGTGGATTAAAATATTTCAAATAACATAATTATTTTATAATTAAATAATGTTAAAGATGTTTTATGAATAACGAAAGGTTTTCAACAGTAGTAATTGAAAAATTAAAATAGTACATAAAGTATAAAATAAATTATTAAATGAGAAGATATAACGATAAAAATTTATAAATCTAAAGGTGTTTCTATATGAGTTACTGCCCGTTATAAAAATGTACAAAATTTGTTTTGAAAAATCCCTGCTGAATTAGTAAATGTGATCACATTGTAAAATATGTTTCAATAAAAGTCTTTTAATAAACATTTAGAAACACCTTGCTAAAATTACTCTAAGGGCCATTTCTTTAATGCTCGGTAACAAATCAGACCAAAAGCACAGCTTCACAGTTAAATTGTTAACTATCCTTAATTGAGCATTGCAAAAACGGCCCTAAATATAATAAATAAATTGTTCGAATATAAAAAATAATTACAGACATAACACAAACTTAATTATTCTGGATGTATTCAACGTAATTATTTTGGGACTACACAAGAATTTCAACACGAAACATTAAAAATTAAATAATTATTCACATTATTTAAAAACATGTTTTTGTATTCTTATAAATAAAATAAAATATTTTTAATTATTGAAGAACGTAAACAGGTTCTTCAAAGTTACTGACATTGTCAATTCGTTCGTACATATCTTCTTCGCCTTCATTTCTAGTTCGACCTCTAGCATCGTGTGGTGGAGGTGGTACTATAGGAATAGCTGCCTTGGGACGCCTTATTGGTACCATTCTCTGACCAAGCTGTTGGCTTTGGGTGGAATAATAAGTGGTGCCACCTTGGCACTGATATAATTCAGCAGGCTGAGGGGTCTGTTAACAATTTTACAAAAAAATTAACATTTTGGTGGCTCTATAAGTTCAAGTACAAAAAAAATTATTTTATTTAAATAAAAAAAATTAATACAAAAGATCTATTTGGTGCTTTTTCCAAATAGTTAAGTTTGTTATAACATCAGTGGCCGTTCGAATCTTGAAATACCCCAAACTCTCGGGCTTAAAACGTTTTCTATTCTTGGAAAATTTGGATTATTTCCTTTAATAAATACTTGCAAGTTGATGATAGTGAACAACGATCTCACAAAACTGTTAGTACCAAATTACTCTCACAGGGTTATAATTAAACAAATTTAACCAAAGTCTGCTTATTAGTAAAAGAAAGTGCAAGGGTTATAAATACTTTGATAGCAACATACCCCAGCATTATATTGTTGATAATTTTGAAATGGAGCTGGTTGTGGAAATGGCGGTTGTCCTTGAACGTAGTTTATAATGGGTGGTGGTGGAATATACGGAGTTGGTGCTACTGCAGGTTGTAGGTAAGCAGGTGGTGCTGGAGGAAAAGGAGTACCATATTGGGGTGGTGCTTGCAGAATTGCTGCAGTACCAACTGATGTTTGTTGCGGTATGGGTGGTGGTAATTGCGGTGGGATTTGGGATACTTGAGTTGTATGAATTTGAGGAGGTTGAGGTAGTAAGCCTTGTTGCTGCTGCTGTTGAGGTGGTTGACTTCCTTGATTGTAATCTGAAAATTTTAAAATACATTTTGCTTCAAGCTTAAATAAAAAGTTGCTTACCATTATTGTAGTAATTAGATGCTTGGGAATTAAAAGGGGGAGCTGCTGTTTCTGGAAGAGATCGTTGTCTTAGCGAGCTGTACCGTTTGGCTCCTTTTTGTTCGGTTTGCATCCGTGGTGGTATACTAGCTTGCCGGTTATTATTTTGTTTGCTTAGGTTTTTAGGAGCATTGGTATCCTGAATGCTAAATTTACTCAAATCTTCTTCTAAACTTTGAACAGAATTGTTTTGAGCTGGAGGACTATCTTTTATGTCTTTATTATAACCTCGAGGTAAAACTTTTTGTTCAAATTTTGAATTTCTGTACTGTCGTGTTCTCGTCATTCCCATATAATCAGAATCTCTAATTTCATTCTTAAACTCTGCTCTAGGTTTGTTATTAACACGACCAGTCCCTGGTTTTTGATGCGATTGTCTATTTGACTGCTCTGTTGGTTGATTGGGAGGTGGTTTATTAGAAACTTGTACATTCGGGCTATTTCGTTTAATGTTATTTTCATTATTGTTTGCTGGCTTTTCAGTTTGAATTGAACGAAGATCTTGGGATCGAATGATCCTAGGAGAAGTTTCACTTTCAGAATTCCTATGATTTCCTGTACTGCCTAATTCTGGATATTCCTGACTTTCCCTCCTTGGTTTTCTCGGCGAAGGTTTTGCAGGAAGCTTAGTTGGTTTGTAAGCATCTTCGTCTTCCCAAGTGCGAGTATATTTGTTAGGACCACGACTAATAACAAAATATTTGAAAAACAGTTTTATAAAAGTTAAAAGTTTTTTTACCCATATCTTCTTCGCCTTCTTGCTCTTGGAGGTCCATCTTCATTACGAATATCGTAACCATAAATAGAAACCAATTCGGCTCTCGATTTGGGAGCTTGCTGCTTGTCGTCGTAACGATCGTGACCCCATTTCTCTTTCTTTTCCATCCAGACATTTTTCTTATTTTGTTTTTCCGTTTTTTCAATTGATTCTTCAACTTCATTTCTAAAAAAATTTATTTTTATTACAAAAAACTAATTTTTTAGTAGGTCGATGGTATTAAATCAACTATGTAAATAAACTCAATTTTTCAATAATACAATAAGAATGTGAAACCAAACGAATAATTTATACCAATATTCACCAAGCCATAACCTGGTTGCTAAAATAATTTGTTAAAATAAAGTAATTGGATTAATTATTATTAATTAAAAAAAAATTGTAATTATTTTTAATTTCAGCATTTTTTTCAGCAATTTTTTATTAAATAGGGCATTGCAGACAATATGGTGTTGATACCTGGCACAGTATGTTTTCCACGTTGCATGATTCGATCAAGTAAAGGTAGTTGTTCATACGGATCCAAATGCTGTATCGTAGTTTTATAATTTCAAATTGTAATTAAATTCCCAATAATAAAATAATTAAAATTTTTTGTTTAATTTTTAATGTGTGAAAAAATCTAACGAAATTTTAGAAAGAAACCGTATAGCCAGGAATCGTAGATTATCGGCGAAACATTAAATTGTAATTATTTTACTAAAAAACCTGGTTGTCAAGTTTACATGATTCCACTTGGACTATTTATATATTTTTGAAGTTTTCATATTGCTGTTATCGAAGATGGACTACAAAAGACTGGCAACGATAGCGATGACATATATTGACATTAGAATAAATTATTATTAAAAAAAGGTTTACTAAAATATAATTTTTGTTCAAGATAAGTCAACGAAACCACTACCATTCATGCAAATTAAAATAGAAAGCATTTATGTAGCATTTAAATTAATCGGTCAAGTATAACATGAATTATTAACCTATCAGATTCTAGGAAATAAGAATAATGGTTTTTAAGATGACTATGCAATTAGTTATTACAAGTTGGATGTACAAATGGCGAGTAGATTTAATTTTTTAGAAAAATGCAAGGTGGATATAACCTCAAATTTTACTTACTCGTCATCTAAAGTTCTATCGTCATGTTCATAAAAAGTACCCCTCTTGGGTATATATTGTGGATTTTTCTTATCTTCATCGTCGTCAACCTTTTTAGATGGTGCACTCTCTTGTCCATCACCTTCCTCCCGTTCGATAGAAACACTACCATCACTTATTACTTCACCTTCTTCTAATTCAATTTCCGAATGTTCCTCAGGTTCCGAATGCACTTCATTATCTAAACGTTCTTCAACCTCCGAGTGCTCCCCATTTTCAGAATTCTCAACATCCCGAACCTCTCCATCCAAACTAGCGACACTACCGACAGATTCAAATTCCGAATCATTATCCTCGACAACAGGCTCTGGTTCGACTACTTTTTCCACTTGATTCGCAATCTAAAAAGCAATAAAATTTAGACGTCGATACAAATTAACCTTTTGTTGTGCTCTGATTATTGGTTGAACTTGTGACCTGATTACATGATTTTAAAGACTGACCTCATCGCGTTTTTCTTCGACAATTTCGACACTAATTTTTGGCAAATCTTCAACCACTACGGGCTGTTCGGTTGTTGCATCGCCCATTTTTTTGAACTAAATTAATTATAATGTAAAAGTTGTTGACCTATAATAGACGACCGTCTGCTGATGATATATTTATGCGAGTAAATTTCCACGTATTATAAATATCTATTTATTTATTATCGCTGCGTATAAAACTTACATCGACGTCGATCAAAATTGTAACACAAATATTTTCACCAGCACAACGCGAGAATTAACAATGACCGATGTTCAACTAACAACGAAGTGCGTATACAAAACAGGGTTATGTGTATACACAATTCGAATATGCAAACCTACAAAATTAAACTTTCTAAATTATTACCAACCACTTTAAAACCATTTTTAATGATGTGTAATCACTAATCATCACTAATCATACAGGATGGTTAAGTAGGGTTGTCAGTTGTCACATTAATTTGAAATTTCAATGTGTAGATGAGGTGCAAAGGGGCTAGCCTATCCTTAACTCCTCTGCCACCCCCCCCCGCCAGGTTTCAGTTCTTCCTTATAGGATTAATTTTTTTTATAAATCTGACGTCTAGCACGAAAAAATGGCAGTATATTCATTAGTGACATAAATAGCTATTTATGAAATTGATTTTTATTGCAGTCTGGTTTGTTTTAAGGACCTTATCCGTTAACCACTGTCACACATGGCACGAATGGAAGTGAGTATGGCGTTTCAACTCAAAAATTATGGTATCTGGTAGCGGGAATCTCGTTCATCTTTTCATGCGCGTCAATGGTAGACAGATAACAAATAACATCCCATTTTTGATAATTTATAGTTATAGAACTTGGCCTAATGACTAAGCAATTCGTTATTCAGCTCCCCTCCCCTTAAATATTGCATCGAATTCCTCTTATGCGAAGCAGGAAATCTTCTAGTATTCTCTATTCTATAGCTTCGTAAGAAATTCAAAAAAATACAATGTAGAGGAGTCATTTAGAAATCATATTATAATTATGTTAATTTTCTAGATTTGAAATGAAAAAGATATATAGAAATTAAAAAGATGAAATAAACGAAGATGCTCTGTATGCAAACCCTTTCATTCCTCATTCAAATGAGAAAAATCTTCAGGAAACATGAAGTTACAGATAACGAAGAGAGTTTAGGTGAAACTCATTGAAATACCAGTTATTGCCTTATTGCAGATATTTATGGATGAAACCACCAAGGGTGGAGTAAATCGGGGTACCTGCCCCGGGCGGCAGTTTAGAGGAGCGCCAAATTCAATTATTAAATCTTTTGAAATCTTTAAACTCAAATGCTGGAGGAAGAAACGCTGTAATGCCAAGTTCTTAACCAGCTTCGAAAAAATTGCAGATCCAGGGCTGTATGAAACTCTGGCTTTGGCCACTATGATTGGACCAACAGTGAGTTTTGGCTCTAATTTGACACCAAAATCTGGATTTTGTTGAATAACTGGATTTCTTCTCATTTTGTGACAAAAATAATGCTGTACAAAATTGAAGATACTTAAATTGTGATCATTTTTTTTGGAAACCGGCCACTTTTTCTTTCTTTTTTTTCTTCTATTTTGTTCTAATCCAAGTCTTCTAAAATTCGCCTTTTTCTAAATTTCGCTAATTATTATCAGTTATCAGTTAATATTATTAAAATGACCTTGGCCCGAAGTGATCACATTAAGCGGATTCTACTGTATATAAAAAAGGTTCTAATATGTTTTTCGTCAGACCAATACTTTCACAGTAGTAGGCGTCCGAAGTTGGGGCTTTATTATCGTGGCGCTGGCTTGCGCTTAGAATTGGACAATTTCTCACCGCTACTGTTCTGAAAATATTGATCTGAGAAAAACATGCATATAATCTATTCTATAGAAAATTTAATTATCTTCAATTTTGTATAGCATCAGTTTTAGCATAGGATTAGAACAAAACGAGTTATCGTACAAAAACTCAATTTTAGCAGAAAAAGAACTCAAAATAAAAAATTTTAAGTAAATTTGTGGTTTTTAGTATGTATTTATGGTTAAATTCAAAAAAAAAATATAAGAATAATACAATACGTAGAAAATCATTTATTTTTTTAAATTTTCTTAATCCAGACCTGTTATGTGTTAATTGTCTCCTTTTTAAATTTTTTGAATTTTGATTTTCTACGTATTGTATTATTCTTATATTTTTTTTTTTTGAATTCAATTTTAGCATCTAATTTACAAAATTAAAGGTAGTTGTCGTGGTGTCACCATGGGGGGAGGGGAGGATACTTGCATTTTTATAATGTTTTCACAGGGACGTGCGGAACCAACACTTTTGAGGAGGGAAGGTTGATAAAAAGATTAACTGACTTATGCTAATTACATTTTAGAGGGCCTTGGTAAGATATTTTGGGTGGGGGGGGGGGAGTTGTCGGTTGTCTAAGGATGAAGACGAATATAAAAATAACATGCAATAGGTAAGAAAAAATTTATTCCTACAAACAAATAATATAAATATCAAAAAACGAAATATATAATTTTAAAAGTATAAAAAATATATTGTTTCGAAAAATGTCCAATATTTTGACTAAATCAGGGGGTTTATGAGCTCACTTGCGAATGCCTTCAAAAATACATGGGTCATACAGGTAGATCTTTTCAAACAGGATTTAACGAAAACACGCGACTTGCAGACGTAAAATCAATTCGACACATTAGAGCATTAAACACTACTTAGACCTACCACACTTTTTGCAACTGCAATTTAGAAAAGATCAACTGCTATTCAGAAAACATCAATTGTAATTCAGATTTGTCAACTGTAATTCAGATTTGACAGTTGATATTCAGAAATCGTCAGTTGTAATTCAGATTTGTCAACAGATATTCAGAAATCGTGAATTGTAATTCAGATTTGTCAACCGACATTCAGAAATCGTTTTTGTTAAACAGTCAATCTGATGTAAACAACTAATCTCTATTAAACATCTTCCAAAAATAATAAACTCCCCCCTTAGCTAACTAGTTCAACCTATAAGAGCGATTATTCTTTATATCCTTAATATTATTAAATAACTTTCCTAAATATTCCTTTCTTTTTTCAAAATACCTGCTCCTACAACCCCGAACAACATTTAAACGGATTGTCTCTAAATTTTCTACCTAGTTCATCGCCTGATGATGCCCTAGTATGATGAAAACGTTTGGTATATTTTATTCTTACAATGCATTTTATTTGTGATAACTTAAAAACATTTGAGTTCAAAAAAGTGAGTATGCATTTTTTTGATTATCTAAAAACAAAATAAAAGCAACTGAATCTCATAAAAAATGAAAACAAACTCAATTATATAAAACAGTGAATGAGCAGGTCTGGGGGCCTCTTTGAAGCCCTCAATGATAGGGGGTCTGATATTCCAGCATCTTAAACATCCCTATAAATCCGCAACTGAAAGTAATAGTTGCTTTTACATTGTTTTTAATTAAAAAAAACAAAAATTTATCATTTGTGTTTATTTTTATGTTCTTTGAAAATGGTAGAAAATAAACAAAACTAAATTCTATAAAATAATCAGTAAGATCTTGTAAGCATTTGTAAGCACCCCTATAAATCCGCCATTACTGCCGTCCACAAACAAGCATCGAACCATTTCAAACGCAATTAGTATACAAATAGGTACAGCTTGTATTTTAATTTTTCACCGTTTTAACATAGATTTTGTTAGGTCACGCATTTTGTAGTTATTGGAGTATGTACACTGATATCGTTATTTTAAATTAAACATGAAATAATTTGTCGCCCCCTAAAATCTGCCGCCCTAGGCAGTGACACTGGTTTCCTACCCCTAGGACCGGGCCTGCATTTACAAATATGTACAAAATTTTTTATAATAATTGTAAAAGGAGCCATAATGATTGTTAATTTATAATTTGTAAACTGTAATGCAATACTAATGAAAGGTCGAAGTCCGAAGTGATAAGATAATTAAAGCGGATTGAAACTTATTTTATTTTAGCTCAATCTGAATATGCCGCCAAGGTAGTTTGTAAATTGCAAACTTATTCAAATTTTTGAATTTTTTAAGTTGGGAAGAGATTATTTCTTCAAGTGCCATACACTATGCAGTAGTACATAATTTAACTAATACAATATCTATTTTGGGCTTGAAGAGATTACATTTTTGGAAAACATGGATGTATTGAACACAATGAAGACAATTTGAAATAATCTAAAATGGAAAATGATTTGTTTAAAAATAAAAATATAAAATAAATGAAAATTTTTCAAAATGGATAAATTTCACGAAGTTTTAGATAAAAAATGGGACAGATTAGATAAAACGTAAATTTGAAAGCAGTCAACCATGCAAGATAAACGAAGCAATAATTATTTACTTGAATTCAAATTAAATTGACGATAAATCTAATAAAAACATTCAATTTCGGGTCAGGACTTTTGGGCGCTGGATTTGTGGGCAACAACAGGGCCGGACTCTCTTAAAGAGAGTTGAAAAAGATCTCTCTCCTGTACAGTTTGTTACAGGAAGACATAAATACATTCTTAAAACAATATCCATATTCGGAAAAGTGCAAAGTAAATTTTTGCTTCGAATGATATTTAGCCACGTTTTCATTTTGGAGTCTGTTTCTTCGCTTTCTTGCAAATCCAGTTCATTTATAAAATATTTAAATTGAAGGCACTCGCTTGCAAAGTTAAAATCTATATCATTGGCGTATATATCTTGAAGTTGCACACATTTTTCATTAATTATTTGATCGTCAGTGGTCAATAATTTTGAAAGAAATCCAAAGCATTTCTCATTTTCTGCATATGCACTTTTTCGTCTCCTTAGTTCAGTTATAATACTATCTATAACTGTATAGTATACATTTATTTCCATATCTCTTTTTCCACTAAAAGTAGTATCACCTGCGCCAGTTTCACCTGACATCAATTTTCTCTTTCTTATTCTTTTATTATCTAATTTATAAACCTCACAATTGGTTAACGTTCTACCGATTTCCTCGTATTTGTCGCAAATCTACGATAAAATTAATTAATGATTCATAAAGCTGAATAGCTGTTAATATGTCCAAATTCTGTTTCTGCAAGAATTTACTCGTTTTATTAAATTGTAGTAATATGTCTTTCCAAAATGAAAGTATAGCGTTGGTTAGCTATATATTCAAAATACAATTGTTGAATGATTAATATTTATTGGATGCTGCCTTTTGTAGTAAGGTGGCGGCGGATGGTTGTGGATCTTAGTTGGTTATAGTTAGTTGGTTGGTGGTTCAAATAGGTCTTTCTCCTTTATAGTGTTTTATCTTATAATCCTATAATCCTTCGGATCAACGGATTATAAGCAGTGATGTTAATCCGGATAATGGGTCGCCACACCACCCCCTTTCTAGTGAAAAAGGTGAACGATAAAAAAAAAATGTTACATATTAAAATGAGCGATGTGAGCGTAGTGAGCTACTGGAGCGGCGTGAGCGTAGTGGGCTACTGAAGCGGAGTGAGCGTAGTTAGCGACTAGAGCAGCGTGAGCGTAGGTAGCGACTAGAGCAGCGTGAGCGTAGGTAGCGACTAGAGCAGTGTGAGCGTAGTGGGCTACTGGAGCAGCGTGAGCGTAGTGGGCTTGAACGTAGTGGGCTACTGGAGCAGCGTGAGCGTAGGTAGCGACTAGAGCAGTATAGCGACTAGAGCGGCGTGAGCGTAGTGGGCTACTGGAGCGGCGTGAGCGTAGTTAGCGACTAGAGCAGCGTGAGCGTAGGTAGCGACTAGAGCAGCGTGAGCGTAGTGGGCTACCGGAGCAGCGTGAGCGTAGTGGGCTACTGGAGCGGCGCGAGCGTAGTTGGCTTGAGCGTAGTGGGCTACTGGAGCAGCGTGAGCGTAGGTAGCGACTAGAGCAGCGTAGCGACTAGAGCAGCGTGAGCGTAGGTAGCGACTAGAGCAGCGTGAGCGTAGGTAGCGACTAGAGCAGTGTGAGCGTAGTGGGCTACTGGAGCGACGTGAGCGTAGTGGGCTACTGGAGCGGCGTGAGCGTAGGTGGCGACTGGAGCAACGTGAGCGTAGGTTGCTTGAGCGCAGGTGGCGACTGGAGCGGCTTGAGCGTAAGCGGCTTGAGCGCAGGTAACGACTGGAGCGGCATGTGTGTAAGCGGCTTGGGCGTAGGTAGCGACTGGAGCGGCATGAGTGTAAGCGGCTTGGGCGTAGGTAGCGACTGGAGCCGCGTGAGCATAGGTTGCTTGAGCGCAGGTGGCGACTGGAGCGGCATGAGTGTAGGCGGCTTGGTCACCTCCCAAGGACCGGAAAACGCTTTGGTGAGAAGACCCTATGGATGGGGCGTGGTTTATTACGTTAGCATTGTTTCTTCGCTCGTAATTTTCGGATGACGAAGTGCGAATTTGCTTTCCACGATCTTAAACCATCGTTCTGTTCTACCATGCATGAATGGTGGTAGTGTTAAAGCCATGATTTGTTATTGAATTCCTGTGTTTCCAGTGGTATTAGTCATTCTTAATCGTATTTAGTTAAATTTCTTGATTGTATAAAAATCGTCGGGGTCACCAGTTATTGCGTTGGTTAGCTATATATTCAAAATACAATTGTTGAATGATTAATATTTATTGGATACTGCCTTTTGTAGTAAGGTGGCGGCGGATGGTTGTGGATCTTAGTTGGTTATAGTTAGTTGGTTGGTGGTTCAAATAGGTCTTTCTCCTTTATAGTGTTTTATCTTATAATCCTATAATCCTTCGGATCAACGGATTATAAGCAGTGATGTTAATCCGGATAATGGGTCGCCACAAAAGCATAAAACCGGTTTCCAAATTCGACATTTTCAGCATTATACCCTTTGCCTCAGCTTTAGTTTTTGGAGTTTGCATAGCATCTCGTAAAATAATGTGTATGGCATTTATAACAAATTTTTGTCAATTGTTGCGCGATCCCTTGATGACGATTCTTAGTACGCCTATGCTTAGTAAGATATGCGCGAGGGATCGTAGAGGGCGCGTACTTGAGCTGAGTTTCGGATTCTAAAAGCGCACGACGAGGAAGTAAGACGTGTTTAGTTTCGTTGGGCTGAAGATTATTCAGATAGGGCCGAATATTTATAAAGAGTAATAAAGTTAGGATTTACGAAACCGTCAAGCATAGTATGTTAAGGATAATAGGTTCATGGAATCTATATTCCAAATGTTGTAAGAATTTGTTATCTACTTAACAGATAATCCGATAATCCGTTATAAAATGCTATAAAGGGGAAACAGTGAGGAGAATAGATAGAGAGTGAGTAGAGAGAGAAATGGTAGCAGATAAGTGAGTATAGAGATGGTGAAATAGGAAAAGGAGAGAAGATGGAAAACATTAGAGAAGAGAAATACGTGAAATAAGTGGCAGTTAAATGTAAGAACAAGGAGTTAAAATTAGAAGAATAAACATAAAAACAAATTGCTTTGTTTTAATATTACACGCAACGAAAATCACATTGCGAAGTTGATGAAATTTATTATAGTATTCAGTTAACATCGGAAACCGTAATTGTGGGATTTGTACCGTGGCGCTGATAACTCAAACTGCCTCCAATTTGCAGCAACATTGAATGTTCGATTTTGAAAACGGTGTGTGGCCGTATGTTGCATCTTTCTGATTTTTACTTACCATCGACGACTACTGGAAGGAGTCAGTTTCTGTGCTACGATCAAGTGTTTGGTAGTGAAATTCTTGTTTGTGCGACGCAACGAATTCTGCAAGCAGCTTCGCAATCGAGCCGAGTTTTTTTATCAGCAGTAGCCAGGGAAGTCATCGAGTCAAGAGCTTGTGTGGGTTGCGGTTGCAGTACATTACTGGTAAACAAGCTTCTGTAGAATTACCACTTTGTAAACGAACCAGGCCTTGATAAGTGTTTTTTTGATTTACCGAGTTTTTTACTGCAATTGCGGAAACGTGTAGTTTTGCATCGGCTGGCGACGTGGATGTTTCCCTATTTGTGGCGAACGATTTATATTGTTTGGAAATTGGAAATTGTTGTATGCTATTTAATATTCATTATACGGTTAATTGTTGAAAGAGTTTTATTTTGTTCAGAGGAAGCAAATTCTTATTTTTTTAGGACCTTCGCTCTCGCCTCCGCAATTAAGAGCTGGTTATCTATCTGGGCTTCACCACATTTATATAATACTGGGGAATACCTATCCCAGGTGTGGTGAGCAAGGTGTTTTTTTTTTAAAATACTGAAATTGCTACACATTCTTAAAAGCGTCGTAACTATTGAACAATGCCGTAGTGGCGTCGCATCTGGCAGACCATCTAGTAGCAGAAAGTTTCTTTGGAACAAGTTGTTTTGGCCCGCCGCTAGTTTTGTTTTTAGTTAAACATTCTTTCATTATTTCCCATCTATGGGTTGTTGCAGAAAAGAAGACATAAATCTCTCCAACAAACATGAAGAAATCAGTAGCTGCACTACAACATTCTGCTGCACAGGTGCCGACCAAATTCAATGAGTGTGCAGCACAAGGAACAAATTTCGCCAATTTATTTTTTTCCAGAATTCGAGCTTGCAATCCGGAATACTTACCAGACATATTGCTGGCGTTATCGTATGCCTGTCCTCTGAAATTTAGTAAATCCAAAGACATGTTTTCTAAAACATTTAAAACGGTTGCTTCCATATTGACTGCTTTGTGCCCGACTTTACTTACAAAAGTAACAAACCTTTCTACGGGGCAACCATTTTCGAGAACATACCTTACAACAAACGTTAACTGGTCAGTATGCGATATATCGGGTGTAGAGTCAATTACTATGGAGAAATATTTAGTGCTTTTAATTTCCGAAGAAATTTTTTCTCTCACAGCTATTGCCATAAGTTTGATAAATTCATTACAAACTGTAGACGACAAGTAAGAAATATGACCCTTCCCTGGATTGCCTTTTGCTTCGATATGGGTTTTTAAGAAAGGGTCAAATTCTGCTAGCAATTCTAATGAACCTAAGTAATTACCAGTGGCGTATTTACCCAAGGGCCAAGAGGGCCATAGCCCGGGGCGGAAGGCTTCGAGGGGCGGCAGCACAAGCCGTCTCTCGCGCTCAGTTTGGAGCGCATTTTATAAACGTTACCTCCCTGAGAGAACAAATAAAAATTAATTTTTGTTTTTTTTAATTAATTTATGGGGCGGCAAACCTTTGGGGCCCAGGGCGCCAAATTTTAAAATACGTCACTGGTAATTACCATTATTGGTAGCTCAAAATATTTCAGTCGTTCCCCTTAACGCTAAACCTCGAGATGTTAAAAATTTAATGACAGCAACTACTCGCTTAAGTACGTTGATCCAATATTCCTTTTCACTCAGATACAGCTGATGAAGATTTGTGTCTATTTTCCGCAAGGTATTGGACCGCTTAATGTACGTTTTGGCATTTTCGCAATGCTCCAGAGAGTTTTCATGTTCCGAAATTCTATAAATATTTTTCCAGTCATTAAACCCATGAACAAACGAATTGACTTTTTCATTATTATTAAATAATTTGCAATATAAACAGTATACATTGCAGGTTGTTGGTGAATACAAGAGCCATTTACAACCTATAGTTTCCCCGTTATAAAGCTTTTTAAAAAAAATGTTTTTTGAAGCGTATCTGCTTTGCGTACCGTATACTCGTTTAGACTTCTCGAAATCCATTTTCGATATGTCTTGTACAAAAGGATTTTTAATTATATAATCTTTGACGGTATCGTCAATTTTCCATTTAGCCGGATCTTTGATTTCATTATTTGTTAACTGATAAAAAGATACAAAGTTTTCAGCAGTGGCGCCTGAAAATTTAGCAGCAGCGGCATTTTCTATATCGATAACGGAAGGATCATGTTCAAAATTAATTTTTGGGTTAGTGGTTTTCACTTGACTACTTAAAGTATACGAAAAAGGAGTATAAGAAGCGATATTTCAATTTTCATATGTGGAAATTTTACACCTCTACACTCTACCTACTTGTATTAGCTACATCAAATACTCCTTTTGCGCTTGTTGATGGTTGCTCGAATTCCTGTTTTTCATTGTCGGGGACGTCAATTTGATTTTGTTGCTTAAAAAATAAGTCTA
This sequence comes from Cantharis flavilabris, assembly GCA_949152465.1. Classification (NCBI taxonomy): domain Eukaryota; kingdom Metazoa; phylum Arthropoda; class Insecta; order Coleoptera; family Cantharidae; genus Cantharis; species Cantharis flavilabris. The sequence continues at coordinate 94,426,748 of OX424435.1, forward strand.
ATTTTGGCACTTTCTCTAGTAAAACTTTAACATTTTCTTGTCTATCTTTTGAAACTTTCTTCCTATCCCACCCACTGAGTTTTTTCCCTCTCGCACTCATTATCACACACTTATCAAGAAGTTAATAAATTTGTTGTAATGCAATTATTTACACTGCCGCTCACGGAAATATGGACACTTACTGGTTCCCAATTTTAACAAAAACTGATTAAGATTAAAAGAACGCACAAAAACTACGCACAAGGCACAAATTACAAAATGTGTTTGCATAAACTTCTTAAAATAAAAATGACCAATTTTTTATTTAAACCCACCCCTACAAACTGGATTGAGTTAGATTTTGTAAGATTTGTTGTCTTAATAACTTGTAGTACCTAGCATTTTAAAAGCCGCTTTAATAAATAGGGATGACATTTTTATAGAGTGTTTCCTTATTACCGGAAATACTTTTATTTGCGACTATACTTTAAGATTTCCAAAATTGTTATACCAACTGCATTACAGATGTTCGACCTAAGTAATGTAATATTTTTTTGAATATTTTCATAAATGTGTTAATAAAAATAAAACTTGTAACTTTGGAGGCTGGCGCCTTTTCTGAAAACGGCGCTCTAGGCTATAGCCTAGTCAGCCTAGTGCATAATATGTCCCTGTTTGTGGGTAGCCCTTGACGTTCCCATAAACTAGCCAAATCGGCCATTTGGTACAAAAATCCCGAATTGAAACCATCATTATTTTCTAGTCTTTTGCAGTGCAGTATCTCGGCATGTAAAAAATTAAAAGTAACATTTGAAAAAACAAAAATTTTACTTAATGTCAAATATTAATTCAGTAAAAAAGACAAAATTGAAATGGCTGTAATATGCAAAAATTAATTTATTAACATATTATACCTTATTTTTATTGTAGGAAGAAAATTGTTGGACTGATAAAACCCCATTGGAAACGGGATTACTTCTTATACTTTTTGTAACGATTCCAATTTTAATAACTTTAATATTAGCTTTTATTTTATTGCCCATTTTATGCGCCGATTGTTCAATTGCATGCTCTAAAATTTGTGGTTCTTCCCCTCCTGAAAATAAACCACCTCCACCACCTTCTGAGAGTAAGTAATACTTATAAGTATACTGGTTGTAAGTTATTATCTTATCATCAATCGGTTTGAATTCGGAGGAGACACCCGTCCTGAGTTGATCGACAATAAAAAATGGTTCACGGGAACATTTCCCAATCTCACAGAGAGAAATACATTAGTATGTGTTAGAAATCCACACAATTGTGCAGAAAAATTACACAATTGCGTACTTTTTCTGAACAATTGTGCAAATATTTCTTTCTATGTGGTTTAAGCAAAACTTAATCTATGTAATAATTTTACAAATTTTTTCGTAGATAGAGCATTGAAATTGGAATATAATACGTATGTGTGCCCATACAGTAAACAATTAGAAATATTAAAAGATGTTAACTTCAACATAGATAGTGCATTTATTGCGTCGATCATAGAAGACGTCTATCAAGATGATTCCACTAGGCAAAGATATTTATGTGCAGCTGCTATTGTAACATTTAAATGGGTGATTACCGGAAGCATTTGCTTCGATCCTGAGAGTAACAACGTTAATCCTAAGAACAGAATTTTCGTTCGAGCAGGTTCAAATTTTTGGTCAAAAGGGGGATCGATTCACGAAGTCAGACAGATATTATTTGCTAGTAACAGGTCACTGTCGGCTACTATAGCTGCTGTTAGTTTAATAGATGAATTTCCAAGACTAATGTCCATTACATCTATACTGCTATCATCAACAATGTCATTTAGACGAAGTTTAGATTTAATTGAAATGCATGATTGGAAAACTAACAATTCTATGCTGATGCCGTTAATGTTTCGTAAAAAATACGTAGTTCTTAGCAAGGAACAATTAACGGTCTTACCAGATTCCCAATGCAACGTATACTCCAAGAACGAAAAATTGTTTTGCGTAACACCGGTGACCGAGAAAATTTGTTCAAATTATTCTTATATGAGTTTCCCAGTTACCAAAGCAAATATTTTACTTGGTATCAATTTTGGTAAAATTTGCGATACTGTTAATAATATAACTGTTCATTTAATTTTTGATACTACCCTTGTATTATCTTGGATAAAAAATATAACTGAAAGTTAAAAAAATTAATTCTGCTATTTCAAAAAGTGGGAATTAGGGGCTTTTCCTTTTTTCTTCCTAGGATATATTTTGGAGCTCTATGTACATAAACCATTTAGACACCGAGGATGAACTAGAAAACCCAGTTAATTTTTGAAATTTTTTATAGTTAATAGCCATTTTTAACGAGCCGCCGCTGATGGTATTCCCCTAAAAAGATTTATAGCATAAAAATTTTTTATTTTGTTATAATCGATTGAACTACCACTACGTATGAGGGTTATATCGATTATTTTAGAACGTCGACATTTTCTGTAAACAATACAAACATGTGTGATGGGGTTGTTTCGAAAACTTGCTATGTTCTTAGGAATCCGTAAAAAAGAAGTTAACGTTTTGGTTATCGGTTTAAATAATAGTGGAAAATCGACAATAATCAATCATTTCAAAGATGAAGAAGAAAAAGCTACGGAAATAGTTCCAACTGTAGGGTTTAACGTAGAAAAGTTTCAAAGTAATATATTAATATTTTGTTGTGAAGTAAGGTAACCTTGGTTAATTTTTTAGATCAAAACCTATTATTCACTGCCTTCGATATGTCAGGACATGGACGATATCGTGATTTGTGGGAACACTATTATAAAGATTGTCATGGTATTATTTTCGTCATTGATAGTAGCGATAGATTACGTTTGGTGGTAGTGAAAGATGAACTGGATCTGTTACTTCAACATCCAGAAATTTGCAACAAAAAAATTCCAATTTTATTTTTTGGAAACAAAATGGACTGCAAGGATGCACTGAGTAGCGTAAAAATTGCTGCAGGTCTTGGTTTAGATAAAATTATGGATAAACCCTGGCATATTTCTGCCAGCAATGCCTTAACAGGTGATGGTCTTCACGAAGGTGTCGAATGGTTAACCCAGCAAATAAGAGAAGGCATAGTTGCGAAACATTAGTTGACACCATTTATTATAATACTCAATTAACCAATTTTTTAATAGTCTTTTTTAGTGCATATTAACAAATAAACTTTTGTACAAATTAATAATTAGAAAAAATAAATTTTGTGCCACTCGGAGCCTGTTCCATAATGAATAATTAAATGCGCTCTTGGAAGTACAAATTATTATTATTATCAATCTACATTAACCTTTCACTTACTCTTTTATTGTTCATCTGCCATCTCCTTTTAGCAGCGCCAGATTTACGATTTTTCCGAACTGGGGCAAGAACTTGACGTTGACCCCCTTTCCTTCAGCATTTGAGTTTAAAAATTTCAAAAGATTCAAAACATAAATTGTTTGAACTGCACCTTTATCTTCTTCTTCTTTCATTATAGGCATCTGCCTGTTTTTCTTCACGCTTTTCCCCTTTCCTCTGATGTGGACACCCAGCTCTCCATCCATCTCTTGGGTGGTCTTCCAGGGTTTCGTTTTGCCAATGGTTTTAGATTCTTCAACACCAATCAACTACTAATACCTAGTACTAGGATATCTAGGAAAGACGAAGTTTCTTTTAAAGGTCTGCGTGTTTCGGGTGCGGCGGGGGGGGGTGGGGGTAGGCAAGAATTTTTGTGCACTGAATATAATGGCTTTTGCCAATATTGCTATGAAAACTTGAACTATTTTATTCATTATAATAATGTCCCAGGTTGGGCGCCACCTTGCTTATGCAATATTAAATAAAATAATATTAATTATTAATAATATAAAAAAAAAGTGCAACATAAATATTTATAGAATTTTCAGTTATACTTAAAACCTCGATCTGTTATCTTCTAGTGCAGTGGTTCCCAAAGTGGCCCGTGCCGACCCCCAGGGTTCTCCTGGATCACCCAGGGGTCCGTGGAAAATTAAAATTGATTAAGGTTCTCCGAACAACGTCATAGGATTCGCGCAAAAGTTTAATATGAAATAAAAAAACTAGGTACCTATGTAATTGTGTATTCATACACTATAAATTCCTTACGTAAAGTAGGTATATTGGAATAAAAATAAATAAGGGGAAAAAGATCAAAATTTGGTTCAGTTTGAGGCGCAGTATACTCTTGATCCGTTTTTGGGTACAAAATGAATACCTTATTTCCATAAGTTTTTTTACTTGGGGGTCCGTGAACAAGGGCTAACTACGAAAAAGAATCCGTGGGCCGAAACAGTTTGGAAACCACTAATCTAATGGTAAATATTCACGTTCGTACTTCTTTTAAATAATACTATTAAAACTAATTTATTTATTATAACAACTTGAGTTGGGGGGCCATAAACTTGATGTTGAGTCATTCCATATGAAATCATCAAATCCTTGTTGCTGCAATATTTTAGATTTTGATTAAATTTTGTGGGAATGTTCTTTGGGGTTCCAAAGACCAAAATCCAGAAGGATTTAATTTTCGCACTCGCTACTTCCGGTCAATCAAAATCAAACAATTGAAGTCTTATTTTAGTGCTCCGCGAGAGAAAAAAATACTAAAAAGGACCTTGAAGTTAAGGGTAAAAACTAAGTATCCTGCAAATTTCAATTTTTTTTCTCTTATCAAACACTTCCAAATTGTAGCCTGAAATATGCAAATTCTTAAAATATTATCAAAATTTCAAGCAAAAAAAGTTTTTCATAACTAGTTGACTGAACGAGTCCAGCTAAATTTGTCATTCTCTTATGATATGTGCACTTTGATATCAGAGAACGATTAGACTTTTATATTCAACAGTTCAGACACTGGAGTCAATTGAAAATCATAAAAAATCAATAAAATAAATTTTTTTTTAGTTTGAATATTAATTTGAAGGAAAAAGACAGGATCTCGGTAGGCGAGATGCAACTCTTCTGCAAATCCAGAAGCCTACTGTGCAGAGCTGCTACAGGATTTCAAAGAAGTTATTTCCCTCTGCCATGCAGTACACTTCTTTCAACATTCTTTCTGGGGACCATATATGAGGAGAAACTCCAAAACCCAGAGATTCTAAAATCTTTTGAAAGAAATTTAGGGCTACAAGGAAAGAAACACTTTCACGTGTAGGGTTTAGCCAGGATTTTCTCCAGGGGAGAATAAAAACAAAATATGTAATATATTAAGTAGGTAGGTACTTATCAAAAATCTAATCTAATCTAAATTTCATTTCAGTACCTACTAGTCTTCTTTTTAAAATTTTCTAATAGATATCTATTTTAGATAGCAATAAATTACAGTATAACTATATATAGGAGCCAGGTGAAGAGTGAGCACCCCACCGTGGCTACGCCCTTAGGTGCAGCTGTTAGAACAACGTACGTAAGGGGGAGAGTAGCTTTGAGGCATCAAAACCTTGTTAATATTCCTCTTAAAAAACTTTGTAAAGTAACAAGATTATTAAACAGAAGCAAATATCCTACAGATATATGTTTTGTAGATCTTACTGATAACCAATCAGCAAGAGGCATATTCAATATCGAAAAAATATACTATAGTATAGTTTATGTTGAACCACGAAGAAAATCGAACGATATACCCCAATGCATTAGATGCCAAAGGTTTGGTCATACAAAAAACTACTGCCATCTTCAACCGCGCTGTGTCAAATGCCAAGAAAATCATCTTTATACAGACTGTAAAAAATCAGCTAACACTCCACCAGTGTGCGTCAACTGTGGTGAAAATCATCCGGCCAATTTCAGAGGATGCCGATTTTTTCAAGACATAAAAAATAGATTAAACAATCGAAATCAACAAAACCGCTTTATAAATCAAAATAATAACATGCAGTCTCACAATATAAATTTTAACCAAACTAATGGTAATACAACTTACGCACAAGCTACAAAGAATAATCAATACCCAAACTTCCAACAACAAAGTCAAAATAACCAAGAAGCCAATCCGATAAACAGCTTACTAACAATGTTTTTTAATATGATAACTCCTTATTTAGATCAGATCAAAAATTTTATTATAAATAATGTTATCCCCCTTCTATTTAATGGCAAATAATCAAAAAATAATTAAGAAGTTAACAATCCTAAACTGGAATGCGAATGGACTACTACGGCAAAGATCAACATTTATTGAGTTTTTATCAAGACATAACATAGATATTGCTTGTATAAGTGAAACGCACTTAATTCAAAACCAAAAATTCAAAATTACTGGTTACAATATTTATAGATTTGATCGTGTAACTAATTTTGGAAGCGGTGGGGCAGCAATAATAATAAAAAACAATATACAACACACACACATTGACACAATAAAACCAACATCACTAGAAGCCACGGCAATACAAATTCAAGATGATAACGGAAAAGTATTACGAATAATTTCAGCATACAAACAACCAAATGTAAAACTAAATTCTCAAGACATCGAAACACTTTTTGATCAAAATCACGGAACAATAATGCTAGGAGATCTTAATTGTAAAAATACAGCATGGAATTGTAGAACTAATAATCCAGCTGGTATTTTGTTATATAATGTAACAAATAGTAATGCAATTCATGTAATGGCGCCGACAGAACATACTTACTACCCTTACAGAACCGATGCATCGTCAGATATATTAGATATAGCATTAATAAAAAACTTTCAAGAACAAATGCAGACAGTGATGACCGAACTGGATTCAGATCACTTACCAGTAATAATAACATTTAACAATCAAACGACAACAAAAATAAAAACACCAAGTTTAATCCAAGGAAAAGTTAACTGGAAGCGATTTCAGAATGAACTAGATCGAGAACTAAAATGCCCTTATAACTTATGCAATATCAAAGACATCGACAATGCTATTCTTAATCTAACAAATGTGATATCAAAATCAGTAAAAGCCTCAACCGAAAACAAGTCACCACACAGAACTTCAAATAATCAGGCGCAAACTCCTCAAAACATATTGAGCCTAATTAAGGAGAAAAACTATGAACGCAGACTCTGGCAAAGAACAAGAAATGTCACTCACAAACATAAGTACTTGCAATTGGTCCGCCAAGTAAAAGCGGAGCTTGATCTATACCGCATTAATAAATATAAAAACTTTATCCAAGAGCTTAACAACAATGATCCAAACTTGTGGCGAACTACAAAAAGAATTCTAAATATACCAAACACCATGCCATCTTTAAAAGAAGGAACAAGATTGTATTCCACTGATTTGGAAAAGAGTAATATTTTGGCAAAACACTTTGAAACAGTATTCCAAAGAGAAGAAGCTAACAGCGAAGCTGATACATTAGTAAAAAGTACTCTCCATCAATACTTATCACAATCGGACACGACAAACGACATAGAGCCCACAACAATTGATGAAATATCAATCTACATTAAACAACTTAAAACAAAAAAAGCTCCGGGCAGCGATCTAATACCAAATATCGTGCTAAAAAACTTGACAAAAAAAGCATTAGCTTCTTTAGCTACAATATTCAACTCGTGCTTAAGATTGAATTATTTTCCAAATCAATGGAAGCACGCGGAAATTATTACCTTCCACAAAGCAGGAAAACCAGCTCATGAGCCAAGTAGTTACCGACCAATTAGCTTGCTTTCGACAATGTCTAAATTATTAGAAAAAGTAATTCAGCAAAGAATAAATAGTTTCGTAGATTCTGCCAACATAATACCACCGCACCAGTTTGGATTCAGGCGACACCATTCTACAATACACCAATTGCATAGAATTACGGAATACATAAACAGAGGTTTTCAAGAAAAACAGTACACATTAGCAGCATTTCTTGATGTAACACAGGCATTTGACCGTGTATGGCATGCAGGACTTATATTTAAACTAATCAACCTAGGAACTCCACGATATTTAATTAAAATGATAGCTTCATTTTTAGAAAATCGAACTTTTAGCGTGCGAATTAATGCAGAAATATCAACAACAAGAAATATCTTAGCTGGTGTACCACAAGGTTCTGTACTGGGACCACTATTATACAACATCTATACTCATGATATTCCCACCAATGACACTTATTTAACTGCAACGTTTGCTGATGATACAGCAATTCTCACACAACACGCAAATATTGAAGAAGCGCATAGAATTTTTCAAGATGGAATTACAAAATTGGAACAATGGTGCACTAGATGGAAAATAAAACTTAATCCCACAAAAACGAACACCAAAATATTCACCCTAAGAGGACATGCAAATGTACCTAAAGTGATTATCTATAATAGAGAAGTTGATTGGTCTGACCACAAAACAGCTATAAAATATTTGGGAGTACATTTGGATAGTAAATTAACCTGGTCTTATCATATAAATGTTAAGCTCAATCAAGCATACTCAAGATTGGGTATGCTATACCCAATCATTAACAGAAAGTCAACCCTGAAGATAGATTGCGGAATGCTAATATATAAATCAATAATAAGACCTATATTTACCTATGCAAACGTAGTATGGGGTACAACCTCAAAAACAAATATAAAAAAACTACAACGCTTACAGAACAAAACATTAAGAATAATTTGTAATGCTCCTTGGTTCATAAGAAATCATCAACTACATGAAGAACTATTGATGCCAACCATTGACCAGTTTAATCAAAATTGTGCAAAAAATTACTTTACAAACTTGAAAGAATGTTCGGGCGCAGTGCACTTCAAAATAGGTGAAAAAACAAAGTTCGCACGACTGAAAACAAAAATACTACCACAAGACTTTTTTTCTTTAGCTTAATTTAACAAAATTTTTATTCTTCATTGCAATCTCTTAAAATTTTAATTTAAACAGTGGCTATTTGAGATAATATAGTTTATTGTTAAATCACCATATTCAGTTACTTTTATATTGTTACCAACTAAAATTATTAGAAATGTTGTGTATAGCTGTATAGCTGAACCGGCAATAAATAAATTTAAAAAAAAAAAAAAAAAAAGAACAACGTACGTAAGGGGGAGAGTAGCTTTGAGGCATCAAAACCTTGTTAATATTCCTCTTAAAAAAAAGATCTGAGTATCTCAATCAGGTTTTTTCTTAAAAAGAGAGATATCTGCACGTAGGCTATAAGTTAGAAACAGTTTTTCTTTATTAAAAGGATTATCAACAAATTATTGTACTCTTGAAAAAATTGTCTTAGATTCAATCGATGCCAAAGACATCTCTTTTTTTGTGTGTAGGAGTTTAAATATAGAAAATTGTTAATTACTCATTTTGCAGTAATACACATTTGTATCAGCGCTTTTTCTATCGGTTAAAATGTCGTCGTTTTTTTCCACCGCAGTAATTACATGGAATCCTTAAACAGATGTACCTTGACAGAAACAAAACTTTGGTTTGGCGGAAACGGTCAAAACTGGCTCAAAACAAGAACAAAATTATTGCAAAACAGAACCAAGTCATAGTGGGGTTCAATTTTGTTTTCTGACCTGAAATCGGTTTCTTGGTGTTTGATTTCAAGTAGAGACTGCATATTTCCTTCTATCTGAGTGGATTAACGATCCTCGCTTATCGCAAAAATATTAATAATAAAAATGCAAAAATTCGTGGGAAGGCACAAATTACAAATATAAAGATACCATTTTGAGGATTAGCGCACTAACCTTCGGATGAAGACAGACACAGATGTAACCATTAACGAGAATTCCAACATTTCCATCAATCAAAATACACCGAAATGTTTATAAAAACGCCTACAACTAAAATAGGGAACAATTGCATTGGAATAAGTTCTCAGTTTATACGTTACTACAGTAGTTATGTCTAAAACTGTATTAAAATCAAAGTTTTTATTTTCTGGAAAAACATTCAACCCAATAAATGTTTTAAAAAGAAAGGCAAAAAATTCGGCAATAATTAACGAAATCCAATTATTTAAAATAAAATGAAACTACGATGTTACTGTACGGAAACGTAGCACTCACAAATTGCACGGACTGTCAACAGAATGGAGTTAAATCCAGTCTACTTCGGGTAAGTGGATGTTTGTTCTATAATACATTGAAAGCAAGTCCCCCGATTATCTAACATATCCATCTTGATAGAATCTCACCAACTTCTAATTCATCAAGAACTTGAGCCGAAGTGTTGGAAATCATAAAACACACTCAAACCCACCAAAAAATATTTTTCTCAAAGGTGATTTCATCACCTCATGCTTTTCAATAACAAAATCGAATGTCCAAACTAATTATTAATGAGACTGTTTGATTTAATAGGTGATCTCTCGTCGTTTCCACGCCAATCAATCCAAATATTCTGGCCATTTGGGGCCAACGGATTTATCCACACTAAGGTTCTTATAAGCTCCTCAATACTTTTTCTTAGCGTAGCGATGTGAAGTACCAGATTTTAAAACCACACCTTCTTCATCAAGCTGTCCTCACCGGCAATGGAGTTGATTCACGAGAGTAGGGATTTTTACAGTTTGACAGCATTCGTTCACTCTTGGCTTTCTTCGTGTTCAAAGAGCTACTTAGGCTGAATTACAGAGCAGCTTTTCCAATCCAATCCAAGATTCAAACTCACACTGACCAGATGTATCAAATTTCATGTGCGGAACTATACCATTCCTCTTCGACCAAACTGAAGTGGATGTTTGTTCTATAAATAAATTGAAAGCAAGTCCCCCGATTATCTAACATATCCATCTTGATAGAATCTCACCAACTTCTAATTCATCAAGAACTTGAGCCGAAGTGTTGGAAATCATAAAACAAACTCAAACCCACCAAAAAATATTTTTCTCAAAGGTGATTTCATCACCTCATGCTTTTCAATAACAAAATCGAATGTCCAAACTAATTATTAATGAGACTGTTTGATTTAATAGGTGATCTCTCGTCGTTTCCACGCCAATCAATCCAAATATTCTGGCCATTTGGGGCCAACGGATTTATCCACACTAAGGTTCTTATAAGCTCCTCAATACTTTTTCTTAGCGTAGCGATGTGAAGTACCAGATTTTAAAACCACACCTTCTTCATCGAGCTGTCCTCACCGGCAATGGAGTTGATTCACGAGAGTAGGGATTTTTAGTTTGACAGCATTCGTTCACTCTTGGCTTTCTTCGTGTTCAAAGAGCTACTTAGGCTGAATTACAGAGCAGCTTTTCCAATCCAATCCAAGATTCAAACTCACACTGACCAGATGTAACAAATTTCATATGCGGAACTATACCATTCCTCTTTGACCAAACTGAAGTATAACACATTTTGAATTTTGACACAATACCCTGCAGAAGGTTAATATCCGAAACTAGTAGACATTAATATATAAACATTATTTATTTACTATATCGATCACCTATGCTATTTAAATGAATCGGGACACGTTAGCAACAATGTAAATTCCAGAATAAAAATATCAAATAAACTATACATTTTTTTATTGAACATTTATAATTAATTACAAAGCTAAACAAACTTAAACTTATCGCAATACTTTGGCTATAACTATGAATGTTAAACATTTAATGGAACTTAAAAGTGGAATAATTTAAAAGAATCCGATAAAAAGTTTAATGTATTCTTTACAAATAATTAATGAGTTTAAATTACAATTTGTCAACGCAACTCTTGTAAAGACCTTACTCTAAGTTTAAAACTGCCGCCATCAGGAGGATTATTTCCAGGAGGTTGTAATATAGGATTGTTCGTATTTGCAACATCCACATTTTCGTCTTGCAAGGGAAGCCTTTGTTGGTGGTAACTGTGATCTTCAAGTCCATTAGGCGGATTATTCAGTTGTTGTACTACAGGAGATGCCATTGTTGACACAACATTAAAACTGGGTGGAATATTATACGAAGATGATATAGGATTGTTAATATAAGATTGGTTAGCGCCGGTGACCAAATAGGCATTTTCGTTATTTATCACTACTTGCCCACCACACATAAAGTTGCCTCCCTGCAAGTTATTTAATAAGAATATTTTATTATAATTATTGTTTATGGCGTTTTTAAGTTGACCAGTTTGGGGATTTTGTTGCTGTTGTATTACAGGTTGCAATTGAATGTGATTGGTCATATAACTTTGTTGAGGTTTAGAAATTTGAAGAGACTTAGATGTAGATACTAAAGGTGGTGGTTGCAACAAAGGCATTGACAACGATTGAGAAGAAATTGGTACAGTAGATGGATTAAAATGCATAGAACCTTGGTTTACGTTACTCGAAGATGATTGTTGAATGATGTTTGAATTACCAGATAGCGAAACAGCTTGAGAAGTTTTAGCCGATGATGTTGGTACTAATTTGGGGGGCAACATTGATGACATCATCATTTGTTGAAGAATCGAATTACTTTGAGAGTTCAAGAGTTCTTGTAATTGAATTGTATTAATCTTTGTGTTCGATTGAATATTCAACTTCTTATTACTTCCTAAAGTATTTTTCTTAACTTGTTTATGCTTAGGCACTACATTGATATTATTTCTTGCAGTCTTAGCTTCAGCAATGTTAACGACTGCATCCACTCGCTGCAACTTGAGACAAGGCGTACATTTTCTAGCGTTTACCACACAGTGATTAGTTAAATGCTTCAGCATGGAATCAACATTTCTAAAACGTTTTCTACAAGTCTTGCAATAGAGATGAGTTTTGTTATGATACAGAAGTTGAGCTATCCCGAAAAACGTTTTCAAACAAAACGTACACTTATACTCTTTGTCATCATCAGGTATTGGAATGTCATCTGATATTTCAATTAAGTTCGTATCTATACTTTCTTCATTACTCACTACTCGATGTTCCCTAAAGATTTTCCTTCTCTTATTTCCACGCTCATCATAAGTATCAGTTCTAGCTCTCTTTATAGTAACCTGCGATACATATGAACTGCTAGGCTTACTTAATAAACTACCGAGTATAGCACTACTTCTACTGCCCACGGTATCACCTTCCCCATCAGAATCAATTTCGCAGAAATTCATTAATCTGGCTTTGCTGCGCCTACACGGCAAAACATTGGTGCTGGAATTGTTTTCTAAAGTCAAATTTGTTGTAGTATTTGTTATAGTAGTTGTATTTACTGTTGCAACGCTGGGAGCACTAGTAATTGCTACTGCTGTATTGGCAGAAGAACTAGTAACCGTTTTGCTCTTTTTTTTGTATTTTCGCACGAGCCGTTTAAGGTTGTTCATTCTTTCGAGATACCAATCACACACTTCCCCACTGTTTAATACGACAACAGGCGCCACATCAGAATGCATCACTGTTTTAGGGATAACAATTTCATTATATTTTTTGTACAGCGATTGTATGGAAACATGTTGCTGAACTTTAGGGGAAACCCCGGCAATATTTTTACTCACAGCAGGGATACCCTCTAAAACCTTTTGAATACTAATCGATTGGGAAAGGGATGGTTGGTTCTTATTTACTTGTTTGTTAGTAATATCTACTTGTTTGGCAGTATATTTTTGTTTGTTTCCAGTAGTTTTACTTGTATTTAAAGTTGATAACCGTATGTTTGAAACTGCAGGTCCATGACTTTCTAACAAATCTTTTAGTAAAATCATTTTTGGCATGCTTTTATCATTAGAAATTGTTGCGGAATTAGTCGCAATGGGAGTGACATTTGTACTTGCTGGAGTGGAAGCCTTTGATCTACTAGTTGTTGGAGATTTTTTTGTTGCCGGCTGTATTGAAGGATTTTTCTTCAGTTGCAAAGAGAAAGATTTTCGCGCAGATTTGGTCGTGGCTTGTGACGATATTATTGTCGCTTTTGGAAGAATTTGAGAAGATGCTGTTACAGGTTTGGTTACAATTCGATAAGAAACCGTGCCAGAATTGGACACAATTTGAGAAGAAACTGTTCCAGGTTTAGATACAATTAGAGAAGGAACCGTTCCAGGTTTAGATACAATTAGAGGAGGAACCGTTTCAGGTTTGGATACAATTTGAGAAGAAACCGCTTCAGGTTTCGATACTATTTGAGAAGAAACTATAATTTTTGGTGATACCGTAACAGGCTTAGTTATACTATGTGGCATTCCTATTAACAGTTTATTTAATACTTGAGGCACTTCTACTGGAGATTCGGCCACAAGTTTAGGAGAAACTGCTGGAGAAGGACGCGGTACTGGGATATCCTCAATTTGTGGTATCACTTCTGGAGGAACCACATCTTGAGTCACAGTTTGAGGAGATTTTTGAGTCACTATTTGTGGAGATTCAACAAGCGTTATTACACTTTGAGAAACTGTAACCGGAGGTTTTATAATGATTTGCGAAACTGTTATCGGAGTTTTGGTAATAATCTGTGAAGATTGTGTAAGAGATTTAGAAGTAATTTGTGGAACTGGTGCAGGAGGAGGTTTAGTCACAATTACATTTGATGATTTTGGAGGTGCAACTTTTACGTTATTCAAAGGTTGAGAAGTCGCCAATGTTTCAGTTTTCGTGATTACAGGAATTTTGTTATTAATATGTACGTTGTTAACATGTGGAATATTGACTTTAGCAGATTCTACGACTGGCTCTTCATCCACAATTTCGATAATTTCGTTTGGATCTCTTTCTATGTATATTCTAGTGCCTGGACCGTTTACGATCTTCAGTTTTCCTAGTTTGTTTCTTAAAAGATCTAATCCTCGTATATAGCCATCACCAACTTCAAAACACACGTTGCAGCAACCACAATGCAGTTTATGCATGCCTTTACCAGGTATTTGAGAACTGCTCATTTTGGAAAGCTTTTCTTTTAAAGCGGTAAAACGTTTTACATACCAATCAAAAATTTCAACCTCGTTAATTGGAATATTAGGAAATAAATTCAATTTAATCAAATTTGCAGATAAGTTAATTTTTGGATATTCAGTTGCAATTTTCTTAAGGGGGGAGTAGGGGCTAAAAATCGAAATTTTTTTTATTCACTCATCTTATAGTAAATCATTTCAAGAATGTTGTGTCAAATTTTCAAGTCAATCGGAGCAAAACTCTAGAAGTTATAGCCATTGTAGTCACCCTACCTCGAATAACGGAGCGTCGACCGATGCGCGCAACCCCAAGCGCCCGGCTGTCGGCGAGCAGGTATAAAATTTACCTGCTCCGAAATCTTTTCGATTCATTGTTATATTTCTAGAAGGTTCCTGTTATATTAAAAACAAATATCTGTAGCATAGCACGCACAGTTAACGTATATATTCGAGAGAGAAAAAGAAGCGTCAGTTCGTTGTCGTACGTTACTGAGCAGTTGCTGTGCCGCTATTTTGTTTTCAGTGATTTTGTAAATTTTAAAATCATGCCACGAGTTTCGAAAGTTTCTCGAGTTGATCGAAAAATTAATAAAAGTCGTTTATATAAATCAAAACCACGAGCATGTCCATTTAAGAAAAAAGAAGACGTTTTGGATATAAGTAGTGCATCGGCTAACAAAATCAAAGTAAATACTATTAGAAGTGTACCAGAAGACATTGAGAAACATTATCGGATTGTTGATTTCCTACTCGTTTTTAAATCGATTTCAACATTAGTTAAATGTGTTACGTGTGACGGAGAACTGGATTTTAAGTGTTGTAAGAAAGAAGGCCTTGGATTTCAAGTTCAAGTAAAATGTGCTAATTGTGAACCGCGTTACGTACCATCAAGCGAGACAATCGGTCGTTCCTACGAAGTAAACACGAGATTTATTTCTGTTATGCGCATGCTAGGCTTGGGTTACGACGGTTGTAGAAAGTTCTGCGGATTAATGGATTTGACCGGCAATTTTCTAAGCAAAACCAGTTATATTGACAATATGAGAAAAATTTGTACGTCCGCCCAAGTTACTGGCGAACGATATCTTTTAGCCGCTGCTGCAGAAGAAAAAAAGACAACTTTAAAAAATAGTACAACCGATGTTCTAACAGCTTCTGGAGACGGCACGTGGATGAAGCAAGGGTATTCTTCATTGTTCGGTGTTACAAGTTTAATCGGTTACGAGACAGGCAAAGTAATTGACATTTTTACGAGCAGTTTACACTGTCATTTGTGCAAAACTTGGGAGTCAAAATTGAACACAGAAGAATTTGAAGAGTGGCATGAAGCGCACGTAGAACAAGGGGAATGCCAAGCTAATCATTCAGGACCTTCCGGGAATATGGAAGTAGGTGCTGTGATCGAAATGTTTCGCCGCTCCGAAGAAAAATACGGTGCGAGAATCGGTAACTACGTCGGAGACGGCGATTCCAAGACCTTTGGGAATTTAGTTAAAGCAAAGCCTTACGGTGAAAATTTTACTATTGAAAAGAAAGAGTGTGTTGGCCACGTGCAGAAGAGAATGGGTGCCCGTCTGCGAGATTTAGTGAAAAACACCGTAGAAGAAAAGGTCGTAAAGTCTGGAAAAACTGCTGGTCAAAAACGAAGAAGCAAGATATTAGGTGGAAAAGGTCGATTGACTGGAAAAATGATAGACAATTTAAGTCGCTACTACGGTTCTGCAATTCGAAACAATTGCGAATCCGTAGAAAAAATGAACACTGCCATCTGGGCGACATTTTATCACCAGCAATCGACCGACGAAAAACCGCAGCACGACAAGTGCATGACCGGCCAAAACTCGTGGTGCTCATATCAGAAGGCTTTAGCATCAGGTACAATTCGAGATTACAAACACGACTATAATCCTCTCCCAGACGATGTAATTCAAGCGATCAAGCCAATATACAAGGATTTATCCAAAGATGAACTTTTGCAAAGGTGTGTCGGAGGGTACACACAAAACGCCAATGAAAGCTTGAATCAACTGATTTGGCGTGTCGCACCGAAAAAGCTATCAGGAAGCAAAAATATGGTAGAGTATGCAGCCTACATTGCTGCCAGTACTTTCAATGAAGGTACTGGTGCATTATTACAGTTTTTAAATGATCTTGGAGTCGGTGTTGGACCAAGCGCTCACGAGTACGCTCGAGCACAAGACTGCGAGCGCATTGCCAGGGCAGAGAGAGAAGCTGCACAAAACTCCAAAGACGCTCGAATTCAACGAAGATTGAAAAAAAAAGAAATAGAGGACAATGATATTGCTTCAGGAAATGTCCTTTATGGAGCTGGAATCGATGATTCCGTTTAAGGTACGAAAAAACAATTTTTTTCATCATTTTTTTAGAGTCATTTTTTCAAACACGTTTTTCTCGAAATGAATTCTTAAAAGTCGGTGCCACTCATAACTTCAAGACTATTTAACCGATTCTTTTCAAACTTGGCACACGTTTTCGAAATCAAAAAAACCTCCCCCCCCCAAGATTACTTTTTTTATTTTTTTTTTTTAAGGTAGTTTTTCACTTAAAAAAATGGCGAAATTTTTCGCGAAAAATGCAATTTTTACGTTTTTTTGATGCCAAAACGAGAAAAAAAAAAAAAAAAAAATTCTGTCTCTGGGGGGGGGAGCCTTTTGTCATACTTTAACTAAAAAATTCAATTATTTTGATTTCAGATGATTTTACGATGAATGGCGAATGGCACCGCACAGCACCTCTCGAAAAACATGTTTTTGGAAAACCTCTGCCACGGGCTTATTTTTTAATATTTCCTAATGAAACATTTTTTGAATATTGTTTAAATGATGTTTAACAGCATGTATTTATTTTTATTAAAGTAGCTTAAGCCATATTTCTGTAAAAAATTCACAAAAAAAGTGTTTTTTTTTTAGCGTTAGCCCCTACTCCCCCCTTAACGGAAGCATGCCTGTATTCTTTAAATTTGTGTTCTTTAAATTTGCTTTTAAAAGATTTTAAATTTTGTTGAAAAGTGTCGGCTTTGCTTTCAATTTCCAAACGGTAGCCTATGATATCTGCCAATTTTTCAGTGGTTAACAAATCCAGAGTACCGTTTAGAGTAACTACTTGATTGTTAGTCGTTGGATCGTTGATTACATTATTTGTGCTTTTCACTTTTACATTGTTCGGCTTTTTGCGATTATCATTTTTTACACTGGCAGATAAATTTAGTAAAGATAAGGGATCGTGCACTAAAACTGTGCATCCTTCGAGCTCTCCACTTCTATAGCTATCGTTTTCATTATCATTGTTTAATGTAACAGTTACATTATTTTGTTGCGATTCCTGCCTATTATCCTGCAAAATATAATAACAAAATTATAAATACAATAACATCAACATCTATGATTTTATTTACCATTTTTGCAACTTTTCTGGATATGTGATTAATAACTTGATCGTATATATCGAAAATTTGTTTACAAGACAATTCGGATGCTATCGAATCCATATTGACCTAAACAAAAGTGTAATAAAAAAAATACGAATATATATTTTTCAAATATTACCTCTGACGTTTGAATTACATTTTCTAATTTACACAAATTTTTATATTGAAGTATCCCTTTATAATTCTTATTTACCGCTGCTGAAGGGAATATAATTAATACTAATTTTCCAAATAAAAGGGACGACATCAAAGGTGCAGTTTTCGTATCATTTCTAAAAAAAGTACCATTAATAGTTTTAACAATAAAAAATAAAGTTTGCATTTAAAAAAATTAAAATTCGTTACAAAAAGATGTTTGAAAAAAAAGCATGCAAGTGAATAATTTACAGAACATGCAAGGTATAAGCTATCCAGGTACTATGCGTCTAATTAGTAATTACTTCCTATTACAATAAATTAAACAACTTCTTGTGACAATTAATGAAAATTATAAAACAGTAAACTCATATTTCCTTTATTTTGCATCTTCATAATAATTTTTTGAGTTCTACTTTCATTCTGATATCTGCTATCAGTGCTGACACGCGTATCCGCCACCTGCTTCCTGTTAGTATAATTAAAAGCTGTTCGTATTTCTAACAATGGTAGTAATTTTTATGAAATTAATTTTAAAAAAATAACAAACCAATCGTTACAAGTTGAAATTGAATATAAAGTAGATATATTTCAGGTAATAATCATATTTATGGTAATTTATGTGGTGTATCGAGAGAGGTCGTTGTACCCAAAAGTCAAGGCTAGTTTATGCACAATGCCGATATGCTTTCGATGATGCGGCGCGGCGTCCGGTTGCATTTTCTAGTTAGTTGTAAATTTTAGACGAAAGTTGGAGAATTCAAGATCGAAACCGTCAGCGAATTCATCCAAAAGCTGACGGAAAAATTCTACGATAGATGCCACGACACGAACAACCCACATTCGACCAATGAGTCGAACTGCTCCAACCTGGCTCCAACTGTGACATAATAATCCGTCCAAGACGAAGTTCATCATCACTAGCCGCCAGTCAAGGTTAATTTAATAAATTGTTTTTCCCAAAATTCCCAACCCATCCAACTCCAAATCCCACCTCTGCGCATCAAGAAAGAAGACAAGCTCAAAGCTATCCGGGTCAGTAAATCCCTACTCAACGACACCGTTTTTAGAATTAAGATGAAGGAGATAAGGCAGCCACATACTCCGCTCAGCCATAACAGAAGTCAAGTGACGAAGGTTGGTGAACCGGGCATAAGTCACTCAGTAGCGCGCAGTGTTATTCTTGCAAATGTTACGAATTGTTTTAGTTTAGTAAGCCAGTATTCATATGAACATTGCATATGTGTCATGTTTTTAAAAACAATTGACATGATGAATTTTAAACACCTTTTCACCTCATATTCGCGACTACTAAACTGGTTGACTATATCGGCAGGTTCTATGACTACTTCGATCGTATATTAAGTGGCAATGCAACTCTCTCGCTTATATATGCACTCATAGCAAATTTAATAGTATGTCTTTTCAAAATAATGTTGACAACTATAATGATTGGCGGTTCTATTTCTATTTGGCACGAACTATAGTTTAATAGTTTTACAATGGTGAAAATTAATATGGAGGAACTCAATTGGTTTTCAACAATTCGATTGTTTTCAAATGATAGTCAATCCTGAGTCCACTCATAAACCAAAAATGCCTACAACTTAAAAAAAATTACAAAATGGAATAATTTCAAGGCCAATGCCCTTCCGAGAAACTACATAAACCAGTGATTTCCATTAATTATGTGAAGCGATTAGGGGGGGGGGTCAAGCCAAATCTCACGACATCTCACCAAGGGAGGCAGGGGGGGTCTAAAAATCGCTAAAATGAACTCACGTAATTAATGGACGCCCCCTTATATCCAAAAATTGAATTATTCCCTAAATAAAATCAAATTATAACTGTTTTATGACACAATACTTAGGATTTTAAATTTTTGAATTGCCTCTTTGGTTAATAAAATTTCCCCGTGAAGGCGTCCAACCAACGTTGGAAAACACCGACATAAACGGTTCTATGCAACTTTGGTCTCTCTCATTTAGTTCTTCGTCCAAGGGCATAGTGACTATTTCCTTTTCTTTAGAAGGGTTCTCTTGGCAAATACCTCGGGGTGGTTTGCCATTGACCGAGGGAAGATAGTCGGAATAAAGTTATTACTCTTTATGAGTTCGAACTAGGTATGTAGGTTTAGTAGTCTTGACTGTCTTCTTTTATCTAGGTAGTATGCTGGTTCAGATTGCTTTTAAGTTTATTCTATGCACCTATGCTGCTTATATAGAAATACGCATACTCTCTATTAATAAGAGATACTCGTCGCAGACTAATGTATTCCGTAAATTTCACTAAGACAAACAATAGCCAAAACATGTGTACAAACATAATAGTTTTATGAGCTCTAAAATTAAAATTAATTACGAACAATTAAGTGATGAATCAATAAGAGACAGTAGTTCGACTGTTTCCTCCGAAGGCAACCGCAAATCATTGAAGTGCAATATATGCCTAGTACGAGGGTCGTTTAATTACAAAGTTTAACGATCGAATTACACTACCAAAAAGAGGTCAAAACACAAAAACAAGGTGATATTTGAAATCTACAGACAATTTTAATACTTTTCCACATAATCGTCAAATTTATCGAGATATTTGTCGTGGCAAAAAATCAAATTATCAATGCCGAGTCGGTAGTGCGATGCGTCCAATTTTTTGAATTGAATTGTTCGAATTGTAAACGACTACATTCCTCTCTACTTGGTAATCGTAGGGTTAATTCGTCGTTTGTGTACCACGGAACTTCATAAATCAGCTCTTTGAAGAGTGCAACGTCTTTATAAGTGCTTGCATGCACAGGTTGCTCTTCATTGTGCAACTGATCTGGACCATTTACGAATCACATCGCGCTACCATTCCAAGGCTCATACACAGTTAACAGTATACACTATACAGTTCTTGACGTATTTAAAAAAAAAAATTTCCAGCCAAAAAACGAACTATGTACATCACGAAGTTCAGATTTGGAAGCATATTTCAATGACAGTTCCATGGTAAAACGTTATAAACCAGTTAAACTTCAGTCGATTTTATTTCTACCCAAACGAACATGTTCACAATCGATGAGAGACTAACCTAAAAAATTTCATCGCTCTACCGTTTCACTGAACGGAGAGCTAGGATCGTTAAACTTTGTAATTAAACGACCCTCGTATATCTGGGAATAGCACGTAAACCGGGCCCACACATTTAAAAAATTTAAGTAAAATGATGGTAGTTTATCATTCAAAATTTCGGGTAAAAAATGCCAGAAAAACCTAATGTAATTAACTGTTTCTATAAGGTTAGCCCCGCCCGTGGCGTGCTTTTATATTTGGGCATAAATTGCACTCGAAAATGGCGGATCTAGTTAGACTATGAATCTCTACGGCGATCTCATTCATTAAGAATATCCCTGAAGCCGTTCCAAGTAAAAAATTAAGAAACTAGAAAGATGGAATCTTGTTTTTAAGTTAAATTCTGATATAATTAATGAAATCAAATTTAAAATAAATTTATAACATGATATTAACAATTGCACGACTAGAAGACAACCGCGACCGGCTCCGTCCACTAAACCACACCGCTGTAGGTGTTGGTAAAGCTGCATTTAATTAGGTGCAGTAGAGTTTTATAGATCTTTGGTAGGACTTTACTGGAATATCACCGGTAAACGCTCCGGTATTCATATGAATAATAATTATTTGCGAGCAAGTTGAAATCTAATCTAGGATTAAAATTTTACAATAGTGCATTTTAATGTTGCAAAATTTTAATCCTAGATTAAATTTTAACTCACCTTTGTGAAACCGGCAATTAAACTTTTTCAAATTAGCTCTGTTTCTGGAGCAGTTTAAGAGATTTTGAAACTGTAAGACTACTTTCAGCCTGAGAATTCTAGCTTGTTCTTACGCTGGCGTTAGCAAAAAATTATAAATTCAGCTTTACCTAAATTAATTTTTTCTCAATTTTTCACCAGTTTTGCTGACCAGAACACCGACTTGAGCAATTCCGTCAAGTTTCGGATTTTGAAAGTGAATCTCCGAATCAACTCTGTAACTCAACCAATAATAACACGAACCGATGGCTATTAATAGTTCAATGCAAATAAAAAACGTAAATCTAACTCGTTTCTCGAGACGTTCCGTTATTTGTATTGATTAAAATACGAGCCTCGAATCACGTTATGCTTTATATGCAAACAGGTTAAATTAGAAGTGAAGTAAATTACAATTTCAATTTTCCTATTTTTATTGTTAATTTAATTGATCAAATTTTAATTTCTTTTAAAACGTTTTTTCTATCAAGCACAATAAAATAGTTGGCAATGTAACTTAAGTTGCATAACACCCATAACCATCATAAAAAATGTTGTTTTGTCAAATTACAGTCGCTTTTTGTTATATTTACTCAAGAATTACGGTGTGCCACCAACGCCAGTCATTAAAAGAACGATTTATATAGGAAAACGAAGAAAAACATTATTCAATAGCAATTTTTACAAGCTAGTAATTTATATTTAAAGGCTGCTTTGTCCGGAATTAAATTAAATTACGTAATATTCTATTATTGTCTAATTTTATTGTAATATTATGTACAGACATATAGATACAGAACCAAATCGAAGCTTTTAACATTTATTCCAGCACTCAGATATTTATTAAAACTGAAATAAAAGAACATAAAAAAGTAAGTTTTCAAGCTAAATATTCTAAATTTAGTATGAGATTAGTACGAACAACTATTATTAATATGCGATGCATATTCCAGATCCTAGTGTACCTGAATCAATATAAAACTGGTAGAAAACTTAATTTTAGTTTGGTCTTTTGTGCAGTTAACACGTATTTTGTGTTAATAACAGATAATAGTGATTTTGTAGTAAAATCGCAGACATTTCGACATATGGATCGTAAAGAGGTAGTAGCTACCGTTCATTGTGTAGGTCACATTGATAGGTGGACATCTCACTTATAGCTCCACGTGACGAGACCAGTCAGATATGACAAAAGATAAACGTAGATCGATATTCATAGAGCGACCTATGAAGTCAGACAATCTTAGTATAGGGGAAGTCTTTTAAGGCCCTTTCACATAGAGCAGATGCAAACGCGGACCGGCAGGAAGCTTTAATTGTGATTGGTA
Organism: Cantharis flavilabris; assembly: GCA_949152465.1. Taxonomy (NCBI): domain Eukaryota; kingdom Metazoa; phylum Arthropoda; class Insecta; order Coleoptera; family Cantharidae; genus Cantharis; species Cantharis flavilabris. Next base: position 94,450,233 of record OX424435.1, read on the forward strand.
CCCTAATTTCGCTGATGCTTGTCTTACGGAAGAAGCACCAAATGTTCTGGAAACCAAATCTGTTGCGAGTCTTCAAGAGTTTGAAGCCGACATCGCACGATAGCCGAGGATAGCATACTATAGAGCACCGGATAGCTTCCTGAAGCAATTGGGAGTACAAACGCAGCAGGCGCAAGTTAAACACCGCTGTCTCAAGCCAAGAAGATAACCACAACCCGAAAACCAGAATTGATCGGCAGGAAGGGGCAAAAGTCGACCTCTACCAATCGTGCTCAGAGATAATCATCCGTACTGGATCACCGGCTAACGTCATGTGCAGTATTTATATCAATGATTAAATAAATAAGTAATTTATCTTAGCTCTTTTCCGAAAAGTCGATCTCCTCCGGAAAACCCCTATTACCGACGACAATAATTGAATCGGTCATGACATCCCTAAAAACGTTAGAAAAGAATATTCAACAGGCCAGAGATCGAACGAAGAGTCAGTATGATGTGAAAACAGAAGGTAGAGGCTCCATAATCCACAAAACAATGTGGATTGTCACAAAAATTGCAAAGATATCTATGAAATTGTGAAAAGGATCAACGATATCGTATATCGATCAGAAGATCAGGAAGGGGCAAGCCAAAAGTGTTGCATGTTAACCAATTAGCTCCGTACGCCACGCCGGTGACAATATCGTTGACAACAACAGCACTTCTACAGAACGAAGTGAAGTAAGAACAATGGCTCAAACGAGCAAGGATCTAACGGTTAACATCAGGAGTGAAATCTCGTAAAGTTTAAGTTCACTTACAAAGATACCGACAGAGCAACGGAATCTTTTTGACGCAAAGGACTACTTCATCATGCACTGTGTGGCCCACTGTGAATTGCCGTTATATTTAAAAAAAAAGCTAGGAGACGTAAATGAGCTTCAAGCACAACAACTTGCTGTCGGTAAGACCTTGAAGCTACCTGACCAACAACGCTCAATCTACCATTTGTCAACCAAGAAGTTTTCATATCTAAACCCAATTATAATGACCAATGGAGAACTTTCTTGGAATTAAAAAGCTGGCGGTGACCAACCTTGCCTGGGTTCACTTTTTAGACCAATTAGACTGAAGGACTATCCGTAACATGCTAAAAGCCATTTTCGGGAGAGCGGGAGTTTAAATGCTAGCCTACAGTTAAAATTCAAGCAATATACCAAGAGAACAAAAAATGCCGACTGCTATTTCTATAGAAATAGTATAGAAGAAATGGTCTGTGCCCACTTTCTTGGTAAAAACATCTCTTCTTCTTCAAGCGTCATACACTATGTAGTGCGTAGGCGATCACTTGGCTGAAGCCAAAGTGACGTACTAGGGAATTTAGTTAACGGGGTGGTTTCCCGTTGCCTTCCCCATAGTCCACAGATCTATCTTGGGCTTTTAGATCACAGCAGTGTATTCGGACGCGACCAGGATTTGAACCGCGGTTACCCGCTTCCCAGTCGACCTGTGTAGGCTTTACGCCATACTAATGGTAAAAAAACATCCCTAGGATTAATTAAAACACATTGCTGCACCTATTTACGTTAAGTACACGCACCGTTGACAGAATGAGCAAATTCGGTGTTCATATACAAGTGGGTGTTTTTTAGGTAATAAATCGAAACTTTAATATCGATTACGTCGTAAATTAATCGAAAAAGTTCCTCCAAAGCTAATTAGCTTCAATTTAATGTTATGTAGCGCCGATTAACTTGACCAACAAGACTGCGCCGCTTTACGATGCGTAGCTTCAATTAGAGATCAAAGCGGCATTTCTACCGTTTACTAAACTATGGTCCGGTTTTTGTCGACTACGCTACGCCACTTGAGCTACGCAACTACACAGTAAAACATGTAGATAGTTAATATCACTTTTCGTTATTAAAATGTATTATGTAGATTCATTATGTAGAATTGTAATAATTTAGGTGGCATGGTGTAAACTCTTGCTACCCGACCTAACGGACCATAGTTTTAGGCGATTTCTTTTTCTACCGATAGTCAAGGGTTTTTCTAATCCCATAAAACTTTTCCACCGCTGCCGTTAGCAGGTAGACTCGTCAAAATTTTAATCTTTTAATTGTTGAGTTTATAAAAAATAATTCTTAACATAATAATATATAAAATATAATTATAAAAGGTGTCCGCGCAGAAAACCGACGGAAAAAAATATATTAATTATAAAATAAGAGATATCCGAGCGAAGATATGCATTGGTTATGTAGGTTAGTGTTAGTTTATGATGTTTCTTTAGCAAAATCGCCCGTAAAAGAGATATACGCGCGAAGATATGTATCTGTTATGTAGGTTAGTGTCAGTTTATGATTTTGCTTTAGCGAAATTGTCCGTAAAGAGGAAATATTCGCGCGAAGATATGGATCGGTTATGTAGGTTATATAATCGCCTGATTGCACTCCTACTAATACTTCATAAGCTATCCTGACCGAAATCGGTGGAATAGTACACTGTTCTACGTTGACCATTTTAGGGATGGGGATTAAATATCAATCATTGGTGGAAAAGTATGGCATCCGTTTTGTAATGGCCTAGTTTACACCGAGGGATAAAATAGTGACCTCTCTTTTGACCCTCTTTCCTAAAATGGTCAACGTAGAGCAGTGTACTATTCCACCGATTTGGATCAGGGGAGCTTATGAAGTAATAGTACTTTAGGTGAATATTTAACCTACCTAAGGGTACGGTTATGTTGGAGCTCTAAGCAGCGATTTTTGCGAAGCAGTGATTTGTAATGTATCGATTCTCATAGGAGCGTTTATGTTGAAGCAGCACGCAAGTCAATGTTAATGCATAGAACAGCGATGATTCTCCGCAAGAATCACTGCAACCGTCGCTGTTTACAGTTCCAACATAAATGTACCCTAACTGCCCAGTCAGAATCATGTTAATGTTAACAAACGGGAGCTTTGGATTGGCAAATAAGCAGAAACATAGCTTTTGATTGGAGCATTTGTTAACATTACGTTAACGTGATTCTGACAGGGCAGTTATACTATTGGCGATTTACCTTACCGTTGGTGGCGCTGCCAAATGTCAACAATATGGCGTATCTAAAACGTAACTTAATGTTGTTTTCGATGTTTAATTTGAATGTTTAACCTTCAAGTAGTATGATCAATTTTACAACGCGTGAAATCTTATAGACCGCTGCGGTATGTCATACCGCTAACACTACTTATAGGTTAAATTACGTATTAAGTTAATTTAATATTTTTTGGCGTGGTAGCGTTTGCTTAATGTAAATCGCCAATATCCGAGGTACATCAGTTACACGTTTCATGCGTTCGGATGGGTCGCTAATCTTAGATCGGCCCAAAGAAATGGTCGACCTCACCTGACCTAATTTATATGGTCAGTTAGGTCGGGTAGCAAAGGTTTATACCATGCGACCTAAATTAAGATACGAGAGCCGTTTAATTGCTAAGAGGGCGTTCATTAATTAAGTGAGGCGTTTAGGGGGGGTCAAGCCGAATCTCACCAAATCTCACGTTGGGGAGAGGGAGTCTCGACAAATATCACGTAATTTTTTTGTGTTAACTATTCTTAAATAAAAATAATTAAGCAAATTATGCTTTTTTAATAAATCCAACGCAATCAAGCACAGATAAACGTATTTACACTAAAAATACGCATTAAAAAAAATCTCGCGTGAGATTAGAAGGGGGGGGGGTCAAACAAAATCTCACCAAGGGGTGCGGGGGGGTGTCTAAAAATCGCCAAAATCACATCACGTAATTAATGACGCCCCCTAAGTTCAACGATCCTAGCTCTACGCTCAGTGAAACGATAGAGCGACAAAATTTAAATAGGGTAGTCTCGCATCGATTGTGAATATGTTCGTTTGTGCAGAAATCAAATCTATTGAAATTTAACTGTTTTATGAGTTTTAACCGCCATTGAATGTTGTGTCCAAATGTGAACTTCGTGATGTGATTCGTTTTTTGACTGGAAAAAATAAAACGGCGACGAAAATTCATCAAGAATTGTGTAGTGTATACGGTTAACAGTGTATGAGCCTTGAAATGATAGCGAGATGTAATTCGTAAACGGTCCAAATCAGTTGCACGTTGAAGAGCGACCTGTGAATCGAAGGCGCCGTAACTTATTATTCAAAAAGTAATAAAATTGTCTGTAGATTTCAAAAATCAGATGGTTTTTGTGTTTTGGCTTCTTTTTGGTAGTGTAATACGACCGTTAAACTTAGTAATTAAACGACCCTTGTATAATATGGCGGTATACATGAGCAGGATATCGTTTGAGTATATGATTAGATATTGTTTTGGTCTCGCGTTGACGATAGTCTAGCAGTATCATATTGGTGTGTAGGCATTACCTCAATTAGGCAATATTATTCTCGGTACAAATAAAGCATTTTGCGCCCCCCGACGTAAACGGCGTCCCCTCATTTATTTTTGTTGTGGCGTTTTTAAGTAGAAGACAATGCAATCTTTCAATTTCTTTTACGCCACTGCTCTGTACCTTCCGTTCGAGGCTTCAAGTTTAGGGAATAATTCGCAATTGAATTTTTTTTCCATTACAGTAGAATCCGCTTAATGTGATCACTTTGGGCGAAGAACATTTTGATAACATAATTCGACTGATAACAATAAGCAAATTTTAGAAGAATTAGGTAAATTTAGCAAGAATAAACTAAACTTAAATTAAAATGTATAAAGCAAAGTGCACATTTAGCAAAATAAAAATAGAAACACGCCATGAAACGGAAAACTTCATTAGTTTTTGTATAGAAATTAAAACGAGTGACGTGTTTTGTAAAGAAATATAAAACTTCAATGACAAATCAGAAAAAGATACTTAGAAAATGAGATTATTGTGTAGGAAATTCCTTGAAAGTGATAATAATAAGCCCGTTTTTTATCACATTATCCGGTGGTTTTTGTATGTAAAATAATTAAAGCGGTCGGTTCAGTCAAAATGATCACAATAACCGACTGATAACATTATCCGTGATCACATTAAGCGGATTCTACTGTACTTGGTAAGTTGTATGTACTCTTATGATTTCAGCACAAGATTTTATTCGCGGTTTATCTTACCGTTGGTGGCGCTCCCAAATATCAACAACATGGCGGCTCTATCACGTACACTTTATGCTGTTATTTTATCGTAAAACCGACGTGAAATGGTAATTTCTATATCAACTTATACACTGGCTCACTGAATTATTGGTACAGGCCTATATTAGCAATGTAATTTGTACCTTTTCAAGACTAATTATGACACACAACAATCGATTTTACAGCAAAACTTTTCAGACATTTTTTGTTGCAAATTTCATGCCTTCAATTCAATTTTCCATCTTGTCACACCATTTCTAACTGACGGCGAGATAAACAAAACTCGGTAAAATACAAATAATAATGTCGGCAGTATCTCAAAAACAGTGCAACGAAATACAAGGGATACAGCTGAAATTATTTTTTTGCATTTTACAGTCTTGTTTAAGTCGTTGTCAGAAATCGTGCGACAAAGTAGAAAAATGTATATAAACAAAATTGAAGGCAATGAAATTTGCAAAAAAATGTCGGAAAAGTTTTGCTGTAAAATTGATTGCTGTGTCAAAAATAGTCATGATAACGTACAAATTACATTGCTAACATAGGTTTTTTTTTAGGTTTTACAATCTGTTGTTCAAGAAGAATAATGGAGATGAAATAATTTAATATTACAAAATTATTTTTCTTAAAAAATAAAAAACAATACAAAAAAGCAGTTGCTATTTAAGTTGAAGTACTAATCAAGATTATCAATATCACTCTAATATTTGGGTAAACAACTCAAAACAATAAGTATAACTAAATGCTTATTCGAGAAGTTTCTAAATGGTCCCAAACCTCATGCGCTTAGCAGGTTTAAAATTAAAGTGCTACAGAATCCCAATAAACCAATCTACCCTCATTATTTAAACAAAAAATTAAAGAAATAAAAGCTCAACTTACGTATAATGATTGTACATGTCCGATTTAATAACGACGGAATCGAGTTTTTGCTTATAGTTTACTTTACACCAGGCTATCACATTTTGTACACTTTTGTTAAAACTTAGGTTATCAAAAATGTTAGCGCACACAACACCAGCATTATTAAATAACTTTTGTTCAATAATATCAACATCTTCTTGTAAGTTTTTGATTTCTTCCGAAAGTGTGTTGATGGTCCCCTTCATAGAATCACTAGAAATAGCAAAATTAAATCAAAACATTATATATTAGAGAAGTGTCACACGCATACCTAACCAGCGATACAAAAGAGTTCTTGATGAATGTATTACGTTGCAATTTAAAATTAGATTCAACAGATCCATCGCTGCATGCGTATTGGGGTAAATGCATATAAAGCAGCATACATTCAGCCGAATTTAATTTTTTCACTTTCTCCTGAAGAATTGCCAAAGAGAGTTTTCGATCTTCTATGTCTTGTAATACCGACCATCGCATTGAACTGTTAACATCAATTCCATTATGCACATTAATTTTTGTCGTAGTGGATTCATTGTTCATTCTAAAATAATTTTAAAATTTTAAGTAAATCATTGATTTTATGCTTAATTAGATAAATGGTTTAATTTATACAAAATTTCATTGCTTAATAAAAATAGGTTAATTTCAGTTTAGACTTGCCTACTATTTTCGTTATGTTCTTCGTTTTGTTTATTTTGGTTTAAAGTAGACGAACTTGGATTGTCAAAAACAGAAGGTAAACTTGTGTTATCCATAGTTGTTTAAAATCGAATACCAACGGAAATTATTACTAAATTGTTGTTGTACGCCATGAAATTTGACAGTTTTTTAACCTCGCTGCCACAATCGCATTTGTCCGAGTTCCGTCGTTATCAATCGAAATGTGCTAGATAGAATTAATAATACACAGCTTTACTTTTTCGGTGCACCATTCACTTGTGTTTTTCTATCAAATATTTTTTCATGATTAATTCAACTCTATCAACAGACTGTACGTAACAAAAACTTACACTGCATTCGTAAATTTTACTAACGACGAAGCTATCCGAAGTACCGTATTAATCCCTAGTTTCCCCCTCCACATTAAGTTGGCGCGCCTGCATACAAATCCGAAATTAACCGAAACTGTTAATTATTAGTTAAATGTTTTTTAAAAAGACGTAGTTTGTTAAATTTTTTTTATTGTATTACTAACATAATTATCGTCAACATAATAAAAGTCGACGAATTAATTAATTATTGGAGTGATAAATCAAACGTGTGATTGAGCGGGTAACCATTTAAAAGCAAAATTTCCTAAATTTAAAAATAAAAAAATATTTTCGAAAAAATGTTTCTAAAATAAAAAATTAAAACAAATCTGAGTTTTAAAATCGTGAATTATCGACTGCCGGTATTACAGTTTTTGAATCGGAACAATTCGTCAAACTTCGGACGCTTGACAATCCCTGTCTAAAGCCCACCTCACACGATGCTTGTTTTGCTAATGGATTGCTTGATGGGAAGCCTTGATGGCAACGGTGCTGGCTGCCCTGTTGTTGTTTTTTTTTGTTTTTTGTTGTTGATGGATTTCAGCGCTAAACAATGAAAAACCAAAGAAATGTCGAGTTTCACTACCTGTCGCTACATGCGTGCGCATTGAAACCACAACCCATCAGCGAAACAAGCAAGTGATCCATGCATCAGCAAAACAAGCGTCGGGTGAGGTGGGCTTAAAAGTGTTGGTTACGTGAAAAGTGCTTGTGAACATCTGCGTTCGCGCGAATTTTGCGAAATGTGAACGAGTCAAGTAACCAAACAGATACCCGAAGTTTAACTTGTTTTTACTCGATTTTGACTCGTCTCCCTCACGCCGTTAGACTTTTTTATATCTTTTTCATTTTCCGCACAATTACAGGGCAGGCCCGGTATTTTAAGGCTTCAACCAATCTTCTAACTAACCGACAACACTGTAAACGTAAGGGTTATCAACCATATCAATATTTTAGAAAACCCAAAAAATGCACTAAACACTTTTCAGAACTAAAATGTTTAAAAGTTAGTTAGTTATTAAAGTTAGTTATTAAAAGTTAATTCATCGCCTGATATGCCATAGTATGGTGAAAACGTTTGCGAATACTTACAGTGTATTTTACATGTGCTAACTTTTAAACATTTTAGTTCTGAAAAGTGTTTAGTGCATTTTTTGGGTTTTCTAAAATATTGATATGGTTAATATCGAGTTACACTACCTAAACCACGTATCAATTGATTAAGGGTTATCATATTGCGTAGCTCAAGTGGCGATACCCAACCGGAAACTGGGATGCCCGAGCGAACCCGAACGTAAACGATAGGTTAGTAAACGAGAGAGATGGCTCTACGCATCGTAGTTCAAGTGGCGCAGCCCTGTCGGCCAAGTTATACTACGCTGGGGTGCCCGAGCGTAAATCTTAGTTTAATATAACGGGGGAGATGGCGCTTCTTACGCTTATAGGAGCTACGCATTAAATTATTATTAATATTTAGTTGAATAATTATGTAAATAAATATTTCTCTATCGCAAATCAACACATTTCACACTTGTCTTGAGTCGTAGTCAAGTATCGATTGAGACAAGTATCTCGATGTATTCGTACATTGTGACCTACTTTAATACAAAGGTGTTGTTTGGATACTTACTATTGAATGATAATAATTGAAGTTAATTTAAAAAAATACTTTTAAACTGTTGATGTCAGAAATACCAACTTCAGCTTTAAATGAAATGCAAAAATATAAAGTAACACTAAAGGCGAAGAGACTCTTAGACCACTTTTGACAGAAACTTTTTGATATCTATTGAACAATTTTGAGGTTGATTTGAATCGATCCAACTAATTTCACAGGGCGGGCTTCCCAAGGTGGTGGGCGCGGTTTTGATTTGTTGTTTTATTGGTTGGTTGATCTTAACAGTTTGATTTGGTTAGTTTCTGGAATTCGCTGAATTAGACCGCGGTTTACCATACCGTGGTCTACTTGGCCTGCTTTGGAGTGCCGGGTCATACCGGGGAGTACTTTATGGGTTAGAAGGAACTTCAACAAGTCGGACGGAAATGCCCTGATGGAACGAGGACAGATATTCTAAGACATAATTAATTAATATTATTAATTACGACTACGCATTGGTAGTTCAGTAGATACATCCACAGTAGTTGGTCCTATAATTGTTAACGCGGAATTCGAATCGCGACACACACTTGAAAAAGCAATAAATTAACATTATCATCATGGGTTTTTTGATTAGATGATTAAAATTTTACAATATGTTTCACATTGACAGAATACTAATTATTTTTAACATTTAACTTGTTTAGATGGATGTAGGATCATTAATTTTTGCACCAATTCCAAGGGGTTATTCCAATAAGTAATCCGGTAATATTCTCTAAACGGAGGTACATAATATGTATTAAAGAGTAATATTTTGTAAGCTTTACTCACATTTTACTCACAAAACAAATAAGTGTACTGGTAAACGGTTGAAGTTATCTGAGACGTAAAGCCGAATTGTAATAAACGTAAATGCTAAGATGACAAAATGTTATAAAATTACGTTATTTAAGCAATTTTTGATAATCTTGTTAATCGGTAGGACACTTGGCGTTGTGGTTAAACCGTCAAAACATTACAAAAAAAACAAGGATGAATTCGCAATTTAAATTAAGCGAACGCCACCACGCGGAAAAATATGAAGTTAATCTAATACGTATTATAGTTGGTATAGCAAGTTTTGTTTATAAAGCAAACGTTTGCATTCTTTTGGTGTTCTAGTTTGTAAATTATCATTTCATCTTCTTCTTCAAGTGCCATACACTATGCAGTGCGTAGGCGATCACTTGGCTGAAGCCAAAGTGACGTACTAGGGAATTTAGTTAATGGGGTGGTTTCCCGTTGCCTTCCCCATAGCCCACAGATCTATCTTGGGCTTTCAGATCACAGCAGTGTATTCAGACGCGACCAGGATTTGAACCGCGGTTACCCGCTTCCCAGTCGGCCGGTGTAGGCTTTACGCCATGCTACTACTGCTAATAACATCAAGTGTACGTAATAGAGTCGCCATGTTGTTGACATTTGGTAGTATCACGAAGGTAACTTAAAGTGATCTGCAGTAGTACTACGGAAATAGGGAAATAGCATTTTTTCGAGCTGTTTTGAACTTCTGCCGAATTGATTTATTTAATTAAAAAAAATGTAGTACAATATACAGTTAATATTGAGTTTCGCTATGAAAACTAAGAATTTTAATTATTTTAAGAAAGTTTTCTTGTAATAATAAATTATAAAAATCTGATGTGGACACCACATAACTTCCTTGTAATTTTGTTAATAATTTTACAAGAATCTCGTTAATCTATTTATGCGCGTCATGAATTACGACTTTTGGCACGGACAATCGCAACCAAAAATAGGAGGTGCACAACTAGATGCTTTAAGTGTCTCGAATCCAAAATTTCAACTTTCTACGATCTAGCGTATTTGAGTTTTGCGACATACAGACGTCCTCACGTACGTACGTACGTACAGACGTCACAATGAAAATAGTCAAAATGAATTCAGAGAAGGTCAATCGGGACCCGAAAAAAATCGTTTGTTTGTTTTACAAGGAAGTAAAAAAGGACATTTCGAATAAAAATATATTGAAACAGTTAATATTTTTTATTGAATAAAACAGTTATTTAAACGGTAACATAAGGTTGTTATGTATTGCATAATATTATAATTATTGCATATTGTATAAATAAAATTATAAAATAAAGAATTACTCCATTTCACAAAGTATTTTTTAGAATTTATTTACATAAACTTATTGTTTAATTTTAATTGGAGCAAATAATTTAATTTCTAGTTGTTTAATTTCTATATTATTTTGTAATAATTAATATGCAGTAAATTAATTAAAATATTTGTATATGTAGTACTAATACTATACTTATTATGTTTTTAAATAAGGCAATTAAAAAAAAAGTTTTTTGTTAAGTACGGGGACATTATTTATGATTAAAATATAATGTTTTTATTCAAAAGTTATTTATTATGTAATAATTAGCTATCACGTGAATATACAAACACGCTATCAGCAGTAAATAATTATTATATGACTCATTGCTTTCTAAAAATATATTTTAAAGTAAACAAGGTTTTTGATTATTTGTATTTAAATTGAAAAATTTCTGGATTATTTTTGAAGCAAACGTGATCAAATTAAATTAATTATGGATTTTAATTTTTATCAAATAAATTTTTTCTTTTTCTTATTTCAGGTATTATTTCTCATCTAAAATTGCAATCAATTAAAAATTTTTATCAAAAAGATATAGATCTCTAAAAGCTCTATCAGACTCTTTTGTGATATTCTAAAATTGCATTTATTGAACTCCGAAGCAGTAAAGATCAAAATTTTTGAAATCCTTCGAACGACCGGAACGCTTTTATTTAATGGCTAAGTTGTGATTTCTAAGTGGAACTTTTAAATGTGTAAAGTATAAGAAAGTATCTTCTGTATGGAGATTTACGAAAATGTATCAAATCAACCAAAACATCAAGTATATTTTTTTAGGTAATAAACTTGAAAAAATTCTAAGAAATAATGTACCGAATTAAAAGAAGTAATAATAATATAGATGAAAATAAAGAAGATTACAGAAGAATGAATAATATGTAAACATAATAGATATAAAAGCGATAGTGATAAAATAATGAAAACAATAATGATACATAGAAAACAGTGGTGTGTATTTAACGAAATTTGTCGTTAATATTACTACATTTTGATCCTATGAAACTTTTCGTTAATATTACTAGGACCGTAGTAGTAATATTGATGAACATATTCGTAATATTTACTACGTTCTTCATTAATATTAGTAACGATTCTAGGACGTTTGGTCCCCGGACGATTGATCCCCGGACGATTGGTCCCGGACGTTTGATCCCCGGACGATTGATCCAGCGGACGATTGATCCAGCGGACGATTGATCCCCGGACGATTGATCCCCGGACGATTGATCCCCGGACGATTCGTCCAGCGGACGATATTTTATAAACGATTGTTTATATAAATAAAAGTTAATAAAGATTAATTAATTACATAAAAAAGTTAATACAATAAATTTGTAATTCCTTAACCCTTTCGGTCTGGGAGACGGATCTGTCCGAAAATTATTGTAGTGCCCGAGACACGGGAGACGGATTAAAACGCAAGGACGTATCCTAAAGACCCGACGAACCCCGGCTGTACAGCAAATTTCGTAAAACAAACGTCGGACTGAGAGGGTTAATATTCAGGTAAAAATAACTGATTTAATTTAAAAAAAAGTATTTTACGAAACTTATGTAAGGCATATGTCGGACCCTCCCCTCCCCCACGTAAGGATCCGTAAGATTTCTAATACCTTTCCCCCTCCCCCCAAACAGTTACGTAATTAATGGACAGCCCCTATTATAACGAAAAATATAATTTACAACGAATCTTTTATATCTTAAATATTGTTACTTAATAAATTTAAGAGTGGAAATCGTTACAAATTTTATTTTAAATCGAACAATAATAATAATAAAAACATTCATAATTTGATTATTTATTATTACCCATCCCCCCAGGACATATTTCTGGAATTGCCCGGAGATCAATCGTCCGCTGGATCAATTGTCCGGGGATCAATCGTCCGGAGATCAATCGTCCGCTGGATCAATCGTCCGCTGGACCAATCGTCCGGGGACCAATCGCCCGGGGACCAATCGTCCGGGACCAATCGTCCGGGGACCAAACGTCCGGATACCATTAGTAACAGCTACGAAATTTTCGTTAATATAATGAATTTGCGTTTAACGACCGCATTTCGTAAATATAACGACGCACGTTTTTTTCAGTGTAGTGAAACTAAAGATGAAGAATATGTTTATAAGGAAGAAGCCCTAAAGAAGAAAGCCTTAAAGACCAACGCCTCCACCATGTCATGTTAACCCTTTCAGACCCAGTGGGTACAATTGCACACATTAAGTAAATTTGGTATTATATGTGTCGTTAATACAACGAATTAGCGTTTAACGAATGTCTTTCGTTCATATTACGACCTGCTTTAGTAAACTTTGAGTTGTAATATTAACGAATAGAGAGTAGTAATATTAACGAAGTACAATTTCACTACAACAGTCTGAATTAGTAATAGTTACAAAACTGTCGTCAATACAACAAAATTTAGTTTATGAACGTCATTCGTAAATATTACGACGTACTTTTTTTTCAGTGTAACTGTTCTGTTCTCCGGATTAACTTTTTCTATTAGTTAACTTATTAACTAGTAATTCTTACAGGTTATTATAATTCATCAATTTGTCACCTTTATTATACACGGGAAAGCCTTAAGAGGAAATTCGTTTAGGCTTCTTACATTGATTTGCCTGTTTACTTTTACATTTATATTCTAAGAAACTTTCAGTTTTAACAAGACGAAAGAAGAAGAATTTCTTTAGGCCATAAATGGAGTTTCTTTGATAAATTGGTTCGTGTGCCCCACGTTGGGCGCCATTTAATGTTGTAATATATTCTAATAATACTTAATTTACAATTTAATTTTTGAATCACACTTCAAAAATTCAACCTTTATAAGCAAACTTGGAGTTTCATATGGCATAATCTACGAGTTATTTTCAGTTTTATTTTAAAACTTTTCATTTTTTTAATTACTTTATGGCGCCACATCCTCTTATCTTCAGATAAGATTATGTCTGTTTCTCTAAGAACATGTTTGGTATTATGAAATACCCATACGAGATTACTTTTTTTAGATTAATTAATCAATTATTATTTATTAAAATTAAACAAAGTAGCAGTTAATGTTTACGTATGAAATTCAAAGAATAACTACAGATCAAACACAATTTTACAATCAGTTAACGGAAAGTTATGTATTTCGTAGAGTTTACGCGCATACCCAGAATGATTTATATTTAAAATATTATCATCTTTTTTTGGCTAATATAACGATTAACAACGCCGACAACAAATATGCCGACAGGTAATTACACCGACAATTAATTACTTCGACGGTACATACACCGATGGTAAATTTTCAGATAGGTAACTATGATGATGACTTTAACACCGACAGTATTAATGCCGACAAATAATTATGCTGACCATAAATTCATAATTATTTAATTAAAATTAAAAATATATTGGCGAGATCTGAGTTGCTCGCTTAGTATTAAACGGTAAGTCATTTAGTGGTTTCTTTTTAATCAAAGGTTATTTTAATACTGACAGTTTTTGCCGCTTAAAATTTTTACAGAAGTCAGTATCATATCCCCGCGGAACGAAATGAGTCGATTTACGTTTAAACAACAGTGGGAAATATTTGCAAATTTATTTAAAAAATGAGTGACATGTAGCCCAAATTGTGCGTTTGAGATTAATGTCAGTTACCCGCGTCAGGAGTGCCTATTTTTAACGGAGTTGGGCCATAGGCTCTAGAAAATTTTCGAGCCCCTGATATTCGAGTGAAACTAATAGCATCGAAGGTCCAATTTTTGAGTTATTTTGTCTGAATTTGATTTTTATTTTATGATTTTATGTTCTCTCTTTTCGGGCTCCTTTTACCATTGAGCCCTAGACACGCGCCCAATGCGTCTTATGGTAAAATAGGCCCTGTTGAGAAATTAAGTAGGTATGTAGTCTAGTTTGTTGTGTTGGGTGCAGCAATTTCGGAATAAAATAAAAACGTTCACTGGGGGGTATTCCATACCCCCCAGACCCCCCGGTTTATCCTCGTTGTTTTGTTTCTCTTAACCTTCCTGTGGTCGTGTGAAATATTTACCCACGAGTAGTCGCGCCGGTCTCACCGACCATATTATATAATGTTTGGCTGAAATAAATTTATGGGAGCAGATTTTTCGGAAAAATTACATGGAAACCTTTCAACAACACTATATATTGTGGCAAGTGGAAATGTATAGTCTATAAATTAATGTAATTAAATAGATTTTTAAATAGAATATGTCACAAATATTTTGGGTTTTTTCTAAATATGACACGTGTATTTTGGGGGTTTTAATTTGGGTCAGATGGTTAGGGCTAAATTGACTAGGGTTAATTTGGTATTGATTTAATTGTAAGCACAGGTGTATCAAAATAAACTATTTATTGAATAAGAATATTAACTAATGCTATAAACTATTTACATACTTAAATCTATAACTTACTCTACGTAAGGTGAAATATCTCATCCAACCGTTGATAATCAAAATTAATCTCAGGATAATTGGATTGGATTGGAAAATAAAACTACGATAACTCGTCAGCCGACGTTTCGGTGCTATATAATCACCATAATTATGGCACTACAAAGAACAGCATTAGCTAGCTGAAGGGAACCAAATTATTGTACTCACAACAAGTAAAGATGGTACAAAAGTCTTCAATAATTCCACATAAATAGGGTTGGCAGCGAACAAGGGTCGTTATTTAGTAGCACTAACAGTTATAAGAAACTCTTAAAAAACCCTACCAGTACCATACCATTCAATAGGATGGTCAAAAAACTTTATGAACTAGGTCATATCAACGACCTAGAGAGAAAATTACTTAATAAATATAACTCACAGTTCCCCCGTGCGTATGGATTGCCAAAGACTCACAAAGTAGGTGTACCTTTACGACCTGTCATAAGTTGCATTGAGTCTCCGTCTATCCTGTTGGCTAGGTTTATTAACAACATTCTGAATAACGTGACACCGACACTACCATTCCACGTAAGCAACACTGGAGAGGCGAAGGAAATAATCTTGCAGAGCAGATTACCACATGATTACATTCTCATATCTTTTGATGTGAATTCGCTATTCACCAACATCACAAAGGAGTCTGTCATAGCTTCCCTCACGAATAATTGGGACATTATTTCTCCCTTTACCTCCATCCCAGTAAAGGTGTTTATGGAAATGGTCGCCACCATATTTGACAATAGCTATTTTAGCTACGGTGGACAATTTTATTCCCAATTGATAGGATTGGCTATGGGAGATCCATGTAGTCCGAATTTTTCCAAGTTTGTGATGACTGATTTGCTTCTCAATTTCTTCGGATCAGTGAGTTTTAAGCTTCCATTCTTATTACTATACGTGGACGACATGTTGTCTGCTGTCCCATCTAAGGAAATTGATAAATTCCTAAAGTTACTCAACAACTATGATAAACTGCTCAATTTTACTTATGAGGTGGAGTCTAACCGTGCCATTCCGTTTTTGGACCTCTTAATCAAAAGGAGAGAAGATGGCACGTTAAATACTGATATCTACAGGAAACCTTCGTCCACGGATAGATTGATACATTTCAGCTCAGCTCATCCTCTCAACCAAAAAATGAACGTGGTGGGTGCTCTTAAACAGAGAATTATCACATTTGTACCCACAGATACAGTGGGTGTCAGATTGCATGATTTAAAAACACAGCTTTTGAAGAATGGATATCCTGGTAGACTTATTGATATAAGTTTGTTCAAAAGAAGAAAACCTCTAAAACCGCTGTTGGATTTGAACTTAGATAACACAAAACCGGAAAAAAGATACCACAAGATTTCGTCCCATCCTTGGTTGGCGGACAAAATAAACATGGTTTTTAAGGACATAATAAAAGAGAATAAAATTCAAATTGTCTACCACAATCGATTCACACTGAACAACATTCTCTTCTCGAAAACCAAGGATAAAATACCTACAAAGGAAAAGGCTAATGTTGTTTATAATGTCCAATGTGATTGTGGATCATCATACATCGGCCAAACCAAACAGAGGTTATCTACCAGGATTAACCAACACTTGTACGATATACGTTCAGGATCAGGTAAGACTGGTCTTTCTGAACATATCATTGACACCTCCCATGGTTTTTCTTCCGACAACTTTAGAATCTTGAATAGTGAGACTAACTATGATAAGCGGATTTTTCTGGAAGCAGCCTATATTTCTACAATAACTGGAAATATTAATAAACAAACTAATTATAGTTACATCAACTCAGGATACAAAAACCTGCTTCTTTACCACCTCAGTAAGACTGGAGGACCCCCTAGGTAAACTTTGATTCTTGGATTTGGTTTTTGACGTTTCCTCAATGCTCTTTTTGGTTTTTTATGTAATATATGTGATTGTAGTGTCATCCGATTGTTACTTTTAGTCTCATTCGGAATGTTATTATTTTTGTCTATTTTTATGTATTTTTATCTGTTTTTAATTGATTTTTACTTCTGTACTCACACGATAGTCGTTGATTTTGTTACTATGTATTTACACCTTAAATTTGTACATGCCTGTATGTTCTTTGATGCAGTTTGTTTGTACTTTTTATATCTATGGGTTTGTAACAAACATATTATTATTATCGTTATCTCATGTTTTGCAAATTTTTACTATTTGACTTTTTGAAAGGATTTTTAATTATTGTTATGCTTATATTTTATCTTATAATATTGACTTTGCTGATAATTGTTGCATCCCCTGTTTGCTGCCAACCCCATTTATCTGGAATTATTGAAGACTTTTGTACCATCTTTACTTGTTGTGAGTACAATAATTTGGTTCCCTTCAGCTAGCTAATGCCGTTCTTTGTAGTGCCATGATTATGGTGATTATATAGCACCGAAACGTCGGCTGACGAGTTATCGTAGTTTTATTTTCCAATCCAATCCAATTATCCCGAGATTAATTTTGATTAACTTACTCTACGTTTACACCCTGGGGTGGAATCATCAAGCGGTCACATCTTGACTTCTTCAGATTTACTTAATGACCGTCTTCTACTGACTGACTTAATTAATTATTCTATTGCACCGCTTGATGCTTCCCCTTCCATAATATTTATTAATTATTATTACAATACTTTGTCAACCTATATACGAGGGAGCTTCAAGTGGAAATCTATTGAATTACATTAATTTATAGATTGTACATTTCCACTTGTGACACATTTCCCCCGCTCGCGAAACGCTGACCCTAGCGTTTTCTGAAGCCGGTACACAAAAAAAATTAAATTCAACATCATAAAAAAAATACTTAATATCCGACGAAAATTGACAAAGTATTTTCTTAAAATCAAATATTAAAATATTAAAATTTTACCATTGCAAAAAATTCTTATTACAATCCTGTATATTTCTTACTAAAAGATTTTCTCCAATGGCAAAATAAAAAAATAAATTTAAAAATTTCATAATAAATGGATTATTTAAATATAAAAAAAAATAATTCATTGTGAATTAAAAATTACACATCCTATCATTATCATATTGTTAATCGTTAATCTAATATTCCACATTATATTATATTGGTAATTTTTTGAAATTTTGTCTCAAAATCAAAATATTATAGCAAACAAAAAAATTAAAAAAAAAACTTCGACTTACTAACTTCGTATTGAAAACTCAAAATAATTCAATTTTTTCGTGTAGTTTCAACTATAAGTTCTGCTTTCCAGTTTCTTTCATCAAAAGAGAAAACATCTTGGTTTGCATGAATTGCCTACCCATATTATACCATTTTATTCGCTATTTTGGATCTACATTATACCATTTTATTTATTACGTGGGATCCATATTATACCATTTTATTTATTACGTGGGATCCATTTTATTTATTACGTGGGATCCATATTATACCATTTTTAATTCATGTTCTTATTGTGCGTAAATTTCCAATATACCATTACTTTCTCCATTATTTCCGTTTTACCATTTACCAATATCGATTTTTTTTAATATTTCCATGCCATGCCATAATAACCATGCCATTCCATAATTACATCTCTGTTTCTAATTTACCATTTTATCCAAATAAAGAACTTTTTTTCCATTCCATTAAAACATTCTTTGTCCATTAACACCGCAAATTGGTAGTTGACATCAATCGTTGAGATGGCCAATCTGCCGCTTGACCTCATTTTGCTCCTATCGAACTATCCATATTACGAAAATTAAAGATGAGATAAGACGTCAACCGCTGAGATGGCTAGTCTGCCGCTTGACATCCATTACTATCCATCTATCCAAATTACCATTTCCAATTTTTCATCAAAATTATAGCGAAATAAGACGTCAACCGTTGAGATGGCTAGTCTGCCGCTTGGCATCCAAACACTGTGATCCATCAACATTTTTAACAAAACCAATTTTAAAATGACATCTGGCTTCTCCATCTTTGGTCCTATAGGTCTGCTTTGTCCAACATTGAAATTTATTGTTTCTCTTTCTAATCTTTGCAAAATTAATCTTATGCCAAATTTTCCCAAATTTTCTCAAAAAAATAAAAAAAATGTTTAAAAAATTAACCTAACTTACAAACTAAACCCTGTATTTTATTAAAAAAAATTTTTAACACCTGTGCTTTTAAAATTTTTGAGATTAATTTACTTGTATTATTTATATGTAATTATTATTTATTAGGGCAGTTTAGCGTCTTTACCTAAGACGAATATATTTAAAAATCTTCGTTAAAAACAAAAACAAAATCATATTAGTTCAACTTTTATATTTTAATTTAAATTTAAACAAATTTGGCAACTACGGTAAAATGCTTCTGGTATTTTCAGTTACTATTCAAAATGGGTTTGATTCACTTGTATTTCTCAGTAATATTTAGCTTTTTAACTTGTTTATTGAGGGCTGAGTAGTTCATCTCCGACCTATTTACCATTTTGCGAATACTTATTATTATATTTTCATTTACTCCATTTATTCCCATTTATTCGCTTTAAATTAAATTATTATTTATTTAAATTAAGAATTCCCATTTATATTGTCGATTTTTACTTCATAAAATATTTACCCTACTCTTGGGTTTACATTTTCAAAAACTTTGACCCTACGAGTTGCTTTATTTGCAAAAAAAAATTATCAAGCATTTCCGTTACAAAAGTGAACTTTAATAAACCCAATTAACATCCGTAGTATTTTTTACCGTGTAAGCAAATGTCTGCAAGAATACATATTTTATTACATTATTTCTTCAAATTAATAATTTTTTTCTAATTGTTTCATCGGACTTTAAGTGCTTGTTCACAATGTACGTAAAACGTAAAACTAACATAAGATTTAAAAATATAAATTCAAATAAAAGCATAATGGAGTATCGAATAATATTAAAATCTTCAAGTACACGACGTAGAATGTTCTTTTGCATATACCAAAATAACTCCAGTATTTTTCAATATTCGATTAAGGTCTTATTTCTATTTGTAATTCGTTTTATGTATTTCTTATGTCTTACGTACATTGTGAACAAGCACTAACACCAATATTTAAGACAAATCCTGACCCTTTTAACCCTTTTGAACATATTCGAATTTAATTTATTCTAACCATTTATCTGCTATTTCAAAGTAATAATTTTGTGAAAGTTATTCTTTAAAATATTGACTTGTAACATTTATTTTCATCAAGTTTTATAATATGAAAATAAAAATATTTCATATAATTTGCAAATGGGCTATGGAACCATAGGCGAGGAGCTGTGGGTCATATGCGGATTTTAAAGGACTACTCAATTAGAGTACCTCTGCTGCACCTTGAACCTGACAGAATCTCCCCTAAATATATATGTGACAGGAAATACAATATCCTGTTGAATTGAACAGAAACCTACGACTATGACATTTGTCTATTCTCGGACGGTTCCAAAAACAATGTTCGCTCAGGAGCAGGCATTTTCTCTGCTGAACTTGACCTAAACATAAGCATACCGCTGGGCAGGCACACATTAGTTTTCCAAACGGAACTTATGGGTATACTGCACTGCGCAAAAATAGTCCAAGATAAACTTATCTGCGACAAAAACATTCAGATATCTACAGATAGTAGAGCGGCACTTGTGGCACTGAGGAGTCACAAGGTCACATCTGGTCTGTTGCTAGAATGCATTCAGACTCTAAATGAGATATCTAACTCAATTGTCATTTCACTTTCGTGGGTGAAAGGGCATCAAGGTAACGAGGGTAATGTAAAAGCGGACGAGTTGGCAAGAAACGGCTTCAATAGCCTTCCCTGCGGTCCGGAGCCGATGATTGTACCAACTGTCAAAACTATCGATACCCTCCTAAAACAACACATCCTAAAACTGCACTCTTGCAGATGGGCAAAAGAAACTGAATGCGGACAAGCAAGGGCAGCGATCAAAGCACCCTCTAGTAGGCATTCAAAATATTATTTGAAGCTGTCCAGAGTCAATCTACGGACAGTTGCAGAGATGCAACTGGACACTGGATAACTGGACACTGCAAACTGAACAAATATCTCAACACAATGGGACTTGTAGATAACCCAAGATGTCGGGGATGTAATACAGCAGACGAAACCGCGGAACATGTGCTCTGTCACTGTCCGTCGCTAGCGTCAATTAGAGATGCCATGCTAGGGGACTTCTGGCCTAACATGGCCAGAATCAGCGACACTCCGCCTGCCAAGATACTCGAATTTATTCTGGCGACAGGGTGGCCTGAGGACTGACAGGACGGAGGGCCGCTGCATTCGGAGGCAGTACAATGGGCACGATTTAGTGGCCTAAGTGCGTGTGAGGATACCTCCCTACCCTCCTACCTAAAATCCAGAATCCAGAATAATTTGCAAATATCCTCTTTACAATAAAAATTGGAGTTTCTTTCCATTGTGAACTTAATTGAACCTATCTATTTATGCAACCTATACAAATTATTTTATTAAGACAAAATTCCATTAAATAACTTAAAATATATATGTAAATCTTAACTTGTGAGAAAATAAACAATTAAACTATAAATAACAAGTTAAATTCAATAATAAAATCAAATATATCTTAAGCTTTCGACGATTTTTGTCGTCTTCTTCAGAATTTTATTTAATATAAACAAAATAAAATACATGGAAACCGGGAACAAAACACATTGTCATTTGATATGATCTAAGATACAAAAAGATCGTGAGTTAAGGAACAACCTATAATGAGTTTCCGTCAAATAGGAAAAACCTAACTCCAATGAGTGTAGGGCGAACTAGACGAGAAATGGCTGTAGATGTTGCTTAATCCGTCTATATCTGTCTTCCTATTCATGGCGTTCTTCTCTCTTGTGATACATATCATTTCATGAAGAAGTCGATCTTTGTAGTTGGTAACAGATTTGATTATCTTGGCGTTCATAAAATCTGTATCATGTCCATCGACTAGAATGTGTTTGGCAATAGCTGTGGATTCGGGCTTATTACAGCCCGTTTATTTATTCTTCATTAATTAATGAAGAAGTAAGAGTTTTTCTACCTATTACGTAAATGTTACCTAATTGGAATGCAAAATTTATTATTGTAAGAAAAAATATTTAAATATTATTTTCAATTTGATTTCCCTAAGATTTTGATTGAAACTTTTATTTACCTTACTGGCCTCACCACCAAAAAGTATTGACCCAATTTTAGGTTATGGATCATAAATAAAACTTACCAATTTTTGGAACAAAACATCCCTTATTGTTTCATACGTTCCTAATAAAATTCTCCTATAATGCAATAAAGCTGTAGAGATTCCGTATTTGTAAAATTATTTAAAACAATATAGAAATAAACTTATCTTTTTTAACCTGATACTCAATTACGTAATCTACTTAGTTTGCATTGCTTGTTTTACTGAAATTGATTAACATACACATTAATTTACTTTGTTTTAAATGTAGAAATTTTTATTAAAATTTAAAATTTTCAAAATTATAGCAAAAATTCGGCGATTTCTGCTATCCGAGAAGATGCACGGCTACCCCCACCAAATATGTCACGTATATTTCTGTACCCGTGACTGGGGTTGTGTAGTTCAGGGGTTTAGAGCTGAATTTATTTTAGTTTGCTTATCATTGATTTATTAACAAACAAACTATAATAAATTCAGCTCTAAACCCCTGAACTACACAACCCCAGTCACGGGTACAGAAATATACGTGACAATATTAGCCTGAAAAACGAAATAGAGTTAAATTGGTTTATTGTTTGAAAAATAATTGCTAGTTTTTGAAAACAAAGCAAATTTGAAATATATCATTTTATTCAGACAAATTTGAAAAAAAAGCAAAATCTAAAATACTTCAAAATGCAATTTACTATACTAACATAACTCTTTAACAATAAAAAAAACTAAAAATGAAAGTTCAAAAAAATATAAGAATAATACAATACGTAGAAAATCAAAATTCAAAAAATTTTAAAAAAGAGACATTTAACAAATAACAGGTCTGAATTAAGAAAATTTGAAAAAATGAAAAATTCGTAATACGACAGTACAATATAACGTTATTTCATGGTTATTGCCATTCTTCAGTTGCACGCAGTCACTTATTACATTGTGAAATAAGAAAAATTTTCAAACTAAACAAAAATATGGACTAAATAGTACAAAATTGACTTACTATAACCTCCAAAGATTATCAAAACTGAACTTGTTACATGAAGTATGAATAATTTAAAAATGATTTGAACTAAGAAATTCGTTTACCTAGCACTGCTAGTTTGAAATCCGAAGGCACTGCCCTCTTAATATGATGTCTAAAAACTTTGAAAAAATTCAAAATTCAAAAATTTTACTACGTGTTTTAACCGTGAGGCGTAAAACTAGAAAAAGAACTCAAAATAAAAAATTTTAAGTAAATTTGTGGTTTTTAGTATGTATTTATGGTTAAATTCAAAAAAATATAAGAATAATACAATACGTAGAAAATCAAAATTCAAAAAATTTTAAAAAAGAGACATTTAACAAATAACAGGTCTGAATTAAGAAAATTTAAAAAAATGAAAAATTTGTAATACGACAGTACAATATAACGTTATTTCATGGTTATTGCCATTCTTCAGTTGCACGCAGTCACTTATTATATAGCTTATTATATATTATAACGTTATATTGTACTGTCGTATTACGAATTTTTCATTTTTTCAAATTTTCTTAATTCAGACCTGTTATTTGTTAAATGTCTCTTTTTTAAAATTTTTTGAATTTAACCATAAATACATACTAAAAACCACAAATTTACTTAAAATTTTCTATTTTGAGTTCTTTTTCTAAAAATGAAAGTGTTTGAAGTGCGTTGAGATCATTTTCTTGGCACTCTTGGCAAACGCCATTTATATGCTTTTTTTCCTTTATACATATTAGTATGTTTTTTTTTTGGTTGGTAATTATCACGACTATATTTTATTAGACCACTCTGTATATCACAGTTGTGAATTGTAATACTCAACACTAAATTGTTTTGGTATAATTTGCACTATTAGCATAAAAAAGTTACCTTACCATCGCAATTTAAAATGTCTTTGATGGTCTCAGAGACCCAATCAGGTGCTAATTATAGGAAAACCACCACTTGCAATACTCACATTAGCAGTGCAGCTTTGTTAGGTTTAATTGGTAAGGTACACGACCATAGAGCTAGCTGCGATTTTCTTTTTCAAAATAGTGCGCCTAAAGGTGATTCTGTGGTCTCAGAGACCAGGCGCGACCACTGGAAGGTTAAACTGAAATTCAAAATTTAATAGGTTGTAGAAGTCCCTCAATATGTTTAAAGCTTTGGTTATCGAAAGAGTTAGATCCACTCCCAACGTATTTATTTATTATTATAACTTCAAATATTAATGAGCTTCAGGGTAGCTATTGGCAAACCGGAGGGTCTGGGGGGTATGGAATACCCCCCAGTGCACGGTTTACTTTTTATTCATGGACCAATAGTATTAGTTCTTAATATTGGGCCATAACTCGTAAGCAGAATCGAGCCAATACCCGTAAACAGTGTCGGGCCAATACATGGAAACAGTGTCGGCCCGATTCATGGCACCATGACTTGGACCGGTGTTAACAACCCAATATTGGGACATGATATGGGCAAGGCTTGGCCCTACGTAGTCTGCCAATATTGGCAGCTCCGGCAATAGTACAGTGCCAATACCGAGCCCGTCTGAAATACGTACATGGGCTTTGTAATTAAAACTTGTAAATAAATAAATATTATTAAAATAATGTCAAAAAATGTAAAGTGACATAAATAAACACTATTAAAATAATGCCCGACATTAAAGTGACATAATTATTAAAAAAAAAAAATAAAAAAAATAATTATCACTTTAATGTCAGACATTATTTTAATAATATTTATTTATTTACAAGTTTTAATTACAACGGTTCATATTTACATGTTTTACAATTTTAATAATTTATTTGTGACCATTTGTGGTTCTTTTTTGTCTTTTAATTTTAATTTTATATAGTCAAACAACTCGACATTCTTTTTTACTAGACTTGAAGATGAAGACCTAAAGTCTTCGAAACGTAGACATTGTAAAACTTAGTTTGATTTTAGTCCACTAAGCTTTTTATATTTTACGTTTAAAAAAAAAATAAAAAAAATTTTATACATATTTTTTCAGCGGACTTTATCGTGAAAAGTATTACTCGAAATGAAAAATTTTTCTTTTTGAATAGAAGTATTTTGTTCGTAAAACTGACAGGAACCGAGAAAATCGCAAAAATCCGTTTTATAGCACCTTTACATTGTTGCCACATGTTTGGCGGAGCTCCCCCCTTCGGACTTTTGAGACACCATAATATATTATATGAAAACGCGCGAAAACTGTGGTATATAATTATTCCGTATCAAAATCCTAAATGCAGTGAACTATTGGTAATTAGTTTATGCAAATCGTCAAAAACTAGTGTATCTAGAAATTTTCAATTTTTTAAAATGTAGCAGCTCAGGTTACTCCAATTTTGTTTTGTTTCAAATTAGCATAAAATTCGAAATTTATATTAAAGACATGACAGCGTCATAAATTATAGTTCGAGTCATATTTTAAATTCTTAATATGGACATTGAAAATAAATTAGACGATGATTTTATATTTTATTTGGAATTTGCGAATAGCTATTTGAATAACTTTGAAGATAAATTTGAAGCAGATCATTGTCGCGTAAGTCAAATTTACAGAGAGGTAAACCTCTAATATTTAATTATAATTTTTAGATATGGCTATATAAACTTTGTGGTAAACAATATACTGACATCGAATCAAAGCGGAATCGAAATGTTTATCTATCAAATTTGGTACTATGTATGCAAGACAGCAAGTTAACAGATCCATTCATGAAGTCTCCAAACGACGTGGACATATCAAATGCGATGCAAGTCTTTGGACATCTTCCTCCAATTGTCACGGTAC
Source organism: Cantharis flavilabris (assembly GCA_949152465.1). Classification (NCBI taxonomy): domain Eukaryota; kingdom Metazoa; phylum Arthropoda; class Insecta; order Coleoptera; family Cantharidae; genus Cantharis; species Cantharis flavilabris. Next base: position 94,476,479 of record OX424435.1, read on the forward strand.
GTTTGCAAATATTATGTACAAGGTATTAATTCTGATATTTTAATTTGACTAAACCAGGAACCGGATTGGTTACAAGAACTAGCCGAAGCACCCGACGACGAAGTAGACGAAAGTCGAGATGGTAGAACCTATCTAGCTACCAGAACTTTACCACATGGAGAAGGTGCGTTTGCATATCTCGCAGTTACTTTGGCAGAAGAAGAACCAAAATGGTTAGGCGGAGGGGAGGGGTAAAAACATTTAAAGCAAACATTCAAACTTTTGATAAACTTGCAAATCCATTTAGGGTCTTTGAAGAGGCAATGCAGCAAAAATTTAAAGAGCATGTACCACCTGTTTCAGAAATGGAACAGATATTATTACGCAGGAAGAATCCTGCAGAGAGAGAGCGAGTTTTAGCTTTTTACGATTCCCTTCTCCAAAATATTAATAAGGAATTGGAAGGTTGGAAGCTTTCTAAAAATGCATGTTTCACTTAACGAAAATTGTTTTCTTTAGAGGAAATTAAACCAGAAGACAACCCAACAGTGACTGGGTTATTAATTCAATTAGCCGACGACCTCAGGCGTAGAAACGAATACCATGCCTTTGAGTCAATGAGCGAACAGAAAAAGAGAATTGAGTTATTGTTGATGTTGCACGATAGAATATTTAGCCGACGACAGAAGGTTTACAATTTTTTGTTCGATTCAGTATTTTAAAAGAAAATTGTTTAGATCGCAAAACGAGAAGAGGTTTTGGATGACATTGAACATAGAACACTTCCACCGTCATTTTTTACTGCTTCGCTAGAAGAGCGAGATAAAGTTGAGCTGCCTGCTCATATGTGGGAACAGGCAATTAACAAAACTCCAAACAAAAAGAATTTGGAATTGCTTTTCGATAATTACCCTAATATTCTTATAGAAAAGTAAGATTCTTACGAGGAGAGTAAACTGAAAATAATATAAATTTTTTTAATCTAGGTTTTTGGATCTTCTTTGCAATGAAAAGGAAGATATAGCTTTGCGGTTGCAAAAGAGGCATGAAAATATAGCTTCTCAAATGCGCAAAGAGCTAAGACAGGAAGGAGAAAAGGGAAAAGCGAAATCTGTGGTTTGTTATACTCTGACAATCAATTTAGTTAATTACTTCGGCTTGGTTTTAGGAAGTAGATGAAACTTTAAAACAGGCAAAGCCCATATTGAAAGCCGTAAGGGACGCATACGAAAATCAAATTAAACATTTGCAAGAAGCCAAGTCGGAAAAAAAGAAAATTGTATCTACAGATCAAACCGAGTTGTACGAACAATTACGAGGAGCTTTGTACGATACTCAAAAGAGTGTGGAGGTAAGGAAATAAATAAATAAATAAATAAATAAAATAATAGAAAATAGTCGATTTTAAAGCTTCGAGCTTCATTCTGTTAAGAGTGCGTATACTCGACATAATCAGTTACAGCGGGATTTTCAAAGTGCGAAGCCGGTCACAGTTGCCATTAAAATGTGCAACTGTTAACATTATAACATAAATTTATTTTAAATTAGATTTTGTTAATTTGAGCTTAATTTTAACTATACAACATATTCTTGCCATGCGCGGGTTTTAGATTTGCTATTTTCGGGTTTAGTCGGCTTTTAAGAATGTTTTCATCAAGAGCTATTTTTTTAAAAACACTTGTATAACATAAAGACTCGTCATGGGCGGGGCTAACCTTATGGAAACAGCCAATGCAGTATACGCATTTAATTATTACGAATTTTAAGCTATTTCTATCAATTTTCGAATTATCTGCAAAATTTAATGTTCATATTTATGATTTACGCCTTTAACTACCGTAATTTCATTAAAACATTTTTTAAATCTGGATATAATCGTATAATTACAATTTTATAACAAAAATTACAGGTAGAAGCTGAAAAGGGCCGTTTGCTAGCAGAACAAATAAATTCAGTAAATGCTCAAACAGAATTATATCAACAAGCAAATGAGGAAAGCATTAGAAAAACCGAGGAAGCGAATATAGCCATAATGAGAAACATTAAACGACTAAGAGGTGCAGTAAAACAGTACGAAACGAGAGTTCAACAAATGCAGCAAATGACTACTGGACGACAAGGGGGAGCACAAGAATATTTCTTTATGTAAATAACTTAATTTTGTCATAAAATTAAATGTAATAAACATTTCAAATTTTACTCGACAAGTTGATTGTCGTACAACTTGAATATTCTATCCTGTTCTTGTTATGCAGCTACATCTAGTTATTCCTACTAATATCATTTAGTAGGTAACGCTACAGTATTTTTAATGAACGATTGCGCAAGTTGGATACAATCATGTAAGATGTAGATGTATTTATCAATTTTCATTAAAAAGTAATTAATAGTTCGTAAACAAAACATACTTTAATTGGAAATTTAAGATTGTAAACAAAAATGTTTAAAAACTAAAATGACCAAAAGGAAAAAACCTAAAAAAATGTTATATTTGTTTCAAAAATTGCGCCAAGACATACGTCACTGTCATTTGCGTTGCTGTGCAATTAACAGGATGGTCTCCCCTTTTCAAAGAATGGAGCTCTCTTTTTAAAGCAAGAGCTACTGTACTTTTTAAAAAAATTATCGAATAAATAAAGTACGTACTCCAACATTTTTTCGATGTTTTTCAAAGTCAACAAGTAAATAATTTGTAAATTTTTTGTACGATAAAGCATCAGTTCTTTTTCATTCTATTTTTATTTTTTTGTTTGACGTCCAAATCTTACGAAAAATATCGGAAATAAATAATGCGAGACTCGAGAAAAACGCAGAATTAATTTTAAATTTATCTTACATATTATGTACATCCTACACAATATATTTTTATATAAAAAAATAGTGAGAAAAAAAGTAATTTTTTTCCTTATTATTTTCAAGTTGAATAAAATATATTTATGTAGATAATTTGGAATAACTAAATCTTAACTAAAATGTCCTATTAAATTTTAAATATTGACATATTTCCTTTCTTCTACTGGAGCACAGAAATGTAAGTAGGTTGAGAACGTTATCTTTCCTTTATGTCTTAAGCGCGCTCCACACTCTCGCGAGATTCTCGCGAGAACATCGCAAGAACGCGATGTCAGCGAGAAAAGCACGAGAAACGAGAGCGTGGATAGGTTTCTCGTGCATTTCTCGCGCTTTTCTCGCGTTCTCGCCTTGCAAACCACTTCACACTCTCGCGAGATTCTCGCTATGCTATGAGAGAACGAGACAACACGATAAAAGAAAGAGTAGAGCTGATTCACGTGTTCTTCATAAGTTCTCGCTGAGTTTTCCGCTTTTTGTCGGTTTTTGATGCGATACAAAGGATACGAGAACGCTATAAACGTCCCACACTGGATTAGGTTGCACATTTGCATATCTCAGTAGCGCCTGACTCACCAGATAAGTAGTGTAATTAAATATTTTGAATTAAAATGAGCTTTAATTTTGGACAAACGAACAAGAATTGATATTATTTATTGATTGCCTTCAAGCGCCTTTCTCCTTTCTCGCCTTGTTCTCGCCTTTTTCTCCACTTTTTCTTGGGTAGATTCTCGCGAGATTCTCGCGAGAGTGTGGAGCGAGCTTTAAGATGACGAAAGTGGGAAGTAGGTTTAAAGTCGATGGATTAGTATGATATTTTTATTTGATGTTCAGTCATGAAAACTGCTTGTGCGAGTCAAAAACTGTTAAAAACGTGAGAGCAAATCCTTAAAAAAATAACGCTTGATATATTAAAAATGGAGAATTTATTAAAAAAATATTTCTAAAATTATAATTAATTAAAAAATGTTTGAAGAAAGAAAAATTAGAAAAACTTATTGTGACTACTCATAACTCATCAATAAGTTTACCATGAGGTCCAAATGCAGTACGAAAACAGTGAAACATTCATAAAAAAATAGTGAAAAATTCTCGAAAATGACTATTTTGCGGGGAGGGGAAGGCAAAAAATTGAAGTTCCGCCAATGATCTTTCTTTAAAATCCTTTTTTTTAAATTTTTAAAAATTTTATTTATAAAATTTTTTAAATCTTTTGACCGAAAATCATTAAATCGACCCTTGAGAGGTCGCACTGAGAATTCTAAAAATTAGTTTTGACCGGTTCAAGTCTTGTGCAAGCTACGCCACTGGATCGTTGGTGGTTTCGGAAACGTTGTGTAGTTTTTAATCTCTAGAGCATAACTTCCTTTTGTTCGGTTATCTCTTTCAAGGATACTCAACTCTTTAAATTTTGTTTTAAAATTCTTTAAATTTGTATTTTTTATTTTGTTTTCTAATACGTAGTCTTCAAGTACGTGCTAGATTTTACACAAAATGTCGTCTTAATAAATATTAAAAAAGAACTTTAATATATCGAAGAAGTACTAAAACAACAAGAAATTACTAGATTTTATTTTGTGTTATGTGTTTTAAATAAATCTAGTTTTCATTTCTCTCTAGTTTTATTTATTTTGAGTGGCGTCCACTATCAGATATGAGTGATAATAGAACCTCAATGCTACAAATCTACAAAGTTTTTAAACCTATGCTCTAAAGAACTGCGTTTTAAGTGACAAAGCTAGCTAACGCGTAAAGTCCATCTAAGGTTAAGCATGTAGCAACACGTGGGAAAACTTGAACAGTTTTCGCTATAACACATAACCATTTGCAGTTTGATTTATTTCATAATACTATGTGTCATCTCGCAGTAGCGTATTTAGAGGGGGTCAAAGGGGCAATTGCTCCCTCCCAAGGATGTCTCGGATTGTACCCCTGAAGCCTTCCCTGATAAAAATAATGTTTTTTAAAAAATTTATACTTTAAATAACTTTAAATTATTTTTGTTTATTTGTTTATTCATTTACGGTGGAGCGGGGTTTATCATGAAAATTATTGCTCGGACTGAAAAATTTTATAGAACTTTTTTGTATAGAATTATCGTGTCTTTCTTTTTGAATAGAGGTATTTTGTTCGTAAAACTGATAGGAACCTAGAAAATCGTGAAAAACCGTTTTGGAGCACCTTTACATTGTTGCCACATGTTTGGCGGAGCTCTTCCTCTTTCGGACTTTTGAGACGTTATTCGGGACACCATAATATATATGAAAACGCGCAAAAACTGTAGGATATAATTATTCCGTACAAAATCCTAAATGCAGTGGACTATATAGGTATTCCAGAAGAGTAAAAATTTTATTATATGTACCGGAGGGTGTTCACCCCCAAACCACCCGATTTACACTTTTGACTATAATTTTAAACGTTAACTTTCAAAGTAGCGTAAAAATTGCTACTAAACTCTGAACAGTAAGGCACTTAAATAAATGTTTTTCTAAGCTTTAATATTCTCTAGCCAAAGGTTCAAATTTCCCTAATTTTTGTTTAAAAATTCATATTTCCTTTTTTTTTGGCGAAATTTGTAAAATTATAAATCCTCTATCTTCTCCAAGTATTCCAAAAAAGTGTAAACTCTGCTATATGTCCTGGATGGTGTTCCACACCCCCCAGACCCCCCAGTTTACAATTATGACTTTACATTTTTATATTATTTTTATAATTAACTATCAAAGTAACATAGAAAGCTGCTGATTAGCTACAACAGATGCGCATGAACGGATTAACGAGATTATGAAAAATCTTGAATGTGCCCCCCCCCCCAAAAGTATTTTCTAAATACGGCACTGTCATCTCGTGTCTGGTTCTTATGTTGGGGGCCAATCATGGGCGTCCATGCGATCGGTTTTAGGGTAGAACAAATTTATTTTTTGGGCAATCTCAAAATAGTTACAAACATCTACAATATAAAATAAAGGTATTTGTCAATAATTGGTAGTAAAATTTGAAAAATCGTATACAAATAATGTTGTATTTGTTGTATAATATCTTAAATTTAATATTAGCAGTTCCTAAGGTTTACATATCCTTTAATGTTGTTGATGTTTGCAAAAAAAGAAACACAAAACTGTAAGTTTAAACAACGCAATTTAATTTGTAACAAACGCGGGCACTTTAGATGCACTGCAGGTACTTGAAGATAAACCAAATTTAAAATAAAGAATAATTTTTTCTTTACTTTCTTTTAAAAGCTTCGATGACCTAGTTTACAATTTACTGTTTGTACTGTAAAAGTCTTGAATGTTCATTGACCCATTGACCCATTATTTAGTTGTTCTATTTAAAAGAATCCTGTAGTTTACAAGTACATTGGTTGATTTTTGAAAATTCCTTTTTTTGAAGAGCGATAAAGAACCAATTTTCCAATGACACGAAATTTATATCAACCACGCGAGCTTTAATTAGTTTTTAATTTTAAACCTTATCACGATGGTAATTTCCCCCCATTGAGTTATTAATTGGGGGTAACTACTGTACTTTCTTGTTTTCTTTTAATTTCGAACGCCTAACCATGACCGAATCGTTCGGAGTTAAGTATACCATGTAACTGTTGACTTAAGACTGAATTATACGGGTTAGCTCATTGAATGATCGTTGCTGGTTTCTAGATTAACAAAAACTACGGATATTTTTAGATTTAAGACAACTGATATTTTCAAACCTCAAATCCTCAGCACCAAATACCTAGCCGCATGCTCGTGATCGTCAAATCCAACACCCATACGTCGTTGACAACCTCCAGTTTGCAATAACCCAATCTTCAGATTCTTTTAAGGAACGGACAAGCAATTTGCGAAATCAATATAAACTTCGCTAAATATTTAGTTGTTGACATAAACAAGATGCAACCCAAATTACACTTTCCTTATTTATTTAAACCAGTGACGTACTCAAAGCTGTTTGATGTAAGGTTAGTAACGATTAAATCATAAAAGTTGATTCAAGCAAGAGCATAACTTCCCAACTCAATAGATGTAAATATATTAATATCCCCCTTTAACCCAATAGACATATTCAAACACAGACTGAGGTATATTTTGGAATTTATTAGGAAATAAAAAAAAGAAAAGAGAGTTGCACGGAAAATTCGAAAAATAACCAAATCTGCAGCTCTAGTCATTATTCATTAATATCATTAACAATTAAATACAATGCTATACATTTACAATTCATATTGATAGTTTTCTGTATTATTTCATTGATATTATAGATTGTTGTGTCAGAGATGTTTTATATTATGTAGAATATAAAATACAAAGATAGCACATAAAATAAATAGTAATAAATTGAAGTCAACTGTTGCTTGCTAAGAAAAGAAACCAACTCATTCAAATAATGCAACAATTTGAAAAACAACACACCAAGATTAACATAGGTCAAGTGGGGGGTGGGGGTGGGGGATAAAATCATCGATTCAATCACACAATGCCCTAACTAATATGATTGTCTCATTTTCTAATGAAGACCGGCTACACGGCTAAGGAAGGATTTGATTACATCAACTGTCTAGTGAAAATCTCATATTATTATTATGTACCTCTAAATTACATACAAACTACTGGTTCGAAATAGTTGCATTATTAAATAATTACATCATTGCATTGTTACGTTATAAAAAAAAATAAAATAAATTCGAAAAACGGAGAGAATGGTCAGGGCGGTGTGTTTCGCGGAAAATTCAAATTACGATATATTATATTATATTTTAAAAATTACTCTATAGTATTTAGTTACTAGTATTTTTTAGTAACAAAAATTATTTAATATAAATATTTTATATATTTCAGATAGTTTTTAGGTATGAATCATACTCAAGCTCTTGTGAGACAGACTAAATAAAATTTTTTTCAAAATTAAAAAAAAAAACTTTAGCGTCTACACCCGAAAAAAGCTAACGAACTATATTCTTTCGATCATTCAGAAAGTGCTGCTTTCGCCACTATTAATTTATTGCAAAAATTGCTTATGTTATAATTCTCCTACTTAACGTACGTTAGATTCCGTAAAGTCTACAAATTATTGATAGTTCAACTTTGATTTATTATTATCCAATTTATTTTAATAATTTGGGTTATAAATTTTAAATGTGTGACATTACCTTCTTCAATAGTAAGCAGAGCACAAAGAGAGAAACAATAAATGATTGAAGTATAGTGGATCCAATGGAAATTCAAGCATAGAAATTATGTTGAATTTTCATTCAACCCTCTAATTCAACCGATTAAATAAAGGAGTAATTGAAATAAAGTGGAATAAATAAAATTTTTGTGTGAAACAATGAGACGACATTTAAATAGAAGTAAAAATGAACAAAAAATCAGCACAAAATAATTTCCTAACAAAAAACAGCCTTTCGGCATCGAGTTAAACTTAATTAGTTCAGATTTTAATTAGTCAACTAAAAAAGACCCAATTAACAAATATTTGGAAACCTAAAAAAAAATTAATTAATTCAAATCATGAATAAATTTGAAGAAGCAACTACAACTTATAAATTAAAAATCCTGAAAAACATTCTGAAAATCAACATTTCAAAAGCACCCTAAGCACGGATTGTGACGGTTGAACATTTTTAGTGGCATTTAAATTTGAATAAAATTAAAAATTCAGTTTACTCCTAAAGCGAACATGCTATTTTCTTTGCAATCGAAAGGCAATGGAAACATCAGAAAAAACATAATTTAATTTACTTTGCTCGCTGAAATCAGGCCGAAAAAATTATTTAGCTCTGCGTAGATTGAAGTGAATGTCAACACGAGAACTAGACGATTACGTAAAATATAATTTTATAATATCACATTAACAGTGATTTTAGATGTTCGCAATAAATTATATTATATTCAACGCAAAACTGCGCGCAAAGCTTCGTTTGAGAGTTTCGGCGTTGGCTCGTCTATTTCGTGATTAAAAATTTTAATTTTTGAAAAGAAATTTGAATAATTGATATAAAAAAAGTAACACTTTTAATAGAATAAAGGGAATGAGCTTAAATAAAGTTACGACTAAGCATTTCCATTTTATGGTTGATTGAAAAAGTATTTAAACCCAAAATGAAGTAGACATTAATCAAATTGAAGCATTAATTATGCATTCAAAAAATAATTTTGTATCTTGAGATTGCTCGATTTTTACTTTTCTTTATTGTATTTGATAAAATATTGAATAAATTACAAATTTATAATTATTAATAACGTATTTATCAAATAATGAGGATTAGTTCTGATCGATCATATTTAAGTTTTTTGAAAACCTTTTGTCGCGGTGTTGTATCAACTTCTTTTATTATAAAAATAAATTTATCATTCCCTTCCGTGTTGGTTGAGGTTGTTTAAAAAATTTTGGTTGGGTTCCTTCGTCTCCTATCTGGTTGAATTGCCATACACGACATGAAAAGCAATATCAAAATTATTGTAAAGCGCTGTTAGCGAGCGAACTCAATAACACGGAAAATTTGTTGAAAGGCACTTCTATACAAAATAATCCCAAAACTGATCTACATTTTTATGTTATTGGAGTGGTAAAAAATATTTGGATTAATTTTGGTATTAGGATTTTATTCATTCATGCCTTCCATTCAGTTTCAGCTTTGCGTGTAACTACGGGATCCGTTGTCGACTAGATTAAGATAAGAGTGCCTTTTCTCGATTACACGTTTACAATTTAAATTTTTAATAAGTTTTCTTTATCGGCTGCTAGTAATTACAAATCACAATGGATTACGTCAACTTATATTTGCCATAAAGTTTTAGTGATTTTGCGCATTGCTTTTAGCTTGTAAAATACGTGATGTTGGCGGCACAGTGTTGATTCGACACCCCCACAAGTAGCAAACTACGAAGAATATTAATTTTGCGGGTTCGCAAAACCTTCCACAATAAACTTAATTTGAACTTATCGAAACTTATTTAAGTGTATCTTGTTGTGAATCAAGTTGCGCTCAATTTAGTGCGAGAGTTTCCGATTAACTTCAAACTGAATTTTTAATTTATTGCAAAGTTTGAAAACACGACAGAACTATGAAAACAAAACTGTGCACTGCTTTCTTTCAAGCATTTAAATGTAAGTAAATAAACAAAAAAGTTTTATGTTTCATCGCTTAATATATTTGCCGAGCACTTACGTGAGTGTTGCGTTAAAGAGGTAAAAACTTTGTTTTGCAATTTTGAGAAACGGTCATTAATCCTAAGCAATCAATGCATGCAAATATGTTACATACCTAGGAGCAAATTTTAAAATTAGATTTTCAATTTACTTTTAAGTAATTGAAAGTTATTAACTTCCTTTTTTAATCAAAGAATTTAAGTATTTTTCAAAATTTCGCTCGACAACTGCGACTCTGCATTTTAAACTTTCGAAATTTATTTTCGTCTTTTTATTTTACTATTCAGTAAAGAATGCCAATTTTTAAATTGACTTGAATTGATGTGATTTGCTCAGCGCATTTTTTATATACATATTACTTTATATAGAATAAAATATTGCCAAGTACTAACAATTTTGCAATATAAAAGAATATTTTGTGAAAATTCTGATAGATTCTGCATTTATATTAATAAAATGGCATACAAATCATTTAACTACTTTTGTGACTAACTTTTTGAATAATTTTCTGCGTGAAATTGCAAATGTTACAAAAACGGTGTAAAGAATATTTTTTTTGTTTTACATTATGTAAATTTATGGCATCAATCACCAAATTTTTAAAGCCGTAAGTTTTAAATTATCAAGTGGGAAAAAGGGTGGCACAATTGAGTTTGCAGATGGCAGGAATTTATATGACTTTTGTGTTACATTATCTTTACTTATATATCAAGTAAATATAATTTATAATTCCTATCAGACAAAAAATATATTTTTAAGTTTAAAAAGTAATATCTGTCGATAAATAACAGAGTTTTGGAGAACCCACTGCTGAGAAAATACTTTATCCTAGGCATTTACTTGTTTTCGATGCTGTGATGCTAAATTAACTCCCGGAGGGAGATAATGCACGCACTTTTATAACTGCAGGTTATAACTTCAAGTGTACATCTACAATGTGAAAACGTTTATTGGGGTTTATGTGGAATTATTAGAAATTTTCATCAAGCAAATAATATAATTAATAAATGGAAAGAAATTAAATTAACAGATTTATTTTTAGTTAATACCAAAATTTAATATTGTTTATTAGTCATATTATAGCTATTCAACAACATTAAGAAGCTTTATAACACCAACATTGCTATTGTTAATTAATTAAAGTTTAGCTCTTCAAGACACCGACAAAGCTTCTTAAAAGGAAAACACTAATTTTATGATTTGCTATTAAATAGATACATATCGCAGATGTTGTATGTAACCTAATGTTTCATTATATCACATAGAATAAATTGTTACTTGTATATGATTTGTTCTTATTTGGTTATTTTTACACAATCACTGCAAGGGTGGTTAAACTTCATATAATTTATTTATTTTTTAAATTTAATTTATTTCTTTAATTTTTTATTTTGATCAGATTTCAACTGTGTATTCTACCCGTTCCCCCTCATCCGGAACTGTTATTAAATATTCGATTTTGTTTTACAATCAGAATTTGTATAAAATCAAATAATTCTACATTAGACACTACATTACACAGAAAATCACTTTTCCGCACTAGTGCGATAAAACTTATTTTACCTGACTCAAATAAATTTTGAAAAGTTCTAACAGTACTTATTAGAGAAAAAAAATATTATTCAAAGTTGGTAATAAAAATGTATTAACATAAATTCTTAAACCTCTCTCAGTCTGGTTCATATTATGCTGTCACAGCAATTTTTTATCAAATAATTAAAAATGCAATAAAAAGAAAGTGTAAATTAAATTCGCATAAACAATTTCTATATTAAACTCTTGTCATATTCCTTACCCAGCAAACAATTAAATATACAAATTTTGTAAAAAGAATTATTTAGCAAAATAAAATCAAATAAATAAAAAATATAAATTAATTTTAAAATAATAATTTTTTATTTTACGAATAAGTTTTATAAATTATATCAAAAAATTATGACCACGAGCATTACAAAATTACAAAACTATACGAGTAATATGTAAATATGTAGTTTATTTTAATAATTGTTTATGATCTCGGATAATAATTCTTTCAAATTAAAATTTTTCTTTATTTAAGTCATAAGCTCATAAGCATCTGTCCATTATTAGGGGGAGTCCATTAATTACGTGAGGTGATTTTAGCGATTTTTAGACCCCCCCGCCCTCCTTGGTGAGATGTATGGAGATTTGGCTTGACCCTCTCCCCCTCCTTCTAATCTCACGTGAGATTTTTTTAAATGCATATTTTTAGTGTAAATACGTTAATCTGTGCTTGATTGCGTTGGATTTATTAAATAAGCATAATTTGCTTAATTATTTTTATTTAAGAACAGTTTACACAAAAAAATTACGTGATATTTGACGAGACCCCCCCACTCCCCTACGTGAGATTTGGTGAGATTCGGCTCCCCCCCCTCCCCCCCCCTAAACGCCTCATGTAATTAATGGACGCCCCCTTACAAGAAATTATCAGAATTGTCCAATTTGAAGGATTCGAATTATAGGGATTCTACTGTATTGCTATATTTTTTTCAGTAAAATTTTATTAAAAACAATAATTTTTTATTGTTGTTAACATGTTATGCTTCGCTTCATAGTACTCAGTAGACTTAACTTTTATTTTTTTATTATTATTATTATTAATAATAATATTTGATTGAGTATTGCGCTCAAATGTGGGGGTTAGTCGGGAGTTTTTGCGAGTATTGCCCTGACATTGACGCGCGTGAATGGATTAACGAGATTCCATCCGAGTATTTTTCCTTTCGACTCACCCTTTTTTTGCCATCTATGAGCCTCTTCGTGACATACTCGAGTAAACAAGGGCTCCTGCCCGGGGTTCTTACCTACGATAATTTTAATCTTATTTTCCAATTGACAATTCTTATTTTATCGATTACAATTTTTTTGGTTTTGGTTATTTTTTATATTTGATTTATTTGTTTCCTTCGTATGATCTTAATTACCCAGCTTTTTTACCTACTTTCGAAATACAAAATAAAATACAAATATTAAAATTAAAATTCTGACTTGGTTAGACTCAATAAAAATTATGACAAAACTTAACTTATAAGAGAGGATTCGCGTTTTTCTTTACCGTTAGTGGTAAATGTCAACAACATGGTTGCTCTATTATGTACACTTGAAGTTGTTTTGAATTTGATTCTGAAATATTTTATCGTAAAACCTCGGTGCAATAATAATTCACAAAATAAAACACCGAAAAAATGCAAACGTTTGGATTATAAACAAAACTTTCTATACCAACTATATATACTGTAGTGGAATGCCGGAAAATTTTTCCCCAACTTCCTTTTCCACCTTTAAGTGCCGACCAACCTAACAAAGTCTGCTCTGTTCTGTTTCGACGCCAATTATTATTTCTTTCCAAATTTCCAAATTCATAAGAATGATGCGAATAATAATACAAATCTTACAAATAAATTTCGTTGCAAATATAATGGTGATTGGGAGTGCGGCTCCCAATATATATGTTACGGTCAATGACATAAATTGGGCATTGACGTCAATGGCCCGGGCAATGGCGTCAATGCCCATTTACGCTGGCCATTTACGTTATTGACCGGCCAATAACGTCAACGGCCGTTAACGGTGGGCAATGATGTAAATATATTTATTTGATTGTAATATTCACGTCTTTGGCCTGTCAATCACGTTAATGATCAAAATGGATTGGACAATGATGATATTATAGAATAAGTAACTACTATAAAGAACAGAAAACTGGGAATTTAAATTTGACAGCCAACTGGCAAGTGATATTTACGTACATAATATGTTGTATTCATTGTATTATACAATATAATCATTTATTAACATAAATAATAAAAATTAAAAAATAATTAAATAAAATTTTTTAAATTGTAACTGGATCTTGGGTGTGAGGGGTAGGGCAAATAAAACAGCAAGTTCTATCGCATCAACATGTTTCGATGCCTAAACGTCATCATCAGGATCTCACAACGGGTTCTAGGACACTTCGCTCCGGGACATTTCGCACCCGGACATTTCGCACCCGGTCATTTCACACCCGGACACTTCGCACATAGGACATTTCGCTACCGGGGACATTTTGCACCCGGACATTTTGCAAATAATTTGAATTACTGTTATTATTTAAAAAATTTTCAAGTTCAAGTAGCTAGCATCTTCCGAAAAATAAACAATTTTTAAATTATTTTAATTGTTATTAATTTTTTATTAGTTAATTTAGATTTATTCATTTTACTTTTGAAATAAAATTTGCTATTTTGCTAAACCAGATGGTACTGAATACGGGCCTGACCCTTGTTGTTTTTGATACCCCGTTTTGCATATTAATATTCATTATTTTTTAATGAATGTTAACCAAGAACTCGAATAGGTGCTACTACCAAGGGATGGCTAAATTGAAAAAATTTTAAATAATATAAATAATTTAAATAATGAATAATATGTTAAAAGTGGTAGCGAAATGTCCGGGTGCAAAATGTCCCCGGTAGCGAAATGTCCTGGATGCGAAGTGTCCGGGTGCGAAATGTCCCGGAGCGAAGTGTCCGGTCACCGTCGCGACGAGATGTAATTTTTCTGGCATCCCACAAAAATACAGTTGGGGGTCTATTGCGCCACGTATTGTATATTTAGACGACTCAATCCTCCGAATACACACTGTGTTCCCTTCAACTGTATTTTTGTGGGATGCCAGCAAAATTACATCTCGTCGCGAGATCCTGATGATGGTGACGTTTAGTCATCGAAACATGTTGATGCGATAGAACTTGCTGTTTTATTTGCCCTACCCCTCACACCCAAGATCTTGTTACAATCTAATCCGAGGGAAAGATATTTCATTACTGTAAAAAGTTTTAAATTGATCATTTTTATTCTGGCACTGGAGTGACCCATGGCACTTAGATTGCAAAGTTTGCTGGCGCGACACGCACATTTATTATTTTTACATTCACCCTTGCAATGACAATTCTTGCAACCGTGGCCTCTTAAAACACTGCTTTCAGCTGCTGCTTGTCTAAGAGTAATCTGATTTTCTTTGGTCGTATCACTAATATTTTCTAACAAAATTAACTTTTCAGTATCTCTTAATAACTAGTATTAATTGCAAAGGCACGTTTAATAATAATACGTTACTTTCAGATGGAATCTATAGAATAATAATTTCATCATTGCCCACCCTGTATTGGGCATTGACGTCATTGCCCGGACAGTGATGTAAAAACCATATATGAAATTTTAAATGTCAACATTGCCCAAAATGCCCATTGACGTTATTGTCCGGCCATTGACGTTGATGGCCGAATTGTCATCATTGACCGTAACATATATATAAATTTAGCTTTCCTTTATAATTTTAATTTTTAAATTTTTCCAACCTTAATACAAATCCAAAATATCTACAATACAACAACTTCAATATCGTGCAAATTTCGGTCGATTTCCAATATTAAACAGCACAAGTAAAATTACTTACCAAAATCTCAGTTTATTGGCAAAAATTATATCCAAAATCCCAAACTTGGGACGCAAATAAAAAATATCAGGACCTTCACAAAAATAAGTCCGTGTGCCTTCACAGACACGGCTGGAAAGGGAAAATATTACATCTTTTGGTACCAACATTAAAATCATCAATAACAAAAAAGCGCACAAAATTTAAAAAATCACAAATATTGCAAATTATCAAAAATTAAATTCAAAATAATTATTTCGAAAAATAAAAAATTAGTTAACTATCCACATAATAAATCCGAAATTCTCAAACTATCAAAAATATTTCTAAAATGATTTGGTAACAAGATAATACGTATTTGATTAATTTAATATTTTTCCGCATGGTGGCGTTTTCTTTATGTAAATCGCGTATACTCTTGTAAATACTTAAAAAAATCGAATTTCTCTTCTTAGTGGTTCTAAAATATGAGATTAAAATTCGCAATATAATAAAATTTAGAAGTGGAGACAGCGGCGCCAGTAGGCTATTCAATTTTTGCCGCGCCTACTTACCTCTGAAATTCGATACCCTAGTTTTTCAAATTATAGCAATGATTAATAAAAAAAAAATGAGTAAAATTTACTAAATTTAAATTACAATATTTGTCGCCCCCTAAAATTTGCCGCCCTATAGGCTTAGCCTGCTCTGCTTGCAATAAAACATTTTAGCATTTAAAATAAAAACTGTTTCTTTTTAAAATATGGGGCATATAGTACCCTCCAGAGCAATTTAAGATTTTCTAAGATTATTACCGAATATCTTATTTTCTAAGAGTTCCAAGAACTGGTACGTTTTGCGCGTTTATGTAGGTTGCCCCTTATTACCTTAAAATAAAGGTGTCAATCCGGGGGGTCTGGGGGGCGTGGAACGCCCTCCAGTGCATTCTTTTTTAATTATCTCGATGGTGAATATTTCGAAACGTTGATAACTGAATAACCCGTGAAGAAAGAGCAAATAGTGCACTGGAGGGCATTCCATGCCCCCCAGACCCCCCGGATTATTCCTACTCTTTGCGTTTTTAAAATTTCCTGTTACCATAGCATACGCTGGGGTAGTGGCGGATTTGCAAATTTATGATTAATAAAAAAAATGAGAAAAATTTACTAAATTTAAATTACTCAGCCTGTTGGTAAATTCACCACTGAGTGGAGAGGTTGAAAACTCGTAAACTAGATCGTATTTTTGTTTTCAATTAAATTAGGTAAATAAGAACTTTAATTGGAAGGGTCTAAGCTGGTCATCAATGTCTATTTTGATTACTATTTGATTAGTTTTGCAATTGGTCGAGATTTACTAATTAGTTAGGTGTCTTGATATTTTTATGAGAGCTAACCTAAGAAATTTTGAGAAAACAAAATTTTACGCTAATTTAATAATTTTTTAAAATTAATTAAATTCAGTTAATTAAAACTTAGTATGATGCGATTATTCGAACATTCGCTTGGTATAATCTAGTTATATTCTTTTCAAGTGCACTGCATATTTATAAATATTTCATATTTAATTCTGCTTTAAAATGTTTATTATTTATAAAATTAGTATTTACCTTATTCAACTAATTTCCGTTTGATGCTCTGCCAAAGGATTAGCGAATATTACACATTTTGCAACCACGGTATTAAGTTTGAAGAGGTTTAACCACCACAACTTTTTGTTAAAATTTTCATACATATAAGGTAAATAACTCGCAAATAAAAGAGTATACTTTGTAAAATTGGTTTTTCACTTTGTACTGAATTTGTGGTTTAATAAAGTTTATCTGCAGCGACATTACGAAAACTAATCATTTTTGAGACAACAAATTTATAGCGTTTTTAAATCAATTTATAGCAGTCACTTTGTACATATGATCGCAGGTTGAGTTACCGCGTAGAATATTATTATTTATTAGCATAGCCCTTCTACTTCTTTTAGCTCTGCCCTCTGGTGAGCACCGATGGAAGAATAAATTACTTTAAAATGCTTAGGATAATATGATAGGCTGCGCACAGTCTTATCTTTAGTTTTTTTTTTTTATATTACTTATAAATTTACAAACTAAAAGTTGGCAAAAACACAATTACCGAAGTAAGTACTCTTGTTGTGAAGTAATCGACAACATTGAATATTAATTTATTTGTTAGGATGCTAATTAATTCACAAAGATATTTTGAATTACAAAGAAGAAATGACGATCGCGAGTGTTATAACAAATTATTTCAGATTTTGCTTTACAACAATAAAATTTTGAGGAATTATTTTCGTGTTCAGGTATTTGTAAATTTCACTGTTATAATGAAGTGCTCTAGAGTGAATTATTGCCTTAATTAAATGTTGTTAATATTATTCATGGAGTGCCAATGTATATAAAACGTATTTATTATCTTACGCTGATTCTATTTAAATTATCCATTAATTATATTTAAATAAATTGTTAATTATTTTAATAATTAATTACAAATAAATTTATACGTGAAAACTAATTAACGGATAAGGGATAAAAATTAAATGCAGCTTCATATAATTTGGAAGTTGAGTGCCCCACGTTGGGCGCCATTGTTATTTATATATCGTTCATTTTGTGTCAAATTCATTTTTGAAAGAAAAATAATTTATATTAAGAAGATTTTTACTTTATTGAATTTTTAAATTTTGTATTTGCCGCGAGTTGATTAACTTTACGCCAGCTAGCGAATAAAACGAGAACTTTTTGCCAAAAAAATAATTGGTAGATATAAATTTCGAGTAAAATTGATTTATTTTGGAAAATGTAATTAACGGAAGCATTAGTTGGATAATTTACATAGAGGAGATAATAAGTTCGAATAAATTTCGAATTTTAACTAAATTAGTTTGGATAATTAAAATTCGTAATAGTTCGGGTAAACTTAAAATCTAATTCGATACGACGGCACATGGGTGTGCTTATCAATTGATTTAATGTTCTCATTTTATTGAAGTTTGTTTAAAATAAAATTTTAATATTTTTACGAAAAACTGTAAAAATTGCATTTTCCGAAAGCCATTGGAAATTGTAGTTTTTTGGATTTATTGATTAATGTTAAAAATAAATTAAGAATAATAATAAAAAATATTGAGCTAAAAAAAATAATATAATATTGTAATATAAAGTCACATGAAAGGATCTGAAAATAATTATGATTTTTTCTTTTTCAAGTTATAATAATTTTAATTATTTTTACGTAACCTTATTAGATATGTGTACTATAAAATACCCTAATACGAGTATATATCAGCCGACGTGATTTATGGAATAGTAAATCATGTTTGCATTATATCAGTTCATTTGCTTCAATAAATTTTGTTCGATCAATTCATACAGGTGTAAATTGACAATATTCACATAGATTCTTCCCCAGATATCCATTGAAATGGATGCCCTACAAAATAACTTACATAGCTTAGCTGCTGGATACCTAGAGATAAAATAGCTTTACATTCTCAAAGTGGATATTTGCTTTTATGATAATTAATTGTATAACCCCATTTAGTAAAAACCTCATGAACTTTTTTTATATGATTTCATTTTGGAAATTAATTTATGTCTTACGTTAGGGGATGATTTGGCAATTTTTGCTTTTACCACTATTTAAAAGTTCATGTAGACGTAAACATGCAATGCAATCTCCATAAACTCTTGTTAATGGGGTTACACAAGTGACTGTTTCTTGTTATAATATTTACTTCTGAGAGAAAATGTGGAAATTATTATATAAATTGTGTAACATGAAAACTCACTAAAATACTTTTATTATTTTATAATAATTTATGCCCTGCCCTGTAGTTGTGCGGAAAATATAGAAGATCTAAAAAGATCACCTGGTGTTTGGTAGACAATGATATTAAAATGAAACTAACCCCTTGAACTTTTCATTACAAAATTCAATGGTCCACTTCACACGACTTGAAAGCAAACCAAAATATAATTAAACAAAATTCATTACCCAATAATGGTGTTATCAATCTGTAACATCGCACATTGCATCGATTTCGAACGTAACTCGTTCACACGGACAACCACCTACATGGACGATGTCGAAAACCAAATGTAGAAGCCATTTATCCAAACTGTGATTATCTAAAAGAACATAAGCACCTAATTTCTGACCCTCTGATACAGACCCTCCTTGGGACTTTGGTTCCATCGACTTTCTCGTACTAGCTGCCACTGTTGTTTATCGAACACATACTCCAGTGAAACTTAACTAAAAATACTGCATTAACAAATGTAAGTCGTAAATCTGCATTTGTCTATGTATTTGTAAGTGAGTATCTTGTAAACCTAAAATATTGCACACTTTTCAAGGAAAACTTTTCAAGCTCTTATTTAACTCCTGTTAAAACTTTTAACTAACTTTTACAGTTTCTTCCGTGTAAGTATATATTCAAATTAAATATAATCATTGCAAACGGTTATCTACTTTTCGTAAACATTTTAAAGGGAAAATTATTAAAATTTTCATTTGAATTCATTTCACCAAAAATACATGATATATGACGTTACATATTTCTTTTTTTCGTAGAAAATGTTAAACCAAACAATATTTTTGAATTAAATTCAATTTCGTGAATATTTCCTTCTGCTGTCTTCTCTAATAAATAAATCCAAAAATAGCAACCGCCGGCTTTTCTAACGCTTGCTATATTGTTTTCGGTGATAAACTGAAAGTATTTGGTTTATTTCGTGACATAATAAATGCAGATATTATTCTTCAAAATGTTAAACTATAAATTTTCAAGAACTTTATTGATTTTTGAGCTTTATAAACATTTAATAAAATTATTAACATATTATCTCGAGTTAACATGTGTATCTTTTAATAAAGGGGTATATTTGGTTAAGTTAATATTAAGCTGTGTTAGAATGCTATAATATTATACAGAAATATTAAAAGGGAAATTAAACAAAAAATTTTACAAGGGTTGACAACTTATCTTGTTCAAGCTTACTTTACATAAATTATATACCGATATATTTAAATTAATTTAAAATCAAAATCTCCATTTACAATAAACTGATTAATTCTATTTGCATGATAATGGTATTCGCAAAGATGTTCAATCTTCATAGAGAATTTCGAGCATAGTAAGAATATAAAAATTTATAATAGAGCAATAATATGCCTATTTTCCGCTATCTTCATTTTATTAAATTGATGTAATATTACCGAACCGAGTTGACAATGCGAAAAGTAATAGGATACGATTCAATGTGTTTACACACTTTGGTCTACGTTTATTACAAAAAACTTTATTACAGTGTTTTTAATATTTTTGTCATTTTAGCCAACCTAACCTATATCACAGGGGGTCACTCTATACAAAAAAACATTGAACTCCGGTAGAAAACTTGTGGGCACAATTTTTTTTTAATTTCTGTCTTCAAACGGCCATAGCAGTCTTTTAGCGCTAATAGATTAGTAATTTTTTGAAGAGAATTTAATTATTTACAAACTAGATTACAACTTTTTATTGTCTAGAATTAACCGATTTCGAGTTATGAATTAAATTAGGAGAAAAAATGTTAAAAAATTCAAGTTTTATTTTTTACTTTTTTACCAATCGTCTTACAAAAAGAAACTAACGACATAATGGATGCCATGGATAGCAAATTTAACAGACTACAACTTTGATCATTGGTAGTTTATATTTCTGCATTATTTTTGTGTCTTTCATTT
The DNA here is from genome assembly GCA_949152465.1 of Cantharis flavilabris. Classification (NCBI taxonomy): domain Eukaryota; kingdom Metazoa; phylum Arthropoda; class Insecta; order Coleoptera; family Cantharidae; genus Cantharis; species Cantharis flavilabris. Next base: position 94,497,629 of record OX424435.1, read on the forward strand.
TTTCTCTAAAATAATTAGCGAAGCAGGAATTTGCATAAATAAGTTTTTACATGTTAATTTCCTATGTTCGGCTAACTCATTCAGCACCCGGTATACAGCTTAGCATGAGCGTCCATTGGACTTTCTATTTCAGTAGACGTATGATGTTCAATGAATGTCCAAGATGGACGTCCTTTTTCTGTCTAAATCTGTGACATTTAGACGTCCATCGGAGGTCCATTGGATTACCTACATTGCACTTTCTATTTGTCCAGTAATTGACGTTCAATGGATGTACAAGATGGATGTTCTTTTTCGGTCCCAATCTGTGACATCTGGACGTCCATCGGGAGCTCATTTGGATTATCTACCGTCGTAATGTGGACGTCCATTGGACCTTTCATTTGTCAAGTAATTGACGTTGGTATGATGTATGATGTTCAGTGGATGTCCAAGATGAACGTCTTTTTTCTGTCCAAATCTGTGACATCTAGACGTCCATTGGAAGCCCATTGGATTACCTAACGTCGTAGTGTGGGCGTCCATTGGACTTATCGTTTGTCCAGAAATTGACTATCGATGGACGTTCATTGTATGTATATGTGTGTTATCTGGGTTAGATAGCATAAGTTTGAAGAGATATGCAGGTACAGTAACATCAATCTTTTCCACGTCATGGACACAGGATTGTTTAGAACTCTTATTATAGATTTATTATAGAATTCTTTTTATAAAATTCTTTATCGTACAGGATCAGAATCGTATGATGTGAAGAGACATTAAAATAATGAAGTCATTAATGATTTCTAATAATAATTACTAAAATTAAAATTGCTACACTAGATTAGAACCTCTGTAAGGTAACCAACATTTGAGATGTAATTGTGATATTTTATCTACCATTCAGTTGTTTAATTGCATTTAAGTAGATTAAATTAAATGATGTACAAAGTACAATAATCTAAATACAAAAGGGTGCCATTCGCCGTTTTAAAAATAATTTTTTGTTAAATTTAACAATGTTTTATTTAACGAAATATTTTTTTAATCTTGTAAATCTAATCAAAGCATCGGATGCGCCAGGTAATTTGAAGCATTAATAATCGCAAAGTAGGTACTTACTTTTAAAGGTGTCCGACCGCTTTCGAGCCGAACGATTTTTCTCAAATTTTAAAAATAATTTTTTTTCATCATCGATAATACTCCAGAATTTGACTTTTTTCGAGATCACAGTCCGTTCGGGCTTAAAATTGACACTTTTGGTTTACTGCAAAAAAGGCCGGTATTTGAAACGAAAATTTTCGCGTCTAGGCATTTTTTCATCATTCGGTTGGTATCAGGCCCGTAGCCAGGATTTCATTTCGGTGGAAAAAAAAATTTTTATTTTAGGGGTTCCCCTTTTCGGGAATTTTTGCGGAAAAAATTTTTTTTTTCCCACTTTAAAAAATATCTATTCTCCTATTTTATTTTCGAAAATCAAATTTACTTTCAAAAATTTCTTTTCTTTTGAACATTTTGAAAGAGGGGGGGGGGGGCACGTGCCCCCAGGTGTCTACCTGGGTACGGGTCTGGTTGGTATAAAAAACCGTTTTTAAAAAAATTCATGAGGAACAAAAATATAGCCATTCACAAGGAGCAATCGATGGTCGCAAAACATTTTTGAATATTTTAACAGTTTCGGCTCTACGGGCGTAAGTAAGAGAGTCAAAATTTTAAATTTTCTTATTTCAGTCGTGACGTCCTTATTTTTGAACCTATTTTTAATTGTGGAAAGGCTCCGAGTACATCTAAATGGGTAAAGTCGTAAAACGGAAACGAAATTTTAAAAAGGAATTTTTGCTTTTAGGAAAATTTTGTTATAAATTTAGTTTTTCTTTAAGTAAACATTGATTTACTTCAAAGAATCAAATTTTCAAAAATATACCCAATTTTACTTTTTTTTCGGGTTCCACCTTAACGAAAGAGGGTTTTTGCGAGCATCTTTCTTGGTCATTGGCAATTACCGCAAAGTTCTTCAGGCGTCCAACCTTGTTTTGAAATTTGATAAATGCAATTTTTTTAATTTTGACGTCGATAATATTCGGGAAAAAAAGTCAAAAAGTTAATTAGCCCTTTTTGAAAAAATCGTCCCGTCACCTTAAAAACTGACCTTTTTGGTTTACTGCAAAAAGCGCATGGATTTGAAACGAAAAATTTTACAATTTGTAGCTTTGTTGGTGTAAGGAACCCTTCTAAAAAAAATGCATAGAGAACAAAAATAAAGCCATTCGCATGGACCAAAGTCAAAATTTAAAATTTACTTATTTCAGCCTTAGCGGCCTTATTTTTGGACCTATTTTTAATTTTGAAACGGTTCCGAGTCGGTACGGTAGATTGCCACAATATCGATGTAGTTCATTTTTTCCCATCTAAACCGGTAAAACCGTACAACGGAAACAAAATTTTGTAAAAAAATTTGAAGGGGAATTCTTGGTTGCTTTTCGGAAATTTCTTTTTACACAACTTTGGAAATATAACGATGAAAACGAATAGGCCCTACAGGTGGAAGGGTTTTGGATCAATATTTTTTTAAAAATTAAATTTTTCTTGGCGCAAAGAAATCGCTTAGAAGAATCAATATTTGAAAAAGATAGATAAATTTTATCTTTTCTTTGAGAAATTCGGAGTTAATTTTTTGCCATCCATCCCTTTTTCGGATACCATTCGACGCGGAGTAGCGCAAGAAAACCATATATAGCGCCCAGCGCAAAACTCGACGCACGAACTTAATTTTTTGTGCATAAATTTTGGGGTAACTTTTTGGTTCAACCTCCTCTAGCCGGGTTCCTTTCGACGCGGAAGACCGCGAAGAGTGAGGGTTAGAGTCGCGCCTTGGTCGCTTGCGTTTGGACCGTAAGGTTAAAAAAATGTATTCAAAAATTTCGATTTACTTCTTTGCACACATCATTCGAGGGTAAATTTTTGCCTACTACCTTCTTCCCGGCGTACCATTCGAAAATAAACATGTCAACATTTTATAAACGTCAAACTTTAATAAATTTCCTAAAATTTTTAGAATCGACTTGTGACGCGACTTGCATTCCGTCTTCGCTTTTACAATAGTCGGTTAAGTATGAGTATAACTAACCTATAGAAATTAACCAATAAACGATAAACAATAAACCAATTAACATCCGAATAACGTTGCACACCGGATAAATAATATTTAACTGACTATTGTAAAAGCCAACCTTACTCGATTTACGTGCTTTAGAAAGAGATGCGACACGGTACGATTAAATAATTTCGGTATAAAAAAATGGCGGTCTAAAAGTAATTGACACTAGAACTTTTCCGCAATTTTCAACGAATTTTTATCATTTTCAGCTGGCTTCTAAGTTTAACTATGATGCACATTTATGCCGAATTTCATGATACTTGGTTGCGTGGTTTAACCTGTGCAATTGATACTATTTATTTTCATATCCTAACCACACACTGACATAAGAATATACTGCGATGAAACACGTAGGGCGTATAAAGCCAGCAGACGTGGGAGACTTCCACGGTCCTAAAATCGAATTTGAGCTGTTAAATAAAAATAAATAAATCAAAGTAAAATTTGTAAAACTTTAATTCAAGAAAAACTTTACAATCCGAAATATATAAAAATATAACAAACCAAATTTTATAGTTAAACAAACAAGCGAAAATTAGAAACCAAAAATGTGTATAAAACAAAAATATTGCCAACAGTGCGCGCGTGCGGACGAACTTTTGATAAAAAATCGCGTTATTAAATAACACGCATAAATTTGAAAAATTGAAAAAGGAAAAATTGAATTGTCTGGGCAACAGATGTATAAAAAATAACAAGATTAATAATTTAGTTTGCGACGGAATCCCAACGAGGAAGGTCGTTTTTTTTTGAGTTCGTGATTGAACCCCAAAAAGGGAAAATCGTGTGAAGTTAATCATAGCTCTTGAAAGAGATTGTGTGCATGTGTGTGCTTTGAAACAACCATAGCATACACCAATAAATCAAAATTAAAATATTTCGATTCAAGAAGAATAAATTTAATTTTTGGACGAGAACCAGCGGCCCATAATCTGGAACAACAACTTGGAACTGGAATAGAAAATTATTTTGGAACTGAAAAGGACAGTTCTTCTTTAACGTGGGAAACAGAAGAGGTACCCAAAACCCATTTAAAATCACCACAAGGACAGAAGTTCAGGTTTGCATAAAAATAACTTTTAAAGTGCTCGCGATTTAAGCGGAATCTTATTCGGTTCGGAATAACGATGCATCACTGCCAATATTTGTAAATCAAATATAAAGTTTTGTAATTAAATTGTTTTGTTTAATAAAAATAAAATTTCCATTAATTCAATAAGTGGTATATTTTTTTGAATTAAAGAGATTTAAAGAGTCACATCCATCAGATATTGTACTACCTTACCTCAAAGAGTTCAAAATAGAGAAAGTAGACACGAATTTAGGTTCTTCACCGAGTCGTAGCAATACAGACGAACATCCAACTTAAGCTTATCAGGACATGATAAAAAACATTTTACTTATACATGCGTATACGTACGGGGAAAGTAAAAATAAATATAATCCATTATCAAGTTTTGGCTATATAAGTGATTTTTACAGTAATTTCTACTCTTTATTTACCTGTACGAAGTCTGTATTTCGTGCACAATTTCCTACACAGACACTCTAACAGTAAACACTGTTCTGCACCAAAACGCAATCTATTTCAAATTAAACTTAAAAGTTTTACTGATGCATAATAGTTACATCATCTAACGAACCTCTCAGAACCACTTATATAATTATTTGTAATATATTTTTGTTTATGTTAAGGCAATTAGCATAAGTTTTAAAAAGGTTTAATAAGTAAGGGTCGCAGTCGTCTTGAACTTAAGTGTTACCACTTACAAATGTAACTTTATATAGGTATTTATTTCTATATTTTTCAAATCAGTTGCTGTTTTCCATATTAGTTAATTAAATAAATCTTCAACTTTTAACTATATTCGTATAAATTGGAATAATACAATTATATGCATATTTGTCTAAATTTCTGTTTCTACCTATTTTTAATTTAAAGAAACCGATATCATTACAAAATATCTAATTAAAATATAAATACTAAAATTACTACAAAATTGTTCTTTCGGGCAAATGCACTTACAATAAATAAATTAGATCAAAAGTAATTTAATTTGTTATTTTAAGTTCATTCCAAAAGTAATTGCTCTTTGGTAATATAATATGGTGGTAAGAATATTTAACATTTATTTTGTAAAGCTATCGAGTGGAAGTTAATTTTTTCAAATTAGCATTATAATAAAATTTTGCATTGCAATGTAAATTTTTGGTATAACAAACCTTGAACCTTATCTGTATTCTTATTTTTGAATTTGCATTTGAAAAGTATTAATTATTGTTCTAATGGTAAATTGACTATTGTAAGAAATAATGTTTAAGCGGCCACTAAAAGTTTCAGATCTAAATAAAGATTGAATTATTCAGCAAACACAAATTAATCACACCAAATAATATGATTCATTAATTTTGAAAAATTGTGTAGTATTGCATTTTTAACTTTTATTAAATCAGCAATATCGATTAAACGAAGAACAGCATAATTTATTACTGAAGTGGAACTAATTGGACGATATAAACAATTTTTATAATTGATTTTAAGTTAAATAAATTTCTTCACTTAGAATTGCAGGTAAAAAAATTTCATTTGTTATTTAAATTAAAATTACTATCCGACATTGATAAATTGTTGATTGGGGAATACGAAGTAGGTATACTATATTATTAGAAAATTAATTTATATCGCTTAAATGATGCTAAAGTTTGATGGGAATAAATTATGTTGAGTGATAAATAAACTTTTCCGCTGTTTTTTTAAAAAGAATTTATTTTCTGTGACTTTTTAATAAAGCCAGTTGTTCCTCCCAGGTTCTATGTATTCAATAAAATTGCAAACAATGCAAAGGTTTTTTAATCGTTATTGCTTTTTTATAGTGGAAATTGCGATTTTTAAATAAAGAAACAGCAACGCAATTTGAAAATGTGTCGATTGAACAATACCAATCTGAATGCAACTGAACAGGTTTATGTTTATTTTAATCTAAATTAGATTTCAATCTGACAACTCTTAAGAAAATGAAATAATATGAGAAATTTCAATTTGCCCTAGCGTCAAGTCCGTTTAAAATTTAATAGGTATAGCAGACCCTTTACAAGGATCCATCATTTAATCGTAAATGTTATTAAATTTTACAAGCATTAAGTTAATTCTTAATTTGGCACTTCACCTACTTACTGCTCAATTCAATGAGAAGATCTTACAACAAAGAAGAGGGATAAGTTCGATTAAACGCTCACAATGAAAACGAATTTGAATAATATTTATTTTCCTTCTTTCATTATTTTTCGTTTTGCCAAAAAACATTTTAAACGTAAGTGGTAAAGGAGTATAATGACATAAAAAGCGCTGACTCCCAGTTTTGAAAGTAATTTGACCACAAAATAAAAATTTTACAGCAATTTAGCGAAAGCTTGGATTTATGCCAGCCTAGCGAAATTTTAAAATTGTGAGTCACAATTAAATTTTCCGACTGTTTTAGTTTATTCCTTGTTCCGCATGTTTTGTGCTGTGCATTCGGTGCATAAAACTTGACTTCAATTTCTGATAAAAGTTTTGTTTTTGTTTTTAATTGAAAAATTTAATTATTATCCCCGAATACCTATTCGAAAATTAGAATTTAAAATATTTTCAAATTTATTCGGAATTAAAAAAGTTCAAGAAATTCTTTCTCTAAATTAATGTTTGATAATATAAAATTGTAATTGTAAAGTAAACTGCTTAATTAGCTTTTCAGTTTTAGACGCTAAAAAGAAAAGTCATTTTTGTATAAAATACATGATCCCACTTCTGAAAGCGATATAAACAGGACAAGAAAAACATAAAAAGTCGTGAAAAATAAACTTAATTTTTTAAACTAATATTATTTTAACTTATTTTTTTCTGAAATTAATTCTTTGACAGGACTCGAAAGTAGGATTTTCTAGAAAAAATAATGTAAAAAGAAATTTGACAAATTTTTATATGAAAGATAAAAATAAACAATTATAGTAGGTAGGTATTAAATTTAAAATAAATTATTGAAGAGATGAAACTTGGTCTTTTGACGTAGAGATATTTCAAAGGGAAACCAATGATCAAAAGGAATAATTTTTTTAATTATAGTTTTTCCATTATTAAAAAATTTTTTTTGTATATTTTATTATTTATTTTCTACCAGTTTCGCTTTTTTTTAAATTAAAAAAAATTAAATAATTAAAAATAGTTAGCTTGTAAAATCTAGCTTGTAGAATTAGCTTGTAAAGGGATATCTAGAGAAATCTGAGACACAAGACAAATTTTTAATAGTGCGGTTTTAAGCTTGAATTTTAGTAATTCAATAATAATACTGATAAATTTCGATTGCAATGAAGTTCGGAATATGTATAACTATGGAATGCAGAAAATTTATGTTGCAATTCCCCCCCTCCTTTTCATGATTATTAAAATATGAGAACATAAAATTATAGCTAATGTATGTCTGATGATGAGAAATTTTGTCGGAGTAATTTCGAAACTGGCTTCACATTCAAGTCTCGTAGTATATTATGTAATTGGCTTGTCATCTTCATGTATGTTTCCGAGTGGAATGAACCGCTTCTGCAGTAGTTTGAAGTCACGCTTTAGAGATACATATACTACCTATTATGGAATGGTATTGAATTAATTGGATTAATAATGTATATAATTGAAGGACAATTATATGGGGCAGGCATCGTAGATTAAGAATATATAAAATTTATTTATGAATTTTTACTGTTTAAAACTTTAAATAACTTTTTTCCCAAAACCACAATTTTCAAATTGGGTATACCTACTCATAACTCAAATAAATCTTCTCCAATTGAGTTAAAAATTTAACTGCATATTTATAACTATACGTTCTCTACCGAACTACCTAGGAGTTCTTTGCATTCTTTCATCTTCTGTTTGAAAATTTTAAATGTTATTGTTTGGCGGATTCTATTTAAAGTATACTTATCAATTTACCATGTGCTCCGTTCAGGGCCAGATATAGCTATTTCAGCACCGGGTGCAGATTAGGTTAATGGCGCGTTCACCTAACCGTTACCTAACCGTTGGTGGCGCTCATGACGCTACCAAATATCAACATCATGACGGCTCTATTAGGTACAATTGATGTTGTTTTGAGTTTAATTCTGAATTATTTTATTGTAAAACCGCGGTGAAATGATATTTCACCAAATAAAACACCAAAAGAATGCAAACGTTTGATTTATAAATAAAACTTTCTATACCAACTATCCGATTATTTCCCGAGTGAAGATCTGAGTTCGCACCTCGTGTTAAGCAATGTCTCAGACCTGTACTCGGGAAATATGATATAACAAAATCAAATTTTATCTAAAAATTATTATAATGTGAAAGAAACTAAAAATTGATATAGGAACAACACAGAAATAAATTACAGTGGTTGTCATGAAAATTGGCCCTGAAACAATTCTTGCTGATTCTTATGAAAAATGACCTCTTGAATCCGAATATGACCCTCGTTTTTCTCATCTCCCTCCCTTTTCAACGGATCCCTCCCCCATTTATTTTTATCACTTTTCGATAATTTGAAGAGACGAAAATGATTATTTGAGTCTTTACATTTCTTCTGATGAGCTAGTCAGGTTCTTTATAGCCAAAAAAGTCCAAACACCCCCAAAATAATAAAAATATAGAACAACAATAATAAAAATATATAGCAACAGTTCTGAAGATTTTTTATATTTATTATTTTGTAACATTTAACAGAACTAAACAAAACGTTAAATCAAAAGAATTTTTATTGATTTTCAAAAAATTTATGTATTATTCAAAACAATCAAAAAAGACATAATTATTACTTGATAGGTGACATATTTGTAATCCTGACCTATACTGTACTGTATTCTTAACAAACTGTACTGTTAAAATTCTTTTGTTTTAACGTTTTGTTTAGTTCTGTTAAATGGTACATTTTACAAATACGTACTAATACGACACACAAATCTACTTGAAATATTTTATTTTGGGTGCATTTTCCTATTTATTATTTTACTTTGAATGATAAAAATAGGAGGTCGCCTTTGGAACTGTTGCTATATATTTTTATTATTTGGAGGTGTTTCGAAAAGGATGAGGGAGGCTAATGGATGAAAAAAACGGAAAAATCGACAATTTTTAACGATTGTTTTTACAATTTAAGGGGCCAAATTTTCGCTCAAATCAATTTGCTTGCTACAAATATTAACTTTCCGTAAAATAATCGGTTTTGTTCCTCCAAATTATTGAAAAGTGATAAAAACAGATAAGAGAGGGGCATCTCCCAAAAACGGTGGGTGATGGGGAAAAGCGGAAGTCATATTCCGATTCAGGACGTCATTTTACATAAGAATCAGCGAGAATGGCATGAGGGTAAAAAAAAATTTATTTGCAGACCAGTGTTATCATTTGCTTATTTTACTTTACCAATTAAATCAAAGAACTTGACTTCTCGCTTAGCGTTTTGTGAGTTATTGATTTTTCCTTTATTCAAAATTTAATTTTTGATAAAAAATTAAATTAAAAACTCTTCATTTTGGCGCCTTCTGAACTTTGCACCCTTGGTTCCCATGGCTGATTTTTATTCTCTTTTTCCATTCTTTCAATTTCTTTTAATATTCAATTTCTTTTAATATAATTCCTTCTTATTCTTCTATAGGATTGGTGTGTGTTTAGATAAGTTTCAGTGATTTTATAGGTATCATCCTTGATTACAACTAAATATTTTTGTGATATTTTGGGATAGCCTGGGACCTGGTTATCGTACCGAGAGCCTATACTTCCTGAGCGGCTAATTTGAGCTCGAGTCGCACTTGAGAATGAAAAATGATGTTGTTACGTAATAAAAATAATTTCTAATAGTAGAGTGGTTTCTGTTAATATTATTATTATTATTATGTTTGCTGAGTTAGAGTTAGAAATGGTGTTTTCGGAACTCTAACCATGCGATATAGGTTTTGTTATCGAAATGTTGCCCTTATTTGAAAAGTTTATATTATGCTATTGGTAACAAAAGATGTTGCCGATCAGTTGCATGGACATTGTATCATAATGAATTTGTAAATGAAACTGTCAATGTTATTTACCGTTTGAGAAAGTAAAATTTTTCGATATTCGTTTGAGTAAGGTAAAGTATGTTTTTTCGCACGCTGTGCCGAAAAGTAATAGCGCGTTTTACTTTTCTAGACACATGCGCATTCAGCAAACCTTACAAACGATTACAAATATTCTCGATGCCCAACTGTTGTAGGTAGAACGGCTTACCTACCCTGGTATACGTATGACAGCTTATCGTAAACTTATCGTAATATTTTAACTAATAAATTTTTTTATTTCTTATTTGCGAATTACCTTACCGTTATCAACAACATTGTTGATTCTTCATTCAACATTGATTCTTAATTATTTTATCCTAAAACCGCGATGAAATATATAATAATTCACAAAATAGAACAACAAAAACAATTATATTTTTATATACGATATAATTAATATAAACAAAACTTTCTATACCAACCATACCTATACGAACTAGATTAATTTAATATTTTTCTGCGTGGTGCATGGCGTTCGTTTTCCATTCAGAAAAATGTTGCTTTTCATTACTTGTTGCACAAATAGTTATTTCAGTGCTACAATGTTGTGGATTTATTGCTGCTGCAATTCTTTACGATGGAAATTTTACTAGATTCTCCAATAACTTTTACAAAAGTAACTTTTTATGAATATTCCTCTAGGGTATGTAAGTATAACATTAAGAAAATAAAACAAGTATAAAAATTTAAAATATTTTTAATATCATAAAAATAACTTACTGTTATTGACTTTCCTTTTTTAAGCGCCTGAGATTTTTAATAAATAAATAAAAATAAATTTGTTTTAATCGATGTCGCAAAAAAAAAACAGAAGAAAATGTAAAAAGCACTTTTGTATTTTTTAGTAGTTTAATCCAATTTTGCAACATATGCGAAAAACTGATTTCCAAAATAACAGCGCGTGTCGCTGTTGAGTGACGCAGTAGTCCAATGGATAAGCAAGATTACAATATTGTCATGTACTGTTTCTCGCTTTCCTTCCTACCTACCTAATTCAAAATTGCTTTTTAAATATATATTTTTTCAATCATAATTTCGCATAAGCTCAGTCATACCTGTAATTGTTCCAATTTCTCCTTTCGATGTTTTGCATTTCATTACAAAGCTGAAGCTGTTTAAGTTTTCAATACAGCAATGTTTTTGTAGAAAAATAATAAGTTAGAGTTAGATTTTATAAATTTTTCCAATGTTTTAATGTCACTGAACTCTGTATGATTTCCAATAAAATTAATTATAGGTACGCCATAAGGGAACTACGATATTCAAGTTATATTAAGGGATTTCCTTTGAATTGGATTATTGTATTTACATATAAATGAGATTTTAGTTAATGAATGGTACTGTTTTCAATGAATTGCGCTTTGACCCTACAGTAAGTACGTAATGTTTATTATTGGTGGAAAACGTGAATTCTATCGACTGCACCAGTTTCAGTATACGGCGTTTTGTTATCACGGAGCCGTGAGCCGTATAGCAGATTTCCAAGTTGTTAAGAATTGTTTCGAAGCTATAAAATTATTACACTTTTCTCGATATTGTAGCTGCATTATGAAAGTTTAGCGCACATTTTTGATTTATTGCTATCATTAACTTTGTTCTTTTAATTGCGTTAGAAATACTCTTCTGTCTTCAGGAACAGCGATAAAATTTATAACATGATTAAAATTAAATGCTACAACATAGTAGAAATAGGTAAATTTATTGGACGAGTGTATTGTGTACGTCATACAGAATGTTACATTATTATCCGTATATCCGCATTTAAAGGACTACAAAAGAAATGATGTATCATGCAAACATCGCTTGCTTGCCTGTCAAATCGGTTTAACGTGCTATTAACTCGAGATTAACTATTTTCAATTCCATTTATATTGGTTTTATATTTTATCATTTCCGAAAGATATTTATAAAGCCCAGTTTAAGGGTACAATAATAAATACAATTACAATCAAGTTAATTTAGTTACTAAATAAAAAAGAGAAATAAAAGCCAGTCTTTTCCGCACTACGAATTTTTGTAAAAATCGCTAGCGCTTGGGTATTAAGAGTTACAGCCACAGAAAAAGTATTCTGTTGGTTTTGTAAAAGATAATTAAAGTTCTAAGACCAAGTTAATAATGGAAATATAATAAATTAGTAATTGTGATAAAAACCAATACAAGAAAATATTAAGAATACAATTAAACATTTTTTAAAATAATAAGATAATTTTTAATTTTAAATGTTAAATGTTTAAAAGAGTCTTCAGTTATGTTAAATTAAATTTATGACGTATTAATCAACTAATTTAATTTTAAAATTCATTTACTAACAAAATATTTACGTGATGGTCATATGTGAAACTTCAGTTCACACCGCACTTAGAATAAGGATCTCAAAATTAATATTGCACTAAATATTATAATGTAAACATTTTATGTCCATAAAATGAAGAAACTAAACCGATTTGAACAGATCTGTTTTGAAGTCACTGAAGTGTGGTACATTCTGTATTTGTGTACCAAAGAATTTTCACCTTAATTACTCCGTGGTTTCATTATAAATAAAATTCTTCACAGCAAAAAAATCAAAATGGTCACGCAGATCAGCATATTTTTAAATTTTTAAATTTTGTGCAGTTAATGTTGCTACTCCTGCTTAACTTGTCCAGCAGTGATTTCAAATCTGGCTATTCTGAATCTGGAATTGGCTAAAGTTGGTATTTCCCTGAACAGTTGGTAAAACTGCTCGTAGTTACAAATCATAATTCCTTTAAAGAAAAAGCCAAAAAGTTAAAAAAAAAGCTCGTTCCCTGGCCAAAACTAATAGGAAGGCTAACTATTGCCACAAATTATTATCAACAATTAAACTATAAATAACAAGTTAAATTCAATCATATAATGAAATTATATTAGGTCATTCATTTTGTTTATAATAAATACATTTCTGACGACGAAGGCGATAACAGTCGCTGAAAGCTTAAATATATAATTTGATTATATTATGGAATTTAACTTGTTATTTAAAGTTTTATTGTTTATTTTCTCACAAGTTAAGATTTACATATTTAAACAAATTATTATCATCCAATATAGGACATTTCTAATATTTTTTATGTCATTAATGAGGATCGCATTGCTCATAACCTGCAGATGAAATAACACAATTGCCTTCTAAAAGTATTGAGGGACTTGAATGATTTGGAAACTGAGTGCAAAATATAAATAAATAAAAAAATAAAAAAGAAATATAAAATATTTTTCTTTAAATTTACATTATACTCGTATGTAAACTTCAACGTCTAAGTTTTTTATTTCAATTTTTATAATATTGTTTTGATAAAATCCACTTGGTATGGTTTTGCTATATTACATTTTTATTGAATACATAGTTATAAGCAAACATTTTTGTTTTTCTTTTAAATTCATCTAGGTTAACCTTCCAATTTTCCATTGATTTTTAATAAATCGTTTTAAAGTTCAAAACAATATCGAGAAATTTATTTCTATAATGAATGATCAAATTGAGCGATATTTTTACTGATACAGTGGTACAATCTACCACAAAATCATTCTAGCATCGCCGAAATGTTCCTTCCAATATAATAACGAAAGCATCTGATTTGAATCAAAAATAAAAATTTTATCAAAATTTGAATAAATTTTTTAATATAAAATGGAATGACAATCTGAAATTATAACCTGGACCACACGTCGCTCGCTATCAAAATTTATATTATCATAATTCCAAAATCTTTTCCAATTTTTATAATTTTAAATTATCCAAATCTGCTAGTATAATTGCAATCCTTCAAAAAAATCTTATAATTCTAACTTGTCCAAAAAGAGAGAAAAAGGCGGAAGTTTTCTATGTAATAAGTCAATCGCTGAACATACATTCAAACTTCCAGTCTGCAAAACCGGGGGGGTCTGGGGGTATGGAATACCATCCAGCACATTATCAGAAATACTTGTTTCTGCCAGTAATAAAATACTTAATATACGGAAAACTGACAAAAATCGAAAAATAAATGTAGTTGATGCAGCGACGGCGCCAGCATTTTTGAAATAGGGGAGCAAAATTTGGGCCCAATATATTTGGGGTGGGCAGGAGCACACAACATTTATAAATAAACTTAAAAAAATACATTATTGAAATAAGCACCTAAATTTTTTTAACTCCATTCAACAGGGTGAGAAAGTATCCACCCTGGCCCACCCCTGGCGCCGTCACTTCACCGCACCTGTATGCTTTACGCCACACTGCTGCTTAATTGTATTCCATCAAATTACTGGGTCAACAAATTTCGAGTGCACTGGAGGGCATTCCATGCCCCCCAGACCCCCCGGTTTGAAAATCAAACTGTTTGTGGGTATAATTTTTGATTAATTTCATTAAACACGGAACTTTTACTCTTTCAGAACCAATTACATTTCTGAGAATCTGAGGGTTTAATTTCATTGAATAAATATCTAAACATCTTTCACTCTTTCTAAAGGGTGTTTCATATTCCTTGAACTGTTTGGTTCTGAAAGAGTGAGAGTTCTTAATTTAATCAAATTCATAAAATAATATGCCATAAACTGTTTGTTACTGAAACCGGGGGGGGGGGGAGGGCATGGAATGCCCTCCAGTACATCAGTTATAATAACCCAATTACTGACGTACCCCGAACCCTCAAATTTCAGAAACGGAAAGTTTGCTCACATATATTTCGATAAATTTGATAAAAAAAAAACTTTAACTCCTTCAGAGTCAATAGACCGGGAGATACTGAAACAAAATTCGAAGTCATTTGTTACAAGTATGGCGACCGTTCAGTGGTCAAATTAGATAAGTAATAAACAAAAAATAATGGTCGTAGCGCTGGTCGTCAGGGCGTAATCGCAGGGTAATTAAAGAAACTTGTCGGAAAAATTACGGGTTTGAAACGATTTGTTACACAAATTTTGTTGTATTTTCCGGTTGTCAATAAGGAATAAACCCTGCGTTAATGAATGCCATACCTTTATGGTGGGGCTTAGGACCCGCCATACCAATTTAGACCAGTGCAGATTTTATGAAAAAATTAATAACAACATGACAGTAATGGGAAAGGGAAGAAAACGTCGTTAGAATTACAGGAAAAATAAATTCAAACCGATTCGTGGTAGGTGGGATGAAGGGGGTGACTTATAGGGGTGAAACGTGTTTTTTACGATTTCCGGCGAAAGTTGAGCTCCGATCGAAAAAAGTTGTATAGAGATGTTATAGGTATTAAAAAAGTCTACAACTTTTATATACATCAATTTTCACATAACCTCAAATTTTCCGAGAAAAATTCAAAAAACCGTATTTTAAGTTATTAATTTTTTTCTCCCACAAAATTGATTTTTTTAAAATGAAATTTAGAGGAAACTTACCTTTTCGTATCGTAAAGAAACTGTAGACATTTGAACAAATAAATCCCCCGTATATTCAGTTCAAAACAATTGACTTTTAATATGAAATTTTTCCCTGTAAGATAATGGTAGTTTTTCGGTTTTTAATAAATATAAATTGTAAAAATAAATATTTTTATTCAAAAAAATTACAGTTTTTTTAGAACACAAAAAAGCAAGTTCCTTCTAAATTTCATGAAAAAAAAATTAATTTTTTTGGGAGAAAAAAATTAAAAACACAGATTTTCTTGGAAAATTTGAGGTTATGTGAAAAATGATGTATATAAATGTTGTAGATCTTTTTAATACCTACAATATCTCTATACAACTTTTTCTGATCAGAGATTTCGACGGAAATCGTAAATAACCATAATTCACGTGTTTTAAATGGTATGGCGGGTCCTAAGCCCCACCATAAAAGTATGGCATTTGTTAAAGCAGGGTTTTTTATTTATTGACAACCGGAAAATGCAAAAATTTTTGTGTAACAAATCGTGTCAAACCCGCCCATGTAGCACATAATCTTGGCACAATATTGGGCCAATATTGGGCCAAAATTGAATGTTGGTTCAAAATTGTAAGATTCAGCCAATATCGGCCCAATATTGTTTTTCAATATTGCACCGATATAGTAAATCAATATTGGACCAATATTGGCTGTAACTTGGCGCCATATTGGGCCAATATTGATAACCAATATTGTCTGCCAATTTTCAGCCAATATCGCGTAATTTAAAGATTTTTAATCTTAAGAATACTGCGATGGTTCTTTTCTTCTTGAATTTTTTACGAATAATTAATTTAATTTACATTATGTCAAGCACTTATTATTAAAAGCATTTTTGAACTGATGAATTTTCAATTTCAATTTTTAGATAATTAAGAATAAGTTTTGATGTAGTACCTGTTTTTTAACTTTTAACTTTTTTATTATACCAAATTTTATATTAATACATCATTATTAGTCATCAATCTCAGAGTTTGAAATTATAATTTTTATTAATTTTAAAAGCTAATTTTGAACTGCAATCAAAATGTTATTATAAAAGTGTCAATTGGATGAAAAAATAATTTTTAATTAATATTTAGTTAAATTGCAATTTATCGTTGCTCTATAATGATATCAAATAAACTTTATACTTTAAATTTATTTTTTTGCCCAGATTTTGTAAAATTTAAATTTTGAAAAAAATTTAATAATAATGATGTTTAGTGGTCCGTTTAGATAGTAAATATCTGTTTTCCTCTCCATGTTCATCGTCACGTTAAATTGAATCAAATTAGTCCTAAAACAATATCGGTAGATCTTATAGTATTGTTTAATAAATATGGAAGCGCTTAATTAAATTGATGTTTGCCAATATCACAAAAAATTTAGTTTTACAAATGGAAATGCAGAGGAAATCTCAACAAAAAGTAAAGTTTGCAACAATAATATTATTACCTAATAAAACGAAAATTAGAGGAAATTGCTCTGGTCTACATGAAGCTTTGAATAAAAACTTCTAACTGTTGCTATGATGTATTTTCATGAATGAAATACGATCTCACCAAGTTGTGCACGGACAGAATATTTCTCATCCGAATGGAAGTTTTATAGCCAACATGACGATATTAGCGATGGAAAATTCTTTTTGGAATTTCTTTGTTTTCTTTTATTAAGAGTGGCAATAGCATTTTGGCATTTAAGCGGCTTTCCAGGATTTAATAAACCTAAGAAAAGTAATCTAATCAATATTAACATCGCAGAGGGATATGATTACGAATCGGAAAAAATTCTGCAAAATAAATTCAAATAGACTTTGTTGAACCTATACTATGTATATAATTTAATTCTTTAAAAGAGCAGAGCGCTATAGAGCAAAAATTCATAATATTAAAAAAGGGGTGGCTGAAAATAATTAAGTAATCTGTTTTTTGGTAGGTTTTAAATAATTTATGTTTTTCATTTTCCAAACCTTTGTATCGAGTTACTTACCTGGGTATTTTCCAAAATTTAATATTTTATTCCTGCAGTATTAGCAGTAGTAGTTAGTATACTCTTTAAAATTATCTCATTGAAGATCTTAGTAAATTAAGCTCCTTGTAGTTTTAAATTAGAATTTCTGTAATATGGTAATACTAATATTTAACTGCCGAATTTAAGTTCTTTTGTATAAAAATTTTGGATATTTAATTTTGCGTAGGATAATAAAGAGCTTTCTCATTCAAACTTTCATGTTTATTTAGTTTTTGATTTAGAAAAATATTCATCTCGGAATTTTTTTTCCTCGTAAACTGCTTTAATAAAGCATAAATAAACGAAGTAAAACCTATAAGAGATATACATATATTTAAATTTTGAGTTGGGATTTATCAGAGGTTAATAATCTAAAGCTTACTAGCGAAAACAACTTTAACAGGTAATAGAGATAAATAGAAAAATTTAAATTAAAAAATCTGTCACATAAAGAGTCTGATGGACTATGAGGATTATTAATCTTATAAGGTTTGATGGGATATGAGCACGTACATATATGTACGTACTAAATTAGATAAATACTGCATGCACAATCAGTGCCGGATTAAAAATTTGTGGGCCCCTAGGCAGTTAAATATTCGGGGCTCTCTTGAAAATTATTACTTGCATAATATGTCTTTAATTTTAGTACTCAATAATTAAAATAAACAGTTTCACTAATAACTAGAGTTCAGATTTTTATGCACCAAAATACTTGAAAATATGCACCGAATTTCCTTAAA
Source organism: Cantharis flavilabris (assembly GCA_949152465.1). Classification (NCBI taxonomy): domain Eukaryota; kingdom Metazoa; phylum Arthropoda; class Insecta; order Coleoptera; family Cantharidae; genus Cantharis; species Cantharis flavilabris. The sequence goes on from OX424435.1 coordinate 94,516,006, forward strand.
ATATGCACTACAATTGATAATAATAGATAAAATATGTATTGATATGCAAACTAAAAAATATGTAAAATCTTCAAATTTTTTTTTTTTTTTCAAATTTTCAATAAGTACTACCTAGATATATAAAATGTTGTAATTTTAATAATAAATCTGGACCAATTACGTAAAATTTGCAAAATTTTGAATATTTTTAATATTTGGCTGCATATTTGAGTAAACAATGCACATTTGTGCTACTTTTGGTGTCCAGCTGCAGCTAAAGATTCATATTTTTCATGCTTTCATATTAATCATGCTTTCTTATGAGAGTGTTTCCTAAAGACTGATTGACTCTGGATTAACTTTTACCTAACGTTTAACTAGCCCTTAGTGTTTGTGCAGATAATTTTGCCCAGCTAAAAAAATGTTTACTAAGCTGCGGCCGGGGCTCTGCGACTGAAGTCGCAGTGAGTGCTTTCTTATGGGAGTGTTACCTTAGAGTCGCCTGCAAAGATCGCATTTTAAGGAAACACTCCAATAAGAAAGCATTCACTGCGACTTCAGTCGCAGAGCCCCAGCCGCAGCTTAATAAACATATCTTTAGCTGGGCGAAATTATCTGCACAATTTTACTAATAAATCTGGACCAATTACGTAAAGTTTTCAAAATTAGTGTTTCCTTAGAATGCGATCTTTGCAGGCGACTCTAAGGTAACACTCCCATAAGAAAGCATGGAAAGCAGTTACTGCGACTTCAGTCGCAGAGCACCAGCCTCAGATTAGTAAACATATCTTTAGCTGGGCGAAATTATTTGCACCAACACTAAGGGTAGTTAAACGTTAGGTAAAAGTTAATCCAGAGTCAATTGATGTTGATCCCATCAGTCTGTAGGAAACATTCCCATAAGAAAGCATGCTTAGTAGAGCTAGGATTTATATGCACCAAAATACTTGAAAATATGCGCATATATATGCACCGAAGTACCTTAAAATATGCACTAAAATTGATAAAAATAGATAAAATATGCATTGATATGCATACTAAAAAATATGTAATCTTCGAATTTTTCAATTGTTTTGTTCAAGTTTTCAATAAGTACTACCTAGATATATAAAATTTAATAATATATCTGGACGAATTACGTAAAATTTGCAAAATTTTGCATATTTTCAGTATTTGGTGCATATTTAAGTAAATAATGGATATTTGAGCCACTTTTGGTGTTTTTTGAAAAATTTTAATACAGAAACGAAAAATTATTATTAAATTTGCCAATTTAAGCAATTGTTTTATTTAATTTTAAGCAATTTAATTTTTATAAATATTAAAAAAAAAGAAATAAAAAATTAAATTGCTTAAAATTGAAGAAAACAATTGCTTAAATTAGCAAAATTAATTAATAATTTTTTATTTTCTCTATTAAAATTCTTCAAAAATCATCAAAAGTGGCCCATATATGCACAAATATACATCATTTACTCGAACATGCACCAAATGTTGAAAATATGCAAAATATGCATTATGACAAGCAGTTTTTCGGATTCGGTTTTAGCTAATTTGTCCAGATTTCATAACGAATCTATTGGTATATCAATTTTAATAACATACAAAAGCATAAAATCCGAGCTCTACTAACAAGCAACTTATTTAAAAAAATAAAACAATGTATTTATTAAATTAATTCACTAAAGCTTATTCATTTACACAAAAAATTAATTTATATTTTTATATTTTCTAGACGCTAAATCAGTATAAATAGATAAAAAAAAAATAAAATTTATAATTAAAAATTTTTTTTTCGTTTTTACGGTGCTTCTTATCTGCCTTATGGGTAATCCGGCACTATTCACAATAGCTGATCTACGACTGCCGTTTCAAGTAAAGCTCTACTTGATTATACACAAAGTTTGGCGAAAATATTAATTATTTAAAATGACGTTAATGCATTTTAAAGTGCGTTGGGGTATATTATACCCCACCAGACCAACGCCGGGTTAATAATAATTCTAATTTTCTTTCAGTACTCGAGTCCAAATTCTTAAAAAAACCCTTAACTATAGATTGAAACTTACCTTTCAAATACTTCATTCGGCAAAATTTGGCACTTTTTTTATGTTTTTCCTTTTATCAAGACTTTTTTGCGGTTCCTCAGTGGCAGGCATTGAATTTGGTGTGTTTAAACGTGGTAAATTTTGAGTGGGTACTGAATCAGGTTTTAACTTCAAACGGAAAGAACTTGCAGGTAAATTCAATAATTCGTGTTTCAAATTTCTCTCAAAATCATCAGTTTTAAAATGTTTTGAACCAATTCTTGAATTTTTGACATTAAATATATCCGAACGGAAACACAAATAAATCCATCTCAACATCATTTGTTTATTGCGAGGAAAACAGAAAAAAGCTTTTTTCCCGTCAAAAATTTTATTTTGATTGTCGGAATTGCATGTCCCTACCCTTCTTCTTAAAATCCAGAATCCAGAAGAGTGCACTGGGGGGTATTCCATACCGCCCAGACCCCCCGGAATACACCAATTGTTTTGTGACTTAATTAATATGTTTGGAGTTTTAGAATCGGAAAAAACTGGTTTCGTTGCAAATTCAAAAAGGAATTTTATTTTTGCTCATCAAGGAGTAAAAATCTAAACATATTATTTAATTAAGTCACAAAAGAATTGGTGTAATCCGGGGAGTCTGGGGGGTATTCCATACCCCCCAGTGCACTCTTCTGGATTCTGGATTTTAGGTAGGAGGGCAGGGAGATTTTTTGTAAAATAACCAAAAGTGCTTTGTTTATTCTTCGATTAATATTTTCAAAGCTCCCATTTTTAGCTTTTTTTTGTTTTAATTATTAACTTCTTCATAACTTTTTTTTGCATTACTTGAATTATTTTAGAATTAACAAAAATAATTCAAATAATTCATTGGAATTGTATGTTTTATTATATAATTGAATAAAAATACTAGAACAACGGTTTTTGGGTACGGTTGCTGTTTATAAAACGTCGCTAGTCATAATGAGACTCGGCACTACATTTCACGATAGGTGGATGGATTTTCTTGATGAAATATTACACTGACGCTAATATTGAATATGAACTTTCTTATTGAAAGTGAAATCAGCTACAATTTTTATATAAATATTATATATTATTGAAAAACCATAAATTGTCACTTAAAATTCAAGATGGCGGACACTTCCTGATCTCGGAGGAATGGCCACTTGTTTTTGATTAAACAGTAACCCGAAAAGAAAGTTTTAGATTTAGACCCTTGGCCTAGGGCGTCTCAAATGCTTGAAATAAATCAAATTTTTGTTACATTTTTTGAAAGAATTTGTTATTGCCCCAATAAAGTGAAATACCTACTAACTTAATTTGGCGTATGGTCTATCCACATTAATTTTTAACTTTTACTCCAGCTTGGTTTGGACTAATAAAGACTACAACCACGTTTTCAAAATTGAATGTATTGTAATAAATCAAATTTTTTTACATTTCTTGAAAGAATTTGTTATTGCCCCAATAAAGTAAAAATATTTGGGTTTTTTAGCAAATGCTATGAGCCTGACGGATTAGTTTATTTAAACATCTATTTTAAAAAAATACGTGTGTTTAGTATTTTAGTAAAAATTTATTATTACAAAAAATTTCTTCGTTAACAATGGAATTTTGATTATTTAAATATAAAATTATTGTATCTTATAATTTAATTTAATTCAATTTATTCTATAATAAACAAAGTTAAATATCTATCAATCTAAATAAATGGCATTATTTCTAATTCCATTATTACATATAATAATATTCTCTGCAATAAATCATATCCACCTACCCACACTAAATTTTATCCAGACGAATAGTTTTAGTTTAAACTGGCATAGCGCAGAGCCACTGATATAACTGACTAAATAGTCATAGGAAGCGTAGGCCATTAGCTTTAACAATAAGCACTGTTTGAAACAACAGTGATTAAGGTACTAATATGATATTTTAACAAATAAAAGCCTATTATTTTTCACAACAAACTAAATTATATAAGCAAAAAACAAAAGTTTGGGAACTTAATATTTTGCTTAAGAAAACATAGTGAAAAAGCGTTTCAGTCAACTTATGAAGCGGAAAAAAAATTCTTGAAAGAAATGTCTTTTTATGTTTTTAGTTTATTAAAAAAAAGGTATTGGGATCAAAGGAAAAATTTTTTTTTTATTTTCTTCTTTCAATTAGTCATAGTACCGAAATTATTGATTTCTTAGTGAAAATGTATTGGTACTTTGTAAAGAACGTGAAATCATCTACAAATTAGATTTTAATACATTATTGCCTAAAATCAATGGTTTTCCAATTATGAATTAAATTAAGTTAAAAAATGTTGAAAAACTCTAATCTTAATTAATAAATTACGTTTTTGTCTCTTTTGGATGGAAAATTTAACTGGTTAAAATTTTAGCCTAGTAAAGTATTTTGAAAATCAATGCATTTTGCTTGAAAACCTGATATGATTTCGGTCCTTTTTTTATAAAGGAAATTTTGCAAATCTTTTTCCACAGGCCCGAACACAGGTTTTCGCGATTATATTAAGAAACGTTTAATTCGCTAGCCTCTTACGCAAATTTTAAAGCTTTTGATTGCGTTTCTCTTATATGCAAATCTAAAGGAGATTTCTAAGGGTACATTTATGTTGGAGCTGAAAGTAGTGACGGTTGCAGTGATTTTTGCGGAGAATTATCGCTGTTCTATGCATTAACTGTCGTGCTGCTTCGATATAAGCGGTCTTATGAGAATCAATGTATTACAAATCACTGCTTCTCAAGAATCACTGCAACCATCAATGCTTAGAGCTCCAACATAAACGTACCCTAAGGAATTTGAGAAAGGAGAAAAAAATTCTGAAGAATCACCATGTGTTAGCTGTATATTCCTGTTCTGGACCGGAATGTCTGGTCATCGGCCGATGCTATGCTACTTTTCGACTACATTTAATAGGATTTAACTACATAATATGATAAATTTATCTTTAATCCCTACAAAATCTTTCAAACTGAAAGCTTTAGTGAAGTGAAGATTCTGTGAGAAATTCTAATACCAACGCTGCTATTGACAACCTCCACGCTGTTCCTTTAATGTTGTGGAAACTTTCGGTGAATTTTTTGAGTAGCACAACAATGAAGTGACACTGTGCTCGCTCATGTAAACTCACTGATATGCAGTATACACTATTGCGTGTAAAAGGCTAAATCTGTCATCCTTTCCGTAACGCACTTCCGATTCATACATTTTTCTTGACAACCTAACTAAAACAAAATAGTTCCTAAGCAGTATTTTTTTATTTATTTTAAAAATTTTTTAATGACGTTTTCTTTTGTAAATGTGGTTTTGCATTCGATGTGCCACCTACATTGTTGGAATCGTGGATCGACTATAGGTTACAAAAATTTACTAACCAACAGATTTAAAGAAAGTGTACTCGACTATCTTAATTTTCTTTGCAACTTAAATTTAGATCTCCGAAACTCCAAGTACAAACTCGTTTGAAATGCTATTCAGTCATACAACAGGTTGTTGTATCTATAAGAGCAACAGTTGTTGGTTTACATGAGGGTAGGATTAACAAGTTATTTATACAAATTTATCATCAAACCAGTCAACAAGCCTTTTAGGCTCTAAAGTGTGCAGGCCATACAAATCGTAACCACGCATTCGGTCAACATGCTATTCTTAGACATTGACAGATTCCATAATAAATAGTGTTTCGTGAAGTACATCCAAGCTATACAGAAGCCAATTATGCGGCTGAAAATATTTTCACCGCTGCGCTGACGGAAAGCCATCTTTTGAGTTTTGAGGTTACAGACCTTGCAAAATAATTATCTGATGTAGTTCTAACTTTCATTAAAATTATTGACTAATGACTAATCCACATCATGAAATAATGAACCTAGTTATTGTTTTTTCCAAAACGGAAGTCGTTGTATAGAAGATGAAACCAGTTTAAAAATTGTCGAGACCCAAATCGAATTTTTTTTAATGTTAATTTTGTATTGGTTTTTGAAACACGGTATATCTAAAAGTTTGGGCAAGAGGGGATACATTTTTTGCTCAATTTTTCGATATATAGCGCTATTTTGGAGTTATTGCAAATTCAAAATCACAAAAATTTAATTTCAAAAAATACACCTAAGGACTAAAGTTTTTTTCATCTCGTGTACGATTTTTGCAGGCAGGCATCCAGCTCCGGGCCTGTGTTTCAAAATCTTCATGAGCCCCCCTACCCTACCCAAAAATTGTATTCATTAAGTAAAATATAAACTACCAAATTAAAAAAAGTAAAACATTGAAAATTAAATAAAATCCAATCATAATATTATAAAAAGAAAAAGAAATAAAACACCCTAATAAATAAATAGATAAAAAATAAACTAGAACAAAAAACCAATAATTATAAAAAAATCTAAATATTATAATAAAACAAAAATTGGGGACTGTCAGTTAATTTATACCAGGAGTTTAACTTTTTCCTATATATCATTGGAAAGAGATCAATTTTTTAAGTATATTAAAAAATAATTTTGGTCGATTTAATATTAGTTTTTGGAAAAACGGCATTTACAAATCGAAAATTTTACTTGTAAATTTGCATAAGAATAGTATGAATATCATAGTGGAGGAGCTAATTTAGAAAAACAGAAACAGGCTATTTTAAGGATGAATCTGTGATTTGCCGTGGTTGCGCCAGCCAAAACTGACCCTACGAAGCCCTTCGCTACGCTATGGGTCGTTTGGGCTACTTTTTACTTGCTGAAGTCAAGCCACTTCGACTGGGAGGTATACTCCCTAGTTTTTTTTAAATTTTAATTTTATTAAATTAGAATTATTCAGACGATTATGATGATATTGGGTCAAAAAGTACTTGCAAAGTTGGAGAAAATATTACTATCTGATAGATTTTTGGAAACTTCTGTAGCTAGGAACTGCTAGGGGGGCTTTTCCCCCAATATCTTCGGCAATTGACAAAAGTTGGTAAATTCACTGAAAAGTTGGCAAAACCATCAATCAATAGTATTCGTTTAAAAATGCAGAAAAAGTTAAATAAAAGCTCATTTGTATGAGGCCAAATGCAAGACTGCTTTGCTTTGCTTTATGCCTGTCTGCAGCATAATTGTAGAATTAATTTGGAGCAATTTGTTGAAATAAACAATTTTGGTACTTTGAAGTAAACTTATCAAACATCAGTGGCATTCAAGAAGTTAGTAGTCATTACTCTCGAAATTAATTTAGACAAAGCACTGAATTTTGTTTTTTGTTATCCGATCATATTTATACTAATGTGTACACAATTAACGGTAACAAATTAGGAAAAGCACTTAAATAAAATAAAATTTACACGATAAAATTAATTGAACTTGATTAATAAGTAGTATGGTATTATTTTTATACAAATTATTAATTTTTTAATTGATTTGAAAGGAAATAGAGTGAATTACAAGTTATGTTTATTATTTCTTAGATATCAATAATATTATGAGATTAATTTGTTTTTTATTGATTTAAAAAGTGAAGATATTTCTATTTGTATTTTTTTCTAACAATGCACCACAATAACATTTGTATAATCTTGAGATTCCGAGTCATATCTCTTTGATTTGGAGATTTACACTTCATAAAATCTTGATGGGACAAGAAAAAGTAGCCTCTCATTCTTCTCTAGTACAGAAAGACGCGACGCTACGAGTCTGCGGCTGCTTTTTAGATTTTATTAAAAAAATTTCATGTTGAGAATCTCATCAGTTTTGTAACAAATTAATAAAATATTATGTTCTAGCTGGACCGTGGATCTCTTCTTTAGCGGTATTAATTAAAAAATTCCTAATTACTAATTAAAAATTCCTAAATTCCTAAAAACAACATTGTTTTTTAATATTGCCAATTTTAATTGTTCGTCCTCGCGTTGAAACGTCCTCTCGTTTTATGTAACTCAAGGTACAAAACTCAATACTAAACAAATCGTACTTATTAATTTTAATTTTTTATTTTTTAATTAAAAATAAATTATTGCATCAAATAAAATCTTTGCGTTAGTACCTCCTTGTACACAATATATTTTGTGTACACTGCTTGTGAATCAATTTCTCTTGTTCTTTTTCATCAACTATTTTTATCTTCAGATAAGTTTTATTATCCAGAAATGTTATCCGTTTATCCGATTATCCGGTTATCCATTAAGACGTTGATACATCTTAAATTTTTTATCGTACATTTTCTTCGTCTTAGGCTTTTTTTAACCACAAAAAATTACACTTTGTAGGAGAAGCAGTTTCCTGGTTTTTAAATTTTGATCTACACCTGCATCCATAATACGGAAATTAACACGTAATGTGCATAATTGATGAGTTGACAATAACACTCCTAGTTATTATAATTTTTTGTTAATGTCCATTAATTTGTTAATATTCGTACTATGTCTACAGGTTGGTGTAGATAAAATAGTATATTGTAACTCGATTTTAAATTGTTAAATAATATAGTATTATATATTTATAGCTTGATCGGTGAATCTCTCTTTTAACGGTCTCAATTAAAAAAATTAATACTGTGAACTGTGAACTAATCATGAAACTCGATTGATGTGTAACTCGATTAGATAGTCCAAAACAGTACAAAACTGTAGTTCGTTGAAGAAGTTCTTCCTATTTCTATTATCTTATTTAATTTCTTTGTCCTCTTCTTTTTTTGCTATCTTCTTATATCTTGGATGGGCGGTATCTCTTCACTAATTGCAGTTACTTCTTCTTACTTTTTCTTTTTCCAATTCTTCTCTTTGTGTTTCTTCGCATTAGTCATGTCTTCATATTTATCTTATTTATGTATTTGCTCTTTCTCTTTCTTTTTCGTCGTTTCTCTTCTTATCAATTATTATGTCGTTATCTATATCAGGGGTGGCCAACTTTTTTCGCGATCTACTATAATATTAATATTGTATTGACCATTGACATACATATAAATAATACTCGAATGGTATTTATTAAGGTAAAAGTACACAAAAAAAGGAAAAAACATATTTTCTATACGACTAATACAGAATACGAACATTCTGGCTCAATTTTCAATTCAGAAAATACATATTCTTCGCACCTGTTACAGAATATTTCATTCTGTAACATCCGTTACAGAATGACTATATTCTCACATCTAAGAAATATTAAAACCTGGTAGTGACATCTATCAACAAGTTATTATTTTTACTTCCTTGTTTATTTTTTGCTTTGACGAAAATAATATTTATTATTTTTATATAAAAAAAATATCAACGAGTTGTTCTACTGGTTTTATAACGCTAACTGTCAAATTGGTGTTCGCGTATTACAAGAAATACACTAGCACTGTGAGTCTGTCGTATAGAAAGTATAGTCTGGAACTCGTTCGGAATGGCCATTCTGCACTCGGGGACCGTCACCCTCGCCTGAACGGCTCGGGTGACAAAATATGCCAATTCCTAACTCGTTACAGAATATACTATTCTTAGCTTATTACAAGAACCAAGAAGGAAACCACAGACCCAATTTTTGTACACCAGATTTCCTTTCAGGACATTTTCTTGGATTTCTCTAGATTTCCTCAAATTTCCTAAAATTTTCCTGGTTTTTCTTTTGAATTGTCTCATGATTTCCTTTTGAAAAAGTTGAAAATGCAAGATTATCTGTAATTTCTAAGATATCCTTGGATTTCCTAAGATTTCCTTAGATTTTCTCAAATTTCCCTTCACTTGTACATCAAATTTCACCATCGGTTTCCTCCTCGGCTTTTTATGAATCACGACTAGTATCGGCGGCTATGATCGACTAAACATTGCTTCGCGATCGACCTGTTGGCCACCCCTGATCTATATCTTTGACTGGCGATGCATCTTCACTAATTGCTGTTACTTCCTCTTTCTCTTTGTTTTTCCATTTCTCCTCTTTGTTTTTCTTTTCATTAATTATGCCTGCGTCGTCGGGTTTTTCGAACCAAAAATATGACACGCTACAGCAGCAGCAGCGTTCTGGATTTTTAATTGTAACACCGCAGCAAGCGATTGAACTACCCTGGATGGTTTGAAAAGGGAAAGACCAACGTTACTGCTGCAAAAGGTCCGATGTCGATGGATTTGGATGTCGAAACTGTCCAATTTTATCTTCCATCGGGATTCCTCTTTAGTACGCTGCCACCATCAAATTATTTAGATAAGAAAAATTTGCAAAACTTATGGTAAAACGTAGCGAGCTCGGAAGACGTAGGAATTAAAGCAAAATTTAAATTCTCTTATTTTTGCACAAGAAAATAAAAACACTTAAGATGTCAATTACCAATTTATTAAAAAAAATAAATAAAATATGTTTATGTTGATTACAAAAGAAAGTTAATTTATGTGATTTCTCTAATGAATTAATCAAACATTTAAAAAAATTAATTTGACCTGTAAATTGTAAGCTCAACTCGAAGACACAAAATATAGATTAAACATTGTTGCTTAATTGTTGCTGGGCACACACAATATTTTTATTGACGACATTAGGCAAATTTAATTGAAAAAAATAGTTAGGTTGATTGGAAACAAAAATTTAAATGAAATGAAAATCAAACTTAGAAAAGTTCAGTAAAAAAAGTGAAAGTGGCAACAGGGGTAACACGACGCCTCTCTTACCTTACATGACAACATGGCGACTGAAAAAACACTGGAAAACGACTCGAAGACGACTGAATAATAATTTTTTTATGTAAAATTTCTGGAGACAATTTTGAGTCCGGGTTTTATGTACTAACAGTTCGGCTGAAAAGTTCGTATCGTTTTGTTCAACATAGTTGCCTTCGCGGGTAATACACCGATTATAGCGGTCTTCCAACTTTTCGAATACCATTTTTGTAGTATGATTTGTCTTTAGCCTCGAAATAGGCCTCTATTTCGGCGATTACTTCTTTATTTGTTCTAAATTTCTTTCCAGCGAGCATTCTCTTAAGGTCTCCAAACAGGAAATAGTTGCTGGAGGCCAAATCTAGAGAATACCCTGGGTGGGGAAGCAATTCATAACTTAATTCATTGAGTTTGACCATCGTTTTTATCGACTTGTGACACGGTGCATTTTCTTGGTGAAACAAAAAATTTTTTTCTTGAAATGGGGCCGTTTTTTCCCAATTTCATCCTTCAAACGCTCCAACAATGCTATATAATAGTCGCTGTTGATTGTTTTCCCTTTTTTAACATAATCCATGAACAATATACCATGCGCATCCCAAAATACAGACGCCATAACCTTGGCAGCCAACTGTTGTGTTTTTCCTCGCTTTGGATTGGTTTCGTCGCGTGCAGTCTACTCAGCTGCCTGCCGATTGAACTCTGGAGTGTGGTGATGGAGCCATGTTTCATCCATTGTCACATATCGACCCAAATTTTTAGCTTTATTGCGGTTGAACAGCTCCAAACACTGCTTCGAATCATTACCATGTTGTCGCTTTTGATTGACGTTGAGCTCACGCGGCACCCATATTGCACAGAGCTTTCGCATGCTTAAATATTCATGCACGATATGTCCAACACGTTCCTTTGATATCTTTAGAGTCTCAGCTATCTCGATCAACTTCATTTTACGGTCATCCAAAATTATTTAGTGGATTTTTTTGACTTTTTCACCTGTAACGGCCTCTTTTGGACGTCCACTGCGCTCATCATTTTCGATGCTCATATAGCCTGTACGGAATTAACAAACCACTTACGAATGGTTGCTTCCGCTGGAGCAGAGTCCGGATAACACTTATCAATCCAAGTTTTTGTTTCAGCACTATTTTTTCCTATAAAAAAACAGTGTTTAATTAACACACGAAATTCCTTTTTATCCATTTTATTCTCAATAACAAAAGTTGCTTTACTCAAAATGCTATAACTCACGAACCAATTGACAGATCGCTGTCAATTTTTGACCCATATCGTTTGAATGTTAGTTCTCACAGAAAATCACATAAAAAAATTCTAGTGGCGCCCTCTCTTAGAAACGATACGAACTTTTCAGCCGACCGAGTATGTACTTATGTATGTACTTTTCATAACTGTAAAATCGCTCTCGTAAAAAATTGATAAAAATGAGTTACGGCGCTGTTCCTTCAAAGTGTCGATATTAGGATTATTAAATTTATATTTTTTTTTATAATGTAATTATTTATTTTTTTTTGTTTCAAATATTTTTAGTCCTGACATTAGTTTAATATATTTTTCGGTTGAAAAAAAATAGACCAATCAAAGTGTTTTTCTTTCACTGTAGCAGGAGCGTGCTGGTATTTTATATATTAAATTGATACCAGACCGGCAGGCCGCCTGACCGCCTCGTGAGTGAAGCTTGATTGATGTGCACCTCGATTGGTGTGAAACTCGATTGGTTTCTATTTTTTAGGTTGGTAGAAAATTACCAATTGGAACGTTGGAATAGAACTCCCTCTACGTGTCGGTGTGTGAAAGAGATAAAAATAATATGATCAGGTTAGAAATTTCTTTTTAGATTAGGTACCGGATCCTGCATTTATTGCGTAATAGTTTAAAAATTTATTGTTCTTATTCAAATAATCAATACATTTTATAGTAGTGTACAACTGTGTTTTGTAAAATATTGTAAGCAATTGTAACATAAATACAAAAATAAGTATGTGTATTGGTGAGTAAACTATAAACATCGGTGTAACTGTCACTAAGTATTTGAGAAAAAAATTAAAGATTTAGTACGGGTTATTTTAATAGGCGGTGTATTAATAATTTCTCACTTGGAATAAAATATTTATATTTGCAATACGTAAAAGCTAGGTGTCGTATTTTATTTGAAAAAGATTGAATCGATTATTTTTCTGAAGTTGTGAGTGAAAACTACCATAATTAAAATTTTAAATTAGTTTGTTTGGCCGTGATATCGTAAAAATTTTGTGAAAAGAAGACAAGAACTTATTTTTTTTATTATCCTAATTAAAATACTGTACAATGATGTGGACGGAAACATTTCTATTGAAAAGAGTCCTGTTTTATCAAACTCGAGTGTAAGTATTTAAGTTAAATTGTACGACAATATTTTATCTTTTTGAAAATTTTAACTTCTTAACAAAAATTTGTGGTAATACTTTTAACCAAAAGCACTCGTGCGAAAGCTTTCGTGAGTTACCAAGCAACAAAGCGTCGGGTTACTAAAGAAGTTTTGGCTCTGAAAGACTTTTTAACTTGCAAGATGTAATAATTGAATAAATTGTAGGTTCAAAATTAAAATGTACCTATGTATATTAAAGATATAACGATTCCTTAAATTATCTTTTATGCGGCCCTTAAAACTTTATAGTTTTCCTCTTTATTATGTGGAAACAGAACCGTAAAATCATCAAATCTATCTGGCTACTTAGGCGTCGTTCCAGGTTGCAAACTTATCCCATTTCGTCATAAAATCATACATTCGGTATCCAGAGATATCGGCGAATAATGATTTTAAAGCAGAATAGAAGTATAAAAACGACGTGAACTTTTAAACAACCCCCATTATTGTTTTTTGATAAGCTCTGAAAAAAGTAACTGGTTTGATAAAATTTTTTTTGCCATAATTGAAAATTAATATTAAAATTATTTTTTAATTAAATTACAAAATATTTACATGGATGACAAACTACCTTTTTGTAAAATATACCGAAACAAATAGGATAGAATTTTATTTACATAAAAATCAATTCGGTAAAAGCAATCTACGTGAGTTGTGTTTTGGAACTATAAATTTATTTTATTTTCATAACACACCTAACTTTTTGAACGAAAACTGGAAATGGAAGCTAATAATATAGCGAAATTGTAAATAAACGCAGATAGAAACGTACGAGCACACAACTTTACATAAAATCTATAAAAAATCAATTACCGAAATTGATTGTTTTTATATCAACATTAACATAGAAATTCGATCCAAATACATTTTGCTCTAAACGTTTAATGTATTCTTTCCAATAAAAATTGCTCTAGTTGTGACCTTAACAAGAGGCTAACACTTTTAAAACTCTTCAGGGAAACATATTTTAGGCGGGCTAGGAACTGGAGATTATAAATTGGTCTAGATGCAATTAAGGTTTTATCGCCGGTTTGAATTACAAAATTTACTGAAGTATATTTTATTTAGTATAACACATTCTAATGGTTACATTTGCCAGTACCTGCCTCAAAACAACAAAAAAATTACAAAGTATATTGTTTATAGTCGTGTAAACTCTTTTGAAACTTTTGCTCTACCGTTGTCGGCCCATCTGAAAAATTAATTAAATAATATAAAAAAACTCCGTTTTTCTACTTGTATTTACCAAATTCAATCCATTTCTCGGCTTTAGGATCAGCTTCAGCCCTAGCCGAGTTGACAGCCTGTCTCATCGCAAGGGGTACAGCACAAATCATATTTTGGGGTGGTTCGGCCGTTGCTGAAAGAGAATCAAAATAACCTGTTGTAATTACTTTGCAAAATTTTTACCTTTAGAATTTAAAATTCCTGCCGGATTTGGATTATTTTTAGGAAATTTAACGTTAAATTCCACAGGAATATCCTTAGCGCCTGGAGGTTTGTAGTTCCATGTTCTATTGGTTAGTAACTCTCCTGCGGGACTGTAAACTAATTGTTCGCTTGTCCAATAACCGATACCCATTACAAGAGCTCCTTCGATTTGTCCTATATCTACTTCAGGACTAATGCTGTTACCTGTATCTTCTATAATATCCACTCGGGTTATCTGATGCAATCCTGTGAGCAAATCTATTTCCACTTCAGCGCAAGTTGTACCATAAATTCTGTACGTTTTTATGTCGGGTAAATTGGCGTGGAACCTATAAAAATTTCACTTTGGTCTTTTGTGCAGTTAACACGTATTTTACAAAAATAAATAAAACTGCTTTGACAATCAAGAATTTTTTTAAATTTAAACTTCGCTGTGATAAATTTTTATCAAATTAAAGTAGAAAATTCATTGAAATATTAAAATTTTAAATTTAATCAACTTTACATTATTATATTAAATTAAATTTTTTTTGTTTCAGGTAAGTGAATCGTAGCTGCTTAATATTTCAACCATGAGTACTTAAGAAATTCTTTATAATATTAAAAAATTGTTTTACGAAGATGAAATGCGGAATTTTACCTCCTCCTTTAGAGCACGTATTTTAAAGGAAATTTCGTTATTTCCTAATCAGGTATGTAAATAAAGATACATGAATGTAAACTTACATGTGCGTTGATATCAATTCGACGTCTTCCAGATAGCTTTGCTTAACTAATTCCTTCCAAGTTGGTTTATCCATTTTAGATTTTACGGGCTCCATTCGAGCTTTAAGAGTTTCGCACGCTTTAAGTGTTGCCTAAAATTGAATTTAGAGAAACTACATTTTCGCAAAATGCTTACATACGATTTTTCTGCTAAGTGAAAATTTAAATAAACTTTTTACTTACGTAGCAAACAGCTTCACTAGTTATGCTACCGGCGGTTGGAAATGAATTTGGTGTTGTTAAAGTACTGCTTGGTTTAATATTAACTTGATCGAGTGGAATACCTAAACTGTACGCACAAGTTTGAGCCACCTAAAATAATTAAAAAATAAGTACAACAATTTATAACTGAGATATCTTAAACCTTAGTGTTAATTCCTTGTCCCATTTCGACGCCAGCATGAGCAACGGAAACACTTCCATCTCCTTGATAAATGGATACGAGAGCGCCCCATTTACCAAAATAAAATAACGGGAAATTCATTGGAACCACCGATATTCCCTTTTTCACCCATCTGTTATTCTAAAATTATAACGTAAAAACATAGAATTAGAAAAAAAAGTAGTTATTTTGTTACTTAAAATTTTAATAAACTGGCTACGTTCAAGAAGAATGCGAATAGGGGGAAGATTAATGTTCACCTTATACTGTTTATTATTTTATTTTAAACAAAAAATGTCAAGCATAAGCAAACGTAAAGTGAAGAATTTCAAGAGCACTAAATAGTATGTTGTGTATTAAGAGCGAAAAGTAAATTTTAAAGTTTCTTGTCGGTAAAATTTATAAAACTTTCGGATTCGATAATTAAGTTCTACGAACTAAACTGTTAAAATAATCCACCGAAGTTACTTTTCTCTTTGAAACAAGCATCTAAGCCCGCGGTGTTTAATTAAGTTTTAAGTGAATGAGAAACATCAACATCGAGAACAAGGATTTACTATATTAAAAATAATTGAGCTGCTTGTGGATGTGCTTTACATTATTGTTGCAATTCAATTGTATTATTGCAATTAAGTATTGCAAAGAAGATGTAGTAGGCTATATTAACTACTAGAACATGTCAGACCAAGCCGAAGAATTAATTAGCAGTGTAAAGCTAAACGAACACCGGATGCTAAGATAAGATTTATGTGTTTATATAGAAGTAAGCGATTTTAGTTAATGCCAATAAATTACTTGATTCCATATAAATAAACGTTAAGAAATAAAATTTAGCTTAGCTTAGGATTTGATGTTTTTTTAACTTAAAAGTACAATCAAATTCCAATAGCTCTAGAATGGAAAGCAATAAAAAAATTCAAAGGTGAATAATAGTGATATTACTTGCAGAGGTTCGATAATCTCTTGTTAATGGAAGAACAGAACGCGATCCATTTAATGCTGCAAAAAATTTTGTATAATTTGTACAGTGGGCGTAACTACTTTCATCTCGGCATGGGAGCTTTTTTCCCACGTTTGTAAACGAAATTGTAAAATAATCGCTATTTTCAAAATAATTTTAAAGCCGGAAACGCAAATTTTGTTGCCACAGTTTGACTCAGTCGCCCTAAATAGGACTTCGCAATTAGGTGCGGCTAAGTGCGAATTTTGTGTAAATCAATAATTAAAAAAATAAATGTTGTTTATGTATAGGTAACGAAACTATTTTAATTCTTTAGAAAAAAGGATTTATTTAGTAGTATAAAATTATACCATGGAATTGAAGCTAAGAAAGTGGATCGTTAGAAGGGGAATAAACTTTGTTAATTAAAGTAATGGTAGGCACTTACGAATAAATTAGATTATACTTATTAATTATTGATGAAATAATAAACCATTATTTGATTTTATATTTTTACAGTGAAATTAAATTTTATATTGCGACTTAACGTTAAAGAAAACATTAGATACAGGCCGTAGTGTACATGTTCCTACAAAATCTTAATCGTAAATTTTAAAACTTTATAAAGTCAGATAGGCACTTTTTATTTAGAAAATTAAAATATTTTATAAAAATTTGATAATTACTCCAATTTAAGGGGAGGTCATGGTAAAACAATATGTTACGGTCGATGATGACAATTCGGCCATTGACGTTAATGACCATGCATTTCGGGCAATGCTGACATTTAAAATTTCATATTATGTGGTTTTTATATCATTATCCGGGCAATGACGTTAATGCCCAATACAGGGTGGGCAATGAAACTACTATTCCACAGATTTCATATTCCCCTGGGGGACCTCCCAGTTGAAGTGGATTGCTTTAAGAGATGTTTTTAGCGAGTAAGCGCTGTTTTAGCTGGCGTAACTACGATGAATCATAGATCCACCCAAAAATGAGTTTGAGTTTGTCTAAATTAAATCAAAATCCCTCTATACTTAACCACCAGTACGACGTAAAGCCTACACCGGCCGACGGGGAAGCGGGCAATCACGACCAAATCCTGGTCGCCTCGAATACGCTCCTAGGATTTAAAGTCCAAAATATATCTGTGGTCTATGGGGAAGGCAATGGGAAACCACCGCATTAATTAAATTCTTTGTACGTAATTTTAACTTCAGCCAAGTGATCGCCTATGCACTGCATAGTATATGGCACTTGAAGAAGAAGAAGAGGAAGTACACTTATGAAGCCTTAAAAAGGACAAACTCATTTACTCGGAAAAATGCGTGTTCAACAAATAATTGTCCTGGGTTGAAGTGCATCGCCATTTTGCTGTTCCTTATAGTATTTATTCTATAATATCATCATTGTCCAATACATTTTGGCCATTAACGTCATTAACCGGCCAAAGACATAAATTTGCATATTTACATCATTGCCCAACGTTAACCAGCGTTGACGTCAATGGCCGGCCAATGACGTTAATGGACAGCGACAACTTTCTAAAAATTGTCAATAACTGTTTAAATTTTAATTTAAAAATGGATTAGTTTAAATTTACTTGACAAAGGCAACGTCCAAAGTTATACGTATAACTTTAGATTTAATGAAAAACTTTTTACCATAATAATTTTTTAATTTGATTGATTTTATTATTATTTTATAATATTTTATTAATTACGTATCATTGAAATTATTCGGAATCTGTGACTTCAAACATTTTTCGCTTAATGCTTCGCATATTGGAAACAAAAATTGGGTTGAATGGATGAAGGATGCATCAATCACGACGATTTTTTTAAGGAAAAGCATTAGATGAAAGTGGAAAAAAAAGTGAAGTATCAAACAGAGTAGGTATAAGAATTAATTTAAATAATTTTAAAAACAATTCAGATTAAAAATTTTATTTTGTTGAGATATTTTTAAGTTAAGGGATGTTTATGATTTAAGTCTGATAATTTTAATTTAGTTTCATATTTTATCAATAATTAAAAATTTATGTTACCTAATTTACGTAAATCTAATGGCCTGTTCACACAGTCAATATTTTTAACAATATTCTGATAATAATTTTGATAAAAATCCGTTTTTCAAAAGAAAATATTTTCAAAAATATTTTTATTGTATTTCTATTACTATGATGTTACATTAACATGTTGATCAAAATGTTGATGGAAAAATGGTAAAACAACAGATCTGTTGTCGAAAATCGGATCGAACAAGTTCGAATTTCAAAATTTTCTACGAAAATGAAGACAAAATCATGACAACTGATCTGTTCTTGTGCTAACAGGTCAGAAGTCAAACCTGTTAACTCGCCGCTCAACAGGCTAGTAAATTGATTGTTGTTTTTTTAGCGATTAACAGATTTGAATGGCAATAATGTCACATTATATTTTTTTGTCACGGGAGGGAGTGTACAGAATCATCATCATCATCATCATCATCATCATCATCATCATCATCATCATCATCATCATCATCAGCCCTTCAACTACTCCTGGACCATCGGTCTTTTTCGTTTTTCGGCGCTAAAACCCCATGGCTGCTTAAACCGGATTGGGGAATGCCGGTAACCCTGTTTTTAAAATAATAAAATCAGGGGGACCACCGGTTTTACGTGCCCTCCGAAGCACGGAGACGGTAGCTTATTAAGCTACCTGTCAACCTTCTGTTGACAATTAAAACGTTTGGTTACCGCAAATTAGCGAGTAAGTCACGGATTTTTTTAAGATGGTCTAAATCAGGGGTGACCAACAGGTCGATCACGAAGAAAATTTTAGTCGATCATTGCCGACAATACTAGTCGTGATTTATAATAAACCGAGGAGGAAACCGCTGGGGAAATTTGTTGTACAAGTGAAATGAAATCTGAGAAAATCTAAGGAAATCTTAAAAATTACAGATAATTTTATTTTTCGACGTTTTCGAAAAAAAATCATATGACAATCTAAGAGTAATTCCAAGGAAATTTTAGTAAATCTGGAAAAATTTTAGGAAATTCGGGGAAATCTAGAGAAATCCAAGAAAATGTCATAAAAGGAAATCTGACGTACACAAATTGGGTCAGTGGTTTCCTCTTCGTAATTAGCTAATAAAATATGTTTCTTTGTCTACTTCTACCTTAATAAGTGCAGGGTGGCCCAAAGTAAGAGCATGGATTTGAAGAAGGCCCGTTTGATCATCTGCATGCAGCATGATTTCCGTTTAGAGTGACAGGAAGATGTGCAATTTCAAAAATTGGTATTTCAAAAATTGGGCCCTTAGTTTTTTGAAGAAAATAATTGAGTGGTTACAGTCACATCTGCACGTTGCCTGACCACGATCCAGGATTTTTCTTGCGATGATGGAGCTGTAAGTCGTCTGATTTTATACAGCAAAAGTTTGCATGGCTCGCTCTCCTGATTTGTCCCCTTGTGATTTTTTCCTGTGGGAATACCCGAAATCCTTGGTTTACAACGATCGTCCCAAGACTTTAACACATCTTAAGAGACCAAATCGTCGAAATTCCTGTGGCAATGCTTCAAAGAGTCCACGGAAACTTCAGAAAAATGTTTACTCATTTGGGCGATACTTTGTTCAATTTTTCTAAAATATTGAATTTTTTAAAATTTATTTTGTTTTATTTAATTTTTTTAAAAACTATTTATTTTAAGAAACATAGTCGATCGTATAGGGTCGGGTACTATTCGGCGCAGCCGTTTCGACGCAGCCGTTTCGACCCAAAACCGGTTCGGCGCAAGTATAGTTCGGCGCAAGTGCAACTTGGCGCGAGTCCCGTTCGGCGCAAGTACAGTTAGGTGCAATTACTATTTGGTGCAGACCCGATTCGGTGCGAGTTCAGTTCGGCGCAAACCCCTTTCGGCGTGAGCCCAGATCAGCGCGGGTACAGTTATTATATTTTTAATCTTGTTCTAATTCTAATTTGATTTAAAAAAATTAATTTTATTATAGAAATAAATAAACAAAACAATAATCCTAAAAAACTAATTAAAAAAAAATTATTCGAGCATAGCAAAATTATGCGCTAATCCACGTAAAAAATCGATGATATCGCGGTTATCAATTTTTTTTTAACTTTTTAAGTAAAATAATGAAATAATTTGGGAAGCAGGAATTTGTATAAATACTCATTCAGCACCCGGTATAGTAAAAAATTTACTATAATTAAGAGGCAGGTGTAAAAAGCTGAACTGTACTCGCGCCGAACTGGACTCGCGCCGAACTGAACTAGCGCCGAACGGAACTCGCGCCGAATCGGGCCTGCGCCACACCGGACTCGCGCCAAAAAGGCTGCGCAGAACTAGACCCTCGCCGAAACGGCTGCGGTGAAACGGTTACGCCGAAACGGTTGCGCCGATTCGGGCCGTTCCCTACAAAATAATAGTCAGATATTTTATTTACCGACTAAAAATAGTTGTCAAAACACAACAAAAGTTGTCAAAAAGCAATCTTAATCTAATGAGATATAGCTGTAGAGAAAATATTGGAATCCTCCTATGTTAACAATGTAAATTGTACATTTTGAAACCGTTTTTTGACATATAAAAATCGCATTTACAGCAAAACTTTTTAGACATTTTTTGTTAACAATTTCATTGTTTTCAATTTTGTATCTATGCATTTTTCAATTTTGCAGCCCCGTTTTTGACTGAGAGCAACTTAAACAAAACTCCGGAAAACACAAAAAATATTGTCATTTATAAATCGGAAACAGTGCGACGAAATGAAAAACTGAATAGGCATTTTTTACTTGAAAACGTGATTCTGTACATTTATGTTCATAAGCATTTTTGCATTTTGTTGCACCTATTCCGAAATATAGATGACGATATTTTTTGTGTTTTGCAGAGTTCTTTTTAAGTCGCTGCCAGTCAAAAACGGGGCAATAAAATTGAAAAATGTATAGGTACAAAATTGAAGACAATGAAATTTAAAACAAAAAAAAATGTTTAAAAAGAAGCTTTGCTGTAAATGCGATTTTTATATGCCATAAAAACGGTTTCAAAATGTGCAATTTACATTGTTAACATAGGGAGGTTCGAATATTTTTGTTAGCCACTGTAGCTAGATATTGGCCCTCGGGGCTTTGTGGAGCAATCAGTTTGGCCCTTAGGCTAAAAAGTTTGGAGACCCCTGTTGTAAATGATGAATAGAGCTTGGATTTTACAATGCTTTTGCATTTTCTTTAATATTAATATGCCAACAGATTTGTTTTAAAATCTGGACGGATTAGGTAAAACCGCTTTTCAAAATGCATATTTTTTGTTTTACATATTTTCAACATTTGGTGTATATTTCTGAGGAAAAGATGCATATTTTAATAATAAAAAATTATTATTAAATTTGCCAATTTAAGCATTTTTTAAATTTAATTTTAAGTAATTACAGATTTTTTTTTAATTCAAAAAACAATTTAAGATGCAGATATTATTAAAATAAAGATCAACAGGTAATTTTGTACATTTTTTTAAAGTATTAATTTGTAATTAAAATTATTAACTTTTATGAATCTCTTTTTTTTAGTTTGCATATTAATGCATATTTTACTTTTATTTTAATTAATTATAGTTCATATGCGCATATTTATAAAATTTCTCTTAACATTTTTTTCAACTCAAAATTACCTCCCGCCTGGCCTAGACCACCAATTTAATTTTACATTTAATATTTAAAATGGAAAGCTAAACTAACTTCTTTTCTACATTATTCAAGTGTTACAATGACAGCGAAAATTTTCATTAAAATTTTCTGATTTTTGTTATTTAATCAGTCATCCGTATCATAAACGGTACAAAAAGCTAATTTAACTTTGTATTGACAGTACAATTTTAATCTAAATTGCAAAGCACAAAGTTGGAGCAATTGTTAATACTGTAAAATTAAGTTTTAATAAATATTGTTCTGAAAATTTCATGAACTTGATTCCAATCATTACCAATACTCTTGAAATTGTGGTACAAATTTATTAGTCGTTATAATTATAAATAGTAGAACTGAAACATAAAAGATATTTTGGGAAGCTTTTTTAAGCACGTGCTTTGTTGTAAATTATTTGTTTGTAATTTCAATGCAAAAAACTTGCATTACAAATTCGTAATTATTTTAATTTATTCTATAAATAAATTACATAAAATAGACTTTCACTTTCGGTTCCGGTGTTATTTGCAGAACAAAGACCGCTTTTGGAAAAACACCGTTTTTCGATTTTCGAAAAAAAAATTTGTTAGTTCTATCAGAAAATTTTTTTAACTCAATTTTTTTACATTCTTTTGTTGCAGATAAGCGTTAAGATAAATTTGTCTAGAAAGTGCTCATTCTTGTGAACATATTGCCGGGATAAGTGATGTGCATTAAATTTAACGAACCCAACTCGATCAATCATTTCATTTAGTTCTTCGCGAATAAAATAATTCATTGAACGTGGGATTATTCACATTAGAACTTCATAAGTTAATTTAGAAACGGGAATTGCGACAAAACAGCGCGCAAATAAAAATTAATTCCTAATAGTGAGGAAAAGATTTCACGTGATTTCAACTTTATTCAGTATTCACAAAAAAAATATTTTCTGAAACTTGATTTTTCTATTCGATCGAAAACGTTTGAGTTTATTAAAAAAGCTATAAAACTTGCAAATTTTTGTATCATTGAAACTTGGTATAAACGAATAAAAACTTCAGAAAAAACATTTTAAATAATATTTCATGAATAAAAATTTCCTGAAAATCTTTCTCAACAATTTGTTACTACATTTCTTATCACGTTTCTTTGTTAAGTAGGTACGTGTAACTTAAATTATGTTCTCCGATCATAAATCTTACAAAGTTTTCAGTTTTGACTCTTTTATTCTGTCTACATTTAACTAAAAAAAAGTTAATGTGAAATTGCACGATTTTATCATTATTAGGTTCGAAATACAGTAGCGGTCATGAAAATTGTATTGGAAATTTGGACTAACCTTGTTAAAAACTTCAACGTCGTCTGTACGCTTTTTAACGTCGGCCCAGGTTGTCATATCGTCGATATATTTCTTCATGTCTGGGTGGGCTTTATCTAAATTGTTAATTCGAACTTCCAAAGGATTTGCGTTAATTTCTGAAGCGATGTGGTCCATTATACATTCAATTATAGCTAATCCTTCAGTAGTTGCTAGAGGAATAGCATTAAAGACATTAACTAAGTAGTTTATTGTATAATACCTGGTGCACGACACCACGTTCCGGTGGGGTTGTCGCTGAAAGTGCTATAGGAGGTTACATTCCAAGTAGAGCTGTCATACGTTCCCATAAGAGTTGAAACCATTTCAAGGTTAATATGCTCGTTAACACCAGCATATCCATAATCAGAGTAAATATCGGTGTTCATATACTGAATGACACCTTTATCGTCAACTCCAACTTCATAGTCTGCCGAACAACCATATCTTTTTCCCATGACGTTCATATTTTCTATCAGTGGCGCCCAAAATCTCACAGGCTTCTTTAGTTTATGAGCAGCAAGAGCGGCCGAGCAACCTACGAGCCCTATACGAGAAACCTTTCCACCATAACCTCCTCCAATTCGACGCACCGTTACGTTTACCCTAAAAAACAAAACTGAAATAAAAAAAATAACATGAAATGGCCCACTTATGTACTTATTAACTGGAATATTCAAAACCATAGCGATTGCGGTTTGAGCCAAATCCATGCTCTGTGTAGTCGGAAAGACATCCAAACCGTCTTCAGTTGGAACAACTCGAACGCATGGCAATTCCATGTAATAGTGATATTGAGAGTAAATATCAAACTTCCCTTTTATTACTTTTTTCACATTGCTGCCTTTTCCTTTTGCTTCAACTTTATGATCCAATTTTATTTTCTCTTTGTTATTGGACGCCAATATCTCACGAACTGTCATCAGTGGTTTCTTATCGCTAGCGATGAAGTTCACTTTGACCAATTTTGCCGCATCTTCTGCTACTTTTTGAGTCTTTGCTACTACAATACCAACAGGCTGGAAAAAATATTTCACCACGCCACTGCAAAATAGTTCTTCTTCTACACTGAAATTTGCTTCTTTGGGTACAAAGGTATTTTTACCAGGAATATCGTTTTTATCAAAGTATGCTACTACACCTGGAACTTTCTATATAAGGAAAAAATTTAATTTTAAAACACTAATGGTCCAAGTTTAAACTTTTAACATTATAAAGTTTAAATTCTTTTCAGAAATTACATTATACGTCACATCGAAAAGGATTCTCTTTTAATTTAAAATTGCGTTCAAGTTCATTCAATTAAATTTTATCAAGTTAGTTCGAGCAATTAAAACTCCATTTACGATTCTTTATTTCGATACATACCAAAGCTTCCGTTTTATCGATGTTACTGATGACAGAGTTAGCTGGAGCTTTTGCAAGTACGTAAGCTACATACAATTCTCCTGGAAGTTCGTTCATATCGTTTATATACTCCGCAGTACCTTGAAAATAAATTGAATTATAATTAAAAAGAAAAAAAAGGGAAATTATTTTTACCGGTGCATTGTGCTAAAGCTTCAAGTTTCGGTATGGGCTGCGTTAAAGGATAAAGCGATTCGTTGCTATCGTAGTCTTGAGTGCCTTTTGAAACAGGACGTATTTGCTTTGGTCCTCCACTTTTATGCCTCGGAGATAATTTATCTGCAGGAGCGATGCTTAGGATGTACTAAAAAAGTAATTTCATTATGACAACAAAAAATTCATTTACGACTTTTTCATACTTTGTAGCACAAAGATATTGCCAGTTTTCTTCTAAAGTCAGGTTGAGGATCGGGTAAAATATTATCTGGATTAATTTCCTTTTCAAGTTCTTGAAATAGGCCTTGTAAAGTGTTATTGTCGAATAATTGCTTTCCAATTAAATATTTCTCAGCATTTGACGCATGAATGAAAGAAGCATTAATGCTTCCGTACACTATCCGAGCAGACTCCACTTGATTGTTGGGATTGAGTTTTAACAAAAATCCCGCATTTACAAGTGCATGTGCATTCTGGGCTCGAGGCATTATCTTAAAAAAATATAAGGATAATGCAATTAATTTTGTTGTTTAATTATTTCGTACCTTGTAACTTTCGTATTTGTAGCTGGAATCAAGTTCTGGAAGCGTAAAGCTTTTAATTATTTTTCCTTTCATGTTGTACGATAGAAATTCTACCAAATTTAAAGTAACTTCGTTACGATCCGTTCCGACTAAAAACAAATTTTTAAAGCAAATTTTACTTCAACTTATTGCACTCTCAATCATACTTATTTGGATTGTCACACCAGCAGTTTCAAACATCAAATAAATATCTGAAGGAAATTCTTCATATTGATGTTTTGTGAAGATGTTTCCGGCCAACGTTCCTGTCTGTTATATATTTATTATTGACAAGAAGAAGAAAAAAAAACTTTTATTTACTTACATTTCGTACCGGCACGTTTGCTATTAGATCGATATGATCACCGAGTTTTTCGAGGTAAGCGAATTTTGCATTTTCTTTTGAGAGTTTGTAAAACAGATTCATTGCTGTTGTGAGTGACATATTTGCTCCTATTATTAAGGATTGTTTTTCAATTTTGTGGTCGAGAAGACCGGCAACACTTGTTATATCGATGTATACATCAGGATTTTTTGTCCTTCTGTACACTCCTGAAATTTAAAATTTCATTTTTAATATTCTAAAAATTAAACAAGAAAGAATAATATTACAAGTGGCAGAGCAGACATTTCACCATGAATGATTCGCGACATGAACGTGGGATGATTTCAAATAAACATAAAGTAAAATTTATTATTTAGATTAAAAATAATTATAAATTCCACGTACGCCCTATACCTACAGAGATGTAGCTACATAGAGCATAGATCAGGCGTCGGCAACTTTTTTCAGCTGCAGATCAACGGTTGGAGACGGTTCGGGTCAATGGAAATACTCATTTTGTACCATTTTCATACATGGTGACCCGCGGGTCACAGCTTGCCGACGCCTGACAGAGGAAATCGTAACATGGTAAATAATTTTTTCTTAGGACTTCTGCTTCTCATTGTAAAAAATAATAATGAAAATGAAAATAAAAAAAAGATATTGTATTTTATTTAAATTTTTGTCTTCGTCGTTCTTGTTTTAATATTTTTAATTTAATTTGAAAATTTGTTTAATTATTTGCACATGTGCACATTTGCAAAGACTCGCACTTCAACTTGGTTGTCATTGATTGAAATTCAACAAACGGAGAGATTTCATTAGAAGCAATTATTTCAGAGGAAAGTAGTGGCATAAAAATTACTTTGACAGATTGAGTTAACCAAATTTCATTTACAATTTGTAATTATTTTGTAGAAGTTCTTTTCCAAAGCAAAAGGGAAAAGACACCATCAAAATAAAGGAATCAAACCTTCACAGCTTTATTTTATGATATTCATTAATTTTTTGTTCCTATTCAGTATACTCGTGTAGTAGATAGTACATAATAGTACTTTTTAAAATTATTTTATTATAATAATTTAATATATGTCAGGTTTAGGCATTTATTCTTGCTTTCAGTGTAGCGAGAAGAAGAAGAAAATCTAAAAAATTTTAATATCTAAACGGCAGATTTCAGAAAATAACCCTTTTAGCGAAAGCACCATTGAAGATCGGTCGCTTGATCTAAAAGCTAAAATCTAAAAAAAAACACCGAGAAGCTTTATCGAAATCCAATTTAAAATTAATTTATAATAATATGATGTTCATGTGGCATTCCTAGAAGGCAACTGTGGCCAGCTCCGCCCACTAAAACACACTGCTGACTGCTGCATTTATTTACGTCAAACACACGTACCGTCAACATAATCAAAAGATTTCTAAGAAGCAAAGAAAAATCGAAAAATAATCTAAATTTTAAATTTGATTATTTCCGAAATTTAAGGAAAGACTGTTTAGGTTAGTAGCCTAGCCATAAATTTAAACCCCGAGGGGGGGCACCCACTCCGATCTATTTAAAAAAATATTTTTAAAAAGCCGAACAAAAGGCTTATTACACAAGATGTATAAATGGATTATTTCAAATTTCGAATTAATAATTTTGGGGGGGAGGGGGGGGGGGGCTGGTCACGCCACTAGTTTAGGTTCACTCTTAATTTAATTGCTTCATTTTAATCTTATCTTAAATTACGTTTAAATTTATTAATAAATATGTAAATTTTCAAAATGGAAAACTGTATGAAAACCACGGAACTGCGGTCATCCGATTTTTTGTTTATGTTTAGCATTTAAGTCAACAAATTGACAGGTGCAGCGCGAAGCTGGATTTTAATTTATCTTTCACATTAGACGAACTCATAAATAATGTGCTCTAGTTGGTTTCTGCAAAACTCCTAGTTTAAAAATTTCCTCTAAAGATTTTGTAATGGGGCCCGGACTCCTTTCTTTTCGATCTTTTAATAATTTCCGGTATTGCAGGATTGCAGTTGAACCCAACAGATAGCCATTCTATTGATTATTTGCAGTACTCATAAAAATCTGAAATATAGGCTAGGCTAATAGGTAGGTATACAACTAATTTCGAGAAATTGAAATTGGAGTATAGTCAGGCTCAACCAAAGAGGGGATGATCGGGGATTTCTCTCAAGAGCCCGAAATTCAACACGGACCCGGAAGAATAACTAAATAAATTCCATAAAAGCATCTTCAAAGTGCAAATTAAACTCTTGTACGTTTATAATCACTATACGCTAGTTGGACAGCTATAGTGCCGCCACCTAAGCGGTGATTTTGTGCATAAATTAGGTGAGAATCTGCCCATAATTGACCAGAAGATGGCGCAGCGTACGCTTTTTTGGGATATCCAACTAGCGTATAGGGCCACAATAGGCAGTGGCGTAACAAACAGGTCAGGGACATTCCTTCCAAACAAGGGCGGATATAGAGACCAGTAACTAACTCCTCCTTTTGAATTTTATTAAAATTTGAAAATTATACCTTAATTCTTATCAAAAATATATACATGGACGATTTTTTTTATTTTTCAATTTTCGGAGATTTCCTTGATTTTTCGAAGATTGTCTAGATTTCCTAAAATATCCTAGAATTTTCTGTGATTCCCCATTTCTCAAGATTCCTTAAGATTCTGATATTTTTTGATTTTTCTGAGATTTATGTGGATATTTTTTTAATATTTTCTAGAATTTTCTATTTCATCTAATTTTCTACATTTCCTAATTATAAAATTAATGAGATTTTCTTGGATTTCCTAAAATTTTCTGGGAATTCTTAAAATTTTTCCGGATTTTCTGCTATCTTTTTTTATTTTCTTTTTCCATTTTCTGAGATTTCATTGGCTTTAAAATTTTCTGGATTTTTCGAGATATCATAAGGTATCTTAAAATTTTTTATTTCCTAGAATTTCCTAAGATTTTCTAGAGTTTTCAGCATTTTTCTCGATTTCCCATTTACTAAAATTTTCTAGAGTTTCTTAAGTTTCTTGAAATTTCTATGGATTTCTTGAAATTTTCTATATTTCTACAAATTTTCTAAGAATCTGTTTCTTGGAAGAGATGTTTTCCAAAATTTTCCAAAATTTCTTTAGATTTCCCTTCACTAGTATACACAATTTTTTCGGCGATTTCCCCTTAGTTTTGTACTTGAATAACCGAAGGGAAAATTATGATATACAAAAGTGAAAAGAAATCCAAACAAATTTTATGGTACTTATTATATGATATTTTATGAAATCTTAGTAAAACTTTAGAATGCTATTTTCTTCTCAAGGAAATCTTGGGAAATTTAAGAAATCCTTAGAATACCATAGATTAATTCTTTTATTTCCTTTTTCAATTTGCTGAGATTTCTTTGGCTATCGGCTATTCTAAGATTTTCTAGAATATTCTAAATTTCTAAGATGGCAAAGCAAAGGATATTAACCCCCCCCCCCCTATGAGTCATGGAAAACAATAAAATTAGTAAAATAAAGTAATAATAAAATTTAATAATTAATTAAAAGTAATAAGATAACATTTAAAACTCGAGCGAAGTGAGTCTCTTGGCATATATAGCGCAGCACGCTTTTTTAAGTTTCAAGGTTACGTGCTTTAATGGAAATCTAAAATATGAAATAAAAAAATAACTTTCCTAAAAATAGTTTTCGTTCTTTTTCGTATTAATTTAATTAATAATAAATTTTTTGACCTGAATTAATTCATTAAATAAATCAGAATTTAAAAATCGTTTAAGACTTTTAAATATTTAAATAACAAATAATTGAATGTTATTTAATATATTGATTAGTTCTCAATTGGCTATTCCCGATTTAAAAATTACAGGGGTCGAACTTCTTTGGAAAATCTGGAAAAGTCATGAAAAATTTAAGATTTCCCTAATCTTGTCAGAAAATTTCTCATTTTTAGTGCCAAGTCGAGGAAATTAAATTTTCAGTCGATGCAAACAATTTAATTACAATTTTTTTTTAATTTTAAAATAAATTTCTTTTTAAATTTTAAAATTAAATTTATTTTATTTAAAAATTAATTTTTTTAACTTAAAATTACTGATTTTAATTTAATTTTAAAATTACGGTTTTTTAGCTATATTTGACTATCGAAAGTTAGATGGCAACAAAAGGCCCCAAAAGCGTATTTTTAAAATTTTCATGAATAAAAAATTAGATATTGGGTTTTATGTTTTTTTCTTTCTTATTAAAAAAATATTACCTAATGATATTGTGATATGATTTAAATTTTTAATAGTAGTGGGCCCGCGGAGTCTTGTCACGGTGCCCCACGTGGCTCTCTACGGCTCTGAGTATATTGGATTTCCTCATCTTTCTGTATAGATTTCAGCTAAATAATTTCATTTTTTTCTAATATCCAATGCATCTTTTACTATTCATTCATATGCAAAAATATGTTAATATTGTGGTATTACATCAGGTGCGGATACAGGGGGGAAGCAAAGGCTGTAATTGCCCCTTTCTTCATTTTTATCATTTTTTTTAAACACATTTTTTGGAAAATAAGTAAACTTAATCAAATTTCTCTTTTTATTTTTATTTAAATTAATCACCTATTACATATAAAATCAGGGCGGTCAGAGGTCGCCTGACTTTAGTAATTATATCAAGTCTGCCAAGTTTTGGGTTACACTGATTCGAAATTTGGGAAGGTGGATTACTTCTTACATAAATTACTATATGGTAAAATTTTGTAGGGTATAACTTTAAATCATATACTGTCATACCTGACGAATTTTCTTTTCAAAATTTTAGGTAATATTGTTCTAAACGGTTTAGCCTCTTTAGGCTAAACTTGGAAACTTTATAATTAAATAACCATGTGAATATTATTACACAGATTGTTTCAAACAACTTTCAACATTATAATTTTTAAATGTCATTAATAACACAACGCTAACAATTTATTTATAACAGTTTTGTTTTACAGTAATTTTAAATTAATAATTTATTTTCGAAGGCTTCATATACGATATAACAACGAAATTATTAATTCTGTACAATTTATAAATGAAAAGTAAAATTCTAGAATATAGTGAAACTACAGATAAAAAGCTATTTATTTTAAGAATTACACTTTCGAAGTAAATTGGCCACTGTAGTGCCACTTTTAGCTCCGCAATCCAAAGGAGAGAAAATTGTAAACGAAAGTTTACTGTAACAATTTCATGTTAATATTTAAATACTAATTTATAAAGTGCATTGCAATTCGCTTTTAGATCAAAAATTCTGCGAGATTAAAACGAAATAACTAGAGTTCGGATTTATATGCATCTAAACATTTGAAAACATGAGCATACCTTATCATATGCAGCGAATTTCTCCACAATATGCACTAAAATTAATTAAAAGAATATAAAATATGCATTGATGTGCAAACTAAAATATTTTTTTTTTAAATTTTCATAGGTAAACTTTTTAAAAAAGTGCTACCTTTCATTCATTGAAGTTAATAATTTTAATAATACACTTTAATTACAAATTAATACTTTAAAAAAATATACAAATAAGCTACCTATTTATTTTTAATTTTAATAATATGATAAAATAAAATTTTCCTTATAGCATGTGACCACAGAAATATTAAATATTTACCAATAAAATTTACGAATTTCTTTGCAGATGTATTACACTTAAAATCAATCAAAAAATTAGTAATTTTTAATTTTTTTTACTTATGCTATAAGGTAGCTTTGAAAATGGGAAATTCGACGAAATTTAGAATAATTTAGAAAATTTAGAATAAAAAATAAAGCTCAACTGGAGTATTCTTAAAATTTTTCTTCACTTTTGTATATCACGATTTCCCCTCGATTTCCCAGCAACAAACTAGGGAGAAATCGTTAGAAAACTGCGGTATACTAGTGAAGAATAATCAGAAGATATTCAGGAAATTCCACAAAATCTTAAGGAGTTTTAGAATTTTAGAAAATTTCAAGAAATCCATGGATTTTTACGAAATTTAAGAAAATCTTGAGGAAGAGGAAAATTTAAGGAAACTTAGAAAATTCTAAGAAATGAGAAATGAGAAAAAATGTAGAAAATTTTAAGATATCTTCCGAAAATCTTAATAACGCCAAGGAAATCTCAAAAAAAAATTTAAAAAGAAACCATTTATAGTATTCCTAAGATTTTTTCAAATTTTTCTTCACTTGTACATAAGAGCAGTTTAAGGAAAAATTTAGGGGGGTAAGTGAGGCTGGCTGGGAGATGATGAATGCATATTAAGATGGTATTGGGGAGACAAGCTATAAGGGGTCCCTTTTAAATATGATTGCTACTGTACTGGGGGGATTCCATACCCCTCAGACTCCCCGGGTTAAAAAACAAGAGGTTTGTTTGCTTTATTTAGCTTAAACTCTGATTTAAATTGACATTGAAATATCAGCTCTTAAAGCAACCGATCGTGATTGACTTATCAATATTTGTATTACCTTAATATTTTATTTTGAAAGGGTGGCGTGGTGCGTACCACCTCAATTCATAAATGTTTTTTGTTCCGAAATACTCACAAGTGCTGATTTAATAAAACCGATCACAGAAAATGTGCGCTAAGTTTCGCATTTTGAGAACGGCGGGTCTGGGTGACTGAGCAAAACAGAGAGGAGAGAGAAGTAACTGAACTTACGATGACGCTCAGAAGAGGTAAAAAACAGCTTCCAGATCAGCTGTGTCTTCAGCTCGGAAACTATCTCGATAAGACTGAATTACTACCGCAATCCAAAAATGCATTCAGTTCAGAAAGGCTGAAAAGTTCTTACTTAACAATACCGATCGCAAAATGTATAATTAAACCTTCTGCTTTTTCATCCGGGGGGTCTGGGGGGTATGGAATACCCCCCAGTAGACCAGTAATAATTATTGTATTCAAAAAGAAAACTCTCAACTTAAATTAATTAAGACAGAAAACTGGCTGTAAGAGTTTTCTTTTCGAACGCAATTGTTAGTGTACTGGGGGTAACCCCCCCGGGATTGAAAAACAAAAGGTTAAAGGCCTCGATTTGAAATTGGATTAGTTAAACATAAATGTTTCGCTCTTTCAGATCAGCACATTTATTTTAATTTTATGGGTCACCTAGTGTACAAATGAAAGTAAAATTTAAGGAAATCTTGGGAAAATTCAAAAAATTTTAGACTGGGACAAAAGGTTCTAAAGAGTTTACTTTTTAAACACAATTGTAGATAAGCTGAGATATATTTCATACTTCTCCCCTCTTCTCTCAGTGCATACTATCGCAATCCACAATTGTACTTTATTCTGAAAGACTGAAAATTCCTATTTATTTTCTTATAAGAATTTAGGTATATTTTTGAAATTTTAATAAAATTTAGTAATTTTATTGGTTTTGATGGGTTATGGGAGAGGGGGGGGGGCAGTTACCTCTGTTACCTCTACCTTGTTGGAAATCAATGGAATCTTTACGAATCTTTGGAATTCCATGGAAATTATTGGAATCCCGAGTCCTGTGTACAAAATTATTTTGAGATATTCACCCCTTGGTGATACATTTGTGAGATAGCAATTAAATTTTGAAAGTAAAAGTTTAGTGGTTATAACTAAAGCTCGGATTTTATGCTTTTGCAAGTTATTTACTATTAATATGCCAACAGATTCTTTATGAGATCTGAACAAATTAGGTAAAAACGAATCCGAAAAACTGCTTGTCAAACTGTATATTTTGCATATTTTCAACATTTGGTGCATATTTGAGCAAATAATCCATATTTGTGCATATTTGGGTGCATATTGCGCATATTGGTGTTTTGTGAAGAATTTTAATAGAAAAAATTATAAATTATTATCAAATTTGCCAATTTAAGCAATTATTTTATTTAAATTTATGTAATTTAATTTTTATAATTATTTAAAAAAAGAAAAAATTAAATTGTTTAAATTGCTTAAATTAGCAAAGTTAAATAATAATTTTCTTTTTTCTCTGTTAACATTCTTCAAAAATCACCAAAAGTGGCCCAAATATGCTTAAATATGCATTATTTACTCAAATATGCACCAAATGTTGAAAATATGCAAAATTTTGAAAATTTTTTATAATTCGTCTAGATTTGTATTTTAAATTATAAAATTTTATACATTTAGGTTATTGAAAATTTGAAAAAAAAGTGAAAAATTCAAAGATTAGATATTTTTTAGTTTGCATATCAATGAATCTTTTATCTATTTTTTCAATTTTAGTGCATATTTTAAGGAAATTCGGTACATATAATATATGCGCTAATTTTTAATTACTTTGGTGCATATAAATCTGAGTTCTAGTTATTATAACTTATAAGTAGGGTTCGGATTTATAAGCACTAAAATACTTGAAAATATGCAGGCAAATATGCTTCAAAAACTTTAAAATAAGCACTTAAATATGCGCTAAAAATTTTTATTTCGCCTTAAAATCCTGGATTGCAGTTGGTGCAAATAATGAATTAACTACTTTTGTTAAAAGTTTAGTTGGAGTTGAACTGTGGCTACAGCAAGAGTACATCCTTAATAAAATAAAATAATTTCTTTCTTTAGCTTTGGGCATTTTTAATACACAAATCGTCGGCCAGGAATTATACAGTTCTATGTCCTAATTAGTTACATAGGATATAAAACTGTATAATTGCTAAAAATAAAGTATAGGACATAGAACAGTATAATTCCTGGCCGACGAAATGTAAAATAAAATTCAATAGATATATAGAAATACGATGTCTCAAGACATATTTCTAAAGTGTAACTTTTTGAGGATAAGGCTCACTGGTTTTTGAATATTTTATTTATTTATTTTTCCATTATTCTTGACTGGTAAAGCTAGAAATGTTAAGCAACTGTAGCCTCCCTATATAATTTAAAAATTTCAATAATATATAGCAGGGGTGGCCAACTTCATTACATATACGATCGACTATGTTTCTTAAATTTTTTTCGCGATCTACCTATTAAAATCTGAATCGATTGATACGTGGTTCAAGTAGTGTAGTGATATTAATCATATCAATACATATTTTAGAAAACCCAAAAAATGCACTAAAAACTTTTCAGAATTAAAATATTTTTAAGTTGCCACCACCACCCCGAACATTATTTAAAGGATTCTCTCTTAATTTTCTTTCTAATTCATCGCCTGATGATGCCATAGTATGGTGAAAACGTTTGCGAATTTATACTTACAGTGTATTTTACATATGTTAACTTAAAAACATTTTAGTTCTGAAAAGTGTTTAGTGCATGTTTTGGGTTTTCTAAAATATTGATATGATTATTAAAATCTTAATATAATTAATATTAATATTATATTCACCATTGATATACTCGTATAAATAATAATCGAATAATTAGCATTTATTAAGGTAAAAGTAGCTTATTACGAGAAACGAGGAGAAAACCATAGACCCAATTTTTGTACACCAGATTTCCTTTTACAACATTTTCTTGAATTTCTTTAGATTTGTTTCTTTGGGGTTTCTTTTGGATTGTCTTATGTTTTCCTTTCGAAAAAGTTGAAAAAGCAAGATTATCTGTAATTTCTAAGATATTTCTAAATTTTCTCAAATTTTCCTTTGCTTGTACATCAAATTTCCTAAAATTTCCTTGGATTTTCTTTCAGATTGTCTTATGATTTTCTTTCTAAATTGTTGAAAAAGCAAGATTATTTGTAATTTCTAAGATATCATTAGATTTCTTTAGATTTCCTAAATAAATTGCCTAAGATTTTATTAGATTTTCTCAAATTTTCCTTTACTTGTATATCAAATTTCCTAAAATTTTCTTGGGTTTTTTTTTGGATTGTTATATCATTTCCTTTCAAAAGAGTTGAAAAAGCAAGATCATCTGTAATTCCTAAGATATCCTGGGATTTCCTAAGATATCCTGATATTTCTTTAGATTTCCTAAATTGCCTAAGATTTTCTTACATTTTCTCAAATTTTCCTTTACTTGCACATAAAATTTCCTTGCGTTTCTTTTGGAATGTCTCATGATTTCTTTTTAAAAAAGTTGAAAAAGCAAGCTTATCTGTAATTTCTAAGATATCTTAGGATTTCCTAAGATTTCATTACATTTTCTCAAATTTCCCTTCACTTGTTCATCAAATATCTCCAGCGGTTTCCTCCTCGGCTTTATATGAATCACGACTAGTATATTGGCGCCTATGATCGACTAAAAATTGCTTCGCGATCGATCGGTCGATCGCGATCGACCTGTTGGCCACCACTGATATATAGTATAATATAGGGCGTAACAAATATTAACGTAAAGGTTTAAAGATGTCAGACATAATATGCGCAAGTTAATTGAATACTACAATTTTTAAACAGTTTTTTCATAATAAAAAAAACACTTAAATCGTTTCAAACCCTTGCGAAAACAAAATTTTTTATTATTTAATTTGCTAAATATGCAAAATGTATGCCTATATAAGCAAATATGCATTTATAGGCAATAATCTGCACTTAAACTCAAAATATGAATTTATAGGCAAGATAAAAACTACATAAAATGACTCAGAAAGGCGTAAAACAGGTTCCCATTTTAAAAATTTTCAATTGTCTGTACGCAAAAAAAAACATGCAAATGCCTAAAAATCCGATCCCTACTTATAAGCTAGTAACTTTTAAAGTTAAAATAAAAAAAACTCGTTTAATGATCTTATAATTTTGGTTTATTATTTTTGATTTTTAATATTAAGTTATTATCATCGCAAATCATAATTAGATGTACTTTCGATTAATTTTTAATCCTATTATACTCATAAATAATATCTATTGTATGACAATACTACAAAGAGTAATCATAAACTGCGGTGTACACAACATAGGTACTTAATTCTGATGTTATCTTATTTTTTAATTTAAACAATGTGGATACTACAAAACTATAGAATGTAATTTTCAATAAGTGAATAGTACCCCCATCGTAATTACTTAACTTTATTTTACTAGTCATGCTATTATCATTTTTACGCAATTTTATAATTGGGCAATGGTTGTTTAACTAATTGTTTTTTCATTGTAATTACTTAAATCATAAAGCATTGAAGTATAAATATATTTTTGGCAGGTGATTAATGAATGTATTTTTAATTTAATTATATGTTGTATAAATACAATGCTATTAATTTCAATTAAGATATGTACTTTTATACTATTTACTTAGATTTTTTTCGACACTATGCTTTTAATGTAAAAATTAAAATTGTAAATATTAATTTAAAAAAACTAGGAAGTAGGGAAGTTTTCAAGATTGCACTATGTAGTATTAATTTTTATTCTTGTATTTTGAATTTTTATTAACTAGAGCTGAAATTACGAATTAATTAAAGCATTCCGAGTACATAATTGATCCTTTCAATTGATAGAAATTTGTTGGAACTTCTCTAAATACTTTATTAGATTGCAAGCGCTTTTAAAAAAAAGTTAAAATGCTTCCATTTGATTTCAAGTAACAGAAAAAATTTAGAATTTTTTTAAATAACTTTTTAAAAGGTTATAAAAGGATAGAAAATGTACCGAGAAGCACTTACGTTCTATTAAAGTTAAAATGTAATTTTTCGTTCAAGTATACTCTAGTTCAATATTTTTATTTAATGAAATGAATGTATTGGTTGATGTGGTCTAGAATCACTTTAAGCTGATATAGTAGTAGGATAAAGGAAATTATGAAAACTTTTCGAGGTTTTATTATGGGTTTCCTATACTTTTTAGCTTTTATTAAGTCGTAAACGATAAATACTGGAATATCTTTTATTTATGTTTACTTGAGCAAATAAAAACAGCGAAAGGCTCACGAATGCAGAACTTTCTTAATAGTTTTGTTTGGATTTTAGTCAAATCAATAAAACTTACCAGTAGCTGTATTTCCGCCAACAATCATGTAACTTGCATTGGGATCTTCTTTGATAACGTCAAGTACTTCGTTAATAGAGAAAGCTTTAACCCATTTAGAATCGCCCAAATCCAGCATGAATGGTTGTCGTTTATGACATGGTGTGGCACATTTTGCTTTGCATTTCTCGGGATCTTTTAAACAAAGTGGAATATCTTCGATTTCGGTGTATTTTCCTATAACATCTTCAGATGCATCGCTGGCAAGAGACTTGTAGGCAGATAAAATCGGTCTGTACCCTGTGCAACGGCAAATGTTTCCACCAAAAGAGTTATCTACATCTTTCATAGTAAAGCTTCCGGTCTCGTACATGGCGTACATGTTCATAACCATTCCGGAAGAGCAATATCCACATTGGGTACCACTGAATTGTACCAGAGCTTTTTGTACTGGATGATATCCCATTCTACTATTTCCGATCGCTTCTGCTGTATGAATCTTCCACCCCGAGCACAGATATATTGGAACCAAGCACTGTAAAAAGAGAATTTATTTTCAAAAATAAAACATTCAGGTAGGAATGCAGTTTATTCTTGGATTACGATCGCTTTTACAATAAAAGAAATAAAAGAATGAACATCTATCGACATAGTGACTTATATTGGATATAGAAGATAATATCCTTGGAGAAATCATAATTTTCGAGTTTCATATAAGCAATAGCACACCGAAAAACGAAATAAACGAGTATAGGATCTAATTGACAGAACATATTAAAAATGTAATTGGAAAACTTAGTAGCACTGCTATGTAATGGGAAAAGCGGTGTCAATTTTCTAACAAATTGTAAACTAATTTAATGGAATATTTATTTTTGGGAACAAAATTCATGTTTTACACTCCCTGCCTTTCATCGGTGCTAGTGGGTAAACAATTATTGTGATTATTACCTCAAGATAACAAGATAATTAATTTTAGAAACGGAAAATTCTTCTTCGATTAAAAGTTTACCCTTGTGGAATGTAGACAAATTAGAAATTGTAAACCCTTACAAACAGTGTAGCTCTATCTAAACGAGAAATGAGATTAAATTTATTTCTTAAATTAATATTGTAATCACAAGTCAGGTTGCATTCTTCTTATTTTTTTACTTCTATGTAAATTGTAAATGTAACCACTGCAATAGACTACGTGCATTTATCTGACAATTTTCTTACAACGCATAATCTATTAAAATATTAGGTACGTCGATGAAACTCACATAAAATTTAAATTGAATTTGTTTTATAATGTCAGTTAAAATTTTCTATAAGTTTAAAGATCATTAAATTTTATATTTTTGAGATTATTTAATTTTTTAAATGATGCTTATAATTAATGCATTGTTGTATATCTTTTCTATCTATAAGGCATTCTTAATGATTATCTACTATTTAAATTTTTAGTCACATTATATTGAAAGATAATTAACAATCGCTACTCACAAAAGTCAAAATTGAAATATTATTGCACAGGAAATGATATATTCTGTTTTACTTCGATTGAATACTATTATATTTTTAGGTTGGTAAAAAATTAACCAATTAGAAGGGTCGGGTACTATTCGGCGCAGCCGTTTCGACTCAGCCGTTTCGACGCAACCGTTTTGCCGCAGCCGTTTCAACACAAAACCGGTTCGGCGCAAGTACTATTTGGCGTTAGTCCCGATCGGCGCAAGTACAGTTCGGCACTAGTACAGTTCGGCACTAGTACAGTTCGGCGCAATTACTATTTGGAGCAGACCTGATTCGGCGCTAGTTCGGTTAGCCGCAAACCCGTTTCGGCGTGAGTCCAGATCGGCGCGGGTATAGTTACTATATACTATATAGTTACTATATAGTAACAATAATCCTGAAAAACTAATTAATAAGGGTATAGTTACTATATACTATATAGTTACTATATAGTAACAATAATCCTGAAAAACTAATTAATAAAAAATTATTCGCACATAGCAAAATTATGCGCTAATCCGCGTAAAAAATCGATGATATCGCGGTTATCAAAACCCTCCATCAATGTTGCGATTCTTATGTCTGCGTCTCTGTATTTTTTTAGTTTTAATGGTGGAGGATTTCCAGCAACAAGTCGCTCATAAGCTACATCTTGCCGTGTTTGAATTTTTCTTAACCCATTAATGAATTGCCATATAGTGGAACGTGTCATTCCTAATTCATCCTGAATTCGTCTATTGCCAACTTACTTGAGTGACGTCTCTCTCCATTGGTTTGTTCATAGTCAGGACCGTATTCCCTACTACTAATGCAACCTTATATAATAAAAAATTTACTATAAGTAAAAGGCAGGTGTTAAAAGTAAAATAGAAAAACGAATTAAAAAGATAGAATAAAAAAAACTCGCGCTGAACTGTACTTGCGCCGAACGTAACTCGCGTCGAATCGAGCCTGCGCCAAACCGGACTCGCACCAAAACGGCTGCGCCGAACTAGACACGGCTGCGGCGAAACGGCTACGCTGAAACGGCTGCGCCGATTGGGGCCGTTCCCTACCGTCATGAGGGGTAACATTGGGCCTACGGGTAACTTTGGCCCACCTTTCTGAAAAAGGTTGTTTATGCTATAATTCCGCAACCAACAATGCAAATTGTATGATTTTGATATGAAATGATAGGTAACAGCACTAACTTCACTTTTTAATCGTTATAGTGATAGTCTTTCTCAAGTGAACGCTGTAAAGAAGATGCGTCATTGTAGGTTGCAAGCTTCCATTCGTGGGGAACTTCTAGTAATACTAAAAATTTCGGAAAGTGTAAATTTAATTCTTACATTATTATAGAAAAATGTTACAAGCATAGAATTAAAATTAGTACTTTGTTTTGGTTTGAAATAGTAGCTACTTTTTGTTTTGGGGTAACTTTGGCCTTTGTTTTGAGGTAACTTTAGCCCGGGCGAAATTTTTGTCTTTTTGATTTAATTATTAGCAATCTTTTTTAAAATAGTTGTTTTATATATTTTTTTCTAAAAGCTAACTGAAATTGTTCCTATTTCCCGTTGCTGAAAACGCCTTGGGTCAAGAACTTACGCTAATTTGCATTTTGTTTACTTAATTATTATTGCGGTTGATATTTTTATATTTATGCACTTACTTTCATTTGTATTTCTTGAGAAAATCAAAATAAATGTTTAATTTCTTCCTATTTTGCGGTTTTTCTATTAATTAACCTTCTAAAAATTTAATTCCACCGCAGATTTTGCACAAAATATTTTGTTTAATATTATTCTTTCAAGCAACATTGGCCCAATTCATGATATGCTTGCTAATCACAGGCTTTAAAGATGTGGGTTAAAGTTTCCCCAAGTGCAGGTAACTTTCAAAAAATTGTTTCGGGGGTTTGAAAGCGTCGAAAAATTGAAATTACCCTATGAAATTGTTTCTCTGTGCATGCTGAAGTAGAAACAAATTATTGTAAACAACTTTTGCATACCGTATT
The DNA here is from genome assembly GCA_949152465.1 of Cantharis flavilabris. Lineage (NCBI taxonomy): Eukaryota > Metazoa > Arthropoda > Insecta > Coleoptera > Cantharidae > Cantharis > Cantharis flavilabris. The sequence continues at coordinate 94,557,436 of OX424435.1, forward strand.
TTCAAAATTTTGCTTAATATGTAAAAAAGTGCGAAAAAGTGGGCCAATGTTACCCCAGATAACGGTACCTTATTAGAAAATTATTCAAAATTTAGTACATTAATAGTACAAAATAGATCAATAGATCTCAAATTAGTTACATAAGTAGAAGAAGGTAACTTAAAAGGTGTTTTCGAATTGAAAGATTAGAGAGCTTTTGGTATCAACGCCTACTCTTTAGATCAATCATCATTCATAAAAGTGCAGGCGTTGGTACTAAAAGTTTTGTAAGCTTTTTACTGGTACACGGCCAAAATAACTTCCTAAATTTTTTAGGTTGGTAACTTAAATGATCTAACTTAGCTTGTTGTTGTTAGTTAGTGTGTAACTAAATTACCGATGTTGTGCGGCCTGAAGGCCGCGCTGATCAGATACAATTATTTATTTCATTTCAGATAGGTAATTTGAAATAAACCAATTTGAGGAGTGTTACTTTATGTAACATCGCTTAACAACATCTTCAACTTTAACAATCATTTTAAGATTCAATTTAAATTTTTGTGCGATAAGATGGAGTAGATTGATATATCATATTATGTTAGGATGTCTTCTCAAACCTTAATTTAATAAAGCAAAAAATTTATTCCAGGGATTAATTAATATATAAAATTTTTCAGGCATGAAGAATGTGTAAGGCAGAAAAGATTGACAATTTAAGTTGTTAATCTCTTTGAGATTATGCGCTTCTGATTCCATAATATAGGTACCTAATAAAAGTTTTGGTTATCAATAGGGATCGGATTTTTAGGCATTTGCATGTTTTGTCGGCATAGGCACGTCAACAATTTTAAAAGAAGAATCACCTTTAAGCTTTTTTGAGTCGTTTTATGTAGTTTATGAAGTGCAAATTTTTTGTGGTTTATTGCCTAAAAATGCATATTTGCTTATTATTGGCATATATTTTGCATATTTAGAAAATTAAATCATAAAAAATTATGTTTTTGCAAGGGTTTGAAACGATTTAAGTGTTTTTTTTATTTTGAAATAACTATTTAAAAATTTGCAACATTCAATTAACCTGTGCATACGTCATACGTAACATTTTCAACTTTACAAGTCAAGAATAACAGAAAATAAATAAATAAAATATTCAAAATCCGAAAGTGAGCCTCATCCTCAAAAAGTTTTATTTCAAAAATATTCCTTGAGACGTCGTATTTTATGCACGATAAAAAATTTTAACGCACATTTAATTGCTTATTTTGAAGTTTTTACAGCATATTTTTAAGTTTTTTAGTGCCTATAAATCCGGACCCTAGTTATCCATCCCTCTTACTTTATATGAAAATTAAATTAAAGCTCTTTTAAATGAATTAAATGAGCATAGTTTTCAACCTACTTTAAAGCTTTACATGCAGTTTTATTAAGCCTTAAATTAAGCTTCAAGCTTAGCTTCAAATACGGGGGGAATCGCTGAAGACTTCTGGTGTACAACATATGAAACAAAATCTGAGGAATCCAAGGCAATCCTGTGAAATAAAGATCTAGAAAATTTGAGAAAATATAGGAAGTCTTAAAAATCGCAGGAAATCTTAGAGATACTATAAATGAACTTTGTTTTTCAGGGAAATCTGAAAGTAATCTAGTAGGAAGTTCGGAGAAATTTTTAATAAATATTGTCAAAGGAAATCTAGTGTATAGAAATGTACCTTGTGACTCAAACTCAAGCTTTAGACTATTCAGAATCAGGAAAGTGCCGAACCGACACTATTGAGAAAGGAACAGTCTTGAAATTGCTATTTTGCTTAGCTTTTTTTTTAGCTTTTTCACCTATTAGTAGTTTTGCCAACTACTGTCCAGTGAATTACCAACTTTTTAGTAAACCTCATAACTTTTGTCAATTATTGGGGAGGGGGGGAGGCTCCCCACTCTTGAGCACGTCCCTGAATGACTCACAGTTAAAAATTTTAGGCTATCAAAGGGTATATATGTAATATGAAAGATGAGTTATTTAAAATTTATAAGTTGCAATAGTGAGCAATTTATTCAAGAAATTCTACCTTTAAACATTTTTCTTTTAATGCTTCAAGCCAAACTGCCAACAAAGATTTTAGGTTAGCTTTTAAATTAAATTTCAAGCTAAGCTTCAGGCTAAGCTGCAAGCGAAGTTTTTATTGGTGTAAAATTCACAGCCCCGTTTTTAACAAACTTGTCCCGTTTTTCAGCTAGGTGTTCCGTTGTGCCTGTGCCGAGAAATTTAAACGGGATGCAAATTGTCTCATTGCTTTGAATTTGCCCCGTTTCTGTCCCATTTTTACATAATAAAAGTTGTCGAATCTCATCCAAATGTCTTTTGTTCTGTTTTTTAATTATACAAATCAGGCCCCGGGGTTCTAGGGATATCTCGAGATGAAGAAATTGGATATTACAGCGGCTACTTTAAGAGTTTTTAAAATAAAAAACAATTAAAACTAATAAAAAAATATGTGGTGTTTATAACGCTAGATCTCACAGTATAGTTACGTAACGGTAAAATATTGGGTTGCAAAGACGTTAATTAGACATTACGTAGCTACGTGTTTTTTACGTTTCAAATCACTTGTCTGAATTGTAATATTCGTCGTCAATATTACGTCATGCCATCTTTTGGGACATTCTTGGGTCAAAGCCAAGATTTTATTCATTTCTTATAGATTTAATGGGAAAATGATCATGAATTGGTCGTGACCAGAGTCGAACCAAGATTTGCTCTCTCATAGTATTTAAGATTTCGCGTTTACCGAAGTAAAAAAAAATTGCAAGCTAATAACTAAAAAATTAATGATAATCATATTCGTTGGTTGTTCTATTTGTTATATCTCTTAAATAAATTTAAATAATTTTTTTTGTATTCCATGAGTAATCATCGTTAAAAGACGGAACGCCGCGTCATGATTAGATACATGTGTATGTGTGTAATCGCAATTTGCAGATAAGTAACAACAAATTTTGGTAATTACCATACACAGTTCCCTAGCCTTGTGCGTAAATATCGTAATTATTTTTACATTATGTAAAAAATATAGACTGTATAGCCGTTTTTAAACGGCCTTTGTTAAAAAATTGAAATATAATTTTTAGTAATTTTTACCAATGATGAACAGGAAATCAATATTGACAAGAAATTCAATTGTTATTTTTTAAGACAGGACTTAGAAGACCTTCTTCAAGACAGATTTATTCTGTCCTTAACTTGCAATTATTGTCATGTCTTTTTTTTTAAATATATATTGAGAATTTTCTTTAAAAACACTTGAAACATTTTAAGATTTAAGCTTTATTGAGTAGTATCAACTGCCTTGTGAATAAAATAGGTCATCATCGGTATATTATTTTAATCCTTAAAAAATGCTTTAATGAAGCTCAACTTGAAAACGTTAATTAAAACGCGGGAATCCTAAAAGCTCTTGAAATCCAAAAATAAACAATTGGGAGTTTTACTAAATCATGAAAAAACGAATAAGGATAACTTACAGAGTTAACTGCAATAACCACTTCACGATGTGTAACTGGATCCATTATTGTGGCTGCTACAATACAAGTACCACATCCTCCTTCAAAGCACATATTTTTGGTAGCTTTAAGATGTGCTTTCTGGCGAAGATATTCGTTAAGACTTGTCTCTGGAGTAACCTCCGAGATGTTAACTGAAAATTGCACGAAAACATTACATATATGCTTTATCCTTGAGATTCTGATTTATTTTACCTGTATGTTCCTCATCGTGAATAAAGAATTTGATTTCCTGCAATCTGAATAAAATATTTTTCAACTTGAACTTTTATTTTACAACAAAAAAATAATGATTTTCAATTAGTAGTATGTACTATAATGGAAGTAAAAAAAAAGCAAAAAAAACTTGTGTCGATTACTTTTTAATGCGGAACCTTCTCGTTATTGGCAGGTTACTCGACGTAAACTTTTTGTTATAGCTTGATAAAAAATTTTAGTTAAAAATTAATTTAGTTAAAAAAAAATTAATTCCACAGTTTGGATTAAAATTACACTTTACCATACCCAAGATATTATTTCGCTTTAATTATGAAAATTATTAATTTTAGCAATACATCAGCAGTGAAACCGAAGTAGCGAATTGCAGGCTAGATTTTCACCCAAAATTCTAATTTCGTTACGTAAACATAATATTATATTATCATACATTATCTAATTATTTTTATAAAAAAGTAGCTATTATAATTTGTGGAAAAAAATTCCACGCATTCCGTAAACATCTAAATTGTAAATAAAAATAAAAATTCTAAAAATTAAAAAAATTTTTTTTTTATTAATTTTCAACATTCTTCTTTAAATTCAATTTTTTTAAAAACTTTTTTATTTAAATCAGGTGGTGGGCTATTATTTATAATTAGAACTACAAAAAAATTATGGAGAAATGGAAAACTTACTTATCAAATATTGTTGATGGAGTGGAAAACCAGGAACAAAGATATCCTGTTGTACTTTCCATCTTAAAAGCTGCAATTTATGTGGTTATGTAAAACAAAAACGTAATACTGACTTATTTTGAAAGGTAACAGTTAACGAAATTATTCATTCCCACCATAAGTGTAGTTGTTATTTGAAAATACGAGATGAAAATATTGTGGGTGGGAAATTAGCAGAACTAGTAAATCCAACATAGTAATATTAATTTATTATCTACGGCATTGTGCGCTGCTAACGAATAGGGTCCGGATTTTGATGCCTAAGGTCAAATTTTCGCATTTACTTCGTTATAGATAATTCAAATTAAACCTTATTAAGCTTATCTCCATTTAAAGGTAGGCGAAAACATAAGTACTACATGAATTTTTGTTATGTTATTAATATATTTGGATAAATAACTTAAAATAAAATTTTTTTTTTTCAAATTAAAAAAAAGGATTACTGCAGTTATTTACCTATTAATAATTAGGGGGGGTTGAGTCAATCAAAATCCGGATTTTAGATAAATATACTTATAATTGAAACCGATAACCACTCTAAAGTAGCATATAAAAGATAAATTAATTATCGGGCCATCTTCAACATGACAAGGTTGTATGGGAATTAATTGGTAAATAATACCTTTTTGATGTTATAATTAACGATATCTTCCGCATTCGTTATATATAATGACAAAAACAAAAATTTTAATTACGGGTGATGTATTGTTCAATTTTTGAATAAGAACATCAATTTGGCGAGAGTAATATAAAAGCTTAAGTATTTAATGTAATTTTAAAATCTAATAAAATTTGAATTAAATGGTGGAAAATTTAATAGACTACGGATAAGTAGTCATGGGTTTAAATTCTACATCCATCTTTTATTAGACGAGTGTAATGACCGTAGCTGTTAAAGCGAGTAATTACATAATAAAATAAGTAAAATATTAAATAAAGGAATATATAGATTTATCATTTACATGATCAGTCATCTGCATGACTGCGTGCATTAGACTTACTTCCATTAGGTCATTCAATCAAATAGAATTTTATTTAAATTAAATTTCAGCAGTGGTAATTGGCGGGAAAACTTGAAATACTAATGGGGGGTAGAAATTTAAAAAAAAACTGGAAGACTTTTAAGCTTAGGATGTTTTAATCGGGAGTAGCATGCAAACCGGGCCCACAAATTAAAAATTTTTTGAAATGAAAAGATGGGATATGTGAGTCCACGCAATATTTTTAAAAACATCCCCGAAGCCGACCGAATTCAAAAATCACGGGTTTAGAATGGCAGAAATCTGTTTTAAGTGAAATTCGGTTATAACTTAAAATACATTTATAATATGATGTTGACAGCTGCACAGCTGCGGCAGTTCAATAAAACACATTGTTGCAACTATTTACGTCGAAGACATTTACCGTTATCAGAATAGGATGGGGCAAAATACCGGCTCATTTCCAGTAAAATTTTGAATTCGAATATTTCATAAATTAAAGAAAACATTTATATGTTTGTCCATAGTTTAATCGCTTTATTTTACTTCAAATTAAAAAAAAAATTATTCTAAACAAACTTTGGCGATATCTATAAAAAAGTTTTTATATTTAATTAGATTTTTGTCAGGAAAGATGAAGTTTATAGAAAAGTTAAAGAACTTAGTATCTTTTAATGATTAGGCAGGAAGTAATTATCACAGGCAGGAGAAATCGCAGGAGATTCTGCAATTCAACAACAAACTATCTGATAGGCTTGGCCAAATGGTTCCAGTAATCAGTTTTATTATTTGATTGAATTGGGGATGAACAACCAGTGCCAACAAGTACACTAGGCTAAAACCGCAGTTCTTATGAAGTTTATGTTATATATTATTGTAATGGAAAGTGGAACGAAAAACATCTCAGGAGTGGATTTACTTCGCGGTGCCAATTTAATTTTCAAAAACTTAAACCAATGAATAAAAAAAATTATTCCAGTTTAAAATTCAAATTCAAATTAAATAAATTTCCGATTTAAAAAGGAAACGAAACGCTGTGTTCACAAACTTTACGATGCCTTCCAATTTTAATAATTTTAACTTTTCGGTAACCAATGTTAATATTATTTCTAATATCCAAATGTCAAAAATAATTACTAATCCTTAATTAATTAATCCAAAATTTATTTTAATGATCCAAATTCAAATTTAATCAAAACTCGATGTCGTTCAAATCTCGAAGAATTTCCAAAATAAAATAAATCTAAAATAATTACTCACTCTTAAATCGGAATTTAATATCGAATTATCTTTATAAAATCTCAAACTAGAGACTTAAATCAAAATCCTCTCACATCAAGAGACCTTCACACAAATATACATCCGTTCGCCTCCACGGACACGGCTGGAAGGGATTTCACGTCTTTCTGTACCAACATAACTCGTTAACACAAAAAGAACCACCAAATTCAAAATTTAATAAATTATTTACAAAATTATTTTACAAAAAATTCAAATCTCAAAAAGAACAATTTTACATAACACAACAGGACAGCATATCTTCGTGATGCGCTACCTAAATGTCAGGCTAAGATACTTGATGGCTGTGGTTTTAATTCGGAATCATCCTTCAAACAAATCCTAATCACTTTCCTTGCTGTGGGATAGAGGAAAACAGCATACTTTAGCGTTGTTCTCTTACTTCAAGAAGGTAATCAGTCAATTCAACCAAGTCTAGTTAGCACTTTTTACCTTGTTTTTTAGAGCTGAAAAAATTTTCAATTTAATCAGCAATTAAGTCAAATTTTTACTTTTAATTTTAGACAAGTTGAACCGTGGCGCGTTGGGGGAATAGTTGACAAAGTTTGATGTACAAGTGAAATTTAAGGGAATTTTAGAAAATTCTAGGAAATTCAGGAAATATTAGAAATGATAAATTTAAATAAAGTTAAGAATAATACAATATGTAGAAAATTAATAATTAAAAAAATTAAAAAAGACACAATTATCACATAACAGTTCTGGATTGAAAATATTTGAAAATATGAAAATATTCATAATATGATATAAGGTCCTTATTTCACGTTTATTTCCTATCCTCTTAAAAAAATTTAAGAAGTAAGAAAAACATTCGAACCAAACAAACAAGAAATTTACAAATTTCATCTTATAAATTTATAAATTTCATTTTATAAATTTCTTGTTTGTTTGGTTCGAATATTTTTCTTATTTCTTATATTTTCTTCATTATATACGACTGATGATCGGAAATAACCGTGAAATAAGGACCTTATGTCGTATTATGAATTTTGTCATATTATCAAATATTTTTAATCTAGACCTGTTATATGATTCTTTTGAATTCATTTTTCATGAATTTTCATCAAGTTTTTTTCATTTTCTCTTAGAAATGCTGTAAATTTTTTATTTTTTTTTATTTAATTTTTTAGAAAAAAAATTAAAAGCAAACGAGTAGGCACTGAACTAGGTTGAAGACACTGAACCTTGGGAAGTTCGTTTTTGAATCTTTTCGTATGGTATTTTCAGTTAGATGTATGTAAATTATTTTGATTCTTAGGTAAACAATCGAAACAAACAAACTACACAATAAAATCAAATATTTCTATCAGGAGCATATAGTATAGAATAGCGATTCTCAATCTGGGGGCCGTGGACCTATTTTAAAGAGTCTCAGAAAATTTATCTATTTTTTTCAAAATTAGTTTTAAATTTGAATTGGGAATTAGTAACCTGAATTTTAAGATTTCTTTTGCTCAAACGATTGAATATAGGATTGATAAACTTGTATCAAAACATCAAGATCAAAGAAGTCATTAATAAGTAAAAAAAATATTGTCACTTCTGCCACATACTTCCAATCATCAGTACACCAAATTTGAGCTGAATCGGTTAAAACATTTCCGGAGATTTTTTTCGTGTGTACTATATTAGTGGTAACTCAAGAAGTAGCCATTTGGCCGAAGCCTTTTTTCACCAATAGGTACCCCAAAAAGTTTTTGGTTTAAACAAGAGTTATTTAAAAATAGAGAATAAATAAACTAGAAAAGATAAGGGGAGTATTAATTAAAAATTACAATTTTTAATATAGCACACAAATTTTCAATCGTTCTAAATAATTATTAAATTACTGATAACAGTCAGATTTAACCACTTTACATGTAAATAATACAAATGACATTTAAAAGAACCGTAGGCCGCAGGTACTGGGTTCAAAATACTGACCGATAAAATTAAATGCTTTTTAGATATTGAAAAAAGCTGCTGTCAAATTTGCGAAATGAATGTCCGCCATATGATAATTATTAAAATTTTTGAATGTATTGTTATATTTTTATCAGCCACCTAACAAATTTTCGCAAAAAATAGATAATTAATTTTCTGGATTTTACATTTGGTTCAATTGTTTCCTATCTAATACTTGGATTTTAAAAGCTCCATCAGCACACAAAATTTTATCTCAATCGGTTGACATTTCTGGAGATACGATGACATTTCCTTTTTTTATTGTGGTAGCCCTGGCAAAGATTTCTGTTGAATTCCTGATTTTCATCAAATGATTCGGTATGTTGTCAAGTCCTGTGGGGGAAATGTTCCTTTTTTGGAACAAATTTGGTCTAAACTAAGAACAAAATTTCGACCGACAGATCGATATACACATTTTTTTTTATTTCTTGCAAATCTTTACGTTTCTGAATACGGTGATCTCGAAAATGTAAAAAAAAATTTTAATTTTTTTTCGATTACCATACCTCCAAAACAAAATTTTTTTTTTTGATTGGTGGTAAAAAGGTACAAGTAGAGTATTTGTGTTCTTTTAGCTATGAATCTTTGTTTAATATAAATTGATGCTATTTTTTATTACCTACTGACATTGTTGGGGTGGCAGAAAATAAGCATGAAAATTTGGGGGTCTCGTCGTAAAAAGGTTGAAAACCGCTGGTATAGGATATCAACAAGAATCTTTTTTTATGAAATCATTTTATTTTGATGGAGGAAAGAACATCTCTTTACTTAATATTTTTCTGCTGCAGCTAAGAGTAGCAGAAACACTTGTACTTGAGAAGAAAATTATATGTATATGTTACGGTCAATGACGTAAATTGGGCATTGACGTCAATGGCCGGACAATGGCGTCAACACCCATTTACGCTGGCCATTAACGTCATTGACCGGCCATTGTCTATATATATCTATCTATCTTAAGCTAAGGATAATCGGATAATTATTGGATAATCCGATGGAAGATACCGTCTTTAATGTAACCCCTCATTGGCTTGTGCAATTCTTTACAAAGGAGTGTAAATCCCAAAATGTATAATTTAGCAATTCAGCCGCATTCTGCAGTAGCTTCTGAGATTCCGGAATTGAGCGATTATTTTTATCATTTGGATTTGTACACAGTAAACTGTAAACTCCGTAATAGATTAAGAACAGAAAAAGCATCGAAGCTTGCGTCCTCAAAATTCCTCAATTTTTGAAAAAGGCACAAATTTTATATTTTTTTTATTAAATTTTGAATAAATTATTACTTATAATCTTAAAAAAAATTGAAAAATTTAAAAAAAACATGTTTTAAACTTACACAGAATTAAACACTCGTTTTAAACAAAATGTTGTTTTAAAAGAATTTTGTTTTAAACATGATTAAAACACCTTGTTTAAAACAAAATGTTTTAAACATTACAACCCTGCCGGTCAATGACGTTAATGGCCAAAATGGATTGGACAATGATGATATTATAGAATAATTACTATAAGGAACAGCAAAATGGCGATGCACTTCAACTAGGGACAATTATTTGTCGTGCACGCATTTTTCCGTGTACGGAGCGATCATTTTAGGGTGGATCCATGATTTGTTGTGTTTGCGTCAGCCAAAGCGGGACGGAGGAAATAATTAATTAAATTTAATTACTTAATTCTTTTTACGGTGGATCCGCGATTTGCTGTAGTAGCACCAGCCAAAACTGAAAGAGTGATAGAATATAGAATCTGTAGAATAGTAATTTCATCATTGTCCACCTTGTATTTGACATTAACGTCATTGCCCGGGCAATGATGTAAAAACCACATATATAATTTTAAATGTCAACACTGCCCAAAATGTATAGTCATTGGCCGGTCAATGACGTTAATGCCCAACTTATCTGGGCATTGACATTATTGTCCGGCTATTGACGTTAATGGCCGAATTGTCAACATTGACCGTAACATATATATATATTGCTATGTTATTTAAATTATTTTGGTTATTTTCTAAAATTGGTATTATGTACAAATAATGCTCTACTAAGTGTGTCGAGATTTTACGGTAATGTAAATTATTTTTAAGCAAATTAAAATTAATTGAAAATTTTTTATATAAATCAAAGTAGAATATAATATAAATTTTCAAGTACCTAAGTTATTACCAAATTTGACTTGTAAATTATAATAACTGCATTAAAAACTAAAATAAAATGACATTTTTATTCATATTTGCACCCACAGAGGTTCTATAATTCATAGTGCAATTCACAATGCACTTGCCATATTTTAGCTAAAAATTGATAATACTAATTAAATAATGTTAATGTTTAATAAATCTCTATCTAAACTTAACCCTTACTTGTCCCACTGGGGTGTAGAATACCCCAAGTCCACTTTTCGTTAATTTTAAGTGTGTATACCTGAGGAAAGCGGGTTTATGGCATCATCTGTTAGTTATGTTTTTTTTTGTAAAAAGTTGTCACTTGATCACTTTCTCGATATTTCAATTTTTTAACAGTATTTAATTTTATTTTTTTGCCATATAACCCATATCACTACAAAAAATTACCTTCTGAGAAGTAATAAAAAAATTGGCAACTAAAGATATTCAATAGATTATTTGAAATAACACGTTTTATCGCCGGGGTGCAATACACCCCAGTATGTCAAGTACGTCATTCCATAGAAGTGTGGCAAGTAAAGGTTAAGAATTGCAATCATCTGAGTTCCAGCTTGTTTTTTAAATAATAGAGTAATTACTAAACAAATTCAAATTTTAATTTTACAAAATTATTGTTTCCATCAAAATAATACAAATTAATTGATTGAAATAATATTGGCAATATAATACAGAGTGTGCAACAAAGTTATGTTTAATAGTACTGAAAACAGTTTGATGTTGCTGCTGGATATCCTAATAGGAAACTAAATCTTCATTTCCAAATATTTGTTCGCAAATAGCTTATAATTTAATTTGTACCACTATTAAAATAATTATCGATTAATGTCTTTGAAACCACACCATAATAGCTGATCAACTAAATTTTATCACTCAATTTACTAATTACAGCCGGAAATTAAGCGATTATTTTTTATTATTTAAAATAATGTACCAATCTATAAAGTTTTTCGGATTAACATTAAAAATTTACACTATTACGAGCATATTACGTATGAATTTATTTATCAGATTGAAGTACATTCATTATAAATTACTTATAGTCGAATAATTACTAATTAAATATAAAAAAAATTGATGTAATAAATAATTATGATGTAGTAGGTACTATAATATAAATAACAAAATTGTAATTTAAATGTTACATTATTCGACTTGCACTTAATCCAGTTAATTAAAAATTAAGATTTAAATTCAAAAGTTTAAGCAAAAAGCAAAAAGAAATAATTATTACGAAAATTTCTAAATTTTTCAACCAAATTCTTTCCACAATTGGGATTTGGCTATTACGTGGAATTAACACATTAAGTTAATTTAACTAAACAAATGATTGTTATTGGCAAAGTATCGAAAATTTGCATAGAATTTCAAGTCACGCCTTTGGTGCTAGTCAATATCCTGAAAGATTTCAGTAACTGTTATTTAAATTATTCACTTTCACTTTGAAAACATCGACAAATTGTTAATTAAGAATTACCTATGCAAAATGTATAAATAAACTGAGATTGAAAAACTTTAATTGGGAGAAAATTTGAAACATTACTTCGTCTTAGAATATTGCGGAACCATGATTTTAACTTCGTTATTTATGGATGGATTGAAGTTTCAAAACATTGAAATATTGCACAGGTTATTTCTAAACGCGACTGAAAACGTTTCACAGTAAACCCCACGGGACAACATTACGTCGATTGAACACAACTTATCTATGTTATACAACAGTTCACCCATTCGGACATGCAGTCCTTTAAAGTTGATGTTATCAAAATTTATCTTTCTTATATTTCCCGAACTATTTTTTTTTGGAAAACCAAAATCCGTATCAGAAGATTATAATATCCAGAATTTGTTTAACATTTAGATCAAACGAATCCATTGTGTTGTATATCGAATAATAGAACAAATTGAACTTTATATTCCTTAACTCACCGCTTATGGTGGTTTAAAGGTTGGATTATCAGTTCAGATTATCTCCAACAAGAGAGTATAATAGGATGCGAGCTTTGTGTTTTACGCCTTCCCATAAAGGATTCTATCTATAAGTAAGTTTTTACGATGTGTTATACCATTTTCTGACATCTAATTTCCAAAAGGAAAGTAACTATTTCTATCATTTATTTATTATGCTTTAAGTTTTTCGTGCGTGAAGGATAGCGTGCAAAAAGCTAGCACTCGGGAAAAAAATTTACCATAGACGAATAATACATAATATAGTTTATTATTACTGGAATATTTGAAAACAAAAACATATTGCTGACATTTCATAAAAATTATCCAAAATTTTTGTGAAACAAATATTTTGCAATATTCAATAGGTGATTTTCATAAAATGTGATAGGTAGGTACTTGATATCACGTCTGAGTGTAAAATTTCGAAGTTAAAAATATTTTACAATTAACCCTTATGTGCACACCCGGAATTACCTAAGTTGTTACACACCCGGGGTACCCGGGTACCCACCTACAAATTTCACTGATTTTTCACATTTTATGCAGCAGCAACTGGTCTTTTGGACATCTCATTTTGGACAAATTAGATTCTTATGAATGTATACAACACCTCACTCAGGTATACAGTTCAAATTATTTCACCCAAAAGGCTTCTCTTTTTAAATAATCTACGAACAGGACGAAAGTGAGAAAACGGAGGGAACTAAATTTACATAGTTCATTAGTTGGAAAGTAGGAAAGTGCAAGTTGATTATTATTATTATCTGTTAATGAATAACATTATCGAAAATCTAAAAACAATTGTTGGTTATACAACAGGTAATTTCAGTAATAAGTACCAAAACCCAAGCAGCTAACTTTTTTTTTTTACTGACATCATGAGTGATTACAATCCGTCCGTGGACAATAAGCAACATTGTTTGACTTGATTAAATACATGGCACAGTAGAGAGCCAGCCCACTGGCAAGCCTCATTTAGAAATTATTACATAATCGAACTACATAATAAAATTGTCAGCGCGACCCTCAAGTTCTTTGGGGCAGGTCCGTCGGGTCGTACCTCTTCAGTCTCTTCGTCTGGAGTCCAAGTAGTAGGTCGGGTACTAATACGTTGGGATGGTTACTTAGTCTTAGTTGGTACTTTTTGCTCAGAGATGATATTGCTTCCTTTATGCTGACTACCTGCAAATCAGCAGCAATATTATGATTTGTAACTTACCATGGGGCATTACAAATGTTGCGTAGCACTTTGTTTTGGAAGCGTTGAATTTTCGCAATGCTGGAATCGCTGGCAGCACCCCACAGCTGTATGCCATATGTCCATATGGGTTTTAAAATGGTTTTATAAAGTAAAACTTTATTTTCAATAGAGAGAGGCGATTTATGGCCCATGAGCCAGTACATCTTTCTATGTGTTAGTCCAAGCTGCAGACGTTTACTCCAAATATGCTTGGCCTACGTTAAGCGTCTATCGAGGTGAAATCCTTAGTACTTTACTGATTCCTGTACAGGAAGGGTTTTGCCATATAAGGTGACACTTGGACAGGTTCCTCTTCTGAGGGTGAAGGTAATGTGTACAGACTTAGTGGTGTTAGCTGTAACCCGCCAAGTCTTCAACCAGATTTCAATTTTGTTTAAGTGGGTCTGCAAAAGGTGAGATGCTTGATTTGGATCTTCGTCGGATGCCAGTATGCCTGTATGATCTGCATAAGTTGCTGATTCAGTATTTTCAGTTACCGGTAGGTCCGATGTATATAGAAGATAGAGAAGTGGTCCAAGGACGCTACCTTGCGGAACCCCAGATAAGATGGGATGTGAGGTCGTATAGATTTCTCCGTTTTTGACCAGAAAATACCTGTCTGGTTGAATGAATGAGGCAGGTTTTTTTTGATTTTGTATAGCAATCCAAGGTGCCACACCCTATCGAAGGCTTGTGAAATATCAAGGAAGGCAGCAGAGCAGTATTTTTTACATTCTAGGGCAGTTCTGATTTTTTTCACAACCCGATGAACCTGTTCCACCGTTCCGTGTCCTTGTCGAAAACAAGGAAATGCAGCTAACTGATCGCATTTATTATTTGGAATGTTCTTCAAGTTATTTGTAACTTGTAATATTAATGAATTTTCATTGTGAAACAGACTCCTAGGGAATGTAGTAAAGGGTAGTAATGAAACTAGCTATTTTACACAAGGGATCTGGGAGGAACATTTCTATGGATAATTTCTTTACGTCATTGCCTCTTGCTAAGCATCTGCTCTCATGGAATCTTACAGTGGTTGGTACGTTGAAAAAAAAAAACAAACCTTATATTTCTCAAGCTTTCGCACATTATAAAACTAGAGAATAATTTTCAACATTATTCGGATTTCACGAAAAGATTACTATGTGTTCCTATGTGCCGAAAAAAAAATAAAGCAGTAATAATGCTATCCAGCATGCACACAGATACGGCAGTGGCTTATGATGCAAAGAAAGTGCCGGAAATTATATTGTTTTATAATAAATACAAAGCTGGGGTCGATACCATGGATGTTAACCTGGTACACAACTCACCAACGTACCACCCGATGGCCACTGGCCCTTTTTTTCAACATGATTGATATAACATGTTTAGCTATACGTACCTTATTTACTATGCGAATAATAAGATGATAAAAAAGAAGACTCATGAACGAAGACTATTCATGAGACAGCTAAGTGAAGAGCTAGTACATCATTGGTGGAAGACCGATCCTAGAATTTGCAAATCATGAGAAACCATTCTTCCAAGTTAGCGATAGAAATTTTTCTTAATAGGCGAGTTTTGCCTCCTTATGAAATTCCTCCTGGGCCTCAGCTTCTGCGAGATCAAACAGGTTGAATACAAGTAACAGGGTCCTGCTATTATTTTATATTAGCAAATTATCAAACGACGTAGGAAAACTAGAAAAAGTTGTACTGCTTGTAAAAAGCACGTATTCGATGAACATGAGGTAACTTCAATTAAATGTAAAGAATGGGCTGAATAAATTTCAAATTATTCTTTATTATTATTATTAACCCGTAAGTAGCGAGGTGGTTTTCTTGTCGCACAAGAAATGAGGTGGTTTACCCCAATTTCAGTTTTAAAGAGATAAATTCAATCCGACGATGTGAAACACACATGCCCGAGGGGTACATGGAGCTCGATGATACAATGATTACACCTAGCTCTCACACCCTACCTCGCTACTTACAGGTTAATGTTAATAACTATAAATACATTTTTTCACATGCTAATGATTTGTTATTATTTGTTTGGTAATCCTTGATGTATTATTTATTCAATGAATATAATTTACCTGCATGATAATCCTGTTTTCATGTATTTTCATATAGGGGTACCCGGTTACCCGGGTGTAATAGCACGTCGACTTAATTCAAGTTGAAATTTTTATTATTAATAATGCTCAGAAAAATATCAGGTAGCATAATTGGATTGGAAAAAGGTCAAATTGCGACGATCTAGAAAGATTTTGAGAAATATTCAGTGAAACATAGAAAAAAAAGTAAAATGTCCGTTGGTGGGCACCCGGGTACCCGGGTGTGCACATAAGGGTTAATCAAAATCTAGAAGTTTTAGAAAATCACAATTCTATTATTTAAGAATTAAACAACAGAACTTTCCATTATTTTTCAAAATTTATTATAAAACTAAAGACTGATCTATATCCCAAAGTATACAGTACTTATCAAGCAGTTGAGCTTATTGATTGGTTGATGATGTAAGTGATTGGTTAATTGTCAATAATGACATAATTGAGCAACAACGCTAATATGAGTTGTTTTGAAACTTTATTGCGATAAAGTTTTGTGGATGTTTCTATTGTCGAAATGAAGTAGTTGTGCAGTAGATGCCTGATTTTGCAGTAATAAACTATTAAATTTGTACCTATAAATAGAATGAATGTACAAAGAGATGCTATTCTGAATATTTAATGTAGTTTTACAACAATCTAATATGCATCTCTATTGTGAAGGTATGAACATAAATTTATCTTTTACACTCGAAATATTTATTCGTTGTCATTTAGATCATAAAATAACCATATTTCACCGCTGAAGTTCTAATTTCCATATTTAAGTGTTCCACTTAGGATGATACGAGTGTTATATGATACAATAGAATTGACTCTTTAAATTGTAACGGTTAGATAATAGCCGACTCAGAAGCTATTTCAGATTTATGAAAGCTTTTGATGGCAATAACAGATGTAGTGGTCATTCATGCGTTTCAAGATCAATCAAATAAAATTAATAAATTTATCTTATGTTGAAATTTGATAATTTCAATCAAAGCTGTTTGAATTTATATCACATCAAAACGTCATAATCGCTTTATTGGTGCGTAAACTGAAGAGATACGGAGTGAAAAGTTTCAGTTCATTTCCTACCTGTAGCAGCTGCATTGTTTAACACAAAAGTAAAATGCGAAATTTTTCGATCTTTCGTAAAGTTTTCCAGTTTGTTTCATTGAAAAGAAAATCATTTGAAGTCTAAAAATAATAAAAAAATGGACTGCAACTTTTTTCAATTTAGATTTTTACTTAAAAAATACGTATAATAAATTTCACAAGCTGAATTTGTCAAAGACCCTAGAAAAGTCCTTCTCAAGATACATTTATTTTATTTACAATGTCCACTAATATTCCAACATTTTATTCCACTGTTCGCCGATTTCCATCATTAATAAATGTATGTACGTATGTACAAGGGAAATTTGACAACAAACGAAATGGTAAACAGACGTTATTCTTTGTAAAAAAATGTCCGGCTGACGTTTTATTAAAATAGAATGTTTCGATTAACCGAGATAAAAAATCTCCCAAAATTCAATAGTTTTCATTTTTCATTTTATAATTGACGAAACATAAGCAAGAGCCTATAATATGTTAACGTGGAATCCGGACCGAGGCACAAAAAAATGATTCGAAGGTCCATAACTCAACTATTTGTATAATAATTAACCAGAGACTAAAATAATTTAATTTAATAGTCTCCTACGCACGCACGACATTGCAAAATAATTATGAACTGATTTTTGGAAGTTTCACTATGTAATTATTATTAACAGGAAATACATATAAGAACCACAATATACTATTTGTAGATAAATTATACGCTATTCACTACTAAATAACTAATTATATGTTTATTTTATGTTTATTGACCCATTCAATAAATTCAAACACCCCATTTGTACAGTGTAATAATCTAATAATATTCAAAATACTACATTGGAATGATTACTTAGTTCAAATTTATTTCAAACATAATTTCCCATATAATTTAAAATTCGATTTTATTATTAACTTTTGACCACAGTTTAATTTTTATATTTTTTTCAATTGTTGAAAAGTTTATATTATTTATTCTGATTTTTACCCTTGTAAAGGTCTATTATTTACAGTTAAATGTCATTTTCCAAATATGTCGACTTCATTATTTTCATGAAAGCAGAGGTACTTATTTTGTGTGCGTTTACAAATTTATTTTCCTGAGGCGTACTGGTTAGGTTACAACACATTCCATTGATATTAAATAAAAAACAACCCCAAACTTTGCAACTTATTGCCTATTTCGTTACGCAAACACGTACAGTATGTAAAAGTAAAAGGTATCTATCCGTATTTATTCTTACATTTTCTTTTTTGAAAAGCTTAGAAATCCAATTAGAAAAACTTTTTATGATTACATTTCGCTAAAGAATCTTCATTTTTCTCCAGCTGTATAAATTTGAAATACCTTTGTAGCTTTAATGAGGTTCTACCATTTAATTCAGAAATAATACTACGCCGTTATTTTTACGTATACTCCATATCCTCTGCCATATTGTTTGGTGTTTTTATTATAAATTCACTTGTTAGTTGTTTGAAAATATAATAATAAATAATACACTCTCTGCAGGAAATATTTTGGATTTTTTACTAATAACGATTTTTTTTAGTTGTCCATCTGTAATCCGTAATTAAAATTTATTTTTTAGCCCATAGTAATCTAGAGAACTTTAAATAGTTGTATGGATTATGGTAAAAATAAAGCAATTCATTAATAACCACAATGCTATCTCGGCATATTACAAAATCCACAACGCGTTGTGGGTTGTTTAACTTCAAACTCTTCATTTGTCATTAACGTATAATTTCTTAGCTTGACTTTGTAGTAAAAATTAACTTCATATTTAAAATAATTGATTATATTTGTATGAGATTCTTGTTCTCTTTGAGAATTTTATATAATTTTATTTTGACTCTTTTAGTCAGCGATGGTTTTGTATTAGAATCTAAAATACAAAGATAACACATAAAATAAAGTCATAACTTAAAACCAACTGTTGCTTGCCAAACAAAGAAACGAACTCTTTCAAATAATGCAACAATTTGAGAAAGCACACCAAGATTAACATATGTGAAATGGGGGCGGGGGGGGGGGGTAATAAAACAATCGATTCAAGCACACAATGCTCTAAATAATATGATTGTCTCCTCTCCTAATAAAGACAGCTACACCAATGGAGAAGGACTCGGTTACGTCATTACTCTCCTGTGCAAACCTCATATTATTGTTATTTATAAATCACATACAAATGACTGGTTCAAATAGTTGCATTATTAAATAAGTTACATCCTTGTATATAAGTGTCACCTCCTCTATTTTGTAAAACCAAACCACCCGCCATTTTACCAAACAGTAACCACCCATAACCAAATCTATAATACTGTTACGAATCAGCAATGGTTATTTATATTTGATGATTCATTTATGATGACTCATCTGTAATGACGCATGCATAATGACTCATATATTAAAGACTGTTTAAAGACTGCTGAGTATGCATTCTAGAATGTTCCAGGAAGCAATAGAACTTGATAGAATTACCTGGAAGGTTGTGGAATATTCTAGAATTATGCATTCGAATATAAATAGCAGTGCGATTTGCTGTGAAGGAAGTCCGAGTTCGGACTCGGAACGGTGAACATAAATAGCGTGAAAATAAATAGTAGTGGAAATAAATAGTAGTGGAAGTAAATATACCGAGTGTTAAATAAATACAATGACTTAATTGAAATAAATATAGACTTATGTGATTGTAAATAATTGTAGTGTAATTTAGAATTAAGTGTAAATATTAGTTAGAAATTGTTCTATTGTAGTTAACTTTAAGTATTTTTAACTGTAATTATAATTTAGCCCTTTAGCAATAAATTAACGTTTAATATTCGTTACATTGGTGTCAGGTGTGGGGTTTAACGCGTAAAGGGCTAAAGAACAATAGTGCAAACGGTTTAAGAAGTTAGTTTGTGTTCGTGAGTGAATGCCGGTTACCGGGTCGTAAAGCGTTAAAATCGAACGTGAAATGCTACAATTTTAATTATAGTGCGAAGATATGGAAAAACATCACCTGTAGCTATGGGTCTTCAAACAACTGGCAAAGAAATCCGTATGGAACGATTTCTGTGGACCTTGGAATAGGAAACATGACATTCAACCAACAAGTAATGGTGGCTGACATCATTAAGGAAGTTATCCTGGGAATGGACGTTAAAAGGATATATGGGTTCCATTTGGATATGAAAAATGATGTAGTGTTGGTTGATGATGAGAAAGTTCCATTCCATTTGTCGGAAGACGTAGCAGTACGTGTTTTGTTAACCGAAGATTTCATCCTACCTGAAGGAACAGAAAGCAACGTGATGGGAAGCCTGGATTAAGATCTCCGAAAGGACTGGTATTCGCGCCATCGAACCAACCAATATTCAAGCGCGTGATAAAGGATTATTGGTTGGTAAGGCAGGCTCTAGTGAAGGTTATGGGTGTAGTCTCGGTAAGAATCCTTAACATCAATCCTGACTCGGTAACCTTGAAGAAAAATATGATGGTGGGACAGTGTTCGCAGGTATCTCATCTTGCAGGTGTTCAAGTACTACCGAAGAAACCTTAAAAATAAATGCCTCCATGGATATGGAGACGACCATTCTCAGCAGGTTTACAACGTGCAAGTGAAGAACTGTTATCAGAAATCTGCTGAGAATCTTCAATAGTTTGGAGCTGACATCGCGCAATTGGTGAAGCTAATATATCCTGGAAAGCTTAATGGAGCAACGGGCAGTAAAGTTTCATAGATGGCATCAGAGACGGTGAAACGCAGCAGGCGCTACGGCTGGCTCGGCCGATGACGTTTGATGAAGGACTAGCGTATGCGTTGGAAGTTGGGACCGCAAAGCAGACGTCCCAATGATGAAACCATCGAGAACGATGTGCCACGGAAGAGCCTGAAGAAAGCCAAGTTAGTGTATGGTGGAATTCGGAAAAAAAAACTTTGGAAGAAAGTCGGCGTTTCTTTGTGATGATCCATCACAAAGAAGGGGACCTAAGTGTTGGAACTGCGGCATAATAGGTCATATTCAACGCCGCTGCCCCAAACCAAGAAGGCATCCAGGAAAAGCAACCGGGAAAACTAGAGTAGGTCGGCTAAAAGGGGTTAAAGTCGACCGCCAGCAATCGTGCTTTGAAGATAACGATTTGTACTGCATCATTGACCACATCATGAGCAGTATTTATATCGATGTTAAAATAAATAAACAAAGTCCCTAGCAGCTGGAAGAAAAAGTTAATCTTCTTCGGAGATCCACTGTTACCGATGATAATGGACAACCTGAGCAGTTACTATGAGAGCAAGAAAACGACCCAGACTTGAAACTCATTTGGACTTTGGACTGGAAAGTTGAAGAACAACGGCCAACTTCAGAAGTAAGCGCCATGAATAGTGAGGCCAAAGCCTATTGGACCCAGTGGGACTCCTTGAAATAGTCTTCTGAAACGATCCCTGGAGTACAACGATGGAACTGAGTGTAAACTTCAGTTGGTGGTGCCGAGAAGGGTGTCAGAAGTGTTGCAGCAATTGCATGGGAAACTTCAGGAGGACATTTCGGCATAAAAAAAGACCCTATGGAGAGTTAGGGTAAGGTTGTATTGGGTGAACTGCAAAGAAGACATCAAGGAGATGTGCCGTGAGTGCACGTAATGTGTATCAAAAATCGGACCCTTGGGAAGGCACAAGGCACCTATGAGGTAGTATAATGTGGAAAGTCCATTTGATAGAGTGGCAATTGACATCGCGGGTCCATTTTCTAAAGCAGACGTCGGTAACAAGTAAATTTTGGTGACAGTGGATTATTTCACATCAACGAGACTAGGATCAAAATTTGTATCTGTTCTTGATGAGTTACTGATCATCCGTTCACGAAACAACCAACCAAACACCAGTTTCTATAATATTTGGATGAGAAGTAAGCTTGCCATGAGATCTTCAGTTTTGAAGCAAACCTGGAGAAGAAGTTGCTAGAGATAACTATGTTGGCAAGTTGAAGTAAAAGATGCACATCCATGAAAGAATCCAAAAAAAAGAAGAAAAAAAAAGTAAATATTCAACTGGCCAGTGACGGATGAAGAGTCAGTACTATGACGCAAACGCAAGAGCAGGTGGACTTCATCCTGGTGGCTCCATAATCCATAGAAAACCGTGGATTGTCGCCAAAATTGCAAAAGACAGCGGAAAGGCCCATATAACATCGTGAAAAGAATCAACCCACATATAAGGACCTATGGAGAATGTTTTTGGATCTTCGGAGAAAAGTTGTGACATCAAGAAGCTAGCGGTGACAAAGATTGGCTGCGGTTTAGACCAAATGGATTGGAGGACTGTCCGCAACATGTGACAAGCCGTGTTCCGGGAAACGGGAGTTCAAGTGTTGGTCTGCAGTTAAAATCCAAGCGATACACCAAGGGAGCAGAAAAGTGCCGACTGTTATTTCTGCGGTAAAGGAAAGTGTAAATGTGGTGATCATTGTCGTGACCGCCACGATCCCTTCTATGGGTGTCAAGTTTCGGCTGTTCTGGGACAGAACAGATTTAAGGAGGGGGCAGTGTTACGAATCAGCAATGGTTATTTATATTTGATGATAATGACTCATATATTAAAGACTGTTTAAAGACTGCTGAGTATGCATTCTAGAATGTTCCAGGAAGCAATAGAACTTGATAGAATTACCTGGAAGGTTGTGGAATATTCTAGAATTATGCATTCGAATATAAATAGCAGTGCGATTTGCTGTGAAGGAAGTCCGAGTTCGGACTCGGAACGGTGAACATAAATAGCGTGAAAATAAATAGTAGTGGAAATAAATATACCGAGTGTTAAATAAATACAATGACTTAATTGAAATAAATATAGACTTATGTGATTGTAAATAATTGTAGTGTAATTTAGAATTAAGTGTAAATATTAGTTAGAAATTGTTCTATTGTAGTTAACTTTAAGTGTTTTTAAGTAACTTTATATTTTAGCCCTTTAGCAATAAATAAACGTTTTAATATTTGTTACAATACAACTAACTTTTCCCACAATAATAGACGTTTAACCAAATAAGTCACCAATATTAATTAATTGAACACATTAATTACCACACATGAATAATAAAACAAAGCCACCATTTTTAATGTGCGCGTCATCCACTTTACATAGATACCTCGTGTTTAAATCAACTTTGGTTAATAATTATAATAATAAATACACTTACTTGAGAATTTCAATTTAATAGAAATCCCTGATTTTTAGTTTTAAATTCGGTATGAATTTATATTAATTTAAATATAAAATTACAAATATTTTGTTCACACTTTGAATATACGTCTGTTCACTTTTGAAGTCACGACGTCACCAGCATTAGGGACGTTTGCAAGCCGCTTACTTTCTAACGACCCCCTTTTTTTCTTAAATCTCACTTCTCTTACCCTTCCACAGATGGTGCTTTCAAAATACACAAGTAAACTGCACAACCAAACAGTGCCGTGCTATGAATATTTAATTCAAATGTACC
Organism: Cantharis flavilabris; assembly: GCA_949152465.1. Taxonomy (NCBI): domain Eukaryota; kingdom Metazoa; phylum Arthropoda; class Insecta; order Coleoptera; family Cantharidae; genus Cantharis; species Cantharis flavilabris. The sequence goes on from OX424435.1 coordinate 94,581,155, forward strand.
TACACTCTGAATATTACAAAATATTTTCTGGTTTTCCCGCCAACTAAATTGAGGTGACAACAGCTAGGTGGGGAAACCGGGTTTCTCGGTGTCATCCCAATATGTGAATAATTTCTAAAAATCTAATGAATATCAAAATGCATGAATGATTTCCAGTTGTGAGGAAATTTGAGAAATAGCAAAAAAATTTAAATTGTAAATTTAAAATTTATTTTAGTAGTTTTGTTTAAAAAAATAGTGGAAAATGTAAAAAAGGGCTTTACTTACGAATAAAAATTAAAATAAAAATTTCTAATTTGTTGATGAAATTTTAGTAAATTAAAGGAAACTTGAAGAATTTTACTGAAGCATTGGAAACACTGTTCGCCGACCAGATGGCCGCAAGTAAAGAGCAAAGTTTGTTTCGAGTTTTGATTACGATTTTACGTTGAGTTTTAATTTTGTAAATAAATATTTTGATTTTGATTGAGTGACTTTGGTTTTCAATTTGTTTTCAATTTTTCAATGCACATGGGTGCATTTATCTTTTCATTTCGATTTCTCATTTTTGTACTTATTTGAAATTGTTAATTAAAGTTGAATTTGAATATTTACATTTATTTGTGGATTGAATTTTGAAGATTTTTGTTTCGTTATTAAGATTCACACAAAATTTGTGATTTTTTCTTCGAATACCGATCAAGTATAAAATGAAGAAATCCGGCTTAATTTCAAAATTGTGGTATTATCCGCAGATAATGCGATAATCCCTTAATAAGATGATACACAAAAATTACTATATAAAGGAAAAACAAAAAAATAAATATTGTAAAAATTATCTTAAATAACACAAACACATACAATGGAATTGAACTTAGGATCACGTGCCGTTTTTCAACTACAAGAAACATTTCAGTTTGTAAATTCCCAATTCGATTGCGAAGGTTTTTTACCTGTAGTGAATATTTCGATTGAGACAGCCAGAGAACTATACCAGTTACACATTGAATCGGTCAACTTGCAAAAGGAAAATCAAGAACAACTTTTAGCAATGTTAACTAAACAAGATGAAATGTATGCCAAACAATTGGTGCATGAAGAACACCACATGAACTCGAATTCAAATTTTAATTTTGTGCAACCAAATACGACAAATTTTTCAAACAGTATAGAATTAATAGTGGATCCTCAAGGTTTATCCCAATTGGAAGCCCAATTTGGACACTATGACATGCTTTCAGAAGGTTTTCAACCTGTAATTCAGGTTTCCTTAAAATTGGCCGAAGAACTGCATTCAGCATATATTCAATCTGTGCTTTTGCAAAAACAGAACGAAGATGAAATTCTAGCAGCGATGGCTAAACAGGATAGAAATGCAGCCAAAAAAGCTAGAAATAAATTTACCACCAAGGCCAAGGGGAAAACTTCAGATCATCAGAATTATACTACGGATAATGGTGCAAATGAAGCGCGGTCAGTTCATGTTAAGAAGACCGCGGAAAAGTGCCGACAAGAAGCCCAAATGTATTTGAAAAAACAAGACGATTTAAATTCAAAAGCTAAACAGGCTTATCAACAAAAGAACTTTTATGTTGCCCAACATTACAGGGAAACGGCAAGAAGTTGTCGCAACCTGTACGAAAAAGCTAATGAAAACGCGGTTACATTGCTAATGGAGGAAGACAGTGTGAAAAACAGCGATATTTTGGATTTGCATAATTTCAATGTAAAAGAAGCAGTGCAGTCTTTGAATCTGTATTTAGATGCCAAGATTAATTTATTAAAAAAATCTAGAAGAAAAATGAAAAAATTTTCCATCATTACCGGTCATGGAAAACACAGCGCCAATAACAAATCCAAGTTGGGACCAGCAGTTCAAGATATGCTACGAAGACGTAATATACCATTTACTCAACCTGTATATAATTCTGGGATGCTAGAAGTAAAAGTATATTCAAATACATCACTTTTTCTTTCGTAGCACCGAAAGCAATTTTTATGAAATCTAAAATTAAATTTTTAATAATAAAACTGTGCCGAAAAATAAATTTTGTTTCAACTAAGATTCCTGCAAGTATCTAAAATGAAAAAGTGGTATCACATGCCAGTAACGACTAACCTTCCACAGTTTATTAAAAATATTTCATAATATTTTGGAAATTTAAATTAGGCTTAATTTTTAAGCCTAGCAAATTAAAAAAGTTTCAAAATAAGTAGTTTATGTCGCTACATACAAATTTCAATTAAAATTAAGTATGTAAAACCTAATTGGAGTTTTGATTATTTGTGTTTATAGCTTCCGTTAGATTCAAGGAAATGTAAAATTTTCTACCGGATGTATTCTCAAAACTCGTCAGAGAAGATCTATGCTTTAATAATTGCTTTTTTTTATATTAGTACCTATTGAAATTTTAAGTTTATAATTTTTAATAAATGAAATTAATTTAAAAGTAATAAAATTACTTCTGCCTTTAAAATTGAACCATTCAACTTGGATACTTTTAATGGAGATTTATATAAAGCCACTTTATGGCTTGAATTGTTGACGAAGAAAAGAGCGACTTTGTCAAGTGCCCTTCTCGATATTATTTGTTCGTGTTATCAAGAATAGAATGAAAACCTTAGGCCTAATGAAAACTTTAAGATTTGAATGAAAGCCAAGTTTTCCTATTAGAAGTTTCGATATCGCTTGATTAATTACTGATTTATTTTAGCATCGAACGTTCTGAGTTGTACTTCTAATATTATTATCACTGAAACAAGTAAAAGCTTCATTATTGTTCTCAAATACAAAGAACGACATTTTCTACTAAACAAAAAATAAAAGTATTTTCTATGCACAACAACAATAATTTAGAAATTCTGCTTTTTTTTTTTTTTTAATTTTGAGTATAATACAAATTTAGCGATTCTCATAAAAGCTTCGCAGAGTATAAAAAGTCTCTAGCAGCTCGGTTATTTTTGATTACGTAATATAATCTTAGAGCTTCTACATTTTTGAATCGAAGCCGAGGGAGACAGTTTTATTAGGGATAAGTTTTTATAAATTTTTTTTCACCTTTCAATTTGCGTACACTAGATTGGAAAATTGTTTACCGCTCGTTAGTTTCAGCAGAACATACAGACGATTATAATTGAGAAGTTGTAATAAAAAATTCTTTCTCCCTATTCTGGGATTACAGAATTCCCAAAAGTGAAACTTTGGTTCATTAAAGAACCAAAAGCACCAACAATAACTCGGCTGGAAAACAAAACAATTCCTCCTCCCCTTTTGGGGCATCCAAAATTTTCTTCTACACGCTGGGAAAAGATCAACCAGCTTTTAGTTACTGTAGATGCCCTGTATATGTTACTCTAGCTGAAGATGGTGCGGAAGCGAGAGTCATGAGTTCTGGAAAAAGGTAACAAGAAAACAAAAAGATAATTTCTGCAAGATGTATGCTGTCAAACGACAGTTGCAACCGAGAACACCAAAAAGTCGTAGCTACTTGCTTCAATTATTATCTTTCAGAGTAACTTAATTAAGAACAACAGCATATGCTAATTGTTGAACCAAAATAAATTTAATTACTAAAATTAAATATTTAACGTTTTGGAAAAATTTGCAAGCAAAGATAAAAGCTATCGGTCGATAAGCTCACAGTAGGTTTGCCGTTACAAATTATTTAAAATAATTATACGGCAACTCGGAAGTAAATACGAGATTCCCAGTCAGCACAAAAACAACAGATCACACAAAAATTAGATGTCTCCCTACGAGTTTCATTTAAAAAAGTAATAAAACTTACTCTAAACATTGACGAGCACACGAAATCACTCTCACACTTTCAAATGTTCCCATCAAAGTCCCTAAAGTTGCGCTCTTGCGTTTACAAAACGCAAACTCTTGTACCCCCAATCAGATTTTAGGCAGGGGCGTACACAAAACAAATTGCAAAAATTTGTCACAAAGTTACTCGGTTCGAGTCTGGCCTCATCAAAAATGTATTTACTAGGTTCTTCAAATGTATAGTTGGGGAGGTTTTCAGGTGTATGATGATATTTTGCAAGTAAAACACATGCATACATCGTCGGGGTTAGGCAGGATAATAAAGGATATTACAGAACTAATATTCCGTTTTATTAAAAATTATATATAATTTTATAAATTTTAATTCTGAATTAAAATGAATGAACGTAAATTTCTTATTTAACTTTTTTATTAGTTGCTTTTATTAAAATTGCTTTACAGAAGATAATTAAATTGAAAAAGTCAAGTATTGCAAACACCTGAATTATCTTGGATAATTTTACTTTACAGTAAAAATTTTAAATTTAGGATTGTTTTGAAACATTTGTATTTTAATTAAAAAGTTTAAGACCACTGTATTAATTGGTTTATATGTATATCGCACTTGGAAGATGACTGTAGATAACAATCAGATTAATAGATATGACGATTTAGGCTCATAAGGCATTTACAGCTGTACGCATTGATCATAACTTTCAAACAATTCTTCGAAATATAAGGTGATAACTGCTTCGAGATTTTCACTTTCACTTTCACTTTCAAAAGTTTTGTATGTCTGTCATTCCGCCACGGATTAACGGGCCAAACGAACAAAAAAAACTATAATTGGTCGACTTTTTTTAACCAACCAAGAAATATACCAAACCACCGGTAAAACCCTCTACTTCTCTGTCTCCCTTTAACGAGTTGCTTTTCAATTAAGTTTCCAACCAATAAAGTTGCAGATCGGTCCAGTTCCATACCAATCGAATTGTAGGTACTTCAATCGAGTTCCCAACTAATCGAATTGCACATCAGTCAAGTTCCAAACCAATCGAGTTGCACATCAATCAAGTTCCACTGTATGTAGTGTAGGTCGATTCTAATAATTTGACACAACCCTACACCACTCCCTTAATATTCTCAAAATTGTATCATTATACACCCCTATTCACTAACTTTTCTTTTCGATCAATCAAATCGTTCAGTTCTCGATCGATCGAGAAGTGCCAAAATCGGTATTCAGTAAGCCTTGATATCGAGACGACAGCTTTCAATCGATCGTTTACCGGTCGATTGATCGGGTATTTGCTCGTGAACATTGAAGCTCACGAAAAGGTTTTCCGATCGATGGTAAATTCTAAAAGAGTGGAAATTCTGGAATATGTACTGGAGGGTGTTCCACACCCCCCAGACCCCCCGGTTTACAATTTTACCAACCGAAAAATACATATATTAAACTAACTAAGATTAGGACTAACCGGGAAATTTGAATTTTTAAGTAAAAATGGAGGAAAATTTAACCTCCGGCTAGAAAACATTAAAACTTGAAAAGCATATTTATTTAATTAGTACCTTACTACTCATGGAGTTTAGCAGCAACTTCCTGTTACTTTGAAAGTTAATTATAAAAATAATATATAAATAGTCAAAATTGTAAACCGGGGGGTCTGGGGGGTGTGGAACACCCTCCAGTACATATCGCAGGGTTTCCACTATTTTAGAATACTTGGAAAAGATAATATAGAATTTATAATTTTTCAAATTTTTCCAGGAAAATCGGGAGAAACGGGGAATTCCCTAGTAGTGGGAAACGAAATTAAATGTTTAAATATTATACCGCTTAAAAGAGATCTACCGTCCAGCTGTCCGTCCACGGACCGGCTTTCAAGCTAGTACATATATTCATATCACTTCTTGATGTATAGATTAGAAAAAAATGCATTAGTTACAAAAAACTTACCAATTCATTGCGGTTAAATCTAACGTTATTCCGACTATCAGATGTCGATAAAAATAAGATCACTGCAACTTATTTTAGCAGTTTACCTATGTAGGCCTTCAAATGTCAATAAAATGTTATCTATAAACTTAGCTCATTGCTTACTGAATTCGATATCGTTACAGTATAGGAATTTGGGTCGTCGAATACTGTCATGGTTAATGTATTCGATTCGATCGCCTACGTCTCGATGATGGAAAAGAGTTTATATCATAACGAATTTGTAATATTTTGTGTTTTTAAAAATTGACCATTTTATAAATGGCAAAACATGCACTTTGCTTCAGGAACATAATCTTCAAAACCTGAAGAACATTCCAAGCGATTTTGTTTTTTTTGCAACTTTTTTTATTTTTCGATTTGCGTCCCTAGTTTAGGAGTTTGAACATAAATTTTGGAGATAGTTTTAGTAGTTTTATTTAATTTTTGAGTTTTGGAAGTCGTCCGAAATTTGGACGAAGTTGAGTTAGTTTGAATTGGATTAGGACCTGGAAGATAAAAATTGGATCCGTTAATTATTAATTAGTAAAATTGGATGTTTGTTGAAATTATAATTGTTTTATTTAGTTAGTTTATTCAGCTTAACACGTATCCTTGGGTCGTTAAACAACTTCAAACTATACAACAATAAAATTTGACAATAACTTGCTATCCACAGTAAAAGAGTTTTTAAATCCCACGTAAATGGCTTTTCGCCTTTTAATTAATTCAGCTTGCATAGTTCTTAAACAAGTAAACAGATTTGTTAGTTTATTGGGCTTAACATGTATACTTGATGTAATATTGTAAGTTCGTTACTCTAGCTAACTCTGTTGGGTTATACTGTACAAGCTAATACGTAAATGGCTTTTCGCCAGATGATTGCCATTCAGTTTCTAGAATTCTTAAAAGAAGTGAACCAATTTTGTCAGTTTATAAAGTTGATCATCATTGTGACAAAATAATCAATGATATTAAATGTAGAAATAAAGAATTTTAATTATCATATTATGAAAGCTGTCAATAATAACTCAGTTAAGAACTGTCAACATCGGACGGCCATGTTTAAATCTGATTGGTTAGCTATGGCGGGCAGATTAAATATTTTTGTGAAATTCAAAAGTTTTTTTAAATTGTACGCTGAATTTTAAGACTGACCAATTACGTGGAAACTGCTTTTTCAGTAGATCAGTAGATACGATTATCCGATGATCTGTCCATTGGTTTGATGGGACGGACATACATACATACAAACTTTGAGATTTATCTATTAAAATTGACGTAAAGAGGTGAGAATAGTGGCGTTAACTTTAGAACTCTTAGCTGAATAACCAGTTAAAATTTCACTTCAATCGTGCTTTCCGTTGGGGAGATTTTGATGGGACGGACATACTTACATACAAACTTTCAGTTTTATACATTTACATTTAAGATTTCAAAAAATTAATTTGAAGGAAACTCCCCCATTTGTAATGTATGGCGAGCACCTGCAGCGATAAACGGCATTTATAATCACGGTTCCCAATTAAAATTGAAAAATTAATTCTAAAGTTAAATTGGATAATTTAAATTACTAGAAATTATTTTTCGTGGGTATTTTACTTGATATTTTTGAAGAATTTAAATTGGCGTTGCAAAAACTGGAACCGACTCCCGACAGTCTCAATGCTCTCCGATGATTTATATGAGCTATTCGAGGTAAATTTTAAGGTCGAGAAGGAAGTTGGAAAGATTGTTTTCAAAAATTCTATGACGATATATTAGATATTGTGACCGATCGAGTTGCACTCGAATTAAATGTAATAAAGTATTTAATTATTTAATGTTTAGATTAAACTGAAAAATTGTTCATTATATTACCGTAAAATTGATAATTTTTGCGCCGATGAGCAACATTTATTATATTGATCAAAAAAATTCATAAATACAATGATTTGTTTTATGAATACTACGAATTATTCATCAATATAATGAATTTCGTTCATTGGCGTAAAAACTATGAATTTTTCGTTAATATGATGAACAATTTATTTTGGTGTACATTGCGTATAAAACTCTTTCTCTCTATCTTCTGTAACGACGGCAGATCAGTAGAGTTCCATATCAATCGAGTTCCACTGTTAACTTATTGGGATTTATCACTTAGTATTATAATATTTAAAAAAAACTACTGTATGAGGTTGGTGCTACTCAAAGTAGCATTTTGCTCGGTACTTTTATTACCGGACATTGTCCTTTGTTTGTTTTTGTTTTTCAATCGACCACTTCCATATTCCACCAATTTTTCTCGTTATAAATAAGTAAAGATTTCGTAGCACTTTATTTTAAAAACTGATTTCAGTCACCATTACTTTTGGTAAACGCTTTTCTCGTTAATAACCCAAATTTTACACTTGAACTGAATAATGAACAAATTTGAGAAATAAATCTTAACAAATGTAAACAAATAAGCAAATAAATACTGCGAATCAATTACAATAATTATAATATTATTGGTAAAGAGTCGACTGTGTAAGTTAAATCAAACGACAAATTATCTCATAATTTATTATTAGCATAATGCATAAACCATAATAAAAAACTGTTTATGTGCAAATATAAAATAATTATTAGTAAAGAAATTAACTTATCGTTAAGAAGAATTTCAAGTGTAGGTGTGGTAATTATATAGTAAGTACTGTACATTATATAATAATTGTAAATTTTAATAAAATAACTTCAATGTTGTCGTAATTTTGTAATAAGTCGAAAGTGATTGAAGAGGTTTTTTTTAATTTTGTTAAAATTTATTTATAATTATTTATCGGAAAATGCAGCTGAAGCAATCTGGAGCTTTTTTGAAATGCTTAAAATAGCATTTTACTCGCTAGCTTATGATGGCATTGAGTTATAAATTTTGATTTGATGCAAAATTTGTATTTATGTATTTATATAAAATCTTAACCCTTATAACATATTCATGTGAATTCGACGTCAAAGCAACAAGTAAGCAACAAAAATATCACAAAAAAGTTTTTATAATACCAGAATCGTCAAAAAACAGTATTAAATGAATATATTCTTTATGAGCTATAATTATAATATATTTTCAGGTTCCATCAAAGTTGATAAGTGTGCGTTGAATCTTTAAAAGAAGGGGGTTCTTTTTCCAATTACCAGTAAATGTAAACTTTTCATCTGCAACTTGGGAAAAGTGGGTAGATTAATGACTTTTTAATTGTAAACGTAACCTTTAATAAAAGTTTCATAATTTCAACGAAATTACATTTAAATAATGTTTAATTTACATTTATTATATTATGCAGTTTGTAATTGTGATTAAACACAAATAATTTAAAATATATAAAAAAAATAAATTTTTAAACTTTCAGAAAAGTCGACAGTTCGATTGTGCTTCCTTTTCCCATCCCATTGTTTTCACTTTTCAGTGTTGATAGAAGTTTGAAGGCTTTCAAAGCCATTCAAAGGTTAAAAAACGAAACATCGAATCTATAATTTATGTGTGCAGATTGTTAAGATTGATTATACTTCTAAAGTTAAAGTGATAAAAAATGAAATTATCGAGCTCAAGAAAGGGTATTGTCAGTTCCCATAAATTGATTGAAAGAGTAAATCCAGTAATTTAAGTTTATCCTATAAAATATCAAAACTTAATGCAGAAGATTTATCGACTGTTTAAAGCTTAAACCTATTAGAATGCTTAATTTAATTTTATAATTTTTTGCTCTTATACACAAAAAATTTTAAATTAATTATGAGGAAGCGTTTATTATATTATTTCCAGTAAACAAATATATTTTTTTATGCTATGAGATTACATACATAAAATATAAGTTTTTTTAAATTTGTTTCAAAATTACGTAATATCTTTTTTTTAAATTTTATAATTTTGTTCACTACATTTTAAGTAAATAGATTATCTTTCGATAATATTATGTAAACGCAATATTATTAATTATTGTTACCTTCAAAATGGTATTTTAATTTATTTTCAAGGTAAGAAAATTTTAAAATTTGTAACGTATATGGCAAATTAGAGTTTAATTATTATAAATTGTGTTTAAAGAATCATTGATTATATTTATATAACAGTATATATTGAGATAATATTTTCCAACTTCCAAAAATCATTAATAATAAAAAAAGCAATCTAAATAAATTTCCCCAAATATCAAAATTCAACTCCAAATAATTTTAAACAATTTAACAAATAGCAATCAAATTAATTAATTTTATAGATTAAACCAATGAAATAATTTTCATACTATAAACTGATTTTCACCTTACACTTAACAAGTTTTCTTCGACCAATCTTCATTTTACATGTTCTTCCATAAGGAGGTATTTTCTGTTCCATCACTTTGAATTTTGGATTAGTTCCAATTCGAATTTTCCCCTTACTTCCAATTTTCTTCTTTTTGTTTTTATTCTTTAGTGTAACACATTATTTAATTTTTGGTTTGCAAGTTTTAAATATTGTTTTTGACCTTCGTTTTCTCAAACTCGAATTCCATCCAGGAATTCAGGTTTTCCTTTTATTTCCAATTTTCTTCTTCCATTTGGTTATAGTCTTTTGTGTAGCACAGCTTTTAAATCTTGTATTATAAATTTTGAATGTTATTTGTAATCTTCGTTTTCTCAATCTCGACTTTTGGTTGAAGTGGAACCCTTGTTTCTTCTTGAACCTCTTAGCTTTCATCTTATTTTTACAATCACCAAGTTCTCGTGTAAGTCCCATTAAATTTTTCTGATTTGATTTATTGTTTTTGTACCTGAATTTTTCAGTTCGTCCATTATAAATGTGAATTTTCTGTTTATTTTCAGTTAATAAACTCTTTGCTTCTTGGTGCTGATTCGTCATATTTTTTAAATTATCATTCCTTTCTTTAATTGGATCCTTTTCTAAATTAAAATGTATCTGCTGATGTTGCTCGACAATATTTTTTAATTCTGTCACTTCTTTTTTACTTTCCATAAGTTCATATAGTAATTTGTCAATCTGGATGGTATTACCAATTAGCATTTCCTTATTTTTATTTAAAATTGATTGATAATTGTCAACTTCTTCAAATTTATTCAAAAGATTTCGTTCTAAACTTTTTATTTGATTACGTGCTTCTTCCAATTTTATCTCAAACAAATTTTTTTCTTGAATTTTATTTTTCAACTTTTCATTTTCTTCCAATAATAATTTGATTTGATTTTTATGTAAGGAAAGTTCAGTTTTTAGTGCATTATTACTGTCGATTGAACATTTGTACGCTTTTATATTCATTTAGACTTACTTTTAAGTTTAGACTTTCTTTTCTTTTCTTCATTCTATCATAAATTTTGTTTATTATTTTGGTGTTTCTTTCCCTTCTTTCAAAATATGTCTTATGATAATTATTGAGTAGTCCTTCCCAATTATTTAGATTATTTCTTTTTTCATTTGTTATTTTAGCTTCATCTTGTTTGTTTTCCCGTTCTTCTTTTTCTTCCATTTCCAATATTTCTAATCAATCTTGCATGTCCAACAATAATTGAGTTTCCATTTTTCTTATTTTTTTTTTACGAGTAATCTTAATCTCAAGGCGCGTTCGCACGATTCAAGTTTAATTGACCGATTACAGTTGATCAACAAAAATTGAATGAAATCTGAAGTGAGAACCTTTGTCGATGAACTAAAAAGTTGTTCAACTATATTAAAACAAAGGTTATTTGTTTCAACTTTTGTTGATCAACTAAAATCGGTCAACTAAACTTGACTCGTAAGAACGCGCCTTCAGGGTAAAGGTAGATTCAGTTATTATTGAGCCCCACGTTCTGGGATGCCAGATGAGATAATATTTTCCAACTTCCAAAAATCTCTAATTATATTTGCAAGAAAATTACAAATTTAAATTTTGGAATAAATACCATTTGTAAAATAGCACTGTAAAATGTGTGAACCCACCTGGCCACACGCTGCACTTCACGATACGAATTTTTTACTTTTCCTTGAATTTCAAGTTTTAAAATTTTTGTATTTCTAATCTAAGCAATAATTATAATATTATTATTTCCAATTTTTAGAATTTTATATTTTTAATTTATCCAATTTCTAATCATTGACAAATCTAATTCCAATCTAAACTTCATCAAAAAAATTCCAAATAATTGTTCAAAGTGAAACTAATAACTTTTATTTTTCAATCAAATAAATATTTCAATCAAAATCACAATTAAATCAAATTTACCGGAGACCACCTCCGGTCCGTCCGCTTCGTGCGGCTTCAAATCCGCAAAAGCCAGGTTTAGTCACTAGCTGGCGCTCAGCTTAACTAACCCGCGGCAAAACCAAAATTTACAAAAAAAAAAAATTAACATTTTTCTTTAAGGCACCCCCTTTACAGATTATATCACGACAATATAGTGACCAGTCAAATTAGGTGTTTCAGGGTGAACTAATTTAGAATTCGATGCCACCCGCAAAAAAGTATTTGGTCTGGGGTCTACATACTGGCAAAAATTTGCTCCTCGATAGCGATGTGCGGGGGATGAACAATTCGCGATTATTTAAACAAAAAACAGGACCTTCGGCGGTTTTACCTGAATATCTCCTAAACCATGCTAGATACGGAACCAAACTATACATACCTTTTTAGTAGAGCATGAAATTTCCTATGAAAATGGTTCTAATGAATATGTTTAAAAAGTCAGCCGTTTAGAATGCACGCGCCGCCGAAGTCAAATTTTCGGACTTCAAAAACGCGTGATTTTCGCGTTTCGCGGGTTTCGATAAAAAAATTTTTTCGATGGTTTCTAATTGTATTAAAAAATCGCAAAAATTTAGGTGTCCTTGGGAAACCTTGAAAGGTACTTTTCATGGCGCAATAAAATTTTTTGACCTTTTTTACTTATTTTACAGCTATGTGAATATGAAAAATTGAAATTTTGGTCTTTTTGAAATCTTTTGCGATTTAAGGTACATAGCACTTATTTGTGATCAATAAAATCATATGGATTTTATTTCTGATGAAATTTCCTACAAAAAAGGACACTTCCACTTTTTTCGTCCGGTGAACGCTGATTTTTTTATTACAGTGCAAAGTTGGAGTATGTCTCTTATTTGCCGAAATCATGTTTTCACCACTTGCGTTAATATTTACAATGATACTTGGTGGTTTTTCATGATACAAAATTTATATGTATTTGTAGCTTAGATGATAACTTATTTGTTTATAAACTTTTTTCTCTTTTTTTTTGTTATTGCAAAATTTGTTTATTTAAATATTATTGTGTACGAAGGGGCTGTTCACAAATTACGTAACGGCCTTAGGGGGGGGGGGGGATTGACAATTTGTTACGATTTGTTACGGTGTGGAGAGGGGGTGTTTTTCAAAATGTTACGTAACCAAAAAATTTCTTATTTTATCAAAAAACTAGATAGTTTTTCTAGATACTTATTAAATTTTCATTAATTTGATAAATTATTTTTTTTTATTTTCAAGTTAAAGTTATAAATAAAAAATTTATTTTAAAAATTGTTGTAACTTTTGTTACGTTATTCTTCTGGGGGGGGGGGGGGTCTCGCAATTTGTTAGGATTTGTTACAATTAAAAAACGTCAAAACATGCATTACGTAATTTGTGAACAGCCCCTTAGGAAAGTCCAAAAGTACATGTTTTGCGGATATTATTAAGTATCAATAGTTATCGCTACAAGCGTTTCGAAACGTCAGTGGCTCAAGCAAAATTAGAAGTTAGTCTTGCTCAGTTACCGCCCACAATGGCAGCAGTTCGCCAACACTGCAAACGAGTGTATTATCAGGTTCAGCTATAGCTTGGGAATGAGATGAATCCTCTACAATGGGAGGCTGGGAATTCAAAAATTTCCAGTTAGTGCCGTCGATGACGGAGTTGGAGCCAGTCCCAGGATCCTTGATGAAAAGCATCTCTTGCAAATGCTCAGGATCATGTGGTAAACGATGTGGTTCATCTATCTGCATGCTGTGTCAAGGTACATCGTGTTCAAATAACATACCGATAGACCTTGCCAGCGTTGATTATGATATTATGGAGAAACCCATCGATGAACCAGAAATTGAGGAGATATCATTTTCGGTGCAAGAAGATTTTGGTCTGGAAGAAAGGCAGTCAGGGGAAGAGGAAGAGGACCAAGATAAAATGGAGACAGACCAATAAGAACTAGAAGAAATGGAGACAGTCTAAGAAGAACAAGTGAACTAATACATTTACCAATTTGTAAAAATTACGTAGAAAATATAAGTAAATCAAAAAATGGAAATTATTATGATGAAAGGTGATCAAAACCAAGCGCAACAAAATTTTTTTTGTTAATTACAAATAAATTGCATTTTTTTTGTTATTAATTTAGTAATAGATACATTTTTCAGATAATATCCACAAAACATGTAATTTTGGACTTTCCTAATGGTACACAATAATATTTAAATAAACAAATTTTGCAATAACAAAAAAAAGGGAAAAAAGTTTATAAACAAATAAGTTATCATCTAAGTTATTGATCACAAATAAGTGCTAAGTACCTTAAATCGCAAAAGACTTCAAAAAGACCAAAATTTCAATTTTTCATATTCACATAGCTGTAAAATAAGTAAAAATGGTGAAAAAATTTTATTGTGCCATGAAAATTACCTTTCAAGGTTTCCCGAGGACACTTAAATTTTTGCGATTTTTTAATACAATTAGTTACCAGCGAAAAAAAAACTTTATCGAAACCCGCGAAGCGCGAAAATCACGTGTGTTTGAAGTCCGAATATTTGACTTCGGCGGCGCGTGCGTTCTAAACGGCTAACTTTTTAAACATAATCATTAGAACCATTTTCATAGGAAATTTCATGCTCTACAAAAAAGGTATGTATGGTTTGGTTCCGTATCTAGCATGGTTTAGGAGATATACAGGTAATATCGCCGAAGGTCCCGTTTTTTGTTTAAATAATCGCGAATTGTTCATCCCCCACACATCGCTATCGAGGAGCAAACTTTTGCCAGTATGTAGACCCTAGACCAAACACTTTTTTGTGGGTGGCATCAAATTCTAAATGAGTTCCGCGCCAAGCCCAAGATCGATCTAATTTGACTGGTCATGATGCAAAAGTGTGGTAAATAAAAAGTGAGGAATAAAATTTTTAAAATAATCAAAAAATGTTAGTAGGTCCAAGAATACACTAAATTTTTCACAAATTAAACTTTTTTTAAAAACTCTTTAGAACTCAACATCCTGTAGAATTCTATATAAAATTACAAATACGAAGTTTAAATGAAGTTCAAATAAAAAAGTGGTTTAAGTTTATTTAAATTTTGGTATTCAACTGAATTAATAAATTAAAAGTTTTGTTACAATTGAGAATATTAGATAATAGTTCAATGCGAAATAAATTATAGGTATAGGTAGATGACATAATGCATTTTCATAAAAAATTTGTTCTTTGCATAACATAAAGAGAATGTAAGTTAGTTTGATAATTTATAGAAGAAATAACGAAGTTATAGTTAATTTTATTATTAGTATTGCAGTGGCGTAGCTCTGGGGTTTGGGTGCATAAGAACTATCAGATTTTCAAACTTAACAGGAAAACCAAATCGGAATAACCATATCAATATTTTAGAAAACCCAAAAAATGCACTAAACACTTTTCAGAACTAAAATGTTTAAAAGTTAGCACATGTAAAATACACTGTAAGTATTCGCAAACGTTTTCACCATACTATGGCATCATCAGGCGATGAATTAGAAAGAAAATTAAGAGAGAATCCTTTAAATATTGTTCCGAGTGGTAGGGGGAGGTTTTTATAAGAAAAGAAGGGACATTTTGAAAGTTATTACAAAAAAGGGGGGGGGGTTATTACTTATTGAAAATGTTTAATAAAGGTAAATTATTTAAATCCGATTGACTATTTAACAACAAAGGTGAATATTTTAATTTATTTATTTCTAAAGCTTCTAAAAATTCTAATTTTTTACTTTTTGGTTCTACATGTAAAATTTCATAACTTCCTTGTTTATGGTTGGTATCCAATAAATGTTTCGCAAAAGTAGATTTTCCATCCGCAAGTCTGTGGGATCGCGAGTGTTCTTTAAATCGTGTTTGGAAAGATCTATCTGTATGACCGATATATTTTTGAGAGCATTCGCAAGTGAGCTCATAAACTCCTGATTTAGTTAAAATATCTGACTTTGATTTAGCATTATTAATGAATTTTTTAAGTTTATTGTCTGTTCTAAAAGCTATATTGAAATTATGTTGATTCAAATATTTGACAATTTTTTCTGACTTGTTTCCGAGAAAAGTAACTACGTTAAAATTTACGTTAGATTTATTATGAATAGTGGGGAATTGACTAGTTGTTTATGTTTAATCTGACTAAGTAAATTATCAATCAATTTGACCTGGTATCCATTGGAAGTCGCGATAAATTTAATTCTATCTAATTCTTTTTGAAAATTTTCTTTACTGAGAGGAATTTTGGTTAAACGATTCAGAAAAGCACGAAAAGAGGCAATTTTATGTGAAAAGGGGTGCTCAGAGCTGTTATGAATAACCGATCCAGCTTCTGTTGGTTTATGAAAGATATCAAATGAAAGAATGTTGTTAATTTTAGAGATTGTGAGGTCGAGGTAGTTAATCTTATTATTAACTTCAATTTCTTTAGTGAATTTAATATTCGCGTGTTGTTTATTAATAAAATTGAAAAGTTTATCTAATTGTCTAAGAGACCCATTGAAACAAATAAAAATATCGTCAACATATCTATACCAATAAATTATGAACTTTTTAAATGCAGAATTGAGAATTTTAGTTTCGAGGTGATCCATAAAAATATCAGCTAATAAACAGGACAGGGGATTTCCCATAGGTAAACCATCTTTTTGAAGGTAAAATTTGTTATTAAATTTAAAATAGTTTTGCTTAAGGCAAACATCTAAGGCGATTAAAATTTCTTGAATAATTAAAGGGTTCGTTTTGTTATTAACTAAAAGTTCTCGTATTATGTTTAAGGTGTCTTTTATGGGAACGCTTGGGAAAAGATTAGTGACATCGAAAGATACAAATTTATGGGAATTTTTAAGAGTTACGTTATGCAATTTATTAACGAGATCTAATGAATTTTTTACGGTATGTTTAGGTTCAAATTTTGTGTAATATTTAATGATATCTATAAGTTTAGAAGCTAAATTTCTACAAGGTGCATTAATATAACTGACTACTGGTCTAATGGGATTTCCAGTTTTATGCAATTTTACAAGACCATAAAGCCCGGGAGCTTGTGGATTCATACAACTTAGGAAATCAATTGATTATTAAATCGGAATAAGCTTCGACAGGGTGAAAGAACACCGAAATTAAGCAAATATTTGCTTATTTTAAAGTGCAATACTTCACTTAGTACATGCAATAAAAATCCAAAGGCAAACGCTTTTGCAAGTGTTCAGGTTCACTTTCCCGCAGTAATAGTTTTAGTTTTTTTCAGTATAACGTATTAGGGAAGATATAAATGCGGTTTAAAAAAAAACAAATATTTCTACGGGAAATTGAACCAAAGAGTTTCCGAATCACTTGCGGACACTTTTAGCAAAACTTTTGGATTATTGTAGTATAAATTATCTGAGGTATTGTATTTAAAATCTTTTAAACGCGAAACTTAAAAAAACAGGTCCTTGTGTATTTTAGTGCTCTTTCAACATACAAAAGCTTGTTCCGATCATAGAGTTACACTTGAAAGGTTCTCCTCGTTAGTTAAAACTCCTGGTTACGCCACTAGGTACTAGGTTACCTACAATATATTTATGTTTATGATTATAGTCTCACGATTTTTAATATTTTTATAATATGCAAAAGCTTTTACAAAAATGAATTAATACTAAGATTATGTGTGAAAGTTGTTATTTTTCAAAAAATTTCTCTTGCTTAAAAAGTCTGTCTATTAGGATGTTAATCCTATCTACGGAATTTTTTGTAATTTTTTTTAAAATTTGAGATAAATAAATAAAATTATACAATAGTAAACCTAGGTGAATAACAAGAAATTACTTTATAGTTTGCAACTAGCAGATCATGTACTTTTGGATAATCCAGTTATTTTTGTCTATGGACAATGTAATAAATTATATTCGAAATCACGACCTGCGAACTAAATTCAGTGCACGTACTTACTTATTTTTTGATTCCTGTCGTCCGTATTTGTTTATACAATCTCTTCGAGTTTTAAATATTTTATGTTTATGAGACGCAAATAATGCAAGTTACAGTTTAGACTTGGATGGGTGACCATTTTAAGAACACCATGTAACAAAGATTTTTTCTAGTGAATGTTTTTTGATTTGATCAAAAGAGTTTAATGATGATAATAGCTTTTCTCTACACATAAAATTGCCAATTTGATAACAGCAGTCAAATAATACTAGATATTGATAAAGAGCTCTGATTTATATGCACCAAAATACTTGAAAACATGCACGTATAATTTAAATACAATAAATTGAATTACAAATTTTAATTGTTTGAATCTTTCATTTCCCCAATTGCTCTTTATATTTAACTTTCGGTTTATCCGCCGCAAGAAACACGTTTTTAACACTTATAATGGTGATTACTATGCAAACCTGTTTTTATCTTCTTCTTTGTTTGACCCAGAGGGTCCACATTAAATCCTCTTCGCGTTGAATGGAACCGCTATCAGCTAATCCCAGATTAATCTCCTTCCACTTCTTCTAAATGCTTTGTCCGAAATCACACCTCGTTCTCGTTCCAAAATTGAATTTATTATTTTCGTTTCTAAATATTTTGTTTTTATGTTCACTTTGTGGTTTTCCCCACTTCTTCTAAGGACCACACGTAACGACCTTCCTCCTTGAGGTTTTGTCGTCAACTGATTTTATTTTATGTTATTTTTCTTCATCAGCCCGTTGTCTAGCAATTTCATTTTTTTTACATTCAATTTTTCAAATCAATGCTTGTTAATGATAATGCGATTCATTATACTTATTTCATTCGCCTGTACACGCACTTGTTACAATTATAATTATAATAACACCTGAAGTTATTTAATTTTCAATTGTTCATTTTAACGAATTATTTCTTTCAAGATTAATTTTTGATAAATTTAAATGTTAAGTTTTTTTGAATTTGTATTTTTGATTTTTAACATAATTCTTTTGATTAATGAATTTAACAACTGCCTTAGATTCGATTGCTTGAATTCTAGACAAAATCTGTAAACCGAAAAATATCGAGATTACAATACTTCTTTCTCTACGGCGAAGTAAAAATACATTATTGAAATAAGCACCTAAAAATTTGGGTGGGCACTTGACTGGCCACTCCAATCAACAGGCTGAGCACGTGCCCACTCTATCTCACCCCTGGCGCGTTACTGTAAATGATAAGCATTAGATTTTATCTAGCTTTACTTAATTAAAACACTTTGCTATTTTTTCTTCAAAATAATTGCTTAAACTGGCAAAAATAATAATTTTTTATTTTATAAAATAAAATTCTGCAAAAAAACACCAAAAGTGGTCCAGATATGCATCATTTGCTTAAATTAATATGCATTTTGAAAATCGGATTTTCGGATTCACTTTTGTCTAATTCGTCCAGATTTCAAAACGAGTCCGGTTATAACGATTTATCGGCTATAATGAGTAAAAGTTTAGTCCCTTGACTTTTGTTTACATGCTAAACTGAATCTGCTTATAACGAGTAAGTAGGCTGGTCCCTTGAGCTCTCGTTATAGAGGAGTTCTACGTACTGTATTAAAAAACATACAAATGCATAAAATCCGAGCTCCATGGATAACAATCATTTTGTTTCGAACATCTATCGAACAATTATGTTTCTTTCATGAAATAATAAATAAGCAGAAATATAATATAAAATTCACTTACCGAAGTACTTGAGTAATTTATAACAATTGATATTATTTGATCCTCCAGCTATCTCAGGAATGAATGCACATGTGGATTGTCGAGTCGAGTTGCCTTTTGCAATAGCAATCTACTTAAAACTTAATCGCACAAAGTGACTGTAGCACAATTTTGAAATTTCTGATAGGAAATCGATACTAATTTTCCGAGGTTTTCGATCAGTAAATTAATTGATCCATCAATACAACCTGAACAACGAAACTAATGGTTAACAACGCAGATGCGACCTGTCGCTTCCTTGAGGTCTTCCGCGTCGAACGGTATCCGGCTACAGGGTGGCGGACAAAAATTTACTCTCTAATTATGTGCGTAAAAAAGTAAATCTGCACCTTTAATTTAACGTGTTTTTAAATTTTTTAACTTTCTGACTTTTTGATGCCAACTGTAGCTTCCTCGCGGTCTTTCTCGTCGAATGGTATCCGGAAAGAGGAGGTTGAACGATAATTTTTATACCCAAATTTAATGAGGAATTTTTAAAATTTATTACAGAATATTTAAATTCTGAACCATAAATTACATAGGCGTACCGAAATGATTCAGTAAAGGGTTTCCAATATTTTCAATATCAACAAAAATTGTTACTAGCGCTTCCTTTAAGATTCTTTATATAAATGTACAGCTGTTTCTTCCAGACTAAAATTGTCTTTCTCTGCTAGGACAACGACGATCAGCACTAATATAGTCTAAACCTGAGATATCAAGCTATATATCATACTTTATAATTAATTAATTTAATTAGTTTCCTCAAATTTAAATTAACGAAAATGATTTAGGTAAATTTTAACAAATACATTGACCCTTACTGAATCCAACCGATGATATTGTCAAGAGACACGCACGTGTTTATGTAAAAGGGTCAAGCTATCTGTCGGTAACAGTAAAAGTATAATTTTTGGTAGAATTCAAAACAAGAAAGAGAAAGACAACAAGCCGATCAAAAACCTGGTGAAGAATTACAACAATAATTTAAATAATTATTATTACTTTATAAAAAATTAAAAAATACAAAAATGAGATTGATCTGGAAAATAACAGGATCAGCGGATAAGCTATCTACCAAACCAAGAGAGGTATAGAAAAATAACAAAATAAGAAAACGTAAAATGCAAACTACAGAATTTAGTGAATTATTCAAAATATTTAAATGTATTGATTTGAAATTATACTATTGCGGTTTATCAAGTTCATACGACAAGTTTGTTCAATTATTATATTAATTCTTCTAACCACAGCAGTGCGGCTTGATCTTATTGCTATTGAAATATTGAACGGAAAGTTTAAGTTGTAATTGAAGTTTATGACTAAGGACGAGAACACTATGGTCTTGCATACATTAGAATCTGTAGTTACTTCGAAGGAACGTTAGGTTCAACAAATACCAATTTAACAAACAGAAAAATTTTAATTTTCCAACGCTAAAATATGTTTAAATATATAAAAATATATAAAATCAAACTTTTATTTTTATTAATTATAGTGGAAAACCACCACTCACGCTTTTGAACTAAAACGTACGAAGGTTTTACAAATAAAATATACTTACGTGAATACATGTACACTTTATATGTGAAAACTGTACTTTTTTTTATTTATTTTTTAACTATTTAGTTTTGTTGCTGTACTCTGAAACCGAGGGATTTGGGGGAACAGGATAACTATCCTGACTCATTATATTCATACCCCAACGCTAATAAAATTCTGAAGAAATATAATGAAAATTATCATTTCAAATTAATCTCTGAAAATCTATTAAAAATATTTATTTGGTCGGGGAATTACTTGTAAATTTTGGGAATCACCGCTTGTAGACGTCGCGTCGCGTCGTTCCATATTTTTACCAAGTTTCTTGTCGCAGTGCAATTTTTGCAGTCTCGAGTGGAAATATTGAATGAGATAATTTTTTGCTTGAATGAATATTTAGGATGGAAGGAATTTTGAAAGGAATACTACAACAAAAGATAATTAGTTCAAGTTTACTATAATAGAAATTTTAAACATTTCATGCATACTGCTTATTGGGCCTATTGTATATTATATTTCATAGATATTTCATGCTTGAAACCCCCGAAGTTTTTGTAACAAACAATTTCATTAACAATTTATCATCCGCCCTTAAAATTGTTATTTAAAAGTTATTATTTGTAGTTTTATTTTCAAACTCAGTTCCCGCATTAATGATGCCAACAAATTGCACCCAATTATATTCTTATTTTCGAGTCTCCTTTTTACAAATACGCTGCTTCCTCGGGATAAGCAATTATGCAAATTTTTAACTTGATATGCTTGAATTACTTAGGAATTGTAAGGACGCTTGTGAAATAGAACTTGACTTTAGCGAAGTTAACTCTTTTCTAAAGAATAAATCCAAAAAAATCTGTTTGTAACTATTAGTAATAATTAATTGTAAAAATAGTATTTTATGATATGAGTTTTGAAAATAAAATAACGAAACACTAATTATTATTTTTCATTCTACTTGTATTATTCATAATTGTACTCGGTAACTGTGTGAGTTAATTAAATTTTATAATTAAAAGAAATAGTTTCATTTCTAACTTACAAATAAAAATTCTTTCGTATCAGAAGAAGTAAGTTAGTGACATGCGTTGGAAATAATGTAAGAATGTTATTTTTCACAAAGAAAGTTTCTTGTTGAGTTCTATGCACTGCATAGTAATTGTGAACTGTTTATTAACTTTGTTTTGAAAAAACAAAAATTATCAAAAGCAGAAAGCATAATAATTATTTATCAAGGTAAATAAAAGCTTTTTATAAAAATAATAATAATCTTTCATTTTTAAAAATTTCAAATATTTTCAAGTTTTAATTTGCATCAAAAAAGATTTTTTTTTATAAGAAACCGCTTAAAAAGTATCATTTAGATTTGAAAAATAAGCATTTTGTTTGAATTGTCAATTTAAATTAAACAGTAAAATACACATTAAACGAAAAATGATTTAGATTTATTGCTCGAAAAGTTTAAATTTATAAAATTTTTGTAATTACAAAGACTTTTAACGAATATATTTTTGAAAGTAATTTAGTTTTGATCATGAATTTGATACGTAATTAAAATTTTTCTTCGAAATTATCGGAAAAAAGTTGATTTTTGTTATGTTTGATTTCATGAAAAGTAAGCTAAATAGTATATATTTTCTACATTTTATTTTATAGTATAACAGCAACAACACAAAATATAAAAAATAAAAAGTAGAAAATTCTCTACAAAGTAATCCAATTAATTTTTATGTTATACATCATTCTTAGTTTAAAAATTTAAATTATTCTCATATTTTATGAAAAACTATAAAATTTTATTAAATAAATAAAACACAGAGAAGATATTGCAAAATAATCCTATTTAGCAGCTACATATAATTTAAAAAATAAAAAAAAGGTTAATTAAATGAAATAATATTTAAAAAAATTTGTGTAAGATGTTTAATTTATTCCTTACTTTAAACCTTCTCTGTGCTTGTAATAGCTTTGGTGAAGTACCTAGTTAAATAAAGGTAAACTGAAAAACTAAAACTTGAGTACAATTTCTGCAAGATGCTAGTTCCCTCATTACATATTGACGTTTATTTACACTTCGAAATGTAATTAAGTGCTTTCAATTAAATACACATTTGTCAGCTCTTGAAGTGGATTATATAATTAACTAAAATCGAAATTGAATATATCAGGCAAACTACTTTGCATTAACAAACATAATAATAATATTGTTGTTTACTTGGGTATATAATATTATTGGACAAATAAGATAAAAGAAAAATATGCAAAATTAACAATTTTTATACAAATAGAAAGCAAACCTATTATTGGAATTCTTCAACATTTTGAATTTTGGTAAATGGTAAATTAGTTTGGGGATGTCCATTAATTACGTAAGGGCGATTTTAGAAATTTTTGACCCCCCCACATAAGGGCACGTAAGATTTTGCCCCCCCACATCTTACGTAAGGACTATAAAACAAAAATATAGTTAAATCCCCCCCCCCCTCTCTTCCGTTTATATTTATAAAATATTAATAAGGGCAATACATATCATATGGCATTTCCTTAAATTTCTTCGTATGCAGTAGAGGTATGGTTAGGCTGAGTCGATCGGAAAGCGAAAGGAAAATCGATTTATGTGGTTCTTATTCAGGACTTGGCACAGTAATTCTTCTTTTGAAGTTATGCACGAGATATGGTGGTGGAAGAAATCTGTCTGGTAACCTATAACGTATATCGCTTCTAAGGTTACCACAGCATTTGATATCGTTGCATTTCGTAATCTGCAATAAATACTGCGATTCTCTTACATGAATTGCGTACCACTTGGGATCCACATCTTCTGGTAATTCAGATTGTATACCAGACTCGATATATTCGGCTGTAACAGGAAAATTATCAATACACACGTCGCTCCATATTTTAGCCAAAGTATTTCCTGCTGCAGAGAAATTTTTTCTTTTTAAATCGGTGTCGATGGTCTTCCCATTTGAATCCAGGTGACTTCCAAATATATCGTGCTTTAAAATCAATCCAGAAAGTTCTTTGCTGAGCGGTGCCATTCTTCTTTCAACACGGTTAATTGCGCTACGTCCAGGTGCGTTTGTAACAATAAATAAAGCATCTAAAATTGAAATCTCGGAAATGCTGAATAGCAAAAGCAATGGTTTTTGGATAACGTGGATTTTCATCTGGTCCGCCATCTACAGAGATAACGAATACCGGTTTGATTTTGTTGTTCGTTTTTACAATTCCTTCAAAACACTCCAGTTCCAACAGCTTTTTAAAATCATCACAATGACTAGCTGCAGTTGATGAAGAGTGTTTGCCGCTTCTGATGGCAATGTAAGTTGGGCCAGAATATGTAACTGCATCTGGAGATCCCCAACTATTTGGTTTAATGATTATTCCAGCATACACCGACGGAATCAATTTATTGTGCTTTTCCGCTATAACCCAGTCATGATCGGAAAGTTGTACCCTATATTCAACGTGCATTAATATTGGGAATTGCTTTTGCACAGCTCTAATCCCAATTGGAACACGAGCTTTGTCATCCTGTGATAAAAAGCATACTTGATCTGGGCCAAGAAAAGATGCCAAACTCTCCAAGTATCGTATGGACGATACTATAACCCAGTTATGATCGGAAAGTTGTACCCTATATTCAACGTGCATTAATATTGGGAATTGCTTTTGCACAGCTCTAATCCCAATTGGAACACGAGCTTTGTCATCCTGTGATAAGAAGCATACTTGATTTGGGCCAAGAAAAGATGCCAAACTCTCCAAGTATCGTATGGACGATGTACAAAACTGTCCGTCAGGATGCCTTTTGTGACTATCCGTTTGACCTCGGCATAATTTCACTGATACCATCACAACGTGCCTTTTTCCTTCCATAGTATTCGACTTCCGCGGTAAAAGACGTAAATAGGTTGCACTTCTAGATAAATTAAATCCAATTTCTAAAAGTTTTTCGTGCAAGTCGTCACGAAAGTCGTCTTGCAGGTCCTGATTTCTTCGGTGCGGCGACGATCTTGAGCTGCACCACCAAACGAGGCGATAGAAACTATTGTGTTTAATAATTCTGGATGATTTTCTTCTATACGTGGTCTGCCAGGAGTTCGTTTTATGCCAGGCGATAAATCTTCTAAATTATTTTCTAGCTGATTTAACTTTCTCTTTACAGAATTGCGGTACTTTTTCTGATATTGGGCGTTTAGTTTCTTAGTTTTCAGAGTTTGTTTTAATTCCATTAATTCCTTTTTAGATCTATCAATATCTTTTTGACATATATCTCGAAGACCTGAATTTCGTGATTGCAATTGACCATTTAATTTGAATTCCATTGCTTGAATTTTTGCTAATAATTTTGTTTGTGCTGGAGTGTCGTGTGTTCTAGCTAAGACCTCGAGATCAACTGATTCATCCGGGTTATCATTGACTTCATCTGAAATAGGTGGTTCCATTTCATTTTTACCTTTTTCTTGCGAAGTTGAATTAGAACCATCACTTTGTTTACTTTTTTCAACCTTTGAGAAATAGGATAAAAATGCTGCTTTTCTTCTTGTTTTTCGTAAATTATTTTCTTTTATCACATTTTCAATATTATTTATAAAATCCTTACCTTTATAGGTAGCCTTTGCTACTTTCCAAGCATTGTTTGCTTTATCTTGCAGCAATTTTGCCGATGAATCTGGCCAACCAATTTTATAAGACATAAAAAACCGTTCGTATAGATCGCCAAACTCAGATGCCATTTTGTTAAATTTTTTACTATTATGCCACTGTGTTTTATGATTTGAATTATATTTTTATAAAATGTACGTAACAAATACGTCGGACCCTCCCCCCCCAAAACCCTTACGTAATTAATGGACGGCCCCTTTCGTATTGAGGAATAAATCTAGCAATCTCGCGGTCTTCTAGGAAATGATGAAACAATAAGAAAAAGACAAAGACTTTACTTCTGAACAATTAGTTTTTGCTTTATTATTTTATTATTTCAATTTTTAGATGGTTTTAACTGACAACGCAGATGGATTCAAAATTCCAAAAAATATGATGCAGATGACAGGATTGTGGCCTGTAGAAAGTAAAACTTGGATTTACAAAGCAAAACTCGTAATATCTTGGGTAACAATGCTATCACTAACCATAACAATGTGGATGGAATTATTTAGCGACCTTTTCGATCTATCAAAAGTATCCCAAATTCTCTACATTTTGGTTACTTTCGTGTGCGCAATTGTTAAACAAACAGCACTTGCTTATCACGAAAAATCGATCTTACGTTTATTGAATTACTTAAAAGATCCATTATTTACGTCATATCCCGAAGAGTTTGATTATTTTATGACAAATGCAGTTACAGAAGCAACATTTCTTGCAAAAGTCTATCGATTCTTGGTCGGTTGTTGCGTGATATTAATGGGCGTGTTTCCAATCCTTGATGATAAACCTCTACCATTTCCATTTTCTTATGATTTTGGAAGTTACAGATTTTTAATGTATGCTTTCCAATTATTTTGCTTAGCCATTACCGCTTGGAATAATTCCTCTATGGATAGCCTTTGCATAAGTTTCATGAAAATCGCGTCTGCACATTTAGACATTTTAATGAAAAGAATTAGTACACTCAAAGTAGGTAAACATGTTTCCGACGATAGCCATGCAAGCATCACTGAAAAAATTGTTACGAAAAAATTAGAGCAATGCGTTGATCACCATCTTGCCATTATAGAGTAGTAAGAAGAGTTTGCCCTATAAAACTTTGTAAAAACTTCTTTTTAGGGTCGTTCACTACATTGAGAAGATTTTTAATTTTGGGATATTTGCTCAATTTTTAGGTAGCGGTGTAGTTATTTGCAACGTCTTATTTCATTTTGTCTTGGTAAGAACATCTTCAATTGGACGGCTTTTCATACAAAAAAAATGTAGTAAACTTTCGGGGAATCCCACTTGATAAAAAATAATTTATTCGCTCAAATTTAGGTTCCTTAGTTATTTCAATATTTTGTTAAAATATAATGAACAATTTTACTTTTGGAAAATATTTGTATTGTACGTTTTTTCAAACGAAGGTTTGTTTATTCCTGAAGAAAGCCGTTCAATTTGAGAGTAGAATATAAAAGATTACAGAAAAATTTTAATAATTAAAAATAAAATTTTTTAATAAATATTCATTTAACAAATTTGCAGATATCTGTTTCAATTCAGTTTATTATGCTGATGAATTATTTAGTGATTATTGTAATTCAATTATTTATATATTGTTGGTTCGGAAATGAAATAATTACGAAGGTAAGAATTTTGAGAGACAATTAATTAATAAGTTTTATTGAGTTTATTTTAGTCTGAACAAATTGCAAACGCATGTTACACTTTTAATTGGTACGATTATGGAACACAAGTACGTAAATACGTGTTTATAATTATGGAGAGATCAAAGAAACCATTACGTATAACAGCTTTAAAATTTTCATCGGCATCCATAAAATCGTTCACCGGTGTAAATAATAATATGTTGTTAAATATGTGCTAATATAACTCACATACTTCTTTTACAGATATTGCAATGGTCATACTCGTTATTAACTCTTCTTCTGCAGCTTTACAAAGAAAAAAGATATTAAATTTAGAAATTTAATTTAATTTGTTGTTGCTAGTTAAATTATTATAATCAATGTAGTTTATTATTACGTTCGTGCATTTGTAGCACCCTAGAGGGAGGATTAAATAAATCACAAAATCACTGAAACGTGTGAATGCTCAATTTACATAGAATCAACAGGTATTACTCCAAGTGTTGATTTTTCACAATATATAACTTAACATAATAAAATTGAAATTTTATTGTTAGTGTCCAAAGTTACTGGGGGAAGCAATACAAATTGAATCATTGGGATAGTTTCCCACACTCGTAAAATATACTTTGCTTTTCAAATAAAATTAAAAAAATAATAAACTATTCCTGTTGCAGCGGCTTGTAATTTTGCTATAATTGTAGGTTGCGACTAGCACCCCTATTCACTAACCTTTCTTTTCGATCAATTGAATCGTTCAGTTCTCGAAGGCGGTGTTCTAGTCCAGAATTTTTGAAAAATCGATTTTTTGTTTTATGCATATTCATAAGAATATATCCTCGAGAAAAAAATTTTAAAATTCAAATTATTTATGTAGTTATAGCTATTTCAGTGATGCACTAAGTAATCCCTTAAAGTCTGAACATATGGGGGCAATGCCTGATTGAGCTTGACCATGACCATTTTAACTAAATAGATTATATAAATGTAGGTCAACCCAAAACACTTAAAAATCATATATATTTTCGTGTATATTGTTTATTTTAGCGCAGTTTTACATTTAAAAGTCTTCGATTAAGTGCTAAGTTGTTCCGCCCAAGTGTTTTTTTAAGTTTTTTAATTCTGACCAATAAAAACACAAAGTAAGTATAACGTACCATTCTATGACTTTAAATGAGGCCGCTGTTTGAAACTGATGGTTTTAAACGGCTGTTTAACTCACATTATCTTAAAACGCGTTTATACAAAACTACATTTTTCAATTTGGTTGATTTGATATCTCAAGTTTTATTTACCCAATTTACTCCAAATTTGGTGTCGACCTTCAGTTTACATGTGTCTACCGCCCCTACAACTCTTATAGCAAAATATTGTTTTTAACTATTTGAAACTTTCACTCAAAACTTTAAACGCGTTTATTTCAAAACTACATATTTCGACCTGATTGACATGTCAAGTTTAGCTTGACCGATCCACTTCAAATTTTTTTTCAGTCTTCAATATACGTCTGTCTATCGCCCCTACCACTTTTGTACCAAAATTATTTTGTTAACTATTTAAAAAAAATAAAAACTTTGGAAAAAAAGAGTAAAAAACTGATTTTTTTTTCAAACAGCTGCCATTTTGCCAAAAAAGTATTTTCCGTCTCCTTTCGGTATAACGACATCCTTAATAATAAAGAATCTTTTTTAAAATTTTGTTTCGGATGACCAGAAGGGCTGCAATCGTGTCAACCACCGCATCCCATTTTACTTTATCATACAAAGTATGAAAAAGTATTGTTATCGTGCGGAAAAAAAAAATTGAGATTTTGATGAATTTAGGCATATTGGGATCCCAGAAGCGGAAAATCATCATTTCCAAAAAATGTCTGTATGTATGTGTGTGTGTTTGTGTGGCATTAACTGTGGCAACCTGTGTGTGCATTAAACTCAATTGTGGCGTACGCTTTAGTTGTGGCAACATACATTCGGAAGCCACAGCAAAATTCGTCATAACTCGGCTATTATAGCTGTTTAGTGTGTTCCGATTTGAACTTAGCGCTTCTATGAGAGTAGGTCGCAAAATACCAATTAAAAGGAGGCGTTACCGTTGAAGTTATGGCGGGAATTGAATTTGTGTGTAGTACGCCACAATTGGGTCTGTATCTTGGATACTCTTAACCAGATTGTGACTACATTTGTCACTTGGTATGGTGGCGCCCTCTGGTCACACACACTATTTAGTTTTAGAATTTGTTTTGAGAAATAATAGTGTCTTAAACGCTACAGCTAATGGAAGTATTTTAATAGCTGATATGAATGATGTTATAAATATATATTTTGGTTTGTTCAACCGCTTACACAGACCCGAAACTCCCGAAAAATGTGTTTAGGGTTCCACAAGCAATGTATTTGCTGTGTACAGTGTGTGTTTAGGATGCCACATTTAGTTCCCCGTTTCTCTCAACAGGGAGCGCGCCGTTAGAAGCGTATACATATAATATATACAACCAACGATACAACGTTTCTGAGCTCGATACACATGTCCTAAATTTTGCAACATCTCTTCAGTAACTCTTTATCATTAAGATTATTTATAAAATTAATTAGCCGGAATTAGCTGACATGTTTTATTAAATAAAAGTGTAATATCATTCTTTTGCATGTTTGATTTAAAACTTTATATTGAATTAAAATTTTAGAATCATTTAATAAAGTTACATGCAGTACTATTTCCATCAGTCTGAAACCAATCAAATTCTTTTTTGCAACAAATTTTACTAGGAGGTGAGGACACTTAAAATAGTTACAGTGAGTGTAGAAAGTATTCGTCATCTCCTATATTACCAATGTAAATTGAACATTTTGAAATCGTTTTTTGACATATAAAAATCGCTTTTACAGCAAAACTTTTTAGACATTTTTTGTTAAAACTTTCATTGTCTTCAATTTTATATCTATACATTTTTCTATTTTGTCGCCCCGTTTTTGACTGGCAACGACTTAAACAAGACTCTGAAAAATACAAAAAATATTATCATCTGTATCTCAGAAACGGTGTGACAAAATAGAAAAATGTATATAAACAAAAATGTAGGGAATAAAATT
Organism: Cantharis flavilabris; assembly: GCA_949152465.1. Classification (NCBI taxonomy): domain Eukaryota; kingdom Metazoa; phylum Arthropoda; class Insecta; order Coleoptera; family Cantharidae; genus Cantharis; species Cantharis flavilabris. The sequence goes on from OX424435.1 coordinate 94,611,710, forward strand.
TTCCATAAAAACTACTTATACATTTTTCCATTTTGTTGCACCAATTTTGAGATACAGGAGACGATATTTTTTGTAATTTTCAGAGTCTTGTTTAAGTCGCTGCCAGTCAAAAACGGGGCGACAAAATAGAAAAACGTATAGATACAAAATTAAAGATAATGAAATTTTTAATAAAAGATGTCTAAAAAGTTTTGCTGTAAAAGTGATTTTTATATGTCAAAAAACGGTTTCAAAATGAGCAATTTACATTGGTAATATAGGAGGTGACGAATACTTTCTACACTCACTGTACCTAATATTTGAATTTAAAATTTTCAATTCAAAAAATAATAAAACCCGAATAAAACTTATTGTGAATTTATTTTAGATGAAGTCTTTTTTAGTGGAAAATATTCGAGCTTTCATAATCATTTATATGTATTCTGCCAATTTTTAACATTGACTGAATGTTTATTAAAATTAACATTGAATAAAATTTTTTAAATTTTCATTTAGCTCCGAGCCACATACGTTCTGAATATTAAAATTAACATTGAATAAAAAGAACTTTTAAATTTTTCTTTTAGCTCCGAACTACATACGTTTGGTGCCGCTATTTAAATTTGATTTTAATATTCAATTAGATCACCAGATAATAAAAAAAATTAGCGATGTAAAGACATTAAAAGTTTATCTAATCAGTGAAACATGAAAACCAATGCTGTTGAAAAATTTAATTTGTAAATAAAATAAAAAACAGAATCAATGTTTTAGGCAATTTCCTCACGCTAAAGTTTATTCATAAACTATTGTTTTTAAAATTGACTTCCAATGATTTTTTTCACCCTTCGATTGATTCTATAATTTTTGATCTTATAAATTTAAAAAATTGTATCCTTGACTAATTATGATAAGCTTTATGTGGTAACTACTACAAAATATGATCGTCTGCGATCATATTGTACGTACAATCGTTGTGCTATCCGGTGCATTTTTCTTTTTCTATTTTTAGACATGATATTAGAAAAATTAGAAAATTGTTTTTCAAAAATAAAAATTGTAAGCTTAAAAATACTATACCTACCTACCATTTATACCTACAATTTCTATTGAAACATGAAAATAAATGCTTAAAAATTGAAACAATTGTTATAAATAAATGTGTATTTTCAAAATTGACGTCCAAGGATTTTTTTTCACCCTTCGATTAATTCTAAGTATAATTTTTATCTTATAAATTTAAAAAATTGTAACCTTGACTAATAAATTATTATAAGCTAACGTAACTCGAATTCAAAACTTTCCAGTGTATTGTATGCTTTTCTATTTTTTTATTAACCGACTACAAAATAAGGAGGAGATTTTCAATTCGTCTGAAAATTTTGATGTATGTTCAGCGATAATTCGTTACCACGTTGTCCGATTTCAATGATTCTTTTTTTGTTAAAAAATGGGTAACACAGGGGTTGTCCGATATAAATTTGGTCACGATCAAAAACAAAAATTAGCAAATTTGATTAAACGCATAGGCTGCAGAATATTCATTTACATGATAATACTTTATAAATAGGTACCATTACCACGCATCTCATGCTAGATGTAATGTGAGCTGTTTTACAATAAACAAGTTTGATAAAAAGTGAATACTTTAGGTCAGATAATAAAAAATTTGTTTCCGATCCCCATCAGAAACTCCGGGTCCAGATGAAATTTCCATCGACTCTCGCCCCCCATCATCGGACCTGTCTATAGTTCAACGACTAACATCAATAAATTAAAAGTTAAAAAAATAGTCAAAATGGATTCAAGGAAAGTCAAAATGGATATTTCCGTGAAAATCTGGAAACAAAAAAAATCGGTATTACGGCCCTCGGTGTTATGGTTAACGGCTTAAGAATTATTTAAGTCAATTACGTATTTGAGTAGCTTGTCACTCATGTTTATAGAAAAAGAAGTGCAATTGTTTAGATTATGAATCTATTATTATTGCAGTTCGCAAGAATGAAGGCAAGAAAAGTTCCACTTTAAACGAGCACTACGCAGAATTTAACTGTGAATTGATTACACGAGAATTTTTTTTATTTATGTTTATATTTTTATGGGTTTATGTTTTTGTTGATTCCAAAAATAAAAAAGGTATAATTTTTCATTTTCATTATCATTTTAGTGAACCATCCCATTCTTGTTGGGATCATAGGGGGGGGGGGGGCTCCAAATCAGGCTGCACCTGGGGCCTCACATTTAAATAAAACTCCCATAAGAGCCTTCTTTTCTGCTTCTCAATATTCATATTGCAATATTCGAAGTTTCAATAAATTGATAATATCCCAGTTTTTTCAAATCTACATCACCGTGAGTCGTCGTGGTTACGCAAAAATTATTTAATATTATGTATTAAAATTAAGTAATACTAGGGTTACAAATATTATCCAGTTCCGCAGTCGTCACCTTCAATTGTTTCTTAAAAACATGCAAAAAAGCTTAAAAAAAAGCTCGTCATTTATATGGGGTTCCATAAAATAAAAAATAAACAAATTTTTTATTATCTGACCTAAAGTATTCACTTATTATCAAACTTGTTTATTGTAAAACAGCTCACATTACATCTAGCATGAGATGCGTGGTAATGGTACCTATTTATAAAGTATTATCATGTAAATGAATATTCTGCAGCCTATGCGTTTAATCAAATTTGCTAATTTTTGTTTTTGATCGTGACCAAATTTATATCGGACAACCCCTGTGTTATCCATTTTTTAACAAAAAAAGAATCATTGAAATCGGACAGCGTGGTAACGAATTATCGCTGAACATACATCAAAATTTTCAGACGAATTGAAAATCTCCTCCTTATTTTGTAGTCGGTTAATAAAAAAATAGAAAAGCATACAATACACTGGAAAGTTTTGAATTCGAGTTACGTTAGCTTATAATAATTTATTAGTCAAGGTTACAATTTTTTAAATTTATAAGATAAAAATTATACTTAGAATTAATCGAAGGGTGAAAAAAAATCCTTGGACGTCAATTTTGAAAATACACATTTATTTATAACAATTGTTTCAATTTTTAAGCATTTATTTTCATGTTTCAATAGAAATTGTAGGTATAAATGGTAGGTAGGTATAGTATTTTTAAGCTTACAATTTTTATTTTGGTAAAACAATTTTCCAATTTTTCTAATATCGTGAAAAATAGAAAAGGAAAAATGCACCGGATAGTACAACGATTGTACGTACGATTTCAAATCGTCTGCGAGTGAGAGAGTCATTTCTCTCTCAAATTTTATAGTAGTTACCACAAAGCTTATCATAATTAGTCAAGGATACAATTTTTTAAATTTATAAGATAATTATAGATTTAATCGAAAGGTGAAAAAAAATCATTGGATGTCAGTTTTGAAAAATAAAAGTTTATGAATAAACTTTAGCGTGAAGTGAATTGCTTAACATTGATTCTGTTTTTTATTTTATTTAAGTTTAAATTAAATTTTTCAACAGCATTGGTTTTCATGTTTCAACGATTAGATAAACTTTTAATGCCTTTACACATCGCTAATTTTTTTTATCATCTGGTGATCTAATTGAATATTAAAATCAAATTTAAACAGCGGCACCAAACGTATGTGGCTCGGAGCTAAAAGAAAAATTTAAAAGATCTTTTTTTTAATTAATCATCGGCATACAAGCAAAAGTGACCAACTGCAAAACTCAAGTTTTACAGGAGAGCAACTTTTAGGTTGAATATCGCTTATAAAATAAGACAATTAATGCCAAATTTCAATAATTTTAGTCATAATACAATTAATATAGTTTATTATATTAAAATTTTAATTATTTTTTTATTATTATATCGTTATTCAACTCAATTAGTCGAGCATCTTATTTTCGCCATTTATGCAGTTGCTCACTTTTGCTTGTATGCCGACGAAATATTCAGAACGTATGTGGCTCGGAGCTAAATGAAAATTTCAAAAGTTTGCTTTATTCAATGTTAATTTTAATAAACATTCAGTCAATTTTAAAAATTGGCAGAATACACATAAATGATTATGAAAGCTCGAATATTTTCCACTAAAAAAGACTTCCACTAAAATAAATTCACAATAAGTTTTATTCGGGTGTTATTATTTTTTGAATTGAAAATTTTAAATTCAATAATTAGGTGTCCTCACCTCCTAGTAAAATTTGTTGCAAAAAAGAATTTGATTGGTTTCAGACTGATGGAAATAGTATTGCATGTAACTTATTAAATGATTCTAAAATTTTAATTCAATTTAAAATTTTAAATAAAAAATGCAAAAGATTGCTATTATACTTTTATTTAATAAAACATCTCAGCTAATTCCGGCTAATTCATTTTATAAATAACCTTAATGATATAACGTTATTGAAGCAAAATTTGGTACATGTGTATTGAGCTCAGAAACTTTGTATCGTTGGTTGTATATATTATATACGCTTCTAATGGCGCGCTCCCTGCTGAGAGAAACGGGGAACTAAATGTGGCATCCTAAACACACACTGTACACAGCAAATACATTGCTTGTGGAACCCTATACACATTTTCAGATAAATGCATTTGATGTGGCAACGGATGCCACATGCTTGCTTAGAGTCTGTATTTTTATCTTCGAAAATACGGAGAGTAAACGAGCGCCTCCTAGCGTAAATAAATTGTAATTTTATGTGCTATGCGCACAGTGACCAACAACGAAATCGCCACAATTGGGTGTATAGGTCGGGCTGCCACAAAGATGCATGGACATGTATGTATGTGTGTGTGTGTGTGTGTGTGTGTGGTCAAATTTTGTGTGCGCTCTACCTCAAAAAGTAATAGGAATTTTTTAACAAAATTTCGTATTTAGTTCATACATATTGAGACTTAGAACTGATTAGATTTTGGTTAAAATCGGTACACGGAAACTCAAAAAAAAAAATATTTTGTAAATAAAAAAAATAATTTTTTTCCTTTTCTTTAAATTTTATTTTTTTATTAAATTCTTCTCTATAATAATATTAAAAAAGTATTAATCAATAATCGTGTAAATATCCAATTTTTGAAAATATTCGTTTTTCAAATTTAAAAAAAAAATTTTTTTTCTTATTTTTAAAATTTTATTTTTTTATTATGTTCTGTTCCGTAATAATAATAAAAAAGTATTAATCAATAATCGTGTAAATATCCTATTTCTTTATATTTTTGTTATTTAAAAGTATGATAAAGTTATGGGCATGGGCACATCCGATTTTTTATTTTACGCTCAACTTTACTAGCCGATAAGTCGCTTAATTTAAATTTTTTTTGTTCGAAATTTTTTTTATAGTTTGTCGAAATATCGATAACAATGTTGTAAAAAAATGAATGCTAATATATTGTTTGTTTCAATTCTATCGAGCTTGACAAAACACTTAAAATTCATGGTTCTAGACTAGAACACCGCCTTAAAAAGGATCTACCGTCTAGCCGTCCGTCCACCAACGGGCTTTCCAGCTAGTACGTAATATATTCATATCACTACTTGATGTATAGATTAGAAAAAAATGCATTTGTTACAAACTATTTACCAATTCATTGCGGTTAAATCTAACTTTATTCTGACTATCAGATGTCAGCTTAGTAAATTATCGATAAAAATAAGATCACTGCAATTTATTTTAGCAGTTTACCTATGTAGGCCACCAGATATCAGTAAAAAGTTATGGATAAACTTACCTCATTGCTTACTGTATTCGATATCGTTACAGAATAGGAATTTGGGTCGTCGAATATTGCACCCGGTTGCTTGCGCATAAATGGATTAACGAGATTCTACCCGGAGAACGGCCTCGATGACGGGCACGAATGGCTGAAAAAGTGGAATAAATTGTAAAAATGTTGCAAAAATTGAAAAATTTTCAGAAAAAGAATCAATTTTTTGGCAAAAAAACTAGTTTTTCAGCGTCCTCCGTCCTTATGCTGCCATACTCGGATAAACAGCCCCGGGCTGTTCTCGGGCAAAATCAAAGATTTTGCCCTCTCGCTCGGGGCTGTTACCTACGAATAGTGTCATCGTTAACGTATTTGATTCGATTGCCTACGTCTCGATGATGGAAAAGATTTCGATGGAAGTTGGTGAATAGAGATGGGCTGGGACGTTTTTTTATCGATTTATCGAAGAACGATGTTTTATTTTTGAAATATCGATATTTCGATGTTCCGATAGTTATCGATATTTCGATAGTTATCAATATTCCGATAGTTTCGATATTTCTAATTTAGGTTATAGTCTTATGTTTTCTTGGCTTCCCATTTTGTCAATTTTAAGTTCGACAGGTTTCTTTATTCGAGATAAAAAGTTGGGGTTCCCTATATAAAACTATCGAAATATCGATAACTATCCAATAACCGATCCAATGTAACACGGAAACAACTCTCCAACAACATGAACATTATAATTTTGAGGTCATCCTGCACGCAAAAATAGGAAACGCCAAATTATTTTTTCTTGAATAAAGAAGCCTGTAGAACCTAAAATTCACCAATGGGAAGCCCAGAAAACATAAGACAATAACCTAAATTATAAGGCGCACTTTTCAGTCATCCAGTTTTCAGTTTCTGAGAAACTGTCAGTTTTCTAAGAAAACTTTCTACTATTATCGATACATCGATACTGGGATAATTATCGACAAGTATCGATTGATCGAAGTTATCGATAGTTTTTGATTTATCGAAATTCGATATCGATTTTTGAATATCGCCCAGCCCTAGTAGCGACGTTAATTTAACGATATTTTAACGTCGAATTAACGTTTATATTAGGTGCTTAATTGGATGAGAATGTAAAACTTGCAATTTTAATCCATAATGAAGTAGAGGATATTACTGAGGTGTCGATGGGTAGTTATGTTCAATGATTTGGGTTTGGGATTTACTAAATTGACTTCTGACTATCTAACTGGACAAAATTTGTTTCTACTATAACAAACACCGTAAGATTTTTTTTTTTAATGAAATATCTTAAAAGAAGCTGGTTGACTTCCCAACATCTAATTTAAAATTAATGAATGAATTAATTCCTGATTCTGTCTGCTAAATAAGACTTCATCGTTTAACTTAAATGGTTTCTCACCGGTGTGAATTAAAAATAGGCTGAATTAAATATTCAAAACCGGCTTGCTATATAAATAAGCAAAACCAAAATGCAAAAACTTTTTTGTTAAACGGCCCAAGTGGTGTTCTGTTGCTTTCGTTGTTTTTGAGATCTATATTCATCAAACTACTGTTATTCTGTATGTATAGCATTGCCTATTTAATTCGGAACTCTTAAAAAAAAACCAGAAGGAAGCCGACTTTTGTTCAGAACAACCTTAACTTTTACCTTACTTTTTGAATTTGGATTCCGTTTGGCATTGCTCACAACACTAGAACCTACAACAAAAAGTTAAAAATAATGTAAAAGTATATAAAAAGGCTGTCCAAATCCATTATTAAACGTAACCTGTAAGTACGTCCTTTGGTTATCCTGATGATTATTTCAGCTGGTAACCGATTGATTTGCAAATTCAAAGAAAACTGTCACCAGATGGAGAAACTAGATGGAGTGTAACAATTCAAATTAATTATGTTGTAGTTTATTTGTCTTTAACGTTGCTTACAATATGTGATTTACTAAATTTTACCAGTGGTTTTGTTAGTAGTAAATAGATTAAATACAAATTACCTCCTATTTAGTTTTTGATATAAAGTTTATATACTTAGATGGTTTTCGCCCGATCAATATTCAAATAAGAAATGCATGTTAATTGCGATGTATTTTTAGCAAAAAAATTTTCGAAAGCTATAACTGCTAAAGAATGTATATAGGACTATATGAACGGAAATTATTTCCTAAAAAAGCTTTTCAACTGATCTGACGTCTCGGATTTGGCAAAAAGGTTCGTGATAGGAAGTTTGCCATAGGAAGTTTTCGGATCGTTTTCCTTTATAGTAGTTAATAACTAAACTTCATGAAGAAACTACTGTTTTCGTTGATTGTTCTGTGATTTTACAAGCTTCAAACAAACGGATTTCAAAGCATTTTCTTTCATTGAATGCCATAAAAACTTAAATGCACTAATATCCTAGAAAGCGGTACCATCATATAGCGGCGGTAAAATAACATTGGGAGATATTAACTATGTTTATTGATTCAATACATTTTTTTATCAATGTTTTTTGTATCAAAACATGCAAAACTACAAAATTATGTTACTTTGTTATTCCCCTAACATACAATATTATTTATATTTGGGATTCACAGCAGACAATTTTCCGATGGAAAGTGGGTTCAACTCCAGTAAAGTTTAGTAAACTAAACTTTTTTACTTTCTGAAAATACTATAGAATCTCAAAATGGACCTCTCTAAAATAAATTTTAAACAAGGGAAGTTAAAAATAGCCGCATGAGAACATTTTTGTGCTTTAGAACTCAGAGTGGCCTTATATCTTTAAAATTTGAAAGGATCGAACAACTATGGTCCTTCTAATATCGTATAATTCAATATAAGATGGTCGCTTTGCTATTATAGCCTAACCCTTCAAAGTTAAACCGGGAAGATTATATAGCTAAATCAGCCATATCGGATAGACGACATTTGTTTGAAGAGGGCTCTCGAGAATCTAATTTGAATTTAGTCATATATTACAGGAAAAATTATTTTTCAGTTGGTCAATAATAATATGTCTTGGTTAATTCAGCAAGCTATAGACTCAGGTTACCATATAATTTTTACAATAATTTATTATTAAACCAAAATGCTATGAACTTTTTTATGGTCTGGAAAAAGTTATTTTATTCCTAAATCTTTTTTACCAAAAACATATTATAGTGTTCACCTACCATTGAATCATTTATTACAATATACGTAAGCTCAGTTTTGAAAAAACTTTATGTAGTCTACTATAATATTATAGTGGTTTAACGTATTATGTTATACAATTTTGTTATAAATTTTTAAATTATTTTTATATTTCGAACCAATAAGTTTCATATGATAATTTCAAATGTTGTAATTTTAGTAGCTTTTCGTCAGTAAATCAGTCTAGATCAAAATACAAGACTGACTGTATCTTTGAAAAATAACAAATAGAGGTAACTTAATGTTTCTCACGATTTTACAAAAAAAATATCATTTTTGAATTTGCACTAATTTATATTAAAAATATAATTTTTTGTAAACTGATCGTACAAATTTTAATTTTCATTTATTTTATTTTATCTTCTACCAAAGACATAATTTGTAAATTGTACTACACTGAGGCTTTCACTCTCAGAGACAAGTGTGCAAAAATACAAATTTAATTTTAGTATGCAGAGAAAAAATTGTGCAGCAAATCCTATCAAGAACGGCTGGCGTTTTGCATATTGAACAGCAAACGAGGACACTTGAAGTTCTTTTAACATCGACAAAAATATCTTAAATTTAAACTTTCTGCACCAACTCTAAGCTATTCCGTACGCCACACGATTGCAAATTTCTGAAGCCGGTCGTTCTTTTTATTTTATTCAGTGTAAATAACCAAATTATATTATAATCCTAATCCCAGTTCTGTGATTGCAGATGTGTGGGATGAAAAATTATTTTAATTTGCATTTTCAATTTTAAAATAAATTTTTCAGCTTTACATATCAACAGGTGGGAAATTGCCAGATCTACGATACATAGAAAGCCTCCAGTGTTGTATAAAAAATTATACTAACTGACTTATTCTTAAATGTTTAGAACAAAAAAAAAAACATGAAAATGTATTTTTAACTAAATTCTTGTGATTCTAATTTGCACAACAGTCTTTCAATTGTAGTCTTTTACCATATTTGATACAAAAAGAAGTAAACCGATTTTATTTGCATAAAAAAATTTGTATTTTTTTAAAATATAAATTAAACTACGATTGCCAGGCTTTTTTTATATTTTGTAATTTTGTCTGACACGTAAGACATCAACAGTAAAATGTTGAAGATTAAAATTTCCACCTTTACATTTCCATGTTATGAACTGCTTATTACATTGCATTGTATTCTTGTAGCAGCTCTTCAAATTGAGCAAATATATTTTGTTGCTGGTTGTCCATCATTCCCATATTTACTTTGAAACGTTAACGTTTCAATGCTATCTGGAAAATTTCTTATTAAAAATTGACAAACCGTGAATAACCCAACGATAGCACAAATTACATAAAAATAAAAAATCTTTCGGAAAGTAATTACGTTTAATTTAAACGGCGTTAAGTCTAACTTTTACGATTTTGATGTGATTTAAACTTGAAAATTAATTTTTTAAGAAAGTTTTAAAAATCTCCAAGTTAGGAAAAGTTAACGAAGCGAAAATCGTCGGTGCCGATTTTATTAGGTATTCCAATTATTGTCGAATGTCACATTCGTAAAATTTTTAATTATTTTTAGATGGTTTTAACTGTAACCGAAGATGCCTTTAAGGTTCCACGCAGTATGTTGCTGGCAACAGGATTATGGCCTTTGGAAAACAAAACTTGGTGGTATAAATTGAAAACGGTAACTTCTTGGGTGGCAATTCTGGGACTCAGTTTGACAATGTGGATGGAGTTCTTTAACGATCTTCACGATTTATCAAAACTTTCGGGCATCATTTATATTCTGGTTTCTTTTATGAGTGCAATTATAAAGCAAATTGGATTTACTTTTAATCATAAAACCTTACGAGAAACACTGGTTCATTTGAAAAATCCGGTATTTACCGCACATCCTCAAGATCTGGACCATTACATGGCTAGCACTGTTAAGTTTTCTACACGACTTGCGGAAACTTACCGTTTTCTGGTTGGATTATGTGTCATTTTGATAGGAATTTTTCCGATTATTGATAAAAAGCCATTGCCGTTTCCATTTCCATACGATGTCGGAGATTATCAGTTTCTAATGTACTCTTTTCAATTATCCTGTGAAAGTATATCCGCTTGGAATCATTCTTGCTTGGATACTATTTGTATCAGCTTAATGGGCATCGCATCAGCACAGTTAGATGTTTTAGCAGAAAAGATTGTTCGAATTAAAGCCATTTCGGGGTTTTATGGAGATGATAAACGCGATGAAGTTATTTTAAATAAGTTGAAACATTGCGTAGATCACCATCTTGCTATTATCAAGTAATAATGATGTCATAATGTAATATTCGACTTAATGTTTGGATTCTGTTTGTAGGCTTATAGAAAACATTGAAAAAATCTTTAGTGTGGGAATTTTGGCTCAGTATCTGGCTAGTAGTGTAATCATTTGCAACACAATATTTCATTTCATTTTGGTAAGATAAGTAACAAAGAAAGATTTTGGCGATGTCACAGCAATGATGTTTTCTAATGTTTAGATTCCTCTGTCGTTTCAGTTCGTCATGTTAGTAAATTATTTGATATGTATAATGATTCAATTATATATTTACTGCTGGTATGGAAACGAAATTCTAACTAAAGTAAGTAATAGGATATTAAAATGGACTGCACGTAAATGTAGTAAATTATCAAAAAAGCATATTATATGGATTGATACACAATAACTGTATTCGTGGTGGATAGAAATGTGAGAATCAGTGAAACCACATCTAATTTATTGAATGCCTGGTGTAGATGCCAGATGGTTCAACTTATACACTAAAACAGAAGTAAATAATTTGGAAACCCAGTTTTTTCTTTAATTTTCTGCTGCAGTAAACTTACGCAAATATTATAGCAAGTTGATGTTTAAAATGTATTAAAAAGTCTGAAGCGAGTCATTTCTACTTGCTACAATTTGTCCGATAATCGAGAGTTTACTGTATAACTTAAGCAGATCAATATATCCAGATTTTCCGTGTTATTTTCTTAATGCTTGGGTGAAAGGCATCCATAACAATTTAGATTGTTAGCTTATTTATTTAAAAAGCGCTGGAAACTGCGATGCGGTTACCAAAAATTGGGAGAATAAAAATAACGATAAATACGTGAAAGAATAAGGCTGTACCTTAGAATAGCTTATAATTTTGTTGGCGTGCAGCAAATGAAGTACGTCACGAAAGGAAACACTATTAGCAATAAAAACTAATTAAGATGGTAATATTGTCGAAAATGTTTATTTATGATTAGCTCGACTGATAATGAAAGATAATTAAATTTTTATAATTTTTCATAAATTTTTTGTAGACTCTTCAAGTAGGAGATGCTTGTTACACGTTTAATTGGTACGATTACGGATTACCAGTTCGTAAATACATTTTTATTATCATGGAGCGATCAAAGAGGCCGTCGTGTATAACAGCTTTAAAATTCACTTCAGTATCAATAAAATCTCTAACCAGCGTAAATAAAACCTTTCAATATCTTTTTCACATTAACATTTTATTTTTCAGATTTTGCAGTGGTCCTATTCTATGCTAACGCTTCTGCTTAATATGTATAAGAAAGAGTAAACAGATGACTAATTGTTGTTAATGTATCTCACTGAATAATTAATGTAAGGCTTTTACAATTTATGTATTTAGTAAATTTTATGTAGAACACTTAAGTGTATACTTAACTAATTTGTATTCTTCAAATACTCGTATATTCCTATAGAAAATAATCAATAAAGTGAAGCAAACATTTTTATTTTACAAAATACTGAAAAGTAGGGGTTTCCATTAACTATTATACACAGCACTATTAATCATATCTGAAAATTTAAAATTACATTTAGAAACTCAACACAATAATTATCTGACTTCATTTAAGTTTGAGAAAAGCCATAATGTCTAAAAAATTACTTGTAAAATAATTATTTAATTATAATAAAAGAAGTTAAAGTTAGATTAACTGAAAATGATTGTCGGATAAAATTGAAACAAAATTTTAAATTAGAAAATTGAGAGAACTTAGAAAACTTTTAAGTGAGGAAATAAAAGCAATGCCAATATAAGTATAATTTACATTAATCAAAAGGATGTCAGGCTGACTGGAGAATCAAACAACAATGACTTGTCGTGTCGACGTTTCGAGGAATTTATTCGGTCTTCTTTAGGACTATAACGGAAACTACATAAGTCCTCGGTGAAGGACTGATATCTTTTTGATTTAATATAGTTTTTGGGTGAGTTGAGATTGACTTGTAGGGGAGAGGCTTGTAGGTTGCCACTGCTTGTAGGTTGCCACCCCTGCCGGATTTTGACATTTAACATTGTCATCCCCTAAATTTCGACGGGCATCGAATACAAACGAGTAGTTGTCGCTTTTAATGTAATTGTGATGCACTCAAACACAATAACAGGGTGTTTGGTAAACAAAATGTGAAATTTTATTTGTAAAAAAATGAAAAATTAAAATTGTGTTTTTGTGTTGCTTTTTCATTCAATTTTTATCATCTATATATATAAAAATCGCCTTTTTTTGTTCTCGCATCACTTCAGAACGGCTTCATTAAATTCGCTGATTTTTTTTTGTTGTGTTTGTAATCGACAGAAGAAGGTTTGTATGTAAAAATTTTTTTGAAATTCGCGAAACAAATGTAACAATTTTAACATTAGCGAGTTTATTTGATTATCACCCTGTAGAATTAAGCTGCGGGTACTTGAATGGTCAGGTACACCAGGTACTTAAATGGTTAGGTACACCACCTATTGTAAATACTCACCCGGTGGTCGTTAGAGGGCGTTATCTAAATACATCACAAATTATGTTTTTACAGATTGTTGAGATAAATCAATCAATCCAAAAGTTGCGAAATAAATCGCACCAAACCTAAACCATCTGAGTATGATATCTGATACGACCTGCATGCGGGTCCAGTATATGAAACTTATTTTTGAGAATGAATAGAGAATAGGAGCTTGCTCTACCTGTCATTACTTTAACCCCCCCCCTCGCTCAATTTTTTAGAAACGGTGAGTAACAAAAATATCCGGACACTCCTATATTAACAATGTAAATTGGACATTTTGAAGCCGCTATTTTTCACATAAAAATCGATTTTACAGCCTTTAATTTTGTTTATATGAATTTTTTTTTTGTTGCGCCGTTTTTGACTGACAGAAACTTAAACAAGACTCTGTAAAATACAAAAAATATTGTCATCTATATCTCGGAAACGGTGCAAAATAATTAAAATATTAATAAGCATTTATTATATGCTGACCCGGCTTCTATCTATTTTATATTATTTATCAATTCATCAATGGAGAACGGCTGGGCCGATTTAGTTCGTCCGAGTGAGGTTCTCACGGAGAGAAAAATTGAAAAAGTTGCCCAAAAGATTAGAAAATTTGGGAAAAGCTGAAAGTGCTTCTGATTGGTTGGTTGATTCTCACAAGTACCAATAAGAAATGAGAAATATTCAGATTCGTTCTGGACACGATGACACGATGTTCTGGGCATTGTGTATGCATGTTAACCGTAAGTATTGTGTTGGTATGCTATTTATTTTACACAAATCTATGTTTTACTTTACACTCCCAGATTCATAGATTTAAGTAGGAAATTTCAGATTGCATTTGATTTTGTTGCAACTTCATTTACTCGGTTGATAAGGGCCAATTTAAAAAAGCTAAGTATTTAGTATCAGTAAGGCTTTGTCTATGAATATGGGCGTTAGTAACTCACAATATAACCGATAGATGGCGCTAACTATCTATGGTATATAGCAGTTATCGCCAGTGGTAATGATAAACCCATCTGCCTGTAGGCTGTAGATGAAGAAGATCAAAGTGCCTCCGGCACTAAATGCTTCACAAGCCAAACCGCATTCATTGATTGTATCAAGTATAAGTTTGAGCGTAAAAAGTGAAGTTAACCAACTGGATTGCTACTCAAATATGGAAAAGAAAGAGAGAGGAGGAAGTGGAAAATAAACGGAAAGAAGAAGAAGAAGAGGTTGCAAAAGCGCTGAAAGATTTTGGTTTTATTCATAAATACCTATATAAGATAGATAGATATATTATTTAATAATTTTTATCAAGTAAAAACCAATTAGATCCCTACTTCCTTTTCCTCCTCCTCTTCGTCTTCACAGTAAAAACGTTTTCTTTGAATCAAAAAAACTATTTTGTTTGAATTATTTTTTTGAATCAAATAAATTTGGTCTAATTTAAATAAAATATTTTTGGTCCATCAAAAATTTATTTAAATCAAAAAAAAATTTATTGGAGGAAACGAAAACATTTTGTTTTAATTTTTGATTTTAATAAATTTTTGTTAGACCAAAATATTTTATTTAAATCAAAAAATAGTACATTGTCTTATTCGGATTAAAAGTGAAACTTTGTTTGACAAGCAATTTTTGTATTTGCGAGGCGGAGCGCTAGCGAATGCCTACGTGGCACTCGACGGCACTGACTACAGCAATCTATTTATTTCTTTGTTGCTGTTTGTGACTTGCTTTTGGGAATACATATAAATATAAAACTTGCAATAACTATTTTTACCACTATTACGGCAATTAACAGTGGCGGAACTACCGGGGTGCGGTGGGTGCGACGCAAGGGGGGCCCCGGTTAAAAAAAATTTAAAAACATTTTAAAATAAAAAAATTTTAATTAAATTGCTTATCTTAAATTCCCTGACTTTTCCAGATTTTCCAAATAAGTGGGAACCCTGCAATTGTTATACCAGGAATAACGTTATACTGAGAATATCAGATTATTCTAAATTTGGCTTTAAAATTATTATTAAAATTATTATTCTTAAAATTATGGTTATATTGTATAAGTTATTTATTATTTTCTTTTAATTTTGTCTTTTATAAAAACAGGGCCCCCGTTTACAACTTCGCACACGAGTCTCTCAACTGCTTGTTACGCCACTGGCAATTAACAACACAGCACGTTGAGTGACCACCCATTTTAATCATACGTATGTCTTAAATCACGTAAGGCAAGTCTGAAAAAGTCCACATTAAGTTCTATTCCTGGCCACTCTTAGCGCTTCCATAGGTTTACGTAACCCCTCTTAACCTACGCACACAGAGAATATAAGAATGAAACCTTAATTTTTATTTTTTTGATCATTTATTTATTTAATCTTTTTAATACCTTTGGCATTTGCGTGGGAACATAAACAAAATGACAAACAATGACCATAATGAGGATGGGCAGGACAACGTCTACCGGGTCAGCTAGTTCTTAAATAATTCTAAATATATCATGAGTTGGAAGTTTTTTTTCCTGTATATTCTAAAGTGATGTAAAAATGCAGGTTGCCACCTTTTTTGGCTTGCAGGTTGCCACCCCTCTTATTTTACATTGTGACGTATACTACAGTGACTGTTTAGGGACAGTGGCAACATAAGCCTCTAAATCGGACAAGGACAGGTTTCCGCGCAACGGGGGGGGGGGGGGGAGGTTTAACCCCCGCATTGCATATTTGATGTACATATTGACGTAAACGCTTCTTAAATATTTCAAAAATTAATATAAATATTTATTTACTAATAATTGATGCATTTTTTATTTATTTTTAGATTTAAATGAAAAAAAAATTAAATTTAGTTTTCAATTTAGCTTTTTTTTTCTTGTCAATTTACTCTCATTTTTTTTTCACAGCCACTAAGTGTAATTAATATAAATCATATGTTTTTACTTGAGTTTTTCTACATTTTCAACAATTTTTCAAGGGGTGGCAACCTGCAAACCGAAATTGCAAGGTGTCAGCAAGAAAATTTGCTGTAAATTTTTAGTTTTTAAGAATTAAAATGATTTTTTGCGCAGGATCGTGGCTTTATACTTCCCCTTTCCTGTATATGTTATTATATCAACAATAAGTTGATTGTATGACGAGTTATGACCAAAAAAGCTATGGGGTGGCAACCTGCAAGCCTTTCCCCTAATATTATTTTTATGTAGTTTGATGTGAAAGTGGAAAGTGGAAAAACCAGCAATGTTGATGTTTTAATGGAATTTGGCTATAAGTTTGTCGTTGCGAGGAAAAAATGCCGATCAACCTCAAATTAGTAAGTTTCGATGAAAATTACAATTTTTCCACCTTTTCCACCAGTAATTCAGAAAAGATCAACTGCTATTCAGAAAACATCAATTGTAATTCAGATTTGTCAACTGATATTCAGAAATTGTGAATTGCAATATCATTTGCATTTCGATTTCTAAATATCAGTTGACAAATCTGAATTATAATTGACGATTTCTGAATATCAACTGGAAAATCTAAATTACAGTTGACGATTTCTGAATTACTGGTGGAAAAGGTGTAGAAAATTAATAAGCTTCAAAAAGTATTGAAAGTAATAAAGTTAAGAAATCAACGATTTTCAAGAATCCGTATTTGCAAGTATATCGAGCGTTCGGTAATGACTTACTTTCCACACTGATCATGTAAACTACTATTATTAAACGATTTACTGAAATAATTCTATTAAATGAAAATGCAATATATCCACAAGTAGAAAGATGTCATGTTAAGTTTGATGTGCGAGAAATTTGCGTGTACGTGTGCTTCTAGGTTTTTCTTGTAGATCTTAGTTGTGAGGATTATTTGTACGTTTTCAGTCTGTCGGCACTACTTTGTTCGGTCTTGCATGACAAAATAAGAATGACAAGCAAATAACAAAATGTAGTGTCCGTGGACTCAATTGCGTTTCATTTTGTATGACATACTTACAAGTAAAACATTGTCTGTGTCGACCCTTAATCAACTATTAAATCTAACATATTGAAAAGTTTAAGAAATTTTTTGAATTCCAAGCAAAACAGCCTACTGAGACGAAAAGGAAGAAATAAATTTTATATAGTATTTGATTTTGTACAAAATAAGCTGAATTTTATTACAACCGCTTGTCAGGATTGTAAGAAAAACTAAAAAGAAAACATATTATTTGGAAAGAATTAACATGGGAAGAGTGAATTATTTATTCAAAAATAAGAGTGGGAAGTTGCTTTAATATTAAATTTGAATCCCGTCTATAGCTTTAATACGAAACATATCATATAAGTTTTTTGATGGATATTTTGTTGACCTGAAAAAAGTAATGTGACTTTTGAATGATTTATTACAGTTATACGCGTGCCTTTAGTTTAAAAAAGTTGCATTTTATACACATCATTCTCTAACACAGTAGGTTCATGTATGAATTAATATAGATAGCTCTCGAAGGTTCCTATATAATTTTCGGATCGAGTAGAATCGAAAACCAATAAATTATTTATTTGGCAACCAGCTTGACAAGCTCATTAGTTAGCAAAGGTAAATATTTTTTTTTAATTTTACAATAAATATGTTAAAAATTAATAGTAAATGTTGATTACTGTCTGCATTTCTGTATAATTTGTTTATCATAAAATTATTTGTATTTTCTATTTTATTTATTAGTAGATTCATAATAGATTTTTTAAAAACACTATTGCTGGTGTACCAGGACTTTCCGATTTAAAATTAATTCTGTAATTTATTTTTTTAAATATAAAATTTTCACTTTTTTAAAATAAATTCGCACCGGGGGGTCTGTAATACCTCCCAGTATACCATTAGTTGTATTGAATACCATTTAAGTTGTGAAGATTAAAATTAAAATTTTTGTAGTTGCAAAAAATTAATCAATTAAAAAAATTAGAAATGCAATTAAATTAGAAACAAAAGCAATAAAAACGTGTAAATTGCCGGAGATAATGGGTTTTTAATCGCGAGTCTTTATACATACATATTTTACCTTGACTTACGTGATTATTTGAAGTTTAAGTTTTAATAATTAACATAAATTATCATAATTAAATCAAAATAATATATCATTAAATTATGCTAATTTAAAAATAATATTAACAAAAAACGTATTAAAGTACAGATAATACTAAATAAATTAAAAATTTTAAAATGTTCTATATTCGGTCTAGTGATCTATCATTGAAAGTAGACACTCTTTCCACGATACATATCCAAAACGTAATATGAAGTTCCTGCAAAAGCAGTTCTTTCGGCTCAAAAACGCATATGCAGAAGCTGGACTACATATGGACTACCAGGCTTTACTGTGCTACCATTGCTAATTGTTAATTAATTAACAAAGCAGCCGTTACAATTAAATCGTTGAACTTAATTGGCAATTATTATTCCTTAAGAAAAGATCCAATAAAATATCACGTATAAGTTAGCGTAACATTTACACAATTAGATTCTTTCTGCTACACTGATCTATGATTTTTCCTTGATATTTCTTTAGAAGATTCTCTAAAAAAGTATAATATACCCAACTTTATTTAATTTAATTAAATTTTAACAAATAAATTATTTAATTATCTTGTCTTAATTAAATGATCGAAGTGTTAATTAGTTTAAATAAATCAGCCGATTCTAGGCTTTATTTGTTTCAAAATCTATATTTTTCATTGGCTCAAACAAATCCTGATGTTTTTTTATTCAATTTTAGATGAGTTTAAGTAACAATGCAGATGCATTCCGAGTCCCACAAAATATGATGTTGTTATCAGGATTGTGGCCTTTGAAAAATGGAAGCTGCAGTTACAAAATTAAAACTATAATTTCCTGGTCATCAATGGTATCACTAACGATAACAATGTGGATTGAACTTTTCACCCATATTACTGATTTATCAAAAGTATCTCAAATACTTTATATTTTGGTTTCATTTGTGAGTGCAATAACCAAACAAGCAGCATTTTTGTATTACCGAAAAACATTTAGAACCTTATTAAACCACCTAAAAGATCCATTATTTACATCATATCCCGAAGGATTTGATCACTACATGGTTAAAACGATAAAGCAATCAACATCATTGGCAAAAACTTATCAATTCTTAGTCGGTTGTTGCGTAATATTAATGGGAGTGTTTCCACTTTTTGATAAAAAACCTTTACCTTTTCCATTTCCTTACGATTTTGGTCGATATCGTTTCTTAATGTATGCCTTTCAATTATTTTGTTTAAGTATTTCGGCTTGGAATAATTCAGTTATGGATTCACTTTGTACAAGTTTCATGGGCATCTCTTCTGCACAATTGGATATTTTAATGGATAAAATTCGTTACATTGAAGCTAAAAAAGATGGTTGTGGAAGTAGTGTTACGGAAAAATTAAAGCAATGCGTCAACCACCATCTTGCTATTATAGAGTAAATTCGATTGCCATTGAATGTTAAAATTTTCATATTTTCTTATTTTAGGCTTGTGAAATATACCGAGACGATTTTCAGTGTTGGAATCTTTGCTCAATTTTTAGCTAGTGGTGTAGTTATTTGTAACGTCCTGTTTCATTTTATTTTGGTAAGCACTTCAATATAAAAGGAGACTGGTTAATAAAAATATTCATGGAACGATACATAATCGTCGCGTGCAGAACATGACGACGTGTTCCATGCTGGCACTGTCACCAATGTTTCAAATTTTCAATTTCCTCTTCAAGTTTTTTAATTAACAAATTTGTAGATATCCATGTCAATCCAGTTTGTTATGTTGGTAAATTATTTAATCATAGTATTGATTCAGCTATTTATATATTGCTGGTATGGTAACAAAATAATTACTAAGGTGAGAATTTGGCAAGATTTTATTTAAATATTTTGTGTGATGGTTTTCAGACTGAAGAACTGGCAAATGCCTGTTATACTTTTAAATGGTATGATTATGGAACACCGGTACGTCAGTATATATTTATAATAATGGAAAGATCCAAAAGACCTTTGCGTATAACGGCTTTAAAATTTTCCTCTGCATCCATAAAATCTTTAACTTCTGTAAAAAATGATATGTATTATATCAGCATGAAAAACTTAATAACTCTTTTTCAGATATTGCAGTGGTCATATTCCTTGCTAACCGTTCTTCAGCAGTTGTACAAGAAACAAACTAAAATGTAGAAAAAAATTTTTCTTATTGCTAGTCTTTCGTTTTTGATACGCAATATTTTTGAATAATGTAATTTATATATTCATAGCACCCAATTTTGATGAAATAATAAATCACAATATCACTCAAGTGTTAACGATCAATTTACATAGAATCAACAAGTTGCAGGCACTACTCTTTTCACATCAATATAAAATATTTCATAATAGTTCGGAATCGATGTTTGATGTTGATGTATTGTATGATATTTGTTTGGAAACCACGAAAATGTATAATTCATTTACGTGAAACTCACCTAATTCTAAAAATATCTTTTGAATTATTAACAGTTACAAAATCCTATTTATTAATTGCAGTGTAATAGAGTCAAAATAATTTACAAAACAGTAGAATAGCCAGATTTTAAGAAATTTATTTATGTATTACGCTGAAAATATTCCAATAATGGCCTACAATTATTCATTGCACGATGAGAAAATGTTATTCTTAAGATTGCTGTTATACAAATTATCATATTCATATTTTAAATAAATTTAATAAATATTATTCTATTGTTACGAAGTGTTTCTTATTTCCAAATAAAAAAAAAGCTGTAAAAAAATATAGCTGGCTGAAAGTCTGATAATAGCTAATACCTGGCCGAGAACTGGTAGTAAGCAATAGCGTCTAGTAGTCGGCCGGCAGTTAGCTTTACTAAAAATTATAATCTTATATAATATATCTTAAAAATTTTGTATTTTAATATTTGCTAGTGGGTTACTAACAATAAGTTCACTACGCACACGGTTCCACGTTATGTTTAATAAACTACTGAAATAAAACAAGAAAACCCATAAAACGCTTTTATTCCTTCCTTTTATTGTCAATGCTACTTTCCTGTTCAGAACTTTTGGATTTTATTTTCCAGGTTCATTTTAAACCTTTACCTGTTTTAATGAGTTGCACAGTATTGCGACGTTTATAGTTAATTCTAAAGTAAGCGGCTTCACAATAATTAAATCTAGTAATAAAGTTATGAAACTTAATGAAAAACATAAGATTATGATTTTGAATAATTGAATCTCAAATGCAAATTAAGCTAATGAAAAAAGAAGCAACTTAATTTAAGCTATTTGGAATTAACGTTAACGTAATTTTAACGTTCTTAAGTATTACATTTTACAAATTCAATTATAATCCAATTAAATAATATAAGTTTTCACGACGTTGAGAAGCTTTCTGAAGGATAAACATATTAAACGTTTCGGTTATAAATACAAAATAATTAATTAATGCCTTTTTTATGATTGTTACGTAAAATTTAATTTGTCAGAAATTTTAGTTGCATTTTCGTATACAAATGTACGTATACGTCCATAAAATTTTATTATTACAAACGTGTTCCAACTTCATATTGTAACATTAAATTAAAATGTCATGATTATGATTTGAGGCTTCTCCAATATTTTGGACCCTTGCGAATATGCTGTTCTTGTTTCTTTTATAAAATGATTTGTTATTAATTTCGTTTTTGTTGCAGGTGGAAATGGAATTAGCTAATCAAACGTTGTTCAATATGAATTTAACTATCAAAATTGTTTACGTTTTAATATCGGTTTATTACTCAAGTGGAAGTATTAAATTAAATCTAAATGATAGTGAAAATAAAAGGAACCAAATCTACTTCAATTTTATTCAAGAGAATAAATATTCAAAATGTAGCTCGACGAGAGAAATTAGTAGTGAAAATAAGAATTTTCTGATACCTTGCCAAAACAATGAAACATTGTTAGTTGGAAAATCAAGTACGACATTTAAATACGTAAAGACCAATAAATCTCACGTTAATCTTCAAGATGATTCTAATTTATCAGTAGCCAAACTTTCAGTAGATAATTTTCGAGTAAAACGAGATACTGTAGATAATAACGAAACCGATCTTAATTCAACTTATTACGATTACAATACAACATTTTATACCGAAGAGGAATACATCGCAAACATTAAAACTTTCATTTTTCCCAAACCATGGACCTGGGTGGTAATATTCCTTCACATTGCCGTCTTTGTGATTGGTCTAGTGGGAAACATTTTAGTATGTGTTGCAGTTTACAGAAATCATACCATGAGAACTGTTACGAATTATTTCATTGTCAACTTGGCTGTTGCGGACTTTTTGGTAATTTTAATTTGTCTGCCACCAAGCGTCATTTGGGATGTCACGATGACGTGGTTCTTAGGAACCGCTTTATGCAAAATTGTACTCTATTTACAGGTAAGAATAATAAATTATAATCAATACTTCAACACTAATATTAACCCACTCAAAATATCATAATTAACCTGCAATCAAAGCGAGCAGCTAGTTTTCCCGGCTTAAACGGTTTAACCTTCCGACCGAGTAGTTCAGCAACCTGTTTGTCAATTCATGGATGTAATTCAATTTTGTCAGAATATTATTTATCGAAGAAGTTTTTTATTTCGTTATAAACTGGAATGATTTTTAGATCACATTGGATTACATCGTTTGGCACATGCCAAGGAACATTGAGATTGATGTAAACTATATAATTTTAGATTTTTAGGGTAAACAGATCTTGATCGTAAATGTGACATACGAATTTCCACTGTTTAAAGCCAGGTTTATTATTACTAACTTTCTTTAGATTTCCTGATGCGTGGGCAATTTCCTACTATTATGTTTTTAAGGATAATCAAAGACAAAAGAAAAACTTTTCTTAGAAATTAATTAAAAATAGATTATAAATTAAAATTAAATGAAGTTTTAATTAATTGTAAAGAGGAGATTTTAAATAAGTTAAATTTTTGCAAATAATCAAGTGACGGGAACGATTAATTTGGTATAGGCAAGCGGACGAAGTCAGAAAGGAAATTAATATTTGTAATTAAGATTTAAATAATTGATAGAAAATTAAATTTACATGTCTATACACCTTATCTCTAAGTGAGTCTGTGGGCCGAGTATGCAAATCCAGTTGTTTGTACTATCTTACAACTCACCTTACTTAAATACAAGATTATTTCCTGATTATGTCAGAAGTTATAGAGAAGCTCAAAATAATTATTGCAGATTAAATTTTACTCAAAGCATATTAATTTGTTGGTGTTATGTTAAACAATGTGCTATTGAGGGGATTATTATTCGTGTATTGTTGAGTGTATGCATGTTTGCTACTTTAATTAATGCCGGGAAATCTATTTTGAATGAATAAATATATTCATTAAATTTGAATTGCATATCAATTACTTGAAATTATTCATGATTGCATTTTAACAAAATTTATTTTCTAATAATTAATGGATATTAATTTTTGTTGTTAATATTCAACTTTAACTAGGAAAGTTTAGCAAGCACCAACCACATCAATGAATTTTGTATATTATATTCAATTTAATATAAATACCACAACTTTTTGGAAAAAAAAAATGAAAATTTCATACTTTAATTATTAGAAAAACTTAATTTTCTGAAGATATGAAATTAATAATGTCGTGAAATAGTGGTGTAAGCTAATTAACCATTTTGAATTCTCATCGCGTGATATTCTGTATTCAATAAAAAGTCTTCGAAAATGAACTGTTTCGTTTGTTAATTTTCATATAAACGACTATTCTAATCTTACTTTTACAATTTTGTTGAAAATTAAATTTATTCAATTATCTGGAAAGAACTTCGCAATAATGAACTTTTTGTTCATTAAACCAGAAAATGAGTAATTTATTGAGATACTCATTAAGATTCACCGCTAAAAAGATGAACAAATAAATTTTTAGAATGAAAAGAAATATCGGTTAAAAATACTTACGGAGAAGCTTTCTGAATTTTAACAATGAAAATTGCCACTCTTGAACATAAAATGCTAAGTGGCTGTTGTGCCTAAGGCGATCAATGTTATGGCTTTTACAATTGATTTCTTTGATTTGAAGGATAAAGCCAGATAGACACCAATTTCAACTACAACCTCTGACACTTTCGTTTGAAATTTAAAAAATATACCATTTTTTTCATCGTATAAAATTGACTATTCCGGCATAGTATAATATCTATTTAACAAATTTTCCGGCCTTTCCACTAAACAAATAAATAATTTTATAAATTTTCCTCCTGCCTGAAATTTTCAAGTAATATCGGATTTAATGTTTGAAATATAAATTGAAAGATAAACTTTAGCTTGGAGGATGGTGTCTGCTTACCTTAATCGCTTTAAACCGGATAAGTTTAGTTCATCATTGAAAAACTTTTTATTTATCAAATATGCAACAGAGATAAGATTTTACATTCAATTTACAAATTACAATAAAACAAAGGGATTTTCAAAGAAACTTTCCTAAATCTGGAAATCGCACTTAACATTTTGTAACTTAATCTTTTAATAAAACTTTATAATATTTTATAAACTTATTTGATTATCAGTTTTTAATATGAAAATAGTTATTTATATTTCTAATAAGGAAAATTGGAGTTTTTCCGTTTTTCCGAATGTGCATAATTTTGAAAATTGGTTTCTGCAAAAGCCCTGCTAAAATGCTTTATTGAATTTATTCCCAACTTGATAATCTTATTATAAGAAAAAGGGATCATTTCCTAGGGCACTGAAAAGTCACGAACTTCAAGATGTAGTCGACTAATTATTGAGCTGTTCAAAACACAGATTCAGTTGATGAAGAGATATGCAAAATATTGGTTTATGAAATATGCTTGGAATATATAGGTATATAATTAATAATATTAATATTTTTGGAATTTTATTAATTAAAATATGAACAAAGAAGTTATAATAAATGTAATCCAATAAAATTACAGCAAAAATGTTTTTTTTACAAATAGTGACAGAATAATTAAAAGGATCATTACCGGTATAATTTAGGAGTGTGTGCAACTGAAGTATTAAAACTTGCACGTTATAAAATACGATTAATAAATTATTCCTGAATATACATCGACTGTTTGAGACATTTTCTTCATAAATTACTGTAAAGGCTTACTTTCAGTTTGACAGGCTATTTAAAATAATGCAGTTTATTTATAAAGGTGTCCACAGACCTTCGTGCCAAACTTTTGGATTGTGCAGTCAGATTATTTAATTTCCGGTATTCTATCCGATAAATTCCTTCAGGTTACTGTCACGGAATTGACTAAACGAATTTCACTTTTTTCTATATACCATTGGAAGGAGGACAATTTTTTACGTATTTAAAAAAAAATTTTTTTCTTGGATTAGGTACCGTAAAATAAATGAATTAAATTAAATTAATTTGGCTCCTCCCACTAATTTATACATGGAATTTTATAAATAATTATAAATGCGGTTTTTTCAAAAACTAATAGAAATTCAAGAAATTTTTTTTAATATGCTTAAAAAGATGTCCTCTTTCCAATGGTATATAGGAAAAAGTGAAATTATTCGTGGAGTCAATTCCCTGGCAGTACCCTTCCTTCAATTGCTTATATGTTATCTGCAGGGTGTCCCCGAATACATTTTACATAACAGGTGTAATAGAGCAGGGGTGGCCAACAGGTCGATCGCGATCGACGTGTCGATCGCGAAGCAATTCTTAGTCGATCATAGCCGCCGATACTAGTCGTGATTCATAAAAAGCCAAGGAGAAAACCGCTGGTGAAATTTGATGTACGAGTGAAGGGAAATTTGAGAAAATCTAAAGAAATCTTAGGCAATCTTAGAAAATCTAAGGAAATCTAAGGATATCTTAGAAATTATACATAATCATTCTTTTTCAACTTTTTTGAAAGGAAATCATGAGACAATCCAAAGGAAAACTCAAGAAAATTTTAGGAAATTTGATGTACAAGTAAAAGGAAATTTGAGAAAATCTAAAAAAATCTAAGGAAATCCAAGGATATCTTTGAAATTACAGATAACTTGGCTTTTTCAATTTTTTCGAAAGGAAATCATGAGACAATCCAAAGGAAAATCCAACAAAATTTTTGGAAATTTGATATACAAGAGAAAGGAAAATTTGAGAAAATCTAGAAAAATCTTAGGCAATCCAAAAGAAAACCCAAGGAATTTTAGGAAATTATAGATAATCTTGCTTTTTCAACTATTTCGAAAGGAAATCATGAGAAAATCCAAGAGAAAATCCAAGGAATTTTAGGAAATTTGATGTACAAGTGAAAGGAAATTTGAGAAAATCTAAGAAAATCTTAGGCAATCTAGGAAATCTAAGGAAATCCAAGGCTATCTTAGAAATTACAGATAATCTTGCATTTTCAAGTTTTTCGAAAGGAAATCATGACACAATCCAAAGGAAAACCCACGGAAAAATATTTTTTTCATTCTTTTGTCTACTTTTACCTAATAAAGACTATTCGAGTATTATTTATATGTCAGTGGTCAATATAATATTATATTATATTGTGTTGAGATAGGTAGATCGCGAAAATTTTCTGAGAAACATAGTCGATCGTATATATAATGAGGTTGGCCACCCCTGTAATAGAGGACACTTTTCTAATCAAAATTTCTTTTTCTAAATTTAAACCGTAAAGAGTTAAGCCTACTTAAAGCATTTTTGAAATTTCCACCTTCAGCGTGAAATAATCAAAAAACTATAAAGGTTTCAATTCCAGACTCATAGTTAAATCTGGGGATCTTGCAGACCACTTAAGGGGGTATTCTAGTCTAGAGCAGGGGTGGCCAACTAGTCTAATAAAGACTATTCGAGTATTATTTATATGTCAGTGGTCAATATAATATTATATTATATTGTGTTGAGATAGGTAGATCGCGAAAATTTTCTGAGAAACATAGTCGATCGTATATATAATGAGGTTGGCCACCCCTGTAATAGAGGACACTTTTCTAATCAAAATTTCTTTTTCTAAATTTAAACCGTAAAGAGTTAAGCCTACTTAAAGCATTTTTGAAATTTCCACCTTCAGCGTGAAATAATCAAAAAACTATAAAGGTTTCAATTCCAGACTCATAGTTAAATCTGGGGATCTTGCAGACCACTTAAGGGGGTATTCTAGTCTAGAGCAGGGGTGGCCAACTTCATTGTATATAGCAGGGGTCTCTAAACTTTTTAGCCTACGGGCCAAATTGATTGCTCTACAAACCTCCGAGGGCCAAGATCTAGCTACAGTGAACTCTTCTATGTTAACAATGTAAATTGCACATTTGGAAACAGTTTTTTGACATATAAAAATCGCTTTTACAGCAAAACTTTTTAAACATTTTCTGTTAAAAATTTTATTTTCTTCAATTTTGTATACAAAATACCTATATAGGTATAGGTATACCTATACATTTTTCAATTTTGTTGTCCCGTTTTTGACTGGCAGCAACTTAAACAAGACTCTGTAAAACACAAAAAATATCGTAATCTATATCTCGGAAACGGTGAGCCAAATAGAAAAATGCTTAATGCTTAGGCTTATAAAAAATACCTATTCATTTTTTCCTTTCTTCGCACCGCTTCCAAGATATGACAATATTTTTTATGTTTTACAGAGTATTGTTTAAGTCGCTACAAAATACAAAATTGAAAAGTTTTGCTGTAAATGCGATTTTTATGTCAAAAAACGGTTTTTAAACTTGCAATTTACATTGCTAACATAGGATAGTCCGAATATTTACGTTAGTCACTGTAGCTCATCAGATGAATTGCTTTTTGCCAACTTTTTGTTGTGTTTTGACAACTAGTTTTAATCTGTAAATAAAATATATGACTATTATTTTGTTTAATTTGATGTATCAAAATAAATTAAATGGGGAGCCGGATACCAGACATATCAGGCCAGCTCTCGCGGGCCGCATTGGTGGTACTTGCGGGCCGGATTTGGTGGAGACCTCTGGTATATAGGATCGACTATGTTTCTTAACAATTTTTTGCGATCTACCTATTAAAATGTTGACATAATAATATAATATTAATATTATATTGACATTAAGATCAGAGTCCATATCAAATTCCCTGGCTTTTCCAAGTTTTTCCTGACAAAGAATAAAACATTTCCCTGATGTTTCGAAGAATCACAAGATAAAAATGTAAAAAATATCTTAATTTTAATAAAATTAAATTAAAATTCATAATTTTTTTAATCTTAAAATTAAAAAAGAATTTTAATATTGATTTTCCTGACTGACAATTTAATTTCCCCGACTTAGCACTAAAAATGAGAAATTCCCTGACTTCTCCCTGACAAAATTAGGAAAATCTTTTCCATGTTTTCCAGACGAGTGGGAACCCTGCATTTAAATAATACTCAAATGGTATTTATTAAGGTAAAAGTAGACAAAGGGACATTATTTTCTTACCTTATTACGAGGAGGAAAGGACAGACCCATACACCAGATTTCTTTTTATGACATTTTCTTGGATTTCTGTAGATTTTCCCGGGCTTCCTAAAATTTCTCCAGATTTCCTAAAATTTACTTGGGTTTTCTTTTGCATTGTTTCATGATTTCCTTTCAAAAAAGTTTAAAAGCAAGATTATATGTAATTTCTAACATTTCCTTAACCCATTATCTCTGACAGACCGATAATATGAATCATATTAATTGCAGTTGATATTTTCTAAAAGTAATGGTTAGTTTTTATATTTTCTAGCTCGACTCCTCTTCCTGGAGACATTTAAAAATTGAAAAAAAAAACTTTGGTCTTAATGGGTTATATGTATTTTCTTAGATTTTCCCAGATTTCCCTGCACTCGGTTAATTATGAATCACGACTAGTGTTGGTAGCTATGCTGTGATCGACTAAGAATTGCTTCGCGATGGACCTGTTGGACACCCCTAGTCCAGAGGAATGAATTTGTCTCGCAAAATTTCAAGGGCGCAAAATTTCAAGAGAAGCAAAATTTAGTCTCAAGAGTTGTAATTACTTAATCATTATTATGTCATCATTATTAATAATTATTATTATAAAAATAAGTTTCATTTTCTTTATAAATTTTTCTAATTTAAAATCAATGATCAACTGGAAACCCGAGGATAATGGTCCAAAATATTAAAGGCTGTGGCGTATAATTTGCGTAATATGCCTCTGACGAGGAGGAAACCACAAACTCCATTTTGGTAGACCAGATTTCCTTTTAAAACATTTTCTTGCATTTCTCTAGATTTCCCCAGATTTCCAAAAATTTCCTCAGATTTCCAATTGGATTTTTTTTGGATTATCTCCTGATTTCCTTTCAAAAAAGTTGAAAAAGAAATATTATCTGGAATTTCTAAGATATCCTTGGATTTTGTTCGATTTCCTAAGATTGCATAATAATTTCTCAGATTTCCTCCTCGGTTTTTTACGACCGGTCGACCGGTCAATCGCGATCGACCTGTTGGCCACCCCTGGTATAGAGCTTCAAAAACCGCAAGAAAATTCATGCCTCTAGACTAGAATACCCCCTTAATAGTTCCTTCTCTTCCAATTCATTTTTCACGATATGCTTCATTTGAAAAATATTTTACTGAAACCCAAAAGGTGTGTATTGAAAATGAGGGTGGTCATTTTAAACATTTACTTAACTAATGTAATATAGCGACGTGGAACGTCGGATTTATAATCCAAATTCCTTTTCGCACTATGGGTTTTTGCCAGCTAGCTCAACAAGTCGGTGAGCGAAGAGCTCTCAGGGAGTGGGTTAATCACTATCCCGGTTCGTCGTGACAGTAATTCAATTCTTCAAAATAAACTCCTCAAATATCTAAAATAATTCATAAAATTATTTCAAATTAAAATTATT
Source organism: Cantharis flavilabris (assembly GCA_949152465.1). Classification (NCBI taxonomy): domain Eukaryota; kingdom Metazoa; phylum Arthropoda; class Insecta; order Coleoptera; family Cantharidae; genus Cantharis; species Cantharis flavilabris. The sequence continues at coordinate 94,642,195 of OX424435.1, forward strand.
TTCAACTTTTAAATAAGCTTCGTATTCAAAAATGGAAGGAAGATTGCAGGCACCGCTTATCACCGCATATGCTAGCCGTTAACACAAATTTTACTTTACCTTTCAATTTAAAAAATTTCAACTTTTAAATTCTTCGTAAACCAATTATAACTTTAAACATCTAAATCAATCAATCTCCAATTATTAACGATTTCAACAAACGAATCCCAACTTTCAAAAATAATTCCAAATATCCAAAGTTGTCAAAACAAATAATTACTCACGTAAATCGCAATTTATTTTCAATATTATCTCCAAAAATCTCAATAATTGAGACACAAATTAATACTTTTTCAGAACCTTCGCATAAAATACGTCCGCTCGCCACGGCAAACTAAATTGGAAGAGGAGAATATCACGTCTTTTCACACCAACATAACTTGTAGATACTTTACAAGTAATTTTCGAAGCATAAAAATAATTAAAATTTCATATTTGCATAATTTCCAAAAATGATTTCGTTACACGACAATAGTTTAACCTTAATTAATAAACTAATTTTTCAATAAAAATTAAAATTTTGTGAATTTAATTTTTTGCTTTGTAGCTGCTTTGTTTATTATTTTTAAATTTTCTGTGAAATGGATTGGTTTTTCAAAAAACTTTGCGATACAAAAATTGTAGTCCGTTAAATTTCCTGTTTGGAATGGAGTGTCAAATTGTTTGTAAAATATTTCGTTTAAAAGATACAGGGTTTTGAAATAAAAAAGAAAAAAAAGAAAAAAGCTTGAATTCAACATTTTTTTACTTACTTTTATTCATAACTCAAAAGCGGTTAATTTTAGAGAATAAAAAGTTAGCAGCTAGTTTGTAGATTATTTCACGTTCTTTAAAAAAGCACTAAACCATTTTTACTGAAAAATCAATATTTTCGGAGATATGGCCATGAGAAAGTGGAAATTTCAAGAGACCTAAGCATTTCAATTTAGAAAAAAAAAATTTGTTAAATATTTTTCTTAGAAAAGTGTCCTGTATCACCACTTATACTATTACTATTCTACAAAGTGCAGTAATGGCTTGAGATTAGGCGATACGAGTTCTAAGCTAAGACGCCATATACATTTAGACTAGTGAAAACAATTTATAATTATTGCCATCTGAAGTCAAAAATAGCATTGAGCTTACTGCCGAAGCGGCGGACGAAACTTTTTTCTTTTTTTTTCCAAAATTTCTACGCAAGTTTTTCATAAAATATAAATTATGAACTATGCATGCATAGTTTAACTTATTTTTTTGGTTTTTTTAATTTGGTTTCAATATAAATGCAAATTTTTTAACAAAAACGCAATTATTACAGTGTTTTTCAAAAATAAAACTTTAACTTTAGATTGGAAATACACACGGAAATTTTGCCGAAAAAAAGTTCAAATATATTTCGCTTACATATTATATCTACAAATATGCCCGAAGCATTTTTACGAAATCAAAATCAAAATTAAAAATTCTTATTACCTATTTATTAAAAATTTTAATTGCAAATTTCTTTGACATTATACTGCTCGATTTTCTTGCTATCAAAATTAATGAGGTTTAAATTACAAGGTTATAATTATTTAATTTGTAATTTTAGCATTTAGTTTAAAACAAATTCTAAACTCCGACAGACAGGGAATTACATTTAAGTTAATGACCGTAGTTTATTATCACTTAGTGAGTAATTTATCAATACAATTTTAATGACTGTCTTGAACAAAATAGACAGTTGCTAATACAAACTGACCAAAACGCTAAATGAAATAAATTGTAATTGATCTTTGTTCTCTCCTTTATTTCCCGATTTTAAAATCGGAATATAAAAATATCAGAATGTAATTAGTACAATAATTCCTCACTGTTCATTTATGATCGTAGGTTCATCAAAATTCATATTTTCATAATTATTTAGTTTTTTAGCTATTTTTACTTAAAACATAAAATACCCGCAATCAAGACGATAATACTTGGTTACACGTATGAAAGATGTTAAATTCAACTGCGAAAATTATGATTTGAATAGAATTGTACGTTTTTCGAATAAAAATATGTTGATTGGATAGAAGTGCCAAAATTTAAATCAAACGGGAATAACTAAAGTAAATTTTGCATTTACTTCCTGTTATACAAATTTCCAGTAGTACTTTGTTTTTATTTTAAACATTGCTCCATTTAATAATTATCATGAATTGTTGAAAAATTAAAATAAAATTATATCATTGTGACTTAAAACTCGGTAGAAAGCAAATAGTGCCTATTAATATATTCAAATATGTGCGAATATTATTTTTTTCACGTAAACGCAAAGAAAAACCGAATATCGGTAGATTTTCCGTGTCTCATTTTCTTTGGCTTAAGCAAATATTTAAATTTAATTAAAATGTGACTTAACATTTTCATGAGCTAAATAAAAAAACTAGTAAGTGGTTAAATTCAGATAAAAATCAAACAGGGCATGTGAATCGCTAATTGGATATAAACCAGCAGAAATGTGATTACAATCTACATCAATAAATGCAATTTTCATTATAATTATTTTATTGTTGTTCAAATAAAAACGAGCAAATTGACAGAAAAATTAGAATATCGATTGAAATTCTATTTGTACAAATTTGTAAAGGATTCGTTATCAAAATCTTAAGATTACACACACCCTAGGTAATGTAATTTTTTTTAAATCGCAACTGATTTCAAAGAAGTCGATTATTTTTATTTATTTCGTATTTCATATTAAACAAATTACAATTCAAGGTTTTCTATATACCTTTGTGAGACAACCAAATGTGAGATACCAATTTGTATATTGGAATTTATTTGAACCATTTTTTTTAACATTATAAGATGTGAAAGCTTTGATGTGATTCGATTCGCTTTAATTTCAACTGCTGCACTGAAGCTTTGACTGGAAATATCAAATTTCCAATTTTTCTTTGTGAATAGTTTTTTGAGTTAAATGACAAAAAAGGTAAAGTTAGACTGTCATTATCTAAACCTTTACTGTTGCTAACCAGTAATCATCCAGTTTCTGTATTTATTGCAATGCTTTTCTCTGGTCAATCGGGGCAATGCTATTTTACAGTAACTTTACAGTAAAGTACAGTAAATCGTAATCCCTTTTCACAAAGTCACACAAAACTAATGTAGTTATAATAATGAATAATAATGAGAAATTGTGATTGATATAAAATTATAAACCCTTAAAACCAAATTTAATTAGTTAAACTCCCACAAAATCGTTTTAGTTTTAGTAACCCTCGGTAATAAAATGTCAAACTACTAAAATTATAGTTGATAACTTTAGATTGTCTAAGTTTACAACTAAGAGCACAAACTTGAAGGATTCTGTCAGTGCACATTTTAGTTATGCCAAAATTTGTAATAGATCCGGAGGGTTTCACAAGTTTTTTTAATGTGTCACATTATTTGTATTTTTCAAATAATATTGTCGGTAGTAATGAAAATAGTATTTTATAATCAACTGAAAATGAATCAAACTTTCGGAAATAAATGTACAAAATTTTGCATAATATTTAATATTATTGTGGTTGTGCCGTATATTATACTTGCATACATCTAGCAGAGATTTATTAACGGAAATGCACAAATGCAGTACACGGTTTTAAAACATAAATAATTGTAATACTATAGTTGAAATTACAAATTTCATTTTAACAAAAAACCACTTTATTACACTGCCGGTAAAACATTTTGAATTGTTTTATTCAGTAGCGCTACAACCCAGGGTGGGTTTTGGTTAACTAGATACTTCATCGTATGAAGGGTGTTTAAAGGAAATTACTTAGGCGGTTTGAAATTTCCCGCCAAGGGAGGACAGCTAGATTACAGTTCTTGCATCACTCAGGGACAAACCAGGGCTCTCTGCTTGTAGTCGACGAATTTTAGCACCAGATCTTGCTTTATTATACAAATAATATTTTATAATAACAAATCACTTCATTAAACTGTCGATAAAATAATCTGAATTATGTTTTATTAAAGAATCAATTTCAATTTTCTGATATATCCTTGATTTTGCAGAGATTATCTAGATTTCCTCAAATATTCTAGAATTTTCTAATTTCCTAAGATCCTGAAATTTTTTAGATTATTCTGAGATTTATGTGAATATTTTCTAGAATTTTTTATTTCCTAAGATTTCTTATAATTTTCTACATTTCCTAACATTGTAAAAGTAATAAGATTTTCTTGGATTTCCTAAAATTTTCTGGATTTCTTCTTCAAATTTCCCGCTAGTTTTTTACTAAGTGGAAAAATGATGGAGAAATTGTCATATGCAGAATTAAAGGGAATTCACAGGCAAAATTTGAGGTAATCGAAAACATTATGGACTTGCCTTTTTTTGCTTTTTCCATTTTCTGAGATTTCATTGGCTTTAAAATTTCGTTATATGACGTTTCGGCCCCGCCGTTTCGCCCCGGGATATTTCTCCCCCGACCGTTTCATCCCCACCTTTTAGTCCTCACCGTTTTTAATTAATTCATACGTAAAATAAGGGGGGGGGCAAAATATTACGTACCTACACAGGGGAGGGGGAGCTAAAAAATTAGAAGAATCGTCCTTACGTAAATAATGGAATCCATTATGGACTCCACTTAAGTAATAGACGGTTCTCCAGAATAAGTCAATTGTGTTTTTATTGAAATTTGGACAGGACGTCTGTCGGGTCATCTAGTATTAAATAAATTGAAAGTCAGATAATTTAAAATTAATATTTATTAAAATATATTACAAAATATTTCCAAACAAATAATCCATAGTATCTATCCTACCATAACTTTCCACAATGGTTTTGATTCGTTTTAAAATTACGCTGTATTTCTTGTTAATTTTGGGTCTAACACCTAACAATAATTGTGATATTTCGTATTTATGTAGAGCCTGTTGTTTTTTTAAACTGTTAATAAACTGAAATATATTCGGGAATAAGTTTCCACAAGTGCTTTGAAAACAACGATGCCAGCCTTCAATGTTATTATTTGTCCTGTGGCGATCATTTAAGGTTCTCTGATATACATTCCACATATCAACGGAAAATTGAGGTGCTCTCCTTTGTGTCCTGCTTCTTCGTCCTATATAAATGTCCTCAAAATAATCCGCAATAGGCATTGCGTCTTGTGGAAAATTTTCGTTTTCTATGAGCGCATCAAATTGCTCCGCAACCAATTCTACTGGGATGAAAGCGAGTGCAGCAATATTTGGTTGGTATTCCTTAATCCTTAATCAATGTTTAAAATAAATTATTGTCAATTTCGTTTATTCATAAAAACCGGTTTAGTAACCCTCGCTTATTGTAACATTCATAGGGATTTATAGGCACCAATAAATCGGACTTAGGAGAAAACCTCTTTAGCTCTAAATACCTATTAATACCTATCTAAATATCTAAAGGCGTCCCTTTACTTCACGGCGTTATTGCAACGGCGTCTTTTGGGATGGCGTTTTGACGTGATACCAATTTCCCAGCCACTCGCACCCCCCTCCGTCATACCGTTAGATCGTGACGTTTTAAAATAGTAAATTCTTTATAGCCCACTGTGTATTTGTTTTGACAGAGACCGATTGTACACTTACCTTCGAAGTTTATTTTTACCAGATCAATTTTCGAAAACACCTATTATAAGTTAAAGTTTATTTTAAATCAATCAATATTGGTCAGTTTACATAGGGGTCGTCTATAAATTACGTCACACGATTTTTAAGATTTTTAGACTCCTCGCACCCCCTGTCACATTTAGTAAAATTTTCATTAACCCCCCCCCCCCCTAACTTAAATTAAATACATTTTGCAGGTCTTAAATAATAATTTATATTTATAAATATTTTTTTTTTCGGCCGCACCATACAACCGATCCATGGATCCAAAAAATATATTTTTAAAAATTAAAATATTTGTTTTGACAGAGACCGATTGTACACTTACCTTCGAAGTTTATTTTTACCAGATCAATTTTCGAAAACACCTATTATAAGTTAAAGTTTATTTTAAATCAATCAATATTGGTCAGTTTACATAGGGGTCGTCTATAAATTACGTCACACGATTTTTAAGATTTTTAGACTCCTCGCACCCCCTGTCACATTTAGTAAAATTTTCATTAACCCCCCCCCCCCTAACTTAAATTAAATACATTTTGCAGGTCTTAAATAATAATTTATATTTATAAATATTTTTTTTTTCGGCCGCACCATACAACCGATCCATGGATCCAAAAAATATATTTTTAAAAATTTGACATCACAACATTTGAAACTCCCCGGACCCCCTGATACATTTTTGTCACAAATCTAAGATAACCCCCCTGTGACCTGTGACTGTGTGACGTAATTTATGAATGGCCCCATACGGGGAGAAACGGGGTTGAAACGGTCAGGGGCTAAACGATGGGGGCGAAACGGGGGGCTAAACGGTGAGGGCAAAACGGCGGGGGCTAAACGATGGGGGTGAAACGTCCCTATCCTTTAAAATTTACTGGATATTTCTAGATAACTCAAGATACCTTAAAATTTTCCATTTCCTAAAATTTCCTAAGATTTTCTGTATTTCTCTCGATTTTCTATTTACTAAAATTTTCTAGTTTTTTTAGATTTTCTTGAAATTTCTATGGATTTCTTGAGATTTTTTATATTTCTACAAATTTTCTACGAATCTGTTTCTTGAGATGTCTTGGAATTTTCCAGAATTGCTTTCACCAGTACACACAATTTTTCCGTCGATTTCCCCTTAGTTTTTAACTAACTGGAAAACCGAAGGAAAAATTGTGATATACAAAAGTGAAAAGAAATCCAAGCTAAATTTAGGGTATCTTAGGAAATTCTATGAAATTTTAGTAAAACTTAAGAATGTTATTTTTTTCCCAAGGAAATCTAGGGGAAATCTAGGGGAAATTCAGAAAATCTTTAGAATACCATATATTAATTCTTTTATTTCCTTTTTCAATTTTCTAAGATTTCCATGGCTATTGGATATCCTAAGATTTTTTAGAATATTCTAAGTTTTCCCTTTTTTAAGATTGCCTGATAAGGACAGATACAACGGGATATCAACCCCATGAACCATAAAAAAACAACAAAATTTGCCTTTGAACTTTGCCTAGATCCTCCCTTGGTTTTAGATTTTTTTAGGATTTTAGGTTTAGATTACAATGACTTGCAGAAATCACAAAATTGTGAGGGAAACTTGTGCGCATGAAGGGATTAACGAGATTATCATCCCAAAGAACTTGGAACTTTGGGGCCTGGAATCTAAAAGTAAAATAATAACATTTAAAACTCGAGCGAAGCGAGTCGCCCGGTATACAGCGCCGCAGTTTTTTTTTTGTTATAGTCACTAAGCTAGATACAGTACCGCAACCCTATGGGCCAATGAGTTAGAGAGAGAACGATAATCAGGTCCCCAAAATGGCGTCATTCAGAAACGTCAAACGACATTTGCTGTAATTTTTACGGTTAAATTACTTATTTATGATGCTATTATTTAATAAATAGTCATTTTGCCATCAAATGCTTTGTTTTTTTTATAATCACGCTACATAAATAATAATTTATTATTGAAGGTGTCATTATACATGTAGACACGAGTCAGGGGTGTCTCGTCAGAATTTCCTAAAATTATTAAAATTAAAAAGAAAAATAAACAAAAATATGCAGGAAAACGCATACATAAGACGAAATGTATTGTTTTAACTTGACATTATTGAAAAATTATTATAACCCCAGTTACAATTTTGCAACTTTTTTTTAAATTTCGCACCTTTTTCGGTCCCCAAAATGGCCGGACGTTGCGGTACTGTATCTATCTAGTGACTGTATTTTTAGTTTCAAGATCACGCACTCTAATGGAAATTTAAAATATGTAACACAAAAATAATTTTTACTAAAAAAAGTTTTCTTTCTTTTTTTTAATAATTTAATTCATAAATCATGATTTAAAAATCGCTTAAGACTTTTAAATATAAAAATAACAAATAATTGTATTTTATTTAATATATTGATTAGTTATAGATGGGCTCGGGCAACCTAGCTTCCCCGTAAATATTGTTTTAACTTGCTTATTCCCGATATAACAATTATAGGGTTCCCACTTCTTTGGAAAATCTGGAAAAGTAATAGAAAGTTTAAAATTTTCCTAATTTTGTCAGTGAATTTGTCAGGTAAACAATTTAATTTTAAAAGAAATTTGATTTTAAATTTTAAAATTAAATTTATTTTATTTAAAAATTAATTTTTTTAAATTAAAATTTAATTTATTTTAATTAAAATTACTGATTTTAATTTAATTTTAAAATTAAGATGCTTTTAATTTTTTTAATATATTTTTATTCTTTGTCATGGAAAACCTGGAAATGTCAGGATTTGATTTTTAAAATTTAGTGGGAACATTGAATTATTGATGATAAATGATGCCCACTTTGTTTACCTCAATAAGAGAAGGCTGCCAAAATATTATATTCTGAATATTAAATTTAAATACTATTACTAGATTATCTCATTATATTTTTAATGATATTAAATTTTTTTTAAAAGATTGAAAAAGTCACTGTAAAACTTGGGGTCCTTGTAGCCGAGGGCCTGCGTGCGTCACACCCACAGCACCCCGGTAGTTCCGCCGCTGGCTTTTATTAAGAAAATTGCATTTATGAAAAATATCTCAATTTAAATAGAAGCCGTAAGAAAAGTGTAAGAAAGAAATGAAAGTAAATCAGAATAAAAATAAATAAATCAACAATAAAGGTAAATAATTTAAAAACGAGAAAAATTAAAAAATAAAATTTGAAATATTTTTATTGTGACATCTAGAATAATATGTATGTTCACTGATGTTCACTACACTCCAGAACTTAAATCTCTTTTAAAGCCTTCTACCTTCTCTATTTGTTGTTGTTTTGCATTATATTTACAGCCGAACTAGAACAAATAATTATTATTATCAATCAAAGATGCACAATTTTAATTTGGTAATTCAATTTCAATTTTTATAATAATTCCATTGATTTTACATTCGAATTTCTTAATTTAGAAATTTTCTATAAATCAAAATATGTTTACGAAATTAATACACCAAATTAATTATTATTGAAATTTAGGTTGAAGAAGAAATATCAAGAGACCATTTGCTCTTCAACCGCGTAGTACAGCCATCTTTCACAAAAGCTTCGTTTATCACGCCAATCGGCCCCAGCTCTTTTAAAAGTGCGTTAAAACGACAAATATAAAATACTCATAAAACTCAAAAATATCTAATTTACAAAATATTGAAAAATAAAAAATTAAATGGGGATTTTCAGCCGCAATTCAAAAAATTAAAATTAAAATTTAATTACTAAATTACCATTTTGAATTAAAATATTTTGCGTGGTAAAAAATCAATATTAGGTTTAAACTTGGCGGGTAAATTCTTGCGATTTGGTTGATGAGGCGACAACTAACAGAGAATACCAATTTTCACAGGTGCGATTTTGGAGGTTGTGAATTTTGATTGTAAAATTTGTGGTGTTAATGCAATTAAATCATAGAAAAAGTATTTAATTTACAAGTGAATAATAATAATTTTAAGAAGAATTTAGATATTTTAGAATTAAAGCATAAATTACAAAACGTAATTTGAAGATAGAGAAGATTAAAGTAGCTGGATAAGCAGAAAAATGAAAATTACAATTATTAGTCGATTACTTTTGTAAATTACTTGGTTTTAAAAATATGATTTTATGCAGGAATAAAATCATAAATTCATCAAACATCAAACTTTGAAATAAAAGTTGAAGACTTCAGCTCTAGCGTTAAATAAATTTTAATGAAAAGTAACATTTATTTATATTTGACACCCTGTAGTATTTCATCTGGTCCTCTAAGTTTAACTTTACTAATTACACCTCTGTTTGGCTAATTTTTTAATTACTAACAATTAGGGGGGGGTGGAACCTCTTCCATGACATATTTTTTTCCCTATTAACGTAAACATATTGTTATATATTTGAAAAATTGATATAAACATAATATTATTTACTAATAATTAATTCATAAACTTATTTTATAAGTCCCCTCCCCCCCCAGGAAGAAATCTTGCGCACGGGCCTGCTAACAATCGTGCATTGTATACAAACGGATTATTATTCGAAAAAATTTTAAATTTCGTTCAATATAAAAATTTATATTTTAACATTTTAGTGAAACAACTGGGATCAGTTGTGGCAGATTTTCAATACATGAGCGACACGAGAGCTATTCCGCATTCTCTTGTTATGACTTTCAATGAAATTGCCAATTTTCTGTTAAACACCATTTTGCACTCAATGTAAACATTTGTATTATTTTCCTTTTTTTTATGATTACAATTTTCTCATGTTCTTGAATTTCTTTCTTAAAAGGTTAACATCAACTCAATACAACATTAATTCTATTGATTGGGGTTGGACATAAAAAATATCTAATTTAAAGGACATTGTGTAACAAGATTGGTTTACCTATTACTCAATGGTTTTAAGGTGGCCAGACCACCAAGGCGCTTTTAATTTAATTTTACTTTAATTTAATTAATATCTATACAATTATTTTAGACCAAAATTCATAACACTTTCCCCTGCTCAGAAAACAGAACACTACAATATGTATACCGGGTGCTGAATGAGTTAGCCAAACATAGGAAATTAACAAGTTAAAACTTATTTATGCAAATTCCTGCTTTCCTAATTATTTTAGAGAAAAAATGAAATACAAAAATAATGCAGAAGTATAAACTACAAATGATAAGAGCATTAAATTTGCATTATTGGACTGGTCATGAAATAAATTCAATTTAATTTCTATTTGTACAAATAATTACCTTGGAAACTTACATGGCCAGTCTGATAAATGAAACTTTTAACAATTTCAAAAACATTTTTTGACTTTTTAAGTAAAAGCTAAAAGAAATTTACTGCTCTTATCATTCGTAGTTTTTCTTTCTGCATTATTTTTGTGTCTTATATTTTTTCTCCAAAACAATTAAGGAAGCAGGAATTTGCATATATTAGTTTTTACATGTTAATTTCCCATGTTCGGCTAACTCATTCAGCACCCTGTATAGTAATAATCAATAATAACTTTTGTAAATAAAATTTTGAGAGAAATCAAATATTTTTAAGTCAAATTAAGTGGATATATCTTCACTAAGTAGATACAGCTTATCGAAACTGATAATGAGATGTTTAATGGGAAACTCTCGAATCTCATTTTGAAAGCATCTCCTAAACCAATTTCACCGCCCATAGCATCACTTGATAGTTTGCACGACATTGTATCATTAAACTACCCGTTTCATATAGGGCAGGGTAAATTTTTGATGATATTCAATTAACAAATACTTGCCTATGCATTTGGTTGAACTAAGTTTGGTGACAGAAGCATATTTATGTACCTAACCAATTAAATTTATGGTTTGTTGTAAATTAAATATCAGGATAGCTAAAATTTCTGATCTGGAAACAGTTATTATGACTTCTCAACCGAATAAAAACCGCATTAGCTTCTGTAAGATTATCAAATGTTTCCAAGTTTCTTTGAATTAATAAAATTTAATTTATGGTTTAATTATTTCAACATTTTATATAATATGTTCAAGAATATACCGCAATCAAATTTTTAATTTGAATACAAAATGGGCTTTTACTGAGGTTAACATGTAAAATAAATGTTTAGAATTTATTCGTACATCTCAATGCTCACAGAAATGGCATAAGATTATTTTATGCACTGCAGGTTGATTAGGAATATTACCTTTGGGAAGCAAAGGAATGTGAACCAGACGTTTGCATAACAGGCGTAATGAAATTATTCAAATTGTTGAATTAAATTTATAATTGAATGGAATTACATTAAACATACTGAACTACAGAAAGCTATTGTTGTTTAACTTCCTCAAGTTTAGCCTAACAGGATTTGAATCGAACAATCAATTAAGAAGTCCGAATTGAATTGATTTTTACATCATATAAAGCAGAAAAATTAGATAAACTAAAAGGAAATTTTATTAAATTCTTGTAGTCACATCGGGTTAACATTTTACTTTATCTGGAATATTTTGGATGTCAGGATGTTAAAATAGAATGTCTAGACATAACTTCAAATTGTTGGAGATTGCTGTTCTGGATACGGAATTTTATTCCAAGGGTTGCTTAGATTTATCCGGCGAGGAAATTAGTTGATTTTATTTAACTGTAGACATTTTAAAAATAACGAACACAATTTAGTCATAACAAGAGTAGAGTAATGCTAAATGTGCCGTTCATGAAAATGATGTTATTTGCGAAAAGCCTAATTAATTTCTTCATTATGACGAAAATATAAAGCCTACAAAGCAAAACAAAATTTAAGGTACATTTACTTACCAGATTGAAACATTTCCGAGTTGGTTTGCCAGGAAACACCTTTCAAAGTAGCAATGAATAACGTTTACAAATTACAAATACTTACCTGTAATTTGTTTGTAATAACAGCTCTAATTACTTTAATGAGAGCTATACTTCTCATAACTTTAATATAACATGCTTAACTAAACTAAGTATGCTCTTAAAACAGATTTTGTAATATAATATTATAGAAATTTCCTTTTTACAGGATATTACTGCAATCTCAAATACTTACTTTGCTTAGTATTAATTCTGGCGTAATAAAACTTTAATGTACTTAGATAATTAATTTCCGGGCACTTCTGATATTCGTAATTCTACTTGTTAACTAAAAACTTACGCGGTATTTTCTTAAGCGCCGTTCTCATCCAATTAACGCTACGTAAATTAATAAAAACTCAAAGTTTTATATAATAATATTTATTACATTTTAAATATTTGTAGCATGTGATAAATGTAATATCCTCTCTAATTAAAGCTCGCAAAGGCAATAGTATATTATGTATATACCACTATGTAAAACAAATGTATGCAATTATAAATTAGAGTAGTATACGTATAATTTACTGTTATTACATAAATTAATAATTTTATTTCAGACTGTTTCGATAACTGTGTCGGTTTTGACACTAACATTTATCTCAGTTGATCGATGGTACGCAATATGTTTCCCATTGAAATTCAAATCCACAACAGGAAGAGCAAAAACTGCTATAGCAATTATCTGGTTGGTTGCTTTAATATTTGGTGAGTATTTCCCTTTTTGGTTTATATGCAATAATAATGACAATAAAGATAATTCACACCAGTAAAAGTCAATATAAAAAATGATTTAATAGAATGCAAATACTTATTTGTAATTAATGGAACATTATATATTCGGATTTGAACAGATTTAAAAATACAAAAAATTGTTTCTACCCTTTGATTTGAATAAAACCATTGTTTGACAAACTTGATCATAGCCTGCACTATCTTTTCATTTTCAGGCGTAAAAGTGCTACTTTACTCTTTTTTGTAAATTTACATTAGCTTTCAAAAATTAAGTAAAAATAATAAGCAATATTAAATTAAAAATTGGATCATATATGGGAGTGTTCCATGTGACACTTTTTCATATTGCTCCAAAACGGTCCAATAAATTAGAATTTTCCAAAGAAAAAAGTTAAAGCGTCTAGCTTTTCCCATCGATTAATGTATATCAAGTTAACTCGACTGCTTCTATATTTCGGTGCAATCGTGGTCTTTTTGCACATAACTTTTACTTGAAAAGAGAATTTACGCGGAGTTCTTGAAATTGCTAATTTAAAAATTTATAAAAAGTAAATAATTTAGTGACATTGAGCGAAATCCGCTGAAAATAAGAAAAAAAATAAACAAAGTTAAAACAACTTCGGATGGGTACTAAGTGAAACTAATGAAGCTAAGAGAAATTAAAGAAAAACATTCGCAAAGTTAAGCGTGTTCGGATAAACACCTATTGAGAAACTACAAAATAAATTTACTCAAACACCTGAAATATTTTCATTTGTTAAATTTTGGATTTATTATTTTGTTAATATTTAAATATAGAAATCTTAACTTGTGAGAATTAATAATATTAAAAACTTCAATAGTAAATTTAATTAATAAAAATTTCTGATGAGAGCGATAACCGTCGCTGAAAGCTCAAATATAATATCTATTTTATTATTTGAATTAACTAAAAAGTTTTTAATATTACTCTTTTGATAATGGAGTGCAATTCGATTTTGGCCAAGATTTAACCAATTTAAATTTTTTTGCATAAAACTGTTTTTACGTCTATAAAAAAGCTAATTTTGAATTATTTATGAAGCAAATTAGTTGCGCAATTAATTAATAACAAATACCAAAAAAATATATTGACGTGTAGTGTGGGTGGGTATTTTTTTATAAATTAATAATTTTTCAATCTGCCAACTACCGCATAAAACATGAGACTCTTCTTATTTATGATTAAAAATATACTCCAAATAAACGTTAAATAAAAATCCAGCGTCGACACGAACGGTAAATGTGTGCGCCCATCTGGCTGCACGTGCGTCGCTGTCCACATAAAATTTACAACGCCTTGCCTTTAACTTGTAATTTTAACTTTCAAATTACCATGTTACGTTAATTTATTTTTGTCCTTAAAAATCAAATACAAAAATTTAAAAAAAAAGTAACGAGAAACCGGAGAGCATGTCAGCGGGGGTGTGTTCGTAATGCAAGACAATAAATATGCAAAATAATTTAAATTGTTTAATTCGAGCATTGAATTCAAAATCACAAAAATTGGTTAAATGGCTTGGATCCAGCTTACTAAAATTCTAAATCAAATCAACAATTACCAAAGTTAAATAAACCAAAATTCCACAGTTTCCAAATATCAACATTCTGCATAAATTTTGTATTAATCAATTTTCACTGAACTTGGCCCATGCCAATCGGAGTTACCGCGACACTTTTTCATAATCACAATCAATTTGTGGCGATCCAAATCTCCAGCGGTTGTCCCAAACTTAACTTAATAATACAAATGTTTACCTTATAAAGTCGGATACGAGTACCATTAGATTTCTTAAGCAGTTTCCAATTCTTACGGATGTGCCAAAATATATCTCGAACTAGATGCCCTTCGGCCTGCATTTACCATGGCGCGCCCTCCATAAATACTTATATGATGTTGAAGTCGATTATAGAACATCTTAATTACGTGAGTTGGTTCCTTTAGGGACTACACGAATAAGTGTGTTGACTCCACAATCTTATTATAAAACGGCACGCGCGACCAATACTTTCAAAAGCCAATAGTATCACAAACTTTTACTGAAATTTCAAACCTTTACAATTTTTAGAACTAATTACTTGTTAAATTCATCGTGTTACAATTAATTGAATCCCGAAACCATAATTAGCGGAGTTAACTAAGCACTTGCTTAAACAATTTCCAATTATGACTGGATACGCGAAGGCTGGTTACCATTTTGATGGTTTAGCTGGGACTGTTTTTCCCCGCACCTGTGAGTTACTTATATTGTATATTATCACGCTCTGTCGACACTTGGGTCGCCTACTGTTTGTAATTCAAGACGCTGAATCGTAAATTGTCAAATGGTTTGACGGAACTTATTAAGCATAATAATTTTTATCGAGTGCTGAAAAGATGAATTCCACACGATCTAGACGGGGACCTAGTAAGCATAATAAATTGAGTTTATTTATTAGCTGAAGACGCAGATCTCATGCTATCGGGATGGTACTTATTAAGCATGAATAATAAATAATTTAAATTTTCCACACAATAAAAATCATAGATGTAACAACCAATTATTTTTTCTGTTTTCCAATTTAGTATCCAGATTTTTAATTATTTGTCTCAACTTCTCAAATTTTCAAATAATTCAATTAAAAAAGTCACTTACTTCAATCTCAAATAAATTTTATTTCGAAATTCAAAATTTTAATCAAAAATATAATTATTAAAGCAAATATTATAATTTTTAAGCGGAGACCAACTCCAGCACGTCCACACATACGTCCACATAAAAACATACAAAATAACAAATTCTTCAAAATCAAATTAAAAATTCAAAAATTGGATTTTGGAACACGACAATATATAAAATAATGTTTATGCCCTCGAGGGACTTAAGCTATAAATTAAGTCCCTCGAGGACATAAACAACTTAATTTGTAGCTTAAATCCCTCATTTTTAAATCTAGAGTGTCATTTTAAAATGGCAAAAATTTAAAATTCAAATCTTTATCCGCCCTACCAAGTTAAGAAAGTCAATTTTTATGAAAATTTAATTTATTGATTTGTGTAGTTATTTAAATTTATTATTACGTCGTCGTCAAACCTAAATTCAACCACAGCAGTAGATTGATGTGATCGCTAGTTGAGTTATGGAGCGCAAATTTTGCACTCTGGAAAAAGTTTTGGGTGGTAACGAAGTCGTTAGTAGCTACAACAAATTTTATGCTACCACAACAAAGTTTTTTTTATTTGGAAAAAAAGTTTTGTTTTGAACATAAACAACTTTGTTATGGCATAAAATTTGTTGTAGCAGCAATAAACTCTGTTGATGCTATAGCTACTAACGACTTTGTTAAGATGACAAACCAATTTTCAGAGTGTGAATATCAAACTTGATCAAATTTCTTAGTTCGGTCTTCCGTTGTTCATCAAGATGTTGGTTTTATATTTATGTAAGTTTAACCAATTCGCAGAACATCAAAGTCAAAAATAAAAATAAATTAATTCTACTTACTTACATTTTCATCTTACAATTAAATTTTATATTTGTTTTTATTGCTTCTGTTTAAGATTTCTTAAACTTCTCAAATCTCAGTTTATACTTCACAACTTCAATTAAAATGATTTATTTTAATAATTTCTAATAAATTGCAAATTTTATTAAATATTTAATTTATTTGAACAACTTACAAAATTTAATGAACCTTCAGTGTTTGACTTTCAAAAGGGAAGTAGCTAAACATATCATTTTTCGTTTTAAATCAGTCGAAAATCCTGCTAACCCACATTTTGTGTATGTTTTCCATATTAGCCTTCGTAAATTGGTAAATTGATCTCAGGTTATTTCACCATTTGGCAATTAGATCCCCTGGTAAATTGATCCCCTGTAAATTGTCACCGGTAATTTTACCCCGGCAATATCTCTTTTACGGGCGATGTTGCTAAAGAAAAATCATAAACTAACACTAACCTACATAACAGATGCATATCTTCGCGCGGATATCTCTTTTTTACGAACAATGTAACTAATATGAAATTACAAACATGTAGAGGAACAATTTTGTAAAATAATGTATTTTAATTTATTCCTATAAATTTCGTACGAAAATTTTAGTGGAAATTATGTTTTGGTTGATGTAGAATTTTCTCTTTAAGACTGGTATTTTCATTTATAAAAAACTGACAATTAAATAACATTGAAGTTTCAAATGTTA
This sequence comes from Cantharis flavilabris, assembly GCA_949152465.1. Taxonomy (NCBI): domain Eukaryota; kingdom Metazoa; phylum Arthropoda; class Insecta; order Coleoptera; family Cantharidae; genus Cantharis; species Cantharis flavilabris. Next base: position 94,659,588 of record OX424435.1, read on the forward strand.
AATGTGATTAGAACTTGAAAAGTTGAATTAATTTATATTGATTAAAAAAAAACTCCTAGGAAGTAGCTGTACGGGTATTCTGAAACTTGTTGTTTATGAAAGGATATGCCCTAGTGCAAGACGAATTTCTAACGGAACATCGAAAGGAAACCTTTATAAAGCTATGCCGCAACTCCTACGTTTAGAATTTTTTTTGCTCACAAGTAATTGTAAGGGTTTTGTTTGTAAAAGTTTTGTAAAGATTAAGAAAGATACAATAAAGACAAATTTTTAAATAATGGAAAAGGTAAAGGTAGAGGTTTGGACATGCGAAGTATAAAAATGTTATTTTTTCATTACTTAAAAACTTTCGAAAATTATTCTGTTTAACTTTTTAAATAGTTCGGTGCATAATCGCTCGACTGCATAGTTAAGTTTATGGGCCATCCAAAGTGATATGAGCTTCATATAAAACATAATCGTCGCGTCGTTCTAAACTACAATGGAACATAATAACAGTATCAAGTAAAATATGTATTTATTTATTTAGGTAGGCACTTGAAAATGATTAATGGAAAGTTCCGGTTTAGACAGCCGAAAATTTCCTGTGTAGAGTAATAAAAAAAAAGAAAATGAAAATAGATTAAGTCTAAAACTTATTGATGTTTGAATTACATTTTAAAACTAAAAATGTAAGCTTAGCAGCTCAGCAGCTCAGAAGTCGTCCGGATAAACCCTCTTCGCGCTGTATAGGGGAGAATAGTCGAATTCCGCACAGTGGGTAAATTCCCATACTCATTACAGATGCCAATGATCTAATTCTCAGATAAAAACCAATGTTGAAATTAATGAAAAGCAAAAGATAAATTTCCAAAATTTCCCCTACGCACGAGCTAATTTTTTCCCGATCATTTTCCCCTAATAAAGACTTGATAATGATCCGAATCTGATCTGAAATAGTTCGATAAATAATCTTGCAATGCATCTTCACTCTCTATTGCATGACTCAAACTTCTGAAACATCCCTGTAGGTGTCCAAAGTCGAAAATCGAGGATGTATAATCTAAAATATTTTTTATATTAATTCTTAGTATACGAAAAGACTTCATCTTGTACGCTTCTCACTCAGATGTACATTTACTATTTCGCAATTAATCCTGATGAAACATACTTACGATCCACATAATTTACTGGTTTGTTAATCGGTTTAGTACTTTTGTGGTAATTAAATATAATTAAATTGTGGTAGCTTGCGTAGCTATTATGTCTTCGTGAACAGATATCCCACTCGATGAGCGATAGTATATCATACACGCGGCTGGGTAGTTAGCCATGCACTTGTACTAAAACTAATAATGTTTAACAAAAGGAAGCAATTAAAATATTATAGTTATTACAATATACTATGTTATTAGTATAACAAATAAATACTTTAATTTGTATTAAACTTATAGAAGGGCGTTAATTTAGTATAATATGCAAGAAAATATGCGGTTAACGAATTTGGCATAAAGTAGGATATTATTGTACAATTTAAAGAGTCACTAAAGTCCGGTGCCCATCCTGCTTTTGTTATCTCTACTGTAATATTTGAACTTTATCGTAGCATAATATGCACTTTAGCGAACGTAAATAATATCAAAGTAATTTGCGCTTGTATAATTATGGGCTTAGTAAAAGTGGTGCGCTTTTCTTCAATTATCCTCCATTAATTTTACTGCTATTTATTTTATTACTCATTCACTAAATTGAGTTATTATAATACAATTAAAAAATTACAATGTCAAAGATTTCCCAAAGGATCTGTTGAAATATGCACTCTCTAAGTAGACAAAGTTATGTTACTTGTGTCTTTTGCGTTTGTGAATATTAGCATTTATGCTATTCGTATCAAAATTCCATATTCAATTACGCATTACAAATTTTCAGGTCGGAAAGTTATTACTTTCTGACCGGTTCTGACTGTAAATAATGTAGTGGTGTATTCTATATTACGTACCGAGGTGGAAAATACTTTATTATAGTCTGGAAACCCTGGTAATAATACTATTTTATTTATTTACAATCAGTTGCTTTTATTTCTTAAATTTGTTTTATCACATACCTACTAGGTATCTCAGATCAGAAAGTGATCACTTTTCGACCGATAATTCTGAAAGTTAAACAAAAAACTTTCTACAGGTTGGAAAGTCTTTTTCTTCTTATTTTTCCGCTTTTAAGCTAAGATAAACTCCTCTTTGCCTTGACCTCGGGTTGTCTTCTATCTGTTAGTCTGTGAGCATATTAATTGTTTTACATCTGGAGTAGCTTGCTGAGCTCGTATCAGATGTGCCCGTAACCCTGTTTTTTTGTTGACGAGGGAAAATTTTCAACCCAGGTGGACCACCGGCTTTACGTGCCATCCGAAGCATGAAGATACAAGACAACAGTTGCGCTTGAGAAAGTTTGCCGAAATTTGCCGAACCTCTGAATAAATGCAATTTGGTATTTTTTGAAGCACTGGGTGAACCAAAAATTTTTATGTAATATTAATGGATTAAAAAATAAAACTTTTTGTTTTTTAAAATTTTATTAAGGATAACTTTTTTCTAGATTTCAGGGATGAATTTTAAATTTAAAAATTAAATTTATTTAGTATTTTATTACTTTTTTATTATTTTATTATTAAGTTTCTTATTCTGAAACAATTTATATAATACTATAACATCTAGGCCACTAGATAGCGTGTCAATGGAAAAACAACATCGCACCATCTATTGGTGACTTTCCTCTATTACAAAAGGATCTTTTGATGAAAACTGTCCCCTTTCGTTTTCCAGTGGGTTTTTAAATCCTTTATATTAGTTTCACCTTTCTGCTTGTTTGAATACAGGTATGGCAAAACTTAGAAAGTGAAACTTGACCCAGTTCGCGTTATCCAATTAAGTTGAAATTTTGCACATGGATTCGTCCCCGATGACAATACACTTTGCCAAAAAAATATTTTTCGAATTTTCACATTTTCCGAAAAAAAGTAAAAAAATTAAATTTTTATGGTTCTATTAAAAAAAATTACTTGTATACTGCTATTTAAGTACTTATCCGATTAGTACATTAATTGGTGTACCTTTATAGTATTTTGTGTTATAATCCTTATTCATTGTCAATATACATCAAGAGTCACCAGCGTCTGATGACGTTTGCGGAAACTATATATAGCTACCGATAACTTCAATGATAAAGTGAGGGAAAGGGTAAATAAATATATTTTGATAAGAATCTAGGTATATTTTTGAAATTAAAATTTTTTTTGTAAATTTTGTTGATTTTTATTATGACAAGGGATGATAACGGTGTATAAAGGGGCGTTTTTTGGAAATTCCAGAAGTTTTAAAATCTTAGAAAATTTCAAGGAATCCATAGAAATTTTACGAAATTTTAGAAAATCTTGAAGAAGAGGAAAATTTAAGGAAACGTAGAAAATTCTGGAATATTTTAAGAAATCTAGAAGAAAGAAAAATACAAGAAAATCCAACGAAATATCAAACAATTTTAGGAAATCTTTAAAAATTCAAAGAAATTTCAGAAAATTCTAAGATATCTTAAAAAATCTTGGAAAATTTTAATAAAACCAAGGAAATCTCAAAAAACAAAATGAAAAAACATATATAGTATTCTTAATATTTCCTTGTATTTCCTATTTCTTAAGAATTCCTGGGATTTTCTCAAATTTCACTTGTACACAAGAGCAAATTCAGGAAAAATTCATGGGAGTTAGTGAAGCTGGCTGGGAGAGGGTAGGTAAACGCATATTTTTTTGATAAGAATTTAAGTATATTTTTCAAATTTTAACAAAATTTAGTAATATTATTAGTTTATGTGGATCATAGGGGGGGGGGGAGCAGTTGTCGCGTTACCTCCCCCTTGTTGGAAATCATTGGAATTCTTTGAGAATCTATGGAATTCCGAGTTTTGTGTACAAAATTATTTTGAGATATTTACCCCTTGGTAGAAATGATAACAAAATGTCCGGTAGCGAAATGTCCTAATAGCAAAATATCGTAGTAGCTAAATGTCAGGGAGGAAAATGTCTGGGAAGAAAATATCTCGTAGGGAAATGTCAGGTCAACGTTTTTAGCTTCCTCAGTAATTTTGGGTATATTACCTTTGCAAATAAGCTCTTTTTCTTTTGTACCATCCAGTACAAATGAAAACCCTTGATATAATTTAAAAAAATTGATTTTTTAAAATTCAGCCTACCTAAAAAATTCTGCCTTTGACCGAGTTTATTATTTTCAAAATTTTAGTGAAATTTGCTTTTGGCTCTGTTTACAATTTTCAGGTAGTTTTTTGGCCCAGTTTACAATACCCCAAATAAGTATATCAGGTCAAAAAGTGATCACTTGTACACTGTAAAAAAATTTTATATAAATTTACATAGAAAATTATTCGCAACTTTGTGACCTATGATAATCTATGTAAATAAACTGTGGTGATATTATATGAAAAAAATTAATTCTTCATAAAACCTCTCCTACACTTTGGGTTTGCTCCGGCTATTACAACTAATTATTCAATTAATAAATTTTTATAAATTTTATACTCGGTTGACGATCGAACCTTCGACCAACACTATGCTATTCTAGCACTATGTTGGCTACTCGATTGAGCCAACTTAAAATATTACGCGCGTCATTACAAAATTTTAAAAATTATTTACAAAATTAAATACTTCAACAAAATAAACAAATTCTTCGTAATTTAATCAAAATTAGTAAATATATGTTACGGTCAATGACGTAAATTGGGCATTGACGTCAGTGGCCGTTAACTGTGGGAAATGATGGAAATATTTTCATATGATTGTAATATTTACGTCTTTGGCCGGTCAATGACGTTAATGGCCAAAATGGATTGGACAATGATGATATTATAGAATAATTACTATAAGGAACAGCAAAATGGCGATGCACTTCAACTAGGGACAATTATTTGTCGTGCACGCATTTTTCCGTGTACGGAGTGATCATTTTAGAGTGGATCCATGATTTGTTGTGTTTGCGTCAGCCAAAGTGGCCCGGAGGAAATAATTAATTAAATTTAATTATTTAATTCGTTTTACGGTGGATCCGCGATTTGCTGTAGTAGCACCAGCCAAAACTGAAAGAGTGATAGAATATAGAATCTGTAGAATAGTAATTTCATCATTGTCCACCTTGTATTGGACATTAACGTCATTGCCCGGGCAATGATGTAAAAACCACATATACAATTTTAAATGTCAACATTGCCCAAAATGTATAGTCATTGACGTCATTGGCCGGTCAATGACGTTAATGCCCAACTTATCTGGGCATTGACATTATTGTCCGGTCATTGACGTTGATGGCTGAATTGTCAACATTGACCCTAACATATATAAATATAATTTATATATTATAATTTAATCTTCGGCGAAAACGGATGCTTCGGACAGCACGGACAGCACGACTATAATAAAACTTTTAAATTTCTACTTTCTCCTCCAGATCTTTGTTTGAATTGGTACTGTCCGTCTATTTTTGACTATGGAAATCTTCATCCTCGTCTCCTCCGACTCCTCCAATCTTTCCATCTCCAATTCATCTTCATATTCGGTACCACTTTCATTTTTTTTTCGTAATTCCAATCTTTACTTTTGAAATCGATTTCCAAAATTTTAACATTACAAATTTTCATTTTCGGATTTAAAAAATTTCATGTAATAAATGTAAAGGATTTTGGGCTGATTGGATCATCAAAACAAACAAATACTTGCTGTGTCGACGTTTCGAAGCTTTTATTGCTTCATCATCAGGACTATAATGGAAACAAAACAATGAGCCCTCGGTAGGACAAATTCTCAAACATATACGTGACTTACCACACAAATTATGATGTTAAGTGGTTTGACATAATAATTACGGTGACTCAGATCAATGGTCTTTGATGGCGACATATCAATTTAGTTATTTCATGTAAGTTTTCATTTTTAAATTTACAATTTTTCCATTATTAAAATCTAAAATTTTATTTTCTATATCACCAATTTCGTATAGATTTTTACTTTTCATATCCAATTTATGTTCTTCAAATCTGTGAAAATCCTCATCCAAATTTTCTAAATTTCCATTTTCCCAATTTATCAGATTTTTATATTCCAAATTAATTAAGTTATCATTTCTCAAACAAACCAATTCAACAATCTCAAACGTTTCGTCTTTCTGTTCAGATGAATTTACATTTTCTATATTCAAATTTTCATTTTTTGAATCCAAATTTTTCTCCTCCAAATTAATTGAATTTTTATTATTTAAATTTTCAAAATTTTCATTTTTTTCTTCAGAATCCAAATTTTTGTTATTTAAATCCCAATTTTTATTTTCCAAAACAACCAAATCATTTAAAATTTCCATTTTATTTCCAATTACTAAATCTGTATTTTCCAAACTAACCTCAAAATTTTCTTCTTCAAAATTTAAATTTTTCAAAATAACCAAATTATTTAAATTTCCCATTTCATTTCCAATTACAAAATCTTTATTTTCGAAACTAACATCAAAATTTTCTTCTTCAAAATTTAAATTTTCGTCTTTATAAACGATATTTTCAATTTCATTTTTAAAATCCAAATTTTCCAATTCAATTGCATTTTTATTGTGCAAATTATCCATAATTATTTCCTGGATTTCTAAATTTTTATCTTCCAATACATTTTCTAAATTTAAATTATCAACAATATCGTCCAAAATGTCATGTGAGATTTCCAATATCTTATTTCATATTTCAAGCTGTTCCATGTAGATCATTTCTTGTTTCTTTTATTCCTGAATTTTCAATCACTTTTTTAATTTTTTTATAATATTCTTTTTCTTGCCTGTTTCGTGCATTTTTCTCCATATGTCGTCATCATCCAATTTAAAAGTTTTTTCGCTTTCCAGACTTTTCTTCAAATTTTCATTTATTAGAATTAAATTTTTATTTGTTAAATTGATTAAACTTTTACTTTTCAAACTCAAGTTTTCATTTTTTGGGTTGAAATCATTACTTTTAATTAATTCTTTATTTTCCAAAATTAGAGTTCTCTTTTCCAATTCTTTTCTTATTTATTTGATTTTGTTATTATTTCTAGCCAAACTTGATGGAATTGACAATCCACTTCTATTTCCATTTTAACTTCTTACATTCAACCAAGAACATGCGACACTATCTCGGGGTCAAAGGCGAGTTCCAAAAAATGTGCTCCACCAGTTGGGATGCCAAAAAAACAACAATTCATAAAATTAATTTCCATTAAATTCACATTCAACTTTTAAACAAATTTTCGTAGTACTCAATATAAAATGGCACGACAACTGCTTGCCTCATACAAATTTCACTTTGCCTCTATAACTAATTTTAATTTGTAATTTTCCAAATTCTAAAAATTTCAATGATACAAAATTTAAATATCCAGTATCCAAATCAATCCAAAGCATCAATTATCACAATTTGAACAAATCGCACAAATAAAATAATAAAAGTTCTCACCATAAATAATTCAATTTATTTACTTAAATAAATTAATTCGCACAACTTTACAAAACTATGTCAAAAATACGCCAAAATATTCAAAAATTACGAGAGCGTGGCGGAACACGTCGAAACACCACAATACATAAGGATGTAATTTTACATACCCAAATGATATGTACTCATATGGGAACTGTAAAAATGATTCTAGGACGTTTGATCCCCGGACGATTGATCCCCGGACGATTGGTCCCGGACGTTTGATCCCCGGACGATTGATCCAGCGGACGATTGATCCAGCGGACGATTGATCCCCGGACGATTAATCCCCGGACAATTGATCCCCGGACAATTGATCCCCGAACGATTCGTCCAACGGACGATTTTTTATAAACGATTGTTTATATAAATAAAAGTTAATAAAGATTAATTAATTACATAAAAAAGTTAATACAATAAATTTGTAATTCCTTAACCCTTTCGGTCCAGAAGACGGATCTGTCCGAAAATTATTGTAGTGCCCGAGACACGGGAGGCGGATTAAAACGCAAGGACGTATCCTAAAGACCCGACGAACCCCGGCTGTACAGCAAATTTCGTAAAACAAACGTCGGACTGAGAGGGTTAATATTCAGGTAAAAATAACTGTATTAATTTAAAAAAAGTATTTTACGAAACTTATGTAAGGCATATGTCGGACCCTCCCCTCCCCCACGTAAGGATCCGTAAGATTTCCAATACCTTTCCCCCTCCCCCCCAAACAGTTACGTAATTAATGGACAGCCCCTTTTAAGAGTGGAAATCGTTACAAATTTTATTTTAAATCGAACAATAATAATAATAAAACCATTCATAATTTGATTATTTATTATTACCCATCCCCCCAGGACATATTTCTGGAATTGCCCGGAGATCAATCGTCCGCTGGATCAATTGTCCGGGGATTAATCGTCCGGGGATCAATCGTCCGGGGATCAATCGTCCCCTGGATCAATCGTCCGCTGGACCAATCGTCCGGGGACCAATCGCCCGGGGACCAATCGTCCGGGACCAATCGTCCGGGGACCAAACGTCCGGATACCGTAAAAATACTAGTTATATCATTGAGATTTCACAAAATTTTTATAAATTTACAGAACAGAAATTAATTTTTGCATTATCTAAATCTGTAAATTTACATTGTGCTATTATTTTTACACAAATTTTTAAATTTTACACGAACGTTACCGTAATAATTATTTATTTACATAGATTTTCAACGTAAATTTTACAATAAAAATCATTGTAATTTTCCTTAAATTTTTAACAGTAATAAATAATGTAAAGTAATAATAAACTGTTTTAGAACTTACTAAAATTCAGGAAGTGGTAGATTACTAACTAAATATGAATAAAAGTAGAAGTATTTATTTTTTAATAGGAGCAAAAGTAGCAGCCGGCCCATATGCCTTCTAGGAATGCAACAGTGAACATCATACTATTCTATATTATTTTAATATTGGATTTTGTTAATTATTATAGCCGAATTTAATTTAAAAAAAAATCATATCTATCCAGCTTCGGAATTTTCGAGTTCTTGCGAATTCAAGCATGTCTTGAATGAATGGGGCGTCGGCGAAAAGATTGCGTCTTTGTGGGTGCCCGAAACATTCCGAATGGAAAGTTCAACACTGATTATACCATAAATTTATTTAAATTGGATTTCGTTAATTATAGCCGAAATTAACTTAATAACAAATTGAAGACATAAAGTATAATGGACTAACGTATTCGGTGTAAATTGATTAAAACAATTTATTGATTTTAGAAGTTGAAAATTGAATTATTGTTAAATACAAAATAAACTTAGAAAACTTTTTTGAACTTGAACAATTTCATAATTGGTTTCTATTTGCTAAGCTTACTTTCCACTAAGTGAAACGGATGTTACTTAAAAGGGTATATAAAATTTATCGTAAGATTTAATTTTTTGCCAAGTATGTCTAAGAATTAATTTTTAGAAATCCATTTAAGTTTTAATATACTTAAAGTTTGAAGAATAGGAAGAAATAAATTTAATGCAAAACCTTTCAAATCAAATATAAAAGACAAATTGTAACAATAAAGTTCACAAGAACATAATATACAATTCATCAGATGAATTTCATTTTATAAAGTAAATTTTCCGAGATACCTGTAACCGCATTCCTACACATGCAGATTTTAATTAAAATTTTTAAAACTAAGTCTAAAATTAGACAACCCCTCAAAGAGCCTTCATTCACAAAGTGGCTCCGAAATGATAAACTTAAAATTAGTTTCACGTTGAAAACCATGTACGTTCATATGTACATGTATTTTATCCCCGATGACTTAAGAAAAACTACGGTGTTAATGCGGGTTGTTTGTTTAAATTAGTTTTTGTTGAGAGTGAACTGAATTGTAACTTTTAACGTGTGCTCTTTAATGCGAACACCAGATAACATTAAAGGAGATACATAATATGAAGCCAATTTAGAGAATCTCTAAAGAATTTCAAGTTATTAGGGAATTATAACATTTTCATACTAAAGTTGGAAATTACAATGAAGGCGTCATTTAGATTGTCGGAAGGCGGAAGAGTGTTTACTAGCTGGGCTTCCTTCAAAATTACCTACCCTCAAAGTTTCATCCGTAAAGCGAACAAATAGAGATCTATCAAATTTGCATTCTATTAACAGAAAATCGTACATGTACATTTTTAGGGCTATCAGTGAATCTTCTTAAATTGAACTTACTGTATAAATTTTAATAATTTTTTTTTATAGATATTCCCGAATTGGTGGTGTTTCAAATCGTTCCCGACAAAACACAACCATTTAAAACAATATACTTTACTCAATGTGAAGCAAGTTGGTCGATTGAGACAGATAGGGCATGGATGATAGTGAAAATGGTATTGTTGTACGCGTTTCCTCTTACCTTCATGACCATTGCTTACTGCCAAATTATATGTGTTTTATGGAAATCAGCAAACGTTCACCAACACTCACTAGGTGCGTAACGAAATTTATATTTGCAGGAGAACGAAAGCCCATAAAAAATAATTAACTTCCGAAAAATATCTTCACAAAACTCATATATCACAAAATAACAAAATTAAATTAACAAACAATATACAATTTTACGATTCACGTAACAAAAAAATGCGAAAATTTAAATTTAAATCCCGCAAATCGGGCTTTCATATACAAGCTTTTCACACTTTAATAAATAGCAACACATATAAACCTTTAATGGTTGGTTTGCTCGGTTGCCTTTAGATAACAAAAAACAAACTTTCATTTTGCTAACAAAAATAAAAATTTGAAATATCTTTTCAATGTTACAGCAATCCTGTTCTGTAAAAAGAAATATATTTCTTAATAAATACTCGACATTTCGAATCTGGGCTGCGCCTCGATAAAAAATCTCTAATTAAATTTTTTGGTAAATTTTTAACTAAAAAAATTTTTTAATTTAGATATTTCTGGAGGAAGACAAGTCAATACTTTTACGATGAACACAAACACAAGTACAGAAGGCCAATTACGATCTCGACGTAAAGCTGCAAAAATGTTGGTTGCGGTCGTTATAATGTTTGCAGTTTGCTTCTTTCCGGTACACTTACTATGTGTATTAAGGTAAGAATATGTAATTTATTTATAAAAAAATTTTGAGTTGATCAAACCCAAGTAGATATACAAATTTTAACTAAGAGTGAATCGTCAGTATGCATTTATAGCCAGGGCAATAAATTCTTTTGTATAATTTTATGTATTGCAATAACTTCTCAAGTATCAATGTTACGATGAAAGTTAATGATTTTTTTTCGATTATCGTTTTCTTTACGACTATCTCCTTGATTTGTACGTCTGTACAAAACTAACCGTCGCAAAATAAAAATATCTTGTATACTACTATTACTAAATATTTTTTGAAAATGTTTTTTTTTTATAGAATAGTGGATTTGTCGCTCCAATAACGCTTTTAGTAGCTATAGGCTTCGACAGAGTTTTCTTGCTGCTACAACAAATAAACAAATTTGTTGATTCAACAATATATTTTTTTACAAATTTGTTTTCTGAACAAAAAACCTTTGTTATGGCACATTAAATTTGTTGTAACAGCAAAAAAACTTGTTAAAACAACAAATTCTTTTTTTTTTTTGTTAAAATTAGTTTAATTTAAATTAGTTAGCTTCGTATTTTACTAAAGCTAGAAAACAAAGTTTGATAGCAAGAAACAGCCTTGTTATTGAGATAAAAGTTTTAAAGCGTAGGATTATACAGACTGCTAATTAAAAAGAAGATCATTAAAATTGGACAATCCACACTCCGAAGACAATGTTCTATCGTAGCGAGGATTTATTTTTATTTCAGTTAAATAAATATCTAAATAATTAAGTAACTAGGTCAATTGGTTACTATTCGAACTTCTTGATTACTCTAATTTAACCACCTAATAAATAAACAGACAATGTAACTCTGGTGAACTTAATTAAGTAGTCTCAAAACGTTGTATTTAAGTTAAAACATTATTTCAGGAAATTCAATAATTAAATGTATTTGAATTCTATAATTTAATACTAAACTGCTTTAAGTAAAGATATTTGTACGGAACGATATAAGTAATTTGTTGAAGTATTAATAAAAAGAGCATTATTATTGCTAAACAAACTCATCGCATATTGGTTTCATAATAGAGAATATAGCGGTATTACAAATTGCATCCTGCATTATTTTTTATAGGATATATTATAATAAATTGCACTTACCGATTCTACAAGCATACAAAATAAAAAAAAAAGTTTTTATTGTTCCTTTGGAAAATAAACGTAAAAACAACGTTAAAATTTAATATTGAATTTACATCATTTTACTACTTACAGGATGTCGTAACAAACATTAACGCCATCAACTTAGTAGTTATAAAATAATCACTTTTACTTCTAGTTGTATAAATACCAATTACGTTTACATTACTTTAAACATCTCATTATTACTGTCGGTCGGTTATGCTAATTAATATCACTCAAATTTGTAAATTGAATATTACGGATAACAAATAATAAATTAAATTTTTGTATTAATACCGAATCATATTTAAATTTATTTAAATTAATAAATCTCCATAGCTCCGCTCCCTTGGGACTTTTTTGATCCATTTCGTAAATTCGTGCTTGTTACAGTTTTTTTCCCGAATGTGTAATGGAAATCAGATAAATTGACAACTTCTAAACCCTCACTTTTATTTATTTTCCTCTGTTGCGTTCCAATTTGTTATTACAAAATATTTTTTGCATTTAAATAATTACTAATTGTATTTATGCATTATTTACAGAGTTACTATTACCATGAACAATACAGAACTAAATCGAGCTTACTTTTCTATCGCACACTGGCTATGTTATGCTAATAGCGCTGTGAATCCAATTATCTACAATTTTATGAGCGGTAAGTATTGCTGTTTAATTTATTGATATGTTGGAATTATATGTATTATTTACAATTAATTTCTTTTGAGTTTTTGTTTGAATAATGTTAGTTCAGAATAAGTAATTGTTATTCCTTTAACCTCTCTAACAAATCTACTCTATTAGACTGATTTAATTTTGTCTTAAATATCATAAATCATGACAATGTCTAATTAGCGACACAATAAATTTATAGATATAATTAACAATGTTATAGCTGTTGATAGATGACATTAAAATGAAGCGATTAAATTACGGATGAACCAAGTAAATGTTTTTTTTAATTTTAGAACTTATCGGTTTTAAAGTTTAGATTTTGCACGTAAATGTCGGTGCATGTCCATTCTGTTGACAGTACGTGTGCTACGGTAATGCCGCTAATTCCTTCTAATTCCTGCCATTCTAGACCCGAAATTTTTGAGTTCGAACGGCTTCATGGACATTTTAAATAATAGCGTGAACATATAGAACCCGGTATTTTTGAATCCGTAATTGCTTCAAGAATGTTAAACTTTATCACTAAAATGAAGAGACTAAACTATGGAAAAACTTTTGGTATTAATTAATTTACAAACTCCAGTCTTAGCGGGTATTCCACGACTTAACCGTACCCTTGGTTGCCTTTTGGTTGAGGCTATTGCCGTACGCCCGCCCTTAGCCAAGAGCATCTCCAACACTTCGCGTGCCATCGTATCACATTCCGTCAGAGCAAATAAATCTTTGCCCTTTACATATTAAAGTTTTGATTTTTATCGGTAAAAGAACGAGTGTCCTGTTACCAACAGCTTCTGTGCAATACTGGTTCAGTACAATTTTGAAATCCAGAATTTGTGCAGCACCAATGTTAACCAGTTCTTAATTTGCCCGACGCGACGGCTCTATTACACCGACGGATTTACATACCCTCGATATTAATTTTTCAAGATGATTAACTCCAATTCGTTCAGTATAATGCCCGATTACACCACCTAGCACCTATCATTAAACGTTAAGCTTCGATTAAATCGCTAATCCCCACCCTATTTCACTACATACTGATTGTCAGTGGCGGAACTACCGGGGTGCGGTGGGTGCAACGCACGCGGGCCCCCGGCTAAAGGAATCTTTTTAAAAAAATTTAAAATATTATATAAAATAATGTAAAAAGGCCGGTTTAACAATAGTCGGATGAACCTGGTATAAAGTTAGACCAGTGGCATATTTAGAGGGGGGCAAAGGGGCATTTGCCCCCCCAAGGATGCCTCGGACTGTACCCCTGAAGCTTCCCCCTCCCCCCCGATAAAAATAATGTTTACTACAAAGTTTTAAAATTTAAATAACTTTAAATTATTTTTGTTTATTTGTTTATTTATTTATTTATTTACTAGCTGGAAAACCCGTCTGCGTACAGGCAGCTAGACGGTGGATCTCTTTTTTAGCGTTATAATATGTAAACATTTAATTTTAGCAAAAAAGCAAAAATTTGCTGTTAAACTTGATGTGCCGTGGGACAATTAAATTTTTTTTTATAATATAAAAACAAATAAGTTTCTCAAATCCTAATTTTCTTTAGCCGAACGCTTTAATTTCCCTCTCTTTGGTCAACAACAAACAATTTCCTACCTTTTTTCGACGAAATTTGTATAATTATTCTGTCTTGCGTAGGTATTCTAGAAGAGTGGAAATTTTATTATAATATGTATGTACTGGATGGTGTTCACCCCCAGCTCACCCGGTTTACACTTTTGACTATAATTTTGACAGTTAACATTCAGAGAAACGTAAAAATTGCTACTAAACTCGGAGCACTTAAATAAATGTTTTTCCAAGCTTTAATATTCTCTAGCCAAAGGCTTAAATTTCCCTCATTTTTGCTTAAAAATTTAAATTTTTCGGTTTTTCCTGGTAAAATTTGTAAAATTATAAATCCCCTACCTTCTCCAAGTATTCTAAAAGAGTGGAAATTCTGCGATATGCACTGGAGGGTGTTCCACACCCCCCAGACCCCCCGGTTTACAATTTGACTTTATATTTTTATAATTAACTTTCAAAGTAACACAGGAAGTTGCTGCTTACTGAACAGTAAGGTAATTAAATAAACATGCTTTCCAAGTCTTAATTTTTTCTAGCCGAAGGTTAAACTTCTCTCATTTTTGCATAAAAATTCAAATTTTCCGGTTTGGATTAATATTGGACAAATATATTTTGGTTGGTAAAAAAAATCGACCAACCAGAGTGTTTTTTACCAAAAAATTACACGTTGTAGCAGGAGCAGCAGAAGCGTGCTGGGATTGTATGTATTGCGATTAGCTACAACTGACGCGCATGAATGGATTAACGAGATTCCGAAATATATTTAATCTGTCCCCTCCAAAAGCATTTTCTAAATACGCAACTAAATTAGACTTAGTATTACCATTATTACCAATAATAATTCAGTGTTCCAACTAAATTTTCCAAATCAAATCCTGATATTTCCAGGTTTTCCCTGACAAAGAATAAAAATTTTCCATGACATTTCGATAAATCAGAAAATAAATAGGTAGAAAATCATAATTTTAAAATTAAATTAAAACCAATAATTTTTTTAAATTCTTAATTAACAACATTAATTTATAAATAAAATAATTCAATTTAAAATAAAAAAAAAATTTTTAATTAAATTGTTTATCTTAAATCTTAAATTCCCTGACTCTTCCAGATTTTCCAAATAAGTGGCACCTTTGTAATTGTTATACCAGGAATAACGTTATACTAAGTTTATCCGATTATTCTAAATTTGACCCTTAATTTAGTTTTGTTATTTGTTTATCTTAAAATTATGGTTATATTGTATATGAGTTATTTATTATTTTTTTTCATTTTTGTCTTTTTTAAAAACAGGGCCCCCGTTAACAACTTTGCACTCGGGTCCCTCAACTGCTTGTTACGCCACTGCTGATTGTCCATTGGTCGGAATAAGATTTAAGTGAAACCAGTAAAACTTAAATTTTAATGATAGGTGGTGCAATCGGGCATGTTTTTCCGCTGTGCCGTAATCGTTTTGCTATAACATCCTTATGTTGACTAAAGCTTACTTGATCGTTTTTGATTTCTATTTGTATTAAAAATCTTTAATAATATTAAACGAAGCTTGTTACATTTTATGACTTTCAGTTTATGGTATCTGAATTTTATTTGGCGACTTCTCAATACACTGAAAAAAATGATTTATCATATTGATGAAAAATTTATAGTATTCATGAACAAAATCAACGTATTTATGAATTTCTTCATCAATATGATGAACTTTGTTCATCAGTGTAAACATGATGAATTTTTCATCAATATGATAAACCATTTTTTCAGTGTATCAATTGACAAATCTGAACTATAATTGACTATTTCTGAATATCAATTGATAAATCTAAATTACCGTCCAGGTTTTCTGAATAGCAATTTTCTACTGAAAAAGGTGTAGTTGCGTAATTTTTGAGTTGAAGCATCTGCAGGATTGTCTTTAATGAGTAGAATGGTTTAATTATCCGATATTTCTAGATTCGTAATTTTGAGTTGGAGCGGGTTCAATTATGTTTTAAATGAGTGTAGCTCAAAGTTTGATATTGTCTATTCGTCATTTTTGAATATTTGTATAACATAGAATCAAACTATAGCCAGCGTTAACATTATGGATATAGAGGACGGTAACGGTCTGATGGTTAAGTGTGTTGACTACCAAGCAGAGATTCCTGGTTTGGGTTCAAATAGAGCAAACACTTTATTCTAGCAAATTACCACAAAGGTAATTTGCCTTGAAAACTAATTTTCAAGTTATCAAAATCCATCTTGGGTTGTAGCTCTGCTGTCAGGGCCGTCTTCTCCATTGGGCACTCTGGGCCACTGTCCAGGGCCCTACTTAAGTATCTTTATTTTTAAATTACAAATATAAAGTTACAAAATATATACCAAGAGATTGCTTGGTTTGTGATGGGGTTCCAAATTTTTAATCTTGTTCTCATTTTCTTCTCAGCTTATTGTTCGGGTGACCTTTTATGTTCCATTACGATAGTTTTCGATGGTGCCATGTCGGGTTGTTAGTTTGACTTTGATCTAGATTCTTCGGGGTTCCATTTGGTGTTTTGGTCCTCCATTCGGTAATCACTTCATCGTCGTAGGTTGTTTTTTGGTCAAGGTTTGTTGTTCATCTTCCAGGTGGGAGGTTGCCATGTTTCTGTTGTCTTTATTCAAGGCTGTCTTCTAACTTTTTATTCAGGGATGTTAACAGATTTCATTGGAAGGAATTTTTGGAGCATTTCCCACGGGGTTCGTCTATACAGGTCGGCCAGGTTCAGAGGTGGGTCTGCTTGAAAGTAGCTTTCCACCTCATATCTTTCCTCCCTGTATAATCCGCAGTCAAGGATTCGATGTGTTGGTTCATCCAGGGTGTTGCATTCTGGACACAGGCCGTCTTGGGACTTTCCCAACCTTTTCAGGTGTCTTCCGAATTCACCATGGCCTGTGATCAGTTATGTGGTCTCGAAGTTAATTGGGTTGATGTTTCCTGGGTCAACATGGGGTATGAAGTCGTAGGTGATTCGCCCGTATTTGTCTTCTTCCCATCTTTTCTGCCATTCAGCCCGTATCAAGGTGTTGATATCTTTCTTGAGTTGGGTCCACGTAGTTAAATTTTCTTGTAGGAAGTCTCTTCCTAGGAAAACTGTAGGTTTCTTGTTCTTCATGTCCTTCCATGCAAAGGAGTCTTCTGATTTCTATGTCTATAGGATAGATACCCGCTATGACGCCAGCCGCCATAGCCGAAACCGTTCTGTACCCCTTGCAGATAAGTCTGCAAGAAAGTCCGTAGCAAGCTTGTAGTCTAGCCTTGGTATGCCGCTCGTCCAACCTCCATGCCCAGATTTTGCTTCCATAAGCGACGATGGGGACTATCGCCCCCTTGTATATTCTGGTCATGGAGTTTTTCAGATCGACATCCCAGCTAGCCTTAGCTTTCCTTTGCAGTCCGATGATCAGGTTATTCGCTTTTGTGCAGACATAATTGATATGTTTTTGAAAGGTGAGCTTTTCGTATAGTAACATGCCTAGATATTTCTGTTGTTTCACAATTTCTATCTTCTTCGTGTTGAGGTACACTTTAATGTCCGTATTGCTGGACCTGATTGGATCAAAGCACATGATTCTGGTCTTCGTTTCCGATAGACTGAGTTTCATGCATCTACACCATCGGTCCAGCCTATCGACCGCATCTTGGAGTTTTCTAACGAGTTCTTTCCTGCTGTTGGCTTTAATGATTTTGCCAATATCATCCATGAGGCCCCCTCGGACCCAATAAAATCGGTAAAAATTTCATAAAATTTTACATTGCTTTTATGGTAGTTTTAATAAAATTTTTATAGAGACTACCCCTTTTGCCTGTTGTTAATAAAATAGTTGTCTGTCATATCATAGTCATAGGGGCCCCATTATTCAAAAATGTCCAAGACTTCCAATAGGTTAAAGACGGCTTTGTCTGCTGTGTATACATTATAATGATTTTGATCAGAAATCACCTCACCTAATTTACCTCGGGTCGCTCTGATGTTAAAGTTGAACTTTTAAAATAAATTTCTCGATTTAAAAATGGAACGATAATTGTCGGTATGGCTTATCACCGCAGGTGCTCGCCATTGATACAAATTTTATGATACCTTATAATTTCAATTTTAAATTTAAATTCTCTAAAACCAATTATAACTTCACCAATTTCCAATTATCCAATTCCAGCAATTAATGAATAACGGATCCACACTAATTAACATCCAAATCCAAAATTCCCAAAATAAATCAAAATAATTATTCACGTTATTACAAAACTTGATTTCCAAATTCTCAAAAATTACGCCTAATATCTCCAAACAAGAGACGCAAAATTAATTAATCTCAAAAGACTTGCAAGATTACGTCCGTGTTCTTCTACGAACACGGCTGGAAGCCTCCATCTTGTCTTTTAGTGCCAACATTCCAAATTGCTAGCACCGAAAGACCCACCAAATTCAAAACCTTACAAAAATTAACAATACTTTACAATACCGTCAACAGGGGTGAGATTGGTCCAGTTTTATTGTTGTTCGAGTTTTCAATGGTTAAAATGCCAAGTAAAATAGAGCAAATCTTGAACAAAAAATAATTACAGTTTAAGTAATTGTTTAAAGATGACCTTATAGGTTTTTTTTAATTTTCTTGTTTTGCAGTTTTTCACAAAAAGAATAATAAATTTTGGAACAATCTCATCCGTACTTGGGGAGACATTGTTCCATATCTTAAAAACTGTGCTTTTAGGCAGCTTACTTACTCTGGACCAATGTCATATTTTCACAATTTTTGGTAAAACTCAGTATTGAAAATTTAAAAGCATCCTAAGTGACTCAAATTATGTACTTTCCAGATTATTTGAGATCGCGCATGTCAGTCTCTAATTTACATTTACAGGACACAAGTTTTATGTTTAAACTATTATCACTATTTAAACTACTGCATTCACCTAATAAAACTTCTCCCAAACTCAAATAGTTATCCCGGTATGGTCAACATACTGTTATAGATCACATGAAAACACAAAGTTTGCAAATGTCACTACTAACAATGTGGGAAATAAATTATATTTATAATTATGCAGATTGGAACAATGTCACCCTGCAGGACCAATCTCACCCCGGTTGACGGTACCTAAATCAAATTTTAAACATCAAATTAATTAAAATCCAAATTTTACACAAATTCAAAATTAGCAAATCAAAATTCAAATTCAAAAAAGTATAGCATCTCAGATATCAAAGTTTTTTAAAAATCCTCAACAAAAAACCATTTGGTACACGACAGTATTTAACCCATCAAGAGGCCCGTCTAAACGATTGAATATAGCCCAGAATCCGACTATAGGATTGCTTCAAAATCAGAATGACTAAAGCTTCGAAGAAAATTAAGCGTAAGAACTGCAGATTTTTGCAGATAATTGTTGCCATATCAAGTTGATTGATATGGAACTTGATTGATGTACAACTGAAATGGTCGATATCAACTCAATTGATATGAAACTCGGCTGATCTGCAATTCGATTAATTGGGAACTCACTTGATATGGAACTAGACTGATATATGACTGGATTGGTTGGGATTTCGATTGATGCATAACTCAATCGATGTACTACTCAATTGATATGGAATTCGACCGATGTGCAACTCGATTGGTTGGTATCCTAATTAATGTGTAATTTGTTACAGGGAGATAAAAAGACAGAGTTTTTCTACCGGTGCACAGTGGGACGAAAACACGAAAAAGTGGCCAAAAATAAAATTTTAACTTTAATGACTTCTCTCGGAATTAAGCTATGTATTTAATTAATGCAATATTTTATTGTCTTAGAATTTTTTTAATTCAAAAGTACATACTTCAAGACATCTTTTCTATTAAATACTAATTTGAACCCTAAACTGAAATCCGCACAATAACTCGTCAAAACTTAATATCGCACGGAGCGAAATGCTACTCAAATCAGCGATTAATAAACGGCGAAGTTTACATCGCTCTAACAAGCAGAAATATATTTAAATTTACTTGAGATTCTAGGAAAAGGTGCACCGATGTTTCCTCTAAAGATATACTGAATCTTGTTGCAAAACTGTTAAGTAGACAAAATGTATTTTTGGCCACATTTCCGAGCGTTTGACCCGGTGGTTTGATATATGTTTTGGTTGGTTAAAAAAGTCGACCAATCAGAGTTTTGGCTTTTTATAATATTGATGAAGATGAGAACTGTTAGTATAGATCAGGGGTGGCCAACAGGTCGATCGCGATCGACCGGTCGATCGCGAAGCAATTTTTAGTCGATCATAGCTGCCAACACTAGTCGTGATTCAAAATAAACTGAGGAGGAAACCGCTGGGAAAATTTGTTGTACAAGTGAAGGGAAATCTGAAAAAATCTACGAAAATTTAAGGAAATCTTAGAAATTACAGATAATCTTACTTTTTAACTTTTTTGAAAGGAAATCATGCAACAATTCAAAAGAAAATCCCAGCAAATTTTAGGAAATCAGGAAAAATTTTAGGAAATCCGGGTAAATCTACAGAAATCCAAGAAAATGTCAAAAAAATAAATCTGGTGTATTATGGGTCTGTGTGCTGTCCTCGTAATAAGCTAAGAAAAAATGTTTCTTTGTCTACTTTTACCTTAATAAATACAATTCAAGTATGATTTATATGAAGGGTTCCCACTCGCCTTGAAAACCTGGAAAACTGGAAAAGTACGGCAATTTAAGATTTTCTTAATTTTGACAGGGAAAAGTCGGCGAATTTCTAATTTTTAGTGCCAAGTCAAGGAAATTAAATTATCAGTCAGGAATAGTATATTATTTTATTAGGATGGAAAGATTAACTTTTCCTGCGTAGCGAGATTTTCTTAATTTTGACAGGGAAAAGTCGGCGAATTTCTAATTTTTAGTGCCAAGTCAGGGAAATTAAATTATCAGTCAGGAATAGTATATTATTTTATTAGGATGGAAAGATTAACTTTTCCTGCGTAGCGAGGTTTTTTCATTTGCGAGGTGAGTGGAACGAGCCGAGCGAATGAAAAACTTGCGTGGCAGGAAAAGTTACCTTTCCATCCGAATAAAACATGTTCTTTTTTCTCCAAAAGAACAAATTCAAAAATAAATTTCAAAATTAGCAATAACTCGGGAACGGCGCTAGATATCAAAAAACTGAGCAAAAAATTCTTCCACCTTTCTTGAAAACACTCCCGTAAATTATCGATAGGAAGGCATATGCAAAAATTCAGATCAATTGCGCGCAAAAAATTCGAAAGGTAGATAATTTTAATCGGTCAAAATAAACAAAAGCAAGAGGTGACATTTTGATTTAATCTGTCAACTATTTTCAATTTATGTTGGTAATTTTTAAATTGAATTCGCAACTGTCAACTTCAATTGTGACATTTATTAAAACTTTTAGGTTAAAAGATCAAAATTTTTATTTATTTGGTTAAATATAAAATTTTAAGTTGGTATATTTAAGGATTTAAATGTCAAAGTCAAAGTTTACATCTATTTATTCTTAAATTACGCTCTAAAATTTTATATTTGAAATGGTAAATAAACTTAAAATAATTTTTAGAAAAGGTAGATACCAAAATTACTTAATTTTATTAAAATAATGTTGCTAGTTATCTGTTTTACCTGCCTAGGCAGTTTTACTTTCGAAAAAACTCGACGCCACGTGGTTTTATGGATGTCATTAAGGAAAAGTTTGACTTTCGTGTTTAAAATCGATAATGGAACAGCTAACTTTCGTGTTGTTTGGAGAAAAAACCAATTTCATTAAAAAAAATTTTTACATTTGCTTTTAAAATTTTATATTGAATTTTTTTATTAAAAAATTAAAAATTAAATTTTTGTAATTTTGAAATTGAAAATTTTATTAAAAATAAGATTTTTTTACATTTTTATCTTCCGATTTATCGAAATGTTAGGGAAATGTTTTATTCTTTGTTAGGGAAAACGTGGAAAAGGCAGAGAATTTGATTTGGAAAATTTAGTGGGAACCCTGATAAGTCCATATAATATTAATATTAAATTATTATATTAAGATTTTAATAGGTAGATCGCGAAAATTTTTTAAGAAACATAGTCGATCATATATACAATGAAGTTGGCCACCCCTGGTATAGATGATATGCAAAGAATTCAGTTTGGTCGTTTCCGACACTCTGGAAAATTTATCTTGGTCAGTAGAGGTTGTACCGGCCTGGCTCATAGACGCATTCAAAATCTTGTTCTCAGATTTTTGAGACAGCATTTATGTAATTTGGTGGGAAAAGAACTTTTCTCGATGAAAAACTACAATAAATTTAATGTGTAGATCTAGATAAAACATAAATCTTTTCCCAGAGTAATAAACTGGAACAAGAAACAAGAGCAAGTTTCTTTGCAGCAGGAAAATGAAATTTTATTCTGGAGGAGAACAAAATTACAGATCTTTTCTATGAATGCAAAGAGTTTGGAATGCAGAAAAAAGTGGATAAAACAAAAAGTGTTGATCCTCGCAAACACTCTTATTTTTCATTACTCTCATTACAGAGATGAGATAATACGTAATTACCATTTGCGAACTGAGATTTATTAGATAGAATTAAATTATTATTAATCATAATTACAAATTCCAAATTTTTATTTCTATAAATAACAAAAAAATAATTTTGTGCTAAATGAAGCATCTATGTATAGATTTTCAATAAATAATACAACAGACAATACCGAATGTACTTATTCATTTCCTGTCCATTAGCATTTTATCAACTGATGTCGCAGAATATTGATGTAGGGTTACAATCTGTGACTGCCAAATAATATTTTTTCATTTTTTAATATTTTATTTAAGTTTTTTATTTAAAAAAAAATAATAATTTAGTAAAAATAGAACAAACTATGAAGGAGATTATTTGTTGAATATTTTGTGCCCCAAACATTAATAGTTCTTAATCAAGACGTATTCCAATCAATTATAGAATCTTATTATTTTCTTAAAGTTTTGTTAAGTTAAGTAATTATTTAAGTTCCATTAAATTTTTACAATTTTAAAATTAAAACGCAACAAGAAAATTAAGAAAGTTGTCAGCAAATTTAACTTACTTAAAAGTTGAACATCGAAATATAATTTATTTTTGTTTAAATTTGTAATATATAATAAAATAAACATTTATTCAAATTTACGTAATG
The DNA here is from genome assembly GCA_949152465.1 of Cantharis flavilabris. Taxonomy (NCBI): domain Eukaryota; kingdom Metazoa; phylum Arthropoda; class Insecta; order Coleoptera; family Cantharidae; genus Cantharis; species Cantharis flavilabris. Next base: position 94,683,275 of record OX424435.1, read on the forward strand.
AAAATATAAAGAACCAGACACCGTATAAATCAAATTGCAAAAGTCAACTATATGACATTCAAGTTAAACCGGCCTAATTGGATGGGCTGGGAAATTCTCTTTAAATTAATTCCTTTCAAAACTGACTGAAATTTAAAATTGTTTGATCTGACTTTAACTAAATTGCAGTTAAGTAGCAACTTATCCTTACGCATCTTGTGTACTACTGCAACAAGCAGCAAACTGTTTTAAAAAATTTGTCTTAAGATTTTTTTAAATTTTATTGGATTTTTTCAATATAAAACAAAATATGAACTTTTAAATCTATGAACGATTTGGATTAAATCGTGAAAGTGCCTCTTCACAATTCTTATATTTTTGTATTTGTATTGATATAAAGCAGAAATTCTACTTACATCTCATATAAAATTTATTATTGCGAAAATGCTAAAATGCAGTGAGAGGAAAAATATTAAAAATACGTTTTATGATGATTTTTGCTACATGTTAAAAGATGTCTTGATTGGCGTATTCAAGTCTGAGAATCTACTGATAAATTTCTTCCACTCGGCTTGTATCAATTCCAATAGAAAACACAATTATTTCTTTCGCATTTTAATTTATTGGTAGTCAGGATATTTTCAAAATTATTGTGTAACATTCGAGTGGTAAGGAAAAATTCAAATTTTCATTACCTAAAACTAAGAGCTCTCATACAACCCTGTTTATCCGCTCAACGAAGTTAATTTGAGGATGGTACGCAGCATGGCAAATATTGTTGGATATAGATAATACAAAAAATTTAATTTATTCCATTTTTTTTGAAGAAAGCAATAACCGATTGCTGAAAGTTAAAAACCTGGAAGACTTTCCTACAATTTAATATAAATAATAATTATTAGATAATCTTGTTTTCTAAACAGAATACTATTGAACAAGTTTGAATTTGATCTTATTTTTGAGATAACCTCAGTTGAACTAAACTATTTGCAGTTTTTACTCAAGTATTCATACAGCAAACCACATCAGTGACTTTCTGTTACCCCTAGTTGATTATAGAGCGGAAATTCCGAGTTCGAACATCGAACTTTTAGCAGAGTTTCCTAAAGAACTAGAGCGGTCTGTGGTTGGAATAATTTGTATACCTATCTATTTATTAGTTGGACGTGGAAACTAAATTTCACCAAAATATGAAAACTTTGTACTATTTCAATCCCCACCCTACCTTTAATTGTTTTTAGCTTGAAATTAATCTTGCGCTACTAACCATTGCATTTACCTAACAAAATTAAAAATTCTCTTTACCTGCTTGCTTCTTCCAAATTAAATCTAAAATAAAAATTTTTTGAAGTTATTAATGGATATTTTTAAAAACAGGAAAATTTCGAAAAGAATTTCGGCGTGGCTTTGAACATTGCTGTCAACCCACGACTAATAATCACCGAGGCTATCAGCTGAGTAATTTATGCCCTCAAACTAAAGACAGAGATTCTGGTCTTGCATCCAGATCACAATCTCATTCGTCTAAAAAAATATTGACAGAAGTAAGAAGATTAGATACTTTAGAGAGATTTGTACCGATCCATACGTCAAGACCACCAAGCGAGAAAACTAAAAACACGCAGATCAATGTTTGATTTTATTTTTTACCGACACAATTTTGTGTACAATATTACAAACAATTAATAATTATTAAGAATAAATATTTAATTTTAAGGTTTTTAGTATATAGTAGCGTTCGTTAGGTATACTTTTATCAATGTAGTTTACTATTATTTTAGTACCTAATTATTTTTTGAAATAAAATCAGTCATATATTTTCGGTGTTTTATTTTTTCATTTCAAGTTATTTAAGTTTATTATACCTTCAATATTTTAATTTTGTTTTTTCTCAGGTAAGTTCCGTAAAGAATTTGGAGTCGCATTCTATAGCTGTTCTCATCATGAAAACTTCAGATCACGTAGAAATAATACTCTTTCGGCTACGTACATTTATCGTTTCAGTTCAACGCACAGTTGCAGGACCAAGACAGAAAATATACCGATGAATGTCATGGGACAAAATGAAAATAAAATAAATGTGTAAAGTAACAGTTGTAGGTTCATAGTCTAGATATACCAAAACATATAATGTATATATAAGCAGTTTCTTTATGTATAAAATATAATTAAAACTTTCTAGCTTAAGTCTGCAATATTCCACATTATATTCAAATTGTCCTCGATTATTTTTTCATTGCTTATTTAAAATTTCAATAGCAAAGTTACACAAGTCACGAGTAAAGTATTGAAAGGTAAACAGCACGCGGTGGTTCCTCTTTGATAGTTCTCTAAATATTCTACAAGCTTTTTCAAATAATTTTTATTCCATTGAATATTTTCTTCTCCCTTTTCGATGGCCAAGCCAAATAATTTGCTTTGCGATTTAAACTTGTTCGATAACTCTCGTAGCTAAAATGTTCTTGGAATAATTTATCTCGAACAGTGAACTGTTGCAATTTACTCACCTTGTTAAGCTGTTTTTGGTCCGTTATTCTCGATCCGACGTCTACCAAAATATCATTCATATTGTTTTTTCCCACGCTGATATATAGGGTTTCAAAATTCAAAGCGATATAGTGCAATGCAATTTCTAACCCAGTTCGTCCTCTCGCCAGAATTGAGTGCAGTACATCTACAATATTATGATATTCGCTTCTTTCGGTAAAATCTAAAAGTCTACAATATCATGATTAAAAAAGTATCTGACGCAAAGTTGTATCTACCTGTTCAGTAGTCTTTCGTCGGTGGTGCAACCCAACGCATAAAAAAGATTCCTTTTAAAAATCCGATTATCGGTTTCATTATACTTGGTAAATAAAAATTCCCAGCGTTTCTCATTCGAGTTTTTCACAACAGAGCACAATATGTGTTTTTCTAAATACTCGGGTAATGTCACCCCCCGTCTCCAATTTTTATACATGTAGAACGCATCAGTTTTACAGAGTTCCTGGTTTAATTGAGATAACCAGGAAAAACCAAGTTCGCTTATCAATTTATCTTGATGTTTTCGAATGGAGGTTGTTCTACTGTTGTTGAAACGATTGTAAATTTTACTTATAACGTTTCCTATGAAGTCCTATAATGTTTCAGGTATAAATAAGCAAACCTACCAGAATTTTCTTCTCACCTGTAACAACAGTTCTGCTATTGTACCAGAAACTCTTCTCTCCAGGCTATCTATAGTGTTTCTCAACGCGCGCATAACGCCGTATTTGGTTTCGCTTTTTAAAGCTGCTGTAATCCTAAACGGTATTGCTAGATCTATTAATCCCATGCTAGCGACAGCAAAAGAATCATAAATTAATTGAATCCGGTTTAATTCATCAATAGATTCAAGATTATTCTTAAGAGAGTTTGTAATCATCACCCAATTATTCGTATCGTAATTCACACGATAATAATCTGTGCATATTTAACAGTTTTGCAAAAAAAGGATTAAAACAGGAATAATTTTCATACATGCTTGTTTTTTATTTATAATTAGCCAGTCGTTCTTCTTTAAATCTTTAATGTACACTGTTTTCGTTCTATTTTGTAACCAATGACTCGGAACGGTTGTATTAAAAGAAGGCTTGCTCCTGGTTGCATAATTAATAGGAATAGTCCAAATTGATTCTGAGAATTCGTCAGGATTATAACTGAATTTTTGCTATAATAAAAATAAAATTACATCAATAATAACTTCATTTTGCCCAAAAAAGGAATGGAAAAAGTCTTCTTCTTCTTAATGTAGGATTTGTCCTGTTATTTGTCCTGAATATTTGAAAAATATTCTAGTAAGGTGTTAACCTTGCTAGAGCAAATAAATTATTATTGATTAATTAATTAAGTACCTAGTTGAGGTCGTGACTATTTTGAATAATAACTGGTCGTAAATTAAATGATGCAAATAAGAATACCTATTAGGTAATTTTCTTGTAATATTTTATACAGGATGAAAGAAATTAAGTACTTGCTTATTGAACAGTATTATAATATTTGATTGGTATCTAGTTATACAGATTCTGATGAATTTAAAGGCCCTAGAGGTATAAGCATTGTGATTCGGCCCCGGAAAGGTATTTAAACGATATTCAGAGGATTATTTTGGTAATAATAAAATAATAAAATCCAGAAAGTTTCAGATCGCTAACTCAATTGGTTTTCGACAAAAAGCAAAGTATGCAAAAATTGGAAAAAAATTTGTTTCTCCGGAATGGCTCAATCGATTGATCTAAAAATTTTATGTTTTGGGGGCTGATAGGGGCTCTTAAGAAAATAATTAACGCTTATAAGACTTCATGAGTTCCTGGAAAAAAAATTGTTTTTTCTTTAATAAAGTTAAATCTACATAGAAACTCAATAGTTCAAAAAAATCAAAAAAGATATAATTATCACTTAAATAACACGTCAGGATCAGTGGCGGTGATATCAATAAGCGAATGTAAGCAATTCTTAGGGACCCGGAACCATAAGGGGCCTGGGACCATAATTAAAGGGTAGTAAATCCCAAAAATGAGATTTTTAAATAATATACGCAATTCAAAATTAATACATTGTTTTTTTTGTATATTTGCTTAGGGGCCCTAGCTACTCTTGCGCGTAGGGATATCACCCTGCCCTTCCACCTAAAATCCAGAATCCAAAAAGGTGCACTGGAGGGTATTCCATACCCCCCAGACCCCCCGGATTACATCAATTATTTTGTGATTTCAATAATATATATATATTGTCGTGTTTCAAATGTTAAAGTTTGATTTATTTTGAATTTATTTTATTAGTTTGCAATGAATTTGTTTATTTTTGTTAATTTTTATAATTGGGATTGATTTTGTAAATAACTTTTAAATTTTTGTAATTATCCGCAAAATTATTTGGAAGTTGGTAGAATTTTTGTAAGAGTAGGGGCTTTCAGCCGTATCCGTTGGACGGAGCGGACGTGTTTTTTCGGGTCCTAAGATATTTTTGAATTTGTGTTTTTGGTATAATTTGAAAATAAATTGCGATTTAATGTGAGTAACAGTTTTGCTTCATTTAATATTGGATAAGTCGTCCAAAATTTGGACGAAATTAAGTTTTTGGATATTTTGAATTTGGAAGATAGGATCGAGGTTGGACCCGTTAATTATTGATTACTGGAATTGGATAATTGGAAATTGGAAAAATTATAATTGGTTCTAAAAAAATTGAAATTAAAATAATTGAAATCGAAGGCGTAGTAAATTTGTATGTGCACGTCGCATCTGTGACGATAAGCCGCGCTTACAATCAACGTTACCTTTTATTTACAACTTAAAAATTTATTTGAAAGTTAATTTAAATTTTAAATTTAATCTGAATTTGAATGGAATGTTTTCGTAATTTTTGGATATTTGGAAAATAAATTGGTGCTGCTAAAAAGCATACAGAAACCGGCTACTGAGTAAAGTTTCTGCGAACCGACAATACGAGCTAGTCGAGGTAAATTTAGGAGTGTGGAGAAGGTTTTGTTGGAATTGTAATTTTTCACAAAATACCACTGCAATATATACTATATAGACTTTTACTCCCTGCTAAGCATAAATAAAATTACTTTTGGATTTAGTAGGGAAACCATTTTTTTCCGATTCCAAAGCTCTAAACATATTATTTAAGTTAAAATGGAATACCCCCCCAGTGCACTCTTCTGGATTCTGGATTTTAGGTAGGAGGGCAGGCAGATATCCTTACGCGCATTTAGGCCACTAAATCGGGACCATTGCAGTGACGGTGTTATCAATAAGCGAATATAAGCAAAGCTTAGGGGCCCGAAACCATAAAGGCTAGTGAATCCCAAAAAGAAGATTTTTAAATAACATACGCAAATCAAAATTAATGCATTTTTTTTAGGAGTCCGTTTTTTTGTTTACAGGCCCTAGCTACTCTTTCACCGCCACTGGTCAGGATTAAAAATATTTAACAGAATGTGAATAAATATATATTGTAGTATTATTTTCTATGTTGCCGTGGATGGAATGATTGATACATTTTTTCGTTGAATTTGCCTTCACTGAAACGACAATTTAAGTTTCTTTGTTTCGTTTATTGGTGCTTTAACAAAGATTAAATTGTAAATATTACACTAGACACAAGCTATAAAAATAAACAATATGTGCGAAAGTGTTAGTTATAACAAATTTGTGAATTACCCTGTATAAAATTGTGAAGAGTGTGTAAACAAGGTTTTAAGGACTCACGTGATAAAAAAAGGAAGACGACGGAATGATGGGTAGCAATTAACAAGGAAGGTCAACGGCTTTTGAATAATGGTAGTCGAGCGTAGTTATAAAGATTTGGTTTTTGATGAATATTTCCTCCATCTTGAAGATTTTTGAAGATTTTTTGGTAAATTTGGATACAGAATTCTGTATTTTTAAATTTTTAAATTTTATATTATATAATTATTATTTGGTATTCCGTTTATATACAGTAACGAACAAATCATTGCCGAACCGTTACGAAAATATCTGTACCATTTATATGCATAAATGATACCTGGATATAGTAACGGCAAAAGGGGCAAATCAATGCCGTACCGTTATGAAAATATCGGTACCGTATATGTACATTTTTGACGGTCTTGTGCTACTTGGGAAGAGCCTGAAATGGGTGATTATAATAATATTTAGTCAATTGAGTTGAATGGAAATCGGATGTTCAAAGATTTTATAATTTGCATGCAACCACATGATTTCAAGAAATTAATTTACGTACCTGTTGCTGGAAATTTATTTAAATACGATAATTTGAGTTGTGATGGAACGTTGACCACAAATAATTTGTCACTGGTATGATTTTATCTTTTTCCTACTTGTTTATAGACCTGTGTATAGACCAGGCACCTGTTGTAAATCCGTTATTGTACACTTGATTGGAATTCTTTCTTGGTAAAGGCGGGAGCGGAACCGAAGCAAGTTACCAACTGTATGCTACTGTTTATCTGATTTATAATTTCAAATCGACGAAATTATTGTGTTGTTATTCTTTCCCTGACCTCTGAAATTGTTCAAACTGAAAAGTTGGAATCCACCCTGAGAGGTCTCGAGTCTCCGATTTGTAAAGCCGTAGTGGATAGTGAATATTTTTATTGATTTCACGATCGATTAAAAATATCATTACAATATATATGTGTGAAAAATTAAAAGATAAAAATTCAAAATACGATATAAGATCCCTATTTAACGGTTATTTCTGCTGATCATCAGTCTTATATAACGAAAAATTGAAAAAATAAGAAAAACATTCGAACTAAGCTAATAAGAATTTATAAAAATAATGATTAAAATATTAAAAATTTACGCAGATGACTTACCAATAACCCACAAAAATCTCGTAATGGCTCTTTTAAAAATAATTTGAACGGAGCTTTTCTTAAACTGCCACTGCCAGGTTGAAATCATAACGCACTGCCCTATAATATGTTGATTTCTAAATATTTTGAAAAAATTAAAAATGACCACGTATTTTAACCGTAAAACGTATAAACTAGAAAATAAACCTAAAATAAAAAATTTCAAGTAGATTCAAGTATTTGAACAAATTTGAACCAAAAAATGGTTTTTATTTTTTTCGTCTGTGGGGTACCCTTTTTAAAAATCTGAAAAATTTATGAAGTTAAAGGGGAATTATGAGGCTTGAAAAAGAAATAGTTTCATAATTTTACAAAAATTGTACTATGGTAAAAATAATAAAATTAAAGAAAAAACAATTTTTTTTAAGGATCTTATGAAGCTATAAGTGTTAATTTTTTCTTAAGAGCCCCTACCAGCCCCCAAAATATATCAAATTTTTAGATCAATCGATTCAGCCATTCCGGAGAAAAAAAATTTTTTTTCTTATTTTTAACATATTTTGGTTTTTTTTGAAAACCAACTGAGTTAGCGATCTGAAACTCTCAGGATCTTATTATTAATTAAATTATTAGCTCTTGAAAATAATATAGTTATAATTATCAATATTGAGCTATTGGAAACGAAATAAAACACAAGTTTAAACGAGCTTTCGAAAAATGACTTTTTCTTTTTCAAGTTTAATATGAATGAAAAAACAAAAAATGATAAATACAAAGCAACTATAAATTATATTGAAGAATATTGACATTTATCCGATAACTTGATCAGAATGATAATACGAAAATCCGGAAAGACAAAAAAGACGAGTGTATTAATAATTCTAATAAGTTATCGTGGATTAAGAAAAACCAATGGTGAAAAACTTAATCCCAATATTGGCAAGGGGGGTTAAATAAGAAGTGGGCTATAAATGTTGCTCAGGCCCTCTATATCAGTCTTCCTGTTCATTGAGTTCTTATCCTTCTTTATCTCAATCATCTCATGTAACATACGTTCTTTGTAGGACGGGATAGCTTTAAGTATGGTGGTGTTAACAAAGTCCATGTTATGGCCATCTTCTAGAACATGTTTTGCAGCACCACTATCAAGGAATCTAGTACAGGTTTTGCTGTTCTTCCTTACGTTAAAGGACTCAGCGAAAAAATTAAACATATTTTGAAACCACATAACATCAAATTAACTTTCAGATCTCCGAATAACCTGGGTGTTCACTTCTCAAAACTCAAAGACCAGATCCCTCATGATAAAAAATCGGGTGTAGTGTACAAGGTTGATTGTAAGGATTGCCATCTTACATACATCGGGCAAACTAACCAATGGCTGGAAAAGAGAATGAGTGGACACATCTCTTCAATAAGATGCAACAAAGCCGACTCCACTGCAGCTGCAAAACATGTTCTAGAAGATGGCCATAACATGGACTTTGTTAACACCACCATACTTAAAGCTATCCCGTCCTACAAAGAACGTATGTTACATGAGATGATTGAGATAAAGAAGGATAAGAACTCAATGAACAGGAAGACTGATATAGAGGGCCTGAGCAACATTTATAGCCCACTTCTTATTTAACCCCCCTTGCCAATATTGGGATTAAGTTTTTCACCATTAGTTTTTCTTAATCCACGATAACTTATTAGAATTATTAATACACTCGTCTTTTTTGTCTTTCCGGATTTTCGTATTATCATTCTGATCAAGTTATCGGATAAATGTCAATATTCTTCAATATAATTTATAGTTGCTTTGTATTTATCATTTTTTGTTTTTTCATTCATATTAAACTTGAAAAAGAAAAAGTCATTTTTCGAAAGCTCGTTTAAACTTGTATTTTATTTCGTTTCCAATAGCTCAATATTGATAATTATAACTATATTATTTTATTAGTACCAATCAGTTATAAAACTGGTTTCTCAGTGATATGATTAAACTGCTGCTTAATATAAGCAATTTGCTGGGTTTACCTCAGTAAAGCTTAAGTTCAACTGTTAACTTCTCTCAAATTCTCGAAATCCAATCTCAAACTTTTAGTATCAGCTAAATTAAATATGGGACGTAGCCTTGGATCTGTTAAAGCTGGTTTACACTGAGATTTCTCATGTGACTTATCGTACGACTTGTCATATTAGAAATATTTTTACGTTCACACTATACAATTTTTGGTAGTTAGTAACATAAAAACAAAAAAAAAAGCTCTTATTCTACCCAATTCAATTGCACAACAAACTTACCTGTGTAAGTACAACATTACGCATATTATCACTATGATCATAATTTCTTTTTACATTAACCAACGGAAATCCGCTTTGAACATCCCATGTCGACATTATGTCAAACATTTTTAAGTTTTTCATTGATTTTGCGGTCTTTTTGTCTAAACTCTCTTGCATTGTATCATACAAATCCGCAGGTACCACTGAATCAAAAGCACTGAAATATTCTATTTTACAGTAATTATTATAAATAATATTTCCATCCTTATGGTACTACTAGCTGTTTTATAAAATAAAAAAAAATATTTGTCAACTAAATAAACTTACTATTTGTCTATGTAGTTGGCTAGACCTTTCCCAAAATTTTTTGGGTTCACAATTGCTTCTAACATTCGAATAATAGCTGCGCCTACAAATGAAGAAAAACATTATAATATAAAGGAAAAAAAAATTAAGTGAAAGAAAAAGTAGAAAAATAAAAGAATAACAAAGATTCATAAAAAGAAATTAGAGAAAAAGGAAATTAAATAAAATTTAAATGCCTTTAGAATATGAAATTAAACCAAATATGTCTGAAATTTCCTCGGGTGTTTCAACTTCATAACTTAAAGGTTGAGTGGATTTGAGATAATCATAACGCATTACATTATTAAGCTCATATGAAAGTAAAATGTTCTTTACGTTCCAGTCTGGGTACAACTAAAAGCATTTTTTCAATTTTTATTCAAATTATTTCAGATATTCGATTCGGTTTGGAGCCACCTTATCTACAACTGCATAAGAAGTGTATACACAAAAACCTTCGTTCAACCAGACATAGGTCCACCATTCCACAGTAACTAAGTCACCAAACCATTGATGACAAATTTTATGCGCCAACATAACAGTCATTTGTTGTTTTATAGTTGTTGGTGTGCTATTAAGTTTCATCACCATATCTTCACTAAAATTAGGTATATGGCGATTATTGATACTAAAATTTATTATATTTCTACCGGTGAGGAATGAAACCCCAAGATTCCATATCGGGATTGTAAAATGACGGAAGAGCAGCGTGCTTTAATTTGTTTAAAATGTACTTTGTCTTAAATAGTTTTTCATAATTTAGAAGAATGCGATCCGCAAGATGAAGAAAATAGTGTTCTGCACCTGGCTTAATATATGCCGGTCTACCCACAGCTGAATTTACTCCAACTCTTCTTGATTGTTCCAGCTGAGATATTAAAAAAGATACTGAAAATGTGGACATTCTCTCGCCCTCTTCGTATTCGTCTATCTCTAAATTGTCATCAATTTTCCTTAAAACATACAATATAATATCAAATTTAGCAATTACAACTACTCACTTTGTGGATATTAGAGCATTGTTAGAAACTGAATCATAATTTGTTGGTCTAATGATGTTAATTTGAAACATTGCTTTTAGAGCTGGCTCGTCAAAACACGGAAAGGCGGACCTAGCAAAAGTAGGTTGAAAATTGGTAACTGCATATGGGCTGAAAATAATATGAAATAAATTAGAAAAATATTTTGTATCAGACGAGGGTGCGATGCTTACATCATATTATTATTTTGGTCAGGATAATTGTCCAAGTAAAAACCTATAAAATCTTTTTCCAAAGATCCTTTAAAATTTGATATACCTAAAATGTACCCGTTTACAGGAAGTGTCTCTTTTAAGGAAATTTTATAAAATTCTTGATCTACTGTTCCAAATTCACCGGCATCTTCGATAGCAATTAGGTCATCCAAGTTATCGATGAGAGTTAGGTTTATATTGTTTAGAGATATGTTTAGGTCCTTTTGATGAAGGATTATTTCATTAACTGGCTCATCAACAGCTATTTTAATCATTACTGACCCAGTAAAAGTTGCTTCAGTTAAATTGGGAGCTATTGTGATTTTGTAATGTATGGGATTCACACTTCCCGGTAATAAGTATTTAGAACGATTTGCTATTGATGACTCACCAAAACAATAAGGTAGCCATATACTTATGATTACAAATACGAACATTGCAAAGTTATTCCAGTAAATATTTTTCTGGATAAATATAATTAACAGCAAATTACAAACCAAGCAAATCTATTCACAATCAAACAAAATTTTACGTTACACATCACTTTGATATGCGTCAATATTTAAAAACAAATTTTGAAAGGATGACACTTGATACAGAATTAGCAATTCTCCTCCTTCTCTACCTTTAGATTTCCGCGGCATTTCCAATACAGCTCCAACGTTGTACGACAAAACACAAAACTAAGAGAGCAAAAATAATGCATTTATTACATATTTGATAAACATACTATGGCTTGAAATTAATAGCAGACAATTTTAATTATAAAGAGATTGAAAAGAAAAAAGAAAATGATGATTGGTAAGTTAGTCCTCTTTCCGCTTACAGATTTACTTTCTCTATGAAGAGAATCTTCAAATTGGTTCTGGTATTTTTTCTTCCAATTTATATTAAATTCAGCTAGCTTTGTTGCCGAACGAAATAGTTTATTTTGATCTTCATTCTTCTTAGAGACTGCTTCAAGCTAACAGAATATTGTAATTATAATAATGAACAAAACAAATATTTCACGAAAAATAAACTTTTGTGTTATTGAGTATATTGGTTTAATCATTTCTGGGATGCGTAGAAAGTAAAATGCACTAGTGCGGAAAAGCTTATTTTACCTTACGCTATACTCTTTCAAACAGGAGTAGAAATAAATTTATTTTGGCACTTTCGGAAGTAAAATGATATTTTTAATTCCAATTCATCAAAACGAGCCAAAATATAATATAATAAAGTATAACATATTTATTTTCTTACCAATTGAAGCTGCGATGGTGTTGTAATTTTTTTTCCAATTGAAGTTAGAATATCTTTTAGATCCTCTTCACCAAGGCTGTAAAGTGAAAAACAAAATATGAACAAGATGTTTTCTAGAATGCTAATAATTACGAACCGTTGTAATAAAGTTTGGAAGTTCTTCTGGATAAACCTTATCAGCAATTCCAATGCGTCAGATTCATGCTTGAGTACCGATTGAATAGCTTCCAGTAACTTCGGTGTACCGAGTGTGAGTGAATAATTTAAATACCTAGAACCACAAATAAAGAGAGGTCAAAGTTTGAGTCATGCAATATTTCAAGGATGATCAAGCAATGCAAGTTTGCAGGTCAAAAAATTTGAAACCTGTTTTGGTCCTTCACTTAAACTTTGTTTACCTATTTAGTAATCGATTACTTTCGGTACACCCCAAGGCAGGAAATATATAGTGTTCATTGTCGCCCTCTTTTAATGAATGAATGTATCGTTTGAATAAATTGTTCCACGCTTCCTCGTTTACGGTTTTTATAAAAATACATAACTTGTACACCTCTAGACTAGTCCTGGGTTTTCGTTGAATTTTCCACGAATTGACAGAGCGTATAGCATTGCCCTTGCATATGATGCAGTTTAGTTCGCATAACCAGGAAGTGAGCAGATCCTGAGCGAGAACCTCCGAGTGATCAAGCTGAAATTTCTTAGCCTTTTCATTGAAAAATTTATGAACAACTAATATATTTTCTTTTATTATCTCCTAAAAAATTCGAATTTAGGTTTAAACGATGATAACGAGGCATTTGAATTCATAGCTTTACTTCAAATTCTTTTCCTGTCGATGTTCCACGCAGTCTCTCCTTTAATTGATCATAATTTCTTTTTAAGGAACTAAAGGGACCATACTCTCTTTCTGATTTTATGTATTTGATCATTTGCAATGGAATATCATAGGGAATGTCTCCAATTTGTGCAAAATAAAAAGCATCATCAATCATTTGCATTCTATTTAAAGTATGAAAATGCTTATGATTTCTGCTCAGAGCAGTCGTCAATAATAGCCAATTACGCTTGTCGTAGTTGACCCGATAGTAAACTGTACAAATAAAAACATTAACGTAATTCAAAACAAGAAGAAGAAGAAATAGTACATGCTTGTTGCTTGTTGACTATTAGCCAATGGTGGTGCTCTATATCGTGATTAGTAATATCCAAACGTTCGTACTCCAACCAATGACTGGGCCGTGTATTGACGAAGCTTTGATTATATTCCGATGCAAAGTTTATTGGAATACACCACACTGCTTCACTTCCAGTACTTGCATATAGTGACTACAACTCAAGTTTTCAAAAAAATTTAAATTATTTATTTTAAAAATCACCTGTTTAAAATGAATATAAGGATATTGTCTTTCCACATACACTGTTGGATATTCGGTTTCACCATCCCAGATAGACATTATGTCACTGAAACTTCTAGGAAATTTTATAGAATATTTATTAGCAGCTTCTTGCATATTTGTATACAATGTTTCCGGCGATGCTATGCCATAGAGTCTAAAAAGGATAATTTTTAAGTACTAATCCAGTAAGTGTTGAGTTTACTATGCACTTGACTCTCTTGGGATGTAACATACTATTTTTATTTTATTTAAAAATAACTTACGTGTTTTTAATGTAATTGTTGAGACCTTGTCTAAAAATTCTTGTACACAAAATTGCTTCCATCATTCTGATTAAGGCAGCCCCTAAAATCAAAAATTGCCTATTAGCATTTTTAAATGGCATGCGTATAGTTCCTTACCTTTGAATCTCGTAACAGAGTTAAATTTTAAAGCTATTTCGCTAGTCGCCAATACGGGTTCACTTAGGGGTTCGGTAATACCTAAAGAGTCTGCATACATGGCTTCTTGAATAAAACCTAAAAGTCTTTCATTTACCAGCCAGGTAGGATGAATCTACAAAAAAAATAATTTTAGATTGTAAATTATTATAGCCAGCCACAAATGAGATTTTTTTTAAATTTTACAGTTATTATTTGATGGGATTTAGGAAATCGCTCTTCAATAAGAGTGGGTGTTATGAAATGGGAATTTACATTAAGATGTGCATTATAGGTGTGTAGTTAATTATTAATTTATGTATTTACTAGATCAATTATTGTATAGGACATGTACGTTCCAAACCCTTCATTTAACCAAGTATAATCCCACGAACTTAAACCAACCAAGTTTCCGAACCATATATGAGCAATTTCACAAGCTACAGCAAGATTGCATCGTTCTACTTCGATAGCGTTGCTGTTATTGTAAAACAAAAGTATATCCTCGCTAAAATTAAATGCACAGGAATAATTTTATAAATTACATTACATATTATTACTTGTAAGTAATAATGCCCCAATTCTTCACATGGTCGTGTCTCATGTACTCTGACGGAATAGCGGCATGAATCAGTTGTTTCAAAGGGCAATTTACTTTCAGAAACATTTCATGTCTTTTCATAATATTATTAGCAATATCAACAGCGTATCTCTCCCGTTTCGGGTAAAGAAATTTAGATTGTGCCAATACTTGATGAATGTTATTGTTTATTTTTCTTGACAATGTCATCTTCTTGTTAGCTATGATGAAAATCAGCGAATAGGTAGACATTACTTCCGTCACTTCAAATTCGTCTTCATAGCCATCACAGTTTGTAATATATCTGAAATAATTATAAATATATCAACAGAGAAAGCAAAACAGTTAATGTATAAAAGTTACCTGCTGCCAATTTGTTTCCCGTTGGAATAGGCAATAAATCCCAATGGTCTGATAATGTAAATTTTAAACGTTGCTCTAAAATTGGGCTCGTCAAAGCATGGGAATATCTGTCTGGCATGACAAGGTTCACATAGGGAAGTTCCAAAGTTGCTAAAAATGAAAATTATTACAATTATCCCCTATTATAGCTAAGCTTTGGTATCTAATGCTTACTAAGTTCTTCCATTTTCAATATGTTTTCCACGATAAAATCCTTCCAGTAAATTCTCATCTTTGAAACTACCGCTAAATTCTGCTATTACTATCCGGTAGTTTCCTACTTCTAGAAGTTGGCCAAATGCCATTTTATAAATATTGGCCGATTCTGGTTCAAAGCTTCGCACTTCTGGCATCGTTGTTAACTTACGAGAAGCCACTCCTTCTGACATTTCTAGATGTACTTTAGCACCTACACGAAGGTTTTTCGTATGAAAAACTATGTATGAAACTGGTTTCAACACAGTAACTTCAATTTTTACATCTCCTTTAAAGGTCAAAGCGTTCAAGTCTGGAGTGATATTCAAAATATAATGCGTAGGAATAACCACAGTTGGGAGATGAAATTTATAATCTTCATCGCCTTTAGCAAGGAATATCCATATTACTAATATGTTTAAAATTATGAACATTGTAAAAATAGAGTACTTAGAGTAGAAATAATGTAAACCTAAACTGCAATCTAAAGTTATCTATAAATAGTGCTCACAACCTATATATAACCGCAATTAAGTTTTAATTTGGCGTTTATTATTATATCGATTAACTTCAGATTGACAGATGTTTATAAAAAGTGATGAAACATTCTAGATTACCAAATTCGAGCAACTCTATTTAAGATAGGCTCATATTGTTCATTTTTGGTTGAGAAATCCCCAGCTGCTATGTATTCCGCCACAGTAGTGGCAAATTGAAAAACCCAGCAGTACTGCTCTAATAGAATTTATTCAAAAAAATTATTTTGAGATGAAATTGTAAAATAACATATGATTTAAGAACAGAGTAACAACATTAAAGGAGATTTCATGTGCACTTCCGCTGGGTTTATTATCGCTAAAATATTTCTCAACTGCTTTTAAATTAGAATCTCTCCATTTTACGTTTTCGCGTGCTTTGCGGATCGATGGCTCTGTTAAATAATCGTATGAAGCATGTTTTCTTGCAAATCTTGTAAGCTAAAATAGACATGCTTTGGTAGTGTCGATATTAAAGTCAAAAAGTGTTTCTTACTGGCAGAAGGTCTTCTTCGGTTGTCAATCTTGCTCCCACAAGGGCAAAGATATCTGCAAGTTCCTCGTCACTGAGTCTGAAATGGAAATGGAAAAAAGAGAATTATACAATTTATTTCCTTAAATAAAACTTACATTGGCAATAATTTATCAAAGTGACTTATGACAAATTTTAATACCACATTTACTCCAATGTTCTGGTTGCTGAAGATTATCGATTTTAGTGCAGTAAACAATCGATGCTTATCATACGACATCACGTACTTTAAAAACCTACAAAAATATTTAATTAATTTTCTGCTATTCATTTTCACATACATATTTTACTTTATTAATAAACGGCTATTTTCGGCACATGCTAAAGCCTCAAATTTATCAGAATCAAACGTTGAGCTTTGATACTCTTTAAATAAATCGTTCCATTGATTTTCGTTAGCATCTTTCCGTATAAAATCGCACCATACGTTTTTTTCAAACTTCCCACTTCCTGGGTTATTTCTATGTTTGTTACACTGCTCAGGGTCTAATTCGCATAGCCAAGATGAAACATAATCCAGCACCATTAAATCTTCTCGGAAAATCTGCTTCTGAAGGTTATCGATGATTACCTTCAAAGAGTTTGAAATAGCAGTCTAAAATATAAAGTTTTCATAAAAATTTTACACAGAATATAATGTAACATTTGACTACCCCAATTTATAGGGATAAATCATAGCAATATAGATGAGAATAAACATCTTATAGCATATCATATTCCTCGATAAGCAATGGCAAACCACCGAAGTCGTGACTATATCTTACCTTAAAAGTGTCTTTTATGTATGTACCACAAAGTCTGTGATTCAGGGTGTCAGATGCATCTTTAAGGGCTTTTAGAGGAGCATAGCGTGTTTCATGTTGGATATACTTGATTAAATCAAGCGGGACGTAATATTCTAGCCAACCATTATCTGCTAAAGAAAAAGAGTCACTAATTAGTTGCATTCTGTTTAGATAATGAATTTCTTCGTGATCTTTCAATAGCTGTTGTTCGATCAATTTCCAATTACGCGAATCATATTTAATCCGATAGTAATCTAAAAAGTAAACGATATTCGACATGGAACATAAATATTAATAGCAGCTCACAAAATCCTTTGTTATTTAGTAATATCCAGGAATTTCTCGTTAAAAATTTAACTGTAATTTGTTTCGTCTCACTTATTAGCCAATCGGTAGGTTCAATGTTGTTAAAAGTTTTCGGTTTTTTTATTGAATAATTGATCGGAATGTACCAAATTGATTTTGAATTTTTATCACCATATGACTTCTGAGTTATTGTAATCTCTTCCTCATTGTGTGAATTTCTTGCAACTTCTACAACCGGATAGCCCGGGTTTTCTTCCCAGTTAAGCATAATTTCAGATAATGTCAATGGTATTTTTACTATATTCGGACGCATTTTTATAAACTTTTCGATGCTATTATATAAATCTTTGGATTGAACAGTATCTAGTTCCCTTTAAAAAAATTTACGAACAGAAACTGTGATTTGAAAAAAAATTAGGTGTTATAATTTACTTTTGTTGTACGAAACGTGCAAGTCCCTGTAGAAACATTCCTTTTGGTAGTGTTTCTTCGATCATACGAAGCATAGCAGCTCCTAGAATAAAAATTTAATTACAGTGGCAGAATATAATACATATTGTATAAGAATGAAATTTGTGAATTTGCAAAATAATTCGGTATTCTTTACATTACATGAAAATATTACATTATTTTCTTTGGTAAACAATCTTAATCTACCGTGTGCGTCAGAAGAGGAAACCTGTTTTAAAAAATAACATTGCGTACTTTTTAATTATTAATATAGCAAAGTAGTGCTACTTTATAACTTTGCTTTTAATTATTTTAATTAAGTTTAATTAATTTCTAATTATGCATATTATAAATATAGGTATCGATATTCAACATTTAATCACAAGAGCGTATAAGTAACAGTGTTATCTTTTTTAGTAAGATTACCTAAAGTAAAATATTCCAACATGACAGGCCTAAGTTATTTTCCGGATCTTGAATTTGTTCAATATGCAGGTAAATTTATTTTTATGAATATTTTGCATTTTTCACAATCCAGTTGTAATATTCAGATTTTTCCATGAATTTATGCGCAAACTCCTTAATCTCGTCTCTGCGCAGAAACTGTATTATGTTTGTTTTAGATAACAGAGTAAAAGATTGGCCTCTTATGAAAAATCCCAACCAGGCAATTGGAATAACAATATTATATTTCTTAGCTGTTTATGTATTTTTGCCGTTGCATATGAAAAACAGAAAACCATATGAGTTGAAAACCTACATCAAATGTTACAATATATTTCAAGTTGTATCGTGTTTTCTTCTCATATATGCAGTGAGTATAGATCAAAGTAGTTATAAAGCCATTTTACATACTGCCCTTACTTCAAGACGGTAACTTTGGGATGGACAGGATGGGATACGTTTGGATGCAAGCCTAAGGTTCATTCCATCCAAATGTCAAGGGTGTTTTGGTGGACAACTATGCTAAAGGGCATGGAATTAACGGAAACCTTAATTTTTGCTTTAAGGAAAAAATATAACCAAATATCAGGATTACATTTATACCATCACGTCTCGACTTTTGCTCTAACCTGGATCACAACTAAATATGCTGGATGTAAATTGCTTCTACTGATGATAAACTTCACAAAAACTAAGATTAATTTTTTGCAGGTGAAATGATTATGTTTCCTATCTTTTTAAACTCGTCAGTTCATGTTCTGATGTACACTTATTACTTTTTGTCTTCGTTAGGTCCAGAAATGCAAAAGAAATTAACTTTCGTTAAATCGAAATTAACAATTATCCAATTGGTAAATATGATGTTTAGATCTATAATGTAAATTTACAGATTCATTTTACAGATTCAACTAATTACTCTGTTTTTATATACACTTCAGGCCGTTTCGCCGAATTGCAATGCAAATTTCATGTTTCCAGTTGTTTATCTACCTACGCTAGCCATAAACATCATGTTATTCATACAATTTTATCGAAAAACTTACATGAATAAAAAGAGAGAATAGTATATCAAGTGTAATTGGATCATATTGAAAATAAATAAATATTCTCACCTTTATAAGCCGCAGTCTCACTGTATTTGAAAGATACTTCCAAAGGCGTTTTAGGCTCATATCTTAGCGATTTGATGCAACAATCAAAATCAATCTTCATGGAGTTGTAAGTATCTACCATAAGAAGATCCGTTACCAACCAATCAGGATGAATCTATTATTTCAATTAATTTGTATGTAAATACATTTTTACTCCTTCTTACCTGATGAACTATTTTATACGAAACAAAGGTGGCCAAACCTTCGGTCAACCAACCCCAAGTCCAAAATTCTGGAGAAATTGAATTTCCAAACCACTGCTGAGCAATTTTGTGAGCAACTGAAATCGTTATCAACATTTTGTCTATCATTTTTGTTGAAAGTAATAGTTCCTTCTGCCTAAAATAATTAATATTAAAGGACATAGCGACATAAAACGATTTTCAACCTGAAAGTATTGAAACCCCAGCTTCCCATAGATTCAAAATACATCCAATCATCTGGAATTGCTACGTGATGTAATACATCCAAAGGAAATTCTACTCTAAGATATTTTTTCATTTTTATGATGATTTGTTCTGCTACTCCAATGGAGTAATTATTTCGTTTGTATTGTTCAAGCCTAATATGGCAATGTGCTACGATATGGCCGATGGAATATTCTGATATCTTTTGCGATTTCAATTTTGATATAAAAAAACCTACAGAGTAGGTTGGCAAGGCCACAGGATATTCAAATATGACAGTAACCGTTTTATCATCTGTCCTTGAAATTTCCCTAATAAAAAATAATAACTTATGATATGGCCTCGTGTCCATCTACCAGCATAATTTTACCTAGATGTAGCTACTACATAGGGAGATATGCAATTATACTGTTTTGGTATGGTTATAGAAATTTTATATTTTGCCCTAAAAAACGGTTCATCAAAGCAAGGAAATGCATTTCTCGTTTTACTAGGTCCAAATTGTGTTACTGCAAATTGACTAAAAGTTAAAATAATATTTAAAAGAAGAATTCAATCGGGCAAAACTTTATATCTACTCGAAATCACCATCCTTGTTTTCATATTCGCCAAAATGGAAACCTTCTAAATTGTCATTTTCCAGCGACCCGTGAAATTTGTCAAAATGTAAAATGTACTCTCCTGGCTCACAGAAATTTCCAAATAGAATTCTAATAATGTTGCTGCTCTGTGAATAGCGGGATGAAGTGAAATTATATCCAGAAATGCCATATTTATCAGTTTTATTGCTTCTATCACTTTGCTGGGCGCGTAAACGAATTCCAAAATCTTTGTTGTTAACCAATTCCAGATTTTTGCAATGTATGCTTATTTCCGAAGTACGCTTTAAAAGTGTAATTTCAATTTTTAAGCTTCCTTCAAAAGTGCCTTTATACATGTTTGGAACAAGTTTTAGGTCATAGTAGTTGGGAATAACATGTCTGGATAATTTAAATTCATCCGATTCTATAATCTGTACATCAGCAGCCAATAAATACGCTAATAATATGCTAATGATTATTATGCCGAAAACGGACGACATTTTTGAAAATTTTATATAATTTATCAGTAACAAAAATCAAAAAGACATTACAAAAATTAATCAGAGAAAACTTGATAAATTTTGGGAATTTTAAAATTTAATGTCACAATTGATTAATGTAAGCATTGTGTCAAATTCAAGGATTTCGTTACCACGGATAAAGTTTACTTTTGGGCATGAAAAATACTGAAGTATCATTTCACACCTCAAGAAAACTACAATTATCTCCCTCTAGAATTAATGTACGTAAAGGTGGAAAATTCCTGATATAAACAACTTAGGCAATATCCATACACGAGTGTCAGAAGGGTTGCATATCTAAAACTTACAAATATTATATTATTCATTTTGTACAATAAATTGGAAACTCGCATATCCAACACTCTGATGTAGTAAGTAAAAACTGCGGCTGAACTTTAATTTTGATTTATATTTTTTTAAAACATAAAATTTCAAATAAGTAGTAAATTAGTAAAATACAACCCGATTAAGATATTCGTATGTATGTTATGGTGGTTTGTTGCGATTGATTTTTTGTCGTCCACGTAAACTTTAAATTTTCGCAAATGCTTCTTTCTCCATTTCATATTTTGCTTTGCTCTGCTTATGGATGGTTTAATTAAATAGCTATATTTTCTATGTTTCATCGATAACCGAACGAGCTAAAATAATATTCCATTATACAAAATGCTTACCTACCAATACATATTATTGGCTGTTTCTCACAGAATCTAGTTGTTCCTCCGTTGTTACTCTTGATCCAAAATTATTGAGTAATCTTTCGATATCGCTGTTGATGGATCTATAAGATAAGGCCAGATACAAAAAGTCTTCTAACATAAATTTCACCAATATACTAACGCTTTTAAAAAATCGCTAAAGTGTTTGCAAAAAAAGTTCAATGCCACATTCATACCATCGTTTCCATGTCTGATTGTTAATAGCAATGCCTCATTTAATTTATATTTTTCTGATTTTAATACATATTTTAAAAACCTACAGTAAACAAATTTTTTTAAATTTTTTTGTGAAAGATCAGATAATCGTATAAATCAAAAAGTTGTAAACGTAACGTCCATCCAGCTAAACGTGTCCTTGCTTCTTTTAAATTATTAAGCCATATTAACTATGCATGATCGCTTTTGACTTTATAAAATTTATAGTTTTATTTTACCTTTCTTGTAATGCTCTATCTTCACTACATCCTAAAGCATTAAAAATATTAATTTGAGATTTTCGGTTGGTAAATAATTTTATATATTTTTCAAATAAATTATTCCAATCCTCTTCCGTGGCTTTATGCATTACAGTACACAATGCGTGCCATTCCAAGTCGTTTGTAAATTCAAAATTTAAGGCCTCCTCCAATTTGTAATTCCTATTATCACATTTTGACGAGTGTAAATCACACAGCCAAGCAAACAACAAATGTAGTGTAAGATGGTTCCTATGAAATGTTTTAGAGTTACTATCATATCCACGTTTATCAGACAGTATTAGGTGATAAAATTGATCATAAACATATTCTACGGATGTTTTAATGAATATCTGAAACAATTTAAGTAAATAACAAAATGGTGATTAAAGAATTAGGTACCTGAAATTTATCATATGGTTCGCTGCCAGCAACTTTTTTATTAATTGATTCAAATGCTTCTTTCATGATCTTTAAAGGAGCATATTCTCTTTCCTTACTGATATATTGACTAATTTCAATTGGAATTGCATATCTCAGCATACCAAACTCCGCTAAGCTAAATGCGTCATCGATAATTTGCATTCTGTTCAGATAATGAATATCGTTATGATTGTGTAATAATGCTTTCGCAATTGCATGCCAGTTGTTGTCATCATAATTAACGCGATAATAATCTAAAAGTTACAATAAATAACCATCGCCTGGCTAATAAAAAAATCATCTTATTGAAATATTACAAGTTGCTTGATTGTTTAAGATCAACCAATCCTTTTTCTTCAGCGATTTTATTTTAATGGTTTCATTAGCTTTATTCAACCAAGCAGTAGGTCTAGTATTGGTAAAATCTGGATTATGTTTGGTGGCGTAATTTATTGGAATCGGCCAAACAGCGTGTTTTTTAGAACGGTCAAAGTGAAAACGCATCTGTAAGGTAACTAATACATTAGGTAATGATGAAGGCACTAGGTGATATGGTCCCCGGTAATTTGATTCCCTAGGTAAATTGATCTCCGGTAATTTAATTTCTCTGCTAATTTCACCCCTGGTAATTAAATCTTCCTGGTAAATTGGTCCCCGGAAATTATATTTATATTATATTCAGAGTATGTTACTGAGAGTAACAGTGTGCGTTTTTGTAGGTTGGCCCTTAATAACATAAAGTAAAGGTGTAAATCTGGGGGATCTGCATCCTTTGTTAATTATCTCGATGGTAAATATTTAGAAACGTTGATAACTGAATAATCCGTGAATAAAGAGTAAATAGTGCACTGGAGGGCATTCCATGCCCCCCAGACCCCCCGGATTATTCCTCCGTTTTACGTTTTTAAAAGTTTCTGTTACCACAGCATACGCTGGGGTAATAAAATAATTTTAGCATTCAAAGTAAAAAACTGGATTTTTTTTTAAATATGGGGCATGGAATCAGTGATGAAACTAGCGTGAGCACGACTACGCATTGCGGGGGGCCCGTGACCGTAAAAGACCCAAAATAACACAACCAAACATTTTTTCCCCAAATTTTTACTTTTATATGATTATAGTGCTCACACGGTAATTGCAAAGATACAGGAAGGTCGTGAACTAGCCCGAGCTAATTGGGGACTCTTAAATATAATCTCCGCTTTTTTTTAGTATCAAAAAAGTTATCAAATGACTAAAAAAAAAAGTTTCTAAAACAAAAATTTTATGAAAATAAATATTAAATAAAACAAAAATTGTATGGAAATAAATATTTTGTTACTTGTTAATCTAAATTTCGGTAAAACAAAGGTTGCTGAAAAATAATAATTTATTGTCACCTCACAGAAAGAAAATAATGCGATTAATAATCGTTTATTGTATTAATTTCTCAAAAAAATGTATTTAGTTATTAAAGAAAAAATAGTTCTTATAAACCTTTTTTTATAAAAACTACAATTTGTTGCCTATGATCTTTATCGTGTTGAAAAGTAATTTAAAGTTCCGTCCCGATAACGTGAGATCTGCGTCTTCGGCTACTAAATAAACATAATATTTATGCTTAATAGGTTCCCGTCTAGATCGTTTGGAATTCAACTTTTCAGCACTCGATAAATATTATTATGCTTAATAAGTTCCGTTGAAACCGTGTGACAATTTACGATTCAGCGTCCTGAATTGCAGGACGACCCAAGTGTCGCAAGGGGGTGATAAGATGCAATATAAGTAACTCACACGGTAAGGAACGACAGTCCCAGCCAAACCATCAAAATGGTAACAAGCCTTCGCGTAATCCAATTTATAATTTGAAATTGTTTAAGCAAGTGCTTGGTTAAATTCGTTAATTACGGTTTCGGGATTCAACCAAATTCGTTTGTGAATTATGTTCTTGGGGGTTGATCAAGCCTCCAGAGGAATATGGGCAATTTAGATAAGATTAAGGATTGTAACACGATGAAATTAATCAATAATTAGTTCTAAACTTTGTGAATGTTTGAAAATTCAGAACAATTTTGTGATGCTATCTCACGCTAACTCATGCTAACTCACTTATTCGTGTAGTCCATAAAGGAACCAACTCACGTAATTAAGATGTTCTGTAATCGACTTCAACATCATATATGTATTTTATGGAAGGCGCGCCATGGTAAATTCAGACCGAAGGGCACCTAGATTAGTTCGAGATATATTTTGGCAAGTCCGTGAGAATTGGAAACTGCTTAAGAAATCTGTTGGTACTCGTATCCGACTTTGTAAGGTAAAAAATTTGTATTATTAAGTTAACTTTGAGACGACATCCGGAGATTTGGATCGCAGCAAATTGATTGTGATTATGGACAAGTGTAGCGGTAACTCCGATTGGCATGGGCCAAGTTCAGTGAAAATTGATTAATTCAAAATTTATGTAGACTGTTGATACTTGGAAATTGTGGAAAATTTGTTTATTTTACTTTTGTAATTGTTGAGTTTGATTTAGGATTTTAGTAAGCTGGATCCAAGCTCGATTTATTTATTTTGTAATATTTGAATTAAGTTGTTTTAATTCTCGTATTAAACAAATTAAAATTATGCTGTCTTTTATTGTTTTGCATTACAAACACACCCCCCTGACATGCTCTCCGGGTTTTTTTTTCGTATTTTTTTTTTGTATTTGGATTTTCAAGGAAATTAAATTACCGTAACAAATTTTATTTGGAGCCCAGAAATTATTTTTGCGGGGGGTTCAAAGTTTGAAGTTTCGCCGCTGCATGGAATGCTCTCCAGTGCAATTTAAGATTTTCTAAGATTATTCCCGAATAATCTATGAGTTCCAAGAACAGTAACATTTTGTGCGTTTATGTGGATTGTCCATTATTAATACCATAAAATGAAGATGTCAATCCGGGGGGTCTGGGGGGCGTGGAACGCCCTCCAGTGCATCTTTTGTTAATTATTTCGATGGTAAATATATAGAAATGTTAATAACTGAATAACCAGAATATATTCTTATAAAGAATAAAAACCACTATAACCTACATAATCGATACATATCTTCGCGCGGATATCTCTTCTACAAACAATTTTGCTAAATAAAAATCATAAACTAACACTAACCTAATTACAAAACCGATGCATATTTGCGTGAGGATATACAGTGACTCGCAAAAGTTCTCGGACAACTTTTTAGACATTTTTTGTTGCAAATTTCATTGCCTTCAATTTTCTTCATATATAATTTATTATTTTGTCGCGCCAGCGACTTAAACAAGACTCGGTAAAATGCAAAAAATATTGTCATGTATATCTCGGAAACGGTGCAAGAAAATTAAAATATTAATTAGCATTTTTTCTTGTAAATTTTATTCTCTACATTTTTGCTTCTATACAATTTTCTATTTTATCGCACCGTTTCCGAGATATAGATGACAATATTTTTTGTTTTACAGAGTCTTGTTTAAGTCGCTGTCAGTCAAAAACGGAGCAACAAAATTAAAAAATTTATATAAACAAAACTAAAGGTAATAAAATTTTCAACAAAAAATGTGTAGAAAGTTTTGCTGTAAAATCGATTTTTATATGAAAAATAGCGGTTTCAAAAAGTTCAATTTACATTGGTAACATTTGGAGTGCCCGAGAACTTTTGCCAGTCACTGTATATTAAGGATAAAATTATCGGGGTCAAAATTACCGGGGACCAAATTACCTGAAGATAAGTTCAAGGATTAACCTACGTTTATGGCTACCTGATTGGTCAGATATCAATATGAACTGAGTTTAAACTCTGATCGTAGTTTAAACCACAACTGAAATACCGGCTCTAAGGGATCAAATTATTTGGGGCGTAAAATCAATGGAAACGAAATTACCTGCGACGAAATTATCCGGGGTTTAAATTACCGGGGATCAAATTGCTGAAGGTCAAATTACCGACTATGAAGGATGAGATAGGAATGATATTAAAGTTATTAAATTTCAACTCGCAGCTACGATGTGGCAATCTAACGTTTTAACCGCCAGCCTACGACCGTGCTATAGAGTTTTTTCTACATAACTATATTATGTTATTATTATTACGAGTATACCGGGTGACCGGTCGACCATCTGAACATAGGCAATTAACATAGGAAATTGATTTTTATTTAATTCCTGCTTCCCATCACAACGGATA
This sequence comes from Cantharis flavilabris, assembly GCA_949152465.1. Lineage (NCBI taxonomy): Eukaryota > Metazoa > Arthropoda > Insecta > Coleoptera > Cantharidae > Cantharis > Cantharis flavilabris. The sequence goes on from OX424435.1 coordinate 94,710,171, forward strand.
AGATTGAAAATTGCAATAAAATTTAATCAAGGCAACTAAAATTATTTTTAAAATCTCTTTTTTGCATTTTATTAGTGAGTTTTTACCAGTAATTAAAAAACAAAATATCAAGTGTTGGGTATCTTTAGAAGCGGAATAAAAATTTCTTTAAATTGATACCATTTTCATTCTTATCCGTTGTGATGGGAAGCAGGAATTAAAGAAAAATCAATTTCCTATGTTAATTTGCTATGTTTAAATGGTCGACCGGTCACCCTGTATAGTACATTACCTGCGATAAACTAACATGATCGACATTTTTGATATAATTTCTTTTCACTTCTATAACCGGAAATCCCATTTTAGACTCCCATGCTGACATTATTGTAGATATGTTTGTTAAATTGAAATTTTCAGAAGAATTTACCTTTAGCATAACATCGAATTCTTTATACATATCTTTAGAAGTATAAGTTCCCCATTTCCTTCAAGAAAAAAGTGTCAGTAATTGTAATATCAGTAATAGCCCTGAGCGTTATAATTGAGATTATAGCGCCACCTCGCAGCTAATTAACCTCATAACGCCCTAGTGATATAATCTACTATTAAAAACTTACTTCTCTTTAATTAAATTTGTAAGTCCTGTTCTAAATACCTGTGGGGGTATTATTCTTTCGATCGTAATAATCAAAGCAGTTCCTGCAATTATTAAATATAATATAATATTGTGTCCAAACCGATTCGAGTTTAATCTACAGTGCAACTCTGCAATGAGTGCAATGAAAACTGCTAACGAAGGGTAGCCTGTTTACTTCAAATGAAGTAGGAGCTTGATCGCTATTGGTTCTTTAGGTACATACCTTTGTAAACGGTAATTTTATTAAACTTTGATTCTATTTCCGAAGATTTTCTAGCTTCTCGATCAATAGTTTCGGAACAACAGTTCGAATCATCCTGCATTGACATCCGAATTTTAATGAATAGCCTTTCTTGTACATGCCAATGAGAATAAAACTGAAATGGTTAAATCTTTCATGTGGTTATGGTTAGGATTACGACAAATTTACTTTATCAGTGATATGATATGACAAATACATTGTCAAACCTTCATTTAACCAAGCGTATGTCCAGCTATCTAATATAAGATAACTTAAAAACCACTGTTGAGCTATTAATTTGGCTATCGCAATTGTTGATTTTTCTAGTATTTCAACGGAAGATTCACTTGTAATAATTAGTACTTCTTCTCTAAAATAAAAAATAACTTTTCACAAATGAAATACACTGTAAGTTATACGAGTACACAACGTATTCTGTTTGTGAACACATACAAACATTCAAATGAATTATTATTATCAGTTAATGAAAAAAGTACATGCACCTACGTAATTACTTACTTGTAATGAATAATGCCTCGATAGCTGCTAAGGCTATCAAATTTCATTCGATCTGACGGAAGAGCAACATGATACAAGTTCTGTAGTTCACAGTTTACTTGAAGAAAATTTTCAACTTCTTTGTAAACACGATCTATAAGATTAGCAACATACTCATATTTTTGTAATGTTAAAATATTCGGTCTTCCTACAATCCGATGAATAGAACTTTGAATTTTTTTTGATATCTCCATTTTTGATATGGTAAAAGCCACTGAACATGGAGATATCTTTTCAGTTGCTTCAAATTCATCTTCAATTAAATCCCCTTTAACACTTAAATTAAAATATTATTTTGTTGTTGTATAATAATTAAAAAAAAATTATTTAATTAATGGGAAATTAAATATAAATTCAAAAAATATTTAAAATTCTTACACGGATTTCTTCAACTTGGCGTTAGATATTACACATGTGTAATCTTTTGGTCTAGCTATGGTAATTTTAAATTTAGCTCGAAATCGAAGTTCATCGAAAGACGGGAAGGCATAACTAGCCCCAAAAGGTGCAAACTGAGTTGATAAAAATTGGCTGAAAGTTAGGGATTTAAATGATTTACAAATTATCTCAAAAATTAATTTTCAGTTTTTTTATCAATATTGATTTTTCAGTTGACTAACCTACATACTGGATGTTATAATTTGATATTTACAGTTTAGTCCTTCCGTCTTCATCAGGATATTCATCCAAATAAAAACCTTGCAAACTGTTTTCCAAAGATCCATTAACATTTTTGAATTCTAAAGAATATTTTCCTGCCAAATGGTTACCCGAAAACGAATGTGTATTAATATAGGTTGGTTCTGAATTGCTTCTACTAGTAGGATATTTAACATTATAATGCTGTTTATAGATTTCATTATCACGGGAAGTAAGTTTTAGCAAATGCAATGTAGTTATATTTAGATTTCTTTCGTAAAACTTATAACCATCTACGGGTTTATCATTTTTCACAACCAACACACATTGGCATGTAAAAGTCTTTTCTTTGATATTTGGTGTAAAATGAAGTTTGTATTCCAGTATCTGTATACCTTTTGCATTAATATAATATTCTTTTTCAGCCACACATTCACGTCTAGTTGATAAATGTAATAATATAAATACAGCATATACTATTGTAATTCTTTCAATTGAAAACATCGTAAAAATTTAAGGTCTGCTTTTCCAAAAATCTTAAATGCTGATTTCTAACTGTTAGGTACCTAAAATTGAACTCATAAATGATATATCATAATATTGTTATACAAATACAAACTTACACAGTTATAGGTACTAGGTAATTGGATAAATTTTACTAATTACAACTGACAAGAAACCGTAACAGAAACATTTGACAGAAGTCATTTACATAATGCTAGATTAATTTATTAAAACTACAAAGATATCTATTAGTTCAAAATCTAGATATGGCAGAGAAGATAAACTATTTTGAACATACAAGTTTTGAACAAAACAAAGCGATTGATGAGTTTCATACCCACATGAAAACCTACATTTAGGTCGAAACTGGTTAGTTAAATAAAGAAATAGTTTTGGAGTTTCCCTGTTTATTTGTTTACTCAAATAACCACGATTGCCATCAAATTTTATGAATTCAATATTTGGGGTCGTGATGTTAAGTATTGGAAAAAAAATAGTTAAAGAAGAAGAATTTAAAAAAAAAGAAGTATAAGTACCCCAAAATACGAGACATTACATAGCAATATATTGCAGTGTCTAGAATGCAAGCAATCAGTTGACAGTTGTCTTAGAAATTCAAAGAAACGGGCTTCCTAATACATCAACAATTGTAAGTTAAAGAACTTCAGGTGTTGTAATATAATTGTAAGAAGTGCGTGTACAGGCGAATGAAATAAGTATAACGAATCGCATTATCATTAACAAGCATTGATTTGAAAAATTGAATGTAAAAAAAATGAAATTGCTAGACAACGGGTTGATGAAGAAATATAACAAAAAATAAAATCAGTTGACGACAGAACCTCAAGGAGGACGGTCGTTACGTGTGGTTCTTAAAGCATGTAGAAGAAGTGGAAGGAGATTAATCTGGGATTCGCATCCAATTTAATGTGGACCGTCTGAGTTGAATAAAGAAGAAGATAAAAACAGGTTTGCATAATCACCATTATAAGTGTTAAACGTGTTCCTTGCGACGGATAAATTGATAGTTAAATATAAAGCGCAATTAGGGAACTAAAAGACTAAAAAAATTAAAATTTGTAATTCAATTGTTTATTTGATTTAAAATTAAAATGTAACATTCACAAAAATTTCTATAAGATTCTTTGAAAAATAAAAGATTGTACAATTCCATTAATTCGATCCACAAAAAGTTGGCAGCTGAGGTTCGATAAGCTATGCATTCATTGTATAATCAGAGTAAGTATGGGAATTTAAAGATCATCAGTCTTTAATAATAGTTGCAATATGTTGGGATGTGGTATAAATTTTAATGATCCTGCATGCTGGAAATACCAATCATTTTACTAATAATAAAGTAATTAGTATTATCAACTCTTCGAATACTGATTTATCAGCAAGGAAATTCTAGGATGCTGCCTCATTTTTCAAAAAAATCATTTTTATTTATACGAATAATAATTTATTGCAATTTAAATTTTTGGGATAAAATTTCAGCAAAGTATATATTTGGTAGTATAATATGATATTAAGAAAATCACATGGGCATTGTTGTAATGTTTTGTTGCGGTCGATTTTTTGTTTAGCCAATTATTTTCAAAACCTCTCAAATTTTTTTCTCTCCATTTTATATTTGCTTTAGCTCTACTTATGCATGATTCAATTAAACTCCTAGGACTTGCATATTTATTAAAAAATTCATTGATCTAAAACAATATTCAGTTATTTACATTTCATAAAAAACATATTATTTTCTGTTTCTTACCTGTTCTAGTTGGTCCCCAGTTATTATACTTGCTCCAATCTCAATAAAGATATCCTCCAAATCCCCATGAGTGAATCTGGAAAGCAATATTAAAATATTTTTTTACATCATGAATGTACTTACACGCTTATTAAATCATCAAACATCATGGATATAAACTTTAATGCCATATCCAAACCAATAAATAATCTTTGAAAGAATATATATTTTAATGCTTCTATTAATTGATTTTTATCTGAATTCCATACGAATTTCAACAACCTGTAACAAAATAATTTTTTAAATATTAAAAAAATGTAAAATGAAGTGGTTTATATTATAACGAATAATTAAAATTTTTGACATGTCAGCTAGTTAATTTTTAAAATTTAATTTATACAAAAAAAATTTTACTTCACCTTTTTTGTGATCCGGTATTCTGACTGCATGCCAACGCGTAAAAAGTGTTCATTTGAGAACTTCTATTTTTAAATGATTTTTTATATTTATCGAATAGTTTATTCCATTTGTTTTTATCAGCGTTATGCATGGTAGCACACAATTCATGTTGTTGAAAAATCAATGACAAACTCAAATCTAGGGGATCATTAAACTTCTGCATTCTACCATTACATGCTTTCGAATTTAATTCACACAGCCAAGAAAACAGCAATTGGACTGTGAGATGGTTTCTGTGCTTTGATTGAGTACCATCATCCGGTTTCCAGTTAAATTTTACTTTATTATAAATATGTTCCACAGATCTCTTAATAAATGTCTGCAATAATAATATATATAAATACCTCGTAACCAACAGTAAAATAACTTAATAACTAAAAAGTTACTTGAAATTTATCAGATGCTTCACTGTCGGCAATTTTTTTATGAATTGTTTCATAGGCTTCTTTCATGGCTTTCAAAGGAGCATATTCTCTTTCGTTTTTTATATACCGACTGACATCAAAAGCAGTTGAATACCTTAACATACCAAACTCGGCTAAGCTAAAGGCATCATCGATAATTTGCATTCTGTTCAGATAATGAATACTTTCATGATTTTCCCTTAAGGCTCTTGCAATTATTTTCCAATTTTTGTCATCATAATTGACGCGATAATAATCTAAAATTTCAAATAAAAGATTATCATTTGGGTAATAATAAAATCAAAATATTAAATAATATTACAAGTGGCTTGATTATTTAAGATCAACCAATCTGTTTTCATGAGCATTTTAATTCGAAGCTTCTCATTAGACTTAGTTATCCAAGAAGTAGGTCTGGTGTTGTTAAAGTTAGGATATCCTTTTGTGGCGTAATTTATTGGAATGGGCCAAACAGCTTTCCTTTTTGAATCGTCAAAATGAAAACGCATCTGTAACTTTTAAAGATTTCCATAAGCCTAGAAGATTATACAAATGAGTATTAAATACGTCACCTGCGATACATGAACATAGTCTAAATTGTTGGTATCATACTTTCTTACAACTCTTATAACCGGATATCCCATGCGGGACTCCCAAATTTTCATTATTTTATGTAACTTGTTTGGTCAACTCATTTCTTCATATAAATTATTTAAGTCGAGAATAGCTTCAAATCGGCGATATAAATCTCTAGGGGTGTATGTCGACCACTTCCTTCAAAAAAACATTGAAGTGTAAGCAAAACTGAAAAACATTAAAATTCAAAGTAAATAAATTGTTTGTTAGAGTTTTGAAATTGTTGAACTGTAAATACCAACTTTTATCATATTCAAATTAATCCCGTCGAAAGAGTTAATCGAGTCGATGGAAATATGCACATAAAAGTATTATTTGTTTTTAAGAGGAATTCGTTGAAAACAAAAATATTCTTGTAAAAATAAAATTTTGATTTTCGGCGTTTTACACTTTCACTAGTAAAGTGCCTTTTTATGTTATGTAGAAAAGCTTACTTGTCTTCAATTAAATTTTGGAGTCCTCTTGTGAATACTTTTGCAGGAATTATTCTTTCCATCATAGTAATCAAAGCAGCTCCTGTAATTAAAATGGAAATACCACCTGCCGTCTAGGACATTTGACTGCGGCCACTATACCGCTAACCATTAGACCGCAAAACCATAATACCGCAAACCCATAATACCGCAGCCATTGCAACATGCTCCGCACGAAAAATACTACCATTGGTTTTATTAGTTACAAATCTTTTAAAACTTCTTGGGTTGATAGTTTGCTACTATCTGATCTAAATATTAAAAAAATTTAAGTATTTAACTTGCATTATAGTGATCGCAGTATTATAGTCTTGCGGTCTAATGGGCTGCGGTATTAGGGGTTTGCGGTATTATGGTCTCGCGTTCTAATGGTTAACGGTCTATCAGCCGCGGTCTTGTGGCGGCGGTATAGTGGCTGAGGTCAAATGTCCGATCCCGATACCACCTGATCATAGACATAGCAACTTTCTACAACGACCAGGGCTTGGAATTAGACAAAAGACGTTATCTTCTTCTTTTTTTGCCAGAAAATTTCATGATTGCATTTGGATAGTAGCATAAAATTAATTATTTTTATATAACTATATTAAAACAATGTTTCGGGTTAAACTTTAAGTTTTACTTTCTGAGAAACTTAGAAAGATAACCTTAGTGCTAACTGAATCAATTATCTATTATGTTTATTTGTAAATATTAACTACCTTTGTAGACTGAAATCCTATTAAACTTTGATTCTATTTCCGAAGGTTTTCGAACTTCTATATTTAAAGGTTCGCAACAACATCTCGAATCATCCTGCATTGTCATTCTAGTGTTAATTATTAGCCTTTCGTGTATTTTCCAATAAGGATAGAGCTGAGATAATCAAATAAGTTTATAAATGTTTCAAGTGAATATTGATATATGATAGTGAACTTACCTTATTAGTTATATTGTATGCTAAATACATTGTCAAACCTTCATTTATCCAAGCGTATGTCCAGCTATCAACCATAATGTAACTTAAAAACCACTGTTGAGCTATTAACTTAGCTATTGCAATTGTTGATTTTTCTTTGATTTCAGCAGAAGTGCTATTAGAAATCATAAGTACATTTTCTCTAAAATTAAAAAAATAAAATCAATAAAAAAGTAAAAATAACTTCTCACAAATAAAATACACTGTAAGTATAATTACGAACTCAAAAGGGCAATAGCGGTACGATCACTCAAATAAATTAGCAGTTAATGAATAAAATACACCTACGTAATTACTTACTTATAATGAATAATGCCTCGATAGCTGCCAAGACTTTCAAATTTCATCCGATTTGACGGAAGAGCAACATGATACAAATTCTGTAGTTCGCAGGTTATTTGAAGAAAATTTTCTACTTCTTTGTAAACACGATCTATAAGATTAGCAACAAACTCATATTTTTGTAATGTTATTATTTTTGGTCTTCCTACAATCCGATGAATAGAACTTTGCACTTTCTTTGATATCTTCATTTTTGATATGGTAAAAGCCACTGAACATGGAGATATCTTTTCAGTTGCTTCAAATTCGTCTTCAATTAAACCATCTTTAACACTTAAATTCAAAAATTATTTTGTTGTTAATTGAAAATTTAATTAATGGGGGGGGGGTTCAATATAAATTCAAAAAATTTCTAAAATTCTTACATGGATTTCTTCAACTTGGCGTTAGATATTACACACGTGTAATCCTTTGGTCTAGCTATGGTTATTTTAAATTCAGCTCGATATCGAGGTTCATCCAAAGACGGAAAGACAAAACTAGCCCCAAAAGGTGCAAACTGAGTTGTTAAAAATTGGCTAAAAATTAAAGATTATTAGTCTGATAATTTGTCCTAAAAACAGTTGACTACTTGGAACTTGAAGATTTGCTATCATTGGTTGTATGGATTCCGTAATTGAAATATCATCAAATAAAATTTATTCAAAATCATTAGTTTATTTCAGTTTATGTCGAAATTTATCGATAGTGGTTTTTCAATTGACTGACCTACATACAGGATGATCTAATTTGATATTTACAATTTACTACCGTCTGCATCAGTATATTCATCCAAATAGAAACCTTGCAAATTATTTTCCAGCGATCCATTAACATTTGTGAATTCTAAGGAATATTTCCCTGCCAAATTGCTTCTACTAGTAGGATATTTAACATTATCAAGCTGTTTTACCAAATTCAATGTAGTTACATTTAGATTTCGTTCATCAAACTTAAAACCGTCTACGGGTTCTACACCTTTCACAACCAACACACATTGACATGTAAAAGTCTTTTGTTTGATATTTGGTCTAAAATAAAGTTTGTATTCCAGTATCTGTATACCTGTTGTATATCTATGATATTTTCTTTTAGCCACACATTCACGTCTAGTTGATAAATGTAATAATATAAATATAACACATAATATTATAATTTTTTCAATTGAAATCATAGAAATAAATTACGGTATGTTTTTCCAAATATCTTAAATGCTGATTTCCAACTGATATTTTCAGTAGGTAGCTAAAATAGAACTCATAAATTAATTATATATCCTCATGTTAAGTTAAACAAATACAAACTTTTGGACAAATTTTACTAAATAGAACTGACAAGAAACCATAACAGAAACATTTGACAGAAGTCATTTACATAATACTAGATTAAATTATTAAAACTACAAAGATATTAGGTTCGAAATGTAGATATCTATGGCAGAGAGGACAAACTATTTTGAATACTGAATAATGTCTTGATTTTGCTGTATTCGTTTCAGACTCAGATGAAGACCTACCTTTGGGTCGAAACTGGTTAGTTAAATAAAGAAAGACTTTTTGAATTGAATATTTGGGGTCGCGATTTTTAGTATTGAAAAGAAAATAGTTGAGAGTAAGAATTTTACAAAAAAATTATAAGTACCTTAAATACGAAAGATAACATATTGGTAAGATAACATGGTCTTGTTCCGGTTGGTAAAAAGTAAAATGCAAAGTGGAAATCTTTTAATCTGTTTGACGAAGTAGAGTAGGTACAAACAGCTGAGGATATTTGCGGCGGCTCCGACAATGCCAAAGTTCATGGTGAGGTGAGGATAGGTGAAAGTAACCAATTTGGATGATAACCTGTATATCAATGTAAGTTGTAAGATACAATACCAATTTAAAAAGATTTTTGACGAAAAATAACTGAATTACTAAAGAGAAAAACCATCATAAAATAAAAGATGGTATAACGGTTGAGAATATAAGCTGATAAAAAAAATATGGACAAACGAGAAGATGCCAAGTAAGTGGAGGGAGGGAGTTATAATAACAATTATAATACGATAAAAATACGATCAAATTGGTACGACTGATCCGAATGACGCTTAAACAAACATCAGAAAACTTTGAATTATACTCGGGAGTCTAATTACACACCCTGATTGCAACGGAACAGTAATGAATATTATGGAGACACAATATTAATTCCTTATGCAAACGACGTGGTGTAAAGGGTATGGCTGAGGTGTTCCAAACTATAGAAAATGCGGCAACGGAAATATAGTTATGAAATCTGAGAGATCGATACCAGAAGAGAGATAAAGATTGGAGAACAACATTTTGAAAAGATAGAGAAAATCAGCTACCCCAGAGTTCAAATAAACAGTAAAAACAACAGAATAAGGCTTATTATGCAATCAAAACCATTTTAAAAGATAAAAGAATAACAAAGCATACTAAAATCAGGATATACAAAACTTTGATGAGAGCTGGAGGAATATAATAAATAAAGCGAAAACACATCGCAATCTTTAGAAAACCCCAAAAAGGGATTTTGTAAACCTCAAGGGGCAGCTCGATTCTTCGAATAATAAGGCTATTTAATAATATTAATATATTGGAAACAGCCTTCAGATTTGGTACAAAAATTAATGATCCTATATATAATATGATAATGAAGTAATCAGCAGGGCTTATTTTTAACTAGGTTAGGTTCTAGGCTCTAGCAAATTTTAGGGACCCTGATATTCGACTGTAAGACTGTAACTAATAGAATCGAAGGCCTAAATTTTGAGTTATTTTATCAGAATGTGACTTTTATTTTACGATTTTAGACATTTGCCTAATGCGTCTAATGGTAAAATAGGCCCTGCTGCGAGGTTAAGTAGATGATTTAGTCTAGTTTGTTGTGTTGGGTGTAGCGATTTGGGAATAAAATAAAAACGTGCACTGAGGGTATTCCATATCCCCCAGACGCCCCGGTTTATCGTCGTTGTTTTATAATTCAAAATTTAATAAGTTGCAGAGATCCCACAATATTTTTAAAGCTTTGGGCAACGAAAGAAATAGATCAACTCATGGGGTGAATGTCTCGAAAATTTTATGCACACTTGTTTGGAATTCCCTACAAAATCATTTGAAATTTCTGATATTTTTTGAAAATCTCTGGAATTCTTGGAAAACCCTGGAATCCTTTGGAAATTTCTGGAATTTTTAGAACTTTTTCAAAATCAATGGAATTCTAGGAATTTCTTGGAAATCTCTGGAATTCTTGGAAATCTCTGGAATTCTTGGAAATCTCTGGAATTCTTCGAAAATTTCTGGAATTCTTGGAAATCATTCGAATTCCTTGGAAATCCCTGATGTTTTGAAAATCTCTGAAATTCTTGGAACTTTTTAGAAATCAATGGAATATTTGGAATTTCTTGGAAATCTCTGGAATTATTGTAAATACTTGGAATCTTTTGGAAATTTCTGGAATTCTTGGAACTTTTTAGAAATCAATGGAATTCTTTGGAAATCATTGGAATTTTTTGGAAATCCCTGATATTGTTTGAAAATCTCTGGAATTCTTGGAACTTTTTAGAAATCAATGGAATACTTTGGAAATCATTGGAATTTTTTGGAAATCTTTGGAATTCCTTGGAAATCCCTGATATTTTTTAAATCTCTGGAATTCTTGGAACTCCCTGGAATCTTTTGAAAATTTCTGGAATTCTTGGAAATCATTGGAATTCTTTGGAAGTATTCTTTGAAATCTCTGGAATTCTTGGAACTTTTTAGAAATCAATAAAATTCTTGGAAATTTCTGGAATCCTTTGGAAATTTGTTTTGAATATTTGTTTTGATATGTTTTGAAAATCTCTGGAATTCTTAGAATTTTTTAGAAATCAATGGAATTCTTGGAATTTTTTGGAAATCTCAGGAATTATTGTAAATACTTGGAATCCTTTGGAAATTTCTGGAATTCTTGGAACTTTTTAGAAATCAATGGAATTCTTGGAATTTTTTGGAAATCATTGGAATTCCTTGGAAATCCCTGATATTTTTTTAAATCTCTGGAATTCTTGGAAATCCCTGATATTCTTGGAACTTTTTAGAAATTAATGGAATTCTTGGAATTTTTTGGAAATCATTGGAATTCCTTGGAAATCCCTGATATTTTTTTAAATCTCTGGAATTCTTGGAAATCCCTGGAATTCTTTGAAAATCTCTAGAATTCTAGGAACATTTTAGAAATCAATGGAATTCTTGGAATGTCTTGGAAATTTCTGGAATCCTTTAGAAATTTCTAGAATTCTTGGAAATCATTGGAATTCCTTTGAATTCCAAATCTCTGAAATTCTTGGAACTTTTTAGAAATCAATGGAATTCTTGGAAATCTTGTAAATCTCTGGAATTTTTTGGAAATCCCTTCAATTCTTTTGTGTGGAATTTGTTTGGAAATCATTGCAATTCCTTGGAAATGGATTCTTTGGAAAGCCATTGGAATCGGCCATTGGCAAACCGGGGGGTCTCTGGGGGGTATGAAATACCCCCAGTGTACGGTTTACTCTGTATTCGTCGACGAATAGTATTAGTTCTTCAGTACTGAACAATTACTTGGTAGCCAATGCCGGATCCTTGATTGTAAGCGCCGTATGTCGCAGGGACAAGGAAGGGGAAAGAAAAAGATTGAGAGGTTGAAAAGATGATGTAGTCTAGTTTGTTGTGTTGGGTGTAGTGATGTGGGAATAAAATAAAAGCGTTCACTGGGGAGTATTCCATACTCCCCAGACCCCTCGGTTTGTTCCCATAATTTTATGTCTTTAAATAAATTTAAAACTAAGATGTTTTAGAAGCCACACAATTTGTTTACAGCTTGGGGTTTTGGAAAAATGGTTTCGCTGCCAAGCGCAAAAATAATTTTTGTTTAGCTTCAAGCTCTTCAAACTTTATTTTAGAAGTCTGAAGTTGAACATATTAATCAGAGGACGGTTACGGTCTGATGCTTAAGTGCATCGGCTACTAAGCAGAGAATCTTAGTTCGAGCCCGAGTAGAGCAGGAACTTTATTCTAACCGTGGCAAACCACCGAGGTAATCTGCCTTGAAAACCCTTCATAAAATGAAATGGTTAACCATAACCCACTCTTGGTTGTAGCGCTACTGTATGTATGTTTATACATACATACAATATATTTATTTATTTATTTATTTATTTATTTATTTATTTATTTATTTATTTATTTATTTATTTATTTATTTATTTATTTATTTATTATTACAATTTCAAATATTGGTTAAGCTTCAGTGTAGCTATTTACAAACCGTGTGGGTATGGAATACCCTCCAGTACACCGTTTCTTCTATGGTCAAAGCTGAGGAGTTACGCAGTAGCTAATGCTAGAAGTATTCTATACCCCCAGACGCAACAATTAGTCCACGAGAAAATTTGGGAATAAAATAAAGGCGTGCACTGAGGGGTATTACCCCTCGGTTTATCTTCATTGTTAAACTTAAATTCAAAATTTAATAATTTGAAGTTTATTTATTATTATAATTTCAAATATTGATTGACCTTTAGTGTAGCCATTGGCAAACCGGCAAAAAAAATACTTTTTATTTATGAACCAATAGTAGTAGAAAAAGGGGGAAGGATTTAGAAAGGAAAAAGTTAAGAGGCAGGGCCTATTTTTAATATCGATAACTAACAAAACATCGATATTATAATATCGATTAATCGATAACTATCGATATTTATCGATTAATCGATAAAAATTCCCAGTCATAGTTGGGACCCTGATATTCGAGTGTAACTAATAGCATCGAAAGCCCAATTTTTGGGTTATTTTATCAGAATTTGGCTTTTATTTTATGATTTTATGTTCTTATTTTATCTCTTATAAAAAGATTTTACCATTGTAATAACTCCTATTCAACATAATTGTGCTATAATCTCAAATTATTGCTAAAGAATCCTTAGATATACCACGAGCAACACCCTGAAAAAATGAGTTTCCGAATTGAAAAGACAGTTATGAAAAATTCTTATTGGAAAAAAGGCAAATAAAAGAAGAAGTAGATGAAGTTAAAGAACGAACTCCCTTTTGATACCTAAGAAGACTTATTTTTCTACGAAATAGGATTGAGCAATGGAAATAAATATTTTTATAAATCATTTATTTATACGAATAATTTATTGCGATATAAATTTTTGGGATAAAATTTCAGCAAAGTATAAAATTAGTAAAATATGATATTAAGAAAATCACATGCGCATTGTTGTAAAGCTTTGTTGCGGTCGATTTTTTGTTTCGCCAATTATTTTCAAAACCTTTCAAATACTTTTTTCTCCATTCTATATTTTCGTTGGCTCTACTTATGCACGGTTGAATTAAACTTCTATAGCTTGTATGATTCTTAATAAAATTTATCATCTAGAATAATATTCAATTATTTACATTTGATAAAACATATTATTTTTCTGTTTCTTACAATTTGTAGTTGCTCATTAGTTATTATACTTTTTCCAATCCTCGTGAAAAAATCTATCAACTGCTGTTGGGTGAACCTGAAAAATACAAATAGAAATGCGGATCATTTCAATATTTTTATTACATCATGAATGTACTAACCATTTTATTATAAAATTAAATTGCTTGAATATATACTCCAATGTCTTTTCCACACCACCACTTATCTTGTCAGCGAATACTTTTTCTATTGCTTTTAAAAGTATAACTCCAAGCCAAGAAATCGAACTGTAATAAAATAATTTTTGATAAGTAAAAAATGTGAAACAGAGACTTGTATTTATATTATAATGAATAAGTATTGAGAATGACGACCGGCACAATATTGACTAAAAATAGGACGGTTACTACTTTTTCTTACATGTCAGCTTGTCAATTTTTAAAATTTAATTTATACAAACAAAAATAAATTTTTTACTTTACCTTTTTTGTATAACAATATCCTGCGTGCATTCGAACGCAAATAATGTGTTCATTTCAGAACTTCCATTGTTAAATGATTTTTTATATTCATCAAATAATTTATTCCATTGGTTTTTATCGGCGTTACGAATGGTAGCACACAATTCATGTTGTTGAAAAATCATCGATAAACTCGAATCTAGGGGATCATTAAACTTCTGCGTCTTACCATCACATATTTTCGAATTTAAATCACACAGCCAAGAAAACAGCAATTGGACTGTGAGATGGTTTCTGTGCTTTAATTGACTACTGTCATCCGGTTTCCAGTTAAATTTCACTTGATCATAAATATGTTCCACAGATGTCTTAATAAATGCCTACAATAATATATTATATGAGTAATTTGCAGTGGCGTAACAAGCAGGTGAGGGACCCGTGTGCAAAGTTGTTAACGGGCCCTGCTTTTTGGAAAAGACAAAAAAAAACTATTTTGGAAACGAGACTCGGAATTCCAAAGATTTCCATGCAATTCCAGTGATTTGGAATTCCTTCAAAACAAAAGCGGATATAAAGACGAGTAACTACCCCCCCCCCTCTATTTAATTTTATTAAAATTTGAAAATTATACCTTAATTCTTATTAAAAATATATAGTAGATGAGTTTTTTATTTTTCAATTTTCTGAGATTTTCTTGATTTTTCTAACATTGTCTAGATTTCCTAAAATACCCTGGAATTTTTTGTGATTCCCCTCTTCGAAAGTTTTTCCGAAGTTGTTTTGGATATTTTTCTAAGATTTTCTAGAATTTTCTATTTCCTCTAATTTTCTACATTTCCTAAGATTGTAAAATTAATGAGATTTTTTGGATTTCTTAAAATTTTTCCGGATTTCTTTAAATTTCCCGCTCGTTTTTTTACTAAGTAGAAAAATGATGGAGAAATTGTCATATGCAAAATTAAAAGGAAATCAGCGGAAATTTGAGGAAATCTAGAATATTATAGATTATTCCTTTTTGATTTTTCCATTTTCTGAGATTTCATTGGCTTTAAAATTTTCTGGATTTTTCTAGATGTCTTAAGATACATTAGAATTTTGCATTTCCTAGAATATCCTAAGATTTTCTAGAGTTTTCTTCATTTCTCTCTGTTTTCTATTTACTCAAAGGGCATAGCCCAATAAGAGGGTGCAAAGTCCCCCGTCTAGGATTTTGATTGGAACTAGGACATTTGATTTGGTATCAAAAAAGACCAAGCCCTCCAAATTTTCAGCCCGCTAGGGCAACCCTAGCGTCTGCTTCTGCCGAAAAAGCCACTTTTCACCATTTTTACGATAACTCTCGCTAGAAATAACATTTTCACACCCGGTTTTCGGCATTCCAAGGGTGATTTAATGAAGAAGACGTCTGAATCCATAACTCTCCATTACCCAAAAATGACAGCTAATTCAATATTTGGAACGTGATTTTCAGGACTTTATCTCCTCCCGGTACAAAATTAAAAAACGTTAATTTTTGGCATTTTTTATTACCTTTTCAGATGGTGTATTGCGAAAAACATGTGAAATATGCGATTTTGCACATTTTTGGCCTATTTTCGACCGTTTTATTGATTCTCTTGTGGCGTTTTTGGGAACATTGAGTTATCATGAGGTTCATGAGACATTTGAGCCCAAGTTCCAACCCCTCGGGAACGATTCTGCCCAAACATGAAGCTCCAAAATCAATTCAGCACCATAGAAACCCCTCAACTCCCACTCTCTGACCCCCACGATTTTTTATTACAATTTTTTTCATTTAAAACCCATATTTCGATTTCAGTCTTAACCCTTGCAAATATTAAATCAAACAACTGACCCCGGAAACTGCATGAGCGCCCCTGAAATCCCCCGAGAAGGCCTGTTTGACCTATGATGTACTTGCTTGAGGTTAGGCATTTACCTATACTCGAACTAAATAATTTTTTCAGTATGTTTTTTAACAGATTTTATTTATTAGACAGTTTCTTCTATGTTTACAAATTCCATAATTTTATTCATTGTCCCAGAAAATCTCACTCTCATCATCTGAATCGTCGTTGATGCACGCCACTACATTATCGGTCATGAATGATTTTGTTAAGATCTCGGCTGGTCTCAAAATTATATCTTCATATCGTCCATTGGAGAGATAATAAATGATTGCAGCTGTTTGTTGTAGCTGTTTTCAAACTTGAGTGCTCGCAGACATTATGCGAGATTTACCGCGAGTCGTATGGCATTCTTAGGGTGAATCCACATGGGGTTTTAACGTCTGAGAAGTTGAGTTTAGCGGGCGAGTTTAAATGAATAGATCGCATTTGTACCTGACTTTTTCACCCCATATTTCCCAAATGTTTCTTCTAATAGTGTTTAATTGTGGATTTGGGACAATCGATTCATTTTGGGAGGGAAATGCAGCGACAAAATTCATTATACATGATCAATAAGTGATGTTGAGAGATTGGCATTGGCGGGCAAGTTCATTTGAACTTCAAATGAATAATCCATTGTTTACTTGAGCTTTCTAACCTCCAATTTTAACATATTGGAAAAATTATTGTGGTAAAATGGACTTTTTCATGGCCTTTGCCCATCAAAATGAATCAATCGTCTAAAAAGTCAGGTACAAATGCGATCAATTCATTCCAACTCGCCCGCCAAACTCAACTTCTCAGACGATAAAACGCCATGTGGATTCACCCTTACCGTCTCAGAATTCACCAAAACTTTCGATGTTTATTTGAACAAATTATGGGGGTCAGAGAGTGGGAGTTGAGGGGTTTTTATGGTGCTGAATTGATTTTGAAGCTTCATTTTTGGGCAGAATCGTTCCCGAGGGGTTGGAACTTGGGCTCAAATGTCTCATGAACCTCATGATAACTCAATGTTCCCAAAAACGCCACAAGAGAATCAATAAAACGGTCGAAAATAGGCCAAAAATGTGCAAAATCGCATATTTTACATGTTTTTGACCTAGGGTCCCACTTAAAAAATTTTTCGAAATAAACCATCTGAAAGGTAATAAAAAATGCCAAAAATTAACGTTTTTTAATTTTGTACCGGGAGGAGATAAAGTCCTGAAAATCACGTTCCAAATATTAAAATGGGTGTCATTTTTATGAAGCCCAAGAAATCTAAAAAAATTCAGACGTCTTCTTCATTAAATCACCCTTTGAATGCCGAAAACCGGGTGTGAAAATGTTATTTCTAGCGAGAGTTATCGTAAAAATGGTGAAAAGTGGCTTTTTCGGCGGGAGCAGACGCTAGGGTTGCCCTAGCGGGCTGAAAATTTGGGGGGCTTGTTCTTTTTTGATACCAAATCAAATGCCTTAGTTCCAGTCAAAATCCTAGACGGGGGACTTTGCACCCTCTTATTGGGCTATGCCCTTTTTAGAGTTTCCTGAGATTTTCTTGAAATTTCTATGGATTTCTTGAGATTTTCAATATTTCCACAAATATTCTTGGAATTCTAAGAATCTATAGAATTTCTTCAGATTTTCCTTAGCACTAGCACACGCAACTTTTCCGTCAATTTCCCCTTAGTTTTGTACTAACTGGAAAACCAAAGGAAAAATCGTGATATGCGAAAATGAATAGAAATCCAAGCAAATTTTTGGATATCTTAGGAAATTCTATGAAAAAATCTTAGTAAAATTTTGAATATTATTTTCTTCCCAAAGATATCTTAGGAAAATTCATAGATTAATTCTATTATTTTCTTTTTCATGTTTCTGAGATTTCCTTGGCTTTTTTTCTTTTTGAAATTTCCCCTATTCTAAGATTGCCATGAAAAGGCAGATATTATAACGGGATATCAACCTCCCCCCCTGATCTAAGAATACAAAAAATTTACTACGTTTTGTTAAAATTTTAAAAATATAACTACATTCTTATCAAAATACATAATATATTTATTCTTCCATGCTATTTATTCCCTACTTTTGTCAGGGAATTTGTCATATTTAGTGCCAAGTCACTGAAATTAAATTTTCAGTCGAGGTAAACAATTTAATTTAAAATTTAAGATTTTTTTTGTCTTTTTATTTTATGATTTATCAAAACGTCATGGAAAATTTTTATTCATTGTCAGGGAAAACCTGAAAATGTCAGGATTTGATTTTGAAGTTTTAGTGGGGACATTGAATTATTGATGATGAATGATGTTCTTTGTTTACCTCAAAAAGAGGTACTTATATTTCATTGTGAATATTGAAACTTAAATTAATTAATTTAAAAAATGAAACAGTACAACTGGGGCCCCTTTAGCCGGGGGCCCCGTGCGTCGCACCCACCGCACCCCGGTAGTTCCGCCACTGGTAATTCGTAAGCAACAATATAATAACGTAATAATTAAAGAATTACCTGAAATTTATCATATGCTTGACTGCCGGCAAGTTTTTTATTAATTGTTTCACAGGCTTCTTTCATAGCTTTTAAAGGAGCATAGTCTCTTTCGTTTTTTATATACTGACTGACATCAAAAGCAATTGAATACCTTACCATACCAAACTCGGCTAAACTAAAGGCATCATCGATAATTTGCATTCTATTCAGATAATGAATACTTTCATGATTTTTCCTTAACGCTCTTGCAATTCTTGCCCAATTTTCGTCATCATAATGAACGCGATAATAATCTAAAATTTTAAATAAAAGATTATCATTTGGGTAATAATAAAATCACAACATTAAATAATATTACAAGTGGCTTGATTATTTATGATCAGCCAGTCTGTTTTCTTGAGCATTTTAATTCTAAGCTTCTCATTAGACTTAGTTATCCAAGAAGTAGGTCTTGTGTTGTTAAAGTTAGGATAATCTTTTGTGGCGTAATTTATTGGAATGGGCCAAACAGCTTTTCTTTTTGATTCGTCAAAATGAAAACGCATCTGTAATTTTAAAAAATTTCAATAAATTTAGGAAATTATACATACTAGTATTAAATACGTCACCTGCGATAAATGAACATAATCTAAATCGTAAGTATCATAGTTTCTTACAACTCTTACAACCGGGTAGCCCATGCGGGACTCCCAAATTTTCATTATTTCTTTAAACTTGCTTGGTAACTGCATACCTTCATATAAATTATGTAAATCTAGATACTTTTCATATCGTCCATATAAGTCTGTAGGGGTGTATGTCGACCATTTCCTTTGAAAAAACATTTAAGTGCAAGCAAAAATGAAAAACATTAAAATTCAAAGAAAATAAATTCCTTATCGGAGTCTTGTATTTGTTGAACTGTAAATACCAACTTTTATCATGCTCACATTAATTCCGTCAAAAGAGTTAATCGGGTTTTTAAATCTCTCGATGGATATATGAACACAAAAGTAGGAAATATTTAAAATTATTTGTTTCTAAGAAGGTTTCGTTCAAAACAAGAACATTTTTCTTAGAAATATAAGTTTGATTGAAAGCTTTATTAATTTTATCGCAAAATCCTTTGTTTAAAAAGAAGAGCAAGAGATAGAAATTTATGATGCTACACATAAAAATTCGCAAACTTCTTCAGAATTAAATTTTTTACAACTTCATCGACAGTACAACTAAACTAATATAATACCTACTTGATATTTTATATTGTGCATATGCGAAAAAGCTTACTTGTCTTCGATTAAATTTTGGAGTCCTTTTGTGAATGCTTGTGGAGGAATTAATCTTTCCATCATGGTAATCATAGCAGCTCCTGTAATAAAAATGGAAATACCACATAATTATTGGTATAGCGACTTTCTACAACAGCCGGTGAGTTGGAATTAGGCAGAAGATATATTATCTTCTTCTTTTGACAGAAAAATTCATGGTTGCCTTTAGCATAAAATTAATTAATTTTTTATAACTATACAAAAACAATGTTTCGGTTTAAACTTCAAGTTTCACGTTTTGAGAAACTTGCGAAAAATAACTTGAGTAGTAACTGAATCCGTTATCAGTTATGTTTATTGTAAATATTAACTACCTTTGTAGACTGAAATTCTATTAAATTTTGATTCTATTTCCGAAGGTTTTCGAGCTTCAATATTTAAGGGTTCGCAACAACATCTCGAATCATCCTGCATTGTCATTCTAGTGTTAATTATTAGCCTTTCATGTATTTTCCAACCAGGATAGAGCTGTGATCAAATAATTTTGTAATTGTACCAAATGAATATTGATATGATATTGAACTTACTTTATTAGTTACATTGTATGCCAAATACATTGTCAAACCTTCGCTAATCCAAACCATTGACCAACTGTCGACCATAATGTAACTTAAAAACCACTGTTGAGCTATTAATTTAGCTATTGCAATTGTTGATTTTTCTTTGACTTCAACAGAATCGCTATTTGAAATCATAAGTACATTTTCTCTAAAATTATATTAAAAACTGTAAAATCCGCATCAAGAATTTGAATATTACTTACTTATAATGATTGATACCCCGATAAGTACCAAGGCTTTCGTATTTCATCCTATTCGACGGAAGGGCAACATGGTACATTTTCTTTAGTTCACAGTTTACTTTAAGGAAACGCTCTATTTCTTTATAAATATTATTTATGAGAGCAGCAGCATATTCGTGTTTTTTTAATTTAAGTAATTCTGGTCTTGTTACAATTTGATGAATAGAATCTATCGTGGGCTTTGATATTTCCAGTTTTGATATGGTAAAGGCTACCGAAGATGGCGATATCTTTTCAGATTCTTCAAATTCGTCTTCTATGAAATTACCTCTTGGGCTTAAATTATAAAATTATTTGGTTTATAATAGATTTAAATTAAAAGTTAACTGGGTTAAGCCATTTTTTGCGCAATTCTTAAGAAAAGATATATGAATTGGAGCTAGTTTTTAACAAGATCAGAAGTAAAGGGTAAATATCCCAATATATATGTTTAGAATTCCCTAGGAAATCATTGGAATTCTTAGAAAATTTCTGAAATTACTTGAAAATCTTTGAAAAATTGAAATTCTTTCGATTGGAACTTGTTTGGAAATCATTGGAAAATCGTTGGAATTTCTTAGACATTCCTGGAATTCCGTAGAAATCTTTGGAAATCCCAGAATTCCATGGAAATCGTTAGAATTCTCGTGGACAAATCTTCTATCGAAATATTTACCCCTTAATCGGAATCGTCTTCCAATGACCAAGACTTGATCCATCCAGATATGTTGTTTTGCCCTGTGTAGCCCTCTACTTTTATGATTTCAAAATTCACCTTGACATTTTTTTCCAAAAAGTAAAAATTATAATTTTGTTGAATTTTTTGTTTTAAAAACAGAAAAAGGATGAATTACAAAATTCTTACGTGGATTTCTTCAATTTAGCGTTGGATATTACACAAGTGTACTCTTTTGGTCTAACTATGGTTATTTTAAATTTACTTCTAAAATAAGGTTCATCAAAAGAAGGAAAGGCATAGCTAGATCCGATAGGTCCAAACTGGGTGGTTAAAAATTTTCTGAAAGTTAACAATTAAAAAAAAATTTTTTGCTTTAACTGCAGATGCAGAAATTCAACAACTGATTTGGTAGATTTTCAATTGGTTGATCCTGCATTCTGTAAGGTGTTTAATATTTACATGCTACGACCATTTTCGTCAGGATATTCATCGATATAGAAACCTTTTAAACTATTTTCCAATGATCCACTAACTTTGGTGAAGTGTAATTTATACTTTCCAGGTGGATACTTGCCCTCGTAGTAATATGAGCTAATATAACCTGGTTCTTCATTTCTTTTAATAACACTAGATCCAACATCATCATTCCCTTTAAAATGATTGTCAGGACTTTTTTCATACGACTTGTATAAATAAGTGTTTCGCTGATCTATAACCAGATTCCTTTGGTAAAAGTAAAAATAGTTGGAATCAAAGTTATTTTTCAAATGCCACAGACAGTTCAATTCAAATGTTTTTTTTGTAAAATCTGGTGTATATTTAAGTGTGTAAGACAATACTTCTCTAGTAGGTCTATATATATAGTATTCTTCTCTAGCCGCAGATTCATGAACTGTCGACAAGTAGTATACTAATAAATATAACATAACAGATGTAATTTTTTCAACCGATAACATCGTAAAATTAAAGTATTTTTTCGATATTATCTTAAAATGCTGATGTTTTCGCCAATAATGAGTACCTGAAATTTGATAAATTTTAAGTATAATAAAAATTAAATTAAAAAATAAATAAATAAAAACATAAAATTATTGTTTTCATGAATTACGAATTACATAATCATGAATAATTAAATTAAAATTACTACCTGTTTCTGATAAAATAACGCTTACACTTCAACTGTCAAGAAGTGACGACAGAGCTCATTTGTTCACTAACCTACTCTACTCATGAAATATTAGGATTGATCCAATAGCTTGAAAATGAAACTTATGAGACTGTAATAAAATATTTTTTGATAAGTAAAAAATGTAAAACAAAGTGGTTTATATTATAACGAAAAATTATTGAGTCCCAGATAGCAATGTAGGTTTTCAGGGTCTAGTTCGTTTCGACTCCGGCACGTTTTGACGCCGGCACGATTCAAAACCAAGTTTCATAGCGCCGTATATTCGTATGTATATGATAAAAAAAGTTCATGTGGTTCAAAAGTTTTTTGGAGATGCGACAAAACGAGCATGGATGGCCAAATGCGCTGCAAAGCGCGAATACACACTGTCAATGGTGTTATTATAAAAGAAATAGGCAATCATTGCCATGATAGTTCAGCGGCTGAAATAGAAGCGGAAATTATAAAAACGAACATAAAAAAGAGAGCTGCAGAGACAATGGAACAGCCCTCGCAAATAATTAACAAATGTGTAAGCAATGTTTCGCAAGGTGCTCAAGCAGTTCTACCTACACATCATGCATTGAAACAAACAATAAGAAGAAAGCGATCCGAAGTTAGAAAAGCGCCTCCTGCACCGACAACATTGGAAAATCTGATTATTCCTGAAAAATACAGCAGTTACACTGCAAACGGCATCAATGAAAATTTTTTACTTTACGACAGTGGACCAGTACCAGATAGAATTTTAATTTTTGGGCGACAACAAAGTCAACAAATTTAACTTGCAACTTATGTTTATATCTTTCAGATCCTTAGAGAATCTAATCATTGGTTTGTCGATGGTACCTTCACATCGGCACCACAGTTATTTCACCAAATTTATATTATTATGGCCAAGCGATTCGGTGGTGTACATCCAACAGTTTATGTACTATTACAGAACAAAAAAACTTCGTCGTATTCAAAAGTGTTAAATGAACTTAAAATTTTAGATCCTCGCCTAAATCCAGAAAAAATTTCTTGTGATTATGAACATTGTAATATGGCATTTCAATTTTAATTTAAATGATAGTTGGGTTGCCTAGAGAGAGTCATTATATTTCGAAATGTCCGGTATATACTGTCTGGATAGTTTAAGCTTGTGGTGACACCTAGGTAACGTAAATTTTAATGGTTTATTATATTGCGGTTTTGGTTAAATCTTATTGAACTATTTTTGTATGAATTTTTGGTTACGTATAAATGTAAAATGTGTTTGAAATCAGGACACACGTGTCTAAAATTTTATTGTCTAGTTAATGGTTACCATGTTAAATACTTTTGTTTATATAAGTTTAAATTTGGGGATTGGTTAAATAATCACACAAACACGTGGTCATAAGTTTGCGTATTTTAAAGTTTAGTGTACTTTCAAGTTAGGTTATTCTTTTGCTATCAACACGTGATCTCGTATTTGTACGTTTTTGTTGTTATATACAGGGTGGTTTACGTTGCATACGAAGTTTTCTTACAGTTAATTTATTACACGCGTTTTTGTTATATACAGGATAGGTTACTTTATAGACGACAATATTTTATTTTTATGTACTTGGGTAAATTGGATTTTCTCGTTATTTTCAATGATCACAAGTTGAGGTAATTTTAAAAGCCCATGCCATCT
The DNA here is from genome assembly GCA_949152465.1 of Cantharis flavilabris. Classification (NCBI taxonomy): domain Eukaryota; kingdom Metazoa; phylum Arthropoda; class Insecta; order Coleoptera; family Cantharidae; genus Cantharis; species Cantharis flavilabris. The sequence continues at coordinate 94,734,583 of OX424435.1, forward strand.
ACAGTGCATATAAATGAACGTATATTATTTAAATTGATCGTGATCATGGTTTCTATTTGAAATATTGCATTCAGACTAGAAGAACTACATCTTTTCCGTGCAGACTTGATTTAAATTATCCTGATCTAGAAGAAACTGTCCAGCCGTGAGGTCAAGAGCGAAAAAGCTTTTATTCCGAACTCATCGTTGCCCTCCTTGAATTTCAAATCTAAATTATGATCTACGTATTGATTTAATTAAGTCACATTTGAAGGTATGGGTTGGTTTCTTTTATAAAGGTTGGTTTGGTAATATTTGCATCAGCAACATGAAAATTAATATAATAATAAACAAGATATAAATAATCTTGAGACAACTAAAATCAAAGAACTTCCATAACAATTATTGTGTCGCCAAAATGGCATAAATTACTAAAATTTCACAGTTCCAAACGAATTAAATTATAAGACCAAATAGTTAAATACAGGGGAATTAGGAATCATTTAGTTACAAAACCATTGCTTCAGACTTTAAACTTTTCCCTGATATTAACGTGAAATAAAAGATTTGACATAACCCCAATATCTGTAGTTTTATTTGTGTTGCGGTTTACGATCGTCTCTTGTTTTTGGAGCGGTCATCTTTTGTGTTTCAGCTAAGTTCACAACTTTGTTTTGTACATCGGAAGAAAGAACTGGTTACTAGGTGGCGTGCTGTAGGTATTTTATACAACGTGGGGTGATCAATGGCTATTTCCGTGTCATCGATGGGAAGATGTTGGCGCTAATTTCAAATTAGAAAGTCGCATCTTACAACTTGCTGCTATAAACGCTTTCAAATGTGCGTTTCCGAATGCCGAAATTCTTGGCTGCCTTTTTCATTTAACAAAAAATATTAAAAAAACAGGAAACCATCATTTGTTAGGCCGTTATAACAGCCAGACGAATTTTGCAACATCAGCTCGTAGGATAAAGGCTCTTGCTTTTGTTCCAATTGTGGATTTAGAAATAGCTATCGAGCGACTAGCGGTTATATTGCCGGTGGAACTGCAAGAAATTTTGCACTGGTTTGAAAATAATTATTTAGGTAGGCCAAATCGTCGAAAAAATAGTAGACTTCCAACAATATTTCCACCACAGATGTGGTCTGTTTATAATCGTGTTCTAAATAACGTAGATAGAACCAACAATCACGCAGAAGCAGCCCACAGAAGGTTGCAAGACAACATTATTTCATAAACAATTATTTCATTATTTCATAACAATCCAAATTTTACCCTGAATTAATTATTGGTATATTTTTTCATTGTGAGGTTGATGAGATGTTGACGCTAAATTCAATTTTAAAACCAGCATCTTACAGTGCTTTCGAAATATTTAATATTACCCTTAAATATTTAATTTAATAATACAGGCAAGGTTGGATTACTGGAAATTTTTAATTTAAAAATTGGATAATAATTTACAATAAATTTGGGATGCGACATTTCAACAAAGTATTAAATTAGCATAATAAGATATTATTAAAAATATAATCGCATGTCCATTGTTGGAGTGTATTGCTCCTGTCGATTTTTGTAAGTAATTCGCAAAACCTCGCAAATGTTTCTTTCTCCATTCAATATTGTTCTTGGCTCTACTTATGCACGGTTTAATTACATGACTATATTGTTTATGATTTTTTGACAACCGTTCGAGCTAAAGTAATCAATTATAAAAATTTTACCAACAAAATAAATTATTAACTGCCACTTACTGCTTCTAGTTGAAAGTCACTTGTTACTCCTGATCCAATCTGATTTAAAGTCATTTCAATTTCTTTTTCGGTGAATCTGTAAGACAAGAAAAACCGTGGAAATCATTTTAACATTTTTACATCATGAATATACTCACAGCTTTAATAAAGCATTAAAGAAAACAAATATATTTTTTAAAACTACATTGAAACCATCGATTCCCCCGTTGATTAGCAATTGTAATGTATTGATTAATTTATCTGGTTCCGATGCCACTACGTAATTTAAAAACCTACAACAAAATACATTTTTCAATTTACTACATTGATATTGAATGTATAATTTAAAAAGTAAGTGTCAATTTGCACGAATTATGTTATTTTTTGGGAAAAATTTATTATTTAACTAAATATTTTTACCTTTCTAGTGTTTTACTATTTACACTACATCCCAACGCATTAAATTGGTTAATGTGATCATCAGTTGAATTTTTAAATGAACTTTTATATTTATCAAACAATTGATTCCATTCGTTTGCATCCGCTTGACGCATGTCAGTACACAATTTATGCTTCTCAAAATATGTCATTAATTTTAACTGCAAGGACTCATCTGTCTTATACATCCTACTTTCACATTTTTTGGAATTTAAATCACATAGCCAAGAAAACAGCAACTCCACTGTAAGATGATTTCTGTGCTTAATTCGAGTAGCATTAGGAAATTCCGGTTTCCACATCTTTTTGACGTTTTCGTAAATATCCTCCACAGATGATTTAATAAATATCTGCAATTATTTGTATAAATAACTCGCAAGAAACAAAAAGGATTACATAAAGTAAAAATTATAAATTACTTGAAATTTGTCGTATTGTTCACTGCCAGCAAGTTTTTTACTAACTCCTCTCCATGCTATTTTCATAGCTCTTAAGGGAGCATAGTCTCTTTCCGCTTTTATATACTCAATTAAATCAAACGCAATTGAATACCGTAACATACCGTACTCGGCTAAGTTAAAGGCATCATCGATAAGTTGCATTCTGTTCAGATAATGAATTTCATCATGTTTTTGCTTTAACGTTTTTGCAATTGCTTTCCAATTGGTATCATCATAATGAACGCGATAATAATCTAAAATTTGAAATAAAAGCACAATAAGGATTAGAAAAATTCTTGAAATATTACAAGTGGCTTGATTGTTTAAAATTAACCAATCTGTTTTCTTCAGTGTTTTAATTCTAATTTTTCCATTAGCCGTAGTTAACCAATCAGTAGGTCGAGTGTTCTTAAAATTGGGATAAGATTGGATAACGAAATTTATCGGAATGGGCCAAACAGTTTTTCCTGCCGATTCGTCAAAGTGAAAACGCATCTGCAAATTTTAAGGGTTAAATAAATAAATGATTATATCATAATATAAACCACCTGAGTTATTTCGACACTATCCAAATCATAAGTATCATAATTCCTTACAACTTTTATAAGCGGGTATCCCAGGCTAGATTCCCAAGCTGACATTATTTCAGTTATTTTTTTTGGTAAATTTAATTTTTCATAATAATTATGTAATTTCAGAATCATTTCAAATTGTTGATATAAATACGCAGCATTATAGATTGACCATTTCCTTCAAGAAAGATTTTAATACCAGCAGATTTTTCAAATTATCTCAGTAATATATTATAATATTACATTAATATTATAGTACAGAGCGTAACAACTTACTTATCTTCAATTAAATTTTTAATTCCTTGTTTGAATACTTTAGGAGGCAATAATCGTTCCATCATATTAACGAGAGCAGTTCCTGTAATTGAAACAAAGTATTAGTTTCACATCCATTTTAGTTTAATTTTCTGGTTCCAACCAGTTATTTTCTTTAATATAGTAAATAAGATTTCAAAATTGCATGTTATGAAAAACCTCCTTAATACCCATTACATACTGCAGTGTCTATAATGCAAGCAATTTTAACAATTATGTTAAAAATCAAAATATACAATTTCAAAGAAACTTAACATTTAAATTTATCAAAAATTAATCTTAAAAGAAATAATTGGTTAAAATAAACAGTTGAAAGTTAAAGAACTTCAGGTGTTCTAACATAATTGGGAGAAGTGCGTGTACAGGCGAATGAAATTAAGATAACGAATTGCATAATCACAAGCATTGATTTGAAAAATGTAAAAAAAATGAAATTGCTAGACAACGGGTTGATAAAAAATAATAACAAAAAATAAAATCAGTTGACGACAGAACCTCAAGGAGGAAGGTCGTTACGTGTGGTCCTTCCAGAAAAAGTGAGGAAAACCACAAAGCGAAAATAAAAACAAAATATTTAGAAACGAAAATAATAAATTTAATTTTATCACACCAGTATCAGTAGTGTGATTTTGGACAAAGCATTTAGAAGAAGTGGAAGGAGATTAATCTGGGATTAGCTGGTAGCGGTTCCATTTATCGCGAAGAAGAGAGTAGGACATTTGCATCCAGTTTAATGTGGACCCTCTGGGTCGAACAAAGAAGAAGATAAAGACAGGTTTGCATAATTACCATTATAAGTGTTAAACGTCTTCCTTGCGTCGGATAAACCGCTAGTTAAATATAAAGCGCAACTGGGGAAATGAAAGTTTCAAACAATTAAAATTTATAATTCAATTGTTTATTTTACAAAAATATTTTTATAAGATTCTTTGAAAAATAAAAGATTGTACAATTACATTAATTCGATCAACAAAGAGTTGGAAGCTGAGGTTCGATAAGCTGTGCATTCACTGTATAATCAGAGTAAGTATGGGCTTTTAAAGATCATCAGTCTTTAACAGTGCAATACATACCTTTATAGGTGGTAATTATATTGAATTTGGCTTCAATTTCCGATGGTTTTCTAGCTTCTGCGTTTAAAGCTTTGCCACAACATCTCGAATCGTCCTGCATTGATAACCTAATATTACCAACTAACCGTTCCTCAATTATCCAATCCGGATAGAGCTGAAATGATCTAATATTTCAATTGTGATTTTTTATAATATAGATTAATACCTGAGCAGTTACATTATAGGCTAAGTGACCTGTCAAACCTTCACTTATCCAAACTGATGTCCAAGTATCTACCATAAGGTAACTCAAAAACCACTGTTGAGCTATTAATTTAGATATTGCGATTGTTGATTTTTCCTTTTCATCAACAGGGGTTTGATTTGAAATAATAAGTACTTGTTCTCTAAAATTATGATAAAGTAAATAAAATTAATTATTGAAAAGAAATGAAATAACTGATTACATACTTATAATGATTGATACCGCGATAAGTGCCTAGGGTTTCAAATTTCATCCTATTGGACGGAAGAGCAACATGGTACATAAGCTTCAGTTCACAGTTCATTTCAAGGTAGCCTTCAATACTTTTGTATACACGATTTACGAGGGAAGCAGCGTATTCGTGCTTTTTAAATTTTAATATTTCTGGCCTTCCTACAATCCGATGAATAGAACCATCTGTTTGCTTTGATATCTCAAATTTTGATACGGTGAAAACTAATGAAGACGGAGATATCTTTTCAGTTTCTTCAAATTCATCTTCGTAATTACCATTACCTAAGTAGCTTAAATGATAAAATTATTTGGTTAATAATGGATTCGACCATAATGCACAATGCATATTATTATGGAAAATTTGATTTAAGGGATGCATAATCGCCGTCATTAACCATCAGTGTGGTATGGACTGTGCATCTACCAAGATGCACCCTACTAGAATATTATTCAAATGCTCAAAGGACCATGAATGCCGAGTGTAAATTTGGTACAGGTAATAACAGGAGGTGCTAATTTTCTAAGAGAGCCTCTTGGAATCCTCAACTACAGGAATCAAACAGTAGATACTAGTATTGGTCTCACTATGGTACCTATTGGTTGAGCAGATACAACACAATTAATCTTTATTTTGTACTTAAGCCAAAGTTACGCGTAGTAGACCAATATTGCTCCACAGATTTCTTCTTCTTCTTACATTAGGTCAGCGTTATTAGGTTATTCAGCAGTCTTTAGAATGTTAGTTAATTTCAAATTCAAAAATTAAATTAAATTAAATTAAATTAGATTAAATCTGCATGCTTGTCAAGTTTGCCTTTTTTATTGTTTACTCTCTTAATTAGCAGCCATAATACTTATAAGAGTGCGGTGCAAGAACGCATTCAGGTCACCAGGAAAACAAAGGAGCATTGCCATGAAATTTTTTTTTTGAATTTCAGGACTATTATATTATTTCAAGTTTCAAATAAACAAAAAGTGGATTTTCGATTGTGAGATCTATCCTAAAATAGATACTCCTTTCACAATACATGTTCAAAAATTTACATAAGGCTACCGCAGAATAAATATCCCTGTGGTCTAGAACATATGCTAATGGTTTAGCCATCACATGAACCGCTAGGTTTTAAATGATGGTTTCGATATTACTCCGAAGAGATTTTTTCATTAGGCATCGACTGAAATCTCCGCATAAATGTTTGCTGATATCGATTAAATGAGGAATTTATGTTCCTGTTACATTCTTGCAACATAGGTACTTTATAATTAGCCTCCTCAAATGAAAAAGCTACGAGCCGCCACTGATTTTAACCTTTACCTAACTCAACCTTTTTATGTCGAATTTTCCGTTCTATTCACAAAAATTCACGTTTGTTTGCAATTATTACCGAGTAAGCCCTATATATTCTGATTTTAGAATTCCGACATTAAACCTAATAGGTTTCAGCCAACTCAAAATGTCGGAAACAAGAAATCTTTGGACAAATTCAATTCAACTTTAGTTCAAATCAAAACTTTTTACGGGAATTCGACGAATATGGCTGAAAGCAAAAACTTGTTGTTTCATACCAACTTCAACATTCAAACATTTTCAATACCCACACGAAAATTATTTACAAAATAGATTCAAACCCAGAATCGTAAAAATAAAAGTACAATCTCAAACAAAAAAATTCAATTTTTAAAAATCGTAATTCAATTGAGAGGTATTCCGATGTGCACCTCTTAAATCAACTTGAAGAAAATCGCTGAAATCAGGCTAAATAAAGCATAGTAAATGTTAAATTCTTACGTAGATTTCTTCAATTTGGAGTTACTTATTACACATGTATATTCTCTTGGTCGAGTTATCCTTATTGTAAATTTAGCTCGATAACGAGGTTCATCCCAAACTGGAAATGCATATCTAGCTCCAATGGGTCCAAACTGAGTAGTCAGAAATTTACTGAAAATTATTAATTTTGATAAATAAAAATTCTAATAATTAAACTGCAGGCTAGAAGGATCGCACAACTGAAATTGCTTAAATCTGCATGATTGTATTATTAAGGAAAATTTTTATTTTTCTTAAACTCCTACAATCTATTGCTGTTTAAATCTGTAAATCTCAATGAAAAAACTAAAATTTTGCTGTTGTAGTTTATCAGTAATTGGCCAGTCCATAAACTGCATAAATTTAATATTTACATGCCACGACTATTTTCATCAGGATATTCATCGGAATAGAAACCCCGAAAATCATTTTCTAATGATCCATTAATATTCTTGAAATCTGTGTAATATGTTCCGGCCGAAATTAAACGTGTAGTTGAAAATACTTCAATATCGTTTGGTTCTAAATTTCCTCTAGCAACAAGATATGATGTATTAAAGGCTTCTTTATATTTATAATTCAAAGGATTGTATTGAGTTCTGTCTACATGAAGAGGTAGTTCGAGATTTTTGCGGTGACATTCAAATTGGGTATAGGGACGGGTGAATTTAGCATACCATACACATCGATGTGTAAATGTTTCGAGTTTGAAATTTGGATCATACAAAAGTGTGTAAGATATTGAGTTCTGTCCTTCTGTATTTATGTAGTAATATCTTCTAGTTGCCACAAATTCACCAACAGTTAACAAATAATATACAAATAAATGTAAAGCAGAAAACATTGCTGAATTGAAGTATGCTTTTCGATAGTACTTATATTAAAAAATTGATTTTCTAGCTAGAAAACACCTGAAATGAATTCATTAATAGCATATAGCAATGATTTGTTATAAGAAAACTTACATGATAAATTCTCTCTCGTTTGAAGCTATTTATTCGTATAGTTGACATAAAAAAAATTTGTGTCAAAAGTCATGCGGACTATAAATACTAGATTACTACTAAAATTATTCTTTTCACAAATCAACAAACACTTTTCTGAACTAAAATGTTTTTAAGGATGTATAGGAGATACAATCGGAGACAAAAGTATAGTTAATTTGAATTTCACGAATATTGGTCTTATGTATGTAGTAAAATACTTTTTAAATATCATAAACGATAAACAAAGTTATAACTAATAAAACTAATAAAAACCGAGATATACATACTATTTATAATACCAACAAGTGTTAAATATGTTTAGGGTTCTTTTTACGTCGAAATTTATATTATTTTTAGAGAATTGACCGTGACAACTCTGTATCGGTTGTTCAATTAGTAATTAATATCTCGAGAACGGGGTAGTAAACCTTGATGAAATTTTGCTAAAACCTTCTTCTATTTACAAGCTATAACTACAGAAAATTAGAAAAAATTCTTATATTTTGATCCTATATTTTAAGCTAATATATTCAATAAAATGTTGTTTTTCATAAAATGACTTTTACATTATATAATTTTTTTAGGATTTCTTAAGATTTAGCTTTAGATTTTTATTTAGACAAGTATTTTACTGTTTAACACCGTGTGATATTCCCTAAAAGCAGACTCTTAAGTAAAACCATAGATGTGATTTTCTTGAATTTTAACAAAAAGTCAACATCAAATTAAAACTGCAAGAACTATTGAACGGTGGTGTAGTGAATCGATTTGAAATTTTTTGTATTTCATCACAAAGTCAATGATGACATGTGTACCAATTTTCATCGATATCTTATATTTTTGAGTTTTATTTTTTGTCTCCTATACATCCTTAAGTTATCACAAATAAAATACACTGTAAGTATAAAATATCGCAAACGTTTGGCATTATCAAGAGATCTCCTGTTTGACAATCTTGGAATTCAATTTTTTCGAATTCATCTTTAAGCAATTCGAATCAAGTGCAATCAAGTAGAATATTCTAAGGTTGTCATAACTTGTATTTTGTATTGAAAAATTATAATGGAGTCAAGATTCGTAGAGTGGAGGGTGAAAATTTATACAACTAATGCCCGTATTCACCAACTACAAATAGCACTATTTGTCGAACAAAATGAGATTATTACAATGCAAAAACTTTTCCTCATGTGCGCATTCAAGTTACAACAATTTTTGTATTTTATTTATTATAAATATTTACAGTGATATGTGAGATATAATCCGATATTACTCGGATATCACACACAGCTACTTTTGCTGCGCAGTTTTTTTACTGCGGCTGCATAAGCTGCAGGCCAAGTTTACACACAGACCGAGAGTAGCCTGCAATACGCAGTTTTCTGTACTGCGGCTGCTTAAAAAAGTTGCAAGCTTCGCAAAAGTAGCGAAACTATTCACACTTGCAACGATTCGTCCTCTACCATTTCAATTAATTTGAAAACGTCCTCACGCTTCCACTTGCAGGGTGGCATTATAAATACGAAAATTTTCAAATGAATGGAAAAATTTGAAAAATATAACTGACAGTAACCAAGGAAAAGTTCCCTGACAGTTAATCAAGTTTTATATAAACTGCACCTGCAGTTTCACTTAAGTGAATATTTTTTACTGCGCTCGCAACTCGCAAATATTTTGACTCACATTAAGCTACTTTGAAACAGCGTGCGCGTTAAAAATGTTGCAGGTAGCAGTCCTGCACGCGCTATTTTTTAGGTTGCAGCAGTGTTCACAAAACAAACAGCTAAAGTTGCACAGATTTTTAATTAGCAGCGCAGCAAAAGTGGCTGTGTGTGATATCACCTTTAGGAATGCTCGCAGGGGTCAGCCCAATCGTAGTGCAATGAAAGGGCCTCACCTTGGGGGAACCACCTTGTTGATCACGGTAAACCCCTACGCCAGGTAAGTATGCTTTCCAGCATAGCATAGCATGAGTTATGAGCGAAGCCGCCTTATCTTCTTCGTCTGGGTGTAAAGCTGTTTGGCGTTGGTAATTTCAGGGTCCGCAGGGCCCGCTGGAGGACATCAACCTCGGAGGTGGCGAGTTAGCGGCGGGTGCCGTAATTTAATTTTTGCTGTGCATTCTTGTGTTGATCGTCGTTGTTAGTTGAGTACAGAGGTCGATAAAATTTGAATACAGGCGAGGCACCCGCAACGCAAATCACGGACCCCAACTCACCGATACCGGCCCTCCTCAACATCAAAACCAGAATCCCGCTAATTACACTGAAAGACACGGAAAGATGGCCAACCCTGATGAAAAAGCTCCGAGAAAATGACATCAAATACACCAGGGTACGATCATCCCCTAAAGGATTACAAATCTACCCAGCTTCTCCAAACGACCACTGAAGACTGCGAGCCACACTCGAAACCACTTTACCCGAAGATAGCTCCGGTTTCTTCTTCCACAAGATGTCAGAAGAGAAACCGTTGAAAATCGTAATCCGAGGCATCCACCACAGCCTCAACTGCGACCTAATCAAAGAGGACCTGGCATCACATCACCGCAAACCCCTCCCACTGATCATGGTTACCCTCAAGAAGATCCAACCGAATGTCCAAGGATCCTGGACATCGACATCCAAATCGAAGCCCCACATAGGAGAATGAGACTCAGCCAATGCCACAGATGTCAGTCATTTGGATACACTCAAAGAGCCTGCCAGTCCCCACCAAGATGCGTAAAATGTGCGGGTACCCACTTCACCCACACATGCAAAAAACCGAGAGATCAACCGGCCACTTGTGCAAATTGCTCTACAAAACCAAGACAGAAGCCAAATTATCGCCGCAACTTTGCAAGCCAGCAACACAATCCCGTATCACCCGATTGGCCAACCCATCAGGACCAATCACAATCGTCTCCGCCTCTGGCGCCCAACATCATCGCTCTGATTACCACCCAACTGGCAATCCATATCATTGATCCGGCCACCATAGCTGCCATCATCAACAACTTATACCCGAACTCTCCGGCGAACTAAACAAGACTATACTCAAAATTCACAGACCCCGACCTGTACCCATTTCGGGAGGTGGATCCGATGGTTCGATAGTTTGGTCGGTGTCTTCCTGGTTTAGCAGTGGGTTGAAGCGGTTGGTTTGCTCTCGGAGTTCGGGTTGAGGCGTTTTTTCGGCGTTTTTTATCCTCTTTTTTTTTGGAGCCTTCGACGAGTGTGAATTCGTCTTGGTCCTCGGAGACGATGTCGTTGTCAGATTGGTTGGGAGTGGTGGATCGGGATGAGTTTATGCTGGCGATTTCCGCGTCCAGTACGCTGGCTTCGGACATCATGGCTTTCAGGTTGATGGTTAGCTGCTCTCGGTGAGTGATCAGGTTTGCTAGGTATTCATCCTCGGCTGGAGTGGGTTGGCGGCTGGTGAATGGTGATTCATCCAGGAGTGGCATGTCGGGCAGTGGGGTGCGTTTTATTTGCTCTTCTAGTAAACGAATTTTCTCGCTGATTTCTTTTTTTTTAAGTTCGAATTGTCGGTCTTGTTCCTCTTGGTCCTTGATTCGCTGGGCGTACTCCAGTTCTTCCAGTTTTTCTTTTCGGGCCTACTCGGAAAGTTTCCGTTGAAGGTCTTCAAATTCACGTTGGTAGTCGGTTAGGCCAGCGGATGGGGTACCCGGAGTGTTCACTCCTTTTGACTTCCCTCGATTCTTTTTCGTCATGATAATTCGATGTTGCACCTACGGTGGTCGGGCTGCGAATGATTGTGATGCTTTCCAGCTGCCAAGTCAAAACTTATGTGTACCCCATGCCAAAAGTTTTTTCTATATCAGACAACTGCAGTCCCATCTATTCGTAGGTAATTATTTAAATGATAAATTTTTTTATTTTTTATTCAAACAATATAAGAAGAAATATTGTGTGATACACGTATGAAAAGTTTCTTTTCTATACACGGCGTTTTTTTTTATCTCGGCTAAAGCCTCGATAAAAAATCTCACGCCTAGTACGGAAAAATGGCACTTTTCATTACTCGTTGCACAAATAGTTATTCTTTTATTAATAGTTTTTGTATGAAATGCAACATAATCTCACAAAACAACTGATATCTCGTTATACGGACCTAAGGACCGCAGCGCTATCGCTTGAGTGAAAATTAATGGCGCGACTGCCGCAGGGTTAAATTCATATATGGATATCGATGGCCTCTTTTATTTTACGTTATTCATCTATCTCCTCCCTAGCCAGTATTCTGATATTCTCACGTTTTTATTGTCATTTTCTTCACGTAAGAAAACGCGACCTTTTTTGACATATACTCACTGACGTATACAGAATCACAATCCTTACAGGGGACAAGATAGATTAAACCTCTCTCATCTTCGATGGGGGGTGGGATTTTTCGTTTTAGAAAAGAATCTTAAAGATTTATTGGGGAACCTAAAACCAAATTTTATTGTTGAGATAGCATAACATACATTAAAGGCCTTTCTGATAAATTGATTTCTATTTTTAAACCTATCTCTACCATAAAATTTGGTTTTAGGTGACCCAATAAATCTTTAAGATTCTTTTATACACAAAGGTGTATATTAGGGGGGGGGGGGCTTTATTTTCAAAAATTGTACAACATTTGGTCCCATCCTTTAAAAATGTTCTTTTATAGCATGCTACACTTATACTAAAATTTGAGCACAATTAAATAATATTTAGGGGTCGCCTAAGAATTTTTGCCCATAAATCATAATATGTAGTCATTTGCTGCTAAAGGTAACTAATAAATAATAATATCTCTTATTTTTGTCTTTAATAGAGAAGGGAGAAAAGTTTTTACTGTGTTCTCAAGCCACCCCTGTACAATCTGATCATGGGCGTTGGTCTCGAACTTTTCCACCTAACTTGTTCTTGGCCTATCTTTTTGGTGCTTTTGGTACAAACCAAAATTTTTGCGGTACAAACGAAGTACAAACGATTGCACCAAGTTCGATTTGAATATTTTGTAGTGGGGGTGTGACATGTCCCTGGCACCCCTACTTTGAAAGTACTGTAAGTTTTTTGCCTTTTTGGTACAAACAAAAGTTTTTGTGGTACAAGCAGGTATAAACGAAGTACAAACGGTTGTACCAAGTCCAATTTCAATATTTTGTGGTGAGGGTGCTGGCATGTCCCTGGCACCCCCACTTTGAAAGTGATGTAACCTTTTTGCCTTTTTGGTACAAACGAAAAGTTTTGCGGTATAACGAGGTAGGTACAAACGTTTGCTCTAAGTCCGATTTCAATATTTTGTGGTGGGGGTGCCGGACGCTTGGAGTTTTTCTAAAGTGACCACACCAAACAAATCTCAGGAAATCTTTAACAAATTCCGTTAAAATTTGGTGTACCGATGATTGGAGGTATTGGAGGCCAAGATTTCTCTGCCAAAACCTTATTTTTACCATTAGAGCCCACCAGATATACAGCCAAAAAGCCTAAAAGTAAAATATTTAATGTTCGCAATATACCTATTTAAATAATGAATTAAAATTCAAATTTTTTATTTGTTTAGATTTATATCAAATATTTCGAGATCTCGTTATTTCAAAGAATGCGTAGACAGTTCGTGTTAGAAAAAATTAAATTGAATTAATTAATTATATGATGTTAACTCTTGACGCTGAAAAAGAAGGAATTTTTGCAATATTTTTTGAAAAGTGCATGCATATTTTTGTACTATAATTTATTTTAATATTTAAAAATGCTTAGTAATTTTTTCCATTAAAAAGAACAAACATTTTACCTCGCAGGCTGATGGTAACTAAAACAAATGATTACTGCCATCCTGGAGTTAATATTCAGAGTTTGGGGTTTGTCGATATAAAATTTATTTTAAATTCACATTTTACATTTCACACTCATTTTATTTCTCCAAAAATTTTAGGAGATATTCCTGACAGTGTAGTTCAAGAAAATATGATTTTTGAAAAATTGAATTTTTAAAATTATTCTTAATTGAACCTAACGCCTTAATTAAAAGGTATTCCGATATGCACCCCTTAAATCAACTAGAAGAAAATCGCTGAATTCTGTCTAACTAAAGCATAGTAAATGTTAAATTCTTACGTGGATTTCTTCAATTTGGAGTTACTTATTACACATGTGTATTCTCTTGGTCGAGTTATCCTTATTGTAAATTTAGCTCTATAACGAGGTTCGTCCCAAACTGGAAATGCATATCTAGCTCCAATAGGTCCAAACTGAGTAGTTAGATATTGACTGAAAATTATTAATTTTTAAAACAAAATTTAAAAGATTTCTATTAATCGAACTGCAGGTTAGAAGGATTGTACAACTGAAAAATTTACTCAAATTAAATTTGACCATTTGACCAATCTGAAAATCATAAAAATTTATCGAAAATAATTTAATAGAAATTTAAATAGCACAGATCATGCGGATTGCTTGCTTAAATCTGCATGATTGTATTATTAAAGAAAAGTTTTATTTTTGTTAAATTCTTACAATCTATTGCTGTTTAAATGAGAAAACGAAATTTTGCTGTAGTAGTTTATTACTAATTCGCCAATCCTCCAACCTGCATGAATTTAATATTTACATTCTACGACCATTTTCATCAGGATATTCATCGGAATAGAAACCCCGAAAATCATTTTCTAATGATCCATTAACTTTCTTGAAATCTGTGTAATAATTTCCTGGTGGAAATGTACTTCTATGTCCATATAGTAGAATATCGTTTGGTTCTAAATTTTCTCTATCAACAGGATATGATGTTTCATTGGTATCTGTACGTTTGTTTTTAAGAGGATCGTATGAAGTACTGAACGTATTACTAGGAAGTACTTTGAGATTTCTGCGGTGAAATTCAAATCTCATACGGGCAACGATGTATTGCGAATTCCATACACATCGATGTGTGAATGTTCCGATTTTGAAATTTGGAACATACAAAAGTTTGTAAGATATTATGTTATGTCCTTCTGTTTCTAAGTAGTAATGTCTTTTAGAAGCCATAGATACACGAATAGTTAACAAATATACAAATAAATGTAAGGCACAAAACATTGCTGAATTGAAGTATGCTTTTCGATATTATATTAAAATATTGAATTTCTAGCTAGAAAAACACCTAAAATGAATTCACTAATTGCTTATAGCATTGTTTTGTTATAAGAAAACTTACATGATAAATTCTCGCTCGGTTGTAGCTATCTCGTACAGTTGACATAAACAAAATTTGTGACAATAGTCATCCAGGCTATAAATACTAGATTACTTCTTTTGAGATCACCGGGACAACAGGTGGGCACTGTCATGAAAATTTCAAAGTGCAATTGGCAGCTGATGTGGTAAAACCGAAAATAAAGAATGCAGCTGGAGACACAACGAGCAATCATATCAATATTTTAGAAAGCCCGCAAAACGAGCAAACGCTTTTCATAACTAAAATGTTGTTAGGTTATCACAAATTACACTTTACAAATTACACTGTAAGTATAAAATGTTGCAGACGTTTTCACCATACTGTACGACAGTAGACCAATGGCAAATAAAATATTAATTTTTGAATGTTAGTAGAACTAAAGGATCTGTAGGGAAACCAAACCAACCAATTTTCAAAAATTCAAGTAAACAACAAAAATTCAAATTTATCACTTTACATGTTTTGCTTCTGTAGGAACCTAACGTGGTTCCACGACCAATGATCAACAGTCTGGTTAGACAGATATAGGTCCAACAACAGATCTATGATATAATTTAATTTAATTTAAGTTTGATCGTTTGGAGTTTTAGAGGTATTCCATTTAGTCGGCTCGTTCCACTCGGCATCTGTAAAACTCGCTCGGCAAAAATTAGTTAATCTTTCAATCCTAATAAAACAATTTACTATTGTTGGAGATTATAATTTGCTTGTAAAAAATGAAGTATATTTGTTATTCAATTGGCATAATAGGGTATTATTAAAACAAATACAAGAACATTGCTATAGTGTTTTGTTCCAATCGATTTCATGTTTTGGAAATAATTCTCAAATCTCTTCAAGTGTTTCTTTCTCCATTCCAAATTTTTCCTAGCTATACTTAGGCTAGGTTTAATTAAGTTATTACATGTTGAATGTTCTTCGGAGAATGTAATAAGCTAAAATAACAGTAACCTATAATATAAATACGAAAAATATGATTTAGTGGTGATATCTTACATGATCGAGTTGTTTTTTAGTAGTTACTCTTGATCCTATATCATTTAAAATATCTTCTATATCTCTGTTCGAGTATCTGTAATAAAAGAAGAAAATAGGACAGAATTTCAACTTGAGTTAAATCATGAATATACTCACATATTTAATAAATACTTGAACAGTTTGGGTATATAATTTATTACTAGATTCACACCGCTGTGTTCTTGTTTGATTATTAATTTTATTGCCTCGATTATGTTATCCTTTTGCGATTTCATTATGTAAATTAAAAACCTATAATAAACAAAAATGTTTAAACTAATAATGGTAATGCAATAATTATTAAGAGAGAAGAAAGAAGTTGAATTAAATTAGTATAAGGAAAAAAATTTTAAACAATGAAAAGCTTATTAAACAGTTTCATTAGCTTGTAAATTTTACAAAACTACGAAATTTGTTATATTTACTTTTCTTGTAATAAACTATCTGGACTACACCCCAACTCCTTAAATGTATTCCTTGAAGAACTACGGCTTTTAAATGACTTTTTATAATTATCAAATAGTATATTCCAATAACTGCTATTGCCTGTATTCACGGTACCACACACTGCATCCTTTTCTAAATCCTTCCAAAACGTTTCATGTAACTTGTCATCCAACTTGTACATCCTGATACTATCACAATTTTTCCATTTTAACTCGCATAGCCAATAAAACAACATTTGAAGAGTAAGCATTTGTCGGTGCATACTTGGATTGGGAGGAGGCGTATCGTCCTTTATTAGATCATTTTTGATTGCCTCATAAATATATTCAACATTTACTCTAAGAAAATTCTAAAATAATTTGAATAAATAAATCGTGATTAACATAAAATATAAACAATTACTTGAAAACTCATGTATGCAACGCTGCCAACAATTTTTTTATTAATTGATTCACATGCTTCTTTCAAAACCTTTAAGGGTGCATATTCCGTTTCATTTTTTACGTATCGACCAATTTTAAACGCAATCGAATACTTTAACATACCAAATTCGGCTAAGCTAAAAGCATCGTCGATAATTTGCATCCTATTCAAATAATGAATAGTTTTAAAATTTTGATGTAACGCCTCGGCAATTGCATTCCAATTGTTGTCATCATATTGAACACGATAATAATCTAAACTTAGAAGTAAATATAACATGGATAATAATAAAATGATCTTAATAAATATTACAAGTTGCTTGGTTGTTCAAAATCAACCAATCTGTTTTCCTAAGCGATATAATTTTAATCTTTCGATTAGGTGATTTTAACCAAGTAAGAGGTTTGGTATTGTTAAAGTTTGGAAGGAATTTGGTTGAATAATTTATTGGAATGCTCCAAATCGTGTTACTTTTCATATCATCACGGTGAAAACGCTTCTGTGAATTTCAAAGATTTGATGAAACTATATTACAAAAAAATATAGTTTGGATATCTATACTATCACCTGCGAAAGATAAACGTAATCTATTTTATCGGTACCATAATTTCTTGTAACTGTTAAAACCGGGTATCCCATATTATTTTCCCAAGGAGACATTATTGCAGATAAATTCTTTGGTGACTTTAAACTTTCGGCATCTTTGTTTAATTTTGAAAGATCTTCAAATTCTTTATATAAATCATTAGAACTATAGGTCGACCATTTACTAGAAAAAAAATTGTTAATGTAATAGGTCAATAAATTAAATCTCAGCAAACTCAGAAGAATTTCAGAATAAGATGATAAATTCAATCTCAAGAAATCCAGAAGAATTTCAGAAAACCTTAGAGAATTTAAAAACTCTTAAGAATAGAAAATTCTTTCCTATTATAAAGGACAAAGCAAGGGGTAAATATCTCCAAAATTTTGTGTACACTTGTTTGGAATTCCTTTGAAATTCCCTGGAATTCCTTTGAAATTTTTGTAATTTCTTGGAAATCCCTGGAATTAACTGAAAATCTCTGGAATTCTTTGGAAATCTCTGGAATTCATTATATTAAAACTTGTTTTGATATCATTGGAATTTCTTGAAAATCCTTGTAATTCTTTGAAAATCATTAGAATTCTTTAGAAATCCCTGGAATTCTTTGGAAATCTCTGAAATTTTTTGTAAGTCCCTAGAATTCTTGGAAAATCTTGAAAAAATTTTGTAAATCCCTGGAATTCTTGGAAATCATTGGAATTCTTGGAAATCTTGGAAATTCCTTATATTAGAACTTATTTGGAAATCATTCGAATTCCTTGGAAATCCCTCGAATTTTTTGGAAAAACTAGAATTCTTTGGAAATCTTGGAAATATTTTCGAAATCCCTGGAATTGTTGGAAATCATTGGAATTCTTTGGAAATCTCTAGAATTCATTATATTAGAACATGTTTGGAAATCATTGGTATTTCTTGAAAATCATAGGGATTCCTTGAAAATCATTGGAATTCTTTGGAAATCAATGGAATTTGTTGGAAATCCCTAGAATTCTTTGGAAATTCTTTAGAAATCCCTGGAATTCTTGGAAATCATTGGAATTCTTTGGTAATCTCTGGAATTCTTTCGTAATATGTGGAATTCTTTGGATATTTCTAAAATTCTTTGGAAATATCTGGAATTTTTTGGAAATCTCTGGAATTCTTTATAATAAACTTGTTTGGAAATCATTGGAATTCCTTGGAAATCCCTGACATTTTTTGGAAATCGCTAGAATTCTTTGGAAATCTTGGAAATTTCTTGGAAATACCTGACATTTTTTGGAAATCATCGGAATTCTTTGGTAATCTCTTGAATTCTTTGGATATTTCTAAAATTCTTTGGAAATCTCTGGAATTTTTTAGAAATCTATGGAATGCTTTATATTAAACTTGTTTGGAAATCATCGGAATTCCTTGGAAATCCCTGGAATTCTTGGTAATCATTGAAATTATTGGAATTCTTGGAAATTATTGGAATTCTTTGGAAATCTCTGGAATTCCTTGGAAATTCCTGGAATTCTTGGAAATTATTGTAATTCTTGCAAATCATTGGAATTCTTTGGAAATCTCTGGAATTCTTTGGAAATTTCTAAAATTCTTTGGAAATTTCTGGAATTCATTATATTAGAAATGTTTGGAAATCATTGAAATTTCTTGAAAATCATTGGAATTTCTTGAAAATCATTGGAATTCCTTGAAAATCATTGGAATTGCTTAGAAATCCTTGGAATTTTTTGGAAATCCTTAGAATTCTATGGAAATCTTGGAAATTCTTTAGAAATCCTTGGAATTTTTGGAAATCTTGGAATTCTTTGGTAATTTCTAGAATTCTTTGAATATTTCTAAACTTCTTTGGAAATCTCTGAAATTCTTTATATTAAACTTGTTTGGAAATCTTGGAAATTCTTTGGAAATCCCTGGAATTCTTGGAAATCATTGGAATTATTGGAAATCATTGGAATTCTTGGAAATTATTGGAATTCTTTGGAAATCTCTGGAATTTCGTGAAAATTCCTGGAATACCTTGGAAATTTTTGAAATTTCTTTTGTAATCCCTGGAATTCGTTAGATTTCAACTTGTTTGAAAATCCCTGAAATTCTTTAGTCATCTCTGGAGTTCTTGGAAATCATTGAAGTTCTTTAGAAATCTCTGGAATCCTTGGAAATCATTAGAATTTTTTGAAAATCTCGCAAATTCTCGGAATATTTAAATCATCACATTAAAAATAAAACTTGATTTCATCGATGTTAAAGGCAATTTCTTTTGAAAAAGTTGTGTGTAATCTAAGCATAAGCTGATTCAAAACCTACAAAAAAATTTTAATTGAAATTGTAAAATAAAATTTGGAATTCTAGGAAATCTCTGGAGTCTTGTGTACAGAAATTTTACTGAATATTTCATTTAAATGTAAAAACGGGCATAAAACAGAAAAAACTAACTGGTGTTTAATTAAATTTGTGAGTCCTTCAGTAAATACTTTTGGGGGTAGTATTCTTTCCAACATAGTAATCAAAGCAGTTCCTGAAATTAAAACGGAGAATTATTTCTACATTATTTTGCAACTAATTCGTTAATTGAAAAGTAACCGAAAAAAATTTGAAATGAAAAATTACAGAGAAAAAAATAATTATTACATAAAAAAAAATTCAAAGTTAATGAATTTGAATTTATAAATAAAAATATAATTAATATATAAAATAAAATAAGAGAAGAGAAGATTGAATAAAAAAGAAGAAAAAGAATTAATAAAATTAAGTTATTTACATATTATGCACCTTTATAAACGGTAATTATATTAAACTTTGCTTCTATATCTAAACGTTTTTGAGCTTCTTCATTTAGAGCTGTGCAACAACATCTGGAATCTTTCTGCATTGCAATTCTAGTTTTACACATCAGCCTTTCTTCTATTATCCAAGCAGGATACAACTGAAGTGTTTAAGTGATTTTTAAAATAATAAAATAAATAGTTGATGAATTTACTTGAGCAGTTATATTGTACGACAAATACATGGTCAAACCTTGACTTATCCAAACCGATTTCCACCTATCTACCATAAGGTAACTTAAAAACCACTGTTGAGCTATCAATTTAGCTATTGTAATTGTTGCTTTTTCTTCTAGATGAGCAGAAGTCTGATTTGTAATAATAAGTATATCTTCCCTAAAATTAAGTTAAATGTTATCCCAACTTGTATTGACAAATCCTTGGTTGCTTACTTGTAATGGTTGACATTCCGATAAGTTCCAAGACTTTCATATTTCATCCTATTCGACGGAATAGCAACATGGAATAAATACTTTTGTTCGCAGCTTACTCGAAGGAAATTTTGAATTTCTTGGTAAATATTCATTATAAGTTTACCAACATATTCATATTGGTTTGATTTAATTAATTCTGGTCTTCCTACAAACCGATGTATCGAATTCTTAAATTTGCGTGATACTTGAAATGTTGAAACGAGAATAGTCACCGAAGATGGAGATATCTTTTCAGTTGCTTCAAATGAGTCCGAGATTAAATCATCTTTGAGACTATAGAAAATTATAGAAAACTTAAATTAATAATAATTATAATTTTATATATTTACAATTCTTACATGGATGTCTTCCATGGGGCGTTAGATATCACACAATTGTACAGTGTTGGTCTATTTATTGTTATTTTAAATGTAGCTCTATACTTAGGTTCATCCAAGGAAGGGAAGGCTAACCTGGCCCCAACAGGTGCAAACTGGGTGATTAGGTATGGACTAAAAGTTAATAATTTTTATAATAAAAAAATGGCTGGTCCGGTTTTCTCCATATTATTTAATATTTACATGCCAGCACCTTTTTCGTCATAATATTGGTCGAAATAGAAACCTTTCAAGTTATTTTCCAAGTATCCATAAACTCTTTTGAAATCTAAATTATACAGCCCAGGGGAATGTTGACCTTCGTACGAATATGTATCAATATCGGTTGCATTTGGATTAAAAAATTCATTGGTATATTCTATAGAATTAACCTGCCGTTTATACATATTATTGGAATCAGCTTTTGTTAAGTACGTTTCGTTTCTTCTTACATCTAAATATTTGTTATAAAACTGATAATCGTTGACGGATTCAGAATTGTACACGGTCCATAAACATCTAAGTCTAAATGTTCTTGCTTGGAAATTTGGAGTATATTCCAGTTGGTAAGATAATATCTTGGTAACACTTGGATTTAGGTAGAATTCTGATATATTAGGCACAGATTCACTCCTAGTTGATAAGTATATGACTAAAAATATGATACATATTATTTTTCTTCCAACCGAAAACATCTTGAAAAATTAATATTTTAGCTGGTATAGGTATTTAAAATTTAATATGTAAATTAGGCATAATGTATTGCGTGTGTAGTTGAACATACATATTTAAATTACGACCTTTTTCTGTTGAAACTTTTATGACTTTTGAAACATTTGACAAGTCAGTCAGGTAATACTAGATTAATTTGTAAGACCACATCAATCACATAATTCTAGAATAGCTGTGACAACCATGATGACTTACTAGGCAATGTTTTGCCTTGTCCATGGTGGCCCTCAGATCGATCTTGGCCTTTGGATCACGGCAGTGCAACTGATAAAAGCAGAATTTTAATCAGGGATTTCACCAAAAGTTTTATTCCAGAATTAAAAGTTTCGAATTACACAAAAGCCGATCATCTGATGAAGATATGGGGAGACTTTCTCTCTAATATTTTAGACAGTTTGCTAAATCTGTGCATAGTTGGAAAAACCGGCGATAACTTATCAAGTTGGAATTTAAAAAAAAGTGAACCAGCTGAAAAAACCTTTTAGAAGATTAGCTAGGGTCGTCCCTGGGATTCAAACTCTATTAAAATTTTATTTTCTACGTTTAATTAGTTTTTTTTCGGTGAATTTGAAGAAATTTTAACTTTTAATCCAAGTTTTTGTGATGTTGAGTTCCAGGTGCAGCCGGGAATTTTAACTCAATTTTATTTTACCCCCGGGGGTAAAAATTCCCTAGCGAAATTTTACCCCCAGTAAAAAATTATTAGGGAGTAATTACTGGAGTAATTACTACTTCAAAATGATTTGAATTTTTATGGTTCAAATATATTGCCAGATTTTTGTAATTAGGTTTTTTAAATTTGGGTAAATGAATATACCGGGTGCCGAACATAGGAAATTAACATGTAAAAACTGATTTATTTAAATTCCTGCTTCCCTAGTTTATTGTTTTAGAGAAAAATTGAAAGACATGAAAATATTGTAGAAATATAAACTACGAATGAGAAGAGCATTAGATTTCATCTAGCTTTTACTTAAAAAGTCAAAAAATGCTTTTAAAATTGTTAAAATTTTCATTTATGTAATAGAGCCATATGTAATAATAGTTATTTATTATACAAGTGTATTATTAGGCCCCTAAAACACGAAAGAAAAGTTTAAACACGAGACCGCAGGTCGAGTGTTTAATTTCTTGAGTGTTTTGGATGTCAATAAGACACGTGTGTAATACAAAGTTTTATCCAATATCTCGTAATAATAGTTTAAAATGTAATTAAAAGTTTTGACATTTGACGTTTTAAAATATCAAATTGAAATTATGAAAACTATTAAGTAGTAGGTGTACTCATAATTTACATATAAGTCATTAGTGTGTAATTATAAATTCATAAGTCCACTAGTGTTTTATAGACCCCATAAGATATGTAAAATCGGCATTATTATGCCTTCATAAGACAGAGGTGTTGGATATTTTCAATTTAATTTCTATTTCCAAAAATAGTTGTCTTGGAAACTTACATGGCCAGTCTGATAAATGAAACTTTTAACAATATAAAAAGCATTTTTTGACTTTTTAAGTAAAATCTAGATGAAATCTAATGCTCTTATAATTCGTAGCTTATATTTCTGTATGATTTTTGTGTCCTTCATTTTTTTTTTCTCTAATTTTCTCTAAAATAATTTTTCTAAAAAAATAAAAAATAAATATGCATAAATAAGTTTTTACATGTTAATTTCCTATGTTCGGAATTCTTGTCAAATGAAAGTCCAAGCTTCTCACAAAGTCGTTTTCTCCAAATATTATTTATGGGACAGAAACGAAATTTTGATTTTTCCGTAATGCAATTAATTTCTTCCACAGATGACTCATGTTTTTCATTTTCGCCATTTTTTTCTTGAGATACGTTGTCTAAATTACTGATAGGATATCCTTTTTTAAAGATTTTCCCACTTTCAACCGTAAAATGCAGTTGCCATTGCTCAGAATTTTCTCAATGGAGTACGGTCCTGTATAGGATGCTTTTGCCCAACCACCTTTGCGATCATCTCGTCTACAATTTCGTCACATTCAAGTCGACGTCAACGTCGAACATACACGTCAAGTGTCAAGTAAAACAATTAATAAATCTATAAATATCAGGCTAAAATCTGATACGACCCGCATGCGGGTCAACAAGAAACTTCAAAACATTCCTCCGGGCAAACGGA
This sequence comes from Cantharis flavilabris, assembly GCA_949152465.1. Classification (NCBI taxonomy): domain Eukaryota; kingdom Metazoa; phylum Arthropoda; class Insecta; order Coleoptera; family Cantharidae; genus Cantharis; species Cantharis flavilabris. The sequence continues at coordinate 94,758,548 of OX424435.1, forward strand.
CGAGTACCAGCCCAATGCCAAACCGTTGCAAACTAGCGAAGTCTACAACAGCAGTCGAATCAAGCTCAGAATCATACAAACTAACAACTGAGGAGCTCATTTTATTCAACAAAACAGCCCCGGTAGACGAGGACATCCTCCACCCCGAAGACCTGAGACTCAAAGAAGTGGCCGATGACCTGGGCATAAAATTCACTTACAAGGACTGCATATATCCTTATAAAAGCAATTTTGGCATACTGCTAAGCATACCGGAATCCAAGACATCAAACAACGACGCAAGAAACGTCGTACCCAGCACCAACATGGAAGTAGAACACCCAGCTAATGTTCCCATTTACAACAGCTTTGGCCTGTTAATAAATGCGCTAGAAAAACTTGTCAGAGAAACACCTCCACCACGTATCAACGAAGAAACATGGACTACGGTTCAAAGAAGTGTCCGTCCAACAACCATCAGAAAACCCGCAGCATTAGCGCAAAAATCTAGAACGGCACCACCTCCCATAATTCTAACCACCTCGATCGGTCAAGATTCTTAAACAAGCTTAGCCCAATAGTCAAGGGCAAATTAATGTTCAAGTACATTAGAAACCAGACCTGGGTCTACACGGAGACGTCGGAAGACCATCGAGCAGTCAAAGCCCTAATACTTACAGACCCCACAAACCGAGGTTACAGCTATCAGTTAAAAGAGGATAAAATGATCAAAATGGTAATGAAAGGCTTGCCATATACAAACGAAAACGAAATTAAAGATGAAATTGCAAGAGAATACAACATCATAACCAACTCTGTGACTCAATTGAAAAACAAATACGGTGACACCACCGGTTCCTTTTTTGTAGCTTTCAACCCCTCTACCATTCTAACAGATATTAAGAAAATAAGAAGTCTCGGCCATGTCATGGTAAGATTTGAAGAATACTCACAAAGAAATACGCGCACCCAATGCTACCGGTGCCAAAACTTTGGGAACTCGATCCCTTCGGGCTCTCGTATCTATTGCCCGGCAACAACTTTTCGAAAATATGTGAAATTATTTTCAATTTATTCTCATTCTCTTGGGACATTACAAGTGAAAACTGAATTGAGCGTCGTAAAAGTTTCGACTGTCTAGTAATCTAGGGTTAAAGATAAAAAAAAGTAAAAAGTGGAGAACATGCAAACAATAGAAACTCTGAACAAACTAAGCTCCGACCACTTACCGATCCTAATCCAAATCCCATCAATAAAAATTCTCGTAAACCCACCAAGACCAGTAAAAATCACCGACTGGAAAAGCTTTTCCACACAACTACGCACACTAACAATTAACATGAACATAACAACGAACTCCGAAATTGACGAAGCCATATCAAAATTCACAAATCAAATAATGCAAATCTACGAAAACAATACAGAAAACTCCCCGCCCCCGACGCATAAACTGAAATTACCACCCGAAACGCTGCAAAAAATTAATAACAAAAACAAATTAAGAAAATTATATCAAAGACATCACTACCCGACATTAAAAAACCAAATAAACAGACTAACGAAAGACATCAACAACGACATCGACAATATTAAACGCGACAACTGGACGAAAGCACTGTTAAACATCACACCAAGAAACACTCAAAAACTATGGCGCATCACCAAAGCACTCAAAAATAAAAACACAAATGCATCATTTTAAACAATTCAAACACCACAAAGAAACAAAATTACTAACATAGACAAAGCGAAAGCCATAGCTGACAGCTTCCTAACACATCACTATACAACAGCGCATCCTTCCGATCTTGAAACAGAAACTGAAGTCAATCTAGCCATAAATTCACTTCAAAATTCGAATCACCTCACCCCACCTGAAGATCTCACCTCTCCCACAGAAATTAGAAACATTATCAGAAAACTTAAAAACAAAGCTGCTGGAATAGACAATTTAAGAGCCTCGCTCATTAAAAAATTTCCAAAAAAAGCTTATTGTCCAAATTTATTACATATTAAACGCATGTCTCAAAAACCAATACTTTCCCACTTGCTGGAAAAAAGCAACAGTTATACCCATTCCAAAACCAGGCAAACCTCCACACCTTCCGACCAGCTACCGCCCCATCAGTCTTCTGCCTGTACTTTCCAAAATTTTAGAGAAAATCATTTTACACAGATTAAAATTACACGATCAAGAAGACGACACAATCATCCCCGAACAATTCGGGTTTAGGAAAAATCACAGTACCACACTACAACTTGCCATGCTCGTCGACAAAATTACAAAAAATTACAATCTAAACAAGACCACGGCAGTAATGACACTAGATATGGATAAAGCCTTCGACATCATCTGGCACGACGGACTAATACACAAACTGACAATAAACATGTTACGATTAGGTTTTATTGCGGCCATCTGCAAGATAAGCGTACCCCCTTTCCACGAGCAGGACTCGACGGGCAAAATTCTTGAGGCTATGGTTAGGAGGAAGGAAGCGCTGGGGCCATTCTGTTTTAGTTTAAGTTTAAGTTCTTTTTTGTTTTGTTACCTATTTTTGTGTACAACCTTTCCGTATGTACCTTTGTTTTTACATTAAATACCGGTGTTTTGTCGTATGTCTTTGTTTTGTGTGATAATTTTAATTACAGGGCTAAGAAAAGTTTGTAAGGGTATTTGGTGTGTGAAGATTGCTGGAAACTCTCGACTCTCACAGACGTCGACGCGTACCGGCCTATCATTATTTATTTTGTTTATTGCAATCACACGCCCCGAGGTCCGCTGAACAGCTACCGGTGTATGTTCATATGTTAAAAAACTTAACAAAAATTTACTTAGAGTCTTCGCATCGTATCAAACAACTACCCTTCACACCTAATTAAAATTATCCAAAGCTTTTTACACGACAGATACTTCCAAGTTAAAATTAAAAACAGCCATTCCAACACTCACCACGTCCCGGCCGGAGTCCCACAAGGCTCCGTCCTAGCACCTACACTTTCTACATATTACATAAACGACATACCGACCCATCAAAAACACCGTCATCTCACTCTTCACCGACGATACAGCCATTATTTCAGAGGTACATGTCAGTGGCCCCCCCACTTTCGAATTTTTGGATGAGTTTAGTGTCAAGCGTTAGAGCATCGTTTGAGCTGCAATGAGCTTCCATTATTTTCGTTTGAGCTTTAAAGGTCGCGAAGTTATTCGCGAAACACTACTGGAGGGGGGGGGGGCTGTAGACATGATGGCCCCCCCACTTTCGAATTTTTGTATGAATTTGATGTCAAACGTTAGAGCATCGTTTGAGCTGCAATGAGCTTCCATTATTTTCGTTTGAGCTTTAAAGGTCGCGAAGTTTTTCGCGAAAAACTACTGGGGGGGCTGTAGACATGATGGCCCCCCACTTTCGAATTTTTGAATGAATTTGATGTCAAACGTTAGAGCATCGTTTGAGCTTCAAAGAGCTTCCATTATTTTTGTTTGAGCCTCAAAGTTTGCGAAGTTATTCGCAAAAAACTACTGGGGGGGGCTGTAGACATGTTTTACAATTTTCCTTCCCATTTTGAATTTACGTGTGCAATTAATGTCAATCGATAGAGCTTCGCTTGAGCCTGTATGAGCTTCAGTGAACAGGATTTTAAGTTAATTTTATACAAAGTTATGGATAGTTGAAATTTTCGACCAAAATCCGAGCAACCCGCGTTAAATCTTAAATAACTTGCTTATTTTCAACTTTAGAGTGAAAATAAAAATAACATAATATCTCGTAACAGGGTCCGTTGCTTTGGCAACCCCCAGTTAAAATTTTTGGCCATGAATCTATGGAGCTAGCACCGGCTAGCACCCAAATATTAAAACTAGCACCTTTATAGCTTTTCCACAAATCCACACTAAAAGTGGGGGGGGGCTAAAGTAACGCTAGCCCCCTTAGTTAATATTTTGGATCCAAAAGCTAGCTCCGTAATCTATATAGCTATCACCAGCTAGCACGCAATTATTACAGCTAGTACCGTTACAGTTTAGTATTTGATAAAAATGTCTAAATGTTTCATTCCACTGCGCATGAGCGACGATAGATTCCACATGCCCCGCCCATTCTAAACTTTACTAATAATTTTTTAACAGCTTAAGGCTTATTGTTAATCAACATTATGTAATTTCAAGGGGTAAATATCCCGAAAATTTTGTGTATACTTGTTTGGAATTCCCTTGGAAATCCTTGGAAGTCTTTGGACTTTCTTGGAAATCACGGGAATTCCTTGGAAATCACGGGAATTCCTTGGAAATCCCTGGAATTTTTTATAATTCAACTTGTTTGGAAATCTCTGGAATTTTTGGAAATCTCTGGAATTCTTGGAAATCTCTGGAATTCTTTGGAAATCGTTGGAATTCTTGAAAATCTCCGGAATTCCGAGTCTTGTGTACAGAAATTTTACTGGATATTTACCCCTTGTGTAATTTTTTAAGAATTCCGATATTGGCTTACATGCTATAGATAAGAAAATAACACTCGACTATTCGATTTGACGAAACATCTTCTTAATTTTTTCAAGAGTCATTATAAATTTCCCATGTACCGTTGTGTCGTCTTCCATAGATCAAAAAGTGTCCCAAATAATTTCAAAGCTTTGTATCCTTACAATAATGTGAGTTATTTACTCGGGGGGGGGGGGGGGCAAAAGCAAATCTTCAGTCTTGCTTGTAGTGTCAGCCCTGGCTATTATAGAGACCAAATTCTTTTATCTATGGCCAGTGCTAGCGCTATAGGCACTACGCAAACTAGACAACTACCAAGGGCGCAAACGATAAAGGGATGCAAAATCAGATCGAGGTGCAAAAATTAAATAGAACTTGAGACAGCCTCAAAAAAGGCCAGAAGTTATAAATATTGCGCATTCTCACCTCCCAGCTCAGTACTGCTATATAAATGGGGAGAGGGGTGCTCACTGATAGATTTTTGCCTATAACACTTCGTATTTTTGAAACCCCGAGTGCCCCCCCCCCCAAAGCTACAAAACTTTGAAATTATTTGGGACACTTTTTGCCCTATGGAAGACGGCACAATGGTAAATGGGAAATTTATAATGACTCTTTAAAAAATTAAGAAGATGTTTCGTCAAATCAAATAGTCGGGTGTCATTTTCTTATTTATAGCATGTAACCCAATATCGAAATTCTTAAATAAATTACATAATGTTGATTAACAATAAGCCTTAGGGCCGGTTCCACCAACTCTGATTAAATCGTTGGTTAACTAATCACGGTTAATGCTTAACCGTGATTAGTTGAACGAAAGCGTTCCACCAAGCATTTTGTATTTATGATTAGTTAATCATGGTTAAATGCTTGGACTTCGGGTATACTCGGATTTTCCTTGCAAAAGCTCTTCTGATTGGTTGATAAATAGTCACGTGAAACTTTAGTTTGGTAAGGGTTTAGCTCGGGGTTTAGTGAAAAAAACAGAAATATACATGGAATTTTATAAACTAAACTTAGAAATTATTATTTCTACTACTACTGCTACTGCTGTATTTCCAAAAGTAGATCATTTTAGTTTGGCTATGGATATTCAAAATGTCAACAGTACCTCTCTTTTACTATAAATTGAAAGAAATGCGCATGCACCGACCATTAACCATGATTAAACTCATCTAATCGCCCAAAATCGGTCGGTTAGTTTAACCATGATTAAATTGCTTTAACCATGATTAAATAGATGGTGGAACACTCTTTTACGTTTAACCGTGATTAACCCCAACTAATCATGATTAAAGTATTTAACCAAAGTTGGTGGAACCGGCCCTGAAGCTGTTAAAAAATTATTAGTAAAGTTTAGAATGGGCGGGGCATGTGGAATCCATCGTCGCTCATGCGCAGTGGAATGAAACATTTAGACATTTTTATCAAATACTAATTGGTGAAAAAACTGTAACGGTGCTAGTTGCAATAATTGGGTGCTAGCTAGTGCTAGCTATATAGATTACGGAGCTAGCTTTTGGATCCAAAATATTAACTGGGGGGGCTAGCGTTACTTTAGCCTCCCCCCCACTTTCAATGTGGATTTGTGAAAAAACTATAAAGATGCTAGTTTTAATATGTGCTAGCCGGTGCTAGCTCCATAGATTCGGGAGCTAGCTTTTTGGCCAAAAATTTTAACTGGGGGGTGCCAAAGCAACGGGCCCTGTTAGATATTATGTTATATTCATTTTCACTCTAAAGTTGAAAATAAGTTAGTTATTTATATAACTTTGTATAAAATCAACTTAAAATCCTGTTCACTGAAGCTCATTCAGGCTCAAACGAAGTTCTATCGATTGACATTAATTGCACACGTAAATTCAAAATGGGAGGAAAATTTCAAAACATGTCTACAGCCCCACCACTAGTTTTTCGCAAATAACTTCGCGACCTTTGAGGCTCAAACGAAAATAATGGAAGCTCATTGAAGCTCAAACGATGCTCTAACGTTTGACATCAAATTCATTCAAAAATTCGAAAGTGGGGCGGGGCATCATGTTTACAGCCCCCCAGTAGTTTTTCGCGAATAACTTCGCGAACTTTGAGGCTCAAACGAAAATAATAGAAGCTCATTGAAGCTCAAACGATGTTCTAACGCTTGACACCAAACTCATCCAAAAATTCGAAAGTGGGGGGGCCACTGACATGTAACTTTATTTCAGAATCTTTTAAGAAAAACCAAGCCATAATATACCTACAAAGACATGCAGACCTACTAAACACATACTTCCACAGATGGAAATTAAAACTTAACGAGACAAAAACGACACTAACTACCTTCATCCACAAACGCGACCTGCTTACGACACCACTTAAAATCAACAACGTCGACATTACGAAAGCTTCGACAGTCAAATATTTAGGAATAACTCTCGACGAACGACTTACATTTAGAACCCACCTGCAATTAACAGCAAGAAAAGCTTCCAAAGCACTCCACGCACTCTACCCCCTACTAACGTACAAAAACAAACTCGATCCAAAACTACGGCTGTTACTATACAAAACTATTATAAGACCAACACTATTATACGCCTGCCCCATATGGAGTAAAACCTCAAAGACAAACACGAAACTACTGCAGACAGTACAGAACAAGTGCCTCCGAATTATCACCGGATCACCTAGAGCTACAGAAATCTATCATTCATGACCTAGCAGACATACCGACACTCTTGAACGTGGTTTTCCACACATCAACCAAATTCTTCACGGACACAGTACAACAGAACCCGACGACCAGCCACGTTGCAAAACTTACCAACTCGACGATGCCCTTCAGGCAAACACACCGACTAATACATAACTTACTATTTTAGCAAGACCACAGTGGTGGCTTGATGTGATCACTAGTTGAGTTATGAGCGGAAATTCTGGGTTCAAATTCCGGACTCGGCAGAATTTCTTAACTCAGCCCTCTGGTGAACATCAAAACTGTGGATCGAAATAGTAATAACTTTCCTTAACATTCATCTTAATGGAAAACGGGGTACAATAAGCGTAGAGCTTCAGTACAAAGTGGGCATTGAACCACTACCCGTGCAGCTAATTTAGATGTTTACTACTTTAGCAAACTCATAACCAGACAATTCGTACTAAATTTTTCTTTTCTTCCCTCTCTCTAAACTATTTTAATTTAAATTTAAGTTTTTAGTTTAATTTAAGTTAATTCTAATAAACAAGGCGCTGGGTTTTTGTACTCCTTTCCCAGTGAAAACTCATTCATACAAAGATATCAAAATAATTGACAAACAAACCTGCCTGTTAAATCGCAAGATAGGTACAGGTAAAAATAAAATGTAAATAAAATTCAAAATAATAAATTTATTGTTAAAGAGTCTAAATCCAAAATGCACAATTTAGATTTGCGAGTGAAAACTACATCATACGCCTTTCCAAAAAATACCAACCGCGCGCCTCTGGGACCCCCCCCCCCCCCATTCCTCCACTGCAATTTTTTGCAATGTGGGAGGTTTCTGAGCTCCACCCTGTATTACTTTTATTATTTAACTAATAAATTATTCTACTTTATTTATTTTTATTTTTTCAAAATCTGAGGAAGATATTTTAGCATCTCAGAATAAAATATAATCGAATTTGATACATAAACAGTAATAAAAATTCTGATTTACCTATAAAATTTCTTAAGGGGCTAAAAATTCACTAAGATTATTCTGACCCTTTTTACCCCCCGGTAAAAATTCTCTAGGGAAATTTTACCTCCAGTAAAATATGATTAGGGGGTAAAATTTCACTGGGGTAAATATTCCCGGTTACACCGGACTTAAATTTTAAATTAAAAGATTTTAAATTACTTATAACCAACAATTTTTTTATTTATATTTTAATTTTTAAAGTACATCATATAATAATTATTAACAAATTAACAATTAAAGTTCATAACAAAATCAAGCAAGGGTCGTATTTAAATTTAAACATATCCAGCATATCCAGTGTATCCACCATAGTATGCAGATGGGTATGCGCCGGAATAACTGGCATAAGGATAAGCTCCTCCATAATACAATTGGGGTTTAGCCTCTGGATGAGGAACTGCCATTGCAACGGCGAAGAGAACGGCGAAACAGAGAAGTAACTGGAATTTAAAAATTATATTTTAATTTCTTCATAAATAAACCAATGCTGATAATAATAATATAATTAAATAATTAATGAAAACTTAAAGTTATTACTTACCAACTTGAACATCTTGATAATTGCTTGTAGAATTTCTGGTACAAACTATGCTAAGTTTAAGAATATCTGAGTTTATATAGTCAAACTGTGATTGAAAATTTGCATTTTCTGCACCTATTGTTATGTTTATTAACCTTGATAACAAACAAGTTAAATTATTGTGTTAATTGAATGGCTAAAAAAATATATTTGTCATAATATTAATAATATGATATAGTTATTAACATGTGAAAATAATTGTATTATATGTTAGAAAAATTAATAATTGAAAATCCGAAATTCGAAACACCTAGGGCCTAAGTGTAGCAAACTAATTCATGTATTTGCAAATTTTATCAATTAAAAAACAGTAAGATTTTTCAATTATTAATTTTTCTAACATGTAATACAATTATTGTATTTAGTATAAAGTGAAACTTGGTTTGACACCCAATTCTCCAATCTCATAAGATTTGCTTATGTACTTTTCTGTCGGATTTTGTTTTTTCGCTTATATCCCGAAAACGGTTAGCCCTAGCCAAAAAGTTGTTCTATACACAATTGAAGCTGATAAAATTTCCTACAAGAATATTCCTATTAATTTTGTACGTATCTGTTTCAGTTATTGAGATATACGACAATTTTGAAAATTGGAATATCGACATTTCCCTCTTCATTGTCTTATGTAAAAATAGAGCAATTATAAAAATAATTGTAAACATATTTTTTTTGTAAATTGTATCTTTGAAAATATTCGTCGAAAAAATATGAAATCCTACTTATTGTGGAAAAGACCACACTGTATAACTCCAGTAGTGACAATATATTTTATAAATATTTATTGGTATTGTATAATAATTATCACAAAAAATGTGTCCACCTGATTGTTGCTATATCAGTCAAGAACTACATTTAAATTCATATATTATTAATTATAAAAAAATCCATATATACATATTATAACAAAGTAAATTTTTTAATTTAATCTAATTTAAAATTAATTATAAAAAACTAGATAAATGTATCACGCTGACATTCCGTGGTCTTTAAAAATCCAAATATAAAAACTTTTTTTTGTTATTGTAAATAATTATAAAAATATAGAATCAAAATTTTAAGTAGGTAATACAAAAATATAACTAATAATAAATTTATTTAATCATCCCATAAAAAATAGAGGTTTGTAAAATTTTAAAATTTATTTTTCTGCTAATAATTTACCAAAATATTATATTTTTATATAAATTTTTGTGTAAAATTTCAATAAATTAGGTACAAATTTACAAAATACGATAATACTAAAATATTTATGTGCACATTTGCATTGGATATTGTTGCACTCGACTCGTCTTTATGCACATAAGTGTCAATATTTTTCAAATATTTTTGCTTCCATGCCAGATTTTGCTTGGCTCTACCTATAGGCTGCTCGATTAATTGTCTGTAATTTGCATGTTTTTCGGAGAATTTTGCGAGCTATAAAAATTACATTGGTATTATAAAATTCTTCAAAAATCAAAATATTCCATTTTCTCACAGTTTTAAGTTGTTTTTCAGTTGTTACTCTCGAACCAATATCATTTAAAATATCCCTGATCTCATTATAAGTGAATCTGAAGATAAAGAGGAAATAATACTTGACTTTTTATTTAATTACATTGTGAAAGTAATACTTACTCTTCTAATAAATACGTAAAATGCTTAAACATAAAGTTTAAGGCTGCTTCCAATCCATCATATTCGTTACTGATAGACAATTTTAATGCTTCAAGTATCTTATATTTGTCCGATTTTTTAATATAATTTAAAAATCTGTAAGAACCAAATTGTTACATTAATATTTTATATATTGACGTGTTTTTTTTGCTGACTCTTTTCTAAATATTTCTAAATAATTACTACAATTACTATGGCAATAGTACCTATTTTGCAATTGACCATCTTCAGTACACAGTAACGCATTAAACATAATATCATTTCGATTACTTTCATTTTTAAGTGATTTGTAATGTTCAAATAACTGGTTCCATTGCTCCTTATTTCCATTTCGTATGGAAATACATAGTTTTTTCTTTTCAAAATCATTCCGTACTTCTAATGGCAATGGTGGCGATGAAGATCTAAATTTCATGTTAGTTGAAGTATCACAACAACATTTTTGCGAATTTAAGTCACACAGCCAAGAAAAAAGCAAATGTATTACAAGATTGTATCTGTGCATACCAAAACTATCGGGTTTTGTGCATCGTTCACAATATAGTTGATTATAAATAAATTCCACCGAGTGCTTTATAGTCATCTAGGGTAATTTTCAGCAATTTATTACAAAGTAGTGTAAATTAATTTTATTACTTACCTGAAAGTTATCGTATACCTTGCTTCCAACAAGTTTTTTATTGACCGCATAATATGCATCCTTCATAGCCTTTAAAGGTGCATATTCTCTCTCTCGCATTATATACGAACTAATATTAAATGCAATTTCATAATTTAACAAACCATATTCTGCTAAGCTAAAAGCGTCATCGATAATTTGCATTCTATTTAGATAATGAATACTCTCATGATCGCTTTGTAAAGTTTCAATTATTAACATCCAATTTTGTTCATCATAGTTAACCCGATAATAATCTGAAATGTGAACGGTGCTTTATTTTACGCGCGTAAAAATAATATAATCACGTGAATAGTACAAGTTGCCTGATTGTTCACTATCAGCCAATCCCTCCTTCGTAGATCTTTAATTGTAATATGTCCATTACTACTTAGCAACCAATTAATAGGTCTAGTATTATTAAAGTATCGACAATGTGGCGATGCGTAATTTATTGGAATTGCCCAAACAGATTTTGAGTTTTTGTGAAACCAAAAACGTTCCTAAAAGTTTCAGAATTACAAATATATTAATGATATTTCTTAGAAATCACACCTGTGATAGATAAACGCTTGCTACATCAGAACCATAATTTCTTGTAACCGTCAAAACCGGGTATCCCACTTGACTTTCCCAAGTTAACATAATTTCAGAAAAACTCTTTGGTAAATTTGTGTGTATTTGATAGTCAAACGATTTTATTCTCGTTTCTATTATATCAAAAAATGTTTTAGATGTATATGTCGACCATTTCCTGCAAAACAATTTAATTGTTAGTCGTTTTGTACAGAACACATCATATATTGCCATGTTTTCTTATGCTGTTCTCCAGATTGATAATAATTTAATTTTTGGAGACGTGATTAGCATTGGATTTCATAAAGTTCGTCGTTTTATATTTTCTGTCACTTACCTCGATATAAATAAATCCTTAAGTCCTTCTTTAAATATGCTTGGATGAAGTATTCTTTCCATTGTAATAACCAAAGCAGCTCCTGCAATTAAAACAGAATTTGATATAACGTAATTTTTTAATAAAAATATGAGTATTCCTAAACTTGTGCAAATATTTTCTATAGGTCTTTATAGATATAAGCAAAAATGTTGTAGAATTTCAATTCTTCAATTCAAAATAATAAAAACTCTAATCTAAATAAATTTTTAACAACTACTGTAGTGACGTACAAACTGAAGACTAATGTATTCAGATGCTTTGACTTGAATAATAAAAAACGAAGGTAATCTATTAACCCCATAATCATTCAACAACAATCAAACACATTTCCAACCAAACTTCTGATATTAGTGGCTAAAAAAACATTTAAATGAACAATGCGAAAATGCTTCATGGCTTAAAAACAAACTAACTGTTTCGTGTTTTTGATTTGGTTTTTACGTACCTTTGAAGAGGGTAACATCGTTGAACTTGGATTCTATTTCCGAAGGCTTCAGAGCTTCGTCATTTAGAGCTAACGAATAAATACCAGAATCTATTTGCATTGATTGTCTAATTTCGCAAATTAGCCTTTCGTACATTATTGCGAAAGGAAGCATCTGAAATAATATAATAATTTTTATTAGAATCGATTTTATGGTTCACTAATTACCTTATCAGTTATATTATATGACAAATACATTGTAAAGCCTTCGCTCAGCCAAGCCCAAGTCCAATTCTCTAAGGAAATGTAATTTATAAACCACTGTTGAGCTAATAATTTTACTATTGCAACCGTCGACCTTTCTTCTTCGACACTCGAGCTATTATTCGAAAGAAGGAGTACACTTTCTCTAAAATCATTTAAAGTGTGAAAACTTGAATTTAGATGAGTAACAATTTCAGATTGATACTTTTTTCACAATGCACATAACCACTTACTTATAGTGATTTATACCCCGATAACTTCCTAAAGTTTCAAATTTCAGTCTATTCGATGGAAGACCAACATGGTATAAATGTTCTAGCTCACAACTTACACCAATGAAATCTTGAATTTCTTGATAAGCATTATTTATTAAAACGGATGCGTACATATACTGATTTGCAGTTAAAATCTCTTTTCTTAACACAAATTGGTGAATACTATCATGTGAAAATTCTGATTGCTTAAGTTTTGATACCATAAACGCCAATGAAGTTGGTGAAATATCTTCGGTTATTTCAAACTCGTCTTCTATTAATTCGCCGCTAATCCTTGAATTATTCAAAAAATTACGTTGTTAAAAATCCTTAAATTTAAATTAATATTATGCGAAATCATCCCACACAAGAAGTGAAAAATACACAAAACATTGCATTCGCTTATTCCGGGGGTTCCCAAAAAGGAAAAATCTTATATGAAAATATGTAAATTTTAAATTCTTACAGAGATGATATCAATCTGCTGTTGGATATTACACATGAATACTCTATCGGCCTATATATGATTATTCTAAATTTTGCTCTAAAACCAGGTTCGTCAAAAGAAGGAAACGCATATCTAGCTCCAAAAGGTCCAAATTGGGTAGTCAAAAAGTTCCTAAAAATGCAATATAAATTTTATTTCGGTTGGCCGATATTGGGCAGATAAATTTGACATTTACATTGTTCGGCCTTTTTCGTAATATTCGTCGTAATAAAATCCACGCAATTGATTTAGCAATGATCCTACAATATTCTTACAGTGTAAAACAAATTGGGAGTTATATTTAGTATCGTGCAGGACATCTGTCATGATGTGAATAATATCGCCAGGTTCTGCAGCACTCCGTCGCTTGCGGGGTGTAATATAAATATTTTCGTCCTTATGCCCATGTACGCTGGAATCAAATGCTTCAAATGCACAACTGTCTGTTTCCCAAGATAAGTTTTTAACATAAAATTTATACAAGGCAGTCCATCGAGTAATATTGATAGACACAACACATTCCAATTTAAATGTTTTTTTTTCAAAGTTTGGAGTAAATTTAAGTCTGTAATACGTTGGAAACATGCCGGGTTTAGATATTCGGTAATCATTTGTATTCCAGTAAACTTCCCTTAATACAGGTTCACAAAAATGTATTAAATATAAAAACAGTAAAGCACTTCTGATATTTGCGATTGGGAACATGGTGAATTTTAAACGTAGTTTTCCAGATATTTCCAAATAATTGGAATATATACTTAAAATTTAATCAATTATAATATTTTAGTTACAAATATGGCACTGTAATAGCTAAAAAAAATATAAATTTCAATACTTTCCCGTAAGAATTTTAATTACATAATATAATTGACATATCTGTTAACAGGAACAATTGCTAGAAGTTACTCAGAATATGCTAGATTAACTTGATAGTAATGAATATTATCAAAAGAAAATGGAAAATTTCTACTTTCTGACTAAACTTATGTCACTCTTGGTTTGGATGGCTTGGAAGACCTATTCCAATAGGTCCGTATTTCCGTATAAAAAATTTTAATTTTTTATTTTACGGATTTTATTTGATTTTATTTTTCATAGTTTTTCCCAACGTTGAATTTTTTAGTTTGATCTATGGTAATATCTTAGTCAAAAATATCCCGTCGTACAAAAATATTCTGCCGTAAAAATTCTCAGCAATATCTCCAGCTAAAAATATCTTTGTAAATTAATCTATTTGTAGAAAAAACTCGCTTTATTACAAATTTCCCAAAGAAACAATACAAAACAAATTAGCACCACAAAAAGCAGTACCTATACTGTAAGTAGTTCCGCCCACTAAAACACACCATTTCATCTATTTACGTCGAGTACACGTACTGTTGACAGAATGAACTATTGGCCGACTTTTATCGGCTAAATCATTGCAAGGATACTTTTAATACTGTATTGCACTCAAGAATGTGAGCTAGTCGGGAATTTTTGCGAATATTGTCCCACATTGACAAGCATGAATGGACTAACGAGATTCCACCCGAGTAATTTTCCTTCCGGCTTGCATGAATGGATTAACGAGATTTCGCAATAACTCGAAAACGGCGATAGATATCGAAAAACTGAGCAAGAAATTTACTCCCGTTACAATAATCTCTCAGCAATTTGTCGTAAGAAGCCATAATACAAAATTTTAGATCAATAGCGCGCAATAAAGGCGCAAGAAAAGTATTACTTTATAAGTATTTTTTAAGTAACTATATGTAAAAGTATTAGGTACTTTACTCTTGGAATGGCGAAAACAATTTTTTATTTTTGCCATCTCTGAGCCTTTTCGTGCAATACTCGTAGGTAATAGTCCCGGGCAGGAGAACATCACTCGAGTGTTGCTCGGAGGGAAAAGTCCCGTGTCTTGCTCGGAGCTACTCGACTGCACTTCTCGCGATGTTCTCATAGGCAACATACAAGTAGGTATTAAGTATTTTTGTACAGGTTCAATAGTCGCGTCACTGTCTACGTAGATCCACCATTTTCAAGTGCAACTTTTGTATAAAAGTACTTGTATATAATAAAACCATTTCTTATGGAAATAGCTAATCGAATAATTTTTGCCTAATTTTGGGCCAGAGTGTGTACTACCGAATCGGTAGTAAACACCAGTGGCGTATTTAGAAAATGCTTTGGGGGGGGGGGCAGATTAAAGATTTTTAAGAATCTCGTTAATCCATTCATGGGCCAACCAAAAAATATGTTAAACTAAGATTAGAACTATAACTGTTTGCCCAATATTAATCCAAACCGGGAAATTTGAATTTTTAAGCTAAAATGAGATAAGTTTAACCTTCGAATAGAAAAAAATAAAATTTGGAGAGTATATTTATATAATTATTTTACTGATCCCGGAGTGTAGCAGCAACTTTCTGTTACTTTGAAAGTTTATTATAAAAATCGGATGTGGCCATGCCCCCATAACTTTATCATACTTTTAAATAACAAAAATATATAAAAATAGGATATTTACACGATTATTGATTAACCCTTAAGTTGGCAATGTATCGCACCAGATACATGATTCCAAAAATTCCATTTATCAGGTAGGATTGAAAAACTCCAAAAGATATGATCTCCGACAGAAAGAATTTTATGCCGAAAAATTAGGGCGTGCCAAGTTTAGGGTTAATACTTTTTTAATATTAGTAGTAAAACTACACAAATCCTACGATCAAGATTTTTGTCCAAATTTTCTAAGTCCCCAAAAATATCACGGGGGTTCCTGCGATCAAGATTTTTTCAAAATTTTTTTTCAAAAAAGTCCGAGAAATGTGAAAAATTTTCTAAGTATGGTAATTAGAGCTGGAATGCGTTTCTATTTAATGTTAAATATGTGGACTCATTAAATAGGTGGACTCATTAAATAGGTGGACTCATTAAAATTAAATAATATCGCTTATCATACACTTCAATTCTGTCAATAAAATATTAAATATTTTATTAATAGGATTATTAATTATAAGTCATAATATTCATTATATAAAATCTCATTGGGGTCCATAGCGATTATAGCGAAGTTGAAAATCGGATTCAGCGACCCAAAATACATCTAAATCCATTGAGAAAAAAAACTTGGGAAATTTTTTCCTGAGAAAAACCCCATATGCTTGAACTAATGATAAAGTAAAATAATATAGAAATATAAAAACAAAATTGTAAACCGGGGGGTCTGGGGGGTGTGGAACACCCTCCAGTACATATCTCGGGATTTCCACTCTTTTAGAATACTTGGGGATTTATAATTTTACAAATTTCGCCAGGAAAAACCGGGAAATTTTGTACGTAACTCACGTGCGTAAACTTGGCTCACCTTTTTTCAAAATATGAGAAAAAAACTTGGTGAATTTTTCCTGAGAAAAACCCCATATGCTTGAACTAATGATAAAGTAAAATAATATAGAAATATAAAAACAAAATTGTAAACCGGTGGGTCTGGGGGGTGTGGAACACCCTCCAGTACATATCTCGGGATTTCCACTCTTTTAGAATACTTGGGGATTTATAATTTTACAAATTTCCCCACGAAAAATAGGGAAATTTGAATTTTTAAGCAAAAATGAGGGAAATTTAAATATTCCCCTCGCTAGAGAATATTAAAGCTTGGAAAAACATTTATTTAAGTGCCTTACTGCTCCGAGTTTAGTAGCAACTTTTACGTTACTTTGAAAGTTAACTACCAAAATTAGTAAAAAGTGTAAACCGGGTGATCTGGGGGTGAACACTCTCCCGTACATATTATAAAATTTATAGAAGACGGAATAATTATACAAATTTTGTCGGAAAAAGCTGGGAAATTTTTTGTTTTTGAGCAAAAGTGAGGGAAATTAAAACGTTCGGCTAAAGAAAATTAGAATTTGAGAAACTTATTTATTTTTATATTATAAAAAAAACTTTTAATTGCCCCACGGCACATCAAATTAAGCAGCAACTTTTTGCGTTACTTTGAAAATATAGAGAAAAAAAAAATTAAATGTTTAAATATTATACTGCTAAGAAAGAAAGATTAATTATTAATTATTATTATTATTATTATTGTAACAATTTTTTGTTAATTGTTGCGCGACCCCTTGACGACGATTTTTAGTACGCCTATGCTAGGTAAGACATGCGCAAGGGATCGTAGAGAGCGCGTGCTTGAGCTGCGTTTGGGGATTCTAAAAGCGCACTCGAGGAGTGAAGACGTGTTTTAGTTTCGTGGGCTGAAGATTTATTCAGATAGGGCCGAATATTTGTCAAGAGTAAGCCTGAAAAGAAATCGTTTAGCGAAGTTTGATTTACGAAACCGTAAAACCTCGTAATTAGTTAATAACGGAAACCTTAATTGTGGGATTTGTACCGTGGTGCTGAAAACTCAAACTGTCACCAATCTGCAAGCAACATTGAATGTTCGATTTGGAAAAAGGTGTGTGGCCGTATGTTGCATCTTTCTGATTTTTTATTTACCATCAACGACTACTGGAAGGAGTCAGTATACGATCGAGTGTTTAGTAGTGAAATTCTTGTTTGTGCGACGCAACGAATTCTGCAAGCAGCTGCGCAATTCGAGCCGAGTTTTTTTTTCATCAGTAGCCAGGGAAGTCATCGAGTCAATAGCTCTTGTGGGTTGTGGTTGCAGTACACTACTGGTAAACAAGCTTCTGCCGAATTACCACTTTGTAAACGAACCAGGCCTTGGTAAGTGTTTTTTTGATTTACCTAGTTTTTTACTGCAATTGCGGAAACGTGTAGTTTTACATCGGCTGGCGACGTGGATGTTTCCCTATTTGTGGCGAACGATTTATTTTATATTAAAATTGGAAATTGTTGTATCAAATTTAATCTTCATTATACGGTTAATTGTTGATAGAGTATTATTGTATGCAAAGGAAGCAAATTCTTATTTTCAGAACCGACGATCCTGCCTCCGCATTAAAGAGTTGGTTTTCCATCTTGGGTCGACCACAATTATTAAATACTGGGGGAGATCTATCCCAGGTGTAGTGAGCAAGGTATTTTTTCAAAATACCGAAATTGCTACATTATTATTAATTAAAATTAATATAAAAATACGAAACTTTCTATTGTTAATTTTGTTACAACATAATTTATTAATAGATTCAATTTAAATTTGTAATAAACAAAATGTACAACACAAGAACAAAAACATTCAACAATGCAAGAGAATATATAGATCCGCTTGAAATTGGACTAATGGATTCTTTAAAAACTTTTTCAATTTCTGCAATATGTTTTTCTCTCCATTTTATATTATTTTCGGCTATTTCAAGAGCTGGTTCAAATAAGTATCTATATTGAGGCCGTTGATCGGCAATCTTTTTAAACTAAAATTTATTTATAAGTAAATTAAGTGAACAAATATTTGAAAATCATGTCTTACTTCCTGAAATTGCGATTTGCTAAATATTATCGACCCTATGTTACTTATAACAACTTCCATAATTTTGTCCCCAATTCTGAAAATTACAAAAAGTTACACAAGATTTTTTTTCGATACTATCGTACCTAATACTAACCCTGTAGGTATTATAGTGGTAATAAGAACCCCGAAAAAACTTGTAAATAACATTCTTGCCGTTGGTCCTCGATCTGATGCTGAAATAAATGCGAGAGCTAATAGATCCTTATTTAATGTTTTTGCGTAATTGAGATATCTACAATGTTTATTAATAATGAAAATGTTACTCGTAATTGATTACTGTACTTCTCTAATGACTCTTGATCTTCTGTACATGCCAGTGCTACAAATCTAGCCCTTGGAAATGAGTCATTCTTTGATGATTTAACCTGTTTGAACATAGTATTCCAACTTGATTTATCTCCCATTTGTATAGCTTTACATAAAACCTGCTCTTCTATTTCGGATGGTATAGTACGTCCACTTTTAAATTTTCCGTAATACAGTTGAGATTCGGAAGTACACCTGGTGTGATTTAACTCACACAACCAAGTAAAGAAAAGCTTCAATTTCATACTTTCAACATGATCTCTATTGGTGGACTTCTTTAGTTTATTGTATATAGTATCTACAGGTTTTCCAATATATTTCTAAAATAATTTTTTTTTAAATCCTTTTGAAGTTTTGGACAGGTACCCACGGTATAAATTCCGATACTTACATGAATATATTTTTCTCCTTTTGTACCAGAAAGTCTGTGTGATAAATGAATGGATATTTTCTTAAGAACACTAAACGGACCATATTCTGTTTCTTTTGGTAAATATAGGAGCATTCTGAGCAATAATTCATATTTTATTATACCCGCTAGTGCCAACGCATTGCAATCGTCAATTAATTGCATTCGGTGAAAAACATGTATGGATGTATGATTTTGTTTCAACGCCCTTATAATTTGAATCCAATTTCGTTTGTCATAGTTTACCCGATAAAAATCTGAAATTATAAATGGAATATACATAATAATTATGTGGAATATCAAATATTGATGAATATTACATGCTCCTTGTTTATTTATCAATAACCACGAATTTTTGTCTTTTAATTCCTTGATACGAATTTTTGTTCTTCTATCAAACAACCAAGTCTTAGGTTCAAGATCGGAAAAATCTGGATTACTTTGAATTGCATAGTTTATCGGAATATACCAAATTGGCGGCATGTGTGCTTTTGAAATATGTTTTGTCAATACAAAAGGATTCTAAAATTAATAATATAATTTTTAATCTATCAATTAATTTATGTTACGAAGTTACTTGTTCTATTTGAACAATATTTTTATTCAAATTATCATAGTTTCTTGTAACTTGAATTACTGGATATCCAATTTGGATATTCCATGTCCGCATTATAATTTCTATTTTGTTTGGCAACATTCTCACACTTGGAACATAATCTATATCATTGTAGAAGTCTGCAGGTTCCACATTTTTGTAAGCACTATAATATTATAAAAATCACAATGTTCATCTTTAGAAAACACAAAGTCACTTTAAATATAAAATATATACTTGATTAGCTTACTTATTCTTAAAAAATGTTTTTATTCCATGTTTAAAAGATGTAGGAGAAATTATTGCTTCCAGCATATACATCATAGCAGCTCCTGAAAGTAAAATAATTAATACCAGTGGCGAAGGGTGCAATGCACGCGGGCCCCCGGCTAAAAGACGCCCTAGTTGTACTGTGACCTTTTCAATCTTATAAAAAAAAATTTTAAACCATTAAAAATATAATGAGATAATAAATCAGAAAATAAAAAGGCAAAAAAATCTTAATTTTAAAATTAAATTAAATCAGTAATTTTAATTAAAATTAAATTAAATAAAAATTTTTTTTTTTTTAAATTATGAAGTTTAATTAAATTAAAATAACTATAATATTAATTAATGAAAAAAATTAAATTAAATAAATAAAATTTAAAAACAAATTGATTTTAAAATTAAAAAAAAAAATTGTTTTCCTAAACTGAAAATTTAATTTCCTTGACTTGGCACTAGAAATGAGAAATTATATCCCTGACAAAATTAGAGAAATCTTTCATTTTCCATGACTTTTCAAAGAAGTGGGAACCCTATAATTGTTATATCGCGAATAACCAGTGAAGGGGGGGGGCTAGGGGGTTTGGGTCCTTCTGTAACTAATCAATATATTAAATAACACAATAATTATTATTTGTTATTTAAATATTTCTAATTTATTTAAAAATCCTGATTCATTTAATAAATTAATTTAGATCAAAAAATTAATTATAATTAAATTAATAAAAAAAAAACGAAGACTATTTTTAGGAAATAGTATATAGTATATACATCATGGGACTAAGGTGCTACTTTTCATCCCGCGTGCGAAGGTTTTCGTACGAGGTGATAGCCGAGTGCAAAAATCGCACATGGGATAACAAGAACCTTAGTCCCATATACTATTTTTCACAATTTCGCTGAAAATGCTGAATTATGTTAGTTACTAAATTATGAATTATGTTCAACTAAATTTGAGATTTTGAAATTGCAATAACTCGAAAACGGCGCTAGATATCGAAAAACTGAGCAAAAAATTTACCTCCGTTACAGTAATTCCCCAGCGATTTGTCGTAAGAAGACTCTGCTCGAGTTTTAAATGTTGCTAGTTTACTTTTCGATCCCAGAACCCAAAGTTCAAAGTTCTATTTGGGATGATAATCTCGTTAATCCCTTAAGTAACAGACAATTTCGCACACAATTTTGTACGTAAATCACGTGCGTAAACTTGGCTCCCCTTTTTTCAAAATATTAAAATTTTTTTGTTGTTTTCAATTGTTTTCCATTTGTTTTCAATTGTTTTGATATTTTTTTTTGATTTTGCGAAAAAAATTAAGAAATTCTCAAAAAACTTTTTTTTCTGCCAGCTCCCCTTTTTTCGAAATTAAAATTTTTTGTTGTTTTCGATTTGTTTTCAATTGTTTTGTAAAAATAAATTTTTTAAATCAAATGATAACCGCGAAAATCGCGAAATAAGATTTTGAATCAAAAAAAGCAAAAAAAATTTTTAATTTCGAAAAAAGGGGAGCTGGCGCAAAATCTTATTTCGCGATTTTCGCTGTTATCGTTTGACTTAAAAAATTTATTTTTACAAAATAATTGACAACAAATCAAAAACAATCAAAAACAACAAAAAAAATTTTAATTTCGAAGAAAGGGGAGCTGGCGCAAAATCTTATTTCGCGATTTTCGCTATTATCGTTTGATTTAAAAAATTTATTTTTACAAAACAATTGACAACAAATCGAAAACAATCGAAAACAACAAAAAAAAATTTTAATTTCGAAAAAAGGGGAGCTGGCAGAAAAAAAAGTTTTTTGAGATTTTCTTTTTGCAAAATCAAAAAAAATATCAAAACAATTGAAAACAAATGGAAAACAATCGAAAACAACAAAAAAAATTTTAATATTTTAAAAAAAGGGGAGCCAAGTTCATGCACGTACAGAAATCTCAAAATTATTAAATCATTGTAGTTTACTACAGCCTTTAAGGTTGTTAAGAAGGAAAATGAAAATAATGAGAAGTTCTTGAAATTTTTACAGTACATTATTTGCGTAATAAAAAAATTTCTGGCAAAGTTTGAACTTAATCTTGTTTTTAGTTATCGAGATAAAAAATGTCAAAGTTACATTACGGTTGCATTGAATTAAAGATCATTATTTCAGCAATCAGAAATGTCAGCATTACCAAAAATTGTCAAAATATTTATGAAAGTCTTATAAATAAGTATACCAAATTTCAAAAAAGTCATGTTTTCAGTTTCTGAGAAAATTAAATTATTATTCCAAAAAGTGTACAAAAGCTATCAAGATTTAGTAAATCATGGCAACATCTGATTACGTAACCCATTCATTTTCCCACCAATATTTTTGTTTTTAATGTATATTTATCGAAAATCTTGATAGCTTTTGAGCTACTTTTTAGAATAATAATTTAATTTTCTCAGAAACTAAAAACATGACTTTTTTGAAATTTGGTATACTTATTTATAAGACTTTCATAAATATTTTGGCAATTTTTGGAAATACTGGCATTTCTGATTATCGATTTAATGACCTTTAAATTAATGTGAACTTTAACATTTTTTATCTCGATAACTAAGAACAAGATTAAGTTCAAACTTTGCCAGAATTTTTTTTATTAGGCAAATAATGTACTGTAAAAATTTCAAGAACTTCTCATTATTTTCATTTTCCTTCTTAACAACCTTAAATCTAAAACTAATGACGAATCTTGGCAAAATTCATGGATGGAGGAATAAATATTATATTATGCATTTTGACATAATATTTTTTAAATTTTAACAAAATGTAGTAATTTTTTTATGGTTTTTCTTAGGGGAGTTGATATTCTGTTGTATCTGCTTTTACTGAGCAATCTTAGAAAAGAGGAAATATAAAATTTTCTAGAAAATCTTAGGATAGCCAATAGCCAAGGAAATCTCAGAAAATCTCAAGAAAATCGCCGGAAAAGTTGTGTGAACTAGTGAAGGGAAATTTGAAGTAATTCTGATAAATTCCAAGACATCTCAACAAACCGATTCTTAGAAAATTTGTAGAAATATAGAAAATTTCTAGAAATCCATAGAAATTTCAAGAAAATCTTAGGAAACTCAAGAAAATTTTAGTAAATAAGATATCGAAAGACATGCAGAAAATTCTAGGAAATGAAAAATTCTAAGGTACCTTAAGATATCTCGAAAAATCCCGAAAATTTTAAAGCCATTGAAATCTCAGAAAATGGAAAAAGCAAAAAAAGCTAGTCTATAATAATCTAGATTTTCTCAAATTTCCCCTGATTTCCCTTATCCCCATCATTTTTCCATTTATTAGTAAAAAACGGACGGGAAATTTGAAGAAATTCGGAAAATTTTTAAGAAATCCAAAAATTTGTTTTGAAAATCCAAGAAATTCTTATTAATTTTACAATCTTAGGAAGTGTAGAAAATTATAAAAAAAAATCTTGGAAGAATATCCAAAATCTAAAAACTTTCAGGATCTTAGGAAATCTTGTGAAGTGGGGAATCACAGAAAATTCTAGGATAATTTTAGGAAATCTCAGATAAATCAAGCAAATCTCAGAAAATTGAAAAATTAAAAACTCATCTATATATTTTTGATAAGAATTAAGGTATAATTTTCAAATTTTAATAAAATTAAAAAGAGGGGGGGGTTGGAAGGAATTCTTTGAAAATCACTGAAATTGCATGCAAATCGTTGGAATTCCAAAATTATGGTTATATAAGTTATTTATATTTTCTTTTATTTTTGTCTCTAATAAAAGCAGGGCCCCCGTCAACAACTTCGCACATGGGTCCCTCACCTGCTTGTTACGCCACTGATTAATAGAGTTACGAATAAAATAGATAAAATCAATTTTCAATTACATGGGATATGGGCCTAATAAATATGGTTCTGATGAAAAAACTTACCTTTGGGACGCATAATTGCGTGCATATTATCGTGTACTTGTATAGGAGTACGTTGTTTGCTTTCTAGTGATTCGCTATAAGGGTAAGAATCCCGATAGAGCGCATCCAGAACTTTTAATTTAAAATTTGTCATCGATAACCACTTAGGATAAATCTGTAAAACAAAATAATATTGTTTATTTACAATGAACTGATGCCGAGATTTTTTTAAAGATCAAAATTTCAAAAATCTCATTGGGCCAATTAAAGCATTGTAAGAAAGAATACTTAATGTTCTATTCGTTCTATTATATAGAACCATTTTTCCTGAAACCCATTAGCTTAAATACACTGAAAAAAATGGTTCATCATATTGATGAACAAAATTCATCAATACAATGAGTTTTTCATTAATATGATGAATTTTTGATGTACCTTGTTTTCAGTGTAGAAGAAACGAAGTAGAACTTACCTCATTAACCAATTTGTATGACAAAAATTCCGACAAACCTTCATGGAGCCAATTATAGTGCCACCATTTAAATGTGACTAAATTTTCAAAATATATATGAGCAATTTGGTGAGCTATTAACTCATTTATAATTTCTTGTTCTGCAGTGGTAGGTCCGATAGATAAAAAGAAAGATTCTCTGAAAAATTATTTTAATTAGTGCATACATTGCAACGTCAGAAGAAAGAAAAACTTACTTATATACTATGAGACCCCATGTTGCTAAAACCATATTACTTGAAAAATCCATTGGAGCAGCGACGTGATACAAATGTTTCAATGGGTATTTAAAACCGACATATTCTTCAAATTTTTTAAGAATCTTATCTGCAGCACCAATGGAATAATCAGTTTGTTTTCGTCGAATTGCAAGTAGCCGTGCTAATGCATGATGAACATTTACAACTTTATTTGAAAACGATAACTTAGATACCACAAAAGATACCAAGTATGTCGACATTAATGGGGTCTCTTCAAAATCATCTCTCATCATAGTTCTACTTACTCGCCTGTAATTGAAAAGCAATTTATTGATTTTATTGTCCAAAAATATGCGTTTTCAAGAGTTTTAGTGCAATCGAACCACAACCTTATAGTAAAGTAAATTTGCCTGTTGGCGGCCTTGTCCCGTTCTCGTACACCAGAGGATACAACTGTAAAACAATTGTATTATAATATAACCGAGAAGTGGCTTCGAACTGGCCGGTATCACGACATTCCGGTCGAGAACAAGGAAATAATGTATTTTCAGAATTCTTCCGATGAAACATTAAAATTAAACATGTCAACTTCTGTTAAGTGGTCGAAATCCGGCAAATTCACCCTAGTATTCAATAAAAAATTAAATGAATTACTTACGTAGATCGTATTTTCAAGCCGTTTGACACAGCATTATAATTATTGGGTCTGATTATGGAAATCTTAAATTTCGCTTTTTGAGAGGGTTCATCTAGACATGGAAACACGTTTCTGGCATATGTAGGTTTGAGCAAAGCAGCAGCATATTTACTAATAATACATTATACATTTTGCATTTGCAAGACTGCATTAAGTATTTATTGAAGTAAATACTTACGATATTCTTCCTGCTTCATTTAAATAACTATAGGAATAGAAACCCGTTGCATTTGCGTTTATCACGCCCTCAAACTTGGGTATGTTTAACCTATAATGTAAATCTGGTTGAAGTTCCTTTTCAAGAATTATTACAAGAAGGTTATTATAATCCTTATAATCCTTATCCTTATAATCTGTTATTGGTATTTTTTTATCAGCTTGTGCTAGTAATGTCAGAGATATTTTATCTGTTATTTTTAATTTCCTGGATTTATGCATTTCTATCGTTTTCGTAGGTGTTAAAACACGAAAATCAAATAGTAGACTTCCTTCAAAGGTATCAATAACCATATTTACGGTAATATTCAGATGATAGACTCGAGCACGAATCGTTTTTGGCAGACGGTAATATTCCTGCTCTTGAGCATATGATATTGACAAACACAATATACCCATAATAGTAAACAATATCGCCTTGTGTTTCATACTGAATATTTTTCAACAGTAATTCACCATTAATATTTTATCTATGTATATAAATTTACTCTAAGCATTACTATTTTTAAATAATGATGTAGACAGTTAGGAAAAACAATTTCCAAACTATATTTTTGTAACTTGATCAATTATCAAAAAAATAGCACCGCAGGCGCAGACAAAAAGTTTAATAATAAATTGATAACTACGAAAACTTACTTACTTGCAGTGAGAAGATTTTAAATTGGTAAACGTAAAACACAAACTTTAATAATATAGTCCAGTCAATAGAGACTTTGAATATATGGCAACCCAAAAGTTGCGTTCTAGGGGATGAAAGTTACACCAATCGATAGCTAAAGGTTCCCTTATAAACATATTAAAATGTATCATCTCAATTTTTAGGGCGTCATTTTAAAAATTAATAAAAAAGAATCCAAGATTTACGACTAATCGACTTTCATCCTTCATTTCTTCAAAGTTACTCACCCAATCCAAAAAATAAAATTACCAATTTATAGAACGGAAAATTTACTATCATATTCAATTGGAAAACTTTGTGAGAAATGCACCATTAATGTATTATAATGTTTTAAAGTAATTTGTAAACATTTATTTGACAAAACGTCAGCTGATCGAATCGCCGCGCCTCCCATGGCATCTGCGCCTGCGTCGGGTGTTGCGCTCCGTACGCAGTACATTTTAATAATTTTAATTTAATTCTATTTAAATTTCCTGATTGTTTCTCCTAAATTTTTCCTGTCTTCATATTTTTGCACTCGATAAAAGTAATTGAATTCTTTTAAATATTTAATATTAAAATAAAATAAGTATTTAATAATTAAAGTTACAGTCAAACTCAAGGGACCACCAAAAATGTTCGAATTAGAGAAACTTCGAGGTATGAAAATAAAATTACACGTAAATATCTGACAAACCTATTATAGTTTTTCAAAAAAATTCGATTTATATAATAGTTCGAGTTAGAGAAGTTAGAGAAGTTAAAGAACACCGAAATTTCCAGGTCTAGATGATGCATTTGAGAGCTTATGCAACTACTATATGGAGACAAGTGACGATTGCCAATTTATTTTCAAGGAATTACGTGATAAAATAAAAGGTTGGACAACAACAACAGCATATTTTGATGGTGGAAAGACCAGGAAAACCGACAGTTATTTGTTTCCGCAACACCGGTTATAAAATTATGGAGAATTTTTGCCAAGCCAAGCAAAGCCAAGATGACGAAAGACAACGTATTGTTCGTGCTGCTGCTGCCATCATTCTTGAAGACATTAGGAGCCAGCCATATGAGACTTTATCTTGTCCATGTCCTGAAGAGCTACTTCAAAATGTGGCAGCTGATATCCCGAAAACTCTCCTAACTTTGCTGGATGGTATTTTATTGCAAGGCAAAAATAAGCGAGGAAAGAAATTGATAGCAAGACGTAATAGTATCGCTCATGCAATAATTTCTACTGTTCGTCCAAGGTCATTCATTTCGTCTATCCAATTAGCAACTGTAGTTTATTTAAGTAGGAAATTCGGCTTTCGGCTACTAATTGACATTTTGAATAAACTGGGATTCTGTACATTATACACCAATCTTAGTTTATATGAAGCTTCAGCTATAATGAGTTGCGATAAACAAATTGAAAATACGCATACATTCAACATATGTTTGTCAATGCTGATCACAACGTATGCAGTATAGATGGATTTAATACGTTTCACACCATAGGGGGTATTTGCTGTGTGACTCCCAAAACAGCAGTGTGTACCCAAGGAGTTATTAAAAAATTAACTCGAGTTCCAAAGCCTCAAGAGCTGGCTGCAAAGTACGACATCCCAGTAATCTGTTGTGATAGATTGGAGAATACTAAAACTGGTTTGAAGTCCATCACATTTGTCGATGTATTGCAACTTCTTCTCGGTGAAGGTGATAAATTTCCAGCTGCATATAATCTCCATCTGTGGGCTAAGTATTTGAAAATTCCAAGTATGCCTAGTTGGAGGGGCTATATGGAAGCACTGACCCATACTGAAGAATTTGTGAACTTACTACCATCAAACTTCGATGCAATAAATACGGTTCTGAATTATGCTCATCTGAAATGCCTCAGACTCAATCAAAAAACCTCTTTTGTAACATTCGATCAACCTCTGCATATGAAGGCAAGGGAATTGCTGGCTAATGACCAGGTTCACATGAAAGGTGTGGTTGTTTGATTGGGTGGTTTCCATATGCTCATGTCGTTCCTTGGGGCCATTGGAACTATTATGGATGGTAGTGGGCTGCCAAAATTGTTAGCTACAGTTTACGCCAGTAATACTGTCGATCATATGCTAACAGGGCATGCTTTCAGCAGAGCGGGGTCATCTTCTCGTATATACTGCTCTGGAGACCATTATTGCAAACAATGCAAGTAATATTGACGACAAAGACCGTTCCTACATGGAAAACTGAAAACATTCAACCACCAACACTGGAGGAAGTTGATACTAATGAACACCTGCAGAAAATCAGTGAAAAAATAATGGAAATTATGGAAACTCTCGCAAACATCGGCCGAACTTCACGATTGTGGTTACAGTACTTCCACTGTTCCAATTCATCAAAGCAGAGCGTTTAGGAACCTGGGAGCTCCATTTGAAGTGTGTTTGAGACATGTTGCCTGTTTTTCACGCTGCTGGTCATTTGGCATATGCAAAGTCAGCTCAGATCTATCTTCAAGATATGATAGAGCTAGAAAATATCATGGATCTGGACGAGTATGATAAATTCACTAGGCAAGGATACTTTACCATACGTAGGTCTGATAAAAAATGGGAAGGAATTTGGACGGATATGACTGTAGAGCAAATGTTGATGAGCATAATGAAGATTTATGGTGGTCTCACGCATGGTCGTGGAATTAATCACGAAGGTGTAGTTGCAAGATGAATTCTTGGTATGCCTGTTGCATTCAAAGTAATGAATGCTTTCGAAAAGTTCTGCGGAGTAAGGACCGAAAGTTCATAACAGCATACAGATTGGAGACCATCGAGTATAAAACGAGATGCAGAGGATTCTATGAAGTTCATTGAGTGGCTCACTAACTGATGTCCATTGGAGATGGTCTATGCGGTGGCGATGAACTCAACAGTGACAGAGAGAAATTAATGATCGGAATGAATGCTGCTGATGTAAAACTGAAGCGTACAACCCGAGTGAAATCCGTTGCAACTGCCAAACGAGGAATTTCGATTTATAACGAAAAAGTCGCTGTTAACACAACCCTGCTTTTCCAAAGAATCACGGCAGTCACTAAAAACGAGATTCAATCGGCTGCTGAAGCTTTTAATTACGAGTTGGTTTCCTTTCCGCTTTCGTTATTCGATGAACAAGGAATGATGCGAAAATCTACTAAGTCTCAACTTTATAATGCATTTTCATCTAAGCCCATTAACACCATTTATTTATCTGAGTATAAAACGGTGATCGATGGTGAATTTTTGCTCCAAAAAGTTGTATGGCCAGTTGGAAGCACCTACGAAGCTGTTTTGAAACTATATAAAAATTACATTATAAGAAATTTTGGAACCAATTCTGTTCCACAACAAGCAAGGTGGTAATATTCGAGAAAGAAATGACAATCACTGTAAATCAAGAGAAATTTCTATCAAATGATAAGAATAAAAGTAGATTGATCAGCTTTCTTACTAATCATTTGGTGAAAGGTAAAATCAACGTGTAGCAAGCATCAGAAGATGTTGATCGACTGATTGCTACGACGGCAGTTGATCA
Source organism: Cantharis flavilabris (assembly GCA_949152465.1). Lineage (NCBI taxonomy): Eukaryota > Metazoa > Arthropoda > Insecta > Coleoptera > Cantharidae > Cantharis > Cantharis flavilabris. The sequence continues at coordinate 94,788,744 of OX424435.1, forward strand.
ATATTGATGCACCATCAGAAAGTTGCAGTTGTTGTTCAAGATGTCGACCTACTCGTCTTACTAATTGCCTTGACACCAACCGATAGAAAAATCTATTTCATCAAGCAGGGGGTTGGTAAAGTGGGTATTGCCCTCGTGTGACGCGCACGAATGGATTAACGAGATTCCGCTTCGATAACGACCTCGACGACAAGCACGAATGGCCGAAAGTAGATGGCTCATGTCTGTACGGCCTCGCCTGCGAAATATCACAAGTCCGAAAATTCATAAACTGCGCATGTGTTAAACTATTGATCGGTTTGGGAAAATCTCGTATTCAATAAGTATTGATTATATTTTATATATGAGGGGTTAGAGTTAGTAGGGTTCACATTAACAACATTAACAACAGGTCTGTTCATATTTCTCAAAACCTTAGTCCGTATGAGAAAAGGTATAACGATTTTACAAAAGTAGATTATGTGCTGGCATATGATTACTATCTATCGACTCAAAAAAAGAAGTTTTTTAAATAAACAATTCTGCAAACCGTTGTTGGATTTTACCAATTCGGTCAAAGTCAAATATTTGTTCACCGATGTTTCAAGCAAAAATGCCTGTTAAATTGTATGCTAGGGTCGGTTAGGGTATAATAGTGCGAGTTTATATAGAGCGTCATGTTATTAAATATACCATTCTCTGATAAGATCCTCTGTATTTATCATGGGTATTATAATAGGTGACAATCAAAAGTATCACTTTCTAAGTTCTTACACAACCAAATACTATATTCAAGACACTGATAATTCTCCAATAGAACAGATATATGGAAGAAGAAGAAGAAAGAAGCCTTCTGTATTTGAATATAAACATAAAAATAAGTACCCCCACATTAACCCTAATGTGAAAGAGGTATATAAAAGAATAATCAAATCACCTATGATTAAAAATAAACAAGAAAATACATTCACCTACAGCATACCTAATATAAAAAGGATATATAAAAGAATATTGAAATCACCTATATTTGAAAATAATCAAGAAAATTTAGAAACACATACTTACATTATACCTGATGTAGAAAAAGAATATATAAATAAACAAGAAAGTGAGACTTGCATCTCTCATGATGAAGATAGTAAAGATACCGGTAGTGATAGCCAAGACATCGCTAGTGATAGCAAAGACATCGGTAGTGATAACGGTAAAGGCGGTGTTGAGGAGGCTGAAAAGCATCATCTGATAAGGGGGTCTGTTAAAAGACGTTGTTTCATGTGTTACCAGAAGGAGGACTGTAAAATAATTTTTAAAAAATCACCTAATATGCAAAGGCAATCTTTATGAAACTTACCTAATTCTACGTAATCCTCGTATTGAAAACTGATTACGTTTACTTTTACCCAAATTGTACTTTTCTTTGTTAAAAGTTGAATTTTACTTGAGTGGATATAATCGACCATACTATGTTTAAACAGAACACCATATCAACATTGTTTAAAATTAATAATTTGATTTAAATCTAAATTTTAAACACATGTTTACCAATAGGAATAGGGTACATATTTTATATCATTTTATTAAACAATATAATGCCTACTTATTTGTAACATATACAAATTACTTATTACATATTTAAAACAGTATTTATCGTTTTTATTCTACTGTGGATGCCGGAGATATTTAATGCGAAGTTACTCAGCTAAAATTACACATCGAAATTTCTAGGAGTGTACATTGCTATTAAGCACAAGACCGAGTTCATTATAAAAATTTTCGAATGATTATACCATGTTTTAAAATAATAGCTTTGAATCGCATTTTTTTACAATTTTTCTCGATGGTTAAAAAAAAAAATTTTAGATAACGGTATTGACAACATTATTATTATTATTATTATTTTATTTCAGTTCTCACCTACATTAGATATTATTATAAATATAAATAATAAATTATTGTTATTAGTATTTCATAAAGTTAAGGGAAAAAAATTTTTTTTAAATATTTGTTTTCTTATTTTTTCAGAACCATCACGACATTTCTCCTACTGCACAAAACCTAAGGAATTTTAAGAAAGGTTCGAAAATTGTATGACCCGTTTTAAAAAAATTTTTATTTTTAAATTTTCTTACTTGTAATATGATATTGTAAATGTAAGTAAAAATATTGTTTTCAAAAAATATTAATTCGATTTCAATAAATTTTAATTATAAAGTACATCGTTTTTGTATGTTGTTTCGCTTATTTCTTTGAAATGTAGCAAAAATCCATCGAGGTCTTCGTAATCCTACCGAATTTTGAACGGGTCAAATTACCGAGTCGGATGTAGTAGGTAAAGACAGGTATTGATATAAACTTCTTCCATAAAACCCGATTTTAACTGTTTTCTGCTGTTTTTAAACGATTATATATCTCCAATTTAGCCATATCGCCAGGCGTAATATGAGGAACACACCAGGTAACTTTTGAAATTTTATTGTTACAGCGCTTTCACTCTTATAGCAATCGGTATCAGAATTTGAACGAATTAAGAATTAAAGAATTAAACATTGACCTGACAACTTTATGAGTTTGATTGCGTTCCATATAACCCGATAACTTTTTAAATTATAGAATTAAGATAAGTTCCTGCCCCATATTTATGATATCTCTTTTTACTCCAAGTTATCCCAAAGAAATGGTTCAAACTAGTGTGGGTTCAATCAAAAGTTTAACGTGGAATTTTTCAAGGTAATTCATGAAGTCCATAATGGAGCTGTTTAGCAATGAATAGGCATATATACCAATTACCTGCGTACCAACCATTTACAAATTTTTTCACTCATATTTTGACATCAAAATCGAAAACCCTTATAAGCAAATGAGATTACAAAAAATTATTCAAGTATTACCTGCAATGAGGTCAAAAATGGAATACTCTAGTTATTATGAACGATGTGTTTATTCTCATGCTGATTAAGGTTGAAATTTCAAATAATCACTTTATCGAAACTTACAGAGTTTTATATTATGTATAAGAATATCACATTTTATCAAATAAAAGTATGCAAAATTTGACCCCTTATCAGAGCAAATAAATTATCCTAAAACTATTTTATTACTAAAACTATAATAGGGTGATAGCAGGCCGCTAAATCAGATGAGAACAATGGTGAGGTGTTTTGTGATGTCAGAAAGGGTTTTTTATCTGGGGCATATAAAGTGTTGTTAAACACTTGAGCTAACGTAAAAAAATGCATATAGTAGAATTCATTTTTTGACTTGCATACCAAATAATATCTAGTTAGTAATGGGGATCGTATACCTGAAAGTGGTCCATTTTTTATCTGGGGTATATAAAGTGTTGTTAAACACTTAAGCTAACGTAAAAAAAAAAAATGTATATAGTAGAATTCATTTTTTGACTTGCATACCAAATAATATCTAGTTAGTAATGGGGTTGGGGGATGGGGTTATGAATTAGTCGATTTATATCTTAATTAAAAGAGAAAAAGAAAAGACATTTTTATCGATAAGTCATCATTATAATAGATATTTATTTATTAATAATAAATACACATGTTGCATACATATATTACTACAATCTATCATTGACTAAATCAGACAAATTTTGTTTGATTATGTCTGGGTACTTATGTATAAGTTCGGTCATGCAATATAAGTTCACGCCTCGGTAATGACCCATAGAGCTGGAGACCTCTTTAAAATTGTTAAAAGGATCACCACCTAATTGAATGCATGCGAATAACACTTCTATATAGTGATCCCTTAATTCCAGCCCTTCGATGTCGGTTTTTCTCAAGTTTATTAAGGTAGAAATTTCGAATAATTTTTTTATCGAAATTTCGGCCATTGATAGATAGAAATTATCGGTGTTTTTAAAAGTTATAATTTTTGTCCCATTAAATTCTCCACCCGTTATTTTAAGCCCACTGTTGTTCATTACAATCGGTTCCATATCCCCATTTTTAAAAAATGTATCAATCTTTGCAGTATTGATATCATTTGTTAAGGTTTCCCAATCTTCACTACATAATAGAATGCAGATTCCATTCGATCCGATGATCCTCAGCATAGGCTCCCAGTTTTCGATATCAATCCCAATAGCTATAAACTTTGTTTCAGATTTATTTAAGGCATATTTGGTTTCATAAATAATCTTTGCGGTTGGCATTGTAGGTTTTACTTTCTTAGTGCTATCTGAAAAAAAAGAAGAACAATAATAATATAAATAACTTAAAAAATTAATACAAATGATAAATTACAACATAAAAAATAGATACCGGTTGAGGGTTAGGTTAGCATCCCTAGATCAATTCCTAGGAATGTTAACCTAACCCTAATCCGGTTTATTTAAGAAAAAAGTAATTTGTTTTAATTAAACTTACTTGGTTGAACTACAGACCGTTTCAAAGTATGGATACACACTTTGCTTGCCATTTTGCACTAAATTATTCGTATGTACTATACGGTTATACGAGTTGCGATTTTTAGAGGTCTAGACGAACTGATGTAAAGCTACAAATTTCGTATGCCTTATATAGTTACGAATCTGGAGAGTGTTACAACTTTCTGTATATTAATTATATTTTAGGGTGAGAAGTATCAAAACACGTTGTATTTAACCCTAATTGATAAAATATGTTACGGTAACGGAAGAAGGTAATTAAATTAAAATGGGGGGTCCATTTTAAGTGCAAATAAATTCTCCTAAAACTATTTTATTACTAAAACCATAATATTGAAACGGATGTTATAATAGGGTGATAATAGGTAATAGATAAAATAAAATCAATACTTTATTGAACAGGTACCTTTTTGATAAGTGTTTTTAATATAAGGAGGGTTCTCACCCCCTCGTTATAGGGGAGATTTTTTCCCACAGAGTAAATTATCTAATTAAAAAAAACGTTAAGATAAAAGGTGTAATGGTCAATAAATTTTTATGATAATTGATTTTAATGTGAACCCTACTAACCCTAACCCCTCATATATAAAATATAATCAATACTTATTGAATACGAGATTTTCCCGAACCGATCAATAATTTAACACATGCGCAGTTTTCGTTATAGGGGAGATTTTTTCCCACAGAGTAAATTATCTAATTAAAAAAAACGTTAAGATAAAAGGTGTAATGGTCAATAAATTTTTATGATAATTGATTTTAATGTGAACCCTACTAACCCTAACCCCTCATATATAAAATATAATCAATACTTATTGAATACGAGATTTTCCCAAACCGATCAATAGTTTAACACATGCGCAGTTTATGAATTTTCGGACTTGTGATATTTCGCAGGCGAGGCCGTACAGACATGAGCCATCTACTGCCGAAAAAGTGGAATAAACGGTAAAAATGTTGAATAAACGGTAAAAATGTTGAAAAATTAAAAAAATTTCTGGAAAAGAATCTATCTTTTGGTATACATGGAAACAGCCCCGGGCTGTACTCGGGAAAGATCCGAGATTTTTCCCTCCTGCCCGGGGCTTTTACCTATGACAACTGCAGTGTTCTCCACACAAGAGTATAGTTATCTAAAAGACGTCATACTCTTCAGTCATGCTTTTACGGGATGCAACATAACGTCTGCATTCTATAATAAAGGTAAAAAAAAATTCTTGAATGTACTCAAGAAAAATAAAGCATTAACTCAGGATATGGAAGTCTTCAACAATCCCAATGTTGCTAAGAATGACATCAAGCAAGCTGGTCAGCGTTTAATGTTGGCTCTATGGTGCCAATAAAAAGAAAGCGTCGATCAATTCCTTCCGCTTCAAACGTTTTGCTGCTTCTGCTGCACGATTGAAGACAGAGGTTCGTTTGTCACTACTTCCACTCACAAGCTGGAGCAACTGAAAAACACATCTGGCGTGTCTACTTCCAAGTACAGAAGTGGTTAAAGAATAATATTCTTAACGCATGTGATTGGGGGTGGGAATTGAAGGAACAAATTTATTACCCGGTCATGACCAAAATACCTCCAGCACCAGCAGAGATTTTAAAAATGATATTCTGTAGTTCTGGATGCAGGAGAGCTGGTTTAAAGTGTTCAAGTATGATGTCATATTCCAAAATCCTTCATTGGAATTTTGTATTTAATTTGGAACTTGTGTATTTATTTTGTAAAAATTGTATTTTTGTATTTGCTGGTTTTCCCGCCAAAGAATGGTAGTGACAGCAATGGGTGGTGGAAACCAGGCTTTTTTTTCGATAATGGCCGCCATACGCGGTTGAGACGTAGTTTAGTCTCCTGAATTTAATTAAAGTTTATTTGAAGTTTTATGAATTTGAGAATAAACCGTTTGATTTTGTGAGAGTTGGTTTTTGATTTATTTAGAATTTACTTGTTAAGAGATTGAACATATTTTTGGACATACTTAGTTTGGATGAGTCTAAATAATTTGATTACTATTATTTTAAATTGATGATCGATAAAAATTGGATGAGAAAAGAAAAATATAATTAACTGGATTGGTAAAGTTGGAAACATTAAAACTCGAAAATTTAAAGGCTTTGTTAAATTTATGTGGACGTTGACGCATCTGGTTTGGTATCGCGCACATTTGCGTTCCATTTTGCATTAGTGAATTGATTTGAAGTATTTTAATTTGAAATTGGAATTTTTTTAAATTTTTAATTAAAAATAACATGACAATATGTTCTGGTTGTCAAGGTAATTCGTGTTTAAACTCCAAGGAAATCGACATTAGCATAGTAGATTCAGCTGAAAGTTCAAGCAATTCTGATGATGTTCTTCTACAAAATTTCGACTCTACACTTAGTCATCATATCGACGATATAACCACTGAAGCATAATATGATGATGACAGCACAGAGTTTCTTTCAAACCGAGACCAAGATCCAGAAAATAACTCTCAAGTTGATAGTGGGCCAAGCACAAGTAAAAAGCGACGTGTTGAAGACAAAGACATATTTGACTAGTTGTAAATATTGTAACAAATGTGAGTTCGAGAAGTGAGTGTGTTAGTTTTTGGTCTTTTGCTTTTTTCTGTAAAATTTAATTTTATTTCGGCAAATTTTAATTTGCAATTTCGAGCTTATCAATAATAATTTATCTTTGTTCGAGAATTTTCCACAACGTTAATTTTAATCTAAGTGAAATATTTCATTTTAATAATTAAATTATTTTATACTTTTGGTGTGAACTACGGGTGATGGTAAACTGCACGAATGACCGCAGGTAGCTGAAAAAAAAAGTGGTAAACTGCACTCCGAGCAAAAAAACCAAAACTGCACTCGAAGTTCATGCAGTTTACCATAGGGATTATTTTCGGTTTTCTAGCAGGTAGGTAGTTTAATCCTTATTATTTTTAATAAATTGTTATTCCAAAAATTAACCTAAATGTATTGTTTATTTAAAAATGAAAGTAAAAATATCAAATTAAATCAAAAAATAAAATGTTATTTTATTAAAATTTTATACAAAATTAAAAAATAAAATATAAAATTGGTAACCTAATAATAAGATATGGCATTTAATTAATGTGGGGGCAACTGTAAAATGAGGCAGCTTTTACAAAACGTAATAAATCAGTAACAATTGTTTGCTTTTGTTTGGAAGTTTTGTTTTGCGTAGGTGGTTTTCCAACACTGTTCAATGCTATGTAAACTTTAGTTTTCTCATGTTTAAGAGCTTCAACAAATTTGTATATATTGGGGCGAATAGAATTAAAGTTCTGTTTAAATGCGGCCTGGAATGACTCGCAACCATTAGTTGTTGAAATCAAATCCGCAGACGCCTTGGCCCAAACCGAAGCAGCCAAATTAGTGGAGCATGAAAATATTATAATATTCGAAGTGGGATCGTTAACTATCAGAAAATTTTCACCTTGCTCAGTTTTTATATCCATCTCTTGTAGCTTCTGATGCACTTCTGCAAGATATTTTTTGCCATCGGAGGCGTGGCGATTCGATCAGCTGACGTTTTGTCAAATAAATGTTTACAAATTACTTTAAAACATTATAATACATTAATGGTGCATTTCTCACAAAGTTTTCCAATTGAATATGATAGTAAATTTTCCGTTCTATAAATTGGTAATTTTATTTTTTGGATTGGGTGAGTAACTTTGAAGAAATTAAGGATGAAAGTCGATTAGTGGTAAATCTTGGATTCTTTTTTATTAATTTTTAAAATGGCGCTCTAAAAATTGAGATGATACATTTTAATATGTTCATAAGGGAACCTTTAGCTATCGATTGGTGTAACTTTCATCCCCTAGAACGCAACTTTTGGGTTGAAGTCTAAATCTATCGGACTATAAGGAAAATTTTTACAAAAAAGGGTAAAGAAGTAAAATCTTTAACAAATCTAGAATAATGAGGTTTAATTATGTAGAGATTTTGGTGATTAACGTAAAAGTGTCTTGAAATTTGACTTTGCAATTGATAGCAAAATGAAATATCGGAAAATTTGCTTAGCTATCAATAAATAGATGACCGTTTATTTTGAGGAATTAGCTGGAAACCGTATTCAATGCACTACCGTTTGAACTAATATCCAGCAACCATAAACATTTTCAAATAAATAAATAGATTTCCACTTCCTGTAGGTCCTCATTATTAACGTAGGAGTAAAAAAACAGGAAAGCAAGCAAAAGTATTCTATTTATTATTAATATAAAATTCCAACACCTACATAAAACATGATGATTTTAAAAATATTAATACCTAAGGTATTACAATACGAAACTGTTCCACTTCGGTAGAAATTTGCATAGTACATATGAATTTCGTTCATATATTTAATATTCCATTGTATATTTTCGTGGGCTTTCGTTAATCCTGCTTCAAATAATTCGCTATAGCGTTTCTTATGACTACGAGACAATTTTTCCCACTGAAATATATTACGTACAGTTTAATTGGTAATTTTTTTAATTTGTGTATTCATACAACTACAAGATCATGAGGTTTTGTTATTTTTGCTGCAAGACTAGTTAAAATAATCTTCATATCGCTTTTTTCGAGTCTGTAAACAATATAATATAACAAATTACATTACTACAATAAAAGAGGTACGAACCTGTTCAATAAAATTTCAAAACGTTTTAAAACAAACTTTAATGTCACTCTAAATCCGATTCGTCCTTGCCGTATTACCGCTTGTAGCGCCCTAACTAATTCACTCTTTTGTAATAATGTTGAAGAATATACCAAAAATCTATAAAAGTTTAACTGTTAATTAGTTTTATAATTAAAATGAAGAGGTCATAGCAATATTTATAATTAAATACCTTTGTAATAACATGCTATTGGCACTACATGCTAATGTTAAAAACCGGCTATATTCTCTTTCTTTATGAAGTTTAACAGTTTGAAATAAATAAAACCAATGAGATTCCTGCCCTCTTTCCATAGAAGTACACAGCACCTGTTCCTCCAAATCAATAGGCAACACTTTTCCTTTTCGATATTCTCGAAACATAGTTTCTACTCGAGATAAACACTTTTTGTGCTGTAATTCACACAACCAATAGAAAATTAATATTACAGCTTTTTGGTGTATATGATTTTCCATGGTTTGATCACGATTTTCCAAAAGATCGTAGACAGATTCTACGCTGTTTTTAAAAAACGTCTGAAATGATAAAATTAAATGATCTGGAAATGATCCAACGATCCTCTCACTATAAAACTCTGTTCCGCCGGTGTACCCATAAGTTTCACTTTTAGATCATCAAATACTGTTTTCATAACTCTCAATGGGGCATAATCCATTTCTCTAACAAAATATTCGCTTATTTTCAGCGGAATTCTGTAAGGAATTGCTCCCATGTTTGCCAAGTTAAAAGCATCGTCAATTATTTGGGCTCTATTATGAAGATCAATTTCTTTGTGATTATATCTCAGCGCCTTTGATAACAAATCCCAATTTCGCAAATCGTAATTCACCCGATAATAATCTACAAAAGAGAAACTTGAATTTTAACCATTCCTGTGACTTATTTATAGCATACAGGTCATTTTTGAATTTATAATTAACCAATCGTTTTTTCTCAAATTTTTAACTTTAATATGTTGACTTTTGTTAGTTAACCAATCGCTGGCTTGTTGATCGTAAAAATTTGGATTGCTTTTAGTCACATAGTTGATTGGAATATACCAAATTGGTTTGGTTTTTGAATTATCGTGTAACATGCACCGTTTCTAGAAGGTTGTCTAGATAGTTAATAAATTATCAACAAACTAATAATTATAATAACCACCTGTGTTAATTGAACGTCAAAGAACTCAAAACCATAATTTCTTTTTGCCTCTACCACGGGAAAACCTATTTGAGAATCCCAGGTTTCCATTATATGAGCAACTGAACTGAGCATCTTAGTATTTGAATCCTGTACGGCTTTATCCAAGTTTTTGTAGAGATCATCGGGTGTTGCCGATTTAAATTGTCTTAAATCAATTTAGAACAAATTATTATATATTTAAATTGAAAATATTACCTATCATTAACAAAATATTGAAGTCCTTTTCTAAAAATCTCTGTTGATAATATTGATTCGATCATGCGGATCATTGCAGCTCCTATAAATAAATCACTTGATGATTTAGCAAAGTAAAATTTCCCTGGTACCCATATTACCTTTAATGAATATTAACTGGGTAAATTTGAAGACTTGTATTTCTTCTGGAGAATTACAATAATGATTTAAAGATGTTGTAGAATTTTCAGAATCGGCTTTCATTACTTTTAATACAGAAATTTGAAGATCTTGCATTTTACTCCATTCTGGATATAACTGTAAAGAGAAAAACTGAGAAGAGAACAAAAATATAATTTTGTTTACATTATCAGTAGTCTTGCAAGCGATATACTCAGCCATTCCTTCATTTAACCAAAAATAATTCCACCATTTTGAAGTAACCAAATTTCCAAACCATTGATGAACAAGCTCGTGCACAATTACATTAGTTATAAATTCTATACTAATAATTGTTGATTCATTTGGTCTGAAAAGATGAGTCTCCCTAAAAAATAATTCATTTTAAAAATTACTGAAAAATTACATTGTGAAAAATTACCAATAAGTTACAATTCCCGAACTTTCCATCGCCGAATAGAGCATTTTGTTATCCGGAATTGCAACATGATATAACTTTTTTAAAATAAGTTTTTTCTTTACAAATGTTCCTATATGTTCAAACGCGCGCTTTGCTAGTTTAATACTGAAGTTGACCTGATCTTCATTAATTAGCTTAGGTCGAGCTAATATTTGATGAATATTACCTTTCACTTTTTTTGATAAAGTCAGATTGGATACTAAAAACGCTATTGTATAAGTAGGAAGCAGGTTGGTTTCTTCAAATTCATCTTCAACTAACGAATTGTGTAAATATCTTAAACATAAGAAAATCGACGATTTTTCAAAATTTCAAATTTTACATACAATCCGAAACATTACGTTCAAACAATGTGTAAAAAATGTTATGCAAAACTTACGTTGACTTTATTAATATGCCATTAGATGCTGAATGATAATTCCATGGTCGAATAATAAAAATTTTAAACCTGGCTTTTAATTCAGGTTCATCAAAACAAGGAAATGCATATCTTGCATATGTAGGTTCGAAAAAGCTCATTACAAGTTTTCTAAAAATCCATAAAGTTTATGAAAAGTATTCTTTTTTTAATACTAAATTATCTGCTACATACTGAGTGATATTGTGGGTTTCTAAATATGTAACAGAATAAAGTCCATTCATACTTTCGCTTCTGTAAACTCCAAAGTATTGAGGTATGAATAACTCATATATTCCTGCTTGAAGTTTCATTTTGAACTGTATTATGTAAAAATCTTCCTTCTCCGATACAGAAATTCCATCGTGATTAATAATTGTCGTATTTTTATCAGTACTCGATATCCTCATTAAATATACTTTCTCAGGTGGAATCACTAATCCTTTTTGATGTAAAGTTATATTATTTGTATTTTTTGTTACATTAATTTGAATTTTTACAAATCCCACGAATACATTATTATGCAAATGCGGAGTTAATTTAATATAATATTTTAGAGGTAAAACATCTTTTGGGAGTAAGTATTTGTTGTAGTTAACTATTTGCGACGTATTATTATTTGACTTGCAAAGAGGTATAATTATCGATAGTAAACATATAATTTTTGAAAATTTATCTACCATATTTTGCTTATTACAATCAAATCTACCAAAAATGTCAAACAGATTTGTATAATTATTTTTTAAGTTCAATTTCTTTTATAGATGTCCTGATATTATGTCAATAATATTTCGTTTTCAATCACTCAATTTGTAATGTCACATTTTTTCTAAGATAATTTGATTCTGACCAATGCAAAGAAAAATGCAATTAATTGAACTAAATAAGAAAATTCGAAAAGGTTTAATCAAATAATCCGCGGGGAGCAATGTGATTTTCACCTCGACCTTTACACATACGTACTTTGACTTACCTGTAGTTTTATTGGTGATTAAGTTTTAATAATTAAATAATTAATGATTAAAATATATAAAAAGGTAAATAATAAAAACGAAATTAAAAGTAATACAAATAAAAGGTTGGTAAAAATAATATAACATTATTGTATAATTACAGAACTAATATGCAAAACTTTAAAATTGTTATTACTAAACTGTACAAAATAAAATAACATGTTTTAGGAATTGCAAAACTTAGATTTCCACTAGACCGAGTTCCGTAAAAGAACTTGGAAATTTGATATACGCGTTTCTGATTTGCAGATACACGTAAAGCTGTTTCTTTAAGATCAAAACGTTTCCTTTTTTTTGACCGAAAATTTGTCAGTATTTCACCTAACTAAAATAATTTTATTTTTTAAAAAACAATCGAAGCGAGTTCTAAAGTGTTTCTTACTTTCTCAACTTGTTTCTTGGTTGTTAACTTCAATGCAATGTTAGTCAAAATAGTTGAAATATATTTATGTCCAAAGCTATAAAAACAAAATTATACAATAAAACAATTTGGTAATATTATCAATACTCACGTGTTAAACAAAGGATGATAATGTGTACGTATATAGTTCATCACAACTTCTAAGCCACCTAATCCTTTATTGCTCAATAAAATCACTGCTTTAAAAAAATCATAGGTACTCCCAGCGGCACTCTTTAAAGAAACGTCTAAAAGGCTGCAGCAAAAATTTGATATTAGACTTCCGAATTTTTGGAGAATACAATTACCGGTTCAGTGAATAAACATCTTCGGTACATACTAACGACTGAAAAACATTCCATTTGAAACGTTCATTTTTTTTAATCGATGGGTAAATTGTAAATAAATATTCCCAATCGGTTTGATTTTGAATTCGTATAGTACTGCACAATGTCAGCTCTTCTAAATCCACAGGAATCTCTACATTGTGGTATCTCCACCGATTGAACATTTCCCTAGCATTTCTTCTACACTGGGCGTAATTCAACGTGCACATCCATAGAAGAACTAATGAGCGATGTAATTTATCGATTACAGTATCTTTACTCGATTCACTGCGACCCAAACGTTCATAAGCTGGTTTCAAAATTTGTATAATATGTGCCTACAGAAATAAATCCATTTTAGTTATTTTTATCCGGAAATTTATACCAGCTGACTTGGAAAGGTCCTTCTACATGTGCACCAGATAGGATATAAGTCATAATATACGTTGCTGCACGTAAAAATGCGTAATGAGTAATGTAGTTATCTTCGCGATATAAATAAGTAGTAATTTTTAAGAAAATTTCAAAATCCAACACATCGGTCTTTGCTAAATGAAATGAATCGTCTATTAATTGCGCTCTGTTTAAAATATGAATTTTGGTATAGTTTCCCAATAGAGCTTTTGTTAGTAGTTTCCAGTTTCTCCTATCGTAGTTCACACGATAATAATCTAAAAAATTAAACCCCTAAGCACTAAATGGCACAGTAAAATTTCGACTTTACATGATTCCTGTTTATTTAATATTAACCAATCCGTACGATGTAAATTTTTAATGTTAATTTTTGCATTTGACTGCAGTAACCAATCATCGAATCGCGTGTCTTTAAAATTCGGATTACTTTTCGTAGCATAATTTATTGGAATATACCAAGGCTTTTGTCTTGGTCCGACATTTTTGTCATTGGTATAGCGAGACTGAAATTACCGCATTTACTAATGGGCACTAAATATTGACATTACTATTACTTGTGTTAATTTGACGACTTCTTGGCTGATACCGTAGTTTCTCTCCACCTGTATTAATGGACACCCTTTCTGTGAATCCCACGTAGTCATTATTTTATGTATATTTAAATTTTTGGGAAGCTTCTTTCCAGATGCGGTCACAGCTTTTTGCAAATTTTTGTATAAATCACTGGGAACAGCGGCTTGATATGATCTGCAAAACACATTGAAAATTAAATTATTATCAAAAAACACCCAATTAGAAGAAAAAAACATAGCAATATGTGAAAATAATAATTATAGTAGGAGTCAAATTAGCAAAAATAGAAAAATTAACAGGTAAAAAGCTATAAATTGGTGGAGACCTTTGTTTTGGCTTACTGTTGAAGATAGTAAAAGTCCTGACCTCTATCTTCAAGGCTCGATCCGCCATCTTGAAGAAAGGGTGCTCCAATCCAGTTTTTTGATCATATCTCGGTAATCCTTGATCCGATCGCGATAAAAGTTATTATAAAAATTATAGCTCGTTAAATTCTCTATAAAAATTGTATAATTCATTTTATTCATATTTTCAATATTTTTTCTGTTATACACTGTTGAATATATAGGGGAAAGGCTTACAGGTTGCCACCCCATAGCTTTTTTGATCATAACTCGTCATACAATCAACGTATTGTTGATATAATAACATACACAGGAAAGGGGAAGTATAAAGCAACAATCCTGCGCAAAAAATCATTTTAATACTCCAAAACTAAAAATTTACAGCAAATTTTCAAAAGTATCTAAAATCGGCACCTTTAAATTTCGGCTTGCAGGTTGCCACCTCTTGAAAATTTGTTGAAAATGTAGAAAAACACAAGTAAAAACATGATTTTTATTAATTACACTTAGTGGCTGTGAACAAAAAAAAATCAGAGTAAATTGACAAAGAAAAAAAAATGTTAAAATTGAAAAAAAAAAAACTTTAATTTAAATCTAAAAATATATAAAATAAATGCACCAAAAATCATAAAATTTACACGTAAAATTTCTCATACTCATAAAATATTGATAACTCTTACTATTTAATATTGTTGGACACCACCGGTACTGGGAGTAGCCTTTTCTATGACGTTTTACTGAACCGTTTCTGGGAAGTCATTCTCTTCAAGCTCCCTCTCAACGAAACCCTACATTTCCGGGTCAAAAGCAGAATTTGAATTTAGACATGATGTACCATGGCAGTAGCCACATATAGTCGCACATTTTAGTCCCGCTTTCGAACATCCACAGGATGAAGTGCAGCCTTTTTTGCAATTGCACGATATTAATATCAGTAATGATTGTGGAGCAGGTGCCTTGAGTTCAGCCCCAAAGTTCAGGACATTTCTCATTACCACGCCACTTTTGAACTTGTAAATAAACGCGGAATGAGTGTTGCTGACCTGCTGCAGCTGTAGAGGGCAGCGAAGCTAAATTTGACTTACTTTTATAAGCCGACTTCGTAAAAAGATTGTACCGATGTCGAGGCGCACCGTATATAGTCATAAAAAAACGTTCTCCAGCCCGAGTGATATCATCATGAGAAGGGTTGTCTTTATTAAATGCTGCAACGATTCCACATAAATCTTCCCGTTGTCTTAATAATTTGAAGCATTTAAGCTTACCCTTTTGAAAGAGACACGATGTCGTGTCACAACCATTGAAAGCATGTGCAAATAGAATTATATCTCGAATCCCTCCATGCGATTGTAAAGTACGAGAACAATAGATCTTCCGTTCGGCTTTTCCTCTTTTTGGTTTTATAAAATAAATACTCCGTTCTTCTGGAGCTAGTGCAGTTAATAAAACAAGAAGGTCTACGTTCTCACCAATAATCATTGTTTCTTCGAAAGAAGATACCTCTATCGCAGTTGTGACGATCAGAGTATCAGCATCGTCTGTAGCCTGTTCAACGGAAAAACCCTCGGTCTCAAATTTTTCCGACAACATCGAAATAAGCCTTACCTTATTTTTTTCATTTCCTAAAAACTTTTCTTGTGTGACAGTGGCTACCATGGTTTGATCAAAAAGTATATCAGCACTTGTATGTTTTGCAACCCTTAGGCATTGCTCCGCTGTTTTAGTACTGGAAACGCTGTTGTTATAACCATCAAATAAAATTATGGCTGTTGCTCCGAAGTGGTTTTTGACATAATTTATGTACATGATAGTGATGGCAGTTGAACTTTTTCCTCGAGATATTTCAAGCATGGCAGATCACCGATGAGGATATTTTTTAGTCCTTTTCCATCTACGTTTTCGAATGACTTTAATGAGATCACGCTCTTCTTTCCAAAATCCGTTGTCGTTAGAATTTTCGTAAGTTTGGTAATCGGTGGCGTAGGAAGAATGGTTTCACAAGGAGTCACACATTTGATCCCCCCATACTATGGAATGTGTTGAATCCGTCAATGGTGCAAATGTTAAAGTCCGCATTGTTGAACACGAATTGGCAAAATCCTCCTATCGACATTTTAGCGTCAGGTTGTACATTTGCAGAAGCTTCCAATAATTGTGCCTCATTATACGATGCGCTGAAGCCCAGGCTCGAAAGTAGCGTCACTAAATTTTATTTTAAACTTTCTGTATAAAAAGCAGCAACGCTGATTAATAATGGTAACAAGAAAGATCTTGGCCTGGTTGCCAATATAATAGCATGCGATATCGAAATGCATTTTCGTTGGAGCGCTTGCGATTGGCATTTTCTTCCTTTCTCTGTAACGTTTTGCAAGAAAATACCAAGGATTTCTGGTATGCAGTCTTTAACTTCTTTTAAAAAGTCATCGCTTGAAGGATATCGTCCCCCTAAAAGCAGAAGGTCGTATGTAACAATTTGTAAATTTTTCGTTGGTTGGTATCAAAATTTTCGTAAATTTTTGCTCTATTTTATTGGCAAAAAGTCTTATGTGTATTCATGTTTGACATTTAAATATAACTGTTTTTAAATTACGTATGTTTATTTCATTCAATTATGGAATAGGTAAAAGGACTTATGTGAATCATACATAATATTATTTTAAATGCGCCTGTTAAGTTATACGCAGAACGTCCTATGTCAATACATACCACCTTATGCCTCTGAAATTAATTTAATGTATTGAATATTCTGCAGACATAAGACATTTTTGCTGTAACTCCATTGCATTCCGTCAAATACTGTGGTCGTATGTTATACATAAGATGTTTTTGCATGCAAAATCTGAAGAAACTCATGCAATTTTAAGACAGTACGCTGTAGTCGGCTACACTTCGCTTGTGCTTGCAATGTGAAGAACACGTTAAAGAGGTTAATTTGTGTTAGTTTGTAATTTGTGTGCTGTTGATACACTAACTGAGGTAAGAGGCTCATTACTAAAATATTACAAGTTTTGAACACTTCTTGTAGGAATAAAATTCTACCTTTTGCAGTTACTAAAAAAAGTTAGTAAATTATTTTCTTGTTACAGATAATTTATTATTACAAAACAATTAATATGTTATCGGGAAGAACCCAACGCTTAATGCGGATGTTAAAGCGCTCGCCTAGTTGTGAATTACCAGAATTAGAAGCTAAACCAATAGATGCAATAATTATGAATGTAGAACCTGAAGTAGATTTAACTAGAAATAAAGAAAAGACTGATGATAATTTAACTACTAGTATTAGTATACAATGCCAAAACGAATTACCAGTATTAGAAACAAATAATAATATAGAATATGAAGCTATTTTTAATATTGACCAAGTACCTGCAGTAGAATTAACGTATAGTATTAACAACGCCGATGATATTTCAACTACTATTACCTGTGAAAATAAATTACTAGATTTAGTTACTATAAATAATATAAATGTAAGCGAACTACCAGAAATAGAATTGTACGGTAGCATAACAACTGATAAGACTGATACAAATTTAACTACTACAGATTTTGAGCACGAGGTACTAGAATTGTCAGATACTAATAATAAAGATCCAACAGCTATGAATATTGTAGAGGCAGATTTCTTGGAGCTGGAAAATTACTTTGTAGACAATGAGGATCAAGGAACAATTAATTTTATAGTAGCCAATGATGGTGTTTTAGTAAACTCGAATACCATGGTTGGTGAAGAAGCTGAAATTCAAGATGATACTGTAATTGAAAGGACAACAAGAAAACGAAAAAGAAAACATCAATCATGGAGCAGAAATATTGCAAAATTAAATAGAAATTCCGGCAAAGAATATTGCAACACAAAAAAAACCATTGTTAATGCAAAAGGAGTGCAACCTGTAAATTGTGCTGTAAAGTGCAGATTGAAATGTCATCTCAAGTTCAGCAATAATGAAAGAGAAGCGATATTTAAAACATACTGGGGCAGCAAAAGTTACGAACGTCAACGTGACTTTATTTCAAGAAATGTAATAGAAAAACCAGTTCTGAGACGACGAAAAGAAAATGATGCAAGAACAGATAACAGGCGAAATTTTACTAAACGTTACTATTTTAAAGAACTAGAGATATGTAAACACTTTTTCCTACAAACATTAAATATTGGAGAAAAAACTATTTCGTATTCTAAAAATAAAGAGATCCTTGAGAATGGCATAATTCAAAGTGATTTACGTGGTAAAAGAGAGCCTATCAATAAAACCAGTAAGGAAACTATAAAACATGTACACGATCATATAAAAATGTTTCCGACAATGGAAAGCCACTATTGCCGCAAGAAAACCACAAGAAAATATTTGCAAAGTGGCCTAAACATAACCAAAATGTATCATTTGTATAAAGATTACTGTTCTGAAAATGTACTTCCGAAAGTGACTCTCCCAGTTTATCGATCCACTTTTAATAGTTCCTATAATCTTGGTTTCCATCGACCAAAAAAAGATGCTTGTAGCATCTGCGAGCGTTATCATAACTTAAATGACGAAACAAAAACTTGCAAGGAAAAAGATATACATGAAATACATTTACTGAACAAAGTTTTATCGCGCGAAGAAAAGCAGATAGATAAACAGAAGGCTACTGAGAACGAAGAATTTGTAAGCATTACGTTTGACTTACAATCAGTACTAACAACACCATGTTCGGAAGTATCTACATTATACTATGTGAGAAAATTTAGTTCATATAACCTAACAATTTATAACCAAGCGACTAAAGACGGACAGTGCTTCCTTTGGAACGAAAATGACGGAAATCGTGGCTCTTCCCAGATTGGATCTATAATTTTGAAATATATAGCGGCCTTACCAGAATCAGTCAAACATATCACTATGTTTTCTGATTCTTGTGGAGGCCAAAATAGAAACAGATACTTAACATCTTTATTACTATGGATAGTAAATTCCGAAAAATTTCATATTGATACAATCGAACAAAAGTTTCTGGAGACTGGTCATACAGATATGGAATGCGATAGTATGCATAGTACCATCGAACATGCCAAGAAGGGAGTTCCAATCTATTCACCAATTGAATGGCCAACCATTATAAGAAGAGCAAGACGAAAGAATCCATATACTGTTGTATCATTAAACTTTAACGACTTTTACGATTTAAAGCATTTAAAAACTAATACCGTTTCTTCCGATTTAACCTTAACTATAGAAAACAAGAAAATATCATGGATGAAAATAAAACAAATTAAAGTGGAAAGAGGAAGCTTCTCTATCTTTGTTAAAACTAGTTATGCAGATACAGAATTTAAAGAAATTCCAAGTTGTGAAGAATCAAAAAGAACAAAATGTGGAAAATTGAAGAAGAAACAGAAAAGTAAACTTGTTGGGGCAAAAAGTGTGGAATTAGCAAAATTATATAATGGGAAGCTTCCAATTTCTATATTAAAATACAATGATTTATTAAAGTTATGCAGTAGTGGAGTCATTCCAGAGGATTACCAAGATTTTTATAAATCATTAACAACTTTAAATAAAAAAGATCGATTGGATGAAGAAGATATTGAGGATCAAACAAGTGAAGATGAAGATGAAGATTTAGTTTTTATGGTTACTAATTTTTACTATTACTGAAGAAAATATTTTATTTGTTTGTTATTTCATTAATAAATGTTTATTTTTTATATTAATAATAAATTACTACTTCATCAAGTCAGTAATAATAGTATATTAATTTGTAATAACAATAACGTCGTATGTTACGACATAATTAACTTCTTTTTCTATATTTTACAATAAATACATTCAAAACAGTCGTATGTTACGAACGTATAAAAAAAGTTTTTTACGGTATAGTTTTATTATCTGCAAAATAGTCTTATGTGTGCACTACACATATGCATGGATAAACTCATCTTAATTTTAACTGCAATAAAGATGTAAGTACTGCATTACCCATTTTAAATCAATGTGCGTTTATTTCCTAATGCTATTCTTATTGACAATTAAAATAAATAATTTTATACATAGTTGAACAATAGATTGCAATTTTAAGTTTATATGATTAATAAAAGCGTGCAACACCAGAACTTAAAAACTTTTGCGTCCATTTACTCAATACTATACATTTGTTACATACGACCTTCTGCTTTTAGGGGGACGATATACAGACGTATCGTTGATTTGTGATATCTTCTCGAATTATGGCTGCAGCTGTAGTAACTATTCGAAGGCGCTCTTCCCGTTTACCTACTTTTTTTTGTTCATACCAATGACTGGATAAAATTTGATATCCTGTGTTACGGAAACATATTGTGGTAATTTTCTTCTTATTTGTCACTTAATAATCTCGTCACCGTATTTTTCTTTCAGTTTTTTTTTAATTGTTAGTTCGCTTGGAACGTAATCTATCAGTAGGTTAATCAGCTCGGGCATAGAAAACTGACAATCGTCACTATTTTCAATGAAATCGAAAATCACTTGCATAGCCGACGTGACATCACTAACATGAGGGCGCACGCCCCTGGCCCCGGTATTTGGTTTTTTGAAAAAATTCACGGAACAACGTTCGTGATATATCGCTTCAACAGCAACTAAGTCAGAAATACCTTCTAACCGCTGCTTAATTTCTTCTGCCCATTTATCTTCTCTATTTTCTGCTGCTTGTATAATGCTGTTTCTAACTTGAAGGGTCTGGACACGATGCACTTCCAAACGTTTAGTGACCTCTTTATTTTTCCCTTTTTCATGAAATGCCTCATCTATGACTTCTGTACAATATAAGCAAGCCTTTTTAAAATTGAAATTTGGGATTGCCGACCTGAGCTTTATCGAAGAACTCGTCGAGACCTCACTTTCCGTAATGTTTTTTAACGCAGCGTTAATACTGTCTTCCCGAGTGTATATTTTTCAACACGACACATGCACAATCACGGAACTTAGTCCTTTCAGTATTTCGGATTTACCGTCTTTCCTGCTTTCATTTGATTTTATTATAGTATTTAGTCCTTTTTTTTAACATTTTTTTCCACAGAAAGAATTTTATCGCAGAGAAGACACTTAACCGCGTCATCCATTTTCTTTTAAAAATACGAAAACTAGTGTTTTTTACACAGAATGCTGCACCACACTTACAAACACGAAGACTAATATTTTTGATACTAGTATACCGCGCGACACGCTTTGATACAAACTGAGAGTTATCTGTGCGTTCTGTCGATAAACGGATATTCTTACATTTACCTATATCACATAATATATTATAACATATCAAATAATATATATCACATCCATTATGAAGAATTTAAAAATTTTTCCGATAGTTCTTTGTTGATATTTTAAACGCGTAAAAGCATAGATTCAAGAGCACAGCGTATAAGTAAAAATTGTTTCTGTGTTTACCGATGTATTACAAAGATACCGTTAAAGATATGAATAAAATGAATTATACAATTTTTATAGAGAATTTAACGAGCTTTAATTTTTATAACAACTTTTATCGCGATCGGATCAATGATTACCGAGATATGATCAAAAAACTGGATTGGAGCACCTTTTTTTCAAGATGGCGGATCGAGCCTTGAAGATAGAGGTCAGGACTTTTACTATCTTCAAAAGTAAGCCAAAACAAAGGTCTCCACCAATTTATAGCTTTTTACCGGTTAATTTTTCTATTTGCCTCATTTTAATCTAATTTTATTGGACTAAAAACAATAAAACTGTACTTGTCTTTGAGGTAGTTTGTAAGACCACGTTGAAAAACAGCCGAAGTCATAATAGTTTCTAACATGTGAATAATACAGGCAGCTGTAAATAATAATTTTTTTAATAATAAATTGTGTAAGTAGCTAGGTATCTAAAAGTTTACCTTTCTGATATGAAATAATATCAAATATATTATTTATCTCGTCAGGTGTTCCAACATCTTGATTCATTGCCCTAGTTTCTTTAGTGCTGTCTGTTTCTAAACAATCATGTTTTGTTACTACAATAAATTGTTGCATCAGCTTCCACTCAGGTTTAATCTATTAAGAGTTAGTAAAAATAACCATAATAAAACAAGTAATTTAATTTGCAATATTATATTGTCACCATATCCGTTATTCTATTCTCAAAAAACACTGCAAATCCTTCTTTTAGCCAAAGATACCTCCACCATTTTATAGTAACCAAATTTCCAAACCACTGATGAGTAAACTCATGAGTAAGTATAGTATCTATGTTTAAGTGCATTTTCAATGTGGTAAGACTAGTAAATAAAAAAGCATTTTCGCTAAAATTATATTAACTCATGAATCATAACAAGTAACCCATTGTTAAAGATTCCTACAAATAGGTAACAAGTCCCCAATTTTCCATAGCACCTGATTCAAAGAATGGATTTGGAATGGTTGCTTGATCCATTTTATTTAATGTATAATTAACTTTAAAATAGGTCTCAAGAGTTGGCAAAACAATTTTTGCCAATTTTAATGCATATTGTTCATAACCCATTGCCACAGCGATTGACCGTTCAAGTACTCGATAAAATTTTTTAGGTGATTCAGGCGTTAACTTCATTTTAGAGATGATGAATGCCACCAAATATGTTGGCATCATTGGAGTAGTTTCAAATTCGTCTTCATATAAATCCTTATTTAATAATTTTCTAAAAAAATATAGAAAAATATCTATAGAGGTTGCATTGTCTGTATTGGCAAAAAGTATTAGGTCATCTTTAAAATGTCGTTATTTTGGAAAGAGTTAAATATTCTCTGAAAACAACCATGGTACTGTCTTTCTTGTAAGAAACTACCTTGTTTTAATGTTTTGGTAAATCCAAAAATACGAAATATAACAGCAATATGGCCTTGATTAAAAAATCTATATTTTCGGCAACATTTATGAGCTAAATTTTACATAGATTATGTTGTACTGATCATTACAAACAAAAAAACTGATGTGGACACCACATAACTTCCTTGTAATTTTTATAATAATTGGACAGGAATCTCGTTAATCTATTCATGCGCGTCATTAATTACAACTTTTGGCACGGACAATCGCAACCAAAAATAGGAGGTGCACAACTAGATGCTATAAGTGTCTCAAATCCAAAATTTCAACTTTCTACGACCTACCGTATTTGAGTTATGCGACATACAGACGTCCGTACATACGTACGTACGTACGTACATACGTACGTACGTACGTACAGACGTCACAACGAAAATAGTCAAAATGGATTCAGGGAAGGTCAAAACGGATATTTCCGTCAAAATCTGGAAATCGAAAAAAATCGGTATCACAATACTTCCTTGTTTTACAAGGAAGTAAAAAGTATGGAACAAAATTTTCCATAAACGTACCGTTTTTGAGTTATAATGAAATCAAAATTTTTCGGTTTAAAAAAAATTGAATTTCAATGTAATTTATCAATTTTTTGAAGAAGTTTGAAAATTTGTAATTTTTATTTTTTGTATAACTCAAAAACGGTAGGTACGTTTCTGAAAAATTTTGTTCAACACTTTTTTGTTTTTAATGATTAGTACTACATAATATAGGTAAAATTTACTTTACTAGGTAAAATTTAAATATCGATTTTGTAATCGATGCCGTATTGATGTTATTTTTCGTATTTTTGGATTTACTAAAGCATTAGAATAAGACATTTTAAAGGTGATCTAATACTTTTCGCTAAGGCTGTATGTATACTATATAAATTCTTCTTCTTCAGGTGCTTGGGCGTTCGTACACAACATTGCCCAGTTTGCCTGAAATCCTGTTTTTAATAAAATTGATCATTCACCCAAGGTGACCGCCGGCTTTACATTCCCTCCGAAGCAAGGAGACAGTCATATGAAAGTTTCATCCTCTACGGGGATTAGAACGGAATACCTTAGAGTAAGCCAAAGACCGACACGTAGATAACAGTTTTATATTTTAAATTAAGATTGAGTCAAACGTTAGCTCAATTATTATAACTACCTATTTTTGTAATCCTGTTGGTCTGTCTACTTACTTTGATTTGATGAGTTTAGTATTTGCTATTGAATGGTAACTTGGTGGTCTGATTATGTATATCTTAAATTTAGCTCTAAATGAAGGTTCGTCAAAACATGGAAATGCAGATCTTGCATTAGTTGGCTCAAATTCAGTCACTGCCATTGTACTGAAAATTATATAAAATTAATTAATTAATAATTTATGGTTGACTAAAGAGTTAGGATACAGTTGGAAGGAGTAGATGTACCTAATATTAAAATAGTAGTACAATTTAATTTTCATTGAACCTCAAAGGGTTTTAACATTATTAAAATGGATTGGCCAATAAATCTAAAACAGTAACTAAAGAAATATGAATATTCGAAAAAAGCACTTACTATGGTTGATCAGCGTTGTCGTGATATCGGACATAAACAAATCCTTTTGTCGAACCAGTCAAAACTTCATGAAACTCGGGAATAATTAAATTATAAGTATTTTCCAGCAGTATGTTATGCAAAGTAATGGTATAAAATTGTTGTTCCTTGGTACCGCTAACACCAGCATCCTTAATACGTATTACTGTGCCATCCTCAGCAGTTAAATATATTTTTCTTTTCAATATAGATAAATTTTTTTGGTGTAACGTTATATTCATAATTGGTCTTGTGACGCGAATCAAAATCATTACGTAACCCGAAAACGTTAGTTGATCAATATCAGGAACTATTCTTAACGTGTAGTGTTGTGGAACAACATCTCTGGTTAACTGGTAGGTTAAGTTATCTGAACGTTTTCGTGCAATTCCAGAACGCATATTCGGACTACCGTAAATACCCAAAAACAAAAATGAAATTATCATTACTAAATTATACAATCTTCCCAGCATTCTTCAGAATATTTATCTTGCTTGTAATCTACTGCTAATAATTCAACCAGATATAAAGTTGACACTTTACAATAGAAACTGTCACAATTGTAGTTTAGTGTACTTGATTAATCAAAAAAGCAATTATAACAGTGTAAAAGTGGTACTTCTTGTCGTACGATTACCTCCCACTCTATGCTATTCTCTATCGTCACTTTTTATTCACTAAGCAAGAGAAAACCTTAAGGGGGAAAGAATTCTACCATAAGTAAACTGGTAACTTGTTACAATTAGTTTTAACCGGTAAAAAGCCTTTTACAAGCTACGCCACTGGATCACCGGAGATAAAGAAAAATATGTTCTTTTAAGTATATAGACATGATCTATATTTTAGATAGATATTAACGGAGATTAAAAAAATTGTGCATTAATTTATTGAATTAAAATAAAAAGTAAAAAGGGTATAATCAAATAATTCTCGGAAGCAATGTGATCTTAACCCTGGCCTTTACACAATACGTACTCTGACTTACCTGTAGCTTATTAGTAATTATGTTTAAAGTAAATTAGACTAAAAAAGCCTGTATTTTGGTAGACAACCAATCTGCGGCAAAACTAAGAAACCAAAAATTGAATATTGGCTTCATATCAGAATGCTCTGTATCGGAAATGAGGTTTCACACGTTCTTCCAGAGATGTTGGCGCGATGGACACAGAGCAGACACCAAAAAAATTCTCCGAAAATCTTTACTTCAAGACTTCAATAAGGACGTCTGGGTTAACGACTGTCCGATAGTTATGAAGCGCTTCGGTCGGCGTTATTACCAGGGCATATCTCTAACAAGAGAGGTGAAGCCATTGCTGCCCTATTTCCAGTCCTGCAATCCTTTGAACAAAGAAATGCTGAAATGACCTCAGAAATCGATCACTTCTCTGAACAAGAATTATTAACAGCTCCCAGAAAAACGAAACTAAATAAGGCCTTCGGACGACATTCCGACAGTTCTCGGAAAGAAACTAGGAGAGATTAAACCTCATTGGCTACTTGACGTGTTTAATTCATTGTTTGCTAAGACTCATATCCAACTGAATGAATAAAGGCTATTCTAGTACTAATCAGAAAAGGAGAAAAACCTGTTGATCTACCTTCTAACCCACCTAAACAAAACATTTGAACTCATGGTACTAGCTATTACTAGACTACTGACTAGAAATTGAGGTTTGTGGTAGATTAAGACAAAATTAATTCGGCTTTTAAAAAATGAAATCAACAATTTACGCTCTTAATCATCTTGTAAATGAAATAGATCAAGAAGAAACGGAACAAGGTGGACCTAAATTTGTACTTCTTAATACCTTAGATGTTAAGAATGCTTTTAACTCTTCTACCTGGAAAAATATACTTGAAGAACTCTATGATAAAGATATCAGCCTCCACCTCTATAACCTGCTTTCGTCCTACTAAAAGGATAGATCTACTTATAACAACAAAATAGATTCTAAAAATGCTTCTTTTAACATCAATTCTGGAGTGGCACAATGCTCTGTTCTTGCCCTTACTCTTTGGAATATCGATAAGGTGCTTACTTTGCCCACACCTGAAGGTTTCTACATCATTGCCTTCGTAGATGACCTCAATGTCATAGTGACTGCTAAATCAGAAGATAAACATAAAGAAAAAGCGAAAAACTTCCTTATTGATATTTGATGATTCAAGTATGATGATTTACATATGATCACCTGTTGTTATTCTTTAAATGCTGCTGAGGTTGCAGTCTAGAATGTTCCAGAAAGCTATAAACTTTATAGAAATTCGTTGAAGGTTGTGGAAGATTTGGATATAAGTAAACAGCAGAGCGATTTGCTGTGAAGGAAGTCCGAGTTCGGACTCGGAAGTCTGAACATAAATATTGTTGAAATAAATAGTAGTGAAAATAAATATACCGAGTGTCACATAAATATAGTAACTTCATTAAAATAAAAAATATAGACTTATTATGTGATTGTTAATAATTGTACTATATTTAAATATGTAAATCTTAACTTGTGAAAAATTAAACAATAAAACTTTAAATAACAAGTTAAATTCAATAATATTTTATAATGAAATTATATTTTTAAGCTTTCGGCGACTGTTATCGCCTTCGTCAGAAATTTATTTATTATAAACAAAATAAATTTCATGGAAACCGGGAACAAAACACATTGTCAATTGATACGACCTCCAAAATGATCGTGAGTTAAATCTAAATCTAAATCTGACTTCTTTTCAGCAGGTACGGTGTCTTTCAATTTTGTATAAAGTTGGCCAATGATATTAGTGGATTTGAAAGTTACATTGGTCTTGTAAGGTTTTAATATTCTCTTAATTTTTTTGTTTAAACCTTTTACATGCGGCATAACTGCAAAGTTGGAAACTTCTTTCTTCATTGTGTTACCATTATATAGTTTGTTAACACGATCCTTGATAATTCTCTTCACCAGAGGTCCAGGATAACCGTTCTTGAATAAAGTTTCTTGGGAAATTTATAAGGTTTATTTCCTGTAGTCGCCATGAGTTAATTTTAAGGCTCTATCCACAAGTCCGATAGCTGTGCCAATTGCTTGACTTTTGTGGGGATGTGAGCTATAGTTAAGGTATCTTCCTAACCAAGTTGTTTTTTGTGTCCATTTATACTTCAGGTGATTCGTTTCGTTTCAGTTCACTATTGACAAAGAAGAAGACAAGAAGATATCTTTTCTAGGCATACAACTTATCCACGTTAAATCGCACGATCTTGGTGGCCAGTTGACATCAGAATTTCGAGAGATGATTTGGTTAGTAAATCATTGTTTCAATAAATTGATTGTTTTATGAGCGGTGTGGTTGGTGGCACCGGTGGAGGCCACAAGAACTCCGTTATCATGTTCCGGTAATGGATGCCATTTACAGTTAAACCCAGTTAAGCACACTTAAGCTCATTTTAAATTCTCCTCTACAGCAGCAATGTTTTCGAAAAACCGGCTGGTATACCGACCCACAGAAAATTTATTGACTACAATCGACCCAGTTTCCTTAAATTTATTGATCACTCTTCGAATCGTTGACTCATTTATTGCACTTTCATGATCGAAAATTCAGTGAAGTTTGGAGTAGTTGCAACGTAATCGATTTTCATAATGATAACGCGATTTTCCTTTGTGTAGAGCTCCAGTTTTAATAATCGCCACAAACACAGATGACGGATGTCCAAAAAAATGACCCAAAATTTAAATGTGTAATAAAAAAATTCCTTCGTCCCCTCGGGGACCCCTCATACGAAATGTGCCCGTCAGTTCAGCACAAAAATCCACCCAAGGTGATAGCTGATAACTGACAGCACCAACCATAAGCCAGGCTGGAAAACAAGCAATTCCTCCTTTACAATTGGGGCCTCCAAAATTCTTCTCTACACGCTGGGAAAACGACCATCCAGCGTTTTTTTTTACTCTAGATGTCCAAGATGTTATCTAGCTGTAATTATTGCGGAAAGCGAGGGTCATAAATTCCGGAAAAGATTTCGATAAAACAAAAAGATAATCTCTGTAAGAAGTATGCTGCCTAGCGGCAGTTGCTAAATGAATTTAATGAAAATGAATTTAATTATAAAATTAAATATTAAACAAAAATATTTAAGAATAAAACTTCTCGTCCGCTGATTAGAATAACAAAAACGGGATATTGGGTTTGCGGACTCATAATAAAACACAAAGGTTACTTCGTCGACGTTTCGAAGGTTATAATGCCCTCATCTTCAAGTGTTTTATTTTGAGTCTTCAAACCCAATATCCCGTTTTTGTTAAAAATATTTCAAGTTGGAAAATAATCGGAAAATTTGCTAGCTATTATATTGCTAACGCAAGCAATGCTCTATAGCGGTCCCTATAAATTAAACAATAGTTTTGTAAATTAATTAAAAATAATATTCGGCAATTCGGAAGCAATATCAGATTTCCAGTCAACTCAAAACACAGATCGAACATCGTCAAAATTAGGTATCACCCCACGAAGTTTCAAAACAAAAAGTAAAAAAAGGAACGTATATTTAAATTCGACGAGTACACGAAAACACATCTGACACTTACAAAAGTTCATATCGAAGTCTCGGAAATCACTTCATTGCGTTTACAAAACGCAAACTCCAAAATTGCCCCCTTCCCCCAATCAGACACCTGGCAGGGGCGCACTCAGAAATTAAAAAAAATTCAAAAATTTGTTACAACTATTATTATAACTATCCAGACTCCTACCCAACATTGGAGAACCTTTGCAACTTAAAAGAGTAGTGACCTCGACAGTCGAATCTACAGGGTTTTTATTTGGGCCAAGATACTCAATATCAAGTCGAATTCAATTTATTTATTTTAGTTTAATTACATAACTAATATGCAACACATTTTAAAACAATAAAATCGTTATTAATAAACTGTATAAAATAAAATAACATGTTTTAGGAATTATAAGGTTTCGATTTCCATTAGAACGAACTCCATAAAAAAACTTTGAAATTTGATGTACGCGTTTCTTATTTGCAGATACACGTAAAGCAGTTTCTGTAAGATTAAAACTATTCCTGTTATTCGACCGAAAATTTTTCAGTATTTCACCTAACTAAAATAATTTTATTTTTTAAAAAACAATTGTAGAGAGTTCTAAGTGTTCCTTACTTTCTCAACTTGTTTCTTGGTTGTTAACTTTGATGCAATGGTTTTCAAAATAGTTGTAATATATTTTAGTCCAAAGCTATAATAACAAAGTTATACAATAAAACTATTTGCTGTTATATTATCAATACTCACGTGTTGAACAAAGGATGATAATGTGCATCTATATAGTTCATCACAACTTCTAAGCCACCAACTCCTTTATTGCATAGTAAAATCGCTACTTTAAAGAAATCATAGGTACTCCCAGCGGCACTCTTTACAGAAACGTCTAAAAGGCTGCAGTAAAAATTTGATATTAGACTTCCAAATTTTTGCAGAATATAATTACCGGTTCAGTGAATAAACATCATCAGTACATACTAACGACTCAAAAGCATTCCATTTGAAACCTTCATTTTTTTTAATCGTTGGATAAATTGTAAATAAATATTCCCAATCGGTTTGATTTTGAATTCGCATAGTACTGCACAATGTCTGCTCTTCTAAATCAACCGGAATCTGTACATTGTGGTATCTCCACTGATTGAACATTTCCCTAGCATTTCTTCTACACTGGGCATAATTCAACCTGCACACCCATTGAAGAACTAATACACGATGTAATTTATCGATCACAGTGTCTTTATTTGACTCAATGTGACCTAAACGTTCATAAGCTGGTTTCAAAATTTGGATAATATGTGCCTACAGAAATAAATCCAGTTTAGTTATTTTCATCCGGAAATTTATACCAGCTTACTTGGAAAGTTCCTTCTACATCTGCACCAGATAGAATATCTGTCATAATATACCTTGCAGCACGTAAAAATGCGCAATGAGTAATGTAGTTATCTTCGCGATATAAATAAGTAGTAATTTTTAGAAAAATTTCAAAATCCAACACATCGGTCTTTGCTAAATGAAATGAATCGTCTATTAATTGCGCTCTGTTTAAAATATGAATATTAGTATAGTTTCCCAATAGAGCTTTTGTTAATAGTTTCCAGTTTCTCCTATCGTAGTTCACACGATAATAATCTAAAAAATCAAACCCCTAAGCAGTAAATGGCACAGTAAAATTTCGACTTTACATGCTTCCTGCTTATTTAATATTAACCACTCCGTACGATGTAAATTTTTAATGTTAATTTTTGCATTTGACTGCAGTAACCAATCATCGAATCGCGTGTCTTTAAAATTCGGATTACCTTGCGTAGCATAATTTATTGGAATATACCAAGGCTTTTGTCTTGGTCCAACATTTTTGTCGTTGGTATAACGAGACTGAAATTACCGCATTTACTAGTGGGCACTAAATATCGACATTACTATTACTTGTGTTAATTTGACGACCTCTTGGCTGATACCGTAGTTTCTCTCCACCTGTATTAATGGACACCCTTTCTGTGAATCCCACGTAGTCATTATTTTATGTATATTTAAATTTTTGGGAAGCTTGTTTGCAGAGGCGGTCATAGCTTTTTGCAAATTTTTGTATAAATCACTGGGAACAGCGGATTGATATGATCTGCCAAAACACATTGTATTTTATTAGAAGAAAAAAACATAGCAATATGTGAAAATAATAATTATAGTGGGAGGCTAAAAATTAGACAAAGAAGAAGTCAAATGCATAATATAATAAAACTGTACTTGTCTTTGAGGTAGTTTGTAAGACCACGTTTAAAAGCAGCCGAAGACATAATAGTTTCTAACATGTGAATAATACAGGCAGCTGTAAATAATAATTTTTTTAATAATAAATTGTGTAAGTAGCTAGGTATCTAAAAATTTACCTTTCTGATATGAAATAATATCAAATATATTATTTATCTCGTCAGGTGTTCCAACATCTTGATTCATTGCCCTAGTTTCTTTAGTGCTGTCTATTGCTAAACAATCATGTTTTGTTCCTACAATAAATTGTTGCATCAGCTTCCACTCAGGTTTAATCTATTAATAATCAGTAAAAATAAGCATAAAAAAATAAGTAATTTAATTTGCACTATATTGTCACCATATCCGTTATTCGATTCTCAAAAAACACTGCAA
This sequence comes from Cantharis flavilabris, assembly GCA_949152465.1. NCBI lineage: Eukaryota > Metazoa > Arthropoda > Insecta > Coleoptera > Cantharidae > Cantharis > Cantharis flavilabris. Next base: position 94,820,835 of record OX424435.1, read on the forward strand.
ATCCTTCTTTTAGCCAAAGATACCTCCACGATTTTAGAGTAACCAAATTTCCAAACCACTGATGAGTAAACTCATGAGTAACTGTAGTATCTATGTTCAAGTGCTTTTTCGTCGTTGTGCGAGTAGTAAATAAAAAAGCATCTTCTCTAAAATTATATTAACTCATCAATTATAACAAATAACCCATGGTTAAAGATTCCTACACATAGGTAACAAGACCCCAATTTTCCATGGCACCTATTTGATAGATTGGATTTGGAATAGCTGCTTGATCTATTTTATTTAATGAATAATTAACTTTAAAATAGTTCTCAAGAGTTGGCAGAACTATTTTTGCCAATTTTAATGCATATTGTTCATAACCCATTGCGACAGCGATTGACCGTTCAAGAACTCGATAAAAATTTTTAGGTGATTCAGGCGTTAACTTCATTTTAGAGATGATAAATGCCACCAAATATGTGGGCATCAACGGAGTAGTTTCAAATTCGTCTTCGTATAAATCCTTATACATAAATTTTCTAAACAAAAATTTAAAAAATTATCTATAGAGGTTGCATTTTCTGTATTGGCAAAAGCAATGAATGAATGCAATGACTATCATTGTCATCAATCATAATATATTATTAATATTATATGTATACTATATAAATTCTTCGTCTTCAAGTGCCAAAATGGTGTGGTTTCCACTTGCCTTCTACACATATCTCTCTTGGGTTTTAGATCACAGCATTGCCCAGTCGGTTGTTATAGGCGCCGGCTTTACGTGCCGTCCGAAGCACGAAGGCAGTCATATTGAAGTTATAGACTCTCCCCGATTTAGATCTAAAGTACCTTTTGCAACTCTGTTCGTCTGTCTACTTACTTTGATTTGATGAGTTTAGTATTTGCTATTGAATGGTAATCTGGTGGTCTGATTATGTATATCTTAAATTTAGTTCTAAATGAAGGTTCGTCAAAACATGGAAATGCATATCTAGCATATGTAGGCTCAAATTCAGTCACTGCCATTGTACTGAAAATTATATAAAAAATAATTAATAATTTATTGTTGACTAATGAGTTAGGATATAGTTGAAAGGATTAGCTGTAATATTAAAATAGTACAATTTAATTTTCATTGAACCTCAATGGTTTTTAACATTATTAAAACAGTTTGGGCAATAAATCTAAAACAGTAACTAAATTAATATGAATATTCGAAAAAAGCACTTACTATGGTTGATCATCGTTGTCGTGATATCGGACATAAAAAAATCCTTTGGTCGAATTAGTCAAAACTCCATTAAACTCGGGGATAATTAATTTATAAGTATTTACCGGCAGTTTGTTATTCAAATAAATAGTATAAAATTGTTGATCCTTTGTACCGCTAACACCAGCATCCTTAATACGTATTATATTACCATTATCAGCAGTTAAATATATTTTTCTTTTCATTATAGATAAATTTTTTTGGTGTAGCGTTATATTCATTATTGGGGTTGTGACGCGAATCATAATCATTACGTAACCTGAAAACGTTCTTTTATCAATATCAGGAATTATTCTTAACGTGTAGTGTTGTGGAACAACATCTCTGGTTAGCTGGTAGGTTAATTTATCTGAACGTTTTCGTGCAATTTCAGAACGCATATTCGGACTACCGTAAGATGTACCCATAAAAAGTAATGAAATTATCATTATTAAGTTATACAATCTTCCCAACATTCTTCAGAATAATTATCTTAAATGTAATGCAAATAATTCAACCGGATATAAAGTTGACACTTCACAATAGAAACTGTCACACGTGCATTTTAGTGTACTTGATTAATCAAAACACAATTTAATATTAATTAAAATATTAAGTAGAACGTGACCAGACACACGCTTATGGCCATCTTCCTTTGTACTCTTTCATACCGTCTTCTATAGCTAGCCACTAACATTGCTTTCCTCCACACCGGATGGAGTTTACGATCGATGCGAGTATTCTTCTCTTGGTGGATTTGGCATAAGTCTGGACAAAGCAGTTGCCATTCTGACTGCCTTCTCTGCTGTAGTGTCTATGTGTTGTCTAATGCACAGATCTTTGTCGAACGTTATCCCCAGGATTCTGATAGTCGGTCCCGGTAGGATTTAGTAGCCATCCATGTGTATTGGAGCGACGTCTAACTTCCTCCTACCCAATACTAGCATGGTTTCAGTCTTCTCTGAGACAAGTGTTACTTTAAAAATACTTACTTTGTTTACTAAAACTTCAAATTCAAAAAGAGCTGAGACTCGTGCGTGAGTGGAGGTAAATTAATAACTCCCAAAAGTTTCAAAAAGCACAGATATAAAACAGAACGATATAATTAATTTTAAGTAAAATTTTACAGCTTGGGCATACAGCACCTAAACACATGCACAATTTATCAACTCAAATTTGTCGAAATCCAAAATTCTAAACACGGCCGTGAGACTAAAATAAACTTATGCTAAATACAAATTATAGTTGGCCCTGAGTGGAACATTTTAATTAATTACAATTAAATCAGACCTTAAGTTATAATCCTTAATCATATCTAAGTTGCCCATATTCTTTCGGAGGCTTGATCAACCCAACAATAAATCACAATCGAATTTGGTTAAATCCCGAAACAGTAACTAACGAATTTAACCAAGCACTTGCTTAAACAATTTCAAATTATAAATTGAATTACGCGAAGGCTTGTTACCATTTCGTGTGATGGTCGGGTTGGGACTGTCTTTCGCGGTTGCATCGATGACTTATATATTCGTTCTATCACCGGTTTCAACCCTCTTGTCGCATACTGTCTAGAAATCAAGGACGCTGAAAATGCAATTCCCACACGGGTTTAACGGAACTTATTAAGCATAATAATTTATATTAATCAAATTGCTGAAAATCCATATCCCACCCGGTTTTAACGGAATCTGATTATGCATTAATTATAATTACATTTTCTTCTATAGCGATAAAAAATCTTAAGCGTAATACAAGACTGAGTCCCTTGCTCTTCATCCACTCTCCTATGATGCTGAGAGCCTCTTCTAATTTGGTATATAGTTCTTCCATGGTCTTGTCCATTTCTTGATTGATCTCGTTTTAATCGGCATTCTTTCCAGTAGCTTGCCGTTCAATAGGTATACTGGTCTATACGACGCCGAGTTCTCTAGCGGTCTGTCCCTCTTGCGCAGTAGGATCAGTCGTGCCACCTTCCATCTGTGCGGGAATTCGCCTCGATTCAGGCAATCATTCAGGACCTCCTAGACCAATTCCAGTCGTTCACGTATCAGAACTTTAATAAGTTCCGACGGAACTCCATCTGGACCGGGCGATTTTCCCGTCGACATACTTGTCGCCGCTGCCTCCAGCTCCTCCATTTAGAACAGCTCGACCTATTCAGGAGTTATGTTGTCTTTCTCGTAGCTCTTCTTCGGGTGTGTTGGTAAGAGTGTATCACAATTTTCTCTAACCGCTTCGGTGTTAGACCCGGGATGTCTCCACTTGCAAGTCGCTTCGTCACCAGCTTGTAGCCCAGACCCCACACCTCTAGCCAGCTTGATCTTTGGCTCTTCTCTATCGCCAGCTTGAGTTCCTTTCTGGCCTTTTTCAGTTCACGGTTGGTCGGGAATTCTCCTCTTCGGTGGGCTCTTGTCAGTAATCTTCGTTCTATGATACACCTTTTCCAACTCTTGGCCGCGTTCGTGCTTTTTCTGGGCATACAGCCATCACACAGCACCTCTAACATATCCGAAAGCTCGTCTGGCTTCTTGGGCGCACCGACCACCTTCAAGTTTCCTAGTAACCGTTCCATGTCCATCTTTTTTGTGATCCATCCTTTTCTTGTTCTTTTCATTAATTTTTGATGTACCGACAGGGCGTACTGGATGTATTTGTGATTGCTGAGGCTCTCCAGGTATCTTCTATGTGAGCCCGGCGTCGCCATTGTGATATCTATGACGGACTCTGAAGCGGCTCTATTTCCGCTGGCTTCTCTAACAAAAGTGGGTACTCTGCTGTGTTGCACACGTCCGTTAGTATGCGGCCTTTGTTGTCGGTTCTAGCCACTCCGCACTTGTGGTCTTTGGAGTTGAAGTCGCCCGCCACTATAGCTTCTCCGCCTCGACCCCTTACGTTGTCCGTTAATTTACCAATTTTAGCTTCGTATTCTTCGTCATCCTCGTTTGGAAAAAAGTAGCAGCTGTAAACATCCTCTACCTTTAGCCAAACAAACTTCCGCCGTTTTTAATTTCGGCTGATATCTTGAAGCTTTGTCTCCGATTGTCTCGAGGACCGTTTTTATCTCCCGCAATTCATTTTGCAACGCAGTCATATCTTTCCGTGCTGGATACGGGTTCAACTTCTTCCCTTTTATCCCAGGAGGGGAGCGGCTATGTCGCTCTGCTACCTCTTTAAGATCGTTGGCCGCGGTCCGAGCTGACCACTAGCCACTTGCCCATCATTTATTGCCTTTTTTATGTCTTCCAGAACTTGTACTTGCTCATAGACATCCTGTGCCGGAAAGATTGTTTTCCAATATTCCAGGCTTTGTTTAATTTTTTCGATTTCTTCGCCTTGTTTTTGCAGACTTTTCATCATTCCTTTCTGCAGCTTAGTTAAGCTCTGCAGTTATTATTATTATTTCTTTGAGTCTTTCTTCTATCTTTTTGTCTGTCTCAACCTCTGGTTTCATCTTTCTGTAGGCTGTACTCTCGATCATCGCGATTTTATGCTTGAGAATGTCCATTTCTTCTCGATCGGCTTCCATTTGGGGGACCAGCTGTGCTAGCGAGTCGCTCAATTCCGTCAATCGCGAGTCGCTCGCGGAAGACACTGTGAGGTGTTAGATAAAAATATTAATTTGCGGAGAAATAATAAAGATGTAGAGGAAAAAGAAAAATACTGAACAGCGTTGGTAGTCCATCACCGAGACACAGGACATTTGTTTGATTTTGATGGGACAAGAATTCTAGATTTGGAGGAAAAACCTTTAAACAGAAATATTAACGAAATGTTTTTCATCAAAACACAAAACTGGATAAATTTTAAGGAAGACTCAAGGAAGCTGAGCGAAATTTATAGCGGGTTGATGTATTGAGATGATTGAATTGTGATAACTACCCCAATTATTGTTTGTTAATTCGGAGTTGTGTTGTTATTATTAGTGGATGTGATATGCGCAGGGGAAAGGGAAGATTGTGTATAGTCTGAAGTGTTATCAATCATTGCGAGTGCTATTCTTGATTATGTTATTGTCGAGTGTGTGGGCAAATTGATGTAGATTTTTCAATCATTGTGTACGTTTGTAATTTATATTTTAACAATTTTGACAAGTTTATATTTATGCTTTCATATGTTTCGAATAACGAGTGATGTCATAGTCAGTTACTAATTATATACAGCTAATTTAGTTGGTAAGCCACATCAATTTGTTAGAATTGCCATATTATCATGATTATTAATTTTAGATTCCTGAAGAAGACAATAAATATCTTCGAAACGTCGATTTAGATTGGTTGTTTTATTTGCAGAGTGTGTTTATTAATTATGAGTATGGAAGTGAGTGAAGAACAGAATACTAGAGTAGCCTTTTTCCATTCAGTTGGATATGAGCCCTTAGCTAACAATGAATTAAACACGTCAAGTAGCCAATGAGGTTTAATCTCTCCTAGTCTCTTTACGAGAACTGCCGGAATGTCGTCCGGGCCGGAGGAGTAACGCATGTTACTAGCTAGACTCCAGGCTGAAATTGAGGCTTTTGGTGGATTATCATAAAATCAATTCGGCTTTGCAAAAGTAAAATCAACAATTCAAGCTCTTAATCATCTTGTAAATATAGTAGATCAGGCAAAAAACAGAACAAGGCGGACTCGTAAATTTGTAGTTGTTATTACCTTAGATGTTAAGGATGCTTTTAACTCTGCTAGCTGGAAAAATATACTTGAAGAACTCCAAGATAGGGCATAAAATTCTTTTTGTCTTTCGTCCTACTTAATGGATAGATCTATAACAACAAAAATAGATTTTAAAAATGCTTCTTTTAACATTAATTCTGGAGTGGTACAAGAATCTGCCAACAAGGATCTCTGCCCACATCTCAAGGCGTCTACATCGCCGGCTAAATCAAAAGATGAACTTGAAGAGAAAACAAAGAAAATTCTTATTGATTATCAATACATGGATGTCTACCAAAAACCTGTTCTTAGGGTCAGAAAAAACCGAAGCGGTGCTGATGAGTGGAAGAAGCAAACATCGAGACATATTATATCAATCACCCTAGGAGATGCTATAATTTATACTAGAACTGCAATAAAACTATTGGGAATTTTGATCCAGACTCCTACCCAACATCGAAAGACCTTGGAACTTAAAAGAAGAGTAGTGGCCTCCGCAGTCGAATCGATTCTTCTCTATGGGGCTCCTATTTGGGCCAATGCACTCAATTTTAAGGTTAATTCTGCTTGAATCACTTTAATTACAGAACTAATATGCAACATATTTTAAAACAATAAAACTATTATTAATAAACTGTATAAAATAAAATAACATGTTGTAGGAATTATAAGGTTTCGATTTCCATTAGAACGAACTCCATAAAAAAACTTGGAAATTTGATGTACGCGTTTCTGATTTGCAGATACACGTAAATCAGTTTGTTTAAGATTCCAAGGTTTTTTTTCTTTTAATGACCGATGCTTTTTCAGTATTTGATCGAACTAAAATAATTGTATTTTTTTAAAAACAATCGTAGAGAGTTGTAAATGTTTCTTACTTTCTTAACTTGTTCTTTGGTTGTTAACTTTGATGCAATAGTTTTCAAAATAGTTGTAATATATTTATGTCCAAAGCTATAAGAACAAAATTATACCATAAACCAATTTGGTGACATTAACAATACTCACGTGTCATACAAAGATTGGAAATGTGCAGCTATATAGTTCATCGCAACTTCTAAGCCACTTAATCCTTTATTGCTCAATAAACTCACTACTTTAGAAAAATCATAGACACTCCCAGTAGCACTCTTTAAAGAAACGTCTAAAAGACTATAGTAAAAATTTTATATAAGACTTCCATTTTTTTAGAGAATATAATTACCGGTTAAGTGAATAAACATCATCGGTACATGCTAACGACTGAAAAGCATTCCATTTGAAACCTTCATTTTTTTTAATCGATGGGTAAATTGTAAATAAATATTCCCAATCGGTTTGATCTTGAATTCGTATGGTACTACACAATGTCAGCTCTTCAAAATTGATCGAAATCTGTTCGTGATGGTATCTCCACCGATTGAACATTTCCCTAGCATTTCTTCTACACTTGGCATAATTCAACCTGCACATCCATTGAAGAACTAATACGCGATGTAATTTATCGATTACAGTGTCCTTACTTGTCTCTTTATAACCCAAACGTTCATAAGCTGGTTTCAAAATTCGGATAATATGTGCCTACAGAAATAAATATCCGTTTTAGTTATTTTCATCCGGAAATTTATACCAGCTTACTTTGAAAGTTCGTTCTACATGTGCACCAGATAAGATATTTATTATGATATACTTTGCAGCACGTAAAAATGCGCAATGAGTAATGTAGTTATCTTCGCGATATAAATAAGTAGTAATTTTTAAGAAAATTTTAAAATCCAACTGATAGGTCTTTGCTAAATGAAATGAATCGTCTATTAATTGCACTCTGTTTAAAATATGAATATTAGTATAGTTTTGCAATAGAGCGTCTGTTATTAGTTTCCAATTTATATAATCGTAATTCACACGATAATAATCTAAAATATCAAACTCCTAAACACTGAATAGAGAAACAAAAATTTTGGCCTTACATGCTTCTTGTTTATTTAATATTAACCAGTCCGTACGAAATAAATTTTCAACGATAATGAGTGCATTTGACTCCACTAACCAATCATCGAATCGTGTGTCCTTAAAATTCGGATTACTTTTTGTTGCGTAATTTATTGGAATAAACCAACGTTTTCGTTTAGGTGGAATATTTCTGTCGTCGGTATAACGAAACTAAAATTATGACATTCATTAGTACGCACCAAAAAATGTCGATATTACAAAATTATATAATGTTACTTGTGTTAATTTTACGACTTCTTGGCTGATACCGTAGTTTCTTTCCACTTTTATTAATAGACAGCCTTTCTGTGAATCCCACGTAGTCATTATTTTATGTATGTTTAAATTTTTGGGAAGCCTCTTGCCAGAGTCGTTCACAGCTTGTTGCAAGTTTCGATATAAATCACTGGGGACAGCAGACTGATATGATCTGTGAAAATAGTCAATAGTAAGCAGTCATACAAATGTTGTAAGCATTATTGACTACCCCAATTAGAAAAAAAACATAGAATGTTACGACGATAAATTTATCGGCAAACATTGTACTGATTATCACACGTCATATAATATTTAAAGTTCATTTTTAATTGAAATGCATACCGGTATTATATCATTAAATCTAGCGTGATTGAAATTTCTAGTTGAAATGTATGAATGTTTAAGTTAGAAGAAAAACTATTCCCAGTTTAAATGTATGAAACAAATGAACCTCGAAGAAAATCTAGAAAAATAGCCCAAACTCCACCAGGCGAGAGCTAAAAAACTTTCAGCCAATTCATCTTTAATCTTATCATCATTGGCCTAATTTGATTGCGTTACTTTTGCAGGTTTATTTTAACTTACGGGTGGTTTCTTGGTTTAAACAAACTGTTAAATTTAAACTTGACCCAATCCCCACACAACATTTATTTTATTATAACTCAAATATGACCTTGACCTAATCCGCCACACAGCATTATTTTTATAACAATCAAAATTTTACCCTGAATTAACTTGTTAGATATTATTTTTACATTATGAAGTTTACTCCATTAAGTTGTCCATTGCAGTCATCTTTCAGTGTTAGTTATCTGCAGGGTGTTAGGAATTTACTTTTCGTTTATTTTTTGTTTTTAACTTTACCCTTTTAAACTGAATTTAATCTGGTAATAAAGATTTGACATAACCCAAATATATGTGTTTTACGAATTTTTCATTTTTTCAAATTTTTTGAATTTTGACTTTCTACGTATTGTATTATTCTTATATTTTTTGAATATGTGTTTTATTTGTGTTGTGAGTTACGATCGTTTCCTCTTTCGGAGCGATTATGTATATGTTTGTTTCAGTAGAGTTTACCAAATTGTATTAAATCGGAAGAAAGAACTTGGGACTAGATGGAGTTGCGGTAAGTAATGTTAAAGTCCATTGTAGTTGAAATGCATACAGGGAATTATAATATTGAATCGACCGTGATTGTAATTTCTAGTTGAAATGTATGAATGAAATATGTATGAAATGTAAGAATCTCGTAGAAAATCTAGAAAAGTTGCCCATATCCCACCCGGCAAGAGTGAAAAACCTTTTAGTCGATTCATCTTTAATCCTTGGAATTCCAAATCAAAATTGCTATCATTAGTCTGATTTGATTGCGTTAGGTACTTTTGCAAATCTATATTTTAACTTAGGGATGGTTTCTTAGTTTACAAAGAACTTTTAAATATAAACTTGACCCAAGCAGTCACACATTTATTTTAATATAACCCAAATATGACTTTGACCCAATCCGCCACACAGCATTATTTTTATAACAACCCAAATTTTACCCCGAATAACTTTTTGAAAATTTTGACAATTATGAAGTTTACCACATTACGTTGTCCATTCCAGTTATCTTTCAGTGTTAGTTATCTACAGGGTGTTAGAAATTTACTTTTAAATTCAAAAAAATATAAGAATAATACAATACGTAGAAAATCAAAATTCAAAAAATTTAAAAAGGAGACAATTAACACATAACAGATCTGGATTAAGAAAATTTGAAAAAATGAAAATTTCGTAATACGAAGTACAATATAACGTTATTTCAATTCAACAAATTTACTTAAAATTTTTTATTTTGAGTTCTTTTTCTAGTTTTACGCCTCACGGTTAAAAAACGTGGTAAATTTTTGAATTTTGAATTTTTTCAAAGTTTTTAGAAATCATATTAAGAGGGCAGTGCCTTCGGATTTCGAACTAGCAGTGCTAGGTAAACGAATTTCTTAGTTCAAATCATTTTTAAATTATTCATACTTCATGTAACAAGTTCAGTTTTGATAATCTTTGGAGGTTATGGTAAGTCAATTTTGTACAATTTAGTTGATATTTTTGTTTAATTTGAAATTTTTTTGCTTATTTCACAATGTAATCGATGCGTGCAACTGAAGAATGGCAATAACCATGAAATAACGTTATATTGTACTTCGTATTACGAAATTTTCATTTTTTCAAATTTTCTTAATCCAGATCTGTTATGTGTTAATTGTCTCCTTTTTAAATTTTTTGAATTTTGATTTTCTACGTATTGTATTATTCTTATATTTTTTTGAATTTAACCATAAATACATACTAAAAACCACAAATTTACTTAAAATTTTTTATTTTGAGTTCTTTTTCTAATTTACTTTTAGTTTAATTTTGCTTCAGGCTTTACCCTTTCAAACAGAATTTAATCAGAAAATAAGGATTTGACATAATAATTGAATGGAAGCTACGATCGTTTCTTCTTTCGGACCAATTATATGTTTGTTTCAGTAGTGTGTGCCAACTACCAAATTGTATTTACATCGGAAGAAAGAACTTGTTACTAGATGGAGTTGCGGTGGAACGTGGTGGTCCATGGGAAGTTGTTCGTGATCTGATCTAAGAGGTCATATAAAATTTTGGAATCTTTCAAATAGGTTTTCTATTGGTAATTTGGATCAGACCATCTACAGGTCAAGGTTTAGTGTAGGTGTTTTTCGGAAAATTTTGAATAACAACGCGTAATTTTTCAAGAAATTATCAATGACAAAGAAGTTTATGAGTTTTTGAAGAAATTTACAGTGGCTAAATGTGGAAGTACTTTAAGAAATTTTACAATGCTGTTAAACTAAATTATTTATGTAACGTAACCAATATGGATTAAAGCAAAGTGTCAAAGTTTTAATGTTAATTGTTAAATTTAGCTGATTTTGGTATAGATTAAAATTCTCCTTACAAAACTTCCAAGTCCAATCCAGGATTACAACTAATAATTTAAAAAATTGCTAATGGTAATTATTGTACCGAATTCGGAAGTATGAACCGTTTCACCATAGTTGTCAAATGCTAGAATTAATTATTTAAATCCCTTGCTTATCTTTTCATTCTTATTGTCATTATTGCATGAACAAATACTACGCCAATTCAGATTCGTGAATCAAGAATTATAGCCGCAGTGGTAGCTAAGGAATCATACCTTAAAGTATTTGAGGGTAAAGTGAAAAAAATAATAATTATAGTGGTAGCCTAAAAATTAGACTCAGAAGAAGTCAAACTATAAAACTGTACCTGTCTTTGAGGTAGTAGGTAAGACCACGTTGAAAAATAGCCGCAGTCATAAAAGCTTCTAACATGTGAATAACACAGGCAGCTGTAAATAATAATTTTTTTTTATAATAAATGTGTAAGTAGATAGGTACCTAAAAATGTACCTTTCTGATATGAAATAATGTCAAATACATTATTTATTTCTTCAGGTGTTCCAACATCTTGATTCATTGCCCTAGTGTATCTAGTGCTGTCTGCTTCTAAAGAATCATGTTTTAATATTACAATAAATTGTTGCATCAGCTTCCACTCAGGTTTAATCTATTAATTAGTAAAAAAATAAGCATAATAAAACAAGTAATTTAATTTGCACTATATTGTCACCATATCTGTTATTCTATTCTCAAGAAACGTTGCAAATCCCTCTTTTAGCCAAACATATGTCCACCATTTCATAGTAACCAAATTTCCAAACCACTGATGAGCCAATTCATGAGTAATTGTAGTATCTATGTTTAAGTGCATTTTGGTTGTGGTGCGAGGAGTAAATAAAAAAGCATCTTCTCTAAAATTATATTAACTCATGATTTATAACAAGTAACCCATTGCTAAAAATTCTTACACATAGCTAACAAGACCCCAATTTTCCATGACACCTGCTTCACACTTTGTATTTGGAATAGCTGCTTGATCTATTTTATTTAATGAATAATTTACTTTTAAATAAGTCTCAAGAGTTGGCAAAACTATTTTTGACAAATTGAATGCATATTTATTATAACCCAATTCCATAACGAGTGTTCGTGCAAGAACTCGATAAAAATTTGAAGATAATAGAGGCGATAACTTCATTTTAGAAATAATGAATCCTACCAAATGTGTTGGCATCAATGGAGTAGTTTCAAATTCGTCTTCGTATAAAAGCTTATGTTCTATTTTTCTAAAAAGAATAAAGAAAAATATCTATAGAGGTTGCATTGCCCAGTCGGTTGTTATAGGCAATCTGGATTGGGGAATGCCTGTAATCCTGTTTTTAATAATGGATGGTGGCAATCATTTGCCGGCTTTACGTGCCCTCCGAAGCACGAAGGCTGTCATATAAAAAACTCTCCCCGATTTAGAACCAAGTACCTTTTGCAATCTTGTTTGGCGTCTGTCTACTTACTTTGATGTCATGAGTTTAGTATTTGCTATTGAATGGTAATCTGGTGGTCTGATTATGTATATCTTAAATTCAGCTCTAAATGAAGGTTCGTCAAAACATGGAAATACATATCTTGCATAAGTAGGCTCAAAGTCACTCATTGCCATTGTACTAAAAATTATATAAAATTAATCTAGAAGTACGTTAGGATAGACTGGGAAGTTGTAATAACTACAATTAATTAGAATATAATTTGAAGGATTAGAAACAGTGTAATTTAATTGTCATTGAACCTCAATGGGTTTTAACATTATTAAAATAGTTTGGGCAATAAATTTAAAATATTCGAAAAAATGCACTTACTGTTGGTAATCAAATTTTTCGATATATCGGACATAAAAAAATCCTTTTCTCGAGTTAGTCATAACTCCATGGAACTCGGGGATAGTTAAATTATAAGTATTTTCCTGCAGTATGTTATTCAAAGTAATTGTGTAAAACTGTTGTTCATTTGTACCGCTAACACCAGCATCCTTAATACGTATTACTGTACCATCCTTGGCAGTTAAATATATTTTTTCTTTTGTTATAGATAATTTTTTTTGATGTAGAGTTATACTAATAATTGGTGTTGTGACGTGAATCAAAATCATTACGTAACCTGTAAATGTCATTTTCTCCATTTCAGGAGATATTTTTAACGTGTAGTGTTGTGGAATAACATCTCTGGTTAACTGGTAGGTTAAGTTATCTGATCGTTTTCGTGCAATTTCGGAACGCACATTCGAACTACCGTAAGATATTCCCATAAAAAATAATGAAATTATTATTATTAAATTATACAATCTCTCCAGCATTCTTCCGAATATAATATAATAATTCAACCGGACATAAGGTTGACACTTCACAATAGAGACTGTCACACGTGCAGTTTAGTGTACTTGATTAATCGATTTTCAATAACTTTCTTCTTCTCATTATTCTTCCTTACAGGAGGTTGGCTACCATGGTGTTGTACTGGTCTTATTAATGTTGCGGCGTCCCGAATATCAAAAAAATATATCAGATTCTTCAGCCATGATTTTTTCCCTCCATAATCAGCTCCAAAAGAGCATACTTTTCATTTCTGAAAATATGCCCGAAGCAAGCCGCCTTTCTTCTTTTTATCGTTGTGAGGACTTCTCCGTCTTTCTGCATGCGGCATAAAACCTCTCCGTTCGTTACATGCTCAATCCAAGATATTCTGAGCATTCTTCGGTACATCCACATCTGGAAAGCCTTCTATTTATTAATGGATGAAACGCCATAGAAGAGTATTGATAGGATACTATCAAGTATCAAATTTCAGATCAAATTCCCGGCAACAAAATAAGGTCTTCATTTTAAAAAAGGAATTGCGAGCCATATTCCGTTTACCTTCATTCCATGTTGCGCTTCTTCCAGAGTTTCCTCGAAAATCGCCTCCGAGTACAAATTGAAAAGGAGTTTTGAAAGCACACAGCTCTGGTGAACTCCCCTCTAGATTTTTATATCTTTGGTTGTAGCTTCTCTGAATCTGAGTTAAGCTGATTGAAACCAATACAGTCTTTGAATGATACTCGTATTAATGTCCTTGCTGTCTAGACCTATTCTCCGTAGCAGGGTCACGAGTATATTGTGTCTCACTTTGTCGAAAGCTCTCTCGTAGTCGATGAAGCAGATGTATACTGGTCAAGACTTGTATAGAGAACAATGCTTCCTCGTTTCTAGACTGTTTCTGAAGTCAAACTGCGTATCTCCCATTGCTTCCTCAATTTTTCTCCACAGCCGCGAGTGTATTATTTTTAGAAAAGATTTTAATGGATGACTCATAAGATTAATTAATCTGTAGTCACTACAGTGTCTTGCGTTCACCTTTTCCGGATCGCCGGAGATAAGGAAAAATAATATGTTTTTTTAGAATTTTGATTGACGCCATTATACGAAAATTTTCGAAAGAAATTCATGTATTTAAACAGGTATAAATCAAATAATTCTCGGGAGCATTGTGATCTTAAACCCGGCCTTTACACATACGCACTCTGACTTACCCTTGGCTTATTGGTTACGATTTATTGTTGTGTAAAATAATTTCAATCAAACCTAATTCTATTTGAATCACTTTAATTACAAAACTACATATGTAGGTATATGCAAAATATTCTTCCACGGCAGAATTTTATAATATCAAAATCATTATTACTAAACTGTAGAAAATATAATAAAATGATTTAGGAATCATAAGGCTTTGATTTCCATTAGAACGAACTCCATAAAAAAACTTGGAAATTTGATATATGCGTTTCTGATTTGCAGATACACGTAAACGAGTTTCTTTAAGAATCGAGTGATGCGCATAATTTACTGAAGTATCCTTTTTCAGTATTTCACCAAACTAAAAATAGTTTTATTTAAACAAAAAATCGTAGAGACTTAGGGTTTCTTACCTTCTCAACTTGTTGATTGGTTGTTAACTTTGATGCAATGGTGGTCAAAATACTTGTAATGTATTTATCTCCAAAGCTGCAAAAACAATATTATACTATAAGATAATTTGATGATGTAACAATACTGACGTGATTAACAAGGAATTGAAGTGGGCATCTAAGTAATTCATTACAACTTCTAGACTGCCTAATCCTTCATTGCTCAGTAAACTTACCACTTTAGAAAAATCATAGCTACTTCCAGTGGAATTTTTTAAAGAAGCGGCTAAAAGGCTGTTGTAAAAATTTAACATTAAACTTCCAAAGGCCAGAGCTGGATAACCAAGGTTACAGTACCTTCGCTTGATATTTTATTGAAATTTCAATAATAGTATAAAAATTGTACAATAATCGTATAAAAATAGTATAAAAATATGAAATAAGTTTTTATTAAATTTTTACTATTTATTTATTTCTGAAACCTTCAGGATCTTAGATTTTCAACTTTTAATAAAATATAGTTCGAAGGCACTTTGACCATGCTTATCCAGCTTTGACCATTTTAGAGAATACAATTACCGTTGCAGTGACGAAGCATCTTTGGTACATCCTAACGCCTGAAAAATATTTTCTTTAAAATTGTCGTTATCATTAACCGACTTGAACATTTTAAATAAATATTCCCAATCGGTTTGTGTTTCATTTCGTATAGTATTGCACAATATCAGTTTTTCTAAATCCACCGGAAGCGATACATTTTGGTACCTCCACAGATTAAACATTTCTGTAGATTTCTCTCTGCATTGGCCATAATTCAACTTGCACATCCATTCAAAAACTGATATGCGATGTAATTTATCGATTACAGTGTCACTAATTGAAGTATTATGGCCCAAACGTTTATTAGCTGGTATCAAAATTCGTATAATATGTGCCTGCAAAAATTCGGTCCATTTTAGTTACATTCGTCGAAAAATTTAAAGCAGCTTACTCGGAAACTTTGTTCTACATTCTCACCAGCCAGGATATTTGTCATAATATACTTTGCTGCACGTAAAAATGCAAAATGAGTAATATAGTTATCTTCGCGATACAAATAAGTAGTCATTTTTAAGAAAATTCCAAAATCCAACACATCGGTCTTTGCTAAATGAAATGAATCGTCTATTAATTGCGCTCTGTTTAAAATATGAATTTTGCTATAGTTTCCCAAGAGAGCTTTTGTTAGTAGTTTCCAGTTTTTCCTATCGTAGTTCACACGATAATAATCTAAAAAATTAAACCCCTAAGCACTAAATGGCACAGTAAAATTTTAACTTTACATGATTCCTGTTTATTTAATATTAACCACTCTATCCGACGTAAATTTTTAATACTAATTGTTGCATTTGATTCCAGTAACCAATCATTGAATTCCGTGTCTTTAAAATTCGGATTACTTTTGGTCGCATAATTTATTGGAATAAACCAAGGTTTTGATGTTGTTGAATAACTTTTGTCGTCGGTATAACGAGACTAAAATTATGAAATTTATTAGTGGACATTAAAGTTCGACGTTATAAAGTTAACTTGTGTTAATTTTACGACTTCTTGGCTGGTACCGTAGTTTCTCTCCGCGTATACCAATGGATACCCTGCTTGTGAATCCCACGTAGTCATTATTTTACTTATGTCTAACTTTTTCGGAAACATTTTTCCAGAGCTGGTCACTGCTTTTTGAAGGTTTTTATACAAATCATTGGGAATTGCAGACTTATATGATCTGCCAAAACAATTAAAGGATTTTGTATTCCAAATTGTAAAAATTATTGACTACCCCAATTATCAAAATATATTATGATATGGGGCTGTATGTATGGTAATGTAGCGGAAGAATAATGATTTAGGTATTTCAGTGGAATGTTGAAAGTAAAAGGAATAGTAATTATTGGCGACGAAAATGGTAACGAAAGCATACGAATGCGAGGTTAGTGAATAACGAATGCGTTACAAAATGGGGCTGTATGTATGGTAATGTAGAGGTAGAATGATTTAGGTATTTTAGTAAAATTTTGAAAGTAAAAAGAATAGTAATTAAATAACATATTACTAGTAATCAATCGTTTATGTATAGTACAATAAAGGTGTACCTGTCTTGGAGGTAGTTCGTAATCCCATTTTGAAAAACTTCCGCAGTCATAATAGTTTCTAGCATTTGAATAATACAGGCAGCTGTAAATAATAATAAATAATTATGAAATCGATAACAATTTTCACACCATGTGCATAAAGTTTGAAATTAATAAAACACAATTAAGGCAAAGAGCGATAGACACATGTACTGCTTCATCACACTATGACTATTATGAAATATGCGAGCTACATAAAAATTTACCGGTGCCATATGCAACACTATCATATATTTTAGAAATTTCTACAGGTGTTCCGACATCTTGATTTATATCCCTAGTTTTATTGGTGCTATCTTTTTCCATCCAGTGATGTTTTCTTTTTACAATAAATTGTTCCATCAGCTTCCACTCAGGTTTAATCTACTCGTTGGTAAAAAAACATAATAAAACAAGTAATGTAATTTGCACTAAATTGTCACCATATCCATTATTTTATTCTGATAAAACGCTGCAAATCCTTCTTTTAGCCAAAGATACCGCCACCATTTCATTGTAACCAAGTTTCCAAACCACTGATGGGTAAACTCATGAGTAATCGTAGTAGCTATGTTTATATTCATTGCTGTTGTGGTGCGAGGAGTTAATAAAAAACTAGATTCGCTAAAATTAAGGTAACCCATGTACGTATTATAACAAAGAACCTACTGCTAAATATTCCTACGTATAGGTAATAAGACCCCAATTTTCCTTTCCACCTGCATCGAAGTGTTCATTTGGAATAGCTACTTGATCCATTTTATTTAATGAATAATTTACTTTAAAGTAACTCTCAAGAGTGGACAGTATTATTTTTGACATTTTTAACGCATATTTTTCATAACCCAAATCGACAACTTCTGGTCGTGCAAAAACTCGATAAAATTTTTGATCTGGTTCGGTTGATAACTTCATTTCAGAAATCATGAATCCTACTAAGTATGTCGGCATCAATGGAGTAGTTTCAAATTCGTCTTCATATAAATCATTATTTATTTTTCTGAAAAAATATAGAAATGTTAGTCCAGCATTCCTCAATCTTTCAGAATTTTTTTACTTTGATTTGATCAGTTTAGTATTTGCTACTGAATGGTAATTTGATGGTCTGACTATGTAAATCTGAAATGTAGCTCTAAATGAAGGTTCGTCAAAACATGGAAATGCGTATCTTGCATGAGTAGCCTGAAATGCGGTCACTGCAAATTTACTGAAAATTTACAAAAATACTGAAAGGCAATATAAATATTAAAAAAAATGCACATACCGTACGTTATCATTTTTGTCGGTATATTTGGAATGATAAAACCCCCTTGTTTTATTATCAGTCAAAACTCCATGAAACTCTGGGATAATTAAATTATAAGTATTTACCTGCAATGTGCTTTTCAAAGTAATGGTGTAAAATTGTTGTTCTTTTGTACCGCTGACACCGGCATCTTTAATGCGTATTATTAAACCATTCGTAGTAGTTAAATATATTCTATCTTTTGTTATAGTTAAATTTTGTTGATGTAGTGTTATTTTGATAATTGGTATTTTAACGCGAATCAAAATCTTTACGAAACCTGAAAACGTTTTTTTATCAATTTCAGGAGATATTCTTATCATGTAGTGCTCTGGAAGGACGTCTTTGGTTAACTGGTAGATTAAGTTATCTGAACGTTTTTCTGCAATTTCAGTATTCACATCCGGACAACCCGACGACATATCCATAAAAAATAATAAAATTATCAATATTAAATTATATAATCTTTCCAACATTCTTCACAATAGTTATCTTTCAATTTAACCGGAATTGACACTTTAGAATAGAAACTGTCACACATGCAGTTTAGTATACTTGATTGATCAGTATTAAGGGAATTTTACATTATATGACTTCTCTTATGAGCCAGTGGCGTAACAAGCAGGTGAGGGACAGGTGTGCAAAGTTGTTAACGGGCTCTGCTACAAAACTAAAACAATTTTGTATGCAAGACTCGGAATTCCGAAGATTTCCATGCAATTCCAATGATTTCCAAGTAATTCCTTGCAAACAATAGCGGATATAAAGACGAGTAACTACCCCTCCCTATTTAATTTCATTAAGATTTGAATATTATACCTTAATTCTTATCAAAAATATACAAATGACTTTTTTATTTTTCAATTTTCTGAGATTTCCTTGATTTTTCTAAGATTGTCTAGATTTCCTAAAATATCCTAGAATTTTCTGTAATTCCCCTCTTTACAAGATTTCCAAAAATCCTGAAAATTTTTCGATTTTTCCGAGATTTTTTTGGATATTCTTCTAAGATTTTCTAGAATTTTTTATTTCCTCTAATTTTCTACATTTCCTAAGATTGTAAAATGAATGAGATTTTCGTGGGTTTCCTAAAAATTTTTGGGATTTCTTAAAAATTTTCCGCACTTCTTCAAATTTCCCGATCGTTTTTCTACTAAGTGGAGAAATGATGAAGAAATTGTCATATGCAAAACTAAAGGAAAATCAGAGGAAATTTGAGGAAATCTAGAATATTATACCGGGTGTTCATTTTAAAACTTCCAGCAATGAATATCTCAAAAACCAAAAGTCAGATGAAGAAATGTTTCGAACAAAAGTTGTATGATAGAGAAGGGGAAAGAATATGGCATTATTGTTTTTTTAATTTAATGACCTTTACAATGTCATTTAAAGGTCAACTTTGTTTTTTTAAATGGCAGCTTATATTTTTTTTAGCAGATTCATATTTTGCATTATAAACTAAAGACTAGTGTCAATTTATTTGTTTTATGTGACAGTGTTTTGTTTTGATTGTCCTAAAATTATAAGTTGAATAATAACAAAAACAATAACAGCCTTCTAATTTAAAAAAATTAAATTTCGATTATAATCAGGTGTAGTTCATTAAAATGTTTTTTTTTGTTTTCAGTGCATTTCACTGGAGAATTCTACGTCGAATAAAAAAAGTTTTTTGAACAAAAGTTGTTTATTTATTCATGCAAAATATGAATCGGCTAAAAAAAAATATAAGGTGAAATTAAAAAAATAAAGTTGACCTTCAAATGACCTTGAAACGAGTAATAAATTAAAACAATTATGCCATATTCTTTCCTCCTCGCTATCATACAACTTTTTTCCGAAACATTTTTTCATCTGACTTTTGGTTTTTCAGATATTAATTGCTGGAAGTTTTACAATGAACACCCGGTATAGACTATTCCTTTTTGATTTTTCCATTTCCTCAGACTTCATTGGCTTTAAAATTTTCTGGATTTTTCGAGACATCTTAGGATACCTTAGAATCCATTTCCTAGAATATCCTAAGATTTTCTCGAGTTTTCTGCATTTCTTTCGATTTTCTATTTACTAAAATTTTCTTGAAATTTCTATGATTTCTTGAGATTTTCAATATTTCTACAAATTTTTTAAGAATCTCTTCCTTGAGATGTCTTGGAATTTTCCAGAATTTTCCTGGGATCAAAAAGTAAAATAACAACACTAAAAATTCGAGCAAACGAGTCGTCTGGCATACAGCGCCGCAGGTGCTTTTTCTAAAGCTTCAAGGGCACGAGCTGTAATGGAAATTTAAAATATGAAATACTAAAATAATTTTTCCTAAAAATGGTTTTTGTTCCTTTTTTTTATTAAGTTAATTAATAATTAATTTATTAAATAAATCAGTATTTAAAAATCGCTCAAGACTTTTTAATATTTTAATAACAAATAATTGTATGTTATTTAATATATTGATTAGTTATAGAGGGACCCCGGACCCCCTAGGCCCCCCGCATTTTTTGCATTTTCATTTTCTGTTTTTCAAAATGGGCAAATCAATGCCGTACCGTTATGAAAATACCTGTGCTGTATATGTACCTAAATGATACATCGAAAGAGTAACGGAAAAATGGGCAAATCAATGCCGCACCGTTACGAAAATACCTACACCGTATATGTACATAAATGATACCTCAAAACATTAACAGCAAAATAAGAAAATCAATACCGTATCGTTACGAAAATAACTGTACCGTTTATGTACATAAATGATACCTCAAAATAGTAACGGAAAAATGGGCAAATCAATGCCGCATCGTTATGTTAATATCGGTACCGTATATTTACATTTTTGACGGCTTTGTGCTGCTTGGGTATTGTTTGTCAGGGAAAACCTGGAAATGTCAGGATTTGATTTTGAAAATTTAGTAGGAACATTGAATTATTGATGATAAATGATGCCCACTTTGTTTACCTCAATAAGCGAAGACTGCCAAAATATTATATTTTATTGCGAATATTAAAACTTAAATTAATTAATTAAGAAAATTAAACAGTACAACTGGGCGCCCTTTTAGCCGCGGGCCCGCGTGCATTGCACCCACCGCATCCCGGTAGTTCCGCCCCTGCTTATTACAAAGCAAAAAATACATTCTCACTTAGAATAAATTATAAAAAATATCTTATAAACCATATGTTATGATTTTTCCTATGATAAATCATAAGAGAAATCGTATATCGTAAAGTGCCTTTCAGGGTTAAAGCAGTCGCCTGTTTTATGGAACTAGAAATTCCTGAGGTAATATGGAGAAATTTTACTATACAAATACATGTCAGGGCATTACTTTATAAACATAATAATGTAAAGATTAAACTGAATGAAATAATAGCAGATGTATTGGGAACTGTATGCCAGAAATTGCCTCTAGAACGCATTTGAAGGAAGTAGTCGGAAATTTGCTTCGCACGTTTCTCTCTCGAAGATAGACGTTCTTCAGTTTTTTTAAAATCTTGCTCAAATATGTTGTCCACTTTTCCATGTTTTTCAAATAGGTCGGTAAACTGAAATTAATTTTATAAATTAAAAAATTATGCTTAGTTAGTTTTGACTATTTACATTTTCAAGTTGTGCTTTGGTTGTAAAATATGATGATATAGATTTAAAAATTTTCGAAACGTAGCTCTTTCCTAACCTGTAAGATGCAATGTTATGATAAAAAATAATTTTGAGTCGGTATGAATACTCACTGGGATTGCAAAGTATTGAAACGATTACGAAAGTATTCTATTGAAATTTCAGCACCAACTATTCCGCGTCTGCTTACTGTACGCAGCACTTTGATAATATTGTATGAACTTGATGAATTTAGAGATGAATCTAAGAAGCTGCAATAAAAGCATTATAATTTATTTTGTTGTTGATTTCTTGAAAATGTGTACCGGTGTATCAATAAGACATCTTCGGTGCATCCTAACGCATCAAATAGATTTATTTTGAAATCACGACGGCTATCCCAACGATATCTATCAAATAAATAATTCCAATCGGATTTATTTCCCATCCGTACAGCATTGCACATTATTTCTTCTTCTAAATCTATCGGCAGTAATCCATTGTGTTCTCTCCACAATTTAAAAATCTTCAAAGTTGAATTTCTACACCCGAAATAATTAAAATTGCACATCCACTGAACCACAATTTTGCGATGTAATTTGTCGATTTGTGTATCATTGGCTTTCGGATTAACACCCAAACGTCTGTACGATCGCTTCAAAATATTTATAACGTAATTCTACAATATACAATCCATATTATTTATATTCCACAAAATATTGACCCAATTACTTGAAAATTTAGTTCACCTTCTGCACCACGGAGAATTTCTCTAATATTAATTATATTTCGTAAAAAGACAAAATGAGTAATATACTCATCATCATTAGATAAATATTTGCTAAGCTCTAACGGAATTGAAAATTTTAATTTATCCAAACTTGACAGACTAAACGAATCGTCTATAACCTGAGCTCTATTCAATACATGTATGTCTCTATGATTTTTTAGCAAAGCTTTTATTATTAATTTCCAATTTTTTAAGTCGTAATTTACACGATAATAAACTAAAACATTAAAACCCTAGGTTTATCATTAAAATTCTTAATTTATATTTTACAAGCTTCCTGCTTATTTAATATCAACCAATCGCCAGGATTTAAATTTTGTATGGTAATTTCTTCATTTGATTTCGATAACCAGCTACTAAATTTAGTGACGTTAAAATTTGGATTACGTTTTGTAGCATAATTTATTGGAATATGCCAACGTGTTGGTTTTGAACTTTCGATATCGACATAGAGAGACTAAAATTGTATAATTTAATAGTGATTAAAATCCACGTGAACAATTTCTGAATTATTTACTTGTGTTAATTTAACTACTTTTACGTTTTTATCGTAGTGTCTCTGAACATATACCAAAGGATACCCTTTTTGAGAGTCCCACGTGGTCATTATTTTAGCTATGGTTAAATTATTGGGCAACTTTATTGTAGAGCGGTCCAAAGCTTTCTGTAAGTTTCTGTATAAATCGGCAGGAACGGCTGCTTTGAAAGCTCTGTCAAAAAATTGTGTAAGATTGTTATATATTTTTAAGGTATTTGGAAATCACTCTTCAACTAGGGAGAGTGTTACGTCATTTTATATTCTTGAGATATCTTATAACTTTTTTTTAAATACATTTTAATATCGCGCATAGTTCTAAAGATATTGCTAGATTGTCTAATAACTTCGTTATTAAAATTATTATGCTATTGAGAGTACTATGGGAAATCACTCTACAATTCCGGGGAGTGTTATAACATTCAACTATTACTGGAACTACGCATAATATAATAATTATAATTATTAAAGCTATACCTATCTTGAAGGTAATTTGTAAGACCATTTTGAAAAATCTTTGGAGTCATAACAGTTTCTAGCATGTGAATAACAGAAGCTCCTGTAAATAATTATATAAATGAAGATCAACCAATCTTCTATATCTACATAAAAAATCAATTACCTTTATTATACGCAATAACATCAAAGAGCGCCATAATTTCATTGGGTGATCCAGCATCTTGATTAATATCTCGAGTGTTATTGAAACTGTCACTTTCTAAAGCATCTTGTTTTTCTTTTATGATAAATTGTTCCATCCTTCTGCATTCCGGCTTTACCTATTAATTGAACAAAGTAAAGTTGGATTGGTCGATTTGCACTATTTTCCCACCAAATCAAGTATTCTATTTTCAAGAAACCTTGCGAATCCTTCTTTTAACCAAGAATATCTCCACCATTTTATTGCAACTAAATTTCCAAACCACTGATGCGAATATTCGTGAGTAATCAGAGTATCTATGTACATCTGGAGCTCGGTTGTAGTTCGAGGAGTCAATAAAACAGATATTTCTCTAGAAATAATCAAGCAAAACATTTTTTTGTAAAACTAGCAGATGAATAAACTTTTTTACTTATACGTAACAAGGCCCCAATTTTCCATGCCACCTGAAGCAAAGTAAGCATCCGGAATAGCAACTTGATCTATTTTATTTAAGGGATAATTTACATTCAAATAGGTCTCTAAAGTTTTTAGAACTTTAATGCTCAATTTCAAAGCATATTGTTCATACTTTTTATTAATAAGTTCTGGTGGTGCAACAATTCCATGAAAATTATTTGTCATTGGGTGTGAGGTTCTTTTCATTTGAGATACGATGAATGCTAATAAATATGTTGGCATCGATAACGTCGTTTCAAATTCATCTTCATATAAAGCATTATCATCGTTTGTTCGTCTGTAAAATATCACGTTTACAAAAATCAGTTCAATAAAAAGATACTTACATTGAAGTGATCAATTTAGTATTTGATATTGAATGATAATTCAATGGTCTTACTATGTAAATCTTGAATTTGGCTCTAAATGAAGGTTCATCAAAACATGGAAATGCTCGTCTAGCAGAAGTAGCTTCAAATTGAGTCATTGCAAATGTACTAAAAATATATACAATACAAATCCAAAAACCATGCATAAATCAAAAATCAGTATAAAGAGAAATACTCACCGCAATTGATCATTTTCATCAGTATAGCGTGCAAAATAAAATCCTCTTCTTTCTGCACTTAGTTCTCCACGAAACTCAGGAATGTGCAAATAATATGTATTTTCGTTTAATGTTTGTGGAAAAGTAATGGTATAGAATTCCTGTTCATTTGTACCGCTAATGCCAGCATTTTTAATTTTGATGATTAAATTATCCGTAGTTGTTAAAAATATCTTATCTTTTGTTATATTTAAATTTTTTTGATGTAGCGTTATATAGCTAGTTGGTATTTTGATATGAATCAAAATTTTTACATATCCCGTAAACGTGTAATTATCAAAATGAGGAAATATTCTTAAAGTATAGTTTTCGGGGAAAACAGTTTCGCTTAATTTGTATTGTAAATTATCTTTACGTTTATGTGCAATAGTTAAGTGCATCTCTGGACTGCCGTGAGATAGATCTACAGATAACGCAATAATTATTATTAATGTTGATAGTATCAACATTTTTGATACTTATGAAGTTACTTCACAAATTGTGTTTCATTTGAAAAATTCAATTTTCAATTTGACAGTTTGTAACATCAGCCATCAAACAATCAGTTTAGGGTACTGGATTAATCGTCAATAATTTTCCTTATCATTTAATTACGTGAACAACAAATTTTGCGACGGTAATTCTGCCGACGACATTTAAACCGACAGTAAATCACCGATGCAAATACGCTGAAGGTACATAATATACACTGATGGTAAACTCGCCGATAACCCTTGAGAGTTAAGTTTCTTTAAAGCATTTTTTTAAATTTCCACCTTCACATAGCCATAGTCCCGAAAACATCGATTTTTCAGTGAAATGGTTTAGTTACTTTTTTAAAGCGTGCGAAATAATCTACAAACTAGATTCAAACCTTTTATTGTCTAAAATTAACGGGTTTCGAGTTATAAAATAAAGTAAGTAAAAAAAAGCATGCTAATTTTTTGTTTTCTTCAAAACCCTGTTATAATGAAATATTTAGCTTACTGCAAATTTTCACCACACCTGGAATAGAACTTCTCCAGTAATAATTTAGTGGAGATGCCCAGATTTGTTTCCTTCCTCGGCTACAACGATTGTACTGTACTGCTTTTAGTACGGTTGGAGAAAAAACTAATTTTTATAAAACTCCTAAATTACATCTACAGTATACAGAATGTATACAAGAGTAAAATAATTAGAAAAAATAAAAATTTACATTTCAAGTAGGTGAAAAAAAGTTGTCACTATAAATCGCGCTGGGCGACAATTTGGCCGCTAATATCACCCTCGACTATTTGTGGCTATACCGAACTGCAGGAAGAGGTTGGATAGTCATACAGTTGGCATGGTATAGTGGGTGGGATAGTCATAGAGGAATAAAAACCCCTCCCAGCCTTTCCATGAGGATGTAGAAGAAGCTGAGCGGGAAATTAAGAAAAGGCGGCCAATTTGCCACCTACGCGAGCAGATAAAGGTTAAAAGCAAAATTTCATGGAAACATAAGAATCCATCCCTAAGTTAAAATAAACTGCAAAATAACGCAATCAAATCAGGCCAATTATTAGTAATTTCTATTTGGAACTCCACGGTCTAAAGCTGAGAGGTCTCATACCCTTTTTGAGGTATTGCAGGAGGGCAGTTTGGGTCTTCTAGAACCTTCGAGATCATGCAAATCATGCATTAAAATTGGGTATCGGTTTTTCTTCTAGAATAAAACTCACTCATACATTTCAATTAGAAATTATAATCATGGTCGGTTCAATATAATAATAATTATACGCATTTCACCTAGAATGCATCTTAAATACCTTATGAATTGTGATCCTCAATAAAATAACTAAGCAACATTGCAATTAAAATCTCATACAATTAAATTTGCGTTATTTGCGAAATAACCAACATGTACATAAATACTGAAAACCCATTACGGTAATAAAATATCACATAACTAGAAACCTGACTTGACGCTTTTTGTTTAAAATAGCATAAAAGCACGATTTGAAGAAATGACGCATGACCTTCTCAAGAGTATCAAATACCACGCTCCGTAACACACAGAAAAGATGACTATTGCAAATTTCAAATACCAAAGTACGTTAAAAATATTCTACTATAATTATAATTTACTAAAATGTAATAATAAAATTCTCGTCCAAACTTTGATAATATAAAATTAATTATTGAGCTTAGTGGACTAAAGTCAAACTCAGTTTTTACGAAGTCGACGTTTCGAAGACTTTAAGTCTTCATCTTCAAGACTAGAAGAGAAGCAACGTTACAATAAATAAAAACATTAAAACGCAATAATTATACCTAGTAAAAAAGGGATGTCGAGCTGTTTGACTGTATAAAATTAGATGTTAAAAAAAGGAGAGTCACAATTGGTCACAGATAAATTATTTTATCCAACACCTCTGTCTTATGAAGGCATAATAATGCCGATTTTACATATCTTATGGGGTCTATAAAACACTAGTGACTTATGTAAATGATGAGTACACCTACTTTATACTAATTTTCATAATTTACATCTGACATTTTTAAACGTCAAAACTTTTAATTACATTTTAAACTATTATTACGAGATATTGGATAAAGCTTTGTATTACACACGTCAAGAAAAAAAAACTCAAGAAAAATTAGCCACTCGAGCAAGCTCTCGTGGCTAAACATTTCTTTCGTAACTTATTTGCCTTATAAGACACTTGTATAATAAATAGCTAAAAATATGAAAATATAAACTGAATTAAAATTTGTAAATAAATCTAAGGTGGTGTTAGCCAGCAGATCGAACTCAGGGTGCTGGCTCGGTAAAAGTAAAATAAATTGCCCTTTAAGCTAGCTCAGAGCAATGATTCTCAAACGTGGAAGAAAATATAATGCTCTACTCCTAATTGGTGTTAAAGACAGAGTGCTGCTCTGAGAAATCGCTCCGAGAGCAAGCCAAAGATGGTGAGATTGAGCGCCACGCAGTTAATGACACTCCGTAAACAGTTGCAGCAAAACCACCTGAACTGCGAAGGTTAGGTTTAGGGAAAAAAAAGGAATCTAGAGTACCACCCAGAATAACTAAAATACTAAGCTGATGTTGAAGATTTATTAAAATTAATTCCCCAAAAGGGGTAATGGAAAAGCAATCAAAATATATTGGGCTACCCTCTAATCTTACTAGAATTCAAGTAATACCAAAATGTAACAGGCAAGATATTAATACCACGTATACGTATACTAGGCGCACAGTAATATATACGCCTCTGGATTGACTCCAGGATAAACAATAAAAGTGATACGGTAAAATTAGCAAAAGTAGTTATTAGTGGCACGGCCCAATATGATTATAATATAATTCAATGATCTTAAATAAAAAGGTGTTAGTAACAAATCTGACAACACAACAGATCTTAGCTTGTATCTTTCCTGGCTGATGGTAGAAACTGGAGTCTGGAGTAGAACGGGTGTTGATGTAGGTATCAGGTAGGTATAATGGTGGGATTTAGAGGAGCCCAATTGTTACTGTTATTTATATTTTCCAGAAAATCTTGCGTTGTTTGCAGAATTTTCATGCGATACGCAATGATTTCCATTTTAGTCAAACCTTCTACTAAGGGCAGAAGACTTCTGAAAAAATTCAAGTTTTGGCCATCATCGCGCTGCTTGTCGTTTTTCTTGTCTTCCAAATATTTAAATTTTTTAGCCTCTATCGCTATTAGTTGTTGGCCTACATCATCGTTGCTTGATGGCCTTTTCTTAGATTTTTTATTTACAGCAGACGACGATGACGAACTTGATGCTTTTGCACCAGAATCAAAATTGGAAGCTCTATCTTGCTCGTCTTCAATAATTTCTGGAGACTTGACATCGACTCGCAGCTCGTCCTGAAAATAATCTTCTTCGTCATCAATTTGTGTTTAGATTATTGTTTCGGTAGTTGTTTTGGGTATATTCCCAGAAGACACTCTTGGAGTAAATTGGTATTTCAAAAACTTTAAACTTTCAAAATACTGCCAGGAAACTAACACTTGGCCACCTGGATCGCCTGATTTAGGTTTTGGAATTGATGCCATTGTTGTCCTAAATTTATCTCTTAAAGTCTTCCACTTCTTTCTAACAGTAAGTCCTGTAAACATGAAGATTAATAATATTTGCAATTTTTATGATGTACCTATAGCTATCCAAATGACTTGATCATAATTTTTTTTAAATTACAAAAATATTTGATGTAGACATCCACCCACACCTTTTAATTTGCAAAAAAATTCCAACCAGTCGATAGCATTTTTACCTCCATTATAATAAATTTCAAAATTTTAAATTGAGCACTAAATACGAAATTTGGAGTTGAAATGTTGTGTACATTTTTCATCAATTCTGTTAAAGCAGAAGATCGTATAAGTCAAAATTTCGTTTTCATTTAAAATTACAAAAATTTGTAAGTTACTCTAATTTTTTTACTTATGAATTTAATGTTTTAAAGGCATTATCAAGATATGGGACCTCAAACATTATGATAGTAAACTGAAAATTATAAATTTTTTGCACGATTTTAATACTTTTCCAGGCCATATTATGATAAAATAAAAGTAATGAAATATTGTATTGTTACAGGTATTTGTCTACAGGTCTATCATTCAGAAGCCTAGCTTTTTCGTTTCGCATGGGAACTACCACCATATCGAAAATTGTTCGGGAAATTCTCGAAGTGATATGGGAAACATTGAAACCTCTACACATGAAAATACAAACCACGCAAGATTTTAAAAATATTGCAGATGATTACGATAAATTGTGGAATTTCCCAAATTATATAGGCACTATCGACGGAAAACACATTCGGATACTCTGTCCTTCACATTCTGGAACTATGTTCTATAATTACAAACAATTTTATTCGATTGTGTTACAAGGGCTAGTAGATGCAAATTATAAATTCATAAATATAGATGTTGGAGGTTACGGAAAGCAAAGCGATGGTGGAATGTTCCGAAATTCCGCTTTATATTTGCAATTGATTGATAGTCAACTGAATATTCCTGAACCTAAAAATTTACCAAATTCGGAAATTCGCGTTCCGCACGTATTTTTAGGAGACGAGGCCTATCCTCTTCTAATAAATCTTTTAAAACCCTATGGTAGGCAAACATTGGATTCCGACAAAGAATATTTCACAATTTGAGGTTATCGAGAGCTCCTAGAACAGTAGAATGTGCGTTTGGTATTCTATATGCAAAATGGAGAATTTTGGGAAAGGCAATCGAAACAGACATAAATTTAGCGGATACTAGAGTTAAAGCTATTTGTGTTCTTCATAATGTTATCATCATGTGCAAGATCGAACAATGTTTCCTAAAGAACATCTTTTGAGACCCGATAATGGCAGATCAGCTGATGCAGCAAAGCACAATCGCGATTTGTTCAAAACCAATTTGTGTTTGAATCCGTTATATTCGCAAATATAATATTTAATAAAAACCAAATTAAATAAAATCTTCTAGTAAATTTTTATTTTTAAATTTAATGCAATTTATTTAATTTAGTTATATCTTTTGAAAAAGTTTCTGTAATTTGTAAAAAAAGTTTTGTAATTATAATCACTAGAGGTATATTCATTTCATTTCGTAATTTGTAAACTTGAAATTTTTGTCAATTGTTTTGTATGTTCCAAGCATTTCAAAAATTTTAATTTAGAATTATTTTCTATTTTATGCATAGTATGCAAGTAAAAACTTTTACAAAATTAATGCTTACAAAAAATTACAAAGTGAAAAGAATACCCCTATTATGGTGACCCGTCAAAATAACCCCGACAAAATAGCCCCGACGAATTATCCCCGACATAATAGCCTGAGACATAATAGCCCGTGCCAAAATAACCCCACGACAAAATATCCCCGACATAACAGCCTGAGACATAATAGCCCATGCCAAAATAGCTCTGCGACATAGTAGCCCCGACATAATAGCCCTGCGACATAATAGCCCGTGCTAAAATAGCCCTGCGACATAGTAGCCCCGACATAATAGCCCGGGCTAAAATAGCCCTACGACATAGTAGCCCCGATATAAAAGCCTGAGGCAGCCCGGGCTAAAGTAGCTTCTCAAAATATACTAATATAACTCTGTGTGATGAATAATAATAAAAAAGACATTTACAGCAAAATCATTAATTTACAAAGTTAAATTATGCGAGATTCGTCGTAAAAAAACTAAAATATCGTTGCCATCATATTCATTAACTAAAGTTTGTAATCTTCTACTTACTTGTATATATTTCTGTTTCGAAGCTTCGGGGTTTCTAAAACCTGCACGATATCGTTCCAGTTCAATTTCCACCCGATCTTGCTCTTTCCGGAAGTGTTCGATTAGTTTAAAAATAAATAAATGATGACAGTCGACAGTTTGCTGGAACGCACGATGGCATCCTACTAGGGAGCTGTTTTGTTATTGGGCTATTTGGTCGGAGCTATTTTGTCATCAGGCTATTTTGTCGGAGCTGTTTTATCACTGGGCTATTTTGTCGGAGCTATTTTGTCATCGGGCTATTTGGTCGGAGCTGTTTTATCACTGGGCTATTTTATCGGAGCTATTTTGTCATCGGGCTATTTGGTCGGAGCTGTTTTATCATTGAGCTATTTTGTCGGAGCTATTTTGCCATCGGGCTATTTTGCCGGAGCTGTTTTGACGGGGCTGTTGTGTCGGGGCTGTTTTGGCTGGGGCTATTTTGACGGGGTACCCCCTATTATAATTATTTAAGTAAATAATATAAATTCGTTTACTTACTTTGCGACTTGAATTCATTTGCCACTTCATCCCACAATTTATCCAATATAAATCTATTGTGGTGATTCTGGTCCCGTTGGTCCCACAAAGGGGGTCTCTTAAAAATCGCACTAATTAAATGTTCTACGTCCATATCGCTGCTAGCGTTGAATTGAAATTTAAATGCTTTCTTTGCTCGTATTGTCGAAACAAGTGCATTGCTATCTTTATTGCACTCCTCAAATAAACAGTACCATAAGAATTATGCATTTACTAATCTCTACTAGCTAGCATTCCTGGCTCTAATCACTTATCACATCCCCAGCATAAACACAAAAAGATTTCATAGAAGTTGCTGTGATTTCAATTACAAATACTCAGTGGCGTAACAAGCAGTTGAGGGACCCGTGTGCAAAGTTTTTAACGGGGGCCCTGTTTTTAAAAAAGACAAAAATGAAAGAAAATAATAAACAAAACTAGATTGAGGGCCAAATTTAGAATAATCGGATAAATTTAGTATAACGTTATTCTTGGTATAACAATTACAAGGCTGCAGGGTGCCACTTATTTGGAAAATCTGGAAAAGTCAAAAAATTAAGATTTAAGATAAAATTAAAAAATTTTTTTTATTTTAAATTGATTTTATTTTATTTAAAAATTAATTTTGTTTAATTAAAAATTTTAAAAAAATATTGGTTTTAATTTAATTTAAAATTTTTTTTACCTATTTATTTTCTGATTTATCGAAAAGTCATGAAAATTTTTTATTCTTTGTCAGGGAAAACCTGGAAATATCAGGATTTGATTTGGAAAATTTAGTGAGAACACTGAATTATTATTGGTAATACTAAGTCTAACTTTATACCAGGTTTATCTGACTATTGTAGAACCGGCCTTTTTTACATTATTTTATTATTTTTTAACATTATTTTTTATATTATTTAAAAATTTTTTTAAAAGATTTCTGGGGGCCCTTTCAGCCGGGGGCCCGCGTGCGTTGCACCCACCGCACCCCGGTAGTTCCGCCACTGAAAATACAGGTTTGTGCGAACTAAGTATGTAAAAACATAGGTCTGCTCCAAAGCTTAGAGTAGATTGAAGTTATATTTTAGTAAATCCGTCGTTAAAAGACAACCCCGTGCGAAGAGTCATCGGTCTTTTTTGCGTTCAGTTTTGTTTATTTTTGCTTCGGCGTGTTTATAACCGGTGAAATAAAAATGCCTATTCCCTGAGCATTTTTTATTCTTACCCAATGGCACAAAACTTTACCATCAACATGTAATGAAACAATAAAAATGTTTCCTGTTTGATTAATTAAAAATAGCAATATGATACCCAGCGATGGCGCCAGCATTTTTGAAATGAGTGGGCACAAATTGGGCACAAATTGGGTCCAATATATTTGGAGTGGGCAGGAGCACACAAAATTTATAAATAAACCTAAAGAAATACGTTAATCCCACTTGGGTGGGAATTCCAATCAGCAGGGAGGGAAAGTGCCCATCCTGGCCCATCCCTGGCGCCGTAACTGTACCTGTGTGTTTTACGCTACAGTGTTTCTTAATTGTATTCCATAATCAAGTTACTGGGTCAACAATTTTCGAATGCAAACCTCCCGGTTTGAAAATCAAACAATTTGTGCGTATAATTTTTGATTAATTTCGTTAAGGCGGGATTTTAGCAGTCAAAAGAAAATTGAAATCTTTGCTATTATGATACCAAATTTTAAAGTTATTGTTGAAATTATCATTTTGATTTGTTTATTCGACATCAAAAAGATGTTATTGTTAACCACTACGAAGAAATATTAAGAATAACGCAAGCAATTTTTAAAACAAGACATTTTCTAACATAAAATACGCAATTATTAAAGCCCGGATAACAATGAAAATTTAGTGCACTAAGAAGTCAGATTTTTCAATTTTTAACTTATGCTTGCACAGTAGCATTTTAAACATTGCTTATTTTCATTAACTTTGTGAATGGTTTTAACTATTTTCTAACAAAAAAAATGCAAATATCTCTTCGTAGAACTTTACAAGAACATCTTTTCAATGTCTAGTAAAAAAATGAAACTAATAATTTCAGCAATAACTTTAAAATTTGGTTTAATAATAGCATAGATTTCAACATATTTTCAACTGCTGAAATCTCGCCTTAAACAAGAAACTTTTACTCTTTCAGAACCAATTATACATTTCTAAAGGTTGGTTTATGCAAAACGTCGACGCACGCAACGCACGCACCGCACGCGTCCAAATAAAGTTGAAGCATAGAATTTCAGTAGGAGCGTTTATGCAGTTAGTTTACACTCTTGATTTTTGGCGGCGTGTGCACCATAAACCCTCCTACTGAAATTCTATGCTTCAACTTTATTTGGACGCGTGCGGTGCGTGCGTTGCGTGCGTCGACGTTTTGCATAAACCAACCTTAAGAATTTGAGGGTTTAATTTCATTGAATAAACCCACCCACTCTTTCTAAAGGGTGTTTCATATTCCTTGAACTATTTGGTTCTGAAAAAGTGAGAGTTCTTAATTTAATCAAATTCATAAAAAATATGATTATAAACTGTTTGTTACTGCAACCGGGGGGGGGGGAGCATAGAATACCCTCCAGTACATCAGTTATTTATTGATTCAATAGCTTGATAAATACAATTTAACCCAATTACTGACCTACCATGAACCCCCAGGTTTCGGAAATGGAATTCAACTTAACACAAATAATCATGTACTAGAGGGGACATTCCATGCCCTCCAGACCCCCCAGTTTGAAAAACACAAAGTTTCTCAATAGCTTGGTCTTTTATAATCCACAGACCCACTGGTATGTACTACCACGACCTGAAACTGTATTTGATTCTAAAAAAGTGAACGATATACATTTTTAAAAAGCTCTTGTTTTTCAAACCGGGGGGTCTGGGGGGCATGGAATGCCCTCCAGTGCACTTTAAATTTGTTGACCTGGTAACTTCATTATGGAATACTACTTAACACAATTACAGATGTACTGGAGGGTATTTCATGCTCTTGGTCTTACTGTTTTATATCTCTCAGAGATATACTGACAGAAATGTCAGTGGCAATAGCAGTGAACTGTACATGTTAATGACGGCGGCAGCATTATTTAAATCGGTGGGCACAAATTGGGCCCAATATATTTGGGGTGAACAGGAGCACACAAAATTTATAAATAAACTCAAAAAAATACATTATTGAAGTAAGCACCTAAACAATTTAGGTGGGCACTCCAATCAACAGGGTGGGCAAGTGCGCACTCTGGCCCACCCCCGGCACCGTCACTGATGATACCAAAATTTGACTTGACGAAATATTTCGAAAGGTTACAAATTTCCACCTTGTACAATCGGTATCATAATCTGACACTGCAATTAAGATTAATAAAAAGCAATAGTGACAACATGCTTGTGTATTGAAATTAATCCTCACAGCTGACCCCACAACAAACAACAGATGACGTAGGTTTCGATCAGGGATAATGACAGTCGTAACTACTCATACTCTGATTTAACAAATCTTTGGACCCCAATTCATACTAACACCAAACCAAACTCTAAACGTCTTACTTTTTGCAAACGTAATTGGAAAATTTTTTAACCCTTGCTGTCGGCATAATTACTTGTCAGCGTGAAACCTGTTGCCGTAAATTTTGTAGGTATATTTACCGTCGGCTCAATTATATGAATCCAATTTTACTAGTAGCCAAAAAATAAAAACATAGACAATCCCAGATAGCAATTTAAGGTTTTTATAAGCTTGCAGCAAGCTTGTCATTGAAGGCCTGCAAGCTTGCAAAAAGCTTGTCTAGTTGACACTTGACAAGCTTTTTTTGCTTTACGTGACAAGCTTGTCGATGAAAACCTTACGTAAAGCTTGCGACAAGGGTTTCTTATGTTAAGGTTGTCGGCGACAGCCTTGCAGCAAGCTTTTTACAAGGATTTCATGATAAGCTTGTTGCCGAAAGCCTTGCTGCAAGCTTTCCACAAGCTAATTACGTAAAGCTTGTCATGACAAGCCAACGACAAGCAAACGACAACCTTGTCGTAAGCTTTCATGTTATCTGGGATTAAATAGTTATTTATAGTGAAGTGTTAAAACCGAAATATGTTTTCAACCCGATGCAGATTTCAAATCATCAAAATATCAATAACAAAATTAATTAATGCGATCTCCAGCATTTTAACTTTAAAAAAAATTATAGAATTACCACAAAAAAAGGATTATTTTTATAGTCAGACAATTACAATTATTATAAAGGTGTATACCATAAAAGCAAATACATTGGGAATTGTATGACATAAAATTCCATCAGACCGAATTTGATTATAATCTTTTCTATGATTATAACTTTGAAAGAATTTAGAAATTTGCTGCCTATGTTTAAGATTCCGAGATATACTTATCCGAGCTTCATTGAGAATCATCAAAAATGGTGCGGCTATTTTTCTATTTTTGGTAAGTAACTCTATAAACTGGTATTATTATTTTTATTTAAAAAAATCATTTGGAATGAATTTTGAGCACTTACTTGGTCAAGTTGTGATTCGGTTGTTAAAAATGAAGTAATTGTAGTCAAAATTCTTGAAACACTGCTACTACCAAACCTACAAGTAAAAGAAGATAAGATAGAAAACAATTTTTTATTGTCACGAATACTCACGTAGATAGCAAAAGATTGAAATGTTCAGTCATGTAGTGCATTGAGACATTTAATCCCACTAATCCTGAATTACTAATCGCCTTCACCACAGTGTTAAGATCATATCTATTTGATGGCCTTAGGGAAGAATCTATGAGCCTACAATGAAAGTGTTATATCTTACGTTTTTCAATTCCTAATTTCTTAAAAATGTAATTACTGCAGTAATAATGAAACATTTTGAGAACATCCTAACGATTCGAAAACATGCAATCTGAAATCTCCATTATCAGCCGCTTCATACTTCTCATATAAATAATTCCAATCTTCTTCATTTCCCTGTCGCATAGCATTGCACATTATCGTATCTTCTAAATCCACTACAAGTGATTTATAATTTTTTCTCCACAGGTCAAAAGTCTTCCAGGTATTATTTCTGCACTCGGAAAAATCAAATTTGCACATCCAAGTTACAACATCTATGCGATGCAATTTATCGATTTGGGTATCACCAGCTCTTGGATTATTACCCAAGCGTTGATAAGAACGTGTCAAACTTCGTATAACATAATTCTATAATTAATCCATAATTCTTACATTCGAAGAAAAATTTACCCAAACTTACTTGAAAATGTGGTTCAACATTTATACCGCGAATAATTTTCTCAATGTAAGCCATATGACGCAGAAATACATAATGGGTAATATACTCATCCTCTAGATGTATATAACTGCTGACTTCTAATGGAACTGAAAAATCCAAACGATTCATTTTCGCCAAATTAAATGAATCGTCTAATATCTGCGCCCTATTCAATATATGGATGTTCTTATAATTTTCTTTAAGGGCTTTTGCTATTAATTTCCAGTTTCTCTTATCGTAATTTACACGATAATAGTCTGGAAAAATCAAAAACCATAGCATATGATAATGAAGCATATTTTACACCTTACAGGCTTCCTGCTTGTTTAATATCAACCAATCGTCACGTTTTAAATTGGAAATGTTAATTATGTCGATTTGCTTCAGTAACCATCTGCTGAATCGAGTGTCGTTAAAATTGGGATCGCTTTTTGTGGCATAATTTATTGGAATATACCAAGTTGTACGATCGGATTTTGAACTTTCGGTATTAACATTACTAGTCTAAAATTAAGGACTTTAATTGTAATAAAAATCGATGCTAACTAATTATCAATTACTTGTACTAATTGAACGACGTGTACTTTCTTATCGTAGCTTCTTTGAACATATACCAATGGATACCCTCTCTGTGAATCCCAAGTAGTCATTATGTTACTTATGTTTAAATTTTGTGGTAGCTGTACAGCAGAGTTGTCCAAAGATTTCTGTAAGTTTCTATATAAATCTGACGGAACGGCTGACTGAAAGGCCCTGTTAAAAAAGTATCTCTTTGAACCACACAGATACAATAAAACTATACCTACATATCTTGGAGGAATCTCGTAAGACCACGTTGAAAAATTTTTGGAGTCATTATAGTTTCTAGCATGTGAAGAACACACGCAGCTGTAAATGGGATTTACCTGTAAACATGTAAAAATGGAAAGCATCGAATAAATGAATTACCTTTTCCATATGAAATGCTATCATAAAGCGCTCGAATTTCATATGGTGATCCGGCATCTTGATTCATATCTCGCGTTGAATTATAACTATCAGTTACCAAACGATCGTGTTTTTCTTTCACAATAAATTGTTCCATTTTTCTCCATTCCGGCTTAACCTGTTAATTTAACAAAGAAATGTTTAATGAAACAAATTGAAAGTATAAATCTTATAATGGGTTTCTCTTACTTCATTAATTATTTTGCTCTCAAGGAACCTGGCAAATCCTTCTTTCAGCCAGAGATACCTCCACCATTTTATTGAAACCAAATTTCCAAACCACTGATGCGTTAATTCGTGAGTAATTATTGTATCTATATACATCAATTTGTTGGTTGTAGTTCGTGGAGTTACCAAAAGACTGCTTTCTCTAAAATTATATCAGGCCATAGTAAGGTTTAAAATTATTTTAAAATGCCTACTTGTATGCAACAAGACCCCAATTTTCTGTGGCACCCGATGAATAATATTCATCTGGAATAGCAGCTTGATCCATTTTATTTAATGTATAATTGACATTAAAGTAAGTTTCGAGAGTTTGCAGAATTTTGACACTAAGTTTCAGAGAATGTTTTTCGTAATTTTTGTGGACCGCTTCTCGTCGTGCAAGAATTCGATGAAAATTGTTATCTCGGTTTGACGATAATTTCATTTCAGACACAATGTATGCTAATAAATATGTTGGCATAGATACGGTGAGTTCAAATTCATCTTCGTATGACGTACCACTTAACATTCTTAAAAAAAAAAAATTAAAAAACAGGTTTACATATTTCTAAAACTACTGATGACTAGCTTTAAGTTTCAAGATTCCTGCTTCCCACACCATTTTTTTCGACTTGAGTATTATTCTACTGCCAGGTGACTTCAGGATCCAAGCCTAAAAACTCGTTACACAGTAAAAATAAGTATGAAGTAGACTCTATTTATTGCCAGAGTTGTGGTAAATTCACATTATTTAAAGTTAAATTACCAATGAAGTGCTAAAGCTATACCACAACGACCATGGCAAATAGAGTTCACTGCACATTTATTTTTACTGTGTAGTGGAACTGCTCACTCTCAGAAATCTCTTACCAGGAGAGCCAGGAACCTCATACAATTAAACGGAATATTTATTCTACTTACATTGATTTAATTAGTTTGGTATTTGATAATGAATGATAATTCCATGGCCTGACTATGTACATTTTAAATTTGGCTCTCAAGGAAGGTTCGTCAAAGCATGGAAATGCATATCTGGCATTCGTAGATTCGAATTTGGTTAATGCAAATTTACTGAAAAGAACAAGTGCGTGAATATACAATTAAAATAAAAATTAAAATAAATAATCGTATTTTACCGTAATTTACCATTTTCATCGGTATAGTCAGCATAATAAAATCCCTTATTCGCTTTATTCAGAGCTCCATAAAATTCAGGAATGTGCAAATAATACATCTTTTGGTTTAATATTTCCCGAAAAGTAATGGTATAAAATTCCTGTTCTTTTGTGTCACTCGCACCAGCACTATTAATGTTTATAACTGAATAATTCATTGTTGTTAAAAATATTTTTTCTTTCGTTATATTTAAATCCTTTTGATGTAGCGTTATGTTATTGGTTGGTATTTTGACATGGATCATAATTTTTACGTAGCCTGTAAATGTGCTATTATTAAAATGAGGAGATATCTTTATTGTATAGTTTTCAGGAAAAACACTTTCGGTTAACTTGTAGTTTAAGTTATCGGCACGTATCTTTGCAATTTCGTTACGTAGCATCGGACTGCAGTAATATAAATTTAAAGGAAGTACAATTATTATAATTATTATTGTTAAGGTATACATTTTTCAGGATACATAAATTCTAATTCATTCATATATTTTGACACTTCATAATGGCAACCTTAACCAGGTTAGATTACTTGATTGATATAAAGTGCAGTTTGCGTTATGCGATTTTGTTTACGATTTTGCTTCGAAGTTATCGTAAGCAAATGTTTCGAAGTTCACTTTAACATGAACAGAAAAACACCAAAACCAGTCATAACTAAATTCGCAAGAGAAATCGTACGTAAAATCGCGATTTTGCTTACGATTTTGCTTCCAAGTAGCCGTAAGAAAATATTTTTAAGTTCACGTTATACAATTCAACCCGAAAATGAACTCGCAAACGAAGTCGTGAACAGAAAACCACCAAAACCAGTCATACAAGGAAAATCGTACGTAAAATCGTAAGTAAAATCGCATAATGTAAACTGCACTTTATTTGATACTCCATTAAGTTTTTATTTGTATTTATATTTGTAAGTCTTATGTTCGTCTTACGACACCATCTTTGTGTGCCCGAGACGGCCATCCAACCTTTCAACGCCGAAAGATGGGGGCATTAAAAACGGCATTACTACCATTTTGAAGGAAAACGCCAAGAAGAGCTCCTCCGACAGAAGAACCTTAAAGAAGAAAATAGTCCTGAAAGAACAGAAACCAACGCACGGCCCGATGCCAGCTGAGAAATGCCAGATTGTTGAATCCTGCGGACATCCGGGAAGGGGTTTTTAGTGAGCTAACCCCATACTACCACCCAGCACAGGCTGGTCGTGTCTTTCTTAAGATTTTTCTCTTCCGACACGTATTAAACAAAAAAAATTTTAAGATGGCGATAATCTTGTTTGTGTAAACCTGGAGTCACTACCACCCACGTCAAGCTAGCACCCCACTTCTTCAAAATACAAAAATATTTATACTATACTTGTGCGCTAATTATGCGCTAATTTCAGACAGTAATCGCGAATTTTGGACTCCAACGGTTTCGCGATAAAACATAAATCATTGGTGGGGGTGCTGAGTTGACGTCAAGCTAGCACCCCCACCTCGAAAAAATGACTTTTTAAAAATATTAAGTAAACCATAATTATGCGCTAATTACGCGCTAATTTCATACAGTAATCGCGAATTTTGGACTTCTACGGCTTCGCGAAAAAACATAAATCTTTGGTGGGGGTTGAAATCAAAATCCCACTAAATGTGCAAGTTTGGTTGAAATCGGCCGAAGGGTTTAGGAGTGTATAACGAATAAATATCCAAAAAAACTCTTTAATATTATATATTACGTTAAATCGTTATTATTTTATTTCAAAAGTATTCAAAAATGTTTCGTTTCAAATGATCAGGGCCCCCGCTACCATATGTGCAAAGTGTGCAATGCACACAGGCGTCATCCTTTAGGCGCCAAAATCCAGGGTCCAAAAAAAAAGCTAAAAAGCATTAAAAATTATTTAAGATCGACAATGCTTCAAGAAAGATTGTCTGGGCTAGCAATATTAGCAATTGAACAAGAAATTTTTGATGGTATAAATTTTAGCAATGTAATTAATAAATTTGCAACAGTAAGGTCTCGGAAAATATCGCTAGGTACTAATAGCTACTTTTTATTTTTCTATTGTACCTAGCTATCATTTTTGATTTCATAACAAAGTTACCTAGGTATTTGTTATCAGAAGTATCTGCATATTTTTTTAAATATCTAAAAATATCTTTAAAAAAAATGTGATTTTTAGTTTTGGGTTATTTTCTAGTATTTATAAAGAACGTGTCTGTACCCCATTAGTTAAGTAAATGCCTTAAAATGGGTGTGAACAAGAATTTATTTTAATTTATTTTGTTATGATTTTATTCTGTTTGTTTCATTTTGATATTTTAATCTACAAATAAATATGACTTCTAAAGTTCAGTTTTTTGCTTTATTTCAAGCACCTACCTACCTTACATAGCCGGATTAAGGGGGGGCTAAAGGGGCTGCAGCGCGGGCATCCAATTTTCTAGGGGCCTCAAAACAATTGAAGCAACAAAATTTAAATTACTAAGGTTACATTTACACAATTTACGCACGGTTAATCTTCAAAAATCAAAAATTTTCGCCTGCGCCGCATTTTATTAAAACGTGCAAGACCAAGGGGCCTCCAAAAAGAGTTAGCCCCGGACCTCGCATATCCTTAATCTGGCTCTGCCTAACCTACCTTCAAATAAATAAATAAAAAAACATGATCCAAAATGCCTTAAGGGGCGCCAAAATCCTTTTTAGCCCACAGGCGCCAGTAGCCCTTACGGAAGCTCTGCAAATGATAGTATCATTTCAATTATTCTTGTGTTTTACGATTTGTTCTCAACCTTCTTCATAACTTTCTTCTAATTATTGTCGACAATCTTATTTTAATTGTTGTTGTTAATGTTCTTCTTATATTTTCTTCTTTATAGTTCCTTTCGTATTACTAACTTATTATTATGTTATCGTATTAACAACCTCTATGTCTTACTTATTCTAACATATGTCACCATATCTTCCGAACAGTTACAGGTTGCGACGTACTTTTTTGACAGCATATTTGTAAAAATCAGGAGAGTGTTCTTGGCTGGTCAACAACAAATTTCGCCGGCGAGAAGAAATTCTATCGCAGAAAACCATCTCTACCTCCCCCAGTTCTTTAAATTGATTATAATTAAATTAAAACCAGTTGTATTGGAGGTGTAGTGGGTTTTTTTGTTTCAAGTTAAAGAGCATTCCACATCAAATTTCTCCTCAATCAAACTCCTTCAACCGCCTCCCCTCCACACCCCCACCCCAGCAGAACTCATCAACACTACTGAAGCTCATGAATAACTCAACAAACAAAACTGTCCCAATGCCCAACTCAACAACCTAGCAGAAAGTCAAACTACGGCGAATACCTACATTTTTGTTGACAATTTACTCCAAAAAGAGTGACATAAAATAAAAATTCAAAATTTTAAAAACACCTCACTAAAATAATTTCAAAAATTTACAAATTTACTCCCCTCCCTTCACTACAAAATTTAAACATTAATATTGAAGTCAGAGGAAACGGATATTTGTTCCACTTACGAAACCTGCTTAAAATTCCTTATTTAAAATTCTCCTTTTCCCCTGACTTCAAACTAATGTTTCAATGTTTCAATTTTTTGAGTTAAGTGTCCGAGAGTTTATGTTGTTGAGTGAAAAAAAAATTATATTTTCTTAATTTTACTTACAGTCGGGAAAAACAACTAAAACACTCCTAAAAAACAACCACTCTAAAAAGCTGATCAACAGGATAATCAAAGACCGACTTAACATCCTCTACAATGGGAACACCACCATCAAGGAGTCAAATGCAGGTTTCGCTGTACTGCGTTATGTCAAAGGACTCAGCGAAAAAACTACACTTATCTTGAAACCGCATAATATTAAATTAATTTTCAGATCTCCGAGTAACCTGGGTGTTCACTTCTCAAAACTTAAAGATCAGATCCCTCATGAGAAAAAATCGGGTGTGGCGTACAAAGTTGATTACAAGGATTGCCATCTAACCTACATCGGACAAACCAACCAACGGCTGAAAAAAAGAATAAGTAGACACATCTCTTCAATAAGATGTAACAAAGCCGACTCCACAGCAACTGCCAAACATGTGCTAGAAGATGACCAGAACATGAACTTTGAAAACACCACTATACTGAAGTCAATTCCGTCCTACAAAGAACTTATTTTGAATGAGATGATTGAAAAAAAGAAAGATAGTAGGAACTTAATGAACAGGAAAACTGATATCGAGGGACTGAGTAGCATTTACAGTCCATTACTTATTTAACTTTTTTTCCGAATATTGGGGTTAAGTTTTTCACCATTGGTTTTTCTTAATCCACGACCACTTATTAGAATTATTAATACATTCGTTTTCTTTATCATTTTTTCTTTCACATCAAGTTGTCGGATAAATGTCAATATTCTAAAAAGAAGAATCATGGTACACAAAAACAACAAACTAAGGGTACAGAAAAAGGTGAAGGACGTTTTTAGCGAAATAAAAAATTCTATCGGGGGGAAAAAACCAAAGTCCAGTCGGGTGGTACATTAACCAGGTCAAACAATATAAAACCAGAATAATAAATAGGTATTTCAAAATTTAAAACTACATACATTTGGGTATAAAATTAAACGAATGTCAAGTATAAAATCGCACCTGACAGATAAGTACAGGTACAATTCAAATCAACACTTAACAAACAATTTACAGAGTGACACAAAATTTCAAAAACGTACTCCCCCCGAAAAGAACAAAAATGGTGAGAACCGCAACAAAGCGTTACAACTAACTCAAAATACGGCAATTCAACAAAATATGAAAAACATAAAAATTATTATAAAACGTAATAAA
The DNA here is from genome assembly GCA_949152465.1 of Cantharis flavilabris. Taxonomy (NCBI): domain Eukaryota; kingdom Metazoa; phylum Arthropoda; class Insecta; order Coleoptera; family Cantharidae; genus Cantharis; species Cantharis flavilabris. Next base: position 94,865,065 of record OX424435.1, read on the forward strand.
TTAACATCAAAAATAGAGTACAAGGTGATATAAAACACATAAATACAGGTGGGTGAAAAAATCACAATCACAACACGGACCAGACGTAATCACCAATTTTGTGCTTCAAGGTGGCATTCTGTCAATCTTCCTCAGATAACCCCTAAACAGATTTTTATAGCCGTTGTTTATTTCGATCTGACGTCATACTGGTGTTGTTTGATTCTGTTCAGAAGACGTTGCTTCGTTTGACCTATATATTTGGCATCACAACTACATTTTATTGCGTAAATTAAATTATTTCTCTCTAGTTTGGGGATCATATCTGTAGTTCTTGAAAATAGCAAATCATCCAAAGAGAAGCGATTATGGAAAACTAAACATATTTTACTACTGGTGAGTGCTTCTTTGAGGATACTATTAATTCTCCTGGCCAACGAAGGATGGAAAGAGATTCTAAAATATTTGTTACCAGAGGTGGAAGCATCCAAACGGGAATCCGTTATAGTCATCTTTCGGACCCTATTACTAAAAAGAGTCTTATCTAGTATTTTTCCTGGGAAACCATTTTTTTAAAGTTGTTGTTTTAAGTCATGCAGTCTTGTACCTCTATGGTCTTCAGGTACACAGGAAAAGATTCTATTCTTTAGTGTAGTGATGACATTGATTTTTTGTTGGAGAGGATGTATAGAATCAAAGTTCAAAAGTCTATCTGTAGCTGACGGCTTCCGGTAAACATCGGTGCTAAGACCGCCATCAGTATGTCTCGTTATGAGGAGATCCAGAAAGGGGATAGTGCGGTTAGATTCCAATTCATACGTGAAGTCCAAAAGGTTATCGTAAGAATTGAGTATGGAGAGGCTACTGTCGACTTCTCTGGAAGGTATAGCGGCTAACATATCGTCCACGTACAACAAAAGGAAGGGCAATTCAAATTTCACCGCGCCAAGAAAGTTAAATAACAGGTCATTCATAACAAAGCTAGCAAAAGCGGGGCTACAAGGATCACCCATAGCCGATCCCACCAGCTGGGAGTAAAACTGACCATCATAGCTAAAGAAACTATTATCAAAAATGGCAGCAACCAACTCCATAAAAACTTCAGGTGGAATGGATGTGTACGGAGCGATTAGGTCTCAATTGTTATACAGAGACGAAATAACAGACTCTTTAGAAATATTAGTAAAGAGTGATCTCACGTCAGAGGAGATCAAAATGTAGTCATCAGGCAGCTTGACGGAAGTAATCTTTTCACGTACCTCCAAGGTACTCTTAACATTAAAAGACAATAACACTATGGCGTCATTTAGAATATTGTTTATAAACCTCGCTAATGGAATGGAGGGGGAGTCCAAACAACTGATTACGGGTCTCAAGGGAACTCCATCTTTATGAGCCTTCGGTAAACCATATGCTCTAGGGAATAACGAGTTATATTTGTTAAGAGATTTTCTGGTGGTGTCATCAATATAACCATTATCGTATAATTTCTTAATAACCTTATTATATTTACCTTGGATGGAATTGGTAGGGTTACTAGATAATTTTTTGTACGTCAATGAATCTTCAAAAAGGTTATTCATTTTTTCCCTATATTCTTCTTTGTGCATGATAACAGTGAAATTTCCCTTGTCAGCCCTGAGAACCAAAAGATCAGGATTTTCTCGGAAAAACTTTTTTGTGGTCCATACTTGTTTAGCTACTAAGTCCTTGTCAATGGGTCTATTACAAAAGTTGTGTGTGGTATTAATAAGTTTGCCTCATAGCAATTTTTTTTCACTTTCAGGTAAAGTTAGACAACTCAACACACTCAATTTCCGACAAATAATTAAACATCGGAAAATTCTTCAAGTATGGTAATATGGAGAATTTAGGACCCAAGGACACCGTCTTCATCACGCATTCGGGAATGCATACATTAGTAGTATTTAAAACCCACTTCTGATCTCCCAAGAACTCCATTTCCTGTTGTTGATATCTGAGGGCACCGTACTTTCTACAATGTCTACCTCTAATGTCGGTAAACAACCCATCTGAATGCCATATTTGCAAATTAACAAACTTATCTAGTCTTGAGAATGGTTTCATAATAAAACCGAAACGTCGACAAAAACAGATTATTTGTTTTATTAAGCGATCCAATATCCCGATAATCTTTTTATTTTTCTGAAATTAGCACATAATTAGCGCATAAGTATGGTTTACTTAATTTTTTAAAAGTCATTTTTCCGAGGTGGAGGTGCTAGCTTGACGTCAACTCAGCACCCCCACCAAAGATGTATGTTTTATTGCGAAACCGTTTGAGTCCAAAATTCGCGATTACTGTCTGAAATTAGCGCATAATTATAGTATAAATATTAATATTTTTGTATTTTGAAGAGGTGGGGGTGCTAGCTTGACGTGGGTGTCACTGCCATGCAAAGAAAAAACTATTTAAGCAAAGTATTTACCTCTAAATTTATTTTGTTTTTACCATAATATTATGATATTTGAATATCAACTTTGTTAATCTGACCAAATTTGTTCTTTTATCAGTCCTTTTTTCAGGAATTACAAAATTTTCTTCTGGAATATGGAATAACGAACATAATCAAGATGTTGGTACTATATAACATTGTTTGAATTCCATTCTTACCTGAAAATACTGAAAACATATTTTTCTGGCTCTTAGTTATCTCAAAATGTACTTGCATTTAACTTGCGTTTGATCTTACGGCGACGTATGCTTGACCAGTATCAAACACTCTTTTTTTCAGTTTTTTGAAAGCGGCATTGTAATTCTTAAAGTTGATATAAAATTTTTTAAAATATTTAACATAACAATAAATTTCACAATAATTATATCACTTTAATTTAAAACAATGTTGAAATACAACATTGGGCATAACCATATTATTTTTTATGTATAAATAATTATAACTATTAAAGAGTAAAAAATAAAGGCAAATATATTTTGAATTGCTCGACATAAATTTCCATCAGACCTTATTTGATCAGTAATTTTCTGATGATAACTATAAAAGAATTCAGAAATTTCATGCACACGTCTCCGAGTGTGAGATATAACTGGTCGAGTTTTTTCAAGAAACTTTAAATATACTGAGTTTAATGTTCTATTTTCACTGAGTAATTTTATAAACTAAAATAAATTATTTTATTAATATTCATAGTTAATGATATTTTTGAGCACTTACATTCTCAAGTTGCGTTTCAGTTGTAAAATATGTTGTAATAGTACCCAACATGTCTATCATAGATTCATCAGAATACCTATATCATAAAATAAAAATAAAAGTAAAACAATAAATAAACATAAACATCACTTTTTTATAACTATGAATACTTACCTGGAACACAAAAAATTGAAATGTTTAGCCACATAGAACATTGCGACCTCTACCCCAACTGATCCCCTTTTAGTGATTACCTTCAGAGCAGTGCTGAGGGAATACGTATCATTGTATTGGGGTAATTTGGGTAGGTTCAAGAAGCTACAATGAAGGTACAACATAAGTATAATTATTTCTAATTTGTCGATAATAATTCACTTACCGCTGCAACATCGTTGCATTTTCGGAACATCCTAACGCTGACAAGGCTCCCAATCGAAATCTATCATTATCGTCACTATTTTCACTCATCAGATATAAATAATTCCAATCCCTTTCATTTCCATATCGTATAGCATTGCACAATATCTCATCTTCCAAATTCGCATCAAGTGATTTACTAGTTTTTCTCCACTGGTCAAAAGTTTTCCAAGTGTTAGCCCTACACTGAGAATAATTATATTTGCACATCCAAGTAACAACATCTACGCGATGTAATTTATTGATATCGGTGTCCTTAGCCTTAGGGTTATCGCCCAAATGTATGTTCCTATAACTTTCATTGAGAGCTTTTGCTATTAATTTCCAGCTTACCACATCGTAATTTACACGATAATAGTCTGGAAAATAAAATGTAAAGGAATATAATAGATCGGCATAACTTATAGACTTTACACGCTTGCTGTTTATTAACTATTAACCAATCATCAGGTTTTAAATTGCTAATTGTAATTTCTTCGATCGATTTGAGTAACCAACTGTTGAATCCAGTGTCGTTAAAGTTGGGATTACTTTTGGAAGCATAATTTATTGGAATATACCAATTTGTTGGTTCAGATCTGGCAGTCTCCTTACTTAGATAACGAAACTAAATTAAAAAATTTTATGTTTAACCAGAAATAAGTTGTCTAAAGGATGAATTACCTGAGTTAGTTGAACGACTTTTGGGTTTTTATTGAAATTCCTCTCGACAGATACCAATGGGTATCCTGGTTGAGAATCCCAAGTGGTCATTATTTTTTCTATGTTTAAATTTTGGGGAAGCTTTACTTTAGACACATCTAAAGCTTTTTGTAAGTTTCGATATAAATCACTGGGAATACATGATTGGAAGGATCTAACAAAATTATATGGGAGACTTTTAGCTTTATAAATTAAACCAAAATGCTTTGGAAAAGCTTCATCATAATTCACAATTAATCACAAGTTATATATAAATAAAATAAAGCCATACCTGTCTTGGAGAAAAATCGTAAGACCACGGCTAAAAACGTTTGCAGTTAAGATAGTTTCTAACATCTGAATAATTCATGCAGCTGCAAATAAAAAAATTTTTAATAAGATCTATGTAGAGATCTTCAGGTTCCACCTGTGCGATTAATACTATTTATTTTCATACTCCATCCTTACACTAACATACAAACGAACATCCAACTAAAATTCAACCAAACCTTATCAGAGCATGATAAGGAACATTTTAATACCAAAGTTTTGTGATTTTTAAGTGGATTGCATTACTTTTCTTTATACATAATATGTCAAGATGGTAGCCTTGAATTGGTTGGTACGTTAGCCACATCCGGCTCTTGTTGTGACAATTGTTTGGTTTTAAATTGTGTTTTTAATTATCCGAAATAAGTTTAATAAATAAGGGTGCACTGAGCGTTAACCGAGTTGATATATTGCAGTTTTATTCCTGATAGTTTAGTTCTATCTCTTCGATCTACTCAACTTTAGACATAACCTAATTTTTTGGAAATGATTACAGAAATTATGAGCGTTGTTGAGTGCAGTAAATGCTTCACCCTGTCGGAATCAGGCGAAATGGTTAGATGCAGAATATGTCGATCGTACTTACATGCCTTTAAATGTGCCGAGATCTCCAGATCAATTTTCAAAACCATCTGTGACTCAAAAAACCTTGAATATGTCTGCGATAGCTGTGTTAGTTCTCATGATGAGATGAATGGCTCACTGGAAATTAATAAAATCATGTCCATTCTTGCTGCCCACACGGAAAAACTAAACTTGATTATGACATTGATGGGTCCGTCCGGTGATACGATTCAGAAAGTTTCTGCCCCCGCAGCTTCCTCCGCCAGTTTTGTTAGTCCACACAGCCCGGATGGTGATAATGCTGGTGCTTTGCCAGAATCGATTGATTGTGATAGTTTGGATGTTCTACCAAAAGCGATAGCAGATGGGAACTTAAGAATGCTTAATGAACCAAGCCTACACCAGCCGACTGGGAAGTGGGCAACCAAGAAACTTGAGCCCAAAAATTCTGTTCGTAATACTGTTGAGAGGACTTCAGATAAAGGCATTTTGGCTTCTTCTCAGCGCTTCGTTCTGGGTAGAGAAGAGTTGGCTTCTTCCAGACACCCAACTACTGCTAGAAACAGAAGATCGCTGGTTATTGGTAACAGATCGCAAGCGGGCGGAGTTATTGAAGCGGCACCACTGCGGGCAGCAGATAGACGTCAGTGGATATACATTGGAAGACTCTCCCCTGAAACCACTTTGGATGTAATGTTGGCTTACGTGAAGGAGGTATTAAAGATTGATGATGTCAAATGTGAGTTGCTTGTAGCTTCAGAAGATGCATGCTCGTTCAAGTTGGGTGTGCGTGAGAGCATTTTGCCAAACCTGTTAAATTCCTCAATATGGCCGATGGGAGTTGCGGTACGCAAGTTCTTTCCCAGAAGACCGTCCCTTAGATATGGACCAGTTAGAAGAGATCCACAGTGAAACTTTGATACATGTAATGATTTGCAGGACTGGACCGATAACCGTATGTACGCTAACTCCCATAACGTTAATAATAATGCTTCTTTTAATTCCAGCAACGTTCTCATGTTGTACTATCAAAACGTTCGTGGTCTTCGTACAAAAACTATTGAATTCTATAATGCGGTTCTTTCGGAAAATTATCAAATTATTGTATTGACTGAGACGTGGCTGAATGATGGTTTCTTGAGTTCAGAGTTTTTTGATTGCCGTTATAATGTGTTTCGTGGAGACAGATCTCCGGCGGTCACTCAGAAATCATGCGGAGGAGGAGTGCTGATAGCAGTACAAAATTCTTTGAAGTCATCTTTGGTTCATGTACATACCTCGATCAGAGAGGAAATTTGGGTAAGCTTGTGTGTTGGGTCTTCTCTCCTGCTGATATGCGCTGTTTACATTCCACCCAATAGCAGTTCAGCTTCATACGTTGAATTTACTACTTCTGTTAACGAAATATCAGCTAATAATCCTAATTGCCATGTTTGCATCACTGGCGATTTTAATCTCCCTGGCATAAATTGGTCCGCTGTTGATGATGATCATTGTCTCACACCTTATTGTGAGAATGAGTATAGCAGTTTATTCTGCGATAATATTTTTTCTTGCGACTTAATGCAGTATAATTCGACTCCGAATATAACTGGTGGCATCTTGGACTTGATTTTCTATAACTCTTCCGATATCAGAGTGACTAATATTAGTAGAGACACGTTAATAAAATGTGATCCTTACCATCCTTCATTGTCTGTTGAATTGATGGAGGTTGGCACTTCCTGTCTTTCTCAGGGTGATGACTTTTACTATGATTTCAGATCAAGCAATTACAGTGCTATTAATGCTGCTCTGTCAGCTACTGCTTGGACGTTTTTATCGTGTGACCTAACTATCGATGAATGCGTCGACCGTTTCTATGGAATTCTTTTCTCTGTATTTGATGGATTAGTGAGAATTCGTGCCGTGGCTTCAGGTTCATTTCCTTCATGGTTTTCCGGCATTACGCGCGAGTTGATCCGGAAAAAGAAATTAGCTCACAGGCTATACAAACTTTATCGATCGGAGATGCATTATAGAGAGTTTTCTGATTTGAGGCGCGAAATAAAGCTTAATATTACCACAGATAGAGCGGCCTACTTGGAAAAAGTACAGCATGATTTGACCGAAAACCCTTCTTGCTTTTGGAGATACATAAATTCCTATAAGAAGGCCAATTGCGTTCCAAGTGTTTTGAAATTTAATGATGTTGTTGCTAGTGATGGTGAATCTATTTCGAACCTATTTGCTGACTATTTTGAATCTGTTTACACAGATGATAGACACACCGATCTTCCATTCACTTATGAGAATCGTACAAATACTATTTTGTCTGACATAAGCATAACCGAGACTGTTGTTTTGAATAAGATAAATTCCCTTTGTTCATCGAATTCTTGTGGTCCAGACAAGATTACTGCATTATTTGTTAAAAACTGCCTTTCGCTGGCACAGCCTTTGTCTTTAATTTTTCAGAAATCAATGTCTCTCGGAGCATTTCCCACAGTATGGAAAACAACCAAAGTTATTCCAATACATAAGTCTGGTAACCGCAACAGCGTCGAAAATTATTGTGCAGTCTGTATTGCATCCATGTTTGCCAAAATATTTGAATCCATTGTTGCTGATGCCATTACCGATCACACCAAAGTCTCTGTGATTAATAACCAACATGGCTTTGTGTCTGGACGCTCCACCTGTACAAATCTGTTTTCTTTTACTAGCTTTGTTTCTTCTGCTATTGAGAACGGTAAGACGGTAGATTGTATATTTACCGATCTGTCAAAAGCGTTTGATCAAATTCCTGTTAATCTGCTTTTGTTAAAACTTAATAAAATGTACTCCATTTCTTATCCGTTGATTAACTGGTTGGAGTCCTACCTTACTGATAGAAAGCAGATTATAATTGTGAATGGTCGTTGTTACGATTTGCTCCCTTTAGGTTCAATCGTACCTTTTTAATTTAATCTTGGTGCGATAATACCTTATAACTTGCCACTTGATGCAACTTGGTGACGCGAAGCGTTGATAAGAAAACTTGTGGAAAGGGAAATAATTTATGTAGATCTGCCTCTTTGGTCTTCAGCCTACGAACAGTTTGCTTGTGTATTTTTTGTGCGGGCCTAATGAGCTCAAATTGAAGAAATTTCTTTGAGGACCATCCTCGAATTATCTACCACTGGCTTATCTTCCGTACAACTACCTGAAGTTCTGGAAACTGCAAAAGTGGAAATTTACTGGAAATTCCTAAGATGAACCATGCTGCCGGAAGCCGCCCTAATGGCGACTATGGCGCCAAGTCTGCACAAGCAGCCGACATCAACCCATGCTGGTAATTCAAGCATTACCGCAGCAGCAGTCGTTGAGTGCCTTTGTGTTCCGGACATCACTCCTAGTATCCAGCAGCAATCAAGACGTTAAAATTATTATCTTCTGTAAGTAATTTTACTAATATACTTTTTAACGGGCTACGAGTGCGACGATAATTTTACAGTGAACTAATAATTATAAATTTGTCTAAAATTTCTAAATTTCTGTATATAATTATAATTAAGTACACTGGCCAGAATTAATTATCGACGAATGATCATTCAATTTATTCTTTTAATGCTGTTTTTGTATTAACTGTAATATGTACAATTGTAACATGAAGAACTCATTATATTTAAATTAACTGCATTTCTTGTCTTTTCATTATTCTTTTACAGAAGTTATAAGTTTGTTATTTCGTTACCCACGGATGGATGTTGATATAATTTCGCAAAGGTATCGTCGAACGTCGATTCGCCCTGAGAGAAGAACGCATGAGCTAGTCCGGAAAGGCATTTCGCCAATTTTCTGGTGCGAACTTTATTTTGGAATATCTGATGCTTTTCAGCATAACATCGTGCTTCTCGCAGCTTTTGTGTTACGTCTGGAGTTGGTCAGGGATCCCATCTGGGTCCTATTCTTTTCTTGCTGTATATTAATGACGTAGACTCCGTGATAAGATTTTGCGAATTTCTGTTATTCGCTGATGATTTGAAATTATTTCGTCTAGTTTGTTCCGATAGAGATTGTGAACTTATACAGAGTGATCTTGTAAGACTCCAAGAATGGTGTGATCTCAGTGGTCTCAAACTTAATGTCAAGAAGTGCAAGGCTATGAAATTTACAAGGAAAAAATCTAACACGTACCGCTCTTACTCGATCAACGATGTGATCCTTGATTGTGTTTATGAATACAAGGACCTTGGTGTTATTCTTGATCCTGCTCTGTCATACCATCGTCACTTGGACTTCATTGTATCGAAAGCCAATAAAATGTTGGGATTTATCAGTAGGGCTACTTGCGAGTTTGACGACATTCGTGCTCTGACCACATTGTATTCATCATTCATAAGATCAATCCTTGACTACTGTTCCGTGATCTGGTGTCCATCGTATTCTTCGCGTGTTGGCAGGTTAGAGAGGATACAGCGAAAGTTTGTTAGAATCCTGTGTTTTAGAAGTCGCATTCAGTATTCCTCCGAAGCTTATGAAATGCTTTTGAAGTATTTTGGGTTGACGACGCTGTCTGCTAGAAGGTGTGTCTCAGATTTAATGTTTGTGTACAGACTACTCAACAATGTTACCAACTGTCCGGAGCTGTTGGTACTATTCCAATTTCATGTACCTGTGAGAAGTCTGAGGAATAATCCAATTTTTCTCGAGATTTTTCACAGGTCTACCTTTGGTCAGCATTCAGCCATGTCCAGATTGTGCCGTCTTGCAAATAATGTTTCTGCGAGTAACGGAGATTTTGATTTTTTTCATGGAAGTATGACTCGTTTTAAAAGGGAGTTAGTGTTATATTTGGAGTCGGTTTAGTCTTGTACACTGTACTTCACTATTGTTTTTTTTTTGTACCTATGTTAGCTTATGCTGTTCAGTCTTTTTTTTTTGTATTTTCTGTTTTTTCTGTTGTATTGCTTGGTAATGGTATAGTTATACCGTAAATGTAAATAAATAAAAGTTAATATCATCCATGTAAAATGGGGAAAGAAATACCAGCAGTATGGAGTAAAGCCTACACCGGCCGAATGGGAAGCGGGTAATCGCGGTTCAAATCCTGGTCTGTGGGTTGTGGGGAAGGCAACGGAAATCCACCTCATTAATTAAATTTGATAAGTTTGATAGCCAACGCCCATGGAAGGTTCGGCACGCTTAAGAAGAAGATGGGGAAAGTAAAAATTACCTTTTGTATATGAAATCGGATCATACAAATTTCGAATCTCTTGTGGTGTTCCAACATCTTGATTCATATCTCGAGTTGCTTTAGTACCATCTAATTTAAGAATAGTGTGTTTGTGCGTTACGACAAAGTTATCCATCGTTCTCCATTCCGGTTTAATCTATTAATTTGACAAAAAAAAAATAAAAAAGTAAATTAATTAATTAATATATAAATTATTTTATTCGGTCATTAGCCTAGTATGTTAGCCGAATAACTGCTGACACTTATGCCCGTACCTATAGTGGATACTTCGCTCGATCTCAGACTTGAGGCTGACTCAAGTACGCATTGTGTACTATAATCGCAACTTGACAGCGAAGTCATACTTCGCATGTACTTGACAGCTGTCTTACCCAAGTCAGATAATCACCTATCTTGAGTCGTACTTGGGTCATAATTGTATTGTGAGTTTTAACATTTCTGCCCTTATTTACAAACGTCAGTAAAATATTTAACGAGCCGTTTAATTTTGCAAACCAATGAAAATGATTTCGTAGTCCAAGTAAATAAATTCCATTGGTTTGTTTAAATAAACGGTTCGTTAAAATTTTTACGGACGTTTGTGAATATGGGTATTAGTGTTATAAAAATACAATCTTTGGTGGTAGTAAAGTATTGTGTTTATAAAAAAAATGAGATATTCAATTATGGATCAAGATGAAGAATTTGTGGATGTTTCAAATCATTAGCAATCTTTTTCCACGTTTTGAAGTTGCTTTTTCTGTATTCGTCAGTTTTCTTATTTTCGACTAAATTGTGCGTATCCACTAACGACGCTAACAATATTTTCTCTTTCTCGGTATAGGGCAGCATAGGGTTTTTCAATAAGCGCAATATCAGCAGTACACCAACGGACTGGGAAGCGGGAAATCGCGGTTCAAATCCTGATCACGTCGAATATATTGATCTGAAGCCCTAGATAGATCTGTGGGCTGTGGGGAAGGCAACGGAAAACTACCCCATTAATTAAATTCCCTAGTATTTCATCTTGGCTTTAGCAAAGTTTGATCGCCAACGCCCAAAAGAGGTACGGTACACTCAAGAAGAAGAATAAGCGCAATAGATCTTTAAAATGAAACACAGAAGAAGCCTTGAAAGATTTTGACGCTTTATTGGTATTGTTGACCACCTCGTGCAAGTCATGTTGAGCCAAATCAGGCACCAAAAAGTCGTTTATCATCTTATTGTGGTGCAGACCATTAACCGTAACATTAAATTTGCACATTTTGGGTTCATCCAAAATTAAAAAATTTAAATCGTTGTGCTGTGCTGTAGCTATCCATTGTTTAATTTGCCCAAGTTTACTGCAATCTCGCACGAGGTGCCTACGATCGGCGAGCAAAGATCTATCGCCCCTATTGAAAAACCCCATACAATTTGATTCATTTTAAAGATTATTTCGTATAAAAGCTGGTTCACATTATGCGATTTCTCATGTGACTTTATCGTTTGAAAAATCCTATCTAAAATCGTAAGCAATTCGCATTGCTTTTTTTTGTTTTTATGTTACTGAATACAAAAATTGTATAGTATGAACGTAAAAATATTTTTAATATGACAAGTCGTGCGACAAGTCACATGAGAAATCGCATAGGGTGAACCAGCTTTTAGACTTTAATATAATATTTTATTACTATGGTAATTCATTTTAAGTCATAGTTATTTTCAGTTAATATGAATATTTGCTTACTTCGCCGAAAATTCACGAAGTTTTGATTATAGTATAGCTCGTGAGCGGAGCACAAGCTCAGACTTGAGTCCTACTCCACCAAGCACATCTTAAGCACAAGTTTGAGATTCGACTATAGGTACGGGCATCACGTACCCGGTTTGTTTCCGGCAAGAGTCTAAAATTTCTTTCATCGTCTCTGTGCTTCGGAGGGCACGTAAAGCCGGCGGTCCCCCTTGTTTGATGATTTGCCCTCAGCAACAAAAACAACCAAGGTTACTGGCACATCTGAGACGAGCCTAGCAAGCTACCTCAGATGTAAAACAACTAATATGCTAAAAGTAATAGTGACTTCGGCTGCTCTTCGATAGAAGAGAGCCAGAGGTCAAGTCAAACAGGAGCTAGCCTAGCCTAAATTGGAAGAAAAAGAAGAAGGTAAATTATTTTTATTGTTTTTGTTTTTGTTTTCAACAGCAGTGATTTTGGCATTTTATCAACGCCGCCGGCGTATTCTCACCTGATCAATTATTGTATTTTCAAAGTATCTTGCAAATCCTTCCTTGAGCCAAAGATATCTCCACTACTTTATTGTAACCAAATTTCCAAACCACTGATGCGCAACTTCGTGAGCAATTATTCTATCTATATTCATCTGAAATTTGGTTGTACGTCATGGAGTTAATAAAAGATTATCTTCTCTAAAATTATATCAGGCGTAAAAAGTTTCAAAACTGTAAAACGTTATTAAAAAGTCTTACTTAAACGTAATAAGAGCCCAATGTTCCGTAGCACCTGACGAATAATAAATATTTGGAATAGCCGCATGATCCAGTTTATTCATCGAATAATTTACTTTCAAATAAGTTTCGAAAGCTTTTAGAATTTTGACAGTAAGATTCAAAGCATATTTTTCGTAATTGTTATCAATAACCTCCGGCCGTGCAAGAATTTTCTGGAAATCAGTATCTTTGTATGCAGAAAGTTTCATTTGAGATATGATATATTCTACAAAATATGTTGACATATATAGAGTGTCTTCAAATTCATCTTCGTATAAACTATTATTTAATTTTCTTGAAACAAAAATTTTAATTTATTAAATTTATTACAAAATAATAACCTCTTCGTCAGTCTAAATTCAAAATAGAAGCAAAAGAATCAAATCTGTATATCAATTCAGTCTACGAAGTCAAGCTTTTGCTGCTTTTTCTGTAGACAAAACCTGTTTTGGATTGAAATTTGAATAATTTAATCTATTGAGTTTGAGTAATTTCAGGAAATCTTTAAGTCGACTTACCAAAATAATTGATGTCTAGAATATTTTTTAGAAAATGTCATCCGATTAGCATCCGGCAGTCAAATCGGAACGCAGTTAGTGCTGATTGGCTTATTTGTTCTATTACTTACATTGATTTGATCAAATTAGTATTTGATCTTGAATGGTAATTGGATGGCCTAACTATGAAAATCTTAAATCTGGCTCCAAAGCTTGGTTCGTCAAAACATGGAAATGCATATCTAGCATACGTAGCTTCGAATTTGGTCATTGCAAAAGGACTGAAAAGTGCAATTGCATGCAGTTAAAAAATTTAAATTGAAATTAAGTAATATCCAGCATAAAAATAATACTCACCGTAATTCACCATTTGTATCATTATATTCTGCATAATAAAATCCCTTATTTTCGTTATTTAGAACTCCATGAAATTCATCCGAGTGCAAATAATATTAATTTTCCTTTAAAGGTTTTGAAAAAATAATGGTATAAAATTCTTGTTCTTTTGTACCGCTGTTATTAGCATCTTTAATTTTTATAACTAAATTATCCATTGTTGTTAAATATATTTTTTCTTTTGTAATATTTAAATCCTTTTGGTGTAGCGTTATATTATATGTTGGTTTTTTGACATTGATCAAAATTTTTGCATATCCTATAAACGTTTTGTTGTTAAATTGCGGAGTTATCTTTAAAGTATAGTGTTCGGGAAAAACATTTTCGGGTAACTGGTAGGTTAAGTTATCTGCACGTTTTCTTGCAATTTTAGAAGACATCCTCGGACTGCTATATGATAAATCTGTTGATAATGAAATAATTACCATTAATAAAGTAAATATTCTTATCAACATTGTTTCCGACGGTTATTAAGTTATTTCCAAAACATCTAATTAATTTGTAAATTTATAATTCGGGTTTCAAATTTTGACACATCGTAATAGCAACTATTACAGCCGGTTTCGAAATCGATAGTCGCAACCTGTTGCGTATCTTGACTTGAAGATTAACCACGAAGCATTGCTTAACTTGCAGTTTGAGATGAGGCACTGTTTCACATCCGAATTTTTACCTTTGGTCTGCTTACCGGCAGTTAACCATAGGTTCAGATATGTTGGTAGCTCTGTCGCTTACCCATTTGTCTGTCATGTGTCGTATTTAAAAATTAAAAAAGTTTAGATAAATTTTTGTCAACTTAATATTCGAAGTTTGTGCTGTTGAAAATTATTATGAATTGCAAAAAGAAAACTAGCCTTTGTAAGGCTTCAAAAAAAAAATATTTGGAGGAGCATGATCCTGAAAATCTAAAATTAAAAAATGCTTTATTACATAAACAATTAAATTTATAGTATTACAAAATGTAAGAAATAAATAACACTTCATCCCAGTGGCGTATTTAGAGGGGGCAAAGGGGCAGATGCCCACCCCCCCAAGGATGACTCAGATTGTACCCCTAAAGCTCCTCCTGATAAAAATAATTATTACCACGAAGTTTTAAAATTTAAATCACTTTAAATTATTTAAAAATAAAATTCTCGTCCAAACTTTGATAATATAAAATTAATTATTGAGCTTAGTGGACTAAAATCAAACTCAGTTTTTAATTTTATATTTTATATTTATATTTTAATCTAATTTTATACAGTCAAACAGCTCGACATCCCCCTTTTTTACTAGGTATAATTATTGCGTTTTAATGTTTTTATTTATTGTAACGTTGCTTCTCTTCTAGTCTTGAAGTTGAAGACATAAAGTCTTCGAAACGTCGACTTCGTAAAAACTGAGTTTGATTTTAGTCCACTAAGCTCAATAATTAATTTTATATTTAAATTATTTTTATTAAAGCCCGTCCGCGGACGGGTAGCTAAACGGTGGATCTGTTTTTTAGTTGTATAATATTTAATTTAATTTTTTTTCCCGCTACTGGGTGATTCCCGTTTTTCTATATTTTCAATTAAATTTTTTTTTTATAGTATAAAATTAAATAAGTTTCTTAAATTCTAATTTTCTTTTTTTTTTCCAGCTTTTTCCGACGAAATTTATATAATTATTCTATCTTCTTTAGGTATTCTAGAAGAGTGGGAATTTTATTATATGTACTGGAGGGTGTTCACCGCCAGACCACCAGATTTAGACTTTTGACTATAATTTTCATAGTTAACTTTCAAAGTAACGTAAAAGTTGCTACTAAGTTCTGAGCAGTAAAACACTTAAATAAATGTTTTTCCAAGCTTTAATATTCTCCAGCCAAAGTTTAAATTTCCCTAATTTTTGCTTAAAAATTCTAATTTCCAGGTTTTTCCTGACGAAATTTGAAAACTTATAAATCTCCTATCTTCTCCGAGTATTCTAAAAGAGTGGAAATCTTGCTATATGTACTGGAGGGTGTTCCACACCCCCCAGACCCCCCGGTTTACAATTTTGACTTTATATTTTTATATTATTTTTATAATTAACTTTCAAAGTAACGCAGAAAGTTGCTGCTAAACTTCGTGATCAGTAAGGTAATTAAATAAATATGCTTTCCAATTTTTAATTTTTTCTAGCCGAAGGTTAAACTTCCCTCATTTTTGCTTAAAAATTCAAATTTCCCGGTTGGAATTATTATTGGATAAATATTTTTAGTCCTAATATTAGTTTAATATATTGTTTGGTTGGTAAAAAAATCGGCCAACCAGAGTGCTTTTTGTACCAAGAAATGACACGTTGTAGCATGAGCAGTAAAATCGTGCTGGAATTTTATGTATTAGGATTAGCTACAACTGACGCGCATGAATAGATTAACAAGATTCTAAAATTCTTTGATCTGACACTCCCTCCCAAAAAGCATTTTCTAAATACGCCACTGCTTCATCCTATTTAATTTGCATTTAACAGAGGCAATTGTAAACCGGCCCTTATTATACGGTACTAATACATACACTTTAAGGTCATATCTGTCCAAAATAATTAATAATATCCAAACTTGTACGCCGCCTTCTGGCCCCAAACTTGCACCTAGTGAATAATATTGCGTTTCTCTCCCTTAATGTACTATATAGTCCAGTCAATACGGACCCAAAAATAATGTTTGCTTGCAATAAATCATAAAGTTTTGAAATTTGGCAGAAAGTTTCGTCTTAGATCCCTGTTTAACCAAAAAAAGTCGCCATTCCTCCGATATCCGTGTCCGACATGTTGGATTTTAAGTGACAATTATAGTTTTTCAATAATATCTTCAAAATTATTAACTTTACGAAAAAATAGTTCGTATAAAAATTGAAGCTCGTTAAATTCTCAATAAGAAAGTTTATATTCAATATTAGCGTCAATGTAATATTTAATTGACAAAATCCATCCGCCTGTCGTGAAATGTGGTGCCGCGTCTTATTATGACTATAGTGGAGCGGATGATCGTCAAAAGCGTTCACTAACTCAGTCAGGAGGTAGAATTAAACGTATAATGTATCTAAATATTCGTATTTACCTATTGGATCTAAATACGAAGCTTAGGACATCGGAAATTGTGAGAGACAAAAGTTATAAGCCAAAAACGAAAAACAAATTAATGTTATTTAACCAACTGAAGGAACTTTTGAAATCGTATGTACTTCAAAATTACTATAGGTATACCGAGGTGATTTTAACACTATTATTTAGCTTGAAATTATTTTTACTTTCCCCATACGTATACGTATGTAGGGAAAGTTGAAATATTCTGGTTTTTGTGCCTTTTTGATAGTTCGGTCATCCCGGTTCGTAGTTGTATTGAAACGATATATGATTGGAAAAGTTCCGTTTATTTTAACTTGTTGGGTTTACATCGTAGTATTATAACAAGTCGGCAATCTTTAGGTGGTATTCACCATTTGACAATAAAAACTAAGACTAAACTAAAAACTAGACAAATAAGAGTATACTTGCTATTTATTGACCCCGGCCAATATACTGTGATCAGCAGCAAATGGTCATTGTCACTAAACAGGTCGTCTGTAATGCAATATGTGACGCGACGCTTATCAAGCAAATTACATTACATTGACTCCGGATATCAATAATAAAATGCAACATACTTAAGGCACGTTTCACACCACATATAGCATTTTTAAGTTATATCACAAAGTATTGCAATCCACTCAAAAATCAAATCGAAATTTTAGTTGGATGTTTGTCTGTATGTCTGTATGTCTGTATGGGTGTATGTGTGTGTGTGCGCGCGATTTTTTCGTCTACGATTCTTTCAAAACGCGTGAACCAATTTTATTAAAATTTCATATAGGTACTGGTTTGTAACAGCAATCTAAAGAGCTGATTAGATTTTGGTTGAAATCCATAGGCTATTTTTTTATTTATTAAATTTTAATTTTTTTTAATATTAATAATTTTTTTTATTTTAATTATTATTATTATTAATTTAGTAATAAATGGGAAAGTTTTGTGTTGTCACATCAGATTTTTTTAAATTCCGATATCCTCAAGAGCCGAAATCACCCGGGCCAGTGACTTACCTTCTTTTTAATTTGACCAATAATAATAAAACCTAAAATTAAGTCAAAAAAACTTTACTCGAATTCTGGCAGTCAAAATTTAAAATGTTTTTAAATTTGGAACTCCTATTCTCCTTCATTCTGGAACTTTTGGATTGGTTTGTTATTCTACCTGGAATGCACCTTGATGTATTGGTGTAGTTTTCATTCTAGTTTGTTTATGAATTTTGTAAAATTCTTTACCGTATTTTTTTAAATTATTTAAAAAAAACAGAAAATTTATGTCGTAGTTAAAACTTAAAATTCGGAACAGGATAATTTAATATTATTTACAAAGATTAGAACTTGGTTAATGTCGGTAATTTGTTGCTCGATTTCCAGTATCCTATGAACAATTTTTTAAGATCATGGAAATCCCTCTCTCGAAGAACTTTCTTCTTTGACCGCGGTTGTCATCTCAATATAATATAATTTCGATTGAGAGAACATAAGAGAGTTTTACGAACAAAATACCTCTATTCAAAAAGAAAGACACGATGATTCTACACAAAAAAGGTTCTATAAAATTTTTAGCTCCAAGCAATACTTTTCATGATAAACTCCGCTGAAAAAATATGTATAAAATTTTATTTTATTTTTTTTAAACGTGAAATATACGAAAAATATAATTTTGTTTTTAAATTTATGTTTAAATATTATTTATTGAAGGTAGAAGAATCTGAAGGGTTTATATTATCAGATATTTCAGGTTCTGTGTTGTTCGGAGTTTCTTGTTGTGATGAATCGTCTTGGATTGGTTCAGCATTTGAACAAGATTGGCCATGGTAATTACCAAAAACTGATGAGCATGTAATAAGCAAAGCTCGGCATGGAAGAACAATGAGGGGAAGAACAGATGTTTAATCCAATATCTCTTTTCAGAGTTCGGTAGCCTTTGTAGTAGTTTTAATGCTCCGACAAACTTTGAATTGATATTTTTTTTACCGATTTTTTCAATATATTTTTCGTGTTAATCTGAGAAAATAAAAGGAAATTTTATACTACAAATTTTTTCAGCCGAGTTTATCATAAAAAGTAGGTATTGCTCGGACTGAAAAATTTTATAGAACCTTTTTTGTGTAGAATTATCGTGTCTTTCTTTTTGAATAGAGGTATTGCAACAAATTTTTGCAATTTGTTTAATTGCTGAGTACGCCCGTGCCTAGAGTCTGATTGGGGAGAGGATTTGAGTTTGCGTTTTTTAAACGAAGAGCGCAATTTCCGGGACTTTGATGTGAACTTTGTAAGTGAGAGTGTTTTTCATGTGTTCGTCGAATTTGAGTAAGTTCTTTCACTTTTTTGTATTTAAACTTCGTAGGGAGGCATCTAATTTTGACGTTTGCTTTGAGCTGACTGGAAATCCCGTATTTGCTTCCGAATTGCCGTATTTTTAATAATTTGCAATGGTAAATTATTTTATATGGAACCAACCTTTGAGGCTTATCTATCGATAATAATTTATCTTAGTTCGCAAATTTTCCAATGTTAAATATTATTAACAATGTTGACTATTTAATTTTATAATAAAATTTATTTACTTACTTTGGTTCAACAATTAGCGTATGCTGCTTGTTCTTAGTTATGTTTCTCCGAAGGATAATAATTCAGACGAGTAGCTGCGATTTCTTGGTGTTTGGTTGCAACTGCCTCTTGGCAGCACACTTCTTGGAGAGATTATTTTTTCGTTTTATTGTTACCATTTTTCGGAACTTATGACCCTTGTTTTCCTCACTATCTACAGCTAGATTAACATTTTGGGCATCTACAGTAAATAAAAACTGGTTGATCGTTTTCCCAGCGTGTAGAGGAAAATACTGGAGGCCCCACGAGGGGAAGAGGAATTGTTTGTTTTCCGACCTGGCTTATGGTTGGTGCTATCAGTTATCAGCTATCACCTTGCTTGGGTCGATTTATGAGCTGCACTGATGGGCACAAGTCGTTTGCGGGTCGGAGATTAGGAATTCGACGGGTTCCCGAGGGGGTGAAGGAATTTTTTATTACAGTATTTTGTTCGTAAAACTGATAGAAATCGCGAAAAACTGTTTGAGAGTTCCTTTACATTGTTGCCACATGTTTGGCGGAGCCCCCTCCCCCCTTCGGACTTTTGAGACGTTATTCGGGACACCATTATATATATGAAAACGTGTAAAAACTGTAGGATACAATTATTCCTTATCAAGGCATATTTTTTACTAATTTCGGTGGACTACTAGGATATTATAGCATACTTAATATAAATTTGGATGTCAAGGTATAAAAAACAAATATAAAATATAAAAACATTTTCACTTTCGTAGAAAAAAAGTAAGTTGGCAAACAGTTTTTTAGCAAAAATTTATAAAAATTGAAATTATTTAGTGGAAATTTTAACAGTATGTAGGTTAATACGGATTTTGACGAATAAAACTTTTTGTTAATGAAGTGATTTAAATTTTATACAGGGTTCAAAAGTAAAAACGTACATAGAAGTGAAACTAAAGTTAATTTGATTGAAATATATCTTTCTTGATAATAAATCGACATGTTCAGAAGCAAAGAGTATTCCAAAGATTTAAAAAACACTGTTTAACATTTATTTAACATTTCAAATCAAACAATAATGCCCGGTTTCACTAACCTTCGTCAAGGCATTTGATCAACGTCAAATGGGTTGACGTTCGTTAACCCGTGAAAATTTGTTTCATAGTTGGTTAAAACAGATTTGACGTTGATCAAATACCTTGACGAAAGTTGGTGAAACCGGGCATAAGTCTTGTAATAATAAGTGTGGATCAGCAGAGACACGCCCAAGAACAGTACGATCATGAAAAACAACCAAAAGAGATGATAAAATGATCGTTCGTGAAGCAGTAAAACATTCTCGTCCAACGACTACACAAATTGTTAAAAATTTTAACGAAAATTGCCAAGATAAGATGCATGTTTCGACAGTGAACCGTCGACTACATTCAGTTGGACCATGTGCAGATTCTTCCAAAGAAGCCACTTATATCAAAGAAAAATCGTATTGCCCGCCTAAAGGCGAAAAAGCCGCCCCAAACCATGATGTTCCCTCCACCGTGTTTTATAGTGGGAACTTGATATTTAATATCATGCTTTTTTTGACCTTCCGAGGAAAGCAAATTATATTTAGATTTGTCGCTCCAAAGTATTTTAAACCATTTTTTCTTTTCCCAGTGTAAATTACTTTCAACAAACTTACTTTTGATCGCTTCTGTATATCGATACCTTAAAAGAATAGTGTAATAACTCAAAAACTCATATTTGACGGCAATACTGTAACAACTCTGGTTTTTTGTTGCTTTTTATTTAAAAAAAAACAATTTTGCTTTTCAGTCCTAAGCGGCACATTTTTCTACATAATAATAATGTAAAATTTTAAAATTTTAGTATAAAAAAACAACAAAAAACTAGAGTTGTTACAGTATTGCCGTCAAATATGAGTTTTTGAGTTATTACACTATTCTTTTAAGGTATCGATATGTATGTATTGCTTTCCTCATACGTATACGTATGTATAAGGGAAAGTATTGTAATCCACTCAAAAATCAAAAATAGAAATTTTGGTATTAAAATCTTTCTTATCATATCCTGATAAGTTTTTGATAAATGTTAGTCGGATGTATGTCTGTATCTCTGTGTGTGGTTTAGACATGAAAAGAAATAGTATCAATTGCTCTGGTTAAACCACGCAACCAAATGTCAAAAAATTTGGCGTAAATGTACATCATAGTTAAACTTAGAGGTCAACTGAAAATGGTGAAAATTCGTTGAAAATTGCGGAAATGATAAAGAAAATAAAAAAAGTGCAAGTATCAATTACTTTTGGACCACTATTTGTTATACCTAAATTATTTTATCGTCGCATCTCTTTCTAAAGAACGTATGTATATCGAGTTAAGGCATGTGTAAACTGTCAAAAGTCAAAACTGTCAAAAGTTTAGCCATTGTTTCAAATTGTGGTGAAAAGATAAAGCTATATTAAAATAAAAAGAAAAATGCATTTTCAGCTTGATTCATACCATTTTAAACAATGACGCACCGGCAAATTTATTTGGTTTGTACTATATGAGCCTTTACACGGAATGCGAGTCGCCTCGCAATTCGATTCCAAAAATTTTTTGGAAATTAATAATTAAAGTTTGACGTTCATGAAATTGACATGTTTTTAGGTTTTACGCCCCGCGTCCCGCGTAGAGCAATTGTTGAGCCACGCAGATGCGACCTGTCGCTTCCTTGACGTCTTCCGCGTCGAACGGTATCCGGTATCCGGTATCACTTCCGACATGCAACAAACAAAAAAAAAACTTTAAGATGGCTATAATCTGGCTTGAGTAAACCTGGAGTCACTGCCATGCAAAGAAAAATCAAATTAAGCGAATAACTGTAAATAATATAAATAATTTGGATATTGGCTACTATAGGTCAAAAGCTTGAACCTTAGGGACTGTGAAAACATAAATAATATTACTCTTATTCTTAGTTTTGAGAGCCTTAATGATAGTTATTTGCAGTGTAATAAAAATGGAGTCTAAGTTCGAGTATAAAATTAAACACTACGTTTGGTAAATTAGAAAATTTTAGTGTGTCCAATTATTTTTTGACTTTATCGTGAATTATGGACATACATACATGTCTAATCAGTTGCTTTGTTAACGTAGTTTGATATTTTTTATACAAGTACCCTTGCCACAGACGCTTGAAATTTGTGGGCGTATTTTTCTAACTCCTAAACCCATGGCGCGATTTTTTTCAAATTTGGTGAATACCATATTATGTGGGTCCAGATAAAGAATTAATAAAAAAAACTTTTTATTTCGACTACAAAAAAGTCAGGGCTGAAAGGTGTAACCTTCGTTTGGAATTTTTAGCTTTTTCAATCCCATTTTATTCAATTTAAATTCAATTTTGTCATTTTTAATTTGCTAAAAGAACATTCTTATGCCCTCTATCGGTTAATAGTATAATTAAGCTCATTTTGAAGTAATTACAGATTCATTATTAAACGCAGTTACCCCGTTCCCCCTTTGGACGATTAACTGCGCATCGGCCGCAGTGGACAGTCCTTCAAGATCAGCGGACTCCTTAGGTTGTGTGTTGGGAAATGGTTTCCTTTTTGTTGAAAAGCTTGGAAAATTTTAGTGTTGCCGTTTAAGTTTTGGGGTCTGTATGGTCTAGGCAGATCAGGAACCATTCTGCACTTGTTGCAAATTTAATTCACCAATTCCAAGAGATCCAACATTTCGCAATCCCAGGTCTATTACGTTTCACTTGAAAATTTGAAGGAAAACCATTTGAACATCACTATGTGCAGATATAAATCAATATCAACCTTTGTCGACCACTGGATATAACATCCCGAAACGTTGTTGGTTACCACCATTTGCAACCCAGTGAGGCGAAGATCGCAGATTTCATCGGTCGACCACGTTGTTCAGCGTCCATCTTGTTTAGTTTTCAACTTAATCCGCTTACTCTACACAACTGTAAGTGACTATGATTCCTTTAATTAACATTCCTCGAAATTTGATTTTACCAACAATTAACGGTCCACCTTGTATTGAATTTCCCAAAAAATTTCCGTTGTGACGTCATCCAGTAACCTTGCCGGTTTGAACCATTCCCCGCAATTGTGATTACCGGTTTTTGCATTTTTTTAACCGACCTAAGTAACTTTCAAAATTTTAAGAAATTAACTTTTAACTTTCATGTTATTTAGTTTAGCGCCACCGATACATTGCTCCGTTGAGTTTATTGGAATTTAATTCTCATTTAATTGACAATAATTTTGATTCCACTACCGAAATAAATTGAAGTGCTCCATGCCAAACGTATTTTTAGTTAATCTTAATTGCTTTTGACTAACACTGCAAAATTTTGACTTGACTCGTTGGAGGTCATCGTTGCAATTATTTTGTGTTCAGACTTTTTACGACACCTCTACGAGTCGGGGATACAAAGTATTATTTTGTATGCTTGCTATTTTAATTATTTGATTATCTTCAAAATATTATTTCAAAAACTCTTTTCGTGTTAATTGGGTTGTCTATCTATAAGGCAACATTTTATTGTATTAAATTTTTAATGTTACGACAACATATTATGTGAAAAATTATATTATTTACAGGTATTGAAAATTAATGTTAAACTTCATCTCATCATTCATTTAATTTTAAGCATTATAACTGTCCGGAAACCAAAATTATTATCAACTTTTAAGATCTCGTTTGTGGTACTGTTGCAAATTATTCACCAACTATATTTTTAATAATTTTTGTTTTTGTCATTAATTAACCTTTCATTAAATTTTATTAATTTTTCATCAACCTATCTTTCTATTGAATCTACCTGCACAAAATCATATTTAGTTGAAGATTCCATCTCGAGCCGAACTCAACTCAAGGTAAGATTTAGTGACATTTGCTCAAGTGGCGCCCTCTCGATTTTGACGACTCTTGAAGATTCTTTGATGAACATCGTTTGCTTGGACCCAGGATTTCCTTGTTTTTCAGCGACCCACGACCTCGCCGACTCGAGCCAGCGGCAATCCTGTGTGTCTGAGCGGATAGCCATTCCCCGCTATCAATTTTGAGACTTAGGGCCGTTTGAACCCGTCACAAAGGGTTAATTTATTTTGTTCTTACCAGAATATTATGATATTTGAATTTCAACTACGTTAAGCTGACCAAAATTTGTTCTTTTATCAGTTCTTTTTTTAGAAATTAGAAAATTTTCTTTTAGAATATGGAATAACGAACATAATCAAGATGAAATTTGTACTATATAGCATTGTTTTAATTCCATTCTTAATTGAAAATAGTGAAAACATATCTTTCTCGCTCTTAGTTATCACAAAATATACTTGCATTTCACTTGCGTTTATCGCCCCCTTACGGCGACGTATGCTTGACCAATAGCAAACACTCTTTTTTTCAGTTTTCTGGAAGAGGCATTTTAATTATATAGCTTTTACAAATATTTAACATAACAATAAATTTCACAATAATTAATATAATTACATAATATATCACTTTAATTTAAAACAATATTGTAATACAAGACATAATCATATTATTTTTTATGTATAGAAAATTATAACTATTAAAGGGTAAAATATAAAAGCAAATATGTTTGGAATTGCTCGACATAAATTTCCACCAGACCTTATTTGATCAGTAATTTTCTGATGATAACTATAAAAGAATTCAGAAATTTCTTGCACACGTCTCCTAATCTGAGATATAACTGGTCGATCATTTTCAAGAAGCCTTAAATATATAGAGTCTAATGTTCTATTTTCACTAAGTAATTTTATAAACTAAAATAAATTATTTCATTTAATATTCATAGTTAATGATAATTTTGAGTCCTTACATTGTCGAGTTGCGTTTCGGTTGTAAAATATGATTTAATAATACCCAACATGTACACAATCTCTCCTTCATGGTACCTATATCATAAAATAAAAAAAGGTAAAGCAATAGGTAAACATGAACAACACTTTTTTACAGTTATGAATACTTACCTGGAACACAAAAAATTGAAATGTTTAGCCATGTAGAACACTGCGACCTCAACCCCAACTGATCCTCTTTTAGTAATTATGTTCAGCACACTGCTGAGGGAATACGTATCATTGTATTGGGGTAATTCGGGTAGGTTCAAGAAGCTACAATGCAGGTATTACATAAGTAGGTATAATTTATTTATAATTTGTCGAGAATTCACTTACCGCTGCAAAATCGTTGCATTTTCGGAACATCCTAACGCTGGGAAGGCTGCCAATCGAATATCACCTTTATCGTCGCTATTTTCACTCATCATATATAAATAATTCCAATCCCTTTCATTTCCATGCCGTATAGCATTGCACAATATCTCATCTTTTAAATTCACATCAAATGATTTATTAGTTTTTCTCCACTGGTCGAAAGTTTTCCAAGTGTTAGCTCTACACTGAGAATAATTATATTTGCACATCCAAGTAACAAGATTTAAGCGATGTAATTTATCGATATCGGTATCCTTAGCCATAGGGTTATTGCCCAAACGTTCATAAGAACTTTTGAAACTTCGTATAACATACTCCTAAATTAATCCAAACTCTTATATCACACAGAAAATTTACTCAAACTTCTACCCAAATTTACCCGAAAATATGGTTCAACTTTTGCACCACGAAGAATGTTGGCAATATCTTCCAAATGGGTTAAAAATGCAACATCTGTATAATAGTCATCCTCTTGATCTAAATAACTACTAATTTCTAATGGAATAGAATAATCCAGTTGGTTCATTTTTGCCAAAATAAATGAATCGTCAATTAGTTGCACTCTATTTAATACGTGTATGTTCCTATAACTTTCATTCAGCGCTTTTGCTATTAATTTCCAGCTTACTGCATCGTAATTTACACGATAATAGTCTGGAAAATAAAATGTAAAGGAATATAATAGATCGGCATAACTTATAGACTTTACACGCTTGCTGTTTATTAACTATTAACCAATCATCAGGTTTTAAATTGCTAATTGTAATTTCTTCGCTCGAATTTAGTAACCAACTGTTGAATCCAGTGTCGTTAAAGTTGGGATTACTGTTTGAAGCATAATTTATTGGAATAATCCAATTTGTTGGTTTAGATCTGGTAGTCTCCTTACTTATATAACGAGACTAAATTTAAAAATTTAATTTTAAACAGAAATAGGTTTTACTAAAGGATGAATTACCTGCGTTAGTTGAACGACTTTTGGGTTTTTATTGAAATTCCTCTCGATATATACCAATGGGTACCCTGGTTGAGAATCCCAAGTGGTCATTATTTTTTCTATATTTAAATTTTGGGGAAGCTTTACTTTAGACTCGTCTAAAGCTTTTTGTAAGTTTCGATATAAATCACTGGGAATACATGATTGGAAGGATCTAACAAAATTATACGTGGGACTTTTAGTTTTATAAATTAAACTTAAATGCTTATGAAAAGCTAATCCACAATTCATTACAAGTTTTATTATAAATATAATACAGCCATACCTGTCTTGGAGAAAAATCGTAAGACCACGGTTAAAAACGTTTGCAGTTAAGATAGATTCTAACATCTGAATAATACATGCACCTGTAAATTAAAAAAATTTTAAAATAAGATCTATGTAGAGATAGATCTTCAGGTTCAACCTGTGCGATTCATACTATTTATTTTCATACTCCAACCACACACTGACATACAAACGAATATCCAACTAAAATTCATAAAACCTTATTAGAGCATGATAACAAACATTTTAATACCAAACTTTCGTAATTTTCAAGTGGATTACATTACTTTCCCTTATATACATAAAATGTTAATATCATACATGGCAAAATGGGGAAAGAAATACCAGCAGTATGGAGTACAGCCTACACCGGCCAACTATGAAGCGGGTAATGGCGGTTCAAATCCTGGTCTGTCGGCTGTGGGGAAGGTAACGGAAAACCACAACATTAATTAAGTTTGATAAGTTTGATCGCCAACGCCCATTGAAGGTTATGCCCACTAAGAAGAAGATGGGATAAGTAAAAATTACCTTTCGTATATGAAATCGGGTCATACGCATCTCTAATCTCTTTTGGTGTTCCAACATCTTGATTCATATCTCGAGTTGCTTTAGTACCATCTCTTATAAGAATAGTATGTTTTTCTAGCACGACAAAGTGATCCATCCTTCTCCATTCCGGTTTAATCTATTAATTTAACAAGAAAAAAATAAAGGAATAAATTAATTAACATATAAATGATTATTAGGTATTATTTTTGTGATTTTGTTTTCAACAGCAGTAATTTTGGCATATTACCAACGGCGTATCCTCACCTGATCAATTATTTTATTCTCAAAATAGCTTGCAAATCCTTCTTTCAGCCAGAGATATCTCCACCACTTTATTGAAACCAAATTTCCAAACCACTGATGCGCAATTTCGTGAGCAATTAATCTATATATTCATCTGACCATTGGTTGTTTTGCGCGGAGTTAATAAAAGGGCACTTTCTCTAAAATTATATCAGGCCAAAAAAGTTTTAATACTGTAAAACGTTATTAAAAAGTCATACAAATACGTAATAAGACCCCATTGTTCAGTGGCAGTTGATATATAATAATAATCTGGAATAGCCGCATGATCCAGTTTATTCATCGAATAATTTACTTTCAAGTAAGTTTCGAAAGCTTTTAGAATTTTGACAGTAAGATTCAAAGCATATTTTTCGTAATTGTTATCAATAACCTCTGGCCGTGCAAGAATTTTCTGGAAATCAGTATCTTTGTATGCAGAAAGTTTCATTTGAGATATGATATATTCTACTAAATATGTTGACATATATAGAGTGTCTTCAAATTCATCTTCGTATAAACTATTATTTAATTTTCTTGAAACAAAAATTTTAATTCATTAAATTTATTACAAAATAATATCCTCTTCGTCAGTCTAAATTCAAAATAGAAGCATAAGAATCAAATCTGTATATCAGTTCAGTCTACGAAGTTAAGCTTTTACTGCTTTCTCTATAGACAAAAACTGTTTTGTATTGAAATTTGAATAATTTAATTAATAGAATAATTTAATCTGTTGAGTTTGACAAATTTCAGGAAATCTTAGTAAGTCGACTTATTAAAAATCATTACTTAGTTTCTAAAATATTTTTTTAGAAAATGTCGTCCGGTTAACATCCGGTAGTCAAATCGGAACGGAGTTAGTACTGATTGGCTTATTTATTCTACTTACATTGATTTGATCAACTTAGCATTTGATCTTGAATGGTAATTGGATGGCCTAACTATGAAAATCTTAAATCTGGCTCTAAAGCTTGGTTCGTCAAAACATGGAAATGCATATCTAGCAGTTGTAGATTCGAATTTGGTCATTGCAAAGGGACTGAAAAGTGTAATTGCGTTATGTAATTAAAAAATTTAATTTGAAATTAAGTAATATCCAGCATAAAATTAATACTCACTATAATTCACCATTTGTATCATTATATTCTGCATAATAAAATCCCTTATTTTCGTTATTTAGAACTCCATGAAATTCAGCAAAGTGCAAATAATATTTATTTTCCTTTAAAGGTTTTGAAAAAATAATGGTATAAAATTCTTGTTCTTCTGTACCGCTGTTATTAGCATCTTTAATTTTTATAACTAAATTATTCATTGTTGTTAAATATATTCTTTCTTTTGTAATATTTAAATCCTTTTGGTGTAGCGTTATATTATATGTTGGTTTTTTAACATTGATCAAAATTTTTGCATATCCGTTAAACGTTTTGTTGTTAAATAGCGGAGTTATCTTTAAAGTATAGTGTTCGGGAAATACATTTTCGGATAACTGGTAGTTTAAGTTATCTGCACGTTGTCCTGCAATTTTAGAAGACATCCTCGGACTGCTATATGATAAATCTGTTGATAATGAAATAATTATCATTAATAAAGATAATATTCTTATCAACATTGTTTCATTGGTTATTAAGTTATTTTCAAAAAATCTATTTAATTTGTAAATTTATAATTCAAGTTTCAAATTTTGACACATCGTAATAGCAACATATTAATCAACCTGTTTAGAATATTTGATTAATCGACATTAGTTTAGTCATTTATTTTGTAATTAGTGTCCCGATAAATTCCGCTTATATTATAATAAATTTTTTACACGCCCGGGGGTAGGAGTCAATTTCTAGGTGATGGAAATTGTGACAGAAATAGCTCATTTCACCCTAATGAGTATAATATGAACAGAACTCCCCAAGGAAGTTTTCATTATACACATATTAATAAGTCGAATAATGCAGAATGAAATTGGTACCCAGATCGTTGTGGTCCGTCCACATCAAGCGTAATAACTATTCTCAATGCCAAAACTTCAATCGTCAGATGAAGAAGATTAAAGTGCCTCCGGCACTTCATGTTTCGCAAGCCATCATGCTACGCTACGCTACCCTAATGAAATTGGTCCATCGTCAGTAAATGTAAAAGAGCCGGCATTTTTGGGAAAGAAATTTACAAACAAAAATCGCGAACAAAAGTGACGTGTTTTAATTGTAAAAAGCCGGGACATTTTGCAAATAAATGCCCAGGAAAATCAAAGAAACAGACTGTTGTTAACAATGATAATGCATTAAATGTTATGTTCACGCTAAGGGATTTAAAGGAAAACGAATGGCTTTTAGATTCAGGTGCATCACAGCACAGGACTTTCAATGAACACTGGCTAACGAATACTAGGTCCACGCCAACGAAAATTATTCATACAGCAAATAATGAACAATTAATTGTAAAAAGTACTGGTGACACTATAATAAATTGTGACGATGAAATTATTTACTTTTTGATCCAGGTCTTGCTGAAAATTTACTATCTGTCTCGAAAATAGCACAATCGGGTACGAAATCAAGTTTAATAATACCGGATGCTCAATAATGTCCCACAGTAACGAAAAAATCGCAAGAGCAATTTTGGTTGACGGTGTTTATATTTTAAAGACAAAAAAGAAGTGTATGGAATGAGTGCAAAACAATCGGACAATTTAGTGACATGGCACAGAAAATTAGGTCATTGAAATTTCAGCGATATTCAAAGTATAAAAAGAAAAACAATGTCGGTGGAATTTCCTTTAATTCAATTGAAACACAAATGTGAAGTGTGGCAAAAGCTAAATAAGCGAAATTGCCTATCATCTGTAACTCCAATATTTAAGAAGAGTAACAAACTTGATGCCGAAAATTATCGTCCAATCAGCCTTACTCCAATAGCGGGAAAATTTATGGAAACTAAAATTGTTGAAGATATGACGCAATTCTTTGTTGACAACAATGTAATACCTGAGTTCCGTCCAGTCATTACGTCGGAAAAAACGGGGTAGATAAGCATATGAACTTAACAAAGTAAATTTTTGATATTACGTGGGGAGGGCCTAGAAAAGCTTAACTTCGAATTGTCGAACTTCTTGAAAAAAGGGTTAAATTCAGTTTTTTCATAATAACTCGGTTCTCCGTTGAGATACGACATTTTTATACTGTCAGGTATATTTTTGTACCCGTGACTGGGGTTGTGCAGTTCAGGGGTTTAGAGCTAAATTGACTAGGGTTAATTTGGTATTAATTTAATTGTAAGCACAGGTGTATCAAAATAAACTATTTATTGAATAAGAGTATTAACTAATGCTAAAAACTATTTACATACTTAAATCTATAACTTACTCTACACCCTTGGAGGGTGGAACCATCAAGCGGCTACAACTTGACCTTATGAGGTCCACTTAATGACTTCCCACTTACGACTGACTTGACTAATTAATTATTCTGTTGCACCGCTTGATGCTTCTCCTTCCAGATTGCTTATTAATTATTACAATTCATTGTCAACTTTTTATACGAGGGAGCTTCAAGTGGAAATCCATTTAATTACAATAATTTATAGATTTTACATTTCCACTTGTGACAATACAAAACTTTTTTGTTGATTTTTTCACTATCTATAATTAAGGTCCTTTACATTTTTCACCTATCGTCCATCGTTATTGAGATATCGATCGAAAAAACCATAAATTTGGGGAGTAAAATTTGTTTTTTGCTATTTTCTTTTTTCTCGTGAAAGATATCACAAAAATGTCTAGTATCAAACTTGTAGAGCGTGTTCAGACCTACCAATTCGTTGTTTTATTTTTTATTATCGACAAAAATTACGACGTCTAGCGCGTTACAAAGTTGACTGCAGCGCGCCCAATGCTACAATGTTCTTCCGGCGGGACGCCAAAAAACGCGCCTATATGGCGACCGTTGGAGTTTGGGTTTGGCCCAGGTATAAAAGACCCTTTTTCGTGTTCGTGCCGGAACATCTGCTCCTCTTCGTAGCCAGGGTTACCAACTTAGGGGTTTTCCCCTAAATTTAGGGAGGAAAAAGTGCGATGGGGTTTCCTTATGGAGGTTATACTTTTAGGAATTCTTCTTTTCATTCATGCTTACAACGGTTGCGACACCACGTTGTCTTTTTGTAATATTGGAAAATCGAAATTTATCAATACCCTCGAGAAGAATCCGAACCTGCAGTCATCGGTAGAATTATTTAAACAAGAAAAGGTCGATCCGGAGGTTCTAACTTGCGCTGGAAAGCGATTCCTCATCGCTCTATCGGTGATGAAAAGGAGACATCGATTGATATTTTTCGATTCAAAAATAAGTTGAATAATCTTTCATTACTCCCACCAACGGAGACCGCAGTCCGCCAACACATTTTCCGGACATAAATACAAGTACAAACGTGGCTCGAATTTTTCAAAGATCCTCAGGAATGGGGTTGGCTACAGACCAATTAAGGGCTCAAACCAATTTCCACCACAGCCAAACCCGCTCCACCTGAGCTTTTGAAACTAATATCGTGCAAATGTAAAGGAAAGTGTGGGGCTGCTTGTGGGTGCAGGAAAGCAGGAATCAGTTGCTCCGTTATTTGTTTGCATTGCAGTGGACAAACATGCAACAACGTCGCTAGAGTCGACATTCTACTCAAGGACGACCACGATGATAATGATGATATTTCAACCGTCACAGCATTATTTCCTTCAGTTCAAGAGTCTTCACGACTCGAAGAGTCTACCGTGGAGGAACTTCTCCAGCCAGGACCGTCAAAACAACGAAAAATATTTTTTTTAAATGACCGCCTTTGGTTATTATTTTTTACTGCTAAAAAATTATTTGTTCAATAAATCTTATGTGTTTGATTCATAATTTGGCTGGTTTATTAATTTATTTCGTATTGCAATAATTCCCTAAACAAGCGTTTCATCCGTTTTGACATGTAGATAGTATATAACTGTGCGAGCGGCTAAATCGAAACTGGGCACAGACTTACCGACTTTGCGGCACGCTAGAAGTCGTAATTTTTGTCTAAAATAAAAAATAAAAAAGCAAATTTGTAGGTCTGAATACTCTCTACAAGTTTGATGCTAAACATTTTTTTGATTTCTTTTACGCGAAAAAAGAAAATAGCAAAAAACAAATTTTACTCCAGAAATTTATGGTTTTTTCAATCGATATCTCAATAACGATGGACGATAGGTGAAAAATGTCAAGAACCTTAATTGTAGATAGTAAAAAAAGCAACAAAAAAGTATTGTTTAAGAATTTTCGTATCTCAACGGAGAACCGAGTTATTATGAAAAAACTGAATTTTACCCTTTTATCAAGATGGCGGAAAATCCACAAGAAAATTTCGGTCGACAATGGAGGAGTTTCCTACTTTTTTTTCTTTTTTTATTTGAAAGTAGAGATCAAACGGAGCCATCAGTTTTTTTTTCAAATTTTTGTGAGTGCGAAAAGTATCAGAAAAAAATTAATGAAATTTGAAATTGTTAGGGTTATGACGTCATAACCCTTCTTTGAGTGGGAATGGATAAACCTATAGGATTTTAGACAACTGTGCTATGTTGCCGTACTTTCTTCTATTAAAATGTTAAAATGTAGATGCCTACCTGATGACAAGTAATGGCCGCCGTGTATTTCGTGGTTACTTTTTTATTTTATATGAGTGATTATGCATTACTTAGATTCACAATTTTTATTTAATGAAAACAAATACTTTAGTTTTACAAAGATCTCGACAACTTACAAGAGCTTTGCATCTACAGTTTAAAAGATTTTAAATGCCACACGTAAACGGCTTTTCGCCTTCTGGCGATTTTCATCAAATTAACCAAGTTTGTAGAGTTTTTCAAAAATAGAACAGATTATGTTAGTGAATTGGTTTAACATGCATTCTTAATGTAATATTTGAAGTTCGTTACATTTGATTATTCTGTTGGGTTATAATTTGTTGATCGGTTGTACTTCGGTAAGATTCACATGTCGACAATGTTTCATTATTTATTTACAAACAAGATAATTCGTTGTATATTTTACATAAATTTATTATATCAACCACTTAAAACAACAATAATACTTTTACAAGAGCTTTGCATCCACAGTTGAAGAGATTTTAAATGCCACACGTATATGGCTTTTTACCATCCAGCTTATACAGTTCTTAAAAATAGTGCACCAATTTTGTCAGTTAAAGCATTGATCAGCATTGATGTGACGAAATAATCAATAGCATTAAATGAGAAAATAAAGAATTTTAATTAACATATGATAGCTGTCAATAATAACACAATTAAGAACTGACAACATCGGACGGCCATGTTTAAATCTTATTGGTTAGCTATGGCGGGCAGATTAAATATTTTTTTGAAATTCAAACATTTTTATTTAATTGTAGGCTGAGTTTTAAGACCAACCAATTACATCAACATGCGGCATTTTTATTACAGTTTCATGTTTAATAATTCAAAAAATTATTTCTAAGGAAACTCCCCCATTCGATAGAATACCTAAAAGAAGACTTCTAAAGAAATTGGAAAATTTTGGTATTGAAGGAAGGTTGCTGCGATGGTTGTCCGCATTTCTTAGCGACTGAAACTAAAAATTTACAATTTATTATTCTTACTTGATTAATTATTTTACACTCCAGAAACTGGGCAAAATCGCGAAAATTGGAGTATTTCGGACATGTTATGAGACATCCAGAAAAATACAACATTCTACATCTTTTCCTATAGGGCAAGATCAGAGGAGCGGGTGGACATGGAAGACGAAGAACATCGTGGCTGAAGAACTTGAGGCAGTGGTTCGGAATGACTTCAACAGCACTCTTCGGAACAGCAGTCAATAATGTTATGGTAGCCAACATGATAGCCAACGTTCGTTGACGATACGGCACCTTAAGAAGAAAAAGTGACACTCCTATGTTAACAATGTAAATTGTATATTTTGAAACCGTTCTTTGACATCTAAAAATTACTATTACAGTAAACCTTTTTGAACATTTTTTGCTAAAAATTTCATTGTCTTCAATTTTATACCTACATATATATTTTTCTATTTTGTCACTTCGTTTTTGACTGACAGCGACTTAAGCAAGACTCTTTAAAATACAAAAAATATTATCATCTGTATCTCGGAAACGGTGTGAGGTACAAAATTGAGAAATATAATATATAAACAACAATGTAGGGAATGAGATTTTCAACAAAAACTACTTATTTTAAGTTAAATAATTCAAAAAAATCAAAAAAGGACAAAAATTTAACTTAACAGGTCAAGATTAAAAATATTTATTTTATTTATTATTTTATTATTATTGTATATAATCTTTATTTTATTTTTGGTTCATTTGGGTTCAAACCTACTTATACATTTTTCTATATCGTTGCACTGATTTTGAGATGCAGGTGAAAATATTCTTTTAATTTACAGAGTCTCGCTTAAGCCGCTGTCAGTCAAACACGGAGCGACAAAATATAAAATTGTATAGGCAAAAATTGAAAACAATGAAATTTTTAACAAACAATGTTCAAAAAGTTTAGCTGTAAAAATGATTTTTATATGTCAAAACATTGTTTCAAAATGTGCAATTTACATTGTTAACATAGGAGTGTCCGGAGCATTGTTTTAATTTCATTCTTAGCTGAAAACACTGAAAACATATTATCTTTCTTTCGCTTAGCGATCTCAAAATACATTTAACTTTCGTTTATCGCCCCTTAAGTGATCTTACATCGACGTACTTATGCTTGACCTGTAACAAAACAATCTCTTTTTTTCAGTTTTCTGAAAGCGGAATTGTAATTCTTCAAGTTAATACAAAGCTTCTAAAAATATTTAAACAATAAATTTTACAATAATTAATATAATTACATTTTATCACTTTAATTTAAAACAATTAATTATTGTCATACAACTATTCGGTATAACCATATTATTTTTTATGTATAAAAAATTATAACTATTAAAGTGTAAAAAATAAAGGCAAATATATTTGGAGTTGCTTGACACATATTTCCACCAGACCTAATTTGATCACGTAATATCTGATGATAACCATAAAAGAATTCAGAAACGCGTTGCACACGTCTCCGAGTTTGAGATATAACTGGTCGAGTATTTTGAAGAAACTTTAAATATACAGAGTCTAATGTTCTATTTTCACTAAGTAATTGTATAAACTAAAATAAATTATTTGATTTAATATATTCATAATTAATGATAATTTTGAGCACTTACATTATCGAGTTGTTCTTCGGTTGTAAAATATCTTGTAATATCACCCAAAAAGGACATAATAAGTGAACTATCATATTCAAACCTATATCATAAAATAAAAAAAGGTAAAATAATAGATAAACATAAACAACACATTTTTATAGTTATGAATATTTACCTGGAACACAAAAAATTGAAATGTTTAGCCATGTAGAACATTGCGACCGCTACCCCAACGGATCCTCTCTTAGTCATTGAGTCCAGCACTGTAGCGAACATGTAATTGTTACGATATTGGGGTAATTGGGGTATGTTTAAGTAGCTACAATGAAGGTATTACATAATTATATTTATTCCTAATTTGTCGAAAATTCACTTACCGCTGCAACACTGTTACATTTTCGGAACATCCTAACGCACTGAAGCCGACATACGCAAAATCACTATCGACGTTGTCAGTATTATCTATCATCTGGAATAAATCATTCCAATCCCTTTCATTTCCATATCGTATAGCATTGCACAATATCTCTTCTTGTAAATCCGCATCAAATGATTTATTAGTTTTTCTACACTGGTCAAAAGTTTTCCAAGCGTTAGCTCTACACTGAGAATAATTATATTTGCACATCCAAGTAACAACATCTACGCGATGTAATTTATTGATATAGGTGTCCTTAGCCGTAGGGTTATCGCCTAAACGTTCATAAGAACTTTTTAAACTTCGTGTAACATAATCCTAAATTAATCCAATCTCTTATATCACACAGAATATTTACTCACACCTCTGCCTAAATTTACCCGAAAATATGGTTCAACTTCTGCACCACGAAGAATGTTTGCAATATCCAGCAAATTGCGTAAAAATACAACATCTGTATAATATTCATCCTCTTGCTCTAAATAAATACCAATTTCGAATGGAATAGAATAATGCAGATTGTTCGTTTTTGCCAAAACAAATGAATCGTCTATTAGTTGCACTCTATTTAATAAGTGTATGTTCCTATAACTTTCATTCAGCGCTTTTGCTATTAATTTCCAGCTTACCTCATCGTAATTTACACGATAATAGTCTGGAAAATAAAATGTAAAGAAATAAAATAGATCAGCATAACTTATAGACTTTACACGCTTGCTGTTTATTAACTATTAACCAATCATCAGGTTTTAAATTACTGATTGTAATGTTTTCGCTCGATTTTAGTAACCAACTATTGAATCCAGTGTCGTTAAAGTTGGGATTACTGTTTGAAGCATAATTTATTGGAATATACCAATTTGTTGGTTTAGATCTGGTAACCCCTTCAGTTAGATAACGAGACTAAATTTAAAAATTTAATTTTCAACAGAAATAGATTTTACTAAAGGATGCATTACCTGCATTAGTTGAACGATGTTTGGGTTTTTATTGAAATTTCTCTCGACATATACCAATGGGTACCCTGGTTGGGAATCCCAAGTGGTCATTATATTTTCCATGTTTAAATTTTGGGGAAGTTTTACTATAGACTCGTCTAAAACTGTTTGTAAGTTTCGATATAAATCACTGGGAATACATGATTGGAAAGCTCTAACAAATATATATGGACCTTTAACTTTATAAATAAAACCTAAATGTTTGTGAAAATTTTCATCACAATTAACAATTCATCACAAGTTTTATATAAATATAATAAAGGTATACCTGTCTTGGAGAAAAATCGTAATACCACGGTTAAAAACTTTTGCAGTTAAGATAGATTCCATCATCTGAATAATACATGCACCTGTAAATACAAAAATTTTCAAAATGAGATATATGTGGAGATCTACAGTTTCAACCTGTGCGATTCAGACTATTTATTTTTATACTCCAACTACACACTGTCATACAAACAAACATCCAACTAAAATTCATTAAAATCTTATCAGGGTATTATACCCTGTACATACATTTTAATATACATTTTAATACCAAAATGTGATTTTTGATTTTTGAGTGGATTACAATACTTTTCCTTTCATTATATACATTTTATATACATTTATACACAGATTAGATACATAATCGGTGCGATTCTGATTCGACATAACAACTTTGTTATGATAACAATTTGGTTATTTTGTAACACTATGGTTATTTTCCGAAAATAACGAAAATTATTCTATGTCCAAAAATCTTCCGCAAAAAGTCCGCAGTCGTAGGGAGGCTAAAATGCTCTTCGGGAGCAGAAAAATAGAGTCAGGCGCCCGAAATGGTGAATCGGGCGCCAAAAAGACGATCGGGGATCCGAAAAGTCTTCACGACTCGCGCGGACGCGCGCAGTATATATGAGGGGTTATGGAGGTTATGGTAAGTCAATTTTGTACAATTTAGTCGATATTTTTGTTTAGTTTGAAATTTTTTTTTCTTATTTCACAATGTAAGCGATTGCGTGCAACTGAAGAATGGCAATAACCATGAAATAACGTTACATTGTACTATCGTATTACGAATTTTTCATTTTTTCAAATTTTCTTAATTCAGACCTGTTATGTGTTAATTGTCTCTTTTTTAAATTTATTGAATTTTGATTTTCTACGTATTGTATTATTCTTATATTTGTTTGAATTTAACCATAAATACATACTAAAAACCACAAATTTACTTAAAATTTTTTATTTTGAGTTCTTTTTCATTTTTAATAACAGCGTTTTAAGTATAAGTAACGCATCGTCTATGAATACGGCTGTTAGTACTTTTCGCAGTTATTGTACTTTTAAATTTTGTAGACTTAGTATGTGACATGAACACATTCGCCGTTCAATGTTTCGTAATTTCTTTCGTGTTTGTATTTGTAGATTATTTTGACGTTTTGAGGTAGCGTTTAATTAATTTAATTATTCTATTCACATTTACTGACATTATTTATTGTCAAATATTTCTTGGTTACTCTGTATCGCCAACATATACTTAAATGTAACGAAACTACGACATCTACATAAAGTACGAGTGCGTAGATTTCGTAAACTAAGTTTCATGCTAACACTTTCTTTGTTGTAAAAGCTGGTCGACTATTCAATAACTATAATAGGTTATGGGCCTATATTAAAAGTCGATTGAATCGCGAATTGAGTAAATTAAGATATCATGGACCTAGCAAAGAATATCAAGATTTTGGCTAAAGAGTCAGGCTGGCCAATATGGAAAAGAAAGATTCGAGATATTCTTGATTACCATGACGGAGCTCTTTCTGTGATCGATGGAAAGTTGAAAGCGCCGGAACCTCTTGCAGAAACCGCAACGGAAGCTCAAATCAAGAAGCACAAGGAGAGCTGTGATTTTTACCGGAAGGCGAATAGTTTTGCAAAGTCGATGTTAACCAGTTCCAAATCTGATGACGTTTACCAGAAACTAATGGATAAAAAAACAGTGCAAGAAACTTGGGAAGCATTGAAGACACAGTTTGAGGCGTCTTCAAAGGACCAGTTATTCAAAATTAGTACAGACTTCTTTGTTTTTCTTTGGAATAAAGAAAAAGATGTTTCAACACATGTAGCTGTACAGCGAAGGTTGTGAGGGATTTGAATGCGCGTCTAAAGGCAAGAAAGGAGAACGCTCTTCCAGATTTGATGCTAGTATGTAAGACATTGAATATCCTACCAAGCATATTCGAAGTTTTCAAATCGAGCTGGATGCTACTTTCGAGAAACGAAGATAAGACATTTGAAGAATTGTCAGCTCAATTAAGCATGTTCGAGAGGAATTTTGGCAAAGAAACTGTTGAAGAAAAAGTTTCAGAAAAAGCTCTTGCGGCTGGAACCAGAGTAGTCGATTTGAAAAGCAAAAAAATCTCTGTAATTATTGCAAACAGAAAGGCCATTGCGTTAAAGACTGTCAGAAATGGATCGCAGACGGGAAGCCTCCAAGCCAATCAAGTCTAAAGTTGCTCCACGTAACGCTGGTGATTCTCGAATTGGTCTTGTGTCTATTTATGATGAAGTTATGATAGCAGAATCAGAATCAAACGATTGGTGGATCGCCAATGGTGCTACGCGTCATCTCACAAATTGTTCTACAAACTTCATAAAATACAAAGAGTTTCAAAGTCCAAGAACAATCCAGACAGCTGAAAAACAATCAATCTTAGCTTATGGACAAGGATATATTCAGATTTATTCGGATGTTGATGGTGAGTTCAAGATGTTCGATTTAAAGGATGTTTGGTATGCGCCTGAAGTTTCAAGAAATTTGTTTTCCGTCCTTGCTGCTCAAGACAGAAATCCTGATAGCCAGTTCGTGTCAACAATCACAACATGTCATCTCAAAGTTAGATCAACCACATTAGTTCGTGGAGTTCGCCAAGAGCACGGATCTTTATTCAAAGCTACGATAAAGACAATAAGCCCTGAAGATGATTCTGAAGTCAATTTAGCTGCAGCAGGAAGATCAGTATTACAGCTTCATCACGAAAGATGGGGTCATCAAGATAAAAGGTATGTAAAAGAAATACTTGAAAAAGATTTAGGTGTGAAGGTGAAACTTGAAAAGGTCATTTGTGAACCATGCACGTATGGTAAAGCTCATCGTTTATCGTTTGGCACAAAAGTGAAGGCTACACAACCAGGAGAGTTAATTTCTACAGATGTATGTGGACCGGTTTTTGATTCATTTGCATAGAAGAAGTATCTAGTTGTTTTCAAGGATAGTTACACCAAGTTTAGGCATGGGTTCCCTACAGTAAGGAAGTTGGAAGTGAAAGACATTTTGAAATACATGATCGCCCACGCTAAAGTTCATGGTCATTCCCTCAAAGAGATGTTCAGCGACAACGGAGGTGAGTTTGACAATAACGAAGTTCATGCAATTCTTAAAGAAAACGGTATTACTCCGAGATTTTCCTGCCCCTACACTCCAGAGAAAAATGGGGAGTGTGAACGTGAGAACCGAACAATCGTAGAGATAGCCAGAACCTTCATGTAATCGACTAAAGGGGTTACGTTTCCTCAAACTTTGTGGGCAGAGTTTGTCACTACAACAGTTTACATTCTCAATAGAACAGCGAAGTCATCAGAAGAGGGAAAGACTCCCTATGAGCTTTGGTTAGGTAAGAAGCCTAGAATCAAACATCTTCGTATCATCGGATCCACCTGCTATATTCATATTCCGAAGCAGAAGAGAAAGAATATGGATTCGAAAGCAGTTAAGGGTTATCTTGTTGGTTATGATGGTGATGAACGCTATAGAATCTATGTTCCAGAGAATAATCGGGTTGTAGTATCCAGAGATGTTTATTTTCAAGAGGAAACTAGAGAATGTGAAAAGTCTACATCAAGCTGTGTTCAACAAGACAACTTAGTATCATTGCCATTGAAAGATGTTCAACAACCGTTAGCAGAACCTGTTGAAGAAGAAATAGTTGACAATGATGAAGAACATGTTGAAGAGCAAGGAAAGCATGATGACAATATTCGTCGTTATTCAAGTACTGACGAGTATGAGACTGGAGCAGACACAGATTTCTAAGATCAAGTGGAAAAACCTACAGCAACGAGAAGCTTACGAAATCTTGCAGAGCTGAAGAAACCGAATCGTTATGATGAATTTGTTATGGAAGCTAAAGAATTCATGAATCATTTAGAACCACCAGAAACGTTTGAAGAATCTCTGCTAACAGTACTGAGAGGCAAGAAACCATGAAGAAATAAATGTCATCGTTAGAAGAAAATCAAACTTGGGAGTTGAATGAGTTACCAAACGGCATCAAGGCTACTCCATGTAAGTGGGTCTATCGAGTGAAGATGAATTCGGACGGAAGTGTTGACAAGTTTAAAGCTCGTCTAGTCATTAAAGGATTCAGTCAACGATACGATATAGACTACCATCAAACATTCAGTCTTGAGGCTAAGATGACAACAATTCGTTCAATTCTAAGTATTGCTACCAGTGAAGGAATGTTGTTACGCCTATGATTTTTATGGTGTTTAAAATTAAATTATTTTTAATTCATGCTTAATAAGCACCGTCCCGATAGCGTGAGATCTGCGCCATCAGCTAATACATCCACATAATTTGTTATGCTTACCAGCTTCCGTCGCGTGTGGAATCCAACATTCAGCGTTTGATAAATATTATTATGCTTTACCAACTCCGCCGTAACCGTGGGATTATTTACGATTCAGCGTCTGGATTTACAGACAGTAGGCGAACCCAGCGTTGAAGGGGGGTAATAGAAAGAATACATAAGTAACAGACACGTTAAAAACGAGTAGTCCCTAACAAACCATAGAATTGGTAACAAGCCTTCGCGAATCCAATTAGAATTTGAAATTGTTTAAGCAAGTGCTTGGTTAATTACGGTTTCGGGATTCAATGAACTCAATTTGTGAATTATGTGGTTGTGGGTTGATCAAGCCTCCCATGGAATATCGGCAATTTAAATAGGATTAAGGATTGTAACTTAAGGTCAGACTTATTTGTAATATTTAGCAGGGTTCCAGCCAGGGCCGAATGTAACATGTAATATTAGAATAAGTTTATTTAGGTCCAGCTACGGCCGTGGTGATCACTTGGATTTCGATAATCTGGATTGATGATTTAGCATTGAGTTAATGTTAGGTGTTGTACACCATAATAGTGTAAATACTATTAAAATTCATTATATCGTTATGTTAAAAGATTTGTGTTTTTTTGAATCTTTTGGAAGTGTGTTAATTAATCGCCACTCACGCCCGTCTCATCTCTTCGGGTTAAGAAAGTATAAATAAGAAAAGTTAAGTAAGTATCAGTAAGTAACAGTTTGGCGCATGAAAGTGGGGCTCGAAAAGACAACAAATTAACAACGAAAAAAAGATTCAAAAAACTCATTATTGGGGACAAAAAATTAATAGGAATTTGAAAAACAAATAAACAAAAATGGAGCCTAAATACCTAAGTGAATGGGAACTAAAATTCGAGTTAGAGTGCCGAAACATTAAACCGCGAATTACCAAAGTGTCGCAACGGGTCCAGTTGGATATCGCGCTTAAAGACAATACGGCAAAAATTAAGTTAGACAAACTGGATTGGGACAAATTCGATTTAGAAATACAAAAATCTATTGTGGAAATCGGGACAATAATGGAACAAAACGCGAAACAAATTAGTAACGAAAAACGGGACATGTTAACGACAAGATTCATGCATTTAGAAAATCGATTAGAATTAAGCAAATTACACATCAAGGACGAAGAAAGAAGTTTTATGGTTGCTATGCTAGAAGCGGAAATAAAAATTATGGAAGGTGCGATGTTGGAAATTGAAAATGAAACGCCAAGGTTAGACGCATCAGCAGTTTGTAATCAAACGGCGGGAAATGCAACAAACGTGGCAACAAAAAATACGCCCAACTACACAAATGGAACCTAACATTTAGTGGTCATAACAGCAAGGTTGGAATAATTGAATTTCTAGAAAAAATCGATGACTTGAGGAAGCCCGACAAATTTCCGATGAAGAACTATTTTCGAGCTGTCATGATTTATTTTCGGAAGACGGCACCAAATGGCTAAGAAACATCAAAGGAAAAGTAAACAATTGGATCGAACTGGTACAAGAATTGAAAAAAGAATTTTTGCCGCAAAATTACGAGTATCTGCTAAGAAAAGAATTTCAGGACCGCATGCAAGGAAGAAATGAAAATGTAATGACATTTCTATTGGAAATGGAAACATTATGTAAACGATTGAACCCTAAAATTTCGGATCGTGAATTAATCGATCAAACAATTCGAAACCTAAACCCCTATTTTTCCAATCGCGTCGCTTTGGAGGATTTCGATAGCCTGACAAATTTAAAAGAACGATGCCGGCGAGTACAGGAATTAAGGAACAGAAGCGAACAATATCCGCCAGCAGCAAAACTCCCACAAAATTCCGCCTCCGGACTTCAACCACCAACCACCATCAATCAGGCAAGAAGAATGTTTGGTCCACCGTTACGATCTAAAACTTTTGCAACCACGGTTAACGATTTTCGTTGTTGGAATTGCCAACAAGAAGGACACACGGTCAATAACTGTGATAAGGAAAGAAAACTTTTTTGTTACGGGTGTGGACAACCGAACGTGATTAAAGCAAAGTGCGCGAAGTGTTCAATCAAACAACACTACAAATTCGGGAAACGAAAAGGACGTTGCGAAACAGGAGGGTGCGTCCAACCTCAATCGATCCACCAGCCCTCCCGAACAACAAATGCGGCAATTAAATATTCGTCCGCGCGGGGCACCCCGAGGTCACAATTGGAAAAGAGGCCGCGGAAGACCCACATAAACCAATCATGTAAAACTTTGGACAAAAAACAGTGGAGTGCGTGGTTACGATTAATAAACAAATTTTACAATAAACAATCAGTGAAAATTGATCCCGTACTGATGAAAAAACCATTAGACAATCGTCCACATTTAGAAATTGTGATAAACAACAAAACGATAACGGCATTAGTGAATACGGGCGCGATGACATCCATAATAGGTGAAAAAGGCTTGCAATATTTAAATTCCATGCAAAAGAAAAACATTAAGGTGTCCAAAATTAACGAAATTAAGGTAGCAATGGGGGTAGTAGTAAGGTTAAAGGGGTTTTGCCATTGGAAATTCGACTTAGAGGCTTAATCAAAACTATTGACTTTTTAATTGTACCGGACTTGTCA
The DNA here is from genome assembly GCA_949152465.1 of Cantharis flavilabris. Lineage (NCBI taxonomy): Eukaryota > Metazoa > Arthropoda > Insecta > Coleoptera > Cantharidae > Cantharis > Cantharis flavilabris. The sequence goes on from OX424435.1 coordinate 94,909,648, forward strand.
TATGAAATTTTGTTGGGAGCCGATTTTTGTAGAAAATTTGAATTAACGTTGCACTTTAAAAACTTTTCGTGGCAAATGCCAAAATCAAGTAAAATAGCTGCTACAAAAGGCATTTTAGATAAAACCACATTGAACGAAAGTCAGAAACAAAAATTACATAAAATAGTTGAGAAATTTAAAACTTTAGCCACTAATGAATTAGGTTGCGTAAAGGGGGTTGAGCATTTTATAGATACGGGCGATGCGCTTCCGGTTAAAAGTAGACCATATCCGTTAAGTCCGGCCATGCAAGACAAATTACATGCCGAAATCGACCAAATGTTGGCCGACGGGGTTATTCAGGAATCCACCTCTCCGTGGACCAGTCCCCTAATAATGGTAAAGAAAAAGGACGGCCAAACTCGCCTCTGTTTCGATGGCCGCAGATTAAATCAGGTTTTAAGGAAAAATGGATTTCCGCTCCCTAGGCCAGATAGTATCCTAAATAGGGTACGTAACGTTAAATATCTGTCCTCTATCGATCTTAAAAAAGCTTTTTGGCAAATTCCTTTAGAGGAATCATCTATACAAAAGACTGCATTCGTAGTACCGGGTAAGGGGTTGTTTGAATTTAAGGTTATGCCCTTTGGCCTTACCAATGCGCCAAAAACTTTACAACAAGTTATGGAAAGAACGTTAGGTTCAGTATTACATCAAGGGGATGCCTTCGTGTATTTAGATGATATCATTGTAGCCTCCGAAACTTTTGAACAACATTTAGCCACCCTCACCTTGATTTTCGAACGATTAAGAGACGCCGGATTTAAGGTTAACAGACAAATGCGAATTCTTTAAAAAATCAATTTCATTCTTAGGTTTTGTAGTAGATGAATTAGGATTACGCACTGACCCAGAAAAAGTTAGCGCAATAAAAAATTTTAAAACACCAAAAACCACAATGGAAGTTAAGCGGTTAATAGGTTTGATCAGTTATTACAGAATATTTTTACCAGATTTATCTTCCATTTCATCCCCCATTTCAAACTTGATTAAAAACAAAAAGAAAGGACAAAGTGTCCAGTGGACTACAGAAGCCGATGAAGCATTCAAAAAGATTAAAGAATTAATAACCAGTGCTCCAATTTTGATCAGTCCCGATTATAATCAAAAATTTTATGTACAAACCGATGCATCTGCAGTAGGAGTAGGAGCGGTTTTATTTCAGGAAAAGGGAGGACTAGAACATCCCATTGCGTACGCCAGTAGAGCCTTAACTGCCGCGGAACAAAAATATTCGGCAACCGAACGAGAATTGATAGGTATTATGTTCAGCATAAATCGATTTAGGGGTTATATTGATGGCACTGAGTTTGTACTAATTACGGATTGTTCCGCCTTACAATTTTTGAATAACATTAAAAATCCGTCCGGTAGATTAGCGCGCTGGGCTCTTTATTTAGCCCAATATGATTTTGAGGTTCGTCATCGTCCAGGTAAACTCAATGTTGTACCAGATGCATTATCACGGGATACAGCTTCTTTAAATATTGACAATTTACTCCCCGATGAGTGGTACACTGACATGCTTGATAAGGTTAGGCGAGCGGAGGACGATTTTTTTAGTTTTAAGGTAATTGAGGATCGTTTATATAAATTTGTTCCGTCCCTTTTACCAAACCCTTCGAATGTCCCTGAGTGGAAACTTGTCGTCCCCACCGCAAATCGAGCTGAGGTATTAAAACAATGTCATGATGAACCTACCGCAGGCCATTTTGGGGCTGCAAAAACCATAGCTAGAATTACCGAATTGTATTATTGGCCAAAATTAAAGAGGGATGTTCAAAAATACGTGGCCAATTGTAACATTTGCGCGGCTTATAAAAATTCAACTCAAGCCAGACCTGGATTAATGGGGCAATATAAAAAGATTTCATTTCCGTTCCAACTAATTTCGGTAGATCTGTTAGGCCCCCTTCCGAGATCCAAAAGAGGAAATCAACATTTACTGGTAGTTTCAGACTGGTTCACCAAATTTGTATTAGTACAACCCTTAGCAAAAGCCACTGCGGCTGCCGTAGTCAGGTTTATGGAAAACCAGGTTTTCTTATTGTTCGAAGTACCACAAATTATAATTTGTGATAATGGTGTTCAATTTATTTCAAAGGAATTCACTAAATTGGCACAGGACTACAAAGTCCAACATATTTGGAAAAATAGTGCATATCACGCACAGCACAATCCGGTCGAACGCGTAAATAAAGTTTTAGTTGCGGCCATATCGTCGTACTTAGATAAGAATGAACACAATAGGTGGGATGAGAATATTCATAAGATCGCGCAAGCCATTCGCACAGCAAAACATTTGAGTGTCATTCGTTTGTAATTATGAATTCAGTAGGTGGTGACCTTAAATTAATAATGGGTCAAGTTAGTCGATTAATTAGATTGGTTTGCGATTTGATTTAGGATTTGAAAATTCAGCATTTATTTGGTTGTTCCGAATTCAAGATTCGATGATTCAGTACGTCCGCTTTGATAAGCGGAATTTTGACTTGTTCTTCCGGATTAAGATTCGACGATTCCGTATGTACGCTTTTGATAAGCGCAATTTTGATTAGTTTGCTGTTCCGAATTTAGATTCGAAGATTCCGTATGTACGTTTTTGATAAGCGCAATCTTGATTTGTTTGTTGTTTCGAATGTGAGATTCGAGATTTCCGTACGATTCCGCCTGCGCCAAGTCAGGATAATGTTAGAATTTTGAAATTTCCGTACGTTTCAGTTGAATTACAGTATGCAGGCAAGCATGCTACAGGACAGTTGTGAATTGTACGCGCGGTAGACGCGCCTCTCAATTGCACATTGGCGTGCCAATGAAAGGTAATTTGGACTGGCCACCCAATACTACCAACTTCAATTAGGATTAGGATAAATAAATTTGACTTATCCCATAGATTCCTTCTATTCATTAATATTGATTTTTATTGTCAATAATAATCAATCAATTCATGTCAATTCACCTTGGTAAATTTAACCAGTGAAACAATGCTATTAATTTTAATCTTACATTTTTAATTTTTTAGGTTAAGTGTAAATATGATTTTTAATTTTCCCTTCTGTGGCCAACAATCTTATTGTACCGATCAGTTTGTTGAATGAGCTTATGATTTCAAGGAACCCGGTCCTCTAGGGTGCGCGTTGCAGTTGGAATTTTCTTTTATTACATTCCCTAATTTAATTGTAAATATGATCCACTTTCGTTACTATCTACTAGAATTCCTTGTACCGACCAGTTTGTGAAATGAGCTTAGGATTTTCAGAAACCCGGTTCTCTGCAATTCCTGTAGATTTGTTAACTTTTTAAATAATTCCCACGTCATCTAGAATTGTTTTGCAACTTCTGTCCTGGGCAAGACGTTAAACTGCACTCAAAACAATTAAGAACCTAAATAACAAAAAATATAAAATAATGACTTCCAATTATAAAAAATTAAAAGAACACGTGCAATGATTAATAATTCAGTAAACAAAAATTTAATAAGACGAATTAATATAATAACATTCTATGTCTCTCGAATTTTCTTATTTATTTTGGGAGATTTAAACTTCGTCCAAAATAAGTGGCGCTCAACAGCCTCCTGAACATCGGCTTTACGTAATGTGAGAATGTAGGCTTAGCATGTCCGTTGGTCAGTTGGACTAACGTTGGTCTCGCAACCACCTTTTCAAGGAATGATATTAACTTCCCTCTCGCGTTGGCTCTCCTGGTTACTTTCTCGTCTCGGGCTGTAAATCATCCGATATGGAAATTTATTATTATATTAAATAACCCATAAAATATATAGAATTAATAAAATAAAGAATTATGAAATCTAAATATTCTACACCCATAATCATATACCGGGTGCTGAATGAGTTAGCCGAACATAGGAAATTAACATGTAAAAACTTATTTATACAAATTCCTGCTTCCCTAATTATTTTAGAGAAAAAATGAAAGACACAAAAATTACACAGAAATATAAACTACGAATTATAATAGCATTAGATTTCATCTAACTTTTACTTAAAAAGCCAAAAAATGCTCTTAAAATTGTTAAAAGTTTCATTTATCGGACTAGCCATGAAAGTTTCCATGGTAATTATTTTGGAAAATATAAATTAAATTGAATTTATTACATGGCCAGTGCGATAAATGAAAATTTTAACAATTTCGAAAGCATTTTTTGACCTTTTAAGTAAAAGTCAGATGAATTCTAATGGTCTTATCATTTGTAGTTTATATTTCTGCATTATTTTTATGTCTTTCATTTTTTCTCTAAAATAATTAGGGAAGCAGGAATTTGCATAAATAAGTTTTTACATGTTAATTTCCTATGTTCGGCTAACTCATTCAGCACCCGGTATAAATCAAAAATAATTAATATCATTCAAATGAAGAATAATTGTCCACTTATGATCATACCGGTTGCGCTTTAGGACGCTTTAGGTGCGCTTCGGTTGCGCTTTAGGTTGCGTTTTAGGTGCGCTTTCGGTTGCGCTTCCCATACGGTAATAGGGACGTTTCCGTGTTCCTACCTTCGGGTCCCTGTCCCCAAAACTTTGATACGTGTTTCTTGATTAGATTAGATTTGGTTCTTAATGCAGTCTGGGAGGTATGCTAATTTTTGTCCCTACAGAGTTAGGCACTCTGTTTTTTTTCGTTTTTTGTCACTAATCCCGTGGCTTAACCATGGATTTGCGCATTTTTGTTTGTTTTTTGTTTGACTATTTAGCGGGTGTTACGCCTATGACTTTTATGGTGTTTAAAATTAAATTATTTTTAATTCATGCTTAATAAGCACCGTCCCGATAGCGTGAGATCTGCGCCATCAGCTAATACATCCACATAATTTGTTATGCTTACCAGCTTCCGTCGCGTGTGGAATCCAACATTCAGCGTTTGATAAATATTATTATGCTTTACCAACTCCGCCGTAACCGTGGGATTATTTACGATTCAGCGTCTGGATTTACAGACAGTAGGCGAACCCAGCGTTGAAGGGGGGTAATAGAAAGAATACATAAGTAACAGACACGTTAAAAACGAGTAGTCCCTAACAAACCATAGAATTGGTAACAAGCCTTCGCGAATCCAATTAGAATTTGAAATTGTTTAAGCAAGTGCTTGGTTAATTACGGTTTCGGGATTCAATGAACTCAATTTGTGAATTATGTGGTTGTGGGTTGATCAAGCCTCCCATGGAATATCGGCAATTTAAATAGGATTAAGGATTGTAACTTAAGGTCAGACTTATTTGTAATATTTAGCAGGGTTCCAGCCAGGGCCGAATGTAACATGTAATATTAGAATAAGTTTATTTAGGTCCAGCTACGGCCGTGGTGATCACTTGGATTTCGATAATCTGGATTGATGATTTAGCATTGAGTTAATGTTAGGTGTTGTACACCATAATAGTGTAAATACTATTAAAATTCATTATATCGTTATGTTAAAAGATTTGTGTTTTTTTGAATCTTTTGGAAGTGTGTTAATTAATCGCCACTCACGCCCGTCTCATCTCTTCGGGTTAAGAAAGTATAAATAAGAAAAGTTAAGTAAGTATCAGTAAGTAACAGTTTGGCGCATGAAAGTGGGGCTCGAAAAGACAACAAATTAACAACGAAAAAAAGATTCAAAAAACTCATTATTGGGGACAAAAAATTAATAGGAATTTGAAAAACAAATAAACAAAAATGGAGCCTAAATACCTAAGTGAATGGGAACTAAAATTCGAGTTAGAGTGCCGAAACATTAAACCGCGAATTACCAAAGTGTCGCAACGGGTCCAGTTGGATATCGCGCTTAAAGACAATACGGCAAAAATTAAGTTAGACAAACTGGATTGGGACAAATTCGATTTAGAAATACAAAAATCTATTGTGGAAATCGGGACAATAATGGAACAAAACGCGAAACAAATTAGTAACGAAAAACGGGACATGTTAACGACAAGATTCATGCATTTAGAAAATCGATTAGAATTAAGCAAATTACACATCAAGGACGAAGAAAGAAGTTTTATGGTTGCTATGCTAGAAGCGGAAATAAAAATTATGGAAGGTGCGATGTTGGAAATTGAAAATGAAACGCCAAGGTTAGACGCATCAGCAGTTTGTAATCAAACGGCGGGAAATGCAACAAACGTGGCAACAAAAAATACGCCCAACTACACAAATGGAACCTAACATTTAGTGGTCATAACAGCAAGGTTGGAATAATTGAATTTCTAGAAAAAATCGATGACTTGAGGAAGCCCGACAAATTTCCGATGAAGAACTATTTTCGAGCTGTCATGATTTATTTTCGGAAGACGGCACCAAATGGCTAAGAAACATCAAAGGAAAAGTAAACAATTGGATCGAACTGGTACAAGAATTGAAAAAAGAATTTTTGCCGCAAAATTACGAGTATCTGCTAAGAAAAGAATTTCAGGACCGCATGCAAGGAAGAAATGAAAATGTAATGACATTTCTATTGGAAATGGAAACATTATGTAAACGATTGAACCCTAAAATTTCGGATCGTGAATTAATCGATCAAACAATTCGAAACCTAAACCCCTATTTTTCCAATCGCGTCGCTTTGGAGGATTTCGATAGCCTGACAAATTTAAAAGAACGATGCCGGCGAGTACAGGAATTAAGGAACAGAAGCGAACAATATCCGCCAGCAGCAAAACTCCCACAAAATTCCGCCTCCGGACTTCAACCACCAACCACCATCAATCAGGCAAGAAGAATGTTTGGTCCACCGTTACGATCTAAAACTTTTGCAACCACGGTTAACGATTTTCGTTGTTGGAATTGCCAACAAGAAGGACACACGGTCAATAACTGTGATAAGGAAAGAAAACTTTTTTGTTACGGGTGTGGACAACCGAACGTGATTAAAGCAAAGTGCGCGAAGTGTTCAATCAAACAACACTACAAATTCGGGAAACGAAAAGGACGTTGCGAAACAGGAGGGTGCGTCCAACCTCAATCGATCCACCAGCCCTCCCGAACAACAAATGCGGCAATTAAATATTCGTCCGCGCGGGGCACCCCGAGGTCACAATTGGAAAAGAGGCCGCGGAAGACCCACATAAACCAATCATGTAAAACTTTGGACAAAAAACAGTGGAGTGCGTGGTTACGATTAATAAACAAATTTTACAATAAACAATCAGTGAAAATTGATCCCGTACTGATGAAAAAACCATTAGACAATCGTCCACATTTAGAAATTGTGATAAACAACAAAACGATAACGGCATTAGTGAATACGGGCGCGATGACATCCATAATAGGTGAAAAAGGCTTGCAATATTTAAATTCCATGCAAAAGAAAAACATTAAGGTGTCCAAAATTAACGAAATTAAGGTAGCAATGGGGGTAGTAGTAAGGTTAAAGGGGTTTTGCCATTGGAAATTCGACTTAGAGGCTTAATCAAAACTATTGACTTTTTAATTGTACCGGACTTGTCATATGAAATTTTGTTGGGAGCCGATTTTTGTAGAAAATTTGAATTAACGTTGCACTTTAAAAACTTTTCGTGGCAAATGCCAAAATCAAGTAAAATAGCTGCTACAAAAGGCATTTTAGATAAAACCACATTGAACGAAGGTCAGAAACAAAAATTACATAAAATAGTTGAGAAATTTAAAACTTTAGCCACTAATGAATTAGGTTGCGTAAAGGGGGTTGAGCATTTTATAGATACGGGCGATGCGCTTCCGGTTAAAAGTAGACCATATCCGTTAAGTCCGGCCATGCAAGACAAATTACATGCCGAAATCGACCAAATGTTGGCCGACGGGGTTATTCAGGAATCCACCTCTCCGTGGACCAGTCCCCTAATAATGGTAAAGAAAAAGGACGGCCAAACTCGCCTCTGTTTCGATGGCCGCAGATTAAATCAGGTTTTAAGGAAAAATGGATTTCCGCTCCCTAGGCCAGATAGTATCCTAAATAGGGTACGTAACGTTAAATATCTGTCCTCTATCGATCTTAAAAAAGCTTTTTGGCAAATTCCTTTAGAGGAATCATCTATACAAAAGACTGCATTCGTAGTACCGGGTAAGGGGTTGTTTGAATTTAAGGTTATGCCCTTTGGCCTTACCAATGCGCCAAAAACTTTACAACAAGTTATGGAAAGAACGTTAGGTTCAGTATTACATCAAGGGGATGCCTTCGTGTATTTAGATGATATCATTGTAGCCTCCGAAACTTTTGAACAACATTTAGCCACCCTCACCTTGATTTTCGAACGATTAAGAGACGCCGGATTTAAGGTTAACAGACAAATGCGAATTCTTTAAAAAATCAATTTCATTCTTAGGTTTTGTAGTAGATGAATTAGGATTACGCACTGACCCAGAAAAAGTTAGCGCAATAAAAAATTTTAAAACACCAAAAACCACAATGGAAGTTAAGCGGTTAATAGGTTTGATCAGTTATTACAGAATATTTTTACCAGATTTATCTTCCATTTCATCCCCCATTTCAAACTTGATTAAAAACAAAAAAAAAGGACAAAGTGTCCAGTGGACTACAGAAGCCGATGAAGCATTCAAAAAGATTAAAGAATTAATAACCAGTGCTCCAATTTTGATCAGTCCCGATTATAATCAAAAATTTTATGTACAAACCGATGCATCTGCAGTAGGAGTAGGAGCGGTTTTATTTCAGGAAAAGGGAGGACTAGAACATCCCATTGCGTACGCCAGTAGAGCCTTAACTGCCGCGGAACAAAAATATTCGGCAACCGAACGAGAATTGATAGGTATTATGTTCAGCATAAATCGATTTAGGGGTTATATTGATGGCACTGAGTTTGTACTAATTACGGATTGTTCCGCCTTACAATTTTTGAATAACATTAAAAATCCGTCCGGTAGATTAGCGCGCTGGGCTCTTTATTTAGCCCAATATGATTTTGAGGTTCGTCATCGTCCAGGTAAACTCAATGTTGTACCAGATGCATTATCACGGGATACAGCTTCTTTAAATATTGACAATTTACTCCCCGATGAGTGGTACACTGACATGCTTGATAAGGTTAGGCGAGCGGAGGACGATTTTTTTAGTTTTAAGGTAATTGAGGATCGTTTATATAAATTTGTTCCGTCCCTTTTACCAAACCCTTCGAATGTCCCTGAGTGGAAACTTGTCGTCCCCACCGCAAATCGAGCTGAGGTATTAAAACAATGTCATGATGAACCTACCGCAGGCCATTTTGGGGCTGCAAAAACCATAGCTAGAATTACCGAATTGTATTATTGGCCAAAATTAAAGAGGGATGTTCAAAAATACGTGGCCAATTGTAACATTTGCGCGGCTTATAAAAATTCAACTCAAGCCAGACCTGGATTAATGGGGCAATATAAAAAGATTTCATTTCCGTTCCAACTAATTTCGGTAGATCTGTTAGGCCCCCTTCCGAGATCCAAAAGAGGAAATCAACATTTACTGGTAGTTTCAGACTGGTTCACCAAATTTGTATTAGTACAACCCTTAGCAAAAGCCACTGCGGCTGCCGTAGTCAGGTTTATGGAAAACCAGGTTTTCTTATTGTTCGAAGTACCACAAATTATAATTTGTGATAATGGTGTTCAATTTATTTCAAAGGAATTCACTAAATTGGCACAGGACTACAAAGTCCAACATATTTGGAAAAATAGTGCATATCACGCACAGCACAATCCGGTCGAACGCGTAAATAAAGTTTTAGTTGCGGCCATATCGTCGTACTTAGATAAGAATGAACACAATAGGTGGGATGAGAATATTCATAAGATCGCGCAAGCCATTCGCACAGCAAAACATTTGAGTGTCATTCGTTTGTAATTATGAATTCAGTAGGTGGTGACCTTAAATTAATAATGGGTCAAGTTAGTCGATTAATTAGATTGGTTTGCGATTTGATTTAGGATTTGAAAATTCAGCATTTATTTGGTTGTTCCGAATTCAAGATTCGATGATTCAGTACGTCCGCTTTGATAAGCGGAATTTTGACTTGTTCTTCCGGATTAAGATTCGACGATTCCGTATGTACGCTTTTGATAAGCGCAATTTTGATTAGTTTGCTGTTCCGAATTTAGATTCGAAGATTCCGTATGTACGTTTTTGATAAGCGCAATCTTGATTTGTTTGTTGTTTCGAATGTGAGATTCGAGATTTCCGTACGATTCCGCCTGCGCCAAGTCAGGATAATGTTAGAATTTTGAAATTTCCGTACGTTTCAGTTGAATTACAGTATGCAGGCAAGCATGCTACAGGACAGTTGTGAATTGTACGCGCGGTAGACGCGCCTCTCAATTGCACATTGGCGTGCCAATGAAAGGTAATTTGGACTGGCCACCCAATACTACCAACTTCAATTAGGATTAGGATAAATAAATTTGACTTATCCCATAGATTCCTTCTATTCATTAATATTGATTTTTATTGTCAATAATAATCAATCAATTCATGTCAATTCACCTTGGTAAATTTAACCAGTGAAACAATGCTATTAATTTTAATCTTACATTTTTAATTTTTTAGGTTAAGTGTAAATATGATTTTTAATTTTCCCTTCTGTGGCCAACAATCTTATTGTACCGATCAGTTTGTTGAATGAGCTTATGATTTCAAGGAACCCGGTCCTCTAGGGTGCGCGTTGCAGTTGGAATTTTCTTTTATTACATTCCCTAATTTAATTGTAAATATGATCCACTTTCGTTACTATCTACTAGAATTCCTTGTACCGACCAGTTTGTGAAATGAGCTTAGGATTTTCAGAAACCCGGTTCTCTGCAATTCCTGTAGATTTGTTAACTTTTTAAATAATTCCCACGTCATCTAGAATTGTTTTGCAACTTCTGTCCTGGGCAAGACGTTAAACTGCACTCAAAACAATTAAGAACCTAAATAACAAAAAATATAAAATAATGACTTCCAATTATAAAAAATTAAAAGAACACGTGCAATGATTAATAATTCAGTAAACAAAAATTTAATAAGACGAATTAATATAATAACATTCTATGTCTCTCGAATTTTCTTATTTATTTTGGGAGATTTAAACTTCGTCCAAAATAAGTGGCGCTCAACAGCCTCCTGAACATCGGCTTTACGTAATGTGAGAATGTAGGCTTAGCATGTCCGTTGGTCAGTTGGACTAACGTTGGTCTCGCAACCACCTTTTCAAGGAATGATATTAACTTCCCTCTCGCGTTGGCTCTCCTGGTTACTTTCTCGTCTCGGGCTGTAAATCATCCGATATGGAAATTTATTATTATATTAAATAACCCATAAAATATATAGAATTAATAAAATAAAGAATTATGAAATCTAAATATTCTACACCCATAATCATATACCGGGTGCTGAATGAGTTAGCCGAACATAGGAAATTAACATGTAAAAACTTATTTATACAAATTCCTGCTTCCCTAATTATTTTAGAGAAAAAATGAAAGACACAAAAATTACACAGAAATATAAACTACGAATTATAATAGCATTAGATTTCATCTAACTTTTACTTAAAAAGCCAAAAAATGCTCTTAAAATTGTTAAAAGTTTCATTTATCGGACTAGCCATGAAAGTTTCCATGGTAATTATTTTGGAAAATATAAATTAAATTGAATTTATTACATGGCCAGTGCGATAAATGAAAATTTTAACAATTTCGAAAGCATTTTTTGACCTTTTAAGTAAAAGTCAGATGAATTCTAATGGTCTTATCATTTGTAGTTTATATTTCTGCATTATTTTTATGTCTTTCATTTTTTCTCTAAAATAATTAGGGAAGCAGGAATTTGCATAAATAAGTTTTTACATGTTAATTTCCTATGTTCGGCTAACTCATTCAGCACCCGGTATAAATCAAAAATAATTAATATCATTCAAATGAAGAATAATTGTCCACTTATGATCATACCGGTTGCGCTTTAGGACGCTTTAGGTGCGCTTCGGTTGCGCTTTAGGTTGCGTTTTAGGTGCGCTTTCGGTTGCGCTTCCCATACGGTAATAGGGACGTTTCCGTGTTCCTACCTTCGGGTCCCTGTCCCCAAAACTTTGATACGTGTTTCTTGATTAGATTAGATTTGGTTCTTAATGCAGTCTGGGAGGTATGCTAATTTTTGTCCCTACAGAGTTAGGCACTCTGTTTTTTTTCGTTTTTTGTCACTAATCCCGTGGCTTAACCATGGATTTGCGCATTTTTGTTTGTTTTTTGTTTGACTATTTAGCGGGTGTTACGCCTATGACTTTTATGGTGTTTAAAATTAAATTATTTTTAATTCATGCTTAATAAGCACCGTCCCGATAGCGTGAGATCTGCGCCATCAGCTAATACATCCACATAATTTGTTATGCTTACCAGCTTCCGTCGCGTGTGGAATCCAACATTCAGCGTTTGATAAATATTATTATGCTTTACCAACTCCGCCGTAACCGTGGGATTATTTACGATTCAGCGTCTGGATTTACAGACAGTAGGCGAACCCAGCGTTGAAGGGGGGTAATAGAAAGAATACATAAGTAACAGACACGTTAAAAACGAGTAGTCCCTAACAAACCATAGAATTGGTAACAAGCCTTCGCGAATCCAATTAGAATTTGAAATTGTTTAAGCAAGTGCTTGGTTAATTACGGTTTCGGGATTCAATGAACTCAATTTGTGAATTATGTGGTTGTGGGTTGATCAAGCCTCCCATGGAATATCGGCAATTTAAATAGGATTAAGGATTGTAACTTAAGGTCAGACTTATTTGTAATATTTAGCAGGGTTCCAGCCAGGGCCGAATGTAACATGTAATATTAGAATAAGTTTATTTAGGTCCAGCTACGGCCGTGGTGATCACTTGGATTTCGATAATCTGGATTGATGATTTAGCATTGAGTTAATGTTAGGTGTTGTACACCATAATAGTGTAAATACTATTAAAATTCATTATATCGTTATGTTAAAAGATTTGTGTTTTTTTGAATCTTTTGGAAGTGTGTTAATTAATCGCAACTCACGCCCGTCTCATCTCGTCGGGTTAAGAAAGTATAAATAAGAAAAGTTAAGTAAGTATCAGTAAGTAACAATGTTCCTATCTCAATTTGACGTAAGTATAGCTTTCTTATATGGGGAATTAGAAGAAGATATTTACATGCAGCAGCCTGAATGGTTCAAAGATGGTACCAACAAAGTCTGCAAACTGAAGAAAAGCCTCTACGGACTAAAGCAGGCTCCACGTTGTTGGAACAAACGCATAGGTAACTTCTTCTTAAAATTAGGATTCAAAGCTAGTGAAGCCGACCCATGTATGTATATCAGAGAACAAATCGGTAAGAAGCTGATTGTTGTACTTTACGTTGAAGACGGAATTTTAGCTGCAAATGACAAGCAAGATTTAGATGTTTTTATTGAAGGGTTGAAGCGAGAGTTGAAGTTTGTTTCGAAAAGTGCAGATTATTTTTTGAGGTTAGAGATTCGAGAGGAAGATGGTTTCATCAAAATTAATCAAAAGGCGTATGTTAACAAAATTCTTGATCGATTTAACGTTTCGCAGTATAAAAGCGTTTCAACACCAATTTTGAAGGGAGTAGTTTTTTTCATTTACTCCAATTATTTAACCACTAAAGTGAATAATTAACGGTTTTAGCAAGTTTTCTTTTGGTTATGAACTCAGAACGACCTTTTTTTGGTTCTTTTCAATAATCAGGACATTTTGATAATCCGGACAGGGTCCGGTCAGACTACGGGTATTTGAGCCAAATTCCACCTGTATTGTGGCGTCATCTAACGCCAACTTCTAAGTTTTTCTTCTGTCAAAATCCTGTTGTAGCACAGTGGTTGTAGGTTATATAATATAACCTATAAATTCAACTCAAAGCTTCAATTGAATTACAAATTAAAGAGAACAATATTATATATTTGTTCGCGATAAATATGTCAATGTTTTACATAAAATAAAGTAAAAAGTGAAAATTTTCAGCTAACTTCAATCGAAAATTGTGGGCAATAATTCTTTTTGATCTCATCTTGAATTGATTGTATTTTATATTAAACTTAAAATTTTTAGTTCTGTGCTGTCTCAGTTTACCGGTACGTTATATTCAGTAAATATTTTAACTAAGGCACTTGTTTACTAAACATTTAGATTTACTATAAGCTAAAGTTTATTATAACCCGATAACTGGTAACAGCCTGATACCATATTACAATAAATAAAAATTTACATATTAAGAGAACAATAATTTATTTACAACAATTGACATACATTATTTAAATGAAAGATAGACTTTCGTCTATTAAAAAAGTAAGTATTTTATTTCGTAGCAAACCTCTCCTGTTAGCTACAATAATTCCCAGGTGCCAAACAAAAGGAACTTAAGTTTGTTTTTTACTGAACGTGAAGTCTATTTGTATTTTTTGTTTTATATTATTATTAAGGACTAACTATAATTTTTTTTAGTTAATATTTATTATTTATAACATAAAAAAATGATCTATTTTAATCGTACCATGTAGTCGAGAATAATTTTATCCTAAACAGCACAAAAGACGTTTACAGTATACAACGAAATTAACCATTTTCAAACTTATTTTCCTTTTACTTCACATCAGAAAATTTATATTGCATTACCAAGACTCGCCACGTGGAGGCCGGAGTAGGAATTATTTTAGAGTCTCAGCTGAAACCGACATTAAATAATGCCAAAAATCATCAAACAAAAATATAAAATGCATAATATGGAAAATAAAAAGGATACTAGCTACTCTTTTCTTTGCTTCTTTTGCTCTTGAGGATAATATGTTTGCTTCTCCATTTTTCTTTTTGTGGAAGTATTTCCTTGGAATTGCCTAACAACCGATGTCACTTGTACAGCAAATTTCTTGTAATCTGTAAGATCTAATTTAATATTATTAATATCATTGACTAGGTTTTTACGAAGTATATCCTTATAAGTTTCGACATCTAAATTTTCCTCAACAGCAGTTTCTTTCTTGTCGAAATCTTGACATTTTTCTTCTAAGAATTCATTTGTAGCTTCACGTAACTTTAATTTTTCTTCATTTATTTCTTTAACACAAAAAGTCCCTGATTCTTCATTTTTTGCCTCTTCATCTAAAACAGATTCCGCAAGCACACCTCTTTCATACAAAGATACCATGTGTACATGCTTGCACATGACATTTTTCACTGCATACTCCAGACATTCACATACATACTTATGCATGCAAATGTGACATACCCTACACAATAAATTCACACAACTGCATATACCAACCTCACCATACACAACCGAATAAAAGTTCTCACCTGGTGTTGAAGATCTTACCTGAAATTTTCCAAATTCTGTCATCTTCACATCATTATTCAAATTTCGTTGTTCCGCTTTCTTGTGTGCCTTGGCAATTTGTCTATCTTGATAACTGTTGGAATTTGGACGTTCCATATTAATGATTGTTTTCCACATTTTTCTATCTACGGCATCATCGAGGGCATCACACAATCTTTCTATGGAACTTGTTGCATTGCGAGTTAGTAATTCTTTAAAAATTGAGAAGAAATGTATACATTAATAACAACTATTAAGGATTATTATTTATAGTTAAATTTAAAAAGAAGCATATTATAAATTATTAAGGAAAGTACAATTATTATCAAAAACTTGCACTTCCAAATTTGCTAAAAGTTTATTGGAAGAACTATTATTATTAAATATATATTATATTGTACTTCTTACTTTTTAAAAAGTTGTTAAAACTTTCCAGTGCCATATTTGTATTAATACCAGCATGGAGTCGATAACAATATGCCCACTTTTTCTCCGTTTCTTCATCTTTAAAATACATTCTAAAAAATAAAATACAAACCATTGTGTAAATTACTATTTTTGGATATAAAATTAAATTTTATATTTAATTATAATAATGTATTGATTTAATGCCAATTGAGTATTTAAGCTATTTTTAAAAAGTAATAATTCTTACTTTTGAAGATAATTTAAAAATTGATCTTCATTTTCGTCTTCAAGTTTCTTCAAGTAAGCATTCTTCAATGCTATAAAACGTTCTTCTTTGGTGGCCATCATAATCTCTCGCAAGTCCTTTCCCATATTAGTTTGAATTGATTTATTGTTAATTTTTGGTTTCCCTCGTTGATTCCAATTTTTCAAAACATGCCACGTACACAACAGTCTTCTTGGTGAATTGCCCATGATTGTTTTCCATGCTTCATGGTATTTTGCATCGCCATCACTCATAAAATATTCTGGTGTAATTTCTTCTCCAATGCGTTCCTTTAATGCCTTTAAAAATACCTCTTGAATCAAGCGGTCTTGCCTATAAATATAATTACAAATTTTATTATAGTTAAAAATACAGTAGGATATTTTTTTTTAAATTAAAAATATTAAAATTAGCAAACAGTATAGATATATTTTTCAACTAAAAAAATTAAAGTTAAAGTCAATTCTAGTAATTTCAAAAGAGCTTTCGATAGTGGTAGTTGTATTTCTTAAGTCTTTGAAGCTAATATTTTACATAGTTTAAAATATTTAAGTACCTACGCTTTACCTGTTCGATAAAAAGAAGGCTACAGGGAAACCCATATTTTCATGATCTTTCACCATCATAACGGTAAGGTCATATTTTTTATAATTTGTACAGTGGGTTCCATCCATACAAATTATACGACTGAATTGCTTGAGCTTCTGTTCCATCGTGTTGTTCATAATTCCTAAGGCAAAATCTGTTTCTTTAAGTATCGGATGTGAATCACCTACAAAAACCACCACCAACCTGATTTAATACATTGTTTAGCCCAACACCACTACAGAATCCAATTACCTCACATTAATTACATATTAGAAATATAAAAAATAAATTCCACCTCATTAATATTACACCAAACTCCCCAACGAAAATCTTTACACATATTAGCCATTGCGATAGTATAATTTGTTATAATTACCTACCAATATTTTTAAATAAAAATGCATAGTTCCTGCCATCCGAATTCCATTCTTGTACCTTAATAGATGTAGCTATATAATCATTTGTGTCTCTTTTTTTTCCAATTCCATTTTTTTGTCTTAGATATTTTAGGTCATCTATATGCAATAAATTTATTCGTTCCATTTTGCCATTCTTCACTTTTTGGGCGTCTCTTACAATCCTATCCAATGATACACCAGCCCTCAATTTTTCACCAATTTCATTTTGTTCTTCAGGTGTCAAACGTCGAGTGCGAAGTTCATTTTCATGTCCAACGTGGGTTTTAATGAAACGAACTTCGACTTTACCTAAATGTAAATAGCAAATAATAAAAAATTAAAATATGAGGCCAAGTTACCTTCATTGTAAAATTGTGCTGTTATCCTTGAAGGACAAACACCATTAATTTTAATACTCCCTCCTTTTTTCATTAATATTTTGGTGCAATTACTTTTAAATGCTGCAATTAAATCATGATTATTATTATTATCATTATCATCATAGTTCAACTATATTATTTTAAGTATTACTAACCACATGTATTACTACGATTGCAGTTATAACTCTTTACAGTCTTACAGTTTTCCTTCCAAGTCCTATCCTTGATGTAATCAACATTTCGGTATTCTAATTTCATCCAATTTTCGAAATCTTCAAGGTTCGAGAATGATGATTTTTCCTCTTCCATAACTACGTTGTGTTGATCTCTAAAATGTTTAATTAATGCAATATAACTAATCATACCTTGCTTATCATCATTGACACAGAGTGGACAATATATACGGCTAGTTTTTTCTTGAATTTGTGCTTCAGAGGGATGAATCTTCCTAATATGCTTATTTTTCGCAGAGGTGTTATTATAATTTTTGAAGCAATGAGGACAAGTAGCTCTAAAAGAAAGAATTAGATAGATATATTCTTAATATTATACTTTATAAAAATTCTAGCATGTACAGGGTGGCTCAATTTCGATGCCTTTTATGGGGAAATCGGTAACTATAGGAGATATCGAAAAATGGATGGCGCATCTTCGATCTCTTTTTTTGAGAAAAGGTTAATGGTTTAAACTCGAATTCGATATCTTTTTTCGTTTTCGAGTTATGGCTAAAAGTTGACTTTTTCGACTTTTCGTTAAACGTCGATATCTCGGTTATTTGTAAAGTTATAGAAAAAATATTTACACTTTCTTCAGACACATTTTTAAGGGCAATAAAATGGTCTATAATAATAATTTATATAAATAATTTCGCTTTGGTTCGATAGGTTGTAACAACACAAGAACACAAGCAAACACAAGTAATAAATTAGATTTAAAAGGCGGCAAATAAAGTCTTAGTCTTGCGCAATAGGAGCTGGAATCTTGTGTAAGTCTTCGTTTTCTCGTGAGATGACGCTACAATACATGCTGGAATTTGGCTCAAATACCCGTAGTCTGGTCCGGTCGCAATTAATCCGGATTATCGACGCTCTACTGATGTATAAGTCTATAGTATTATTTGAGTACAACGTACACAATTTTATGAAATTGTTGTTAATAGCCCCACGTTTTTATATAGATATTTTCAAGAAGCTTCGTTTGTTTTTATTTAAAAAATTATTTTACTTTTTACTTTTTATTGCACATTTTTTTTTTTTTTAATAAAAGGTTTTTTAATTTTTAATATTTTATACAATTTTTTATTTTTGAATTTTTGGTCTTATTTTAAATTTATTTTAGGTTGTAATGTAAATTTAGATTGCTCAAAATGTGCGACGTACAGGTCGCACTGTAACCATTGTCAGATTTCCGTTAAACAGTTAACCTGTTGAAACGAATCCCGTGAAAAAGGTGATATTTGAGACTGGAAGCACGCTGCAATTTATTTTCTTTTTGCCATTCTAAATTCAATAAATCCTTTTGGAAACTGAGCCGGATTAAGGATATGTGAGGCCCGGGGCTAATTCTTTTTGGAGGCCCCTTGGTATTACATGTTTTAATAAAATATGCTGCAGGCGAAAATTTTTGGTTTTTAAAGTTCAAACGAGCTTAGGTCAAATGAAAAATTTGTGTAAATGTAAACTTTGGTGATTTAAATTTTGTTGTTTTAATTTTTTTGAGGCCCCTAGAAAAATGAAGGCCTGGGGCTGTAGCCCCTTTAGCACCCCCCCCTTAATCCGCCTCTGCTTGGAAAGCTTGATGTTTTACTTAAATGTTAATTGCCTAAACCAGCCTAACGTACATTTACAAAATTTTAAAGGAAAGCACCTGATAGATTTAATTTTCTCATACTGTTCAATGCCAATAGACGCATGCGCATTAACATTTTCAGTTTTTTTCCGATTTTTCGGTTACTTTTCGGAATTTTTGAAAAACAAAATTTAAATATAAAATTCGCCGCAAGGGAAAGTTGTGTAACAAATTTCAGCTCTCTACGAGATGATTATAATTTAGGATAACATTCTAGTCATAACAATATGATTATGATTATATAACCATGTTGAAATCAAAATTTCACTAAATATGTTAATATCATACATGGGGAAATGGGGAAAGAAATACCAGCAGTATGAAGTAAAGCCTACACCGGCCGACTGGGAAGCGGGTAATCGAGGTTTCGAATATACTGTTGTGATCTAAAGCCAAACATAGATATGTGGGCTATGGGGAATATGGCCACGGGAAACCACCATATTAATTTAATTCCCTGTGTGGTATGTCATCTTGGCTTTAGTCAAGTTTGATCGCCAACACCCATTGAAGGTACCGTACAGATAAGAAGAAGATGGGGAAAGTAAAAATTACCTTTTAAATATGAAATATTATCATACAGATTTGCAATCTCTTTTGGTGTTCCAGCATCTTGATTCATATCTCGAGTTGCTTTAGTACTATCTATTTTAAAAATAAATTGTTTGTACGCCACGACAAAGTAATCCATTTTTCTCCATTCCGGTTTAATCTATTAATTTAACCAGAAAAAAATAAAGGAATGAATTAATTAACATATAAATTATTATTGTTTTTGTGTTTTTGCTTTCAACAGCTAGTGATTTTGGCATTTTACCAACGGCGTATTCTCACCTGATCAATTATTATATTTTCATAATATCTTGCAAATCCTTCTTTGAGCCAGAGATATCTCCACCACTTTATTGAAACCAAATTTCCAAACCACTGATGCGCAATTTCGTGAGCAAGTACTTTACCTGTATTAATCTTATCTTTGGTTGTACTTCGTGGAGTTATTAAAAGACCTTCTTCTCTAAAATTATATAAGGCCAAAATAAGTTTTAAAACTGTAAAACGTTATTAAAAAGTCATACTGATACGTAATAAGACCCCAATGTTCCGTGGCACCTGCCGGATAATAAAGATTCGGAATAGCCCCATGATCCATTTTATTCATCGAATAATTTACGTTCAAGTAAGTTTCAAAAGCTTTTAGAATTTTGACAGTAAGATTCAAAGCAAATTTTTCGTAACTGTGATCAATAACCTCTGGCCGTGCAAGAATTTTATGGAAATCAGTATCTTTGTATGCAGAAAATTTCATTTGAGATATGATATATTCTACTAAATATGTTGACATATATAGAGTGTCTTCAAATTCATCTTCGTATAAATTATTATTTAATTTTCTTGAAACAAAAATTTTAATTTATTTAGATTTATTACTTAATAATATCTCTTCGTCAGTTTTATTCAAAATAGAAACAGAAAAATCAAATCAGTTTGGTCTATGAAATTAAGCTTTTGCTGCTTTTTCTATGTAGACAAAAACTGTTTTAGATTGAAATTTTAATAGTTTAATTTATTGAGTTTGAGTAATTTCAGGAAATCTTAGTTAAGTCGACTTACCAAAATAATTGGTGTCTAGAATATTTTTTAGAAAATGTCTTACGATTAGCATCCGGTAGTCAAATCGGAGCGCAGTTAGTGCTGATTGGCTTGTTTGTTCTACTTACATTGATTTAATCAAATTAGTATTTGATCTTGAATGGTAATTGGATGGTCTAACTATGAAAATCTTAAATCTGGCTCTAAAGCTTGGTTCGTCAAAACATGGAAATGCATATCTAGCAGTCGTAGATTCGAATTTGGTCATTGCAAAGGGACTGAAAATTGCAATTATTGTGTTAGTATTAAAATTGTAAAAAAATTAAAATTGAAATTAAATATCCAGCATAAAAATAATACTCACCGTAATTCACCATTTGTATCATTATATTCTCCATAATAAAATCCTTTATTTTTATTATTTAGAACTCCATGAAATTCAGGAAAGTGCAAATAATATTTATTTTCCGTTAAAGGTTTTGGAAAAGTAATGGTATAAAATTCTTGTTCTTCTGTACCGCTGTTATTAGCATCTTTAATTTTTATAATTAAATTATCCATTGTTGTTAAATATATTTTTTCTTTTGAAATATTTAAATCCTTTTGGTGTAGCGTTATATTATATGTTGGTGTTTTGACATTGATCAAAATTTTTGCATATCCTATAAACGTTTTGTTGTCAAATTGCAGAGTTATCTTTAAAGTATAGTGTTCGGGAAAAACATTTTCGGATAAGTGGTAGTTTAAGTTATCTCCACGTTTTCCTGCAATTTTAGAAAGCGTCTTCTGACTGCCATATGACAAATCTGTTGATAATAAAATAATTATCATTAATAAAGTAAATATTCTTATCGACATTTTTTCCGACGGTTATTAAGTTATTTCCAAAAATTTTATTTAATTTGTAAATTTATAATTCGGGATTCAAATTTTGACACATCGTAATAGCAACAACTGTTTATCAACTTGTTTAGAATGTTTGATCCACGTTTGATCGACATTTGGATCATTTTTGTTTTTTGTTTTTTTTTTGTTTTTATATCGAGATATAAGAATTATTAGTAACTTGTACTGGAACCAGACGTCCATCCGCCATATAAGAATTCAGGAGGAGCTTTCCGAGGACACTGTTTAACGTGTATTCGGAGCGAATTTTTCAGGAATCTTTAGAAGATCTAAAAATCTTTAGAATGCATAAATAATATTAGATGCGCTAATGATACGGTGGTGATAGCAAATGACATGCAGAATCTCCAAGAACTAATAATAAGACTGCCGGAAGCTAGTCAGCAATATAGTTTATCACTAAACCTAACAAAAACAAAACACATGATAATACAATAATAGCAAATATAGTCCATCGCTTTTAGAACAGATAATAAACTTAAACAATTTATTAATAACGGCAAATCAAAGTCAAATATTTTAACCAAATCAGGAGTTTATGAGCTCACTTGTTAATGCTCTCAAAAATATATCGGTCATACAGGTAGATCTTTTCCGAACAAGATTTAACGAACACTCGCGATCTCACAGACTTAAAGCTAGAAAATCTACTTTCGCGAAACATTTATTAGACACTAACCATAAACAAGAGGGGTATGAAATTTTACATGTAGAACCCAAAAGTAAAAAATTGGAATTTTTAGAAGCTTTAGAGATCAATAAATTAAAATTTTCACCTTTGTTATTAAATAGTCAATCAGATTTAAACAATTCACCATTATTAAATATTTTTAATAAATGCTCACCCCCTGCCCTTATTTAAACCTATTCGAGCGCTTATTTTCCCCCCTTTTTTGTTATAACTTCAAATATCCCCTTCTTTTTTCAAAGTACTTGCCACCACCACCCCGAACAATATTTAAAGAATTCTCTCTTAATTTTCTTTCTAATTCATCGCCTGATGATGCCATAGTATGGTGAAAACGATTGCGAATTTATACTTACAGTGTATTTTACATGTGTTAACTTAAAAACATTTTAGTTCTGAAAAGTGTTAGTGCATTTTTTGGGTTTTCTAAAATATTGATATGATTTCAGGGAAATGCTAAGCTGAAGTCCAATCTGGTAAATCACCAATCGAGAGGGCGCCACTCGAGCTATAAACACAATTGGGTAAAATGCCGCAATAAAATAAATTTAAAAAATGAAAATGTCATTGTATCTTCGTTTTGTGAAGATAAGAACGAAGAACGCTTCTATAAACAAAAAAATTGTGTGGTATTGGTGAAATACCGTAAGTTATACAAAAACATTGGGAATTGTGTGGAAAAAGCCTACGGCCACATGGTTACTTTTTGAATGATCACTAATTTTGGTTGCAGTGTGAATTGTGGTGACTTTTCTTACCAAATATTTTCAAACATGAAATGTTGCGCACATGGCAGCACGGTGTTATTTTTGTTTCCTGAAGATTGGATGATTTGCACAACGGCAGCTTAACTAAGTGATCATTCAAGACTCACAAAGTCCCAAAAACTTAAACTTCACAAAACTAAATTCCAGGAAACGTTAACACAGGAAGGTGCAGTCTTAACAGAGGCTTCTTGCAAGAAGCTGAAAGCATTTGAAATGTGGTTGTACCAACGTATTCTGATGATACCGTGAACAGACCATGTCTCTCTGGGTTATTACAACTGATTTTCCAGGGAAAAGTAGAGGAAAAACGAGGACCAGGAAGAAGAAGAATATTGTGGCGAAAGAACTTCAGAACATGGTATAACACAACAACTGTGGGTCTATTTAGAGCTGCGGCAGACAAAGTACGTATAGCCAACATTCGGAACAGATAGGCACTAGAAGAAGATTTGATTTTTATAATTTTTATTAAAAAAAACTGTAATAAACAATTCCGCATATATTTTTTTTAATTAAAATTTTTTTTAATTAAAATAATTATTAGGCTATATGAAATATATACAAATATGTTAGGAAGTACATGACGTAAATTTCCATCAGACCGACCTTGATCAAGATCATTTGGTGGTTTATAACTTTGAAAAAATTCAGAAATTTGTTGATAAGTTTTCTTTCGCTCAGATATACCTTCTCGAACATTGTCAAAAGCCAGCTGCCATCTGAAGCTGATGTTATTTATATTTATTGGAAGCAATTCTATAAACTGAAATACATTATTTCATTAAAAAATCGGATTTAGTATTGAGCATTATACTTACTTCGTCAAGTTGTGCTTCAACTCTAAATTCTGCAGTAATAATATTTAAAAGTACTTCAATCAACCTGTCACCTATCCTATAATAAAAAAAATAAATCGGTAAGCTAAAACAAAGGCAGAGCAACGTGCAATACCGGGTGCTGAATGAGTTAGCCAAGCATAGGAAATTAACATGTAAAAACTTATTTATGCAAATTCCTGCTTCCCTAATTATTTTAAAGAAAAAATGAAAGAAAATACAAAATCCAATTCTTCGCCGCGCGTTAAGGATGTTTCTACGAAAAATCACAAGTATCAACAAGAAGATTGCGGTTTACGAAGTGGTGGCAGTCTAAAAAATAAATATTCTTGCCATTCTGCGAAGGCATAATTTATTTGAGTACAATTTGGGAGCTCGCACGGGATTGACGTAGTTTATAAAGTGGATTGAGTAATTAGTAATAAGTAATTAGTAATAAGTAATTAGTGTAATATTAAATACGCTGTCAAGATGGATAAAATGATTAGTTACTTCAATGTAATGGAATTGAAGGAGATCTTACGGCGGAAGGAGTTTAACACGACGGGGTTCAAAGCAGAGCTATTTAACCGCCTAATGGCGAATGATCCGACGGGAGCTTGGATGGGGCTTCAACACGATGAAGAAGAAAATAATGATGATAACAACGACGAAGATGTAGACGACGACGGGCATGGTGAAGTGGAAGATGTGAGGACAACGCCGATTGCAGTTACATACGAAGTTCGGGAACTGGGATTATTAAAACGCGAGAAAGAATTAGCCGAACGTGAATTAATGTTAATGCGACGTGAGTTAAACGAGTTAAACGAGTAAAGAAGCGGCAACAAACAGTGGGAAAGCGAACATAGGTGCGATAGCAGAAGTTTTACGTTATTTCGAAGGTAACGGTGAAAACTAAGAAACTATTGAGAAGAACGTATAACTTAAATGAAGGGTTAACGAGAATTTGAATTGGCACTAGGTTGAGAGGCAAGGCGCAAGAATGGTTCAATTCAAGATCAGAATATCTGGAGATGCCAATCGAAGAATTGTTCTTCGAAATGCGTTCAATGTTCAACTACCGACCGAGCAAAGTAAAACTAAGACGGACATTTGAATTGAGGTCGTGGAAGAAAGATGAATCATTTAGCGAATATTTACACGACAAGATGATTTTGGCAAACCGTGTAAATATCGACGAAGAAGAGTTAATAAGTTATGTAATAAATGGTATTCCAGATGTAGTGTCGCGGGATCAAGCGAGGATGCAGCGCTATAAAACGACGGAAATGCTTTTGGAAGCATTCGAAGAAATATCTTTAAACCAGAGAAGAATACGAGATATTAATGAAAGAGTTGAATATAAAACTACTGTAAATTACTGCAACAAGGATAGTAGAAAATCCGTACATACGAAAAAATGTTTTAATTGTGATGCTACGGGTCATTTAAGTGCAGCGTGCCCCACAAAGACACAAGGGGTAAAATGTTAACAAAAGAACAAGTCAGGTTTAAGGGAATCGGGTCGGCAGAAATAAAGACAATTGGGCGGTGTCAAACGGATGCAATAATCGACGGTCAGGTCTATAATATTACTAGGCATGTGGTTGCAAACGATATTTTAAAGCACCAGCTGCTGTTAGGTACAGATTTTCTCAACACAGTGGACATTCGTATCACAGCGGGAAAAATCAGCATCGAGAGGCCGTCGGCAAACCCAAATGGACAAAGAACCGACCTAGATGCTATAGTTAACATGGAAGTCACACATGAGGTGAACGAAGTAAAGGTTATACCGACTTACAAAGATGTAGTAAATAAGTGTGACGTGGGTGTAACTATGGCTGCAAAGGACGAGGTAACGGTTCAAGCAGAAAGGATAGTGGTCTACCGACAAATAGATTTATCGCCAGGTGAAAAAAGTGTAGTGACTTCGGCGAATGAGTTCCCAAATTCAGTGTTTTACGGTAGCGGAAAAACAATTTCGTGCGAAGAAAAGTACGTCGGCTATGAATTTGAGCTCTTAGCGATAATTCGGGCGATGAAGAAGTGGCGAGTTTATTTAATGGGAATCCCATTTAAAATAGTGACTGACTGTTTAATTACGAGGATACGCGAGGCGCAACAGAAAGATAGACATTTGTATCGGGTTCAATGAAAGCGCAAATTG
Source organism: Cantharis flavilabris (assembly GCA_949152465.1). Taxonomy (NCBI): domain Eukaryota; kingdom Metazoa; phylum Arthropoda; class Insecta; order Coleoptera; family Cantharidae; genus Cantharis; species Cantharis flavilabris. Next base: position 94,935,799 of record OX424435.1, read on the forward strand.
TACGGATGGTACATGAGAAAGGACGGTCTTCAGCGGCTAAGGTGGAACTTTTGTTAAATAATCTTTCTTCGAAATATTTAGGACCTTCAATTTTGAAGATTCGTATAGTGACGTTGAAGAGGACAATGGCACGTTTCAGGAGAAACGTAATTTGTCAGGAAAGGCCGAGTATAGGAGCTGATAACGATAAAGCGGGGTGCGTCTTTAAGGGTAGTGCGGTCAACCTCCTGAAGACCGACTTTTGACTAGGTCAGTGTACGGCGCGCACTTAAACGAGGAAGAAGTGTTAGACGGGCACTCGACCAAGAAGAACTTTATATTTGACGACGCAGATGTATTGTTCTTGATGTATATATTTTTATCTATATTCTTATGTATTTAATGTTAATAAACAAGTAAATCAACATCTTACTTTCAATCTACAATCTCAATCTACACAGATAACACGCATTGATTTGAAAAATTGAACGAAGAAAATAATGAATTGTCTGCGCAACAGATTGATAAAAGATAACAAGTATAGTGCCCGATTGCACCACCTATCATTAAACGTTAAGCTTCGATTAAATCGCTAATCCCCACCCTATTTCACTACATACTGATTGTCCATTGGTAGGAATAAGATTTAAGTGAAACTTAAGTTATAATGATAGGTGGTGCAATCGGGCATAAATAATTTAGTTCGCCACTGAATCCCAACGGGGAAGGTCGTGTTTAAAGTCTGCGATTGAATCCTAACAGAGAAGGTCGGTTTTAAAGTATGCGAACCAGCGGTTCATCTTTTGGAATAATAATTTGGAAGGAGTAGTGGAGTAGAAAATCATTTGGAATTGGAGAAGACAGTTCCTTTTTAACGTGGGAAAGAAGAAGAAGTACACACAACCCATTTAAGCGGATCAGGTTTGCATTGAATCTTAACATTAAAAGTGCTCGCGCGCTTTATGCGGAAATTTATTCGGATTGGAACAACGATGCGTCCACTGGCAATAATTGTGAATTAAAATTAAAAATTGTAATTCAATTGTTTTGCTTAACAAAAATAAAGTATCAAAATATATTCAATAAGTAGGATTTTTTTTTTTAATTAAAAGAATTGAAGAGTCACCTTCATTCGACAATAAGGCAAGGCTGAGGTTCAATATTTAGCTACCATATCCCAGAAAGTTTAAGCAATATATGTAAATATTCATTGTGTTGGATTCTATATAATACTCACTTGGATCGCAAATCATGAAAATGTTCAATCGTGTAGTTCCTTGAGACATTAAAAGCAACTGATCCTTTGCTATCAATAATCATTTGAACCGTTTCAGTAAAAGAAAAATTTTGGTTTGAATTTAAAGAATTATTCAAGAAGCTGTAATGGAAGTATTATTGTTACATATTAATTTGTAATTTCTTCGAAATATGCTTAATTACCGCTGTAATATGGTAACATTTTCGGAACATCCTAATGATTCAAAAGCCATAATTCTGAATTCGTAATCGTTAGTAGATTCATACTTCCCAAATAAATAATTCCAATCGTCTTCATTTCCATGTCTTACTGCATTGCACATTATGTCATTTTGTAATTCCAAATCAAGTGATTTATTATTTTTTTTCCACTGTTCAAAAATCTTCAAAGATTTAGCTCTACACTGAGGGTAATCAATTTCGCACATCCAACGAACAACGTCTGGACGATGTAATTTATCAATTAGGGTATCAGTAGATCTGTGTTTATGGCCCAAGCGATTATAAGAATCTTTCAAGCTATGCATAACATACTTCTATAATTAATCTATATTTTTATATTAAACAGAAAATTTACTCAAACCTACTTGAAATTTTGGTTCAACATTTGTATGACAAATCATTTTTCTAATATAATCAATATTACGTAAAAATACAGAATGGATAATATAATCATCATCCTCTTCATGTAAATATGTACAAATTTCCAAAGGAATTGAAAAGTGTATTTTGTCCAGTTTTGCCATATTAAATGAATCGTCTATTATCTGAGCTCTATTCAATATATGTATACTTTCAAAATTTTCTTTAAGCGCTTTTGTTATTAATTTCCAATTTTCTACGTCGTAATTTACACGATAATAGACTGAAAATTTTAAAAATAACGGCATTGTATGATAAAAAGCTTCATTTAGGCCTTACATGTTTCCTGTTTATTTAATATCAACCAATCGTCACTTTTTAAGTTTTTGATGGTAATTGTTTCCTTGTGCTTCAGTAACCAATTAGTCGATCGAGTGTCGTTAAAATTGTGATTACTTTTTGAGGCATAATTTATTGGAATATACCAAGTGGATGGTTTCGATGTGTCATCTTCCTTCCATCTGACATAGTGAGTCTACAATTACGAAATTTAATATTTAGTTATATTAAAATTCACTTTTACAGAATTACCTGTGTTAATTTAACAGCTTCTCGTTTATTATCGTAATCTCTCTCAACATATACTAATGGATACCCTGGCTGTGAATCCCACGTGTTCATTATTTTTTCTATGTTTAAGTTTCGGGGAAGCTTCATTGCCGATTTGTCCATAGCTTTTTGTAAGTTTCGATATAAATCGGTTGGAATGGCGGATTGAAATGCCCTGTTCAGAAATTATTATCGGTTAACGTAGAACTTAATATTGAATAATTCTTAAATCCAGCCAAGACTGAACCGGTGTGCAATTAGATGGAAGCCTTCAATACCGAGCAGTTGAATTGCATCTGACTGAATACAGCCCTCGCCCAAATTCAAATTATTCCAAAAGAACAATTTGAATGTTGACCAGAACACTCGATTATAACAGATTCAGTCGACTCTTGGAGTACATCACAAGCACTGGAATAATTCAACCAAGTATCAAGGCCAGCTTTATAAAATGTTCCAAGCACATATCCCAGAATCGCTTGGCATAGCCTCATATCTAGATGATCGACACTTTACAGTCTTAGTCAAAGAACCCAAATTAATCGATTTTTGCCCAACCCAAATTTTACATCAACGATCTCTCAATACCCCGCGAAAGAGGGACAAAACGGTGAATCGTGAAAACACGATTAGCACTTTGGTTACCCAACGGGGTCCCACTCCACCCACCGCCACACTCAGGGTCTAATCAACCCGCTCGATGAAAGAGATATGGATCTCAGACCCGGTACTTTGAAACGCCATGATGACAAGGCAAGGTTATGTGGTGCTGCTAGTGCAGCAAGGCTACATGATTACAATAAAGCTATATACCTGTCTTGAAGGTAATTAGTCAAGCCATGCCTAAAAATATTTGGAGTCATAATAGTTTCAAGCATGTGAATAATACAACCAGCTGTAAAGAATATTACAATAAGTTATGGAATAGCCAAAGCTGTCTAAAATATCACCTTTATCATATGAAATTTTATCATATAACTGGCGTATTTCACTTGGTGTTCCACCATCTTGGTTCAAATTTCGATCTATAAGAGAATTATCATAATCCAAAATATTATGTTTTTCTATCGCAACGAATTGTTCCATCAGTCTCCATTCCGGCTTAACCTAATAATTTATCACGAACATGTTTAATGTAATAAGTAAATATTTCTACTTATTAATGCATACTATATCAAGTATTTTACTCTGAAAGAAGTTAGCAAATCCTTCTTTTAACCAAAGGTACCTCCACCATTCCACTGAAACCAAATTTCCAAACCACTGATGCGCCAATTCGTGAGCAACTATTGAAGCTGTTCGCAATTGCTGTTTCGTTTTAGTTTGGGGAGTTATTAAAAAATGTGATTCTCTAAAATATCACAAAAGTTAGCGCATTTTGAGCAACAATGTTCCTACTTGTATATAATACAAAACATCCTACCTGTATATAATAAGACCCCAATTTTCCACGGCACCTGGTCCAAAATATCCATCTGGAATAATAACTTGATCCAATTTTTTTAGCGTATAATTAACATTTAAGTAAGTTTCGAAAGCTTGCAGAAGTTTGACGCTGAGTTCCAAAGAGTATTTTTCGTAACCTTTTTTAATCGCTTCAGGCCGTGCAAGCACACGAAACATATTGTTATGTGGGCTTGTTTTTAATTTCATTTCAGATACAACAAACCCCATTATATATGTTGACATAGACACTGTGTGTTCAAATTCATCTTCATATAAACTATTGTTTAGCTTTCTTTATCCAAAAATTAAAAATCGGATTAATAAATTTCTAAATCTACACTGGCAAACAAAGTAGGTACATTTTTGCGCCGATGAACAAAATTCATAGTATTAATGAATTTTTCATCAATTGATGAAACATTTTTGTCAGTGTACTTCAATCGTTGAGTGAAAGAAAGTGAAATTTTACTATGTAAGGATGGTCACAACTATATAAATAAGTAGTGGCACTATAATAGCTATGTTTCACTTTCCTCAGTTATTCTACTTACATTGATTTTATCAATTTTGCATTTGATACCGAATGGTAATTCGAAGGCCTGACTATGTAAATTTTAAATTTGGCTTTAAATTTTGGTTCGTCAAAACATGGAAATGCAGATCTTGCATGCGTAGCTTCGAAAAATGTCGTCGCAAATTTGCTAAAATGTTCAAAAGTTCAAGTATACCTACAATTAAATAACCAACATAAAAAAAATACCCACCGTAATTTACGTTTTTCGTCAGTATATTGTGCTTCATAAAATCCGGTATTCGGGCTAAGTAGAGATCCATTAAACTCGGGAATATGCAAATTATATGTATTTTCTTTTAATGTTTCTGTGAAAGTAATGGTGTAAAATTCTTGTTCTTTTGTACCGGTTTCACCAGCATCTTTAATGTTTATAACTGAATCCTCCATTGTTGTTAAATATATCTTTTCCTTCTTTATATTTATACCCCTTTTATGTAATGTTATATTATCGGTTGGTATTTTGACGTGGATAAAAATTTTTACATGTCCTGTAAATGTGTCGTTATTAAAGTGAGGAGCCATCTTTAATGTATAGTGCTCTGGAAAAACGTTTTCAGTTAATCTGTAGTTTAAGTTATCTTTGCGTTTTTTTGCAATTTCCTCAAGTATCCTAGGACTGCCATAAGATAAATCCGCAGGTAATGAAAGAATTATCATTATTACAGTAAGTATTCTTTTCGACATATTTCACGACGGCTGATTTCCAAAATTCTGTTTAATTTTAAATTCTATTTCATAGCTTTCACTGAATTTTATAATTTAAATCATATTGATAACTTTGACACATTATAATAACAGTTGTTGATTAACCAGTTCAGAATACTTGATTGGTGGTCATTTAATAGTGTATTATGTGCCGAGTTCCAAAGTTAAGGGCTGTATGTCACCGAAAGAGATGGATGCAATAATTTTCATGCAATAGATAGGGACCGAAATATGCTACAATTTGCATTTTGGTCGCCATTTGTTTTGGTTTTCTGTGTCTTCAACTACGAAGTATTTGTACTTCGTTGCAATAGTGACACCTTTCTTCCATGTGAGTCTCGGTCTACCTTTGTTTTTTTTGCGAAGACATCCAATTTAAAGGGCAATATGGAAACTCGAGTTTTAGAATAAGTTCATGCAATTCTTGTTTTTGTCAAATCACCTGCATTTGCATCTCGTGCAAGGGAAACTAATTCTAATGTCTGATTTCAAAAGCTTTAGTTGAGTTTCTGAAGAAAATATTCATCTAAAAAGAAGAGTGATCTCGACTGAAACCAAAAATAATTTTTTAAAATTTATTTCTTCTGCTTCTTCTTCACTTTTTGCAATAGATTTTGCGGCCTGCTACGGTGCTCATCTCTTCCTCGGTCATCCGAGATTTCTTCTTCTTTTTGGATTGTAATAGTCTTATTTGTGTTGGTATTCCGTCATCTTTCATTCTGTCCAAGTGTTGCGACCATTTGTTTTTATTTTCATTCAGTTTATCCCCGATACTGAAGATTCCCGACTCTTCTCAAATATCTAATAAAATTATTTTAAATTATTTTAATCTGATTAAATTTTTAGTAATAAATTTTAATCGCATAATTTTCGCTGTAGTATCTGCATTTGGATCAAAAATCTTTTTTTTTATATTGCATAATTCATTTGTTATTAACAACTTTTTTGATGATTTTTAGGGCAAATTTTTCACTGTTCACTTTAGAAGTGTGTCATTTGACCAAAAATCAATATATTGAAAAAATCCTACGTACTTCTAGTACCTAAATATATTATAGCTGTAATTATATAGTGTGGTGGAACGTTGTGAAAAAATAATTTTAACCCGACTTCCTTTTCCAAAACTTTAATTTTGCACCGGCCAGCTCCTATATAATAGTCGGAAAAGGAGACCATCAGTAGTCGGTTCCCTCGATGTCAATTTAATTTTCTAAATATCCAAAAATAACGAAAATATTCCATTCAATTTCAAATTCAAATTTACTTTGAAATAAATTTTAAAATTTTAATAAAATGGAAAAGTTAATTGTAAGCGTGGCTTATCATCCAGGTGCCCGCCGTTCAAACAAATTTACGTTTCCCTTCAATGACAATAATTAAATTTATCCAAATTGTAACTTTAAATTCCAGGATCCAAATCATCCAAATCATCCAAATCTTCCACCAATTATCAATTAATGGCTCCAAATTCAATATTTAACTTGTCCAATCTTCGGACCACTTCCAAACAAAATAAATCAAAAACAAATTCTTACTCACGTAATTCCAACTTCCCAGAGACCCGCCAAACTACGTCCGCTCGTCTCCGCAAACCAACTTGGAAGAGGCGAAACTTCCTTCTCCTTGTGCCAACCTTTATATTTTTATTTAAATGGCTCACAACTTCAAAAATTTACAAAAATTCCATAAACCATTCAGAAATTCAAAATCAAAAATAAACAATCAAAATCTCATATTTAGATCATTCAAAAAATATCAAACTAAAATTTAAAATTTTAAAAATTATCATACAAAAAATTTAGCTTCTTCACATTTGATAAATCTTCAAAATGATGATTTGGTATCACTCCAATAGATGTAATGAATAAAAATGTATTGGCTCATCATAATTCAAAAATTAAAGGAGCTGGTTCTCCTGGTTCTCTAGTTTTTCTGAAAAAAAATCCCCTAAAAGCCTATTTTAGTGACCTAACTCCTTAATGGGACCTAAGCCAAATTAAGTGTGCTTAAATTTCAGTAATTAGTGGTTTGGTTAATGGTAGCTGCAATAAAGGCCGAATATAAGATCTGTAGACCCATAGAGCTTAAATCTGTGGGTTTTTTGAGAATTTATTATTGTTATTTTAAATAAATATATTAGGTAAATTCAAGATAAGAGAATGATTGTAATAATCAAGCAAAAATTAAAATTTTATTAGGAAAATTATTATAAACAAGTACAAATAATAGCGACATTAATTATTATAGGCCACCATAACAAAAATTATTAAGCTGTATAAAATACAAGCAAATATGTTAGGAATCACTTTGCCTAAATTTCCATCAGACCGACCTTGATCAGGATCATTTGGTGGCTTATAACTTTGAAAGAATTTATAAATTTGCTGGGTATATTTCTCTTTCTGAGATATCTTCAATCGAGATTTATTAAATAGCTTCGTCAATCGAGCACTTTCTGTTATATTTTTTGGAAGTAATTTTATCAACTGAAATACATCTTTTACATTAAAAAACAGATTTAATTTTGAGTACTTACTTGGTCAAGGTCTACTTGGGTTGTAAATTGTGAAATAATGATTTTCAAAAGCCCTTCAGTGTACGTATTACCGAATCTAATAATACAAAAAAGTACGAAATGAAATGGTAATGTAATACTTAAATAGTTAATTGTTTTGTTAGAATGGAACGATTAAAATCCAAAATTTTAATTTAAACGATTTTATCGGTCAATATTCATCATTTTTGCGTCTATGAACAAAATTCATCATATTAATGAACCAAATTCATTGATTTTTTCATCAAGGCAAAAATTACGAATTTTTTAATAAATACAGTACAGCCTCGCTTATCCGGACACACTTTATTCTGGACGAATTTTATATTTTTTATCTCTGGAATCCGGACGAATTTCTAGTTGCAATTTCAAATTAATGCAATTCATCAGTACTCTTATTTTATAAGACTAAACTATGACATCACTCAGGGCCGCACCCAGCGCCAAAATTCAGAAGGCTCTAAAATTGAGCGTTTTTAATTTAATTTTCTATAAAATATTAAATTTTGAATAAAAAGAAAAAACGCTAAACGAGAAGTCAAGAATTGTGATTTAATTCATATTTTCTTTGATTTAATTAGTAAAGTTAAATAAGTAGGGGGCGGCCATTAATTACGTGAGGCGATTTTTCGACCCCCTCTGCCCCTAGTGAGATTTCGTAAAATTTGTTTTTTTTAATTACATGATATTTACCTAGACTCCTTGATCTCCTCCTCCCTTAAACGCTCACATAATTAACGAACGTCCCCTAATGATAACACAGGTCTGCAAATAAAAAATTTTTTCGACTCCTGATACCATTCCTCCTGATTCTTATGTAAATTAACCTCCTGAATTCGAATATGACCTTCGTTTTCCTCCATCATCCACCGCTATGGGGGGATGCTTCCCCCCTATCTATTTTATTATTTTTTTTAACAATTATTTTAGCCTTTACATTTTTTCTGATAAACTAGAAAGGTGAAAAGTTAATATTTATAGCAAGAAAGTTGATTTGGGAGTAGATCTGTCCCCCGAAATTGTAAAAAAAATCATTAAAGATGATCGAATTTTCAATCGATTTTGCTGTTTATTTCAGCAAAAATAAAGCAATCACACAGAACATGTACATATATGCAAGTTTTCAGTTTTTAGAACCGGGGGGTTTGGGGGGTGTGGAACACCCTCCAGTATACCTGTAAGTGTGTTAAAAAACACAAATAGCAAACGGATTTTGATTCTAGTTTTAAAGTTGTGATTCCACTGGGCATTACTGGATCTAGGTTACAAAAAATATTTGGAAAAATCTATATAAAGCTAGATTCTGGGACCAATTTTGTTTCGGTGTACTGGAGGGTGTTCCACACCCCCCAGACCCCCCGGTTTTAAAAACTGAAAACTTGTGTATGTTTTCTGTCAAACTTTCAAAAACAAAATCTCTAACTTTTCCAAGTCTTCCCCTAGATCAGGCGTCGGCAACCTGCGGCTCTTTTGATGTCGAGATGCAGCTTTCCAGGTCCATGCACAAATATTACTTAATAATTTTATTATTTTATTTTCAAAACTCATAAAAAGTATTATTCTGCAAAACAAAAAACTTTAAACAGGGTAAAAACACAGGATAAAATACCAGAATATTGAAATAAAAATGTTAGTGACTCTTTAAAAACTTGGAGATTTTGTAAATTGTAAGTTTTGGCTCTTCCGTTTCAATAGGTTGCCGACCCCTGCCCTAAATCAAAATTAAAAATTTTTCAAATTTTAACAATTATAAATTTTTTATTTGTCGAATTTTCCAAGAATATTTCCTAATTAATTCCACGACTTTTCTTTAAAAATAAAAATTCCTCGACTTTTTCTGACCAAATTTGTGTAATTCTCCTAATTTTTTATTTTTCGACCCCCCCCCCCTGGCCCCTTAATATGACAAACTACAAGTCGCTGCTTAATCTATATTGCGATCAGGGGCGATTCCAGAATTTTTTCTGAAAGGAGCAAAAAGATCAGACGGGCAAAAAGTGTTTTTAGATTTGGGATTGTTCCCTTGTCTATTTTTAAACGTCTGAGAGAGGGGTGCCCCCCCCATAAATCTGCCTAAGCTCGCGATTGATATCTGGAAGTTTATTTAATATCTTTCATATTCTTATCTTGTACTTCGAAACCATGCAATAATTGTGATAAATTTGTTTTTCAATTATCAGTAACAATAAATAAAATTGGCAATTCATGTTTACGATACATTGTCAACTTGCCTAGTTGACACTGACAATATTGTCAATTTGTTTACAATTCGAGGTTAAGCCAGTTCTTCAATTATTATAAAATGATACTAAAAATTTTCTATCGGGAACTTAATTTATTCAACATTAATAGGAATTACGTTAAACCTTTCATGATTTAGGAAGGAAGTTAGATACTTCCGAAGACCTTAATTTGATTCGATACACAGGTCAAATAAGAACTTTATGAAATAAATTAAACAAAAAAAATCCTAATAATAAGTATCGGCGTTTTTCTACTAGCCTGTTTAGAATTGGTTAATTTTAAGTTACCAGCCTAAAAATATTAAGTGATTACGGTGGAGTGATCGATCAGTGCGGCCTACCTACGCAATCAGACATCGTCAACTTTAATATAGATTTGTCAACTGATATATGAATTTAGAAATTGTCAACTGCAATTCGGATTTGTAAACTGCTATTCAATGATCGACAACTGTAAATTCAGCTTTGTTCAGAATACCCCCCCAGACCCCCCCCCCCCCGGTTTCAAAAACTGAAAACTTTTTGAGATTAGTCTGCATTTGTAGGTTTAGGCTAGACGCACTGAGTAGTACCGAGTACTACCGAGTATCCAACTGATTGTATAAAATTATTGCCACAACATATAAATGTATCTATTGGTTTTTTTTTAAGTTTTATTTTGACTTTTTTAATATTTCTTAATTTTGTTTAGTTTAGTTTTATTAATGTAAACTATATAAAATAAAATAATTGAATAATACATACGTATCAACGGTTTTTAATCAATAAAATAAGTAAAAAAAAATCTCGTTAATCCGGAAAACAAACTCTAAACTACATATATCTGTCCGGAATAACGAGGCTGTACTGTATAATGCAATGAAAGCTCATAGAACCTTCCGAACAAAAATATCTAACTAATTAAAATTTTAACTGTTAACTATATGTAAATTTTAGAACGAACGGTTCCATTTCCAATCTGCCATAGTTCTTATTATACTCACATGGATATCAAAACATTGAAATGTTCAGCCACGTAGTGTTTTGTGGCATTTACACCGACCAATCCTTTGGAACTAATTGAAGTCACCACATCTTTAATAGAATACTTTTGTGATGGATTTAGGGAGGAACTCATGAAGCTACAATAAAAGTCTCATATTTTATGTTATTTAATTTTTTCTAAATGTACTTACTGGAGTAATATCGACGCATTTTCAGTACAAGCTAACCATCCAAACCAAATAACTCCCATTTCGGTATTATGAAAGACTTCATAATTATCATATAAATAATTCCAATCGTCTTCGTTCCCATATCGTATAGCATTGCATGTTGTCTCGTCTATTAAATCCATATCAGGTGGTGTATTATATTTCCTCCACTGTTCAAAAATCTTCCAACTGTTTGCTCTACACTCGCCATAATTAAATTCGCACATCCATTTGACAATTTCTATGCGATGTAATTTATCAATTAGGGTATCTGTAGCTGTGGAATTAATACCCAAACGATGATAAGAACGTTTCAAACTTAGTATAACATAATTCTGTAATTAATTTATATTATTTATATTCTTTAGAAAATTTATCGAAACTTACTCGAAACTTTTGTTGAACATTTGTACCACGACTATATTTTTCAATATCAACGATATTACGTAGAAATACGGAATGGGTAAAATAGTAGTCCTCTTCATGTAAATAACTACTAATTTCTAAAGGTATTGAAACATCGATTTTGTTAATTTTTGCCAAATGAAAGGAATCATCTATTAATTGTGCTCTATTCAATACGTGTATGTTTCTATAATTTTCTTTAAGAGCTTTTGCAATTAATTTCCAGTTTTCTATATCGTAATTTACACGATAATAGTCTGGAAAATCAAAAGAGTATATAATAGAAAAAGCATAATTTAGACTTTACAGGCTTCCTGTTTATTGAATATCAACCAATCGTCACGTTTTAAATTGTTAATGGTAATTGTATCCTTGGGTTTCAATAACCAATTACTGAATCGGGTATCGTTAAAATTGGGATTACTTTTTGATGCATAATTTATTGGAATATACCAATTTGTTGGTTGCGATGAGGCCCCCTCGGGTTGAACATAACGAGACTAAAATTAAGAAATTTAGTAATATTAAAATTCATTTATCAAAATTAAGAATTACCTGAGTTAATTTAACAATTTCTTGATTCTTATCGTAATCTCTTTGAACATATACCAATGGATACCCTGGCTGTGAAACCCACGTAGACATTATGTCTCCTATGCTTAAATTTTGGGGAAGCTTTATTCCAAAGTTGACTAAAGATTTTTGCAAGTTTCTATATAAATCCATTGGAACGGCTGCTTTAAACGCCCTATTAATAAATGAAGATGGTAAGTTGTTCTGAGTTTATTAATTGGATTTGAGAATTGATTGGTGAAATTTTGGATAAGATTTGAGTATTTAGAAAATTAGTAACTGTTGCTGGATAAAAGATGATTGGGAATAATATATTGAAAGTATTTCAGTGGTAAAATTCCAAAATTTAAAAATTAACATTAAAAGAAGAATAAAATAGAATTATGTTTTATACAATAAGTTATTATATTTAGCATTTCTATTTTATACTGAAGTTATATCAAAAATTTGAAAGTTAGCTGGGCAAAATTTAAAAATTTGTATTTTTGGAATTTGGAAGCTGGAGAAATACATACATTTCTTGGAGGTAATTCGTAAGACCATGTTTAAAAATGTTTGGGGTCATAATAGTTTCTAACATGTGAACGACACAAGCAGCTGTAAATAATAATTACCAAAAAATTGTGAAAAGTCTAAACTGTATCCAAAACTTACATTTCGTATATGCAATAGGATCATATAAACTAGTAATTTCCTTTCGTGTTCCAGCATCTTGATTCATATCACGAAATACAACAGAGCTATCGATTTCTAAAATAAGTTGTTTTTCTTTCGCAATGAAACTTTCCATCAATTTCCATTCCGGCTTAATCTATAATAATATAACAAGAAAATGTTTAATAGCATGAATAAATAGTACTTGTATACTCTGACTTTATCAAGTATTCTAGCCTGAAGAAACGAAGCAAATCCTTCTTTTAGCCAAAGATATCTCCACCATTTCACTGTAACCAAATTTCCAAACCATTGATGCGCTAATTCGTGAGCAATCGTTAAAGATAAATACACTTGCAGTATGGTTGGAGTTTCAGGAGTTATTGAAAAATAAGTTTCTCTAAACTTATAATAGGCAATATGTTTTTAAAATATAAAACCGATAAAAACTTACTTATATGTAATAAGACCCCAACTTTCCATAGCAAGTGTTTCAGAATTAGGATGTTTGAAAGCTTCATCTGGAATAACAGCTTGATCCGTTTTATTTAACGTGTAATTTACATTTAAGTAAGTTTCCAGAGCTTTCAAAATTTTGATACTAAGTTTCAAAGAATTTTTTTCGTAACCTTCTTTAAGCACTTCTGGGCGTGCAAGAACTCGAAATTTACTGCTATCTGGGCTTGTTGATAGTTTCATTTCAGATACAATGAATTGTACTAAATATGTCGACATAGATAGTGTATCTTCAAATTCATCTTCGTATAAACTGTTGTTTAACTCTCTTTAAGAAAAATTAAAAAACAGGTTAACAAATTCCTATAACTTATTGAACAAAAGTGAATGAAAAAATTTTGTAAAATGCCAGATGTTCACACAGAGGAAGTTTAAACGTAATGGTTAACAGAGGACTCCAGAACCAACCACCATGCTAATAATTGGCACCTCTCCAGTTCTCAAGGAAAAATATGGTATATGCTTCAACCTAATACTAATACCATCCAAACCAAGGACATTGGAGTCCAAAGTCTAGTTACTTTATTGCAGAAAACTATTGGTGATATTAGCAATTCAGCAATCAAGTGTAGTTGTTGTTTAATTAGTTTCTGTGGCAATACTTTAATTTAAAAATGTCATGTCAAATTTAATCTTATGTAAAGCCTCGAGCTAGTAGTTCTTGAAAATAAATTCATCTGATTAAAATCAGAATCTGAATAGGTTATGGGCCCAGTATTGCATTAATAGTATGGAAGGTGCAGAGAAATAGGGTGTTCGTCAATTTGACGGTAGAAATTATGTGGAATGGAGCTACCGATTAGAAATTGTACTAGAAGAGGTAGAATTGTTGGATCACGTGAAGGAAATGCCAACTGACGAAAGTTTTAAAGACGATGCGTGGATTAAATTAGAAGGAAATGCAAAATCATTGATAATTAAATGTATTCACGATGATCTGCTGGAAATTACTCGTGGATGTAAGAGTACCAACGGAATTTGGACAACTTTGAAATCGACGTACAATCGATCAAGTATAGCGAAGAGGATGTATTTGAATTTGGAGTTACACAACATGAAAATCGCTAGTGGCGAAGATCTTACTACATTTTTCATACGATTTGAGCGGAAGATTCGGGAACTTAAGGATGTCGGTGAGAAAATGGAAGATAGTGATGTGATTGTTCGTCTGTTAATGTTGATGCCGGATGAATATCGACCAGTAATATCTGCACTTGAAACGCTCGATGATAATGATTTAACAATGAATAAAGCCAAATCACGTCTTTTTGAAGCAGAGCTTCGTTTAAAAGGAAAAGCATCGAATGTTAGCGTCAGTGAAAATGTTGTTATGTACGCACATCATTCCAATAAACCTGAAAATATCCGCGTAAATAATTTTCGAGCGCAACGATTTGTAAAAAAATGTTATAAGTGTGGTTCAACGGAACACTTACTGTATGCGTGTCCACAGAGAAATGAATTCGGTAATGATGGTACAGGAAATGCAAATGCGTCGATTGCAATGGTAGATGAAAAAGCATTTACAATGATGGTTATGAGTGTTCCGGACGTTGTTATGGAGGACCAGTGGTTCGTGTTGGATTCCTGAAGTTCGGAACACATGGTTAAAAATGTAGATTTGTTAAGTGGCACAAATGAGCTTAAATCACCGTTTACTATCTCCGTAGCAAACGACGGGGAGGATATGAGAAGTGTTATTGGTGGATTAATTTATGCTACTACTATCATACATGGAAAGAACGTCCGTGTAAATTTGAAAAATGTACTGTATGTACCTGGACTTCGACACAATTTGAATTCCGTTAGAAAACTGACATCAAGAGGTAATCGTGTGATTTTTACTGAAAATGGAAACGCAATTATATTGTGTAACGACACGATCATAGCAACCGCTGTTGAGAAAAATGGTGTCTATTGGGTAAAAATTACAATTTTTAAAGAAGCAATCGCGAATGCAAGTATGACATGAAATGAAACAAATATATTGTGGCACCGTTGTTTAGTTCACCTTAATATGCGTGGTGTGTGTAAGCTATTGAAGGAGGGAATGGTGACTGGGTTTGATGGTATAGTATCGGAAGAAATACCTTTTTGTGAACAATGTGCGAAAGCAAAATTGAGTCGACCACCATTTACTAAAACGCGTACACGTGCAAATCGTCCACTGGCATTGGTTCATTCTGACGTTTGTGGACCAATCACGCCGGATAGTATTGGTGAGGAGAAATATTTTATCACTTTTATTGACGACTTCACGCACATGACAGCACTCTAACCGATGAAAACGAAAGATGAAGCGTTCGAAAGATTTAAAGAGTTTAATGCAATGTCAACCGCTCATTTTGGTACGAAGCTTGGTCGATTGAGATGTGATAATGGCGGTGAATACATAAGTAATGTGTTTAAGTCTTTTTGCAAAACTGATGGCATTATCCTTGAATTTGTTCCTCCATACACTCCAGAACTTAATGGAGTTGCAGAACGCATGAATAGAACGCTTGCTGAGAAAACTCGTGCCATGTTGATAGATGCTAATTTGAATAAAAATTTGTGGGGTGAAGCAGTCAACACAGCAAATTATTTAACAATTCAGAGTCCAACTGCTGCACTTGATGGAAAAACCCCGTTCGAAGCGTGGTATGATACTAAACCTGATATATCCAACTTGAGAATTTTTGGGTGCCAAGCGTTTGCTGTTGTACCGAAAGGAAAAAGACAGAAATTGAATGATCGCTCCAGTAAATACACGTTTGTCGGATACGCTGTTGGTGGCTGGAGATTGTGGAATGCTGATAAATGTACAATTGTTGTGTCACGTGATGTTAAGTTTAATGAATCGAAGATAGCTGCTCTATCGAAGATAGATTCCATACAGGAATCGGATGATAAAGATAGTAATCGTAGTGTCACAAAATCGTTTCATGACGCTGAAGAAAATATTGTCGATGTGCCACGGCGAGTGACAAGGAAACCGTTTTGAATGAACGATGATTATGAGTATGATTCTTGCATTGCAATGTTAGTTAAATGAATGATAAATGATGTTCCTATGAACTATGACGACATTAAAAATTGAAGTGATGCACAAGATTGGCAAAAGGCAGTTTATGAAGAAATTAGGGCGCTTGAACAAAACGATACCTAGGCAGTTGTTGAGAATCCCTGTAATATAAAATTAATTGGTACGAAATGGGTTTTCAAACGTAAAACTGATGCAAATGGAAAACCATCTGAATTCAAGGCGCGATTAGTAGCGCACGGGTACATGCAACGAAGTGATGAATATGGTGATACTTAAGGTCGTAACTCACCTATCAGCACAGCATAGGAACACCTACTGATCATCGCAAGCACATTTTATTTCTTATGTGTATTTAAATGTAAGTGCGCCCACCTAACAGCACAAGCACATCACCTGCAAGGCACGTCAACGCTTCAAACACTAGACATTTCTCCAAGAGAATATTTTACGGACGCCGTGCTTGTTATGTGCTGATACCTTGCCGACGCTGTACACTCACTTACCATCACATTTCGCTTAGTACAGATTTTACAAATACTCGTAGGTATATTATATATATAGAAACAAAACGCAACTGCTAGAATATGTAAACCGTACCTACAGTACGATCCTGCGGCGGTGCTGTTCCTATACCGAGGCGTTAAGTGAACCTATACACAACCATCAAGTTGACCACTCGACGGTGCTGTGACGATGCTTGTCAGCCGTTGTGCTGATAGGTGAGTTACAACCTTTATGCTCCGGTAGCGCGACTTCCGACAGTAAAAATGCTACTTGCTGTTGGTTTCCAGAAAAAATATAATTTCAGACATCTGGATGTGAAAACTGCGTTCTTAAATGGTATATTGAATGATGTTGTTTATCTTCGACCTCCAGTAGGTATTGATGTAGTCGATGGGGGAATTCTGAAGTTGAAAAAATTGTTGTATGGTCTCCATCAATCACCGAAATGCTGGAATCAACGTTTTCACGCAGTTATTACCAGTTTGGGTTTTAAACAGTCGACTGCTGATTATTGTCTCTATGTATATAATAAATTGGATGAAGTGATTTATTTGGTTTTATATGTCGATGATATGCTTTTGTGTGGAAGCAATGTAACGTTACTTGATGGTGTTCGGGATCAGTTGTCGGCCGAATTTCAAATAAAAGATCTTGGTGAGGTGAATAACTTTATGGGACTGCGAATTAAAATAGGCGAAAACGAATTAAAAATCGATCAAGAGCAGTATATTGAAAATCTTTTGGAATGTTTTGGTATGAAATGTTGCAATTTAGTTTCAACACCAATGGAGCAAAATCTCAAATTGAAAAGAGAATCGGAATGTGAAAATACTAAAAATCCTTATCGCGAATTGATTGGAACTCTTATGTATTTGATGTTGGGATGTCGTCCAGACATTCGTTTCGCACTATCTTATTTAAGTCGTTTTCAAGATTTTGCAACAGATACACATTGGTGCCATTTAAAAAGAATTTTGCGATATCTTCGAGGAACGTCAAAATTGGGATTAGTATTTACTCGAACCGAAAAACCTATGCTAGAAGGGTTTGTGGATGCAGATTGGGCGAATGATTCCTATGACCGCAAGTCGACATCGGGTTTTGTTTTTATGATTTATGGAAATCCAGTTTTATGGTCAAGTCGTAAACAGTCAGTAGTTGCGTTGTCGTCATGTGAAGCGGAATATGTAGCAGGAGCGCAAGCAGCTTGTGAAGCTATATGGATTAATAAAGTTCTTCACGATTTGAATTTGCAAGTACCACTACCAATACCAATGTACGAAGACAATGCTGGCTGTATACAGGTAACACAAAATCCAGAAACTAAACGTATAGTAAACACATTGATGTAAAATATCATTTTCTTCGAGAACTTGTGTTTGATGGAAAATTGGTGTTTTTGAAGGTATCCTCAAGTGAGCAAACGGCGGACATATTTACAAAGCCTTTGGGTAGAATTTTATTCAAGAAGCATCAAGAGGCTTTGGGCATGAATTGAGGAGGCGTGTTGGTGATATTAACAATTCAGCAATCAAGTGTAGTTGTTTTTTAATTAGTTTCTGTGGCAATACTTTAATTTAAAAATATCAAGTCAAATTTAATCTTATGTAAAGCCTCGAGCTATTTGTTCTTGAAAATAAATTCATCTGATTAAAATCAGAATCTGAATAAAAACATGAAACTTAAAAATCTGGATTACTTTCAGTCAAAAAGTTCTCTGTCAGGAGGGGTACAGCTGAACGGAGATCGAATTAGTAAGACTAGAATATACGCCCAAAGGAGATCACGACTACACAAGTAGTAGTTCTATAGTTACAATTACTTTTTTTATAGTTATTTTACTTACATTGATTTTATCAATTTAGCATTTGCTACTGAATGATAATTCTGTGGCCTGACAATGTACATTTTGAATTTGGCTCTGAAAGAAGGTTCGTCAAAGCACGGAAATGCAAATCTTGCACCAGCAGGTTCAAAAGCAGTCAATGCAATCTCTCTAAAATGTGCAAATGCATTAGTATACAACTAACTAATAGAAATTGAAATAAAATATCTGAAATAAAAATAAACCCACCTTAATTCACCTTTTTCATCAGTATAGTTTGAATGATAAAATCCCACATTTGGGTTAGTTAGAACTCCATAAAATTCAGGAATGTGCAAATAATATGTACTTTCGTTTAATATTTTTGGAAATGTAATTGTATAAAATTCTTGTTTTTTTCTACCGCTAGGACCAGCATCTTTAATGTTTATGACTAAATCATCCTTGGTTGTTAAATATATTTTTTCTTTTGTAATATTTAAGTTCTTTTGATGTAGCGTTATATTATCAGTTGATATTTTGACATGGATCAAAATTTTTACATATCCTGTAAAGGTACCATTCTTAAATTGAGGAGCCATCTTTAATGTATAGTGTTCGGGAAAAACATTTTCGGGTAACCTGTAGTTTAAATTATCTATACGTTTTCTTGCAATTTTGCCGCTTATCCTTGGACTGCCGAAAGATAAATTCAAAAATTGTGCAATTATTATTATTGTTAAGATAAACATTCTATTTAAACTGTTACTTATGTAACTATTCACAAATTCTATTTGATTCTTAGGTAATTAATTATTATTAATACATTTATCCAATTTTCAATTGTCACGTTGAACTCGTAATGACAACAGTTAATCAACCATTTTAGAACACTAGATTTTGATGTTGATTGATTAAACTTACAAAGGCTTAATATATCGGCAATTAAAATTCCAGTTTTTCCAAACAGACCAGATGTGACCTTGTGACCCCTTAGTGCCACAAGTGCCGCTCTGGTATCTGTAGAACCGATGAGTGCCTGCCCAGCGCTTTGCTCATGTTTAGATCAAGTTCAGCAGAGAAAACGCCTGCTCCTGAGCCACCATTGTTTTTGGAACCATCCGAGAACAGACATACTATATGTCATAGTCGTTGGTTTCTGTTGGATTCAACAGGATATTGTATTTCCTGACAAATATATATTTAGCGGAGATTCTGTCTGGTTCAAGATGCAGCAGAGGTACTTTAATTGAGTAGTCCTCTAAAATCCGCATATGACCCACAGTTCCTCGCTTGTGGTTCCACAGCCCCAACTACGTAGCCTAAGAACAGCTTTAAACGCCATCTCCTGCACATAAAAATCAAGTGCTGGAAGGCAGAGAAGGGTTTCCAATACCTCGGTGTGTGCAGTACGCATCACTCCCGTTACGGCCAGACAGATTAGTCTCTGAATCGGTATAGGAAGGATGCTGCTGTTACTTGTTTGGTTTTGGGCAACCAAAAAAGTGCACGAAAGCAAAGCATGGGTCTGACAACCGCAGTGTAGAGCCAAAGAGTGATCTTAGGGAAAAAGCCCCCCTACGACACTGCCAGAAAACCATTCCTGCTTTGCTAAATTTGGTTTTCAAGTGTTTTCCTCACTTTCGCTTCTTATCAAGTATATATGAAGCCATGTAAGTGTTAATTTTTTTCTTAAGATTCCCTATCAGCCCCAAAAACATCAAATTTTTCGATCAATCGATTCAGCCATTCCGGAGAATAAAAATGTTGTTCAGTGTTTTACTTAAGTATTTTGCTTTTTCTCGAAAACCAATTGAGTTAACGATCTGAACCTTTCAGGATCTTATTACGTTATTAGTATAAACATATCCTCTGAGTATCGTTTAAATATCTTTCCGGTGCCGAATCACCATGCTTATACCCCTAGGGCCTTTTATAATTTTTATTAAGAAAACTATAATACACAATTACACATAGCGACATTAATTATTAAGCTATATAAAATAAAAACAAATATATTAGGAATTACTTTGCCTATATTTCCATCAGACCGACCTTGATCAGGATCATTTGGTGGCTTATAACTTTGAAAGAATTTATAAATTTGCTGGGTATATTTCTCTTTCTGAGATATCTCCAATCGAGATTTACTAAAAAGCATCTTCAATCGAACACTTTCAGTTTGATCTTTTGGAAGTAATTCTATCAACTGAAATATATACATCTTTTACATTAAAATACAGATTTAGTTTTGAGTACTTACTTGGTCAAGGTGTAGTTGGGTTGTAAATTGTGAAATAATGATCTTCAACAGCGATTCGGTGTACTCATTACCAAACCTAGTAATACAAAAAAAATACGAAATCAAAAGGTATATGGAACGATCAAAATCATTAAAATCATCATTTTTGCGCCGATGAACAAACTACCTCATATTAATGAACAAAATTCATTAATTTTTTCATCCGCTCAAAAATGATGAATATTTTAATAAATAATAAAATAAATGGCTAATTAATGAAATAAAAGCTCATCGAAACCTTCCGAACAAAAATATCTACCGAGTTAAAATTTTAACTGTTAATTATGCTGTAAATTTTAGAACGAACGCTTCCATTTCCAACCTTCCATAGTTCTTATTATACTCACTTGGATACCAAAACATCGAAATGTTCAGCCACGTAGTGTTTTGAGGCATTTACACCGACGTATCCTTGGAAACTAATTAAAGCCACCACCTCAATAATGGAATACTTTTGTGATGGACTTAGAGAAGAATTTAAGAAGCTACAATGAAAGTATTATATTATGTTGTATTGAAATATTTAATTTATTCCAAAGGTACTTACTGGAGTAATATCGAATCATTTTCAGTACAAGCTAACCATTTAAGCCAAAAAATTCCGCCGTAGGCACGAGTATTGCTAAACGATTCATACTTGTCATATAAATAATTCCAATCGTCTTGATTCCCATGTCGTATAGCATTGCATATTATGACATCTTCTAACTCCCTATCAAGTGATTTATTATATTTCCTCCACTGATCAAAACTTTTCCAACTGTTAGCTCTACACTCGCCATAATTAAATTTGCACATCCAATTGGCAATTTCTAGGCGATGTAATTTATCAATATGGGTGTCTGTAGCTGTGGAATTAACACCCAAGCGATCAAAAGATCGTTTTAAACTTAGTATAACATAATCCTGTAATTAAAATAGTTTGAATATAGTTGACCTTTCATTATAATAAGTAAAAAATCTCTACGATTTTGTATTTAGTTTTATAACACAACTTATATAAATATAAGTTTTTCATTTTCAAAGCTAAATAGAAAAATTTTGAAGTACGAAGTGACATCTTTCCGTTTTGGCTGTGTTTGACCACGCTTCAACCAG
The DNA here is from genome assembly GCA_949152465.1 of Cantharis flavilabris. Classification (NCBI taxonomy): domain Eukaryota; kingdom Metazoa; phylum Arthropoda; class Insecta; order Coleoptera; family Cantharidae; genus Cantharis; species Cantharis flavilabris. Next base: position 94,957,822 of record OX424435.1, read on the forward strand.
CCACGTAGTGCTTTGTTTAAATTCAAATACAAAAACAACTTTAACTCAGCGAGATGTTTAGTTCGAGAACTAATCATTCATCCATCATCATCCATGATCTCAGAACTAATCATCTCTTCGGGTTAGAGTTGTTTTTGTATTTGAATTTGAACAAGGCATCACGTGCCTGGTTGAAGCGTGGTCAAACACAGCCAAAAAGGAAAGATGTGCCTTCTTACTTCAAAATTTTTCTATTTAGCCTTGAAAATGGGTCAATAAAAAAAAACCCGATACGTCGGACAACTTATATTTTTGTTCTTACTGGCGTCCTTCTCAAATATTTTTTACTTATCCTGTAATTAATTTGTATTTTTTGTATTCTTCAGAAAATTTTAAGACTTACTCGAAACTTTTGTTCAACATTTGTACCGCGAATATATTCTTGAATATTATCTATATTACGTAGAAAGACAGAATGAATAATATAGTAATCCTCTTGATATACATAACTGCTAATTTCTAAAGGAACTGAAAGATCTATTTTATTCATTTTTGCCAAATTAAATGAATCATCTATTAATTGTGCTCTATTCAATACGTGTATGGTTTTATATTTTTCTTTAAGTGTTTTTGATATTAATTTCCAGTTTTCTATATCGTAATTTACACGATAATAGTCTGGAAAATCAAAACCAATGGTACATAACAGAAAGGCATAATTTAAACCTTACATGCTTCCTGTTTATTGAATATCAACCAATCGTTACGTTTTAAATTGCTAATGGTAATTGTATCCTTGGGTTTCAGCAACCAATTACTGAATCGGGTATCGTTAAAATTGGGGTTACCTTTTGAGGCATAATTTATTGGAATATACCAATTTATTGGTTTCAATAAGGCCCCATCGTCTTGAGCATAAGGAGACTAAAATTAAGAAATTTAATAATATTAAAATTCATATTTCCAAATTAAGAATTACCTGTGTTAATTTAACAATTTCTTGGTTCTTATCGTAATCTCTCTGAACATATACCAATGGATACCCTGGCTGTGAAACCCACGTAAACATTATGTCTCCTATGCTTAAATTTTAGGGAAGCTTTATTGCAGAGTTGACTAAAGATTTTTGTAAGTTCCTATATAAATCCATTGGAACGGCTGCTTTAAACGCCCTGTTAAATAAATTAGATAATAATTTGGAATAATAATTAAAAGTATTTGAATAGCGTAGTCGTAGGCTAGTGTTGGAATGCTAAATTGCTATGTCCTAGTCGTGGGTTCGATCGCCGACTAATTGTTTCTGACTATCTCGACCGTGTCTCCCTCACAAGATGCTGACATCATCTTTGTCTCAGCCACGGGGAGGAGGAATCGGAGGAAACCGATATATACTGCTATGCAATGTACACTCGAACTCCTAACGTTGGGTGCTAAAAATATGCTATGTGCTTTCGAAGCAGAGATCTTACATTTACAAGATGTGAAGTGAGCCGAACCAAGTGTAATTGCCTTTATCTGATTGCGCATGACGCTAGTTTATTACTCAACAAGTACTCGTCATTTACCCTCAGTCTTAAAAAATGGTGCTGATGTTTATTACCGTTCGCTTTCCAGAGATACGAAACAAATTGATAGAAATCAAATCTATTATCGGAATGATGCAAAGAATTGATGCTATAATGTTGCCTAAAGGTGTTTTTATTTGTAGAGGTGTCAGCGTGTTCTTAAAATTAAACTAAGTATACGAAGGTTATCAGATCTGAATTAATAATGGCCAAATAAATTCACTACCTGGCAAGGTTAAAATAATTAAAAATTAAAAATTTAAATAAATATTATGATCTTTATCTCCCTTAACCTCATACGTAATTAGTTTTTATGTTTTTCCCTATGTATGCGTACCCAATATGAACTAATATCTCTATCCTTACTTTGCTTACATGACAATACTTAAGATAAAACTTAAGATTCAATGAATTATAAAATAAAATTATTTTTTATGCAATAAATTATGTTTAGCATTTCCATATTATACTGAAGTTATAGTAAAAATTTGAAAGTTAGCTGGGCAAAATTTAAAATTTTGTATTTTTCTGGAGATTGTGATAGTTTGGAATTTTGAAGCTGGAGAAATACATACATATCTTGGAGGTAATTCGTAAGACCCTGTCTAAAAATGTTTGGAGTCATAATAGTTTCTAACATGTGAATGACACAAGCAGCTGTAAATAATAATTTCCTAAAAATTGTGAAAAGTCTAAACTTGATACTAAACTTACATTTTGTATATGCAATTAGATCATATAAATTAATAATTTCCTCTCGTGTTCCAGCATCTTGATTCATATCTCGATTTACAATAAACCTGTCGAGCTCTAAGGTAAGATGTTTATCTATCACAACGAATTTCTCCATTAATTTCCATTCCGGCTTAATCTACAATAATTTAACAAAAAAGTGTTTAATGGGATGAATAAATAGTACTTGTGGTACTCAGACTTTATCAAGTATTCTAGCCTGAAGAAACGAAGCAAAACCTTCTTTTAGCCAAAGATATCTCCACCATTTCATTGTAACCAAATTTCCAAACCACTGATGCGCTAATTCGTGAGCAATTACTAAAGATAATTCCTCTTGGTCTAAGGTTGTAGTTGCAGGAGTTATTAAAAAAAAGTTTCTCTAAAATTATATCAAGCAATATGTTTTTAGAATATAAAACCGATAAAAACCTACTTATATATAACAAGACCCCAATTTTCGACGGCAGCTACTGCAGGACTAATATGTTGATAAGCTTCATTTGGAATAACAGCTTGATCCATTTTATTTAACGTATAATTTACATTTAAGTAAGTTTCCAGAGCTTTTACAATTTTGATGCTGAGTTTCAAAGAAATTTTTTCGTAACCTTTTTTAAGCACTTCTGGCCGTGCAAGAATTCGAAATTTATTGCTATCTGGACTTGTTGATAATTTCATTTCAGATACAATGAATTCTAGTAAATATGTAGACATAGATACTGTTTCTTCAAATTCATCTTCGTATAAACTATTGTTTAACTCTCTTGAAGAAAAATTAAAAAACAGGTTAACAAATTCCTATACGTTATTGAACAAAAGTGAGTGATAAAATTTCGCAAAATGCCAGATGTACACATAGAGCATAAAACTTCAGAACCCACTTTAATGCAAATAATTGGCACCTCTCCAGTTCTAAAGATAGATTGAAGGCGTTGTAAAAATATGGAATATTATACTTAAATATAACACTAACGCCATCCAAATCAAAGACATTGGAGTCCAACGTCTAGTTACTTTATTGCAAAAAAACATGAAACCTAAAAATCTGGATTACTGAGACCTAATTAGTAAGAATAGAAAATACGCCCAAAGAAGATCACGACTACACAAGTTGTGGTACTATAATTATATTTTTCTTTTTTTATAATTATTTTACTTACATCGATTTTATCAATTTAGTATTTGCTACTGAATGGTAGTTCTGTGGCCTGACTATGTACATTTTAAATTTGGCTCTAAAAGAAGGTTCGTCAAAGCACGGAAATGCTAATCTCGCAAGATTAGGTTCAAAAGAAGTTAATGCAATCTTCCTGAAATGTGCAAATGCATTAGTATACAACTAATAGAAATTGAAATGAAATATCTGGAATAAAAATATACCCACCGTAATTCACCTTTTTCATCAGTATAGTTTGAATGATAAAATCCCACTTCTGGGTTAGTTAGAACTCCATAAAATTCAGGAATGTGCAAATAATATTTATGTTTGTTTAATATTTTTGGAAAAGTAATTGTGTAAAATTCTTGTTCTTTTGTACCGCTAGGACCAGCATCTTTAATGTTTATGACTAAATCATCCTTGGTTGTTAAATATATTTTTTCTTTTGTAATATTTAAATTCTTTTGATGTAGCGTTATATTATCAGTTGGTGTTTTGACATGGATCAAAATTTTTACATATCCTGTAAAGGTACCGTTCTTAAATTGAGGAGCCATCCTTAATGTATAGTGTTCGGGAGAAACATTTTCGGTTAACTTGTAGTTTAAATTATCTACACGTTTTCTTGCAATTTTATCACTTCTCCTTGGACTGCCGAAAGATAAACTCAAAAATTGTGCAATTATTATTATGGTTAAGATAAACATTCCATTCAAAATGTTTTAGAATACTTATATAATTATTTAGAAATTCTATTTGATTCTTAGGTAATTAATTAATGAATTGATCGAATTTTCAATTTCGTCACGTTATAATGACAAAATCAACCATTTTAGAATACTAGATTTTCTAGATTTACTAGATTTCACAGTATATCGGCAATTAAAATTCCAATTTTACCTCCAAAAAATTTTTTGCAGGTAAGGTAATTGAGAAAAAATTCCAAATTTTTTTTACATTTTCGAGATCACCGGCTTCAGAAACGTCAAAATTTGCAAAAAGTAAAAAAATACTCCGTGTCTGTGTCGGTTGCCAAATTTTGTATCTCGCATTATTCCTGAACCTTCCAACAATCCTCATTTTGATTTTTATAGAATTGATTTTGTTTTGCAATAAATATTATATTAAAATTTGTAAATATTTTGATGGTTTTCCCGCCAACAAGTTGAAGTGGCAGCAATGGGCGGTGAAAACCAGGCTTTTCGCTAAAAAAGCACGTAGCGGTTAGGAGGAAAGTCTTCTCCTGTATTATTTTTACGATTTAGTTTGAGATATTTGATTTTGTGAATAAATTGATTTATATTGGCGTAAGTAATTTTATTCAATTTCGGATAGTATTCGTCCCATATTTGAACGAAAATGTTGAGATTTTGAACGAGTGATTTTGGAGGTGTGATTTGTTAAATTTTGGATAATTAATTACAATTGTATGAAAAGATAGGAAATAATTGGCGGAAATCTGAATTTTTGCAAAAACATTGTTTTTAAGGTTTTAAATAAGAATGAATAAGCAACATACGTTACGCCGACGACACAATCATTTTATCGGACAACCCGTTTGATCTTCAGTTCCTCCTGAATGAAGTAAACAAGATCAGTAATGAATACGCACTTAATATGAACATAGATAAAACGAAGGTCGTGGTCATCAGAAAATCTGTAACGCAGAACATTCCAATATACATTGTGAAAGGCTCAAGTTGCCCGAAAGTCTAAAATTGATAGCGAGAAATGGCTATCCGCTCAGACACACAGGATTGCCGCTGGCTCAAGTCGGCGAAGTCGTGGATCGCTGAAAACAAGGAAATCCTGGGTCCAAGTAAACGATGTTCCTAAAAGAATCTTCAAGAATTGTCAAAATCGAGAGGGCGCCACTCGAGCAAATGTCACTAAATCTTACCTTGAGTTGAGTTCGGCTCGAGATGGAGTTTTCAACTAAATATGATTTTGGGCAGGTAGATTCAATAGAAAGATATGTCAATGAAAGGCTAATTAATGACAAAAACAAATTATAAAAATATAGTTGGTGAATAATTTGCAAAAGTATCACAAACGAAATCTTAAAAGTTGATAATAATTTTGGTTTCCGGACAGTTGTAATGCTTAAAATTAAATGAATGATGAGATGAAGTTTAACATTAATTTTCAATACCTTTAAATAATATAATTTTTCACATAATATGTTGTCGTAACATTAAAAATTTAATACAATAAAATGTTGCCTTAAGGTTGGTTTATGCAAAACGTCGACGCACGCAACGCACGCACCGCACGCGTCCAAATAAAGTTGAAGCATAGAATTTCAGTAGGAGGGTTTATGGTGCACACGCTGCCAAAAATCAAGAGTGTAAACTAACTATTAAATAACTGATATTTGTGGTCCTTGTGGTATAAATAAAGGTAAACGTTTCGTAGTAAAAAGATTTATTAAAATGACGAGTAATAACTAAAACACGTTTGCTCATGAAGTGAGTGTACTCAACTAACTGTGCATGCGCATAGATACACTATGTTTAAGTTGACAATTGACATGAAATATATGCAATATTCAATAGTCCCACAAATTGTTAACTGACAAAAAAATATTAATGAAACATTACATAAACGCTTAGCTTAACATACAAAAATATTTAATAAACAATACACTTAATTATCGTTGTCACATAAATCGCGCATTCCGAATTTAAACTTTAGTTCGTTGAATTGTCGCGCACTAAGTGCTTTTGTTGTAATATCCGCCAATTGGAGCTTTGAAGGTACATATAAGATATTTATGATCCCTTCCTCGTATTTATCACGTATGAAATGGTACTTCACATCTATGTGTTTAGTACGTTTATGGAATTCCGCATTTCGAATCAATTTAATTGCGCTTTGATTATCCACGCATAAAGTGGTTGATTTTTCTTCCATTTCTCCTAGTTCTTTAAGAAGATTTCTTAGCCATATCACCTCTTTCGTTGCGTTAGAAGCTCCGACATATTCACTTTCGGTTGTTGATAACGAGACGGTTTTCTGGCGTTCGCTCGTCCAAGTCACTGCTCCACCACATAACTTGAAGATGTAACCGGACGTTGATTTTCTGGTGTTTTCATCGCTGGCAAAATCTGCGTCCGAATATCCAATTAATTTTCCATCGGGGTCGTCTGATCTATATTCTATTCCACAATTTTGGCTTCCTTTTAAATAGCGTACTACACGTTTTGCTGCATTCCAGTGGGACGTGTCTGGGTTGTTCAGGAATCTGCTTAACAAGGAAACAGAATAAATAATGTCTGGTCTACTTAGAATTGCAAGGAACATTAATGCGCCCACTATTTCTCGATAAGGGAATTGCGTCTGCTTGTTTTCCTTGGGGTAGGACAGTTTCACGTTACAATCGGCTGGCGTATTCAATGACTTCGCGTCATCAAGGTTGAATCGTTTTACGATTTGTTTAACGTAATTCTTTTGATGAATAAACACAGTTTTCTTATCGCGATCTCGTTTTATTTCCAGTCCCACAAAATAATTAAGATCTGAACTGACCGTTATTTCGAAAGTATTTCCTAATTTTGAAATCAAATTTTCAACTGCAGTTTTATCTTTACTTAAGATTAGTCCGTCATCAACAAAAATTATCACATAAGTTTTTACTTCGTTGGATTCATTTACGTAAACACATTTGTCCGCATTACACTGTTTAAAATCAAGTTGTTCAAGAAAGTTATTAAACCGTTGATTCCAAATTCGGCTCGACTGCTTCAGACCGTAAATTGTTCTTTTCAATTTGCAAACTTGCCCTTCTTCGACATTTAAACCTAGGGGTGGTTTCATGAAAATTTCTTCTTCCAGTTTTCCGTTGAGAAAAGCCGTTTTCACATCGAACTGTTGAATTTCCATGTCGTGTTTTGCTGCTAAAGCTAATAAAACTCTAATGGTGTCATATCTGATTGTTGGAGAGAAAGTTTCTTCGTAGTCTATCCCCTTTATTTGTTTGAAACCTCTTGCACAAAGTCTTGACTTGTAGCGAGATATGGTTCCATCTGTTGTTCGTTTAACTTTAAACACCCATTTGTTGTCGATTATATTTTTGTCTGCTGGCTTTTTAACTAAATCCCATGTATCGTTCTTTTCCAACGCTTTGAGCTCTTCGTCGATGGATTCTTTCCATTTTTTTGAATCTTCACTTTCCAGTGCTTCTTGGTATGTTTCGGGTACGTCGACCTCAACATAATTCGCTTCAAGATCGTCATATCTTGCTGGTTTTCGAATATTTTCTCTTTGTCTGAAATTATACGAAGCTCTTTGATTCTGTTGTTGCTCATTTTCGTCGTTTATTTCGAGTGGTTCGTCTTCAATGTCACTTGTTTCGATGTTTACTTTCACCGTGTTGTTCCTTCTTTCGGTATCTTTTTCTGCGTATTCAACGAAGATGACATCTCTCGAAATACTTATCTGTTTTGTTTTGGGATCGTAAAGTCGGTAGTTTGTAGAATTTCCATCGTAACCTACCATTATCAACTTTTTGCTTTTAGAATCCAGTTTGGTTCGTTTTTGTTTTGGAATATGCATGTATGCATCGCTTCCAAAAATTTTTACATGATTCAATGTTGGCTTTTTGCCTGTCCACATTTCATAGGGACTCGTCTTTGTATTGCTGTTAGGCGTTCTGTTTAATATATAGACCGATGTATTTACGGCTTCCGCCCATAGGTTCATCGGCATGTCTTTTCCATATAACATTGATCTTGCTGATTCTACAATTGTTCTCATCTCTCTCTCGGCTTTGCCATTTTGTTCCGGTGTATACGGTGCAGTTCTTTCCAGGTCAATTCCTTCTGCATAAAGAAATTCACGAAAATTTGCGTTGATAAACTCCGTTCCGTTGTCAACGTGTAAACATTTTACCGAATTTTCGAATTTTGTTTTGCACATTTTTATAAACCGTTTAAAACAATCGAACACATCTGATTTATGTTTAATAAAAAACACTACGCGATAACCCGAGTGATCGTCTTTAAAGAGCACAAAGTAATTTGAGCCATTTACTGAGGTCGTAGAAAATGGTCCGCATACGTCACTATATATTATCTCACCTGGTCTGGTGTTTCGTCTGACGTTTTCAAAGGTCATTCGATGCTGTTTGCCAAATAAGCAAGATTCGCATATTGTTTTGTCGACATTCTTCAAATTTATATCAGTGATTTCGCCATTTGCAACCATCTCCTTTATTAATTTAAAATTAATATGTGCAAGGCGTTCGTGCCATTGCATTATCTTGTCCTTGTCTGTTACAACATTTACTTCATAATTACTTACGGTTTTAAATTTCATTTGATATAAATTGTTGTTCTTGCGAATTGCATGGGCTTCCAATTTTTCTTTTTTGTAAATGTACGCATCTTTATTTTCTTTTACAATTCTCATTCCTTTCGTCGTGAGTACACCTTCTGAAAAAAGATTCTTTCTTAAATCAGGAACGTACAGCACGTCGTTTAAAATTCCATCACTCCAAATTTCATTTGTCAATTTTCGAATTTTAATAGTGCCTTTTCCTTTCACCTGAAGATTCTGGTTGTTCCCTAGTGCAACCGTTGTTTCGTTTTCTTCATCTTGAAACGTTGAAAAGAATTCCTTTTTGTATGTCATGTGAGCCGAAGCTCCACTGTCTAGAATCCAAATGTTTTCTTGACTTTCTGCTGAAAAATTTTCTTCTTCGGCGGTTGTGAATGCTGAAACATTTCCTTCTGGTCCATTTTTATCTGATTGTTTTTTTGCTTTCTTAGGATTGGAACAATCTCTTGCGAAATGCCCTTTTTTCTGGCAGTTGTAGCAAGTGATCTTCTTCTTCCAATCTTTCGATTTTTCATTTGCTGCTGTTTTCAACTTGACTTGAGTTGAAAACGCGTTGTCGACCTGTTCGACTTCGGTTAAATTTGTTTCCTCATCCAACAATCTTGAAGTTAGATTTTGTACGGTTTGTAAACTTTGATCGACTGACAACCATGCTTGACGTACTCCTTTGTATTTCGTAGGTAGCGTACTTAATATTTTTGTCATAACTGCTGTGTCACTTATGACATCGCCGGCCTCTCGTATCCGTTTTGCAAGGTTTTGCACTTTCGCAATGTGCAGCGCCACGCTGTTGTTGGGATCCATACGATATTGATGAAAGCGTTCTTGATGCATCATCTTGTTAGTTTCTGTTTTCTGCTGGTAGATGGTGTCCATTCTTTCCACCATTTCGTTAGCACTAGTACAGGTTTCTATCAAGGTGATTTGTTCAAGTTCCATAGCTGACGTCATCGTAAACATGGCTACGGCGTCCTTCTTATTCCACCTTTCTAATTCAGCGGTATTTTCCGAGTTGGGTCTAGTGGACACACCACTCGCCACTTCAAGGCATCCTTTCGCACGTAAAGCACAATTTATTTGGAACTTCCATTGTTGGTAGTTCTTGCCATCAAACTTGTTTATTGTATTAATATCAATTCTGTCCGCCATTTTCACTTTTCTTGTTCACTACACGTTACACGCAAAACCGATTCGCGACACTTTATTCTACCTGGTGAACTGGTCCCATAACCTATTAAATAACTGATATTTGTGGTCCTTGTGGTATAAATAAAGGTAAACGTTTCGTAGTAAAAAGATTTATTAAAATGACGAGTAATAACTAAAACACGTTTGCTCATGAAGTGAGTGTACTCAACTAACTGTGCATGCGCATAGATACACTATGTTTAAGTTGACAATTGACATAAAATATATGCAATATTCAATACTAACTGCATAAACGCTCCTACTGAAATTCTATGCTTCAACTATATTTGGACGCGTGCGGTGCGTGCGTTGCGTGCGTCGACGTTTTGCATAAACCAACCTTTAGAGATAGACAACCCAATTAACACGAATAGAGTTTTTGAAATAATATCTTAAAGATAATCAAATAATTAAAATAGCAAGCATACAAAATAGTATATTATACATCATGGGACTAAGGTGCTGCTTTTCATCCCGCGTGCGAAGGTTTTTGCACGAGGTGTTAGCCGAGTGCAAAAATCGCACACGGGATGAAAAGAACCCTAGTCCCCAGGTGTATATACTATTTTTCACAATTTCGCTGAAAATGCTGAATTGCATGGGTTAATAACTAATTTTGAAATTGTAATAACTTTAAAACGGCGCTAGATATCGAAAAACTGAACAAAAAATTTACCCCCGTTACAGTAATCCTCCAGCGATTTGTCGTACGAAGCCATATGCAAAGTTTCAGATCAATAGCGCGCAATAATGGCGCGGGAAAAAAAGTATTACTTTAGTCCCGCGGGAGTAAAGTGAGCACTTTACTCCCGGAATTGTGAAATAATACTTTGTATCCCTGACTCGTAGAGGTGTCGTAAAGAGTCTGAACACAAAATAATTGCAACGATGACCTCCAACGAATCAAGTCAAAGTTTTGCAGTGTTAGTCAAAAGCAATTAAGATTAACTAAAAATAAGTTTGCATGGAGCACTTCAATTTATTTCAGTAGTGAAATCAAAATTATTGTCAAGTGAATGAGAATTAAAATTCCAATAGAACTTAACGGAGCAATGTATTGGTGGCACTAAACTAAATAACATGAAAGTTAAAAGTTGATTTCTTAAAATTTTGAAAGTTACTTAGGTCGGTTAAAAAAAATGCAAAAAACCGGTAATCACAATTGCTGGGGATGGTTCAAACCAGCAAGGTCACTGGATGACGTCACAACGGAAATTTTTTAGAAATTTAATACAAGGTGGACCGTTAATTGTTGGTAAAATCAAATTTCGAGGAATGTTAATTAAAAGAATCGTAGTCACTTACAGTTGTGTAGAGTAAGAGCGGATTAACGTTGAAAACTAAACAAGATGGACGCTGAACAACGTGGTTGAATGATGAAATCTGCAATCATCACCTCACTGGGTTGCAAGTGGTGGTAACCAACAAGGTTTCTGGATGTTATTTCGAGTAGTCGACAAAGGTTGATATTGATTTGTCTGAGATCTTATTGTTCAAATGGTTTTCCTTCAAATTTTCAAGTGAAACGCAATCGACCAGGGATTGCACAATGTTGGATAATATCTTGGAATTTGTGAATTAAATTTGCAACAAGTGCAGAATGGTTCTTGATCTGCCTAGACCATAAAGAACCCCAAAACTTAAACGGCAACACTAAAATTTTCCAAGTTTTTCAACAAAAAGGAAACCATTTCTCATTCACAATCTTCGGAGTCCGCTGATCTTAAAGTAATGCTCGCTGAAGTCAATGCGCAGTTAATCGTCCAAAGGGGGAAGGGGGTTTTGCAGGTAACTGCGTTTAATAATGAATCTGTATTTACTTAAAAATGGGCTTAATTATACTATTAACCGATAGAGGGCATAAGTATGTTCTTTTACCAAATTAAAAGTGACAAAATTGAATTTTAAATTAAATAAAACGGAATTAGCAAAACTAAAAATTTCAAACGAAGGTTACAACATAAACAATAGCCAAATAGAAAGAGTTGCAAATTTTAAATACCTAGGTTGTATGCTAAATGAAAATTGGGATCCAGAAAAGGTGATCCGAATAAGAATTGAAATGGCACGAGGCGCTTTCCTGACGATGAAACAACTTGTGTGCAGTCGCGATATATCATTAGAGACGCGTTGGCGTACAGTAAGATGTTATGTACTGCCAGTTTTGTTATATGGCGTAGAAGGATGGACACTGAAGGTTGCATCAGTTAACAAGCTGGAGGCCTTTGAGATGTGGCTCTACCGCAGGATGCTGAGAATCTCATGGACAGACAAGGTCTCTAACGAAGAGGTGTTTCGTAGAATAAATAAAGACCGGGAGCTTGGCACCACCATCAAAAAAACAAAACCGGGATATTTCGGCCACATATTCAGAGGCGAAAAGTATGCTCTGCTACAATTAATAATGGAAGGCAAGATCGAAGGTAAGAGGGGCCTGTGCCGAAAACGTTTCTCATGGCTAAAGAACTTACGACAATGGTTCAACATCCGTGAAGCCGAAAAACTGATTCGCATGGCACAAAACCGAGAAGAGTTTGAAACGATGATCGCTAACCACTGCTAGGAGAAGGCACTATAAGAAGAAGAAATGAGAATTGAAAGTTCCCCATCGATTTAATTTTTTTAAATTACTATTTTTGTTATCATGAATTTACTCAAAAGGTGGCCACTGAACCAGTCTCTCCGCTACATGTAAATACGGCTATGGCTGCAATAACTTGCAAATATATAGTACATTTATGTACTATAATAAATTATATAACTATGGTTTAAGTAAGATTAAAAATTGCAACATCAAAATTAATTTTTTTAACTTTTATAATTTTATTAAGAAAACTATAATACACAATTACGAATAGCGACATTAACCATTATAGCTCACCATTACAAAAATTATTAAGCTGTATAATATAAAAGCAAATATATTAGGAATTACTTTGCCTATATTTCCATCAGACCGACCTTGATCAGGATCATTTGGTGGCTTATAACTTTGAAAGAATTTATAAATTGGTTGCATACGTTTCTCTTTCTGAGATATCTCCAATCGAAATTGATTAATAACCATCTTCAATCGAACACTTTCAGTTCGATTTTTTGGAAGTAATTCTATCAACTGAAATATGTACATCTTTTACATTAAAAACCAGATTTAGTTTTGAGTACTTACTTGGTCAAAGTGTACTTGGGTTGTAAATTGTGAAATAATAATCATCAAAAGCGATTCGGTGTACTCATTACCAAACCTAGTAATAAAAAAAAATACGAAATAAAAAGGTGTATGGAACGATTAAAATCCAAATTTTAATTTAGACGATTTAATCGGTCAATATTTATCATTTTTGCGCCGATGAACAAACTTCGTCATATTAATGAACAAAATTTATTGATTTTTTCATCAACGCAAAAATGATGAATATTTTAATAAATTTATCATTAACAAATTATTAAATACGAATACTTGTATTTGTTGGAAATCCACCAAAAACGTCCGTGAAAATTTTAACCAGCTGTTTAATTAAATAAATGGCTAATTATTGCAATAAAAGCTCATCGAAACTTTCCGAACAAAATTATCTAACGAATTACAATTTTAACTGAAAACCATGCTGTAAATTTTAGAACGAACGCTTTCATTTCCAACTTTTCATAGTTCTTATTATGTATTGTGATGTATCCTAGAGATTATCGAGCCCCTATCGTTGGGTGTCAAAATTTATGTGTTCGTTAGTTCGTTCAAACCAATTTATCATTTTCACGCTAAGCAAGATTAATTTTATTGAAGGCTTTTATATGGAAATTGATCTAATGCACAAATTACACAATTTTCCCAGATTGTAGGTTTGCATTTACCATCATAGTGGTTTATTTAAACTGAAATCTGCAATACTTATCGTCCGTTGTTTTCTTCTTGTATGTGTGCATATTTTATATTTATATGTTTATAATTTATCTTATCCTTCCCTTCCTTACATGACAGTATATACTCACATGGATATCAAAGCATTGAAATGTTCAGCCACATAGTGTTTTGAGAAATTTACACCGACGAATCCTTGCAAACTAATTAAAGTCACCACATCTTTAATAGAATACTTTTGTGATGCATTTAGAGAAGAATTCATGAAGCTACAATGAAAGTATTATATCCTGTTGTATTGAAATATTTAATTTATTCCAAAGGTACTTACTGTTTTAATATAGAATCATTTTCAGTACAAGCTAAAAATCCCAACCAAGCAATTCCGACGTCGGTATTGCTAAACAATTCATACCTCTCATATACATAATTCCAATCGTCTCTATTCCCATGTCGTACAGCATTGCACAATATTTCGATTAATAAATCCCCATCAAGTGGTTTATTATATTTCCTCCACTGTTCAAAAATCTTCCAACTGTTAGCTCTACATTCGCCATAATTAAATTTGCACATCCAATGCACAACGTCTATACGATGTAATTTATCAATTTGGGTATCTGTAGCTGTGGAATTAACACCCAAACGATCAAAGGAAAGTTTCAAACTTAGTATAACATAATCCTGTAATTAATTTATATTTTTTGTATTCTTCAGAAAATTATCTAAACTTACTCGAAACTTTTGTTCAACATTTGTACCACGAATATTTTTTTCAATATCAACAATATTACGTAGAAATACGGAATGGGTAAAATAGTAGTCCTCTTCATGTAAATAACTACAAATTTCAAATGGTATTGAAACATCTATTTTATTAATTTTTGCCAAATTAAATGAATCATCTATTAATTGTGCTCTATTCAATACGTGTATGTTTCTATAATTTCCTCTAAGTGCTTTTGCAATTAAGTTCCAGTTTTCTACATCGTAATTTACACGATAATAATCTGGAAAATCAAAACAGTATATAATAGAAAAAACATAATTTAGACTTTACAGGCTTCCTGTTTATTGAATATCAACCAATCGTCACGTTTTAAATTGATAATGGTAATTTTATCCTTGGGTTCCAGCAACCAATTACTGAATCGGGTATCGTTAAAATTGGGATTACTTTTTGAGGCATAATTTATTGGAATATACCAATTTGTTGGTTTCGATGAGGCCCTCTCGCCTTGAATGTAACGAGACTAAAATTAAGAAATTTAATAATATTAAAATTCATTTTTCCAAATTAAGAATTACCTGTGTTAATTTAACAACTTCTTCGTTCTTATCGTAATCTCTCTGAACATATACCAATGGATACCCTGGCTGTGAAACCCACGTAGACATTACGTCTCCTATGCTTAAATTTTGAGGAAGCTTTATTGCAGAGTTGTCTAAAGATTTTTGCAAGTTCCTATATAAATCCATTGGAACGGCTGCTTTAAACGCCCTGTTAAGAAATGAAGATGATTTTTGGGTAGTAAGTTGTTCCTTTTGAGTGTTAATTGGATTTGAGAATTCATTGGTGAAATTTTGGATAAATCTTGATTATTTAGAAAATTAATATTAAATTAGATTTATTAGTTCCGAGCATAAGATACATCAATGCTCCAACAGCTTGTCTGTACGGGAAACTTTGATTTTCTTTAGCGCAACTACTTTCATCTACTCCCTTCAAAATTGGTGTTGAAACGCTTTTACACTGCGAAAAGTTAAATCGATCAAGAATTTTGTTAACATACGCCTTTTGATTAATTTTGATGGAACCATCTTCCTCTCGAATCTCTAACCCCAAAAAATAATCAGTACATTTGGAAACAATTTTAAACTCTCGCTTCAACTCTTCAATAAAAACATCTAAATCTTGCTTGTCATTTGCAGCTAAAAGTCCGTCATCAACGTCAAGTACAACAATCAGTTTCTTGCCGTTTTGTTCTCTGATGTACATACATGGGTCGGCTTCACTAGCTTTGAATCCTAATTTTAAAAAGAATTTACCTATGCGTCTGTTCCAACAACGTGGAGCCTGCTTTAGTCCGTATAGGGTTTTCTTCAGCTTGCAGACTTTGTTGGTACCATCTTTGAACCCTTCAGGCTGCTGCATGTAAATATCTTCTTCTAATTCCCCATATAAGAAAAACTAGACTTACGTCAAATTGAGATAGGAACATTCCTTCACTGACAGCAATACTTAGAATTGAACGAATTGTTGTCATCTTAGCCACAGGACTGAATGTTTGATTGTAGTCTATACCGTATTGTTGACTGAATCCCTTAATGACTAGACGAGCTTTAAACTTGTCAACACTTCCGTCCGAATTCATCTTCACTCGATAGATCCACTTGCATGGAATAGTTTTGAAGCCGTTTGGTAACTCATTCAACTCCCAAGTTTGATTTTCTTCTAACGATGACATTTCTTTCTTCATGGCTTCTTGCCACTCAGTACTGTTGACACTTCGCAGAGATTCTTCAAACTTTTCTGGTGCGTCTAAATGATTCATGAATTCTTGAGCTTCCATAAGAAATTCATCATAACGATTCGGTTTCTTCAGCTCTGCACGATTTCGTGAGCTTCTCGTTGCTGTCGGTTTTTCCACTTGATCTTCGAAATCTGTGTCTGCTCCAGTCTCATACTCGTCTGTACTTGAATAACGACGAATATTGTCATCATGCTCTCCTTGCTCTTCAACATGTTCTTCATCATTGTCAACTATTTCTTCTTCAACAGGTTCTGCTAACGGTTGTTGAACATCTTTCAATGGCAATCATACTAAGTTGTCTTGTTGAACACAGCTTGATGTAGACTTTTCACATTCTCTATTTTCCTCTTGAAAATAAACATCTCTGGATACTACAACCCGATTATTCTCTGGAACATAGATTCTATAGCGTTCATCACCATTGTAACCAACAAGATAACCTTTAACTGCTTTCGAATCCATTTTCTTTCTCTTCTGCTTCGGAATATGAACATATTAGGTGGATCCGATGATACGAAGATGTTTGATTCTAGGCTTCTTACCTAACCAAAGCTCATAGGGAGTCTTTCCCTCTTCTAATGACTTCGCTGTTCTGTTGAGAATGTAAACTGCTGTAGTGACAAACTCTGCCCACAAAGTTTGAGGAAACGTAACCCCTTTAGTCGAATACGTGAAGGTTCTAGCTATCTCTACGATTGTTCGGTTCTCACGTTCACACTCTTCATTTTGCTCTGGAGTGTAAGGGCAGGAAAATCTCGGAGTAATACCGTTTTCTTTAAGAATTGCGTGAACTTCGTTATTGTCAAACTCACCTCCGTTGTCGCTGAACATCTCTTTGAGGGTATGACTATGAACTTTAGCGTGAGCGATCATGTCTTTCAAAACGTCTTTCACTTCCGACTTCCTTACTGTAGGGAATCCATACCTAAACTTGGTGTAACTATCCTTGAAAACAACTAGATACTTCTTCTTGGCAAATGAATCAAGAAACGGTCCACATACATCTGTAGAAATTAACTCTCCTGGTTGTGTAGCCTTCACTTTTGTGCCAAACGATAAACGATGAGCTTTACCATACATGCATGGTTCACAAATGACCTTTTCAAGTTTCACCTTCACACCTAAATCTTTTTCAAGTTTTTCTTTGATATATCTTTTATCTTGATGACCCCATCTTTCGTGATAAAGCTGTAATACTGATCTTCCTGCTGCAGCTAAATTGACTTCAGAATCATCTTCAGGGCTTATTGTCTTGATCGTAGCTTTGAATAAAGATCCGTGCTCTTGGCGAACTCCACGAACTAATGTGGTTGATCCAACTTTGAGATGACATCTTGTGATTGTTGACACGAACTGGCTATCAGGATTTCTGTCTTGAGCAGCAAGAACGGAAAACAAATTTCTTGAAACTTCAGGCGCATACCAAACATCCTTTAAATCGAACATCTTGAACTCACCATCAACATCCGAATAAACTGAATATCTCCTTGTCCATAAGCTAAGATTGATTGTTTTCCAACTGTCTTGATTGTTCTTGGACTTTGAAACTCTCTGTATTTGATGAAGTTTGTAGAACAATTTGTGAGATGACGCGTCGTACCATTGTCGATCCACCAATCGTTTGATTCTGATTCTGCTATCATAATTTCATCACAAATAGACACAAGACCAATTCGCAAATCAACAGCGTTACCTTCAGCAACTTTAGACTTGATTGGCTTAGGAGGCTTCCCGTCTACTATCCATTTCTGACATACTTTAACCCAATGGCCTTTCTGTTTGCAATAATTACAGAAATTTCCTTGCTTTTTAAATCTACTACTGGTTCCAGCCGCAAGAACTTTTCTGAAACTTTTTCTTCTACATTCTTTTTGCCAAAATTCCTCTCGAACATGCTTAATTAAGCTGACAATTCTTCAAATGTCTTATCTTCGTTTCTCGTAAGTAGCATCCAGCTTGATTTGAAAACGTCGAATTTGCTTGCTAGGATATTCAATGTCTTGCATACTAGCATCAAATCTGGAAGAGCGTCCTCCTTTCTTGCCTTTAGACCCGCATTCAAATCACTCCACAACCTTCGCCGTACAGCTACATGTGTTGAAACATCTTGTTCTTTATTCCAAAGAAAAGCGAAGAAGTCTGTACAAAGTTTGAATAACTGATCCTTTGAAGAAGCCTCAAACTGTGTCTTCAATGATTCCCAAGTTTCTTGCGCTGTTTCTTTGTCCATTACTTTCTGGTAAACTTCATCAGATATGGAACTGGTTAACATCGACTTTGCAAAACTATTCGCTTTCCGGTACAAATCACGGCTCTCCTTGTGCTTCTTGATTTGGGCTTCCGTTGCGGTTTCTGCAAGAGGTTCCGGCGCTTTCAACTTTCCATTGATCACAGAAAGAGCTCCATCATGGTAATCAAGAATATCTCGAATCTTTCTTTTCCATATTGGCCAGCCTGACTCGTTACCCAAAATCTTGATATTCTTTGCTAGGTCCATGATATCTCAATTTACTCAATTCGCGATTCAATCGATTTTAATATAGGCCCATAACCTATTACAGTTATTGAAAAGTCGACCAGCTTTTACAACAAAGAAAGTTTTAAAATGAAACGAATAAAGATTTAATATTTGACGATACAAAAATTCAGAGCTACTCGATTATTATAAGAACAGTATAAAAACAACTTCAACTTCAATAAATTGAAAGTATATTTGAATGGTAAATTGCAAAAATTAAAACTTGAGAATCAAGAAAGTATAAAATAGAATTACGTTTTGTGCAATAAATTATGTTTAGCATTTCCATTTTATACTAAAGTTTTGCTAAAACTGCGAAAGTTAACTGGGCAAAATTTAAAATTTGTAGTTTTTTCGCGATTATGATAGTTTGGAATTTGGAATCTGGAGATATACAAGATGTCCCCGGATACACTTTACATAATTTCAGTGGTGATAGAACACTCTATTTTAAGAAAAATATTTAACAAACATTTTTTTTAAATTCAAACCGTCAAGAGTTAGGCTTCTTTAGAGCATTTTTTTTAATTTCCACCTTAAACTTAAAGTAGCATTCTCAGCCAATTAACGTGACACAACATAGCATAGCATAGCTTAGCACAGAAGTTAAAATACATTGAAACTTATGTGTGTGTTCAAATCGACAAATAATGACGAATTTGGCATAACATAACATAACAAAGCTTTAACGATTTTAGGTCTGTTATTTATTTACATATCTTGTAGGTAATTCGTAAGACCATGTCTAAAAATGTTTGGAGTCATAATAGTTTCTAACATGTGAACGACACAAGCAGCTGTAAATAATAATTACCAACAAATTGTGAAAAGTCTAAACAATATACAAAACTTACATTTTTCATATGCAATTGAATCATATAAATTAACAATTTCCTCTCGTGTTCCAGCATCTTGATTCATATCTCGATTTACAACAAACCCATCAAGTTCTAAAACTTTTTGTTTTTTAATCGCAACAAATTGTTCCATCAATTTCCATTCCGGCTTAATCTATAATAATTTAACAAGAAAGTGTTTAATGTGATTAATAAATACTCGTAGTATTTGTATACTGTTACTTTATCAAGTATCCTAGCCTGAAGAAAGGAAGCAAATCCTTCCTTTAGCCAGAGATTCCTCCACCATTTCATTGTAACTAAATTTCCAAACCACTGATGCGCTAATTCGTGAGCAATTATTAAAGAAAATTCTACTTGGGCTTCGGCTTTAGTCATTCCAGGAATTAATAAAAACAAAAGTTCCCTAAAATTATATCAGGCAATATGTCTTTAGAATATGAAACCGATAAAAACATACATATATGTAACAAGACCCCAACTTTCCATGGCTTGTACTGAAGAACTAAAATGACGGAAAGCTTCAATTGGAATAACAGCTTGATCCAGTTTATTTAACGTATAATTTACATTTAAGTAAGTTTCGAGAGCTTTCAAAATTTTGATACTGAGTTTCAAAGAATTTTTTTCGTAACCTTCCTTAAGCATTTCTGGCTGTGCAAGAATTCAAAATTTATTGTTTTCTGGGCTTGTTGATAATTTCATTTCAGATACAATGATTTCTATTAAATATGTCGACATAGATACTGTTTCTTCAAATTCATCTTCGTATAAACTGTTGTTTAACTCTCTTTAAAACAAAAATTATTAAAAACAGGTTAACAAATTCCTATAATTTACTGAGCAAAAGTGGGTGACAAAATTTCATAAAATATGCCAGATGTTCACACAGAGTATGTACTATATTTAAACGTATAGTTAACCGAGAACTCCAGAACCCACCTCCAAATAATTGGCGCCTCTCAAGTTTTAAAGAGGTCCATTTCCCCAGCACCGCCCATTTTGAATTTCCGGTACAAATTAATTTTAATCGATTGTGTATCGTTAGTGTACGTTTGTGTATTAACTATTTTCGTTTGTGTTAGCACCGTTCGCGAAATATCGTGCATGTTAAGTTGAAACCAAATTTCACTTAATTTTTTTTATACGGAGTGTTACGCATATTCGCCCCCCTCCGTAATTTAGATTAAAGTTATTTCGCGAACGAAGCGTACACAAACAAAATTTATTAATGCACACACCTACACAACCGATACACAAACGATTGATACCAATATCGATAAATTTTAACAATATTTTATCTAAAATCCAAAAATGGGTGCGCTGGAGAAATGAACCCGAAATCTTTGATTTGGAAAATTTCGGGAATGGTGCTAACACAAACAAAAATATGAAATACACAAATGTACACAAACGATACACAAACGATTGATACCAAAATTGACCGAAAATTCGCGATGGGCGGCGTCGCATTTCCCCAGCGCCGCCCACTTAACAAGCACGATACTTCGCGAACGGTGCTAACACAAACGAAAATAATTAATACACAAACGTACACTAACGATACACAATCGATTAAAATTAATTTGTACCGGAAATTCAAAATGGGCGATGCTGGGGAAATGGACCTGTTTTAAAGGATGAATGAAAAGATTATATAAATATGGTATATGCTTTTACTAATACCATCCAAACCAATGACATTGGAGTACAAAGTCTAATTACTTTACATATTGCAGAAAACATGAAACTTAAAAATTTGAATTACTTTCAAAAAAGTTCTCTGTGGCAGGATGGGTACGGCTGAACGGAGATTTAATTAGTAAGACTAGAATAGACATCCAAAGAAGATCACACAAGTAGTAGTACTATATGTAGTTACATTTTTTCTTTTTTTATAGTTATTTTACTTACATTGATTTTATCAATTTAGTATTTGCTACTGAATTATAATTTTGTGGCCTGACTATGTACATTTTGAATTTGGCTCTAAAAGAAGGTTCGTCAAAGCACGGAAATGCTAATCTCGCAAAATTAGGTTCAAAAGCAGTCAATGCAATCTTCCTAAAATGTGCAAATGCATTAGTATACAACTGACTAATAGAAATTGAAATAAAATATTTATCTGGAATAAAAATATACCCACCGTAATTCACCTTTTCCATCAGTATAGTTGGATTGATAAAATCCTCCATATGAGTTAGTTAAAACTCCATAAAATTCAGGAATATGCAAATAATATGAATTTTCGTTTAATATTTTTGGAAAAGTAATTGTGTAAAATTCTTGTTGTTTTGTACCGCTAGGTCCAGCATCTTTAATGTTTATGACTAAATCATCCTTGGTTGTTAAATATATTTTTTCTTTTGTAATGTTTAAATTCTTTTGATGTAGCGTTATATTATCAGTTGGTGTTTTGACATGGATCAAAATTTTTACATATCCTGTCAAGGTACCGTTCTTAAATTGAGGAGCCATCTTCAATGTATATTGTTCAGGAAAAACATTTTCGGTTAACTTGTAGTTTAAATTATCTCCACGTTTACTTGCAATTTTGTCACTTCTCCTTGGACTGCCGAAAGATAAACTCAAAAATTGTGCAATTATTATTATGGTTAAGATAAACATTCTATTCAAAATGTTTTAGAATACTTATGTAATACTTCAGAAATTCTATTTGATTCATAGGTAATTAATTAATAAGTTCATGGAATTTTCAACTTTGTGACGTTGTAATGACAACAGTTAATCAACCATTTTAGAATACTAGATTTTGATGTTGATTGCTATTGCTAAAATCAAAAAAAAAACTCCGTGTCTGTCTGTCTGTCGTCAAATTTTGTATCTCGCTTTATTCCTGAACCGTCCAGCCAATCACAACCAAATTTGGTATGATACTAGGGTTTACGGTAGAAAGAAGAAAATAAGCTTTTCGTCGCGATCTTGACAGCATATGACACTATTTGATAAAAATCAGGAATTCAACATGAAAAAAAAGATTACTTTTTTTGCGAAATCTTGAAAAAAGTCCTTGTCTCTCGATTTTCTTCGGCATTTCTGCGTCGATGGCAATCAAACTTTTTGGACGTATGTCTGCTGGGCTCTATTGGTGAATATAAGGTTTTGGTAGAGAAATCTTTGCCAGAGCTTCCACCATAAAATAAGTAAAAAAAATGAAAATGTAAGGACGGAAACATTGGAAATTGTGTGGAACAAGCCTTCGATCACAAGGTCACTTCTTGAGTGACCACTATTATAGTACACACCAAAAAATCTCTGGAAATGATTAACAGGTTCCGTTCCACCTAATTTTTTTGGTATACTGATGATTGGAGGTAAATCAAAGACTATTTTGACTGTTCCTTATGCACTTTGCCGAGAAAAATCGATTGGCGCTGGCATATTTTACGTAGCTATGATATTTAAGAAATTATGTGACTTGACAGAATGTGACTGATGTAACCATCAGTTTGGTTTCCGAAATCAACACGCCACATTTGAACAGATTCACAGAGTAGTTATGGAAATCAGAAAAAACTTTGAGGAAAAAAAATTTTACTCGGCGGCCTTTATCGACGTGACGCAAGCATTTGACAAATTTTGGCATGATGGTCTCTTTTTTTTTTTTATTAGCATAAGCAGGGAGGAGGAAATCTCGTACGAGACACCATCGCTATCAGCGATGGTAGTGTCAGACTTTCACTGACTAAAACCTCCCCCCTACCCCCCGACTTATTGATCACGAGAATCCGCCGTGAGGCATTACTTTCGTGTCGCGCGGGGTGGTACTTCCATTCCTGTTCCTTCTTTCGCCGTTGGTTTGATGGCTTGTCGGATTTGTGTTTCTTCTGTCATTATTCCTTGTCTGGTAGGACCGTATGTATCCACGCCTCGATCGTGGTCCAGTCCTCTGCGCTTCGGAGCATTGTCGCCACCATGTTGTCGGGTGTCAGTTGCGCGTTGGTTCCCAACTGTGTGGCGGTCCTGGCCGGCTCCCACCTTTGGCATTCAAAGAAGGTGTGCTCGGCAGTGTCCTCTTCCGCGTCACAGTGGCTACACTGGGGGGCCGATCTCCTCTTGAAGCGGTGGAGGTATGTATTGAAGCATCCGTGGCCAGTGAGGGCTTGCGCAGGTGGTAGTTTGCCTTACCATGGCTTCTGGCTACCCATTTTCTGATGTCAGGTATGAGTCGCCTTGTCCACCGTCCAACCTCGGCCTCTTCCCATCTCTCTTGCCAGCGGTCCAGAGTGGTGTCGGAGGTGTTCACTTGTCCGGAGTGGGTTCTCGCCCTTTCTCCGGCCTGTAGATCTGCAGGTGGTATAGATGAGATTACCAACGCTACTTCACCGGACACGGTTCTGTACGCGCTGATCACACGAAGCGCAGCTCTTCTTTGCACTCGGAACAACCGCTCTCGATTCCGCTGTACATGGAGGGCCTCGTGCCATACTGGTGCCACGTACAGCATAATGGAGTGCACT
Source organism: Cantharis flavilabris (assembly GCA_949152465.1). NCBI lineage: Eukaryota > Metazoa > Arthropoda > Insecta > Coleoptera > Cantharidae > Cantharis > Cantharis flavilabris. The sequence goes on from OX424435.1 coordinate 94,982,034, forward strand.
ACGGTTATAGTACGGTTATAGTAGGCCGCGGGAGCTAATCCACTGTAGGATCATGGCGAAGGGCCTGGTTAGTTTTGGCCTCGAGCGCCTTTGGGTCACGATCGCTGACTATCAAAGTCAGGTCGTCGGTGAATCCCACCAGTGTGACTCCCTCGGGTAGACGGAGCTTCAGGACGTCGTCGTACATGATGTTCCACAGGGATGGACCAAGAACAGATCCCTGTGGCACGCTGCTGGTTGCTCTCATGTGGGGAGAGTCCTTTTCTCTCCCAATGATGATTTCCCGCTGGCTGAGGTAGCTGACCACAATGTTGTAGATGTGCGGGTCGACTCTTTTGTTCCGGAGAGCTTCGAGGATGTGGCTCCATTCGGCACTGTTGAAGGCGTTGCGCACATCCAGGGTCACTACCATGCAGTACTTTCTTGTCCTGTGTGTTCCTGACCTGGCCCGTTGCACCGCTTGGACGATTTTTTGCAGCGCATCGACCGTGGACCTTCCCTTTCGGAATCCGAACTGGTTCTCGGAAAGACCGCCTTTCTTCTCGATGTCCTGCGTCAGCCTTCGCAGAATCATCTTTTCGAAGAGTTTTCCGGCGTGGTCCAGGAGGCAGATCGGTCGATAAGATGACGGCTCCTCGAGTGGTTTTTGGCCCTTCCTGATGAGTACCAGTTCCGCCTTCTTCCAATCGATGGGATAAGTGGCTTCATCGATGGCCTTGTTGAAGACGGCCAGGAAAGCTTCCGGGTTTTCTGTGGCCAGATCTTTTAGGACCACAGCTGGTACGCCGTCGGGGCCGGGTGCCTTGTCCGCCGCGAGGCTCGCGACCGCTGCCTGAAGTTCCTCCTCCGTAAAGGGGGTCCATGGGGTGGAAGTTGGTAGTTTCTCGTCTTACTATCATCTAATAAAATCTTATCTAACGGAAAGAATGTTTCAGGTAAAGGTCGAAAATGAGTATTCAGCACTAGTTCCTATCGACTCCAGAGTTCCACAGGGTAGTGTTTAGGGACCAATTCTATACCTTCTATTTACTGCAGACTTTCCAGTTTCTACTAATGTTATGGTGGCTACCTTCGCTGACGATACAGCTGCCATAGCATCACACGCAGACCCATCCATTGCCTCAGATATTCTGCAGGCAAACTTGAACAGGATACAAAAATGGATGAAACGGTGGCGAATCAGAATGAAGAAAAATCACAATGCGCAGAGAACCGTGTCCGACAGTCTTCCTAAATAGCAATAGTCTTCTACAAACAGAAGACACAAAATATCTTGGTATGCATCTGGACCGAAGGCTAATATGGACAAAACACATATGGTCTAAATGGAAACAACTCGGCGTCAAACTACATAAGTTAAACTGGCTAATCAGTTTGAAATCCCAGCTAACAATCGAAAACAACCTATTATTGTATAAAACCATCATCAAACTCATTTGGTCATTATGGTATCGAGCTATAGGGTTCAGCCAGCAACTCAAACATTGAAATATTACACTGGTACATCACCAACCAAGCTATCCACCGCGAACTAAGAGTAAACACCGTTAGAGAGGAAATACGAGCTAGCAGTGCCAGATATTATCATAGGTTAGCGGAACACTCAAATGACCTTGCCAAGAACCTACCAATCAACACCAACTACTTAAGGAGGCTCAGAAAAGCAGATTTTCTGGACTTACCGCAAAGATTCGATAACTAAAGAACCTGTTGTAAATTATAGTCTTTGGCTACTGTCATTGGATGGTTTGCCTTTCATATCATTAAAATAAAAAAAAAAAAATAAAAAAATTAAAATTAAAATTAAAAATTAAGAAATCCTTACGATTTATTTTACGACAAGCAAATGTACAGCGATTATTTTCAAAAACACAAAGAAAAATTAGTTTTAACTTACGATAGAGTCAATGAAAATGTAATAACAAAAATAAACGTCCCACACGCGGATTGATAAACGGGTTAGGTTCAATTTGGAAATCAATTTCGGGAAATCTCGATCAATCGGACGCCGATCGATATGACGCGGGTATTATACAAATTAAGGAAAACGAAAATCAAATAAAAATTCTAACGGAACAGCAACTTAGCCTTACGGATAAAGCGTTACACATATTTAATGAGTCAATGACTAAATTGCAACACAATCAAATATTGATCGAAGCCCGAATAAATGAGAGAGCTAATGTAATGCAAAATGTTACCACCCTGTATTTCAATGAAATAGATAGTTTTGTCTTATTAAACACTATTTTTAATCAATTAATTTCGGCTGCAGCGAAGACTAGAGGAAACCACTCCATTAATTAAATTCCCTAGTACATCATCTTAGCCTTTGCTAAGTATGTATGGTATTTGAAAAAGGAGCTACACAAAGATCCTGATTTTTCTAGATCCGTAATTTTTGAGTTTAATTGCTCCTCAGCGATGTTTTAATGAGTACAAGGCACAAAGATCCTGTCCTTTAGTTCATAAAATTTTCAATTTCTGGCGGCTTCAGGGATGATTTAATGAGTGCGTGAGCACAGAGATATTTCGAGTTCTTTTGCGACGAATAATCTCGCGTCGAAACGAACTAGACCCACATTATCTTGTACATGATTGTAATAATCATGGTCCAGGAAAAATTAAAAATTTAAACATTAAAATCAATTAATTTGATTTTTATAATTTTTAATAAAAATAAACTATAATACACAATTGCAAATAGCAACATTAATTATTATAGACAAACATTACAAACATTATTAAGCCATATAAAATAAAAGAAAATATGTTAGGAATTACTTGACATAAATTTCCATCAGACCGACCTTGATCAAGATCATTTGGTGGATTATAACTCTGAAGGAATTTAGAAATTTTACGCACTTTCTTTTGTTTCTTAGGTATCTCTAATCGAAAAACATGGATAAGTAAATTTATACCTACATTAGTTATACGTTTTGGAACTAATGCCATAAACTATAAAATACATTTTTTTATTAAAAAACAGATCTAGTTTTGAACACTTACTCTGTCGAGCTGTGTTTCGGTTAGAAAACTTGGAATAATGATGTCCAAAATTTCATGAAAGAACATGGAACCCCTATAATATAAAAATTATAAAATAAAAAGGTAAGCTAACAAGGAGGGGACGCCACGTACGGGTCACAGATTTTAAAACCCAATTGGGGGAGCAAAGTACTTCGTAATAACAAACTCTAGGCCAAGCGGTAGACCCACTTCTCAAAAATAAAAATGTTTTTGAAAACATTTTGAATAATTTTTATTCATATAGCTGCTCGGTTGCATTGATTAACAAGTAGCATCGATGGTTCCGAGGTAGGCTTTACGACTAAACTTTTTCAAAAACTTTTTTATTTTTGAGAAGTGGGTCCTACCGCTTGGCCTAGAGTTTGTTATTACGAAGTACTTTGCTCCCCCAATTGGGTTTTTAAAATCTGTGACCCGCACGTGGCGTCCCCTTCTTGTAAGACACTTTTTGATTAGAAGGACACAAATCAAAATTTCCTTGTTAGATGCACAAGATAATCTTTTGAGTTTTGAAACTAATTGAGCGTTTATCTAATATTGAAAAATATGTTTCGCTCTGCTCTGAGCAGCGGCGGCTCGTTAGAGGAGGCAAAAGAGGCTTAGCATCCTCTGAATCCTCATTCAAGACTATTAAAACATTAAAACTGTGTTGTGTCGTTATAAATAGGTACTCACATGGATGTTATATAATCCATATGTTCAATCGCGTAATGCTTTGAGACATTTAAGCCAACGAATCCCATACCACTAATGGCTTTCATCACCTTTGCAATACGATACTTTGCTGATGGATCTAAAGAAGAATTTATGAACCTAGAATGAAAGTATTATATTAGGAATTAAAATTTCTAATTTCTTCAAATTATTTTTACTTCTGTAATATCGTAACATTTTCGGTACATGCTAACCAATCAAACCCATAGCCGGTCGATATAAAGTACTCATGTAAATAATTCCAATCGTCTTCACTCCCATATCGTATAGCATTGCACATTATCTGATCTTCTAAATCCAGCTCAACTGATTTATTATTTTTTCTCCACTGATCAAAACTCTTCCAAGTGTTCTCTCTACATTGCGAATAATTAAATTTGCACATCCAATTGACAACTTCTATGCGATGCAATTTATCAATTAGGGTATCAGAAGCTCGGTGATCATTACCCAAACGATGATAAGAACGTTTCAAACTTCGTATAACAAAATTCTGTAATTAAACTATTTTTTATATTCCACAGAAAATTTACTCAAACTTACTCGAAACTTTTGTTCAATATTTGTACCACGAACATATTCTTCAATATTTTTAATATTACGTAGAAAGACAGAATGAATAATATAGTAATCCTCTTGATACACATAACTGCTAATTTCTAATGGAACTGAAATATCTATCCTATTCTGTTTTAGCAAATTAAATGAATCGTCAATTAATTGTGCTCTATTCAATACGTGTATTTTTCTATAATTTTCCTTAAGTGCTTTTGCAATTAATTTCCAGTTTTCGACATCGTAATTTACACGATAGTAGTCTGGAAAAATTTAAAACGATATCATTTTATGATAAAAAGAGTCTCATTTGGACTTTACATGCTTGCTGTTTATTTAATATCAACCAATCGTCTGATTTTAAATTTCTAATGGTAATTGTTTCCTTGGGTTTCAGTAACCAATTACTGAATCCAGTGTCGTTGAAATTGGGATTACTTTTTGAGGCATAATTTATTGGAATATACCAATTGCTTGGCTTAGGTGTAAAACTAGCTTCGACAAAACGAGACTAAAATTAAGAAATTTAATATGGTATTAAAAATCCATCTAACAAAATTACGAATTACCTGTGTTAATTTGACAACTTTTTGATTCTTATCGTAATCTCTCTCAACATATACCAATGGATACCCTTCCTGTGAAGCCCATGTAGACATTATTTTTTCTATGTTTACATTTTGGGGAAGCTTTATTGCAGAGTTGTCCAAAGATTTTTGAAGGTTCCTACTTAAATCTCTTGGAATGGCCGATTCAAACGCCCTGTTAAGAAATTTAAAAGTTAAGCAACTGATATTGAATAATTCTTCGTGAATAGGGGACGCACAGTTCAGTCCTTAGATTCGTTTTATTTTAATTTGGACAGGCTGATTCTAATATATGCTGTATAATACGAACCGCTAAAGAAAAGCCCTGCGTCATCAATATTATAGCTTCCGTCGAAATCGGGAAAAAAAAAAATTGGGAAAAAGGTACAATTATTAGGTTTTTGGTCTATATCTCGGCAACTTTTGTTGATTAAAAAAGTTAGATTAAATAAAAATTGTAGCTTATTAAATTTTCTTCAAAAAAGTTGCTATACTTTTTTTAGTATATTCGATACTCGGACCCGGACAACTGGGCGACTCCCACTGGGCGACGTACAACTGGGTGCCGTGTAACTGGGCGACGCACAACTGGGCGACAGTCAACCGGGCGACGGACAACTGGGCAACGAGTAAACTGAGCGACGGACAACTGGGCGACGGTTAAAGTGGGCGACGGATAAACCGAGAAAATCGATTTGAATTATTTTTTTGTTGATATTAAAAAACTCCGCTTGCATATTAATTTAATACTGATAACTTCCTTTAAAATCAATAACAATATCAATTTTGAAAATTATAGAACTCATTGATACAACACTGAATAAATTAAAAAAATTTAATTTAATTGTTAAATTTATTCAGTGCCGAATCTAGGAGTTCTAATTGGTAATCAACAAACTTATACGAATACAAATTACCTGATAAAATACTGCTACTACTAACTACAATTTATTAGCTACCAGTTACTAACACAATCTAGAATTTTTGTAGAACGCATCTAGTAATGATATATTTCAGTCATGGTCGTCAATAAAAAATCGGGACCCGGGGGTAGTACACAAATTTTTCATCAGATGAATTTCAAGATTTCGATTGAAATCCGGGGTTAGGGAGAATCCCCCTCTCGTCGGAGACAATGGAAACGCCAGCAAATATCAGGACACAAGCTATTGCAGATATTCCTGTTGCAGTGCATGGAAATCTGCCAAGCGCAGATCACATGCGAAGAAACGTTTAAAGATCGAGAAACAAAGCTATAAATGCGCCTTCCAACCCCGAATTTCGAGAAGATATAATAATTCCACAAGAATATTCCCGGTGTGAGTATAGTCCAACTAGTTTTGAGCGTTTTCTTTTAGCAGATTCGGGCGAAATTCAAAACGATCGACAGCGAATTTTAATATTTGGTCGAGAATATCACTCAACATGGACGTTCCAAATGAAAGAATTGTTCATGGACGGAACATTCTTACTATCACCTCCTCTATTTTCACAAATTTTTGTAGTGTTATCCAGAAAAGATGGAGGTGGAGTATATCCGGTATTATTTTGTTTGCTGCCCGACAAAACTGCAGAGACGTATACGAAATTGTTGATGATGATACGCAACCTTTGGCCTCAACTGAATCTAGATAGCATAGATGTAGATTTCGAACTTGCCATCCATCAAGCTATTCGAATGGTATTTCCAGAAGCAGTTATCCACGGTTGTTTATTTCATTTAGTGAAAAATCTGCGGAAACACTTGGCAGCTGTACAACTTCTAGCAAGATATAATAGTGATGCGACTTTTCAATTACATGCAAAAATGATAACATCTTTAGCATTTGTTTGTAAAAAATTATTTGCCGGAAGAGCTAGAACCCATTTTGGAATGGTTCACCAACGCATATATAGGACGTCTTCGAAGCAATGGAACCCGTGCTATCGCAACATTTCCATCTGATATTTGGTCCGTATATCAAAGAACTTTAAATGGAACCGATAGGACCAATAATTTTGCAGAAGCATGCCATCGAAAAATACAATTAGGTTTTGGTAGTGGAATTTCTCACCCTAGTTTGTGGAACTTTATTAACAAATTAAAATCAATTCAAAAGGGTTAAAATGTTGAATATGAGAGACACCTTGCTGGTTACCAAGTAACAACAAAAAGGAGACGTTACCTGCAAGCATATAAGAATCTTAAATAAGGTTACCAATTACGATCGTAATAATGTAATTGAATACCTTAGTGGCATATCCCATAATTATAATCTGAATTAATTTTTTTGATAAATTTAGTTTTTTATAATAAATAAATAATAATAATAAATTATTTTTTAAATTGTTAATAGATTTTATAGAAAATTACCAGTATTACATAAAAATATTATAAGAATTTTCTTTTTTGAATGTCCGGAATTTACAGTAGTGCTGGCTGATTTACCCGTCGCCCTGTTTGCCCGTCGCCCAGTTTACTCATCGCCCAGTTGTCCGTCGCCTGGTTGACCGTCGCCCGGTTTACCAATCGCCTAGTTCACCCGTCGCCCAGTTGTCCGTCGCCCTGTTGACCTTCGCCCAGTTTACCAATCGCCCAGTTCACCCGTCACCCAGTTGTCCGTCGCCCGGTTGACCGTCGCCCAGTTTACCCATCGCCCAGTTACACGTCGCCCAGTGGAACTCGCCCAGTTGTCGCGTACCGTTCAATACTTTAGCTGTAATTCGAGGTTTGCTTGCAGAAGAAAGTTTTTTTCAAATTATTAAATTAATTGGAAATTGTGTTTGTATTTCTCATATATGTGAAAGTTTGCCTGTCTCTCTCTCTCTTGAAGTCTTCTGTCGGGTGACTGGTTTGAAGCAGCTCTCCATTCTTCTCGGTTGGGTGCCATTCTCTTCATTCTCAGTCTTCTTCATTATCTGTGTTATGTATCTTAGGTGGGGCGTCTGGGGTTCTTGCCTTCGACTTTGCCCTCCACTATAGTGGATAGCAATCCATCTATTCTCAGTATGTGCTCAACTAGCTGATCTCTCCTAATGTCTATTTGTTTCCACATTTTTGTCATTCTCCCATCCTTCTGTTAACTGATCTTTAGGGCTCTTCTGTAGCACCACATCTCAAACGCCTCTAATCTTTTTCTGTCTGCCTTTCCAATGCAAAGCAGTCTTCAGTGTTCGAACAGAGTAAAGTAAATCATGGATTCTCTTCCAACCCCAGAGTTCGGGAGATTTTTAATATCCACTCCATTTCGGATTACAGCTAAAGTATTAAAGATACTAAAAAAAATATATCAACTTTTTTGAAGTAAATTTAATAAACTACCATTTTTATTTAAACTATTTTTTTTGTATCGGCAAACGTTGCCGAGATATAGACAGAAAACCGAATAAGTGTACCTTTTTTTCCAAGAAGGAAAAAGAACGGGACAACAGATTATTATCAATATAACTATTGATAAAAATATTGACCATGTGAACAGGTTATTAGAAAACCACAGGAAATCTAAGAAAATATTAGAAAATTGGAATATCTTGAAAATACAATAAGCAACTTTTTTTTACTTCAACTTTTCGAAAGGAAATCTTGACGCAATTCAGGAGGAAATCAAGGAAAATTTAAAAAAAATAATACTCAGACGTTTATTAAGAAAAAAATTATGACGCAAAAATCATAATAAATCATAAATATGGAAGTTACATTCGTAAATACACTATGTTGGATTGCGGCGGAAGAACCGCCATACTTCCTGAGTTCACAAAGAGTCCTCGATGCATTTCTACAAACCTGAGCTCCTATCACGCAAAGCACTGTCTGGACGAGGCCTAATCATGCTTCGTAGATAAACCGGTTTTGCATTTTTCCAAATTTTGAAAAGCAGAATTCCAAAAAGCAAAGAGGAGCATTGGTGTACCTTCAAAATATTGAAATAGTGACGTGGGCAGACCTACGTATGTCAAAAGAAAAACGCAAACACGAATTTTGCAAGAGCTTGAGCTTGCGTATATATTCAATATTTGATAAAATCGTAATACTGACAATCGACCACTTCACATGAGAAGGTAATATTGTTTTAAACTGATAAAGCCATCTCGGCCTATGACATAGTACATACTTTAAGCTTACGATCCACATGTAGCTCTACGTACCAGCCAAGGCTTACTCAAAATCAGAAGTTCTGGCTTCATGAGATTCAAAATCAAATCATTTGACAACGACCACACTCATACTTGTTCGAGATTGACTGAATCAATCAGGATCCACTACTCCCCAGTTGACATGGTTACGTCAGAATTCGTCAAAATCACGTTATTTGACGTGTTTTTGACGTCAAATCACGTGATTTTTACTTGATTTTACGTAACCATGTCAACGGGGTCCCATCAGATCGGTCGTATATAATATGAATAGCAGTGGAACAAGGATGCTTCCCTGCGGAACACCACGAGAAACAGTCATAGAAGCCGCCAATTCCACTTACAACATCATGTAAAAGAAAATCAATAGTGTACAAAAGTGTGCCTTGTGACTCGCCCCTCGCATAAATGTAATAAAGCTATACCTGTCTTGGAAGTAATTCGTAAGACCACGTCTAAAAATTTCTGGAGTCATAAGAGCCTCAAACATGTGAACGACACAACCAGCTGTAAATAATAAATACTTGAAATTGTGAAAAATAAAAACTGAATAAAAAAATTACATTTTTCATATGAAATGTGATCATATAATCTAGAAATTTCATTTCGTGTTCCAGCATCTTGATTCATATCTCGATGTAGATCGCGTTCTAAGGTGTCATGTTTTTCTATTGCAACGTATCTTTCCATCAGTTTCCACTCCGGCTTAACCTAATAATTTAACAAGTGAGTGTTTAATATGGGACGAATAAATGGTACTTGTATATTCTTACTATATCAAGTATTTTACTCTGAAAAAACTGAGCAAATCCTTCCTTTAACCAAAGATATCTCCACCATTTCATTGTAACCAAATTTCCAAACCACTGATGCGCTAATTCGTGAGCAACTACTAAAGCAACTCTCACTTCCCTCTTGGTTGAAGTTTCAGGAGTTATTAAAAAAATACTTTCTCTAAAATTATATCATCGGGCAAAATGTTTTTAGAATATAAAATTTTATAAAAACATCCGACCTGTAGGTAATAAAACCCCAACTTTCCAGACCATCGGCTGCGAAACATTCATCTGGAACAACAGCTTGATCCATTTTACTTAACGTATAATTTACATTTAAGTAAGTTTCAAGAGCTTTCAAAATTTTGATGCTGAGTTTCAAAGAATTTTTTTCGTAACCTTTTCTAAGCACTTCTGGCCGTGCAAGAATTCTAAATTTATTGCTATCAGGACTTGTTGCTAATTTCATGTCAGATACACTGAATGATACTAGATATGTTGACATAGATACTGTGTCTTCAAATTCATCTTCGTATAAACTATTGTTTAACTTTCTTTAAAAGAATTAAAAATTATGTTAACATATATTCCCAAAACTAATTGAATCGGTGAGTGAAAGTATAATATACACCCAAGTAGTACTAGTACTACACAAGTAGTACTATAATAGTTACACTTTTCTCAATTCTTATTTATTCTACTTACATTGATTTAATCAATTTTGAATTTGATACTGAATGGTAATTTGACGGCCTGATTATGTAAATCTTAAATTTGGCTCTAAAGGAAGGTTCGTCAAAGCATGGAAATGCTAGTCTTGCACCCAAAGGTTCAAAAAAAGTCATTCCAAACAAACTAAAAGGTGCAAATGCGTTAGTATACAATTAAAAAATAGAAATTGAAATGAAAAATGAATACTCACTGTAATTTACCTTTTTCATCAGTATAGTGTGCTTTATGAAATCCCTTTAGATTTACACTTAAATGTCCATAAAACTCCGGAATGTGCAAATAATATGTATTTTTGGTTAGCTTTTCCGGGAAAGTAATGGTGTAAAATTCTTGTTCTTTTGTACCGCTAGGACCAGCATCTTTAATGTTTATGACTAAATCATCCTTTGTTGTTAAATGTATTTTGTCTTTCGTAATATTTAAATCCTTTTGATGTAGTGTTATATTTTCAGTTGGTGCTTTGACATGGATCAAAATTTTTACATATCCTTTAAAGGTGCTGTTCTTAAAGTCAGGAGCCATCTTTAATGTGTAGTGTTCCGGAAAAACACTTTTGGTTAAATGGTAGTTTAAATGATCTGAACGTTTTTCTGCAATTTCGTCAAGTATCCTCGGAATGCCGTAAGATAAATTCAAAAATAGTGCAATTATTATTGTTATGATAAACATTCCATTAAACATTAATTAAATTTAATTAAGTTCATCAGATTTCCAACTTTGACACTTTTTATTGGCAACTGTTTTTCAGCCATGTTAGAGTACTTGATTGTTGATCTGGATGGCAAACCAAAGTTCGCATGTACTCAGGCCACAAAACGAGCCCATTATGCTACCTCCGATTGTTATAGCAGCCCACCTTCCCATCTATTTCCCGAGCCATCCCAAACTTAAGATAAACTCAAGTATTTTAGAGGGCAGCGTGTCCTACAGATGCTGAAAAATGAAAACTTAAAACTATTTAAACTTTTAAATATTTTCTCGTAGAGGCCATCCCCAACAAATAGAACCATAATCCACTCCAGCTTATAAAAGGCAATAAAATCAAAAACGACACTATTAATCGAGTTAAATTTATTAAATAACAATGTAATTAAAATACAAGCATAAAAATTTAAAAACACATTGCAAATAAATATTTTGACTGGTGGCCTTTAGAAAGCCACATTCTTTAATGGTAAACATACACATTTTCTCTTTTATACACCAATCGCTTCTTACATAAATAAGAAAACTATAAATTAAAGTGTCAATCGTAGGTACTTAATATTTTAATATCATAGTGTCAGTAGCCATATGTAATAGTAAACCAATAGTTAGATATTAGTAAATAATAGAAAAATATATAAAACTGGTCCCTTTAAAACCAATCATAATTCAGAAACTCTCTCTGTAAATAAAAATATAAGATTTCAAAAATATGGCAACTATATAAAATTTTACGTACATCGATACAAAAAATAAACAAAAGAAACATAAAACAAGATTCTAAATCCAATTATAATAATTAGGTGAGAAATTTAGTGCATTACACACCTCCTTTAGCATTACATTATCGTAGAGCAAAACTGGCATATTTGCAATACGTTAATATAAGGCTGCCTTTTCGCTTTTATGTAACATATAAAAATATGCACAATTTATAAATTAAAACCTAGCTAAATTGTCAGTCAATATTAGAATGGAATATATTAATTAGTATTAATATCTAAAGTCTAAAAGGTTCTTTTGTTGTCGATTTCTTAATTTGTCCCTTCATTGTGTCCGACGCTCCAGATGACCTTCTTAATAGTTTTGAACTTGCCGTCGGTACACCTGACGGAACGGGCGTGTTAGATCCAGACGGTGTTCTTGTCCTAACAAACAGTTTGGGTAATTACAAGTTTGCCAAGATACACAACCACAGAGTTAATACACAATTAAACATAAACTCAAAATTGTTTAAATACCTGGATGTTCTTAATATTGGGGCATTAGTAGTGGTTGTCGGCGTCTTGAATAGTTGCCTAGTTAAAAACACGCACACAAATTAATAGTTAGTCAATACATTATTAAACATAAAATGAGCGGAGTAGGGACGGAGTGAAGAAAACATTTGAAGTTTCTACTGAAGGAAAATAAAACAACAGCATCTTTAAAAAAAAGACTGCTCATTTAAATGTGTACATGCACAACGAAAAATGTAGTCTTAATTCGTTAAGGAAACAAAAGCATGCACAATTTTAAACAGGTTGGTGTCGCCGGAATGCCATCCCCATTATGCATTTTATCTAAAATATTGACATCAATCATTTTGCTTCTATTCTGGTCGATTGAGCTTGAAAATATTAGAAAACAAAGGAAGCAAAAACGGCAAGAATGGAAGCACAAGCAATAAATTAACATCAATTTCATGTAAAACACACAACGGGGAGCTTGGTGGCACAGACCTATTTTAAACTCTAAAACAATCGTGCCAACAATGCTGAATTACCTAGAAGTAACAGGTATTCTTGATTTACTTCCCAAAGATTTTGAGCTAATTGGTAAATACAATAAAAAATTAATGGTTAGTTTCACTCTCAAATCACAAACGAAATGTTAATAAAACGAAATGAAAAACAATTACGACATGCATAAGAAATGTTAATTTACCCAGAAGAAAGAGAGACAGAGCATGAACTGGAAGTTGAAGGTGACTCCAAATCACTATCACCTACACCCGTATATACAGGGATGCGAGACCTACCCCACACCAGAAAAAGAATATAAGACACTAGGTACTTAAAAATCCATATTTTATTTTTTTGTAATTCGTGAATTTAGCCAGTGGCGGACCCAAGGAATTTATATAGGTGTGTTTGAACTTGAAAGTAAGCAAGAATTTTTGGATCCGCTACTGATGTGAAGATGGAAAACGTATGGTGATATAAATGCAAGTAATGTCAATTACCTCGGCGTAGTAGCAGTTAATAATGCTGGTATGCTTGATGCTCGGGGTATGCCGGATGATCTACTAAGTTACAACATATTAGATTAGTATGATGCTTGTGTGAGTTTGTTATGTTAATGAATTTTAATCATTATAATCCATTCATTACTTCATTGCTTGCAACAATCGAACTAACTGAAATTTTGTTTTTTTTTAATGTTAAAAAATATTTCTTACCTTCCAGCAGGACTAGTTGGAGTCATCATACCGGTGGGCGTTCTAGGTCGCGATAAAGATAAACCATTTGATGCGGTCGTCGTCTTTTTAGTTGATAAACTTGAAGGAATGCTACCTGTTCTAAACGATATCGGGGTGCGACGAGTTGGAATTCTTGATGGCGTTGAATCGTCTTTAAAAATACATATTTAAACATGAACGATCACATCATGTAGAAAAGTATTACCTGTACTATCAAGAGATAAATTAGAACCGTGTCTCGATGGAGGTTTACTACTTGGTCGACTTCCGGTTCGTGATGCGGGTCTGGAACTAGGTCTGGAACCTCCTGGCGTGATCGAAGATCTGTAGGAAGGTTTGCGCGGCGTGCGAAGAGATGGTCCTTCCGTATCTGATAGCGATTCAGGCGTACCAGCCGACAGTGACGATTTCGACGCTCTGGTAACACCTCCAGAACTCATGGGGACAGATCTTACAGATCGCTCGCGTACCTGTTACCACATAAAATAACCAGTAAAAAAAGTTCTTTTTGGAATATAATTTAAACTTATAAAATGTTGTGTAGTCTAGTATAGTACTACCAATATTTGTGATTAAGATGCACAATACAAAATTTTGAAAATTCAAAACAAACTACATTTTAGGAAACTCAAAAATTGAAAACATGGTTGAGCATCGTTTATAGATACTACGTTGGCTTATTGAGGGTTCTCACCGTCGCAAGTGCCAGCGCAGATTTATAAATCCTGCTTTTACCCAAAAACTACCTCTTCCAAATTTCAAAAGTATTGTGCACGACAAATTACATTTGAGTTAATACGGTACAGCATTTTCAAAACTACCACAAAATACGCAAGAAATCTTACCACTTACCAACCCTTACCTTATTTAACGAGACCACCGACGTTATGTGTATCTTGGTTTAAAATTTGAAAAAATTTAATAATTTGAACTTTTTGAATGAATGCTTAAAGCAAAATTTAAACTTGAATTGAACATAAAATGTACAAGCAATTGAGCTCTAACTATTTGATCCAACTATTACATTACCTTATCGGCGTGATACCTACCATGGGAACTTGAGACAGGTACAATAGTCTATGATGATCTGGCATTGGACCAATCACAGCAACTGAATCAAGCAATCAAAACACATAGTACCGTAAAAATACATTCTAGTATTATTTTGGTACCGCAATCATTCAGGGATTTTTTTGTAACGTAAAAGAAAAACTGAAGTGATCATGGAAATGGTGTGTAACAAATGCAAAATAAACTCGATAACTCAATCTCAAGCACATGCACAAAATAACTACCTACACGTAAAGCTAAAAATGTTATCGTTTCACAAAAATAAACTTTGGTTACGATTGTAAAGCGATCAACTGTTTACAAATAAAAACAATACAGAAAAACAACTCCACCACACAAAAGTGTAAATTAGAAAACAGAAAGTGTGTCATTACCCAGTGGCAAGTATTTGGATTGGCGTGTGTCATGTGCACTGTAGGGCTCGAAGTGGAACCCACATGCATTGGATAGGCGTTGCCAACTTCCCCTTTGGCTCGTAGTTGTTCAAATATAGGCATCAATTCAGCCATGTGTTCTTCAGCTAAACACGATACGCCGTCATAACAAAAAATTTAAAAAAAACCAAAACACCTTAATTTCTTTGTTTAATTGTAACAAAAGATGTGAGTAAGAATGAAAACTAGAAATAAGCTTTCCTAGGTGTAAAATGAATCATGATAACTTCTAGTGCAACAAAATTTTGAAATAAAAAAAACCCTGACTGTTACTGTATAATAGTAAAAGTCAATTTATTCACCTAACAAAGTTTATAAATAACAAATAAAACATTTTACTTGATGTTACAATTATAATAATTCAAAGAAGGAAGTAAAGAATAAAGCAATGCTTAAAACACACTGCTCTCCTGAGTTTTACCCTCGACTCGACCAAAACAACACAAAACAGTAACAATTACATAAACTAATAAAACATAATAATACTATACCTGAAAACTAAATAACTAAAATTGAAAACACCACAAAGCTATATTAAAACCAAAATAAATACATGCTGAACTTACGTGTGATTTTCGTGCACCCCCTAAAGTAGTGATTTACATCAAGTTTCTCCCTTTCGTAATACTTAAGACTAAATTTCGAGTTTGGTAGTTTTTCTTTGTACAAAAACACATTTACTAATAGCACTTAAATTTATTTATTACAACTAAAACAGTAAACTAGCTAAAATTATTTTAGCTGGCCTATTGGTTTAGTTGTTTATGTTTTAGGAAAAACTGACGAAAGACTATTTTAGTTTATAAATTACAACCAGCATTTCTTTAATATTAATATAATACCACCCCGTTATATTCCAATATAATAAAATGCATGATATTGCAGGCAGTATATAATTCCCATCGAGCATTACATTATGTATATTCTCAAAAAATTAACACAGTGCAATTAAATATTTAATGTTCAAGCAATATAATTCCAAAAGATGCAGTATAGTATAATATTTTTTAAAAACAGCTTAGGAAATTTAGTATGAGGGGTTGTAGGGCTGTTAGGTGAGTAGTTCAGGTCTTCAAAATTCCTGGCTGAAGGCAAGAAACTTTAAAAGGTGGACGGGAATCACTTACATTAGGAGCGTGGATCGAAATTGAATTATTTAAAAATAGCCACATGTCCCGGACTACAACAGCAAGAAAATTTTAGTGGTCCGCAGAGAAATTTTGAATTTAAAAATGCAAAAAATATAAAATTTATAAAAATTTCATATTTTTCAAACTTTTATTTTTATATTTAAAATAGATAATCTCAAAATGACAGGTTGTACAAGAAAGATTTAAAATTTAATCTATGATTAAAACATCTTATTATTGTTGTAAAATTGTAATGCTAGATTAAATTTTAATTTAATTTTCTGAAATCGGGCATAAATATTAACAGACAATTTTGATGTTGGATAACATTACCTAAATTGGATAAAAAGTAAAATAAGACAACAAATTACATGCACTACTTATTAATAAATTTATTGTAGTAATAAATAATAGTAGGTAGTAATGAAGAAAGAAGTTTATAGAACTACCAGAAACAAGAAGAATTAATCATCACTGATCAGTCACAACCAAAAGCGCAAACTATGAAGATATTTAATATTTTTTGGTGTCTGTCTATCCGTCCTCATAATTCAAATTAGTAATAATAATTTAACTGAATTACTATAATAATTATTATACCTATAATATTTGCGAGTTACAAAACGAAATACTAAAACTGGAGCAATTCATTTAAATCCCAGAATTTGTATTCGCTAAACCAGAAGATTGTCCTGGCAGTTGGGTAAAACGAGAAGATCAAAATGAAGTTCTTTCCGTACCGGAGAAGCGATCCGGATACCTTATAAAAAGCGGATGTGGCCATGCCTCGTAAACTTTTAAATAAAAAAAAAATTTTTAAATAGGATGTTTACATGATTATTGATTAATACCTTTTTATTATTATTATGGAGCAGAATATAATAAAAAAATAATAAAAAAATTGTAAAAACAATATTTAAAAAAATAGAATATAATTACACGATTATTGATTAATACTTTTTTAATAATATTATAGACCAGAATATAATAAACAAATAAAATTTAAAAAATAAGAAAAACATTGTTTCTTTAATTTACAAAATACTATTTTTTTTGCGTTTCCGTGTACCGATTTTAAGCAAAATCAGCTCTAAGTCTCTATATTTATGTACTAAATACGAAATTTTGTTAAAAAGTTCCTACTACTTTTTGAGGTAGAGCGCACACAAAATCTGATATCGCATAAACGACTAAATATCTTTATGGTAGGTCAAAGGCGAAGCTGAGCTAGAGATCATATCTCTGGGTGAATTATACTATAGTAGGTATTTAATTCTTATATTAATAAATTATTCAGATGGGCTTTAATATGAAGGGGATACAATATCCTACTAAATACTTGAAATAAAGCATGCATAGATTAAAAAGCGTGAAAGAGATATACTTAAAAAACAATACTGCATCATTAACAAAAGTACCACAAGTCGGTCAGTGCTGCAAGGAGGTGAGCTACCACCAGTGGCCTACCGCAAGTCAGCGGGGCTTAAAATCAAGGAAATACATTTAAGCGATTACCTACAATGTAAATATATACATATGTGTGTTTAAAAAATTAAAAGTGCTTAATTGAAAATAGGTATTACTATTATAATACTGATCATAAGGGGTAATCTGTAGGTTTTGGAAGAATAAGCCAAGTTTACAAATCCTGCACGTTATCTTTTGAATTATAATTTGAACACTTGGTTGAAATATACTTCAGTAATTCTTCTGGAAAAGGAATCACGGTAATGAAGGTTCGAGAACCATGAAAGAACAGTAGTGCACGAAACTATAGTCGGTTGAATTAATAAAAATTACCTGTAGAAGAGTGTCGTTTATTTATTTATTTAAATCTAGAGAGCTGAATATGCTCGTAATTTTATCCTCATAATTAGACCACTTTCAATACTCGTATTTTTATGAATACTGGGTAGATTTATATTTTATCTTCCCAAGGAGTAAAATAAAACTTTTCCCATCAAGTATTTGACTGCTCCTGACGCGCACAAACTGATAAACGAATTTCTTCACGACGATAACGTCACCCAGCATGACCGAATCTCGTTAATTCGTTCATACAAGCAATATTCGTACTTATACCCTACCTAAACTTTCTTTTACAAAAGATCAAAACTGTTTGAGTTAACTGCAAAACATTGAAAATGAGTTCGATTTTGTTCGATCCAAAAATAAGTAATATTTTATAGAATCAAGTTTTCAAAATTTTGATCTAAACAATAACTTAATTTTTGAGAATATAAATAACGAATCCGTTAAGCGAAACGTTGTATAAATAAAATTAAAATAGTTTTTCATACAGCACAAGTTTATAATGATGTGCATAATACCTTGGTGATGGGTCCAGTATTAGGAGTGCGTAGTGAATTAGCAGAAGAGCCCGAGCCAGGTGTAGAGGCTGATGTTTTAGGCTTGAATGCGGTCATTGATTGAGACACTCCGTCCGCTAGGATGAACTGTTCACGCAGCTCTATGTTCGTGCGACCTTTGGCTGCGTGCGCATGGTAGAGGTACAAGGAACGAAAGTAAGGTACCAAATACAAAAATTGAAGGAAAAGAAAAAAAGAAAAAAAAATTATAAAAAAATACGAAACAAAAGTGTGATTTTTTGATTTATGATAAAATAAAAATTTAAAAATTAAAATCAAAATTGTTTTAGGAATTTGGATTCAGGATTTCAAGTTAAATAAAAATCCATAATCAAAATATTCAACAAGTAAAGCAGCTCTTTGCTTAAAAGCACCGTCCAGTGCTATATTACGTAATTGCTGTTTTATGTCTTTATTTCCAGAATGGTAATTTCCACCAACCTTCAAACTTTTTAATTTTTTTTCGTGTTTGCATAAACCAGTATTTTAAGATTGGTGGAAAGTAACAATCTTATAGGTTGGAAATGTACCAAAACTCAGTTGTTTTATAGTGCAGTGTAACGTTTGCCAAAGATAGTAATAAAAATGAATACTGGGAGCATATTATATATCTAAAGGCTGTATTTTTTTGTGTCTGCGCCTTGCGGCTCTTTTGTTTTGCACAAAATTGTCTAGTCTAATACAGCCTTAAGATAACATGTAAATATTTTGTAACAAAATCGTGGAATTTCTGTTTCTCAGAGTTATTTCACACTTAACTGATGAGTTTAGTTCTGTTATGCCGAGACTGGCTTAATATAAAACATTAGTTACTTAGCTTAGCACTGGACAAGGCTCTTAAGAATTTTGTGAAAGCAACTTGTGCATCACTAAATCATAATAAGCAGGTTACAATGTAACATTTTGTAGCATTACAAAAAGTTTCATCAAATATGTGAGTTAAAAAACTTAAATAAAAAAACTAAAATTATGACGGTGTATTAATTGTAAAGTGTAAAAACCCATGCATAAATACAAAGCACAAACACACAAAATCAACAATTTATAATAAGTAACGAGTTACTTAATATAAAAAGTTGTAGAATAAACAGATACAATCTTACCAAGAAAGCACCACGGCTCGTGTTGCTCAGGCTTATGGGGATCAGGTATAGGCAATACCAATGTGACTTTTTTTTATTAAAAAGAAGGTAAACACAAAAACACAGTGAAAGCATGTGTGATGAATGTTAAAAACATGAACGTGATAGATACATGTAGTTGCAAAACATATACAGCAAATTAAATAAAAATTGTTAAAAATTAAGGATTAGTGGCGAGGTAAAAAAAAGAAGAAAAATTCATTAGTACGTTGCAACTACAAGCAAATTCAAACAATTTTTAGCTTAAAAATTATTTGAGATTATTAAACCATTATTATTATTATTATTATTAAATAAAAATATGACCATTTTAATTATGATAATTACAGATGATGTCGATATTACAGCACAAGCTTATGCTTATTATGGTTTCTCAGGAGAGACAGTTAATTATATTAAATTGTTATTATTTTATTATTATTATTATTATGATTATGATTAATACATTATTGGATTTTTTGTAAATAAGCTATTTTAGCACATCTGACGCAAGCTCAGAATTTTAGTTTCACTCAACAAATATTACGGATTTGCATACAGTTAAATCATATTATTTACTTCCCCCATTTTTACTGTATAATGTTTGATTGTTGAAAATTGTATACATTTTTTTGAAAATTATTTTTAAACTGTGTTTGAAATAAAAGGAAAAGCACTTACCTCGACAAGGATCATTTTTAAGTAAGAATTCGTCAAGTGCTACCCATCCTCCACCTACACGTACCATGACGGTACTACGAAGGATACGCACTAAACGCAATTTTTGACTGTCGCCGAACTACAAAAAATGCAATTGCTCGTTATCTAGGCATCAAAATTGTAGAATCACTCAAAACTCACCCTGTATTTACCCTCACCAACTTGGAACACCTTAAACTTCAAACGACAGGTACATAACATAACAAGCCGTTTCACTTCGTCGTGAATCTTTTGAGCATCCACATCTTGAGGGACTTCTTTCCAATCAGGCCTTAAAGCAGCTATAAATTCTTTCCAATCTATAAGACCACAATTATTTCGATCAAACATATCTGCCACAGCTTTCATTTCCAAACGAGACGTATCAAACTCTGCAACAGCAAATTGTATTTTGATATGGATACAACAAGAAACTTACTGGTTTTGATAATTCCATCGATAAATTCATCTCTGGGTATCAAACCATTGTTGTCTTTGTCCATCTTTCTGAACAAGTCCGTCAATCTCGATTTCTTGTGATTCATGAATTTCAAGAACTAAAATATTTTCAAATAGAAAATAACATTTAAAAAGACGTGAGGAAACAAACCCTTCTTCTCCAATCATCCCACGAGAAGTTATCTGCACGTTCCTTTTCTTTCAGATAGGCCAAATGATCGTAAAGTAATCGTTGTCTCTCCCATTCGAGCATCCATACGTTTCTCCATTTATCCCACAAATATTTAACACGAGGTGATTTGAATTCTGGTTCCGCACTATGGAAATTAAAACCGTTTAGGTAGGTATATAAAGTAAGGACATAGGAATAGTTATTGTAACGTTCCGTCACCGTTTTAGCTAGCACTTATAGTTATGTACAAGAAAAAATATTAATTACAAGAATATCTACAAAATATACGTTATATACCTTCCAGGAGGCGTAAAACGAGGTCCAATGTGGGGAATGTTTGGATCTGGGCTGAGTTCACGACCAGGACTGGCACGACTGTAGCAAATTAAACAAACATGCAAACATATAATACCAACTTTACTTAAAATTATTACCATAACTACAAAATTAAAAACACTTAAACTAGAGTCACCATATTTTTATTGTTTAACTGAATTTAACTGAAAAAATTTTGTACTCTCGGAATTAAAACTTGATGTGTGCAGACGCCATGCATTGAAATAAATAATAAAAGTCGAATAAGAGCAGGCAGTGTTCAATTGTCATGCCGTGGTTTTATATAATTTGTAAAAATTTGTTATTAGAAATTATGGATGCAGCAAGGGGCGAGTCACAGGACAAATTTTTGTACACTAGATTTCCCCGGTTTTTCCCAGATTTCTTCACTTGTACTTCAGATTTCCCCAGTGATTCCCCCTCGAGATGCAGTAGAAGCATCGGCGGAGAGTATATAAAATGGGTAATATGTAATGGAATATGGTAACCCTAATTTAAAAGCTTATAAGCCTAAAAATAACTTAAGCAAAAATAACACTGACCTTCCTTTACGATTAGATAACAAGTCACGTGATCCTTTGAAGCTAAAATCAATCACAAAACAAATATACAATTAATCACAATGCAAGCATGCGTTTAGCTAAGAAAATAGTAAAACAAACAAAAGCAATTCGTACCTCTGCTTACGACCGAGTGAGCCATAACCATCGGGTGATGTTTCACGAATATCATGCTGTGAGCCTCGACTGATGGTGACAAGAAAACACATAAACAGATAACATGCATTGGTGAAAGCGTACAACTAATTATAATCAATAATTTTACAGCTAAATAAATTTTTTAAATGTGCAACATTTAACTCTTTGTAAATACAATTTCTGTGAATTACCTACGTCAAATTTCAAATAATAAAAATGTGTTTCTTAAAGCCCATGATAGTACAGCAAACAGGTGTAATATTTGTGATAACTGTGCTATTTGTGATAGAAACATGAAAATAATAAGTAATAACTGCCTCAGGTTCGAACTTTTCATTTTCGGTTAAACAAGCAATTAATGGTTCTACCATCAAATGTACAATTATTAATCCATCTGCTAGACTATAAAAACTTGTGCGGAAATGAAGTGAACTTGTCATGATTATCATGCTAAACAATAAAGCAAACGAAACATAGACAACAATATTGAAATTAAGTGACAAAATCGTGCACATTTTCCCGCACCTATATAATTATGATAATAAAAAAAAAATTCCCAAGTACTTACATTGGAGTTTTATTCTTCGACATTTTGCGTGGATCTTTAACACCGGCGGGCTGTTTAATTTGTTTGGCTTTACAGATTCTATCCACTTCAAACTGCCTCTTTTGAGTATTTTCCATGAACTCTTTATGATCAGCGATTAATTCTTCCGTGGTTGGAATATCCATGGGCAACTCTTCTTGTTTGAGAGAAATGAGAGTATTTTCGAGACCTTGCAACCACGCTAAAAGTTCTTCCAAAGATTCGTCCAAATCTTTCAACGATTGCATGTGAGTCGATAACTTCTGGTAACGTTGTTGTGCCCATTGAGAAACTTCTTCCCATCGTGATTGGATAATCGTAATCCAGTGCTTGATAACGTTAACGGCGTCTGGATGAGCTTTCACAAGAACGCCTTGCGCCAAACTTAAGGTGTTGTCCTTTTCAACTTCTTTGTCTCGAAGTTCCCGCCTGATTTTCTCAAGAACTTCTAACTGCGCATAAGCAGTTGCCTCATCTTCGGGGGTGTTACCGGCAAATCGTAGTTTCATTTCGGCATCCGATAACCAATCCAAAAGCATGTGAACAGCTTTGTGAAGTCTTTCAGCTTCTCGAAGAGCTTCTTCCAAATGACTAGTTTTACGATGAGTGAGCTTGGAAACGGTTTCCCACAGGCTGTTTAATTCGGTTAATTGTGATCTTATAGCGATGGCATCTGTCTTGCTAGCTTTAAGTTCCAGTTCATGACCGGTTCGCATGACAGTTTCCATTTGAACGTTGCGCGCTTCTAGATCTTGTTCGAAGCGACGATGTTGATCGATAAGATGGTTAACCGTATCGATATCACCATATAAAGGACCATCAGACAATAACTCCTTTTCGACTTTCTTAAGCCACAATAAGAGAGCTGCAATAGCTTCCTTAAACTGGCCAGAATATAGCAAAGCTTCTTCCAACTTCCTCTGCCTGTCCACGCTCTTATTGCACACAGAAGTCCACTTATTTTTCAACTCAATCAACATTTGTTTCAAAATTGTTTCGTCATTTTTAGGTGCTTTATCTTTCAGATGTTTACCCATCTTCATGGTGTTATCATACGTGACCTGTTTCGCAGAGAGTGCACGCTGGAATTCTTGATGTTTGGCTAGACGTTGTTTAATTTTATCTGGATCGTTGGTTACAGAATCAGCAACTAATTCATCCAGAGATGTCTCCGTCTCGCTAA
The DNA here is from genome assembly GCA_949152465.1 of Cantharis flavilabris. Taxonomy (NCBI): domain Eukaryota; kingdom Metazoa; phylum Arthropoda; class Insecta; order Coleoptera; family Cantharidae; genus Cantharis; species Cantharis flavilabris. The sequence continues at coordinate 95,005,968 of OX424435.1, forward strand.
GCCAATCCATCAATCCCGACCATATATCGTAGAATTCTTTAGCTTCTTTGTAACCAAGATCCAAAGCTCTCGTGCGTTCCGCCGATTTTGAGGCAACACGTTCCCATCGATGTTGCACACTGATCAAGAGATTTTTAATCAAAATGACATCTTGCTTTTGACTGAAGTACTTTAGGTGAGTTCCTTTTTTGTCCAGATTTAACATGGTTTCGCGGTGTGCGCTCACGTCTTTCTGGAAACCTTTGTGATTTTCAATTTGATCTTGGACGATTTCTAAAACGCGTGAAACGGGTTTAAGATTCGAAAGTACTTTTTCAGCATTTGTTAACCAATCGACAAACGCTTGCAAGGCTTCGTGGAATTCTGTAGCCTCTTTAAGCGCGATTTCCAGTTTTATTTTCTTGTCATTTGCACGAGATGTAACGGAATCCCATCTTTGTTTTAGTGTACGCAAATTGTGCTGTAAGTTGGATGCTGCGTTAGAACCTGAAAAAATTATAAATTTTATTAAGTACTCTAGTGATGAAAATATAACTAAGTATAATCTTAAACCCGAGACTAACCTTTTCGTAAGTAATCGTTGCCTTGAGCTAACACAGTTTCAATTTTCGGCCTAGTATCTTCGATTTCGTTGTAAATTTCCATAAACCGTTCCAGCTGCTCGCTTGCCGTTTCGGGAAGACCACCAACTGGCTTACTAGCTGCAATAATACCATCCACATCGCCTAACCAACACAATAAGTCTTGAATTTCGGCGTTAAATTGTTGTGCTTCGCGGAGAGCATCTTCCAATTCTCGTTGCCTGTCGGCCGCCTTTTGCATTAGAGAACGCCATGCCGTATTCAAAGTGTTCAACTTTTCTTGAGTGATAGACGCTTCGTCCGTTCCTTTACCACTTTCGATAATTTGTCTTCCTGCATCGTTCAATGTATCGACGCTCGTCTGATGGGCATGAATGTCATTGACGAGCACTTTAAGTTTGGCCAACTCAATTTCCAATATTTGAGGATCACCGGCAACTGGTTTGAGTTCATCCAAAGTTATATCAGTTTTGCTAATCCAAACTAATAATTCGTTGAGGGCATGTTGGAATTGTCCAAGTCTTAGTAGAGCATTTTCTAATTGACGTTGGCGTTCGACGACACCTCGTAATAATTCGTCCCACCGTTTGTTCACCACCGAAAGTGGTTCCTTAATAGCAGCAGCTTGATCGGCAGATGTGCGTTCCGTCAATTCTTGGGCTTGCCTATAATAATTCAACGTTATTATTGCGTTCGGCACTTGGATGAAATGAAGCAAAAAAAATAACAGCAACAGCACATGTAAAGCAGATAAAAATGTGCCTCTTTCAAAAAACTTAAAAGTAGATTATCCATTCAAGCAAGTTAGAAAGCTTGTTTTTCAAAAAAAAATTCTGCAAAATCTCAAAAACAGCCATCATGCTCCAAAAATTGAAGAAAACCTTCCGTAAAAATATAAGTAACTCGATTGGGGCGTTCAAGGTGGACATTATGGAAAAATCATACTTGCATCAAGGCTAATTAAGAATTAAAGAAATATCGCAAAATGAGAAAGAAAATATAGGGTTCATTAATATTACTTAAACATATCAAAGAACGGCGATCGGTACTCTTCTACCGATTTTGTGGAATTTAAATTTCATCTGTGACGGATATCACTTTGATACGTTGAACGCCCCTAATGTGATAATTGAAGTTAGCAACGGAAATGGTTAGAAATAGTTTCGGTGTGATCAAACAATTACCATTGCTAACTGGAATGACACAAAAACACAATTGTTTCAATGTTCATAACACCATAAAAAAGCAATGAAATTATAATAAGCAAGCAAAACACAACAATTTATTAAACACAAAGGCCGGCAATTGCAAATATGCTCATTATTAAATGTCTTGCCTGATAAGACTCCTGTGGACCGGACGACATATGAAGAAAGGAAAAAGAAATTATGTTAGTAAATATTTTGAACAATGAAGTACATAAATTTATTTTATCTAAACTAATTATGTAACCACCAAAATATATTTGAAATAACTGACCTGTTCAATGCTTCAACTTTAACCATATGTGGATCAACTTCCGATTTAAACTTCTTCAATTGTTCAATTTGACGTTTGACTGCATCGATATCTGTACCCAGTGGGCCCATTCGTGCAAATTTAGTTTCAGCTTCATCCAAAAATTCGAGAAGGTTCTAAAGATACCAAGCGTTACTTACACTTTCAAATAAAACAAAAGAGATTTTACCTGTAAAGTTTCGTGGAACTCCATTGCCTTTTCCATAGCATCGATCAAGTTCTCTTCTCGTTTTGCATATAATGCCGTGATGTTATCCCAAGCGTTATCCAAGTCCTCGATGTGCTTTTTAACTTCTGGTTTATCAGGTTCTCCGCACAAGTGCATGAGTTCTTGACCGGAAGCTCTAACTTGGTCGACTTCGGGCTTGGTTTGATCGATTTCATTCCTAATTTCTTGTAACGCAACTTGCTGTTGTTGAATTGTTCTTGGTTCCACCGCCGGAGGTTCTTGACTGTTAAGAGAATCTTCGAGGTCTCTTAAAGTGGCCATGATGGAATGCAATTCCTTCCAGAATTTTTGTGCAATCGCCAAAGTATCGTGGAGCGATCGACCGCGATCGCTTGTCGCTTTTTGCACTTCATCCCACAGGTTTTTGAGTTTTTCCAATTTGCGTTTCACGTCTTTAACCGCAGGATCGGAGCGATTACCAGCCTTGTTGATGACATCGTCGGCAGCACGTTTCACGGCGGCGTATGCTTCTTTACGCTTGTCTAAGTCGCCGGCCAAAGCAGTGTTTTCGTCAATTTGATCATGTATTTTGGGTGGATGTGCAGAAATAGGTTCTTGGTTGTGAACTTGATCGGCGGTGTTCGATAACGCGCGCAACATACCTTCCAGTTTATCGGCAAATTTGGAACTTTCTTGCAAAGCTTTCTCAAGCGCTTGTTGACGTTCTCTCAATTCTAATCTTAAAGAGTTGTACCTTTCGTTGCAAGTTTCCAAAATCTCTTGTACTTTAGAGCTGTCATCGTCATTGCACAATTTGATCAGAGCTTCTCCCGTTTTGTTAAGTTTATCGATTAACGGTTTGTGTTCATTAATAGACTGAACAAATACTTCGTTACGATCTTGCTGTTGTGCAATGAGATCTGGACGTAATGCTGGCATGGCTAGCATGGAAATTTGTTCTTCCATATCGCACAACCAATTGGAAAGAACAGCGTGAGTGTCGTGGAAATGCTCGGCCAATGGTAAAGCTTGTTCAAGTATTCCCAAACGATCCGAACTGAGAGTGGAAACCGCATCCATAATTTCGCGAAGGTCCTCCATCTTCTCTCGAATGATCGAGGTATCTTCACTAGGTGGTGTTTCACGAAGAACTTTTCTGGAAGTAGCTAACACGTCGCGAACCCTTCCTTTCTGACTAGAAATATCATCGTTAAGAGCTTTGTGTTCTTTCAGTTGGACACGAATTAGGTCCGGTTCGGCGGATGGTTTTTCAGCATCTCGAATTTGATTTTCAACTTCGCGGAACCACTCCAACAGTTCATCAATATCGCCGGTAACTTCTAGAGCGCGTTGTTTGCCCATGTGGATACGTTCTGCACGACGTTGAATTTGTTCTGCAATCGAATCAAAGCGCCGATTGTCTCTGGTTACGATGGCTTCAATCGTTGCGCTACCTTCGCCTGGACTTGATTGACACAGCTGAGGTCCCAACAAGTTTATGGCTTCCAATACTGGTCTTTGTTCTTGTAGATCCAATTCTAGACGGGCAATATCGTGTTCGCTTGGTTCGGCAGATTGTAGAATAATTTCAGCGTTTTGCATCCAATCCATTAATCTAGTATGGTTATTGTGGAATTGTTGAACCAACGGTAAAAGATCTTGTGCGTTCTTAAGAAGATCCGCACCACGAGATGTAAGTTCATTATACCGTCTTTGCAAGGAATCTAATTTGTCTTTCAATTGCAAGGCTTCATCAGATGATATGTGCCGCATCAACTCGACTCCTGCATCCACAGTGCTATCCACATCTTGTTGCCTGCTGGAAACGTCTTCTGTTAAGTTTGCCAAATCGTCCATTTGTTCTAAAAGTTTGTCTGTTTGAACGGCTAAGACTTTGTATCTGTTCAATCGGTGTTCCATTTCGTCCATCCAACCCGCTAAATCTTGATAAGTGAGAACCAAATGTCTTAGTCCTTGCCGTGAAGCAGTCAAAAGAAGACCAACACGTTCGCTGGCTTCCACCAAGTTCTGATAACGATCGGCAACTTCTTGTAATTTATCTGCCAACGTGCTGGCTTCATCTTCTCCAACCAAAGCCATCAAATTCGCGGCAATATCGGCCAATTCGTTGAAATCGGGTTTTTTATCCAAAATGTCGTTGTGCAAAACGTCGTGTTCGCGAATGCGTTGTTGAATCTTTTCTTCATCTGTTGGAATCAATTCCATTTCTTTCACTTTGCGATCGCTCTTGTCCAGCCAATCTTGTAATGGTACCAGTTTGTCCTGGAATTGTTTAGCAACGTGCATTGCTTGTTCCAAATCTAAGGTTCGTTGTTGAGCACCTTCGGTAAGTGCATCGAAACGTCCTATCAGGTCTTTTAGTTGTTTTTCTATAGCTTTACGTTCTTTGGGTTCTGCTTCTTTTGCAATTTCGTTACCCATACTAAACAAGGATGACATGGAATGTTGGCGATCCAAAAGCATCTTCTTTAAGAATTTCTGTTCTTGTAGTTGCGCTTTAACAACTTTATAGTCTGCAGATGGAGGTTTTTGGTTAGCAACTAGATCTTCTGTATCGGTTAACCATTTAGCCAAACCGTCCAAAGCTTCTTGAAATTTACCAGATTGCAAAAGAGCCACATCAAGACGTCTTTCCCGATCGTTAATTTTATCTTTCAGATTGTTCCATTGATCGTTCATCTTTTCCAAATCTTTTTCGAGTATGGAGGTATTAACTCCAGAAGAAGCGGATTGTATAAGACCTTGGCCGACACGGTTACAGTCATCCACAATTTTGCCAACCGGTTCGATAATTTTGGCCCTGAACTTCTTAAAATCTTGCTGTTGGATTCGAATACTATCGAGTTCTGATGCAACGGGTTTCATTCGGTTTAACTGATCTGAAGAATCGCGGATGTTGTCCAAAACCCCAGCGTGAGCAAGATAAAAGTCTTCCAGTTTCTTAAGGGTAGCTTCCAAATTTTGCTCTCTATTTCTTGCACGTTCGTCTATCTTTGCGAGTTGTTTCCTAAAACTGTCGACCTGTTGTCTGGTTTGGGCAGTATCTGGAGCAAAACCACTATCCACTAATTGCTCACCAGAATAAACTGCATCGTTAACTTCGTCCGTTGCCCTGTTGATTTTACTGACAAATTTGGCCATGTCGTCCATTTGAACGCGGACAGTTTTAAAATCACGGCCTGGCGCTTTCATGCCATCCAATTCGGATTCCAAGCCAGAAAGATTGTGAGACAAAGCTTTAACTTGATCATTAAATTGGGTAACTGCAGTTGCGGCCGATTGTAAATCAGTACAACGATCGTCGAGTTGGGCTTGCAATAGTTTAATGCGGTCTCCTAATCCATCCACTTCATCTAATAAATGATTTCCGTCGATTCCGTTTGCTGAAGCTTCGTGCACTAAATCGGTGGCTTGATTTCGAACACCTTGCAAAGGCTTCTTCAAATTTCCAACTTCTTCACGCAAAGCTTTGATTCTGTCCAATAGTTTTGGATCGCGTGATGCACCACCTAAAGCGTCGTGAGACGCCAGCTTATCTTCGCATCTTTCCAAACCATGTTGCAGGTCGCGCAAATTTTCGTTGAATTCTACCAACTTACGAGCTTGGTCTTCTAAAGCTTGAGTGCGGGCTATGAGGTCGTTGTTCAGTTTATCCCAACGTTCTTTCAAATTGGTCAGTTCGGTTTTAACCACCTCCTTATCAATATCACAAGCAGAATGGAATGTATCACCTAGAGATCGGGTATTTTCGTATTCACCTGAACGTTTCCAAACGTCATTACGGAATGCTTGTAGTTCTTTAAGTTGCTTTTCGATGTGCTTGCGTTTAAACGAAGATGGTTTTAACGAATCTAATTTATCTTCCGCTTGTCGCAACCACGGCAAGAATGACTCGAGCGCACGATAATATTTACGGCAGTGTTCCTAAAGATATCATCAAATATACAGAATTCCTAAAAGATTTCAAAAATTACAAAACACTTACCATGCAAGTTTGAAGTCGCGTTTGTCTATCGACGGTTTCTTTGCGAAGTTTATCCCAATTTTGTTGGATTTTATCAAGATCTCTTTGCAGAGCCCTACTATCGTTCTTATTATTACGGGCAATAATATCGCGACCTTTGTTGAGTAGCATGATCACTTCGTGTTCTCTTGCCAACACGTCCCTATAAATAGGTTCGTGATGGGCCAACTGTTGTTCCAACACATCTCTATCGGCAGACACTAGTAAACGTTCAGAAAGGGAACCAAGTTCGTCGGACAACCAACCAAGGGTTTTTGCGCAAGAAGCTTCAAATTGACGACCGTCACGTAAAGAGCCTAGAAAATGAAAACGGAATACATTTTTATAAAAATGAAATCAAAAAAATTTCTTACCTTCGATTTCGGCCTTCCTGTGATCCAATTTCTTTTGTAACGCGTTGTATTGTCTTCCAATTGAAGCTAATTTTGCTTGGATGTCAGCCCTTGAAGCGGGATCGCTAAGAACATCGCATAATTGTACTCCCGACGCTTCCAAATCGGCCAACAAAGGTCTTTGACCTTCCAACTGCCTCTCCAAATTTTCGATCTTACGGAGTTGTTCTTCAGGATCTTTGTCTAATGGCAATTCATCCAAATTGTCCGAAATAGCTTGTAAAGCATCACGCAGACGTGTATGTTGTGCATCAAATTCTCGACTGGTATCAGCAGCTGCCCCTAAGGAATTGGCCCTTTCATCTAATTTGCCCAATAAATCTGTCCACCGTTGTTCAATATTATGCAGTTTTGTGTTTACTTTTTGACCGTCAGATGTGCTAGGATCAAGATAGGAAAGTACAGAATTTCCAACATTAAGAAGATGTTGAAGTTGAGGTTGTTGGGATCTAAATTCTTCTCTGAGAACTTGAACTTGTTGTACTTGGGATTGAACCATACGAGAGTCACTCGAAATTGGTCCCAACACAGTCAACATGCGTTCCTTGGCAGACAACCAAGAAGACATTGCGTCGTGCGTATCGTGGAATTCCTTCATACCTTCCATAAAATTGATCCTATCTTTGCATCTGTCGTTTAAGCTCTTCCAACGTGAGGCCACATCTTCCAACTCGTCGTGTAATTTATCGGAACCGTGCGCACCTTGTTTTCTCTTCAACAAATCTTTAACTTGACTCTTTGTAGAATCAAGCAGCGATTGCTTTTCGTACATTTCTTCCAATACCTGTCTGGTTTGGCGTATAATTTTGTCAGCCTCATCCTTCGTATTTGGAACTGTATTCTTTGGAAGTTGTCTTTGAACTTTATCTAAGAATGAACTCAAAATTTTGATGTTATCTAAATGCTTCTTGACTTCCTCGCGAATGGAATCTATCTCAGATTGACGATCATTAATTTTTACGCCGATAAAACTGTATCTGTTGTTAATTTCGGATAATTGTTGTTGAACTGGAGACAACTCTTCGAGATGGAACCCATCCTGGCTTGAACGGCGCGAAGAAAATCCACTCGAACCTCCAGGTGAAATTGGAGATTGAATACTGAGACTCTTGGTTGGCGAAGGAGAACGTCCGTCTTGCGAACCACGACGCACTGTAAAAAATTGAATGTTTGTTTGATGCTTACCTATACTACTTTTTCCGTTGGTACTTACGTGGACTGACGGTAGACGATATGCGTTTTGTTGGACTGTACGATTGAGGACGACGTTTTCCTGGCGAATCAGGACGTCCATCTTTAAGCAAATTATCGTACGAATTGCCGATATCGTTCACCTTGTCAATGGTGGTGGAATAATCGCGATATTCTTTCGCGATTGGTTTTAATTCGTCGTGTTGATGTTTCAACGTTTCGATATCGATTGCGACGACTTCCAAACGCGATACTTTGTTTTCGATCTTGCTCAGCCACTCCATAACTTGGTTGCGCAATTTTTCGTAAACGTTTAATTGTTCAGCGCGTTGTTTGGAGAGTTTTTGTTTTTCGTCCAACAAAGAGTTAAGTTCCTTCCACTGATTTTCCATTGCCTTGATGCGATCTCTAACCGGAGCGGTATCAGTTACGTCACGTTTACCCACAAGGTCCTTCCCGTCGCGGATTGTGTTTTCGAATAAAGTACGTTTATTGTCGCGATGGCTAGCAACCTCTTGCATACGAATTGCATGATCCTCGATACTGAGTTTAGATAAATCGCGCGAATCAAGAACCTCTACTATATTAGAATACCACTGTTCGAACTGTACAGAATTGGTGGTAAACACGTTCAAATTTTGATTGACCTCTTCCAAAAATTCGCCTCGTTTTTGAGTTCGATCTAAGAGTTTTTCGAATCGTACTTTAACGTCGTTTAATTTCGTTTCGATTTGCTTGGCTACTCGGGCGTTACTAGTTGAAACGATTAATTCGCTTGCAGACAAATACACCGAATCGATGGAGGAAATGTGAGTGTCAATATCGGACTGGAATACTCTGTGCTCGTGCAGTTGCTCTTCCAAGCGCTCTTTGATAAGAGATGCAGGTCTTTGCAAATTTTTAAATTGATTTTCGGATGAATTTAACCAGGTCACGATGCCATCTAAAGCATCTTGGACACCTTGAGACTGGACGAGAGCGGTGTCTAATTCTTGGCAACGTTCAGAGAGGGCATTTCCAAGTTGGATGTACTTTTGTTCCAACTCAATCACGGGTTGTTCTAATCGAGATATTTCCGATGGTGAGATTTGTCCCTTGAGGGAATTTAATAGCGATTCGGTTGCCTAATAAAAATTAAAACACAAATTTTAGTAATGCATGTAGGAGAATAGACATGCGACGAAATAGCCTACCTGCTTAGCAGCATCAATGAGTCTTCCATTAGCAACAAATTCGTTATTCAAAGTTTTTGCTCTGTTCAATTGATCTTCCACTATTTTAGGATCTCCAGCAATTTGTTCGTTCAAAACCTTGATGACGCGTGGTTCTACATCTCTTAGCCACTGTCTGGCTTTATCGACTGCGTCGTTGTAATCCCTCCTCCTACCGCCAACACCTGATAAACGATCGGATAGGTTGTTAGCGCGATGCAACAAATCTCTGTATTGCTGTGTAACAAAGGAGACTTCACTACGAATCGGAGATTCTTGAGAAGAGTGAGGTTCAATGTGTGGTAAGCGTGATGGTAAAGAGTTTCTAAATTCGTTGAGAATGCTCAAATATTCCTACAAAAAATAAATTGCACTAAAATATTTAATAATACGATTATTCAAACCTTGGACTCGTCGAAGAATTTCTGCGCAGACATGGTGATGAATCTGAGATCTGCTTGATGGGCAATCACATCGGACACAAATTCTCTGGTGCTGTCAGCACTGGCGTCCAATCTTTGAAGATCGCTCAAGGAATGTTCCTTGTCTTCCAAAATTCGCCTAGCTTTATCCAGCCATGTCGAGAAGTTGTGAAGTTCCCCTTTAAGTTTGGACAATTCGTCGCGACTAGCAAAGAGGCGTCGCAATAGTCGTTCGGTGCGATCTACCGCTTTATCGTAACGCGTCTTCAAGTTACGTCCGCTTTTCTCGAGAGCAGAAACTTCGCTCTTAGATAATACATCACCACCTGTTAATACAAGTTGCCTAACTTGATCTCCGCAGTGGGCCACTTGGCTTGCGTGTATGTCCAAATCATCTTTTACTTGCTTCATGGTGTTGATTTGATTTCTCAACTCTTCTTCTACTTCGCGAACCACATCTTGCGAAGAAATTTTGTCTTCGATTTCGCCTATCCATTTTAATAACTTCGATAAAGTTTCATCGCAGAGCTTGTATTTTTCTTCGACTGCTTGCTGCAAATTAATTTTAAATTTTGATCAATATTTTTTAAAACAGTTTTGTAGCTAAAAGCAAAAACAAATTAGCGAGGTTGCACTGTACCTAAAAAGTTGAACTTACAATTATTTAATAAAAAAAATAACTTACGGTAACACTTTTAGGAGAAATAAAATTTTAAAAATATTTGTTTCGGATGCAAACAAGATTCATAATCCATAAAAAAAAGAGGTTTAATTGATCTTGAAGGCATTCGAACTAAAAGTATAACTTAATCCTATGCAGTGCAGAAACACAGCAAAAGCTAAGGGCCCTAAACCTAAACACATGCATTCAAGCTCACACAATGAACAATGTTGTTAGTTTTTCAATATAAAAAATATAAAACATGTATGAAATTTTTATACCTTATGAAACAACAAACCTGTAAACAAACTCAAAAAAATTATTGAAACAACACGTCTAGTATAATAAAAATCAGAAAACACAAAAAGCAAAAAATTGTATTTTGTCACTTTTTATATGTTAGCCGACAAGTATGATAATGAAATGGATTTTATCATGCATTGATTTGATAATATCGATCGATCGATTGATTGATTAGCTTAGCATAAAAAAAGTAACAAAACAACATACAAACTCTTACAATATTGGTTAAGTTTTAAAATTTTGAGTTAATTAATCAATTTTTGTTATAGTTATCAATACAAATTACTAGTGTGTTATTTACTATATTAGAATAATTTTTAATTTGGAATGCATGATAAATTATGATGTTGGAAAAGTTGACAATTTTAATGTTAATCCTACAGTTTTTGGGATTACTTTTTGTTGTTAATGTATTAACAATTTTTAGATTCCCAAAAACCACGAATATGTGAGTATTTTAAACCAATTCTTTAATTTGGGAGCAATATGCGTGCATTCGGCTGTCTTAATGCCAGTATCTGCACTCGAGCAACATGAATGTACGTGTAGTACGACCGCCACACAATTATGAAATACTTCCAGAGGTTTTGGCTGCAAAAAATTAAAACTCAGTTTAAAACACATATCAAGCAGGAGCAGCGCCTAAATTTTTCAATTAAAACCTTTACCGTAAAACTATTCACTTTTTATAGTATTGGCTTGCAATTATTGTTAAGGTTACACAAATTATTATTATTCTTATTATTCCAATACTACAAATTGTAAGTTTTTTTAATTTATTTATTTCAAACAATAATTTTCAAAGCAACGCGCCTAGAAGAAGAAAAAACCTTCAACCGGATCATCCAAAAATTTGGGTGAAAAGGGCCCAAAAACCGTAAAAAATCGAAAGCGGCTACAGTATTAATGTACTCAAAACTGACGGATCTGGATATACAGTGAACCACTCTGAACCACTGCTCTATTTAAAAACGTCCCTAAAGCGGCTCCAAGTCGAAAATTACGAAGTTAGAAGAAAAAATATGTTAACTGTCGCACTCCTAGAAAGCAACTGCGGCCGGCTCTGCCCATTAAAACACATTTACGTCGAGTACACGTACAGTCAACAGAATGAGTAAAACACCGACTCTTTATTTATCGATGTAATTTGAAATCCAGAAGGACACTCCGATAATAATTTATTTAAAAGGCTCTAGAATAAAAATGAAATTGGGGTTTTGCAAGAAAAGATGATTGAAGAATACCATATTTATTTTAAGTGGTTACATCGATTTTGTAATTCTAACCCAAAATCCATTGGAAAATAAAAAATCCATCCAAAGAAGTAAAGAAAAAAAAATAGTAAATTCGCGAAAGGAATAGGTAGCGTAGCGTAGCGGAGTGATTTGCGAAGCGTGTAGTGCCAGAGGCACTTTAATCTTCTTCGTCTGGTGATTTGAAGTTTTGACATTGAAATTTTAGAAATTACGCTTGGGGTGGGAGAACCACGACGATCTGAGAGGGTTGCGAAAGGAATAGGTACCTACTTCAACAAGATAGAGTTTTGATCATCTCAAAACTGACCGATATTGATTGCGACTATGTTTGAAACTGGTATAAATGCCCCGTGAATACTCTGCCTCTGCAGAAATTAACCAAAATTAGTCATCAGCATATGGCTTAAGACTATGGCCAATCGAAAAACAATGAAAAAATCTCGTCAATCCATTCATGCGCATCGCGAACACTAAAGCACTTTAGTGCCTCCTGCCATCCCTTTGCTTTGAAACAATTGCGTTCACGAAAAGCCGTACCTTACCTTTCACAATTGATTCTAAATTCATTATCTCGTGGCAAACCTGAGTGCTGCCGAAAGAAAACGGTCAATCAAGTTCTTACTCCGAACGGGCTGAAATCGGAGATTCCACAATTTGTAGTCAGTGCACTTTCATCAGGCTAACTTCCTGATGAATTGCGGAAGCATTTAGTGTAAACAACCTACAAAGCCTAAAAGCTCAGTGTAATTCGGTAAGATCATTACATCCAGCTAGCTCTACACAATCAACTTCGTCTTTCTACATGCTTATAAAATGTTGAAGTTGGTGAACTGATTGAGCGATATTTGATGGCATGCACCGATTTGTTTATGTGAATGGTTTGGATGAAATTATTGTTTGAAATAAACAAAATATGATTTATGTATGATTTTTGCATGCCGGTTAAGCAGCAAGTCAAGACTAAACAATCAAGCACATCACCAATAAGCCGAACGTAGTTTGAATGAATTACAAGCTTCCTTCGGTTTACTTATAATTGATGCAAACACGTCGATAAGAAAAATAAAAGTAAAACTTACCCGTTGTTCTGCAGGCACAATCAACCCCTGTTTGTGTGCTTTATTAAAATCGATAGATTTTTTTTCCGATTTCAGTTCAATTCTACCATTAATTGGATCAACCAAATTGTTTTCAATTGCGGTCAGCAACGGTGCGACCGATCCGTTTTCTGGATCTTTCACTACAGTGCTTGACGGATCAATCAAATTATCGGTAATTGCATCTGTGAGTGTTAGTCGCTTTCTGTCTATTATCGTTGTGGTGATAAACGGATCGGTAAAAGCTCCAGTAGTTGGATTGTAAATACCATAAGTTATAGATTCTATCAGAGTAAAACTTCTATTTGGTGTGGTTAACATGCCGTTATCTAAAGCGGCCGATAAGGTATAAAGTTTTGAGGTGGAACTGTCTAAGACATTTCCCTTTTCAGAATCTACTAGACCTTTTCTAAAGGCTTCTGGTAATTTCAGCAGTTTTTGCTTGTTCGAGTCTTTAACGAGAGCTGTATCTGGATCAATATATCCCAAAGTTATCGATTCTTTCAAAGTTACCAGTTCTTTGGATTGCGGTTCGGTAAATTTCCCCGTGTTAACATCTAAATAACCCAATTCGATAGCTTGCATGAAAGTTAACGGTTCTCTCAAATATATCGGAAGATTTTGATCGTAAACCAAAAGTAGTGATTTTGCCGGACCCAATTGTGGATCGAAAGTTACGGTTTTGTCAACGTCTAGCAATCTCAAAGTAATTGCTTTGTTAACCGAAATAAACGTACCGGTTTGTAAATCTTTAGTAACGGCCAAATCGGGATCGAGCATTTCAAACTTAATGGCGTCTTCCAATGGACATTCGCGCGATACTTGCTTATTTAATTCGGGCATAAACTTCTCAACCGCTTCTTCCATCACAGGTTTATTTAAAGTTACCAACAACTCGCGTTCTAAAGCTTTTTCAAAATTGTACGTCTTTTTGGATTTCGAATCCAAAACCCTACCCTTTTCCACGTCAATATTACCATCCCTGATAGCTAACCTAAGGGATTTATGAGATCCGTTAAGCGGATCTCTAAACGCAGTCGTATTTGCATCAATGAGACCGTAATCCAACGATTGGGTTAAATCGTAAAACTCTCCCGACAAAGGATCCACAAATTTTCCGCTATCCGGACGATACAGACAATTCTCGATAATTTCTTTAAGAGTCAATAATTTTCTGGATGTTACAATTAATCCGCGCCGTTTCGCTTGCGCCAAGTCGACCGTTTTTCCGTGTCCCAAATTATAAACATTTGCAGTATCGTCGATTATATTTAAATCGATCGCTTCGGGAAGCTTAACGTATTTGTTTGTTTTTGTATTTTTTATTAACGAATTTAACGGATTAACGATTTCGTTAACGCATGCCTCTTTCAGATTGTATTTTTGATTGGTAACGGGATGAACGAACGCGCATAATAGTTCGTCGTAAATTTGCATTTCGATGGCTTCGTATAGTTCGAAATTGCAGGTTTCGATGTCGATTATTAATCCGAAGTTAAGGGCGTCGCTTAAAGTGACACTGTTTTTACTTCCGGGTTCGGTAAAGGTGCCATTTCGTTTATCAATTATTCCTACACGACAAGTGTCCGCTAAATTTAGCACTGTGTTTTCTGCTTTATTAAAATAGCACGGAAGTAAAGGGTTAACGATAAATTTACGTATGGCTTCGTACAGAGTGACCTTTCTATCTGTGCTTGGATCTAAAATTTTACCCGATTTTTCGTCGTACAATCCCTGGTGTATGGCGCGCTGTAACGAAATTGCCGCTTTATTGTCGATTAAAATTCCCGCATCAAGCGCTTGCTGAAGAGTGAGTTCCACGGGTTCACCTTTAGAAAAATCTTTTACTTGGCCCGTATCGCCGTTAACGTAATAATTATGAATTGCGTCGATTAAAGTGAGTTTCTTCCAAACGCCCGATTTGGTGTCTTTTACGTGGACAGAGTCTGGATCGATGAGATTAATTTCAATCGCTTCGATAAGGGATACGTAGTTTCCTGTTTGAGGATCTAGGAAGAGATGCGAATCCGGATCGTATATTTTAACGAGCGCTTCACACAGAGAAATGGGCGTTCGAATTTCAACCAACAATCCCCTTTCAAATGCTTCGGTGAAATCTAAAGGTTTATCTTTGCTGTTCAGGACAAGAACACCTTGATCTGTATCGATGATCCCCCCGTCTACAGCCTGATCGAAAGTATAAACCCCTTCCTCGATGGTAACCAAAGTAGATGTCGGATCTAAATAACCGCGATGAATAGCTTTATCGGCCTTTAATTTTTGTTTATTATGGGGATTGATGAATTTTCCCGTTTTGGGATCATAAAAACCTTTGTACACCGCTTCGGGCAAACTAATTTGGCTTTTGTTTGGTACAATGATTCCGCGATCTTGTGCGTCATATAAATTAATCTCTAATTTCGTATTTGGATCGATGACTTGACCCTTAACAGGATCGATCAAATGGACGTTAATTGCTTCCTTCAAAGTTATAATGTCGTTGTTTTCGGGATCCTTCACGGTCAAAACGTCAGGATTTATGATTTTATCTTCGATGGCTTCCGTTAACGTCAGCTCGGTGTTATTAATTTCGAATAAACCGGAAGTTGGATTATAAAGTCTCAGAGCAAGCGTTTCTTGTAGCGACCACGGCAAAATTGTACTCAAAATGTAACCCTTCCTGTAAGCTTGATCCAAGGTTAGATTCGGACACGTTAGAACTCCTTGTTCGGTGTCCAATAAATTAGTTTGAATGGCTTCGTTTATTTCTATTATCTTTTTATGCTGATCATCTTTGATTTTCGTCGTAACCGGATCGATTAGTTTGTATTCTATTGCTTTCTGAAGGGTAACTTCTTCGCCGGTTCGTGGGTCGAGAATTAAGCCAGTTCTAGGAGAATAATAATTGGTCAAAATGGCTTGAACCAAATTGTAGATTATAAATCTGGTTTCTAATAGATTTCGCTCTAGCGCGATGTTGAGAGTGTACGTTCGGCCGGTGCTGGTGTCGACTATTTCTCCACTTTCGGGTTTTATTATATTATTTTTTATTGCGACGTTTAAAGGTACCAAAGCGTTCGATCGTGTATCTTTGACCTGACTGATTTGGTCGTCTATAATTCGTCTGGAAATAGCTTCGTCGATCGGAATTAATTGTCTCGTCAGGGAATCTTCAATTTTTCCAGTTTGCGGGTCATATAAACCTTTTTGGATAACTGCAGTTAACGAAATTGGCCTTCGAAGGGTCAAAATGTACCCTTCTTTAAATGCGGTTGGGAATGTCAACGTCTCTTGGGTGGCGGTATTGATTATGAGACCGCGGTTTGGATCTACGACCTTGGTATCAAGTGCGTCATAATACGGGACAATTTGCATGTTTTTGGGATCGCGAATGGTTACCGTTCTAGGATCGATCACATTTGTGCTGATAGCCTGACACAAACTTAACGTTCTTTCTGTATTGGGATCAAAAATTTCCCCGGTGTTGGGATCAAAATTATCCGATTCGACTATTTCTTCCAAGGTCAAAGAAGGATACTTTTCTTTTGGTTTATCGGCCGAGTTGATAATCCATTTTAGCTTAATGGCTTCGAAGAATGGAACGCGTTTTCCCGTTTTTCTATCGACCATGTGACCTGTCGTTCTGTCTATTAACGGACGTTTTATAGCTTCGTGAAGGGTAATATAATGAGGCGGTTTCTTCGTCAAATCTTTAACCAATATGGTTTCAGGATCAATAACTCTCAAGCCAAATATAAGATCCTGGAATGCAATTCTTTCCAACGTTTGCCGATCGATAAAGCAATGAGATTTTAAATCGTAATATCCCAATTCGGCCAACCTCTGAGGAGTTAATTCCTTTGAAATAACAATTTTATGTTTGGGAGGACTCTGCAATAAGCGAATCAAGTTTCTATTCAATATTTCTACTTCGTTTGATGGATCGATCTCGTTCTGTTCCAAGGCATCTTGCACGGTGTAAGGCAGCCTGCTGTTATTATAAATAATTCCACAAACTTTAGGTTCAATTTTGTACTGCGAAATCGCATCTCTCAAAGGTAATTTCTCCAATTCTTCCGATTCGATCACCAGATTGCTAATTTCAATCGTAGGTTCCTTAAATTTAACAGTTTCAATTTTATTCAATCTGGTTTGATCGATATTCACAACCGCGATGGTCTCTTTGCTAGCTGGCTGCTCAATTTTCTCTAGTTTATTTTTATCTTTTCTGTTTTTCAGTGCCTTAACAGCGGCCGCGCCTACCAATATAGGAGCCGCAATAGGAGCAGCCAGCGTTCCGACCACAGCAATCAAACCCATCTTGGCAGCTTTCTTAAAATCGACCGATATTCCAGACTTTTCATCTTTTACTTTACCAGTTTTTGAATCAATCAACCCCTTATTCACCGCCTGTTCGATCGTTATGGGCTTCTGAGCTTCCACGTCGTAAATTATCGAATTGGGATCGATTACTTCCTTTTCTAAAGCTTCGCTGAACGTAAGTAAAGTACCAGGTGTTTTGGGATCGTAAAACTTGTCAGTTTTTTTGTCGTAAATTTTCTCAAATGCTTGGGCAATATTCAATTCAGACGATTGTTCAGTTTCAGTTTCTGTTTGCTTAAGATCTCCTCCACTTGGGGCTGCTTCTAAAATACCCTGTTTTAGGGCATCGCTGATTGTGATCTTTTTTCCCGACTTTGGATCTGTATACGTTCCGGCATTCATATCGACCAAACCTCTATTGAGAGCATCGGAGAATGACATCTTGATGTCTTTTAATGTTGTAGTATTTTTAGTTTCCTTTTCGTCAACTATGATTCCCTTTTCGCGTGCTTCCTCGATCGAGTACACTTCACCTGTGCTAACATTTTGTACCTGACTTGAATTGACCAATATGTAACCAGTTACGAGTTCGATTGTTTTAGTTGTAATTGTATGCACGGAGGTTACCGTCGCGGTTACAGTTGTGACAGGTTGGGTGGTAAAGGAAGAACTCGACATGGGTTTCAAAATTAACAAACCGGAATCGATGGCTTCCGATATTGGAATAATTTCGGCTGTCTTGGGATTGATAAAGGTTGCATTATCGGAATCGATTAAATTATAATCCAATGCATGACTAACTTCGATTCCATCGGGACTTGCATGAGACGGAAGAGTCATGATAAAGTCATCTTTGATTGCCGTCTCGATCGGTCTGCGTTCCTTAGTGATGGGATGAATAATTTCTTTGTTTTCTACATCAATAAGTCCACGTTTTAAAGCAACCGAGAATGTCATACCGGCTGGAGGCACTTTTTCGGGACCTTGGTTCGATTCCTTATTGAAAATATCGGAATGTACGGCAGTTTGCAGAGTTATATTACCTTGATTCGTTTTAACCACCCCGCTAATTTCATCTATCGTTCCGGATTTTAAAGCTTCTTCCAAAGTGATATTTTCACCAGTATTTTTGGTTAAAGTACTCAATGGATCGACGATATCGCATATGATGCCTTCGTGTAAGGTTAAATGGGCACCGGTTTCGGGATGTACAACTTTTGTTGTGGCAGGTTCTATAAGACCTTGTTCGAATAACTCCGGCAGAGATAAACTATGATTGAGAGGTAGCAAAATTTCGTTTCTGCCATTTGGATCTAAGACGCCACGTTTGATGGCTTCGTTGATCGTTAAGATATCGCCACGTTGAGGATCGACGATTTTGCCGTCGTCGCCACTCAATTTATTGCATTCTATTGCTTCCTGTAGATTTAACGACTCGCCCGTAGGCGATGTAAAAGTATTTCTGTCGTCCAAAATTTTTGCAGTGACGGAATCGATAATACCTTTCTGAGCTGCATCTTTAGGTTTGACAATTTTCTTACGCAACTTTTGTAGAATTACCTTTTTAGCGTCACGATCTGGACTGATGGATTGAGCCCGACCAATCGCAACTCGGTATTTCGGTTCAGTGGTTATTCTACTCCTGGTTTGTTCTGCCAAAGATAACTCGTTATCTGAATCCAAGCTTATGGAAGCCTTCGAAAGGGGCTTCGAGGTGGTTTTATTAAATTTGGGTGTTATGGTTTCAACTTGTAGAGATTCCTCGGTTGCTGTATTTATTTTTGGACCGGTGAGTTTTGTTGTAATTATGGTTTCGGATATGACCGGAAGAGAAGTCGAATATGGTTGTTTAACTGTATCGATGATCGCGGATGTTTTATATTTATTATAAGTATCTTCGTCGACCAATCCACGTTCAAAGGCTGTGTCTATCGGCACTTGTTCTCCAGTTTTGGGATCGATTATTATGATATCTTTGATAACCTTCACGATAGTTTCGCCCGCAACAAATGGCGTGCCCAACACCGTCACGATGCCTTGTTTGATTGCTTCGTTCAAACTAATCCTTCTTCCAAGCACGTCTTGATAGATACCGGTTTCTTTATCGATGATGTTCTCCTCTAAGGCTTCCAGCAAGGTGATATCAATTCCTGTGGCAGGATGCGTAACTCGCACCGAAGCTGGTGACATTTTCTTCTTCTCGATTGCTTCCATCAAAGTTAAAGTTTGATTATGATCGGGAATGACTACCAAAGCCGTCGAAGGATCGTAAATAATTCCTGCATCAATTTGTACAGGTTGAAGGTAATTGTGATCGGTTGGAAGAACGTTCATTTCGGAATAATTGGAATAGAGATCGTCGACATGTGTCACTTCCAATTTGGAAGGCTGGCCAGGCTGTTTGATAATCTGTAGAACTCTTTGGGTTCCAGGTTCGTAAGAGACCTCTTCTTCCAAAATGATGTAACCTTTGCTTATAGCTTCTTTCATGGTTATTCGTTTGTCGTCTAATTTATATTTGCCGGTGTTGTCCAAAACATTCTTTTCGAGACTTCGCATCAGCGATATACTTCTATGATTGACCGGATCTACGACCACCGCCGAAGTCGGATTGATTATCTTTAATTTGATGCATTCTTCGAAACTAACCAGTCTGTCTGTGCCGGGAATTATAAAGAGTCCCGTTATTGGATCGAAAAAGCTTTGTTTTATAGCTTCGGATAGAGGCCAACCTTCGGGCGGTAGTTCGAACACTTGCTTTTCGGTCACGTGTTGTTTTTGATGTTTAACACTTACGGTTTCCGTAAGTTTTGGTTTGTCTGGTTGAATTCTGACAACTTTAATGGTGGTCTTTGTGGGTGAAGACGATCGAGGAACGCTTGGTGCTGCAGATGCAGACGATTGTTCTGTATCAGGCGATATTTTGCCTTCGTTTAGAGCTTGAACAATCGAAACCACCTGGCGCGTTTCGGGATCTGTAAATGTTTGACGTTCGTTATCAATGAGACCCCTTTGTACGGCTTCCGTGTAGGTCATTTTACTGTTAATGTAGGTATCGCTGGAAGACGTAACCGTAACATACCTCTGAACTAATTTGCACGTGGTTTGAGTAGTAACATTAATAAGTAACAAACTATTTAACAAAGCGGCACCTTCTGGTGTAATCAAATTTTGAGCAATAGCATCATTTAAAGGCACTATTTTATTCACTCTAATATCAATAAAATTTCCCGTCTTCGGATCGATATATCCCCGAAATACGGCCTCCAAAACGGTCAATTCGACCGAATTTTCGAATATACCAATTTTTCGATTCAACATTTCGTACACTTCGGCTTTTACTTCTCCCGAATCGACGCCATCGGCAAAAGACACGAGCTTACCGCTCTTTAAATTTGTAACTATACTACCATTCGACTTCGTACTAATAAAACCTTTCGCACTTGCAGAATTAAAACTAATAAAGCTATTCTTATCCGGAGATTTAAAACCGTCAATATCAAAAATTGATTTTTGCGTCACGGAAGTAATGAATCCCCTCCTAACCGCTTCTGGAATGTCCATCATTTCTCCAGTCATCGTATCTTTAAACTTATTATCTAATAATACAATATCCTGTTTTAAAGCGTCACTAAGCGTAAGCAACTCGCCCGATTTGGAGTCGACTACAGATTTAATCGAATTTGAATCCAATACGCCGCGCGACATGGCTTCAGGAATACTTAATTTTGTTACATGTAAAGGTGAAAAAATTTTGCCTTCCCCGTCAATTAAATTTTGATCACAGACATCTTTGAGAGTCATGGGTTTTATAATGTATTGTCTACGTTTCGCTTCGAGTAAAGAAAGCTTCTCGTGAGCTAAGACGTACTTGCCTAATTTTGAATTTATAATACCTCTATCTAAAGCTTCATTAAGGGTCAACTTAACGTCCGCTTTAGGATCTACAATCTCTTGAACGTCACCGTCCATAATGTTAGTTTTTACAGCCGCGTCAATTTGAAATTTGTTGCCCGAATTACGATCCACAATCCAACCCGTACGTTCGTCCATCAAACCCTGATTGATCGCGTCGTACAAGCACACAGCTCCCGTTTTCAACTTGATCTCTTTAAATTTAGAATATTCGTAGGTCTTAGTTAAGCGAGAAGAGTCGCTCCCAAATTTATTGTCAACTGTTCCATCATCTTGACTACTTTTGCTTGGAAGTTCCGTTACCTTAATGCGTTTTTCGGATGGATCCATAAATCCTTGTTCGGCTTCATAGATTTCGTGTTGAATAGCTTCCAGTAGCGTGAGATTATGTCCATCTTCTCGAATACCGCAAGGACTGTGCAATCTTTCTGCTATTTGAGGATCAATCAATCCTTTCTGTAATGCTTCCTCGATGGTTATTTGGAGTCCGTCGGTTGTAGCGGTTAATTTTCCGGTACGAACGTCCAAAATACGAGAAGCTATTGCCTCACGAACTGTCATAATTTTTCCAGTAAATGGATTGATTATTCCTGGCGTGTCGATAATACTGTCGGTTCCAATACCTTCGTTAACTTTATGCACACGTTTTAGAGATTTTATTTCGCTGAACTGCATACTCGTGCCCCACGTTTGGGGCAATTCGTGCGTTATTTGAGTGGTGGTGGTATATTGACCATTGCTAACGGCGTCAGGTTGATCTTTTCCGTCGTTGTTCAATGCGTCTCCTTTTGTTATCGTTATCGTCGTACCATTTTCTTTTTTTGTGGATTTTGATTGAACAAATCTAATAAATTGAAGAAAAAATCGTGTTATCACAAATAAAATAAACACTGCGGTAAACGCGACACTTAAAACTTCACTTACGTGCAGACTAAACAAAAATAATCACACTTTAATTAATCAAAATGACACTTACTGCTTGCTGTAATGTGTTGTGCTGGTAAAAGATGACGAATGTTCCGAGGTGCTGCTCATATGAAATTCGGACCTGAAAGTTCTGAATGGCTGCGGTTCCATTTGCTCGACGAGTCTCTGAAAAACCACCAATATTCAGTTTATATCATTATTTTAATCTATCAAACAAAAGACAGTTTGTGAAAATTTTGTTAGATCTGAGGGACTGTAGGACTTGAATCTGAATGGTTTGGAAATATTTGCGCAATGATCGTTTCAGACCTAAAAGCTTCAAGGATATTTGAAGTCATTGGTGTAAGCTAAATAAGGCCACGGACTTCACACGACAAGCTAAGTATTAAATTTCCTTCTTCTTGGATAATCCGTAAAAATTATGTTAAAATGTCCGAATGGTGGAAGCTGTGTGCCAAATGTTGGCTCTGTGGGCAAGTTTAATAAAAGCTTGCGAAAAAGCAATTAAATTAAATTTAACTCATAACTACTACAGAGGAACTAACGATTCAAAGTGTATTTTAATGGGTGTTATTATTAGTTTCGGGTCAGTCAATAGTTCAAAACTGTTTTATATTTGCAATGCATATAAATCTTTTTGAAGTGCATTTGAGAGCAGCGAACTCAAACACTTTCGGTAATGGCACCAACGACTGATTAGTATCGTTCGTAAATTAAGTGCGATTTGATCAGCTTTCTCGAATTTTTGTCTGCACAAATTTTGCGTGAGTAACGTGAAATATTGCAAAATTATAGAGCTTCCCACGTAGCCAGTTAATAAAAATGCAGAAACAATCAGATAATATATAATAGACTAGAGGTGTAAACAGGTGGGCTCAAAAGGTTCAAATTAGTGTGGGTGTAAATGATTAGCACTTCGAAATCCTCAGTGTAAAATCAATGTTACCGAAAATAATAAAATTAAATAATGTGAAAGGGAGTTATCAGGGTCTGGCCAGATTAACGTGGCTTCCAAACCACGGAAACATTTTCATTTTATTAATTTTATAATTAAGTGCCGAACAAAAAATTAAATATTCACGGTATGGTTAATTAGCAGTCTTATCGAAGTATTGATAAGGATAGAATGGCAAGGTTGCTTTATCCAATGGAAGTTTATAGTTTTTCTATCCTTAAAGGCTTGAACAAACTAAATTCCAAAATAATAAAATAATTATAATTATTTTTAATAATTTTTGAACAGGATGGTACTTGTCACGCATTTGTACATATAAAATTACGAAAACAATTTAACAGAAATAATAAAATCAAAGGAATTAAGGTAGTAGTCTGGTAACTTGCACGTTTTTCTACGTCTTTATTAGGAATTTTTTTTCCATGGGAAAATAAAATTCAATGGTTTTGGTTTTTTAGTATGCTATTATTGACATCTGAAGGATGCAAAAAAAATTTTTTTGACTTAATTTTACAATGTTATTATTATTATTATTGGTCAAAGTAAAAAGAAGGTACGTAACTGGCTCGGGTGATTTCGGCTCTTGAGGACACCGGAAATAAAAAAATCAAAAAAAGGATTAATCTATAGATTTGTCGTTATCGCTGGAACTAGGATCTTTTTTTTTCCATCCCTAACTTTCTATTTTACAGCCCGATTTGTGTCTGAAAAGAATCAATTTTATTTTAGAAGTCGGCCATTTTGTTATTTTCTGATAAAATTTAATAATTCTAGTTCCAGCGATAACGATAAGTCTATAGATCAATAATCTTTTTGATTTTTTTTATTTCCAGTGTCAACGGCCGAAATCACCCGGGCCAGTTACGTACCTTTTTTTTGAGACGCCTACTTTGACCAATAATAATAATAATAAAACGTTGTAAAATTAAGTGAAAAAAAAATTTTTTTGTATCCTTTAGAAGTCAAGTCAACATACTAAAAAACCAAAACCATTCAATTTTATTTTCCCATAGAAAAAAAAATTTCCAATAAAGACTTAAAAAAACGTGCAAGTTACCAGACTACTACCTTAAGTATTTCAGAAATTGATCTTTTACGGCACCGGAAATTTAGTATTTCATTTTTTAAAGTCAAATCAACGGATTAATTAAACAATAAAATTATAATTACTTTAATTATTGTTGCACCCAGAATAAATTTATTTATATTACAATAAACTGAGAATTCAAATCTTCTTTGATGTCTTTTACCTGCTTTATTTACTGTTGTTTTGTAAATATTATATTTACCGCCGAACTAGAACATTATTTCTAACATTGCATATTTCTGGTTGATAACAGAACAGAACCAATTTGAATTTAATTATTTTATAAATTCATTAATATTTAACTTTAATGTTAATATTTAACATTTACACGAAACATGTGGTTCAATAATAAAAAAACAATACACTGTTAAAAATTTATGAAAAATTACAATGATTTTTACAGTAGCGTAGCGTAGGGGGGTCAGGGGAGGCGAATTCCCCGAGCGGCACTTCTGTAGAGAGCGACAGGGAATGGCCGAGGAATAAAATTATGATTTTTTTATTTTAATCCTGATATTAAAATCCCAGCACGCTGCTGCTCCTGCTACAGGCGTGTCATTTTTTGGTGAAAATAAAACACTCTTGATTTCTCTCACTTTTGCTTAAAAATTTAAATTTCTCGATTTTTCCTGACGAAATTTGAAAAATTATAAATTCCCTCTCTTCTCCAAGTATTCTAAAAGAGTAGAAATCCTGCGATATGTACTGGAGGGTGTTCCACACCCCCCAGACCCCCCGGTTTACAATTTTACCAACCGAAAAATATATTAAACTAATTAAGATTAGGACTAACCGGGAAATTTAAATTTTTAAGTAAAAAAGGGGAAAATTTAACCTCCGGCTAGAAAAAAATTAAAACTTAAAAAGCATATTTATTTAATTACCTTACTACTCATGAAGTTTAGCAGTAACTTTCTGTTCCTTTGAAAGTTAATTATAAAAATAATACAAAAATATAAAGTCAAAATTGTAAACCGGGGGGTCTGGGGGGTGTGGAACACCCTCCAGTACATATCGCAGGGTATCCACTCTTTTAGAATATTTGGAGAAGATATAGAATTTAGAATTTTTCAAATTTTTCCAGGAAAATCGGGAAAAAACGGGGAATCCCTCAGCGTCGGGAAACGAAATTAAATGTTTAAATATTATAATTATATAATTAAATGTTTAAATATTATATCGCTTAAAAGAGATCTACCGTCTAGCTGTCCGTCCACAGACGGGCTTTCCAGCTAGTATCTAATAAATTGATATAAAAAATACTTTTTTTTGTTTAATTGCAAAAATAAGGGGGCTGCAAATTTAAATAGGGGTCGGCAAATTTAGTATTTGCCCTGGGTAGCAAAATCCAGGTTACGCCACTGGATTTTTGTTGTAAAATTTACGTTGAAAATCTATGAAAATAAATAATTACGGTAACGTTCGTGTAAAATTAAAAAATAATAGCACAATGTAAATTTACTGATTTAGATAATGTAAAATTAATTTCTGTTCTGTAAATTTACAAAAATTTTGTGAAATCACAATAGTATTTTTACAGTTTCCATATGAGTACATATTACTTGGGTATGTAAAATTACATCCTTATGTATAATTTACATAGATTATCATAGGTCACAAAGTTGCCAATGATTTTCTATGTAAATTTACATAAAAACTTTTTACAGTGTAGTTTTGCCATATTAATTGAAGAAGTACATAATTAATACAATATCGATTTGGTATTTGGTAAATGTTTTTATAACATGTAATCCTCAACAAAATATTTTCATTTATAAAAAAATCCTTAAATCGAAAAGTTCAAAATATGTAAAACTTGCAGAAGTGTAAAACTGTTTATTCTATCTGTTACAAGTAAACCTTAAAATTCAAACAGGATGTTTACAATTTTAACAATTGTATCTAATAATAGATAATATGTAAAATAAATACCTATATTTTTAATCAATGAAATTATTATTGAAATTAAAACTGAATTTTTAAATTAAAATTATGAATTTTTGACTGAGAATATATCCAACGAGAAGAATAACAATTGTTGGTTCGAATTCGGCTGTAAATATAATACAAAACAACAATAAGTAGAGCAGGTAAAAACCGCCACGGTAAACTAGCAAAAAATTTAAAAAATTTAAATAAATAATATAAATCTAATTAGCAATAAATTGTAAAAAATTTGAATACTAAATTTGCAGTTTTTCGAATTTTTAAATAATAAATTTATAACAGGAGGGCATATTCCTGACAGTTTGTTGGCAATAACACACAAGTTTTTGTTGAACGAAAACTACCCAAGCGCAAAGCGCGCTTGTTGTTTTCCAGACGGTGCAGTGTAAACAAAAAATAGTCATTTCAGTTTCAGTAATTTGGAATTCCACTACTTTCGCATAATAATATCTTCCTAAGTTTTAATTTAAATTTTCATATAATTATATTATGATTAAAATTTGCATTTGCATTTCAGTTATGTTAATTTTGTAGACCTAGTATGAGATTCACATGGCAATTTAATTTTTCAAAAAATCCAAGCGATTTTAGCTGATTTATTTGCAGTCTTACTGGGGTCAAAACCACGATCTATTATTTAATGAATGGTTGCAGACGATCCTGGTAGATGATTATATCAGCCGAAGATGATAAATTAAGAAAATGTAAGAAAATGTAAGATTGATTATTAATTTTTAAGTAAAAAATCATGTAGAAGTGATAATCAATATAAAATTCAAGATTATGAGTAATCTGTAATCGACAACATGAAATCATACTTCCTATTTTCTATAAATGGATTACGAAATCTATAGATGGTATAAAATCATGAATTTTTCAATTCGCGATTTCTTACTGAAAATAACTTCCATATCTATAATTACCATCTGAAAAGCAAGACAAACTTTCAGTCACGAAGGCAAAAACAGTAGGTACATATAAACTGGAAAAACAGCCATAAATTAGAAAAGTGACGTCTTTTCATTTTGAAAAGTTTTTGTAACTTCGAGTTGTTAAACAAATTTCATGTTTATGACTTATGCGTGAATAATTAACAACGTAATCGTTTCATAAATTACATATTGAGCAGTATTATCAGCTTTACGGTTTTACTGCTGTAAATTAGTTAGGAAGTTATAGTGATTACCCTTGGCATCCATAAATAAATTCAAAAATTAGCATTTAGACGATTGCCTTCAACTTATACCTAAAATGTTAACAAAAACTTCATTTCTGCCGTTTTATAAGCCAAACTATAAAATTCCTCCAAATATCACATAATAAAATTATAATCATCTTGAAGACAAATTTCAAAAATCAAGAAAATTCAACCTGAGTGTTCAATCATAGAAAGCTTGAATTATGGAAGTCATAATTGAGTTTTTCCGCTTAAAGCAATAAATTTTTCTGGTATGAAGAAAACATAAATGTATAAAATTTTCCAGAAGAGAAGCTGGAAAGTTAAAAAATTTCCTTCCTTATTCGTTTTTCTACAATTTCTACAAAATAGTTCATTTGTTGTAAGTACTATTATTTGAACAATACGAGATTAGCAAATACCATAAGTTTTATCTTAATCCCCAGATTCAATAGAACACGAAAATTAGCAAATGATTCGACAATATTAATAATTTTAAATTAAGTTTATCTAGCAAAGCCAAATTCAAATAAAAATACTAACCCATGGCACTTGACCAAGCTCATACGCGAAATTGTATTCATCACTCATTTTAAAGTTAGGAACAAATTTTTAACAACAAATTTTTTTACAACAAAATGAAGAAAATTTATCGCATTTTCCAAATTGCTTACTAAAAGCACATCAATTAATCGATTTTATTTATTGTTCAAATTTAAAATAAATGAATATTTAAAAAATACTGTATTTATATACAATTTCAAACGTCAAAATATTACGTAATTTAAAAATCGTTAATTTTGCGACTCCAAAACGTAAATTTTTTTTTAACAAATAATCGTAAGACACCCAAAAAACTAAGGATTCGTTTTAGAAAAATACAAAAACACCGGTAAATTTTATAAACCGACAGATCCGCGAATCATAATGTACTGCCGCTGAATTATTTGATAAATCTATAATAGAAAAACCGATTTTCACCGAACCTGTACGCTTTATCCGTGTTTGCCGGCGAGTCGTTTATAAAAAATTAAGTTATTTTTAACACTGATTGTCCTGTAAATTAATTAAATTCATTTTTATTATATAATTTAACAGTTATAAAGACCCCTAACAAAAAATGATCAAATTCAAGCAACAATTGCAAAAAACAGCTAAGGTCTGACATTGACCGAGATGGGAAAACCTTGGAAATAATTAATGCAAAATTTAAAAATATAATATGTTATTGTTATAAGTACGTAAGGAAAACTAAAAATTCGATTTTGGTACTTTCCCACCAATCTGACGATAAGGAAATGACTAAATCAATTATTATAGAACAAAATATTTACATCTGAACTTGGCATTCAAGAGTTCTCCAAAAAGCTTCTCTTTTGCCAAAGAATATTTTTCTTTTCGATTCACAAAACGTCGAAGTCAGTCGTGGACAAATACCACAGAAAATCGTAACATGTTTGAAATGTTATGATGTCATACAATTTTTTACCTTGAATGATGTAATATCGATGTTTGTCCAGTTTTTACCTAAACATTCATCCATATTTCATACGTTAGCTGTCATAATTTAGCTAATTAATCCACTATGTAATTGTAGAATAAAATAACAGTTTATAAATTATCCCTCAAATTAGCTGTTTCATGAAAGAGAAAAGTAATCATTTCTATTTTTATCAAAACTTGGCTATTAGTTAATAAAAAAATCAATTGTAATAATAAACACTGCAGTAATTGTGGTCGGAGATTAAAGCTCAATTTATAAATAAGCATCGTAAAATATTTTTGAATTTTGCAGAAATTTGAAAATTTCTACCTACACCGAAGTTGCAAATTTCGAGTTCGTTAGACAATGTGAACTTTCTAAATCCTCCTTTTAGGCAATAAAATAAAAATGAAAGTTAAACAATCTGTTCCATTATAATGCAAATTTGGAAATTCGTTCTGCATGTTCAGTATATTATCCAAATGGCTTCTAATAAATTCTCGAAATTAGTTTGTCCAATTAATTCAAGATATTCGTATGACATTTTTAAATGTTGAAAAAGTTCGCCAAACAGATTGTTTGAGTTTATTACAAGACCATAAACATAACTTTTAATTTATCTTCTATTTTTACATTATATCACCTGGCGCCCACATAATCACCCTTTAGCCCACACAGACAAGCGTGACAGCTATCTAGAAGAATGTTAACAAAGCTACCATTAAAGCTTTTCCATCGTAGGAAATCAATTATTTACAATTATAATCGCTACATACTAGCAAAATCGTTGTTCAAAGGCGGCATGAAAGCTTAGCTGCAAGTTCCATGAAAATTTTAACACATGTGCAGCAAGAATAGGAAGGCCCGCCCCTGAGTATTGCAATAAAAGAGATGTAGGTGTTGAAGAAGTAGGCGAAAGTGAAGGTACCATTAAGAAATGTTCAACACCTTGCAAACTTAATGGATCCATATGAAGCGAATCAGATAGATAAGTAAAGACCACTTAACTGATAATTTACCATTTCAAAATGAAGAAATAAAATTGGACTAAAAAAGTAACCAAGCGCCATAGATAAATTTACATTAATTACCTCAACCGTGGTAAATAAATAAATTCAAAAAAAACCTGTTTAATAGTATTTGCAACCTTGTATTAAGTCTTTGAACACCAAGCCCAAATCATTTGCATTTTCTAAGTATGCATTAGAAAAAGCAAACTCGGATGCAGATTTTTGCAAATTAAGCAAACTTATTTTTTTAAGCTTGACAGGGTTAAACGGAACCACAAAAAAAATTAACTGTTAATGATCATAAACATCTCCTAAATGACCTAATACATATTTTTAAAGAGTTATGTCACCTGATTAATAAAAGTGACCACTGGCTGCTGTCATTATAAAGACCACATCATATATCATGAAATTAGAATAGTTATTCGTGTAATGAATTACCTCAAGGTTAAGTTATAAGAATTAAAAGTGTTTTATAGTTCCTTTCTACATCAAATAGATCGTTTATGTCTGGCAAATCAATTAAAATAAGGTAATAGGATAATTACCAACTCCTGTAATATGCTTATGCAAATTTCTAATAAATCAATCCCGTTACAACTCAATTATCGAGCAAAACTGAAAGTAAAAATTCTGCTTTTAAAAATTCCAAAAAAAATGTCAACAAAAATTGATTATCTTCTCTTTACGCATTAAAACGAAAATTAAAAGTTCGGGAATCCCCGAATTAAATATTTTCTGAATTTTCCTTTTAGCTGTTCCGATGAACAAAAATATATTAGAAAAAATTACTAAACTCACCAGTGTAACAATATCGCCTGGACATCTGGCAGCAATTTCTTTCAGTCTTGCATAGAGGGCATCAATCAAATACTGATAACGAGCATTAAATTCGTCCAACTCTCCTGCCACGATGTCAGCTCCACTGGGTGCTGATTTTGGATTCCTGAAGGCAGCGTTTGCGTCCAGGGAAGGTTGCACATCGAGGAGAGCGTCACGAAACCGTTGTAGTCCCTTACTCCATATCTAATGTTAGGGTTAGAAGGTTAGGGGTCAGTTGTTAGTCATTAAGTGCCGACATCAGTTAAAATTATGTGAAGCTGTGATAATTGAAAATACTAATGTGATGTGTGCTGAGTGACATTATTTACCTATTTCGTGTAAAACTAAAATTTAAGTGCTGGTAAAATTTAATGTATCTACTGTTGTTATTATTAATTATTAAATGTTACCAACAGTGGATCAGCAAAACAATGTTATTTAATTATTGTGTGAAACTAATAAATGAAACTAATGTTTTTTTTGTAAATACAACCTACGGTAAACTATTTTTTAAGTTTAAGGGTTCTTTTGAATAATATAACCCAGCTTATGTGGATTTATTTTGGAATAACACAAAAATTTAAATTTTTGTTGTATTCTAAACATAATTCGTACAACTAGATAAATATCATTCAAATGAAGCTCGAAGCAAACAAACTTTTCGATGTCAGTTCTAAAATAGAAAAAAGGTAAGTGAAGAAGAAGCGGAGAATATTTTGGATTAGGCGAAAATTAAAAAGTATCTACTAAATTTTGAGTTTCACTGATTTTTCTACTAATATCAGAGAGGCACAGTGAAAATAAGTAGAATAAAATAAAATGTAAGGTAGCCCAAAATTTAAACCCTCACCACAGTTTTAAGAAAAAAAATCACAGATAAAACATAAAAAATTTGAGACATGCATATCAACCACTCAAACATCCTAAATAAATAAATCTGACCTAACTGAATCAAATGACATGTAACTAAACCTAAACATGGTATGTGAGATGTCTCTTTTACCTTTCCTTCCCTGATGAATCGACCGCCATTAATATTGACTTGTTCGATAACTGGAGCACGTTCGGTAACACTGTTCAAAAGATTCTGGAAAGAAATTGCAAATTATAATAAAAATATTTAAAATCTAACAATATTTATACCCTAGTAACTTCAAGATGTTCCTTTGCACGATCCTTAATTGGTTGCATGGTTTCCAATTTATTGTAGGAATCATCCAACCAACTATCTTCATTTTCTTTAGATTTGTTGTAATTTTTCAACAACCCATAGGCTTGCTCACATCCTCTTAATCTATCGGCCATCTGACCGCAAATGTTACTCCATCTCGAGTTTAATTTCTGAACATCCTTCTCCAACCGATCGACATCGATATGAGGACCACGTTGATTAGGTCTCGATTTTTCAGTCAACCGCTTGGTGTTATCAAAATCATCATTTAATTGATCCATCGCAATTTGTTGTTGACTAATTGCGGATTGCAGTTTCAATAAATCATCGTGAACAGCTTCGAGAGCTTTTTCGGTGGATGGTAACTCGTCGAAGAACGCCAATTTGATTTCAAATTCGGATATCACTTGAGTAGCATCGTCAATACCATTCAACACAATTTCGCAACACTTAAGTCTCTCGATGTACAAATTACTGGTGTTCCAAACGTAATTCCATTTGTTAAGGACCTTTTCCAAATCCTTCTTGTGTTGGGGCGTTTTCAAAGTAATACTTCTGAAAGTATCCTTCACCTGTTCAATTTCGGGTTCTAAGTTTTGTAAACGCGACTCGAACTCCTTCTGTTCTAAAACAAGATGTTGCAATGTATCAATGTCTCTTGGCAAAGACGAAATCACTCGTTGGTTGATAATACGTTCAGCCTCATCTAAAGCTTGTTGTAGTGACGTAATTTGAGTGTTAAAAACTCTGGTTTGGTTTTTACTTTCTTCTTCTGCACGAGCACGCTTCTCAAACTCATCAAATAGACGATTTACTTCTTCCATTTCTCGTCGCAAACGTCTTAATTGTGGATCTGACGGATCACCTTCTGCGATTAGCTTATCTGCATCCTCATTTAAAGCCCTACGAATGGCGTTACGTTGTTCGGCTCCAATCGAAATAAATTGGGGTAAATCCCAGCCTTTTACGACCTTAATGGTGGCAAAAATCATGTTTTGTCGCATTCTCAGTTGTTTCTTTTGCCACAAAGCTATAGATCTATCGTATTGTCTTCTTAAGTGAGCGGCAGCATCGATGGCTTCTTTGTCGGGAGGTGGTATAACAAAGCACACGCCGGGTACTTGGGCTTCAACGCCTTTTTCGTTATGAACACGCCATTTAATCCGACCCGAGTTGTCCGATAAGGTGCACTCTTTATTCTTTTCGATTACAAACTGAAATAAATTTTATTAAATAAGATCAATTAGGACTTTCAAATTGCTTACATTATTTTGTTTGTAATTGCAAATTGCAATAGCACTAAGAGGCCGAGTGATAGGTTGTCTGCGTTGTTTAAGAGGCACAATTTCTTGTGCACGCACGGTCAACTCTTGGATTTGGTCGCCAAACGAATTTAATTCGTCTCGAAGTGCTTGCATTCCTTGCAATAACCTTTCTCCAACGTCTAGAGAAAAGTCCGATTGACTAAATTCGGTGTTCATCACTTCATCTTTCCTGTAAACACAAGAAAATATTATCATTCATTCAAACTTGATATTTTCAAAACTTACTCTTTAAGACAATGTTCAGCAGTTTCGATGTCTTTGAAGAAGGTTTGATAGTTTTGTGCATGTCGTAAATGTTCCTCGAGGCAGTGAGTCAATTGTAATAACCAAGCCCACTGTGCTTGCATGGCTGCCATATGCGCCTCGATCGCCTTACTAGCTGGATGGTTTTGTAGAACGAGAGCTTCTCCGCGGTCTTGTACAGCACCAAATTGAATTTCACGTTTTTCTAATTCGCTCATCAAGCTCTGAAAACGTTAAACATTTATGAAATGATGATTTCTTATAATCAAGTAGTAACAAAACCCTAAGTATTCTAGCGAAACGGGATTGGCAAATTTTTGTTGTTTACTTATGGTCGGTTGGCACAAAAAGGAATATAGGACGCTGCTCTTCCAAAACCGACCCAAAACCAAAAAAAAACTAAAAACCGGTTCAGGAAATGTTTATTATTTTTCCGGTGGAAACAATAAATTTGCCAACCCTGTATTTCAAGCGTGTCGAATTAAAACGCAAAAAAGTGCAAATAAATTTGGAGAAATTACCTCATCACCTAATCCATAATTTAGCTGCACATATTAATAAAAATAAATCAAAAACTTAATTTCCTCTTTTTAAAATAATTGTAGCAGTAAATTTATAATTATTAAAACTTACCTCGTAATACTTCTCGACTGCCTGTAAATTCATCTTGTTATCAGACCAATCTCTGGTAACTTCAACCTCTTCCTTATCGTTCAACCATTGTAATTCGTTGGTAGCAGATTGGATAAAATCTGATAAACTTTCGAGATCGTTAAGCCTATTGTTGGAAAACGTAGACAAGTCTACATAAACTTTTTGTAATTGATTCAAATGTTGATTATACAACGTCAGTTCTTCACCACTAAAATATTGCCTAGCTTTAACACATACATCTACTTTGGAATGAAATTGGTCAACGTGTTTATGTTCACGTTGGTGTATATCGTATTCGGTTTGGACGGAAGTTAAATCAGTTCCATAATCAGCTTCTTTCAACTGTTTCTGTAATAAATTCAGTTAAAAACACATTGCAAAATAAAATTAAGTTTTTCGACTTACCAATTTACTTTTACACCATTCCACAGCCTCTTGCACCGTTCTAAAATGTGGATTTGTATCAACACTCCTGGTTTCTTGTACAATACGAGTGTGTTTCGTAACAGTCCGTTCTTCAACAGGGGGGAACTTCATATTCGCCAAAGGACCCACAATTTTATGGTGCAATGATCGTCGCAATTGTACCCAACGCTCGTGTAATTTTTTAACGCGTTTTTCTAAATCGTGAGCTTGGGGATATCTGCTGT
Source organism: Cantharis flavilabris (assembly GCA_949152465.1). Classification (NCBI taxonomy): domain Eukaryota; kingdom Metazoa; phylum Arthropoda; class Insecta; order Coleoptera; family Cantharidae; genus Cantharis; species Cantharis flavilabris. Next base: position 95,040,503 of record OX424435.1, read on the forward strand.
TAAGAAGCGTGTGAACATCGCTCATTAAAGATTGGATATTTTGTTCGGTTACTGCAAGATCTGATTCGATCTGGTCTGCTACTTTTTTAGCATCCAATGGATGAAGTCGATCGATTCTTCGAGATTCGTCTTCAATATATCTCTCAATATGTCGTTCGATGGTATCCAAACCTGAATCGGTCTGTTTGATTTCTCTGTAAAGCAAAATAATTGTTGTTAACAATAAAATATTGGCTACAATAATATGGCGTACCTGTTGACTTTTTCAGCTAACCGTTGCAATTTATCCATACGTTTGAGTTCTTCCAAAATTAACCTTTCTCTTTCTTGATATGCAACCATTAAGCGACTCCAACCCTTTTCGATGGAATCTATGTGCAATTCTGGTTCGATATCGACTTCGCCAACAGTTTTGAAATACTTCTCTAAGTCGCGGAATATTTGACTAAGGTATTGTTTATCTCTTTGACGAGGTGGAATTTCGTCGGTTCGGAATCTCGAAGATTCGTTTGCCAACTTCTTCATTTCAATTAACGTCGACGGGAAGGATCGATCCTATTAAATAATTTATCAAAATTAAATCCATGAAATTACGAAGTTTTTATGTTTTCTACATTTAAATTATAAATGAAAACACATTACATTACGTCCGGAAGATTTTTGTGAATGAAAGTAACTTCAAGTTATTAAATTATATCTGATCTTCAAGTAAAGAACTTTAAGATCTGAAGGAATTAGTTTGAAGGAACTTGAAGTTATTAAATTATGTGCAGTTTTTTGAAAAATAGAAGTTTTTACTAAATGAAATAAAAATTGTTTAAGATTATATCCTGGCTATTATTAGACACTGTCGCGGCAAACGGATGTCTTAACAATTGATTATTATGTATAATGAAATCTTCTGACACTGCATTTTTACTAACATGTACTTTAATAAACACAAGCTAATCTACCTTCTGTTCGATTATTGTGTAAGAGCAATTAAAAACCAATTTAACTAATTTAATTATATAAATAATTAACAATAAATGTTGAAAATTATCCAATAATATATGTATGTGTGTTAAGCATTGTTTCATTTTAAAAAAATTAACGATATTTACGTAAGTAATGATTGACTTGGGAGTGGCAACATCCTTCAGTATGACTGTCATGCCATATAAAATTAAAAGCTCGAAAGCACGGGATTTGCATAATTAATTGATTTTTTTTTAAATTCATTCAGAACAGAAAATAATTTAAGAAAAAGAAATTACGTAAGGTTCTGTGATAAAACAGAGATTCCTTAGAAGTGACAATAAGTGGTAATTTAAATTACTACAACTTGAAAAAAAATATTATACAGTTATTCACAAAAGAACTCGGACACTCCTATGTTACCAATGTAAATTGAATATTTTGAAGCCGCTTTTTTTTCATATAAAAATCGATTTTACGGCAAAACATTTTAGACATTTTTTGTTGTAAATTTCATTGCCTTCAAGTTTGTTTATATACATTTTTTTATTTTGTCGCACCGTTTCCGAGATATATATATTTTTTGCATTTTACAGAGTCTTTTTTTCTCTAAAATTCTCTAAAAAGCGGCTTCAAAATGTTCAAAATCGTACAAATTTTGATGTTTTATGATAAAACAATAATTTTGATTTTGAATTTTCCTTTTAGTCCTTTTAGGAAATTAAATGAAACAAAAATGATGCTACTTACTTGCATTATGCTATATTTTTCTCTTAACCACATGTGTAATGAAGAAGCCAATTCGCGATATTCTTGTGTGCGTTGTTGCGAAGCTTGATCATACAATGGATGGATTGCAGGAGGCTCAGGAAATACTTCGTGTAAAGATGAAATGTACGTAATAAGAGACTTTTCATCGGGTTCATGAGTATCAACATCTGAAAATATTCACATATCATTAGTGCTTAAACTAATTAATCCAATTAGACTAGAACATTTTGGATTTGAAGGATGAAGTTTCGAGGAAGTACATTAATTTTATGTCAAATAAGATTCACAAGGAGTCCGAGTGAAAGTCTGGAAACTGATGAATCGAATCCCGCTACAGAAGTTTTTTTTTTTTAATCTAGAATTAGCTAATTTAGTCCAACTCCACTTGGTACTTCGGTTGAATAATAAGAACACAGATTATTTGTGTCTTCCTTCACTCATTAAACAATTAATTGTACATTGTAACTCTGTGTTTCTTCCCATCTAATCGGTTTCTCATGATAAAAATTCTTTTAAAATCCCATAAATGTTTGTCATCTGTCGTCAATTTCCCATTACGAAAAAATAGTGAAAGCTCGTGAAATGTTATTTAATGGCCGAGAAAGCGTATATTAATTAATTATTAATCGCTTCATCATCCAATTTCAACAAATTAAAAGCGCCAGATAAGTTGTGCGTACTATTAATAAGATCAATTTATGTGGAAAATAAACTTGTTACATTTTAATGCTATTATTGCTGATGATCTTCAGAATAATTAAATGTCGCAATTGGAAGCTAAGCACAAAGTGCGCTTGATGAAGATTTTACCATCAATTTTTCCACAATTGGAACAGCACCGCTATTAAATAACAATTACATTGCAATATTCTAGATTTAACTTTCTTGACAACTGAAGCAATTATGTCAAGATGAAATAGTTGCCATAAAAACGACAAAGATTTCTTATTTGTCAAGTTTGGAGGACATTGGAAGAACGTTTTATAATTTGTTCCACCTTATAGGATGACAGAACTCCCTTCAACCGTAACCTATTATATTTCATCTTAATAATTTAATGCTATTAAGCTAGTGAAAAATTATGAAAATAGAATTTACCTTCGGGATCTAATAATCTAGTGACTCCATATTCATGTTCGGCAATATAAAAGGCAGTTTCCATCCTCTCTCTTGCATGCTGTACTTTTATAGTGCGCCAATCGACCAAATCTGGCCTATTTCTATGTATAATAGCACTGAAAGCCATACCATCTCTCCACGAGCTGGTGAAGTCTGTTACGCGAACACCTGGATATTTGTTTGTTGTTCGTTTCGCCCATCTTAGAAGGTAATCTTTGGCCGAGATATTTGGTTCTTGACCAACTACAATATCAGATATCTGAAACAAAAAATATAAGTCAGACTTTGCAACGAAAAAGCTAATTTCGTACTTGACATTCCATACAAAAAATTTCAAAAGGGAAGTCAATGATCTAGACGGGAACTTCATTAATAAATAATATAAGCTCTTAATATTCTCCAGAAGCCCTGTTAATGTAACTGTAAGTGGCTCGTATCAAAGTCTCTAGACGCCAAAAGTAATTTTAAATAACAATTAACAATTTCAGTTATTGGTCTCCAACTAAATTTAATTAATGTAAAAATAATTATAATTAGTCGTTCATGATAATGACCACAACATAATCCAAACCGGTTAATAACTTTTTTTCCCAACACTTTTCAAAAATACACAGATGAATTTCAAAATTCATGAGAAATTAATTTAAAAAAAAACAATTTATAATTAAAGTTTAAAAGAAAGGTTTTAATTAGCGTGCATGTCCTTAATTTCTAATAATCAATCAAAACGAATGTGTGTTAAACTATGCATTTTGAAGATTCACAGCGGTTTCGAGTTCAACGGTGAGGTAACAATAATTTGTGAAAAAATCAATTTAATAAATTAAGTTTAAGAGCTCTGGCACGCAAAATTAAAGGCAATTACCTTTAAACTTGAAATTTTCACACGATAAAAGCTAAAAAAACTCGTTAAAAATGTTAATTTTAAATGTAAGTTACAGCAAAGTATCAGAAGCGTCAATCAACTCTTGTAGGATTTCTATAAATAATCTGGATTTTTATTTAAATAAAAATCGTATTTGTACGTTGCGGTAAACTATCGGCAAGCATTTTAGAAACTTCAAAGTGCAGTCAAAAATAAACCAGAGGATCGAAAAATTGAATTTCAAGTGGAAATATTCAAGTGTTTCCGCTGCAATGTCACGGTTAACTTAATAGATTACTACAGGATATCGAAATAAGGGCATGATGAACTTGTGGAATATAAATATAGCTGAATCAATTTTGCAATCTGCGAAATTCTTCTATAAAAGAAAATTTTTTTATTTCAGAAAAGGATAATTTTTCAGAGCTAGGATTAATTCAATCTCAATAAATTAAGCTCCTGTTCTTAAAATCACAAATTGAGAGCAGGATTAAAATTTTATTAAACCGGTATAGCCAAACTTAAACCGATGATTCAAACTAATAGAAATTTATTAGGTGGATGAACCTAATATGTAAAATATGATCCAAGTGATTTTGTAAATTATTCTCTAAACTTAACTTTAAACTGCCCCCAAGCAAAAAGATTGCCACTAATCTCGCATGTAAAGTGCCCTCCAAACTACCTACTTTTGTCAGGGAGTAGTACGACAACCTGGCACACGAATTTAAAAATTTTGAAAATTAAATTTTGTGGATTTAATTTGTGGATTTCAAAATTTTGGGTAAAAAACCCTTTGCAATTATTCAATTGACTGTTTCCATAAGGTTAGTTCCGCCCGTGGCGTATTTTTGGGCATAAATTGCACTCAAAAATGTCAGATCTAGTCAGACAGTGAAAGTTAAAAACATCCCTGAAACCGCTGCAAATAAAAAATTGCGGATCTAGAAAGAACAAATTTTTGTAGAAGTTAAATTCGGCTATAATTAAAGAAATCTAATTTACAATAAATTTACTATAATAATATGTTAGCAGTCGCACTGTTAGAAGTCAACTGCGGCCGCCTCCGCCCACTAATACACTCTGCTGAACCTCCCAAGTAACATTTTGTGCTGAATATCAACTGTGAGCACGCTGTGGCAGAATAAAATTCAGCTATTGAGCTACGTCAGTTTCTGATATTTAGTAACCCCAGAAGCTGAATTGCTAATTTGGCGGCTGAAACCCAGCTGAAATTGCGCTGCGTCAGCTACTCAAAATACTAAATCAGCAGATATTTAGACTTGAATATCCGCAGACGTAGCGCAATTTCAGCTGGTTTTCAGCGGCCAACTTAGCAATTCAGTAGCTTATCATTATCATCGTTATCGAAAAATAATTAAACACCCACTTGATTTCATGCTGGTTTTTCAAAATTTTCAAATAAGAATGCATTTACTATAGATTTATTTAAATTATTTAAAGTAAACAGTCGCTGAAAGCTTAAAAATATAATTTTCATTATATTATTGAAATTATCTTGTTATTTAAAACTTTATTGTTTATTTTCTTACAAGTTAACCCTTTCAGACCCAGGGTACACTATAGTGTATCTACGTTTATTAATTTATTTGAATTTTAAGCTGACGCCGAGAAACGTCAGATTAAGTTCAGCTAATTAGCTGACGCTGAAAAACAGCTGAATTTTAAGCTGGCGGACAGCAATGGCAGCAAATAATTTGCTGACCAAGTTTTCAGCACAAAATATTACTTAGCCTATTTACGTCGAGCACACGTACCGTCAACAGAATGAGCAATTCACCGACTTTTATGTGAAAAATCGATATTTAAAATTCGACGATCGAAAACAAATCAAACTCAAACCTACCAAAAACAAATCTAAAGATTTTCGGTACCGAGATCCTCTGGAACAGAACCTCGAAATACACTGGGCAGGAAACGTCGGTGGGGCCGCATATCAAACAAGTTTCCGATAAAGCAGTCCCTTGTCTGATGAAAATAGAAAACTAAACATAAAGATAGAGCCTAACGATGGTCTTTACCAGAGCAATAAAGGTTCCGTTAAGGTGCCATGAAGGTTTCAAATAAACAGCTGCAGAAAGCCTCTAAACCAGTGGTTCTCAACCGTCGTTCGGCGGAACACTGGCGTTCAATGAAAAAATATTTAAATAATCGTAATTAATTTAGGAATTAATATTATTTTTAGTGTTGTGGTTATTGTTGCAGAAGCTCTTGCACTCCTGTTCGTCCCTGGATTAAATTGGAATTTAGAGTTTACATGTCTGTCTTTACCGGTAGTAGTGTTCCGCAACTTTTCTATTATTGCCATAAGTGTTCCGCGTCCACAAAAAGGTTGAGAACCATTGCTCCGAACTAAAGTCCATCGAAGTTTATCCGAAACGCTGTTGATAGGCTCCACGAAGCCGCGGGCACCTCCGACAATCCGAGAGTTAGATAACTACCAGTTCGATGATTTTCTAAGGTACAAAAGACCCAAAGTCATCCTGCAGCCAAAACTTCCGAAACTAACGTAATTTTTTGCTTTCTTAATTACAGACCAAGACCAAGTCTTTCAAGTTAAGGTATTCTAAAATAAGCTCCACGATTCGATTCAAATTCGATTATTTTAAAGGATAAATTGATGTTGATCCTCAGTTTAATCGCTTCATTTTAATGTCATCTCTCAAATTCTACAAGAATTTTGTGAGTCCTGTAGATCCGGTTAACGTACAACACCTCTTTTGTTATACGATTCGTCCTTCCAGATCGGTGATTTTCGAGTTCGGTCATCCTTTAGGGATGATTTTACAAATTGGCCCAAAGATGTTTAAACCCCTGTTCTTCAAGGATAAATTTAATAAATTTATATTTTTACGAGATCGGCACGTACTTTTGAGAGTAATTTACTTGAGACAGTTTACGACATTTTTGGTGAGAGGGCAGCTTACATTTTTTTTAAATGTCTACCTATTCATGACGAGGATCAATATGAGCCAAACAAGACGAGAATCCGCATGTCAGAAATGAAACCTTAGATTGAAAGAAAATATTGTCCAATTTTTAATTTCATTAACCCCTTGGAGTCTCCCATTCCTTCAAAAGAAGCCCGTGAAAGCTCCATTTGTCCAACGTTCCTTATATTCGGATATCGGATATCTGTATTAGACAACTTAATCCTTTACTGAATCTATATATTTTTAAATTTACGTTTTCTCTTGAGAAGACAAAAAGCTGGTGACCAAGACTGTCAGTTCAGCAGAGCTTTCACTGTACTTCTGGCTTTCAGAGATTGTTACAGATCTTCGTGAAATTGAAAAGGGTAATTCCCAAAGTAAAACGATTTTTGCATAATCGAGCTTGAATGCTCAATTCGTGACTTTCGTACTATTAATAAATCTGATTTCGTTTTAAAAGGTTATTGAAACTTGACGATTTAAATGTGTAACAATAACAAATGCGAGAAGAAATGTAACTTTGGTAAGAAACCAGAGTTAGTTCACAAAATGCAACCCAATTACTGGAAATAGTCTGGATTAAAATAAAAATCGAGTAATTCGCGAAGTCTGACTGGATGATTAAATTTATCCAATTGTAAATACAAATCACATAGAAAAACAACCCAATATTTGATAAAAGGAAAAAAAGCATCAAGATCCATTAATAGAAAAATGGTAGCGATTATCCACATTAGGAAGCTAATAGAACTTTTAAACTATGCTGGTAGTTAAGTATACGAATTCCGCACTTATATTTTATGTAAGGAGCAGTTTATTAAATGAAGGAAAAGGTTAACTTCGTGAAATACCATTCAGCAAACAATAAACTGATACTAGAAAAAATTGCAACTTAAATGAGTTTGAATTGCTTTCCGAAGAATAGAAAATGTAGTTTCGAAAATGCATTATTTAAATGAACAAAGCTACGTTGCACACCAAAACGTTAATTACTTTCTTTCATAATCAAATGGGTGAACTTTGACGTTGCAGAAGTAAATGCAGATCAGATTATTTAAATTTTTTGAAAAATTACGAAAAATCCTTTTTTTAAATTAGGAACAAATCGTGTTTGATTGTTTCGTTTCCATTGCTTAGGACTAAAATTTACAACTCGTGCACCTAAACATTTATTAACAATACTAATTAAAATTAAGATAAAATCAGAAACTATCGTAGTTTCAACACTAATAAATTTCAAAGTAAACAGAGTGTAGAAAAAAATAAGTCTTTAGTATTATGTTGATAATGTGATAACGAAAAGAATCGTGTTTGCATAACATATTGTAGTTACTTCACAACTTTTTTCAACCCATATTTACTTGGCCAAATTTTATTAATCTCTCGTAATTTACGTTTTAATTTACAGTTATTAGAAAAATTTATTGAATTGCGATATCTATTAATAATAAAAATTTTAAAAAATGCAGACAGCTTTAACGAGTTACTTTCAAAAGAAGGCGAACAATTTATAGTTCACACTCAAATTAACACTAATTTCTCGTTTAATTTGTTAAATGATCGGACGTGAAAATAATTCAAATCTTCTTTATGGGCAAAAAAATGATCATCTGGTTATAAAAATATTTTCGTCGAGTGCAAGAAATTCTTCCAAATAAAAAACACAGGTAGGTGACGAAAACTATGTCAATGCCAAATTTTTTGTAAGTTACATGGATATTGTTTATGAAATTAACTATGATAAACAAACTCCTTCTGTTCTTAAAAAAACTCTCTTACATTACGTGGGCGTATACAGAAGGTTGGAATATGGAAATGATGGTTCAATTACGGTAAGATAAAGAGAACTACCCCATAAAAAATTTGGATTAAGGACGAAAACATGGTTGTTAACAGGAGTAATTAAACAGTCTATGAAATTTTAGACTTTGATTGGTTGGCCTTCATTGGGAACAAGTTTTGCATTATTTGAACTATGGAACTATTTCTCCAATAGAGAAATCCGAAATGCATTAAGATTAATGCAGTCCCATTTAAAGTTTGAGCTAACGGTCCGAATTTGACAGTTGGATAAATTGAGCAATTTTTCGTCCATAAAACCACAATGATAATGCAGAAAACCTGTTAGGAATGCTTCCAAAATATTCAGATTTTGTAGGCGTGAAATACTTACAAAAATGCATATCAGGACATAAATTGCGCGCCCGTCTCGTTAATTTGGACTTAAAAAGAAATCGCGTGGTAAAATATTGAAAATGGCAAAACTGTTAAATTGTGAATTCAAACTGTTTGTTCTATTTCTCCAACGCAAAAAAAATTATATTTATGGTTCGTGCTTTTAATTAGCTACGTCTCAATTCACACAAGAATATACGCACGCTACCGAAGACACACATAACTGGTTTTAAAAAATAAAATTAATTTCCAGAAAATGGACATCTGCCGTTTGGGGGGGCATTATCCTGTCAGCTTGTTTATTTTTTTAAAAATTTATATTCGAACAACGCACGACAAAATCATTACTATGTATTGACATATCTAACCTTAACTCTTTTCCGTTCAATGGATTTGAATTCCTGAGCTACTTCCGGTTTACTTTTAAGGCTTCGAGTTGCTGCCCTTTTAGTTAAATCATCGGTAAAACTTTTTTCTTCACCTCTCGATAAGGTGGTGACTTTTCGAACAATTTTGGTTGTTATCCTGCGAGTCCCGTCGTCGTGTTTTCGAGTGGTTTTTGTCGATTCGATCGAACTCCCCAAAACTTCGGTGGATAATCGTTTTTGGGTATGAATTGCTTGCAATTTTCCAACTTCACTGGAATTGTATAAATTTGTAACTATGGGTGGGCCTATGTTTGACGACGGTTTGTCGGTGGTTCCTTGCATAAATAAACGACGCTTGGTGGTAGAATTGCTATTATCCTTGACGAAGTGATACATTTTTTTTAAATTTTTGATCAGGCACTAGCGAAAAAGTGGCATTAAATATTTATTTCCAGTATAGCACTTAATAAAAACATCACTAGGTGTATCTGGTTGATTGTTGCTCGTTTAGATCGCGCGTTGTTACTACAAAACTGACATTCGCAGGTGTTACGTCAGGTGAACACGACACCGAACTGAATGATGTTGGTGGGCCTCGACGTATAAACTCTAGCCTTGTGCAGATACCATGTAGGCACCGGGGCCGTACGGGGGCGTTTTACTGTCCCAATATAGGACAATTTAAAATTATTTTATTAGGTCAACTATGTTTACTTTAGAATTGCACCCAAATTTCTTTGAACTTTCCGATTCCAATTCACGCAAATAAGGACAACTGGAAACCTTACAAGCGAAAATTCGGGAAAATTAATTCGGTGAAATCGAAAGAGTAGCGGATAAAATTTGACGACCCTAACTAATCTCACGTGTATTTTCATTTGAGTGGAAAATCTAATTAAATTAAACTTTATAAAATATGAGATCAAGGATACATAATGCCCGCATTTACAATTGCAATTATTGCATAATAAAATAACATTTACATTCAAATCATGAGGTCAATAAAACGAAAATTTCTATTTTAACAGCAGCTTTTCTTTTTTTTCGAAAGAAGAAATTGCTCTAATATATTTTTAATTTTTGCGCTAGAGAACGGTGAACTTTACTTAAAAATTTTATATTAATTGAAAGTCAAAGAACCATGAATTTATGTAAATCTACGAAGCAAAACATTTTTGTTTCGTTCAATATCGATTAATCGAAATTAAAACGTAAAAGAAAATTTTAGGAGTAACTGTTATAATAGATACTTATCATGAAATTCGAAACTGGGCATAAATTCTGCATCTAAAAGCTTGAAATGGAAAACCACAATAATATTTTCACTTTTATTCTCCAAATCGTAGGTTTTTAATATGTACTATTATTGAATAGCCTTGCCTGGGGGGTATTCCATACCTCCAGACCCCCCGGTTAGGATCGCCATGATTTAATATATAAACAGCAGATAAAATCAGCCCAAAAACATTGATTCTTCTTTTTGGTTTATTGATTTTTCCATTAATATGTTCAGATTGTATACAGGGTATTTTAAATACTTAAATCCTTAAATATTGATTGTAGGAAAAAAAAGCAAAGGACCAAAATTGTTGAAAATTTGATTCTCTACAAGTTTGTTTATGTTCATTTATACCCTTAAGTTAAATATAAATGAGATAATAGAGGAGTTTTACTTCGCCGTTTTTTTCAAGTTTAATTTGAAAAATATCAAAATCATAAAAAAAATTTAGAACCCAAAATTGTAGGAAATTGAATTTCCAACAACTTTTATCTTGACAATTTTTCGTTAAAATTGAAAATGGCCGAGTTATTCAAGAAAAATCATTTTTGATAAAATTCAAAATGGCGGACATAAGCAAATGCAGAATTTGGTCGACTTTTTGAATGAAGGCTACCAGTGACCCCCCCAAACGGCTAAAAAACGAAACAGCGACAACGGAATTATTGTATATTCAGGGGGATTATTTGGACATGATCACCGTACTAACACGATTTCTCAGACTTTAAGAAATAACAAAACGAAAATCTATTAAAATTTTTACTAAAATTAAAATCTTAGTGCAATGAAATTCAAAAAAATAAAAAAATCTGATGTGGACACCACATAACTTCCTTGTAATTTTTATAATAATTGTACAAAAATCTCGTTAATCTATTCATGCGCGTCATTAATTACGACGTTTGGCACGGACAATCGCAACCAAAAATAGGAGGTGCACAACTAGGTGCTATAAGTGTCTCAAATCCAAAATTTCAACTTTCTACGGCTTACCGTATTTGAGTTATGCGACATACAGACGTCCGTACGTACGTACGTACAGACGTCACAACGAAAATAGTCAAAATGGATTCAGGGAAGGTCAAAACGGATATTTCCGTCAAAATCTGGAAATCAAAAAAAATCGGGATCACAAAACTGAAAATTTTATAATTACTTCCTTGTAAACCAAGGAAGTATTGTGATACCGATTTTTTTCGATTTCCAGATTTTGACGGAAATATCCGTTTTGACCTTCCCTGAATCCATTTTGACTATTTTCGTTGTGACGTCTGTACGTACGTATGTACGGACGTCTGTATGTCGCATAACTCAAATACGGTAGGTCGTAGAAAGTTGAAATTTTGGATTTGAGACACTTATAGCATCTAGTTGTGCACCTCCTATTTTTGGTTGCGATTGTCCGTCCCAAAAGTTGTAATTAATGACGCGCATGAATAGATTAACGAGATTCCTGTCCAATTATTATAAAAATTACAAGGAAGTTATGTGGTGTCCACATCAGATTTTTTTATTTTCTATTTCTCACATGACGAAACTTACACCCAGCTTGAAATTTTTCGACATTTTACATATATCTTTCACAGTTTTCGATATTTTGACATTTTCATAATTTAAAACCATAAAATTTCATATACCTACATAGGTGAACTGGTTTGATTTTTGCTGCTCCAGTGGGAAGATCGTATGCAATGCAGAACCTGTTGGTTGGAATGACTTGAATAAACTAGAACTTGCGTGGAAAATATGCATGTTCACCAATTAAAATTAGAAAAAAATGGCTATTCAGTTCAAAAAATGAACTGTAGGTGTTTAACAACAACGCCAGAAGACATACTACATTCTTGTCGGAAATGAATAATTTCTAGCAATTCCTAGCATTAACTTGTTAACTTGTTTTATTCAACTTTCAGTGGAACGTGCAGTTATTTCTGAACAGGAAAGCAAACCCTAGTTTTCGCTGTTCTTTAATCCACGAGATAAAATTAATCTAGACGAAAACTCGAGAAAACTAGCCAGCTTGAAAGTACAGAATACAATATCCATACAAAATACAAAACTTCACTTTTTAGCAAATATTTTGCACCACTCAGTATGCTCGAATGTAAAACCAATGTAGTTGGTATTGACAATTTATTTTATCTTCATGTTCTCCCACCTTTGATGTATTTGATAGGATAACAAAGCAGGTCTTTCCTAGTTTTATTAATTTTATCTGGCGCCTTGCAACAACAGCATTCCTTTGTCCCCAGTCTCCCGACATTAGAGCTAAAGGCTAACCACCCTTAACATCAAGTGTGTGGTTTACTTAGCGATTGTATCCAACTTTTCAATTATGCAAATTAACAATCAAAAAACAGGTCAACAACTTCAATTAATGGACTTCTTATGTTGCAATTGTATGTAAAATTATCGATATGAAGAATCACGATCAAGGATAACCACAATTTGGAAAGCCCCAAATGGTATGGCATCCATTATATTTTTCCTCTGCATCAAATTTTAAGTTTAAAAAATACTGCTGGCCAATTTACTTTTATGAGCATTTCGGGAAATTAATTAAAAGTGTAGCAAAACCGAACGTGATTATTTTAAAATGCTGCCGATAGTCCAAGTCACAACCAATCATGCTCCAACGCGCAATTGCTTCATTAATTAATGTAGAATATTTTATGCAATTTTCTATAAATAATGCTACATTGTCGATAAACAGAAAGACAACCAATTATAACAGCACAAAAGACGACATTGAAAGCATCGTTACAAAAGGATAGTGTAAAATCTGATTTGATGCATTGAGCAAAAAATTAATTTTTATCCAACGAAAAGGTTAGCAATAATTGGGAAAATAATGAAAATCCTCATTATAACGGAACCGAATTACTACTAAAAAGGTGAAAGGTGGATAAATAGTTGACATGAATCACAACACATTTTTTGGATTTATCTCGCGTTCCATTGGACCCGTCTTCTCCATACCTGCTATTAAAGCGTCATCAAATGCGAATTTAATGATAGTATCTTCCTAAAACTCACGAAATCGATAAATAATTTAATTACATGTTGGACTCATTTTCAGTTTTATGCTTCAACAAACAATTACCCAATAAAAAAATTTAATCAGCGCAACGAACTACAAAAATATTTTAATAATAAAAGAATAATGGAATAATTGGTTAGAGGATTTTTGTATTATTTAAGGAAATTTCTGCATTTTTCCCAACATTGAATAAAATTTCTTCTAGTTAAAAGACAATGGCTAAGGTTAAGAATCTTCCTGCTGGGCACCTAATTGCTATAAACAATTGTATACCTAAAGTTGAATGAAAAATATCAATTGGACAAGTGGTATTATGCTAGATTAACCATCTGTAACCAAATGCAAGGTGCACTAACAACTCTAACCATTATTAACTTAAATTATGTAAGCACTTAAAATTAAACTACTAAATAAACAAATTAGTAACAGTAAATCAAACTCGAAAGCTATCATAAGAAAAAAAGAGTCATTCGCTCTGTAAACTGGGCGAAAATGGAAGACAAATTAAAAACTATGATTTTCAAAACTGACATAGTAAACTTGAAGATTGAAGCTTCTAATTAAAAAAAACCGAAAATAAAAACCGACCATGATCGTTTGCGAACAGAAGAACACAAATTCTTCGCTTTTACTCTTCACATTGAGTTTGAGCAAAACCTTGGAGAATTTCTCTTTTGAAACAAAGAAATACAAAAATTGGAATCGTTTAATGAATAAGTAAAGCATTCATTCAGTCGTGAATCATGAAGATAGCAACAAAGAAATTAACATAGAAAATCGTGCCATTTTTTGATAATTCCGTACTTGAAACCAATTTTTTGCGAAAAATTTCTTTAGTGTTCAGACACCGTCTCTCGACTTATACAGTTACACTAAATTAATTATTTTTACAAAGTAATGGCAGGAACTTCACCTGTAGTAAGACCGGAAACAGGGCCGTCAGAGGTAATAACCGGAAACAATATCTACATACATCACATAATTTAAACATGGCTAGCATTACGTAAAATTGGCATATTGGTTGTTTAATGACAAATTCGTATAATTAATTAATAAACAATTATTGAATATAAATTTATAATTTGGAATTTATGATAATGAATCTCCTAAGATGTTTTCGACTTTATTATGTAATTAATTAATGAAGCTCGACCTTCGCACGACAAACAAATTAATAAATTATTGCAAATTTTCAATATATCATCCAAAATATAATTCTGTTTAAATTCCGTCGAGTGCTCTAAATATTTACGTGTGCCAAGTGCAAATCTGTTTATATGGCAAAGGTTTAAACGGAAGAACCGCAATTTACAGAATAATTTGAAATTTTATTAGTTTTTAAATTTCTAGAAACTTTAATGTGATGTCATGATGATCTCATATCTCTTAGGTGACCACTGATTTGCTATTTATGTTTAACTATCTTACCTAATGAGGTAGATAAGCTTCCTAAGAGTACAATTAGATAGTGATAGTAATCCATTGTTAGAATTGTTTCACGATGGAAAGCTTAAAAATTGAAATGGAAAGTTCGCATAATCATAAAAAAATAATGTGTGTAGTATACACCGTTGTTAGTTTTGATATATTCAAAAACCAATAGACAACACACTGGAGTATGATAATGAGCAATTAATATGGTTCATGTGTATATGGATATAATCTTAACTGCTCTACAGGAATGTTGGTTCCCACACAAAATTCAAGATCACGTTTATTTACACCAAATAAATCCATTTATTTTTTTAATTTTGCCAACAGCCTTCGCGCAAGTCGAAAACAGTAGTAGAAGTTGTAAAAGTTATATTTCAATCGCCTGTAGGTTAGGCAACTTAAATTGCACGACGGTGAAATAGACGAATGGGTAGCGCAAGAGCATGAAAAATGGAAGAAATAAACTTCTATTTGATGTTCTGACAATTAGTTTTTAGAAAAACTGGACCAATTTATACAAACATCACCTGTTATCTTAAAAAAAAAAAATAAAAAGTGAGGTCTGTTGAAACGTCCAGTCCTCGAGACTTGCTTTCTAAATTTCAAAATCTGCCAAAATAACATTTCAATGCGAAAATTTCATAATCTCCATTCAATCGTTACTATTACTTCAGATAAAATCATCCCATTCCATGTATGGGTAGCTCCATATGCGGAGTGGTATAAAAAATTTGAAAGCCAAAAGCATGGGTATCTATAGATAGTAATCATTATAAAGTAGAATTTTCTCTTAATTTAAACATATTTTTTATTAAATAAAGGGTGGTCTCAAAAAAGTATTGCGTTAAGTCACCATATGGTTAAAATAACAAATCAAATACCATATGTCATTATTATTATTATTGTTGTCATTAAGAGTGAGACAAAAAGCATTCGATTAATTGTGATTTAAGCACATATTAACGCCATAAAAAGATTGCGGCGATATTTATGGGAATAACTAGGACAAGAATTTGTTCGGGCTTGCAATAAAAAAAATTGCCACATAAGAGAAAATTTTAGGAAATTCCAACAAAAACATAATCTAAATAGAGCAATCCACCTTCGGTGGTTATCAGCATCGAAAATGATTGCCTTCAAAAAATTTGGTAACTGAAAGACTCCGAAGAAAAATATTTCGTCATGGACTATTTACGTGGTCAGTCCTTGCGTTATGCAAATAATTTCAAATCACATTTTCTAAAGAGCGCGGGCGATCGTGACGTAAAATTAAGAGACACCTACTCCTTGAATTTTAGCTATCTCAAAAAGGTTACCAATACATTTATGGCATTGGACGAAATTGAAATACCACGTAGGTAAAAACTAATCCAAGTAAACTAACAAGGACTTTTCATCTCGTCACCATCTGCATGAAAGGTTAAAAACCTCCGTCAATTAATGTAACGAATATGTAGAACAATAAACGACTAATTATCTTCCAGTATGCAAATGCGTAATTAATTCTAACGAATCCAGTTTAAGCAACTTAAAATAGAGACTCCGGCAAATTTGTTACAACCCTATATATAATATTATGAATTCTCTTAATTAGTTCTCACATAATAATTCTTACAGCTAAGGTTAATTAGATGGAAGTTGAATGAACGACAACAAATTATGGTTCTTCTTTTCAAAAATTAAAGTAAAATGCTTTCTAACGCAAAAGCTCTCCAAAGCAGTTACCAAAATTAAAAAAACAACATCCGAATACATTAGAATTATCGAGCACACTAACCAGTTCTTTAAACATTAAAAAATTAAACTACTGCAATGGGCATGAATGAAGAACATTTATGCAGATTCTATGCTCGAAATGAACCACTTACATGCATCATGCCATTGGCCATGCCATTCCGTCATCTAACAGAACTTTCAAGTACATTTTCTGCAGAAAATGTTATAATAAACATCGAACACTTGGCTAATTAACTATTGAGAAAAGAACAGTCTTCTTCCATTTAGCTGGTTAAGGTTTTGTCGTTAATTTTGGAACTACATTACAGCAATGATTATAAATCTGACGAGATGCGCAATCGTACGATTGGCCTTTCGTACGGTTGCGCATCTTTTTTAAATTTACAATCAATGATTACGGGTAACAAATTATTTTTAAGCTCAACATGCTAACTTTAGAAACGACAACCCTAACTTACCTTCGATCCCTGCAGTTTGCGTTAACATAAAACGCAGAGTTATTCAAGATTTCTCATAAATCGTAATTTTTGAACGTCGAAAGAACTGGCTAATGCAATTTTCTAACAAACCATGAGTAATCGATCTTACCTGGAAGTGTAAAATGATTGTCCATATAAGACCTAAGGTGAGTTTGGGATTACCATCGACGATATCTTCGGATCGGATATTGACTAATCGAATTTTTTTACAGTGTAGAAAATGGAGGGCAGTGTCCACATTATGTAACATATGGAAACGCATCACACCTCGTTCGCGTGGCTAAAACAAGAAAAGGGTTTATTTAAAATTGGAGTATAGGAGCAATTTCATATTTTCTAAATTTAAGTTTACGGTAACAACGAACTTATGCATTTATCGAAGTGAACGGCGAAATTAATTGTAATTCGCTAAGGACGTGAAAAACGAATATGCGTGATGTGTGAGCAAACACAATGCAAATGACTTAGAAAAAAAATTAAACGGGTTAGGTTACATAATAATATAAAGCCAGGTTAAATGCATAATGCAAAATTAAAACCAGGTGTAGCATGTTAACAATAGACGATTAGAATTTTAAAACGTTCAAACACCAATGCTTTATTAATTGATCAATTTGCTTATCCAACTCCTTATTGTAACAGTCAGACAAATCACGGTGAAGGACAAGGACGCTATGTGCCAAATATGTCTTAGCATTGATTAATGAAGTGAGTAGGATTAAAATTTATGAATGAAAATTATGTTACATAATTACTCTCACGTAAATATAAAATTTATGCAAAATTAAAACTCGATTTCGATATCAAAATTTATATTAACTCTCGAGATCAGCTCTCGGCACAGCTGCAATTTACCCGGTACACCTGGTATTAATATCGGAATTTTCCTGATTTGGATCAAATATTATTAGGTTTTCGTAAATACTTACAAGTTGCTCGCCAGTTAGCACTTCCAGTAGCGAAATCAAGTTGTGACCGCTTCGCAAATCCTCGAATAAATCTCGAATTTGTTGATTGGCCTGTAAAAATATGGAACGTAAATTTTACAATTCTCAAACAGAATTAAAAAATAAACACACAAAACGCTACCATGCTAAATATCCATGCAATATTTATTTTACATAAATTATTTGCACTTAAAATATTGATGTAAGATTTACTAACTACATACAACAGTATTTACAATAAATCGGTGTGGTACTACAAATAAAAATCATAAAAATTAATTTGGTGAGATAAGCGGTCAAAAATACGACATTACGACAAATCCAAAAACACTCTCACTTACTGAAGAAGGGCAACATGGTGAATTGTTGACGGTCACACAAACGTGCAGACAAGTGTACGTCTGTAACCATGAACAAATGTTAGCTTTATTTTGGAAAATAAGCCTAAACAAACGTAGAATTTAATTGGTTGCTATACATGGACACTATCAAGTTAATGGGTGAATTTAATACATTTTGTATTTTGCCTGCCCCCTTGGCTGAAGATCGGAAGGCAATATTGAACCGATATTATTGGTTATCAATATTGGCCCAATATTGCGCCAAGCTACATCCAATATTGGTCCAATATTGATTTACTATATCGGCGCAATAAATTTCGCAATTGAATTAGTGGAAATAATTCTCGATTTTTCAACTTCAATATTTGAAACAAAAAATATTTTTTAAAAAATGTCAGGTGTGTTCGAATGTAGAACAAGGATACATTTTGCAGTGACTTGCATTGTTAAGTTGTTACAGTGTAAGTTATAAATAAACTATTAAGAAAAAGATGTCTATTATTTGTAACCTTGTTGAACAGCATTATTATCACTACTTGTATACATTTCTGGAAAATTAAATAAAAACAATCCTTTAATTAAAATTACAATAATAAACCACTTATTCGTGTGGGAGCTTCTACATATTTATAATTGAATGTTACTCAGTCAAACAACAATTCGATTAAAAGTGTACTTAGTCATTGGCGAGCAAACAATGCAAACAAAAATAAGTAAAATAACTCGAAGAATAATAAAAATCATGCCGGTGGTATTTTGTATCTGAAATGGAATTGTAAGGAAACTTGAAATATCCATTTATGAACAATTGGGTTATCCACTCTTGCAATAAAGAACTTTAGGTAGGTATGGATTGGACAAATTGATTTACTACATAATCGTTTCTATTTCAGCCCAATTTGCAACACCCAAGTAAATTATTACGCAACCTTTTACGCACAACAACAAAAAATAAGTAAACAAAGTACCAACCTTCATATATTTCCAGTGCTAATGAAAGCATAAACAAAATAAAAATGTTAATCCTTTTTGGGCAAATTAAAAGTAGCAAAGAAAAACATGAACATTGCATGTATTTAAAACTCATCAAATTTTAAATTGTTCGAATTTTAGAGCAAGAAAGTTCACGAATTCCGCACCTTTCTTTACCCATAAAATAAATTCTCAAAGTTTATTGAATAACTTCAATTAGTTACAGCCATTGTATTTATCAAATTCGTTTTAGTATCATACAGTTTATAAAAGAAATATTTCTATAGTGAAAACAATCGCTTTTATTAATGCATTAGATTTAAATAATAATTAAGTATAGTAAGCAAATCGAATCAATAAAGCTGTTGTTTCTTTCAGAAACTACAATCAAAATTCTTTATAAATGAATCAGAACTTATTTATCATTTTAAATAGCAGACTAGGCTCTCCGACCCATTATTATCCTCTCGGAGAGCTATTTTGGTTCCAGTTTTAAAAATTTTTCTAAATAAAAAATGTTATTCGCCGATTGTGTATTAATAATGCCTTCATAAAATTAATGTGTGCGGATTAATAAATTATAAGTAATTAATAGAGTAATGAAATATCATATCTCGATAAATAGTTGATTGCCATTAAACATGCATAACCGCAATTTTCACACGCACGATTATTGTTTTTCTATTATTATGAAGTACAAATGATTTATAAATTGTAAATAATATTTAATTGTTTATGTCTAATTAGGATTTGTGTCGCAGAAAATAATGTTCTATAATAATACTGCTGTGAACACCTGCACTTTGCCCACTCCACGCTTCAGACTACCCTACGCCACTGCACATAATTTATGTTTGCCCTTTGAAAACGTACGTGAACTTGGCTCCCCTTTTTTCAAAAGATTTAAATTTTTTTGTTGTTTTCGATTTGTTTTCAATTGTTTTGATAATTTTTTTTGATTTTGCAAAAAAAAATGAAGAAAATCTCAAAAAAACTTTTTTTTCTACTAGCTCCCCTTTTTTTCTGCCAGCTCCCCTTTTCCGAAATAAAGAATTATTTTGTTGTTTTCGATTGTTTTTGATTTGCTGTCAATTGTTCTGCAAAAATAAAATTTTTAAATTAAATGATAACCGCGAAAATCGCGAAATAAAATTTTGCTGCAGCTCCCCGTTTTTCGAAATTATTTTTTAGAAAAATTTCGAAATGGTTCGTGGGTAATATCTTTAAAGGGGTCGATTATTTACTAAAATGAGAATTTCTCTTTGATTACAATAATTATTACAGGAATACTGGAGAAGTATTGTCTCTGCCCCCCCCCCCGGTTTTAGAGAATAGAAGTATCTAGATTTGTATTAAGGCGGTATTCTAACCTAGAAGATTAATAAAATCGATTTTTCCCCGTTTAATTCAAGTGCAGACACTTGAAAGTCAAAACACTAATTTTTTTTTTTGAAAATTACTAATTATTGTTATCATTTTAAAATAAAAAATAAAAACACAAAAGCTGACAACTGCCAGAATACCTAATGATTATAATTTAGCAATTTCCAAGATACAGACTATAAAGCAATGTATACTGAAGGTACACAGCAAATTTGAAGGTAATTGGTCAAATAGAACTTGAGATATTATGTTAACCATTTTGAAAAATGTAGTTTTGAAAAAAACGCGTTTTTCGACTTTTAAGGGTCCACACTTTACGAAAATAAAAATAAATCGATTTTTTTTCATTTCTAGACTAGAACACCACCCTAAATGCCAAGGGATAAATATCCAGTAAAATTCCTGTACACAAGACTCGGAATTCCAATGATTTGGAATTCTAGCGATTTCCAAGAATTCCAGAGATTTCCAAAGAATTCCAGGGATTTTCAATGATTTCCAAGAATTCCAAGGATTTCTAAAGAATTCCAGAGATTTCTAAAGAATTCCAAGGAATTCCAATTAATTCCAAACAAGTTGAAATGTATAGAATTCCACGGATTTCCAAAGAATTCCAGAGATTTCTAAAGAATTTCAAGAATTCTAGAGATTTCTAAAGAATTCCACGGAATTCCAATTAATTCCAAACAAGTTGAAATGTATAGAATTCCACGGATTTCCAGAGAATTGCCATGATTTCCAAGGAACTCCAGGGATTTCTTAAGAATTCCAAAAAGTTCCAATGATTTC
Organism: Cantharis flavilabris; assembly: GCA_949152465.1. Classification (NCBI taxonomy): domain Eukaryota; kingdom Metazoa; phylum Arthropoda; class Insecta; order Coleoptera; family Cantharidae; genus Cantharis; species Cantharis flavilabris. The sequence continues at coordinate 95,062,113 of OX424435.1, forward strand.
CAAACAAGTTGAAATCTAAAGAATTCCTGGGATTTCCAAGGAATTCCAATTAATTCCAAACAAGTTGAAATGTAAAGAATTCCACGGATTTCCAAGGAATTCCAAACAAGTTGAAGGATCCACGTCAATTCGTCGCGGGCAATTCGTCGCGCGACAATTCGTCGCGGACAATTCGTCGCATGAGACAATTCGTCGCATGAGACAATTCGTCGCATGAGACAATTCGTCGCATGAAACAATTCGTCGCAATTAATTGTACTTTTCTCTTCTCTTTTGTTCTCAAAAGTAAAAAACTTTATTAATAAACAATAAACAACAACGAAAAAAATAATTAGCAATATAATAATAACAAAACAATAAATAACAAAATAACAAAAATAACAAAATAATAAACAATAAAATAACAAATATAAATTATATTTGTAATTTAAAATTATGCGCAATTCCTCGAAGATAATCCAAAATTGGTCTGTTTTGATAATCTTCAACCACAATTGCTATTCGTACGGCAGTGTCTTTGTACTTTTTTTTTTGGTGTACTTCAATTCCAGCTATAAACTGTTCTATTTTCAACTTATTCAAACTTTCTTCTTTTTGAAACCCCTTTACAAATTTCCATATGCTAGGATGGGCGGCGTTGATTATTGAAGAAAAGCTGTTGTGCCATCCTTCAACTGCGTTGTTGGTACGCGGAATATTTTGTGCGACCGCTTCGTAACAATTCCATATATTTATTGAAAATAATGGAGGAAGCCTTCTTCCTCTTCTGTCTGATCGACCTATCCAAGTATCTTCAAAATAATTTATTAATGGCGTCAAAATGTCTTCATTTTGTATGAAAAATGCGCTGTCTAATAATACTTGAAACGATTCAACAACGTCGTTCTCCGGCACAAACGCCAAAGCTGCAAGTAGTCTCATATTCAACGCAAAATCTGCATCTTGAGTATAACGAACTTGCAGTCCCCCTTGCTGTATATGTCTCCATATGCTTTGAGTAAAGTGGAAAAAGCATCCTCGTATCGCAATATTTTCGAATTCATTGCGACATGCATTCATTGCAGCCATTTCGAAGTCAAATAGAATGGTTAAGGGTTGAACCGCAGGCTTCAACATTTTTATAATTCGAAATAAACGACTATAAGTATCTTGAGACTTATTCGGCAGCAAGGCATATATGGTTGGAATTACATTGCTGTATTGCACGCCATGAATTGTATACAATTGAGCAAACAATTGTGGTACAGTGGTGAACGTTCCATCCGCGAACCAATGGTCGGAATTCAACATAAATTCTAGGTTTGCCTCAGTAGAAAAAACTAAAATTCTGTCTTCACCGGGTCCACTATCATGTAATAAAAACGGTTCTCCAGAAGACGTGATGGTTAATTCTTGTGGAAAGACTAATTCCTGCAATGACATAGGATTTGCAGGCACGGCTTCTTTTTCCACGCGTGCACGTTGAACGGTTCTTTTTATTGCAGAAAGCGGTGGTAATTGGCCTGAGGCAGCAACCGATACTTCTTCTGAAATTGTTGCAATGATATTTTGAGTAGTTCGTCCTGTTTCTGTTGCAATATTCTTCGCTCTTGTTAGTGCATTCCGAACTTCAATATCTACTGCATCAGCAACATGATTGTGGATAGTGTCTTTTACAACTTCTTCACCAATGCCAATGGTGTGAACACGCCCCGAGCAACGCGACTTGTGGTATTCGACACATTTCCAAATCACTTTTCCACTCGATTCTATGCTTCTTTCTCGTCTATGAATATAGCCTTTAAATAATAATAACTGGCGGCCTTTCTCACTTTCCATATATTCAAGCACCATTGTGGAAGTGAACTGTTAATTTTTTTTTTTTTTTTGATCGTGTTTTTAACTTGAAATAAATAAACTTTTTTAGTTTATTATATACTAGATAAAATATTAAGTTGGTATATTTTATACCAACTTAATATATTTTTCTTAAATTAACCCCACGTGGTGAAGTTAGAAAAACGGGTACCCTGTATAACCGAAAACAGAAGATAACAAATTGAAGTGACATTTTGGCAACTCTCAGTTACATTTGGAGAATTTTTTCATACGACGAATTCTCTACTGCGACAAATTGTCACTGCGACGAATTGTCGTTTGCGCCGAATTGTCGCGTGCGACTAATTGTCGCTTGCGCCAAATTGTCGTGTGCGACAAATTGTCGCGTGCGACGAATTTGCCGCGACGAATAGTCTGCGACGAATTGACGGTACACCCAAGTTGAAATCTAAAGAATTCTAGGGATTTCCAAGGTATTCCAATTAATTCCAAACAAGTTGAAATGTATAGAATTCCACGGATTTCCAAAGAATTGCCATGATTTTAAAACAAGTTGAAATCTAAAGAATTCCGGGATTTCCAAGGAATTCCAGAGATTTCCAAGGGAATTCCAAACAAGTGTATACAAAATTTTCGAGATATTTACCCCTTGCTAAATATCTTTCATTCAAAACAAAGTTGTTCAGAAGTAGAAGGCCAATGTAATTTTTTTACGAAATTATTATTCTAATAATTTTCCACGTAGAAAAAAAAATTCCACAAAAATGATTTAAATTTTAAACAAAGTAAAGTTTTGTCCGTGGTCATCTTCAGCACTTGTTTTTAAACTTCGTCATTACAATAATTTATAAAACATAACAATGTTCCAATCATTATCATATTTCGATAGAAAACAATTAGTATGCATAGGTAATATATAAATTACTAGGTATATATTATGTATGTACAGTACCATCAGGAACACGTAAAACTTTTATTAAATTGAACACCGTAAGCGTGTTTAACCTACACTGTACTTTATCCACGATGTAAATTTCCCTTTGTTATTCTTCGGATCGGCTTCGAATTAAACAATGTAAATAGTAAATATTTAAAATGTCATTGCAATTTTTGCTTATAACTATCAGCGATGGGCGGCACTAAAAGTTAAATAAAAAGGTAGAAAGCGGCAATAAAGTAAAACTTTTGCTTTCGCAAGCACTTCAACTTTGGCCAATGTGCTAATGGCGCCATCTCGTTCGGAAAATCAACACCAAATGATAAAATGATCGGATAATCGGAACGAGGATAATCGGAGTTTTATTGTAATTAATTTAATAATATTGAAAAAAAATTTGGAAATATTTACGTTTTTCTGGATAAATAACGCGAATAAAGAAACAGCTGCTGTTTCGGCCCATGCAAATTACTCAACAAAGAAAAACACAGATTACGCATTAATTTAATGGACAATTTAGCAATTTAATTACATGCCTACTTCTATCAAACATTAAACTTGATAATAATCGCTGGCATAAGATCGATAACTTCGTTAATTGTACGGTACTGTATTCAAGCAATTCCAATACCGTTCCAACAATGCCTAAGGTCGTAATTGACACTGCACTCCTTAATTTTTGAAGTTGTTACATTGCAGCATTGCGAGCCACTCGCTTTAATTAAATAAGCCGATTCTGCACTCTTGAACATTTATGGACCTTCGTAATTTGGACTTAATTGCAAGAATCAATTAAGAAAACCGAGAACCATAATTTGGTATTGCGATTACCATCGAGTTAATAAATTAAGATTTGAACGTAGGTTTTCGTCCCCCTGTTTGTTTGTTACACTTTTCTTGTAAAAAGCGATTGTCAATATTTTTCAATTTGAAATCATCGGCCTCTATAAAATAATCTTGTATTTGCGATTAATCATAGATATTAGTTTTCTAAACATACATAAATAATAAAGACGCCATGAATCCATTGAATGGCGTCATAATATTAATTTAGAAAAAATTACCATATATTATTAATATAATTATGCTAACAAAAATCGTGTTTTTCTTTAAACTTAATAACGATAAATCTAGTACAAATAATTTCAAGAGCTATGACATGACATGGCAATTTATGATTAAAGTAATTTGCATCTCGCGGCACAAGAGTCGTTTTCCGCCTTTTTGTTACTTAATTTAATTGACCGTTTTAAAAATAAGCAAGTGGAAAAGTTGTCGAATACTTCCCGAGTGATGCTTTACTCTCTTGAGATAATTTCAATGAGCATAATTGGCCGATTACTAGAGCTCACTTAGATTCTGCAAGCACTGACTAAAATTTTCTAAGTGCAGAAAAGTAGTTAGCTGTCAATTATGTTTTTTTTTTTCGATAAATATGTAAAATTAAACACATTATTTTAAGTCATTTTGAGTACCATCTAATAATACCAACAAACTATTTATAATCTTGGTATGTCATTGACATCCCCGCTTAACAGTTCGTTTGTTATACTACAAACTCATGGTTAAGTTCGAGTATTAAAAATAATCAAGTAACGTCTTTAAATAAATTTTGCATTTTTTGTAGTGTAGACAACAATATTAATAATGTAAATAAACACATTCGTTCAGGATGCAACTTCATCTGTTCTAAATTATCTTCTTACACCGCTGGCATTGGTTCCACCGTTCAAAGGAAATATTTTAGAAAAATATAAATGGGAAATGCTTGTAATTGAATTTTCTAATGATGCCGATTGATTTTAAAACGCCTTTAAACAAAACAAGTCGATAGCATAAATCGATTCAACCTACAAGTAGCAATATTAATAACAAAAACTTGTACACATTCTACACAATCGAATTCGATTAAAGATCAATGAGTTCCGATCTTTGACTCACCTATTTTATGCTCAATTTAACATAGGTAATTAATTGACTTTTGATAGCAGCACTATCGAGTCCTATTATGATCGACATAATGGTGAACTAAACCATGTAAGTATTCGATATATAATTATTTTGTGTTGGAAATCTCATGTCAGACTAGAAAGTCAAACGTTTGGTCTTACTTCCGATGCTAATTTCTCATGCAAAAAGTAAAGAAAACATTTTCAAAAGCAGGAAAATGCCATGGTGACAATTATAATTGCATTTCTAGTTAATGGGCAATTACTGTTTAGCTTCAACATACTCTCTTACCTTTAAACGAAAAGTAAAATTACGAAAGTCGTTTACGTGCAACATTACTTACGAGTTAGCAAAACTAATAATTATGAATTATTTGACAACACTAACTAAACAACAATTAAACTTTGTTAACTTCCGCATCATAATATTCTCACATGGTGGTAACATGTTTTGTATAAGGTTCGTGATCAGGGAATATCAATGTTCATCCAAGTTATTATGTATGCAATGCATAAAACGAAGAAATAAGCTTATACATTTTGAAAATTAATAATTAAAGAAGATAATGATGCCGTGATCGTATAAATTGTTTTAATGAAATTAAACTTAAATAAATTTAACTCCCTAGACGCCAATAAAATTAAAAGAGATGATAAATATAACACAAATTTTGGATAATATTCTACTCTGAATTTTATCTTACAATAAATTTTCAATGCAATAATAATATGAGCTTATAAATTCCAATGGCTGACAATAATGTTGAGGATTTTTTAAATTAAATTTTGTTAGGTTTCGTTCACTTATCGAATGCACATCTTTAGGGCAAGGCTTAAGTCAATACTGTGAGAAAGAGTCACTTAACACAATATTGACTTGAGCCTTGCCCTGAAGATGTGCACAAGTTAAATGCACGAAACCGGTCTGCTATAATTTAATAAAAAAGTTATCAGTAATTTTTTTTTTTTAGTTAGTCATACAAATTCAAGATGTATTTGTTTAATATTTTTTTTAGTTTACAAGATTTTAATGTTGATTATCTCAAAAAGTTCTGAAATTGCATTGTAATTCACTTTTTTGGTATTGAATTTGTTCTTTTTGTAGAATAATTTAAATTTACATTAATTTATTTTAAATTTGTATAAGAAAATAATAAACATAGAAAATCACATATTAAAAAAACCTGATTTTATAATAGACATAAAATATCACTGCAGCATAAATTTTAAGAAATAAACTAGCTTGATGATGATATGAATAATAACTATGTGATAAAATGAAACATCAATAAATTTTTATTTACACTAAAATCAAGATATAAGACTCATATACTATGTATATTTACTAAAATAAAGTTCTAGTTCCTGAACTTCATATACTCGTATTATCTCTGCCGATTTTTTTGATTTTCATTGAAAAATAATTTAAAGAGAAAAAAAATGTTTGCCAAATTAAATAAATAAAATATTAACCTAACTCGTTTCCCCCTTAGATTTTTATAGTTTGTTTTGCAAAATTTATAAATTTTGAATTTGAAAATATTTAGAACTTGGCTTGTCACCGTAACAAATGATTTGTTCAAGGGGGGAGTCGCTGAGAAAATCTGATTTACAAGTGAAGCTAAATCTGAGGAAATCCAAGAAAATCCTGAGAAATCTTAGAAATACTATAGATGAGCTTTTTGTTTATTTTTGCTTTTCCAACTTTTTTGAAAAAAATTCTTAAAAGAATCTAGGAGAAAATTCGGTAAAATCTTGAAAAAATCGAATGTACAAAAATTTGCCAGGTGATTCACCTCTCCTTTTTGTTATGGTAACAAATACTATTTTAGTAGCTGTAGCTTCCACAGAATTGCTTTGCTGATAGAACAAAGTTTCTTTCTACAAAAAAAAAATTTTTTTTGAATCAACTAATTTCGTGTTATATCACATATTTATTGTTGAGGTAAACTCCGAGGAACTTGAAGAAATCTTAGGGAATCCGAGGAAATAGGAAATCCAACAAAATGTAGAAAGTCCTAGAAAATCTCAGAGAATTCAAGAAAATGAAATCTTAGGAATACTACACTCTGAAAAAAGATTTGTCGTCGTAACAAAATCATTAGTAGCTATAGCCTCAACAAAGTTTTTTGCTGCCACAACAAAGTTGTGCAACAAACTTTTTTTCCAAACAGTATAACAACAAAAAATTCTGTTGAGGCTAAGTTACTAATGATTTTGTTACGACGACAAATCTTTTTTCAGAGTGTATAAATGAGCTTTTTGATCTGATTTTTCAACTTTTTTGAAAGAATATTCCCGGAGGAAATTCGGTAAAATCTTGATTTTAAATTTGGTAAAAGAAAATTTAATGTACAAAATTATCTGTTACAGCAACAAATATTTCAGTAGCTATAGCCTCAACCGAATTTGTAAAGTAAGAATCACGGGTTGTTTGGACAGGTACAAATCAAACAAATATAAACTTGTCAGCCGACGTTTCGGAGGATATATTCGCTCCATCTGTCGATCTGTGTCAAAATCAAACGCCTTTACCACCCTAACTTGTTTGGTGAGTGTAATAATTTGCATTTTTGTATTTTACACCTACTTATGTGCTGTATTCTTTGGTTCCATATCAGTCCTGAAGATGGAGCGAATATATCCTCCGAAACGTCGACTGACAAGTTTATATTTGTTTGATTTGTACCTGTCCAAACAACCCGTGATCTTTACTTTACATATTTTCACTTGGACGAGATTTGGTTTCCAACACTCAACAGAATTGTTTCGCTGATTTTATTTTCTTTCCACTAAAAAATATATTTGTTGAATCAACTAATTTCGTGTTAGATCACATATTCTATTGTAGAAGTAAACTCCAAGGAAAGAAATCTTAGGAAATCCGGCATAATGTAGAAAGTCCTAGAAAATGTTAGGGAAATCAAAAAAAAAAAAATGGAAGTTTAGGAATACTATAAATGAGTTTTTTTTTTGCTTTTTCAACCTTTTTGAAAATAAATCTTTAAAAAAATTCATAAGAAAATTCGGCAAAATCTTGAAAAAATCTGATGAAAGAAAATTGTTTTTGTTATAGAAATAAATATTTTAGTATTTTAGTACCAAGTTTCTTTCTACTAAAAAAAAATGTTTTGTTGAATCAACTAATATTGTTTGAGATCACGCTTTGTAGGAAAAATTTAACTTTTTTCTCAGTGTACATCACATGGTAAGTATTGTTCCAACGCTGTATAAATTAATTAATTACCTAATACAGCAATAATAAAATGTTAAATAAAAGCTATTACCTATTTTAAATTATTGTTTTATATTACAAAATAATGAGGATAAAACCATAAACTATAAATTAATGCTTAGCAATTAAAAGCACGACGGTGTTTTTAAAAGAAAATATATGACTTAAAAGGCATTTTATGTGCTAACTAAAGAAATGCCAACCATAATTTCATAATTACAAATTTATCCCAGAAAATAATATAGTAAACCCTAATTTAAGTGTAATTGCATTAAAAAGAGGGAAGCATTTTTTGATTTTGAACATATCTACTTAGTTATTGCAGTGCTAAACAATTTACCAATTAACCACTTCTTATATTTTTACCAAAAAATTAAATACCAAGGCCAATCTACCAGATAATTAACCCCCTTTTGAAATATGTAAACAAATTTAATAGCATCAAAGAAATCGTTTGCAAAAATTAACATTTCAATAAATATTTATAATTACATTAATTTTAGAATAAAAAAAAAAGAAAAAAAAAGTTAATATTTTTTTAGATACCGAGATGTCGACCCCAGTAATTACTTTCATTCAAGTAGTAGTAAATAATAATTTGATCCCGTTTTAGTTCCCCTAACGGTGTCATGCACCTCAACAACCAAACTAAGGAGTGGAGAAGAACAAATTAGATTGATGATATTTACCCAAATTACGGCGTTAGACAAAAAACTTAATAAAAGATAAATGAAGATAAATTATCTTATAACGAGGAATTATAGCTTCATACTAATTAAATAGCTTTTATGGCCAGGCCAGGGTAAGAAAATTATAAAACATGAAGTAACTTCTTCGTGAAGTGTAAAATTTTCAGGATAACTTCTCATGTGAGGAAATAGCAACTAACACTGTTTGCTTGGCTTCTACTTCTGTTTAAAAAAAATCTCGTCAAGTTTCATCATTGTTTTCGAAGGTTAAGTTGAAGATTTCTCGTATTCATAATCTTTCGACGACCAATAACTAATTATGGGTTTCCAAGGTAAACCAACGGTTTCATCGATTGATAAAATAGCATTAAAAAGTAAAAACCACAACTGTAAAACTAAATTGAGATCGAAAATAATAGTTGAAACAACAAATTACCATAGTTTTGAGGAAAAATCGTTGCAATTACAAATTTAATTATTTAAATAAATTATATACTTAATAATTACAGAGCAACTTCATAAAATATAAATAATTAATAAATAAATGTAGGTTAGATAAACCTCGCATGAGTTACATAATATCAACAGGTAGGTACCCATATCATGACAAAAAAAATTTGCCAAGACAAGTAGCACTGATTATAACTAAATTAATAAAAATAATTAAGTGGGTTTTTAATTAAGTAAATAAATAAATTATCGCCGGAGGGTACCATCTATCGCAGCGTCTTTTATTATAGGTTCCAAGCATGTTAATTTTCATAATATGTAAAAAACCAAAATTAGGACAATAATATATTCCAAGGACAAAAAATTGATGTCCAAATTGAGAAACACTCTTGTTTACTTATTTTAAGAATATAAAATTTTACAATGGCCATAACTAATTCCTAAAACGTAACACCCAATTTAAAGAATACTTTCACTTATAAGGACATTCGCATATTTCGGCTTGACAATTCATTATTTCGATCTCAGCCTTACCTTTTTCAGATGTTTGTTGACCCATTTTGTGAATGTCTTCTTTTGTATTGCGTCCCTCTCGTCTAAAATAAAAAAAAACAAATAATTAATTTCCAATTATACTTAACTGCATGATTACACATACAGTAGTTTTTGTAATGTAAAAAAAAGCTAAACATCAAAACGTGATAGCGGTTTTTAATACTAAATATACACAGCAAGTTAATGATTATTAGATTTTATTATTGCTAAACCAACATATTTTAATATTTTGATTTATTAGAAATCATAGAATTTATGCAAAATCTGCAGGAAGAGAAAAATGAAGCACTTGGAGCAATTTATGACAATCAAGTCCATTCTGTATCTTTTCCGTGGTATTCCAAAGAGCAATGTGTTTCTTTTTTGCTAATTTAAAAAGTTAACACAGACGCTTTTTAATGAACTTTAAGTGAAATCTAAAAGACAACTAAAAATATGGCCATTTAAAATTAAACTCGACATCAGTGAGTTAGGGTTTCTTGGAAAACCTGCATCTTCATTAAGTCAAGTTGGTTAATTGATCAAGAACAAAGTGTGCTAATTTTATGGACAAATTGAAAAAATCAACAATTAATTAATAATATGGGAGTATGTTCGGGTGTGACCGATGACCTATCATTATAATTTTTGCAAAAAACAAGTTAACCTTGTCGTAAAGATAAATCTTGAGTTTTCTTGAGTAATATTCACTAATAATTATTTTGTACTAACAACGTTATAATAATTTCCTGGTTTAAAACACTTTGCGGGTAAATACAATTGGCAAATATTGCCGAAGGAAAACATCCCACCATTTGAACAAGGAACAGCAAAATCGCGGTTTGTTTAAAATACAATTCAAACAAATCTAATTTCAAGTGTACACAATTATGGTATTTACTAATTTATGCTAGCAATAACCTGAGAATCTAATTTTAAAAATGACTAAATTATTTATTAATTTACTCGAGAGAGGCGAGACAAAAATTTATCACAGATCCCTTGATGATTATTGATGCACAAAATCTTTCAGACAAAAATGTAGCCGCACTGTCTGCATTCATTAAAATTTATCAAATGTAACTAATTAACTCGGAAGATATGTCTACACTGTTTTTAACCAGAAACTGGAAACTTAAATATACCGATATCCGCAATTAATTTCACGTTTCATATACTGCACTTCTCTCGCCAAGATATGGTAAAACTGCAGCGCAATTGATAAATTAATGCAAAGCTTATTTTTAGATACAGAAGTTTGCAAATAAAAAATTGGTTTGATTGTTAAAAATTACATTATTATTGAAATAATTGATGAGCAATTTTTCCTTCTGACATTGGCTAATTAATCTGTAATTACGGTTAACCGTTGATTAATTATGAGTAATAAATACAGAAATATTGGCGACATTCAGCATTATCAATTCAGGAAGAGCACTTCCAAGCATTTGATCCGCTCCCAATTTTGATTGCAAAATATTTGTCTCTTTTTTGTCTTGAAAATTATTTTTTTAAATATTAAAAAATTCAACCACAAAATGTTATCTATTACATAATGTGAATCATGTAATTTAAATTTAATATTTTGTTATTAATACATAAATACTTGTTTATAAACATCATATTTCCAACAAAATAGTTTCCTATATTTTGTCAAGAATTTCCGCATCATATTCAACAGAATATCGACAAAAAATCATGCAAAGTAGAAGAATATTTTTTAGAATCGAACTAGCGTAAGTAAATATTTTAAAATTATCTTGTGCGTACATTATTTGGTTTAAGATAAAAAAAAACTATTAGAGGAACAAATATAAAAACTAAAACCGTGTTTTTCCTACGCATCCGAAGTAATTTAGATATTTCAATTTTTTGTTTTAAACGAAATTTGGACTATCAAAAATTCCCATTAAAACTTGCCAAATATAGAATCGCAATTTACCAGTCATCAAGTCGTCCCACAAGGTAAAATTAATCATCCCATCGCTATTAAGTGGATATGGTTTTATTATCGTTCCAAGTAAAAATAACCACGCTTTTTACATAAAATGAATAAGAATATAAATTTGGAAATTTCAGTATTATATATTTTTAAAAAAATTCAAAATTAACCCAGTTATAAAATTAGGGTAACCCATGCAGATATCTTGCTCGAGCCATAACTACCAAGATAATTTACTTTGAATTAATAGTAGTAATGGATCGACATTCTATTGCCTACAGATATGGATAGATATACTAATCGCTTGTAATTCCTTCTTGAGATTAGATACTGACTTCAAAATATTGATATAACCGAGATATATTTATCAATTCTGCGAGTGAAAATTATTACGGTTCTTGCAATAGGGAAATTTTAAGCATTAAATATTGTTGAAGACTTAATAATTCCAATCTTGATCAAAAACGATTCAATTAACAATTTAAATCATTTTGAGACTAAATAAGGAGTCGAGTCGGTGTGACCGACAGTGTGATGAATAATAATTACATTTATAATCATTTGATTTGTGCAAAAACAGAAATGTTTACATGTAAAACACAGTTATATCGTGGCGAGCACTTTTCTATGAATAATATTCAAGTGAAATGAAATAATCGCTCCAATAACCGTTAAAATGAACTAATTTAAAAGAAAATGATTAATAAAACCTACTTTCGATTTTTTTGATAAATAAAATTTACTTAAGTGAGCTATGTTTATGTTTCCTAGCCAGGTTAGCACCCTACTAGAATAACAGAATTAGAAGAAAAAAGAATAATTTTGATTTTGATGCATTTCCATCATTTTCCATGCTGGATTTAATGAATTTCAGAAGTACAAAACAAAGAATTATAAATACCAAAACCACTAGTTAATTCAAATAAATTCCAGTGTACTTTGCCAAGTTGGCCAAAATACTAAACAGAAAACAATTTAATTATTTCTACATAAGTATATAATTGCCAAAATACATGCAAGATAATTCAAATGTTTCTAAACTTAAGGTTGAAAAATACATATCACATTTAAAAAGACAACATTAATTTGAATTATTTAATAGTAATTAGCATACCAGTCACGTAATTGCGATTGTTATCATCGGTCTGACGGTTGGTAAAAATAATAACGTGAGGTGTTTACATTTTTGGAAGTTAAAGCAACTGAAAATGGTATATTTATAGAGATTACGAAAATCAAATCTTATTCTTCTTTCCCAAACTTTTTCCATATCTCAAAGCTTGCGAAAAGAATCCCAAATCGTTTGTTATCGTACAAAATCAATAATCGTGAAATCAGAATCTATATCATCCACAATACAGTTAATATCCATCTAGAAACATCTCATGATAATAATGACAATTACTATTATACCATTTTATAATTTATTATGGTAATTAACAGAAATTTAAAAAAATCTCACGTCAGCAGAAGTAGAAGACATAAAAAAGGCTGAATATGGAAATCGTAATAATTTTCTCACATATTCACTCAATCGTAAGTTCAATATTTGAATATTATCATATCATATTGCAGGGGAATATTCCATACCCCTTCCCCCTCACAGATCTCCCCTGTGACGAATCAGCAAGTTTATAATCTAATTTATACAATAAATTTTATTTTGGTACAAAGATGATGAACCAGGCTCAACACAAAATAAAAAGTGAAAATATAATAATTTCCAGTTTCTACCTTAATTTTCTATTTCGCGCTGAAACTGAAAAATTAAATATTTGCAGGAAGGACTAAAATTTAAAGCTAAGCCACTGTAAAGCCCGAAACTACACAAACTATCAATGATGCAAAAAAGTTATGTCATAAAATTGTGCAAGAAATAAACTTTTGATGTTTAAATCTTATTCCCCTCATTCGGGAAGATTACAAATAAAAGAAAAACAGGACTTTATTTAATCCTGATCTGGCCACCCCATATATTTATCTTCAAAAGTTTTAGTGCAAAAGTTGTTCAAATAGTGTACATTTCCAGACTAATTTTGACATTTGATAGATATGTCATGCCATGCATCTGTAAAAGATCTATTACGATCGGTTTCCAGTCGGTACATATTCAGTACTGTACTGTAACAGTACGTCAGTGGCGTACGATCGAAATCTGATTATTTAAATCAAAACTATGAAAACTAAATTAAATTTTAATTTCAATTGTAAATTTTTTTCACCTGAGAAGAATTAAAATTCAACAATGCAATAACGATTAATGTAACTATAACCACAATTAGTTGAATAAAATTGTACAGTAAGTTAAACATGTAATGAAAATGTTCAACACCATTAACTATTTGCTGCTCCATTATTAACAACAAAAACAGAAAGTTGAACTTGAAAATTTTACGACTCCAATAATTGATGTATTAGTAAAATACTGCATATTTGAAAGAAAACGAAATTTTAATTGCAAAGGTATTTAAAAACGTTAAAAGTCGTTAACATTGTAAAGAATTTCAATTTGGCAAAGTTTACATAAACACTTATCGGCTCGGTGCAATCAACTGTTATTCAACTCGGTTTGTCTATACTGAAAAACGCTTTTTTGGTTTTCGAAAAATCTAAAATTGTTAATTAAAAACATATTAATTTATACACACCAAACCCATGGAAAACGAAACATCCATGCTTAAAAATTAAAAAACCCACCACCGTACCTGTTGATTCAATAAAATACTCCCATAAAGTTGTACCTTTAAATTTAGTTAAATTTTCTTCGTAACCATGTGGTTCCTTTTTATTACCACCACCAGTTTTCCTGTATTTTTCGTGAGGTTGGCCATCGAATAGAGCTTCCTTGGGATCGAATCCCAATCTATCCTTGTAATAAGCTTGTGTCGACATGTTTCACTTCACATTAGCATATCAAATGCACTGATATTATAAATTTATTAGAAACCGGATTAATAAAATATTCGTTGATTTTTAATTTAGCGTTCGTTGTTTTCGATTAGTTTAGGTTAGAAATTAATTTTTAATGTCTTATTGAGCTTTTAGGAATGTATCGTTGTCGTTTCGATCGATGTCGATTTTAAAATCACAAGTAAACACGCACTACACTCGAACACTGTGGTACGGTCACTAAAGAAAACAAAATTAGTAATTTTCTAAGTGCCATTAAAATTGCATTCAAAGCCTGTACACTCCTTTAATAAAGAAAATTAATTTTAAATTAAATAATGAACCGTAATTAAACAGCTCGGTTCGTAACGAAAACCGAACTATTTTCTATCGCATAGACCAGGACGTACAAAAATGATTAGCGATAAGTTCGATACTGTTATTCTTTTTTAATTTAAACAATTTGCAATTTCATAAACAAATCAAGGTTTCAAAAAAAAAAAACTGGAAAATTTGGAAAAAAAAAGATTAACTCCGATTTAATTTAAAAATATGTTGTGTGGCCGTCTTTGTTTACCTTAAAAGCACTTAAAAAATTATAGAAAACAAATAAACTTCGTTCAAGCTTATGACAAAACTGGAATACAAGCGAGCTCGCACATACCACACGACAAACCGCGGACAACTGACAGACCGTCGATTAATAAAATGATTACGATGGGAGAGATCCGAGTACAAATCGGCAAATACTACCATATTCTTAACCTCCTCATTTGGACCAAAACACAATTAGGTAGGTTGGATTTCGTAGGTGAGAAATGTCGTGTAGATGTCAAAGCCGATCGCTATTCAAAAAATTTATTATGGAAATGTATTTTATTCGCGCAACAATAAAAAAACAAGGTTTTTCATTCAAACTCGACAATACTTTCGCTTTTCTAATTAGTAAACGTGTTACGCTTACGGTGGGTTTTCAAAGAAATTATTACGATGTAGAACATAGTCCTTAACATCTCTTAAAATAGAAATGAGGTAAAACGACAATATACACATTAATCGACAGAAAGTTTGTCGTTAGTGGTCATTTCCGCCCTTCAACGTTGCTCTCATTAAAAGATCAACTTCTTCAAAACCACATATTAAAAAAGTTAAAGAGAAGCAGCAAAAAGCAGACAGTCCGTGAACCCAGATTACCATTTTCGAATAATAAAACAATTAACTTTCAGATCAAGTCGAAATAGTAACAGGTAGCAGAAGATGTGAAAATTCGTTGGCTAACAATGGAATGTTGTATTGACAATAAATCGTAAAGAATAAACCAAACATTACGCATTCAAGATCTGTTCGCATTTCTCATTCAAATGCATACCCTCCAGAGTTGACGAGAAGTGAATATACCTTTGTCTTTTTAAGAAGGTACCCACTTTCAATCTCAAGTGCTCGGAATGGTAAATAAAATTACAAATTGACATTTAAGTAATCACACTATTATTACTTATATAATTTTATTTTCACTTTCACTTTAGACAACAATAAAAATGCAGCTGAAATTTAAACGACTTCACTCATCTTGGAGGAAGTATTTAAATCAACAAGAACAGAATGATTCCATTGAAGACTTCTAAACAAAAATGCAGCAGCTTTCGTAATCAAATCAGTTGGTTAAGTTGCTTCTTACGCCCCCCCCCCCGTTTTTCAGAACAAGGAATTACGTTGTGTGCAGCATCTTTATCACCAGATAAAGGTAATGAGATTATAAAAACCGTCCAGTTTCATATGACTGCCATCCCAAAAGTTTCCAAAAGGTTGCAACATCATTTTCTTTGAAAACAAAAGATAACTTGATTGTGTTGTTCGTAACGAACCAGAAACTTTGACAGTTATCTGCTGAAGAGCAGTATTTATTTATTCATAATGATATGGCAAAATCTTTTAAGTGTATATAATATACAATCTCATCAATTCGTCATATTCGGTTTGAATGTACCTTCATCAAACAAGGCCAAACAAAAAATCGTACATCGAACCTATCTAACCCAATTCGAATTCGGGAGACACCAGGTCTCCTCTACAAGCTGCAGTATTGAAATTCAAACTACAGAACAAGCTAAGTAAGGCTACTTGAAATGGACTCTTAAAAAAAATATTTCAAAAATTATGTAAGAGAAACTATGATACAACATTGTATGCAAATACAAATTAATTCAACATGGTAACTTCTTTAGTTCGATTCAATAAAGCAGTAAAAATTTATCTTCCACCATTGAATTTATCAAAAAACAGAAGTCTTGAATTATATTGGTGCCCACATAAATACCGACGATGTGTGGGTTACGCCAAAGAAAAAAATTTTAAAGCTACCTACGGTGCGCCACCTCACACCTTATACGGTCATTGAAGTCTTTGCTAGTAAACATTTGCAAATACGTCATTTTATTTGACCCGTTTTAGTGTTTTGAGTATGAAATTAATTAATTCGATTCAAAAAATTGAATCTGAAGGAAAAATGTTCCCTTATATGGCAAACTTGAGAAATTTAAGTGCGATCACATTAAACCGCCATGCTCACTTAAATTTGTTGTAAAATGATAAATTATATAATAAAATTTTATTAAACTGATTTAATTTGATTAATTGTGACTAAATGATAAATTTGATGTTAATGAATATGTGCTCAGTGGCGGGCGGGCCCAAGAGCTTAACATGAAAGTGATCTCACCCCTTTGAAGGCTCTTTTCAGAACAATTTTCGCAATATATGTCATTATTGTTAATTTTATTTGCTAATAATATTGAAATTAAATAAATTATAATGATATACGTATTTTGTTATAAATGCGTAGGTTGTGAAAGTATAATTTTTCAAACTAGTTTCAACCCACTGACCATAAGAACGGCATTGTAATTTTGCTATTTGTCGGTAGAACCTTATATGCATTAGAAAAAATTAGAGGATATGAAAATTACTTGGCAAAATAATAATTTTCGCAGGTGTCATTAAGCAATTAACGCTTTTTATGTCCGTTTTCGGTGATTCACTTTTATTTATATAAGACCTCCCAACATCAAGTAGTAATTAAGTTTCTGATAGCAGCATCACAAAATTAAGAGTATCAACATTTAGCGGTTTAGGAAATAAAATATTAATAAAACTTTTATACTGCATCATTAAATTATATTAAGCTCGCCGGCCCGCGTAAATATTCCCATCCGGCCCGCATCGAAAAAATGCAAAAAGTCAGGTCTAAAGCAAAAGATTAGATCAAAGTGCTGATAAAGCTTTCAGCTCACTGAAACCACTCCAACAGAGATAACCATGCTTCTCCAAAGACGTAGACTCTATTGTTTTTCAAGTTTTACGTATGGCTGACCTAGGCTTATGACGTATGTAGCTACAATAAGCTGCATATAAGTTGAATCTGCATCAATTTAAAAACCAAAGTTTTAATAAAATTTAGCAGCATAAAATTTGTAAGGACGACAAATCCTTTTTCACAGTGTAGAACACAGAACCAACTAATCAACTAATTTCAGTTTTATGGACAGTTTTTCATGTGTTTTCCAAATTTAAAAAAACGGATATTGGTGTAAATAATAAATTGACCTCGTGCATTGGTTGAATTTTTGATTGATTATCGACGATAGCTGTAGTGTGGATAATTTTAAATTTTGCATTTTATTAATTAGAAAATTTGAATATTATTTGCCCAGTAAATTGCTAACGGTAGAATAAGTTCGAATGAATTATTACATCGTCGTGTATTTTGCACGCGACACCTGGTGAATGCAATTACCGGTAAATCATGATCAATTGCACATAGGTTCAAAGAAATTTCCCAGGTGACGTAGATAAAAGTAAAAAGTGTAACTTTGACCGATGTAGGAAACAATACAATAAAATTAATTAAAAAAATTTAATGAGAGACTTGATTACTAGGTATAACTATATAAAGTATTATTATTATTATAATAGATATAAACCGGGATATGATTAATAAAATACTTTGAATCTATCGATCGTGGATGTGTCATATTTTTTATTATCTGTGCCATACATGAATAATTTATATTTGATAAATGAATTTACCAAATTTAATGATGTAGTATTGATTGTTCTGTTATGGACAAGATTTTCTCTGTTAAACATCTGATTAATTTGGACTCAATACAAAGAAACTGTTTTCCTAGTCTGAAGATTGGAAACCTGGATTGGAATTTTGGTTAAATAATTCTACACTAAATTGATTTCAAACACGTATTTTGCATACCTTCGGTGTTTATCACTCTCCGAGACTTATTTTGTACTTTGGAAATTGTTTTTGGTCTACGGACTAATACTTTGGGAAGCATATTCACGATACACAATAATTTAGATCACCAATAGACAAAAAACAACTGAGATGAGTTTGAAATGCTCACAAATTAAATAATGTCTACTCACCCATTTTCAATTAACCCAGTAATAATTTTTTAATTATTAATTGAAAGAAAAAATTAAAAGAGCGTATCAATTAAATATTTCGTATAACAAATTATAGATCCTATCCTGCTTATAAAATTAAAATTGTTTTATGTATTCAATTAAGCTTTCGTTCTATTAGGAATAGGTATAGCCAATCTGCTTCTCTCTCTTACATCCAAAAGTGCAAGTAGTAGTATTTTAATATTATGGAAGTTAAAAAAAGCATTGAATTTAATATTTATGTGTTCAAACTCATTTATTAATTAATACTATATATAGTAAATTATGCACCATTTAAAATTAATTATAAGTAAACAAAATTCTTGAGGCAAACCAGAAATATGAGATTAAAATGCAATTTAAAAAAAGTGGGTGTTGATAATAATTTCAATAATAATAAAAATAGTAGTAAAAATGAAAGAAACACATATTATGCAAATATGCAATATAATTAAAACACAGGAACTGATATTTAAAAACTAAATTAAAGGTAGGTAATTTGAAAATCTGCATTTCAAATTGTGTTATTTTAAAGTTTCCGAATCATTAAGTTTGATAAAAATTTGTAGTGTGCAAAAATATAGTTTGTGTGATGGGAATACTTTTCTAATTAGCTCATCAACGTCTCGTGGTGTTGATGTAATGAAAAGCCGCATATTTGAAAGATAAATTGAATTTCGATTCGACAGAAAGAGAACTTGAACCGCCAAAAATAGTAAACAATAACAGAACAACTTCCTTATTCATTGTTTACGAATACATAATGATGCATCACTAATTTTTGTAATCATCTTTAAAATTAATTCAGTGTCGATCTACAACCTGCCAAACATTTTATGTAGATCACAAAACTCCCTCTGTGTCAAACCAAGATGGAGAAACCCCAATGTACAGGACGAATGCGTTGCCAAACCTTTACGATTCTGATTCTCATTAGAGGTTGAATGGTCCTTTTAGCAAACCATACGAAAAGATATCAAAGAGGATAGCTTTCTCATCGAACAGATTTTTTCCCTCTTTTGACAATAGATCCTGCACCAATTTAAATCGACAATTTAATAGTAATTTTGCAACAGCACAGTGACTGTTGAATATTATTCTGCATACCTCCGATCCCAGTCGTTTTGTAAAATTGCAGCTATTCTTAGGAATTAAATGAGACTAGCTGAATCTTCGATGCAAACAATTTCAAGGACTACAACATTTGTATCTGAAAAAACCCGCAAAGGAGCATCTAGTCTGCATATTCATGACACTACATCATCTGCATATACCCAAGATTCGCGAATGTATAATTTAAGGTTGGATTCACACAACCGATTCTCAATATATTCGGTTGATACATTCAAAATTTAATATAAAAGCGTTCTCGACAATACCTAGCCAAAATAGGTACTATCCACTTCCTTTTCAGTAACAGGTGCTTTTGTAATGTGAAACAATTTCGCCGGCTATTGTGTATAGGTATAACCTGTTATTATTGTAACTGGCATATACGAGTGCCCCAATTTCAAACGAATTCACCAAGTTCCATTTTATTTTTGTACTAAGTGCTATTTTAAATAGCGGAATTATTGCTCGATTCACTTGAGCATTTGTGACGACTACGAACAAGCTAAAATTATTGATAGGCAAATTTCGGCCATTTAAGCAAACGAAAAATATTGCAAGATAAAAAATTAATATTTCCGTTATAAACTGGAGTACATTGATGACCTACATGCTAATATGAAGATAAAAGTTAGCTCGAATGGCCATCAGAGCGGATCATTTTGGGCACACTGACAGGTAGTACATAAACAATGCCCGGTACACATGTCTAAAGTGCAGATAGTTTGGATTGGACAAAAATGGATCAAAATTATTGCAGTGTACAGGCAATGTGGTACTTATAAATATACATCACAATAGAGCATAAAAGTGGGCGGTGTGTCGCAAATACCTGTTCGGCACTAAAAAAAACCACCTAACCTGACCATACACACTTCATAACCTGCGTTAGCCGCATTCCTTAGCAAAATTTTGTATTTTTAAACAAAAATTAACCGAAACACCGTGGACCACATCGAAGCACCACCGAGCTTATCATTTTATTTACATTTGCGGCACATTTGTTTATATCGCCATATGCGATTTGCGTGTCTAATTTATAAATTTGCCCACGTAGCTTGCCTTAAGCATGTTTTCACGATAAAAGTCGAAAGCAAACTATTCACCTGAGAGATATGTACGCAGGCGCATGTGACTTCCATCTCACTGAGACAGAGGTTATATAATTTATATTTCTCCGGAATGTAGAAGCGAGGATAATGAATTGACGTGTAGTAGGAGATATTCTGGTTTCAAATATTCAAATATCAGTTCGTTAGGCAACCAATTCGCTATCAGATAATTTCCATCCATTACTTTCGACTGATAAGGCCCCATACTTGGCCGAAAGTAGGCACTTTATGTTTCTATCGAACCATATCAGGGATTCATTATCCTCTATAAATAATGCAGAGGAAAATTTGCAAAACTCATGGGTGTATGTAAACACTTCACAGCTTGTTTAATTAAAAATACAAGTTTTTATAATTTTGCAAGACGTAATCAGATAACGTCTGCTTCAAGTACTTTTCGATTTGAAAAAATCCTATCGATCGATTCATCTATCCCCGACATCATTCTCGTCTACCTAAATAAATTAACCACTCCAGAAAAAGCACATAATCTCCTCCGTCATCTTACGATAAGTTAAAGCCAATTGTGATTATCTGGAAAAACACTTTCTCAATGTCAAGAACATTTCAAATTTTATCACCTTTCATAAAAATTGATAAAGACCCCAAACAAAATCTTTGAGCCAAAAGAGGAAAGAAGTTTCAAAAAAGCAAACCCCCCCCCCCCCTGTCATTAAATTTTATACTACTTGAACTTTCACTGTGTACTGTATAAAAAAAGCTGATACAGTACTAATTAAAATTACATTTGCAAACTGCAAAAAGCCAATCAATTGAAGAAAAACAACACCTATAACCGTAAAATGTAACCGTTAAGAATATTTTAAGAGATTTGTTAATTTGAAAATTTACACACACGTTAAACTTAACTTGTAAAGCAAGTAATGCTTCTGCCTCTACTTTATAAGGTTAATCTAGAAGTACACTTCAGCTTCAGTTTGTTTTCAGTCGTCTTCAAGTTCAAAGTGCTGTGATAACGTGCAGAACAATTTCAAAAATTTCCAATAACTTCGTCATTGCTTCCAACGCTCTTGGTGTCCATCAGATTTGTTAGGTAAGAAATTTAAGCTAAATAGACTTATACCTAATATGAAAAAATCATTACCGACAGGTAAAGAAATAGATATGGGCGTACGGATTTAACCAATTTCACTTTCGGTATAATTTTCAGAGATAGTTTCTGTAATAGGAATTGTTACTAGGTATGGTAGGTATGATTATGAATTCGTGACGAGATTATAGTTTATTATACAAGGTAAAAATTGAAATTTTTATCACCTACGCAAGGTTTACCATATGTTTGGTACTCTCATTTTTGACACATGCCTTTATTCACCTTGATGAATATTTAGCTTATTTGGCCCATAAAAACCGTTACTTCCAGCTTGCACAAAATGCATAATTTGAGTGGTATAATTCAAAGCCAATATTTAGTATTTAGAATTTAATAATCCATTGGTTGTATTTTTGGGGATCGTACATTAAAATTCCCCTTAACTACAGTTAAAATTCCATTTTAAATCGAATTGAGAGAAACAAGAAAATGAACGGTTAATCGCAATTACGAAAAACCTGTTGAGGATTCGGGTTCTATATAGGTACATTCAAGATAATAAATTTGAATTTCTCATAAGTAGTATGTTTCACATTTAGCAGAAGCAGTTTCCTCGATTTATAAATACAGAAACGCAATTATAGAGGAAGAAGAGAGTGATTTTTCATTTTCAAAATGATAACTATTCGCCACGAAATGGAATCTAAATTGATTCATGGTTCCAGTAGTGAAATAGATTATCAAATATTTGACAATTCAAGAAGACAATGATACTCTGTCACTCAATTGTCAAATAAAAAATAAACATGTTTTATTCGGGGCAAATGTACTTCTTGTGGTAATCCAAACTCACCACGAAAAGTACAACATTTATTCATAATCAAACAATATACGTATACTATTTTCTCCAAACGATTTTTGTTTACTACAGGCGACGAGAGGCATTAAAACATTTTAGTGGCGACGAATCAAAAATTAATGGTCGAATGTAATTCGTTTTTTAATAGATAATTATGCGATATTACGCGAAATTAAAATAAATGCGAAAGCCATAATAATTTATATGCTTGTTTAAATCGTAAGGATTATGATACAATTGAACAGTTATCCTAGTGCGGCTATGCTGAGCTTTGCTTCGCTGAAATTTCCAATTTTATTATTTTAAGGGTTATCGAAGTGTATTTCTGATTCTATGTTTTTTTCCCATGAAGTTTTTCTATCAGTATCAAACTTAATTAAAATATTAACTTACTTTTTTTACAAAAACTTAATAAAATGCTAAAATATTTTAATTAAACTGTAAGTTAAGGTAAACTCGTAAAAAATTTAATTAAAAAAGATTTGTTACAATTTATTACAATTAGTCATACACAAGGTATTCAACATTCAATTTTACAAAAAAATTCTAGTTATTCAATACATAGCACATATTTGAAGTAGAGAGGGAAACCGGAAACTTAATTTTTGTACACCAGATTTCCTTTTATGAGGTTCCTTTGGATTTCTTAAGATTTATTTAGATTGCCTCAAGATTTTCTTTTGAAAAAATTAAAAAACCAAATAACAAAGGTTGTCCGTAGTATACCTAAGATTTCCTAAAATTTCATTGGATTTCCTAAAACTACCTTGAATTTCTTAAATTTCCTAAGGTTTGCTAGATTTTCTAAAACTTCCTAGGATTTTCTAACTACCTCAGATTTTCCATGTCCTCCGATTTCCTTTCACTTGTACACCAAATTTCGTCAGTGGTTTCCCCCTCCTTCCCATAATTTCCATAACGTTTAGAAGTATAAGATTGAACAGAGACACTGAATGATTTTAATTATGAATTGGAATAAAATTCATTGATCACAAATTTATAAGGAAAAACTAAAAAAAACTAAAGGAAAAACAACTAAATCCGGGACGCACACAAAAAACTACAAATAAAAAATTTCATCAAACTCGGCTAGATTTCCAAATGTTCCTAATATGCTGGCCGCATTACCCCTTTGAATTTCCAGGCTAATGCGTTGAACGAAGAAAGACTTAGCACGAGGGTCACCGGACTTCTCAATTAAAATTTTGCCAATCTCATCAGCAAAATCCTTCGAGTCCGATGACCATGCACCAAGAGTCTCCACCGCAAAGCCTAAAAATTCAAAGTGGTCAAGCAGACCAGCATACTTTTTAACTTTTAAATTTTGAGCAGTTAATGCTGCTGCTCCTGCCGACCTAGAAGATGCTTTAATGTGACATGCAGCTAGCGTGTCCACGCATGTGGCATCCCACACGATTTCCCACGGCATTAAAGTCATCCCGTCAGGACGCTTTCCGTCGTCGCATGACAATCCCGGTGGCTCCAACAGAGCTAGAATATTACAAGACGTTAGAGACCTCTTTATGATGTTATTGAGGCCGTTGTGTCTCGAGATTCGACCGGCACTTTTCTGACACGACAGGCCGTGAATTCCCAGCTCATACACAACTTGACCACAAACACACATATGTGATTGACAAATCTTGGCACCCATTCTTAAAGCAAGACCGATGCGAAGTACGTGCTTGTCTAAAAGAGTACCTAGATTTGGAGATGGAAATGCCTGAAGCCATGCTCCAGCTTCAAATTGCGATGTTGCTAAAATCCTGACACGACCAATTTCGGAGCTCTTTTCTAATATATTCTCGTAAATTCTGGGAAGAAGGTAAGTCCAAACCTGGACATAATGTTCGCCAAGCCTTCACTGCTTCATCCATATAGCTGATCTCAAAGACATTGTGAAGTTTTCTTCATTTTTGTATTTCATGATTTCCCCTTCGTTGTCCGACAACAAACTACAGAGCAAACATCAAAAAACTCTGGTGTACTAGTGCAGAGAAATCTGCAGATATTCGAAGAAATTCCAGAAAATCTCAAAGAGTTTTAGAATCTTAGAAAATTTTAAAAAATTCATGGAAATTTTAAGAATTTCAAGGTAATCGCAGGAAATTCTAGGACACTTTAGTAAATAGAAAATCCGAAGAAATGTAAAAATCCTAGGAAATTTTAAGAAATTCAAGAAAATCTTGAGGAAGAGGAATATCAAAAGAAATAAAATTTTTTTTTAAATTTTCCTTTAGTTTTGTATAGAACGACTTTTAGTTGGTTTTCCACTTAGTTGAAATTGAGGGGGAATTTGGGGTACAAGTGAAAGGAAATCTACAGAAAACCGAGAAAATGTTAAGAAATCCCAGGAAATCCAAGAAATAGAAATATCAAGAAAATCTCTGATATTTAAATCCTAGGATATCTTAGGAAAATCCAAAGAAATCTCAGAAAATTGGAATAATAAAAAAAGTTCATCTATACTAGTATTTTTAAGATTTTCTAATTTTCTATTTCTTAAGACTTCATCAAATTTTCCTTCAATTGTACACAGGAGCAGATCCATGAGGCTGGGGAGGGTAAACATATAATTTTTTTAAAAGAATTTAGATATATTTTTTAAATTTTAACAAAATTTAGTAATTTTATTGGTTTTGATGAGTCATGGCGCAGGGACAGTTACCCCGTTACATGCCCCTTCTTGGAAATTATTGGTATTCTTTGAGAATCTTTGGAATTCCATGGAGATCATTGGAATTGGTAGATTTCATTTAAAAGAGTCCCAAGAATTATTTCTATCCTAACTGCTTTCGTCAGTAGTATGAGAGGTGCGTAATTTATGAATAGAAATGTTAATGCAAGTGATCCCGTATGCCCAAGAGATGGAAGAGTACGATAACCTTTACCCGAATTATAAAAATGTTCTAATGAAATTATGGTAGTTGAAAACGTAAATTGCAAATATGAGCATTCGATTTTATGGATCATTAAAAAATTCAGGTAAAAAAAAGTTCAAAAATGGTCAATTTAAAATGAGTATACTATACTGGCTGCTTTCGCACGGGAAATCCAACCCATCGCGTGGTTTTAAGTTACACAATTGTTTTTTTTGCATGATTTGAATGTTACTGTTATGGTACCTGTGGGAACCCAAAAATCACCGGTCTAAAATAGCAGGAAATTATTTTTAAGTTAAATTCGGCTATAATTGATGTAATTCAATTAAAACAAATTTAAGATAAGATTTTAACAGTTGCACGGCTAGAAGTCAACTGCGGCCGGCTCCGCCCACTAAAAGATCGTCAACAGAATGTACACAACTGATGCTCACTTTTAACAAGTTGGTGTTTTTTATGTGAAAAATCGAAACTTGAATATTGATTATTTCATAAGTTAATAGATATTTGAAGTTCGTCCACAGTTTCTGGACTCGGTTCAGTGTCATTTCTCACATGCCGTTCATACACGAGCATTTATTCTTCTCATGCTTTTCTTTGACATTTGTCTTGAGAGAAAAGACATTAATATACAACATGTATGACCTATTTGTCCATATTATATCCACTAACGAGCATTCTTTCCTTCGGGATTCGTTTTTCCTGCAGGGATGAAGGCTCGTGAACAAAAAATTGCAATTCTAATTAAATTTGATCAAACGTTTCATTTAAATATTTAAATGCAGTATAATATTGTAGCTTTATCTATTAGAATTGAGGTCGTCGTCATATCATAAGAGTTTGTGAATAATCAATAATTAATAATAAAACATATCGATTGTTTAATTATCATATCGTAATATTGAATTTTGTAGCCATTATTGAAACATTCTTATTATTTAAGGAACCTTGACGTCCTTTAATTGAAAGCAGTGGCGGAACTATAATGCGCGGGAGCTATATGGGGCCTAAATGCATCACAAAAAGAGTGAAACAAGAAGAATAAATATTGTTTTATTTTTGAAGTAAAGTAAAAAAATATTCGTAGTAATAATTCTCCCCAAATGTTCTAAATTTAAGAAGATAAAAATAGTATGCATCCTGTCTTCAATATCGAATTCAAACAATGGCATCTATAGAAGACAACGATTCAAAAAAATAATCCTTTATACATCTCTCTTTCATAATTTTTGAACCTTTTTTAATTACATTTTATTTAAAAAAAATAATGAAAATGTAGGAGGAAAGTCGTCACGGTGCGGTGCGTTAATAACTCAGAAACGTGTACGTTGGCGCCGTCTATTAGATATTTCCGCAGCTAAACCAGACAGTGTTCCAGATTACTACGCTCGAATGGTTGTTAAACTGTCTAGTTTTGAATTTACGCTGTTAAAATTTCGGCCAAGTGTTTATTTAATATGTACAAATACATTTTGCGCATTATTATATAAAATTAAAGAAATAATTACCAGAATATTTTTATAAATCTTGCGCTAATGGGTTTGAACTGATTAACTGAAGTGTTAAAATTTAAACAATTAAAGTTTTGTTTGAAAAAATTAAGATTGACACAATACGAGTGTAGTTGTCACTTCTAATTAGTGGGGTACAAAATAACCCAGTCGAAAACAAAAAAAACTTTGTTTAAATTAAATAAATCAGTTGGAACTTGGAATATCAATTAGAACACTTCTTTTGTAAAGCAATTATGCAATAAACAGCGTGTGAAAATGCTGATTAAATCTTCTCATTAATCTCCAATAACTAAATTAAAACACTGGGTAAACAAAGTGGGGGGAATATCAGTCCAAGTCCATGTAATATTGTACAATGAACCCATATAGGATAGGTAATTAAGAAAACGGTTAAGTACGTTACGCACAATGGTGTAATTGCTCAATTTTCTTTTTCTTATTTTTTACTATTATGTATTCATAAGAAATAATAAAAATTGAAATTTTAAACCACTTGGCAAACAAAACGTACCATGTTTACAGCTTTATCTTATGTTGTTAAATATCTAACTACAAATATACGCACAACTCTATTAGGGCCAGAATAATTACGAAATAAAAGTTGTTATCAAAAAACTAATAACATTGGTTTAATGATGTAGTTTTTTTATATGTATAGTACAAACGCCGAAAAATAGGTAAATAAATAATTGAAATGTTAAATGTTGTTATAACATCAAGCATCCGTCATTATTTTGGATAATAATAGATAAACCTGAACGTGACATTTTAAACTAAATGCGAATTTGGAACTGATTCAATTATTTATAGCTTGGCCAAATAATAGATACAGTTTGACCAGAACTTGGGAAAAATATAATTATTCTACAGGGAGCAGTTTTTGGGTTCCTTCGTTCCTGCTTTCACTTTCACGTTTCGCGTCCAAATTTTCGCTAAGCTTCATCATTCATTTCTCAGAAAATTATTCTTTGGTTCAGTATGAATCACATCATTCACATTTTTTGAGGGAGACGTCATAAACCGTTACTGAACATAAAGCGTCCAGTGTGGTATATTTTCAATATAAGACTTTATGAAAAAAGCACATTTCTTAAAAATCGAGTTTTTCCCTGACCTAATCTAACCCCAACATGAAATTCTTTAAAAAATGTAAACACAGTTTTAAAACGGTTATGACGAGAATCCCACCAAAACGTGGGTTTATTTTGTAGAATGAATAATTCGCGAGCTAAATTTAGTTTTCTTTCAAAAATTGCTATCTAAATATAGCTTCTCGTGTATTTATTTACAATCATATTTTCGACATAGTGAGAGTCGCATTCTTTCTGTAATAAAAAATTCAAAAATCGTGTGATTATCAGCATTCAATCCCCAAGAGTTTCAAATAAGGCGAAACACGTAAAGAGTGAATAACAACAGTTTCTACAGTGAAGTTTTTTTTGTCACACAAAAATTGCTTTACAGCAACACTTATCAGACATTTTTTGTTGCAAATTTCATTCCCTTCATTTTTGTTGATATACATTTTTCTTTTCATTCATTTTTCATTTTTCACCACACCGTTTCTGAGTTACAGTGACTTAAACAAGACTCGGGGTAGAAATTTGAATAAAATCCCAATAAAAGCAATGTTTATTTTATCAAAAAAGTCATTTTTAAGTCACTGTAATGATGTATAATAAAGAAAATGAAAATTGCATCAAAAAAATTTTCAAAAACCATTATCTGCAATAATGCTATTTTTTATGGATTACTTTTACGAAATGGACTTGAAAGTGGAAAAAATCCCACTTAAGCCTGTACGTAATAAAAATTACAGAAATTATTTTGTAACAATGACACCTGCTGCAGGTCGTATTTTAGCAGTCACTTGGAACATTACACTTACGCTTGAGTAACGCTTAACGGTGACCCTAAATGTAACATCCTATTACGCGAAGATCATTCTTGCAGATCATTTTAATAAATTGATATGTTCGATTGAAAGATCGAATATCCTACCTACATGTCATAAGATAACATCTAAAATAAAAACAAAAATTACCTTTCTATCGAAAATTAAGTTCAAAATTTGCTGCTCATATTGAAAACGAGATATGAAATTATTAAGCTCGAAGTTAGGACATTTGAGCACCTGCTCTTACTAATATTAAGAGGTTAACAACTCCAAAGGTTGTAAACCATCGCCACTAATCCCACGAAGAAAATCAAGTAACGAAAAGACATTAACCAGGCGGATATTCGCAACTGGTAGATCTGGTTTATGGAAATTTTAGTTTGAATTTTCCAAATAGAAACCATATCTTATAATTCTGCCATTCTGCCAACTATCGATGGATGTATTGAAAAAATTGACGTAAATTGCATAGTATTAATTTTATTAAACTGGACGGACATTCAGATTCGAATTCATATAATTTTTGAACTAATTATATAGTCAAAAAATTTTATTGGGTGTTACCTGATGCTTAATTTGAATTAATAACTTAATTTCTTTAATTTTATATATCGGTACCTGTATTTAGCAATCTTTCAAATTATTTTGTAACACGACGTCCGTTTATATTGCCAGCAAACGCATAATTTGAAACTGTTAAGTGTCTACTTAAATTAGGTGTTACAACTCCAAAGTAAATCGACGGGTATAACAAGGCAACATTCGTTAATTAGTATGCTAAAAATAGCTAATGTGCAATATGTAGTTCAATTTGGACGCATTTACTAAGTACACAATTAGGAAACGACTCGACATGCATTGAATTGATTCCAAAATCTACATACAATGTGGAGAAAAGTGGATTGGTAGGTAACGAACGTCAAATGATATAATTATAATTAGAAGCGTACGTCGTTATAAAAGTAATTACATTTGGTGATTAGACTTAAATATTCAAACCTTGTAGGTACTATCGCAATCCCGTCGCAAGGACAACGTGCAAGTTCAACACTCATTCGAATTTGAGTTTTCAGGTAAAATTAGTATAATTAAACAGTTTCGTTAAAAAAAAGGCTATTAAATTGGCAATAATTAAAACAAAGCGTGTGTTACTCAACATTTGGTTGTTGAAATTATTTAAACTTCCGTACTACTACTCCAAACCCGAAAATATATTTAAATGTAATTGTATATCCAGAAGAGTCCATTTGATTTGAAACGAAAGGTTTTCGGAAACGACGGAACGGAAATAAAGTAATTTTCAATTGTTAACTCATTTAGTAACTGGAAGTTGCATGATCAAATGCTTTTTCTAACCCACCCTTAAAATATTCTCACAAAAATTGTGAAACCCAGCACAAAACTTGCAAATCCAGTCACGCAAATACGAAAATTTATTGTCTTGCCATTTAAAAGGGTTTTATAATTCGTTTATTTAGGATTTTTTTACGAGTATGTTATATAAAATTATTAAATAACACTAAAATTCCGTAAAATCACGATTTTTATAATGTTTAACATTACATTCAAGTTGTTACTATAGACAAATATTTTTTTAGATCGATGAATGGCAGTTATAATTTAAAACTTCCTGTTTATCAGAAAAAATAATTATACGAAACAAAATCATACCAAACTTAAAAATAATTAAAAATCAAATACTATGTTTCGAAGTTCGAATATTACCTAAAATGGCAATGAAATTAAAGCAATATTTTAATTGGATATTCAAAAATTCTGAAGAAATATTTCAATCGGTTTTAAATTCACCAATTAAGTTAGCTAAATGATTTTTAGGAAAGATTCGAACTAAACTAATGGCATCGTTTACAATAACGTGTGTTAATTATTTACAATTTATTGGTTGGATTTACATTTTAACAATGTTGAGATTAATTAAAATTTCACGCAGTGTTCACAGAACCATGAGTGCCAAACTTGACAGAAT
The DNA here is from genome assembly GCA_949152465.1 of Cantharis flavilabris. Classification (NCBI taxonomy): domain Eukaryota; kingdom Metazoa; phylum Arthropoda; class Insecta; order Coleoptera; family Cantharidae; genus Cantharis; species Cantharis flavilabris. The sequence goes on from OX424435.1 coordinate 95,093,432, forward strand.
AATGAGAAATCGCAGGACGAAGTCCTAAATTAGGACGAAAATAATGAATTAGAATTTCAAGAATTTTTTATCAATAAATATTTTCGTTGTATATTTTACTATGCTGCATGGTTAAAATCGTATTGCACCCACTTCAATTTTAAACTTATATGAAAAACTTATTTTGAAAAATTTAAATTATTAGATAAGCCTAAAGTGGCATTTTAGTCCCTTGGTATATGCCATACTATTTTCTTATACTCATAATACTCTCCAATTAATTGTAGTGCGATAAACTAGCAGTGTGGTTTTTTGTACTCATTATTATTAATAATGTTATTCGTTAATAATAATAATAATTAACTTGTACTTTCCAACTAATAGTATTAGTTACTTAATTCTATTATGAAACGTGATCCAATTAATATTGGAGAGAAATTAATTTTTAAGTTGATTATTTTTAAACGAAATATAATATCAGGAAAAAAATTAATATAACCATTATTATGTGGTATAGGTATTGTTTCTGCTTTATAATTTGTGAAAGTGAAAAAAATAATACAAAATTTGTTGTATTTTTTGCGCGGGTCATTTAAAAAGCCCTCGGGGGTCAGTGGGTCATGACCCGCGGGTCATACATTCGCCACCACTGGACTAGAACAACAATTTTTGTTAAATCTACTTTTATCTACATTAAATTTGATATTATCTATTTTGGGAAAAGGATGTAGGTACAGGAAACGACTAATTTAAGATTTTATGATTTTTGGAAATTTTCACAATTTGAACCGGTTCCGGTTTGAACCTACACTAAAGTAAAGGACTTCAGCAAAATATTTCATTTCCGAATTATCTCCACGCAGACCCCTTTTTCACTAGACTAACACTATAAAGATTAGTCGCTTGGACCATAATAAGAGCAATATAATTTTATCAGTGTAAGTTTATGGATTTTATATTTTGAAAATTACCAGGAAACAGCTTTAAGGTAGAAGACCTCAAAATAGCTCTAGCACATAAAACCTTGAAGATGATCTGCTAATTACGTAATTAATTTTAAATTCTGATAGCCAAAAACTTCGGTTGCTACTAAAACAGCAAAAATAAAACCTCAAAACACCTTGCCTTGACGTAATATCAAATAGTCGAAAAACAGTTTTGATTTGAAATGTTGAGGTTTGCATAAAAATTATTTACAGACCTACGCTACGGCACTAATACCAAAATCACATTAATTTGCTGTTGACAGCCTGTTGATTTGAATTAGCTTCAAACGTAAGATTGGTTTAGTTGTGCAATACCCTGTTGTGCCAAAAGCAATTTGAAAAAACAGTTTGATAACTTCAAAAAGAAGTTAAAAGTCAATTGCAATTAAAACGAGTTGAAGTTTTATTTGTTTATGTCAAGTCACTCATGAGGAAAGTAATGCCGGTAATACCAATTCACTTTTTTTAAATTCGTTGACATACCTTTACTATAAACCTTGAAATACTAATAAAATCTTTGATATTATTTTTACAACTCGAAAAACTTGGTCATTATAATAAATTTATTTGCGAACTTATTGCATCATTAAATTAATTATTCAAGTTATAAAACTACTATTGAATTAATTTATGGAAAAAACAGAAGCTTAATTATTTATAATGATCGGAAACGGAAAAAGTTTTTCTTCCATTTTATTGATTTCCTCATCGAATTTGGAAATAAATTGCACGAGTGCAAAAATTCGTACTGGCGAGAAACCATTTAAACACTATGCTATAGAACCAAGCGGGATTCAGCCTAACCCCTATTATCTAATTTATTTAGAAAGACTAAAGTGAAATTTAATATTTAAGGCTTACATTATTTGCAGCCTAAAATAAAACTTGATTGGCGTTTCAATGCCTACAGCATTTTAAGTTGCACTGAAGTGACACAGAAGAGTGCAGCTGGTATTCAAACGTCCAATTAAAATTTATACTGACAAATTAGATTTGGCTTCCCAAATGTAACAATGCAATTAACAAAAATTAGCCACGTACCTACTTATAAAATATATATGTACTACACTGTATTGTTACATAAATGCGACAAATTTTGTACTAATTTTTTATCAATTTCCTTAGATAATAACTAATAAATCGCAAAAATTGCATTATATCTAAAATAATGTAAATATAATATTAAAATTGCTTCCGACTTGATTGTTTTACAATAGCGTGCAATCCTGATAAACTTGGGTGTAATTACAAGTTGTAATATTGGGGCAACTTTGATAACCTTGAAAGTATACAAAAGTTAAATGGAAATGGAGATTTACAGTAGTTAGCTTAATTAGTGTGAAATCAAATAAGCTTAAATTATGTTGTGTTTTCAATTTTAAAGGGAAATTAAACTCAAAATCATTAAAAGAAAGTTAACAAACGAGGTCCTCTATTTTAAAACTAAAAGTAGGTGAAACAAAAGCCGGAAATCCCGTAAAACAAAAAAATCTAAGTAGATTCCATAAAAAGGGGAAGCACTTAAGTGCTATTTAAATCTTCAATTCGTACAGCAAAAGGTGAAACTTAATTAGGACCTTTAAAAATATGATTATGTTTGATTATTGGATCCCAGAAAAAAAGTTTCGTGTCAAATATAATAATAGGTAGTTTAGTTATTCTTTCGAGCAAATACCTTTGTAATGAGAAGAATAGAGCCCAGGGTCAAAAACCTATTCAAGTTCAATTTCACTTTTCATTTTTAGCCCGAAGCCGGTATTCAAAATACTCTCAAAAATAAAAAACCACAGAAATGGAAACTTAATTTGTGAGCGAAATCAAGACCTTCGTTCTAAAAGCGTCTGATTTTTTCTTCATTGTTTTACAAACAGAGGTGTTTTGTTGTTTTTCGTACCGGAAACGAAGAATGGAAGAACTGTGAGAAAAAAATCGTTTTCATTCTTATTTTAAAAATACATATTATTCAAAACCAGTTAATTTCCTGTAAATTATTCAAAATTGGAACGTCGATCAAAGCTAAATTGAAATTAAATATTAAGTGCTTCATATTGCAGTAAATCCTGTACGATTTCCGCTTCGTAACAATCACGTATATTTTAGCAAAGCTGATGAGCAGAAAGAATAAATCTTTATTGACTAATAGAAGTCAAGTTGCAATTTATGGAATTTCAAAAAGTTTCTTTTTAGAAATTACTTGTGTTATTCATCTTAGTGGGAACTCAAGCTCGTCAGCTGAAAAAATTACACTTCCTTACTTCGTCTTCTAAGAATTTATTTATAATTAACGCTCCGCTGATTTACCCCTCCTGAGAATGTCTTTCCATTACAAATTCTTACTTTATCTCATTAATATTTCGTAAAAATGTCTCATCAATTTAATATGTAGTTTTACTTTTCAGGATTTTCATTTCAATTTACTGCTATAATAATAACAATTATCTGTGCGCTTAATTGGAAATTTGCTTGGTCCTAGTCGGCTTTTGCCATAGCTTATATAATTTTCAATTACTTGCGTCCTGTTATAAATGATATAATACATAAAAATTATCTAACTACATCAGAACTAAAAATAGTTGTTGATAGAAGACATAAGATAATACAATGAGGTGGAATGATATTAACATAATAATTATTGACAATTGGCACATATTTATTAATACATCAGTTAGTAAATTTATTATTTATGTATTCTGTTCAAACAGTTCCAGCGTTACGCAAGAATGTAATAATTGGATTTGCAGAATAACGCAAAGAAAAGACTTTTTTCTTGAAAATTCTTTGAATATTAAATTTTGTTATTACGCCAGAGAACTCAACCGACCTAGATAATATTGTAGTTACCTAAATGGTACGTTTTGAACTTTGGCTTAATCCATTGTCAACTGTTAACTTCACAAATTACTTTAATAAACGTGAAATCTTAACTGTTTTAATTTAAATGCTGTTTACCTAAGTAATTTGTGTGAATGAGTTTCCCCATGTTCGAGTTTAGAATAATTTAAATATAATTTGCTGAAATTGGATTAATTCCATTCCACAATTTTCTTTTTCTAATCGTCAAGGTGGGGGGGCTACAATGGTAGCTTAAATCCAGATTTCCGTATTATTTATGCGCTCAAATTTAATATAATTAATTGAAATACCATAAAATATCGATCGTAGACAAAAATGATAATAATCAAACTTATAGAGAATGAAATTATCTGCATATTTGGTTATATCCATTTTTTGCCAAAAGTTGAAAACGAGCGAGTAATTTAATAAAACAATTTTATCCTGAAATTCAAGTTGATGGCTGACGCGATAGCAAAAAATTTGGATTCAGACTACCGGTGACCCTCCTCAAGGATTACAAAAAAAAATTGTGGAATTGAATTAATGCAATTACAAACGTACATAGCGACTGGGCTATCAAATTTGTATTAATAAATGAATTAATTGATTTTAATAAAACTTAAAATACTATAAACCGCTATAAATAGAAGTAATGACTGCTGCATTTACAACATTGATAACCTTTATCAATGTATTCGTATGATTACAATTTCAATATTAGGATGTCTTGCAATAAATAAAATAAAGTGTTTAATCGATGGACTACACTAGAAACCTATATAATGATAATAGGGAAAATTGGGAAGTTGTCTGGTTTGTTCATCCAGGATTGCGTACAGACACATGTACCGATTGACTTGAAATTTCATATACTAATTAGCAGCCTAAATGTTTTCAATTTAGGAAAAAATCCTCCAATTAAATTTGTTTGTTTTGATTTAGCAAAGTAATTTGTATTTTATTCTAAACTCTGCGATTCAAAAGATTCAAAATTTATAGTAGATTTTCTATAATTGTTTTTATCGAAAACCCATAATACTAAATATAAGTTGTTGATCGCATATAGTGGATATTTTGTAAACATCTATATTTTCTAATATTGTAAACATAATAAATTCTCAAGAAAAGACTTTGTCGCCGACTAAGCTATAAGCCTGATCAATATTTAACTATGATAATGTAGCAGTAAATAAAAAAGGATTACCTGCTATCCTTAATACTGCTCTGTCTGCGCTATCGAGGGCTAAAACTGATAAAGGCTGTTCTCTGGTCCACTCTTGAAGAGATGGATCTTTTTCGAATTCCATTATCCTTCATACTATAATCTGTAACAAAAATTAAATTAAATTAAACATCTTATCAATATCATTAAATATTATAATACAATAATAATTTGCGCAAGGAGTAGGAAAAGAAACAGAAAAAACTAGTCGGGGAGCTGTTAAACCTGTGTTTGTCTATTTGGCCAATGCATTAGAAGAAATTTGAATTTGGTATGTAACAATCAATGAATAGCCCACGAAACCTTAAAAAGTGCTTATTCATTGTGTAGTCGGTACATCGCTAAATCGTTGAACTTGATACTTCAATAGAATAATTTAAAAAATTTGAATAAATCTCCCAATATAGCAATACTTATACAATTACGTACTATATGTATGTATATTTATGCATTTTTGCTTTAAATTACATAGGTAATAAAATTGAATTAAAAATTGAGTTGATATCGCATCATCTTATCTGCCAATAAGTATGTTTCGGTATTATTAGAAGTATAAAACTAATCAAAGTTTAATAATCACGTAATAAAAATGAATCATAAATGACAGAATGATTGATTAGTGTAAACAAAAATTAATAATAATTGTATTTCTATACTAATGAATTTTTATTGGAAAATCATGTTGGAAGAGGATATATGAAAGCAGTCTAGACTAGACAATCGTATTGTTTGCCTGCCTGAAAACTTACGGAGATTAAACTAAAACTAGAGCAAGTTACGTGATTTGCTTTCGAGATGCTATACGTAAGAGAGGATATTTTCTTTTTTCTTTTATCGAAGGTAAACTTTTTGTACTATTTTTCAAGAGAGATTATCTTCTACCGATCTTTTCAGGTTGAGAAGTGAAAACACTAAATCACAACATTACAGAATGCAATGTTGTCTCGAGAGATAAATTTTATTTTAAAAATCGATTTGATGTGACCTATAAATAAATTGTTGTTATTCAGTTTCAGTATAATTTTACTGCCACAATATATCTAAAATGGATTACAGTAAATTTATAAAAGAGTAAAAAGCTCCAAGACCACGGCGAAGAGATTAGATGCAAATGAAAATATATTTGCTCTCGAGTAGGTAAGTATAGCATAATTTGAAACAATTACGCAAATTGCTATCATGAAATCACATTTTACAATACACCACGTTAAACAGTTTATCAGAAGCTTCATCTGCAAGGGTCACGAATACGATACGATGGGAAAATACCAAATTAAAGATGAATCAGATACAGGAAATAGCAAAAACTAAAGCAATGCAAATACAAAAGTTCAATTTATTTTACATCAAGTTTTTGTAAAAGATTTCGAAAATTTGCATGAAACCATTAGCACCAGCTGATAATTATTTTATTGCTTTTATTGTACCTATAAAATTTATTTTGAAAGTCCAAAAAATATATGAGTCATCCGGTATAGAACAAAAATTAATAAAAAATAAAAGGATATTGCGCGATACTGATCAAACAAACTACAATTTAATAATTATTGTACACAAAGATAATAATTTCTTATACAATTAAAAGTTATCAATCAAAATAGTTTAATAGTTTTTGTGACTCAAATTTAAGTAAAATTTCCTATTACATCAGAATTTACGGTTTGGACCAAACAAACGGAGATAAAGGAACAACAGTTCCTATTTCCTAATTATATGAAAAATTATTAACAACTTATATCCTATTTTACGGCCTTGTTATTGAATATACTATTTACGAATTAAAGTTTTCTGTTGAAGAAGACTGTACATTTGTGAATTATTAGAGTCATTTGGTATCCTTATGTCCATGATAGGTATGACGTACCGATGGCAGATGTACTAAAAAATGCAACGTTATGTGGTTTGGAAAATTAATATATTATCCTAAAAATAAAACTTAAACGTTTTATAATATATTGATAAATTAATTTAGTGCGAAGTCTATCATTACTTCCAGTTTCTCAGCGCATTGCAAATTATTATTAGACCGCCTCTGATGTGTTTTTAATTTAAATTGTTGTAAATTAGTGCTGGTAGATTTTAGATAAGAAAAGAAATATTAATTATTGCTAATACATTAAGAACTCGAAATTAAGTACGTATAATGGACAGGCGTGTATTTCAGATTTTGTTTGTTATATTATAATATACTTTTTTCTTCATGTTTGATAGATCGTTGTCTTTTCTAAATGTATAATATTAAATTTTTTCTATTATGTGCATGTACCGTAAATGCCATTTTCGTGATAATTATCGATTTATATTGATAGGTATGTAATTTGTTACAAGTAAATTATATTATATTGCGTAACTTGTCAAGTTGTATTACCATTGACATCACTCCATAAACAGTGTACGGATGTGACAAGTTGAATAAGTTAAAATTAAACTGAGATTATTTTAAAATATTTACATATTATTAAAAATATCAAACAAAACATAGCATTCCAAATAAAAGGTAAATAATTATGCGTTTTGAGGCAATTTTATAGACACACCTAGTAGTTGGAGTCATCATTTATTAATGTAATTTTAATCTAAAATCAGGTGCAAGTAGTAGTCCGCTGAATAATAGAGAACGCTCACTCTGTTGGTTTAAGCGTAAAATGAGAGAGCAATCAAAGGCTGATAGACATTGTAAGATTTTAGTTCCATTAAACCGAGACATTGATTTTATAGACTTATAGATATACCACGCAATTTGACCAGAGCAGGTAGCTTCGCGGCCTTAATCTTGGCGACCATCAGTTAAACCTCCCCTAATGTGTACACAAAACTAACAGCAAGAGTCTCAGATGCAGGCCATTTTCAATTCAAGTTAATCTTAAGATAAGTTTGTGGCAGAATCGGAATAGTTTATCTACTTATTTGTTTTATTTCTATAACTTTTCGTCTAGACCTATAAATAATAATAAAGCAATATAGATGTTGTTAATTAATTGAAGTGCATACAGTTACTATCAAAAGAGGTGGGGGAATTCATATGTTAACAATGTAAAATGTACATTTCGATTTTTGAAGCCTTTTTTTGTCAAATAAAACTCGATTTTACAGCAAAACTTTTTAGACATTTTTTGTTGCAAATTTCATAGCCTTCAAGTTTTTTTATATTTTTATTTATTTATATTTTTTATACAAATTAATAAGCATTTTTTCTTGTAAATGTTATTCTCTGCATTTTTGTTCTTATACATTTTTCTATTTTGTCGCACCGTTTTCGAGATATAGACGAGTTCTTTCTTAGCGAACTTAAACATGTTTGTGTAATACTAATTCTTAATTTATTTTAATTTGAACTACAACTTTGGCGATTTAAATTTTGTTGCTTTAATTTTTTTGAGGCCCTTAAAAATTTGGAATTGGACCCTGTAACTGTAGCTACAATCCATGGCTACAATAACATTTTGAAAACAGTTTTTGCTGACTTTAAGTTGCACAAATTCAGTAATTCAGTCATCAAAATTTGTTTTTGTCGAAAATTGTGTTGCTTCTATTTTTTTAGATCCCTAAAAATTTCGAAGCCCGGGGCTGCAGCCCCCCCCCTTAATCCGGCTCTGGTCGCATCGTTTCTGATTGACAGCAACTTAAAAAAAACTCTGTGCTCCACCTCTTATGAGAGTAATTGTAACTTCATAATTCCAGTATTACGCAATATTACTCATTATTACCCAATATTACTAATTATTACTCGCTTAATTAACTCTCGTTTTAAATTTTAAATATTGCACGATGCATACTACATTATTAATTTATTATTAATTTAAAAAATAATTTGGCGAATGGTTCTAAAATAATTGCAGGATGAAAGAAGTGAGTAATCAGTCCAAAAATGTCCTTTGATTTGCATTAGCAATCCATAATAACGTGATAATTGAATATTTCATTTCGTCCATACTTTATTCAAGGAAAACTATGTTATGGAAGAACTTGGATACAAATATTGGAGTCTTAAGTAATTTATCAGCAGTGTCCATCGATCGTGTGATACTGAAATAACTCAATTGAAATCTTTTAATTTTCTCCAACGTAAAGTTTTACTATTGTAATTATTGTGCTCCACTTAAGGCAATGTAGAAAAATAACTTATGGCAATAGCAATTAAACTTCATAATAGCACCTTAACTGTTTTAAATGAATGTTAAAGCAAATCTGATGGTAAAATAATAAATTTTATTTTTTTCTAAATGAGGTAAGCAGTTGCTGCATGAAATTTATTATACTTCAAATATTTGTTTATGTATAAGTATAACCGGTTATAAAAATTGAAAATATGAGAAAACTAGATTACCTTTAAAAGTCATAAATTTAACATATTTCAAAAAAACGTCTATGTAAGGCTAATGCATAATAGATAGTATCATATCAAAATTCACAACACACCTTCAGTTCGTCATCATCTCCAATTTTTTCAACCTTATATTATTTCATTTTTTCAACGGAAAATGTAGTAAGTGACATTGATTAAACGTCTCAGATAATATATTCAAATTTATAAAACGAATCACACCAAGTTTTCGTGATCGACATCTAAAACGACATAAAACCAAAAGAATCCCATTTATAAAGATTGACAATTCAATCTTTTCGGGTATTTAATTTTTAAGATATTTTCAATCTTCACTATATTTAGCAGTGTAGGTCTTACACCTAAAAACAAGTGATTGATGAATGGCTTAAAGTGCATGACATGGCATCTTCCAGAAATAAAACAATGAAACAAAAAAAAACTGTTCTATCTTCACATCCGGATTATTTTAACAAAAACGAGCAACTTAATTAAAAAATTGTAAAAACGTGACTTACAATAAATTTAAACTAGGGCCTAAACTACCACTTTATTTAATTGAATTTAAAAAATGCGAAGTAATAAAATTTCGTCAGTTCTTGAACAGAAGAATTAGTAATCAAAAATTAGTTACATTTATCGGTTACAGCGTTTGGTATTACCTATATAATTTTGTACAGCGTTTAATGACCAAAAAATATATTATGGCAGCCGAATAGATGAGAGATAAATCACTAAAATTACAATGCAATAGGTATTTTGCGGTTGTTTTGTATAAGTGCAATTTCCGGTCATTGACTGAATTAGATTTGGAGATAAATTAAATAAACTAGCCACCAACGCGTGTTAATATTGCAACAAATCTTGAATGGATTGATTTTTTGCAGTTAACCTTTCGCACAACGTAAACAAACAAATTTAAATAGTAATTAAGAGAAAATTGAAAATTAAGAATAGCCTGAAGGTAACCACATTTATAAAAAGCATTAATTAAATTATAATCATTTTTGGTATTTTAAGGCTGCCGCAATTACTTAGAATGTCACTGTCAAGGAAACACATACAGGGTCACGCAATAATGATTGCTCGATTAAATAAACAACCTTAGAAAGCACTCCTTGTAAAATATGTACTATAATAGGTACACAATATTAATTTAATTTATATTTTTCGCTGTTTAAGTTTTTGTTTTGAATGAAATTATCTAAAATTAAATGTTTTCAAAATTATAAATTTAATACGAATTTATAATGTGTAATTATTATATAATTATTGTAAACAGTAAGCATTCCGTTCGAATTAACCTTGGCAATTTTGAAAACTTGATTTAAAATTATATGCAGAAAAAATTAGGTGTAATAGATAAATAAGTAGATATTGAACTACTCTAATGAAAGTCATTTTAAGAATTCCTTGTTTAACAAATAGCATATTGCGTATAAAAACGGAAAGTGATTTTTTTAAGCTCCAGCACCTGAATTTATGTAATATTTGTCAAATGGATTTAATATTAGGGGCCATCCATAAATTACGTCACACGTTAGGGGGTCATCTCAGATTTGTGACAAAAATGTGACAGGAGGTCCGGGGGGATTTTAAATGTTGTGATGTCACAAAGTCAAACCTTTAGAAAATATATTTTTTGATCCATGGATCGGTTGTAGCAACATAAGAGCGCTTATATTCGTTTTTACGAATAATGAATAATGAAAAAAAAATTAAATATTAATAAAAATAAACTTATTTAAGACCTGCAAAAATGATTGAATTTAAGTTAGTTGTTGAAAAAAAATTTGTGCGAATTACTAAATTTTATATAATAGAAGTGTAGGCACTAGGTGATTTCGTCTCAGCTAATTTAGTCCCCGGTAATTTTACCCCTTGGTACCTAAATCTCCCTGGTAAATTGATCCCCGGTAATTTCGCCGCCGGTTATTTGGTAAATATCTCGATGGTAAATATCTCGAAACGCTGATAACTGAAAAACCCGTAAAGAAAGTGCAAATAGTGCACTGGAGGGCATTCCATGCCCCCCAGACCCCCCGGATTATTCCTATGATTAATAAAACATTTTAGCATTTAAAGTAAAACAAGGTGGTACTCGCTTTTGCGACAGTTTAAACTCAAAATTATTTGAGCTTTATTTTATTAGAATCTTTTAAATAGGTAGATACCAACGGCAAATTTTTTTTATATAAGGAAAACGCTAACGAGTTCTGATTTTTGTTTTTAATCATGCGGACGGACAGACAGACAGACACGGAGCCAGATCATAAGACTTCTTCCTATACACGTTGTATAGAAGCCTACAACTGTGTTTTTTAAAAATATGGGGCATGGAATGCCCTCCAGTGCAATCTAAGATTATTCCCGAATTCCTTATTTTCTAAGAGTTCTAAGAACTGGAACGTTTTGTGCGTTTGTGTAGGTTGCCCCTTAATATCATAAAATGAAGGTGTCAATCCGGGGGGTCTGGGGGGCGTGGAACGCCCTCCAGTGCATCCTTTGTTGATTATCTCGACGGTAAATATCTTGAAACGTTAATAACTGAATAACCCGAATGTATTCTTATAAAGAATAAATTACGCTATAACCTACATAACCGATGCATATCTTCGGGCGGATATCTCTTTTACAAGCGATTTTGCTAATGAAAAATCATAAACTAACACTAACCTACATAACCGATGCATTATGCTATTATGCATATCTACGCAACGATACATATTGGGGATGAAATTATCGGAGTCAAAATTACCTGGGGCATAAAATCACCGGATATGAAATTACCGGGGACGAAATTACCCGGGGTTCAAATTACAGGCTACTAGAAGTGTGACGTCACTGGGGGGGGGGGGAGATGGTTCAATGGAAATGTGATTAAATGTGACATAGAGGGAGGGAGGGGTCTAAAAATTTTAAAAATCGTGTGATGTAATTTGTGAACGACCCCTTATTACGTTAAAAATCCTAAGGTTGGTCACACCAGATCCGAACTACGTGCAGCTAAAGTTTTAAAGTAGCTAAAATTTTAAGAAAGCAAATAAAATGTGATGTTTATTAGGAATCTCGTTAATACATTCAATAATAATAATAATAATAATTTTGGATTCCAATGGAATTGATAAGGAGATGTCAATAGAATGGCTTCGGAGAGGATTGTTATATTTAGAAACCGAAGGATTCATGTGTGCTATTCAGGACGGAGTTATAGCAACAAATAACTACAAGAAACACATAATGAATCTGGAGGTTGCAGATCACTGCCGAAAATGTAACGTCCTCAACGAAACCATAGAACACATAATAGCCGGTTGCTCGTACCTAGCTCCTATTGACTATCTCCGTAGACATAACCAAGTTTGCAAGATATTACACCAGCAAATTGCAAAGAAAGTTGGCTTGTTAGACAATTTTAGACCATATTACGACTACATTCCTGAACCTGTTCTTGAAAACGAATCTACCCTTCTATACTGGGACACCCAAGTAACATTTTGTGCTGAATATCAACTGCGAGCACGCTGTGTCAGCACAAAATTCAGCTATTGAGCTGAGTCAGCTGCTGATATTTAGTAACGTCAGAAGCTGAATTGCTACTGATTTGCTAATTTGGCGGCTGAAAACCAGCTGAAACTGCGCTGCGTCAGCTGTTCAAAATGCTGACTCAGCTGATATTCAGCGCTGAAAATCAGCTGACTCAGCGCTGAACACCAGCTGATTCAGCGCTGAATATCAGCTGAGTCAGCATTTTGAACAGCTGACGCAGCGCAGTTTCAGCTGGTTTTCAGCCGCCAAATTAGCAAAGCAGTAGCAATTCAGCTTCTGAATCAGCTGATATTCAGCTTTAGATTCAGCTTTCACTTTATGGAGTAATAAAATTAAAAAAAAGTTTAATTATTTTAAATTGATATTAGATTTATAAATAAAAAAACTAAATCACAAAATTTTAAGCTTATTGAAATTATTACCCATTTTATTGGTTTTTAATTTTTTCTATACAATCATCAATTATTACATTAAATATTCTTTTAATATACCTTAATTACATCATTAATTATAATCTCTCGCAATATTATATCGTTAACGATTTCGCCGAGTTGAATCTGAAATATTATAGTAATTTTTAAATTATTTTGGTATAATACTTAAATTTTTGTTAATATTTAATATTAACAGACAGAGATATTAGTCATAATAGGCCTGACATAGTTTTAATAAATCAACGAGACCGAAATGCAGTGCCTTTGTCAAAAAATGTTTTAAATACGGAAAAAGAAAAAATTCGCAAGTACGAAGCATTAGCGATGGAAATGATGAGTGTATGGGGTCTAACAAAAATCTCTATAATACCAATAGTAATATCAGCTACTGGTGTGGTATCTTGCAAATTTAAAACCCATCTGTCCCATTTAGGCCTTTTTTCAAAATTATTCCCTGAGATGCAAAAAGAAACATTTTAGAAACGTGCCACATAGTTAGAAAATTATTAAATGCCACATAACATAAAGAAAAAATAAGACTTATAAAATACCTATGTAATTAGTTCAAAATCAATTTACTATATTTATGTATTTAAAAAAAAAAATTTAACATATAATGTAAAAATATAGAATGGTTGGAACTAAATCCCCCATTCAATATTCATTCCACAATGTATTAATGTGAGATTTAAAATAAACATAATAATAATTCAAGAACTGCGAAGAATTTATTTATTTATATATTTTTATATTTATATATTTTATACAAAACATGTCAGGATTATGTTTCGCTTTAGTTGGAACTCTAAAATACTCGGCACAAAGTGCCTCGTATTTTGCTCCTCGTCAGTAATTTGTCATTTTCCTGACTTTTATGTAAATATCTATTATGAAAACGACCTGCCCGATGGTCAAAACTGTTTTTATCAAAATATTGATGACATTTTGATTACGGGACACTGGCATTAAACATATTAAACATTCAAAATAATTTATTTCAAATTTTCCGAATTCAAAACAGAGGATAGATGGGATCTGCCTCGCAAGCTATAATAGTTTACCGACCTCTATTCCAAGCGGCAAATTTAAGAAAATAACAAAAGTTGAGACAAATGACTATAAGCTCTTGGTAAAAACATCCCTAAAGGCGACCAGAACTCAAAACTTTCGGCGAAAACACAAACATAAATTCTGCTATAATTATTAACGAAATGTTATTCAAAATAAATTTATACAATGTTAACAGTTGCACTTCTAGAAGCCAACTGCGGTCGACCTCGCCCCTTAAATACCAATTTAAATATAAGAATTTTTTTTCTATTTTTGATTTTTATAAGTTTGTTGATATCATCCTATGTTTACAGCTGATCATAACACATTTGCAAATTTAGGAAGTAAATTTAGCTATTAACTAAGTTACAAAATAACCTGCTGTTAAAAACTTAATAAAATGCAAAATATGCAGTGGCTCCAGAAATTATTAATACAATTCTATTTTAGCAATGTAAATCGTACGTTTCCAACCCTTTTTTTTCATATAAAAATCAATTTTATTTCAAAATGTTTCGGACATATTTTGTTGCAAATTTCATTCCTTTTATTTTTGTTATTATATATTTTTCACTGTTACTCAGAAACGGTGTGACAAAATAGAAAAATGTATAGATACAAAAATAAAGGGAATGAAATTTTCAACAAAAAATGTCTGAAACATTTTGATACAAAATCGATTTTTATATGAGAAAACAGTCTTGGAAAGGTACGATTGACATTGTTCAGGTAGGAGTGTATTAATAATTTCTAGTGCCATTGTATGTGAAAATTCCAGACTCGGCGTCAGCTGATTAGATTGTTAAAGATTACTATGTTCTTATTAAAAGTCAAAATCGAGGCATTTTCTTGATTCCAGCTAATTGGATGCCGGATAAACGAGAAGTTACTGTAGTAATTAACCTTAACCTTCCTGGACCAGCATCAGTGGTGCAAATTATGGCTCAAATGTAAAAGTATTGTCATTTTTTATTAAAAATTAAATCTAATAACCTATACCTATTGCTGGAAAGAAATCATATAAATAATCGCCTGACTTTCAATTTCCATTACAATATTATTTGTTTTTGTTTTAACGATAATTACGTTTTCTATCTTAAGCCCTTTATATCAAATGGCAGAGATACAATATAATAATATACTATAAAACCATGAATAATAAATTTTGATAAAATCATATACAAGCTTCCAGAGGCATGCAGACGTGTAAAGGCGTTGAGAGCTTTCTTTAACACTTAAAAAATTGCTGATTGATGATAATTTTTTAAAGACTTTAACGAAAGATTTAATCAACCACATCACCGTTATTTCTTCGAATATATTCTTCTCTGTAGAGCCAACAAACTATTATTTTAATTTTGAAAATGAGGAAAGACGATTTCCAGGATAAAAAAATAATAATAAAAAAATAAAACTCATCATTGATGAAAGCAAATAAATTATTTTGTCGGCATTGGTCACGGATGAAAAAAGACTTTAACCATGCACTTGAATATTATGAGCATTGTATTTGATATAAAAAGTAAGTTCAACGATCCCATTATTTAAAAATCCGGAAAAATATAAATTTAGAAATTATCTATACATGCATACTAAAACTTATGTGTCATAACTAAACAGTAGCTTCATCACATATCAATAATGCAGATAAGTATAATGGAAAAAAGTTTAATTTCTGAGAGAAACCCGGTGTAAGTACCTTTGTATGCATGTGCAGTGAATAACAAAAGTTTTCACACTGACTTAAAGACTTTTTTGTCACATAAAAATCGTTTTACAGCAATACCTATTAGACATTTTTTGTTGAAAATTTCATTCTCTCCAATTTTGTGTCTTTACATTTTTCTATTTCGCCGCACCGTTTCGGAGTTACAGTGCAGCAAAATAGAAAAATGTATATGAACAAAAATGAAGGGAATGAAATTTGCAACAAAAATGTCTGTAAAAGCGAGTTTTATTGACTGTCGGAAAACTTTTGTTATTCACTGTACGTATGACTTCATTTTCGAGAGTGAAGGGGTCAATATTTAATAAGCTTGATTGTTGTCATTCGTATCTTTAAGATAAGGTACCGTTATAGGTATATTTGAGAAATTTACCCCATACAAATTAAGAATAAAAATAACCCAGTGTTTCTGTGTTAACAAAGCCAGAATTGTAGTATACGTAAATAAAGGGATCCCTACCCTATCTAAAATGCCTCCCCCACAGAAAAACATCATTTGAAAAGAAAAAAATTTTTAATCTAAAATGAAAATTTGCAAAAGTTCGCTATTGTGAAGTATGCTTTAACAAAAGTATCTTTTGTTTTTTGGCTATTTTGTTTTGAAGAAATAGGAAGCATGACTGTCACTTGGACATATTTAACACACATTGAACGGATCAATAAAAACAAGTTAGGATAGGTCAGGATAATACATCTCCATTATTGAAAATGTCTCATTAAATTGAATTACGAACCAGCAATCCGCACGTTTCGAGAATTAGTTATAACCGGCAAGATTTAAAAATCATTATCATGTTGGCTTTGGAAAATTCTGAAATTTGTATATTTCTCTGACCAGTGGATATTCACAATTTTTATAATATATTTTTTGAAAGGACAAACCTGCAATTCCAGTTTTTGTTAAAAATAGATATAATTTAATAATTATTTGAGAAGAGATAGTTAAAATAATGAAATAGCGAATCCATGTGTTGTTGACCTATACGTAAAAATCATCTGACTGTTAAGACAAAAATGATAAAATTGCGAATGTGTCGGATTAAAACGCATTTAATCAAAATTTAAAAAATTACTTACAAATTGAGTTGAGCTTATTTTATGTTTAGAAACATATTTTTGAAATAATCCCAGAGTAATAATTAAAAATAGGGGTTGGAGAACACTAAAACACTGAAACACACTAACCACTGCTAGGTTAGGAAACAAAATCAATACTTGTGTTTATATCATTTTAATAAAACACACCGAAACCGTACGAAAATATGTGGTCATTAAACTTAAACATTCACAAAGTAATTTACAAAAAATTTAAATTAACTTCACAGGCCAGGTAAAAATTCACTTGTCGTTTGTTTACGATATACGGGTTTTGCAAACGTACACCACTAGTAAAGACGAGTAACTGCCGGCAATTTACAACGTTGCCGCTCGAAGCTACGGATATAGCCGTACCACTTCGTTAAAATGTCGCAACTTGCATTGTATTTTTTCATTATTATTATTATTATTGTTTTATTGTCATCACATTTTTTGTGTTAGAATTTAGAATCAACTATAATCTTAATAGTCGTAGGAGGTAGTTTAATTTTAAAATTACTTTTCAGTCTATTACATTACAAAAATTATTGTTCTAATTTAAATTTTACAATCCCCATAGAGCACAGCGACGTACCACGCAGGAGAAAGGGGCGCGAAAAATTTTTTATTATAATTTTTTTTATCGACTAAAAATTATTTAAATATTTTCCAGTTATTTTAAAATTTCAATAAAATTAAATTGCATAATAATTTAATAAAGGCAGATGGGGGCTATTTATATAAAGTTTTTAACAATACTTATGCAGTTTATTTAACCTTCGTGGTATGTTAAACAATAAAAAAATATGGAAATTATGAAAACAATGAATTTAATAATGCCAAATTATAATTTATTATTATTACTTCATAAATAGAATTTATATGCTGCATTGTGGACTAACAAATAATTTTGGTATTACACCACACCGGCACCAGCTTATTTAATTAAGTTTGCAAATTACTATTAAGTATAATAAAAAAGATTTATTGTTATTAAAGTAGTCAACCTTAATTTTTTATTAAAAATTGATTCTGGTTTTCTGGTATTTTATAAATTAACAAAACCAATTTTTTATTTTACCTTCTTACATTTAAAATATTATGCAATTTACAACATAATATATTAATAATTTCTGTTGTGTATTGGTGCATCCTTCGAGGTACAATAGTTTTTACCTTGATACATTATTGTCATTGTATCAAATGACAACACTATCTACTACCTGTTAGCGGTTATAACCAATGGAGGATCAAATCCGCATAGTCCTCGGTAGTACAGTGGCAAGTATAACCCAATTTTGAAACGGAACTGGGCGACCGGGGTTCGATTCCCCGCTGAGGATTTTTTTTTTATTTTTCAACTATTGAAAATAACTCGCAAGGAGAACCGCTCAAGTGTAACTCTATGATTGGGACAAGCTTTGGTAGGTTGAAAGAGCACTAAAATTAAGTAAACACCTTTTGTTTTATTAAAGTGCTATGAGCAACCGTTTTCGGGAAAATAAATTTTTTTGTAAGTTTGAATGCTATACTTCGACACAATAAAATGCAAAGGTAACACATTAGCAAGTGGATTGAAAGGTGCAGTTCGCTTCCCTGCAGCAATAGCTTGCTTTCATTTAGTATGCCCTCTTATAAGGGTAGCAGCATATACCATGTTCTGTATCGTATTCGGGAGAAAACAAAAATATCTGAAACA
Source organism: Cantharis flavilabris (assembly GCA_949152465.1). Taxonomy (NCBI): domain Eukaryota; kingdom Metazoa; phylum Arthropoda; class Insecta; order Coleoptera; family Cantharidae; genus Cantharis; species Cantharis flavilabris. The sequence goes on from OX424435.1 coordinate 95,112,313, forward strand.
ACAACTACTATTCCTTGCGGGAAATTGCACATGGGAACTTCTAATCCACTTTCGGATAAGTTACCATCTGTCAGCTTGAAGACCTTTGGATTACTGTTGCATAAACTAGTTGAAGTATCGAAATAAAAGTGCTTTTCAGTGCTTTTAGTGCTTTTTCAACCTACCAACGCTTGTCCTAGTACTTCAAGTCACAGACTTGCTAAAAGGAAACTTGAAGATGTTGTATTATAATTTATAAGGATAATTACCTATTATCAATAACGCTACAATGAAACAAAAGATGGTACACAGCAGTAGTTTGATTATAGCAATGCAACCAAGCCCGAGTAACTCACAGATGTTAATATTATTTTAAAATTATTATTATTTATAAATAATTAAAAATTAACTATAATTGCAACTATAATTTTTGTTTAATTTACATCTTGGACCAATTGTAAAAGCAAATTTTAGGAGCAAGAGAGGTTATCTGGTCTTGGAAACTGCGAAAAATTTGATTCTTGTTGATTTAAAAACGGAAAATGATTTAATTTCCATTAGACAATAATTTTAAAGCTGATGGTTTGCTGCGTTTCACAAGAAGTATTAAAAACATTTCGACGGATTGACTCGAAATTTTGAAAATATCAATAAAAACTATGAACGTACAATATCTGCTAATATTTGTCGAAGGAGAAATAAAGGATAATCTGATGTACAAGTACAGAGAAATCCCAGAAAGTATTTTAGAAAGTTCCAGAAAATCTTATGAAGGTTAGGAAATATAAAATTTTCTTCGATTTTTGTATTTAAAATAAATAAATTTTATAACTAAAAATGTAGTTTTAATAACTCAAAATATATTTTTTGAACCGAGACCTGAAAAGTTTGACGTTTATATTGCTCAGTGTTTTTGTCTATCTGTCTGTTTGCATAACTTTTCAATGGTAGGTCGAATTTTAATGCATTTTTTTATGATCATAAGTGCTTTAATAATTCTTAAAACTTATAAAAATGCTCACCTGGTTCAATTCCACCACAAAAGTATCAACCCCGAGTTGGAACTGGACCATTGACGAATTAACCAACTGTTAAGCAACGAAAAACTAAGAGGAAAACAATTAGTTATCTGTAATTTAGTACTCCAGTAAGTAAAAAAACTTTTCTTACCAAACTACAGTTCGTGCATTTCAAGAAAAAAACATTTTTTCTCAATTTTTAAACAAATCACTGGCTACATCACTGGAGAGAAAAGTTTACTAACCTGAATGCTGCTAAACCCACGAAGTGGACCCTACCTGCAACAATAAAGAAAACTCTTTGTTAGTTAACATTTAAGGTAAGAATGGTTTTTGTCAAATTACCTTTACACTGTAGTCCTTTCGCCTTATTCCTCTTGATCAACATAGCTTCTCCATCGTCCATAACTCACCAACCCGGACACTTGCACATTTTTTTAACGATTTCGAATGAAAATTTTTATAAAAAATCACTTGGAAGCACAAATTTTGAACTTAAGTATTAAAAAAATAATAAGCTACTATCAAGCTTTTACATAAAGATTCGTACTCGACACATCACACTCCTGTTCGCGAAATACGAATTTCGCGTTCACGCACAATGTCGATCTTAACTGAAAATGAAAAAAAGATTTTGTTAATTCTTATTCTGATTATATATTTTGTAATCGAGGTTATAAATAAAAATGAAATGGTTTATTCTGTATACAAAAGAAAATGCTGCGGACAGGATTCAAACCTGCGCGGGTTAAACCTAATGGATTTCAAGTCCATCTAACCGCTAGAACACCACAGGTCGTATTAATAAATTTTTGCTCAATTTTTGTAGCGTTAAATTTTGTAACACCGGAGGTTTTCGATTTTTGAATATGTAAATTGGTTTACCCATAAATAAATGAAATAAAATCCGTGCTTCGGAGGGAACGTAAACCCGGCGGTCCGGTCCGGGTGATGATTTGCCCTCATCAACAAAAAATCCAGGGTTATGGGCACATCTGAAACAAGCCTAGCAAGCTGCATCAGATGTAAAGCAATTTATATGCTCAGAGACTTGTGATTTCGGCTCGGTCTTCGATAGAAGACAGCCCTATGTCAAAGCAAACATCCTATCCTAAAAGTGCAATATCTAGCAATATCTAGCTGGTTAATATGCTGGAGAACAAATTTTTATCTTGACTACAAAGCATGGAAAAGAACAATATTTGAGCAATATTTGACACTTTTACCATTAAAACAGAATACTTTCTTGTAGTATTTGCATAGAAAAATATATAATCAAACCGATCAAACTAAATCACAAAGCAAAACACGCGAGAAAGAAGTTTTCTTTTAGATGCTTTATTCAGAAATTTTCTTTTATGTGCAGGTAAAAATATACAGACTAACGTTTTAATTGTTGAAAACTTTAAAATTTTCCTCAACACACTAGAAGTGCGTATTACGAGGATGGTCTAAAAAGTTTCCGATCTCATCATGAACAAGACAGCACATATCAAAAAAATCTAAGGAAATATGTTTTGCGCATCCTTTGGCAGGTACTCACCAAAATTTCAGTCATTTTGGACGGGGCGTTGTTGTTTAACAATCGCTTGAGTGAGTCAATGCGAGTGCTTTGGTGAAATTGGAACAAATCGAGTATTGAGCTGATATTAAATATTTGGTTTTGAAAGTTCGACAGTGTGTACGGGGACTCTGTACCATCATTTATCACCATAAAGTTTTGAGCAGCTGAATTTAAACGTGGGTGTACCATCTTGGAAGACATTGAACGTTCGGGACGTCCAAAAAATTCAACCACTGATGATAACATCGCTGAAGTTTACCAAATGGTGCTAAATAACCTTCGAATTAAAGTTAGGAGGATAGCAGAGGCTATGAGTATGTCCAAGAATGTAATTGTTATGTAATGAACCAATATTTTGAAATGAGAAAGCTGCACTCGCTTTGGGTTTTGGCGCCGCTTAACTACTGTAGATGAAACTAAGATACATACTCCAGAAACAAAAATACAGACTACAAAGAAGAAATTTGCTCCAAAACAGGCAAATACTGTTCCTTCTGCTGGACAGTGATGGCGACTGTTTTTTGGAATAGTCATGGACTTAAATGGATGGATTATCTTCAAAAAAGAACAACCACTACAGAAGCATACTACGCATCTTTACTTTGCAAGCTGAAGGTAGAAATTGCGGAAAAACAGCCACTTAATGGCGAAAATCTACGAATTACGATTTGAATTGCTTGACCACCCTTTTTACTCACGAGATCTATCCCCAAGCAACTGTATTTTGTTCTCTAAGCTAAAAATTGCACTCAGAGATCAGAGATTTTTGTCGAAGGAGGAGTCAATACCTTTTGACTGGACGGGCTAATTTGGACTTGTTAAAAAAATGGGAGCATCGCTGAGATAAATATGTACCTAGACTTAAAAGAAAATTTTGTAGAAAAATTAAAGTAAATCAGAAAAAAAATTACTTGCTTCTAGGTTAGATCGGAAACTTTTCAGACCACCCTCGTATTTCACAAAAGCGTCTATCCAGACGTAAAGCAAAAATTTAATTTGAACGACAAGAATCTAAAGAACTTATGTTTTTATTGAATATTCTATAACTAAGCTGTTCATTGTATTGTGACGAATTTGAATTTATTGTTATTCAATTGTTTATATTGTGAAAGCAAGCTAAAAAAAATTAAGTGTCTTAAAATGGCAGTTAAAAACTAATCAAAATCTCAGAACAAAAAAAAATTAAGAAACTTATCGAACACTACAAAATTGAAAATTTCCACTGTTGGAAAATTTTACTGCACAAAGATATTTATAAAGTTCCAACCAATACTTACCAAAGAGGATTGCATAGTTAACATTTATCCAAAACACAGAGGATTTGAACAATCAAATGAGTCATTTTTTTCACTAAAAGGTGGTCTGATAAGTTTTTGACATATTATTAACTTCCACATGTAGCAATAATGTCTCACCATAGTAATTGTCGGTAAAAATACTTATTAATAAACAAAAGCAATGAACACAGCAGGTAACAAAATAAAATAAGTCTAAAAACAAAACACTTGCGTCTGTCAAGTCGAAACAGAAAAAAACAAAACGTCGATGTTTTGAGTTTGACAATAGAAAAAACTCAAAACATAGAGTGACGTGATTAGTTTTAAATAATTTTATAAGTATTTTTACCGAAATATTATTCTCTGATGACACATCGTTTTATTATGTGTAAGTTAAGTTAAAAACTTATCAATGTGACCACCTTTTAGTGAAAAAAAACTGATAAACGAATTACAACGCGCAGCGCCATTCGGACTCATTTGATTGTTTAATGCCTTTGAAGTAACATCGTGTTAACAAAATTTGGATGAACGTTAACTGCGAAATCCTATTTGGTAAGTACTTTTAATAATTTCACCACTTCAGTGAACATTTTTGTGAAGATAAAATGTTCTAACAGTGAAATTTTCAATTTTGTTTGAAAATTTTCGCAATGTTTTGTGAATTTCGGGAAAGTGCTGGATCTGTTGCATTATTTTCGTTGTCTGATTTTGATTAATTTTCAACGGCCACTTTTAGGCACTTAATTTTTTTAATTACAAAATATTCTGCAATATAAACAATTATTGAATATTGAAACAAATATATTATTGAAACAATAATTCATATTCGTCACAGTCTAGGGAAATTAGACTTTTCCTAGGAAATAAGTGACGGAAAGTTGAATTTTTACAGAAACGTTGCTTTTGTGGTTCTAAATAAGAACTGAAAGTTTCCCATCAATCTGAGTACCGCTAACAATTCTACTCGGGGTCAAAGGTTGGGAAAATAAGTTTCCTGCGAATATCTTTTAACCGGTACTTTTATGAAAAAAATCGAAGAGATCAAATTTGTAGTTCTTAAAATTCCCTACAAAAAATAGGCAATTTTGAGAGCTACAAATTTCATCTTTTGTACTTTTTCCATAAACGTAACGGATATAAAGATATTCGCAAAAATCCCATTTTCTCAACCGTTCAGTTCTTAAAATTCAGGATTCCGTCACTTATTTCATTGGAAAAGTCTATAATTTCCTTGGACTATTAAGCATTTAAAAGAAAACTTCTTTCTCGCGAGTTTTACTTTGTATTTTGGTTTCATCGGTTTGATTTTATATTTTTTCATACAAATACTACAAGAAAGTCTTGTGTTTTAATGGTAAATGTGCCAAATATTGCTGAAGGATGTTTTTTCTTTTTCCGTATTTTGTCGTCGAGATGAAATTCTGGGTTCTTCATAACATTAACCAACTCAATATTGTTGAAGAAGCCGAATGCAAAAATAAGGAGTCGTTTGTGTCCTTCGTTGATGTTTCTATATAATTTTTTTTGTTTTAAATGTTAGAAAACACATGGCGCCTTAGTGCTTGTTCACAATGTACGTAAGACATAAGATGAACATAAGACATACATAAAACGTAAAGTTGAACTAGTAGCAAATCAACGTAAGTGTTCACAGTGTGCCTACGTAATTCTTAGGTTTACGTAGTTCTTATGTTCGGATTACGTTCGTACATAGGATTGAAATGATTTCAATTTTATGTATTTCTTACGTAATTCTTATGTTACCTTTAGTGAAATTTGTGATTTGAAGTTGGTAGTGTTTGGTTATTAGTTAAAATAAATTGATATTAACATAACCTGACATAACTTTATAATTTGACTAGTGTCAAAATAATTAATTTGATTGAGATTTTATTTTCAATTGTTTGAATGTAAAATTTTCAAGTTTCGTTTTTTGTTATACGCATGCGCAGTTGAATAAATTTCTTATGTTCATTGTGAACACTTTTGCGGCTTATGTAAACATTACGTTTTATGTTTTATGTACGTCTTATGTCTTACGTACATTGTGAACAAGCACTTAGATGATTTTATGAATAATTCAATGTAAAAAGAATAAGATCTTATTAGATTTGAGCTTATTGGATCCCAAAATTCAAAATGTTATGAATTGTGACGTTTATTTACATTGAATGTTATTGCACAATATTTTACAATCCTTCCCTCTCCATAATGAGTAACGCTTTTGCGCACTTAAATAAATAAAACTTAAAAATTTGAAAGGTTTTGCTCTTTTTAATACTTTTTTCTTAAGTTACAATACAAAGTTTTACAACAATAATTCTTATATCGACATAAGCAATTAACATTTAGAAAGTAGTAGTTCATGTAAACCAATCATGTAGATTTTTTAAATTTTATTTTTTGTATTAATGGGTAAACCTAGTTCTCTTTTTGTAAAAAAAAGGTGGTGGAACGCTAATTAAAAATTTTTTTTTGCAATTTTATATAATATTCACCATTGTATTGAAATTGAAAAATGAAAAAAGATGGTGGAATGCCGTTCCAATGCGTGCTATGGCAAAAAGAACACTAGGTAAACCAATTTACATATTCAAAAATCAAAAACACTCCTGTGTTACAAAATTTAATGCTGCAAAAATGGAGCAAATATTCATTAATAAGACCTGCTGTGTCGGAGGGAGCGGTTAGATGGACTTGAAATCCGCAGCGTTTCTTTTGTGTAAAAAATAAACCCTTTTATTATTGTTTATTACCGCCGATTACAAAATTATACAATCAGAATAAGAATTAACAAATTTTGTTTCATTTTCAGTTAAGATCGGCATTGGTGCGTGAACGTGTAATTCGTATTTCGCGAACGGGAGTGTAATGTGTCTAGTACGAATCTTTGTGGATAAGCTTGATAGTAGCTTATTAATTAATAATCGCGAATCAATTTTTTTTAATACTTAAGTGAAAAATTTGTGCTTCCAAGTGTTTTTTTAATAAAAATTTTCATTCGAAATCGTTAAAAAAATGTGTAAGTGTCCGGATTGGTGAGTTTTGGACGATGGAGAAGCTATTATGGTCAAGAGGAGTAAAGCGAAAGTACTACAGCGTAAAGGTAATTTGATAAAAATCATTTTGTCCTGAAATGTTAACTAACAAAGAATTTACTTTATTATTGCAGGTAGGGTCCACTTCGTGGGTTTAGCAGCAATTCAGGTTAGTAAACTTTTCTCTCCAGTGATGTAGCAAGTGAAATGTTAAAAATTGTGAAAAATGCATTTTTCTTTAAATGCAGGAACTGTAGTTTGGTAAGAAAAGTTACTTTTACGTACTGAAGTAATAAATTACAGATAACTAATTATTTTCTCCGTAGAATTACGTTGCTCAACAGTTGGTTAAATCGGCAAGTTTTTAAAAGTTTGAGAATCTTTGGTCTAGACTAGAGTATTGTCCCATTGGGTTTCAACTCGGGGTTCAAAATTTTGTTGTGGACTTGAACTAGGTGAGCATTCTTATAGGTTGAAAGAATAAATTATTAAAGTACTTAAGATCAGTGTCACGGTTACGACACGAACGTAGCAACAAAAATGCTGAGATCTGATAAGAACGTAAGAAGCTAAAATATTGCGCTATTATTTCCTTCCTTTGAGAGTTATGAAAACAGAAAGACACAGTGGCGTATTTAGAGGGGGGCAATGGGGCAGATGCCCCCCCCAAGGATGACTAAGATTTTACCCCTAAAGCCCCCCCGATAAAAATAATGATTACCACGAAGTTTTAAAATTTAAATAACTTTAAATTATTTTTATTTATTTGTTTATGAATTTATTTACTAGCTGGAAAGCCCGTCCGCGGACGGATAGCTAGACGGCGGATCTGTTTTTAAGTTGTATAATATTTAATTTAATTTTTTTTCTCGCTACTGGGTGATTCTCGTTTTCCTATATTTTCAATTAAAATTTTTTTTATAATATAAAATTAAAAGGTATTCTAGAAGAGTGGGAATTTTATTATATGTACACCTCCGGTACACCGGAGGGTGTTCACCTCCAGACCACCAGGTTTAGCCTTTTGATTATAATTTTGATAGTTAACTTTCAAAGTAACGTAAAAGTTGCTACTAAGCTCTGAGCAGTAAAACACTTAAATAAATGTTTTTCCAAGCTTTAATATTCTCCAGCCAAAGTTTAAATTTCCCTAATTTTTGCTTAAAAATTCTAATTTCCAGGTTTTTCCTGACAAAATTTGTAAACTAATAATTAGATTATTATTAGATTAGAATTAGATAATTAGATAAATCTCCTATCTTCTTAAGATTTTATAGAGTTTTCTAAAATTTCTTGGAATTTTCATTTACTTGTATACCAGATTTTCATTGCTGCTTTTAAGTCAATCGTTTTGTGAAAATGTAATAATAAGCCTTTCTTAAATGAACGAAGTTATGATTGAGTAATAAGTCAGAAACTAATTTTAGTATATTCTGAAGTAGAAATTAATTGATTTCTGTTTTAAAAAAATTGATATTTTGTTGTTAGGTACTGATTAAAAAGCTGCTAGGATTTTAAGATGATCGTACAGTAGCGGTAACTCGGAGTTTGCTATAGTAGTGAAGCTATGACTAAAAATCCATTTTCTATTTTAATATTCACTTGAAAAATGAAAAAATATTTTATACAATTTATCATTACACTCGGAAAAAAGATTTGTCGTCGTAACAAAATCATTAGTAGCTATAGCATCAACAGAATTTTTTGCTGTTACAACAAATTTTATGTTGTTTGAAAAAAAAACACAAAAAACTTTGTTGTAGCAGCATAAAATTAGTTGTATCAGCAAAGAGTATGTACTCTTTGGTATCAGCAAAAAACTCTGTTGAGGCTATAGCTACTATTGATTTTGTTACGACGACAAATCTTTTTTCATAGTGTAGAGTACTGGGGGGGTATTCCATACCCCCAGACCTCCGGTGTAAGCTAACGCGACATATAGATAAATAATTAATTATTTATTTTGAAGAAGTAAGAGGTTTCTATTCCTATTTAATAAAATCAAATACAAAATATTCCTCTCGTTCCTCTCGTGAAAGCAGCTTTTAAATTTTTTTGAAATTTTGATACACACAATAATCAACAAAACCCGGACGACCGTTCATTTTATGTCGATGAATTCTAAAAGTTCAAGAGTTACGTTATTTTTAAAGCAAAAATTAGTGGGAAGCACTTAAGTAGAACTTTAGTAACTTAATTAAAAATTGGGAAGTCCGCGATATTGCATAAAATGAATTCTTTAGTATCAAAAATATGGTAGGATATTTTTGTTTTGTGGTTGATAGATTAAGATTACTATTGATTTTTTTTTATTTGAAATAAATTCTAATTAAGTTCAACCATGGATTCAACCAAATTTCATGAAGAGGTTGATTTCATAATTTAATATTTCTAATAGTTTTTATATTGATATTCGCAAAGAGCTTTGTTTGTTCTTATTTAAAAAAATTATTTTCTACTTTTTAGTGCATTTTTTGTACCTTTTATATTTATTTACTTTTTAGAAAAAGCTTTCTTCAAAAAGTTTTTTTTACATTTTTTTAAATAATTTTTAATTTTTTAATGCGGTTTAACTTTTATTCAAATTATGTTGTCTACGGCGCATTTGATTTTGACAAATTATTCTAGATATACAAAAATATAATTTGGAAATTTTGGTACTCAACCTCGTTGAGTTTATTTTGACTTTCAGTTTTCCATGTTTTAGTAAATTCCTTGTTCAATCGAAGAAACCCCTGTTTTCGTTGTCAGAAATCTCTCTTATAATAAACCTAAATAGCTGATAGTAATAACATGCAGTAAGTAAACCAATTGTATAATACATTATTATGTGCAATAATATATTATTAAACGAATGAGATAATGCTTAATTCAAAATTTAGGTGCAATAAATCAAAAATTTGAATTCTGGAACTAGCAACATCTAAATATAGTTTTGAATTATCTAATTGCAAATTAGCTTAAACGACTACAGCAATAGAAGTTAACATTTCTTCTAATAAGGTCAATTATAACAATATAGCAAGTTTTTATTCAGTATTTTTGAAAATTTAATAATTGTTTGGAATGCGAAATACGTACTGATAATGCTGTCGTTTTAAAAACTACTTTAGCGGTAGAAACGACTTTAGAAATATGTAAACATAAGGAAAATAATTAAAATTATTAAAAAACTATTTTTTCATTTTTATTTCAAATTTTTAGTGTTAAAAAGGCTTAACAATTTCAGTGAAATTTCAGTGATGTAACAACATCGAGCTGAAAAAGATTTTCTGCAGAAATTTGTAACTACTATGTACAAATACAGTTAAAAAATAGCAATAATCTAAAAAATACTTTTGAAATAAAAAAAAAAGAAATATTTTTCATTTAAGCAAAAATGCGCACTTATTTTTATTTATTATGGAATGCTATCATATCGGGGGCCTGAAGCTTTAGCTTCATTAACTTCGACCAGTATAAATATGTAGGTACCTACTCGTATAATATCAATAATACCATTATGTAGGTATGGTTTGAATGCAATTTATTGAGCAATCAAAAATTTAAATTCTTTAAAATTTTGGTTTTATTTTTACAAGTATAGATTCATGATTTATAGTTGCTTTTATGTTATTTCCATTGTGAATTATATTTTAGTACGTACCGGTTATAGTAATTGTTGATTGTAAATATTATTAATTAAAATTTAAGATTTTTTAATCTTTAAAATAATTCACTTTGAAGGTGGAATCCAGGAAGGAATTGTAACCCCCCGTTCCTCTCCAATGGATGACCATGCAAGTTATAGAAAAGCTATTTTATTAAAATAATAGCACAAATACAAATAAAAATATTCACCAATACGCCAAATACTGTTTTCTCATGAAGGTTGATTGAAATACAAACATCTATAATCTCATTAAAAGTAACATGTTACATAATTGGTATAAATTAAAATTAAATTACTTTAAAAAAATAAAAATAAATAAAATATTAAATAAAAATCAAGATTTTCAAAAAATGCGGTAAAATATAAAATTTTGTATGTTCCACGTTTATAAATGTGCCATTATTGCACTTGCGTTCGATAATGAATTACTTTTTGCACTGATAACATAAACTATTATTTACCTTTCTGGTTAAATTTTCTCGATAAAATTGATTCTGTTCTACGATACTTTAAAGTTTAAACTATAAAATATTATGAAATAAATTTTTTTCCAGAATCTGAACTAATTATTTCAAAATTTGGCATATACATCTAGATTGGATTTAATAGTAATTTTAATTGTGCAAATACGTGAACACTTAATAAAATTTATTTATTTTTAGAATATTCTATTAGACGATTTCCTCATCTTATTAATTTATGTAGGTAATACAATCATTTTTGTGGGATGCAGTAATATGTAATAATTAAAATAACCTCGCTCTTGTCATCAATTTTGCCATTATCATAAATTATTATATCATGGTGTTCCTAAATCACCAACATTTCAATTTTAGATTTCAATATAATTCCAAACTTTGGCGTTTAAATATTTTGAAATAACTAAACAATGCACTGGTTACTTTCTGAAACTTGGAAAACTTAACAGTTTTTCAGAAAAATTGTAGTAGGAAAAATTTTCGATTTTTCCGATTCTTATATTTTTAGAAGTCAGGTACAATATTCCACATAAAGGAAAAAAGCTTCTCGAAAGTTTAAAATTACCGAATTGGCTGCGAATTTGCTTCTAGTCTATACAAAATTTTTGAAAATAACAATATTTATTTCGAAATCTTAAAATGCCAAATGCCAATTCTATTTTGTGCCCCCCCTTCCCTTGAAAGTTTCATTACCCCCCCCCCCCCCCCCGCCGGAAGAGTTCTGAATTCAACACTAATGCTTAATTTTGATCTAATAATAAAACAGTAAGTTGTAAACAAAAGGATAATAGGTTGATTAGAGTGTGAAATCAAACAAAATAACTTGTTTTGGCGACGTTTTGGAGAATTAATTTCTCCATTTTCACAACAAACAAATTAAATTGTTAAGTTGTTTGATATTAAAAGATAGCAAATGTAGTCGAAATTAACGAAATCAAAATTGAAATAAAACACATAAAACGGTAATAATTCACGAAATCGTGTAGAATATAAATTACTATCCAATAAAGTTTTTATTTTATATTCTACACGTTTTCGTGAAATTTTTTCATGTTTTGAATGTTAGTATTGCTCTCCATCTTTTTTATCTTTTAAAACCAAACAACTTAACAACTTAATTTGTTTGTCTTTTGAAAATGAAGAAATAAATCCTCTGAAACGTCGGCAAAACAAATTATATTTGTTTGATTTCATACTCCGATCATCACTTTATTTGGATGAGAATAGGTTTCATTTAAAGCAGTAAGTGTTTCAATAATTATTAATTTTCTAACTTGTAAAAAATTTAAACTTTACTGAATAATAGTAATAATAATGATTAATGACGATAAAATTATAATACGCAATTAAAAAATTAATTTTTTTAAACATATTATTAAAATATGTGTCGTAAATTATAATCATAGTAATAAATATTAATTATTTATATTTAAATTAAATATATTTAAATTAATTGTGTTACTGTTCACCATCTGTATTATCGAAACTTAACCGTAGCAGAGTGGCGCAGTGGAAGCGTGCTGGGCCCATAACCCAGAGGTCCGTGGATCGAAACCACGCTCTGCTAAAAACTTTTTTATTTATTTTTTTTATTTCAATATTGTATAATCATAATTAACTACTGTAATCTTGCGTTTTAATCAAATAAGTTAGTTTTGCAACAATTCAGCAGAAAGAAAAGTAAAATCTTGAAAAATATTTGAATTATATTTTTTCACATTGGGTGAAATTTACAGTAAATTGATTCTAGTTTCACCGATACCTTTCCGCCTGATGAAAAACTAAGTTTTTTTAAAAATTTAAAAAAATTAAAGTAGAAAATAAATTACTCTTAGACCCTCATACCGGACTGCAGGACTCCAGACTCCATAAACAAAAAAGTTTATAACCAAAAGTTGGCTTTTCCGAGTTCTTATTTTTCTACAGTGGCGTAGTTAGGAATTATGAGTAACAGTTGAAAAAATTTTGCTGAGATTCCTGCCCCTCTCGAAAAAAAAAAAAGTTTAAAAACTACTTATTAAAAAAAAATTACATAAATTGTTTGTTCTACTTCTAAACTATTTCTATGCTTTTCAATTAAATTTTTGAAATTACCAGAGGCTATCAGGTACGTCATTATTTATAGAGTGTCATGAAATTAATTACAGTGCTTTCTGTTACCCATAATATGCATTCGTATCCTCTTTAAGCTTTTAACCGTGTTTTTTATACATAAACATTTTAATATTCATTTTAATAATTATAAGCATTAAAAATTGTTTAACCGTTCATTTTTATTTTTTATAATATATAAAATGTATAATAATATGTAATCGCATAAAAATATATCCAAGTCGAGCATATTTTAACTTTTAATGAACTTTTTTTTACAGTGTAACTTACGCATGTATACCGAATACTATGTTAAGTACTTAATTTTTTTAATTTAGCATAAAAATAATATTACTACGTGCATTTTTTCGGAATTCTATATATTACCGAATATCACTACCCCAAACTATTTAAAAAAAATTTTTTTTAAGCCGGACAAAGGGTTTATTAACCGAAATTAATAATTTCTGGCCCCTGGCTACGCCACTGTAGTTCAGAATCAAACTCAAAACAGGATGTACGGAAGTACATTTGGTAGCGTCGCGAGCGCCACCAACGGTAAGGTAAATCGTGAATAATCTATAAAAATAAAACCATTGATTATTATAAATTATATAGTTTATTCTAAAGACAAACACATACACCTAACGTGCAGGGCGTCGCGATCCATGAGGCCCCCTCGGTTCCAAACTCGGTAAAAATTTCAGGAAATTTAAGATTGCTCTTATGGTAGTTTTATTAAAATTTTTACAGAGACTCCACCTTTTTCCTGTTATTAATAAAATAGTTGTCTGTCATATCATAGTCATCGGGACCCCATTATCCAAAAGGGCCCAGGGCCTCAAATAGGTTAAAGACGGACCTGCTAACGTGAGAAAGTAATAAAAAAATGAATGCATAATAATGAGACAAATGTAGGATACGCCGCTGTACTTTAAGTTTTGATAATTATCATGATTAGATAATAAGGAAGCAGAACATTACGTGAATTCATTATTTTTAATATAATATTTAAATAAGTGATTTATACAAAAATAATTATAAATTTTGTGTATGTTGAGAAATTGTTTCTTGATAAAATAAAAAAAATCTATAATTTCAACAATTAAATTTAATATAATAATTATTTAAAAAATATTTATATTTTTTATGTCTTAATATCTTAAATTTTATTGATGCGTCATACCTACTACTTCTAGCTTACCGGGGTAACCTCTCAACACATCGGCGCCGTGGCTTAGTTGGTTAAAGCGCCTGTCTAGTAAACAGGAGATCGAGGGTTCGAATCCCTCCGGGGCCTATGTGGCAATTTTTTTTTAGTTATTCATTTATTTTTTGTTTAGTTATTATATTGAGATGTTGGAAAATCTATTATATCACAAAACAATTTCTTAGCAAGCAAGTTTCATCTAATATGCGAAACAAAGTGAAACGTAGCCCGAGGAAATGGAAAAACAGTTTTACAATATTTTCAAAACAAAATTTAAAATTATTAATACGCAATTGTTTTTTTTTGCTAACTCTGCCGAAAGCAAACTAGGTATAAAATTCCCTCAACTGCTTTTGAATAGACCGAGTTGCTTCTATGCCATCCATATCCTCGGTTTCAGAGACCGAAAGTGTATATGCAGTATTTGTGTATATTTAATTTCATTAAATAAAAGGTATTCACACATAACCAAAACATAATTTAAATTTGGGAACTTAGGATGTGCATGATCTGGGTATTAAGATATGTTTGATTTTATTAAATAACCAGGTTTCAGTCTATCAGCCCAAATATAATTATGTCACGGCAGAATGCACCAGGGTATCCGGGAGTATGGAATATCTGAGTACCATTATATTTCTAATAAAGATTTATTTACATAATTCAAAACAGCAGAACTATACATAAAGCTGTTAATTCTTGTTAAATAATTATTTTTTCATCGACGGAGATCAAAATTTATCTTTGCGTCCTGATTTCGTTAAATAAAGTGGTTCTTTTCCAACCAATTTCCATTGTTCCATTGTTCTCCATTGAAAACAAAATAGCATGTTTGCTTTAAAAGCAAAGTGAATTTTCTCTCTGATGTGGATTGTCGACCACAATATGACGCCTTTGCGAGAGAAAATGATTCACTTTGCTCCCTCCGTACACAATATACTATTGTCACTTACAAACTTTTAACAATGACTATTTATCTACAATAATGAAATTTTTAGGCAGTATAAAACAATAATAATATGTTATATAAAAATTCTTAATAATTACTAAACTAACAATAACAATTTATTTTTCTATTTTATAATAATTATATTAATTTAAGTTTCTATCCCTCAGTAACAAGTAAGATCGAGTTGGAATGTTAGAATTGTTATTCCTTAACAGTATATTTTCTTCTTTTTCTCTAATAATCTTCTGTAATCGTGAGATTTCATCTTCGTATTTACTTTTCATGTTCATAATTATTGTATCTTGATCTTTAATTCTTTGTTCTACTGATGATAATTCATTATAGGCATCTCGCTGGACTACCTTAAAATAGAAATAAAATTAAAATGATTCCATTACTGTTTCCGCCCATCCAGTTTGGTATTTGGTTCAAATTACAACCGAGAGTTCATTACATAAAAAGACAAATAAAAACATAAAATTATATTTTATTATTGTTCATCTTCTCAAATGTTGTAGTAAATACTAACTTTTAATTTACTTTTAAGTGTATCCATCCTATTTGCCATGTCGCTGCCGATTTGTTTGACTGCTTTATTTTCTTCTTGTCGTTGTTGTAATGCTTTAATAAGCTTCTCCTGTTCGGAAACCAATTCCTTGGCAAATTCCATTGCTTTGTGCAGCTGCTTTTTACATGCCGTTCGTGACAATTGCACTTCTTGAAGAGATTGTTTCATATCCAAGGACTTGCCTTCGAATTTCCTGTTAAATTAAAAATAAAACCTCAATTATAAAAGAATTAAAATGATGTAGTAAACGCTTACTTTACTTGTCTTTCATACGTTTCAATTTTCTTTGTTAAGCTTTCCTTTTCATTTTTTAATTTTTCAATGTTTGTTGTTAATTGTTCTATCTCGTTGTGCAAATCGGTTGATTTTTCTTTCAATTTTATTTTTTCCAATTCGTACTGACGTTTTAGTTCTTCATATAATCTAAAAGAAAATATAAAAATTATGTAATACATCGATGGATTAAAAGCAAAATGATATAAGTAACAAAAATTTAAGAAAATTATAAAAACTAGAGTTTATTAAAGATTTAAAAGCATAAGGATATAAGTAAAAAAAAGATTGTACTTATACCCTTTTGCATTTAATTCTTTTGAATATTTATAATAATAAATTCAAAAATTAGTACTCACTGTTTACACTCATTGACGCTGGTATTATGTACGGAAATTGGAATATATTTTTGTCTTTCATGTTTAAATTCATCCTGATATTCAATAAGAGTTTTATTTTTTTCTTTTAGTCCTGCAACTTCTGTTCTGCTTTTATGATATTGTTCGATTACCACATTATAATCTCGTCTCAACTGTTCCACTAAATAAAACATATTCTATTTTTGATTGATATTTATAATGAAAAATAATAATAATAATAATGAGATTTTATTTCAATAATTTCGTTAAATAAAAATATGTTATAGTTTACTCCACAAGTTATGCAACACAAAATACTTAACTTTAGTTTTTTAAATTTTTAATTTTTTTTGTAACTGGTGAAAATGAAAATGATACCTATTGGTTGAAAGAATTTTTTTTCCGATGTTAGATCCCCAAAATTTTATATTTGTCCTTTGATTTTTGTCAAAAATAAAATAAGGATACATTTTTAATGAAAAAAGATCGTCTACAAATCAGCAATAATTGTTATTCCTTATTCATTTTTGTACTTTGCAGTACAAAAATTACACGCCCGTAGGGGACCTACTGTTTTACGCAAGTAAAATGTAATTTGAAAAAATGAGAAAATTGTTATTTCAGATGAAATTTTCTTTTCAGATTTAGTAGGTATAAAGTCGTTCTTTGCACATCAAAAATTGTGGTAAAAGTGACTCTTTTCCAAACAAGTTAGATATTTAAAATTTAGGAAAGATTAGCAAACATTAATTGTAATTGAAAGCGCGCTTCCAGCTCTAGTTTGAACCTCGTCTACTGGTTCAGAAATTTGTCTCTTTTCGCACTTGTTCGGTAAACTACTATTAATTATATTTATAAATTCTAATATTATTCGAAATTACCTGCTCAAATCATACCTTTCTGTTCGTAACAGCGCAAAACTTCTTCGAGTTTGTCTTGCTTCAGAGCGCACTTTTTGATCAAGAGATCATTGTGATTTTTGGTATTTTTCAATTCTAAATTGATGTGGTTCAATTCTTCTTTCAATTTAATACTGCATTTGTCATCAATTGTAAGTCTCTTATGTAAATTTTCATTTTCTTCCATAATTTCTTTTAGTTTGCTGGAAGCATTCGATATTTCTGTTTCGTAATTATGAATTATTTCGTCTTTTTCGTTTATGGTTTCTTGATAAGAATTTAAAAGTGGACCCAGCGTATGGGAGTTAACTGGTCCCCAAGATATTGGTATGTGAGGATGGTCCAAATGTGTATCGGAAGTGTTTGTTAAAGTTTCATTAGTAATCACTTCCAAATTGGAATAACTTTCGTTTAATTGATTATGTAGAGGAGTCAGCTTTGCTTTATCTTTCCTAAATTTCTCTTGATAGCGTTCCATTTGAACGTTTAATCTAAAATCAAATATATTTTTAAATTTTTATTAGAGCTATAATAATTCTCAAGCAATAAAAAAATTAAAGGTAATAAAAGCATTTTATTGGAAATTCATAAAGATTATTTTTGGAAAAGGTTTCGCACGTTAAGCTTCGAGTATTTGATTTCATTCCAAAGAAGTGCACCCTAGGGAAAAATAGTATATCTACGTTTTTAAGTATTAGACTCACTGCAAATGATCCAAGCTATTCTCGGACTTCAACATTTTTTAAAACCTGAAACCGGCTTTACACTAATACCCTGATAATGAAGTTGTAACATTAAATTGTAATCTAATCTTAATTGGCCATTACCTTACCTGTAAACAACATTTTTCAGCATATTCACATCTTCAATCAATTGCTTATTAGTACTTTTCAAAGTATCGTTGTCCATGTTGGTATTTTCCAGAATTTGATGAAACTCATCACATCTCTTGCAGTGCTTACTATTTTCCAGTTGGATTTTGTAGTCGTCCAAGGTAAATAACAAATTTTCGTATTGGCCTTTAATTGCAGTATTTTCAACTATTACGTCTTCGTTGATTTTTTGCAAAACAGTTAATTTTTCTTTGAGTTTCAACATTTTCTTTTGGTAGCCCTCCTCAGCATCTGTTACTTGCTCCAATAAGTGTTGATACTCGGAATAAATTCGTTCGTGCGATTCGATTAGCGTTTTTTTCTTAATTTTACTAACATCTGCTTCTACGATTTCTAATGTGGGTCCGAGCTTTGTACAACTACCATCTGCATTCATTTCCATATTATTGCTTTGCGGTTCTTTCAAATCGCTATATTTATGTTTATGTTTTCGTTTCTGGTTAAATTGTGCACCATAAGTTTTATGGCCAATATTGTCAGCTTCCAATTTATTGCTTGTATGAATGGGAACATCTACTTTTTTCTTGCGTTTCGGCTTTATTGGTATTTCGGTAGACGACATGTTTACGTTACTTTTTGGAGTCGAATAAAAACCGGAAGAAATTACTCGAAAATAAGGGAGAGTAGTTTTTGACATGGATAAGGCTATAACGGACTCTCTGTTACATTATTAGTTGATCTCAACCGCTTCTGAAAAAAATTATTATGACCTATATAGTTTGTTTTGTTAGAAAATCATGTTTACCTTGTTTTTCTGTAACGTTCTGTTGATGCAAACCATTTCTTGTCCCAAAAAATGGGTAAAACTAAATTTAAATGTTGAACAATCTATTTAACACTTTTAGTTTAAATTTATGTGTCACGAAATGACACATTTGAAGTAATCATTCATACTTGAAAGTCTACTGTATACCAACAATGGTTGTTTGGCATTGGTTGCTATGGTAACGTTCAAGGTGGGTTTCTGTTCATCTGCTATGGAATCAATAGCAGAAAAGTGTAATATATAGGTTTCTTTACATTTTAGTTTCAGAACCATATAATAGATGTCGGCACGATTGCTCTAAAAAAACCTTTGTAGTTTTTGAAAAATGCTCCAATTTATATAATTCGCTAAAATTTAATTTAATTTTCAGGAAGAGGGATGAATCGCATTATGGCGCTGGTTGGAATTATCAACACCGTTTTTTCTCTTTCCAACGCTATAAATTCTAATTGTGATTTTACTATAAAAATTCGTCTAGGAGAAAGATATAACATTTTTAGTCCTAATTATCCACAATCGTATGAACGAAGCAGTTCGTGTCGATGGTATATAGAAAGCGATCTCTACACTCAAGTAGTGATAAGTTGCGAAGATGTAGATCTTCCACCAGTAAGTTGCACATACCAGTAGGAACTTATACAAAATTTTGATTATTTATAGTCTCCAAATTGCAATGAAGACCGAATATCATTATCCTTAACAGGAGATAAAAACTTTGGAGATGCCAATAACTTTTGCGGAAGAGGCACTTTAAGCCAAGTTAGTTCTGGTAACAAACTAGCAGTTGGTAAGTACAAGTTCATTTTCTTTTGCAATATAGTTACAAAAAGTTTTACAGGTTTATTTTCCACTTGGTATACCAATGGTGGAAAATTCTTTTGTACTATTACGCCAATCGTATCAGAAGAACCACCCGTCGATCCACCAAATCCATATTGTGATTGTGGATGGACAGCAGAGGTTTGTCTTTGATTACTCTGTGAATGATGTAGTAATGTAAGGTTTTCTAGAAACGAATCGTGGGTGGCGTAGAAACAGGGCAACACGAGTTTCCGGCTATGGTAGCAATTTATAATACCGATATTAAAGATCTCGCCTGTGGGGCCAGTATTATTTCCTCGCGGTATGTCGTTACAGCAGCTCATTGCTTGTATAGACAACCAATTGCAAAATACCAACTCTTGGTTGGCGCCCATTACATTATGACACGTAAGTGCTTTACCATAGACATTTTCGCAATAATTCAAATATTCTTGTAGCTAATGATGGTTCGGCAGCCTATTACGCAATAACTAAATTTATACCTCATCAAAGCTATGTCCAATCATCGCAACAGAATGATATCGGAATTATACAAACAGCAGTTCCAATTAAATTTGGTATGAATGTTGGACCCATTTGCCTGCCTTTCCGTTACTCAAATATGAATTTCAATAACTACCTGGTTACGGCGTTAGGTAAGAAGATTTTTTTCGCTTAACCTTAACTGCACGCACAATGTTTACCAGGATGGGGAACTTTGGAATTTTCTGGTCCCATTTCAAATGAATTACGAAAAGTTAATCTGACGGTGGTGGATAATAATCGCTGTCGAGAAGAGTTTGTAGGTGATTCTAACGTAGATGTACAAGAAAGTCAACTTTGCACTTTTGGGAAAAACAAAGATTCATGTCAGTATGATTCGGGTGGGCCCATACAATGGTACAATCGCCAAACTAGAAGATTGGAACTGGTCGGAATAATTTCCTTTGGAATTGCTTGTGCGAGTGAATACCCCAGTGTTAATACTCGAGTAACTTCTTATCTTGCCTGGATTGTATCAACGACAAAAGGTATTTGTTTCAATATAAAATTAAAAATTGATAAGCTAAACCAACGTAATAAAAGTTTATGAAATTATTTAAATTTAATAACTTTTTACTTTTTAGATACCGATTATTGTATTATATAGGAACAACTACCAAATATTATCTGGCCAATGCATGGATGGGTAACCAATTGAATAGATTAGATCTTTTTATATTATATGCACCTACTTGTATGATTAATAATTATATCTGCCGTATTTCCATATGGTAGTCCATTTACATTAATTGTAAAATTAATATTTATTTATTTATTTATAAAGGCATCGCTAAGTTCTCGCAGACTTTGCAATGAATTTACGGATTACAGAATTAAGAAAAATTATTTTAAGTATCTACTGGGAAATTCGAACATTGTAAAATTTGTAAATACGCCATCCAACGTATACGTTAAAAATTTACCATTACTTTGCAGTTGGGAAGTTTCCACTCGTAGTTAGAAAATCAATAACTTTGCTTTACTAAAATTGAAGAGAGGGCACGTTGGGATTCCTTCTCAAATTTAAGCTAAAGCGATAAATACAGGAATACGATTCAAATCTTTAAAAATTTTAAAACGTAATAAGAATTAAGTTTTCAAATATTCGTCCTTCTTTAACTTCTCTGACCACTTTACGTGTCTTCCGAAGCATGGAAATGGTCATAATCATTTAATAGCTTTAGTTACAAACTTTGGAACTCCCAAAGAATTTACCACAATAAACTATTTTTTTTTGAATTTGTTATAATTGTTAAGTGTTTTGAGTAAAAGGTTACGGCATTCATGATAATGGATAGCCAGCACGCTTCGCAATTTAAACGCAATATGAATTTGAGTTCAGTTAACTGCGTATTGCGATACAAGCTACTTGTGACTCTTCCGAGAAAAATTTCCATTCGATTCAGCTTCTGCTAAACTTTTTCTTTTGAGCATAGAATCATATTTTATTGTTCGTATAATAAAATTTTTTGCTCAACAGATGAAGTTCTTATTTGATGACTTGTTTCTCGTTTTCCCATTGGAAAGATTATGAGTCATCGAATAAAATATCGTTAAGAAGACAAGGTTATATCGAAATGTTGACGAGTATATATTGCTATGAACCCTTTCAAATCCTTCCTGAGGTAGAGTAACGAAATATTATTATTTTAAATTGTAAAAGATTTGTGATCTGTATTCGAAGTGCTTCGTTGTTTTCTTTTTCACTTTTCCGATTATCTGATAGGGAGGAGGGAAAAGTTTTTCCTTAAATATTTTAGGCAATTGGCAAAATCGCTGATAAACTGGACTTTTGCACCAATTTTTCGCGATATATCCGATTTGTTACTAAAACTTCTCAAATTTAATTTGAGAATTCATTAAACTCAAGTGCAACTGAACTCTCTTTGAACTTAGTTCAAAGCAATTTCTGACATTGAGCGAAAGAACATTAAAAAATAAACTTCGTTTTGGTTCTAATGTGACCTTGAAAGTAACGACTATTATTCTTGACTTTAGAACCTTTGGCGACAGTTGTCAAATTCAATAATGTATTATTAAATTCTTTTTAATAGTTCCAAACCTAAAATAGTATTCAATTTGGGAATCGCGCCAGCACTTGATGTCCCTGGATTCGGGTCACGATTAACTTTTTTTTGTAAGTTTCTGGATATTCTAGAATAAATACATTTAATTATAAAGCGAAGATAAAAGAACAAAGGAGTATAATATGGAACTCCAGATATCATTGATGTTCCTCATGAATGGAGACAGCAAAGATAGTATGATTTTAATTATAATAGTAGAATATTATATCTGATAAGGTTGCGGTAGTCTATCATGTAAACTTTATTCATTGATTTCGTGAACGATAATCTTGAATATACGTCAAAACCACCTACATAACATTGTTGTGATCACACAATCAGTGGAAACATTAACTGACCATCTATTTTGAGTATCAAACAACGCCCATGAGGACCAGACGTTAACCGACGCTTTAGAGTGGTGGGAGTAAATATGTGAACGTCAGAGAGATAAGAGGGGTAGACGTCGCGGTGGCGTCATTTTACGTCATAACACGCCTTCGTTTTTGAATTCAAATCGATAATTGAATATTTATGAAAAACATGAAAGGGCGTGCATTCTAAACAGACTGGATAAAAATTGATATTTTCAGGATATTCATTTTTGACAAAATTTAATTTTTAAGTTTAAAAAACTTACATTTAATATATTTATTTGGATATCATATTTTGTATTTTTGTAGATTTTGAGTTAGTTTTTGGCACAAAATCCTATTCACGATATTTAACTTGAAATATTTTTATCCAATCGAATCTTACGTTGTGGGGATTGTTCTGAAAAATTTACGGAGAAAAACCTTCCAAATTACATTAATTACCAAAATAATAGCGATATGCTAGGGTTGAAAGGGATATTTTTAATTTAAAAAATACAGATTTATATTTTTAATTTATCTATTGCACCCTTACCAATACTTGCCAATTATCTTCACCAATATTGGTATAATTAACACTGTCCAATCTTTACTCGTTTTCGTAAATTTTCGAAAATGTAGGAATGCTAACACTTAATAAATTTTAAAGAAAACTGGATGGTTGAAAACCGCTATATTCCAGACATGCTTTTATATTGAGAGTGGACAGAAAGCCGATGCTTTAAATCGCTCTTTATGGCTATAGGAATTCTGAGTTCTATAAGTAAAGATTTGAATTTAAAATTATTCTGTGCATTGCCACTCAGAAAAGGGTAAGCCTATTTTTGTAAGTTTGAAATCTCGCTTTTCTCCGATTTAGACAAAATAATCACGTCTCGCCTAGGACAAACATTTGTTTTTCGAGCACTAACATTAGTTAAATGAATTTTTTAGTTCGTTTCGGATATGTCACGGTCGAGTAAGCCACCAGATAGACAGGGCCGTCTTAAGACATTTAAGCGATCCGTAGAGAAAAGAAGAGATAAAACCCAGATTAATTTTGGTGTACAACAGCAAGGAATTACAAGGAAAACTAAAAGAGAAATTGGTGTACAAAACTTTGATCTAAGCTTCATTTTCAATTAATTATTTGGAAAAATATATTTCTTGAAATAAAATGTTTCTGTTAATTTTCCTTCCTTTTCTATATTTAAGTATTAGCTAATTTATTTATATTATTCTTGGGTAAATGTTTAAGAAATTCTAGTATGATTTGCTGGCATTGTCGGGTTGGGCTCTCTAAGCTCATGGGTTAGAGCATGGGCGCTGGCAGTATTATTTTCACGGAAGTGCATCTACACATTATACTATTAACTAATAAAATATAATTTATAGTAGTCACAAGACCCTACACAGAGAAAAAAACTCAAAAATATATTAAATATCATATCAATATTTCAGAAGAACCCAAAAAAATGCACAAAAATTTTTTAGAACTAAAATGTTTTTAAGTTATCACAAATAAAATACAGTGTAAGTATAAAATATCGCAAACGTTTTCATACTATGATATCATCAGGCGATAAAATATAAACTCTTTTTTGGTTTCTAGTTCATCACCTGATGATGCCATAGGATGGTAAAACGTTCGCGACTATTTTACGAGTTTTAGAAGAACTATCGCACAAAGCACCGAACCAAATAAACCAAAACATATCAGCTCTACACGACTGCAACAACTCCAACATACTACATTGTCAGCGCCTATTTTTAACTGGGTTGGGCTCTAGGTTCTAGCAAATTTTCGGGCCCGATATTCGAGTGCAACTACCCAGATAGCAATTTAAACTTGCAGCAAGCTTGTCATTGAAGGCCTGCAAGCTTACAAAAAGCTTGTCTAGTTGACACTTGACAAACGTTTTTACTTTACGTGACAAGCTTGTTGTCGATGTAAACCTTACGTAAAGCTTGCGACAAGGGTTTCTTATGTTAAACTTGTCGGCGACAGTCTTGCTGCAAGCTTTCCACAAGCTAATTACGTAAAGCTTGTCGTGACAACCCAACGACAAGCAAACAACAAGCAAACGACAACCTTGTCGTAAGCTTACATGTTATCTGGGTAATAGCATCGAAGGCTCAATTTTTGGGTTATTTTACCAGAATTTGATTTTTATTTTGGGATTTTATGTTCTTTTTTCGAGCTCCTCTGGCTATTGGGCCCTAGGCACGTGCCTAATACGTCTAATGGTAAAATAGGCCTTATTGAGCGGTTGAGTAGATGATGTAGTCTAGTTTGCTGTGTTGGCCGTAGCGATTTCGGAATGAAATAAAAGCGTGCACTGGGGGGGGGGGGTATTCTATACCTCCCAGACCCTCCGGTTTATCCTCATTGTTTTGTGCCTCTTAAACTTAAATGCAAAATTGTAAAGGTTGTAAAGGTTGTAAAGGTCCCACAATGTGGTTCAAGTTTTGCGCATCGAAAGAGTTAGATCTACTGCTGGGCGCATATGTAAGTAACTTTATTTTTGCATACCCGGGAGTTGAATCGTTGATCGATGGCAAAAACTATAATAAAAAGGGCACGAGGTTAAACGTATTTATTTGTTATTATAACTTCAAATATTGATTGAGCTTTAGGCCGTGTTTGATTTGGAAGCTTACGGCGCTTTTGGTACCAATACTAACTCTCTAGACCAATGATTACTCATAAAAAAACAGACGTTGGTACCAAAAGCACCGTAAGCTTCTAAATCAAAAACCTTAGTGTAGTCATTGGCAAACCGGGGGGTCTGGGGGGTATGGAATACCCCCCAGTGTACAGTATACTCTTTATTGCTGAACCAATAGCATTAATTCTTCAGTACTGAAGAGTTACTTAGTAGCCAATGCTGGGATCCTTGATTGTGAGTGCCGTATTTGAAACTCGCAGTTTTGAGAAGAAGAGGGAAGGATGTGGAAAGGAACAAATTTGAATTTCCGTGTGTTTTCTTTCATGGCAGGGGGGTGCAAGTACACCCCCTTGCATTCTGCTGCCGGCGCCCATGGGTTAAAGTAGAGCTGCAAGAAAATCAGCTGAAGAAGTTAGTAAAACGGCGAAAACATGAATACATAAGAAAAAACCAATACCGGTTTATATTAGATTTATACCTTGACAGGTAAACAAGTCGCTATACTAAAGAAAGAAGGAAATCCTTAAACGACGATAATGTGAAATTATTAGTCTCTGAACTACGTACGAAATGAAAAAGTTTTTTTTAATTCCTTTTAAATTGGACGGCATTTTTATTCAAATATAATATTTGGTAATTGGTAATGTAAGACCAGGTAAAACTTTACATTTGAATTCGCCGCTTTTACAAAAGGCCCTAGTTGTCTGTTACTACTAGCACCGCCGCGTCAACTTTTATAGTTTTTGATTTGACGGGGAGTTGACACCGTTCAGAAAGCCTATTTATCAAATTCCTTCAAAATAAATATGATATTGTGCATCTGAAGAATTTTATTCAACGAAGAAAATCGCCTTTGCCTTTTGAAGAAGCTCACGCCAGCGAAAAAACAGTAACAATTATGCCTAGCTGTTGAGCTTCGTTGGGTTAGTTCAAAGAATTTGTCTGAAAATGAATTCAGCACATCCTTAGTCTATAAAAACAATTGACAGTGAAAGATGTACGTATTTTCGACATACCCATTTATTAGTACCTTAATGTGACATCTGTGAAATAGTCGAAAATTAATTTAAATGAAAACAATAAACCACCCAAACAAAGACAAACTAAAATAGGATTAACATCAATTGTTGTAAGCTTCATAACTCGTTCTTAAATCTGACACCCAAAATTTGTTGGTTAAATCTAGGTATGACTATTTAAATTATAAAATTAATTACAATTTGTATTTGTCATTAAAACAAAAATAATCATTTGTTAGAGGTTAGCCACTTACCTTCAAAGCATTTATGGACAAAGCACCACATATTCAAATCAATTAACTTTACCTAAATAATGTAATTGCTTTTTGCTGGTATTCTTGTCGGTCAAAACACGAATGAATCTGCGACTTATACGAAATAATGTTCATAAATAATAATTTACCTATTTTATAGAGTAGGCTATACAATTTTTATTAGACCTGTCGGAAATTGTGTCAGTGTCAGAAATTAGGACATTTACCTTATTTATAGTAAAAAATCCATTCTAGAACAAATTTTATTGTCTAGAAACTGGACTTGGTAGAAAGTCGCATTGTTATCAAATATTTATTGCTTTGCTCGTAAAAAGGATGTTAATAATTAAATAGCATTTGAAATTTTGAAATTTATTTTATACGCTCGGTTACGCTACGCTACGCTTTGGAAATCTAAAAATGACACAATATCTTTAATATTTTTCTATGAAATCTTTTGGGTTTGATCGATTTTGGTTCGAATGACATCATCAGGCAATTGGTTAGCAAAAGTGTATAGTGCAGTTTTTGATCATTCATACAATATTTAATATGGTTACTAGGTTACTGTTAAGTTTTACTGCATTAACCACAAATCAATTGATCATTTTTATTGGTAGTTAAAGCAGACGTAAGAAATTATTTGATTTTGCGTTTTAATTATGTGAGAATTATTATGCTATCAAAGAAAATTGTTACTACTACAATATGCATTGCATACGTAACAAGAAGGTAATGTCTTTTACAATCAACTTAATAAATAATCTTCCCCTTGTCTTATAAATAGAAAATGACCATCAATCTAGTTAATCAGCACATATGTAGGAGCATTGATACACCGAGGACATTCTTAGGTACTCTGTAGTCTGTTAAGCCCTTAGTATAAAAAGTGTCAAAATTAAGTACCAACCGTGAAAAAAAAATTAATTTATTTTGCTTATTGATCAGACCAACGATATATTTATTTTATCCACGGGTAGTCCAGTCAGTATGTACAAAAAAAAATCGCTGAAATTGCATTAATTATAAGAAGCAATTTTCTTTAGCTAATCGATAGGGGGGGTCATTGGTAGTCTAAAACAAAAAACTCGGGAAAATCGCCATGTTGCTTTTTCCGCCATCTTGAATTTATGGGTTGATTTTTGTTTATTATTATTATTATTAATAACTGGATTATTTTCAACTGCCCTTTTTTTACATCCTTGATTTTTATACCATTTTGTTTCATTTCCCAGTTGACAACAAAGGAGATAATGCAATTATCTACTTTCATTCCCACTTCGTTGCCTGTAGATACAAAAATATCGATCGTATGGAAAATGAGGAAATGACAAAAAGTATGGGAAATTAAATTTCCAACAAGTTTGGTACTTAGCATTTTTACCGTAAAGTTGAAAATAATCGAGTTATTTAATAAATAAACAAAAATCAACCCATAAATTCAAGATGGCGGAAAAAGCAACATAGCGATTTTCCCGAGTTTTTTGTTTTAGACTACCAATGACCTCCCCTATCGATTGGAGAAAAAAAATTGCTTCTTATAATTAATGCAATTTCAAATGTACATACTGACTGGACTAGGGGTCCATTAGAGAACCAAGTTACTTTTAATGTTATTTGTTGCGCTTTAATAGTATTGGCTCTAATATACTTATTAGACCAATAACCTGAGCTAACCTCCACATTCGATACAATAACAAGAAATTTGTGATTTGTAAAAAAAAGTGACCAACGGAAAAAACCTATTTTGGTATCCTCTCTTAAGATTTAGGACTAATAATCCTGCAATACATTATCCTGCACCAAGTTTGGAATTATTGGGATTATATTGAGGTTGGTAGACTTGGCCTCCATTTATCTTATTACAAGCAGTATATACACTAAATTGATTTTAGAATAAATCTTTATTTAATTTCCATTATAATTAAAGCTGGGTAATTAAATTACAAAACTAATTATAAAGCATAACAATAATTATTTTTCTTCTTAAATAACTATAAAGCCATAATAATATAATGAAACTACACACATACTAGTATTATATAACTGTATACAATTTTTTTAAATTATTTTTTGTGTTGGGTACTTTTGGAAGTATGTAGATGGTAAATTTTAACTGACTTTTCTATGTTCGGGCATAGACAGGCTTCAATTCAGGCTTTCGATATTTTAGGAATTAATTATAATAAAACGCAAATAATTGAAATTAAAATGAAAAAATATTAATATATTTGTTTTTGACCGAACAAACTGGGATTACATTCCACAACAAACTCGAGCTCCTGCGAGGATTTAGGATGTTTTCACTTCCATCTAATTCAAAATGATAGGAATTCCATTCAATA
Organism: Cantharis flavilabris; assembly: GCA_949152465.1. Classification (NCBI taxonomy): domain Eukaryota; kingdom Metazoa; phylum Arthropoda; class Insecta; order Coleoptera; family Cantharidae; genus Cantharis; species Cantharis flavilabris. Next base: position 95,141,382 of record OX424435.1, read on the forward strand.
CCTACTGAACACACCGGAAAGATTTAATTTCTGACGCAATGTTGGTAACCCAAAGAAAAACTCCGTGGTGTAAGCAAGCGCGTCTACAATGTCTGGGTCCGGGTAAAACGCGGAAGCTCTCGGTTTCGAACGGTATCTTCCGATTTGCCAGGAAAATCAATAATACTTCGTTTGCATGAAGCCTCAAACGACTTTACTCCCGACCTATTTAAAAAAATAGTTTTGATAGCATAAATTTTCCATTCAATCCGAAAATTTGGCAATCCTAAAGCAATAAAGGTGCATTGTTCCAAAATAATTCGAAAAATTAATTTGTCTATGTTATTAGAGATTTGAGAAACAATTTTGATAATTATATATAATTTACTTTTTATAAACCAATTTCTTTCCAGCCATCTGCTTGTAAATTGCCAAATTTTTCCGCTACACGTACATATGCGACCTGTTACTTCTATATTATTTTAACGCCCAAGGCCATTCTTCTTCCGACGTGATGACTGACGAGCAACAAAACAATGCAAACGAACATTGGGTAACATAAGTGCAAATTTTCGAAAAATATTTTTGGGAAATTCCCTTATTGAATTTTTTTGAAAATTTTTTGGGGGGAGGAAAAAATCCAAGGTTGGATTAGAAATTAAAATTATAACCATTTAAGGGTGTAATGGTTCGGATGGTTTCAGTTTCGAAACTGTTTTCCGGAAAATTTTCTTACGCAGACGTCGTTCGAATTTCAATGCAAACGAACTATTTTAGCTCCCCTACACGAACGCACAGCTGAATAGATTTACCTCGTTCAGTGTTCGCAATACCGTGTTTCTTGACGAATGTGTATAGCAAAGTGTTCAAACTATTAAGGTTCAAAATCGTTTCCATGCACATGCTAGTATTGATTTTTCGCCACGAGTGTGACCTATTGTGGAAAACTGTTATTTTGAAAAATAAGTTTGATTATTAGAATTTTTTTTTATTTAAAATTGATTTTAACTTTTACTAACATATTTAATTTTGATAAAATTTTAATTTTTCGCGACCGATAGAATAACACTTGAATACATTTTGGTGAAGATAATGAAAATGGGTTAAGTAATTTTTGGCAACCACAAGTATTACAGTTTTACAGTATTAGAAAAACTTAATCGTGATTTATTACATTACATTGTGATTGCAATACAATACAAAGTATATTTTTACAACATTAACGATTCGCTATTACTACAATGTTTTGTTACGAACTTAAAAAAGCCAATGAAGTTATTTTTAGATAATTCGCAAGTTTTATTCAAATTTTAACCAGATTATTTTTTGTACTTTCGATTAATTTGTGTGACAAAATAAGGATATTTTTGTGGTTAAGTGAAAAATGGCAAGTAAAACTTCAGAAGTTACTCGGAACGGACACGAGCTTGCTCCTTTAAATAATACACGGGAAGGATCTGGAGGAGGAAAACCCGGTGTTACTATAGTTTTACATGGAGGTCGAGGATCTATCATCTCACGAGGAAGTCGAGGTAGCCGTGGAAGTGGTAATCCGGACGAAGATCCAGATAGAGCAGCATGGTCCGGAAAAATGCAATTCTTCCTTTCAATTATTGGCTACTCGGTGGGATTGGGAAATATCTGGAGATTTCCTTACCTTTGTCAGCAAAATGGTGGAGGTACGTAACCCTGACCTTTAGCAATTTATGTTACACGAATTCGTCCATGTTCCACCTAAATTTCGTTCGGTACCGAAACGAAAATTTTAGTTTCGGTAAACACGGATTTTCTTTATTACCTGTCACGATAAATTAAAGAGTTAACTGAATAATAACTTTATTATCGCAGTAATAATAAACCAGACAAATCAAAATTGAATTTTGATTATAGAGCAATTATAGAATAATAATTGATAAAATGTGCAATAAATTATTGCGAGTAGGTAAAACAATTTTTAAATTTTTAAATTACCTTAATCAAAAAGCGGATTAGGTTCATTAATTTATATGTAATTTTCCAGTGGGATAAAATAAATATTTTTGTTGTGAATGTACGTCAGTATACAGGTATGGGTATCATGTAACAAACATAAAATAATTTTTTTATCTAATGGTAAACAAATATTATACAATTTGGTATTGTAGATTTATATCTGTAACATAACATAATAATTAATTTGGTCATAAGATTTGAATGTTCCGAAATATTTTTTAAATTCTTATATTAACATGAGTGCGTTAAAGTAGTAATTACGTTTGCACCGAAGTAAAAATACGAATTTTTTCTGTGTGATATTTATAAAGAAAGAGGCGCCGGAGTTTATAAATAAAATTATAAAATTATTATGGTACAGAAGTATTCAGCCTGAAAAACTACAATGTTGAAAACAGCGTAAATATGTACATTTAAATAATGAATGAAGCTATTTTCTTGTAAGGTAGTTCAGAAATGACCCAATAACTTGAGAGCTTATAAATTATGCCCGAAGCTATTTTAGAAACTATTTAGTTTTTAACTGTCTGCAATATGGAAATAGAAAAAATTCGAAGCTTTCCTTGCAGTATAAATAAATAAATTCTTTAGAGAAACGAAGCATTCCTTAATATCACTTAACAATCTTTTAATATCAAATCTAATTTGCAGAATGAACACCGATTACACTTTACCTGCCGATCTGAAAAGATCCTGACCAATACTGACCTGTTCCTCAAATTTCCTGTTAAGCCACTTTCTTTCCAGTGGAAAATTTGATAAAATTATCAAATGCCTCTCGGCCTTTTGATGAAGCAGTCAAGTCGATAATTAAATAGGTTAAAGAGACCATTTTGCAGTTTTATTCTGTCCAATGAAAATATGCATTTGAAAAAGTAACCAAATAATGCGCAATTAACCAAATGATAATGATAAAATAGCAATGCTGTCCGGATCTGTTACATTGAGAGTCTAAAGTTGAAGCTTCATTATCTTCTTGTTAAATTCATCAAATTAATGAGGTAATCCCAAAGTCGACAATGGAGATCGATAGTCTATAATCCAAGTCCTCGAGCAATTTTAGTCATCCGAAAAAAATAAGTTGTGTTATTTTTTGAGAATTTTGCTTGAAAAATCAGAAATATGAGATTATTACACTGTTTTGTTTGCTTGAATTTAAGAGTTTAACAGCTTAAGATTTGAGCTTTAAAATCTTAGTTCAAGGTGTTCTCAATCAGTTAAATTGTGATTAAGGCATTAAAAGATCAGATCAGGCTTGAAGTTTGCGCGAAAATCCAGAAAATGTCAAATGTCAAAACCAAAATGCTAAAATCGTACATTGCTATAAATTTTTACAAGAAAAAAAATGTAATTTTGTCAAATGTCACATGAATTACATTAGTTTGAAATAAGTAATTTAATATTAATATTAAAAAAGAAGTTTTTGAATATTTTCTCTTTAACCTTCCCGAAGGCGCGCCAAGGATCAAAACACTGCGGGCGGGCGCGTGTTGCACTTTTTACAGGTACAATTTTCTATCGTTGTTGTGAGCATTCCGTTTGAATGTTTCAAAAACTTTGTTTGTTCCTTTCCTGATTATTAATATTCATAAATATAATTTGATATAAATGAAATAACTGCTCAGAAGCAATTAATTTATTAATGGTCCGGATTTATAGGCGTAAAAAAACTTCATACTTTAAACACAAATACTTCAAAATAAGCACTTTAATATGCGCTAAAATTTTTTATGATAATTTGCTGTTAGAAGTTTAGTTGGTGTTGAACTGTGGCTACAGCGAGAGTACATCGTTAGAATTAAAATAATAAAATATTGTTTTATTTTTTATTCCTTGGATTTTTGAAATTTGCACCCAAACTTTCTTTAGTTTTGGGCATTTTTAATGCTCAAATGTAAAATAAAATTTAATAGATATTTAAAAATACGACGTCTCAAGGAATATTTTTGAAGTGAAACTTTTTGAGGATGAGGCTCACTTCGGTTTTTGAATATTTTATTTTATTTCTTTATTTTCTATTAATCTTGACTGGTGAAGTTGAAAATCTTAATCAATTCTAGCGTCCCTATATAAATTAAAAATTTCAATAATTATAGTATGATACAGGAAACGACTCGGAAAGGCGTAAAACAGGTTCACCTTTTAAAATTTTTCACATTCCTGGTACGCAAAAAACATACAAATGCCTAAAAATCCGATCCCTATTTATTAATGAGCATAACAAATCAGGCGAACAAAACAGTATGCACACAACATGCAGTATGTTATGTGCAAACTGACAAAAAAAAAGGTTGAAACCGTTATCGATAAGCCTCACCGACCAAGTAATAGACACAACAATAAAGGAATATTTGAAAGATTAAAATATGACAGATTAAAATTCACAAAAATCTTTGAGAGTTGTTTGTACAACGGAGCTCCTGCCGAAAGGTTAATTTGATGCTGAAGAATGGCACTTTCTCTGGACCCACAAATTAAAAAAATTGATGATGGTATTTGAGGACGTAAATTACAACTATAAACATAAAATTTTGGAAATCATTTAAAAATTCAAGTAAAAGAAACTTACAACCGTAAATCTGAAGTCAGCATACTTATAGAATTCTTATTATTTTTAGTAAAAACATTCACCCTACACGACAAATATAAGAAAATAACAAAAGTTAGGTAACACTGGTCGGCATTAAAATCGGTTCTGATCCCCACCGTTTTCGGAGATGCCTCCCACCTATTTTTATCACTTTTCGAGAATTTGGAAGAATGAAACCGATTATTTTAACCTTTATATATCTTCTGAAAGTCTAGAGAGGTCGGTTAAATTAATACAAAATGATCCCCAACCAAATGATCCTACAAATCTATACTTATTCTCAAAAAGTGACAGACTTTTATTAATCCGTGGTAACCACACCAGTGCAAATTCGCACCACCTAAAATTTCTTATTTTTAGCTTTCATTTACGGCGTTCTGTAACCGTATTTTTTTATCACGACAAATGTATTGTCACCTTAGGTTATTACCTGAAGAAGGTTCCAGCAAAATTCGTTTCGAAACTACAGTTCTAGCAGTGCGTAAAGTGAAGCGAGGTGCAAATTAGCACTAGTGTGGTATTCGGTCAGGTACAACTCGGCGCGGCCGACTCGGCGCAGCCAACTCGGCGCCAAGACAACTCGGCGCCAGCTAACTCGGCGCCGGCTAACTCGGCGCCGGCTAACTCGGCGCCGGCTAACTCGGCGCCAGGACAACTCGGCGCCAAGTAAATAATAAAATTTTTTAATAAATTTTTTGTTATGATTTCACATTCAGGGTCATTCGTAGAGACCGGATTTTAAGCATTTTTGCTTATTGTCAATTTTAAAAGCAGCTCTTTGAAATTTGAGATGTGGACGAATTTCATAAAAAGATGTATTTTAACGTATAGTTTTTTATGCTTATTTTGCTTTTTTGCGATTTCTTGCTTATTTGCTTATACCTGAACTTATTTTCTACTTTTGTGCTTATTTTGAACTTATTTTCTAATTTTAAATTGAACTGACTTAAATTAATTTTTAAATTAATCAAAAATAAATTTTTGATACAGAGTTATCCCTAAATTATCAGTCAGTGGCGTAGTGTCAAGTACTCTTTAATGAGGTCGAGATACATCTAACATGTAGATTTCTTTTTAGCAGAACCTCTTAATTAAAAAAATATTAATTAATTAATAATTAATATAAAAAATATTTTTAACCGAGTTTTTTAGCCGAGTTGTCCTGGCGCCGAGTTAGCCGGCGCCGAGTTAGCAGCTCCGAGTTGGTCGGCGCCGAGTTGGCGGCGCCGAGTTGTCCCATCCCGTGTGGTATTAGCGTTAGTAAAGTTAGTGCGCGATTAAATCTTTTATCTGCATATTAGATGCGGCCTTTACATCGAGTGGGCTAATAAAATAGATTATGATTATGTTATTATATATTTCTTATAGATATGTTTCAATTTTTCTACTTTTTTCAAAAAAATACTTACATTTTGTACTGTTGTACTGTTTATTCATGTACTGTACAACCATGTACTGTTTATTCTACCTTTAAAATATACCGTATTTTTAAACACCTTTAAAAAATCCTCAATGATCTGTTATGTTAATGAAATATTTTTTTCCACAAAGTAAAATATTTGAACATGAATTTAAAAAAAAGAAACATCATTTACGTCGAATAGCAAAACAATGGCGATATTTTTTACAAAAGCAGATTTTTGAAAAATTTTGTTTTGATTTTGACGTATTTTCAGTAACTTAATATAATATTTCGCATTCGAGGTGGGATCAATCACAGAACATATACACAAGTTTTCAATTTTTGAAACCGGGGGGTCTGGGGGGTGTGGAACACCCTCCAGTGCACCTAAACAAAATTGGTCCCAGAATCTAGCTTACTATAGATTTTTCCAAATGTCTTTTGTTACCTAGATCCAGTATTGCCCAGCGGAATCACAACTTTAAAAGTGGAATCGAATTCTGTTTGCTATTTGGAATAATTATGTTCTGTAGAATGTGCACCTATTTGTGTTTTTTAACACACTTACAGGTATTGTACTGGAGGGTGTTCCACACCCCCCAGACCCCCCGGTTGTAAAAACTGAAAACTTGCATATGTACATACTCTATGTGATTGCTGTTATTTTTTGCTGAAATAAACAGCAAAAATAAGTAAAAAAATTAAGCAAAGAAACGGAAAATTCGATCATCTTTAATGATTTTTTTTACAATTTAAGGGGGCAAATCCTTTCCCAAATCAACTCTCTTGATACAAATATTAACTTTTCACCTTTCTCGCCCACCAGAAGATGTGTAAAGACTAAAATAATTGTTTTCTTCTTCAAATCCTTCGAAATTATCGAAAAGTGATAAAGATAGATGGGGGAGAGAGCATCCTCTGAAAACTGTGGGTGATGGGGGAAAACGGAGGTCTTATTCGGATTCAGGATGTCATTTTACATAAGAATCAGTAGAAATGGTATCAGGACTTGAAAAAGAATTTTTATTGTACGATCTAGAAGGGCAGAACCCTTTAAATGTCACTTGCCTCACGCACTTGGTTAACACATGTTTGAAGGACCTCCAAACTCGAAAATTACGGATCTAGAGAGACAAGAAAAAATTAGAAACACAAGAGTCTTTGTTAAAATACTGCGCCCTATCGCCCTTTCCAGACCAGGCACTTTCTAGTGCCAAAACAGGATATAAACCACTTCAGTCATCTTTAAATTACAGTTTAAGATAGATCCAACACAACGTTCATTGCAAAACAATTTCAAGCAATTGAAAAAACCAAAACAAAATCGGATTGAAACAAAAACATATAGATTTGATCAAATATTTAAATAGGTGACAGGTTTGGCTGCTATTCTTGAGCTAGTTGCGTCATATTTTGTGATGAACGTTGTGTTGGAACTGATATCTATGTTTAGATAAATGATAATACAACTTTTTTCATCTGATTTGTATCATCGTTGCTGTTCAGATATTATAGTTTTAACCATGGTGCTTTTTTCTTAACACCTGTATATAAACTTCGCAGCTACTTCTAATAATATTGATTTTGATAACCAAATTTACATAAAACTTTCCACGAGATTTAAAAATACTTTACGTGTAATAGTTAATTAACCTAAAACAAAAAGTATGATATCATTTTAAACAAATTTTAGAATACCTATCATTAGCAAAATTGTACTACAATAAAATATCCCGGAAGAGGAAACTATAATTTATTTATTGTAAAGGTAAAAAGCTATATGATGGTAAATTTTTTAATGATCCAGTTTATACTTTTTGGTCGGTGAAGTTTACAAAAAGGAAATAATTGGTGTTGCAGTGTTTAATTAGCAAGATGATAGCACCTACAAGTTGTTGACTTGGTTGTAAAACTTTTAAAACCAAACTCTTCAAAATTTCTTACAGCTAACACTTCATTAGCTCAAGTTAAGCGTGAACATCATCAACTCAGGTTTTTATTTTCCATTATTGATAATTTTAACCTACTTGGCTACTTTATTATTTACAATCGAGGATTTGAAGTTTTGAAAATCTAATAATAATTTTAGTCTTGTGCTTTGCTTATATTGCGTTACGTCATTTGAATACTTTAAAACGTAGGAAGTTTTGAGAGATTTTTTTCCTAAAAATAGACTATTTAAATAGGTATACAACTTGGAAGTAATTATTTTTAGGTATTAACATAAAGTGTGATAATTGCACTTTGTAATGCAATGCAATTTACATATTAAGTGTTTCTGTTCATTAAGGAACAGGATAATTTATTATTTGGACGATTTTGTTCAATAATAGAGATATTTTAGGTTCATATAAAATTTATTTTTGGTGTAATTTGATGAAATCAAATATGAAACAAATTGTAGGTAAATAGCACAGGATATTTCATCAAGGGCGAGGTTAAATAATTACAATCGATAAAAAGTTTCTATTAATACTACATTCTTCAAAATTTGTATGCGTTGTTTGTCAGTCATTATAGTCGTATATTACAACTATTGTCACCTGATTTTGATTAATGAGTCCAGATATTAACGCGACAAAATTACAATAGCGATCGTTTAATGGTACGAAAAGACACGAAAAAGTTAATTCGATGAAAAAAGGATACTCTTCTTAACTCTTTGGGATTGTTCTTTAATCTCGTGAGGTTCTAACAGGGGGCTTAGAATAACATCACGTGTATTTTTTCTTGCGACCACGTGAAATCCCGAGCGAGCAAATTTATCCCTAAAAAGCAACATAACAACAATATTTAGCTCTCAGCTAGCTTCCGGCACTGGACTTTGTGACGCCACTAGTCACCCCGCTGCCCGCGGCCTTCTGTCTCGCCGTTTCAACTTGAACAAATTTTTCAAAAAAATACACGTGATATTGGGTAGGGGGGGTAGGGGTAGCCTAAAACCTCACGATGTATCACCAAAGGGGAGGGGGGGGGGTAAAAAAATGGCATAAAAAACCTCACGTGATTAAAGGACGGCCCCTTTATAGAGTTCAAAATTCATCCAAGATAATCACTTCTTATACAAGTCGGCAAGCTTGGAAATTTAACCCTCAGTTCTTCAATAATAAACAAAGCAAGTAACATTACCCTATAACTGAAGGTTACGAGATTTTTTATTCTTCTCTTTCTTACTGCTTTGTTTGTCTTCAACCATTTTTCTTCAGTAGAAGTATAAAAATAGTTTTTATTGAAAAGTCCTACCAAAATATTAACATCAGCGCGTATTCGGTTATTTAAACCCGATTTAATATTGATAACTTCATTTACATGCGATGCATAAGTTTATTTAAAAATAAACTGAAAATGCTCTCAGTGAACTTGACATTAGCACTTAAAGACATAACAATGATTGGTTCTCAATGGCATTTGTAGATATAGTACTATAAAATGTACCATGTGTGTACTATAAATAGTGCAAGTTTCTCTCCGAAAAAAAATTTTACGAATATTGTGGTGGAACTCGGATGACCGCTGTTTAAAATTTTATTTTACTAATATAAAGAAAAAAAGTTTCAAATTTTACATAAAGGTAAAAGCTAAAAAATTATCATTAGTTTAACGAATAAGAGTTTGAAAGATTCGGACAGACGGACGGACGGACACGGGAGCAGAACATAAGGCTTCTTAATACTTTATCTAGTTTAGACTCTCTAAGAATTTCAAAAAGATTTCATTACTCACTAGTCTGAATATTGCAGTAATAATTTTCCATTGCATCAACAACAGGGATTAAAATGCGAAGCTTTTAACATAATGTAAATATATTACTTTTAAGCAATGTTGCTGTTTTAGGAAAAACACCACCGAACTACGTTTTCAGGTTTTTTTCCGTCTGTCAATAAATTGACATTCCTGTCATCACTAAGCAACAACATGGAAATTAACAACAACAAAAATGTTCGTAAAAACTTTCTTAATACTCGTGATATAATTACTGATTATTACCCTTAATAAATGCTTTACATGAAGCAGATATCTATTTTGAGTTAATCATTAATAAATTACTATTTGATTGTACAATCCACTTTTTACAATTTTGTAACAGATTTATTTATAGAACATTAAACATAATGGTAAGAAATAATGGTGTGAGGTTCTGTTCATCGTTTTCGCGTTATCACTAATATTTTAACGATCTTATAATTTCAAAATTATGAAAATACGTAAACCACAGACTGTGAGGTTTGTTAATGGGATATAAAAACGTAAACAAAATAAAAAGTAGATGCCATTCACATTGCAAGAAAATATAATATGCATTACATTTTTATGATTGTTCATTCACCGGAACGATGGCATTGCTGAGTAAAATACATCAAATTAACTAGTTATGATAGTTTTTTTTATTGTATTTTTTACTACATAATATTTAGTAATATTGTTACAGAATATTTACAACAATTTATGGACAAAGTCTAAATAAACATAACATAACAACAATAACCTGTTGCACGCAATGAGCACTTAAAATTCCGGGCAGAAATCACAAAATCATCATACAAAACCTGCAATAGCTTAAATGTAGTTTAAGAGATCAGTGCCGAAAGTACGTCATTTCCGAACGTGCGAGTCGTCACACAGTGCGGCCAAATTCGAAAAAACTGGCCAAAAGTCGAAAATTGAAGTAATTCATTTGAAAATTGGTATCCGGGGGTTTTCGGGGTCGCTAATTACGAATCTGCTATCAGAATAGTTATTTTCATAATGGCGGATCCAATATGGCGGACATAATACTTAAAATAAGATTAAAAATCGAAAATTTAAGTAATTAATTTGAAAAATGGTATTTAGGGGTTTTCGGGGTCGCTGTTAACGTATCTACTATCAGAATAAATTTTTTTCACGATGCCGGATCCAATATGGCGGACATAATACTGAATATAAGTCTGATTAATATTTTTTTAATTTTTATATTAGTTTTATAATCAGGCAGTATGATTCATATGTATCTTACAAACTTGAAGTTTTTACCGCATTTTGTTTGTAAATACCTAAACTAAAAAAAAATGTTCGAAAAATCTTTGAATTTAGTTTTAATAAATTTTAAAATGCATAACTTTTGATACTAGCATGCATATGTCTGTCTATCGATAAACGTCCTTCCTTTAACAAAATTTTACTATAAACTAATCAAGTTTCAAATCCAGTAAATAATTTATTCTAATTCTATTTCTCATCTTAGTAAAACCTATTTTATCTAAATCACTAAATTCTTCTTCAAATTACTAAGTTCAATTACAAATACCTTTAAATTCCAAATTATTACAAATTTCTAATTAAATTTCGACTTCTTGTCCGTTGGTTAGTTTCTTGGCAAAAGATCCAGTTTCTACCAGAGTTAGTTCTAGTACGAAATTTACAAAATCAAATGAAAATGAAAATTTTCTTATAACAAAATAAAGTTTCACAAACTGCTGAAGTCAACCCCTACACAAAATATGTATTTCACACGACAATATATCATGATAATTTGTTTATTACCCTGACAATCCCTCAACATTTTTTTTGACAAGTTATTAGTGACAACAAACGTTAGTTTCTTCAATTTAAAAAAGGAATTTTTTTTTACTTTTAACACCGGTGTTGCACTAGTGCTGAAAGTGTCTCATTACGTAACTCAAATCAGTGCAGAAAGTGAGCTATTACGTAACGGTAGTAAATCAGATATATTATAATCAGTCTAGTTATATATACTATTTAAATATAAATATAAAGTTAAGAATAATACAATACGTAGAAATTCAAATAATTCAAAAAATCAAAAAAAGACATAATTATTACCCTGAAAATCCAGACCTGTTATGTGATAATTATATATCTTTTTTTAATTTTTTGAGAATTTTTTGATTTTTTGAATTATTCGATTTTCTACATATTGCATTATTCTTAACTTTATTTAAATTTATCTATAAATACATATACCACAAATTTACTTAAAATTTATATTTTGGGTTAATTTTCTTATTTAAATATGGATGTTGTAGTTTTTTCTGTCTCAAATATTTTGGAGATATAATTTTTACCAAAAATGTATTTTCTGATTTTATTGATTTTTATTTATTTCGAGATAGTCATTAGCCTAAAGCGTCGTTCTCATAATCAATATAGCATAGCCTAAAAAATAATGAAGAAAAGTTAAAGTACATTGAAACTTATGTATGAGTTCAAAATGATAAATAAAGAAGTTTACGTAACATAACATAACATAATTTCTTGAGTCAACTTCAAATTAGCGTTATGTTATTTTATATATTGTCGTGTTTCAAAATCCCCACTTGAATTTTTGCATTTCATATTTTTGATTTATTTTGTAAAATTTATATTTTAAATTTTGTAAATTTAAAAAAAATTTCCCGTAATTTTGCGATTATTTTTGAGAATTTGATTTTGAGATTTTTGTATTTGGCGAACAAATTTGTTTAATTTGAGTACGGTTTAATTATTTTGGAAAACTATATGTCTTAAATCCAGAAGAGTGCACTGAGGGGTATTCCATACCCCCCAGACCTCCCGGATTACACCAATTGTTTTGTGACTTAAATAATATATTTAGAGCTTTGGAATCGGAAAAAACTGGTTTCGCTGCTAAATCTAAAAGTAATTTTATTTTTGCTCATCGGGGAGTAAAAGTCTAAAGATATTATTTAAGTCACAAAAGAATTGGTGCGAACCGGGGGTATGGAATACCCCCCAGTGCACTCTTCTGGAATTTAGGTAGGAGGGCAGGGAGATATCCCTAAACGCACTTAGGCAACTAAATGAGGCATGAGGCCCCATTGCACTACCTCTGATGCGGCGGCTTTGTCCTGTCACTCCTCAAGCCATCCTGTCTCCAGGATGAATTTGATCAAGACAGATGCATACTACATCATTGTAGTACAATGGGATCATATGCACATGTTCTATTTGTAATTTTTCTTGCATGACAATGAAAAGTCTTGCTTTTCAATTTTCTCTTGAAATATTCTCAATCTTGAAATATTATTAAATGTATTATTTTTTCTAATCGTTTAAATCTCTTTTTATTCTATCATTTCAAAACACAATAGCCTTTTCAAAAAATGTATAAAAACCTTTAATTAATCATTAAATTCTTAGAATATGCCAAGTACTAAGCAGCAATATGTTTCGCATGATTAATTAGATTAGAAAGACAATACAATAATACGTTTTCAACGAGAAAATTTATAATACAAAATTTAATAATTATTGGAATGTAGGTATTTAATATTATCTTGTTGGATAATACAATGTTTTATTTTAATGATTTTAGAATATGAAAAAATTTGTACATGAATTATTATCTAACAATAATAAAATTTTAATTAAATTTAAATTTAATAATATTATAAACTTCCGATTAATTTTATTGCATTTTTAAATATTTGTATTTAACTCAGAAAAATGAAATTTTTATTGTTGTTATTATTTAATTTAATAATTTTTAAAATATCCTTTTCCAAAAAAAAATCATAAGTAATGTGTGTGCAGGAGCGGTTTTAGGGTGACTGGCCTGGCGGCCCCACTGCAAAACTTAATTTATTGCCTAAATATTTTAATTTTTTTTTTATAATCGATTGATACGTGGTTTAAGTAGTGTAACTCGATATTAATCATATCAATATTTTAGAAAACCCAAAAAATGTAAAATCCCAAAATCGCCTGATGATGCCATAGTATGGTGAAAACGTTTGCGAATTTATACTTACAGTGTATTTTACATGTGTTAACTTAAAAATATTTTAGTTCTGAAAAGTGTTTAAGTGCATTTTTTCGATTTAATGTAGTTTTGCGTCTTTACTGTCTAAAGACGGCTCTAGACATAAACCTTATGTATGTATGTATATAAAAAAGAAGTTAACTATCTTAATATGGTTTCTGGTTTGTTATTTCCTTGAGTAGGGTAAATACAATTTTTATAGCTATAATGAATAATATAATTCATAAATTTATATGAAAACTGCTTGCTTCGAGATTTTTATAATATAAAAATTCTCCAAAATTTGAACCGCAGACACAAATATTTATCTTAACATTAATGTAAATTAATGTAATGTAAATTTTAATTAGAACTGGTAATTAGTACACTGCGTACCTGATTACACAATATGTACACTCCGCACTGAGCAGTACCTTTCATGCAAACCTACGAAAATGTAATTTTAGCCAACCGAAATATAATTGGCCCGTAAATACTTTGTTTTTTTTTTGTAAAATTTGACGACTTTGTAACAAGATGTCTATTATTCCATCGCAATAAAAGTTTTAAGTAAGAAAACTTTTATATAGAATGAAACAAACATCTTTTCAAAATGAGATAATTATCTAAAAGGAAGTCCAGGAAAAAAGGTAAATACAAGAGATCGATTTACCGCCTTTTAAACGAGAAATAACTAACTTAATTTGTTAATTAATTAACTTGGGTGTGGACTTTTATTGAACTCGAAACGGCAAAGAAAAGGAAAATTGAGAGCCAGCTTCTGAAATTTGAGAGATACCCAGATCCCTTTTAGATATTCCACCACCCGCACCTGCGTAAAATTTTTTTCATAATATTTCATTTCATCTGAGATTGTATTTTAGAGAAAGTTTCAGATTTATATTGAAAGTAAAGTGCTATTACAGCTAGTGGAGTAGTGGCGCCATACTCAGTCATGCTGAGCTTGAGGTGAAATTTCCTCAGTTCAAATCAGTTCAAATTTTATCTCAATCGTTAGAGAGAATAAAGGAATAATAGACCTTATCACTGCAAATCCAATACTACTGAAAGGCATTAAGACAACACATTATTGACAAATACGCGATATTACTTCTTATTGAGCAAAACATACTTATGGAAAGAAAATGGAATTACTAGAAAGAATATTATAATCAGGAAATGCATAATCTTCAGACTGTAGACATCAGACAGTGACGCTTTCAAGAGAAAGCAGCAACTAGTCTAAAGGTTTTGGTCGATCGCCAAAAACTAGAAATTTGCAAGCTTTTATGCTTTGCATTTTATGGCTGTCTGAAAAAAATTAATTTAAATTTTCTTTTATGTCAGAGCATAGACTATAATTTTGCAAACTGTTAGAGAAAAGAGTCATTCAATTTTCTCGGTTTTATTAGAAAACTCATTATAATCCCTATAATAGTTGCTGTTTCCGTATTATGTCTCGAGTTCATTTATACTCTTTTACTACTTTTTTTTATGAATGGTGTGACTGAGTTCGTCAAACTTAGAAGCCAGTCGTAAGAATTCAGTTGCAGCATTATTTCTTTCAATTATTGTGCAGTTTTACATTTTCTGAAACCCAAAAAAATCAACAAAACTTTTCCAGAAGTAAGATGTTTTTCCCAAATAAAATGCACTGCAAGTATAATTTAGTAATTATGATATAATATTGCATATCCAAAGCAATAAAATTTTGCCATTTAGGTATTTCATGGCAGAAATTATATTATCATCATCAGTTCCGGTTGCTAACTTCAAAGCTTTCATTTTCATCAAAGGCGTTAGTACTTACTGAGATTGTCTAGCTCTTTGAGGATTAATTTTATCCGAGATTTGGTTTGACAAAGATTTGGTATGAATAATGAATAATAAATTTTTCAGTTTGTCTAAATGGAGAAATAACGAAGAAACAGATAATATTGTATAGTATAGTTGGTAAATATATTTTTCTTTGTTTACCATTCCTATTTTAACCTTAAACAATGATAGTTATCTTTAGTAATTAACGTCCACGTCGTACTTAGATTTACAAATTACAATGCAAACAATTTTGTGGTACAAAGAATTTTGTATTTTTACGTCAAGATAAATTCAAAATTAATTATTATATTATATTATTTGATTTGGTTTATTTCAATCTAAATACGTAAAAAAATAAAGGTTGCAATTTAAAAAAATTTAACATTTTTATCCAATTTGTAGTATTTTTTACTGATAACAAATTAGAAAGGAGAAGTAGAAAAATATTGAATTCAAAGTATTGTATCAAAATGTATGTATAATTCTAGATGTATCACGCAATGCAAAATTTGGCTATATGAACTTTTAAGGTAATGAAAAATCGTTTAATAGGATAGAATCTTGCCAACCAAGCATTTTTGGCATTGTTTGATACATCTATGAGTAAATAAAATTGATGGTTGAAACCAAGTAAGATTATAAAGCTAAAAGTGAAACTCGGTTATAAAACGTATAAAATTGTCGTTACTTTTAAGATTTATACATGTCGGTGCATAATTTCAAAGCAATGAAAAGATTTGAGATTCTTACAAGCTTACTGATATACCAACACTCAACTTCTTTACTATACCGCATTTTAAGTAAAGCCTTTTCAAAATATCGGTTTTTACAATCCCATGCTCGATCAGCTTCTTTGAAGTGAATTCTTATTTCAATTCAGAGATCCTTCAAAGTTACCAAAAGCCATTTTTATGCAAACTAGAAAAACTCCCAAGTCTAACAAGTTTTAGGCAATTTTTTTGTAGACATTTTATCAAGCTGAAGTATTAATTTAATCAATAATATAATCACGAGTTAAATATTTAAAATATGCGGTATGCAGCTTATCATTCAAATTTTTAAAGAATGATCGGTTTTAGTAATATAAATATTTTAGTATCTACTAAAAATAACATTTAAGCATTTTTGCAATTACGTGCACGTACATACATGCGAAGCCAAAATCCATATCATAAACATATTGCTTTTAAGATCTATGAATAATTAAAATTAAATATATAATTTTTGTATTTGTATTGAAAATAAACAACCGTAAAAAGCACAACATACTTAATACTCAATAATATTAACTTTAATTTAAAATAATAACCTAATGGAAATCTACTTAAAAGCAAAATAATTGCAAGTAATAGGGTGAAATAGCTTTTATAAAAAATTTTGTTTACACTTGATAAAATTTAATTAAATAAATTGAAAGAATTATGGCTACTATAATTGAATAAAATCGAAATTTTTGAATTAATAGTCTCGGGCAGATCAAATTTATTTTTGGCATTGATTTTTTGATAGAGGACTTTTTTCGGGATAATCCAGTTTAAAGTACAAATTTCTAAGCAAGCTACATACATTAAAGTGAAACAATATTAATCAAAACCTCAATTTGTTTGCATTTGAACACAATACAAAACTCAATTTGTTGTGGTTTTTCTGTAAACTTGATTATCTAAAAACTTGTCGATATCAATGTTTGGAAAAAATTTAAAAATTGACTGTTAGCTAGTTTTCGACCGAAATGTCCTGATACCGGCCTATTCGATGCCGCTTCTCGGTTATACATGGTATAATATAAAATTTGAACAATGAGATCAAACAAAATGTTGATAATCTATACTTAATTAAAAATTGTAATTAAAATTATATACCCACCTGTAACAAGTAATACGTGGGAAATTCTACAAAATCTTTTGAAGATTTAAAATATAAATAATATAAAATAATAAATTATCAACAAATTATACTTTGACTTGCTAGAACTTTTAAATGCTTAAATATAATTGGTTTATCTCGAAACAAGAGAAAGTAAACTTGGGGAATATTACCAACTACCGCAGGATTACATCTCGCTGATTAATTAAAAAACAAAATAATTAAATTCAATTTTACAGCTTCTTCCTTGTTCGTTATTTTGGTACCACTGAACTATCGATCAATTTTTATTAATCTGCTTTGTTAATACAAATGAATTTTCTTATTTAGAGCAGCAAGAAATTTTTTTGTCCAATTACCGTATTCATTAAGGGCTAATTAATGTCAAACACTAACAAAGTGAAATTATACATATTTAACCCTGTAATTTTTTGAGAACTTCTGAAGTTTTCAAAATAAATTATTTAATTATAACTACAATTTCATCAGGATGTAGGAAAACAATACCTGCAAACTAACTTTAATTAAATAAAGGTTGAGATTTATGGACGAAACGTTACTGATTTTGATTCCATGCAAAATCCCGAATACAATGGATGAATGGGCACTTGGGTTAAGTGTTTGCCATTAAATTGATCGATAACTCTTGTACTGCAAAAACTCTATATATTAATTGATCAAAGTAAGTATGTACCTACCAATTTTTATTGTTCATTGTAGTTTAATGCTCTATGTATTTGTTAAGCGAACAAAGAAAATAAACTATATTTGATATTTGTAATACAGCGGCAATTGCCCCCCCCCCTCAAGGATGACTCGGATTATATCCCTGAAGTTCTCCCTTATAAAAATATTGTTTACCATCAGGTTTTAAAATTTAAATAACTTTAGATTATTTTTATTTATTTGTTTATTATTTATTTACTCGGTTACCAGTGACGCGCACGAATGGATTAACGAGATTCTAAACATTTTCTAAATACGCCACTGTTCTAATAGATATTTTGTACTTCTTTTCTGACAGGTTCTAGATTCTTATCACACATGATTCCATTTTTTAAAGTGGACTACCAATAATAAATTGATTTAATTTTTAATTTACATGTCGAAAAAGTGACCCAAATTCAATACAAAATACAGTTCAATACTTGTGAAAACCGTAATAAGAAGGTATTGAACTGCCTAATCGTTTTGTGTTATTTAGGTTATAAGAGGATAAATACATAAAATACAATGAACCCCTAGTTCATGTTTAATAAAATAGGTTTACAGTTAATTTAGATTGAAATCGATACATCATACTCGAAAATAGTAATAAAGAATTTGGGTCGCTGTTTGCTTACCAAGAAACCATAATTTAAGTTTCAAAAATTAATTATTGTTCCGTGGAAAACCTTCTTAAATATTCACACGAGATGATCAGCTTAACGTAGTTTGTCACATTTGAAATTCACTTAATTTCATACTTTCGAAAAATAAAATACCTAAACTGCGGCAGTTTCTGACTAATGACTCCTCGTAAAGAACTTTTATATGTCTGGTTTGTCTTGTTAGCTTGTATAAGGCCTCTGTTTTACCGGAAGCCTAAAACTTAAGCGTCATTAACTTCTAGTTAGACTCGCTGCTGTATAAGCTGGAGGGTATTCCATACCCTCCAGACCCTCCGTCCTACAAAATAACGTCTATTGCGGAGTAGCGTAAACAGAAACTCATTTTGTGGGGTGAAAACTGAACTACATTAATTACATTGCTTTCATAATATCCTTCCATCTACTTCTCTTTTTTTTATTTTTTAAATCTTTTGGACACTGCTTTATCTATTTTCTTCTCATTCTCATCTACATCTACCTTCTAAAATGGATGTTCTCTAATATTTGTCTGTGCTAGTGTATTTATGGCCTGATGGTGACAATAAACTAACTCTTGTTTTAATTTGCTTCCTCTCAATAAATAAAAACCGCATTAATGGTGAAAAAGGATTAAGGATAATGATAAGCTTCTCACCAGTCGACGAAGCAAGATTGTTCCTTGAAATCCTAAGATTTCCAAAGATTTTTAATTATTTTGGATTTTTAAAGATTGCCTGGGGTTTTCTCAAATGTTTCCACATTTTCTTGGAGATTCTTCCTTTTGGTATAAACTGTATAAGCTGCTAGTTTTATTTCAAATTTAAAACTTGAATCTGTAAATAGCTAATCGGGTGAAACTCGGCCAAGAGCAAGGCAACATTCTCTTTTTTTTGTACAACAGGTTTCAATTTTTCTTTTTTTTCAAATTTTTTATGTTTCTGGGATTTTCTCGGGTTCTTTCGATTTTTTCTAAATTTTTTCTAAATTTTCCTAGATTGTCATTTCTTTGGATTTCCATAAATTTTCAAAATTTCTTCGGATCTTCCTTTGCAGGAAATTTTTATCACGAAATAATTGACAAATAAGAATAACTAATGAAAAACTACATAAATCAATAGCATTCTTTTAGATTTCCTAAAATTTTCTCAGATTGCTGTGAGATGACCTCCTCGGTGAGATGTCGTGAGATTTGGCTTGACTCCCCCTCCCTCTAATCTCACGTGAGATTTTTTAAAATGCGTATTTTTAGTGCAAATACGTTAATCTGTGCTTGTTTGTGTTGAATATATTAAAAAGGCATAATTTGCTTAATTATTTTTATTTAGGAATAGTTAACACAAAAAAATTACGTGATATTTATGCCGAGACCCCCCTCTCCCCTACGTGAGATTTGATGAGATTCGGCTGGACCCCCTCCCCCCCTAAATGCCTCACGTAATTAATGGACGCCCCCTTATCTTAGATTTCTCTTGATTTTCTTTCGTTTGTTTACCGAATTTTCCCGAGAGGAAAACTTACTCCCCCTCCAATAAATTTTCTTTATTTCCATAAAAGCAAACCTGCTACGAAGTCCTTGCATTTTCCAAACACTTTGATTTTTTTCTGTTTGATCAATAACTAATTAAATGCGGTCTTTAGACCGCACAATCTTGGTAATATAGTTTATTTTACTTGTGTGTAAAATAAGTCGGATGTAGCGCGATTTCCGGTCATTAATTTGAAAATTTGAAAGCTGACATTAAAATGAAGCGATTATACTATGGACGAAGCTACATTTTCTAATTAATTTTGGAAATAATTAATTTTATATTTTCGATTAATTGCTTATTCCGTCGACGGTACGTGTGCTCAAAATAAATATTTGCAGCAGTGTGTTTTAGTGTTTTTTTTTTATAAATTAGTTTATAAAATTTATTTTAAATAGGATTTTGTTAATTACAACAAAATTTAACTTAAAATAAAAAAGATCCGCATTTTTAGTCGTAATTTTCATATAGGAGTTAGTGTAGCGATGTGTTTAATTAGTTGAGCGGCTCAAATATTCAGTTTTTGAAGTAGATCCGCCATATTTTAATGCAATTCATACCCAAAAATACATACCATGGACAGGGCCGGCTAAATTATGGGTGCAATGGAGCCGCCGCGGCACTAGAGGATTTGGTCCCCGGTAATTTCGCCACCGGTTATTTCACCTACGGTAATTTTACCCCTAGGTAATTAGTTATTATATTCCCTGGTAAATTAGTCCCCGGTAATTTTACTCCTGGCAATGTTTCTTTTAGGGGCGATTTTGCTAAAAAAAAATCATAAACCAACACTAACCTACATAACCGATGTATATCTGCGCGAGAATATCTTTTTTCTATATTCCAAGCGATTCCTCCCACGTCATCAACAATAAAAATCAGAGTTACAGCCATATCCTCAGATGTAAAGAAGAGTAATATACTCAGAGTACTAATAGTGTGCGTTTTTGTAAGTTGGCCCTTAATAACCTTAATATGAAGGTGTAAATAAATCTTGATGGTAAATATCACGAAACGTTAATAACTGAATAACCCGTGAAGATAGAGCAAATAGTGCACTGGAGGGCATTCCATGCCCCCCAGACCCCCCGGATTATTCCTGCGTTTTTGCGTTTTTAAAAGTTTCTGTTACCATAGCATACGCTGGGGTAACAAAACATTTTAGCATTTAAAGTAAGAAACTGTTTTTTTTTGGAATGCCCTCCCGTGCAATCTAAGCTTTTGCAAGATTATTCCCGAATTTCTTCTTTTCTAAGAGTTCGAAGAACTGGAACGTGGTGTTCGTTTATGTAGGTTGCCCATCAATAAATATCATAAAACAATCCGGGGGGTCTGGGGGGCGTGGAACGCCCTCCAGTGCGTCCTTTGTTAATTATCTCGATGGTAAATATTTCAAAACGTTAGTAACTGAATAACCCGATTATATTTTTATAAAGAATAAAAAAACACTATAACCTGCATAACCGATGCATATCTTCGTTCGGATATCTCTTTTACAAGTGATTTTGCTAAAGAAAAATCATAAATTAACACTAACCTACATGACCGATGCATATCTGCGCGAGGATATATATTAGGAATAAAATTTACCTGAAGATCAAGTCACCTTGTGACCAAATTACCGGGGGTGTAATTACAATGGGATCAAATTACCTGGGCATAAAATCACCGGAGATGATATTACCTGGAACGAAATTAACCGGAGTTTAAATTATCGGAGACCAAATTGCTGGGGGTTAAATTACCAGCTACGCATATTTTAATGCAATTCATACCCAAAAATACATACCATAGGCAGGGCCGAATAAACTATGGGTGCAATGGAGCCGCCGCACCCAGCGCCAAAGTTCAGACAGCGCCAGTCAACACAGTTTGAAAACGGCAGTCAAACGATATTAAATAATAATAATAATCTTCAACATAAATAATAAATAAGTAGATATTACAGCATAAAATATGATCGAATGGATGCTCCAGCTGCTCAAGGAATGGATAACCAGGTGAATCTCGACTCAGGTTGCTTTCTCATAGCAGCAACTATGGGTAATAATAACCTAGTCCTACTGGCCGAGGCACAAGGTGGTCGTAGCCCTTTGAAACTCTGCATTTAGCACTGATATGCATGTCAAAAATTTGCGAACATCCTGATTGGCTGATGATTTTGTAATTGATATTTTATTATTCCCAGTGCAAAATTTTCAGTTATTTCCTAGATTTTATCTTACAGGCAAAACTGGAGTGAAAATATACATTCACTGGATCAAAACGGAATTCGTTTCATAAATTTCATGCATGAGTTAATTTGTTCGTGTGCATCCTATTAGAGATATTGTTTGTAACATGACAATAAATTTGCATAAAAGAACACTAAATTTTGTGCACACTCTGCAAGAGATGAAATTGACACATGTAAGCTGAATTTGACAACTGTACATTAGGGATAGCTTGTTACCTAATTGAGATGTACATATTTTGTCACAAAATCGATAACACTAACAAGAGCAAACATCTTCAAACAGACCGAATTAATTTCTACTTAAATTATACTGTTCAAGGCTCATGGCTCAGGCAAGGTTGTTTATAATAAACTTGTCAACGGACATGATGTGTGCAAAGCTCGTGCCCTAAATTATAGCATTGCACGTAAAGGAAATTTAATTTACTATATAGGCAGACATCTCCAGATAAGTTCGCTAAGCTTCCAAGCTGGTGCAATAAAATGTACCAAAGTGTTTGTTTGCAATGTTCCGATAAGAACTAATTCAGTAAATCTTTTTTTATTATTGCCGTAGAACTTCACTCTCAGCGAAGTGATGCCCAAATTAGCCCATATATCATATTAGAAGCTTCCGGCGTTCTCTGAAGTTTTGCAAAAAATATTTTGATGTTTCCGATTTCACATTAAGATTTGGTGAAAATTGTTTCCGGCTTCACCAACAAAATGGAAAAGGTTTTGGCAACCAAGTTTGTATACTTTATCGATATCGTAGCTTGGTACAATTAGTCCCCTATTGATTTTATATAATGCGATGAACAGATGGAATATTACTATTATGAATTAAATATAATGTTTTTAAAATATGAGTATGAATGTAGCAATTATTTACATGCAAGCCGATTATTAATAATTTTATATTCATTGCCAAATGGTTAGTTCTACATTAATAGTAGTCACTTTATGCCGATAAATATATAATTTGGCCATACTAAATAAGTTTGACTTTGAAAGTTGAACTGTACTAGAGTAAACATAGCAGATTTCAAGTATGAAGTTCAAAGATTTATGCTGGCGAGAAACCATTTTAGCTTAACATGAAAAGTGTCATAAACTTACATTTTGAAATTATGAATTATCAAATATTTTACAATTTAATTTGACAACAATAATAGTTATGTATTTATAATTTAATATTGATTACATTACCCCGTACCAGCCTTCACATTTATAGATATTGTCGAACAGTTAAATCAAAACTTTCCATTGTTATAAATTTTGGATATTTGAAAAATAATGTTTGCAAGGTCACCTGAGTACGTTAGCAAAAACACTGATCACTAATATATTTGACAATGAGCTAAACCCCAATTAAGATATCACCAGATTATGTTTATTTGTAAATATTATTAATTCAATATTGATTTCGATAATTCCTTGTGGCCGCTGCTAAAGAAGCCTTGTGTGGAGGCAGCCTAATTCTAGATTGGCCTATTTGGTTCCAATATATTATTGGATTTCGTTACATTTAAAAGTTCTGATGCGGTTAAAATGTTTTAACATAAATTTATAATTATTTTGTACATTAAACACGCAGCAATAAATTAACAATTACTACACCAGGAGGTATCTACCCCGGGCATACATGCGATCGTGTTTAACGCAAGTTTGAACAAATAAATAAAATAATGCAAATTTTTTCGGGAATATTTATTTTGCTTAAAATAATTGTTTAATTATAAGTTTTTTTACATAATAAATTGTACGTAAATATATATTCATAATAAAATAAATTAGCTAATAGGATAAATAGTATTGATTGGTGAGAAAAAATTTAATTATGTAAACAACCTATAGATAAACAGACATGGTTATTATTTCTTCTATTTTTGACTTGCACGTTTTGTCAATCAGCAGGACGACACAGCTATTTGTATTATTCTGCAATTACCCTTACTTATCTGGAGATCTGGATGACGACGATGCCTGCTGGGGAAAATGGATTAATACTCGTAATGACCGAATCTTCAAGAAAGTTCGGCCTGAAAATCTTTACTATTGTATTCATAATAACATTCTCCATGGACAACAAACAACAAAATTAATAATAATGTTTAGAAATTATTTGTATGTCGCGAGTGCAGCTGTTGGAAATTGCTTTAGACTTAATGAAAAGACAACAACAATATAAAACTGTTTTATTGTCAGTAAGCGATTTATTATAATTAAAGAAGTTTTTTTTTCAAATTGCAATTAAATTACAGAACAGCTTTATATCTTGAGAGATTTGTATTGTAAGCCTGTGACATAATTTTGACTTTATCAGAGATTCTGTTATATCAGCTTTAGTAGTAAATCAACTGTCTCAGAGAAGTGGTTTGGCGATAGATTAAGAGAACTTAATAGGAAAAAGCTTTAAATTTTTTTAATTTAAACTTAAACCTCATCTAAGTAGTCGGTTAATATTAATTTAATTCTCATCCATCCAATTATGACAACTTCATTGCATTTTTTTTATATTAGCCTTATTATGAAGTAAACAAACCAATTGTCTTTCTCTTCTTCTTATTCAGCGTTTTTTTATGGGGAGGCAGCTGCTGTTTCATCGCTACAATTTCGTTTTTTGTTCGGGAAGTTTTCCCAAAACTTGAGCATTTGCTGATACTGATATAAAAAGTAAAAACACTGCCTCTTGATATTTTGAACAACTTTAATATGAAGGAAGCTGTTTCTTACATGTATGTTCTACTTTTATTATTTCAACTGCTCGACAGAAAATTTTTATTTGTTCATTAGAGTGAACTTACAAATATTTTATTTTTT
This sequence comes from Cantharis flavilabris, assembly GCA_949152465.1. Classification (NCBI taxonomy): domain Eukaryota; kingdom Metazoa; phylum Arthropoda; class Insecta; order Coleoptera; family Cantharidae; genus Cantharis; species Cantharis flavilabris. The sequence continues at coordinate 95,166,683 of OX424435.1, forward strand.
CGTTCTTCGTCATTCCCCATCTACTCTTTCAGTTATTTCAATAAGAGCAAAATGCTGCCTCTCCAAAGCATTATAATCTGTGAGAAAACCACCATATTTTTTAAATCCCAACGTAGCAGTTTTATTAATACAAATATCCTATATTCTCTAAACTAAAAATTTTACAAAGAAGTTGCAATGCAGTTTTATTTTAACAGTTAACATATCGAGCGGCTTCAATTACCCTTTCAAAAATGATCATCAAAAACCACTTTTTGAATATATTACATTACAGACAAATATTATTTAAAAACTCATCTACCGGATAAAGCGAATTTTTCATTCTGTGTGAAAGTTATTTAAAAATTTTACCTCCCAAGTGTCTATATATCTTCCGATTTTGTGCAACTGGAATTTTACATCTTATACTTTATTATCATGCAAAGTTTCATAAAATCAAATAATGTTAAAAAGAAAAGAAAAATCAATTACTTAAATACTATATAACCGATTTACATTTTGGAGTATTCGTAAAAGCTGTCTTAAATTTATTCCCGTGGAAAAAAAATTGCATACAAAGAAACCTTTGGTTTCGCCCTTATATTGAATCCAGTTATGAATTTTTGCCTTAATCATATTGTTGACATTCCAGTTTTGCTTCTCAGTTTGTCGTTCATAATTGCGCTTTTTGTATTGCAGAAAAGATCTATGTAAATGTAACTTGAATAGCAAACAATGAATTAAAATCATAATACGGTAAAACCGGAAATATTCTGTGCTTTCCTAACCAACGCCCAAATTCTATCAATTTTAACTCTGTTTTGCTAATGGATAATACTGTGACCCGGTTAAATAAATAAAAATATTAGATTTGTTTGTCAAAATCACTATTAAATTGTTCTGCAGTAAATTTGCTCAATATTTGAGGTGAAAATGCTTTTCAGCTACCGAGTATTACTCCAATATAGTTATAAGGGGGTATTCTAGTCTAGAGGCATGACAGCAAGCTCATTTGTTTATTGATATTTTAGGATTACATAAAAAATTTACAAAGTTATGAGCTGGCAAAGTGGGAGGTCGATATCTCAAGTTGTAATGAACCGATTTATTTGAAATTTTGTATCGCCTAAACTACGCTCAGAGAAAAATTTTTAATTTTACTATTTTTAAAAAATTTGGAATTGTTAAAAGATGCCAAAAAGAAAATTTTTTTTAAAACGGCCGCCATTTTGTGAAAAATATTTTTTTTTACTTTTCCAAGGTTCGTGCTATAGCGGCATATATAAAGAACATTTACACCAAATTTCAAATAAATCGGTTCATTAGAATTTGAGATATCGTGCAGGCTAAGACACTCTGTTTTTTCTGGACCTCCCACTTTGGCAACTCATAACTTTGTGAATTTTGAGTTCTTTTTTCGGTTAATTTTTTATGTAATCTTAAAATATCAATAAAAAAATGGATAGTAAAAATATTTTTTGTTTCAAAACCCGCCCGAAATTCATGTCGCTAGACTCTAGACTAGAATACCCCCTTAAACTCCGCCTTTTTATAAATTTAACCAATCACCAGCAGGGATAAAGTTTAGTACGCTTTTTTCGTAGGTAAACTTAACTGAAAACAATTATTGGAAATAATAATATACTATCCAGCTGCTTTATATTATGTATAAAAGCTTTTTACATAAATTACCTCTTATATTTTTAACTGTAATGGTTTTGAAGGTAAAAGTTTTCAATAATTAATTTACGGATGAACAATACCAACATAATATCCCTTAGGTTAGATAAAATTGCGCGTACTTTCATGGCTTGAAATGAATTTATCCGCCCTACTAAAACTTTTCTGATGTTTTTGCGAATCAATATTCCACAAGATGTCGTTTTTATTAATAGTATTAGATACTTTGATATTAAAGCGCGGCTGGGAATATTTATAGTGGAAATTACTTATTTTGAAAACATAAAATAAACATTTTTAGGTCAAACCCATTGCGGTTTTACTAACCGAAAAAGGAATAAATACATCCGAGAATTAAATAAAATTAATGTTTATTTATTTAGAGAAAATCAACCGTTTTCCAGCTCGAATGTAAATAACTAAGTTCTATTTAACAATTTAGAAAATAATCGGGGCAACGGGGGTATTTGATAAACTTTTTTTTGAGATTACCTAATCAATATCTACTTTTTCGTTTAGGAAATTGCGCTTCGAAAATTCTAATGGAATTTCTCAAGTTAATTTTTGTTTATTCATAAGTCTGATCAATCATGTTCTGTGTACTTAATTATTTGGAAAGAAAAAACCAAGAGTTTGAAACGCAATAAGAAAATTAATTGCAATTTTACTTATGGATATTATGATTGATGTCAATGTATACTATTTTGTTCAAAATTAACATTTGGTCATTTTCCATTGTAAGATTATAATCTCTACTCAAATGGCGGATAATAATGTTGAGGTCTAGTAAATAGTTGGTATACATATTTTTTCATTACGAAAATTATGTAACATGCAGATTTCTAGCACAAATGTATTCATAAAAGAACTAAAACTTGGCAAAATGCAAATTTGTATTTTATTGATCGATAACTTGGGAATACATTTTTATTTTAACAAGTTTCGGAAGTCATTTTCAGATAAAATTTATTATTTCGCTTGAACGTCGACTGCAATAAAATTATTTTAATGCATTTGAAAATTGATTTCTATTAAACATTGTGGAAAAATTTAGCATTTATCGTCATAGAAATTTGATCCAAATCACCTTGCATGTTTAATCAAATTTGTGATAGCTCAACAATAAGAAATGCTAATGTTATTTATATACAAATAATGTATCGAATATACAGAAATTTATTTTTAATCAACCTATAGTATTTTTCCATTCCGCATATCGCAAGATAAAAATTTAATCGAATATACCTACAAAAATATATCCATTAGACTCTCGGAATTTTTTAATAAGAATTTATTTTGTTTTTTAACAAAGATGGTACGTAGCTGTAATAGAACATAAACTCAATCCCGGAATAATACATTAAAGTTTTACTGCCGTAAGTTATACGAAAATTCGCTCCAGTGAAATAAATAAAAATATAAAACTATACAGTCCTACCCTTGAAAATTGAAAGATCCGGTAAAAGGCTAAAAATATTTATTGAAAAGTTCGAAGCCGTTCTCATCTCACAGCAAAATATCGTTTTTCGTTTACTCATTTAAAAATACTTTGATGGTTAGTTATTTATGATACAAGTGCTAAAAGCGTCATTTTATTTTGCGTGCAAGAAGGTATCATAAATAAGTTGCTATCATTAACCCCACAGTTCACATGCAGGGTTAATATAATATCATCACCTCAGTTAGCATAGTCAGATTGGATAAAATTGGTCAATGATTCATTTTCGGTATGATAATGTACTGATTCATTCAATATCTATTTTACATTAAGAGAATAGAATCATGACCCTGAATTTCAGTTAATGAACATCTAATAATTACATTTAATTGATTAGTACAATGAGTATAATACATTTTGTTAAATGGTGTTAATAATTACAAGCTGCTATTGTATTACTTTAATTAACATTAACACACTGCTGCACACGCCACCAGTGTTATAATATCTAGTAGTATGTACAATGTGGTTTGTTATTAGATTAAATCAATAAAACTTTCTAATTTTGCTGTTCCAGAACTAAGTCTAAAAGTGCGCAGATGACAGCTCAAAATATCAATATTATCATACATAATTTTCTGGAAGACTTACCCGAAATGCAACTCAACTGCTTTTACTATTTGTAAATTAAATCCCTACCGCAAAACTTCGACAAATCAATTAATTTTCAAAACAACAATTTTGGTAAAATTTAAAATTTGAAAAAACTCTTATTTTAAGAGTAGGTCATAGTAATATATTATTACGACTGGCTACTCTATAATTCTTGGTCTCAGAAATGCATGTAACTATAATTTTATTACCAATGGTTGCAATCTTTAACCAAGTTTTGATTTAAACCAAAGTCAATAAGTCTCTTCTCTCTCCCTTTTTTGAGTACCTATCTAAACTTTAAACATCTGCTCCTATATTTCATTAAGAAAGGGTTTAGCATTTAGACTTCAGGATGCTTATCCTGAAGAAATATGTTTGTAATCCTGCTTTATTGTTAATTGCAGCAATCGTCAACCCAACAAATAAAAAAAATTTTTATTAAATTTAATAAATGCTACTTTTATTGCTGTTGGTGGTCGGCATCAAAGTAGCACTTTAGCCCCGGAGGAGTTAAAGCACTTAAATATTGCCTGTGGCCAATTTAAACAATTGTTTAAACAATTTTAAGTCATAAGAAGTAAGAATACTGCTAGTAATCAAATTTCCTTTATATAAGAAAAATATGTTATGTAGCATTGTCATATAAACAGAATCTATGGATCAGCAGAAGGTTAACAATAATCTATATAGTTATACCTAAATGCGTATTAACCCTGTTGGTGTCATATTAATTTAAATATCTTGCAAAATCTATCTTCGAAGTTTATTATCTAATTACTAGCTGGAAAGCCCGTCCGCGGACGGGCAGCTAGACGGTGGATCTCTTTTTTAGCGGTATAATATTTAAACATTTAATTTCGTTTCCCGCTACTGGGAGATTCCCCGTTTCTCTATATTTTTAAAGTAACGCAAAAAGTTGTTGCTAAACTTGATGTGCCGTCGGACAATTAAAAATTTTTTTTTTGTAATAATATAAAAATAAACAAGTTTCTCAAATTATAATTTTCTTCAACTGAACGTTTTAATTTCCCTCACTTTTGCTCAAAAACAAAAAATTTCCCAGCTTTTTCTGACGAAATTTGTATAATTATTCTGTCTTCTGTAGGTATTCCAGAAGAGTGGGAAATTTATTATATGTACTGGAGGGTGTTCACCCTCCAGACCCCCCGGTTTACACTTTTGAATATAATTTCGACAGTTAACTTTCAAAGCAACGCGTTTGTTGCTGCTAAACTTTGAACAGTAAGACACTTAAATAAATGTTTTTCCAAGCTTTAATATTCTCAATGCCAAAAGTTTAAATTTCCCTCATTTTTGTTTAAAAATTGAAATTTTCCGGTTTCCTGGAAAAATTTATAAAATTATAAATTCTCTATCTTCTCCAAGTATTTTAAAAGAGTGGAAATCCTGCGATATGTACTGGAGGGTGTTCCACACCCCCCAGACCCCCCGGTTTACAATTTTGACTTTATATTTTTATATTACTTTTATAATTAACTTTCAAAGTAACATATTGCTGCTAAACTCCGTGAGCAGAAAAGTAATTAAAGAAATATGCTTTCCAAGTTTTAATTTTTTCTAGCCGAAGGTTAAATTTCCCGCAGTTTTGCTTAAAAATTCAAATTTCCCGGTTTGGATTAAAAATCAACCAATCAGAGAGTGTTTTTCAAGAGCAGCAGCGTGCTGGGATTTTATATATTAGGAAGGATAGTTTAAGGAGCCGAAATTTTTAAAACTTTGGTGATCAAATAAAATTCAATAATCAAATTATTCAATAACAGTGTTCTACTAATAGCTGTCTTCAAGTTCAAATTTTATGCACCATTTTGGACATTTTAGGGTGATGATTATTAAATTTCGGCTAATGCAATTATCGGTTTTGTCATAATATCGTGAATTTTAATGTTCTATACAATTGGAATTGTTTTGTTTTAATTTAAATTGATTATTTTTAATTCTGGTGTATCTACTTAATTTTTGAACATGAGATTTGGGCGCCACTATACTTGAAGTTTTGATACGGTTCATATATATTTTTACATCTAAAGCTCCATATAATATTATGGCTGTTAGTTATTATTTTGTGTGGTTTGAATTTGATGCGAAATTTTGGTAATGGAAAATTTGTTAAACGAATATAAAAGTTTGAATTTACAATAGCTTATTGTGTGCAAATAACATAAATAAAACTGCTGCTTGTGACGTCATCCACCACTACAATGTCTAAGCTAAGTCTCATCACGGATGAGTCATCATGCATGAGTCATCAAATGAAGCGTGAAATATGCAAAAAGGACTAACAAGGAGGGGACTCCACGTGCGGGTCACGGAATTTAAAACCCTATTGGGGGAGAAAAGTACTTCGTAATAACAAACTCTAGGCCAAGCGGTAGGACCCACTTCTCAAAAATAAGAAAGTTTTTGAAAAAATGTTTAATTAATTTTCTTCATATAGCTGCTCGGTTGCTTCAATTGACAATTACCGGCGATGGATGGGAGGTAGACTCGCTCGACTAGCACCCGGTAGGTCTAGGTTTCAATTCCAGCAAGAGTAAATTTTTTTAAAGTTTTTTTTTGTTGTTTCTTTGTTTTGTTAATTTACCTACAAAATGATTGAATTAAGACGCTATTATTTTAAATTATTAAACACTGATTTATATTATTCAGGAGTAATACCTGGCATACTCCATGGTAAGCATGCCTCTGCAGTCATGCAGTTATAAAAACGAAAAATTTAACAAGTAGGTGATAATCAGTGTTTAATAATTTAAAATAATAGCGTCATAATTCAATCATTTTGTAGGTAAATTAACAAATCAAACAAACAACAAAAAAAAACTTTACTCTTGCTGGAATTGAAACCTAGACCTATCGGGTGCTAGTCGAGCGAGTCTACCTCGCATCTATCGCCGGTACTTGTTAATTGATGCAACCGAGCAGCTATATGAAGAAAATTAATTAAAAAATTTTTCAAAAACTTTCTTATTTTTGAGAAGTGGGTCCTACCGCTTGGCCTAGAGTTTGTTATTACGAAGTACTTTTCTCCCCCAATAGGGTTTTAAATTCCGTGACCCGCACGTGGAGTCCCCTCCTTGTAAGTGCCATTTTGTCAATATTTCAGGAAACTCAAAAAACTTGGCATTCTTGGCATTTAGAAGCTAAAACTACATTAATCTCAATTTTAGGAAATTAGGCACTAGGTCCTTTTGCATATTTCACTTTTCAAATGTAATTAACCATTATTGTTCTGTAACAGATTAAAGAAACTGTCTAAATCCAAGATGTCTTCTCATTTTTAAAATACCTTGCAATATGAAGTAACCAAGTTCAAGTACTTAGATTAGCACTTAGAAATGAATACTTCTTTGCCACTATTGCGCCACTTTTTATAATATTTACGTTAGAGATCACCTTTGATTGGTTGAAATGTAAACAAACCGACAAAAACTGTTGATTTTTATTGATCAGTTGGAGCTACATAAATTTTTAAAATTCAATGAATGATTCTCAAAATGAGTCTTAATCAGTATTGATTTACTGCCGGCGACGAGCGGCACTAAAGTACTACTTTCATCTTTTTGGTGTTGAAAAATAATTTTTTAACAGGGAAATTAGCTTGTTTTTCAGTTTTTCACTTTTCAGTAACATTAAAAAGCAATTTTAATCTTGAATAAAGTTTGTGGCAACTATAGTTTTTATTCTGTAGTAGCCATCTTTGGTGCAGATAAAACACTTTAAAAAGTAGCTGACAAAGTACCATAAAAAACTACTTTATTAAACAAATAATCTTCTACCTTGAAGCAGCTTATAATTAATTATTCTGTAATATGTAGTTTGTATGCAAATATTTTTAAATTACTTGTAACTACTTTTAAAGCACCGCTCGATCAGCTCAGTAAGAGAACAATACAAACGGTCGCTCAAAAGCAGAGCTTTACAGTATTTACAAACAATATGAGTTACCTAAAAGTTTTTTTTGCTTCGAGCGAAAATTTCGTTCCATGAATTTTTCATAATTAAAAAATATTTCGGTTCCTTCGTACTTAATCCTATTTGCATACAAAACTTTTCAATAAAAATAATTTTTTAATAAAACGAAAATTCCTTTTTGGACTTATTTAATTTTTTCAGATCCTTTTTACTTTCAAATTGATAAATTTATCGATAAAATTGTCAGTATTTTTTAAGAAAATATAAGCTTCTCAATGAACCTGTCAAATTTAAATTCCCCTGAAGAGTGAAATAATGTATTAGCCTTGTCAAGAAAAGTAAAAATTTATATCCGAGGTAGCTCCAGTAATAATAAATGTCAGAAAAATTTCTGTATTATTATGGTTGACTGTGGAACAACAGATGAACGTTCTAACCGCTAGCCTATATTCTGAGTATATTATTAAGGAATATAATTTTGTAATAAAAATACTTAAAAAACAATTTAAGAAAAAGAAGTTAAATAATTTTGTGGGTCTGTCGGGTATATACTTGAATATCCTGACGATCCTGACGCCCTAACTAACGAACAAGCTCCTACCCTGACGCACAGCCGCCTACTTCTGCAATACGTGCGTGCCCCTTCCAGTTACGTAGTATAATATAGTTCAATGTGTAATAGGCACAACCTTGCTCTTCCGTGACGTAGCTACAAAACTTTATTTACAATCCATTCATAATTACTTATTACCACGATTTAATATCAAACTATGAAAACATATTCAGAATATGTCATAGTGTTCGAAATAAATCTGCAAATCCAAATTACCAGTCATCGCTCATCAGTACAAACTTTTTCATAAATAATTTGGTCAATTGAACATTACAACCCCGGGTTTGCACTTAGATGGGTGACCGCCTCGAGAACACCTTGTCGCTGTCCATCTCCAAGTTGGACTTTGAACTTGAGATTTTCATTGCAGTAAATTGCACAATTGTGCAAATATTTTACAAAATTTGTCGTCAACCTAAAATTTAATTTTTTTAAATCAAAAATTTTTTGTTTACAAATTTAGACAATGTTGGCAATGCAATTTGCCAAGTTGTTTTTAGATAATAGTGTTATGATCTTCGCGTAACACACATTATGTAAATTAAGTAAATATTAAAAATACAAATATTCACATTTAACTTGTAAAAACATGTGACTACCAATTTTGCGTCCGACCTAGAAACAAGAAATAATGTTTATTTTCAAAATTACTATTTGATCTACTACGAAAGGAAACCTAAATAACTTGAGCTCCAATACGATAAATTGAATTATTACTATTTTATTATATTATTTTTATTATATAATAATAACAAATATGTACACAATATATTCTCGTCATCAGAAGGACGACACTTCACCAAAATCGGTTTGGTTGGCCGGGATGTCATAAAAAGAAATAATAATTTAAAATAAAACAAATGCTTTTTTTATTACATTTTGAAGGACCTCGTTTCCTTCAATCAGTCGGTAGTTAAAAATTGTACAACTGATTATTTTGTATTGTTTCAGGTGCCTTCCTAATACCCTTCTTCTTTATGTTGATTCTTGAGGGAATTCCACTATTCTTAATCGAATTAGGAATAGGCCAAAAAATGAGACTGGGCTCCTTAGGAGTATGGAATACAATTCACCCATGGCTGGGAGGAATTGGAATCTCATCGTGCATCGTAGCATTCTTCGTCGCTCTTTACTACAATGTTATTATCACATGGTGCTTCTTTTATTTATTCAACAGTTTTCAAGTGAGCAAATTTTTTCCCAAAATTTCGACACTTGTCTAACGTTTATGCTGTTTAGAGCCCACTGCCATACGCAACATGCCCTATCGAAAATGGAACCGCCGTATCGGAATGCGCATTATCTTCAGAAACGGAATATTTTTGGTATCGGACGACTCTGGACGCAGCACCTTCAATCACAGAACCTGGTTTTCCAAAATGGTGGATATTTTTATGTTTACTGTTAGCTTGGATAACTGTATTTTTTATTGTTATGAAGGGAATACAAAGTTCGGGAAAAGTAAACATTTACTTAATAGGAAAAATCGTATATTAACTTCTAAAAAATTATTTTTAGGTTGTATATTTCACTTCACTTTTCCCATACATAGTATTAACTATTTTTTTTGTAAAGGGTTTGACTTTAGAAGGTTCTGGAGCTGGACTTGGACATATGTTTTATCCAAAGGTATGCATTAGGATATACTAAGTAAGTATTTCGGTAGATATAAATATTTAATAAATTACCATCTTTTTAGTTGGAGAAACTACTGGATCCTAGGGTTTGGCTGGACGCGGCAACCCAAGTATTTTATTCCTTTGGATTAGCGTTTGGTTCGCTAATTGCATTTGGATCGTATAATCCTCCCAAAAACAACTGCGTAAGAGATGTACTTTTAGTTTCTGTTTGTAACGCATTTACTGCTATTTATGCAAGTGCAGTAATTTTTGCTATTCTTGGCTTTAAAGCTGTAACCAATGTTGCAAAATGTGTTAAAAGGTACGCAATGTTTATATTCTTTTGCAAAATCTAATCGGTGATTTTTGTAGTAATAAAAATCTAATGGCTTTAGCTGGATTAATATCAACTAGCAATATTACCAATGAAGTTTATGAAGACAGATTAGCCAATATTACCCAGACGGAATTCGAAATTTTGAAGTTGGATAATTGTTCGCTATCGCGACATCTAGATAACGTCAGTTCCTTTTTTTTATGAAATAATATTGGATTAATTTTGAATATTTTCAGGCTGCAGAAGGGACCGGCCTAGCTTTCGTTGTATTTACTCAAGCAATTGTAGAACTTCCTTTTGCACCTTTCTGGGCTATCATTTTCTTTTTGATGTTGCTATCTCTTGGATTAGGGTCCCAAATTGGAATTTTGGAAGGAGTACTGTGTACCTTATTTGACATCGAAATATTCAAACGGATTAGGAAACCATATATTACCGGTAAGATTAATTTGGAAACGTTCTCCTTTAATTGCTTATCCGTTTACTTTTAGGAACCATCTGTTTTATTTGCTTATGTGTTGGAATGATTTTCACAACTGGAGCCGGTGAGTATTGGGTCAAAATGTTTGATTCCTTTGCTGGTACCATCGGTTTGGTCGTTGTTGCCCTCGCCGAAATGATCTCGGTGTCGTACGTTTACGGCGTTGATAAATTTTGTAAAGACATTTACGATATGACGGGATACAAACCAGGATTATATTGGAAGATAAGCTGGAAGTATATGGCTCCCTTGATTATGAGTATTATATTGGTATCGTCAATCGTGTTTATGTTCATCGAGCATCCCCAATACAAAGCCTGGAATGCCTCAACGGTAACCTAATGCCAGTTAATTTATAACAAATCCTATTTGAACTTTTGTTTAGGGAAGAACGGTGGCCACAGATTTTCCAGGTTGGGTATTTGCAATTGCCGCTATAATGATTTGTGCGGGAGTTTTACCTATGCCCATCGTTTTCCTACTACGTAGGTATCAATGTTTGAAGATTGACATCAACATCCATGAAGGATCCATCAGGCGTATCGATACTACAGTTTCTACAAAAGAAATGATGACTGACGTCGATGTACGTATTATTTTGCTTTACTGTTACTAATACAACGTAATTGAGTTGCTTGTTAGTTGTTTTTTACACGTTCGCAAAGAATTTACGATTTTGCTTTTTTGATTAGAATTTTGCAGGTATATTTAAGATTAACAGTCGAAACTGGATTATTTTCTTTTGCCAAATTTATCTGCAAATAAACCTTTACAGGAGCACAGAGTGTTTTAAACAAACCGCCACGCCAACAATTCAGTTTGCTTTTACTGATCCCTTTAGTTGATCATTTACTAAACAAATAATTATTTGATTTTACCTAAACTTGTGTGTGTTTTGTGCTAACCCACTAACCATGTGTTATTTATTTAATTAACCAGGAACAAATGACAAGCCCAGATGGCCCCGATCTTACAGCTACAAACACACAAAGAAATAAATTCACAATTGGTGATTTTGAAGTTTAATGCTGTAAGTAAGAAGTTACTTTTGCAAAGATTAGACCTCGCAACATGCACGATAGCTGCAAAATTTCTTAGTCTAATTTTGATTTATTTTGATCTTCTCTATATTTTTATTGCTACCACAAATTTTAAAAAAAATTCTGTTTGGTACAATTTCTGAATTTTGCAGAAGCACTCGATGCATGATAATAGAGATTACCAAATTTTGTTTATATTTCCATGCATGACAAGAAGCTTATCAAGTTATCTATTCCACACTTGTGTATGTTTGTTCAACTATTTGGTGTTATTACTTTCACAAGGATGTTAATCATCCATCCATTTTAAATTATTTCAAATTGATACGGTGTTGAATCATAGATAACCCTTTGCTATTGGAATGTTGATCAGTTTAGTCAGCTCTTTCTAATCCTTCTCTAAATTGACTTATCGGATGTTTGAAATGCAAACAATTTTAAATTAACACTTGGTTGTTGACAAGTCTATGAGTCAGATCGCAATGTGCTTACATACCCATGTTAATTTTCAAAAATGTAGAAAATTTATAAATATATATTGGTTATAACAACATTTTAGCTTTGACGTTTTTGTTACCGGTTATATTACATATTATCGCTTATTCCGTATCCCAAAAGTGCAATTTGCAAATACTGCGTGTTAACCCATAAAGTTTCATTTGGTATCTGTTCATCTTGAAAATCAATAGGTAATATCAAACTAAACATAACTTTACGGACTAATGGAAAGGTGCCAATAACACTTACGATACGGAATAGCCCAGAATATTTATTACAATTAATAGTAAATTTGTACTTCTTCGCAGTTATTTTTTTATACATAATAAAACTATTAATTTCTGGTAAGTCTAGCACTACATGTTTCATGTGGCAAACACATACAGAATATTTATGTTTTTATTTTTCTTATATTTCATTTAATTATATTGAGATTTAACACTGATAAGCTGAACATTTATTGTTATATTTATACGTACAAAACAAGGATTCGACTGGAAACGGTGATTCGGTTAAACAAAAATTACAATTAACAAATATTTTGCACATTAAATTCGACTGCTAAGCCGAAATCACCGGTTCGATCCCGGACGGAGTAAAAAACTTTATTCTGACCGTCTTCCCTCGGCAGGCAATGACAAACCACCGAGGTACGAGAACCCTTCTAAAGAAAAAGGAGTGGTCACTATGCTCTTACGTAGAGCGAAGGAATCTGACACGGAAATATTCAGAGTTGTAGTCAATAATAACATTATTAATCGACTAATATAATATTATTAGAGTCGCTGGAGACTTAAATCAATTGGTAACCCACAAGCACCAAATGTGTTAGGAATGCCCTGCCGCATTCCCATTAATAATAGGTGTCATATTGAATTTGAGCCGTTACCCAGGCCACCTGCCACGTATTTATGCAAAACACCTGGCAAAGCATGATTTTACTATACATCAGGAGTGCATTCCAGCTAGTAATTTAACTTCATCATTCAAAATCCCAAAATCTCTTTTAGTTTAGTAACCTGTAGGACCACTTTGCATGAATTATATGATGTTAACAGTTGCACAATTAGATGACAACTGTGGCCGGCTTCGCTTCTTAAAATTTGAATTTTCAATTGAAAACAAATAAATCTAATTATAATAATGTTAACATTTCCAACAAGTTTACACCCAATAATAGGAAAGACTGGAGTGAGACTCGAACTGAAGTTGGCAGTTCAGGAAGTTTGTACTCTCACCGTTCGGCTAACCTTTTTATTGGTTTTGAAAAATAATATTTTGTTTTCTAATTGTTTTTGAAACTTAAAAAATTCTTTAAAAAACTGGGTCTGGGTTTATAGTTGTAATAAATGAATTTGAAAGATGACATTAAAATGAAGCGATTAAGCTAGCAAAATTCCCACCTTCTCATTTTGATTAATGTCAAACAGCACTACATCTTTGCTTGTTTTCGGTGAGTGCCCTTTCCCTAGTCCTGAAGATGGAATAATATATGTTCCAAAACGTCGATTGACAAGCTATAGTTGTTTGATGTTGCTTCCCACTAAACCTGAAATCATTGTTTCAATACATGATTTTAAAGTTCCGACTTTTCCGATAAAATCGGTGAATAAGTAGTTCATTCTGGTGGCAGTACGTGTGCTCGAGGTAAATAATGCAGTAGTGTGTTTTAGTGGGCGGGGCTACTCGCAATCCACTTCTAGCAGTGTTGCTGTTAAAAATATATACATTTATATAATAGTTAACCCTTTCAAACCCACGGTAAACTATAGTGTACTCACGTTTTATTCAATTATTTTGAAGTTGGCTATTGTAAACTTATACGCTATAGAGCAGGGGTGGCCAACAGGACGATCGCAAAGCAATTCTGAGTGGATCAGAGCCGCCGATACTAGTCGTGATTCGTAAGACTCCGAGGAAAAAACCGCTGTGGAAATTTAATGTACAAGTGATGGGAAATCTGAGAAAATCTAAGGAAATCTTAAGCAATCTTGGGAAATCTAAAGATATCTTAGAAATTACAGATAATTTTGCTTTTTCAAAAGGAAATCATGAGACAATTAAAAAAAAACTTTAAGGAAATTTTAGGAAATCAGAGAATATTTAGAGATTTAGAAAAATCTAGAGAAATCCAAGAACAAAAATTCTATGGTTTCCTCCTCGGTTCTCGTAATAAGCCTAAGCAATAAGCCAAGGGGTAAATATCTCAAAATAATTTTGTACACAGGACTCGGAATTCCAACGATTTCCATGGAATTCCAAAGATTCTCAAATAATTCCAATAATTTCCAAGAAGGAGCAGGTAACGGGGTTACCCCCATGTCTCATCAAAACCAATAAAATTACTAAATTTTGTTAAAATTTAAAAAATATTATTTAAATTCTTTTCAAAAAAATAGATGTTTACCTTCCCCAGCCTCATTTACCTCACTCATAAATTTCTTTTGGATCTGCTCTTGTGTACAACCGAAGGAAATCTTAAGAAATAGAAAATTAGGAAATCTTACAAATAATCAATTGATACGTGGTTTAGGTAGTGTAACTCGATATTAACCATATCAATATTTTAGAAAACCCAAAAAATGCACTAAACACTTTTCAGAACTAAAATGTTTAAAAGTTAGCACATGTAAAATACACTGTAAGTATTCGCAAACGTTTTCATTCATGAATTACTAATTCATCGCCTGATGATGCCATAGTATGGTGAAAACGTTTGCGAATACTTACAGTGTATTTTACATGTGCTAACTTTTAAACATTTTAGTTCTGAAAAGTGTTTAGTGCATTTTTTGGGTTTTCTAAAATATTGATATGGTTAATCTTACAAATACTACAGATGAACTTTTGTTATTATTCCAATTTTCTGAGATTTTCGGGAGTTTTTGCGAGTATTGCACCCACATTGGCGCCCATGAATGGATTAACGAGATTCCATCCGAGTATTTTTCCTTCCGGCTCACCCTTTTTTTGCCATTTCGGAGCTTTTTCGTGCCATATTCCAGTCAACAGCAAAATCAAAGATTTTGCCCTCGAACAGCCCGAGTTTGTTTATCCGAGTATTATTTTTTATACCTATGTCAATATAATAATATTAATGTTATGTCAAAATTTTAATAAGCAGATTGCGAAAAAATTTTAAGAAACATAGTCGTCATAATATAAAATAATGATTAATGAAGTTAGCCACCCCCTGCTATAGAATATAGAGAACATAGAACATTTTTTATATTTTTTTGAATTCCTCGTGGTTCTTTCATGGAAAAATGATTGCTATCTAGCATAAAAGAGGACGTCTATTAATTACGTGAGCTAATTTTGGCGAATTTTCGACCTCCCCCCCCCTGGCGAGATGTCTTGAGATTTGGCTCTATCCCCCTTCTAATCTCACGTGAGATTGTTTGTTTTACTTAATTTAACCCAGTTCTCTTGCAATTTTACAGTTTCTTGCGAAAAAATAAAATTACGTGATATTTGCTGATGCCCCCTTATCCCCCACGTGAGATTGGGCGAGATTCTCTTCTCCTTAAACGCCTCACGTAATTAATGGACTTCCTCTAAGTTTATCACCAACTTCAAAATAATTTAATAAAACTTGGGTTCACTATAGTGTACCCTGGGTCTGAAAGGGTTAATTATTTAAGTCGAATTTAACTTAAAAAACAATGATCCGATTCTTCTAGATCCCTAATTTTCGAGTTCGGTTGAGCCCAGTGATGTATTTAATTTTTTGAGCTACTCAGAGATCCCAGTTTTCTGGATTAGTCAATTCTGAGTTCAATTTATGCCTAAAATATCGGGGCAACCCATATGAAAACAGCCAATGGAATACACACATACGGGTTTTGGCCAGTTTTATCCGAATTTTTGGATGGTCTACCAAATTTTATTTTTATATTTCTAATTTATGCCATAATCTACCATAATTGCACTACAAAATTTTTAAATTCCGAGGCGCACTATGCGTCTTAGACCCAAAAAAACTTTACTGCAATTATTTACGTCGGATACACGTACCGTTAACAGCATGGTATTTACTTCGAACAACCGGATGCTTCTTATCGATTACTTTTTAAATCAATAGAAAAATTAATGTTGATTCTAAACCTAAACATCAGCCACTACACTAAAATGTGTTTTTGGTTTTTTAAAAAAGAGAGAAGTAGTGAATTTTACTTCAAATTAAATAATGCAACAGATAATATGAATTAGTACATACATATTAGTTCGTCCTCGGTAGCTATTTGGTTCATACCCTAAGAATTCCAGGTTCAAATATCAGATTTTATATTTACAAACTGAAATATTTTCAGCAAGAAACTTCCAAGTACTAACGTAATCCCTCAGGAAGTTCCCGACATATTTTATCAAAACTTTATATATGCATCATGACGCATAGCTTCGAAAATGCGCTTTACTTTTACTACAGCTGCCTTGCTTATAAATAACAACAATGTCAAGTCGTAAAAGTATTTCAGTTAAATTTTGAATTTCCAGGACTTGCTTTCTTTTCAGGCTTCATTTACGTAATATAAAATTCTGGTTTCAGATGATAGTTGGTTAAATCAGATGTATCGCATTAGAAATTTACCGCTTTGCCTTATTCATGTGCATGTATGTTCTAATTAACCTTCACTTTATAGAATGCAAAAAGTTGAAAGCTGAAGTAACGAAAATTTTTGTTAATTAAAAATAATTAAATTTTTTTGTGCAGAACAACGACGATGAGGATGATCTACCACCTTACCACGACGACACAGACAGCGACGATGAACCTCAAATAAATACCGGAAGATTTGGAAAAGCCTTTCGTATGGAAGTAATGGACGATTACTAATTTGATGCTCTCTGTTGCTTTTAGATTAATTCTTAGTTAAATTATAAACAACAAAAAACTAAATTTGCTTCAACTTCGCAAGAAGATAATTTCGAGTCTTTCGTGTATGTACCCCCCTAAATTTTTATATATTTTTTTAATAATAATAATAATAATACATGGATGTATTTATTATCGTTGCCAAAATTATTAACATTGAATTTTATTGATATGCTTAAAAATATTAGAATCTATGTGGAATAGAAGGATGCCAAAGAAAATTTTATAATTAGAAGTTTTTGTTATTGTTACTTGCTCTTTTTTTTAATTTAACTTTTTATCGATTTTTTTTACTTGAGCATCTTTTAAAAATATATTAAATTGTTAATGTAGCAATTTAGTATTTGTTGTTGATACAGTTGACATAAGTTTCAATTGTAAATAGTGTATATAAGTACTTATATTTAATTGTAGTCGAGCTTAGATATAGTAGTAATTGTAATTTTTAATTAGTAAGTTTGCCTTGAAGCTCTAGGCTTTAAATACATTGAAGATCGATTTGAAAGAACAATAAAGATATATTTTACCAGCACTCAATTATAAACAAATCTATGTTCACGAGTAGCAATAGAGAATGTGGTAAACTTAAGGGGGTAAGTCTTTTTGAAGTCTTTTGGAGTTTGGAGAAGTCTCACGAAGTCTTGTGAAATTTCACCCAATTGTGAAGTCTCGTGAAGCCTTTGCGAAGTCTTTGGGCTGTAAAATTTAAAATGATTATCCCCTTGGGTAAACATGACTGGCTAAACCTTCCTATTATTGATAGAATTAATCAAGATCTGATTCAAATATGACATTTTAAATTTCAATCATATTTGGCCCTATTACCAATGATTCATCACAATAATTGTAGTTAGATGACCAGGATCGTTCCCGTTACTGCTCTTGCTGGTAATATCTACTAGAATGGCTTTGCGAATAAAACCAACAGTATGAAGCTCAAGTTTGTTATATTTGAAACAGAAAAAATATTTGTGACTTTAAAATAGTCGTTTCATGTATAAAATTGTTTATATTTGGTAAAAACATCTTCATTTAATGATTATGCATGTTAATTATACGTAATTGTATCTTTTAATCGCGAAAAACCTTAAAGGTTTGTTTAGATATTGAATGAGATTGTGGTATTTGTCAAATATTTTAAAAATATGACTGTTACGTGTAGTAACGTGTAAGTCCTGTTCGTAGAACAGCTTATAAAAAGTTTTCTAGTGAGTCAAAGAAGCGATATATTTAGATATATGTTATATATACCTAAAGCTTAATTTTATATTTAGAATAATTGTTATTTCATTATTTTTTGTTATTGTTCTTTAATTGTAGAGGTGTTCAAGCTAAGATACTGTCGCTATAGTAAGTTACACCGATGTACCTAAGGCCAATTGGCTCCCAACAAGTAGTTTTGTAGGAGCGAAACATTTTAGAACAACTATCACGCATTTAATTTGATTTTTTACATTTTTCATCATAATAACCAAAATTTAACCGTTACACTTGCACGTTAAAATACTCAAATGATTTTCTGCAATAGTAGGGATGTGGTCATCACAAATACCTGAAGCGATATCGAACTCATTTTTGATAAATTCAAAATCAGTTTAAAATCGGCCCAAGTATTTGTTATCGCTAAATTGCGCCAGGATCGCCATAGTCCTACTACTTATTTTAAACCGAAATTTAAAAGTGAAAAAAATATAAAAACAAGAACCGCTTTATTAGTTTAAATGCTGAAAATCTTCCTATTTATAAATTTTATGGGATTAAAAATGCGATTTATTATTTCTCGTTTTAAATTTCTATATAATTCATATTATTTTTATAGAATGTTTACCTCCTTGAATTCCTGTGATATCCTTACTAGTACCGCAACTGATGTCCAAGTTGAAAATTTTTTGATTTACAAATATTATAATGTAAAATAATATTTACTTGAAAACTTTTTTTCTACTACTAACAGATTTTTGCCTATCGGAACCTCTGTTTATTGATGATAACAGGGTAATCTTAATTAAAATTGTTATTCTATTACGTTTGTATGTTTCGCTTCTTTGTCGAATTTAAATTTAATAATTTAAAGAAAAAATCAATTTCAAGAAACTATTTATTAATACTTACTATCTTATTTCCATTTATACTTACCTTCATATGTTTTAACAAATTTCTGTAATAAATTTATAACAATTTATTTTCAATAAAATAATACGTCGACAATAGACAATTCTTATTTTCATTTTTTTTTGTGAAATAAAACTGTCCGCTTATTTTTGGTGGAGTAATCATAGTTTTCTACTTGTTGTTTCTTTGTTGTTAAAAATCATTATTTTGATCCATGCCAAGAAGTATGGACATTGTTTTAAACATTTTTTCTTTTAAACACTTGTTTAAAACATTTTAGTCTAGACTTTTTAAATTGGACTTTAAAAACATGTAAAATACGGGTGTCCCCGGATAGACTTTACATAATTTCAGTGGTGATAGAGGACATTATTCTAAGAAAAATATTTAAGAAAATTTTTTTTTTAAATTCAAACCCTCGAGAGTTAGGCCTCTTTAAAGCATTTTTTTAATTCCCACCTTCACATGGTCATAGCTCGGAAAATATTGATTTTTCAGTAAAAATGCTTAAGTGCTTTTTGAAAGAGCGTGAAATAACCTACAAATTACATTTTGATCTTTTCTTGTCTAAAAGCAACGGTTTTAGAGTTATGAATTAAAGTAAGTACAAAAATGTTGAAAATGTTGAACTTTTTTTTTCTTGGTATTTTTCAAATCGCTGTATCTTTTAAACCAAACATTTTACAAAAAATCTGACGTCCCATTGCGGATAGGAAATTTAACGGACTACACCTTTTGTTTAGTAAAAATTTTTGAAAAACTAATCTATTTCACAGAAAAATCAAAAAATAATTAAAAAAAGTAGCTGCAAAACAAAAAATTTAAAAATTTAAAAAAATTAAATTGAACTCTCGAGGGTTTGAATTTAAAAAAAAAATTTCTTAAATATTTTTCTTAGAATAGTGTCCACCACTGAAATTATCTAAAGTCTATCCGGAGACACCCTGTATAGTTTAATTACAATGGGGTATTCTTAAAGGTAATATTTGATTGGTGTTGGTTTCTGTTGGATAATAAGGTTTTTGATTTTTTGAACATATTTTTAGATATGGTTTAAAAGAAAACCGTATTACGGGAATCTGTTTCATGGTTTTCATCTTGATTAGTAGAAAATCTAAATTTCTTATGACCTTATAACAATAAATAATAAAATTGAATTTTTTAATCCAATTTAAGCAATTTTAAAGTCGAAATACTGAAACATTTCTCAAAGAGATCATAAAATATTTGCCATTACCATTAATTGAATAGCCACCACGCGGAAAAATATCAAGTTAATTTAATACGTATACGTACACGTTGGTATAGAATATTCTGATTATAAACATAAATTTACATTCTTTCGGTGCTTTATTTTGTAATTTGTCATTTCGTCACAGTTTTGCCATAAAATAACTCAAAATCAAATTCGAAACAACATCAAGTTAAGTACAGTCTCGTTATTCCGGACAGATATAGTTTTGAGTTTGTTTGGATAACCGAGTTTTCCGGATTAGCGAGATATTTTTTTTACTTATTTTATTGATTACAACCCGTTGACACGTATGTATTATTCAATTATTTTATTTTATACAGTTTACATTAATAAAACTAAACTAAACAAAATTAACAAATAATAATAAAGTAAAAATAAAACTTTCATCAAACAATCATACTATGATTTTTTTAAGAAACAATTAATTTTTGATTGGGTTAATTTTTTCTTTATTACCCAACCTCGAGCCAATTCATTCTTCTTAATAAGAGTAGATCTTGCGATAACAGATTTTTGTTTTTTCAGTTTTTGAAACCGGGGCG
This sequence comes from Cantharis flavilabris, assembly GCA_949152465.1. Classification (NCBI taxonomy): domain Eukaryota; kingdom Metazoa; phylum Arthropoda; class Insecta; order Coleoptera; family Cantharidae; genus Cantharis; species Cantharis flavilabris. The sequence goes on from OX424435.1 coordinate 95,187,737, forward strand.
TTCTGAACAAAGCTGAATTTACAGTTGTCGATCTTTGAATAGCAGTTAACAAATCTGAATTACAGTTGACAATTTCTAAATGTATCAGTTGACAAATCTGAATTAAAGTTGACGATGTCTGATTGCCTACGTTGTGCGGCCTGAAGGCCTCACGGATCCATCACTCCCCCGTAATCACTTAATATTTTTAGGCTGGTAACTTAAAATTAACCAATTCTAAACAGGCCAGTGGAAAAACGCCGATACTTTTTATTATGATTTTTTTTGTTTAATTTATTTCATAAAATTTCTATTTGACCTGGGTATCGAATCAAATCAAGGTTTTCGAAAGTATCTAACTTTAATGATTTCAACGCCAATCGTGAAAGGTTGAACGCAATTCCTATTGATGTTGAATAAATTAAGTTTCCGATAGGAATATTCCGATAGGAATATGAAAGATATTTAATAAACGAGCTTAGGCGGATTTATGGGTGGAGACGTTTAAAAATAGACAAGGAGACAATCCCAAATCTAAAAACACTTTTTGCCCGTCTGATCCTTTTGCCCCTTTCAGAAAAATTCTGGAATTTCCCCTTGATCGCAAATATGGATTAAGCAGCGACTTGTAGTTTGTTATAATAAGGGGCCAGGGGGGGGGGCGAAAAATAAAAAATTAGAGCAAATGTTTAAGCAGGATTTTCACTTGCAAAAGTAAAGGAATTGAGAATTACACAAATGTGGTCAGGGAAAGTTAAGGAATTTTTTATTTTTAAGGAAAAGTCGTTGAAATTAAGACTTGAAGGCAGAAAAAATTCTTGGAAAATTCGACAAATAAAAAATTTACAGTTTTTTAAATTTGCTAAGGTTTGAAAAAAATTTAATTTTGATCTGTGGTTCTAGGGGAAGACTTGGAAAAGTTAGGGATTTCATTTTTGAAACTTTGAAAGAAAACATACACAAGTTTTCAGTTTTGAAACCGGGGGTCTGGGGGGTGTGGAACACCCTCCAGTATACCTAAACAAAATTGGTCCCAGAATCAAGTTTTATATAGATTTTTCCAAATGTCTTTTGTAACCTAGATCTATTATTGCCCAGTGGAATCGCAACTTTAAAACTGGAATCGAAATCTGGTTGTATTTGTGTTTTTTAACACACTTACAGGTATACTGGAGGGTGTTCCACACCCCCCAGACCCCCCGGTTGTAAAAACTGAAAACTTGCATATATGTACATGTTCTGTGTGATTGCTTTATTTTTGGCTGAAATAAACATCAAAAGTAAGTGTAAAAATTAAGCAGGAAAACGGAAAATTCGATCATCTTTAATGATATTGTTTTTCACCTTTCTAGTTTACCAGAAAAAATGTAAAGGCTAAAGTAATTCTTAAAAAAATAATAAAATAGATAGGGGGGGCATCTCCGGATAGCGGTGGATGATGGGGGGAAACGGAGGTCATATTCGGATTCAGGAGGTTAATTTACATAAGCATCAGGAGGAATGGTATCAGTGCTCGAAAAAAAATTTTTATTTGCAGACCTGTGTTATCATTAGGTTCGTTAATTATGTACGTCTCGGTAAATATCACGTAACTAAAGAAAAACAAATCTTACGACATTTCACCAGGTGGAGAGGGGGTCGAAAAATCGCCTCACGTAATTAATGGCCGCCCCCTAATTATTTCACTGTCAGGCTCGGATTGGCCCATTGGCCCAGGTAATTAAAATTCAAAGATAGAAAAATGTCCAACATAATATGGTACAAAAATCGGAATGAACAGGGGCACAGGGGGATCTGTGAGTTAATTTATACCACAAATTTCACTTTTTCCTATATACCATTGGAAGGAGAACAATTTTTTAAGCATATTAAAAAACATTTTTGTTTGATTATCCATTAGTTTTCGAAAAAACGGCATTTAAAGATCGAAAATTTTACATATGAAATCTCATATAATAATTAATGGGAGGAGCCAAATTAATTTAATTTAATTCAGTCATTTTACGGTGGATCCGTGATTTGCCGTGATTGCGCCAACCAAAACTGACCCTACGCTACCCTCCGCTCCGGTCCCCTCCGCTCCGGGCGCTCCGGGCCGTTTTGGCAGGCGCTAACTCATTAAAAACATCCCTGAACCCAATCCGCCTTGACTGGGTAGCCCGCACTCATCGAGGTACAACACGCGTGTGACCGCTATCACTAAGACTAGTTCAGAGTACACGTACCGTCAACAGAAAACCCGTTACTTGCAATTTTATGTTCTCCCATGTTAAACATATGCAAAATTTTCCGTAAAAATACTTTTCATTTGTTGACCTTGAAATGTCTTAAATTTTTGCTTAGGGCTGGGAATACTTGTCACAAGTATTTCTTGATGGCTCTGCTACGCCATCTAGTGGAAGGGGTTATCTCTACGTCTTAATTTTTGGTCCTCTATATACAGGGTGCTGAATGAGTTAGCTGAACATGGGAAATTAACATGTAAAATCTTATTTTTGCAAAAATACTTCCCTGTATATAAAGGATCAGCCATAAATGAAAAATTAAAACGTAGAGATCACACGGTCTACTAGATGGCGTAGCAGAGCCATTAACAAAAACTTGTGACAAATATATGTTAATGGCTGTACCTCTATATATACATACTCTTTGTTAGGGCGCATTTTTCCGGTATATAATTTGCTTCCAATCCGGCCTTGTTAACTTTACCAATTAAATCAAAGAAAATATGAATTAAATCACAATTCGTGACTTCTCGCTTAGCGTTTTGTGTGTTGTTGATTTGCTATGGCCGTTCAGATATTCTTTTTATTCAAAATTTAATACTTTATAGAAAATTAAATTAAAACGCACAGTTTTAGCCTTCTGAATTTTGGCCCTGGGTGCGGCGGCTCCATTGCACCCATGGTTTATCCGGCGGTGAGTGATGTCATAGTTTAGTCCTATAAAAGAGTACTGATGAATTGCATTAATTTGAAATTGCTACTAGAAATTCGTCCGGATTGCAGAGGTAAAAAATATAAAATGTCCGAAGAGCCGAAGTGTCCGGATTACTGGAGTGTTCAGAATAAAGTGTGTCCGGATAAGTGAAGCTGTACTGTACATACATACATATTGTTGTGTTACAAAATCCCTTTTTTTAAATTTTGAAACTATAAACGTGATATTGAAATAAACATAGAAGGGGAAATAGAAAAATCGACAGACAATTTTGGAAATGGGAAGCAGCAGGAAAATGGAGAAAATTCCGATAAAATCAAAGAAGCGATAATTGCAAAAAATAGCAAACAAGAAATAAAAAATTTGGTTATAAAATAAAATTCTGATGTAAAAACTGAAAACTTGGAAAATGACACAACATAAATAATGGAAATTGTAAAGAAAATCGATCCGGATGTGAAAATAAAAGCAGGAAGATAAGAAGCGGGAAGGCAAATTAATGCACGAAATAATTATGAACTACAAAATCAGGGGTGGACCGGCAACGCCAACACCAGAACGAATTTGGACAAAGTTCAACAGATTTAACGTTTTGATTGCTATTTTAGGATTTGCGAACGAACATCCACCATTGCCGAAGATTATGTTATGGAAGCCCATTACGTGGAAATAAATTTTAATTTCTGATTTTGCACCACAACCTGGATGGTTTTCATTTACGAACCAAATCTGGATTTTAATTTATTTGTGTTTCAATTTATTTTGTAAATAATTTTTGTGTAGGTATTGGAAATTTTTGAATTTTGAAGTTCTTCTTCATTGGACACTCTGGGCAACAAACTCGGTAAAAATTTCAGTAAATTTAACATTACTCTTATGGTAGTTTTAATAACATTTTTACAGAGACTACCCTTCCTGCCTGTTGTTAATAAAATAATTTTCTGTCTATCTCTAAAATCTAATTCTGTCATATTATAGTCATAGGGGCCCCGTTATCCAAAAGTTCCCAGGTTAATGAAGGCCCTAATTACATCTTCTTTTTCTAATTCATCCTCTTGAACATTGTCATTGCTGTTTGGACCAGTATTATCTAAATTCTACATAAGATTTTGCTGGTTTGTTTTTTCTCAAACACAAGATTTGCTTTGGTTGGTATCCTTTTCGATGGCATTAATTGGTTTTTCTAACTTGCACATTTCCAAAAAGAGGAATCGTAACATCAAGTTAAACTTTTATCAAGAAGAAGAAAGTTAAAAAAAGTATAAGAGCAAAATAAATAAACACATTAGATATTCCAATTTATCAAAAACACTTGGGCATGAAACGCAGAAAGCAGAAAGGACTCATCGACTTCTAACAGTTCGGCTGAAAAGTTCGTATCGTTTTGAAGAAAAAAACATTTTTTTGGAAAAATTCAATTTAATTATTCAACATAGTTGCCTTCGCGGGTGATACACCGATTATAGCGGTCTTCCAACTTTTCGATACCATTTTTGTAGTATTATTTGTCTTTAGCCTCAAAATAGGCCTCTATTTCGGCGATTACTTCTTTATTTGTTCTAAATTTCTTTCCAGCGAGCATTCTCTTTAGGTCTCCAAACAGGAAATAGTCGCTGGGGGCCAAATCTAGAGAATACCCTGGGTGGGGAAGCAATTCATAACTTAATTCATTGAGTTTGACCATCGTTTTTATCGACTTGTGACAGGGTGCATTTTCTTGGTAAAAAAAAATTTGTTTTTCTTGAAATGGGGCCGTTTTTTCCCAATTTCATCCTTCAAACGCTCCAACAATGCTATATAATAGTCGCTTTGATTGTTTTCCCTTTTTTAAGATAATCGATGAACAATATACCATGCGCATCCCAAAATACAGACGCCATAACCTTGATAGCCGACTGTTGTGTTTTTCCTCGCTTTGGATTGGTTTCGTCGGGTGCAGTCTACTCAGCTAACTGCCGATTGAACTCTGGAGTGTGGTGATGGAGCCATGTTTCATCCATTGTCACATATCGACCCAAATTTTCAGCTTTATTGCGGTTGAACAGCTCCAAACACTGCTTCGAATCATTACCATGTTGTCGCTTTTGATTGACATTGAGCTCACGCGGCACCCATATTGCACAGAGCTTTCGCATGCCTAAATATTCATGCACGATATGTCCAACACGTTCCTTTGATATCTTTAGAGTCTCAGCTATCTCGATCAACTTCATTTTACGGTCATCCAAAATTATTTGGTAGATTTTTTGAAGTTTTCACCTGTAACGGCCTCTTTTGGACGTCCACTGCGCTCATCATTTTCGATGCTCATATAGCCTGTACAGAATTTAGCAAACCACTTACGAATGGTTGCTTCCGCTGGAGCAGAGTCCGGATAACACTTATCAAGCCAAGTTTTTGATTCAGCACTATTTTTTCCTATAAAAAAACAGTGTTTCATTAACACACGAAATTCCTTTTTATCCATTTTATTTCCAATAACAAAAGTTGCTTTACTCAAAACGCTATAACTCACGAACCAATTGACAGATCGCTGTCAATTTTTGACCCATATCGTTTGAATGTTAGTTCTCACAGAAAATCACATGAAAAAAATTCTAGTGGCGCCCTCTCTTAGAAACGATACGAACTTTTCAGCCGACCGAGTAGATAAAACCCAAAAAATTTTGGTTTGAATCTCCTGATGTTTTCCCGGCCTACTAAGAGCTTCTAGTGGAGTTCAATTTAATCAAAATTAAGTAAGTAGAAAATAAAATACCTAGTCGTTTTGATCTTTAGTTTCCTTTTTTATGATGTAATATCCCTACGCATAATGTACAAAAGTAGTGAATATTATTAACAACATCCAGTATGACATAACTGGACCCATCTGGGTCTAGATAGGACTAATAGACTAGTCTATTAGACAACTACAATGGTGCAATTTGTATCAAGTTTATTTAATAAGTCTGGACATCTGCATTGTACCTATGAAGTTTTTTTGATTTTAATTTTTTCTTGCTATTTTTTTTATTCAAATTCATTTAATTTAAATTTTTTTTTAGAAATTTGTTTAATTTTTTAGGAGAAGATAAAATGGCATATTACAAACTGGAGCTTAGACTGCTTATTTGTTCATCGTGACATACAATCCACCTCACGATTAATAAGCAATTTAAACACTAGTTAAGGCTGCGATTTTTCATTTGGACGAAAAAATTTTCAACAGGTGGCGCGATTATCTAGATTTAAAATTGGATGCCTTTCTTTGGTTAGAAAAATGAAATGAAAATTTGATTGGTTTTAAAAGGCGGTTTTTTTTTAAATTATTCAAATTATAGTCTCAACAAAACTTCAGTTACAGCACTTATAATACTTGATATTAAAACGATTTCAATGCAGAATATTAAAGGTTACTATGTTATCTACACTATGATACAGTAGCGTATTTAGAAAATGCTTTGGGGGGGGGCAGACCCAGTAGCGTATTTAGCAATTACGTGCAAGGTGGCTTCTGCTAGTTATTTCCAAAAGAGAGTCTTAAAAATATTGAACATTATTTTAATCAGGATATCGATGTACATGATCTTGAAAATGAATTAATGCAATTTAAGGAAATGTATAATGTATAAATCAAGCAACATTGTTCAAAATCCCGAAAAAATGTTCAAGTTTTTGATCGAAACTAAAAGCTGGTTCACACTATACGGTTTCTCATGGTTTCTCACGTGACTCGTCATATGAGTTTTCGTATTAGAAATATTTTTACGTTCACACTATATGATTTTTGGTATTATAGATGTTATAGCTATATAATAAACGCGATTTTTAGAACAAAACGGTTTCTATTATCTCCATCTGTATTTACATCTATTTTAAATATAAAAAAAGTAGGTCATGTGATATAGTCGTTGCTTACGATTTTAGATAGGATTTTTTGTACGATAAAGTCACATGAGAAATCGCATAATGTGAAACAGCTTTAGCCTGTCTCAACATTTTCCAATGTTGAAATATTACTTCGGATATATTTGTCAGTACCAATTATTATTAGTAACGCATCAGGTAAACGATAAAAAGGCTAAAATCATACCTTAGAAACTCTTTGAACCAAGATAACTTATCGTCTTTGGCCCTTCTTAACGTGGAAAATGAGGCACTAGAAAACATTGATTCTAATGAAATTATAAACCAATTTGCGAAAATAAATACGAGCAAAAGAAAAATTTAAATATATTTTGTTTTATTGATCACACCAAATTTTTCGCCGGTGCCGCTATTAATGCTTTACTAAACTTACGAGGGGCCCCAGAAGGTATATGACCCTAGTGCCCACTAGAACCGAAAATAGGCACTGCGCATGACAAAGATAACCAAATTTTATGCGTTGGATCTCATTGCATAAAACCATCATAAAACTATTAGTCATGCTCGAGTTAAAATGGTTACCACTATATTGAAATTTTAATGTTTATTTTTATGATAAAAGATATAAAGATATTCAAATAACAAATAATTGTATATTATTTATTGATTAGTTACAGAGGGTAAATACGCCACTGGACAGAATAAATATTTTTAGAATCTCGTTAATCAATTCATGCGCGTCAGTGGTAAGCCAAAAATTAATTAATAAATAAGAAATGAATAAATAAAAAAGAATTAAAAGTTATTTCAATTTTAAAACCTCATGGTAAACATTATTTTTATCAGGAAGGGCTTCAAGGATACAATACGAGTCATCCTTGGGGGGGCTTGCCCCTTCGCTCTCCTCTAAATACGCCACTGCTATGATATATTTTAAATTGTATTTAAAAAAAAATTTTTTTTATATAAAATCGCAAATTAAATTAATCAAAATTTTAATCTGTTATCAAAACAGATTAAAAAATATATCATAGTGTTCGCAAAATTCTCCTCTTTCCGTTAAAAAAAAATTATAGTTGCATCTATAACCAATTTTGAGCTGTAACTGAAGTTACAGCTGTAACAAAATTATAAGAAAATGAATGGGCAACTTTTTTGATTATTTTATGTTATACTTAATAATATACTAATATTTTCAAAATATTTTAGATTTAGAATCAGATACGTTTTCTTAGTCTTTGTTAGCAATGTGCTTTTCTTTAGTGCCTTTGTGACTTAATATAAATCGTCGAATCATCTGCATTCGAGAACTCATATCAGGAGACTGGTTAGACAAAATGACGAAAAACGAAGCACATTTGGGTAAACGTTGAGTAAGCAGCTAGGGGTGGATTACGGTGTTTTGGCGCCCCTAGGCACACTTTTAATGTGCGTCTAGTGGGCTCTTCATATCAAACAAATGAGCTTTTTCTAATTTATTCGCTATTTTTTTCAACGGGCTATAATATTGTTTTTTAGGGCTTCAGAGGTTATTTTATTAATAATATTTTTTTATTATTATTCTTATATTTCTTATATAATTATTCTTTATATTTATTCTTACATTTTTTTGCATTTAACCATAAATACATACTAAAAACCACAAATTTACTTAAAATTTTTATTTTGAGTTCTTTTTCTAATATTTTTTTATAAAAAAGGTTTCGAAATTGCGTCCCTTAGACACTTGGCTTCAAAATTAATGCAAGACTATGATGCCTGGCGACTTTGCGTCTGGGTGAAGCTTTATTTACATAAAATATTCTGATGGAAATGTCCCCTACTACAAAAATTATATTAAAAAAAATAATACAAACTTTACAGACTCATGTCGGAAAAGTTGCATATCTGAATGTTAGCTTTTCGTTACATAAATTATTAAAATACAAAAAATATATTGTTAATTTAAGCGTAGCAGGTATCTTATATTATTTTTTAAATAAATAATGTGAGTTTGTTATTTTTTTCATATGGGATTACCTATAGTTTTACACTTTCACTAAAATTATAAGTATTTTGTATTTTTCTCAAAAATATTTTGTCAATATATCATTTGCTAAGGAAACATAAAATCAAATTGATTGTCAATATTTGTACAATATTACACCAATAATGTGTGGAAATATTTGTCCAATAATCGTTTCCATGCTTCAGGTGGCTCTTACAGCTGTCGGTCTTCTGGGATTAATGATTTTCACAATTTTCACAAAAAAAAAGAAAATCCAAAATATGGATGTACACCTTTTAAATCTAAAATGCTTTTAAGTTCTCTTGATTACATCGGGGGTTTATGAGCTTACTTGTGAATCAGTGGTGGAACTACAATGCGCGAAACCCATCACCGCGGGAGAGTTCAGAGCTATAGAGAGCCCAAATGCATCATGAAATCAGTGAAACATTCCAAAAACTGATTTTTTTGCGGCGGAACCACAAAATTGAAGATCGGCCACTGTTGTTAATGCTTTTAAAAATATATTAGTCATATACTTACGAGTAGATCTTCCACAGACTTGCACACTAAAAATTGACATTCCCAAACACTTATTAAATACGGCCCACAAATAGGGGAATCCCACTTCAAAATGTCAGAAACAGAAATTCCGAAACTGAGCGTATATCAACTCGGCAAACTGTTAACTGAGCAATGGTCAATTTGGCTTTTCGCCGATTTTTTCGCTTTCAAGAGGCTAGACGAAACATCTAGAAAGGACAGAGCTTTCTGGGTCTATACACTTGATAGTTCCCAATCTCCGACCCCTCACACGAAATGTACCCGTCAGTTCAGCACAAAAATCCACCCAAGGTGATAGCTGATAACTGACAGCACCAACCATAAGCCAGGCCGGAAAACAAACAATTCCTCTTCCCCTCATGGGGTCTCCAGAATTTTTCTCTACACGCTGGGAAACGATCAACAACCTTTATTTTACAGTTGAAGCCTCAAGATGTTGATCTAGCCAATATGGTGCGGAAAGCGAGAGTCATAAGTTCCAGAAAAGATATCGATAAAACAAAATATAATCTCTGCAAGAAGTATGCTGCCTAGCGGCAGTTGCTACCAAACGCCAAAAAGTCGCAGTTACTCGTTTTAATTATTATTCTTAGGAGAAACATAACCAAGAACCAGTCAGCTCAAAACACAGATCGAACATCGTCAAAATTAGGTGTCTCCCCACGAAGTTTCTAAACAAAAAGTAAAAGAAATTACTCAAATCGACGAGACACGAAATTGCGCTATTGCGTTTTCAAAACGCAAACTCAACCCCACCCAAATCAGATTCTAGGCAGGGTCGTATTTAGAAAAATAAAACTAATTTCTAAAATTTGTTACAATATGCCTGAAGAACAACCGAACTTGAAATCACGGATCTATAAAGACAAGGGTTTTTGGACCCACTTACTTACTAAAAACATCAGCAAAGAACAATTGAACTTCATAATCAACGATTTAGAAGAACGATTTGTATAATAAAAGCAGATTGGTTTGAGAGGCAGTTTACATGTAAGATTAGTAGCAATTGTTTTGCTTGGAGGACAATTTACAGTTTGTGGTTAAAATTGGAAGGCAAATTGAACGGTCATTAGCTTAGTAGGTTAGCCCAACTGCTGACTCTAAGGTAACTATTCGGTTTGAATCCGGCGAGAGTCTAAAACTTTAATATGACCGTTTCCGTGCTTCGGAGGGCACGTTAAGCCGGCAGCCCCCCTGGGTTTATGATTACCGCCATAAACTATTAAAAACAGGGTTACAGGCATTCCCCATACCGGATTAGAGTCTAAATGCTAAAAGCTTTTTCTCGAAGTCTTGCAGTGGGCAGGAAAGGCTGAAGAGAGATTGACGGCGTTACCAAGTGGACTGGTCGAAGAGTTGACCGTCGCGCAGTTAACCATCGTCCAGTTGACTGGTTGCCGGAATTTTTATTTTTGGTGTTTTTGTTTTGTGCTACTCCTACTTGTTGTAAGTATTCTTTCTCTACCCTTACTCTAGTGAACCACTCTTTCACTACTTAGTAAACCAACCCCAAAACAATCCTTTCCAAAAATGCTTCTTCTTCACTACTCTTTTTTTTTCTTGCAATATGAACCGTATTTCAACGGAATATCTTCATTTTTCTTTGTAGTTCTTTTTCTGATGGTGATGGTGAAAAAGGTTGCAATAATTATACTTACAGTGGATTTTATTTATGATAACTGAAAAACAATTAAGTTCTAAAAAGTGGGTGTGTTTCTTGGGTTTTCTAGAATTTTTATTATTTTTTTGGCAAGTATTATTAAACAAAAGTAATGCTGAGCCCCCCCTGTTCTTCCCTTATATTTATAAAATATGAATAACAATAATATTTTTATTATACAAAAAATGCAAAAATTTAAATTAAATTTTGTGTTTTATGCTTATATAAATAAAAGTTTATAAAGAATAATTAATTGCATAAAAAAGTTAATACAAAAAAAATTGGGAATCCCTTAATATCCAGGTAAAAAAACTGATTTAATTTAAAAAATGTATTTTACGAAACTTACGTAAAGAATACGTCGGACCTTCCCCTCCCCACGTAAGGGTCCGTAAGATTTTTTATACCTACCCCCCTCCCCCAAACCTTTACGTAATTAATGGACGGCCCCTTTGAATTTCAAAATTTTGCTCCCAGCATTGGCCCTTCACGCCTGATGATATCATATTTTGAAAAAGGAAATATATGCCTAGAAGATTTAACTTTACTTCCGGCGACGGTCGGCACTAAAGTATTGACAATTGATTGATATAATTTTTTATAGCTGTAAAACTGAAACCGTAAGCTTTAATTTTAAGTACTACTTGATTGGAAGTTGAAGGTTGAAGTGCTATTTATTAATAAACCTGTTACTTCGTGGTTGTGATGGTCGATTCAAATTATTTTATTTTGGGAAAAACGTTTGCATTTGATTATTTGTCAACACTTTAATTAGGACGTTCTTCATCACCGCACGTATTAAAAGTACCGATAAATTTTAAGATTATAGAATAAATCATGAAAATGATTTTATTTCTCGAGAGAACTGTACTTCTTCATAAGTGACATATTCTTTCAGGTTTTCAATTTCAGTCTCGTAATGAATTGCTTCAAATGAATGCTTTCCAACACATTTTCTATGAAAAATTATGCAGTTTTCGTTATCCAAAACATTATTGACAAAAAATTTCGATTTAGTAATTTGGTTATCGTAACGATTATCTTACAGATAATTATTTCAATTAACCAAAATTACTGTAATAAAGAGTCGAAATCTTCCCTTTCCGCTGGCGCTGGTAGAAAGAAATCACAATTATACTGCTCCATCGCCACACCTATGCTTTGTCATTAACGAAATTGAATTCGTTTCGTGTCAGTAATTTTCCGGGAAAGAAAATTTTGGAATATTTTGTGCATATGGCGGATTTCAATTTCTACAATTAGAAGATCCTGTAATTTATTGAAAAACAGTGCGATATCTGCCAAATTAGTCATCTAATGGTCATAGTTTTCGCCGATAAAGAATAATTATTACTTGCACGAGCGTAAATAATTATTAACTGGCAATAATTATCTTTGGCAATAAATAACATTTAATTACTTTCTAAACAATTATGCGCTTCCACTTTTCGAAAGATATGACTGCTCGCTTTAAAAGAGCTTTAGTTGACCTATATATCAAACCTTGATGTAATCCTCAAATAGCTCACGAGAGTGGTGACGTCGTTCCAAACAATTTTATGTTTTCAATATTTCAGTGTAGTGAAATGCCACAATTTTCTTTTACTACGCTTTAGTTCAAATGCACTAAACTCATAAATGGTAAGTTTTTCTTGTCGTCACTTTATAATAAACTGCCAGATAGCATTATTTTGTATTTATTCTCTTTTATGTCCAATATCGAACTTTTACTGCTCAAAAGTGATAAATCTTGTTTACTGTGTTTTCATAACAACACAAAGTTTCCAAGTTTTCTAAAACAAAATTGTCTTGGTCATGATCAAGTTGTTCTAAAATTTTAATTGGTTTAATTTGCCAAAATTTGAACCAAATCCAAGTTATAAAATAAACTACAAATTATATTGTGAAAGCACAAGGTTGAATTTACTTATTTTTGGGCTATTTTTTTGCAACTACAATTAAATTGCAGTTCCGCATACTTGGAATGTAAACAAACGACAACTGTTGTTTTTATTCGAATCTGAAAGATTATTTTAAGTGATGTAGATCTAAATTTAAGTTTATCGGGGAATATTAAGTCAATATTCTGGTAAATACCTGTTTTCTTTGATCAAAAAATTTTTGGTAAATTGTTGAATTGTTTTTGTAATGTGGATGTTGATGTTATTTTTAAGTAAGCAACAGGTAACGAAGCAAAGTAAATCTACCAAAATGTGCTTACTGCTATAAAACGCACTAAAATAATAATGTAAATATTGTGGTTAGACTCCGTATACACTTAAAAAAGCGCTCTGTATAGTGCAACGCCAATATACGATGCATCTCCAGTTTGGGTCTCTTCGATTTCTTAAGTGGGCTTCCCACAGTCCTTTCAGTATCCGGGACTCTTAACCTATTTTAATTATAAGACGAAATCGATTAAGTTGAAAACCAATGTTTTGCCAAATACTGATCTCGTTAAATATAAAAATCCTTCAGGACGAACGTGTTGATGTCGGAACTACAGATTGACAACATGATATGCCTTTCGTGATAATATACACAAGATTGTTAACATTGCTGAGTGATTTAAAACGTGCGAAAATGTTTATTTTTACTTTCAGTTTTTCGAGAAAATTCTTTCCATCCATATCAGATTGAAAGAAAATCATTAAAAGATTTTTTAAGGATTATAATTTTTGATTGACAGAAGCATACTTCTTGATTTCTTAAATGTGATTTTCGAGCGAATGAATTTGAAACTGAACAATTTTCTATAAGTACTGCAGTGACTTACAGAAAATCGCCAAAAGACACCTGGAAAATCGATCTAGGTGGATTGGTACGATAGAAACTCTACTTTTCCCGAAAGAAATTGAGACTGGCCAAACTAAATCCTCGTCTATTTGGCACTGTTACTTGTTTTCTTTCCTTTTCAATTTATGTTTTTCCACGGTGATTGTTTCTTTTCGAGCTATATATTGAAAAAAAATTTCGTTTAAAATATTCTCCTTCAGTAAGTCCTCGTATATTAATTAGACCATTCGCCATTACGAATATCCATTATCGATCATTAAATATCAATCGATGTCTTCATATTATATAAACGAAAAGGGCATAGCCCAATAAGATGGTGCAAAGTCCCCCGTCTAGGATTTTGACTGGAACTAGGGCATTTGATTTGGTATTAAAAAGAACAAGCCCCCCAAATTTTCAGCCCGGTAAGGCAACCCTAGCGTCTGCTCCCGCCGAAAAAGCCACTTTTCACCATTTTTACGATAACTCTCGCTAGAAATAACATTTTCACATCCGGTTTTCGGCATTCAAAGGGTGATTTAATGAAGAAGACGTCTGAATTTTTTCAGATTTTTTGGGCTCTATAACCCAAAAATGACACCCATTTTAATTTTTGGAACGTGATTTTCAGGACTTTATCTTCTCCCGGCCCAAAATTAAAAAACGTTAATTTTTGGCATTTTTTATTACCTTTCAGATGGTGTATTGCGAAAAAATTTTTAAGTGGGACCCAAGGTCAAAAACATGTGAAATATGCGATTTTGCACATTTTTGGCCTATTTTTGGCCTATTTTCGACCGTTTTATTGATTCTCTTGTGGCGTTTTTGGGAATATTGAGTTATCATGAGGTTCATGAGACATTTGAGCCCAAGTTCCAACCCCTCGGGAACGATTCTGCCCAAAAATGAAGCTCCAAAATCAATTCAGCACCATAAAAACCCCTCAACTCCCACTCTCTGACCCCCACGATTTTTTATTACAATTTTTTTCATTTAAAACCCATATTTCGATTTCAGTCTTAACCCTTGCAAATATTAAATCAAACAACTGACCCCGGAAACTGCATGAGCGCCCCTGAAATCCCCCGAGAAGGCCTGTTTGACCTATGATGTACTTGCTTGAGGTTAGGCATTTACCTATACTCGAACTAAATAATTTTCTCAGTATGTTTTTTAACAGATTTTATTTATTAGACAGTTTCTTCTATATTTACAAATTCCATAATTTTATTCATTGTCCCAGAAAATCTCACTCGTCATCATCTGAATCGTCGTTGATGCACGCCACTACATTATCGGTCATGAATGATTTTGTTAAGATCTCGGCTGGTCTCAAAATTCTATCTTCATATCGTCCATTGGAGAGATAATAAATGATTGCAGCTACAACATCCTACTGTTCGATTTCTATTCGCACAGTCAGAACAATACCGCAATATACTTCCAGGTCCAATTGCATTCGGTGTATATTCTACAAAGCAATTGTAATTTTTTCCGCTCTTATGCCTGGAAGGTACAGAAACTCGAATCATTTTTTCATTTTCTTTGTAAAACAACACTTTGAGGTTGTCGTGTTCATTCAAAATCTCGGCGAGGTAGGATAAAGTTTGTTTTAGTTGGTATGTACCAGTAAACAATATTACGAGGTCACGCCTTGTTAATTCAGGAAAGTCCAAAATATCTACAGATGTCATATGTTTGAAGTCTCACTTACGCCTGTTCCAACGATTTTCCTCAACTTCTTTGCTCAGTGCATTCTCACAAGTTTTTCTGGCGTTCATCGCATCCACAATTTCATCACTCATTTCAACATCAGAATCGAGTCGTTTACCAAATTGATTATTCAGGAAGGACGCTATTCTGCAGTATGCTCCAGTTTTTGGCACCATTTTATTGTCCAATTTATTGTCTAGCAAGTGATATTTCTCTTTTATGATCCCGTGGACGGCTTCTACCACCCATCTCAACTTGGTCACGAATCGAAACTTCTTCAAACTTCAAATGAATAATCCATTGTTTACTTGAGCTTTCTAACCTCCAATTTTAACATAGTGGAAAAATTATTGTGGTAAAATGGACTTTTTCATGGCCTTTGCCCATCAAAATGAATCAATCGTCTAAAAAGTCAGGTACAAATACGATCAATTCATTCCAACTCGCCCGCCAAACTCAACTTCTCAGACGGTAAAACGCCATGTGGATTCACCCTTACCGTCTCAGA
Organism: Cantharis flavilabris; assembly: GCA_949152465.1. Taxonomy (NCBI): domain Eukaryota; kingdom Metazoa; phylum Arthropoda; class Insecta; order Coleoptera; family Cantharidae; genus Cantharis; species Cantharis flavilabris. The sequence continues at coordinate 95,203,709 of OX424435.1, forward strand.
ATTCACCAAAACTTTCGATGTCTATTTGCACAAATTATGGGGGTCAGAGAGTGGGAGTTGAGGGATTTTTATGGTGCTGACTTGATTTTGGAGCTTCATTTCTGGGCAGAATCGTTCCCGAGGGGTTGAAACTTGGGCTCAAATGTCTCATGAACCTCATGATAACTCAATGTTTCCAAAAACGCCGCGAGAGAATCAATAAAACGGTCAAAAATAGGCCAAAAATGTGCAAAATCGCATATTTCACATATTTTTTACCTTGGGTCCCGCTTAAAAATTAATAAAAAATAATAAAAAATGCCAAAAATTAACATTTTTTAATTTTGTGCCGGGAGGAGATAAAGTCCTGAAAATCACGTTCCAAATATTAAAATGGGTGTCATTTTTGGGTTATGGAGCTCAAAAAATCTGAAAAAATTCAGACGTCTTCTTCATTAAATCACCCTTTGAATGCCGAAAACCGGGTGTGAAAATGTTATTTCTAGCGAGAGTTATCGTAAAAATGGTGAAAAGTGGCTTTTTCGGCGGGAGCAGACGCTAGGGTTGCCCTAGCGGGCTCAAAATTTGGGGGGCTTGTTCTTTTTTGATACCAAATCAAATGCCCTAGTTCCAGTCAAAATCCTAGACGGGGGACTTTGCACCATCTTATTGGGCTATGCCCTTTAAGTATATTATTTAGAGAGAAAAATTAACTTTTTTCCAGATTTTTTATTGACTTCTTTACAAAAACATTATTTTTTGAGAAATTGATCAAGGTATATAAACTTATATATAGTATATAATATTATGTAATATTTGGAATAAAAATTGAGCCATACTGGAAAATTCGAAACTTTTACATTAAAGAAAAATTCATGTAATGTTTATTACAACCGAACACGCCATATGCATAAATATTACAATGTTATATTAATAAATAAGACATAATATTTACCTTACGAGCTATTGAATTTATTGAAAGCTTTGGTAAAATTATTAGAAATTGATTTTATCCTTGAGTGAAATATAATAGCTCAATGGTTATTTAGACTTATAAGAAATCTTGAAGTAATTCAATAGGGTTTTTGCCAAAAACCACTAATTTTATTACATAATTACCAACCTGTGGTATCATCAATTTGATACTAGGGGGTGGGTTTCCCATTTGGATAGCCATTTTAATATCGTCCCTGATGGATTATTTATAACGTGTATTTTGTACAGTAAAGCAATTAATCTTAATTAATTAAAGTGACTTCTAATTCAAACACTAAGTTGGCTGCAATAACTGAATATATTAAAATTTTTCAGGAAAATATATTATGTAATATAAATAAATTTAACCAACAGATTGGCATAGTTTTAAAAGTTAAAACTAATTCGATGATTTTTTAATTGAATTAATTGAATAAATTATTAATTAAGGGGTGAGGCTGTTATATAACTTAACGCTGGCTTGGTGTAATCGCTCGTTAAGTTACAGCCCGACGTTTGAATTTAAAAATTTGGATAGAAAAGCCAGACAGATTGACAAAACATCAAGGTCAAAAATTAAACTGAATTACTAATGAACTTAACATTTAGTATAATAAAGACTTTAATTCTTGTTTTAAATTTAAGTTGCAATAATTCGTAATCAATCATCCATTTCAAGGTGAAGAATTAAAAATATATCATGTCACGGTTTAGTATTGCTAACTAATTTTTTAGTGTAACTCGACACAGGAAACTAATTATTAAAATAACAAATTTTTTTATAAAGAACTGATTTTGAAAGTTGAGCCAATATAATATTTGCAATTTAGAAATAAAAAAGCAAACAATAGTTTTGATTTACAGATTTTCTAAATTTTTAAATATGAACGGACCTCTGATTTTGAGGTTATGCAAAATGCCAAAAATGCACTGAAACTAAATTAATGCTATTTATTTTAATTTCGAATTTTAATTTTTTGTATTTTTGATCTTATTTCGTTATTGTTATACTAAATAGCACTACATATGGGGACATCCATTAATTTTGGAGATCTTTTGTACCCCCTCCCCTCCCCCACCGATGAGATTTCGTGAGATTTGAGATTTCTTGCGGAGAAAAAAATTACATGATATTTACCGAAGCCCCCCATTCCCCTACAGATTGGGTGAGATTCTGCTCCCCCCCCCCCTAAAGCCCCATAAATTAATTTAAAAAAAAATTAATTTTTATTTGTTCTCTCGGAGTAGGTAACGTTTATAAAAGCGCGAGGGACGGCTTGCGCCGCCTAGGGTTGCCAACTTTTTTTGAGAAAAATAACGTAATTAATCTTTTGACTAAGAAAAAAAAGCATTTGTAAGGAAAAAAAAGTATTTTTTAAATTTAAGTGTTTATTCTCTTGAATACATAAAAATGTGTTTTATCTATTGTATAAAGAGTGTTTATGGAACCCCGTTACATTGTTTTGAATCAAAATAAACAATTTTCAACTTAATTTTTAATTGAAAATAAAGAAGTGATTTTTTAATCAGGAATTCGGGACTAAAAATTTGAAATTTATTTTTCAATTGACAATAAAATTAAAATTGAAAAATAATACTATGCAATCCAAGATTCAAGATGATCCTAGGATTTACCAATGAGATTACCGGAATTTAGACCGTATCGTAGCAACAGCTAATATTTCGAGAATTAATCTTGAATCTCGGATTGATCCGTGATTATTAGTAGGGCATAACTCTGGATTCTTAACCCTCCAGTACTAACATATTTTTTTATAACACAAGTACTAACGTCGGTTTGTGAGACCGATTCTAGTTTTTAATTTTTTAACACAGTGTTTACATTTTTAGTAGGATACGCTGTTATAAAGTATGGGTGGCAACCCTATGGGTGGCATATATCATAAACCCTGACTTGGAATTTCCAGGATATCAGAAAAAAATGTAGTTAGTTATATTATCATAATTTATTATTATTTTATGAAATAAATATGCATATTTGCTAAACACATGTAAGTAGGTACCTATACAAAAAAATAGAAATTTACATAAATACATAAATACATATTAAAAAACTTTGCATATCTTTCCCCATGAAATTTGGGTATAAAAATTATCGTTCAACCTCCTCTTTCCGGGTACCATTCGAAGAGAAAGACCGCGAGGAAGCTACAGTTCGCATCAAAAAGTCAAAAAGTTGAAAAATTTGAAAACCAGTTAAATTAAAGGTGCAGATTTACTTCTTTGCACACATAATTAGAGACAGAGTCGATTTTTCCATTAGGCAAGCAAGGCAGCTACCTAGGGCGGCAGTCTTTTAGGGGCGGCAAAAATTCTAATTAATTCTAATAAAAAATGTAGCATAAATAAAAATTCAAGTAAGTTCTTAACTCTCAGAGTTAACATTTTTTTTGTTAATAAATATATGCTATAACAATAATTTCAATTTTTTATTATAAGGGGCGGCAAAAAAATATGCCTAGGGTACTCGCATGCCTTGACGCGGCCCTGATTAGCGAGTAAATTTTCGTTCGCCACCCTCTTGTAATGTACCGTTCGACGTGGAAGACCTCAAGGAAGCGACAGGTCGCATCTGCGGGGCTCAAAATTCGCGTTACGCGCGACACGTAATTTTTTGACATTTGGTTGCGTGGTTTAATTTGGGCAATTGATATTATTTCTTTCCATGATGTCGTAACCACACACAGACATACAGACATACATACAGACGAACATCCATCTAAAATTTATCAAAAACTTATCGGGGCATCATAAGATACATTTTAATACCAAAATTTCGATTTTTGATTTTTGAGTGGATTGCAATACTTTCTAGTTATGCATGTAATTTTCTAATACAAAATTATCAATCAAGTTTGAATTGAAAAATTACGGTTTTTTCAGTTGGGGTTCTCCCGGAAAGTCTCAACTTTCTTATGACCGTTTAGATCTTAGGTCCCTCTAAAACAGGGGTCACAGGCATTCCGCAGTCCGGTTTAAGCAGTGATAGGATCTAAATGCTAAAATAGTTCTCGTGATGAAGAAAAAAACATTTCTGATAACAATTAATCGTAGTTAATTACATTCAAAAATGCAAAAGTAATTTTATAATAAATTATTTTTGACGGATGTTTATTTTAGTAGGTATGTTTTAAACTAATTGAGTAAATAACGTCAGTTTAGATATTGACTTTTTCATAAACAATAACTTCGTTGTAGGAAATGATCAATGTTTTTCGAGTCCTTCCAGTCTAATTATCTGGAGTGAAAGAATATCTCCAAGTTGCACGAATTTATAAATAAATGTTAGAATAATAACAGCTATTTATAAAATACTTTAGTTTCTTTGTATACTATCAAATTATCACACCGGTTAAAAAGTATTACCTAGCAATTTTTTTGATTACATTATCTTAGTGCTTCAATTCATTATTTTATCTTTTTAGAATAAACCAATCCGTAATGTAATGAAATTGACAATAAATTTTTCTCATTCGCTCTACCGAATTAAACCTCGTGAGATTTTTTACAGCTGGAATTACTTTACAGTGGTTTTAATTTAACTAAATACATATAAAACTAATTAAATGAAGGTAGGTAAATAATATAGTATTACAAAGAAACTATTTTTATTATGAACAAACAATGGCAAAAATGATAACTGCTATGCTGGAATAATAATAATGCTATAATCCAAGTACAGGGTCATTCCAACTCGTGTTTTAAAAAATATTATTCCAAGTTTTATAATAATTGATAGAGAACATAATTTAATATATTTTTGAATGTAATTGAATATCGATTAACCATTTTTATAAAGCCCAGTTCTGCTGGTTAAAACGCATAAGTGCACTGAGAGAAAAAGCGACCTCAACAACGAAATATTACTTGATCTAACAAATGAATTAGTTGATTAAGCAAACATTTAATTTTGTAGTACCAAAAATTTAGTTCAAGTAACAAAACAACTTTGTTGATGCCATTTCTAATGAAAAATTAGTTACTACTACAAACTTTTTTCTCGGTGTGTACATAAAGGTTTATCCGGATGAGGTGTATCTAAATCTGCTCGAATTGATCACCCACCATCATTTGGTCACTTTGTTTCTTGTAAATGTTATTACTAGCAGCGGCTAAGTTTATCTATTTATGACGCAGCGTTGAGAGTCTTAGAAAACACACAAAGATTCGTAACCATTTACAATTTAACAATTTACGTATTTGGGGAGCCTTACTAACATCTCCCGATGACAATAGGATGTCGCTCCAAACAGACTTTGTGGGCAACGGATTCTGAAAGTTGCTAAGTTCTTGAAAACCTCATCGGTTTGAGTATCTAAAACAAATCTGCTTGTTACAGTAAAAAAAAAAATTTGTCGCCGTAACAAAATCATTATTAGCTATTGCCTCAACAGAGTTTTTTGCTGCTACAACAAATTTTATGCTCCTATAAGAAAATTTTTTGTGTTTAGAACAACACTTTTGTGCTTAACCAGCCAAAAATTCTGTTGAAGCTATAGCTACTAATGATTTTGTTACGACGACAAATCTTTTTTCAGGGTGCAGTGAATATTATAGACCGTAATTCTACGATCCCTTAACCCGCCGTGGGACAATGCCCTACCTTAAAATACCAATGTTGCCCTACCCGGTGTTGGTCTTATTAGTTGTTACCTGTAACCACCGCCCCCCTACTTTAAATTCAACTCTAGCTACGGCCCTGAATTGTTGGCGGTATAACTGACATCTGAGGATTATCGACTGCAGAGTCTGCTGTCCTTTTCTTCCAGTGTTGATGGTATCATAAGATTTTTTCCTGGCATTTTACTATATCTACTAAAATATTAGAATACTCTAAAACAGTGGTCTGCAACCTGCGGCTCTTTAGCCTCTTAAGTGCGGTTCTACCACAAATGGGGTGGATATAGGAGGAGAGGAGAGTGGCGATGAGCCTATCGCCCCTCCCTTAGAGCTCCAAAAACTATTAATTTTTTTTATTTAAATTAAATTTAATTTAATTTTTATCAATAAATAAAAAAATTAAAGAAAAAAATTTGTAATTTGCTCAATTGTGATTTGCGGACTTGACTCTCAAAATAAATCTCAAGGAGTCAAAGAGCCGTAGGTTGTCGACCACTGCTCTTAATTGTCATCACTCCTCACTCTCATACAATATTTTTTTGTATTTTTGTGTATTTTATGTTTTTGTTATGTCCAAATGTTTTTTATTTTGCTTTTCTTTCAGTAAATTAAATAATTTTTCTGATATTCGATAAGCTCGCGTCCCCCATTTAGTGTTATTGCGCTCCTTCATAGGGGGTTGCCCCATAGATTGAAAATCGCTGCGAGAAAAATGTAATAACATGAATTCTTACAAGGGGAAAATATCTCAAAAAATTTTGTGCACACTTATTTGGAATTCCCTTGGAAATCTCTGGAATTCCTAGGAAATCATAAAGGCGGATCAAGGCAAAATTCGTGGAGAGGGTAAACGAGTTTAGTGAAGAGGGGGGGAAAATAAATATATTTTGATAAGAATCTAGGTATATTTTTGAAATTAAAAAAAAATTTAGTAGTTTTTGTTGGTTTTTGGATGAGTCATGAGGAGGGAGTTAGCACAAAACATCCAAACATCCTTAGAATATGGAAATTCGAGAAAATTTAGAAAATTCTGTTATTTTAGGAAATCGAAAAAATCGAGAAAGCCAAGGAAATCTCAAAAAATTGAAAAAGCTAAAAAGTAAAACTCGTCTCGATCTTAAGATTTCCTTATTTTATAAGATTTTCCTTCACTTTTGTATTTTACGATTTCCGCTCAGTTTTCCAGCAACAAACTGCGGAGAAATCATCAAAAACCTCTGATGTACTAAAGAAGAGAAAGCTGAAGATATGCGAGGAAATTCCAGAAAATCTCAAAAGATTTTTAAAATTTTATAGAAAATTTCAAATAGTTCGTGGAAATTTTAAGAATTACAAGATAATCCCAGGAAATTCTAGGACATTTTCGTAAATAAGAAATCCGAAGAAATGTAAAAAATCCAAATTCAAGAATATCTTGAGGAAGAGGAATATCAAAAGAAATAAAAAAAATTTTTGAAATTTTCCTTAAGTTTTGTATATGACGATTTCCAGTTGGTTTTGCAAATCAAGGGGGAAATCTGGGGTGCAAGTGAAAAGAAATCTACAGAAAATCTTTGAATTTATTCAAAGTGATATTTACCCCTTGAATTCTTATGTTAACCACCGCAACTGCCGACGGCGATAGTTTAATGCAGTTTTTTGCAGAGAGTTTGCATCAGGAGCAAAACATATTTTTTCCACTTTACTCCCTCAGTAAACAATATACTATTATCAATTATTTATAATAAATTGTCAGCACTACATTATTAATTCAAGGCGCAAATGTCGTTCAAACTTGAAGTATTAAAGATAGTAATTAAACAACATCTATAATAATTAGTAATAGAGCAATTAAAATAGTATTAATTAAAAATAACATTCAAATACTAACAAATTAAATTTTTATTCAAAAGAAAATGCATAACTGATGGTTTATTAACAATTAAATATGAAATTTAGTAGACTAAATAAATCAACAAAGTTTTTTGCTGCTACAACAAATTTTATCCTGTTGTAACAAAAAATGTTTCTGTTCAGAACAAAAAATTTGTTGAATCTAGTAATTTTTCAAATCAATCAGTTCGGGGCTCAAAAAAATTAGTTTTCCAAATATGTACATACTTCAATTTTCTTTTTTCTCTCACAAAAGGTGCCGTCATTCTTAAACTTGATTGGCAAGGATTAAATCAATGAGTCGAATAGTAAACAATGATAACATTATTATGACTTGATGAAAATTTGTGCTTGTTAACCCAAGCAAATACTCAATTAACATATTTTTAATCGTTCATGTGATTTGTTAATATTTATAACACTGTACAATACTAACATTGTTTTACGAATAAATAATTTAGAATAATCCATTTGCTACGTTGAAAAATTGTTTATACCAAATTTAAGATAGCTTTCGAGCCACCACCGGTTTACTATGTAATATGGTCCAGTAGTGTTAAATTATTAATATTGGGAATGTAAGCTAATAATAAATTGTTACGTAGATATAGGTTAAGTAAAGAATCACAATGGAATTGAAAGGGCAAATAATTTACAACTGAAAATTTAAATTACATAAAGATTAACTTAATGAGATCTAAATAAAGTTGCTATTACGTAAGATTCTCAATTTATGTTAGAACCGTGGCGCTAAAACTTTAACCATCGGACGCGAATGAAAACGACGCTCCGAGTAAATTTATGATATTCTCTTAATTGGCATTCAAACGTAACACGTAACGTACCACAGGACACAAGAAAATTTAGTTCCGATAATTTTCCAATTTAGTTCCGATAATTTTCCAATTTAATTGTCGGTTTTTATTAAATTTTAAATAGTTATAATAAAATTCATTAGTGTTAAGTGAAAATAAATTTTTTTTGGTGAAATTTTAATTTAGTGTCAGTTTTTCTCACTAATTTAATACAAAAGTGTAATTTATAACTGACAAACCATGCAAACTTCATATAAAAATTCCATTCTTCTAATTAAATGTTATCGTGAACTCTTACAATAACTTTCCTGGTATATTGAAATAGTTGATGGATTTATAATTATTATTAGTGTTATTTGGAGGTCTGATATCACGGTAGGTACCATTTATTGATTTTTGATTTTTGATTTGAGGAAATTCTTTAACATACTGCAAGCTTCGTTCAAAGATTCAGTGACTTCTGAAAGTTAATTGAGTTTTTTTTTTTTTTTTTTATAGTACATAAAGTAATATTTTATACAATAACATAAAAATATAAGATTTATATACAAGTCGCAGAAATCTTGAACTAAAAAATAACAATATCGCTGCCGCTTTAAGGTGTCTACACACGATTTTGACTACGAAAAAACTCGAAATCATGAACCCCGCATGACCGTGTGTGGACACCTTTAATTACTAAACGCCGGAAGTAATGTTTTAATACACAAATTAATTGTAGAAAAGACATTATCGAATGATTTATCGTTAAAAAATTGATTTAAAAATTTTGAAATCAGGAAAATTTCCAAATTTTCTGATTTCTATTTTTTTAAATTTTTATAAAATAACAATTCAAAATTTCGAATAGGTAATAGAGCATATTGACCTCTGCGTGTTTTGCTAATAAATTTGCTAATAACAGCGTTGTTATCCTTTCTGGACCATCTCGTAAAAATACAATACAGATTTGAAGGAATATGTTTCCTAGATTTTCTACGTGCAACTTTTTTTATGTATAATTTATTTGACCTTATTTGCATATTCAACATCTTATATAATATTCGCAGTGCTTTAAATACCCTTGAAATATGGCGTTTAAAATTATATTCTTTTATTTTCAATTTTTGTTGTTGCGTTCTATTCCATCAGACGTAGTGAAAAGCAAAGCACAGTATGTGGTAATTTTAGTACTTTGAGTAACCAAAATTTAAAAAGCATTCTAAATGTACATTAAGTATCCTTTAGCCAAATGATGCAAAACTGTGTTTCTATATTTGGATCGCAGTTTAATAGACACCTTTGTGATCATTAAAATAATGTTTAATTATAATTGTCAATTTTTATTGCAGTGATGCCCATAAAAAATTTAATGTGGCATCTATAACAGTTTCCGAATTAATTACCCTTAAATTTAACAATAATAGTTTACATAATATTTAATCAGTGCAGAAAGTAAGTCATTATCATACATATTATACAAAATTTTATCTTCTACTGCATGTTTATTATTTTATTTATTATGTCAATAACATTTTTACAAATAAATTTTGTAATGCAAAAAAATAATTTCTCTCGTCAAACTACACGAAAACACAGCATAATCCCCCTAGGAAATCTTACCATTTGCCAGAAGAATAACAATAAATTTGAAAAACACACTACATACAATGTTTAATAATAATTTTATATAACAGATTGATAGGACATTGTTTTTAAAATGAAACAAATATTTGCAAATTAGTTTCGTGATTTATTATCAAATATTTAGAACAATCTATTGTACGAAGTTATACAAACAAATATTTGTTGTATATTAAATTAATCTCCACACGCAAAATAGGTAAAAATTAAATGCCAATCAGATTTTTAATAACTTCTTTGTCATTAATCTGTGGTGGGTGGAAAAAAAGTATAAGTCAAAATTTGAGATAAATGTGGAAAAATAGGTTTGAATGTTTAGTGCTAGATGCTAGATCAGCCAATTAATAAAAGTTCAATAAGGTGAGGTCTAATTATGTCATTCAAGTATTATGTTTACTCTGTATTATTTATACTACTTTATTTTATAACCGACTTAAACGGTTTTGAGCAGATTTCCGACTTGTACTCTTTTTGCTACCCACAACAGTAATTATCCTGTCAAACTGTTCTTTTCTAAATAAATATATAAAGCTATAAAAAAGCTTTATAAAATATAACAATTATAAAATATATACTATATATATATGTTACGGCCAATGACGTGAATTGGGCAGCAACTCGGCCCTTTTCAAGGCCTCATAACTGTACAGAAGTTTTTATTTAATTTAGACAAACGATCATTGTAGGATGGATTCATGATTTGTCGTGTTTACGTCAGCCAAAGCATCCCGGAGGAAAAATTAATTAAATTTAATTAATTCATTTTACGGTGGATCCGTGATTTGCTGTAGTTGAGCCAGCCAAAACTGAAAGAGTGATAGAATATAGAATCTGTAGAGTAGTAATTTCATCATTGTCCACTTTGTATTGGACATTAACGTCATTGCCCGGGCAATGATGTAAAAATCACATATGCAATTTTAAATGTCAACATTGCCCAAAATGCATGGTCATTGACATCATTGGCCGGCCAATGACATTATTGCCCAACTAAGCTGGGCTTTGACGTTAATGACCGAATTGTCAACATTGACCGTAACATATATATGTTACGGTCAATGACGTAAATTGGGCATTTACGACAATGGCCGGGCAATGACGTCAATGCCCATTTACGCTGGCCATTAACGTTATTGACCGGCCATTGACGTCAACGCCCGTTAACGGTGGGCAATGATGTAAATATTTTCATTTGATTGCAATATTTACGTCTTTGGCCGGTCAATGACGTTAATGGCCAAAATGATTTGGACAATGATGATATTATAGAGTAACTACTATAAAGAACAGAAAAATAGCAATTAAAATTTCACAGCCAACTGGCAAGTGATATTTATGTACATTATGTTATATTAGTTGTATTATAATAGTATAATTTAATCATTTATTAACAAAAATTATAAAAATTAAAAAATAATTAAATAAAAAAATTTAAATTAATCATTTTCATTTTGGCACGGGAGTGACCCATAGCACTTAGAATTGCAAATTTATTTGCTGGCACGACACGCACATTTGTTATTTTTGCATCCACCCTTGCAACGACAACGCTTGTAACCGTGGATTCCTAAAACACTGCTTTCAGCTGCTGCTTGTCTAAGAGTAATCTCATTTTCTTTGGTCGTTTCACTAATATTTTCTAAGAAAATTAACTTTTCGGTATCCCTTAATAACTAGTATTAATCGCAAAGGCACATTCAATCTATTACTTTCGATGGAATCTATAGAATAATAATTTCATCATTGCCCACCCTGTATTGGGCATTGACGTCATTGCCCGGACAATGATGTAAAAACCGCACATGGAATTTTAAATGTCAACATCGCCCAAAATGCATGGTCATTGATGTCAATGGCCGGTCAATGACGTCAATGCCCAACTAAGCTGGGCATTGACGTTATTGTCCGGCCATTAACGTTAATGACCGAATTGTCATCATTGACCGTAACATTTATATATATCTGATTATAAAAATCAGACCAAGTGATGGCGATTTTCATTGCAAAGTTTATTATTTTGTGTTTATTGGAATCTCTTTTTTTGTTTTATTTATTTTTTGGATTTTTTTTTTTTTGAATTTATTGGAAAGCATCCATGCTTTTCAAAAAACTTATAATTAGGCTTTATCCTAATTACAGTATATCTGTTCTAGTATATTTAAAATAATAATTATAATCTTTTTATAATAATAGATATATTCATGATAAAAATGATAATAATAATAGACTGCCAATATTCAAGGTTTGAGTTTGAATTTAAAATAAAAAATAATAATTATATATTTTTCATGTTTTGAAAAGTCGAGCAGGGAACAACACATTTAAACGTCTGCTTTAATTAGGAAAGAGTAGTTGAATTTCAATTTATTTAGTTAAAATTTCATTGTGTGGGAGCCATTTACTTGCCAGGTAAATAGTACTTATTTAAATTTTTATAAAAACTGGCCAAATCTGATTTAATTTTTATACATATTTTATACAAAGCTTATTAACAATATTTAAGATAGGTAAGCCTTAGTGCAAGGGGCAGAAATATTGATCCATCTAGAATACCCACTTTGTCCTTTTTCCCAATTTTTAGCAGTCTTGCACTTAGAGGACTTCCATTAATTACGTGAGGTCATTTTGGCGATTTTTAGACTCCCCCGCCCCCCTTGGTGAGATGTCATCGAGATTTGGCGCACCCCCCCCCCTTCTAATCTCACGTGGGCTTTTTAAAAATGCTTAATTTGATTGATTGCTTGATTGCGTTGGATTTATTAAAAAGGAATAATTTGCTTAATTATTTTTATTTTAGAATAGTTAACGCAAAAAAATTACATGATATTTGCCGAGACCCTCCCCCCTCTCCCCCACGTAAGATTTGGTGAGATTCGGCTCCGCCCCCCTTAACGCTTCACGTAATTAATGGACACCCCCTTAGATGTTTGCTTATAATTAGAGTTCGGAATTTTAGCTAGAATGCTTATCCTGAAAATTCGAAGCAGCTCAAAATATGGATTTTTGCTTTTTTGGGTTTTTGTGCTTTTTTTAATTTTTATGCTTTTTGTGTTTATTTTTTTTAATTTTCATACTTCCTGTGTTCATTCGTTACTTTATTTAAAAATATTATTTAAGATCTTGATTTTTTTAAATTAATAGTACTTCATTTGCAAAAGTTTAATTTTTCTCCCATTTTCTTTCAAGATGGGAACGTTGGGAAATGGGAAATTGAAAGTAAATTTTTATTTTTCACTTTTCATTCAAATGTGTGATTTAGGATTTGTAAGCGCAATTGTTATACCAAGAATAACGTTATACTAAGTTTATCCGATTATTCTAAATTTGGCCCTCAATCTAGTTTTGTTTATTATTTTCTTTCATTTTTGTCTTTTTTAAAAACAGGGCCCCCGTTAACAACTTTGCACACGGGTTCCTCAACTGCTTGTTACGCCACTGATACTTATATACATAACTTTTCCAAGCTGATTACAAGGGTAAGTTAACTTTATTGAGAATTTTAACAAGCTTCTGATTCGATTAATTGGAGAACAATAGGGTTAAAATGGAAACGGGAATTTTAAAAGTTTAAGTTAAGGCCTTGCATACGTCTGGCAGCGCCAAAAATGCGATAAAATTAAAATTTTTTTTTTAGTAGGGATAACAATAGAAATTAATAGAAATAATTAGTACACATTGTTTATTGGTATTTAAATTTTATAAAAAAATTTATTTCCCTTAATTTTACTAAGAAAGAAATAGTTGCTCTACGGTCGGCATCATATCTCCAGTAAATGTTGATCGATATTCAAAATTAAAAAAAGATCTTGTAAAATAAAGTTGTAGTTATAGTGTGTCCAGCCGGAATTTTTAATTTCCAAAATTTAAGCAATTTATGACAGTTTAAGCAAAAGTATGCGTTTTACGTCATAAATTTTTATCTAATAGTTTTTGTAACAATAAAGTGAAATAAATTTTTTTATAAAGTTTAAATACCAATAAACAATGTGTACTATTTATTTTTATTAATTTCTATTGTTTTGTTATCTCTACTAAAAAAAATTCTTTTATAAAATTTATTTTTTTTTAAATATTTTTAATCCTAACCTGTCAAGTGTTAATTAAAATCTTTTTTAGATTTTTTTAAAACATAATTTTCGACTGTGCTGCATTTTCTTGAATTTACTGTTAAAATTTTTTAATGATTTTAGTTCTGTTAAATTTTAAAAGTTAGTTGCAATATTATATTTCTAATTTTGTTTTTAAATTATATTTCAAATTTTGTGAAGAAGTTGAACGTTGAATTTTGGAACTTGACCTGATTAAAATGTTCCTTTTCGATAAGATAACAAACTAATCTAAGAGGCCAATAATTTATAATTGCAATTGAAAGACAAGTCTTTTGGTAGCCAAAATTTCTAAATTTTTTCATCTCAATTTATATCCATTATAATCCGTTTAATATTGACGATTAGCGTTTAGAACAGAGTATCATAGATTACATACTAATGAATTAAATTAATGTCAATGTTAATTCTAAATGAGTCGATATAGTAATTCAGAAAATAGTTTGATCTATGAGATGAAAAATGTCAGTTAAAGTTTATTGCGTTATTGTATTCTGGATCGTTACGTTTATTGTTCCCATAACCTTTAGGCATATTCGACCTTCAAATATTTTGATGTTATTAAGCTATATTAAAATTATTATGGACTTCAAATTAAATCTTCTATTTGTTTCCTCCCGACAATTTTAATTACAAGTTTTTGCGCTAGTGCAAAAAATATGTAGATTCCTAATAAGTAGAGCTCGGATTTTATGCTTTTGCATGTTTTTTAATATTGATATGGCAACAAATTAGTTTTGAAGTCTGGACAAATAAGGTAAAAACTGCTTGATAAAATGCATATATTGTGCATATTTTCAGCATTTGGTGCATATTTGAGCAAATAATGCATATTTGTGCATATTTGGGCCACTTTTGGTGTTTTTTTAAAAATAATTTTTTAAATAAAAAATTAAATTGCTTGTAATTAAATAAAATAAATGCTTAAATTAGCAAAATTTAATAATAATTTTTTATTTTTTCAAGTAAAATTCTTCAAAAAACACCAAAAATGTCCCAAATATGCATAATTTACTCAAATATGCACCAAATGTTGAAAATATGCAAAATTTTGCAAATTAAATCTAAATAGTGCTTATTACAAATTTGAAAAAAATTGAAAAATTCGAAGATTAAATATTTTTTAGTTTGCATATCAATGCATATTTTATCTATTTTTATTAATTTTAGTGCATATTTTAAGGAAATTCGGTGCATATAAATCCGAGCTCTACTAATAAGAGTGAAACAAATGTCTATCCAGTTTAATGTTATTTAAATTTTATTTTCATTAATTTGAATTTGAATCGCCGGAACACACTATTGCCTATACCTTGAAATGTACAGGAAGAATTTGAATTTTTTTAGTATTAATTTTATTTTTGGAACTGGGTAAACCAGCCAGCCAGCCCTATCCGTGGAAGTCGCACGCTTTCATAAATTTGTCAAGCATGGGAAAAAATTTTGTCATAAATAAAATACGACTTTCCGGAGGTCGAAATTTATAATGTCGGGCAATATAAAAAAAGAGTTTTTTCGTGAAGTGCAAATGTAAGTGGTTCTCCAATAGAACAGAACAATGAAATGAATGCAATTTTTTCATATCTTTCATCATTTTTTCAGTGTCAGCTGAAAATTTATACCTACTTCAGCTTCTGAAAACTTCGTATAAATATGAGTTATATTTTTAAAACTTGATCGTAGTGCATATTATAATAAACTGTATAAGTAACTAATTCAGAAAAACGAACCAAGATAATGTTTTTGTTAAGTGGACAATTTTCGTTATGAAAGAAAATAACTTGCCAACACAGGTTCATAAGCTACAATTAACATTCTCATAATAAAGTTTTAATTTTTAAAAAGATTGCTTTTTTAAACCAAACATAATATTTTATGTTTGATCGTAAGGAGTTTTTATTGATATTCATTAGAAAATATGTTTGTTCACTTAATATATTGGTGTTCCTAAATAGCTAGCATTTTTCTAGCAAAATCATGAAGGTTTGAAAATTTTTCAGAATTAAGAGAATTTATTATAATGTATTTTTATAACGGCACCGGCGGATCTAGAAATTTTTTCTGAGAGGGGGGGCACAAGGATCGAGACGGGCAAAAAGTGTTCTCAGATTTGGAATCGTCTCCTTGTCTCTTTATTGTTAATTTTAAGTAATTTTTTTAGTTTTTGCAGATCATATTATAAAAAGAGGATGGAAAAACCTTGTTTTACTTCAGCCCCCTTCCAATTTTAATTCAAAAATAGTCTATATTGTATCTGTATGTTTCTCATTTTTCGTTTGTGCTTATTTTGTTTTAGAACTAATTAAAAAATTCGATGGCTGGCATTTCGTCGACCTCCTTCTCCAATTTAAATTTTCCTTTATTTTCAAAAATTTTAAAAAAATACAATAATAATTAAATAATTTTTTTTTATAACAAACGTTAGAAATCTCGTTACGAATCAACTGCGCGTCATTATGCTTTTTTTAATATTTATCTCAAAAATATGTTGGATTTGGTGTAACGGTGTAAAATAACTAGACAAATTGGTAGTATTTTAATATGAACTAACCAAGTTGTTGGGGTAGGTATAGTGTATAGTACAATAGTATTATCAATATTAGCATTTCAAGTAGCCTTTTGCACTTCAACAGGGACGTAGCAACGGGTGGTCTAGTGGTGCCGCGCATTAGAGCTCAGATCCAAAAGGGGCTTGGTGGCCCTTTCAACCCCATTTAAAGTTGATGCAATCTATAGAGTAGAAATTAAAAAAAAAAAACAAAGACCACAAATATTTAAAAAAAAAAATTTATGTTTAGGAGAATATTCAGATATTATTACTACAATAATAAAATTCTCGTCCAAACTTTGATATATGAAAACAATATTAAATGTTGGGCTTAGTGGACTAAAATTAAACTAATTTTTTTACAATGTCGGCGTTTCGAAGACTTTATGTCTTCATCTTCAAGACTAGATTAGTTTTTATTCATTGTAATTTTTGCTTCTTTTCTAGCCTTGAAGATGAAGACATAAAGTCTTCGAAACGTCGACATTTAAAAAATTTAGTTTTTAACAATGCAGGTTTGTACTGATCAATTTTTTTTTAATGTTTAATTGTCAAGATTTTAGTTAATCATGTTGAAAAATAACTGCAAAAATTATTTATACTCTCGAGCTTTTAAAAAATATGAATGTAAACAGGGATAACTAAAGACATGAAAATTAAAATTTTGAAAAAAAAATAGATTCCATTGCTTGCCCATTATGAGACTACGCTTAAAATTTGTTAAATGGATAACGGTTTTTTACAAAAATTTAAAAAAAAATCGATCAGTACGAACATTGTTAAAAATGGCAATTTATTTTTAAAACTTGAAAATCTAATAGTAATATTGTTTTAAAATATTTTTAGATATTTTTTATAGAAAGTACTTTTTAAAAGAAACATTTTTAAAAAAATTCGAGATGCAAAAGTAAAATAGTGTCCGATTTGGCGTGGAATGCCCTATGTGCAAATTCCTGCTTCCCAATTTATTTTAGAGAAAAAATGAAAGACACAAAAATAATGCAGAAATATAAACTACAAATGATAAGAACATTAGATTTCATCTAGCTTTTACTTAAAGGTCAAAAAACGCTTTTGAAATTGATCAAATTTTCATTTATCAGACTGGCCAGGTAAGCTTCCAATGTCATTATTATTGAATTTATTACATGGCCAGTGTGATAAATAAAAATTTTAACGAATTTCAAAAATATTTTTTGACCATTTTAGTAATAACTCTAGATGAAATCTAATGACGCTCTTATCATTCGTAGTTTATATTTTTTGTGCAATAAAATTGTTATTATAAATTTTAAAATTTAAAATGTGTGACCGACTTGCACCAGGACCCTGCTTTGACTTTCTACGTTCCTGCATTTCAATTGAATATTTACTTCCTAATCCAAGTGCAAACGTACTTTAATAATATAAAAATAAAATTATTTTACGTTTTATTTCAAATTTAATTTTTGTTTTACACGAAACGAAATCATTCACAAATTTTAAAAAATTATTGGTTGAATAATTAATCTATTGCTGCTCCGAGCCTATTGTAAATCGATTTTCATGCTTGTACTAGAAAATTTTAATTTTCATTATTTAAATTTTATTAAATTTCATACAATATAATTTATTGCAGTCAAACAATATACGAACGTGTAACATAAAAACAACTAAAAATAAAATATTACAAATTATTTGAAAAAAGTATTCTATTTTGCATCCACCGGAATAATAACTTCCAAACATATAGGTTCGGGATTTACTACCATTTATGATCCTGGGCCCTTTATGGTCCCGGCCCCTCAGCATTTCTTACTATAAACGCCCGCTCTAGACTTATGTTTCCCGCTAGTTGCAACACTTCTACCCCCATATTTATTTGACTCATACTTTTCCAAGTAGTGTCATCGTCACCGGCTATGCTCTCCATCTTTTGAATCAATTTTCTTATCTTTCTTATCTTCTTCTGTTTGTTTTCATCTTTCATCTCCAATGCAACTCTATTCATTATTGAAACTATGTCTAAACTGTTACTCGAACTTTCCGTGTTATCTGTCCCCCTACCTTTTAGGCGTTTTTCCCAAAATTGTTTTTTTTTTCATTACTTTCACACAATTAACCCAATGTATTTTCAGTTTTACCTTCAACTTCTTGTTTTTTCCCACCATCTTGTTTATTACTTAATGGAACTTCTTCTAAGGTACGATTTTGCTTGTTGTTTGTCTTTTTGGTCAATTTTTGTTTTATCTTCGTTTTTCTTCTTGTTTTCTTCTACCACCATTCATCAATATCAATATCTGTTTTATTTTCGTTTTCTTTTTTTGATTATTTTCACTGGCTTCGACACTATTATTAAGCTCGGTATTGCTTAATTCACTGCTCTGACGTTTTACAGATTTTTTTTTTATTTGCCATTGCTATTCACTAAAAGTTGCAAAATTATTATTACACTCCACGTAAAATTTATAGGTATCAACTAAGTTAGCGTAGACGGTTATGCTTATCTTCTAAAATAATTTAATTAATATTAAATATTAATTATTTGCATTATATTTTCGATGATAACAACGCCAAATATAAATCTTGTAGAGCTGTATGCCTTTCTTCTCCTTTGGATTGCAGGAACCCCACTTATCCAGTATCTTCACTTTTGGTGATAAACGTAATGCATCTGCTTAGTTTTCTCTCCGCATCCGTAGATTTTCGGAGATGATCCTTTCAGGCACACCGCGCCTGACCTAAGGAGTTTTCGAAGAGCGTCCAAGGGGGTTAATACACAGTTCAGAATTTTACCGTAGGTTTGGTCTATTTCAAAAATCCAATTAAAAGGTCAACAATTCAAAACTTAATGAGGAGGCAGATATGACTTTACAGATTGCTTTATCGGGATTTCGCTTTCAGCACTTTGCAATAAAAATTTAAAATTAATCATCAATTAGAATAGTATATTCTGTAACGAGTTAGGAATTGGCATATTCTGCACGATGGGAAACTTTGTCACCCGAGCCGTTTAGGCGAGGGTGACGGTCTCCGAGTGCAGAATATTCATTCCAAACGAGTTCCAGACTATACTTTCTATACGGCAGACGCACAGTGCTAGTGTATTTCTTGTAATACTCGAACACCAATTTGACAGTTGGCGTTATAAAACCAGTAAAACAACTTGTTGATATCTTTTTTTTATAAAAATAATAAATTTTATTTTCGTCAAAGCAAAAAATAAATAATAACAAATAATAACTTGTTGACAGATGTCACTACCAGGTTTTAATATTTCTTAGATGTGAGAATATAGTCATTCTGTAACAGATGTTACAGAATGAAATATTCTGTAACAGGTGCTAAGAATATGTGCGTGAAGTTAGCCCCCCTTTTGTCGAAAACCAAAATTTTTTTTTTGTATTGTGTTGTATTCAGTTTGTATTGTTTGTATTGTTAAAAATTAAAGTTTTAAGTTTAATATTAACCGCGTAAATCACGGCCGTCCCGAGAAGACCCTATACCCAAGAATATCAAATTAGTGGGACAATACAGCAACATTTCTTCTTCTTCAAGTGCCATACACAATGCAGTGCGTAGACCAGCGGTTCCTAATTAGTTTTGGCCGCGGAACCCTTGGGCGAAGTAAAAAATTTGCCAAAATTTATTTTACGCCATTTTGAAATTCTTTTTTGGGGAACCCTCGGATTTTTTCGCGACTCCCATTTGGAAATCGCTGCCTTAGAGTCCCCTGCAAAAATGGCATTCTAAGGAAACACTTCCATAAGAAAACATGGAGAGTAGTCACTGCGACTTCAGTCGCAGAGCCCCAGCCGCAGCTAAGGAATCACACCTTTAGCTGGTCATCTTAAGGTTCCTTAGCTGCGGCTGGAGCTGCTGTTTACGTTTTCTCATGATGCAATCGCAATCTAAGGAAACGCTCCCATAAGAAAGCATGGTTGATATAAAAGTATGAAAGAAATGAATATTTAACTGCGGCCGGGACTCTGCGGCTGAAGTCACAGTAGATGCTCTCCATGCTTTTTTATGAGACTGTTACCTTAGAGTCCCCTGCAAAGATTGCATTCTTAGGAAACATTCCTATAAGAAAGCATGGAGAGCAGTCACTGCGACTTCAGTCGCAGAGTCCCGGCAGCAGCTAAAGATTCATATCTTTCATATTTTTATATCAACCATGCTCTCCATTGCTCTCCACGCTTTCTTATAATGACACAATCATATTCTAAGATAACACTCTTACACGAAAGCAGGCTTGATATAAAAGTATGAAAGTTATGAATCTTTAGCTGCGGCTGGGGCTCTGCGACTAAAGTCGCAGAGGATGCTCTCCATGCTTTTTTATAAGACTGTTACTTTAGAGCAGCGGTTCCCAATTAGTTTTGGGCGCGGAACCCTTGGGCAAAGTAAAAAATTTTGCAAAATTTATTTTTTGCCATTTTGAAATTCTTCTTGGCGGAACCCTTGGATTTTTTCGCGGAACCCCATTTGGGAACCGTTGACGTAGCTTCATTGTGTATGTAACGATACAAGTTACATTGCACCACAATACAAATTGCATACAAATGCAAAAATAATTTTAAAATTTTGAGTCAGCTAAGCAGCGGGTCGGAGCAAAATTTTGTTTTGCGATTTACGCGGTTAATATTAAACTTAAGACTTTAATTTTTAACAATACAAACAATCCAAATTGAATACAACACAATACAAAAAAAAATTTTAGTTTTCCACAAAAGGGGGGCTAACGTCACGCACATGCGAAGAATGTGTATTTTCTGAATTGAAAATTGAGCCAGAATGTTCGTATTCTGTATTAATTGTATAGAAAGTTATTTTTCCACACATTGTGCAATTAATTTTTTCATTAATGTTCAGGTTAATATTTAATGTTGTCTTGTTTGTATTCAGAGTAATATTTAATAAGAACGATTTTAAATTTTTGATATTTTTAAAATTAATTGCTTTATTGTATTTTTATTGAAGTTGCAGATTTAAAGTTTACATAAACATAGCCTTGTATGCAGACGATACTGCAATCGACGCACATACTTAGTAGTTATTTATTAGATATTATTTTATAATATTATTATTTTTTGATATTTATTGTAGTATTATTTTTTCGAATATGCTACATTCATTAATTTTTACATTTATAGATTTTTACAAAAAAATATACAACATAATTTTAGTACAGCAAAAATAAAAAAAAGTCAATATTACCTAGATAGAAAGTCCTTATTTACTGGAAAACATTTTTTTTTTGTTCAAACCTATTTATTTTAATTATTGTCAATTAAAGATCACAAACTTCTTTAGCTCGATAATAATTGAGTGGCGCCTGAAGATAATTGATACTTCCCACGCATCTACACGATTTATTAATGTCTATAATACAACTTCAATATCGTTTTGATTTGAATAGCAGTTCATGGTCAATTAAACCCAAATCTTACATAATTTATTAATTTGTTTACTTTCAGGATAACTTTTACTATATTTAAAGTAAATGTTTTTACATTTGTGTACCAAATTAGATTATTATTTAATATTTAAAATGAGAAAATAAATAAAAGTTGATTCATCAGTTTCTACCATATTCGGACGATTGTAAAGTTGACCCGGCTGGAGCTCAACCACGATCACACCAAGCCATTATCGTTATCGTTAGGTTGTTCGGATGTAGACTTAAAAATATTAATTGCAATATTTAACAAAAATATGTCTGGAAATAAAATGTGGGTTGCTTTTACCTTCAAATGCTACTTTGAGTGAGCACAACCTTTTTTTGATTAAACTACGTAATTTTTAATTAACAAAGCAATTGATTACAAAATTTAATGCATTCCTAAATGGTAGACTAATTTATTGCATAAACTACATTATATAACAATGACATTGATCTTTTACAAGATTATTGTGCTTTATTCATTTCGACTCTCTAGCGGAACAACACAACGAAGGACATCCTAGTTGCAAATTTGTTTTATTTGCCACTTTATTACATTTTATATTGTTGTAGGCATTATCTGCCTAATATACTAATTTATAGGTGTATCTTTTTAAAATAAAACAATGTTTAAGTGCTTCATTTTATTCTAATATTGCGGTTGTAGTACTTTCAAGACATAGGCAAGTATCGGAGTTGGTATAGTAAGTATTGAAACTTATTATTAGTAAGGTAGACTTCTTCAAGTCAAACATGCTATACTATCTATAGTATATACTATAATAGTATGTGCTTTTAGCCAAACTTGAGTTTTAAAAGCTTGGAAGTCCGGAAGACCAAGTATTCGAATTTAAACTTAGCTTTGCAAATGTTTAAGGTGCAGGCAGTTGGTTGGTTTAAAATTTCTAATAATGACATAGTGTTTGAAATACTCTGTATATTAAAAATTAACTACAACGAAAATGTGCACTTATCGCTTAAAATTCAAAATTAATGCAATATAAAATCTAAATAACTGTAATGATGTCAGTATTAATAAATTATCCTTCAAGGATAAATTAATTATTAAAATTTGCAATAAAAACCGCATGCAGTTTTTGGTCATGGATTTTATTTTATGATTTATGCAGACCACTTTATTAGATTAGATCTGTTTATTCTAATTGTTAATATGTGATTATCCAAATATCGAAATTATGCTTTGTGTCTGGGAAAAACCTATTACAAATTGTATTCATTATCTGATTATCTCTTACAATCGGCTATTTTCATTTTCAACTTTGCAAAGGTGCATTTCGCCAGTCCTTCCCACTTCAAGTTTTGGATCGCAATTAAACTAAATCGTCTTTTGTTGTTTGTATTTTCAAGGTTCGTCTGGAAAATCTTGAAAAGTAGGGGAATTTAAGATTTCCCTAATTTTGTCAGGGAAAAGACAGAGAATTCCTCATTTTTAATGCCAAGTCAGAGAAATTACATTTTTAGTCAAGGAAAACAATTTAATTTAAACAAAAAATTTTAATTTCAAAATAAATTTGTTTTTAAATTTTAAAATTAAATTATTTTTAATTAAATTTTTTTTAATTTTAAAAATGAAAAAGTATTTATTAATTAATTTTAATTTAATTGTAAAATTAAGATTTTTTTAATCTTTTTATCTTCCTATTTATCGAAATGTCAGGGGAAACCTTGAAAAGTCAGGGAATTTGATTTGGCATCCTAATCAAAACGTCATTATTACATTATTAGATCTTTTAAAATATTTAAAATATAAAATTATTAGGATCCCCATTTGTCCTAAATTCCTAAATATATCTGAAATTTTAAAATTTATAGTTTAATTCTAAAATTAATTTTAATTCAAATTATTATTCCAACAAATTTCAAATCATTTCTTAAAGGAATTCGAGTAACCAGCATTAGAACCAAAATGATTTCTTTTTGCGAAACTTTGACGACAATTTCTTTGCACTCCCACTCTTTATTTAAAAAGGTATTTACCGATGATAACATTTTTTAAACTGCATTTATTTATTTTTTTATTTTACATAAAAGGGTATAATTTTGATTTAAAAAAAATTGAAATATTTGAAATAATTAAAATGAGTAGGTACAGTAAAGATATAGAACCTGCAAACGAGATACAAATAATTTAAGCTTTTTTCGATAAAAAAGAATCAAAATGGGAGGGGGGCTTTCAAAATTCCATTGTTTGGTAATTTGAAATATTTCAAAAACAAAATTGGTACAAACGATTTAGATGATTTTCGATTCAAAATTCAAAATAAATTCTGGAAGTTTACTGAATGTCTTTAATATAGTAATCATCAGGATGATACCGCGAAGTCCCATATAATTTTGGTTGAAATCAGTTTAATAGTTCCTCTTCTAGTAATCTTGAGAATAAATTAGTCACAATGAGTAATCAAGGTAATGTGCAATAAATTATTAAAATTAACAAAATTTAATTTTTAATGAATATTTTTGCTTGATTTATTTTAAATAAAGGGCCCTGTCAGGCACGGACTGGCAGTATTTTTTTAGGGGTGCTAATATACATTCAAGTTTTTTTAACCTTCTGTCGAGTTGATCTATTAATATGACGTCAACCAAAGGTGTTAAATCCGATTTGTTTTTCCATTACTTAGGGGTCGTCCATAAATTACGTCATACGATTTTTAAGGTTTTTAGACCCCTCCCTCCCCCTATGTCAAATTTAGTCACACTTTCATTTTTTCTTTCAGCCCCCCTCCCTCCCGAAGTCACACTTCCACCCCATAAAATTTTTTTTTTTTTTAATAACAGTTTACTTTTATTAATATTTAATTTTTTTTTCGGGCGCATGTAAAAACACATAAGCGCTACGTATGTCGCTACAACTGATCCATGCGGATCAAGAAATATATTTTTTAAAGATTTGACTTTGTGACATCATAACATTTAAAATCTCTCCGAACCACCTGTCACATTTTTGTCACAAATCTGAGATGACCCCTCTACACTGCAAAAAATGGTTTATCATATTGATGAAAAATTCATCATTTTTACATCGATGAACAAAATGCATCATATTGATGAAGAAATTCATAAATAGATTGATTTTGTTCATGAACACTATAAATTTTTAATTCCGATGAATAAAATGCATCATATTGATGAAGAAATTAATAAATACATTGATTTTGTTCATGAATACTATGAATTTTTAATCAATACCATTTTTTTCAGTGTACCCCCTAATGTGTGACGTAATTTATGGATGGCCCCTTATCATTTATCGGCTTTTGATTATTTTTAATTTTTTGAGATTGAGATGGCCCGAACCAGTTTACTCTTAGGGGCCCGGTATCTCTGACCAGTCCGCGCCTGACCACTGTATATACATAGGTAATCATTAGTAATTATTATGACTACTAATTCTAGTCTTTACGAACTGCAGAAATACAATGGAAGCAGTTATTTGCGGTTAAAATAAAAAAAATATGATTAAAACGTGCACGAAATAATTTTACCCTTGCTACCGGAAAAATATATAAATAAATAAATATCGAGTACATCAATATAAAATACGTTATTAGCGAAACGCATTGTCGATTGAATATTAAAAACTGTTTAAACTCGGAATGCATTAAATCTTTAGCTCATTAATAAAAACGTATCTGTTTGTCAATAAAATATAACGTTGGTTCACCTGTTTCGAATCATTATCAGCACCAGCATACAGTCTTAATTAACCGGTAGACACAAAGCTGAACTCCATGGACAAGAAGGTACCACTAACTTTAATTTATAATTAATTTTTTTAATTATTATTTTAATTTATAATTAAAATAAAATAATAATATAATTTAGTTGGTTTTTAATTTTTAACCCACTTTTTGTAATAGGAGTATATAAGTTGAAAATTTAAGATTATCTATTGATCAGACATTGATTGTTAAATTTTAAAAACACAGTTAAAAAAATAAATCTAAGGTATTATCTATTAGGGAGCGTCCATTAATTACGTGAAGTAATTTTGGTGATTTATAAACCCCCCCCCTTCCCCCCATGGAGAGATCTTGTGAGATTTGGCTCGACTTCCTCCCCTCCCTTCTAATCTCACGTGAGATTTTTTAAAATGCGTATTTTTAGTGTAAATACGTTAATCTGTGTTTGATTTATTAAAAAAACTTAATTTGCTTAATTATTTTTATTTAAGACTAGCTACGACAAAATATTTACGTGATATTTCTCTCCCCCTCGTAAGATTTGGTGAGATCCTAAACGCCTCACGTTATTAATGTAGGCTCCCTTAGTATATTTTTTAAAATATTTTAATTATGTGTCAAATTAATTGTTAAGAGCACTTAACCGACTCTTTCTAGGAATTAATTTTTTTAATCTTTTTAGCGTTTGCTTAAGTTGTGTTAGTTTAATTTTTACTTTACGAACTCCTTAGTAAGGAAAGTATTGTAATCTGAAATTGAAAAAAAAAATTGACCCCCAATTTTTTCATAAAATTTTTATGTTTTGAGGTTCCCTTAAACTAATTTTATTATTTTTGAAAAACGTCTGTATGAGTGTGTGTGTGTGCGTATGTATGTCTGGGGGTTTACTTGAAGCGATAAAACATAATCCATCATAACTCCGAAACGCAATGAAATAGGTAAATGTTTATTATGACAAAAATTATCTGTATCAAATTATCTACAACTTTTGTCTTATAAAATTTTTTCTAAAATAAAAAAAAAATTTTAATTTTATAAATTTAAAAAATTAAAAAATATTTTTTTTATAAAATTTCTAAATTGCCTATAAATAAGCAAAACTTTGATAAGATTTAGTAATATCGTTTTTTCTATCCGAGGTAAATTGGGAGTTACTTTTAGTATTCGGAAAGTTATATGATGGCCACATCCGATTTTTTGATATATTTTCTGGATAGAATTTTAACAAAATTACATCATAATATGCAACTATTATTTGAAGAAATGTTACAAATGAAAAATGCAAAATTTTTATAGTATGGAAAATAATAAAATACAAAAATTAAATTTAAAAAAAGAACTATTAAAAGCTAACTTATCTCAAGTTTAGTTAAAAAATAACTAACATAAAACTGATGTTTGACCCAAACAAAAAATTATGAACAAATTTTTTCAATATGTTTGAAAAACAAAGAGAGCTTATGTATGTATGTATATCTCCCGAATTAAGTCCGAAATGAAAATTCTAGAGTGAATTTACAAATTTCAAAAATATTCAAAATGTGAAATTTTATTAAAATTTATTATTTGTTTTTGAATGAATGAATTATTATTGAATAAATTTCGTTGGCACCGGGTGCAGTTTAGATAAATCGGCGCCTTATATTCTAAAATAGCACAGAATTAAAAATATATGTTTTGCATTTATAGCTTTCTCTTGAAAACTGTTGTACGGGTCTATAGCTTTTTTTCAATTTCTTCTCAATCTTCGTTTCTTTGTTTGTATCAAATACAAACATTTCGAGGGCGAGCTTCGAGATAATTTTGTTCTCGACGCTACACTCGCGACGCTCGTGGCTCTCACTCCGAATACAGCTTTAAATAATTAAGTTTCGATGTAAACATTTTTATAAATCGATTGAGACGCGCGCTGAAAATTTCTAATTTATATAATAAGAAGTTTTCCGAATTCCTGCGAATAATTTAACTGTTTCATTATTAACACTCATATTGAATAATTTTGTTGAATTTCAGAAATTTTCCATTGATGTTTATTGCTAATAAAAGTTAAAAAACCACATTTTGAGTTTAAAATAACATAGTTGCGTTGACCTGGACCTTCGCGGCAGAACGTCCTGTAAGCATTTCATATTGCTCTGGTATTCCATTCTCTGGTTTTTACTATAACAAATATATTGTATACAAACATTCAGAATTATAGTAAAAAATTTTTGAGAAAATGCCAATGTTTTTCTTTCGAGATAAGTTCATGCTATTATTAGTTTTGAATTTCTGTCATAAATTTAATATTCACGTGCCGTAAATTTATAACATTGCAATGCCGATTGACTAAATAATTTGGTTTCGCCACCTGAACCACACTAATCAATCAAGTATTTTGAGTATTTTTAGCCAAGTTGCTAACTCAAAATAATTTTAAATTGTCCAGGATATCATAAATTTTTAATGTTTTGTTTTTATTTTATCTTTGTTTTAAATTTCAACCAAAGCAAAGTAAATCGTAATTAAGTCAATAATTAGTGTTTGTACTGCAAGGAAAGCAACTTTTTTGGGTAAGGACAAATGCATATCAGCATTTTGTGATATTTACTATTGACTAAATATAAATAGATTAATAACCTGTGATTTTGCAAATTGTGTTTATATGCGAGGCTGTTAACCTGTATTATATTTAGTTTACTAACATTTATATTTTAAAGTTCAATCGTCAAAATTGTACATAAAAAAAGTTTTGGAGTAAAAATTCTCAATGATTAATAGCATCAATTCATAATGTGAATCAATTAGAAGTGTTTGCATTTTTATTCAATTTAGGTGACCTAGTTTTCCATAAGTTTGTTTGATTTTACCGTGCTTTTCTTGGCCTTGCTTGTCTAAAATGTTGATGAGCTTTTTTTGTAAAGGCGAAAATGCTATATTTTATTTGCCTTCTATCGACTTTTAGGTATTATTTAGCAATTTCTTGACTATATCTTTATTGATTATTCGTGTCTTTGTATAAAATATAATAGAAAAAAAAAAAATAGATAAACGGTAATGTTGAAAACATGTGGAACTTTTAAGGAAAATTGTAATGGTCTATTAATTATTATTCTTGATTGAACAAAATTTGTGGCTTTTAACGAAAATAGTTAACTAGTGCATTATGATAACGTAGCCTTGACGTTCATAACGCATTATATTTACAATCGATTGGGGGTGTTCTTTGAATATTATGTTTTTAAAGCACTACAACCTCGAGTCATGCAAGCTTGCAACCGGACGCTCGTATGTTTAGAGTACACAATTTGAATAGTTTTCCAACATCGGGAAATTTAAAAAAAATCTCTTTTAAATAATTGTTAAGAAAATAATGGTGGTACCAAATTACCAAGGTAGTTGGGAAAAAAATAAATTTATTTTATTACAACTGTTATAATCAAGTTTTTCTCATTTCAGATTTCTAATTCGAATGGATAACAATGGCTAACAATGAATTTATTATACAACATGCAAATGAAAAATATGATATTTCAAATTTTTTAAAAAATCATCCGGGAGGCTACAACTATGTGGAAGGATTTCGGAACAAAGATATTGCTAAAAAGATGATTAATACGGAGCACTCGAAATCGGCCTTTTATTTACTCAGAGAATACAAATTAAATGGACGAGATGACACAAACTTGCAGGAAAACGAAGATTTAGAGGTCAGTTCAATTTATTTTTGCCTTTGCCTTTCCTTCATTTCATAAATTAATTTTATAAAAATTTTATTTATTTGTTTTCAATATTTATTTTGAATTCCACGTTATCTCACGAAATAAAAAACTACATTTAAATTATTCATTTCGATTTTTTATTTTATTACTTTGTTTTCGTAATTTCAAATTCTAAATATTACAACGTTTAAAAATCCAAAGTCGCCCAAATAACAATTGCGAATCTCGTTAATCGAATTCAAAATAAAAAATTTCCAAAAAACTTTTTTACCAAATTATAAACAATTACGTAAACAATCGTAGATTTAAACGAGCTTTCTTGTTTGTTTTGATTCTATAGTTAAGTATGTTTACCTTTAATACGAGGTCAACAAATCAATAGGCTTGATTTTTTCTAAAATAATTTATTTTTCCAAATTAAAATTTTTTTTAAATGTCATCTTAAAACCGAGAGGATTTTATTAGTATTGTAAAGTTGTTTTTACGAGACCAAAAACTAATATTAAATATTTAAAAAATACTTGTAAAAAAAATAATAATAATAATATATTACATTTATTATTTTTTTGAAACTAGACAGTAGTAGAACATCAAACTTAAATAGGTGACCAGACACTTCGTTCCGGGACATTTTGCACCCGGACATTTCGCACCCGGACTTTTCGCTACCGGGGACATTTCGCATCCGGACATTTCGCTACCACTTTTAGCATATTATTCATTATTTGAATTATTTATATTATTTAAAAATTTTTCATTTTTTTCAATTTAGCCATCCCTTGGTAGTAGCACCTATTCGAGTTCTTGGTTAACATTCATTAACAAATAATGAATAATAATATGCAAAATGGGGTATCAAAAACAACAGGGGTCAGGTCCGTATTCAGTACCATTTGGTTTAGCAAAAGAGCAAATTTTATTGCAAAAGTAAATTGAAATAAATCAAAATTAACTAATAAAAAATTAATAACAATTAAAATAATTTAAAAATTGTTTATTTTTCGGAAGATGCTATAATTCTGCTTTTATAACTTTTTTTCTCATAAAAACTCGAATAGGTGCTACTAGCAAGGGGTGGCTAAATTGAAAACTTGAAAATTTTTTAAATAATAACAATAATTCAAATTATTTGCGAAATGTCCCCGGTAGCGAAGTGTCCTAGGTGCGAAGTGTCCGGGTGCGAAATGTCCCGGAGCGAAGTGTCCTAGAACCCATAAATAAATCAAATTAAATAGTGAATTTAATCAATCAAAATCAATAGTTATTACAACCTAGAAAGTGATATCTATTATGTCAAATTGAAATCTGACACGACGGCGACGGTAGGATATTTATTTTGTGAATTTACGCAATGATTGGTCTGTTTTTTTTACAAAAAAAACCAATCACTTTTGTAAGTTAGTGTATAAATTAATAATGAACACTTGCAATATTTAAGGACAAAAAATATCAATATACTATTATAATATTGACATTGAAAGTGAATATTATATACTCATTGTAACACAGTTTTTACCATAATAAATTGTTATTATATAATTTTTTTTACAAATTGAGGCGTTGGCTTGACATCTTTTTGTCAGGCCCCGTTGCTGCTAAACTTGATGTGCAGTGGGGCAATTAAAATTTATTTTTATAATATAAAAATAAATAAGTTTCTCAAATTCTAATTTTCTTTAGCCGACCGTTTTAATTTCCCTGCCTTTTGCTCAAAAAAAAAAAATTAACCAGCTTTTTCCGACGAAATTTGTATAATTATTCGGTCTTCTGAAGGTATTCTAGAAGAGTGGAAATTTAATTATATGTACTGGATGGTGTTCACCCCCAGACCACCCGGTTTACACAGTAAAAATGTTTTCTTTGAATCAAAAAACTATTGTGTTTGAATTATTTTTTGAAGCAAATAAATTTTGTTTAATTTAAATGAAATATTTTTAGTCCAACAAAAAATTTTTAGCCTAACAAAAATTTGTTTAAAATATATGTAACAACATTTTTTTTTTATATATACGCAACTGAAATTTTTGGTTTCCTCCCATAAAATTTTTTTTTGATTTAAATAAATTTTTGTTGAACCAAAAATATTTTATTTAAGTTAAACAAAATTTATTTACTTCAAAAAAATAATTCAAACAAAATAGTTTTTTTGATTCAAAGAAAACATTTTTACTTTTCAAAGTAACGTAAAAAATGCTATTAAACTCTGAGCAGTAAGGTACTTAAATAAATATTTTTCCAAGCTTCTCTAAGCCAAAGGTTTAAATTTTCCTCATTTTTGCTTAAAAATTCCAATTTCTCGGTTTTGCCTGGCGAAACTTGTAAATATATAAATCCCCTATCTTC
This sequence comes from Cantharis flavilabris, assembly GCA_949152465.1. NCBI lineage: Eukaryota > Metazoa > Arthropoda > Insecta > Coleoptera > Cantharidae > Cantharis > Cantharis flavilabris. The sequence continues at coordinate 95,235,444 of OX424435.1, forward strand.
TCCAAGTATTCTGAAAGATTGGAAATCCTGCAATATGTACTGGAGGGTGTTCCACACCCCCCAGACCCCCCGGTTTACAATTTTTACTTTATATTATTTTTATAATTAACTTTCAAAGTAACACAGAAAGTTGCTGCTAAACTCCGTGAGCAATAAGGTAATTAAATAAATATGCTTTCCAAATTTTAATGTTTTCTATCCGAAGATTTCACTTCCCTCATTTTTGATTAAAAATTGAAATTTCCCGTTTTGGATTAATATTGGACAAATACTTATTTTTAGTCCTAATCTTAGTTTAATGTATTTTTTGATTGGTAAAAAAATCGAGCAACCAGAGTGTGTTTTTTACCAAAACATGACACGTTGTGGCAGCAGTAGCAGAAGCGTGCTGGAATTTTGTGTAATAGGATTAGTTACAACTGACGCGCATGAATGGATTAACGAGATTCTAAAATCTTTAATCTGCCCTCCTCCCCCTAAAGCTTTTTCTAAAGACGCCACTGCCCCCCTGCTTTTAAAAATTTTACAAATAAAAATATTAAACTTTGTATTATTTTTTTTAAGAAAATCTACGCACAAATATCTGAAATAGGTAAAATTAATTTAAAAAAACGATACAGTAATCAACTAATTTTCGGCAATGCCTTACAATATTATTATGTAATTATGACCACTCTCCGAGCCCCCCCCCCCTCCGCTGATTGGGCCTCTAGAATACCTCTGTTGTATATAATAATCTTGTACCCGACATTAAATTTTCTTATTATAATCAAAGTTAATTTTGCAATTTATTGTTTATATTATCTAAAAGCTTCATTACGTGCAACCAATAACCATGATAGATTTGCGCACTTGGTTTCATGTTGTGATCATGTTGAATTATCACTAAATTACACTTTATTTTTATGTAAAGTATAAAACGCGACAATAGCTTTTTCAACTTGAAGTATTTTATAATAACCTGGTGATTTACATAAATTAATAAGTGGTTGAAGTTTCCAACCATGAAACTTTGTGTGGATAAGGATAATTTCCTGAAAATAATTTTACCTGTTTCATACATAATATCTGATAAGACGGACATGTTCATTATTAATTGATGAATTTATTATCGATCATCGTTAAAATTAATATCATTGTTGTTAACTCACTTTGAGCATTATTCTGGATCTGTGTGAACTCTTAATGAAATTTTAGTGAGTTAAGTGTTCATTTGGTATGCAAATTGGATTGCCATTGTTATTTTGTCATGATGACCGAATAACATCGTTAAATTTAATCTAGAAAACACGAAAGTATTATTGTCGCTAGGGTAAATATTTATTTTGTTTATTATACCGAAAATAGGGCGGAAAAGTTTCATCGTGATACTTATTGAGAAACGATTGCCCATCCCTAATGTTGTAAAAGCGCAACAAAATTAACAAATTAATTTCATCGGCTTTTAATTTTTAATTTTTCTATAAACTTCTACGCTGAACTATCAGTGTTTGCTGGATTTTCCTCAGGAAATATTTTATTTTAATAATTGTAAACCGCAATCTATATTTTAATTATATTAAATTTTTGCGGTTAACAGTTTTTTCATTCATTCTTAAGCTTTTTCATTAATTAAAAATTTTATCAATGAAAGATTAGAAATAAAATTGACAACTTAGATATTTATTCCGTGGGTTCTCAGATAACGTCAATAATATTTTTAAAATTTATAAATAACCTACATTAATCATTTTTTTATTGTTGATGAAACAATTGAGTTTGTACATAATTTATTATTTTAGACAAAAAAACGATTTTTAAATGCTTTTTAAATATCCTGTTTTCAAATTTTTATTTACATAATATTGAACCTATATTTTTACGATTCCTCCATGACTGAAGCTCGAACTATGAGAATATTCTAAATATAATTTATTTTTAATATTTTAATTACATCCTTGCCCTTTATTAATGATTTTCTTTTTCATATGTCCACATGGGAATTTTTGTATAAAATTAATTATACTAAATACCATTAAAGTAAAATTATATTTCAATTTTATTTTTTTTCTATTATATGAATTGTTTTTTTAATTGAAATTGGTATAAAATCGATCGACATAACTCGCAACGTAAGCATTATAATACTATAGACTTTTATTTATTTTATTATTTCTCGTTTAATTAATGATATACTTTGCTCATTACTTATCGATACATGAATTATTTTTGCTTTATTGATTTGTTGAATTGTTTCACTAAAATTAAGTTTTAGTGATTACTTTATAATTTATACATTCTATCCAGTCATTATGTTTCCTCAATCTTAATCAAAGTTTAACTGTGAAGTAGTCAAAAGAGCATTAAGGAAACCTAAAACAAATTGATTACTGAATATTTTATAAATAAAATGGTAGAAAATGCTCAACTAATTGTACTGTAGATAAAAATGTTTTGAATTGTTTTTAGATTAATCTACTATTTGTTTCTGAATTTATTACCAGTATGCTGCTTTATATAATGTCGATATGGTTTATTAAGTAACATGGCGATATATTACTTCCTTTATTTTATTTTTTCTATACAATTTTTTTCCAATAATAACATCTACGCTGGCCCAAGAAAGTATTCGTACACTCCTATGTTAACAATGTAAATTGTACTTTTTCCAGACATTTCTTGCCCAAAAAAAATCGCTTTTATAGAAAAACTTATTTAACATTTTTTGTTGCAAATTCTGTTTGTTTATATACGTTTTTCTATTTTGTCCAGCCGTTTTCGAGTTACAGTGACTTAATTGAAACTGTGTAAAATACAAAAAAAATATTGTTTTCTGCTGTATCTCAGAAACGGTGCAACGAAATAAAAACTGAATAAGTATTTTTTCTTGTAAATTTTATTTTCTACATTTTTGTTCCTATACATTTTTCTAGTTTGTCGCATCGTTTTCGAGATCCAGATGACAATGTTTTGTATTTTACAGTTTTTTTAAGTCACTGTAACTCAGAAATATAAACTAAAATGAAAAGAATACAGTTTGCAACAAAAACGTCTAATAAGCGTTGCTGTAAAAGCGATTTTTACACGATGCAATTTGTATTGCTAACATAAGAGTGCTGTACGAATACTATAAACATCAATAAATATTAAACTATTTAACCTATTATCATTATTATAATTATCTTATGCGCACATGGCACTGGCATTCTGCAAAATTTCTGAAAGTTTATCATGGCAAGCCGTCAGAGCTTCGTCTATGCATTCCGATGCCCTGTGTCTTATTGCTATAGATTCCAAGTGGCCGGTTCTATGGATATGCATGGTATCTAATAAAATCGATTTCAGAGACAATCCGTCCAGTGTTATGACGCTTTTATAACATCCGATTTGTTGTAACCCTGGCTTTGTCGAACAATTGTTTAAGGTCTCCAGCAGAGTCTTCCCTTTATTCAGGGCTTCGTCCGTTGCGGTCGTAACAACTTGGGTGTTGTTGTAAACACTTGTAGCTGCTTCATTTACGCAGTAGTGCAAAATTTGTTCTCCTTCAATCGAAACTCTTTCGATCTCTTCTTTCACTTTATCGCAAGCTACTGAAGGTGACGAGCAGGATAATTCTGAAAAAATTGCAGTGGTAAAAAATATAAACATATTTCGTACAACTTACTCAACAAGGCAAAGTCTTTCATGATGACCAAGTAGTCCAGGCCTCTATCAGCAGTAGTTTGCGTATCATGGATAACTGAAGCATCGGTTTCCACTCCTTCTTCGGTCACCAAAACTTCGATCTCATGGAATAATTCTTCCACCTCCCTAATAAGGTTACGTTGTTGTTCCTTGGTTGGTATTCCAGGACCAAAATCGTCCGAAAGGACTTCCTGAAAATTTTACGTCCTGTCAGGATGTTTTTTTCCAAACAAAAAAGTACTTACGTTTATAAAAATTACAGATAAAACGACTGAAACTACAAAGAAACGTAACATTTTGTAAGACTTGAACTTGACTAGAATTTCTTCAAGCTTTGTTAGCTCTAATTATCAAAAAAAACGAACCAGTTTTTATATTAATAATTTTGTGCAACGTTGAAATTTTTCTAGTACTACAAGGAAGTAATTTGCTTATTAGCCGTTTGAATTTCAAGGGTACGGATGAATAATTGAATTTATTTCCGTAAATACAGTGAGAAAATATACTTCAAAGCTGTTTTGATTAAATTTACTGAAATATTAAAATTATCAATTTTTAACAGCAAAAAAAACTTGACTTGGGATCACTCAATTATCAAATTAAAGTATTAATTAATTGCTTTATTGATAACTGATACGTGATAAAATGCTTAAAAGTTTTACTTTACTGTCGGCGGTAGCAAAAGTATTTATTTTTAAATCTTTTTTTCGGAACAAAGTACTTTTTGTATTTTTCCTCCGTCAATCTAATCTAGATTCGTCACGAAAATTGTATTTTTTAGGGTGTAATTTGAAATTATGCAAATATAAATCAAGATAGAGTATGAATTAGGGAAATTCTAAAATTTCGGGGTGAAGAGAACGGACATAGAGAACCTTGTTTTAGTTCTATGTAATTATCGAAAATAATTCTGAATACAAAGGGGAGTCAAGATTAATGCGCATTACTCAAATGATAAATTGCTACAATTAAATCTAAGTTATTAAAATATCATCAAACACACCTAATCGAAGAACCTGCTTGATAAAAAAAAGATAATTTGGATTTTTTTAAAAATTAGGATTTCTTCGATACAATTATGAATATGTAAATTACCAAATTTGCTTAACTAATTAATATTCAACTGCCCTTGAATTTCATTATTAATTAGTGTTTACTTTAATAAAATAATAGAAAATCGATTATTAATACCAGCTCTGAAAGTTACTTAACAATAATGGGGTTTCCTCGCCATACTAAAATATCATTTTAAGAACGACGGAGATAATTTTTTAATTTTGCAAGACTGAAAATTCATCTATATTATAAGAATATAATCTGAATGTAATTTTTTTACAAATAAAATGGATTTTTGAGCCTAATATTAACATTTGGACTCAAAGCTCAAATAATGACAGGTTATGGGCCCAGGTCAGCTATATATTTAAAATTGAAAACAATAGATTTAATAATTTGGAAGATTGATAAGAAGAATAATATTATTCAGCTACCAATGCTGAAGGGTATTCCTAACTTGTGAAGCACACAAACTTAATCAATCCGGATAGCTTCCAAAGCAGATCTTCCTGTTTTTGAAGATAAGAAAAACATTTTTGAAAATGAAAATTTTTAAGAACCAAAATTAAATTTTGAAACATCAAATTTTGTAAAACTCTACTTTGAAGGTTATGGAGATTATATTAATAGTTTGAGTTAAAACATATGCCACTTCGCACGATAAAGCAATTTATTACAAATGAGTGTTGAAATTTTGGAATAATAATAAGTTTAAACCTTTTCTTAATACTTAGGTAGTAGTTAAACGGTTAAACGTTATAGTCTTGAGTTAATAATAATAAAATTGTAGAATAGAAGAAGATAGTGCAAAAAAAGAGAAAAGAAATTATTGAAAAGAATATCAAAAACTAGGAGGATGGACACCACAGATAGCTTTGGTTACAGCTCAGAAATAGATTGGTCAGGTAAATACGTAAAAATTGAAAACAAACTAGAAAAAGTAAACAATGCTACCACCAGTTCGAATATGGTTACATCGCAGAAAGCCGACAAAAACAAACAGAAGAAATTAAAAAAGAAACAAAAATTGTTGTCACAGACAGCAGATAGCACGAAAAATTCGAAAAGTTTCTCAGGGTTTCCAACGATTAGTGCTAAAGAGGAAGAGAAGCAAGCGAAGAGGTGGATACAGTTAATGACCCAGAAAACTATAAAAATTTAACTTTTTTGACTGCAGTAAATAATATTATGTCGTACAACATTTAATTATTTGTATTTTTTATGAATTCCTTTCAATTTATCATCAACTCACTGCCATTGCTTCCTAAACAATTCATTTAGTTATTTTCTCATTGGTCCGCTCCTTCTCTCGTTAATCCATTCATTTATATTCAACCAATAAAGGTTAATTATTACTAGACATTGCTACTTCAAAATTAGTCGTCCGTCAGCGGCAGATTACTTTAGTGTCGCTCGTCGTCGGCGATAAAGTAAAATCATTTATTTTACAAAAAGGTAATATTGAACCGTAAAAAAATGGAAAATTAATATATATTTCATGCTCCAATGAATTTCAACAGTTTGATTTACAATATATGGGAACATAAAATATAAATTTAATTAAGATAAAATAGCATAAACAGAGTTAACCAAAAACAGAAAAGCTTGTCTTTAGCCCCTCCCCCCAGAGATTTTACAAATAACTTTGCAATTGTCTGATTCCCTCCCAGACTTTTTTGCGATTTTCTTTACTGTTGTAATTCAAACGAAATAATTTAAAGCTGATGAAGCTATCATAAAACTCAAAAGTTCAACATTAAAATTACTTTATTGCATTATTTATTTAGTTATTTATTTATTTGTTTATTTATTTATTTATTTATTTATTTATTTATTTATTTATTTATTTATTTATTTTTATATACCTAACTATATAATCAACTCATTAAAGTTTATTACTCTCTAATATTATATAGTTGTACTGGTTAAGGAACTTCCTGGTAAAGTAAACGGTCTTAACCGCTTTGAGCGCACCATAGTCCGATGCCTAAAGGTTCTATCGCCAAAACGGTTATGCCCAAAATTCCAGTACCTGTACAGCAACACTGTAAAGACTTACATACCTAACAAAGGTATTTTAGCTAAATCTTAACACAATGGCGTATAGCTTGCCCTAGACAGGTCCTGATCTAAATTTGTCATCGGGGGGGGGGGGGTTGTATTTTTTCTCAACTGCTGCAAAGCCCAAATGGAGGGTAAAAATTTTTCAAAAAAAGAAATAAAAATTCTGATATTAATTAGAGGTTAGGGGGATTCAATTGAATAAAATAAAAATAAAAGTAGGTATTATATTTATTATAAGTAGAGACCGGATTTGTATATTTTGGCTATTTTTTTAGAATATTGCGTGTTTCGACTGAAAACTACTGATCGTGCATATTTGGACATATTTTAAAAATAAAATTTCGTGCATATTTTATAAAAATTTAAAAAAAAGAGAAATTTTCTTAATCAGAAATGTAGAATTTAAATTTAGCGTTGCCAACAAATTAAATTTTGAGTTGGCAATGTCTACCCTAAAAGTACTACCTATATAGTAAGTAGATCTATATCAAAATATGTAGTTAAAAATATTAATAGAAAATAGTAGAATTAAAAAAACACCGTTGTTTTGTAGTATTTATTGAAATTTGATGTTGCATATTTCGACCATTTTAAGTTGCATTAATACCTATAATCCGGTCTCTAATAATTATAAGTAATTACTTATAATTAATGCTCCTATGAGCCAAGTTAGACAAACAATTTAAATATATATATGTTACGGTCAATGACGTAATGCCCGTTTAAGCTGGCCATTAACGTCATTGACCGGCCATTGACGTCAATGCCCGTTAACGGTGGGCAATGGTGTAAATATTTTCATCTGATTGTAATATTTACGTTTTTGACCGGTCAATGACGTTAATGGCCAAAATGGATTGGGCAATGATGATATTATGGAATAACTACTATAAAAAACAGCAAAATGGTGATTTAAATTTGACAGCTAACTGGCAAGTGATATTTACGTACATTATATTGTATTCATTGTATTATAATATAATATATGGTCATATTACTTTTTCATATTACTTTCAGATGGAATTTATAGAATATAATAGTTTCATCATTGCCCAACTTTATTAACAAAAATAATATAAATTAAAAAATAATAAAATAAAATTTTTTAAATTAATCATTTTTATTCTGGTACGAGAGTGAATTGCAAATTTGTTTGCTGGCGCGACAAGCACATTTATTATTTTTACATTCACTCTTGCAATGAAAGCACTGCTTTGAGCTGCTGCTTGTCTAATTGTAAAAGTAATCTCATTTTCTTTGGTTGTATCACTAATATTTTCTAACAAAATTAACTTTTCAGTATCCCTTAATAACTAGTATTAATTGCAAGGGCACATTTAATATATTACTTTCAGATGGAATCTACAGAATATAATAGTTTCATCATTGCCCATCCCGTATTGGGCATTAACGTCATTGCCCGGATAATGATGTAAAAACCACACATGAAATTTTAAATGTCAACATCGCCCAAAATACATGTTCATTGACGTCAATGGCCAGTAAATGACGTCAATGCCCAACTAAGCTGGGCATTGACGTTATTGTCCAGCCATTGACGTTAATGACCGAATTGTCATCATTGACCGTAACATATACTTTTCTCGCCTTTTTTCTGCAAACTTATTTATTAATAATTATTAAAGCATCCATAGCTGAAGCTGATTTTAGTTTTAGACGATCGGAGCCCTTGTAGCCCGGGGGCCCCGTAGCATTAATATGGCGGTAGCTACGCCCCTGTCTTAACAATATGTGAAATAATATTCAGAGAACCACATCATTAAGCAAAATATTTTAATATATTGTAGTATATTCATCATCGATTACAATAATAATTGCATTTGAGTGATAAATCAATAACCTCGATTTCATTGGCCAATTAATAAAAGTAAATTTTATTTTTGATAGTTTAAATTTAATTTAATTAATTTTAAATAAATAAATAAATGTAAAAATGTAATATAATAAATAATGTAAAAGTCTACAAGTTTTTCGTTTATTTAAAGCGGTTTAACAGAGCTTTGAAATAAAGCTTCTTATAACTTATAACTTTGCACTTATTGATTCTGAGAATATTAATTATTAATTTAGTAGGATGTTAACCTGGCTAGAAAATCAAAAAATTACAATTATTGAGCTTTTGAAATGCAGCAGCGCAGCTAAATGGCTAATAAGATTTCAACGTGGAAATTCACATTTACATGACTTCTTTTTCTTTTATATTCATATGTTTTTAATTTTTGTATTTTAATTTTTCCTTATTCTTACTTTTGCTGTATGTATTAACGTATGTATAAGGAAAAGTATTGTAAGTTATTCAAAAATTCCTTGTCAGTGTAGTGTGTGGTTGGGGTATGAATAGAAATAGTATCAATCGCACAGGTTGAACCGCACATCCAAATGTGCATCATAACTTAACTTAGATTGCGGAAATGATAAACAAAATAAAAAAGTTCAACCATTTTTTACTGTTTACATAGCCATTTAAGTGCATTTTTTGAAATAGAATTTCACTGAAGTATATAAAATAGTATTTTTTTGCAAACAAAAATTTAAAAGAAAATTTTTTTCCAGAAACTAGTGGATTGGAGTAAGCCGATGTTAAATCAAGTTGCAAGTCTTGGTTCAAGGTATAATGAGTGGGTAACGTCTCCAGTAGACAGACAGCTAAGATTATTTGATAATCCAATTTTAGAAAACTTGACTATAACGCCTTGGTATATCGTGCCTATTGTCTGGATACCTATAATCTTATTTTTAACCTATTGTGGCTATCTTCAGTATGGAGAAATTACACAAAGTAAGTTTTAATCATTAAATCGCTCTATTTTGAAAGCAGCTTCCAAAGAATAAAAATAGAAAACAAAAACCATATAACTTTTATTGCATTTTAGATTCGTCAATAATATCAACAGTATTATGCCTACTAATCGGAGTAGTGTTGTGGACTCTTATAGAGTATTCATTACATAGATGGGTTTTTCACATGGAACCGTCGGGATCTTCAAAAACTTTAATTTATCTGCATTTTGCTATTCATGGATTGCATCATAAGGTAGCTACTCACATGAAACATCTTTTGCAAATTAAAGTTTATTTTTAAGGTTCCTTTTGACACAAGGCGATTAGTATTTCCTCCAGTGCCAGCTGCAATAATAGCGTATGCATGTTATTGTTTGGTGAAGGTAGTATTTCCGGAGTCAACAATTCTATTAATTACTGCTGGGGGATTAACAGGTAGGTGGTTTCTAGTTGCTTAATATTTTATATCATTCAGGACCGTTCTAGGTTACGTAATTTACGACATGATCCACTTTTATTTACATTATGGATCTCCTCAAGAAGGAACCTACTTGTATACGTTAAAGCGGTACCACAATCAGCATCATTTTGCACATCATGATAATGGTAAATTGGCTTATTTTTGGCTGAAGACATATTATGTAATTTGCAATATTTATTGTAGGTTTTGGAATCAGCAGCATGTATTGGGACAAAATATTCGGAACCACAATCAGCCTTAAAAAGCTGGCCTATGGAATTAAATGGTGTTCAAACAAAATTAAACTGAGCTAACTGAAGAACTATTATTTTTGCAAGAAATTTATTTTTATATCTCGAGTGTTTATGAACTGATGTTACCGAGTGGTAAAATCCAATTTGGATATATTATGTTAAGGTTACATAGCAGGAATGTTGTGCCTGTGACATCAAACAGACATTGGATGAAAGTTGATAATATGCGCTATTTATGTACTACGTATTTTCGTAAAAGTTACTGTGCCTATATATAGATATAATGAAACGCACTTATTTCCAGTAACAACATTATTAGTAGTATGTAGGTATTTACAAAATAGATAACCAAAATCTATAATAATGGGACCATTAACTAAAAATTTTAATATTTACATAGAACGTTGTTATGCAGTAACTTTTATAATTTAAATTATTAAAACGTAAAATTAGTTTGAAGGTAAATCTATTATATTATTTACCTTATCTAATCAGAACTGTTACGATTGCAAGGTATTTAAAAACTGTGTTCAAGGAAATATGCATTTTGTCTTTATAGCTTTAAAATGTATGTTTTAATTAAGCCGTATGCTTATTTGTTATAAACTGTTTATATTGTGTGTAGAATTTAGGTATCTACTAAAATGAATATGCTTAAGCTACATTGTTTTAATATCATGAGAAAAATGTTACTCCTACATTTTTAATAATTAGCCTCACGAAATAAATTTTGTTGTTGATATTTGTTAATTTTTTAAATTTTATTTTAGCTTAAAAACTTGTTTTTGGAAGATTCTGCAGTGGAAGTTTTCAATTCGATTTCCGATAAAAAAATAAAGTTCAACATCGTTTAACTAAGAAAACTTACTTCAATATAATATTCAGTTTCCTATTTGTTTTAGAAATAGAGCTAATTTCATGGCTCTTGAGACACTTTTTCGCTTTTGCTCTATATTCCCTTTTTGATATAGTCGGTTTAGAGCAGTTTCTACTACAGAATGATGGAGTTCATTAATAGTAAACTTGATTAAGGGGTTAGGCCACGCTCAAAGTCGAAAAATAGGCTTTTGGGGATTTTTTTTTTTTAGAAGAACTACAAAATAAATCAAGATTGCAAAAAAGGGTGTTTATCATACATATCAGTGACTGTATACAATAATTTTTTTGAAGTGCTTAATTTCAAAATAGCGGCTGTGCAATATTTTTGCGATGAAGTCTCCAGGATCCTCGTTCGTCAGCCGGACAAACAGCTCACATAATTTTTGAATTATGATGAGCCAATAAATTATTTTTTAAGTAGGAATTTTTTTATATCGCATAGTTAAATTGATATTAACAATTTTCTGACGATTTTTAGTGCAAATTTTTGACTTTAGAAGTGAGCCACTTGGCCAAAAATTCAATATATCGAAAAAAATCCTACGTACTTCTATAGCTGTTGTTTACATAGGTACTTATAGTAAAAAGAAATGTATTGGCTTATAATTCAAAAATTTCAGGAGCTGTTTGTCTGGCCGTGGAATAGGAAACGTGATAGCAAAAACGCTCCACAGCCGCCATTTTGAAATGAATCGCTTCTAAAAAATTATTGTATTCAATCACCGATATGTATAATAAATACATTATTTTATAATTTCGATTTATTTTGTAGTTATTCTGGAAAAAATCCCCAATAAAGCCTATGTTTTCGGCCTCTAGAGTGACCTAACCCCTTAAGATAATTTCCTATAGGATTTTAAAGAAGGTTTTTTTCTGTCTGAAAACTCACAGATAGTTGAAATGGATGAAAAAAGACAATTACCTTATCTAAACATAATTTATGTAACTATTCAAAAGTAATGGGTTATTGGACCAAAAAAACTCAAAAATCAATCTATTGTCGACGTTTCGCCGTATCTCACGGCTTCTTCAGGACTAAAAAATCTTTATTAATAAAATGTAATCAAAAACAATCACATCCTACCTCTAGATTACAATATGACGTCGACAATAGATTGATTTTTGAGTTTTTTTGGTCCAATAACCCATTACTTTTGAATAGTTGTTGAATATGGACGTAAATAATCATGTAATAATTTATGTATTTGTTAGGTAGGTACTTATATTATTCATATTAAAAAATAATAAAAAAATTAATAAAATATCATTATTTATTTTCAGGATCACTTGGTATTAGGATTATATGCGCCGGGATCATTTAATTTGGTTTCATTCATCGCGACACCGGCATTATTATGTACTATTAATATAAGCAGTATCGGCAGTATTAGGCTTCATAGGCAGTGTTGTGAAACATGGGCGGCGCCAAGGGGGGGCAGAGGGGGGCTACAGCCCCCCCTGGCTTTTGGCAAAACATATAAATTTACAATTGCAATATAAAAATATAAAAAATTTTAACATAAATAATTAATTTTAATATTGTTTAAAAAAAATTTGCCCCCCCCCCTACAATTCTTGGAAGCGACGCCCTTGTTGTGAAATAAGTGGTATAGTAGCTGTCAATATTATTTAATATAATATTTAGTAGAAAAGATAAATTCCTGTGAGTAAAGTCAGAAATTTATGCTGCTTCTAATAACTGCCACTTACTACGTACTTAAGGGCCGGTTCCACCAACTCTGATTAAATCGATTAAATCGTTGGTTAACTAATCACGGTTAATGTTTACCCGTGATTAGTTGACCGAAAGCGTTCCACCAAGCATTTTGTATTTATGATTAGTTAATCGTGGTTAAATGCTTGGATTTCGTGTATACTCGGATTTTCCGTGCAAAAGCTCTTCTGATTGGTTGATAAATAGTCACGTGAAACTTTAGTTTAGTAGGGGTTTAGCTCGGGGTTTAGTGAAAAAAACAGAAATATACCTGGAATTTTTTAAACTAAACTTGGAAATTATTATTTCAATTATTTATTTTAAATTAGTAAAGTAAAATGTTAATTAAAATTATTAGCTTTTGAAAAGTAAAATGAACACCTAAGATTAGCCCAAAGGTTAATAGAGAAAAATTGAAAACCAAATTATTAAATAAACAATTATTATAATAATAATAAATTTTCTTATAGGTTTACTAGTTAAAATAATTATAAAAATTTTTTTTTATATTTTTCGACAATCGTCTACTGCTGTATTTCTAAAAGTAGATCATTTTAGTTTGACTATGTATATTCAAAATGTCAACAGTACCTATCTTTTATTATAAATTGAAAGAAATGCGCATGAACCGCCCATTAACCATGATAAAACTCATCTAATCGCCCAAAATCGGTCGGTTAGTTACTACTTACTACTATTGATACTTACTACTGCTGATATCCCTTAATACTGCCCTGAACTCAGTGGTGGTGCAAGAGTATTTAGGGCCCGTAATCAAATATACAAAACGGACGCTTTAAAAAGCAATGTATTAATATTGAATTGCGTATTCAGCAGCAATGTGGCGTAAAGCACACAGGTGCAGACTAGGGAGCGTCCAACCGTGGTTACAGCCCTGGTGGCGCCGAATACACTGCTGTGATCTAGTTGCAATTTTCAATTCATAGAGTTTTTAAGATTTATCCTCAACTCTCGTAGGGTCGCGGGTCCCTAAGCATTGCTTACATTCACTTATTGATATCACCGCCACTGCAATAGGCCCGATTTAGTGGCTCAAGTGAGCGTAGGGATATCTCCCTGCCCTCCTACCTAAAATTCAGAATCCAGAAGAGTGCACTGGGGGGTATTCCATACCCCCCAGACCCCCCGGATTCCACCAATTGTTTTGTGACTTAAATAATACGCCTAGAACTCTCTCCGTCTCTCCGATCGAGACAGGATGGCTTGAGAAGTGGCTGTTACATAAAACCGGAATTGTCATGTATTAGTAACATTACATATTAAACAGTATCATCAGTATTAGTAGTATAGTACTTATAGAATATTTGCGTTCAACTGATATCTAAATTCATAAACGGCAGGTAGAAATGCCTCGCTCCAGACTTTTAATAAAAACAAAGTATCTTGCCATCCTAATTAACCAAAAATTTCAATCTCGTGGTTTGTTTACGGTCCCGGTTGAACGCGAATTTACTGTGTTTTATTAAATATTGCCAAATAGAAGTTTAATATCTCGTACATACCATGGGAGCGGAATTTAAACATTTCAGTATGGACACGAACTAAACCGATAACAGTCTTTTAAGCGACGGCGACGGTACGAATTGGGCGAAGGGAAATTCTCTAAATTTTTTCAAATAAAAAATTAATTAAAATAATATTTAATTACAAAATTTATTTTCAAATTTTTATAGTATTATATTCTCTTTATTATTATTTAATATTTTATTTAATCCTAAAAATTTTTTTTAAATAACAAAGAATAACGTAGAAATGATCAATTTCCGTAAATCAAAAACATAATACATTTACTCAAAACACTTAAAACAAAAGCCAAACATCCTATTTGAAAATTATTAATTGAAAACAATATGGAAATAATACAGGAATACAGAAATAGTATATTATACACCAATGGGGCTAAGGTGCTACTTTTCATCCCACGTGTGAAGGTTTGCACGAGGTGTTAGCCGAGTGCAAAAATCGCACACGGGATGAAAAAAACCTTGGTCCCAAGGTGTATATACTATTTTTCACAATTTTGTTGAAAATGCTGAATTACATTGGTTAATAACTAAACTTGAGATTTTGAAATTGCAATAACTCGAAAACGACGCTATATATCGAAAAACTGAGCAAAAAATTTACCTCCGTTACAGTAACCCCTCAGCGATTTGTCGTAAGAAGCTATATGCAAAATTTCAGATCAATAGCGCGGGAAAAAAGGTATTACTTTAGTCCCGCAAAAGCGGGAGTAAAGTGAGCACTTGACTCCCGGAATTGTGAAAAAATAATTTCGATTTCTAAAGCAAACAGAAAAAATATATTCAATAATTCAATGTCTGAATTGAGGCAATTTGGACAATAAATCACGGCATACTCTAGCACAGTAAAGACTTGCAAATAATGCAGGAATATTTGGTCTTGCGATTTCGGTTCCATGGCCATATGGAATATCTTCCAGAGAGCTTCGCAATCTTATCAAGTGGAACTACAGGATCATCTTTGACAATTCTTTCAATTTTTTGGCGAATTGTTCTAATATCCTCGGATTATCTATATCAGGGGTGGCCAGCTTCATTATGTATACGATCGACTATGTTCCTTAAAATTTTTTTGTAATCTACCTATTAAAATCTTAAAATAATACATTATTATATTATACTAGGGGGCTCGGACCCCCTGGCCCAATTTTTCAGAACGATTTATAATTTCTCCCAATCGTAATTCCATGTATGTGAAAAATCCTTCTTGTTACAAAACTTCTTTCCATACAACATTTGTTATGTCGCTTTTACTTTAATTTTTTTTTCATTCTTTGCTTGACATCTTGTTAATGCTACATATAACTACTGTCCATGACTAAATAAAGGCCTATCGATATATATGTTACGGTCAATGATGACAATTCGACCATTAATGTCAATGGCCGAACAATAACGTCAATGCCCAGCTTAGTTTGGTATTAACGTCATTTACGGGTCAATTACCATGTATTTTGGCAATGTTGACATTTAAAATTTCATATGTCGTTTTTACATCATTGTCCCGGCAATGACGTTAATGCTTAATACAGGGTGGGCAATGATGAAACTACTATTCTATAGATTCCATATTCTATCATTTTTAATCCTCTTAGTGATAGCCGTCACACACGGGCCTCCCAGTCGAGGTGAATTGATTTCGGGGATGTTTTAGCGAGTAAGAAAGCTTTTTTTAAGAGAGCTTTTTAGAGAGCTCCGGGCGCTCTGGGCCGTTTTGACTGATGTAACCACGACGAATCACAGATCCACCCTAAAATGAGTTTGCGTTTGTTTAAATTAAATAAAAATCCCTGTACACTTATGAAGACGGGAAAAGGGTTGTGTTGGTGTCATTTATACAGAAGAACGCGTACACGGCAAATAATTGTCCATGTCATCATTGTCCAATCCATTTTGGCCATTAACGTCATTGACCGGCCAAAAATGAAAATATTACAATCATATGAAAATATTTACATCATTGTCCACCGTTAACGGGCGTTGACGTAAATGGCCGGTCAATGACGTTAATGGCCAGCGTAAATGGGCATTGACGTCATTGTCCGGCCATTGATGTTTTTGCCCAATTTACGTCATTGACCGTAACATATATACCAACTTTGTCAAAGCTCTGCCATTGAGATTTATTTATAGTCATAGATCATATATTCTCCAAGACGATGATCTGATGAGACGTCAACATCTCATCGGATCAACGGATCATATATACTCCATTAAGGTATCAGCATACCAAGTAAAAACAAAGATTGTTTTTATAGAATTTTTAATGTTGGTTGATAGATTTAGATTATCTGACTATTATGAAATAGCGTTGCATTTTAGCGTTGCATTATAGCGTTGCATTTGAGCGTTGCATAAAAAGGAAATCGTCTGATCATCATCAATTTGTTTTTTTAATATCTCTAATACTTCTCTTACATCTTCAGCTTCTTCTTGTTTAAATTTTTTTGACCTATTTGCGGAGAATTCCTCTTCCGCCTTACTTTTACTTGCTTCTCTTCTTTTAAATGCCTCTGTACGCTTCAACTCCACCCGGTGCATAGAATATTTCTACCATTAGCGTTTTTAGATTTTACACATAATATATAACTCCTATATACACTATAAACATATATCCGCTGATCCGCCGATCCGCCGATCCGTTGATACGCTACGGCCAATCGTGTCTACGGCTAATTAGATGACCGAATAATCGACGTAATGAATAACGAATATAACGTAATGAATTAAAAGTGAAAAAATAATTTTTCATACGTCATTCTTTTTATTGGAAAGCTTTTGGGTATACAATATTTAAACTGTTTGCTTACCCCCCTCTCTTACTCTCGTATTTGGCGTCAATGTATCATCTGATCAACGTATCGACGGATAATGATAATTATATAATATATTATATTATAATAAAATATAAAACGGCTTATAATAAAATAAAGCCCAAATAATGTAATCTATCAAAAAAGTAGATGTATAGAAGCCTAAGAACTGTCGCAAAAGCGAGTTCCACCTTGTTTATATTATAGAGTAGATTAACATATAAATAATACTCGTAGGTGCCACGAGTATGGCTCGAAAAGGCTCAGAGATGGCAAAAACGGGTGAGCCGGAAGGAAAAAAATAATACTTAATACTCGGGTGGAATCTCGTTAATCCATTCATGCGCGTAGATGTGGGGCAATACTCGCGAAAACTCTCGACTAGCTCTCACATTTGAGTGCAATATTCCAATAGTATTTATCAAGGTAAAAGTAGACAACAAAAAAAAAGATATTTTCTTGTGCCGTATTATCGCAAAAGTCTATGAAGCTCAGGCTTGTGGCGCAAAATTTCAAGGGGCAAAATTTCAAGAGACTCAAAATTTAATTTCGAGAGATGTAATTACCTAATCATTAATCGTCTTAATTATTATTAAAAATAAGTTTTATTGTCTTTATAAATTTTTGTAATTTAAAAAAAAAGATCAATTAGAAAACCGAGGATAAGGGTGCAAAATATTAAAGGCCTGGTGGCGTCAAACTTGCGTAATAAGCATCTGACGAGGGGAGGAAACCACAGACCAAATTTTATACACCAGATTTCCTTTTAATTATGACATTTTCTTGGATTTCTCTAGATTTCTCAAAATTTCTCCAGCTTTCCTAAAATTTTCTTAGATTTTCTTTTGGATTGTCTGATGATTTTATTTCGAAAAAGTTGAAAAAGCAAGATTATCTGTAATTTCTAAGATATCTTTGGATTTCTATAGATTTCCTAAGATTACCTAAGATTTCCTTAGATTTTCTCATATTTCCCTTCACTTGTATATCGAATTTCTCCAGCGGTTTCCTCCTCGGCTTTTTATGAATCACGACTAGCGTCAGCGGCTATGATCGACTAAAGATTGCTTCGCGATCGACCTGTTGGCCACCCCTTATCTATATTAATAACCTTTTCACCATCTGATGATGAGTTTATCTGAAGTTTTGATCCACCAAAAAATAAGAACATTAAGTTTATTGATGAAAAGGCTCTCCAAGTAACCATTACTTTAAAAGAATAAATTACAAACGCCATTACATAGGTAAATTAATTTCCAAACGCTGGCGCTGGGATTTGTCGGGCCCCACCTGGGTAACGCTCTTCCTAGTAGCACACTTTGCCGAGTTGGACCGGCTAGGGGATATTTTCTGTGAGTGAGGAAAATCTCGGATCTACCCTGAAATCTAGTCATCTAACCGTGGTAAGGATTAACTGACAGGTAATTAATTGAATAAACCACTAATATATGCGGTGGAAATTATATTCTTGGTTTAAGAGCCATTGCAAGGGACCCCCACGTAAGTTGCCCATGTGTTACGTTTCGTTTACTTTCTTTTCGGTTATCCACCGTATACAGTGGCGTAACTACCAGTGGTCGGTGTGTTCGATCGAACAAGGGCCCGAACATTAAAAGAGCCCAGTCGCTATCACGACCAAAAAAATAAAATATTTTAATGATTTAATGCGAATTCAAATTTTTGTGATTTGTAGCACTAAATATTGAAAGCACCAATAAAACCAGAAAATATGCGGCACTTTTTCAAAGGTTTTTTTTTCGTCCCCAATTCCATTTGGCCCAAATTCCATTGGGGGCCCCGCTTGAGTCAGAAACACAGGCCCGTAGCTGCCTTGTTACGCCACTAATTATAATTTGTAATTAAACATTAATTTTTTAATTTAAAAAGTTTACCGAATATCCCGTCACCCAATTTGTACTGTCGCCTAGTTAGGATTGCCCAAAACACCTTTGTCTAATAGTCTAATTGACCTTCGCCCAAATGTCGAAATTTTTTAGCTTAAACTGTTCACTTTAATATAAAACGACCCTAAGTTTTCTACAACGGAGTCAAAGAGGAACATAGACTTTGTCAAGAGAAGTCCCAAAAATTATAAACTGTTAAATTAAAAGTTTCCTGTACATCATATAGCCAAAATAGGTCTTACTAAAATTAAAGTAGAAAAAATTTTGCATTAATACGTAGAAAAATTATTGTTGTAGTTAGTCTAGTTTCTGAGATATACCTTTCCTAGAACCCCTGAGTTTTGCCCAAAAACTTAGTTTTCAGTTTCCAATGTGGAGTTTTTTCTGTTTATCTGATGAAGAAATAGTTTACAGGTAAGTGAAACTAAACTGTAAATCTATCTATACGTATACTATTTATTAAATGCAAATAACTCCATTTCAGTGGATTTCAATGAATTTGAATTCCCAAATTGATAAAAATCGAATGCTATAGAGGGCAAAAGGGCTAGATCTCGAAAACTATAGATGGTCTACAATAAATATTTTATATTTTTGCGCAGAATTTTATCTGCTAGCATTTATTACCAACTTTCAACTTCGTCTTTATTACAAAAACGTCTGTGCTGTGAAATTTTAGAATAGGGCAGTTCCATTCCCCCCACTCCAACATGGCTGCCGAACAGCAGCTTGGTGGTATGGTTGGTGGTATTCGCCATAAGATTTGTTAAGGATTAAAGTGTTTTCGTTATAAAAATGTATTTTTTATAGAATTCTAACCAGTTCTTTTAGCATTTTAAGCTTTTATGACACGGTGGTGATTGTTTTATAATAAATTGGGCTACTAAAATCCACTATACTTGCAAATAATTGAATAAATTGTGTGTTATTAAATTTTTCAAAATTATTAACCTGAAATATTAAAAGTTACAATAATTTAATAATTTTATTATTTTTATTTATTTAAATGAAATACAATACAATAAATAAATAAACAACATTTCAGCTGTTATGTTTTGTAATTATTTGCCAGCATTTTTGTGTTTCAGTAATTTGTTTGACTTTCCGGTTCATGTTGAAATAGCAGGGCTATACAACCAGAATTTGTTATTTTCCAACTTCTGCCGGTTTGCCTTTAAACAAAGTCAAATATTTACAAAATAAAAAGTACAGTAAAATTAAATGAATGATTAAACTTAACCAAATCAAACTAGAAAATATCTAATTTAAATGGTTTTTCGTCAGTTTGAGTTATAGGTAGGGAATTTTCAAACTTGAGCGAAATTTGTATCTGCCGGGCTTAATGCATTCTCGACTAGAAGATTTGCTGAATTTTTAGACATAATTTTTACATTTTTTAGTAAACTTCTGAACTGTGCTAGTTACGATTATATCTTTCACTAAATCTGAATGTATTTATGTAAATTACTCAAAAACACAAAAATGCTGGAAACTAATTATTAATAAGCAGCTGAAATGTTGTTTATTTTTATTTAAAGCAATTTATTTCAAATTATTGTACCTAACTTTTAATATTTAAGGCTAATAATTTTCAAAAATTTAATAACACAAATTATTCAATTATTTGTAAGTATAGTGGATTTTAGTAGCCCAATTTATTATAAAACAATCACCACCGTATCATAAAAGCTAAAAATGCTAAAAGAACTGGTTAGAATTCTATAAAAAATACATTTTTACAACGAAAACACTTGAATCCTTAACAAATCTTATGGCGAATACCACCAACCATACCACCAAGCGGGTCTAGGACAACTCGCCGCCGCCGACTCGCCGCGGCCGACTCGCCGCGAGCCAACTCGCCGCCGGACCAACTCGCCGCCGGGCCAACTCGCCGCGGCCAACTCGCCGCGGCCAACTCGCCGCGGCCAACTCGACGCCGGCCAGCTCCCTGCTGGCCAGTGTTCTTACCAGATGTCGCTCCTAAATTATTAATTTTCTCAAAATTATAATATTAAAAAAAAAAAAAAAAAAATATTAATATAAATATTAATAAATTATTAATCTCCTAAAAATAATAATATTAAGCAAGCAAGCAAGCAGAAAAGTGAAACTACTTGTTTATTTATTTTTTTTTTTTAAATTTAATATAGGTAATTTTTTTTATTAATAAAATATTAACAAAACAAAACCCCTTTTAACCCGGCAAGTATACACGTAATAATTTGTTATATGTAGTATATTATTTTTATTACTAACTAAAATATTAAGAATGCAAAAACCATTTTTATTGATGGCAGCGAAAACGGCCGGCGGCGAGACGGCCGCGGCGAGTTGTCCCATCCCCACCACCAAGCTGCTGTTCGGTAGCCATGTTATAGTGGGGGAATGGAACTGCGGAACTGCCCTACAGACTGGGAAAGTGTGACGTCAAATATGGCCGATCGAACAGCTGATGGGTGAAAACATTGCCGGGTGCATGCGTTATTTTAAACTTTTACGTGATTTTACAATGTTTTAAATCAAAATTATGCCTTTATTGCATCTGCCCAGGTCGCCTAGGTAATTCTAGACGAGAAAAGTGCAGTTTTTGAAACTATATGGTAACTAAACGCAAACAAAGTGAGGTTATCATCATGTTTCCACCCATCAGCTGATTGATCGTAACGACTCACCACTTTCCCAGTCCATTCTCACTGTAGTCGCGGTGATATTGTTGCGACATCTGCATTAATACTTCTTAAACATAGCCTGCTTAGCAAACAGATATTCAGGGTTCTACATATTTTTCTAAGGTTTTAGTTGATCTGTGCTTAGCATTACAGTTTTTATTCAAATATTAGATTTTATTATATTTTAGTTGTTTAAAAGTACAGTAAAGTTCACTAAATAATTAGCTTGTAATATATACCAATTATAATAAACTCAGACCGCAAGATAAAGTGACATTTACAGCGACATTCGGATAATATCATACTGCGCGGTGTAATGAACTCGGTTATTATAAACATTCGGCTGTAACGATCTAAGCTTATTTTAATAAAAATGATCACGCAAAATAAGAAACGTGCATTTACGGTAAATGAAAAATTGACAATAATAAATAAAATTGAAAGAGGTTGTTCTCAAGCGAGCATATGTGCGAATATGAAATTAAAAAAATCGACCGTTTCAAATATTTGGAAAAAACGTGAAAAAATAAAAAGTGATTGGAAAATCAACGCTAACGTAAAAAAGATGCGGCTGTCTTCGCGTCCTCAAGTTGACGAAATGTTATATAAATGGTATCAAGTGGAAAAAACAAATAATGTTCCCATAACTGGTACTATGCTGCAAATTAAAGCCGAAGAATTTGGGAGAACAATCGGAGACTACTTTAAGTGTAGTGCTGGGTGGCTCGACAGATTCAAAAAAAGACATGACATAACTTTTGACAAAATT
Source organism: Cantharis flavilabris (assembly GCA_949152465.1). Lineage (NCBI taxonomy): Eukaryota > Metazoa > Arthropoda > Insecta > Coleoptera > Cantharidae > Cantharis > Cantharis flavilabris. The sequence goes on from OX424435.1 coordinate 95,258,038, forward strand.
TCTGGGAAATCGACTACTGTTGATAGGCATATTATAAATCATTGGCTTTCGCAAGTTTGGCCTGTAATAAGAACGGGTTACTCCGAAGAGAACATTTTTAATGCCGAAGAAACTGACATCCTTTTTCAAGAGACACCAGATGGAACTCGTGAAAAATGTCACGATGAAGAAGAATTTTCAAAAGAACGGATCACAGTATTGGTGTGCGCCAATGCCTCGGGTGGCGAAAAACGAAAATTGTTGGTAATAGGTTATTTTTTCACCTTTCTATATTATCTTAACATGAAATAATTTTTTTGTAATTTTTAGGTAAATTTCCAAAGCCCAGATGTTTCGGTAATATGAAAAAGCTACCTGCAGATTACGTTGACAACGAAAAATCATGGATAACTGCATCTATTTTTGAGAATTATTTAAAAAAGTGGGACAGCGAATTAGTACAACAGAACAGGAAAGTTCTTTTACTTGTCGATAGTTGCTCTGCTTTCCAGAAGGTTTGTCTACGCAATATAAAACTGGAATTCTTTCCACCTATGGTATCGTTAGTATTACGACCTCTGAACCAAGGTGTTATCTGTAGTTTAAAAGAGAGCTATCGGACAGAAATGTTATTAAGGATTGCTGAACTAAATGAAAATAATGACAATATCAAAGTGTTTTCTATTTTAGACGCAATCAATTTATTGAGCTTTGCGTGGGAGAAAATTTCTTCGGAAGTTATTCGGAATTCATTTCAACATGTTGGATTACTCAGTGATAGGATTGATTCAAGGGATATAAGCCTTGACACCAAAGTTGATATTTCCAAATTTGATGATTATCTCAGTATCAACAATAACTTGATTAATACGGAAGTGTCTGAATATAATTTATTGCACCACGAAGTGGTAATAAAACAAGAAGAACAAGATGATGGTGATAGTAACGAATTAGAAACAATTATAACAACTGAAGAAGCGTTATGCTGTATTAGAAAAGTTAGGCGTTACTTTCAGCAAGGAGGTACCAACCAGTCTATTTTTTCTGATTTAAATAAAATACAATTAGCCTTACAAAATGAAGACATCAAAAATCATTGTATACAAACAAATACGGTCTAGACCGTTTTGGAGCAGCCAGTTTAGTGCAAGACATTTCGGTGCGAGAATTTAATTTTATACTTTTTTACTTCCTTGTAAAACAAGGAAGTATATTGTAATCCCGATTTTTTTCGGTTTCCAGATTTTGACGGATATATCCGTTTTGACCTTCCCTGAATCTATTTTGACTATTTTCGTTGTGACCTACGGACGTCTGTATGTCACATAACTCAAATACTGTAGGTCGTAGAAAGTTGAAATTGTGGATTTGAGACACTTATAGCATCTAGTTGTGCACCTCCTATTTTTGGTTGCGATTGTCCGTGCCAAAAGTCGTAATTAATGACGCGCATGAATACATTAACGAGATTTTTGTACAATTATAAAAATTACAAGGAAGTTATGTGGTGTCCACAGGGCCGATTTATCCATTAGGCACCCAAGGCAGCTGCCTAGGGCGGCAGTCTTTTAGGGGCGGCAAAAATTCTGATTAATTCTAATAAAAAATGTAACATAAATAAAAATTCAAGTAATTTCTTACAGAGCCGGATTAAGGGGGGTTAAAGGGGCTGCAGCCCCGGGACTCCAATTTTCTAGCAACAACAAAATTAAAGCAACAAAATTTAAATCACCAAAGTTTACATTTACACAAAATTTTACATTTGATCTAAGCGCGGTTGATCTTCAAAAATCAAAAAAATTTGTCTGCGGCGCTTTTTATTAAAACGTGTAAGATCAAAAGCCTCCAAAAATAGTTAGCCCCCGGGCCTCATATATCCTTAATCCCGCTCTGATTTCTTAACTCTCAGAGTTAAAATTTTTTTGCTAATAAATATACTATACTGTAACAATAATTTTAATTTTTTATTATAAGGGGCGGCAAAAAAAAATATGCCTAGGGTACTTACCTTAACGCGGCCCTGGGTGTCCACATCAGATTTTTTTTAATTTATGATTTAGAATTTATTTATTCCCAAATTTAGAATTTATTTATTCACATTATCGAAAATTTCGGTTTTCAAATGCCGTTTTTGAGAAAACTAATGGATAATCCACAAAAAAAATTTTTTTAATATACTTAAAAAATTGTCTTCTTTCAAGTTAAATTCAAGTTAAATTAAATGTCTGTAATTATTTGCGTTAAAAACTTCTTGCGCCGAAGCGGCTCCACGCCGAAACAGTTTCGCACCGAACCGGTTTGCGTCAAAATGGTCTATTAACATACATCTATTAACATTAACATATAACATACTATTAACATACTACAATGTAGTAATGTTTTATTATAGTAGAAACTAATTTTTTGTATGAAAAATAAATATTTAAAATATTTTTGTTTGTTTTTGAGTCAAGGCTATGAAACATGAGAAAATGGCCTTTACATCGAATTGCAAATGTTTTTTGTTTGTTTTTTGAACACCCCCATAAATTATGGTTGTTACGCCGCTGATGAGGAATATTTGGCAAAATATTTTTTATTGCCAATCGGACGCAAAAGACTTTATCTAAAAAATATTTTTTCTCAATTTTTTTTTCAATTTTTGTCAAGTTAAAATCAAAAAAAAAGTCAAAAAATAAAATCACTTTTCGGGGCCACTCCCGCCGATTTTGTTGAAACTTTGTGAATAAATATGTTATCTACGCCATAAAAAAACATTTTTTAAAAATTTCAGCTTTTAATATGTAGCTATTTTGGAGTCATGATTTTTTTAAATTTTTTTTACTTCATTAATTGTTTTGAAGAAGGAAACAGTATTTTCTAGGAAAAATTCTCAGTTTATCAATGAAAATATTCATTTTTTCTCATACCTAACAGAAGACCATTTAAAATTCAATTAAAGTGGAAAAACGGTTTTTCTCACTATGCGGCATGTATTACTTCAAATTTGATATTTTTTTCTGAAAGCTGAGAGTTTTTCCAATAAAATATGTCATTTTCACGATGTGCATATTTTTTGTTTAGATTCAATTAATTATTGTTTAAATACTTGTCATTGATTAGATGATTGATAGATTAATATTTAAACAATAATTAATAAAATTTAAACCAAACATAGGTACATCGTGACATATTTTGTGGGAGAAACTCTCAGCTTTCAGAAAAAAATATCAAATTTAAAGTGACACGTGCCTCACAGTGAGAAAAATTGGTTTTTCCACTTTAATTGAATTTTAAACGATCTTCTGTTACGTATGACAAATAATGAATATTTTTATTGAAAAGCTGAGAATTTTTCCTAGAAGGAACTTATTTTTTCTAATTTTTCTAAAACTGTTTTCTACTTCAAAAAAATTAACGAAAAAAAATAATTTTTTATTCAAAAAATCGTAACTTCAAAATGGCTTCATATTAAGCGCTAAAATTTTCAGGAAATGTTTTTTATAATGTAGAGAACATATTTACAAAGTTTGAAGAAAATCGGGGGGGTTGCTCCATAAAAACAATTTTATTTAGTGGAATGACCCATAATGACCCATTTTGTACTAATTAATTTCATGAAGTTACATGAAATTGTAATATCAAACAATAAAATTCACTTTTTGCACTTTCAATTTTGAAAGAAAAATTAATTTTATTAAATAAATTCATAACTATTTGATTGCACCTCGTATGTTCCATTTCTGTCGAGGTGCGGTTAAACAGCGCTACGTGATGGCATGCGTCGCAAATAGGTACCATTCGATCATATGATCGCGGTTCGAGTTGATCCATATTCTGAGATTGATTAAGTTTCAGTGTAATTAATCTTGCGTAGTTTTTATTAAAATGGCAAGTCAAACTCAGGGTATTCAGCAACTACTGTCGGCTGAAAAACGGGCAGCAGAGAAAGTGTCAGAGGCTCGAAAACGTAAGTAAAATATATTGGAAAACAATAATTCAATGTTGGGTGTACCATCTTCAAATTTTGATCACGAGTTTTCTACGATCTTTACATATTCTTATATTTAGTGATAAAATCGTTAATCTTTAGTATTTACATCCTTTTGTTTCATATTAATGAAAATAAAATTATGGTAATTAAATTTTTTCAAACAGGTAAAGCGAGGAGGTTGAAGCAAGCCAAGGAGGAAGCACAAGAAGAGATCGAAAAGTACCGTAAAGAACGTGAACGTCAGTTCCGCGAATTTGAGGCCAAACATATGGGATCTCGTGAAGACGTTGCTGCCAAAATCGAGCAAGACACTAAAATTCGTATCCACGATATGAGCAAAACCGTCGTTACTCAATCGGATAAGGTTCTAGCGATTTCATTTCATTTAATTTATGTGTGGTAATTTTATTTCTATTTACAGGTAATGCTTCAAATTTTGGAATTGGTTTATAACATTGAGCCAGAAATCCATAAGAATTATCGTTGTTAAATTAAGAATTTCTTTTTCGAAATTAAAAACCAATGTAATCTTTTATTAGAGTATTATGTGCACATAGCTGTTGTAATTGTAAATATTATCATTCCATTTATGAATGTTATATGTACTTGATTTTATTTTGAATTTTAGATTTTATTCTGAACAGCATAGTAGACATGCGACTTACTAGAGTTACTTATGCAATGAACGTTATGGTACTTATTGTTATTTTTGCTTTTTGTAAAATACAAATTTAATAGTTTAATTTTTATCCAACTAATTTTGTGTCTTAACTCATACTTAATTTCAGGACCTTAGCTCAATAGAAAGTTTAAAAATATTTTGTTGGTTTTTATTTTTTTTTCGCAATAACTAATTGATATATTTTTATTATTGCGATCTAACCTTTGGACCTGTTTAATCTTATTTTTCTATAATTTAAAATTGACCCAAATATTTAGGACAACTCGGTATATTTTTGTGATGTCACTTAAAAGTTATAGGTTAGAATTTTTGTTGTACATGAAAACATATTTTAATAGTTAAATCCGATGGATTCCTCTAAAAATAAATATTCCATTCTTTTGCCAACGTACAATGAAGTCGAAAATCTACCAATTATAGTTTATCTAATTGTAAAATATATGACTCAAAGGTAATGAAACTTCCACATCTGAATACTTTAATTTTGACTTTTTCTTTGTGTTTACGCAGTGGGTACAATTTTGAAATTATCATTATCGATGATGGAAGTCCCGACGGCACACTCGATGCTGCAAAACAGTTGCAAAGTATATACGGAGAGTCGAAAATTTTGCTGCGGCCCCGAGAAAAGAAGTTGGGTTTAGGCACAGCCTACATTCACGGTATGAAACACGCAACTGGTAATTATATCATTATAATGGATGCCGATTTAAGTCATCACGTAAGTTACTTTTATCTAATAAATCTCTTATTAACAGTCACATTTTCCAGCCCAAATACATTCCGAAGTTTATAAAACTACAAGAAACACAAGACTATGATGTTATTAGTGGTAGCCGATATATCGGCGAAGGTGGAGTTTCCGGCTGGGATTTTAAGAGGAAATTAATATCGAGAGGTGCTAATTTTCTTACTCAGTTATTGTTAAGACCAGGCGCATCAGACCTAACAGGATCATTCCGTTTATATAAGAAGGACGTTTTACAGAAACTTATACAAAGTTGCATTTCAAAAGGTTATGTTTTCCAAATGGAAATGATAATAAGGGCCAGACAGCTTAATTACACGATTGGTGAAGTACCGATAGCTTTTGTCGATCGAGTTTACGGTGAATCAAAATTGGGTGGTTCAGAAATTGTACAATTTGCTACCGGATTACTTCATTTATTTGCAACAACATAATTTTTATATATGAATTACTTTTAAATTTAAATAAATGCACACCTATCCGACTAGTGCATTTATCAATATAAAAATATAAATTGAGTTTGTGTTTTTGATGCCAAAATCCAATAACTTAATTCCCATGGTAAAAAATTAATTTTGCAGTTTTCACCAAAATTAAATGTAAAATATGAAAGTTTTTGGACTTTTGAACTCGAGAATTAGGGATTTAGAATAGCGGGAATCTGCATTTAAGTTAAATTCGGCTATAGTTAACGTAATCTAGTTTATCAAATTTATGATATAATGTTAGCAGTTGCACGCCTAAAAGACAACTGCGGATGGTTCTGCTCACTATAAAACCTAAAAACTATAAAAGCTGCTTACATCGAGCACACATCAAGAGCTTTGATAGAGACTGGAAAAAGAAGAATGCCCAGGAGGTGAAGCTTGGAAAGTGGAAGATAAGATTCTGAATCGGATAAATATCTATCTGATGGCTTTATCTAAATGGAGCTTGGAGAAACTGCAAATTGCTCAGGGGGTGGGCGATGATCGGAATCGGAGGAGGACGTCTCGGCGGTTGGTATGGCTTTTGAGCAGCAGCCTATATAGACGCAGTCCAAGGACGATACCTCGCTGATTGAAGTGGGGTCTGTTGGCATTCAGATATTTGTGTATAGAAGTCAACAAAGGGGAAATCCACGGACTTGACCTAAAAGTTCCCGATGCAAAGCTCGAAGAAATTGTCATCGGACTGGCAGTGAACGAGTTAAAGGTTGCCAAGCTAAAAGCAAAGGAAGAGTAAACCGACTTTCTTGGCTGGTACTCGAAGGCGTTGGAAAAGCCAAAAAAGGACGAAAACGAACCGGAAGTGATGCAAAGGCTCCAAAGGCCAAAGCAGGCTTAAAGTGGACCTAACCAGCGAATGCAGAGCCTTGAAACTGAAGACCCGCAAGAGCACGAAGGCGACCAAACGACAATAGGACAAAGCGTTGTTCCCTAATTGAAGCAAGCACACATGCACACATTGCAGAGTACGATACCCAAAAGGGCCCAAAGAAAGAAACCACTTACATGAAACAGGTACTGCAAAAGTTGAAATGGAAAGCTAGAATTAATGCCTACTGGCAAATCCCCAGCTTTACTGGGCTGGGGAGAGGTTTTACTGACAATGAGTGACAGTCTCACACTAAATTAAGATAATACAGAAATTATTTTTTATTAGCATTATTTATATCTAGTAGGATAGTATGTTTATTGTTACTGATAATTTCAATAGGTGCTGGTGCCCTGATGCACCCATGTAGCCGACGTCAATGCCGTCAATTATTATTATTACGTAAAATCAAATTACTGACGTCATAAAAATGGCCGCAAACCATATGATGGGTAAAAACATTGCTTTGTTTAGTTCCCATAAAATTTATATAGAAGTATACTGGTGAAATTGGTGTAATCCAAACAGTTTTTACAGTGTTTACCGATAATATTGTTTAAAAATGCCATTTTGTTATTGCCCTGGGTGCTCGCACGTGTCTCGTCGTGAAACTTGTAGATTTCATCGCTTTCCAAGCAATGATCAACAATTTAATTTGTGGAAGAGTATGTGTCGGTAAGTAAACTTAGAAATCTTATAAAATAGCTATCAATTTGAATAATAAGGGTTGGGGTTGCATTATTCCAGATTTAATAATTAAGTTTCTATCAGATACCGACCATAATAAAAATAATTTTGCAGTAATCTCTCTTATTATACGGTTTCCACATAAGGCGGTTGAAGTTTTACCACACTTCCTCCTGTTATGCGGTAGGTTTCGATATAATGCGGTTTTCTACAACAAGATTCCACTGAAAAACCCAGTACTAAAGGGTTCGTTTTTCGGTCTAGGAAAAAATTCCGCCGAACCACACTGAAAAAAATGGTTTATCATATTGATGAAAAATTCATAGTATTTATGAACAAAATCAATGTATTTATGAATTTCTTCATCATTATGATTAACTATTTTTTTCAGTGCACAATCCTGCCGAACGAAAATCCAGCAGGACTAAATTCCCGCCGAACCAAAATCTAGCCGGGTCGAAATCCATCCCGGCCATTTTTGTTGTGTGAAAGATTTCTTGTGCGAATAACATTCGCTGAGTTTTAAAACCTAAAAGTTTTTAGCTCGCTGATTAAGTTTTTAACAAATCTTACTTCCCTCTCCCAAATGAACTCTCTGATTATACTACTGGTTATACCTTCAAATGGAAATACGAGAGTGAAACGCGAACCAAAATAAATGTGCGTTTGGCACCTCTTGACTGTGTCCAAACGCCAGAAGTGTTGAGTTAACTCCGTCAAAAAAATCTCGAACCCAGAGTTTCTTTCCCTGTCATAGATCATTTTGAATCTTGATTGGGACAGAGGCTTGAGGCATCAAACTAGTTGATAACCGTTCTGGGTGTCTCAACAAGTTGGATGCACTTAATAATGAAGAGATAATTGAAGCAGCTCAAAACTTGATTGAAGCATATATTATGACATTGACTTAGACGACCAATTAGGAAATGAACTAATTTGCATTTATAAAGAGATGATAAGGAAATCTAAATAGCCTATAGTCAGGAGAGGAAGATGTATAAACTCCTTCTAGAAAAAAAAGTTTACTTAAAATATTTTTCTTTTTCAAAACAACCGGCGCTGTATACTCCTGCGTAATAACCGATCCATATCTTCTCGCGGATATCTCTTTTTTTACGGACAATTTCGCTAAAGAAAAATCTTAAACTAATACAACACTAACCTACATAACCGATCCATATCTTCGAGTAGATATCTCTTTTTTACTGACAACTTTGTTAAAGAAAAACCATAAACTTAACACTAACGTAGACTTAACCATAATAAATTGTAAGCCAGTAATAGAAATTAAGGTACATAATTTGAGTTCGTAAGTATGGTTCGGCGGGATTTTGGCGATTGGATTGTGACTGCGGAATTTTGACCGATCCTTTTTTTTACATTGTGATTTACATTATTACCATAATTAAAATACAGTATTTATTCAAAGAGACGGTCATTTCATATGACCGTTTCCGTGCTTCGGAGGGACGTAAAGCCGGCGGTCTCTCTGAGTTGATGATTGCCTCCATCAACTATTAAAAGCAGGGTTACAGGCATTCCCCAATCCGGATTAAGCAACCGTGGGGTCTAAATGCTTAAACCTTTCTCTCAGAGAAAGAGGCTAATTGCCCTGCAGTGGGCAGAAAAGGTCAGGGCCGTATATAAGGGGGTGGTGTTGGGGGGGGGGGTCAAACCTCCCTCATGGGTTAAGTAACATTACAAAAATTAATTAGAAAAAAAAAATTTTTTAATGCCTAACCCCCCCCCCCCCCCAAGACCAATGTCTAACTACAGCCCTGGAAAAGGCTAAAGAGAGTTATATTCAAATATCACAACACTTAGACAAAATAAATTGTACTTCAATGAAAATAAACACCTGCTAACAGGCCGCCATGTTGAATTCAACTGACTTTTCGTTGAAATACCAACCCCGATTGCTATATATTTTCCGCAATTATGGTTTCCATATAAGATGGCACGAATTACTGTGTTAATAATTGCTAATTCTTAGTTTCTTAAAAACAATACTGTTTTCTTAGTAGACGGTATATGGTTTCCAAATAATGCGGAACGACTTAATCGCATTATAGGAGAGTTGACTATTATTTTTTTAAAGTTATTTTTAATTATTCTAACAATAAAAAATATTTTTAGAAGCAGGGCACATCGAGATCCAACGCGTGAAGATCGTTTATGTAGCTGCCATTTTCATAATGCAGATAAGGCATTAGGACCTACAATTTTCCCATGGAACCGAAAAGGACAATGGAGTCGTGCTGATTATGCAAAACGTGCAAGGTTTGTATTCTTTTCGTTTACTTCTTTTATTTTTTTGAGTGGTTTAACTTTGAAAAATTTTAAAAATTGCCTGCGGCGCTATTCTATCGAATTCGATTTTGGTAACTGCTCTAATTTCGTATAATGATTCCAGTAGACATATTAAAGTCGACGAATTTCAACAGTAAGAAAAGCAATAAAATTTTATTAAAAAAATTCGTATTATACATGACATTTAGGGGTGGGAATAACAGCACTTCTTTAACTTGAGGTTTTTCAGTTGCAGAAACTTTTTATACTTATGGTTTTTGAGTAGGAGATATTTGCTTTTCTTCAGGTTTTCGCGTATAACTACAGATTTATGAGTGGGGAGGGGAAGGTGTTTTTTGTTTCGGAAGTTTTTGAGTCGATGGTTTTTCCTGTGCTTGTGGCTTTTGAGTCATGGGTACTACTTTTTCATTTTTCACGTTTTGAGCACTTTCATCGGTCATCAGGTGTTGTAAGCCGGCTTTTTCTAACGGAATGCGACCGATGTAATCGTTTATCGGTGAACCAAGATAGAGGATATTTTTGTAAATAAAAGCTTCACTTATACCAGAAAGGTGGCCATTATTAGAATGTAAACTATCCAAAATTTCACCATTTTTGGAAAGATGTACTATAGTACATCGTTCAATTTTTGCTAGTACTGAAATTGCCGTAAAGTGTCCAATCTATAAAGAAAGACATTCAAAATTAAGAAAAACTGCAAAATCTGTTACTTACAAAATGAATACTACGTTCTACAAGCTCGGTAGGGTATATATTGTTAGCTGCTTTAAATCCCAATTCGATAAGTCCAAAAATTCTAGAAATGAATTTTCTTACTAACGGGTACGGTCCAAGAATTTGCGTTGGATGAGGATGATCTTTATCGTGAGCAACTATCAAAGAGACCAAGTAACCTCCTTGTCCATCAGATTGGATATTATCGTTATATCCGGGCAATCCAGAGATGAAGATATCAAATGTGCCCTTTTTGGGACCTTTGAGGTAATAACGGTGAACACGACTCCTTGAAGTTTCAGATATTAATATAATACTTTCATCGTCAGAAACAAATACTCCATTTGCAAAATGTAACTCTTCCAACAAAACTGTATTTTTTTTAGTTTTGGTATTATAGTGGATAAATCTACAAATACAGGTTTAAGGATTTCGAACATACAAATTAGAAGATGTTTGAAAACCTACCGACCACTTCCATCGGCAAGTAAATCAAACATTCCATTTTGCAGATCAAATTCCGCACTGGAGTCAGTCCAATATAAATCTCCATTGCCTAAAACGACAACACTATTTGGGAATTTCGGTTTTTTCCCGTTTATTTCATCTTTCATCGATACAATTTGAACTTTTTCTCCTATAAAACATTTTGCTATTTCAATAAAAACTTTTTTTTAGTAAAAAAACGGAAAAAAAATTTTAATCGGGATAAACCGACAACTTGAATAAATTTGAGATAAAAAATATTGTCAAGGTTTTTGTTATATAATTCAAATACTTTTCAAAGGTCAAGTCTTTTTTTTAATCCTCAATATATCTATTTGAAAATTGATTTAAAAAAATTTAATTTATTAATAATTAAATAAAAAAAAACCGTACAAGGTAACTCACCAGTTTTAATATCAACTTTAAAAATTCCGTAATATGCATCCGCTACATATAAAATACCATTTTTATCAAACATCATCCCTAAAGGTCTCCCACAAATTTCTTCTTGGTGAAAACCCTTACAAGGTTTACCAAATTTAACGACAGGAATAATTCTTTCCCCGATTAATTTAACAATTTCACCACCATGAACAGAAGTATACAATTCTCCATTATATTCGGCGAATGCTTCGGCGCCCTCCAAATCGCCTTTATGCCAAATTTCCACATTTTCTAATCTATCATTAATTGCCAGTTTTTCTTCTAGCGGTCTGCTAGGATCAACACTAAAACGAAAAGTTATAAAACAGAGTTTCTAATGTTTCAAAATAAAAGAGTATCTTACGTGTATGATTTTTGATATTTTGCATCTGGTGGTATGTTGGGCATAACTAACACCAAAGTTATAGCAATAATTGCTTGGAACGTCAGAACCCCAATAAACTGGAATACTACGTTTCGTCTCATTTTTGCGGTGTAAATTGGTAAAAAATCATCTACAACATAAGAAAACAATCAAGAATTTAATTTAACTGTAGGATGTAACCTACACGCACTTCACCTTATATAACAATGTTGTTGTGATGAAATTAAATTATCTAAAAATCATTAATATTTGCCCATTCATAACAGGTATAGATTAAAATTTTATAATCACAATCCTTGGTGACTTATTGGCGATGTTCCCCCTTCATTTTTTAAAATGAAATATAATTTTTTCAAATTTATTAAATGCGTGAATTTTGCACTCATAATATTTTTTAAATTAGCAGATTTTTCCTGAAAATGTGTCTATTGAACATTTTTTTCAGATTTAGTTAAATATATTATTAGATAAAACTTTTGGCCGCATAAAATGTATTTTAAAATGAAGTGAGAGAAAGAAATACGCATATCCGCGTAATAATGTATGAAAACTAAAAATTATGAAGTATTAAGAAAAGTTATTCAAATGTCCAGTGAGAGTCTAAAACTTTCATATGACCGTCTTTGTGCTTCGGAGGGTACGTAAAGCCGACGGTCCCCCTGGTTTGATGATTGCCGTTATCAACTATTAAAAACCAGGGTTACAGGCATTCCCCAATCCGGATTTAGCACTCGTTGGGTCTAAATGTTAAAAACTTTTCTCACAGAGAAAAAGGCTTTGTTCAGCAGTGGACATAAATGGCTAGCTGATGATGATGATCCAAATGTCAACAGCATGGCAGCTTTATTACGAACCCACGTACACTTGATGTTGTTTTGAGCTTGATTCTGAATTATTTTATCATGAAGCTGCGGTGAATGATAATTCACAAAATAGAACACCAAAAAATCAAAAAGTTTGGTTTATAAACAAAACTTTCTATACCAACTATACGTATTAGATTAATTTAATATTTTTCCGCGTGGTGGCGATCGCTTAATGTAAATCGCGAACAGCCATTGGAGAAAAGGAAAATTTCACGTAAAGAACACTTACCACACCCTCTCTCCACTTCAGAGTGGCCGATCGTTGCTGTTTCATTTAGGGAGGCTAATCTAAGAGTTAAATATCTCGAAAAAATGTTGTACACCGATTTCCACGGAATTTCAGTGATTTCCAAGAAATTCTGAAGAATTCTCAGGAATTCCAAAATTTAAATTTAAAATTGTATATGTGGTTTTTACATCATTGCCCGGGCAATAACGTTAATGTCCAATACAAGGTGGACAATAATGAAATAAGTATTCTACAGATTCTATATGTTCTATCACTCTTTCAGTTTTGGCTGGCGTAACTACAGCAAATCACGGATCCACTGTAAAATAAATTAATTAAATTTAATTAATTTTTCCTCTGGGCCGCTTTGGCTAACGCAAACACGACAAATCATGGATCTACCTTAAAATAATCGTTTGTCTAAATTAAATAAAAATTTCTGTACACTCATCAGGCCTTGAAAAGGGCTGAGTTGCTGTTATTTACACGGAAAAGTGCGTGCACGACAAATAATTGTCTCTAGTCGAAGTTGAAGTCCCTAGTTGAAGTCTTACGAAAGACTTAAATATTACAATCATATGAAAATAAGTACATCTATGCCCAATTTACGTCATTGACCGTAACATATATAATGAGGAATTGCATTCTTCTTATGCGCTAAGCGCTAGATAATTATTATTATTGCATTCCCGCGTCAAATCGATAGCGGCATATATTTATTCGAAGGTTTCAATCAACACAAGATCATTGCTTAATGATGAGAAATCTCTTTGGAGTAATCGGTAAAACTTTGCGGCCCTAGACTGATGGTGCTACTTTTGTATAGCTTCACGTTACATTTTAGATATGTATTGTGAAAGAAGTATTTATCTTTTATCTACCTATATCTATCTCACGATCGATAATCCACTTTTAATTTCTTTAAAAAATTTAATAGTTCAGAATTGCAGGGGGAACGTCGATGCTCCACCTTAAATACTCGTCAAGTTTACCAATATCATTCATGGAAGCTTTAAGCGCAGCAACATCAGCGGATCGCGACATTGGTTTTTAATAATTTACGTCTCATTTCTACAATTTTCATTTTTATCCTTTCATATTTTGTACCGAAGTATAAAACAATAAATGCTATGCCTTTACACCTTCATTTTTAAATAAAAAAAGTAATTTTTAAAATTTATATTTTCGAATTAGCAATTTATTGCTAAGGAGCATAGATCATCATCACTTATGCTTCATAAGTCAGCCATAATTTTTATAATAAGAACTAATGTATATTAACAACATGGGATACTAATAATTAGATTTTAAAATTTATCATTTAAATTCGTGATTGTATGGTGCTGCTAATAATAATTTATAGCGAGCATTTGAAGAAATATGCATCTCCAACAATATTTTTACACATAACATAAGCTTTGCGTTACGTATAATTTTTTCACTACGTCGCGTCGGAGTTGTAATGTTGCAATAGCCTACTTACTTTCTCTTGTCCATCTGGCCACTGGCGTACTTAGAGCTTTTTCCACCCGGGGCGGTTTTAAAATTTGCCACCCATACCCCCCCCCCCCTCATATAAATATTTACTTTTTTTAATATATTTTTTATAATTTTATTTTTTATTTTTATAAAAATATTTTTGTACAAAAAGAAGCAAAATTCCCCTTTTAAAAACGTGCCGCCCGGGGGGTCCTCTCCTAACCCCCCCCCCCTAGGTACGCTATTGCAACTGGCATGGCATATTCTATTTTTATCGTTATTTGTGTCTTGAGCAGCTCAATTGTTTGAATACGATTACACAAACTGCATTAGCAAAGAGATTTATAATTTATTTTATGAATTCATCATTTTGTATTGTTTACCGTCTTATAACGAAGTGGCCTTAGTGTTTTACAAATTTCCAACATTTATTGTTGTCGTGTAAGTATTGTTGAGTATTGTGCCGTAATTAATTTGTAAATTAGTATTATTATTTTTGATATTGTTTGTGTATGGTGTGTTGCCGCCAAATACATTGGTATTTAGTGGTGTTTCCCCGCCCCAGAGGCGTAGCAATAGGTGGTGCTACAGGGGGGTGCCGCCCGTAACCTTTTCAACACAATTTAAAATTTATGCAATTTAATAGCAATTTAAAAAAAAAAAGAAAAAAATGCAAACATAAAAATTCAAAGGAAACAATTTATATTTGGGAGCTTGTAATCCAAAATCCAGAATATTCAACTAATTATTATTACTAATATTGATTATAATATCTTCTGAAACATTAATTTAAAAATTAAAAGAATATGAACCAGTACAAACATTTGAAAGATCATTTTCAATCTTGAAATTGGTAAAGAATTACCAGAAAAATCGGAAGAATTACCTTAATGAAACAATTTCGTTTTTTGCCAATCAAAAGGCAAGAAAAATAGATTTTTCTGTACAAATAAATTAGGATTAGTTTTGTTTTGTGTTATTACGTTTGTTACCATTTACTATACCGGGTGCTGACTGAGTTTGCCGAGCACAGAAAATTAACATGTAAAAATTTATTTATGCAAATTCCTGCTTCCCTAATTATTTTAGAGCAAAATGAAAGACACAAAAATAATGAACATTAGATTTCATTTAGCTTTTACTTAAAGGTAAAAAAATGCTTTTGAAATTGTTAAAATTTTCATTTATCAGACTGGCCTGGTAAGTTTTCAATGTCATTATTATTGAATTTATTACATGGTCAGTATGAGTATGATAAATGAAAATTTTAATGAATTTCAAAAACTTATTTCGACCTTTTAAGTAATAACTCTGAAATCTAATGCTCTTATCATTCGTAGTTTTAGAAACACAATTTTAATAGTGTTTTATTAAGTGATAACATAAAGAAAAGTAATTCATACAATCCATTAAATCAAGGAAACAAGTATATTAAATTTTAACTAAATTTTTCTATTTTAGAATCTAAATTTTCCAACATGCCTAAGCTAAAGAGGCAGTTACCATTAAGTGTTAGAAGAAAAAGTATTAAAAAACGAATGCAACACGCTCGTGCTATGTAAATTGTTATTTTAAGTTTTAAAAAGTTGCACTACTAATCATTAATTTTTTTAGTGCTGCTGAAAAAAGGTGCAACAAATTATGTAATACCTTACCGCCGTAAGTACCTACCAATTAATTTTAATTACAAGTAGATCTTAATAATCCAAACTATACATTTTTAAAATAACGAAAAACGAATATACAAATTTTTGCTTTACTACAGGCTACAGGTAAAACTATTTTGAGATTTGAAAAAGTAAGAATTTTTTAAACTTCATGACAACATTTTGTACTCCAAAATCTGCGGCTTCAAATACCAGCTTGAAGCAAATTTGGAAAATCCAATTTTCAAAATCCAAGAATTTCAGTGTTTCCCTTTTAATCCCTAAAAGGGGGTTTTTAGCGGTTTAGGACATTTGAACGCGGCCGGTTGAATTCGGCCGTTTGAACGCAGGGACGTTTGAACGCGGAGACGTTTGAACGCGAGAACCCAGATGCAATTGCATCCCCCCTCCATTTTATTTCACCCCATTATAATTAAATATTGAAATAAAATTAAAAATAAATAAACAATAAATTTTTTTACATTGCAAAAAATAAAATTACAGAAGCTTAAGTACCAAACAAATAAAAACTAACTGGAATTGAAACAAACAAAAAGTTTATCGTAATATTTATTTATTATACAAAACTTAACTATTCATTTCATAATTAGGAGAAATGAGTTTGGGGAGTATCAGAAATCTAATACGGGCCCTTACGTGGAGAGGGGGGATTAAAAAATCCAAAAATTGTCCTTGCATAATTTATAGACGCTCCCTTACTAAAGTAGTTTGAATTACCCCCCCCCCCCATAAACAATTTTTAAGTATTAATTTTGAGGTCAGGGCTGAAGGGTAATGGAGAATTGTGCCACTTACATAACCTGTTTAAAGATTCCATATTAATCCTTGTTAATAAACCGTCGTGTAGCTTGTCGCTTGTCCATAAATTAAACCGTAATTATTACTTACCAAATAATACCCCCCCCCCCCGAAATTTAAGAACAATAATAAATTTTAAGTATTAATTTTGGTGTCTGGGTTCAGGGGTAATGGAGAATTGTTCTGCTTACACAACCTAATTCCATATATAAAATTATTCCATTATCACTGATCTCAAAATTAATATTTAAAATTTTGTTTTAAACTCAATTTATATTAGGATTGCCAACCTTTAAAAATTCCAAGATAAGCCCCTCGATTTGATATTTAATAGTAATAGTTTAATAGTTAAGTTTTGTATAATAAATAAATATATCGATAAACTTTTTGTTTAACCACAGCAGTGGATTGGTGTAATCGCTGGTTGAGTTACAGAGCGGAAATTCTGTGTTTGAATCTCGGACTTGGCAGAATTTCTTAGCTCGGCCTTCCGGTGTGCATCAATACGTTGTGGATTTACGAATTGGTTTCAACTGACAAAAGTCAAGGTCAAAAATTAATTTTTATTTATTTTATTAAATTAATAATAAAAAAAAAAGAACTTTTTGTTTGTTCCAATTCCAGTTAGTTTTTATTTGTTTTACTTTATTAAGCTTCTGTAATTTTATTCTTTGCAATGTAAAAAAAGGTCACATTTATTATATTTATTTTTAATTTTATTTAAATATTTAAATATAATGGGGTTAAATATAATGGAGGGGGGTGCAATTGCATCTAGGTTCTTGCGTTCAAACGTCCTCGCGTTCAAACGTCCCTGCGTTCAAACGTCCTTGCGTTCAAACGTCCCTGCGTTCAAACGGCCGCGTTCAAATGTCCTGCTCCGTGTTTTTAGGTACCTATATTCACCTTATACAGGGTATAGGTACATTTGAAAACGATCCACCTTATTGAAAAATTAAGATATTTTGCTACCTGGACCCATATGTGTAGTAAACTAATTAACAATTTTTTGCATATTGTTATCGTAAAAAACAGAAAGATTTTTCAATCATTAATTTTTCTAACATGGAAAAAAATAATTGTATTTAGAAAATAAGTAATGCAAAAATTATGTCAATATCTTAAATCAGTAGTCGGCAACGTAAAAAAACATCAAGCGGTTTAATTTTCATTGAACAGTTGGCAAAGCTACTAGTTGTTGCAAATCGCACCAATTATGGCGGTTCCTTGAAAATAACGTAAAAAAGCTAAAAAACAAAGCTCATTCGTCCCCGAGTACGGCCCGGCCGGGCCCGCCTTTATTACAATTTGCCACTATGTGGCCCTTATCTGCCGAAAGATTGCCGACCGCTGTCTTAAATAATGCAGAACTGTTGCGAATCCTGTATTTGCATTTCTTTATTGCTAATTTTGATGAGTTTTTGGGTGTTCCCCCCAAATTCACATGTGATTTTCGAGCTCTCCGCATCGAAGTACGTCGATTTAAGTACAGTAGAATCCGCTTAATGTGATCTCGGATAATGTTATCAGTCGGTTATTGTGATAATTTTTTTTCGGAAACCGGCCACTTTTTCTTTCTTTTTTTTCTTCTATCTTGTTCTAATCCAAGTCTTGTAAAATTCGCCTTCTTCTAAATTTCGCTAATTATTATTAGTTATCAGTTATCAGTTAATATTATTAAAATGACCTTGGCCCGAAGTGATCACATTAAGCGGATTCTACTGTACTAGAAAGACTACTAAAAAAAAACGAAAGGTTTTATTGTGGTTGAATTTGTTGGAAAATATTACTTCAACATTTTTTGTTTATAACATCTTATCATTATTGAAGATAAACGGCTGAACGCTCAACTGTTTTACTTCTTTTTATGGAAATAGTGAAGTGACGTCACTGTACTTACATTATGCTATTGAAGAATTTCTGTGAAACAGATTACATTGCGAAAATATGTTATTAATCTTATCAGGAACAAAATTAATCGTTGTTAGTCTGTCTGTGATTCATGTTATGTTTAGTTTATAAAATGTATCATAGATGGCACTTGATTGAGTTGTTTTTCTAACAAAAAGTAGAATTTGAAAAATTAGACAAAATTTGAAAAAACTATTGTGTTTACGCGCATAATTTTTAAAAATTTTGCTTATTTTTATTTTTTTAAATGGTTCGAGTAAGACTTGTGAACAGTGATAAAATAGTACACAAGGCGTGGGAAAATAGAAGAAAACGTTCAAGAAGATCTCGTATGGCACGCCAGCGCATTTTAAGGTATTGCCACTAAAATTAAAAAGTTAAATAATTATTTTCTCCACATTTTACAATATTCGAAAAAAAATGACATCTGCATTAGTGTCAAATTGCTCAATTGTTTTGTAGGTTAGTGTGAGAGGTTTGACAGTATAAATAATAACAGTAATCTATTTTTCGTGTTTTTTAAAAAATAATGAAACATATTAAACGTTGTTTCGTACCATCTTGCAACAACAACAGTAAACAAGATTTAGACAAATTGTTTTTTTATGTCCCATCCGCATTAACGACAAGAACACAATGGTGTAAAGCTGTTCAGATGGAAAATGTACCGAAAGGTAGATGTTATTATTGTTGCGAAGATCATTTCGATTTGAAAGAAGATTCAAAAAATTGGTTTCAATGGAGTTTTATGCCTGGAAGCATTAGATTGTCTTTAAAAAATAATGTTGTCCCTCATAAAAATTTAATTCCAATAAAATTATTTCTAGACGGAACTAGAGGTAGGTAGGTACCTACATGAAATTTATTCATTTAATTTTAACTTAGAACATGAATTACTTTGAATTTAAAATTACAGGCGAATTTCATGATATTTTAAAATCAATAATGTTCAAACCACGGTACATAATATAGGAAGGTAATCCAGTCTGATCATATTACTAGATTCTTTGTTATTAAAATGCCGGATAGACATTGCTTTGCACCTTTTTGCACGAGTGGATACCGAAACAAAAAAAAGGTTTCCTTGTTTAAAGTGCCGAAAAACATGTTAAAAGTGTGGAGTGCTGCAATACCTCGGAAAGATAAGAAAGTAACAATTACCAGTGTGTTGTGCGAAGAACATTTTCTTGCAGAGGATATAATACGTGAAGTGAAAACAGAAACCTATTCGGTGAGATTTTACTTTATAACAAGTTTATAAATTCAAAATAGATACATACATAGGTATCCAAACAATAGATTTTAATAAAAAAAAATATTTTAGTATTCGCTTAAAGTACCACGATTAAGGGAAAACGCAATACCGTGTATTTGGCCCGGTTGCCCTTCATATCTATCGAAAATACCTGCCAAGAAGAGAAGAATAATTAAAAAAACAGAATATAACCATATTACTGCAAAGCGTAGCAAAATTCAGAGTAAAGGTAACATCACTTAATGTAACACGATTTCAAAATTAACCCGATAAAAATATTTTTGTAGTTTTTGATAAGCCTTCAACTTCGAAGGGGCACCAAGAAGAAGTTGGAAGTACTTCTCTAGATATAAATGGTAAAAGTCAAATGACAATGTTATTCAAATAAGTTACGTAAAATGGCTAACTTTTAGGTCTGCCAGCTAACACTCCTGATATTTTACATAAAAAAACAAATGAAATCGCAGTGGTCGTAAGGTAATTAACCAACTTTACTGTTACTTAACCGATAACCAAAAACATCAATATAACAAGTTAATTAAACCAATAAAAAGTTTATTTTGGTTTCTTTGTAAATACAGTAGAACCCCTCTATAACGAGACTGGTTATAACGATTTATCGGCTATAACGAGTAAAAGTTTAGACCCCTGACTTTTGTTTACACGCAAACTGACTGTTTATAGCGAAAATCTGCTTATAACGAGTAAATAGGCTGGTCCCTTGAGCTCTCGTTATAGAGGGGTTCTGCTGTATTTTGTTTATAAATAAATTTTCTGACGAAACCGATAAACTTCGCTGAAAGCTTAAAAATAATATTGATTTTTATTGGTTTAATTAATTTGTTATATTAATGCCCGGTTTCACAAAGGCTAGTTAAAATTTAATCTATGATTAAGGATTTTCAACAATATCGCAACAATGAATTTTTATTGTTGAAAACCCTTAATCATAGATTAAAATTTAACTAACCTTTGTGAAACCAGGTATCAAGTTTTTAATATTATTAATTCTCACAAATTAAGAATTTATATATTTAATAGACCAATAATGTATTTTTTATTTGATTTGGTCCTCTATGATGTACCGTGGTTCAAACTATTCAATAAAATATTTTTTAAATGTAGTTTTTATTTCAAGACGGCTTGAAATGATAGGTATTTTTTTTAGTTTACTTTTTTAGTACTTTTTTAGTTTTTTGTCTATATCTCGGCAACTTGTACTGATACAAAAAAAAAGTTTAAGTAAAAATTGTAGCTTATTAAATTTTCTTCAAAAAAGTTGACATATATTTTTTTGTATCTCCAATACTTTAGCTTTTCGTTAGTTTAGACACTTTAGAAGGGAGTTGCGTTATGCCCGATGTTCATGCTTATTAGTGACGAAACTTTATGCGATGCATATCTTTCTTATACCTCTTTGGACTGGAGAAATAGTCAGTGTTAAAAGTAAAAAAAACTAAATTAACTGCATTGAAACGACAAATCTGCAGTATGCAACGTCGGATTACAGCTAAAGTATTAGAGATACATAAAAATGTATATCAACTTTTTCGCAAAAAATTTAATAAACTACAATTTTTACTTGAACTTATTTTTGTTATCGGCACAAGTTGCCGAGATATAGACATAAAACTGAAAACGTGTACCTTTTTTTTAAGATGGCGGCTCGAGCGCAACAGATTTCGACGGGGACTTTTAGTATGTTTATCAGGAAGCCGTAATAAACATATATACCAAAATTCAGATCTTTACCGATTAATGTTTTTATTTGCCGAAAAATAAATTGACTGGACTAATTTCGATAGATTTAATATTACTAACAAGTAAACTGCAAATCAGCTGACACACCCGCGATGGGTGTGGCTGTGGAAGACCGCGAAAGTGGTTAAAAAAATTAGTACCTGATAATATGCCGGCTGAAACTGATTTTACTAATAATTCACATAATGAATCTAAAAAAAAATAGTCAGCTGCATCGCGGAGGAGGGGTTATGCGTCAGCTGCGCGCATGAAGTTGTAAAAAAAATAAAAAAATTTTTATAGTATGTCGAATGAAATCTTACTGCATGATTGTTTATAGTTTATACAATTAGAAGTGTAAAAACAACAATCAGCTGCACGTGTAGCGGTGGAAAGACTGTCAGCTGACGCGGTATAGTAAATACAAACCGATAAGTTTCGTTTGTTTCTATCAAGCACCGACGATATTAGCGGTTATCTCTCTCACATTTCTTTCTCGTATTCTTTTGTTTGTACGCCCCACTTCTCGTCTAATCGCCCTTCCCACAAGCAACTGATGCGAACATCTGCCGTCTACGTGACCGAATATAGTATATTATTCATAGAAAATTTTTGGTTAGATTCTTCGTGTGAAGGGCTGAAAGTCTAAACATGTCAGAAATTAAACCGTTTTGTATATTCTGTGGTGCAAAAAAAAAGAAGTTAATATCTTTCACAGAAAAAACTTTGCAAAAATGTGATGCGATATTGGAGATACGACAAAAAAATAATCTTACTCTAAATTGTGTAAAAGTGCCGAGTGAATTGAATGACACACAAAAATATCATTCACAATGTTATCGACAGTTCACTGCATTACCCCCTAAACACAGGACACCAGTTGCAACTTCTTCAACATCTACAGCATCAATGTAAGTCCTTTTATCCAAATTTTTTGAAAGATTTGAATGTTAATTAATTAATAATTTCGGATGTTGGATATTGGAATAATTATTAATTTAGAAAATTATAAACAATCACGCAGTAAGATTTCATTCGGCATATTATAATTAAAAAATTTTTTTTTTACAAATTCATGCGAGAAGCTGACGCATAACCCCTCCTTCGCGATGCAGCTGACTATTTTTTTTAGATTCATTATGATCTAAACTATTAGTAAAATAGGTTTCAGTCGACATATTATCACTTAATTTTTTTTTTAAACCACTTTCCCTGTCTCCCACACCCACCGCTACTTGAGCAGCTGACGGTCGATTAACTGATTGGTGAACCGAGATTAATAACAAATTCTGCCAACATAATATTATAATCGCCCATTTTTAACGCTAGCTCCCAGACTATTTTTCGTCCTTTTTGGTCAAATTATTATTAAAAACTTGAAAAATGGGATAAATTTTGTGAAATTAAGCTCAGCATTTTATTATAAAAAAAGTAAATTTATTAAATGAATTATACATTGAATTCTCAAGTTATTGAGAAGGTATACATTTAACAAAAAAAAATTTTAGTTTGCCAAAAAATGTGCTGGCTGCTTTTAGCCAAGCTTCTCAACTTTGCTGTTGACATTCATAGCACAGCTTTTAATTTTTTTTAATGAAGTTATAATATCTCTAAAACTCACTTTGATATAAATCAGTAAGTAATTATTTTACGGTAAATAAAGCTAATATTTCCTAAAATTAAAGTAATGTTAGATTTTAAAATTATACGTAAACTGCACACTGGGGTCTGAGATACCCATAAAAATTCATTTTCAATTATTGTAATTCGCTTAATGACTAGAAGGCATCTACGAATATTTACACCAGTTCAAATAACTTTGAACTTAATTTACAAGAATGGATTTTGAAAAAAGTCATTACAGCACATGTGGCATTAATTTATATGACGCTTCGGGTTTCTGAGACCCCAGTGTGCAGTTCCAGGGTTAAATTGCAAGCCATTACTACAATTTTCATTTTTATGCGTTCAAATTTTGTAACGAAGTATAAAATAATAAACTCTATTCAGCGACAGTGTCCTTTCTAAAAAATTAATTTTGAAAATGTATATTTTCGAATTTGCAATTATTAACAACACAGGATGTTATTTAAATTTATCATTTAAATTTATAATTGGATAGTGCTGCTATTAGATTTGTAGCGACTATAGCGAGTATTTGAACAAATATGCATCTCTGATTATGTTTTATACACAATCATAATATAAGTTTTCTATTACTTGTAAATTTTTTACACGTCGTCGAAGTTCATAGCTTACCATAACATTTTCTCTTATCAATCAGTATCTTCTATTTTTAGCATACCTACTATTGTCGCGCGCAACTTTTGTATGCATTCTTGCATTAGTTAAACGACAATTTTAAATACAATAATTTCACTCGAAGCTGCATTATTTGCAACGAAAAAATTTATTTTATAGGAGTGTTATTTCGGTGCTCTAAAAAATCTAAAATACCTGATTTTAGAGTATTTTATTATTTCCGGTGAATTTAAAAATTTGAAAAAGTAAAACCGATATTTTAGTGTTGGGTGTATTTTAGAGATTTCCAAAATTTATTGTTGTGTAAGTACAGTCATACAAAAAAGTCTTGTACATACTGTGTACAAGTGAGTAACGAAAATATCCGGACACTCCTATGTTAACAATGTACATTCGACATTTTTAGACATTTTTTGTTGAAAATTTCATTGTCTTCAATTTTGTACCTATACATTTTTCGATTTTGTCGCCCTGCTTTTGACTGACAGCGACTTACACAAGATTGCAAAATACAAAAAATATTATCATCTGTATCTCAGAAACGGTGTGACAAACAGAAAAATGCATATAGACAAAAATGTAGGGAATGAAATTTGCAACAAAAACTACTTGTACATTTTTCTATTTTGTCGCACAATTTCCGAAATATAGATATGACGGTATTTTCGGTATTTTTTGTTTTACAGAGTCTCGTTCGTTTAAGTCGCTGCCAGTCAAAAACGGCGCGACAAAATAGAAAAATGCATAGACACGAAATTGAAGATAATGAAATTTTTAACAAAAAATGTCTAAAACGTTTTGCTGTAGAAGCGATTTTTATATGTCAAAAAACGGTTTCAAAATGTCAACTTTACATTGTTATGCTTGTATATAAAATTTTAACCCGTCAGCGTCTTGTTGGTACAAAAAGATCACGCCGCTCACATAAATTACATCACGAACGACATGTCTACAAATATTGGCAAAAATAAATTATAGCTATATTTGGCATTCTCGCATAGTTATGGTCTTACAAAGTTGACGGCACCGGTAAAGTGCGTGTCGCGCTAACTGCGCAATATTTTTATCACCACCGTACCTACACGTGTTTCTATTTTTTGCAATTCATCATGGTCAATAAATTAATCATTTATAGTACATACAAAATATAATTTACATTTTTAATAAAGGGTATACATATTTCTAAGTGCGATTGGACGTTCTAAGTTGATCAAGCAATTAATTATATAAAAATAACGTGTGAGCGAAGTACCTATGACATTGAGAAATTAAAGTGTACCAACGTCGGGTAAAATAATTTTTCCTGTTTTAGAATCGAAATTTTTCAACATGCCTAAGGGCGGCAAGGCTATTAAGAAAAGAACTAATTTACCATTAAGTATCAGAAGAAAAAGCATCAAAAATCGATTGAAACACGCTCGTCGTGCTATGTAAATTGTTTTTTTTAAGTTTTAAAAAGTCGCACTTACCTAATAATTAATTTTTTAGTGATTTTAACAAAAAATCCAGGCAATCATGCAGTACCTTTCCGACGTAAGTACCTACTAAAAAGTATTAAAAAACATGCCACTATTTGGGAAACACTGTGGTAGACGATACACATGGCAGTGAACCTGTTAAATATTCGACAGTTTTCGAATTCTTAGAGAAATTTTGAACTTAGACGTATTCCCTTTTTTCCGAAATTTTTCAGTTCTCATGATTATGACTGTATACTTTTTTCTGCTAACTATCTAAATTGAAAAATTGAGAATTTTTCGTCAAAACGAAAAATAAAAATATTCGCTTTGCTCAGGGCATATTATATTCTATAGCTCATATTACGCATACTTATAAATAAATAATTAATGCTCGTTCTCATCCAATTAACGCTACGTAAAATAATTTTTTTTAAATTATATTTTTTTTGAAAACTTTGTTTTTATCGATTCTATAAAGGGAATTTTTAAATTTTAAACGAATAATAACTGATAAATACAGACAATAGGTCAGCACAGATATAATAACAAACGCTTCTTCGTCTCAGCATAAAAACGTCCCTGTTTTTGCCGACAACAATGTTAAGATTATATAGTCGGGGGTTCCGCCAGAAACAAATTATCTGTATTATGGGGTTCCATAATCGTATAAGTTTGGGAACCGCTGTAGTAGATTACAAGGTATGATCAATACGTGAACGGAAAGAAACCCTTACTGCGCATTAAAAAATGGCTGCCATACGGAGACGTCTTTAAACTTTTCTTACTGTTAATTTTAGAATTTTTGACATTTAATTAAAAAGTTTCTTGTTTTATAGTTTGTCATGTTTATTTTTTTATTGCGGTTGGTAAACAATTTAATCTGTAGTGAAATGTGTGTGTTAAGTTAAATATTTGACATAAAAGCAAACAAGTGTGAAGTGAACAAGCGTATACGTATAAACTGGTGCATATATTACAAAAATGAGGTGTGCAGTTTCTGGTTGCAATAATAGCAACCAAGGTGGAAGCGCTACCACGTCGATATGCTACCACACATTTCCGAAAGATTCAGCAGTACTAAAACAGTGGCTGTTATTTTGTGGACGCAATGGTAAAATTAACCCAAATACTGCTAGAATATGTTCAATACATTTTGCTGAAGAAGACTACCAAGTAGATACCCTTTTAGCATCTTACGGTATCAAGAGAAAGTTAAGAAAATTACACAATGGAGTGGTACCAACACAACATTTGCCCCGACAACAACGAGAAGGAAAAAGTTCAGTGCGACTTGATCGTCTTGGAAGACAGAAAAATAAAACCACAAAAGAGTCTGTTTTGGATCATTATTTTTTTTTATTGTATTTATTTATTTATTTATTATAGAATTGAGTCACCCGAATTTTTTTTAATGAACAGTCTTGAAGCAAATAATGAAAGCGAAATACATCTATCAAATCAGAGGTAAATAATGTATACCATGTACATATAAAATTGTGTTGGTACGCAATAATACCAACTTTTAACATCAATTTTTTTATTTCTTTATTTTAAGTTTCTGTTTGCGCCATCTTAGAGGTTGGATTTCTGAAGTTTTTTTTTATCAGAAGACCGTGCTCTGACAATTTTGGGTTGGCAATGCGCGGAACCATTACCTACCCCTATTTGAAACATTGTAAAAATTAAATACAAAATAGGTTTTATTTATATATATGTTGATGGATGTTAAGTTGTGACTTCCGATACGTACACGAGGCGACCTGACATCCGGGTCTTTCAGTTACACTAGCTATATATATTTTGGTGCAAACTAGAGAGGGGAAGTTTTGAAATTCGTTTATCAAAAGAGGGAAAGCATTTTCTAATTTTTATTTTTTATATATGCACTTGTATTATACAAGATACGAAGTAGCTTCCGCATATATATGGTTTTACGCGGCAAGGCGTTCTTACTTCCAGCAGCGTTGCCGCATTTACAGTCTGTATAAAATTTCAGTCGCTCAAAGATAACTATATCTTCCCAGTTTTGCTTAATGTGCACTATGTAAAGAAATAATTGTATTTCTGATAATATTTAAACTTTTAGTTAATTAAATGCTTAACACTAAAAAACGGGTTGATTTTAATATATTAGTTTTATATTTTTTTGTATTTTTTAATATAATGTTAAAATTTAATTTACATTTTAATACAGCTTACCTTCAATCAGTCTGTTGAAAAAAATTACAAAGCCTATCAATTCAGTGACGGCGCGGTTCTAGCATTGTTAAAATGGTTGGGCACAATATATTTGGGGTAGGCAGGTTCACAAAAAATTTGCCCACTCAAGTGCCCACCCAAATTTTTTAGGTGCTTATTTCAATAATGCATTTTTTTCTTGCCCACCTCAAATATCTTGGGCCCAATTTGTGCTCACCCATTTTAAAACTGCCGGCGCCGTCGCTGGTAAGAACCTAAAAAATTAAATGTATATTCTAAATAATTTGGGTGGGCACGTGCCCCCCCCTTGGTGCCGCACTATAGCAATTGTATGTAAAGATAATACAACAAACGTTATGTCAATTTAGTTTTTTATTACGGAATGAAAACCAACATAATTTAGGTAAATAAGGAATTTACTTAATTTTTGAAGTCAACTACTCTTCAAATTAAGGAATTGGACTGTTCCCAATTAGCCGAAAAGAAGATTTAACTAAAAGGACATCACTAGCAGAAATGAAAAGACTGAAACTGATCGCATCCAGCAATCTTTTCCTAATTTAAATTCTGATAATTTAGACCGTCGCGTCGGCAGTTTGATTTATTGCCGAAAACTCGATTTGACCTTGAATTAAATTTTTGTCTAGCGTCCTGCAAAAATGGGAAGCCTCCACTTCTATTTTAAATTCTGATTACTTAGATCGTTGGTAGTTTGATTTATTGCCGAAAACCCGAACTCGATTCAACCTTGAATAAAATTGTTGCCTAGCCTCCCGCAAAAATTGCAAGTCCACCCCCTTCTTTTAAGTTTTAATTATTTATACCGTTGCCAGTTTGATTTATTACCGGAAACCCGAAATTGGTTCGACCTTGAATTATATTTTTGCCTAGCGCCCTGCAAAAATTGGAAGCGTCCACTTCTATTTTAAATTCTGATTATTTAGGCCGTTGGTAGTTTGATTTATTGCCGAAAACCCGAACTCAATTCGACCTTGAATAAAATTGTTGCCTAGCGTACCGCACAAATTGCAAGTCTCCCCCTATGTTTTAAGTTTTAATTATTTATACCGTTGACAATTCGATTTATTACCGGAAACCCGAACTTGATTCGACCTTGAATTCTATTGTTGCCTAGCAATGCCCTGGGCGGCACTTCTGTGGAGGGTGGCAGAATAAAATTATAATGTTTTATTTTAATTTCTTTTTAATAATATCTAATAAATTGATATAAGAAATAATTTTTTTGCTTAATTGCGAAAATAGGGGGGCGCCAAATTTAGGGTTTGCCACGGGAACCAGAAATCCACGCTACGCCACTGATAATATTCAAGTTTACCATTATATAAAACCATTGAAATTTATATCAAAACATAGATTGAATATTCAACTTAAATATCTGCGAAAATTTTTTGAAAAATATTTTTTAATAACAACAGGTAACTACAAATCGTCTATCCTCCTTTCTTATCTTTGTTTAAGTACTCCCACTCTATTAAAGTGAACTTGAATGCATGTGAAAGTAGGGGAAATTTGCACGTGATAATAATTGATTATGCACTTCATAAAAAATTTCTGTGGTTAGTACAGCAAGTATTCTTGCGAAGTACGTAGTCATAATTATTATTATCTATAATATTATACTCCTAGAAATTCTACATATTATAGTGTCTAATTTTTATTGCTTCAAAATGCCAAAATCCAAACGTTATTTGTCGTGGCCTACGCCAAAAAGAAATAAGCGTTCCAAGGCAATAAAAAAATATTATCAACTTAAACGGTATTTCCTTTTTTAAATATTAAATCTTTAAAATAAAAGAAAACAATAATAATCGCTCTGTGACGAATCGTCATTTTAGGGAGCGTCCATTAATTACGTGAGGTGATTTTGGCGATTTTTAGGCCCCCCCGCCTCCCTTGGTGAGTTGTCGTGAGATTTGGCTCGACCCCCTTCTAATCTCACGTGAGATTTTTCAAAATGCGTATTATTAGTGTAAATAAGTTAATCTGTGCTTGATTGTGTTGGATTTATTAAAAACGCAAAATTTGCTTAATTATTTTTATTTAACAATAGTTAACACAAAAAATTTACGGGATATTTGCCGAGACCCCCCTCACCCCTTCGTGAGATTTGACGAGATTCGGCTCGACCCCCTCCCCCCCCTAAACGCATCACTTAATGAATGGCGGCCCCCTTAAACATGATATACGATATACTCGCATGAAAGTTTTTTTTCACAGTATTTAATGCTATTATTTGTTTCAGGCTCCAGAAGCAACAACAACAAGAAGAAGAGGCCGAAAGAGCTCTCCATGATCTTCAAGAACAGGAAACGAGCGGTCCCTCGTTTAATATTAAAGAAGAAATTAGCATAGATGAATCTGTTTTAGAAGAATATCTTATTCCAAAATTAGAACCTCTTGAAAATACAAGCACCGATACGACCGATGGCGTTGATCCCCTTTCCCTTTCATATGTGCAAAACCAGACTTCACAAGAAACAGTATCGCGATGTAGCTCTAAAACATCAACTGCAGTATCTCCTAATATTGCGGAAAAAAATGAAAGTGCCAACTTCATGAATATCATTCCAAAATTAGAAACGTTCGAAAATACAAGTGTTGAAGAAAATTTTATCTTTTCTTCGCCTGTTCAAGAAACAACTATTTTGCGATCTACTCTTAAAGATAACACTAATTTTTCTTCCACTAGTTCAAATGCATCCCAAAGCAAAAAACGAAAATTAAGTGATGAAGATGGCAGAGTGGAAGATCATGACTTTCCGAGTGTAGTGCAAGTGAAATCAGAGAATAAAGAAGACTATGTAGATTATGCAATGTACATTGCAGATAGATTAAAAAATTCTAACCAAAGTGATAGTGCGATAGCAATGGCTAAGGAAAAGATGAACTTATTTTATGTGATTTAGACAATGGTGTATTTGAGAATTTAATTTCTCGGTCATTTTCATGTAACATTTAAGTAAATCTGAATAAATTCCGAGGACATCCAATGAAATCACACAGACTGAGTACCAAAGTGTCATTTAATGTTATTTTTGATATTTTATAATAAAAATATTATTCTAAGCAATATTCTTCTGTTTCTGTTTATGTTTATTAGGTGAGAGTGTAGAAAAAGGTATATTTTATCTCGTAGTTTATAACATTGCATTATCTTCAAGTTACGCCACTGATTATCGAACAGCGCCCTCTATCTCTCTATGGAAGGTTCAGTGGCGTCACCCTGTCGGCCAAGTTGAACGTAGGTGGGATGTGCTTTAAGAATTAAATTAGAAATGCCTGCAAGAAGATATTGTTGTGTAGTTGACTGCAAAAATTCTGAACAAAATAGTCCTCAACTAACATTTTATCGTTTTCCTGGTAGAACTTATCAAATTGACCAAAAAAATAGATGGATACAAGCTGTTAGACGTACTTCGTGCGAGTAAGTATATTTAATCAATAAAATGGTTATGCGAATAATATGCAGTGGCGGAACTAGCGGGCGCTAAACTGCATTGCGAGGGAGCACCAAAAAAATGTTTTTTTTACATTGATTCGGAAAAAATTTGTTATTTATTGGCCTAATAATAATAAATAAATAAATAATTTTAAGCATCAAATTAACCAATGAAAACCTTCGATTTTAATTTTTTAATTAAAAAGTTTTTTTTTTTTTTTATTTAAAATAAATAAAATAAAATAAAGAATAAGAGTTTCCACATTTAATTTTAAAATTTTTGTATTAAAAACAATATACAATTTTAAGGGGGGGGCATATTTTTTTGCGAGGTAGCACAAATTTTGAAGTTCAGCCATTCAAGAGATAAGTATATTCAAAAAATATAAATATCTGTTTTTGATGATTTTCAGTGGCAAACAGCCTTGGCAACCTAATAAAAACACTAGAATCTGCAGTTCACATTTTATTGGAGGTAAGAAATCTGAGCTTATGAATAGTCCATCTTATATTCCGACAATTTTTCCACCTATCTATCAAAATAATTCTCTTGGCTCGACAACGGCCTTAGCTACTAGACATGAACAACTTCAAAAACGAAAAAATGGAATTGTAAATTATAAAATTGTTGAAATGGGTAAGAATAAATTGTGTGATTCTTACATTTAATTACTTTTTTTTATTTTACATTTTAGATATAACGCCTGCTTTTATCAATAGTAACCTCAGTGATGTTCGGAAGCCACTGTTACAACTGTGAGTTCTGCAGGCCTCCCAAGCGTCAATCAGTTTCACTTTCACATTATAATATGTCATTGCATGTTTCAGGGTCAAGAAACAAGAAGCCCGAGGAGTTCCCCATGATATTCAAAAACAAGAAACGAGCGGTTCTACATGTAATATTAAAGAAGAAATTAGCATAGACGAATCTGTTTTAGAAGATTATCTTATTCCAAAATTAGAATTTTTTAAAAATTCACCAGATGATGTAGATCCCCTTTCTCTTTCATGTGTGGAAATCGGGACTTCCCAAGAAACAGTGTCACGATCTAGTCCTAAAACAACAACTGAGGTGTCTACTAATATTGCAGAAAGCTTGACGAATATCATTCCAAAATTAGAAATATTCGAAAATACAAGTGAAGATGTGGTCAAAGTTGAAAACAATGTTGTCTTTCTGAGGATGCAAAATAAGCCTGTTCAAGAAACGACGATTTTACGATCTACTCTTAAAGACAACACTAATTTTTCTCTTGGTGGTTTAAATACAACCCAAAGCAAAAAAATAGAAATAAGTGATCATGACTTTCCGAATATGGTGCAAGTGAAATCAGAGAATAGAGAAGACTATGTAGATTATGCAATGTACATTGCAGCTAGATTAAAAAATTCTACCCAAAGTGAGAGTGCAATAGCAATAGCTAAGGAAAAGATTGAACTTATTTTATGTGATTTAGATAAGGGTATTTTTGATAATTTAATTGCTCCACCATAAAATAATAAATTCCGGGGACATCGAATCAGCTCAAATAGACCTAGTACGTTACTGTTATTTTTGATATTTTACAATAAAAATGTTATTCTATGCAATTTTTATCTATTTCGGTACCAATTTTTTTTAAATTTATTTAAAAAAAAAACAAAAAACATAATCCAGTACAAACATCAAAATAATTACTGAAAAATTAGAAATTAAAATTTTTCAATTTTTTTTGGTAGAAATTAAAAAATCTGATGTGGACACCACATAACTTCCTTGTAATTTTTATAATAATTGAACAGGAATCTCGTTAATCTATTCATGCGCGTCATTAATTACAACTTTTGGCACGGACAATCGCAACCAAAAATAGGAGGTGCACAACTAGATGCTATAAGTGTCTCAAATCCAAAATTTCAACTTTCTACGACCTACCGTATTTGAGTTATGCGACATACAGACGTCCGTACATACGTACGTACAGACGTCACAACGAAAATAGTCAAAATGGATTCAGGGAAGGTCAAAACGGATATTTCCGTCAAAATCTGGAAATCGAAAAAAATCGGTATCACAATACTTCCTTGTTTTACAAGGAAGTAAAAATCATTTGTAAAATTCACACATAAATTGATTTATTACATTTTCAACATTTCTGCCGTAACTGCATAAAATTGCCGTTGCCGTAACTTAACCACCCCCTAAAAGTTCTGTTTGCCGTAACCAATTTTTTTGTATAACAAAAATATAGATTACAAAATGATATTAAAATTTGAATAAATTCAAATTCAAATTGAATAAATTCAAATTTTAATATATCAAAGTCGACCGTATTTGATACAAATAAAAAACCAAAAGGGGAATCACAGAAAATTCTAGGATATTTTAGGAAATCTCGACAATGTTAGAAAAATCAAGGAAATCTCAGAAAATTGAAAAATAAAAAAACTCATCTATATATTTATGATAAGAATTAAGGTATAATTTTCAAATTTTAATAAAATTAAATAAAGGTGGGGTAGTTACTCGTCTTTATATCCGGGAATTCCTTGAAAATCACTGGAATTGCATGGAAATCTTCGGAATTCCGAGTTCTGTCCACAAAATTGTTTTTTTTGTCTTTTATAACAACAGGGCCCCCGTTAACAACTTCGCACACGGGTCTCTCACCTGCTTGTTACGCCACTGGACCCTACATATTATTCGAAAAGTCGAAAAGTGAACTTTTGGCCATAACTCAAAAACGAAAAAAAGATATCGAATTCGGGTTTTCGCCATTAAACTATTCTCAAAAAAAGAGATCGAGGATGCGCCATCCATTTTTCGATATCTCTTATAGTTACCGATTTCCTCATAAGAGGCATCGAAATTGAGCCACCCTGTACACTCTTAAACCCTTCGGCCGATTTCAACCAAACTTGCACACTTAGTGGGATTTTGACTTCAACTCAGCACCCCCACCAAAGATTTATGTTTTATCGCGAAACCGTTGGAGCCCAAAATTCGCGATTACTGTCTGAAATTAGCGCATAATAATAGTATAAATATTTTTGTATTTTGAAGAAGTGGGGGTGCTAGCTTGACGTGGGTCCTGTCTCGATCTAACTAATCCTGGAGACAGGATGGCTTGAGGAGTGACAGGACCGAGAACCGCTGCATCGGAGGTAGTACAATGGGCCCGATTAAGTGGCCTAAGTGCGCGTAGGGATATCTCCCGGTCCTCCTAAGGGTATTCCAGACCCCCCGGATTACACCAATTGTTTTGTGACTTAAATAATATGAAGAATCGGGGGGGGGGGGGGGACGCTGAATGTCACAAAATCTTACTTTTGCGTGAGAGCGGTTTTAAGTTTGAAACTGTGTAACTTGGGATATTCAACAGTTAGGAAAAATGGGTTGTTACAGGGTAATTATTATACACTTCTAAAGAGTTCTAGTAAGTTTCGTGTAAATAGTTCGTTCAGAAATCAAAATACAGTAGAATCCACTTAATGTGATCACTTTGGGCCAAGGAAATTTTATTAATATTAACTGATAACTGCTAACAATTAGCGAAATTTAGAAAAGGGCGAATTTTAGAAGACTTGGATTAGAACAAAATAGAAGAAAAAAAAGAAAGAAAAAGTGGCCGGTTTCCAAAAAAAAATGATCACAATAACCGACTGATAACATTATCCGTGATCACATTAAGCGGATTCTACTGTATAAGTGAAATACAACTACAAATCCAGAAGAGTGCACTGGGGGGTATTCCAGACCCCCCGGATTACACCAATTGTTTTGTGACTTGAATAATATGTTTAAACTGTTACTCCCTGATGAGCAAAAATAAAATTACTTTTGGACTTAGCAGCGAAACCAGTTTTTTCCGATTCTAAAGCTCTAAACATTATTATTTAAGTCACAAAACAATTGGTGTAATCCGGGGGGTCTGGGGGGTATGGAATACCCCCCAGTGCACTCCACTGGATTTTGGATTTTAGGTAAGAGGGCAAGGAGATATCCCTAGGCGCACTTAGGCCACTAAAACGGGCTCATTGCAGTGGCTGTGATATCAATAAACGAATGTAAGCAATGCTTAGGGGCCCGAGACCATAAAGGGTAGTAAATTCTAAAATAGAGATTTTTAAATAATATGCGCATTTCAAAATTAATACATTGTATTTTTAGGTGTTTTGAATATTTGCTTACGGGCTCTAGCTATTCTTGCACCGCCATTGGTTTCCACTGAATTTTCCAAATCAAATTCCCTGACTTTTCCAGGTTTCCCCTAACAAAGAATAAAATATTTCGATGACATTTCGATAAATCGGAAGATAAAAATGTAAAAAAGTATCAATTTTAATAAAATTTTTTCCTGGCTGATGATTTAATTTCCCTGACTTGGCGCTCAAAATGAGAAATTCTCTGACAAAATTAGGAAAATCTTAAATTCCCTGACTTTTCTAGCTTTTCTAGACGAGTGGGAACCCTCTTATCAAGATACAAAAGAAGGCAGAACCTCTCGAATATACCGCGAGGGGATAGTTGACTCGGCGACGTAGTCTGTGTATGTGGTGCATCAGTCTCACAGTTGCGTAGTGCGGCTGTTAATAAACAAAACCAAAAATAAATTATTGTATAAATAGAATTTGGTAAGTTTATCATTTTAGGAGGCAAATGTACATTAAAACCGGAAAATAAACATGGATTTCTTAACAAAACCGGTCTGCGTCGTCTTCTACAGTCTATAATATTGATTTAAAAATTGTTAGGATAGATGACGCATATGTCAGTGGCGTTCGCGTTTGTTTTGAAAAAAAAATTATTTTTCTTGAAAATATTTATTTTCAAATTTGTTTTTGTTTTGTATTCAGGTTACGATGCCAACCTTTTACGGCCCTAGAAAAACTAATAGGGGTCAATGGTCCCAAATGGATTTAGACAGAGCAGTAAAAGCTGTTCTGGTTGATAAGTTATCAATCAGAGGAGCTGCACGAGAAAATCATATCCCAGAAAAAACCCTTCATAGACGATTAGCTACGGGCAAGTTGACGAAAGGGAGTCTGGGTAAATCCTCCTATTTGGGAACTGAAGCCGAAGCCAAATTAGTTGCGCACATACAAAACCTGCAATCTTTAGGATTTTCACCTACAAGACAAACTCTTAGACATCTGGCTTACAATTTGTCCCAATCAATGGGGTTAAAAGGTCCATTTAACGAAAAGAAGAAAATTGCCGGAACTTATTGGTGTATGTTGTTTATGAAGAGAAATCCCACGTTGCATGTTAGGAAAGCAGATGGCTGTATTTCAATGGCTCGCAGTCGGGGCTTGGATAAACGTGTTGTGGATGAATTTTTTAAATTACTCACCCAAACGTTGACCCAAAACGAATTATTGAACAAACCAGGAAATATTTTCACCATGGACGAAAGTTGTCTTCAGCTGCAAGGCGAAACGATTACAGCGGTAGCCTGTTGCAATGCGGAAGGTAGCTTCATACCTCCATATTTCATTGTTAAAGGTGCCGAAAATGAGTTTTTGAAAGAATCCATGACACCAGGATCCGTCGTTAAAATGAATAGCGAATCTGCTGATTGCTCTACCGAATTATTTATGGATTGGTTCATAAATCATTTTGTGGTATGGAAACCTGTTGGACAATGTATTTTAATTTTGGATGACTATCCTTCTCACATGAATTCGCTGGATATGCTAGATATTGCGGTTAAGCATAATATTATATTGCAATGTTTGCCCCGTCTTACCTCGCACTATTTGCAACCCTTGGACAGGTCATTTTTTAAACCACTTAAGACTGCTTACAGAAATGCGTGCGAAGAATTTATAAAGGACCAAAAATCAGAGAAAAAAATTGATTTGCCCAATCTTGGTGTGCTTCTCTCAAACGCTTGGGTCAGTACAGCAAATGTCAAAAACGCAACTGCTGGCTTTAATTGTACCGGAATTTGGCCTTTGCAACCGTTGGCTATTCCGGAAAGTGCTTACCTGGTAACTTTGCAATCTACCAATTCAACCTTCGCAGAAACTGTGGATGCCGAAACCCCTACCACCAGTTCATTGGCACTGATATCATCTGATGATTTGATCGACGAAGGCAGTTTTAATGAAAATCAATGCGTCGAGTGTCTCAATACATGTGAAGAAATAGAAAAAGCAAGTTGGATTCAGTGTGTACGTTGTTTACGGTGGCTACACGACATCTGTTCGATCTACAGTGACAAATGCGCGCTTTGTGGTCGAATTATTAACAAACAAAAGTAATTTCTTTTCCTTATTTTCTTGTCTAAAAAGACGACGGGTAAGTCACTCGGAAATATTGTGTACACTAAACCTATTCGATAAAAATTTCATCGTGGAATTCAAAAGGAATTCAAAAATTCTTAAATACACTAAAATTCCACTGTGACTTGCCCCTCGTAAAAAGATCGTTGCTGTTTTTCCCAAATCATGAAAATATTAAATTTTCCAAAATTTATCTTAAGGTTTGATCTGATCTTTTTCAGGACTACGAAATTGATAGAAACCCAATCTGCTTCATTTGAGAGTCGACAAGAGACGAACGTACTGGACGCAGACAATGTTTTGCTTGATATTAAAGAAGAAGTAACAATAGAAGAAATTAATTTAGACGATATGCTAAGAAGAAATTTTCCAAAAGTGGAATCCTCTAACGATGATGGCGGCAACTTTGATCAAGAGCAAGAACAGGAAGAAGACAAAACAATGGATACGTGTAAATTCCGTAACAAAAAAAGAAAAATAAGTGAAAAAGAAAACGTAGCCGAGGATGAACAAAACTTCAGGAATAATGTGCAGGTGAAGATAGAAAACGAAGACGATCATGTAGATTATGGTTTTCATGTAGTGAACAGGTTGCAAAATTCTAACCAAAGTGACAGAGCAATAAAAATTGCTAAACAAAAAATTGATGAAATATTGCACGATTTAGAAAGAGGCGCATTTGAAAGCTCTTACTAATTACAGTTCTTCAACTTGACCATGCTCATTCAGAATTTAATCGTACGCTTAAAATGTAAATATAAAAAATTCTTTTTATGACCATTCTTGACGTGAGCTCAAAGACTTAATCATTTCGAAGAATCCTTGTTTCAAATCTTGTGGATCTTAGATTACATGCTATCTATTTTTTTTTATTTCAATATTTCTCGTTAATCTAATTATACGCGTCAGTGGTAGACCAATAACGGATAAGGTGCTAAATTCCAAAAGTAGAATATTAAGTATAATATTTTATATTTAACTTGAAGAAATCCCAGAAAATCTTAAAAAGTTCCAAAAACTCAAGGTTTTCTAATCTAGGTATAAAAATTTGTCTAGTGCCTCGCCCTTCAGGAAAAAGTTTGAGACATGCTGATTCATTGACAAGTGACAACTGCCAAATCACCTCTAAACATAACCTTAAATTATTCAACTGCTGACTTAACTTTTACAATCACAATAATGTTAATTTCGACAACATAATGAACTACTTTTACATTTCTATAATCTTCATATTTCTTGTTAACTTTGTACAATGTTGGGACACGGAACAGTTAGAAGTATTCGATGTCGTAGAAGAGGTTAAAGTTAATTTTTACGAATTTTTGAATGTATCTCGAGTAAGTAAGTAAATATTGTTACCAAAAGTGTTCTTTATTTATGCTTCATTTTATTAGGATGCCATTACCTCGCAAATTAGAACGGCATTTCGTAAACTATCTTTGGAATTGCATCCCGATAAGAATCCTAACGAAAATGCTGACGAGCAATTTCGAAACTTAGTTTCTATTTACGAGGTATTAAAAGATGCAACGAAACGGAAATATTACGACGAAGTTTTAGTCAATGGATTGCCAAATTGGCGGTCAGCTGTGTACTATTATCGCCATGTAAGACGCATTGGCTTAATCGAACTATGCCTGTTTCTGTTTATTTTAATATCTGTCGGTCAGTATTTGGTAGCATGGGCTTCTTATTTCGAACGAAAGTTTACATTGGTGAGTGAACTTTCAGAATTATTCATCGTTACATTATTTTTTTGTAGGAACAAGTGAGAGGTCGTAAACAAAAGAAACTAGTTGCTACCATTGAACTTCCTAAACCTTCGCTTTACAATACACTGCCAGTACAACTTCCCGCTTTAGTGTGGACAATAATCAAATCGGTACCATTTTTGTTATGTTTGTTAAAAGAGAATGTCACGGAAAAGTTTAAACAAGAACCTGTTGTAAGTGAAAGCGAAGAAGAATCGGAACCTGAAATACGTTCGGTTAGAAAACGTAAACCTGGGTTTGTTGTACCTAATGGACCAACTTTTGAGCCTACTTACTTAACCACTGAAAGTAAAACATATGATAATTCTTCGTCTACGGATGTACCACATGTTGCTCCAGTGGCGGGTGGTTTATGGACAGACGAAGATCTTTCAGAACTTGCTCAACTTATAAATCGTTACCCAGGTGGCACTCCTAATCGGTGGAACATAATAGCTGAAGCTACCGGTCGCTCG
Organism: Cantharis flavilabris; assembly: GCA_949152465.1. Classification (NCBI taxonomy): domain Eukaryota; kingdom Metazoa; phylum Arthropoda; class Insecta; order Coleoptera; family Cantharidae; genus Cantharis; species Cantharis flavilabris. Next base: position 95,297,601 of record OX424435.1, read on the forward strand.
GTTGCAGAAATTACATACATGTCTAATAAACTAAAAGCAAGTGGGTATCGGCCTAACGTGCAAGAAAACGAACCTGAAGAAGTTCGTGTTAAAGTTAAAACCAAAGGGGCAAAATTGGATGATAGTAAGCAATCTGTCTGGACGCAAGAACAGCAAAAAGCTATGGAAGCTGCATTAGCTAAATATCCCAAAGGTGCTGTCGATCGATGGGATTGCATTACGGAATGTGTTCCAGGAAAAACAAAGGTAAGGATATCAAATTGTGTAATCATGCAAATAAATGATTTTGTGGTATGTAATAAAAAGCTACAACTTTTTTAATTATTGAAAAGTAAATTATTTCTGCTCTATTGGTGACTGGCTACAATTGTAGAAACTTTCACAAATTAGCTTAAGAAATTTCTTATAAAACTATTGTTACAGGATGAATGTATACTCAGATTTAAATATTTAGTGGAATTAGTGAAGAAACAAAAGGAACAAGGACAGGAGTAGAACTTTCAACTAATTTTACACCTTTTGAAAACTTCTGTTATGTTAATAAATATTTTTAAGAAAGTTGTATTTTCTTAAATTTATTAAATAAATTAATTTATACAAATAATTACAGTGATTCATATTTTTTTTTCATTTCAGTGAGACAACAACCTAAGAATGTCATTACTAAACATGGTTTTAGTTTGGTAAAAACGCTCGTAGGCGGCTCCAAATGAGAGTCAAATTTTGGAACTTTTCAAATTTTGAAAGTCACATAAATCCTCAAATATCCCTACGTAAAATCTGATAGCGCCGATCGATTTTTCTCGGCAAATTACATAAGAAACAGTCAAAATAGTCTTCGATTTCAGACTTTCATTTTTTGGCGTCAAAAAACACCAAAGGGGTTAATTGGGCGTTTTGTGAAAAATCGTACAAATTTTAGATTGCCATTTTATGACTTAACCTGACGTATTTTGATGCAGGGAATCTGAAAAACCTGGTTTCCTTGGGTAAAAACGCTCGTAAGTTGCTCAAAATGCGAATCAATTTTTTCAATTTTTATAAACCCACTTAAATCCTTAAATATCATAACTACGTAAAAGCTGATAGCGCCAATCGATTTTTCTCGGCAAATTACATAAGAAACAGTCAAAATAGTCTTCGATTTCAGACTTTAATTTTTTGGGGTCAAAAAACACCAAAGGGGTTAATTGGACGGTTTTTGGAAAAATCGCAAAAATTGTAGATCGCCATTTTATGACTTAACCTGATGTATTTTGATGCAGGAAATCTGAAAAACCTGGTTTCCTTTGCTAAAAACTCTCCTAAGCTGCTCAAAAAGCGAATCAATTTTTTTTTCCAATTTCAATTTTAATTTTTATAAACTCACATATATTCTTAAATATAATACCTACGTAATATCTGCTAGCACCAATCGACTTTTCTCGGCAAATTATATAAGAAACAGTCAAAATAACCTTCGATTTCAGACTTTCATTTTTTGGGGGCCAAAAAACACCAAATGACTTAACCTAACGTATTTTGATGCGAGGATCCTGAAAAACCTGGTTTTCTTTGGTAAAAACGCTCGTAAGTTGCTCAAAATTTTTAATCAAATTTTCCAACTGTTCAATTTTTATAAACTCACATAAATCCTGAAATATCATACCTACGTAAAATCTCATAGCGCCAATCGATTTTTCTCGGCAAATTACATAAGAAGCAGGCAAAACAGTCTGCGATTTCAGACTTTCATTTTTTGGGGTCAAAAATCACCAAAGGGGTTAATTGGCCGTTTTTATAAAAAATCGCAAAAAATTAAGATTACCATTTTATGACTTAACCTGACGTATTTTGAAGCGAGGAATCTGAAAAACCTGGTTTCCTTTGGTAAAAACGCTCGTAATTTGCTCAAAATGTGAATCAATTTTTTCAACTGTTCAATTTTTATAAACTCACATAAATCCTGAAATAACATACCTATGTAAAATCTCATAGCGCCAATCGATTTTTCTCGGCAAATTACATCTGGATTCTGGATTTTAGGTAGGAGGGTAGGGAGGTATCCCCACACGCACTTAGGCCACTAAATCGGGCCCATTGTACTGCCTCCGAATGCAGCGGCCCTCCGTCCTGTCAGTCCTCAAGCCACCCTGTCGCCAGGATAAATTCGAGTATCTTGGCAGGCGGAGTGTCGCTGATTCTGGCCATGTTAGGCCAGAAGTCCCCTAGCATGGCACCTCTAATTGACGCTAGCGACGGACAGTGACAGAGCACATGTTCCGCGGTTTCGTCTGCTGTATTACATCCCCGACATCTTGGGTTATCTACAAGTCCCATTGTGTTGAGATGTTTGTTCAGTTTGCAGTGTCCAGTTAAAATCCCTGCAATTGTCCGTAGATTGACTCTGGACAGTTTCAAATAATATTTTGAATGCCTACTAGAGGTGCTTTGATCGCTGCCCTTGCTTGTCTGCAATCAGTTTCTTTTGCCCATCTGCAAGAATGCAGTTTTAGGATGTGTTGTTTTAGGAGGGTATCGATAGTTTTGACAGCTGGTACAATCATCGGCTCCGGACTGCAGGGAAGGCTGTTGGAGCCGTTTCTTGCCAGCTCGTCCGCTTTTACGTTACCCTCGTTACCTTGATGCCCTTTCACCCACGAAAGTGAAATGACATTTGAGTTAGATATCTCATTTAGTGTCTGAATGCATTCTAGCAACAGACCTGATGTGATCTTGTGACTCCTCAGTGCCACAAGTGCCGATCTACTATCTGTAGATATCTGAATGTTTTTGTCGCAGATAAGTTTATCTTGGACTATTTTTGCGCAGTGCAGTATACCCATAAGTTCCGTTTGGAAAACTGATGTGTGCCTGCCCAGCGGTATGCTTATGTTTAGGTCAAGTTCAGCAGAGAAAATGCCTGTTCCTGAGCCAACATTGTTTTTGGAACCGTCCGAGAATAGACGTATGTCATAGTCGTAGGTTTCTGTTGGATTCAACAGGATATTGTATTTCCTGTCAAATATATATTTAGGGGAGATTCTGTCAGGTTCAAGGTGCATCAGAGGTACTCTAATTGAGTAGTCCTCTAAAATCCGCATATGACCCACAGCTCCTCGCCTATGGTTCCATAGCCCCCAGCTACGCAGCCTAAGAGCAGCCTTAACCGCCATCTCCTGCACATGAAGATTAAGTGGTGGGAGGCAGAGAAGGGTCTCCAATGCTGTAGTGGGTGCAGTGCGCATCACTCCCGTTACAGCCAGACAGATTAGTCTCTGAATCTGGTGTAGAGAGGATGCTGCTGTTACCTGTTTGGTTCTGGGCCACCAGACAAGTGCACCATAACAGAGCATAGGTCTGACCACCGCAGTGTAGAGCCAGAGGGTGATCTTAGGGGAAAGGCCCCATGACCGTCCCATCGCCCTTCGGCACTGCCAGAAAGCCATTCTTGCTCTGCTAACTTTGGTTTTCAAATGTTTTCCCCAGTTTAGCTTCTTGTCAAGTATTATTCCCAGATACTTGACTTCGTCTGCCAGTTTTAGAGGAGTCCCCATTAAGTTAGGCATTGTCATGCCAGGTAACTTTCTTTTATTGGTAAACAGAACAAGCTCCGTCTTTGTCGGGTTGACCGACAGAGAGTGCTCAATGCACCATTCCTCCAGTATTTTGAAAGCTGTCTGCATTAGCATGCAGATCATGTTTTCAAATTTGCCAGTAAGCAGTATGGTCATATCATCTGCGTATCCTATGGTATAAAAACCTTTTTCGTTAAGGCGTCGTATGAGGCTGTCCATTACCATAATCCACAGCAGTGGGGAGAGTACCCCTCCCTGAGGGCAGCCTCTGGTTACAACGCCTTTGATCTTTATGTCGCCGACGCATACCTCCACGGCTCGCCACTTCAGTATAAAACTAATCCAGTTGGAAATGGTTGTGGGAACACCGTATTGGCCTAGCGCTGCATTTATACTTTCAAAGGTGGTTTTATCAAAAGCCCCTTCGATGTCAATAAACGCTCCTAGGGTGGACTCTTTTTGGCCCAGTGATCTTTCGACGCGCTCCACTACCTTGTGTAGAGCTGTCTCGGTAGATCTCCCAGGGATATACGCATGCTGGTTTACGTGTAATGGTCTGTGTTCCAGAACCGTATCACGTATCTCTCTGTCGCACAGTTTTTCTAACGTTTTCAGGAAAAACGAAGTCAAACTGATTGGTCTATACGATTTTGGCAGGGAGTAGTCGCCCCTGCCTGGTTTGGGTATAAAGATAACTTTAACCTTACCCCATTCCTTCGGTGTGTATCCGTGTGCAATGCACGCTTTGAACACTCGCACCAGATGACTGAGTAGGTGATCCAGACCCCACTGAAGTAGGGCTGGGAGTACCCCGTCAGGTCCGGGCGATTTGAAGGGGCTAAAGGATTTAATGGCCCATGCCGTTTTGGTCTTATTCACAACCTTCTTTGCAATTTCCCAGTCAGCCTCTGTCGGTGATTGGCTTTTGGTGTCAGTCCAATCGAAATCAGAGACTCTTTGGCTATCGGGAAAGTGTGTATGTAGCAGTATTTCGGCAGATTGTGAGAGGGTATCTGTGTATGACCCATCCTCTCGACATAAGCTGCCGGGCTGCTGATATGGATCTTTTGCGATGATCTTGTTTAGCCTAGCCGCAGCGGTGGTTGTCTCAACCTCGCTGCAGAAGGCTCTCCACGACTCGCGTTGTTTCTTGCGGATTGCTCTCTTGAACTCTGACCGGTGCGCCTTAAACGCTGTCCAGTCGTCGTCCTTCTTGGAGTTTTGCGCTTTATTATAGAGCTTTCTTGTCTCTCGCCTTAGCTGGTCGAGTTCTTCGCACCACCAGGGCGTTGCTCGAACCCGCAATCCAGCCGTTCTTAGCGGACATGACAGCTCATATGCGTTTATGAGGGAGTTTTGCAGCTCAGTAGCATACATCTCAATTTCCTCAGTAGTTGTTAACTCTTCTTTGTTGGAAAGTCCCTTCAACACTTCAGAATCCATGGATGTTAACAGGTGATCTAGAAAGACCATCCTGTTCGCATTCCTAGGATTCCTATATTGCTTGGGTTCCATTGCTTTAGCCTTTAATTTAAAGGAAATCCATCTGTGATCTGACATTGTCAGTTGGTCGGACACTTGCCATTCACATAAGTAATTAGAAATGCTTAATGACGCCACGGTAATATCAATTACCGAGTTGCGGTGGGGTGACACGTAAAAAGTAGGGACATCCCCGCGATTAAGTATTACTAAATTTGTATCAATAAGATAGTCTAATAGAGACTTACCTCGATTGTTGCAATCTCTACTGCCCCATGCCTGATGATAGGAGTTGGAGTCGCACCCAATGATGAGGTGTTTCTTTTCTTGCTCGCAATAGTTCACCAGATCCAACATCCTTCGAGAAGGTGGTAGTTCCGGCGAATCGATTGGGAGGTAGATGGACGCTAAAACGACATCTTTTAGGCCATGTCCTAAGTCGCAGCTCGTCCGAACTGCTGTCAGGTCGCAGTCGCTGTACTGCGGCAAAAGGTTGGCTTGGATATTGCTAGGTATGTAGATACATGTCCTGCTTTTATTTGTGGAACTACCTGTGAACATAGTCCCGTTTAGTTTTGTAAAACCTCGTATAGAAGATTTTACTAACCAGGGCTCTTGTATTAGAGCTATAGTGTCCTTGCAGTTGTCAAGGTGGCGGCATAGTATTGCCACTGCCTCCCGACAATGCTGCAGGTTTGCTTGGAGAAAGCTCCATCCTACCAAGGAAGCCATTTGGCCTACCTTGGAGGGTTTATTCTTTCTCTACATTCACAGCCTCCGTTGCCGGGTTTTCGCCCGTCTCCATGGGAGTTAAGGAGGCTGTTTCAGTTTCCTTAGATGCAGATTCGTCGTCGAACTTCTGCATCTTAACTTTGAAAGAGGTGAACTTATAGTTTAACCTCTCCCCTCTTGTTTTGATGGCGGCGCTGTCTGCCTGGCCAACGCCAAAGACAAGGAGTTTACCTTTCGGCTCATCCTTGCTCGCGTCGTGGAAGACGCACCATTCCTTCAGTTTAGCCCAGGGGTTCTGGGCAGCAAGGCGCCGTGTGATCATCTCAGTGGGTTCCGGTTCCCCAGGAATCCAAAGAGTGACCTTAGTCAGCCTTGGCAAGTTGTCCACCTGAACTACATCGAGTTTAGCACCCTGCCATGGTGGAGGCAGGTTTGCTATGCTTGTTCGCAACCATTCCAACGAGCTCTGGTCACTGCAGACGATCCGAAGGATCTGCCCCGAGTGATAGAACCCGTCGAAGGTGGGTGCTAGCTTTCCCTCATTTCCCGCTGCTGCTATAAAAGCATCTAGTGCAGCGGTGAGGTGATTTTCTACTATGATCACCTGGGACTCATCGAGTTTGCCCAGGGGATTTGAGCGGTCTACCATGGCTACTCGGAGGTGCTTTCCAGCGGCCTCTTTGTAGGTGACATTGCCCACCCGATTTAAACTCCTGTTCTCGGAAGTCGGCTTTGCCCTCTTCCCCTGATTGCTCGAGGGTGAAGGCAAGGAGTCCCGAGATCGGAGTCGCTTTTTAGCAGCTTCAGTTTTCAGCTGCTTAGTTTTGTTAACACCGTCGTCACGTGCAGGTGGTTTGGATAACCTGGCCTGCTCGTGTGCGGTTTTGCTTGTCGAGGTGCCCTCGCCTGACTGCATTGCTGCCAGCCGGGCTTTCCTACGACGTTTTATCTCCGCTCCGCAGATCCTTTTTCTCCCAGTCTTGGGAGGTAGGTCTGTCTCGGAAGGAGGTGCTACTTGCAGTGTGTCCTTATTGGACGCATCTGCAGATTGAGACGGGGTATCCGAAGACGCACCCATCTGCTGGTTAGTAGCTGATACATCAGCTGGTTTTTTTGTTTTTAATTCTGCCATGAAGAGAATTTAGTGTTCGTCCTCCAGAGCTCCCCACCCGCCATGGAGCCCGCAACGTTGGGGACGCCGAAAATCGACGCCAGGGCTACTCGGAGGATATAGCCCTCGGAAAGGTGCGGTGCTTGCACACTACTTCCTTCCCTAAGGACTCGTCCTACTGAACCTCTGATGGAACAGCACAGCCGATTGATTAGGGTGGACTAGTCCTGACCGCCCGTTTGAGTGGAAATCCAGGCCAAAGTGGAGTGTTGCCAGACCCAGGAGAACTACTACCGCCCCCGGGCTGGCTCAGCCACCAGGACCCCTTCATCCCACCGTACGGGTTACCGCGCACGACACAAACGCGCAGGTACCTGTATTCGTCTGGTTTCTCCACAATGGCCGTCATCCCGTTTCCTTGACAAGCTAAGCCCGAGCACAAAGGTTTTTTAAGCCCCGGCCCGAGCCAGCCTGACAAAACAGACCGAGCACGAGAGAGTTCGGCAAATTACATAAGAAACAGTCAAAATAACCTTCAATTTCAGACTTTCAATTTTTGGGGTCAACAAACTCCAAAGGGGTTAATTGGACGTTTTTGTGAAAAATCGCGAAAATTTTAGATTGCCATTTTATAACTTAAACTGACGTATTTTGATGCGAGGAATCTGAAAAACCTGGTTTCCTTTGGTAAAAACGCTCGTAAGTTGCTCAAAATGCGAATCAATTTGTTCAACTGTTCAATTTTTATAAACTCACATAAATCTTGCAATATCATACCTACGTAAAATCTGATAGCGCCAATTGATTTTTCTCGGCAAATTACATAAGAAACAGTCAAAACAGTTTTCGATTTCAGACCTTCATGTTTTGGGGTCAAAAAACACCAAAGGGGTTAATTGGACGTTTTTGTGAATTATTGCGAAAATTTTAGATTGCTATTTTATGACTGACCTGATGTATTTTGATGCGAGGAATCTGAAAAACCTGGTTTCCTTTGGTAAAAACGCTCGTAAGTTGCTCAAAAGGCGAATCAATTTTTGAAACTTTTCAATTTTTATAAACTCACATAAATCCTGAAATATCATACCTACGTAAAATCTCATAGCGCCAATCTATTTTTCTCGGCAAATTAAATAAGAAACAGTCAAAATAACCTTCGATTTCAGACTTTCAATTTTTGGGGTCAAAAAACTCCAAAGGGACGTTTTTGTGAAAAATCGCAAAAATTTTAGATTGCCATTTTATGACTTAAACTGACGTATTTCGATGCGAGGAATCTGAAAAACCAGATTAAGTTTGGTAAAAACGCTCGTAAGCTGCTCAAAATCAGAATCAAATCTCTGAACTTTTCTGTTTTATTAAACCCGCATAAATCCTCCAATACCATCCCTACGTAAAATCTGATAGCGCCAATCGATTTTTCTCGGCAAATTACATAAGAAACAGTAAAAATAGTCTTCGATTTCAGACTTTCAATTTTTGGGGTCAAAAAACACCAAAGGGGTTAATTTGACGTTTTTCTGAAAAATCTCAAAAATTTTAGATTGCCATTTTATGACTTAAACTGACGTATTGCGATGCGTGGAAACTGAAAAACCAGATTTAGTTTGGTAAAAACGCTTGTATGCTGCTCAAAATCCGAATCAAATTTCTGCACTTTTCAGTTTTTTTAAACCCGCATAAATCATCCAATATCATCCCTACATAAAATCTGAGAGCGCCAATCGATTTTTCTCGGCAAATTACATAAAAAACAGTCAAAATAGTCTTTGATTTCAGACTTTCAATTTTTGGGGTCAAAAAACTCCATAGGGTTTAATTGGACGTTTTTGTGAAAAATCGCAAAAATTTTAGATTGCCATTTTATGACTTAAACTGACGTATTTCGATGCGAGGAATCTGAAAAACCAGATTTAGTTTGGTAAAAACGCTCGTAAGCTGCTCAAAATCCGAATCAAATTTCTGAACTTTTCAGTTTTTTTAAACCCGCATAAATCCTCCAATATCATCCCTACGTAAAATCTGATAGCGCCAATCGATTTTTCTCGGCAAATTACATAAGAAACAGTCAAAATAGTCTTCGATTTCAGACTTTCAATTTTTGGGGTCAAAAAACACCAAAGGGGTTAATTATCATCCCTACGTAAAATCTGAGAGTGCCAATCGAATTTACTCGGCAAATTACATAAGAAACAGTCAAAATAGTCTTCGATTTAAGACTTTCATTTTTTGGGGTTAAAAAGCAGCAAAGGGGTTAATTGGACGTTTTTGTGAAAAATCGCAAAAATTTTAGATTGCCATTTTATGACTTAAACTGACGTATTTCGATGCGAGAAATCTGAAAAACCAGGTTTAGTTTGGTAAAAACGCTCGTAAGCTGCTCAAAATCCGAATCAAATTTCTGAACTTTTCAGTTTTTTTAAACCCGCATAAATCCTCCAATATCATCCCTATGTAAAATCTGTAGCACCAATCGATTTTTCTCGGCAAATTACATAAGAAACAGTCAAAATAGTCTTCGATTTCAGACTTTCCATTGTTGGGGTCAAAAAACACCAAAGGGGTTAATTGGACGTTTTTTGAAAAATCGCAAAAATTTTAGATTGCCATTTTATGACTTAAACTGACGTATTGCGATGCGAGGAAACTGAAAAACCAGATTTAGTTTGGTAAAAACGATCGTATGCTGCTCAAAATCCGAATCAAAATTCTGAACTTTTCAGTTTTTTTAAACCCGCATAAATCCTCCAACATCATCCCTACGTAAAATCTGATAGCGCCAATCGATTTTACTCGGCAAATTACATAAGAAACAGCCAGAATAGTCTTCGGTTTCGGACTTTCAATTTTTGGGGTCAAAAAACACCAAAGGGGTTAATTGGACGTTTTTGTGAAAAATCGCAAAAATTTTAGATTGCCATTTTATGACTTAAACTGACGTATTTCGATTCGAGGAATCTTAAAAACAAGATTTAGTTCGGTAAAAACGCTCGTAAGCTGCTCAAAATCCGAATCAAATTTCTGAACTTTTCAGTTTTTTTAAACCCGCATAAATCCTCCAATATCATCCCTACGTAAAATCTGATAGCGCCAATCGATTTTTCTCGGCAAATTACATAAGACACAGTAAAAATAGTCTTCGATTTCAGACTTTCAATTTTTGGGGTCAAAAAACACCAAAAGGGTTAATTGCTCGTTTTTGTGAAAAATCACAAAAATTTTAGATTGCCATTTTATGACGTAAACTGACGTATTTCGATGCGAGGAATCTCGCAAAAAAACCAGATTTAGTTCGGTAAAAACGCTCGTAAGCTGCTCAAAATCCGAACCAAATTTCTGAACATTTCAGTTTTTTTAAACTCGCATAAATCCTCCAATATCATCCCTACGTAAAATCTGATAGCGCCAATCGATTTTTCTCGGCAAATTACATAAGAAACAGTAAAAATAGTCTTCGATTTCAGACTTTCAATTTTTGGGGTCAAAATACACCAAAGGGGTTAATTTGATTGCCATTTTTTGACTTAAACTGACGTATATCGATGGGAGGAATCTGAAAAACCAGATTTAGTTTGGTAAAAACGCTCGTAAGCTGCTCAAAATCCGAATCAAATTTCTGAACTTTTCAGTTTTTTTAAACCCGCATAAATCCTCCAATATCATCCCTATGTAAAATCTGATAGCGCCAATCGATTTTTCTCGGCAAATTACATAAGAAACAGTCAAAATAATCTTCGATTTCAGACTTTCAATTGTTGGGGTCAAAAAACATCAAACATCTCGTGGGGGAGGGGTTGCTTTCTATGTTCGAAATTCGTTTTCATTTAAGACTCTACATGAGGGACATCGCTTTGCATGTGGCCTGGAGCACCTATGGATTCGCATTAAAGTCCACGGTATTGGGTTCGGAGTTGGGGTGGTGTATAGACCTCCTACGGTTGCCCTTTCTTGCCTGAGCGAGTTTGAGGAGTTTCTTTCTTTGCTTGGTAGTGACTGCAGTGAGCTGATCATTTTAGGTGACATGAATATTAATTACCTCATCCCATCGCCTTCTTTGAGGCGCTTGCGGGGGATCCTTGATGTTTTCGATCTTCATCAGATAATAACTGATCCCACTCGTGTTACCGCAACATCCAGCACTCTGTTGGATGTGATCTGTATTGATAAGCATCGAATTCCTCTTCAGTGCGGCATTGTTGATCTTTTGGCAGCAACTGATCACTATTTGGTTTATTGTCGCCTGTACCTGTCTGTGCCGGTACAGGAGCCTCGCAAAATCACTTATCGTGATTTCGGTAATTTTGATCAAGCTAGTTTTTCGGCTGACGCGGCTTGCCTGCCTTGGACCATCATTGATGAGTTACACTCTTGCGATTCTAAGGTCGAATTTTTGAATAATATGATCCTGTCTTTATTTAATGTTCACGCTCCTGTACGAACTGTTGTTTTCAGGGGGAGGGATAGACCTTGGATTACGTGGACAATCAGAGAGATGGCTAAGTTGAAGAGGCGGGCTTACAACAAGTATAGACGCACTCGTGCTGTTGTGGACTTCGAATGTTATTGCGATCTGAAGAGGTACTTATCTGGGGCTGTCAGGAGGGAGAAGGCGAGCTATATAAATTATCAGCTTTCGCTGCATCGCTCTAACCCTAAAAAAGTTTGGCAATGTCTGTCTTCTTGGGGCGTGCATTCTCGTCCTTCCAACCAAATAGCTGCTCATTTGTGTGATGACCCTGATTTCATCAATGCGTATTTTCTCGACTCTGTTCCGGGAGGTTCCACCGGGATTGATTTGGCATGGGAGGGTTCGTTTTTGCCGGGAATACAGCCACTCTCTATTCCCGAAGTCACTCCTGAGGGGTTAAGTGCCATTGTTGGAGCTTTGCGTTCTAATGCTCTTGGTCCGGATGGTATTAGTCTTCGCATGCTTAGACTTGTTCTTCCTTTTTGTAGTGAGGTGATTTGTAATTTGTTCAATCACTCTTTTGGGACCGGGGAGGTGCCTTTTGTTTGGAAGGCATCCCGTGTGAGACCTCTTTCTAAGGTTCCACTGGCTTCGGAGCCTTCTCATCTCCGTCCAATCAGCATCCTGTCGCCATTTGCAAAAATAGCGGAGCTCCTTGTTAAAGATGCTCTATGTGAGCACCTGGCACTCTACAAGGTTTTGTCGCCTGCCCAGTCTGGTTTCAGGCCCCACCATAGCACTGCGACTTCTCTGTTGCAGCTCACGTCTGACGTGGCTTCATCAGTCGATCGGGCTGAAGTCACCATATTGGCACTTCTCGACTATTCCAGAGCATTTGACTCCGTTGTTCATGATCGTCTTTTGGCCAAGTTACGTTACTATGGCTGTGATGATTTGCTGTGTAGATGGTTGGCGGGTTATTTGCGGGATAGATCCCAGATGGTTGAGTTAGCGGGAAACTTATCTCAGTCGTTGACGGTTTCTCGTGGCGTTCCGCAGGGAAGCATCCTTGCTCCATTGCTTTTCATACTGTACACAACTGACTTAGTAGGAGTGGTTGATTCTGATTGCCATCTTGATCTCTATGCCGATGATTCTCGGATACGTGTATCGTGTTTGCCCTCGGACATTGATGCTGCAATTGATGTGCTAAACCGCAATCTTGAACAAGTGCGTATGTGGTCGTTGATTAATGGTCTGACTTTAAATCCGACTAAGTCGGAACTCATAATTTTGGGTAAACCGTGGCTTGTACGGAAGGCTTTGAGTGTTGCAAGGTCAGCTGTAACGATTGGCGATGAGGTCGTCAGGGTGGTCGATTCCGCTCGGAGTCTGGGGCTTATCTTGGACAGTGAGCTCAAGTTTTGTCAACATGTGGACCGAAAGCTTAAACTGTGCTATTTTAAACTAAGATCTCTTTATCAATTCAAAACAATATTACCTCCCCACGTAAAGTGGTCGATCGTTAGTAGTACGATTTTATCAAACATCGAATATTGTTCTACAGTGTATTACGGTTTTCTCACACAAGAATATAGACGCAAGCTCCAGCTCTTGCAGAATTCATGTTTGCGTTTTGCATTTGACTTACGAAGGTATGATCACGTCACCCGTTTTTATCGAGATTTAGGTATTCTAAAGGTAGCCCAGCGCTTCTCTTTGCTTTTTGGAGTTCTGCTTTTCAAAATCTGGAAAAGTGGAGAACCGGTTTGTCTACGAAGCATGATTAGGCCCCGTTCGACATGCCACGATCGGGTTTTGCGTGATTTGGGAAACTTCGAACTACCGTCTCATTCCACAGCAAAGTTTGAACAGTGTTTCGCGTGCTCGGCGCCCAGATTTATAGAAGTGCATCGAGGACTCTTTGTAAACTCAGCGAGTGTGGTGTCTTTCCGACGTAATCTTACAGATGAACTCCGCTTACAAATAATGTAATCTGTCAATAAATATTATATTTATAGCCTGCTTTTATGTTGCTTTTATTTTTATGTATGGGTGGTTTGAAAATCTAATCTTATTAGAAATCATCCAATTAAGGAATTGTACTTTTTTTCTTAATAAGAAACAGTCAAAATAGTCTTCGATTTCCGACTTTCAATTTTTGGGTTCAAAAAACACCAAAGGGGTTAAATGGACGTTTTTGTGAAAAATCGCAAAAATTTTAGATTGCCATTTTATGACTTAAACTGGCGTATTTCGATGCGAGGAATCTGAAAAACCAGATTTAGTTTTGTAAAAACACTCGTAAGCTGCTCAAAATCCGAATCAAATTACTGTACTTTTCAGTTTTTTAAACCCGCATAAATCCTCCAATATCATCCCTACGTAAAATCTGAGAGCGCCAATCGATTTTACTCGGCAAATTACATAAGAAACAGTCAAAATAGTCATTGATTTCAGACTTTCAATTGTTGGGGTCAAAAAACACCAAAGGGGCTAATTGGACGTTATTGTGAAAAATCGCAAAAATTTTATATTGCCAATTTATGACTTAAACTGACGAATTTCGATGCGAGAAATCTGAAAAACCAGGTTTAGTTTGGTAAAAACGCTCGTAAGCTGCTCAAAATGCGAATCAAATTTCTGTACTTTTCAGTTTTTTAAACCCGCATAAATCCTCCAATATCATCCCTACGTAAAATCTGAGAGCGCCAATCGATTTTACTCGGCAAATTACATAAGAAACAGTCAAAATAGTCTTCGATTTCAGACTTTCATTTTTTGGGGTCAAAAAGCACCAAAGGGGTTAATTGGACGTTTTTGTGAAAAATCGCAAAAATTTTAGATTGCCATTTTATGACTTAAACTGATGTATTTCGATGCGAGGAATCTTAAAAACCAGATTTAGTTTGGTAAAAACGCTCGTAAGCTGCTCAAAATCCGAATCAAATTTCTGTACTTTTCAGTTTTTTAAACCCGCATAAATCCTCCAATATCATCCCTTCGTAAAATCTGATAGCGCCAATCGATTTTTCTCGGCAAATTACATAAGAAACAGTCAAAATAGTCATTGATTTCAGACTTTCAATTGTTGGGGTCAAAAAACACCAAAGGGGTTAATTGGACGTTATTGTGAAAAATCGCAAAAATTTTATATTGCCAATTTATGACTTAAACTGACGTATTTCGATGCGAGAAATCTGAAAAACCAGGTTTAGTTTGGTAAAAACGCTCGTAAGCTGCTCAAAATCCGAATCAAATTTCTGTACTTTTCAGTTTTTTTAAACCCGCATAAATCCTCCAATATCATCCCTACGTAAAATCTGATAGCGCCAATCGATTTTTCTCGGCAAATTACATAAGAAACAGTCAAAATAGTCTTCGATTTCAGACTTTCAATTGTTGGGGTCAAAAAACACCAAAGGGGTTAATTGGACGTTATTGTGAAAAATCGCAAAAATTTTATATTGCCATTTTATGACTTAAACTGACGTATTTCGATGCGAGAAATCTGAAAAACCAGGTTTAGTTTGGTAAAAACGCTCGTAAGCTGCTCAAAATGCGAATCAAATTTTTGAACATTTCAGTTTTTTTAAACTCGCATAAATCCTCCAATATCATCTCTACGTAACATCTGATAGCGCCAATCGATTTTTCTCGGCAAATTACATAAGAAACAGTAAAAATAGTCTTCGATTTCAGACTTTCAATTTTTGGGGTCAAAAAACACCAAGGGGGTTAATTGGACGTTTTTGTGAAAAATCGCAAAAATTTTAGATTGCCATTTTATGACTTAAACTGACGTATTTCGATGCGAGAAATCTGAAAAACCAGGTTTAGTTTGGTAAAAACGCTCGTAAGCTGCTCAAAATGCGAATCAAATTTTTGAACATTACAGTTTTTTTAAACTCGCATAAATCCTCCAATATCATCTCTACGTAACATCTGATAGCGCCAATCGATTTTTCTCGGCAAATTACATAAGAAACAGTAAAAATAGTCTTCGATTTCAGACTTTCAATTTTTGGGGTCAAAAAACACCAAAGGGGTTAATTGGACGTTTTTGAGAAAAATCGCGAAAATTTTAGATTGCCATTTTATGATTTAACCTGACGTATTTTGATGCGAGGAATCTGGAAAACCTGGTTTCCTGATAAATCTCGGCAAATTACATAAGAAACAGTCAAAATAGTCTTCGATTTCAGACTTTCATTTTTTGGGGTCAAAAAACACCAAAGGGGTTAATTGGACGTTTTTGAGAAAAATCGCGAAAATTTTAGATTGCCATTTTATGATTTAACCTGACGTATTTTGATGCGAGGAATCTGAAAAACCTGGTTTCCTTTGGTAAAAACGCTCGTAAGTTGCTCAAAATGCGAATGAATTTTTCCAACTGTTCAATTTTTATAAACTCACATAAATCCTGAAATATCATACCCACTTAAAATCTGATAGCGCCAATCGATTTTTCTCGGCAAATTACATAAGAAACAGTCAAAACAGTCTTCGATTTCAGACTTTCATTTTTTGGGGTCAAAAAACACCAAATTGGATGTTTTTGTGAAAAATCGCAAAAATTTTAGATTGCCATTTTATGACTTAAACTGACGTAGTTTGATGCGAGGAATTGAAAAACCTGG
Organism: Cantharis flavilabris; assembly: GCA_949152465.1. NCBI lineage: Eukaryota > Metazoa > Arthropoda > Insecta > Coleoptera > Cantharidae > Cantharis > Cantharis flavilabris. The sequence goes on from OX424435.1 coordinate 95,313,531, forward strand.
TTGAAAACCATATTCAAAAATCTTGTATAAGTACATGATTATTTTTCAGCCATTTAGTTCATTCTGTACTATTAACTCTGTATGGAATTGTGCTTCTTCGAGAATATGTTGAAGTTATAAGATCTTGGTGAACTACTTTTGATATGTTCTATGGCTACGTATAACTTCCACATAGACTTTTTAGCTATTCAAATATTTGACTCGCCGGCATTTTACACCTTGTTCAATCTATTCACAAAATTCTACAGACTTAATGACCGAAAAAAAGCTGAAAAGCAGAAAAAAACAGCTCATCTACAAAGATTTTCTATATTTCTTCAATTTACTAAAATTTCTCTTCACTTGTACACCATATTTCCCTAGAGATTGCACTTCGATCTGAATTTATGTAAGAATCATAGAAAGAGAAGGTCAATAAATTGAAGTTATTGCTTTTACAGACACTTTAATAAAAGTATCTAAATGTTGTGAATTTGATTCTATTTTTATTATGTAAAATTGTGTTCTTGTATAAATTACAAACTAATACATTGTTATAGTATTACTACAAGTTTATTGTAAATTAAAAATCGAAAATTTAATATCTAAGCTAAAATCTCGAGATATTTTGTTTAAAATACTTAAATCAATAAATAATATTGTTTATAAAAGAAATCACAACACAGAAATTTATGTTAAACATTATTATACCTACTACAGTACGAAATGTTGTATATGATTATAATATGTAGGTATTGAAAAAAGCTTCATTACAAATATTAAGCTTTATCTAAACTCATTCTAATTACATACGCCATTGTATAATTTTTGCAAAAAAAATTTACCTCGAATGAGATTCCCAAGTCTTTAAATAAATCGTATAGCTATTATAATACCTTTAATTCTTTGTTTTGAAACGCACATAGGTACATATTATCAATACGCAAGCTGAAAAATAACAGTTTTGTCTTTTCAAGTACGTCTTAATAATCCTCTAATTTTACTTTCAATTTATTTCAAAACATGACTAGAAATACTAAAAAATTTAGTGTAAAAAATTTTGATTTTGTAATACCTACAATTTAATTTTTTTTTTGTTTTAAATATCCTATATTTAAGTCACATTATCTCGTTCTAGAAATAAAAAACAAAAATTCTAATCAGCCAACACAAATGAATTTTAAAATCTACTATATCACATGTAGAGTATTCATTTTGAATGATAACATTGGGCTGCAGTCTTTTGCTAATAAGCTACTAACATAAATATTTATTACAATAATATTGAGCCATGACAGGTATTGTCAACAGTTCAGCAACTTTTCAACACAAGCGAGACCACATCGAACGTGACTAGTTCTCTTCCGTTACGAAAAGAAGTATATTTATAGCATTTTAAAATTACAAAACATCAAACTACTTTATGCAGTTTCCGAATTGAAACTTCTTGAGCATTACATGCACCGTAGTTCAATTCTTTTTTTATACTTTTTCTAACAGATAGGTTGGTTTGCACATACAGAAACTACTAAAATCACATTTAATTGCAAATGGCCTGGATAATTTCCTCGGCATAACTAATTAATCATAATGTATTTTATTTAATAATTAATATAAAGCAATAACAAAAAATTTGTACAACTCTCGTTTTAATAATTATCTACAAACATGCACCTCAAACATTCACCACAAAAAATTTACAAACTGTTTCTTTTCTGCTTACAATAAAAAAAAATCAATGCCGAATTTTCGGCAATCAACTTTTGCAAAATGTACACCCTTATATCACAAACTATAAACAATTTGGCATAACAAATTATTGCTCAACATTAAGGAAATCCAGACCAGATGCCAATAAAAAATATCATTTACAAGTGAAATTTTTTACAAAAGAGAGCACTTCATGTTAAGAATGCTCGACAGTAGCTAATGGAGCTCCCACTACAGCAACAGATAAATATTTGATGTGAGTTTGCCAAGCGGAACTAAGTTGAAAAAATTTCACTCCATTCCATTCGACACCGTCGATAAAAACTAACGCAGGAAAGTATTTGTTACTAAAATTTAAAATCTTTTAAATTTCACTTAACTTACCTCTCATCGGAGTGGTGTGGGAGGCTCGAGCCGAACAAATGAGCCTGGAAATACTTTCCACAAATTGGCTGCGCGGTTCCATTTCGCGTTCCTTTTCTTTTTTCTTTCCCAATCGCATAACTAAAATTTTGATGATAATTAAAAATTTATTTTTACAAAAACATTAAATCTACTTTTCTGTTTCTTCTCCTTAGTGGAAACGTGCATGGTAAGACCAAGTCCTAGACCCACATTGGGTGTTGCTTGAAGACCACGAAATAGTCCTTTGAGTGAAGTCTTGCCATCTTGTTTAGTCTTATCAGTCTTAACACTCTCGTTAACTTTTGGTAATTGCCAATAATCGAGTTGCAATTCGAGTGGCTCCCATGGCGATTCACGATTTTGTACATTTGGAGAAGACGGTGGCGTAAGAGGCGGTGGTCCAGGCGGACTAGAACACATTAAATCTTCCATGTCGACCGATACTGATAAACTTGAGTCTAAAGGTCCAACACGAACTTCCTAAAATGATTATAATTTTTAAGCTTAAGTTTTTTAAAATAATTAACTAAAACTCACATTTAGAAATGGAATAAAAAGTTGACTTGAGTCGTCTTGGCACGTGAGCATTGCTTCCGCTAGAGGTAGGTTAGTCACTGGAGTAAATGTAGGTAAATTGATATAACGAATAAGACGAGTAACCAATTCGTCGACTTTAATATCGGAGTCGTTAGGAAATAAACTGGAATATCCAGAATCAATACTTGCTAAATGGCGAGAAATTGCACAGCTACCTAAACATTTTTTAAAATTAAGGTTAATCTCGATGAAGTTGAAAACTTACCCAAAGGTACGATATAAATACGTATGTAGTTTAACCAGTCTGGTGGTTTCGCAGAGAGAAGTTCGACGTATGGCCTTAAAGCCCAACTCACTAATGAGTCGCCACCAATGAGTACAAACTTAACAGGACTACTGGGTTTTGCACAATTATTGCAACTGAAATTTAAAAAAAGCTTTAATGTGGGTTTTTTTTTAAAATACAGAAGACTTACTACTTCTGAATTTTGTTAACGAGTGATGTGAATACAGCACGAACTTCAGGTGCCGATACTGGCTGGAATAAACGATGATAATGGGAAGTTAAGCGACCACAAAGTAAAGCACTATATGGCTCTGGGCCGGAAATTAATAAAAGAACTTCAGGTAACACGTTTTCTTCGGTTGGAAGTACACGACTGACTTGATCAAGAAATGACCTACGTACTACGATAGTTTCAGAATTTGTAGTTTCGTTTCCAATGATTAAAGAATTTTTCTTTTTTGTTGTTAATGCTGATGTACGAAACAGTTTACTTTTTCTTTCGCCGGCTTCAGGAATACAATATTCCATGTCGCCCTTGGATGTTAACTTTTCAAATGGTGGAGAACCAATTTGAAACTCGGATGGTATTTCGTGATCTGTCGAGCACAAATCGGCGTTTCCGTCACTTCCAGAGTAATTTCTATCCTCGCCAATACGTTCAGGGTCTGAAAAGATTGTTTAAATTTTAAAAAATTCAAAAATTGATCTGATTCCTAATAAGCTTGTTACACCTTATACAAGGGAAGCATAAGTTTTCAAAAAATAAAAGAAATAAATACTAATAAAATTTAGCTTGAAATTTATATTTTAAAATATCTATCCAAGATTGCGATTGGGACAGTTTACAGCCACCCAGAAAATGAGCAATTCTTAACCCTCCAGCACTAACAGTCGGTCTGTCAACTGTAAATTTAATACGATAACAGCTAAGGGACGGGGGTTGTCAGTACCTTCAAATTAACTAGTTTAGTTCGTCTCGTGACATCCTGCAAGTGAAAATGTTCATTTGTTTCTTGTAAATTGTACGCGAAATATTTCGGTTATTATTGGAGCTAAATTAAAACTTTTTTTTTCATTTTAAAAACAGTATTATCTTTACGTATAATAATATCAGTTGTCGTCAAATTTTATTTTTAATTTGTTATTGTTTATAATTTTTAATATTTTTACAACAATAAAATAACTTTACCTACTGGAATTAACATTATTATAAAGAAAAATACCTAGACATTTGATATTATTCCATTTGTGGCAAAAAAATGTAAACACTGTTAAAAAAATTAAAAACTAGAATCGGTCTCACAGACCAACGTTAGTACTCATGTTATAAAAAAATATGTTAGTACTGGAGGGTTAAAGCAATCAAAGCACATTCTTCATAATATAACAAATTTGTCCTTGGCCGAAAACAAAATTGGGTTATTTTAGATAATTTATCAGGAAAACTTATGTTTATCGTAATACTGGCTCTGTAGAAATACGTTTGGAATTAGATATATGTTTAAAAATAGCTTGTGGTACCTATTTATTTTTATGATTATTGTTATTAACATGTAATATTTATAATAAGTTTCAAATTTTACATATTAAATTAAATTTTCAGCAATTGACTATTGAAGTTTTTGATCTTTCACAAGTATTCTTTTCTTGAATTTTTAAAGGGAATTTATTTCTTGTATTTCCGTAGGTAGTTATTTTTTTTATCATTCTTATCTGGTTAAAGGCAACGACCACACAAATTGCATGTCAATTATGTTTGATTAATTAGGTGTGATATAATGTTGGCGTATTTTTTATAAAAGCCAATTAATTATATCATCAAAATTACTAATTGGTGAAATAAAATAGATATTTATATTTTATAAGTTAAAATATTTATAATAATCTCATTTTTTCAAAGAAAATTATATTATTTTTTTTAAACAAAATTTTTACTTCTTCCTGTTCAATTGTTTTAGATTGATAAAGATGTTTATTCAAAATAACTATCAAACCCGTTATTATTTATTCATATTAATCGATTTATTTATTAATTTTTAAGTGTCTTAGATTCTGTGAATCATAATTGTTACGAAAAAACAACCTATTACTATTTTAAAAATAAAAACAAGCTTTTTGAAAATTTAAATCTAACTTAATTCAAATGCTTGAATTTTTATCAAAATGGTACAGAGATGCTCTCGTTCCACTAACCCGGACTCCTTTTTTTGAAATTCTTTATCAATAATTCATTTTTGATATTGAATTTGGTACAATGCCATACAAATTGATTACAAAATATTACAATCAAAACGTTCAGTTCGAGTTTTTGAATGATGACACCGCATTACTTCCATAAAAATTTATAAATAAACAAGAATAGCAAAGAATTACAACTTTCTTTTTCTTTCGAAGTTAAAAATTTGTGATATTACAGACATTTAAGTAAAAAAGTAACATTTTTTACTTTTTACTGGCAACTAATTGTCGAAGCATAATTCAATATAATGAAACTGACCTTAATTTAATATTTACGTAACAATACTTTAGATTAGAATACAATAATTAGTTGAAAAAAATCATAAAATAACCTTTTATTTCATTATTATACCTATCATTAATTTTTTATGATTTGGTATAGTAAATTTAATTTTTTTTCTTTTCATAAGTTGACAAGTACACACTGAAACACATTATTGCCTTATGTTTTTGTACTTCGAGACAATTATTTAAATTTCAATGCTTGATTAGATTTACTAATCGGTCTTTTATAGCGACAACACTTATAATCTGGCTTGATGTCTGTCAGATCAAATTTTTAACAATTTACCCAAAATATTAAAACTAGATAATTCGAATTTTTTTTCTGTGTTAAACCAATTACGTCCCAGCTAACTGGGCATAATAAATACAATTTCATTGTTTAATCTTTGATTAGTCCGAGCTTTAACCAAACATTGAAAGTGAGACCGTTAAACCATCATTATTTTGGTAGAAATCTAAAATTAATAACAATAATGGAAGAAACAAGAATTTATAAAAAGATTTAGTGATAATTGCTTTTTAATGTATCTTACTTATTTAAATTTGTATTTAACGATCTGGAACTAGTAGAAGGTTTTAACCCTTTCGGGTATTATCAAAAATATTTTTGAAGTTATAATATTCCTTCTAACGTTTATTCTATTTATAAACAAATTAATATTATGATATAGAGAAAAGGTAAAAATAAGAACAGAAATTATTGATTTGCAAATAATCAATCAGGATGATGAGTAAGCACATGGTGATTCATTTGTGATATATTCAATGAAAATGAATTTTAAATATTCAATTAAATAAATAGTCAATGAGTTTGTACTACTTTCTAGTACTTTCACATTATGTTGCTAAAAATGACAGGAAATGTCAACAAAAATTACATTAATTACAGAACGCAGAAGGTATCTCACAATAGTTTCTTTTTGGGACAATTGAAATCTTTTTACAATATAAGAAATAGCACTGGCAGCTTCGCTCCTTTTGGCTGCTGTCCAAGTGCAAATTCCTTACTGCCATAAATTAAATGCTGTGTATTAGTGAATATTTAATGAAAAAGAACAACAATTGCATTACAAATAGATCGCTTGGCACTCAAATAAACTGAAATCAAGTAAAGTGCAGAACTTAAAACTGCGCAAAATTTATATAATTTTATCTTGAAAATAAACAGGAATCTTAGCACTTTTTATGGGAAAAATGTGCGTTTCAAGTCAGGTTGACCTCTCCAAGGATTTTTTTTTACTATGTTATATACAAATACTTGGATCCCCTGGGTATACTTTAATCAGAAATTTTAATTATAGCTAAAAAAATATTGTATCATTGTTACAGCTGATACTTACGCCCCTGATCAAAGTTTACCCAAGGGATTAAAGATCCTCATATTTGCTGTTTTTAAGTTTGTGTTACTACTGGAAAAAATTATTATAATTATTTAAATTATTGTTAAGATATTACTTTATTTCTAATGTTATGCTGTTACTTTAAGTCACGTTTTTGTATTATTACGTTTCACTTTCTTCTTGCTGTTATTTAAATAAAAGAATTTTAATATTTTAAAATTTCTTTTTCATTATAAAAATCCACGATTTTTTATTCAATTTATTGAAATGTCTCTAATTAAGTTCTAGTGTAAATATTGTATGCATTTGAACTTCCAGTTAAAAATAATTTATTTAATATTTCAGTTGTTTTGTAAATGCAAAATGTTTAAAAATTCTATTTGAGTGCATTTGAAGTTAGTATCATTGGTGAATAAATCAAAAAATGTAATCAATTCCACGGTTGAATGATCGCTAACCCTCTGTAAGGTCAACTTCATGAGGGATTACAAACTTAATTTGTTGAAGGGTGAAATTACTACTTGATTATTCTCAGTAAATCTGTTATTAGTAAACTTCTTTTAATCAATAAAAAGCTTTTTATCAAAATAGTTACAAATTTTATCAAGCCTTTCAATAAATCATCCTAAAATAACAAATTTGAAGTAAATGTAAACAAAACAAGTGATTTTATGAATAATTCATTAAAAAAATATCAACTGGAATGAAAACAAACATTAATTTAATCGATAAAAGAGTTAATTAAGAATATATTGCGGAGTTCCTCCAGTATTAATTATAAAAAAATCAATCAGTATAACTTACCATGGGAATTGTGATTATCTAATAAACTACGACTGCTACTAAAGAAAGGTCGAAGACTAGGTTTAGGCGTGCTGGATATAGACATTGTGTCCTGCTCCGCACCGGACTCTTCATCACAACTTAAAGATTCAAGTTCTTGGAATAAAGCTTGAATATCACTTGGATTAGTTAAAGAAGCACCTCTGCCACCTTCAGAATCGGCTACTCGAAACCTTCTCAATAATGACACAAAGCGTTGTTTCAAATTATGCTAAAAAAGCAAAAGTTACATTCGTGTTGTGATTACAATGAAAATATTATTACTCGTGCATGTGGCATTTTAGATCTCAACGGTTCGCTATCCGACAAGTCACCCCCTTCTTCTTCACCCGAACTGAACTCATCCTCATCGTCGCTGAAATCCCTATCACGATCAGTCTTATGTTCTTGATCTACTGGTGTAGAACTTAGTTGCAATACGGTAAGACGAGCTACCGCCCCCACACTTTTATCTTTCCCACTGCCTTCGGGAAACAGTTCCAACTCAATATCCATTTGCTTTTGTAAAACCTACAAAAATTATCGTTGTATAATAGGTCGGTTATACCGAAACTTACCAATTTATTAATAAGTCTATACAGGTTTTTAAACACCACGAATCACAATAAATTAGTTCAAGGGATTTATTTTGCTTTGCAAAGTTAACAGAGTTTTTCGAATAGGTAGCTTTAAAAAATTACAAAAATTTAAAATACATACTGAAATTAAAATATTAGTTTCTTTTAATATTTTTTATAATTAATAATTTGTAGAATTCTTTCGCCTCCCCCCACAGAATATCTCTTATTTTTATAATTTTCAAAAAAAATTAATTCAAATTGTTATTAGAAAGTAGCCAAAATTAGTATCAAATTAAAGCCCTAAATCCTCTTTAAGATGAGCTATCATCATACAACTCTGTAGGACTTCTAAAACTGAAGTTATATTTGAATGATTGAGCGTAAGCCAAAAAGTGTCGTTTTTGCGATTTTTAGAATTAAATAACTCAAAAACTATAAGTTAGAATTTAAAAAAAATTGTATTTATTATTATGTATGTATTAATCCATGATGATCAATTTGAAAACTACTTATTTTTGGTTGATTTCATATGGAGTGACCCTATGTATAAATATTGTAAAAAAATCATCACATTTAATATTGCACAACAAAGACATTCACCAAACACAATTTAATTAAATTTTAATTTAATCTAAAATAAAGTAAACGATACAGGTATAAACAGTTTTTAATTTTATTGAGTTTACTGACGAGCGAAGTTATCGAATATTATGCCTGTTTTACAGAAAAATAATTATTTTTCATTAAAATTGATGTGATTATTTGCATTATCACTCATTTTCAACATTTTTAAGTTGAAGAGAAATGGGCTCGGGGAATCTCCCCGACGAATTCCTTCATTGATTTAAATTACCAATTGGACCCCTGTTTGTCATTATCCTCATTAAGTTATTAGTATTTATATCCTGTACAATATCTATTAGCTGTGCAGGTGCGTACGTCATAATTGTATAGGAAAACTTGTGCGAGTATGAATGCAGCTTCGCCACACTTTTATTTCTTCGGAAACCTTCTTGTTGTTCAGCAATTTGTATGTGTTTTCCTACCTTATCATTAATGAAGTTAACAATTTTAAAACAAATGTTCAAAGTGTAACTTCCTAGCAATTGTTTAGGTGTTACTTATTAAATAATTATTTCAAGGTAAAGCGATTATCCTGTGTGCAATATTGGATAACAAAAAAATAATATTATTGTTTACTAGTTTTAAAATCAAATCAAAAACTTGAAACATAATTAGAAGTTTGCAAACTAAACGACCGATCGACTTAACAATAAATATTTTTCCCATAATTATTGTAGACAATTTTATGCTTGACAAGAAAGATACTTATAGTTTGTTAACCTATCTTGCTTTGTTTACAGAATATTTGAGAAATATAAAAACAAAAGTAGTTTTTGTTAAATAAATTTTTAATTCCTGATTTATGGTGTTTGTAACCTGAGGTAAACTCCTAAATTAGACTACAGGTCTTTGAAAGTAATAAATTATATTTTAAATAAAGAAAGTATGCTAACCTGATCCATCCGGATAACTCCTTCGGCAAGTGTCTTAAAACCTAGCATTGTACGATTTTTGTACCTTTTACGACGTTGAAGTAGGATGTGTAACTTATTTCCGTCCCGTTTAAGAAAGTGTGGATATTGAAGACTGAAAGCTAATTCTAAACCTGTATCGAGTAAGCCGTGCGATGGCAACAAAAGTTCATTGGAGCGTAATGTGCGTTTAGTCGATTGCATTTTAACAGCTATAGAAATCGATGCCAAATCTGCACCCAGAGGTTTAAGCACCACCAATCGAGTCAATGTTAGTGAACATAATCTAATAAAACATAGAAGCTTTAAATTAACACAAAGGAAGTTGGGGTGAATAATTACCTAGGAATGCAATTCGAAGGTGTCCTATCGACTTCCCATGTTGCAAATAATTTCATGGGCACGGGTCTTGCCAAAACGGCGGAACCCGCCCCGGTCATTGTTTTGTAGGTTTTATCGCTCATGATCTAACACAATATTTTTATTTTTGTTACGCCTACATAATGTAACCACAACACTGTTTTTTATGCGCCTAAGTACCATGCGATTTAATTATCATTCAAAATATTTCATTTTGTGCACTTCATGTTGTGTAACTTTCGTGCCCAATTTTTATGTTACTCACACACTACGGAATTCGACACTTTAGATTAGACACCCAATCCCCACAATTCATATTTGACGGAAGACAACAGTCAACAAAGACGTCACATGTTACTTGCCTTCGAAACCGCTAGATGGCGGTTATCGAATTTTTTAAATTTATGGCAAAATAATAAAAAAATTAATTGATTAAATGTCTTTATTGGTAAATTTACACTCCTGAATTTAAATTTGGTAAAATGTACTTAAACTAGCACGAGGATAATTAAAGTTTTTTAAAATTGTCGTTTTCACGCGAAAACTCGTTTGCACTGGCCACTTTTCAGCGCGAAACCGCAAGCATAACAAACTCTGTGACAATTAAATTGCCCATTTAATTTTAGAAAAAAACTCCGAAATGTTATGTATAGTAGTTTATTAATAGTCTTGCGAAATGCGCAATTACATACAAACCTAATAAACGCAACTTATGTAAGTGCTTTCTCAAATTTAAATATAATTAGGTATACCACTATTATCATCGGTTGCAATATTTATTACCGGTGGTGCGGTCGTTTGAAACTGAAATCGTAATTTTAGATCTCATTATCTAATAAAAAATAAAAATATAAATATTTAAGCAAAAATCAATTTTTCGTTCTTATCGCGGTGCTTTAAATAAAAGCATCCTACGTACATATTCTTCTATAAACTCTCAAATATTAAATTTTTAAAGTCGAAATTTATATAAAATCCTCGCAACGGATTGATTTCGTGTTTATTTAATAAATTGCACAATTAATAAACAAAAAATATTTCTTAATATTTAATTTTTTTCACACTTCCGTATAATCGTAAAACAACATTTCATTATCATACTTTTGTACAAAAATAACCCCAAATGTGATTAGATAAATTTTAAAATTAAATTTATTTATTAATAAAAAGAATCGCATATTCTATAATTTTAGGTAAAATGAAACAAAACTGCAACGCTTTTATGACGATGTTTAATATTATACTACTAGATTGCCAAAGCTGTGCGGCCTGAAGGCCGCAATGCTTTTAATTTACCGATTTTTTTATGTTGGTAAATTAAATTGAAGAAATCAACTAAATAAAATATCTGTTACACTAAGAAAAATCTGTGTATTAAATTTTAACATAGGTACATCATAAGCGCAACAAGGCGCAAAGAAATCAGTTTTGAGAATGTTTCACTCTTTTAATGATACATTTGTACCACCTATTTGGATTTATTTAAGCCATATTTGGGCCACCTATAGCCCTGTCCCCCCCCCGCGTTTCGTTTTGAATAATTTTTTTAAAGTTAAGAAACTTTGTTTTAATTTAAATAAAAAATTTTTGATTATATTAAAAAACAAGGTGGAACTGGACGGAGGGACAGACAGACAGACAGACAGACAGACAGACACGGAGCCAGATCATAAGGCTTCTTCCTATACGCTGTATAGAAGCCTAATTTAAAAATAAAAAATTTATTTTATTTTATTTAAACAAAATTTATTTGTTTCAAAAAAATCATTTAAAATATTTTTGGCCAAACAAAAATTTGTTTAAATTAAAAAAAATTATTTTTTTTTATTGATGTTAATTAAAAATTTCCTCGGTGGTTTGCCTTTGTCTTTCGAAGGACAATGGTCAAAACAAAGTGTTTTACTCCGCTCGGAATCGAGTCAGACCTTGACTGCATGTACAAATTAATTACGTAATCATATCACACATGTGGCTATGGACAGACCAATAGAAAAAGACGTCACAGTATTTCGCTTGGGAAAGGGGGAGGAGGGGGGGCAATTTTTTTTGATGTAATTTTACTTATTTTTCAGAAAATTCTTAATTTGATTTAAAAATTGGTTATTATAAAGGGCTTTGGTAAAGGGGGGCAATTGCACCCCCCTCCCCACCCAGCCGGACAAGTATTTATGTAAATATTACAAAATACCATAAAATTATTAATCAACATTAGAATAATAGGCTATTAATTGCTTCATAATGGATTAAAAGTGACTCTATTTGACCATGATATCTTTTTAACAGCCAATTTTAACAGACAAATTAAAAAGACATTCTTAATTTAAATTAAACATACAATTTTTCTAATAAGGTTCAAAAATTCAAAACCAAATTAACTGAAAGTATAGGCAACTTACCCTACATTAAAATTTATATTGAATTATTTTTCTTTTGTTTTTTTTTGTTCAATATAAATATATTGCATCTTAAGATAGGCCTTCTAGTGCTCAGGTGAATTGCTGTTTTGTGAATAAAAATTATTTAAATTTTTTTTTTAGATTTTTTTTTTAATTTTTAGAAAATATGTAAATGGGTATTTCTTTGTAAACATTAAAATTTATATTGAATTATTTTTCTTTTGTTTTTTTTTTGTTCAATATAAATATATTGCATCTTAAGATAGGCCTTCTAGTGCTCAGGTGAATTGCTGTTTTGTGAATAAAAATTATTTAAATTTTCTTTTTAGATTTTTTTTTTAATTTTTAGAAAATATGTAAATGGGTATTTCTTTGTAAACATTAAAATTTATATTGAATTATTTTTGTTTTGTTTTTTTTTTGTTCAATATAAATATATTGCATCTTAAGATAGGCCTTCTAGTGCTCAGGTGAATTGCTGTTTTGTGAATAAAAATTATTTAAATTTTTTGTTTAGATTTTTTTTTAATTTTTAGAAAATATGTAAATGGGTATTTCTTTGTAAACTGGGCAACTCGTTGTCTCAGGCCAATATTACATAAAAAAATAGAGATTATTATTTATTTCGTAGTTAACTTTAAAAGATAATTACCTAATCTACCTGAGCTCTACGTACAGTGTCCATTTAAATCAACTTTATTGTATCAAAAACGTTTTTATAATGGTGAAAAACAGTCCTCTGGCGTGTCACCAAAGCAATGCGGTTGCTTTAGATTCAAATTAGACCTACTTATTTTTCTATTAATATATGTTTATAAAGTTAAAAAGTGAATTAAAGTTTGTCTTCGCGTTTTGTGAACAGTCTCCCTGGCTATATGATAAATTACGCACCACGTAGTCTACAGCTTAAAATATTGCGTTGTTGCATGTAACAACACACAAATGACCTAAAGTTGAACCTTTGTTACCAAAAGTGCCCGGACGCTATTTTTTTTAAAGCTGCACTAGATTCAATCTGTGGAACCCTCCTCGCAACCTGACAGTGAACAGTCCTCTGGCAAGATTTATTTTCATTTATCTTTGTATATTATATTTTATTTTTACAAAATTTATTTTCTTATAATAGACTAAATATTCCCTGTACATAACTTAATTATATTTTGTGCTACCTTCCAATGAAATCAAATTAAACAGTCCTCTGGTCCATAACAGAGCAGTGGACTGTTTCCACCTCCAGAGGACTGTTTGTATATATATATTGGTCATTATTTCATATACACATATCTCTTGAGTATGGCGCCAAGGAAGAAAAAATTCTCTAAGGTAGAGATTTTACAAAAAAAAAGCTGAGCAAAAGCGATATGAGCATAACTAAAACGACCCACAAGTAAGAACTTAAGGGAAAAAAACTTCGTGTGAAAATTAAAAAACAACTTAATTTTGCTATTAAAACGGTATTTTTCATTTAAATACACAATCCGCTGGCAAAGACAACACTCCCCTGTATAGATTTTTCAGAAAATGCTCAATATTTCCTAAAGTAATGGAAATATTTTTGGTTCATCTGCTCTTTATTATTAACCAAGTGATATATATTCCCTAAATAAGATTTGTGCAATATATAAGCAAAAAAAAAGGCATAGACACTTTCTTAGATAAATTAGCCCAGTTTACAGAGAAACCCAAATACGATAAAAGCATGAAATGGCGCAATGAAGCATATTTTATAACATAAATGCTTGTATTAACGAGCTTCCTTCTGTAATCCTACAGTAAAGTGATTTTTTAAATTTATTATTTAATATTATAATTAAATATAATAAATTTCATTTATGTTTCATTTCTTCCCGTCGAGATATTTTCACTGTATGTACAGTTAGGTAGGTATTCTTAAAGGAACTCAGGCACTTCTAATGTTAGCAATGTAAATTGTACATTTTGAAGCTGGTTTTGTCATATAAAACTCAATTTTAAAGCAAAACATTTTAGTTATTTTTTGTTTAAATTTCATTGCCTCCAACTTTGTACCTATACATTTTTCTACTTTGTTCCACTGTTTCTAATTGACAGCGACTTAAACAAGACTCTGTAAAACACAAAACATATTGTCACCTGTATCTCACAAACGGTGCAACTAAATAAAAAACTTAATAAGAATCTTTTTTGTAAAATTTTATTCCCTACATTTTTACATTTTGTGGCACCGTTTCTGAGATACAGATGACAATATGTTTTGTGTTTTACAGAATCTTTTTAAATCGCTGTCATTTAGAAACATAGAAAAATGTATATAAACAAAAGTGAAGGGAATGAAATTTTCAATAAAAATTGTCTAAAAAGTTTTGCTGTAAAATCAATTTTTATTTGACAGAAAACGGCTTCAAAATATGTACAATTTACATTGCTAACATAGGAGTGTCCGAGTTCTTTTGCGAGTAAATGTATATATGTACGAATCTATTTGATATATAAACATTTTTGTTTTTTTACCCTAAATTTGAATTATTCTTGTCTGATTGGTTATTTGGTTAATATATCTAATAGATTCCTATCTTAAAGATATGGCAAGGTGAAGAAATTGGGCATTAGATAGATTACAAGATGCAAATATTATACAGCCAACATAAAAAAATTTAAATTTTTCTTACCTTGTTATTATCATTAAACTCAAGATAAAATTCAGAAAAGTGGCTGCTCTGACGTACCTACATTTTTGCTATCCAATGTTTTCGCGTGTCTAGATTAATCTCAGTCTCCCATATCTAAGAAATTTATATACTTGAGGTTTATTCATTTTTTTTGCAAACCCAACTTTTGCCTAGTTTTTAAACGCATTTTCCCACGCGCAATATTTGAATCAATTCATTAAATCTTGACTTGCTATATTAATACTTGTTATCTTATCTAATCTAATAACTATCTTTTTCATCTACTTCTGCTTTTTAACTTGACGAATACTTAAGTACTTAACTAATTGTAAATATAATTAATAAGTAGGTAATAAGTAGTAGGACAAGTAGTTTTATAAGTATTTATCATATTATCAAGATCAAAAGTATGCAATAATCAAAATCGAAACCACAAAATCGCGAACAACCGATATAACTAATCATAGCTATTCCAACAAAATGTCACCCTTAATAAAAATATGCGATGTTTAAAAGAATTACAATGATAACCATTCACTTTAACGAAAATAATAAAAATCAAAAACAAACAAAAACATCGTTTAAATTTAAGTTGTTAGAAAATGACTACCTCCCCCCCGCCCCGGTCTCCCCTACTTGGGAGGCGATTACATATTATTACGAAATTCACTCATAAAAATTATTACGCGCATTTCCTTAATTTATTTATAAATTTTATCTCAAAATTTGAAGTGAGGTGTTTTGAATTTCAAAATAATTCAAGATTATTTATTAAGAAATTTTTGTTTTATTTAAAAATTAATGTTTTATAATAAAAAAAGCTGCCTGCTAAAATAAACACCAATCTTATCAACATTTAGTGTATTGTAATATAGTAAAAATTAGATAAATACTTGTTTATTTTAGGGTTTTTAATATTTTCGGTTACTATACCAGTTAATTACGTGCTATAATTCAGTTTTTGTTTACTTGTTAATTTAATAATCATGCATTTTTAATCAATTTATTATTCAGTAGATAATAATACGTAAAAGTATAAATATTTTTTTCCTATAGATACAAAACATTAGTGTATTGGCCATTGTAGATTATGTTGATTAGAAATCATGAGATAATCAGATAATAAAATGAAATAATAATAATATAGTAATTACAAGATAATCCCGCACAAATCTTCTCTCTCTCTCTCTCTCTCGATATATAACCGCTTCTCAGATTAATATATATTTTGCTAACCTAAAAAACGCAAAGCATTTTCTTCACTCTGTACTAAAAATATATTTCACAAAATCTTTTACGTAGGTACTGATATATGCCAAAGTAAGCGGCCTGCAGGCCGCTCAACCTCCGCTAATAGTTTGATTTGTTTTTTTATGTTGGGTGATTTTGGTATAAACAATTATTTTGCGCGGGGAGGGTAAAAAATTTAAGTTCCACCACTGGTCGTATGAGCTTGCAAGAGCCAATTAAATCAATATATCCACTTCCTATGATACTTTAATTTGATTGGTATATTGATTAGAACGCTAACCAACGTTAACAATAAAGATCCCACAAATTACGTTGTGACTAATTAATTATTAAAGTTAAGTTTAAGAAAAAGCGATTCAATTAATTAAAAACAAAGAAAAGGTTAATCAAACTAATCAACAGAGAACATGATATTTTATCACGGGTTTTTACACATTTTATTACTTTAACTTACCCGCATATTGGTCGATTAGGATTGAATAATGAGCTTTTTGTAATTAAAAATAAATCAAAATAAAAAAACAACATTTTTGTAAATATAATAATAATAATACTAATGTTAACAAATTTATTTTTCAAATATCATCTTCAATATCTTCATCAAAACCAAAACAATTTTTAATGCCAAATTTAAAATTTTGATCATCTAACACACGCGATTGATTATCGTTATCAGTGATTCTCAAATTTTCTGTAATCTTAATGTTGTGAGATTCAAACTCAAATGCACGTGGAACTTCAAGTGTTGTTTGCGTTTCTTCCAAATTAGAATTATGCTTAGCCACATGATTTTGAAAGTGAGCAAAATGCTTATAAACTTTGTTACATACCAGACATTCGTGATTTTCTCCAATTTCAGGATGATCAAGTTTTCGATGCCGACTTAATGAATTATTTTGCGGAAACGTTTTTTCGCATTGGTCACATGCAAAGGATTCTTTGTTACCGTGCGTGGAATTCATATGCACTTCAAGACGATTTTCAGTTGTAACCGCATATGAGCATATTTGACATTTAAAATGTTTTTCACCTTTATGATTTTTCTTGTGTTCCGTATAGGAATATCGATCTGAAAATACTTCACCGCAAAAATTACACTGAATCGGTTGGTCAAAAAAATGTTGTTTTTTCTTATGAATACGAAGGTCTTCTATACGACTGTACTTTGATGGACACTGCTCACACTGAAAGGTAGATTTATTTTCGTCATGCAATTTCATGTGCTTCTTTCGACTGTTGGATTGTGTAAAACATTTTTCACATATTTCGCATTTATATGGTTTTTCACCAGTGTGAACCCTCATGTGACGTTGCAGTTTAAATGAATCTGGACTAGCATAACTACATTGGTCACAAGTATACGGTTTTTCTCCAGTATGGGTTCTTATGTGTCTCCTAAGCTTGGATAATTCTACACAAGAATAGTCGCATGTAGTACACTTCTGTGGTTTTTCTTCAGTGTGTTTGTATTGGACATGACGACGAAGTTCTTTGGAGAGAACGAAGGTAGCTGGACAGTCATTGCATTGAAAGGGTTTGTAACCTTTGTGAATTTCACTGTGAATTTGTAAAGATGACATCGACTTAAAAGCTTTTCCACAATCCTCGCATTTGTGAGGTCTATCATCGGAATGTTTTAGCCCGTGTTGCTTCAATAACTGTTTCCTTTCGGTGGTGTAATCGCAATTATTACATTTAAACAACTGTTTTTGTTTCTTTTCGACGTTTTTCGAATTTTCATCTTCTCCAAAATTTTGAATATATTCTTCTTCAGCTTGACGTTCTTGCAATAGCTGGTTTTCAATTACTGCGTTATCCGAAACAATCACAGCATAATGACTTCCATCGAGTGTTTGATAAACATATTGTCCAAATTTGTTAATTAAAACTGTATTCTCGCTTTCGGCAACATTATTTTCATCCATACTCACTTATGTTGCCAATTAAACTATCTAATTTTCGAATTAATAAAGTTTTACCTATGCAATTTCATTTTTATATAATAAATATGGAATTACCAACCTAAAAATATCTAATAT
The DNA here is from genome assembly GCA_949152465.1 of Cantharis flavilabris. Taxonomy (NCBI): domain Eukaryota; kingdom Metazoa; phylum Arthropoda; class Insecta; order Coleoptera; family Cantharidae; genus Cantharis; species Cantharis flavilabris. The sequence goes on from OX424435.1 coordinate 95,331,943, forward strand.
GGAATTATTTTGGTATTTGCCGAAATACGAAAATGTTTCGTTTAAAACGAGTTCAAAACAGAGTTTTGAAAAAAAAACTTAAATTTTTTAAGATTTTTTACTTACTTTAGTTCATAACTCGAAAGCCGTTGATTTTAGACAATAAAAGGTTTGAATCTAGTTTGTAGATTATTTCACGCTCTTTAAAAAAGCACTAAACCATTTTTACTGAAAAATGAATATTTTCAGAGATATGGCTATGTGAAGGTGGAAATTAAAAAAAAAAACGCTTTATAAAGAGGCATCTTTCGAGAGTTTAAAAAAGTGTCCTCTATCAATACATAAGTTATGTGAAGTGTGTCTTGGGCCACCCTGTATAATACAAACTTTAAAATATTTAAATCATATCAGGAGTTACTCTACTGATTTAAATAAATTTTAAAATAATTAATTATCATTTAATGAAACAAAGTGAAAAAGTGACAATAGATTTAACAATAAGATCAACTTAAAAAGCCATACAGTAATAAACAAATAAATATAATTATACGATAAATCGATGAAATAGAAGAAACATTGCAAGCCTCTTCTTCACAAAAGCACATATGGCCAGTTTTACTTCTTTCTTGCATGCATGCTTTATCTATCATAAACAAGTTGACTTGGAAGTTCGTGATGCATGTTCGTTTTACTACTTCTTCGGCTAAAAATTAAACATTAATTCTACAACAAATTATATTTTAAATTACTAACAGGTTTTTGAACCTCGAACCCATTTTACGCAACAGCCGCTACATTGCACCTTTGGAGGATGATCATTTGGTAATGCAGAAAAATTAAATGGATCTTTGCATCGCACATCATACGTACTATCACACTCGTAACAATTAATTGGTTTTGCTGTTCAACAATAATTAAAATACAATAAAATTATTATGGCTACTAAATTATTATTCTATAGCTTATTAATCAGATTAGTATACACAAAACTTCAAAATTGCTAAGATTTTCAAAATCTTAATTTATCAAAATTTAGTTTTGGTTCTAACGAAATTTCCAATAGTAAAGTGACTACACCGGCAATGGACACCCAAGACTTCACCCAAAGATTCGGGAAAAAATATGTTTGTAAAGCAGAAATATTTTAGAGTGACCAATGTTGACGCAATGTCCATTATCGGTACAGTCAGCTTACTTTGCGATTTACATTAGGCGAACGCCACCACGCGGAAAAATACTAAATTTATCTAATACGTATAGTTGGTATAGAAAGTTTTGTTTATAAACCAAATGTTTGTATTCTTTCTGTGAATTATCATTTAACGGCGGTTTTACGATAAAATAATTAAGAATCAAACAAGTGTACGTAACAGAGCCGCCATGTTGTTGACATTTGGTAGCGTCAAATCTTTAGCGGGAAGTTATCTACAAGTTACTATTAGTCTTTTAGTTTCTGCGCTATATACAATTTTTAATTACTTTTTATTTTACTCACATCGACAACATCTTGCTTGTATTTTTCCAATTATAAAAAACTGTGCAACTGAAATAAGTAATTTTAAGAAAGGTTTTAGAGATTTTACATTGTTAAGTGTTTATGATGCATAGATTTTTAATTTAAAAAAAAATTAAATAGTATATTGTGTACCTAAGGGAAAATGGACTATTTGTGTGAAGTTTCAACTATTATTTTACATTAGTTAGTGCATTCTTAAGTTTCACAAATACAGAAAAGTTAGCAATTGTACAAAATGTGCTGATACAAGCTTTCATTTGGTGTATGGTGGAATAATTATTATCGTTCATCAAAGCGACAACCAAAGAAGAGATCTTCAAACTTTTCGATACAAAAGCACAAACAAAATTAAATTGAACCTTGAGTTAGCTATAAATTTGAAGATCTCTGAAGTGGCGGTTAATAGGCAAAAGAGGCGGGATAACATTTTACTCACAAATACAACACCGTTGACTTGTTCCCAATGTAAAAATAGTTACTGAAATAATTTTAAATTACTTGTATTTTTATGTCGAAAAAGTTTTGGAAAAAATAAAAATTAGCAGAAGCTAAACTTAAAAATTTAAATAAAAACCAAAATATTGATACCGAGTATGTTTAGTATTTACTAATTTTTATTCGTTTACCCAATATATTCCATGTTTTTTTAAATATTACATCTATTTATAATTTTGTATATGTTTGTGCACCTTAACCAAGTCAAATGTCTACGTACCTAAAATTAAAACTACCGAAAACCTTAACATTATTTACATATTTTGAAATTTTCAACTTCAGTCTTCAGTCACACATAATTTATATTTTTTCAATTACTAATTTCAATTTAATTTTTTTCAAATATTTCTTTTTAATTCACAATATTTAAGAGAATCTCGAGATGCTGCCATTGATTCACTAGGTAAACTAATAATAGATTTAAGTATTCAACGTTGGTTTAATTTAACTTGACTCCAATCCATTCAGTCTGTTATCAAAAAAGCTAAAAATGTAAAGTATTCCTAGAATAATAAACAAATAAAACAATCAGTAATTTTATTAACATCCAACAGTCCGTCATCATCATCGCATTGCATAAATGAGATTTGGCATCAGAAACAAGTTTCTGTTTTCGGTATTCTGCTTGTACCGGAGCAGGAGAAAATTTTATGAAAAATATTTTAAGCAGTATTAGCAAAAAGCAAAATTTCTGTGTGAAAAAGTTATATGAATTCCGAATTTTGCCAAAATTACTTTAAATTTAATTAATTTAATAAACTGAAGTTAAGGATAATACAATAGGTACGTAGAAAATCAATAATTTAAAAAATAAAAAAAAAGACATAATTATTACTTAACAGGATTAAAAATATTTAAAAATATGAATTTCAGAGGGGTCAATCGACTTTGTCAATTTTCAATATTTTAATCATTTTTTATAGATTTTTATTTGTTTAGTTCGAATATTTTTCTTATTTCAATTTCTTCATTATATACGACTGATGATCAGAAATAACCGTGAAATAAGGACCTTATATCGTATTATGAATTTTTAATTTTTTCAATTATTCATATTTTTAATCCTGACCTGTTAAGTGATAATTATATCTTTTTTTTTTATTTTTCGTATTATTGATTTTCTACATATTTTATTATTCTTAACTTTAATGTTTTAAATTATTTATACATACATACTACATACTACAATCTACTTAAAATTTTATTTTGGGTTCATTTTCTTTAATTTAATTAATATACAGTACAGCCTCGCTTATCCGGACACACTTTATTCTGGACACTCCAGTAATCCGGACATTCCGGTTTACAGCACCAAAATTTAGAAGGCTCTAAAATTGAGCGTTTTTAATTTAATTTTCTATAAAATATTAAATTTTGAATAAAAAGAAGAAAACGCTAAACGAGAAGTCACGAATTGTGATTTAATTCATATTTTCTTTGATTTAATTGGTAAAGTTAAACAAGTAGGGGGCGGCCATTAATTACATGAGACGATTTTTCGACCCCCTCTGCCCCTAGTGAGATATCGTAAAATTTGTTTTTTTTAATTACACGATATTTACCGAGACTCCTTGATCTCCTCCTCCCTTAAACGCTCACGTAACGTCCCCTAATGATAACACAGGTCTGCAAATAAAATTTTTTTTCAAGTCCTGATACCATTCCTCCTGATTCTTATGTAAATTAACCTCCTGAATTCGAATATGACCTTCGTATCCTTCATCATCCACCGCTATCGGGGGATGCTTCCCCCTATCTATTTTATTATTTTTTTTAACAATTAGCCTTTACATTTTTTCTGATAAACTAGAAAGGTGAAAAGTTAATATTTATAGCAAGAAAGTTGATTTGCGAGTAGATCTGTTCCCCGAAATTGTAAAAAAAATCATTAAAGATGATTGAATTTTCCGTTTTTCTGCTTAATTTTTGCACTTATTTTTGCTGTTTATTTCAGCAAAAATAAAGCAATCACACAGAACATGTACATATATGCAAGTTTTCAGTTTTTACAACCGGGGGGTCTGGGGGGTGTGGAACACCCTCCAGTATACCTGTAAGTGTGTTAAAAAACACAAATAGCAAACAGATTTCGATTCCAGTTTTAAAGTTGTGATTCCACTGGCATTACTGAATCTAGGTTACAAAAAACATTTGGAGAAATCTATATAAATCTAGATTCTGGGACCAATTTTGTTTAGGTGTACTGGAGGGTGTTTCACACCCCCCAGACCCACCGGTTTCAAAAACTGAAAACTTGTGTATGTTTTCTGTCAAACTTTCAAAAAGAAAATCCCTAACTTTTCCAAGTCTTCCCCTAGATCAGGGTTGGCAACCTGCGGTTCTTTTGATGTCGAGATGCAGCTCTCCAGGTCCACGCACAAATTTTACCTAATAATTTTATTATTTTATTTTCAAAACTCATAAAAAGTATTATTCTGCAAAGAAAAAAAACTTAAACAGGGTAAAAACACAGGATAAAAACAGGATAAAATACCATAATATTGAAATAAAAATGTTAGTGGCTCTTTAAAAACTGGGAAGTTTTATAAATTCTATCCCTAGTAAATCCCTAGATCAAAATTAAAAATTTTTCAAATTTTAAAAATTGTAAATTTTTAATTTGTCCAATTTTCCAAGAATTTTTCTTAATTAATTCCACGACTTTTCCTTAAAAATAAAAAATTCCTCGACTTTTCCTGACCAAATTTGTGTAATTCTCAATTCCTTTACTTTTGCAAGTGAAAATCCTGCTTAAACATTTACCTTAATTTTTAATTTTTCGCCCCCCCCCCTGGCTCCTTAATATGACAAACTACAAGTCGCTGTTTAATCCATATTACGATCAGGGGCGGTTCCAGAATTTTTTCTGGAAGGAGCAAAAAGATCAACCGGGCAAAAAGTGTTTTCAGATTTGGGATTGTTCCCTTGTCTATTTTTAAACGTCTGAGGGAGGGGTTCCCCCCCCCCCCCCATAAATCCGCCTAAGCTCGCGATTGATATCTGGCAGTTTATTTAATATCTTTCATATTCTTATCTTGTACTTTGAAACCATGCAAAAATTGTGATAAATTTGTTTTCAATTATCAGTAACAACAAATAAAATTGGCAATTCATGCTTACGATACATTGTCAATTTGTCTAGTTGACACTGACAATATTGTCAGTTTGTTTACAATCCGAGGTTAAGCCAGTTCTTCAATTATTATAAAATGATACTAAAAATTTTCTATCGGAAACTTAATTTATTCAACATTAATAGGAATTACGTTAAACCTTTCATGATTTAGGAAGGAAGTTACATACTTCCGAAGACGTTAATTTGATTCGATACCCAGGTCAAATAGGAATTTTATGAAATAAATTAAACAAAAAAAAATCATAATAATAAGTATCGGCGTTTTTCCACTGGCCTGTTTAGAATTGGTTAATTTTACCAGCCTAAAAATATTAAGTGATTACTGTGGAGTGATGGATCAATGCGGCCTTCAGGCCGCACAACCTAAGCAATCAGACATCGTCAACTTTAATATAAATTTGTCAACTGATATATTTAGAAATTGTCAACTGTAATTCAGATTTGTAAACTACTATTCAAAGATCGACAACTGTAAATTCAGTTTTGTTCAGAACACCCCCCAGACCCCCCCCCCCCCGGTTTCAAAAACTGAAAACTTTTTGAGAGTAAGTGTGCATTTCTAGGTTTAGGCTATAAGCACTGAGTAGTACCGAGTACCCCAGTATCCAACTGATTGTATAAAATTATTGTCACAACATATAAATGTACCTATTGTTTTTTTTTAAATTTTATTTTGACTTTTTTGACTTTATATAAAATAAAATAATTGAATAATACATACGTATCAACGGTTTTTAATCAATAAAATGAGTAAAAAAAAATCTCGTTAATCCGGAAAACTCGGTTATCCAAACAAACTCAAAACTATATCTGTCCGAAATAACGAGGTTGTACTGTAATTCCTTATTATTTTAAAAATTCAGTTTTATAAAAGTTCCTTCGCATACCATCTTAATATAAATCACAGTAACGGATTTTTTTTTAATTAAAAATTTTTAGTGCAAAATTTATATTTTTTGAACTCTAAATGGGGAGATCGCCCCTATCGCCCCCTCCTGGATCAGCCACTAAAATTATACTATCAATGTTTTGCCATCATTTCTATTTTTATGACTACTTTACTATTAAACACAGCATGTTTATCAATATTGTAACACTTTATCAAAACCGCAAGGCCACCACCAAAACTTTTCCGTTTTAAATTTATTATTTATCAATAATTATTTAAATTATTGCTTCTATAAAATTGGAAATCTTTAAGATTGCTTATTGAAAATAATAAGTAGTGTAATTTCTTTCTTTTTGTATATAATAGAACATAGTTGAGAATTTATAAAAGGATTGAAGGATATTTAAACAAATTTTAATTTTCCGACGTTACGGGTCGATTTTATTAGCCCATTTTCAAAAACCCCAAATTTGTATTTATTAGGTATTTATTTTTATTGAAATCACCATAATGGTCCACTATACGCTAGTTGGATATCCCAAAAAAGCGTACGCCGCGCCATCTTCTGGTCAATTATGACCAGATTCTCACACGAGGACATAATAGCAGGAATGATCTCTCTAATCAGAATGAAGCTAGGTAACCACCAATGAGGGCTCGTGTATTGGAGTTTCTTATTTTCTAGTTGGTTTCGTTTTTGGTTATTTTCCAGTTGGTGTTTCGTGTTTGTTTATTTTCTTGTATTAGGTTAACGTCATCATTTCTTTAACCAGTATCTATTGTTTTTTGTTTGTTTATGTATAATCCAGACCTTTCTTCTTCTATATAAACATTTTTAACTCATTGAAAATGAGTCAAATTAAAAGACTCGAAACGTCGTACAAATAAAATTGTTTAAAAGCCCTTAACTCAACGATTCTTTATCTTATTATTAAAAACATTTTTGTTCATAATATTTTATTTAAAACTATTTTATCATAAACAAATTTTTAGTTCAATATAGAAAAAGATTAATTTCTGATATTCAACAATTTTTGAAATCATAATTCCCTAGCGCGCTTTGCTCTCATTGGTGGTTACCTAGCTTCATTCTGATTGGAGAGATCATTCCTGCTATTATGTCCTCGTGATTCTCACCTAATTTATGTACAAAATCACCGCCCAGGTGGCGGCACCACAGCTGTCTAACTAGCGTATAATTATTACTTATTTAAAATTTCTTGTGTTTGAAAAAAATATAGTAGTTTACCGGATAAAACAAAGGATTTTCAAATCTAATAAGAAAGTTCCCCCCTCTCTTACGCGCAGTAGATGAGTAGATTGCAGGCGCGGCATACCGAACCTCTCGAAGCAGATCATCTTGTTAGCGCAAAACATTTTTTAAATAGAATTTCCTTGGTTATTATCATAGAAAACAATATCAAACGAAAATTAACAAGAACAAAATTGAAATAAAAATATAAAAAAATTACAATAAATTTGTATCAATCTTTTATATCTTTTATGATTTAAAATATTTGAAAACTTTGGAGTAGGTTTGCTCCAAATTTGTTTTCATTTGTTCCAGATCTATTTTTATTTTTTTCTTAAAAATCTCGTACGATCTTATACAGAATACAAAGAAAAGATAGCTACCCTTTAAGAACCTCACAAATCCAAGGTTTCTAGATGATACGGACGACTTTCTGGGATACTGGGGGACGTAGGGGGACGTGGAAATCTTAATTCCATAATCTCACAATTTTATACCAACCGTAAACCATAAACAAAATTTGTTTATTGTTTACGTTAAGTGAACGAAATTTTTCCAAAATTTTTAAATATTTTTATCATCAAAATGTCAGTGTATTAAATATAAATAAACGCTGGACTGATACTCTCCGCGGGATTTCATGCGAGACCAAATTCGTATTCCATCCCAATATCCACAGGAAAAATACCATCAAGCAAAATGTCATTAAAATTGTAAAAGAATTAAAAAAGCCTGCAAAATTCCAAAGGTAGTTATAAAAGGGGGGGGCATATGGGGGCTATTATGACCCCCTCCAAACCAACGTAAGTTAGTATCTTAAACCAATGTCCCTCGTGTACCATCCCATATAATAAAGGTAATAAAATTACACGTGGATTTATTTATACAAATAATCATTGCTGCCAAAAGAAGCTAATGCAGAGGACGAAATAGGTTGAAAAAGAAGATAATTATTAGATTATGGGCAAATACCGATTATCATTTGGGACACTAATATCTTACTTAGTTTCTAAATTTCATACACAATTTTAAAAGCTTAAGTTATCTTAAACCGATAACCAAACGAAACAGGTCATGGTCAAACATTTGTTTATACTCAACAAGTAAAAAATAGTAATGTAAGTACAACTTCATATAAAGGTATTTACGATGATACTTAGAAATCCCAAATTCAATTGCCCAAACTTGAATCAATTTCGTCAACTTATAAATTTTGTAAGATAACAGCATATTGTGGGGCAAAGTCTGAAGGGTTTACAATGATATCGAACTATTAGCAAAACGACATATCGTCGATAGTTTAATTGCAAATGGAAGAATTAACGTTTTATTCAAATCACGATAATGTAAGTACCACTAGCAGAGTAATTGTTAATCGCATAGGGGGGTTAAATTATTATTAATTTTATCGCAATTAATGCGACGAACCTATTTTCAATGACCCCAACTAGCAAAATATGACAAAATTTTTAATTTTCTGTTCGACATTTTGACCCCTCCATCAAATAACTGATAAGGCATCCATTCCATTAATATTATTGTTTAAAGAAGTTCGTAAACAGAATACCATGTTAAGTAATAAGTTTGGTGATACGTTTGTAGGTATGGATTTTGGCAATCTAAATTTGGTAAGTCGCGACTTCTATTTTTCATCTATCCTCAAGCAGAATTTTTTCAATTGGTGTCAAGTATGCGATATTAAGTTCATCATTATTACCTACTTTTATTAATATTTTCTAACATAGCAACTAAATTTTTTCAATTAAAAAAAAAAAAAATTTGCCCAACATATTTAATAATTACTATTATTTATAGCAGGAAACCGAAGACGAAGATTTAATCGACCCATTCTGTGATCCCAATAATCCCATAAAAATAAATTTTGAAGATGTCACTTCGGCAGCATTTAAAATTAAATCTGGGGTGCTTCAAACACCATGCGATGTAAGGGATTTCAATGCTTCCATATTATGTTCAACTTGACAATTTTTTTTTTATTTTAGCGATCACAATTATCCGATATGACTGGAATGGAATTATTTTTCAAAAAGGATTTTTTACAATATACCGGCAGGTATGTAGTATACCCAGAATTATCAAGATGAGTAGAAATAATTTTTAAATCCTCCAGTTTCAAAGAACGAGGAGCGAGGTATGCCTTATTAATGTTAGATGACGAAAAAAAGAAACTTGGGGTTATTTCAGCATCGTTGGGAAACCACGCACTAGCATTATGTTATCATGGCTGGAAGTTGGGAATATCCGTTACAGTTGTGATGCCAGTTGTTGCCCCAATAATGAAAATTTCACAATGCAAAAAATTTAACGCTTCAGTCGTGGTGGAAGGAAAAGACATGGGAGAAGCAAAAAGAATAGCCTTACTATTGGCGAAAAATAGTGGAATGACATATATCAACGGCTACGATCATCCCCATATAATGGCCGGCCAAGGAACCATGGGTTTAGAAATTGTGGAACAAGTATCCAATATAGATGCGGTTGTTATTCCCATCGGTGGTGCTGGACTCATTGCAGGTGTTGCATTGGCAATTAAAACACTCTATCCCAAAATTAAAATAATCGTAAGTGTCTGCCTGATTGAAAATTTCATTTTTTTACTTGTAATTGCTACTATTATCAGGGAGTCGAATCTGAGCGATGTGCTAGTTACACAAAGGCACTTGAAATGGGAAGACCTACTCATGTCAAAATCGAATCAACGCTATCCGATGGCTTAGCAGTTCCTGTCGTTGGTTTTAACGCTTTTGAAACAGCTCGTTCACTTGTCGACAAAATAGTAAGCAAATTTTGGTTTTTGAAACGCTTTGGAATTATTTATTCCTATTTACAGGTAGTTGTCCAAGAGAAATGGATAGCAATAGCTATTTTGCGATTGGTCGAATACGAAAAATGTGTAGTGGAAGGTGCGGGTGCAGTTGGTTTAGCAGCAGTTCTAGCAGGACAATTGGACGAATTAAAAGGAAAAAGGTATTATTGGATCTCGAACCAAGTTTGTTTTACTAAATTACCTTCCTTTCTGTTTTTAGAGTTGTTCTTAATTTATGTGGTGGAAATATCGACACGACCATATTAGGTCGTTGTCTCGAAAGAGGTTTAGCTGCAGATGGGCGTTTGGTCAAAGTGGTTATTACGGTTAGCGACCGTCCTGGTGGTATAGCAGAATTATGCCGACTATTCACGACAATAGGAGTGTCCATTAAAGACGTTCTTCACGAACGTGCATGGGTTGCTTCAGATGTTTTCAGTGTGGAGGTATATATTGAAGACCATAAATCACCTTAACCCAGATGAAATCTTGCCTCAATTTTCCAGTTCCAATTTTGGGGTGGGATATAACTATGAATGACATTATAAAATCCAATTTGCTTTTAGGTAACTGCAGTATGTGAAACAAGAGACGCAGAACATACACTGGAATTACGGGAACTCCTAAGCAAATACTACAAAAAAGTAAATTTTGTGGGTTTTCACCAAGAAAGCAAAAGTATTGCAAATTCTGATTGAGTGTTTATGAAGTAATGTACTGAACCTATTTTAAAGTATTGGAAAATCGGAAAACTCCGGATGTTATATAGTGGTTAAATGTTACACTACAATAATTTTATACAAAAACTAAATTGTTAAGAAAAATTTAGATTTATTTATTTGTAAGCTATAAGTTAACGACTGTAAAACTTTTAACGCCAAAGAAATAAATTCAACAAAAACTCTAATATATTATTTTTTTAATATTGCAAGATTCTGGTCCACTTACAACTCATGATATAGAATATAGATACCTACATTTAAATTTGCGCAATTTTATCTGTAAACTTGGCAAAATCAATGTCCCGCGAGCTTATACCGTTCACATCATGAGAAGAAAAGAGCAACTCAACTTTGTTGTAAACATTGAAAATTTCAGGATGATGATCCACTTTATCTGCTCTCAAAGCAATGCGAGTTAAAAATCCAAATGCCTAAAACAGATTCCATTAGTATAGGTATTATAATTATTATACATATAATATAATAAAATAACATTTGCGCGTGCGCCTGACAGTTGCAAAACTGTTTGGAGTGTTGCAGAAACAAAGCCAATATAATAATTATTACCTCATTAAAATTCTTAAATAGATATTGCTTCTTAATGGCATCCCGACCTTCAACAAGCTTCCAGCCTTGCTTTAACAAAGGTTCGAGAACCAAAGTTCTTTCTTCACTTGTCAACTTTGGGGTAGTAACAGACTGTAAACAATAAATAATCTTAGCTACCTGCTTAGAGATTGCACTATTATAATGCCAGATTTCATGAAACTTTTAACGGGCCGTTAAATTTAACTAACCAATTAAAATGATTCCTTAGTGCTAACAAACCAATAGAAATCAACCGTTAACTTTAACGGCTTGTTAAAAGTTTTATGAAATCAGGCATTAGTTAGTGGTAACTATTTAGTTTGTCAACTTCATCAGTATTTATTAAGATATATAAAAGATTATGTCATATAGATAGAAAGGAGAATATCCATAATATTGTGGCCTATTAAGGGGATATTCTAGTCTAGGGATATGAATTTCGGGCGGTTTTTGAAGCTCTGTACAAACGAAGCTAAAAATATTTTTACTATCCATTTTTTTATCATTTGTTTATTGATATTTTAAGATTACATAAAAAATTAACCGAAAATAAAAAGTCAAAATTCACAAAGTTATGGGCTGGCAAAGTTGGAGGTCCAAAAAATAAGAAGGTGTCTTGGCGTACACGATATCTCAAGTTCTAGTGAACCGATTTATTTGAAATTTGGTGTGAATGTTCTTTATAGATGCCGCTATAGCATGAACCTTGGAAAAGTGAAATAAAATTTTTTTCACAAAATGGCGGCCGTTTGAAAAAAATTTTTTTTTTTACATGCTTTAATTAACAATTCCGAATTTTTTAAAAATAGTAAAATTAAAAATTTTGATCTGGGGGGTGGTTCATGCGATAGAGGAAGGTATAAAGAACATTCACACCAAATTTCAAATAAATCGTTTCATTGGAACTTGAGATATCGTGCACGCCAGTTATTTTTGGACTTTCCACTTTGACAGCTCATAATTTTGTAAATATTGAGGTTTTTTTTCGGTTAAATTTTTAGGTAATCTTAAAATATCAATAAACAAATGATAAAAAAAATGGCGAAAATTCATGCCTCTAGACTAGAATACCCCCGTAAATTTAAAGATATACAGCCTTATGCATAGTCGTTCCGTCAGTGGCGTATTTAGAAAATGCGTTTGAAGGGAGCAGACCAAATATTTTCAGAATCTCGTTAATCCATTCATGCGCGTCAGTGGTAAACACCTGACAACAAACGAAATCCGAAAACTAAGAAACGAAGAAAAATAAAAAAAAATTTTTAATTATTTAAATTTTAAAACCTTGTGGTAAACATTATTTTTATCAGGGAGGGCTTCAGGAACACAATCCGAGTCATCCCTGGGGAGGGGGGGCAATTTCCCCTTCTAAATACGCTACTGCGTTCCGTTAAAATGACTTTAACATGATACTAAATAGCTATGTACTAGTTAGTGGTATTGTTACCATCAAAGGGGGTGATACGGATAAAAAATTTCGTGTTTTTCGTAAGTATTACAAAGCTGCCGGTGAGAAAAAAACTCTGAAAAAAACGAAGGAATATTTTTCAAAAAATCCAGCTAAAAAATGTCGGTCTTTTTTTGTTTATTAATAAAATTCCATTTATTTTGCCATTATCAGATTTGATTTTTAAACTACTTTTTTTTCCATATTCTTGAGTTGTAAACACTCAACAGGCCACAATGTGCAAAATCGGTGGTTCCCAGTCGTCGGGACCTCAAAGGGTCCCCGGGATCACTTAGGGGCAGGGCCGGTTTTAGTGGTCATGGGGCCCCAAGCGGATTTTTTTTCGGGCCCTCTAACGTGTATTGTAATGGTGGGGTACGATTTTCTAAGGGATTTTTAAATTAATTAAAATGTTTTACATTTATTAAGAAAACTAGGTTTTTAATTTTAATTTTACTTTAACTTAAATTTTTTTTGACTTAGATTTTTTTTATTTTTGAGCTTGGAAGACGAGCCCCTCTAGGGCCCGGGCCCCCAAGCGGCCGCTTGTTCCGCTTTATGGATAAACCGGCGCTGCTTAGGGGGTCCGTGGTAAATTAAACTTGATTTGAGGGTCCCTGAACAACGTCACGAGGTCCGCGCAAGGGTTAATATAAAATAAAAAATTGTACTTTTCTTACGCTAAGGGGACGTCCATTAATTACGTGACTCATTTAGGGAAGGGGGGGTGAGTCAAATCTCACGTGGGGGAGTCTCGGGAAATATCACGTAATTTTTTTTTCCGCAAGAAGCTATAAAATTGCGCGAAAACTGGGATAAATTAAGTAAAGCAATCTCACGTGAGATTAGAAGAGGGTAGAGGGGGCCGAGCCAAATTTCACGACATCTCACCAGGGGGGGAGGGGTTAAAAAATCGCCACGCCTCACATAATTAATCCCCTAAGTATAAATATAGTTAATTGAGTATATTTGAATAAAATTGATATAATATCAAATTAATTGGTACAAAATGAGTATCCTTTTTCACAAGTTCTTTCACTTGGGGGTGCGTGGGCAAGTTTTAACCATGAAAAAGGATCCGTGGGCCAAAACAGTTTGGAATTACTGAGGAATTATTGAAATTCCCGGAATTATATTGGATTACTGGAACTTTTGGAATTAAACTGGAATTGGAATTAATTGTACAAGTTGTTTCTCAGCTTGGCCCCTTGGCAAAAAACTCAACGAGTTTCTAAATAAATTCAAGGCTGTTCATTTTTCAGATTACAAAATTGATTGTTTTTCTACTAAATTAATAATTAATATTTACCAAATAATTGACTATAGCGTTAATTTGTATTGGTTGAAAAGTTCAATTTTTATTTTTAGTAAAATAAATACTATTTTAACTTGGGGGCCCCCGTGCCGAATATTAACAATCAAAGTTGGTACGCCACTGCTGAGGGGTCAATAATAATTTTTTTAAATAAATAAAAATAAATTTAAAAAAAACTACAAATTCGACCTTGAGGTTTTCTAACAATCTAGCCTTTGGATTCAACCTAATAGAAAACAAAATTTAGAAATCAATAATAGTGGTGTAATAATTATTGATTTTACCAATAAACAACCTGTTGATAATAAATTAGACAAAATACTTTCCCGAACTGCTGACTTCTTGGTTTTGTAAAATAATAATTGTGAAGAATTAATATGTTACGTACTCACCATTTTACGTTTTTGCTTAGGTGGAACTAACTGAGAAGCCTGTGAACTGAAGAGACTGTGGTGAAAGTTTTGTTCTCTCACTCTGACAGCCGCAGTTTTTGATCTACCAATAGTAACCAGGCGGGATACAATCAAACTCATTTTATTTTCTTATTTTAAAATTGGTGAAATTACGAAATTGTTATCTGTTGAACACTTAAAAGTTATCTCAAAAATATTTATTATTAACAGTCTTGGGCAGAGTAATGTTTACGTCTTGACCAACACGTTTTATTATGCATAACAATTTTAGGCCAGAGCAATAATTAGCACGAAAAGCCTTTGATTATGTGATAAATATTATTGTTAAAGTAAATTAGGAAAATGAGCAAAGCAAAAACTTGTGTGGGAAAAAATATTTTCGAAAGAGTAAATTATTTGTATCAGGTAAGTTATAAATGTCACAATTTTTAGGTTAAGTAGATACTTGTGACATGTATAGGGTAATTCGTAAATTTTTTTCAGTTGAGTAATTTTATGTCTCATTCCGAACAAACTACAGCTTCGGCTTTGTACACAAATTTACTGTTGGATATTGCTAAAAAGGCAATACAAATATTAAAATTGTAAGTATATATTTGTTGAAGAAACTTTAGATCTTAATATCTTCGTTTTCAGAGATCCTAATATAAAAAGGACAATCTGTAAGAAATGTCATTGCTTGCTGATTCCTGGTGCTACATTAAAAGTTCGTATAAGGAAAAAGCGAATAATTCAAACTTGTAAGTTATGCCAAATGTCGAGAGCTTATGGTACCGAAAAAAAGAGTGAGCTCTGGGTACACACCGAAACAGCAGTAAAGGAAATTTTACAGTTTTAAACTTTATAAATTATGAATTATTTTGCATTTATCTTTACTGTTTCCGAGTGCTTGTGTTATTAAAATGACGAAGTACTCAAAAAGAAAATATTCTAATGCTTATATAGTTGTGTACTTTAAGAAGAAATGTTAACTTTTTGTTGTTTAGATAATATAAAATCAAAATTTTGCTCTTTATTTTGATCATTTTCAAGTTTCAAATTACTATTTAGAAAACTAATGATAATCTGGTCAGATGTCCTTGTGGTAGTCGGACCTATCTACTCATTTTGTGCCAATTAATTGGTACACAATTGTTCTATTTTATATTAAACTTTGTGCGGACCCCCAAATGTTGTTTAGGGACTTTTAATCAATTTTAATTTTCCGAAGACCCATAGAAGGATCTCGGGGATCCCTGGGAGTCTGTAGGGGCCACTTCGGGAACCACTGGTGTAGAGGTTTCACCTAATAATTTTATGGCATTTCTTGTCCGATGATATTTACATTTAACTTGAACAAATTGGGTAGTCTATCTTGCTTTAAACAGAAAGTGTAAGGAGTGCGTGCATGCATGCATACATACAAACATGAATGAATAGTGAAATTGTAATCAGTGCTGTAATTAGGGTGAAACGGTAGCAAACAACACATGTCTATGTAGTGTGGTTTCCACTGAATTTTCTAAATCAAACTTTTGCAGGTTTTCTCCGACATTTCGATAAATCGAAAGATAAAAAAATCTTAATTTTAAAATTTAAAAACAAATTTATCTTAAAATAAAAAATAAATTTGAAATTAAATTGTTTTCTCTGGCTGAAAATTTAATTTCCCTGACTTTAGCCTGACAAATCTGACTTTTCCAGACCATCCGGGTAATTTTTTTTATTTGGGTCTAAAATTGGGCGTTTTTAAAAATTCAAAAACAATTAGGATATTTTTAAATTGGCGTGGGGTTACACTAAGCTGTATGATTGTCTCCAGATGACTATTGATCAGCCTTCTCTTCAATTGTCTATTCTGTGGATAAAGCTAGGAGCCAACTTTGAGCCGAGAGTAATTCAAATATACTTGAATTACTTTTGAAATTAACCTAAGTAGTTATTATTTGAAATACTTCAATAAAGTATTTATTTGGTAATTGATTTTGTGTAAACGAATTAATTTTTCCTAGTAGAATAATTTAGTAGGTAATTGATAGGCCAATTACTTTTAAGATTTAGTATTTCAAACACATTAACGAAGTATTTGGTAATTGAATTACTTTCACTGAGTGCTATGTACAGCTTTGCCGTCCTGGGTCAAAGATCTATTCGCTTGAAGTTCTGCGATTTGTTCTTTTCAGGAGACTTTTTAAGATGTAAGTAGGTTTACAATCCCCCCAAAAGAGAGATTAACTGTTTACTATCGGTGTAATCCACTTGTGATCCTCCGTTATTACCTTAAAAAAAGTTAACTACTGACCATCAGTGCAGCTCACATTATGACAATTAGGATCTAGTAATGACCTACAAAGGAAGTTCCTGTTTACTGATAGCCAGAGCCGTGCATAAGGGTGGATTTAATTGCCTCATGGACAAAATTAGTAATTGATTATTCAGTTAAATATCTTTTGTATTTGCAATATTAGAGGTACGTTTTCCATCGTTGCTACGTAAGGTAAGGCACAGATTTGCTTGCAAATGTAAAAATATAATTTTTAGTTCATTCATTCGATGATGATTCCTGCATATCAGATAGTTTTATGGATTGTGTTTTAGAAACATATTATCTATTTGAAGATAAATTAAGATCTTCTCAACCACAATGATGGCACAACACAACCACAATTTGAATTTTATATGTAATACCAAAAAATAGGTATTTATTGAATCCAAAATAAGCAATGATATATTACGTAATTTGCTTGCTAAATGAAATCTTTTTTTAAGACAATAAAATTGAAATTCAAATTAACTTTTAATTTAAGGTTTGACGTTGGAAAAAAATTTTAATTTTAGTTTGCGGCACCAAGAAAATTGACAAATTTAGCTGTAGAAATGCACATATAATTTCAAAAATTATCTTTGCATTCCTACAAATGAGTGACCTAGTTAGTTTTCAACTTCTACTTCACTTATGGGCTGGTAGAAATACTTTTCCTGATGTAATTTTAACAGCCCATCGACTGTTGGTGGCAATGCCGTCAAAGCTGAACAACAAACAGCTACGAAGAAGGGGAATTTAAGTTTTGTTCCAAAAGTTTAACTTAATACTTACGAATATTTCTTTCGAAGAATCCAGTTAATTAATTCGAGACCATTCAAAACCTATGTTGCATGCTTTCGACTACTTAGCGCTCTTCAACAAGTAAAACTGCACGAGGAATCTGTCGATTGCCTGTAAAATATTGTTAATATGCACCATTGCTTTAATAAATCAAGTCACGTTACCATTGCAGAATTTTGAACTGTTCCTGTTAGAATTTATTTGTAATTAAAGAAAACACTTGACCATATAATATTTAAAAAAATCCCACGTTTTGGTGTTATGGTTATTTGAAGGTAGAAATTAAATTTGTCCTTAACAAAAATTTTATTTTTAAAAACTGGTGACACCTAACGTTTTTAATTACATGTGTGTAAATATGTTAAATCCCCATTGAATGCTCTATGCGTCAATTTAGATAAGACAATTAATATACTACGTTATCTTATCAGCGTTCAGTAATCACATAATATATTTACATTCTAAAAATTGTTTTGAAAAAGCTTTTACCAACAATAAATTCAATTTTTCTGAATTATTTGTCCAAAATTTAACTTCCATAACTGATTCCAATAAGATACAAAATCAAACTCTCAATTTGAAGAAAAAATTTAAAGACAAAAATCTAGCCCAAAATTTAAAAAAATTGTTCCCGTTTCATGCAATGGTTACGCGACATTATATTTTCGATTGTTGCTTCATTGTTATGTAATTCCGTTAGCAAAATTTTGATACTTTGAAAATAAATTAAATTTGAAGTAAATTATAAATTAGTTTTATTGTCAACAAAAGTTTGTAAGTTCAAATATAAAATTTAAAATAAAAACTGTCACTTACACGTTAATTTTATTGAAAAACATACATTTTGATCAATGTTAATTTTCACAAGCACTACCATAATTAAACTTGCAAATTACACCATTAAATAAACAGGCTTTTATTAATTTAACTGTTAAACAAAGACCCTGAAAGACACTGAAATTTTTAATATTCTTACACTACCAACATCACATTGTCATGAAAACACTAAATTAACACTGCAGCTTTGTTTATCAACAGTACAGTTCTTTCACATATCAACTCGAAAGTCATCAACATAGGTAAAAATTTGCAAAAATAAAATAAAATCAATTCGCTCACAATAGGTCACATCATGATAATTTCGTTTGGATAAAAAAAAAATGGGAAAGAACTGCAGCACTACAAATAGAGCAAACCACTGCACTAACCAAATTGAAAACAGTAATTACAAGTTTATGTTAAAACATATTTTTTTTAAATCCAAATAAATTAACTGCACATCTCGAAATTTTATCAACAACATTTACTTCACAATAACTTAACGTTGTTCACCAATTTCCTGAAAATAACTTGTATGTTAGAGATGCAATATATATAAATCTCCTAGCTGAATCTAAAAAAAAAGTTTCGCCTAAATATAAATCTAAGGATCGGACAAAACTTCTTACCTTGAAAAAATTTTGCCCAACCCTATACATCTTGATACAAAAAAAATGGATGAAAAAATTAAAAATCTAAGTTACCTAACTTAATTTAAAAA
The DNA here is from genome assembly GCA_949152465.1 of Cantharis flavilabris. Lineage (NCBI taxonomy): Eukaryota > Metazoa > Arthropoda > Insecta > Coleoptera > Cantharidae > Cantharis > Cantharis flavilabris. The sequence goes on from OX424435.1 coordinate 95,351,147, forward strand.
AAAATAAAAAATACGTGAGTAATTAGGCTGTGCCACCACGTACCACAACAATAACCAAGTGATCTTCCTTCATCGCTTCGTCTGGTAAATTAGGACAAGTGCGTTTGAGAAGTTCCGTGGAAAAGGGACAGGGAGGGAAGGAATACAAAACACCAGTCGCTTCAGTTTCTTTGTTAAGCAGAGAAATTACTCCAGCAGCTTCTTTTTGTTTCAAGTACGATACTAAATTTCGAAGGGGTCGCGTCTGAACGCTACTGTCCTCATTTGTTATAGAAGCCGTTGAACCAGCAAGACCCAGGAAGATTGCATGAGAACTTGCACTCGATATTCTTTTCTGCACATCTTCTAATTTTGGTTGGTCCAGCCGTAACCTTTGTGTTATTCTCAGTTGGTGTTTACCATCTTCGTCTTTCATTAAGCCCTCTACTATGTCAGTGTCACCATCAATAAGGTGAAACTTGGCGGGGAATAAAGAATTTTTTAATATTAAAGCGCCTTGCCAGATAGTGGAACATTTACGCGCAACTTCGGGTAAAGTACGACTGCTAGCTAACAAACCAGCTCTTCTAGATCCTGCATCGGAATCTGAGTCGGGCGAACGTCCTGCAGAACGCGAGCGCGATCTATCTGCGGCTCGCGAGCCGGAGCGGCGTCTTTCGTATTCGGGATCGCCAGCTTGACGATTCCACTCTTCTTCTGGGTATCTATAGGGCCCACGACTTCCACCGCGACGCTCCGGATAAGCAGGACGTCCTCGATACCCACGATAACTCGTCTCACCCCCTTCGAAAGCATCGTAATCGCCGAACTCGGCGGCGCCTCTCCTGTAATCGACAGGTTCGTCGTGAGGTGGGTATACTTGTTTTGGTCTATGATAAGGAGCAGGAGGATTTACATCTGAAAAGTCTGTACGGAGACGACGCTCCGACCCCCCTAATGGAAAGCCACGCATTTCTTTAACGGCGGCAGTTGCAGCATCGATGCTGTCGTACAAAATATACGCCTGATTATCGCCTTTGACGTAATCAATTTTTTTAATTGCACCAAAACGGTCAAATTCTCTTTCGAGTTGTGGAACCGAGGTCCAAGGACCCAAACCACCTACCCAAATACGCGTAGTGGGTGTAACTTTACCGTAACCAATTTTACATTGAAATTTTCCTATGTACTGACCCGATAGTTCTACTTTCGAGCGATGAGCCATATCCAAAGTTTGAAAACGTACAAATGCAAACGCATTGCCAGTACCTGGTGGAGGACGTTTTATGTCGATATCTTCAACGACGCCGTATCGTCCAAAAATGCGACGTAATTCTTCATCGGTTATATTAATTTCCAAATTTCCAGCAAACAACGTCCTCGTGGAAAGAGGATCGTCCTCTGGGGATATGTGATGCAGGTAATTTGGAAATTTATCTTTTTTGTTTTCGGCTTTTTCAAAAGGAGTACGCGGAACTGCATGTCTCGGGGGACCGTAAGCGTGACCTGGAGGTAAATGAGGAGGCCCATGGTGAACAGGGGGTCTTGCCAAGTATTCATGATGAGGGGCGGGCATGGCTTCCCTTCTGTATGGGTCACGATGCACAGGCACCCCAGGAGGGGGTCCGTAAGCCCGTTCGTACCGATCGATTGGTCTGAGGCGCTCGGGCCCCGGAGACCTAGCGTAATAGTGTCTTTCATATTCAGGACTAATGGACCGAGGACGACCTCTATAAATTTCACCGGTTGCTCGAGGTACTTCATAAACAGCTTCTACTAAAGCCACTTTGTCGTAAATAATGATACGGGGTTTAGCATGCTTTGCGTCTCTGGCATCGTCGGGATTACGAAAACAAACATAAGCCACACGCTCTTCCAATTCGTGCGATATTCTAATACTAAGTTCACCAAACTTCTTGTACTCACGATATAAAGTATCCTTGATTAATTCGTCGCTTGCTTTTGGATGTAAAGCACTAATACATAAAACCTTGTAGGGTGCGTAACGTTCGGGTGGTCTTAAATATTCGTCACGATGTGGCGAAACGTATCTAGCCCTAGGGCTAGGGGAACGACTGCGGCGACGACGTACACGTTCTGGAGTAATCCTTTCGTCTGAACTGTCATCGTACCGCCCAATGCTAGAACGCGACCTTTTACTACGGGGCGGTGTATCTCTGTCACTACTTCTTTTCATGTTGTGTATGCGTACGGTAATTCTGTCTCTTCCAGAGCCGGACATACGCACTCAGCACAGCAAAACTAACGATAACACCAGCACAGGATGACACCACGACCACGACACTCCTTTTGACAACTCACCTAAAAACACAACACAAACACTCATCTCTCTAGTAAAACACAAAAATAAACTTAAAAAAAATACAAAACTTACACCAACAACATACTTTTTAAATAATTATAACGCACGTATACGCTTTTTCTTATTATTACATGCCCACTCACTCCGCTAAAATGAAAGATGGCTGTAGATGTCAAAATATACGAGAGCGTCGGTGTGGGATAAACAAATACCTGTAATGTCGATTACGGTTAGTCGTCCAGTGGCGCTCAAACGTTTTCTTTTACGATTCCTTCATTAATCGGTAAAGATCTGAATTTTGGTACACATGTTTATGACGGCTTCCTGTTAAACATACTGAAAGTCCCCGTCGAAATCGAAATCTGGAGTGACTATGCGAAGCATTAGCATCTTCTTCATCTGTTGGTAATCAATGGCGGCAAATTTAACTGGATCCGCTGTAATGGCATTGAGCCTGAACTGGTGGATACTCTACTGTTACTGTTACTCTACCGTTCGTGTCGTCTAGATTCGAATTAGATGGCTGTGCGCTGATTCTTCATGCTGTCCATTATTGCAGCAATGGTGTCTGGGTTGACTTGATGTTGGGTCATGAGTGCCATGAACTGTGTGAGGAGGGCCGGGTAGATGTCGCTGACTGAGTCTTGGCTATCTTGACGCTGGTTGGTTCTTCTGTTGGACCAATTCGAGTTGGAGTTGGCGTTACGCCATGGATCTTGATTTAATCTTGGGTTGAGTATTCGGTTATTACGATCTGTTCTTGGTTTCGGGTAGAATCTGCAACCTTTATAACTGGCAGGATGTGGTCCACCGCAATTTGCACAAGTTGCGGGGATGTCCTTTGATTTGCTACACGTACCGGTGGTGTGGGGACCTGCGCATTTAACACAGCGCGGCTTGGATCGACAAGAACTTTGGACGTGCCCGAAGGATTGGCACCTGTGGCATTGGCCCAATCTGTTTGTTCTTCTTGGAGCTTCGATGCAGATGTTGATGTCCAGAATCTTCTCTAAATCGTAGATGCTTTTATTTTCTGGTATCTTGTCCAGGGTTGCGATGACGAGTGGAAGCCGTCTTCTATCTCTTCCACGGTACATTCAGGCAATGCGGACGTTTACGAACCCTTTTGCGGTGAGCTCTTCTTGGATTAGCTCGGTAGCGATGTCTTGGTGGATACCACGGATAACGATCTTGATGGATTTTTCTTCAGCTGGGACTCGCATGAAGAAACCACTGCTGTCTTCCGGAAGTTCTTTTTCGAGAAGCTTGATCATCTCTTGAAAAACTTTAATGGAGCTGGGAGTGATTTGGAGCCCGTCCCTGGTGCTCCGAACTCTTGATTAGGTGATGTTACCTTCTTTGAGCTTCTTCATGATGCTTGGCCAGGAGGAAGTGTCCTTAAGCGTGATGGGGCTGACCCTGTATTTCTTGGGTCTTCCTTGTGTGGATTGTGGAGGTTGAACGGAATCTTCACAATCCGAATTCATGTCTTCCACTGTTGGTGGATGGATGATGGTGACCTCGGGTTCGACATGGACTGGTTGGACTGGCCTGGAGGCTTTTGCTGGCTGTACCTTTGGAGAGGTAGGTTTCTTGATCTTGCGACGGTTGGCGTGCAGCATTTCAGGTGAGCTGTGCGATGGGCGCCTGGCACGTTTAGATCTTGAACCGGTTACCAAGGTGAAGTCTTCTTTTACCTGTTCAACTTGATCAACTAGCTCGGAATCGGATTAGGCATCGGATGTGACGGGTGAAGCAGTAGTGGATGCACTGACAATACTGGCTATTTCGTCGTCGAGGTCGCTGGCTTCTGAGGCCATGGCTTCCATGTCCTTGGCTAGTTGAGCACGATGGGCAATCAGTGTTTCGATAAGGTGACTTCGCTGAACTGGTGTGGGAGTTACTTCCTCGGATTGAGCTGGCGTTTGAATAGGAGGGGGGGACCAGCCGTCCCTGGTATACCCCCCCCTCTTCTTGGGTTTGATGTCTGTCCTGGGTGTCGGAATCTTCGCGGTCATCTCTTCGAGGATTTTCTTCCCGGATTGCCTGAGGATATCTCTCTTCTTGGGGTCGAAGTTGTCGCTGGTTCCAACCGATGGTTGGATCAGAATTTCACTAACAACCCCGTTGATCGATTTCAATGATTCCAGTTCCATCTCTCGATCGAATATTTTCTTGAGTGAAGGTGACATCCCTTCTGTAAGTCCCCTGCTTGGTGGACTTGGAGTTTTATCGGTCAGTTTGCTACGTGACATGAATCCCCTTATTATTATTTAGTGATTCATATAAATATGATAACTTTGGTAGGTACTTGTTACAAATCTGATAAGCAGAGCCCGGATTTAAAAGCACTTATAATTCCATAATAAGCGCTTTATAAAGTTTCAAAAAACAGAAAAAAGCACTAAAAATCAAAATTTTGGTTTATCTATCAATTGTAATTTTTTAAAAAATTAATTATCATATATTTTTACAAATTTTTCATTTTGAAAGATTGTCGTCTGTCATTTAACAGCTTCTGCTATCAATTTCTTGAACTTTTATAGGTACCTAGTACCTCAGATTTCTCAGCTGTATGATATATTCCACTAAAAAAAAAATAATTTTTTTCCAAATTTTCGTTGGATAATCATTCTTTTATTGCTGCCGACGCGACGCGGCGACGATGTTGACAATTCAGAAGCAAATCTTGGAAAATTCTCAAAATTTGTCGCAAAATATACGACACCATCGAGCAACGTTCTCCACCTTGTAAGCACTTTTTCGGGAGGAAGAAGTGTATCGGGAAAATTTTCTAATTTCAAAAAAGAAATTATTCCAAGTACCAAAAAAGCATTAAAAAAGCTCTAATAAGCACTAACTCAAATCAATATCTTCTGCTTATATAATTTAGATCAATAAACAAAAAGCTTAGAATCCGGGCTCTACTGATAAACGTAGGTGAACTTACAGATTAGATTTTCTGGAAGAAGCATATTATAGTAGAAATTTCTAGAAATATGCATTTTGGTATATATAGCAGTGATTTGCTGCGACAAGTTTAGTTCTGATTCTGACTTGCAAGTGTTAACATACATATTGTGTAAATAAAAAAATAGTGGTGTGATAAATAAATATACAGAGTGTTACATAAATATAGTGACTTATAGTTTAAATAAATACAGAATTGTTAAGTGATTGCTATAATAAGTGTTAAGTGTTTGAAAATAACCGTGTTAAGAGGCAACAAGAAAATTTTAGCCAGATTTACATCGTAAGTTAAACTTGGTTAAACTCATAAGTTAATGTTGAAATCCCTAATTTGGATTTCAGGGCTATGTTTAGACTAGATAGGTAACATAATATTAAAAGTCCCCGAACATAGAAGTTAAGGGAGTGAAAGAGGAACCCAAAAAATATCCCGGATTTTGATTTTTTGCTTATATTTCGAAAACGGTTAGTTCTAGACAAAAAGTGGTTATGTACAAAATTGAAGCTAGCAAAATGTCCCACAAAAAAGTTTTATTCAAATTTTTTGTATTTGTTATAATTTTCGATGTATACACGAAATTGAAATATTGAAAATTTAAAATTAGTTAATTGAATGAGCTAATTTTCGGCGTTTTGAAAAATTCAAATTTCAATGTGCATTTTTACTATTTGCTCGGAAGGTACGAATCCTATAAAAAAAATGGCAAATAGAAATGTAAAAGATAATTTAATTCTCTTTAATTTTGCGTTTTCTTTATTCCTCTATTGTAAAAATGGCGATTTTCTGGCTATCTGTTGTTAAAAACGTGTGTTAGTGAAAATTAGTTACTTTGCCCGGCGCCTCCACCATGTCGCGCAAGGACCCTAACTATTTGAGTTCAGGGTTTGCACTTGGGGGTGACTCAGATGTTTTCTCAGTAAGCTTTCAGGTTTAAATAAACTAAATTATATACAACATAAATAAATAATAAACTTACAACTAAGACTTACCCTATCAGTAGGGGGATGGAGTCGAAACTACTCCACTTGGGACGCACGGTTGTTTGTCCAGGCACTGTTTGTACACAACTAAGTATTTACCTAATAATTCTTATTATCGATCCTCCATACCCCTACTGCTTATGCTTAGATCATAATATAACATATTAGTAATATAATATGATGCAAGTGCTTATCGATAACACAGAATCGTACTCGCCATAATGGTCAACTATTATAGGACGAAGTTTCAAGTGGCAATTCATTTATATTTCATACATTCATTATTATTGTGTAATTATTGCATTAATCTCCTTTGTGCCTCCTTGCATCCCTCTGATCTCCTAGGTTCGGCGACTTTTAGTATGTCTATCTTCTAAGTAGTTCCTTCATTTACTGAACTACACCGCAAAGAGAAACTAAATTTTGAACTCATATTTAACAAATTTGCTCTTAGCTATTTTATAAATCAAGATCGCGAAAATAAACAAATTTTACATTTACTTATTCGATTGCCATTGTTACAGTTTGTTGCTATTCAAAAATGAGAAACGTCAAAATTGCTTATTTTAAAACCTGAAAGTGGGTTCACCCCAACGACCTTCTATAATTTTAACTACGTGGAGTTAAAGTTATAAACGGTCATTGGGGTGGAGACATATTCATGCGTGTAAGCATCTTCCAAGTAAAAAAACGTAAATTAAAAATATTTTACTGAAAATATGCTACAATTTGGAATAACAAGAAAGTTACAGAATTTCACAGTGAAAACCTTTTTTCAAAAGTGCTTCAATAAAGTTTTGGCAGAATATTAGAAGCCGTGATGTCCAATATGAGCAATATTTTTGGAAAAAGTTGCATCAAAGAAAGTTTCGCAAACCTGAATCCTGTCAATATTTTAGCATTTTGTATCTTTCCTGAATTTGAAAATTAAATTTGTTCTATAATTTTTTGCATTTTAAATTTAATTTTACATCAAGAATAGAAATTATACAAAATTTTATCCATCCCCAAGTTTTTCTCCCAAGTAAATGTGTCAATGTAAAAATCAAGATAGTAACAATTTAAAACAAAATATTGTTTATTGGTTACTGACATTAATTATTTTAGCCAAAGTCCCAATCGTTTCGTGCCGATAATACTGGAAATTACAATATGGGAAAGAAGAAAGGTATATTAAATTATCTAGTACAAAAACCACTTTTTGGCAATTCAATATTAATCGTACTTAATCTACAGGTCAAAAGAAAAAGGGCGGAGGAGAAGATAAAACTCCAACGGCTTTGCCAGACGACAAAAACAAGCAGAAAAAAAATGCAAAATCTAAAGATCAGAAGACTGAACCTAAAGGCTCCAAAGCGTCTTCTTCGACTGCAGCAACGCCAAAAGGCGATTCGATTGGAAAAAGCAAAACTAAAAATAAGAAAGAATTGAGTGATTCCTCATCTAAATCGTCGTCGAGCTCTACTAGTGCTAAGCAACCCGAAATCGAGACTCAACAGGTTACCGAAACTCAATTCCAACAAGAGAGTTTTGAAAATTTTGAGGACGAAGACGATGGCTTCTTCGTTATGCAATCAAAAAAGGGAAGGAAACAAAAAGCACAAGAGAAAGAAGTAGCAGCAAAAAAGATGACGGAAGATATCAATGTAAATAAATTTAAACAAGGTAATAAAGGCGAAGCACGATTAAGCCAAGTGGAAAAACCTCCAGTTGTTTGTTCACCTCAGCCAAAAGAACCTCGTTCTAAAACGAATGAAAGTATAAAACTACCCGCAGTGGTAGAAATTAACACGCAAGATCAGCAATCTGCTGATTTTCCCGATATCGAATTTACCACTCAGCATGGTCGGAAAAAACGAAAAGGTAAAAGTCCTGCAGCTCAAGTTGTGGAAAAAGTATCATCAGAGATTAAGTTTCAAAAACCTCAACCAACGCCGGAACCTAGTGAAAATCGGTCATTTAAAAAGACAAAACCACCTGAATTCAAAACTAAAGCAAAATCCAAGGAAGACATTAACGTGTCGGCGCTATCCCAAAGTTTATCAACGCTGAAAGTTAAATCTCAAAATATAAATCAACAAACTTTGAAGAAACAACAGTCGGAGAGTCAACGGCAAGTTCCAGTTCAATTTATGGATACCGCAAAGTTGCCAACCGCTGAAGGCTCCAAAGAAGGCTTCGAGTTGACAATTCCTCATCGAAAAACACGGAGTGGCACCAAGGGAAGACCAATTACCATCGAAACCAACCATTTAGCTCTAAGTTTTAAGAATTTAACACGAGCGGTTCATTACGATGTGACGATTACGCCGAATACTCCCAAAAAGTTATTCAGACAGGTAAGTGCAATATTTAATATTTAACAAAACCTGAATTTGAGTTTTCACCTTAGATAATGGAAGAATTTCGTCAACAATATTACAGCAATCGTTATCCGGCATTTGATGGAACGAAAAATTTGTATAGTTCAACCGAACTGCCGTTTGATAAACAAATAGCAAATGATATAACGATTATGGAAGGGGAGCGTCCCAAATGCTACAAAGTGGTTGTTAAATTTGCAAATTTTGTGGATATGACGCCGTTACAAAAGTTTATGACTGCAAATTCAAATGGAATTCATCACATGACGACTCCGCAAGAAGTGATGCAGTGTTTGGACATTGTTTTGCGCAGCGCTCCTGCTTTAACGTGCTTGCCAGTTGGTCGATCGTATTTTACACCACCCAAAGATCAAATTTTAAGATTGGGAAGCGGAATGGAAATGTATTACGGATTTTACCAATCGGCCGTGATTGGCTGGAAGCCATTCCTGAATATTGACGTAGCTCACAAAGCTTTTCCTACTCGACAAAATGTGATCGAACTGATTTTAGAGTTGTGCGAATTGAGAATGGATCAGTTACAAAAACCTTTGGATAGGCAAAATGAAGAAACCGTTGCACGCTTTCTAAGAACATTAAAAATTCAGTACGAAATTCCCAATAAACCAGGAACAAAGAGAGAATATCATGTGAACGGATTGGAGAGGTCCGCACAGGAAGCTACGTTTAAAACGGAAAAGGGAATCGAAATGACCGTGGAAAAATACTTCTTGAAAGAGAAAAACATTAATCTCAGATATCCAAAGATGCCGTGCATATGGGTTGGCAATAAAGAGCGGGTTCCGCACATTTTATTACCAGCGGAATTTTGCATGGTCGTTGCGGGACAAGTCATTAATCGAAAATTACCTGAACAACTTACAAGTTCGATGATCAAACAGGCCGCTACCTCAACAAAAGTGCGAAAAGAGAAAATAATGGATTCGGTGCACCGAGCGAAATTCAATCAAGATCCATGTGTGCGAGAGTTTGGAATTACGGTCGACGATAAATTTACAAAAATCAACGCTCGAGTGTTGGATCCGCCAGCTCTTACGTACAATGGGAAAACAACTGTTAATCCCAGCCAAGGTGCTTGGAGACCTCTTAAATTTTATCTTCCCGTTACCTTAACACAGTGGACGATTGTCAATTTGGATCGCTACACCAAGGTAGAGCATATGGAAGATTTCGTAAAATTGGTAAGAAAGTGTTGAAATTTTTGAGCAAAATTAATGATTAAATTTTCAGATGATTTCGCAATCAGCAAACTTGGGCATGAAAGTCGCCCAACCCCAACGTCCGTTTGTAACTTTGCTGCCAAAATACAGAAAGGAGTTGCAAGACTTGGAGGACCTCTTCATTCAGAAGAAAAGTTTAAGTTTGGTTGTTGTAGTGGTTCCCAATAGCGGACCCATGTATGGTTACGTAAAGCAAGCTGCAGAATTACTGGTGGGATGCTTGACCCAGTGCATTAAATCCAAAACAATTTCGAAGATCAACGCGTCGACGGTTGGCAACATTTTGCAGAAAGTTAACACCAAGCTGGAAGGAATCAACCACGTACTTCAAGATAAGCTGGATTGGATGCGAAGACCTTACATGATTATGGGAGCAGATGTGACCCACCCCAGTCCGGATTCCAAAGATAAAACCAGCATTGCGGCGGTAACGGCTTCTTACGATCCATGCGCATTTAAATATAATATTTGTTATCGTTTACAACCGCCAAAAGTGGAGATAATTGAAGACTTGGAGAACATCACCCAGGAACAGCTGTTGTACTTCCACAAAACTTCAAAAGGTTTAAAGCCCGAGAGAATAGTTTTCTTCCGCGACGGAGTATCGGAAGGACAATTTTCGTACGTTCTTAACACCGAAATTCAAGCCATAAGAAGAGCATGTATGCGTTTGCAACCAGATGGAACTTACAAACCAAAAATAACCTTCCTGGTTGTGCAAAAACGCCATCATACTCGGTTCTTCCCGATAAACGAAAGGGATGCTTCGCGGGATAAAAATTTAAATGTTCCTGTCGGTACTTGCGTGGATACTGAAATAACGCATCCAACAGCTTTGGACTTTTGCTTAGTTTCTCATGCCAGTATTCAAGGGGTTGCTCGTCCAACAAAATATCGCGTGCTATGGGACGATGCTGACACAAGTGAAGACGATCTGGAACAACTGTCTTTCTATTTCTGCCACATGTTCTCGCGTTGCACTCGATCTGTTAGCTATCCAGCGCCAACATACTATGCTCATTTGGCTGCTGCACGGATTACGGCTTACACCGAAAGCGGAAGATTGAACATTAACAATTTGGCCCAAGAACAAGAACGTTTAAGCATCAAGGAGTCGATTATTAAAGATCGCCCAATGTTTTTTGTTTAGTTTGTAAGTTTCCATAATATCTCTTGTCGAAATTAGTTTGTACTGGATGTTTTTCTAAAGTAAACTATTAACACAAAAATCGTTAATCATTTGCTTCTTGACAAAAACAGAAAACATTTTGAACATTTGAAACTGCAGTACACACCAAACCACCAACAAATAAAGCACAACACAATAATATAAACATGAACATTATTTTATTTTTCCAACTCTAGTGGACACAATCAATTTTCTGATAATTTTTTTCCGATATCAAATTCTAAAACTTGTTAATTTTGAAACAACATACATTCTTCAATCACTTATAACTCTAAATATCAAAGTTCAAACACTATAAGGCACTAACTAGGCACAACAACAATCACTAAATGGTTTTCTGCAAACGCTTTTTCTGGTAAATCCGGACGAGTTCTTCGAAGAAGCTCTGCCGAAAATGGACAATACGGAAACGAATATACCTGCAATAAAGTTTTGGATTTCGTATTCGTTAGGATCGTAACACCCGCAGCTTGCTTTTGTTTAAAATACAACACGAGGTTATTTAAAGGTCGCGCCGGAATACTTTCATGGTTGGTAGCCTCAACACTATTGGAATACTTTAGCGCTAAAATAGTAGTATACGATTTTGCACTTGCCAGCTTTTCCTTGAAGGCTTCCATTTGTGGTGACTCCAATCTTATCCTTTGGGTAATTTTAATCTGCGGTGTTTGTGGTTCTTCGACATCTTCTTCATTTATTAAATTGTCAACAATCTCCGCATCTCCGTCGATTAAGTAGAAATTTGCCAAATGCCGAGAAGATTTCAACAGAAACCCACCACTCCATGATTTAGAACATTGACTGGCAATTTCAGACAAAGTGAGAGAAGTATCTTTTGAAGGAATGGGCGATATTGACCGTGAAACTGGTAAACTGCGAGGCGAATTGGAAGCAAACATCTTAGAATTATCTTCGCGAAGATAGACATCCGAAAAATCGACTCTCAAACGATGTTCGGAACCTCCCAGAGCGTAACCACGCATTTCTCTAACTGCTGCAGAAGCTGATTGAATATTTTCGTATAAGATGTATGCTTGAACATCATCTTTAGCATAACCTAATTTCTTGATAATGCCAAAACGATCAAACTCTCTCTCCAGTTGTGTGATTGATGTCCAAGATCCTAAACCACCAATCCAAATGCATTGGGTAGGAACAGCTTTCCCATATCCTATTTTGCATTGGAATTGTCCAATAAAATTACCAGAAAGAGCCACTTTAGCTTTGTGAGCCATATCTAGATTCTTGAATCGAATAAAAGCAAATGCGTTACCCGTACCAAGCTGAGGACGCTTGATGTCGATGTCTTCCACGACTCCAAAACAACCAAAAATGTGATAGAGTTCTTCCTTTGGAATACTGAGTTCTAAATTGCCAACAAATAAAGTTCTGGTAGCTAAAGGATCGTCTTCTGGTGAAATGTGTTGCATATGATCAGGATACTTTTCCTTTTTGTTTACGTGTCTTTTGTACGGAGGATCAGCCGGTGGGTATCGATAAGAAGAATCATATGTGTGTGGTGGCGGAAAATAAGAAGGGCCATGATGAAAGGCAGGAGGTTTCGGAAATTTATAATGATATCCGGGTTGATGTTCTCTTCTGTGATGATATCCAGCAGAAGATCTGTGTGGCGTACGATGACTATATGTTCCTGGAGGTTCTGGTGGTTCGTCATAATAAGGTCTTGGGCTTATTGGAGAACGATCTCTGTAACGTGATCTATTTGGTTTTACAACTTCATACGCCTTTTCTACTACGGCGACTTTGTCGTACAGAATAATGGGAGATTGACCGTCTTTTGCATCTCGGGCGTCTTCACAATTACGAAAACAAACGTAAGCTACGCGTTCGTCCGATTCGTACTGTACTTTTATGTTTGAAGCGTTAAATTTTCTGAACTGTCGGTACAGAGTGTCTTTAACCAATTCGTCACTTGCGCTTGGATGTAAGGAACTTACGCAGAGTGCTCGATAATAAGGCTCGGTGGGTTCGGGAGGTTTTGAGTACTCGTGTCGGCGTGGTGATATATATCTTGGTCTATAACCAGGTGAACGACTACGCGGGCGAGGTGAACGACTACGCGGGCGCCGTGAACGTTCTGGAGTTTTATCGAATTGTTTGAAACGATCCCTGCTCGTATGTCTTCTTCTGGTTGGAGGAGTTAGACTCCTTTCATAGTTTCTTCCCATTTTTTGCGTAACTGAAACTAACAAAGATAGTTTAACAATAAAGAACATTATTTTAGATCCTCTAACAAAAATTTTAATTTAATTATCTGCCATTCGAAATAATCTGAGTAAATATAATAAAATTCAAATGCAAAATCTTATCTCGACGCATGCGCAGTAGAAATAAAAGTAATATATTAACTGTTATCGGTAAATTTGGTGTTGATATTAAGCTATCACACATGATTACTGTGATACAATACAATAACGGACGAATAAATTAATATATTATAACTTTTAACAAATTTCATAAAAAAATTAATTTTTTAAAAATATATAATATATTAAATTTGTCAATATATACTACGTAAAATAAATGTCTTACCAAAATTTTATGGGTTTTTACTTTGGAAGAACTGAATTAAATTTTCTTTTTTGGTTATTAAAACTGTGTCGAATATTTTTTTTGCAGACTGAAGTACATAAGATATTTAAGTTTTTTATGTTGGTGTTAGTGCAATATTGCAATTTGATTGGTGGCATTTAATATTATATAATTCCTTTCTCAAATTGACCCATTACCAGATTAACCAATCACTAGCTCTTGTATAGTGCAACGGTTTTAATTATTAACCTGGCCGATCTCAATATGAATTCAAATTTCTGAGTGAAACGAGACAAATGAATATAATAAAAACGTCAGTTTTTAATCAAGTTGATATAGATATTATAGTAATGTATGAGTATACTAATTTATTATAAGAAAATTGCACAGATTTTACAATATTACAAATATTGTGATTGATAGGTTCACAGGGAAGGGTCCAAGTTTAAATTTAAAAATATTGAATTATCAATAATTTATTATCTCACTTGCGGGGTTCCCAATCACAGTTATTAGACACTCCATTCAGTTACCAGTCGGCTTATCGGCTGATGTCCTATTTGATTGCCTAAAAAATCCTATTCTTATACAATCACTTTAATCACAGATTACAAGGTCAGGACGGGCGGAGACCGCCCTGTTTTTTAGCATAATATATTACGTTCAAGCAGTGACGGATCTAGGAAACCCACTTAGAGCTCAAGAAAACAATAATTTTTACACCAAAAACAATTTAATTTATCGAAAAACAAAAAATAAATTTATTTATTTTTAATATAATAAGCATTACAACATTTATTTCATATCGTAATATATTGTCGTGTGTTACCAAATCATTTTTTGAAAAACTTTTGAAAGTTTAAATTTTTGATTTGTAGGAAATAATTTTTTCAGTTTAAATTTAATTTTGTAAATTTTGAATTTGTTATAAATAAGAGATTTTGATGGTTTTATATTTAGTTTTGCCTAATTATGTTACAATAATTTATTGTAATTTTTAAAAATAATTGAAAATTTGTTTTTGAAAAAAAATTTGAAAAATGAAAAAAAATTACTGTCAAATTTAAAAATATTATATTTGAAAATATTTCGTTGACAAAATTTTTGGTTTCCTTGACATTGACTAAAAATTTTAAATTCCCTGACAAGTTTTAAATTCTCTGACTTTTCCAAGTTTTCCATACAAGTGGGAACCCTGTATAGCCATTTAATCAATTATTTATTATTATCAATTATTAAAGTTGCCACCGTAGGCGCAACTAGGTGCAATATTTTCGGGAAGCTACAAAAAGTAACCTTTCGGGTTACTTCAGATTCAGTCAATTAATTTTAGGGGGGTAACCCCCCTTACCCCCCTATGGATTCATATACTTTCAGCTCCCGTTTCCTATATCATTTATTATACTAAACCAAACAAAATACTGCTTTAAATTTTTGAAAATTGAATTCGAAAACTAGAATTGAATACGAAAAGGGGGGAGTAAATATATGAAACACCAAAAATCTGACAACCCTATTAATATAATACCTATCTATAATATAAAAAATGAAATTGACATTATTTATCAATTATTTCGAACAGAAAGAATATAAGTTGACAAATCTGAATTACAGTTGACGTTTTCTGAATTACTGCCGGAAAAGATTTAGATAATTAATGTCCGTTTGAGCCCCAAATGGTTAATCAAAAGTAGCGTCATCGTCAGGCAGAGTTCCCACTAATTTTCCAAAAATAAATTCCCTGAATCTTGCTTAAAAATCAAAAATTCCCCAAAATTTATGTAATTCTAAATACCCCGACATTTGCAGGTTTTCCACGTAAGTGGAACCTAAACGTTGACTGGCAGACCCTAGATTAATAAATTAAATTTTGTTTTGTTACATTTTCACAGAGAATCTGTTTGTTTTCTATAGAATTTTTAAGTTTGAGCTTGATTATGGCCATAATCGCGTCTAATTTATGTGGTATTATGATTGAAATATCTTTTTTACGATATCCTTAAAGAGTTTGATTATAGTATTCTATAAAAGCAATTTATTCTAATCTTGGCTCACCTTAGTCAGTTTTAACTTTTAGTCTAACCTAACCTAACTTTCAGATTATTTTAACTATAACTTTCTTTTTAAACAATAAACCGTATAAAAAACAATTGCTGATTGAATTTTTAAAACAAGACACTAACACACAAACACTTTTGTTTTGCACGCCCAGTTTGTCAAAATTTGCGTAACACGAAACCGTGGGATAGTTCGCTACATTAGAACAACTTCAATAAAGGGCATTTTACACATTTTTTTTGTTAGTTTCACAAAACATCACTATTACATAAATTTTATTAGAAAACAGTGTTTTTAAGTAATTATATTTTCAACAGTCATATCGAATTTGATCATCTTGAAGAAAATTTGCTAATTTATTTGTTGAAATTAAACTCTGCTTGTAGCAACTTGCAAAAGAATGGAGTACAAAGGCGATATTCTAGCACCCTCTACAACGACAAGACCAATAAAATATCTTCCTTTGTTTTTGATGCAGTTGGTATTATAGGAACAAAAAAGGAACAACTTTGCGCATCTACGATTTAAAATTTAAAAGTTTCAAATACCAAGCGAGATTTAAATAGGTTACAATTGAAAGCATGGGGTGTTATCTCCCACTTAAAAATTCGGAACATGTTTTAGTTCACACCCCGTACAATTTGGCGCTAGGTACGTTAATTTTAAAGTCGGCGCGCTAAATTTTGATGGTTGCCAACATGACATAAATTAAAGAAGTCTTAACACCTTTGTCATAACCTTTCTTTTATTTTGTTTTGTTGGTTAGTGTTGTGTTGTTAATTGGTTGTTTTAAATCTTTTAAATTAAATTTAACTGTTGTGTTGTTGGTAATTAAATTTTTCTGCATACTCATTTCTTTATTAAAATTTGGATTAAAAAAATTAATAAAACTTTAAAAGGATTGAGATCGGTAAATTTTGAGAACAATACTGATCAGGTTAGGACAATGGCACACAAACGTTTCCTAAAGTTTAAAAATAAATCGGAGAAAATTAAAAGATTAAAATTACTTGTTTAAATTGTAGATGTTATAAGTATATAATTTTTATGTAAAATGTAATTTGACTATTTTAATTAAAATAATAAAATTATTTTTATTTAATTTATGTGTTTAATTGTTTTAATCAACTTTAATTGTTTGCACATTGAAATTAAGAGTACTATTTTTAAGTTTTTCACAAACTTGAAAATAATATTTGTAATTTCAATGTACAAATTTTCAAGTTTCATAGTGACATTCAGAATATTTGAAATGCGCGCCAAAATTCACGCTTCAATTTTAGTTCTCACCCCACACACTTTGGCGCTGCAATATGTCACCAAAAAAATACGGAGAGTTGGCCATCTATATTACTCTTTCTTATCTATGATTGAAAGAATATAGAAGTGGCTACTAGGGAATTTAGGGAAAGGGACTCTAGTCCCCCCCCAATCGATGGCAATCAAAAAGTATTTTGCCATCGATAATCCACCCCCCTCCCCAAATCATGGATTCGCCGCTGGGCAGTGGCGGAACTTTGCTCCCGAGTTGAAACATAAAAATCCTTTAACTTGTTTATGAGAAGATTTTTAAATTAAGTGGGTCACATTCAAACACATTGCCACTTTCCGTATCCCGATAAAAATGTAACGTTCATGACATTAAAGTAATGAAAATGTCGATTTCTATGCCTTAAATCAACGCAAGAAGAACAGTTATCCGAAGGAAGCCCAAAAAGCTTGTGGTACATCAGGTTTCTGATTATACGAATGAGTAATAATAAGTAGAAATTGAATTTTTGTACAGTAACGTTCAGGACGTAACGTTCATGACGTTACTGCAAAAAAAAAGTTTCAAATTTTACATATTATTACTCGTTAATATATTCAGAAACTTGATGAACTAACAGTTTTCAGGTCTTCCTTCGAATAACTGTTCTTCTTGCATTGATTTAAGATTTAAGGCATAGAAATCAACATTTTCATTACATTAATGTCATGAACGTTACATTTTTATCGGGACTCGAAAAGTGGCAATGTATTTGAATATGACCCAAGGAGATTTTATACTTCGGATATTAAGTGATTGGTGCTTAAGGACTTGTTGATTTTATTTAATACAACTGCAGAATTTCATCTTTACGATCATCTCGAACAATATATTAAACAAATTAGGTAATTTATTGTATTTGATTTAAATAAATTTTTTTTTTAAAAATTTTAATCAAATCTCGTTTTCTGGCATTGTAAAATTTTTAAATGTCTCAAAAAAAATCGATAGAATTTCCAGGGAGGCGGGGGCAAATTTTTAAAATGTATTAAAATACAAAAAATAAATTTTTTTACTTTACTTCATCAAAATATAAACAAAAGTGCAAAATTAAATAATTTAATTTTTATTGATGAAAAATAAGCACATGGGTTACGAAAAGATCGACTCCCCTTGTATATAGTAAAATTAGACAACCACAAGTATACAAACTTAACCTAAAAATCATTTTTTAATAAATATGTCTGCAATTAGGCGAGTTCAGGTATTAAATTTGCTTTAATTCAAAAAACATAATTATAATTTCTTTAATTCTAAGCAATGGGCGACGTTTGCAAGAATTTGGCATGTCTACGATGCTGCATGGCAAAATCCTTTCGAATCGGCACAAGTCATACGCAAACATCTTACAGGAGAATATAAACCAATATATCATCCGCTAAGTAAGTAAATTTACATTCTTTTAACAAAAGCTAACATTCAGCTTTTAGACGATTGTGGTGACAATGTTATCGTGATCAACAGTTCCGAAATAGCTCTACCTGGTCAAGAATGGGAGAAACGAGTTTATTTTCATCACACCGGTTATCCCGGTGGTGCTTCATGGACCAAAGCGTGGGAATTGCATAAAAAAGATCCTAATTTGGTTAGTAAACAATCACTGATTTTTATTACTAAACATTTCGTACTTTTAGGTTCTCAAAAAAGCCGTATACTTTTGCTTGAACAAAAATTTGCAAAGACGTCATCACATGGCGAGACTACACATATTTCCCGATTCTAATGTTCCTCAAAGTTTGATGGAAAACGTATCAAATCAAATCAGACAAGTTAGGCCCATACCAAAACGTTTAGATCACTACAGTCAAAAAGAAATTGAAGAGTTCCCAAAACTCATCGATTTACCCCAAGATTATGTTTTAAAATAATTGTTATTGATAAATAAATTACCTTAGGAATTAGTATATTATGCATTTTTTCTAATTTCGGAAACATTTGCTATTCAAGTTAATTTTTTCACTTAGATGCTAACTCTAACCAAGATCATGTCACCCAAATGGCGACGCCAGTCTAATAAGTCCCCCTTAAGGCTTCTTTTCTTCATGATTATGGGGGTCCGAAGCTTCAGTTTCATTAGCACCATTTAAAAAGTTTTCCAAGTGAAGTAAGATTAGCTTAGTTTCTTATGTTACCTAACTTGAGATTAAACTAAATTGTTGTACCTGTGAAGTTTACGACAAAAGGTTTTCCAAGAAATAAAAATATTTTTAAAAATGTTACGTATTTATTGCTTTTTTCATTTTTTAAAATAAAAAATTGAAAAACTTACTTTATTCTTCCAAATGTAAGTCTTTTGCAACCGTGTAAGCAGTCACGTGCATCATAAAACGTTTGTTTTCATTAAAATTTTCAATTGCTTGCTCTCTGACATCTTCCCAGTCGTATAAATCACGATACAAAGGCCTGACGTATTTCATCCTACCAACAGAGTTGAGCCAATCCAAAGCAATAGGCACCTTTTCCTCCCAATGAGCCTTCAGGCAAATTCTCAACCAACGAAACTTTATTTCGCAGTTTGTTACATTGCTAAATTTAAAAACTTTTTCAATTCCTTGCAATTTTGAAATAGTCTGGGGTGGTTCGTCCAGAATTTCCTGTAAAAGTTGTATAATCAGGTTAACACTCAATTTTGTTAAATCCTTTTTCTTGATAGGCGTTTCTTCTTTGAGTTCGTCCCACTCCAACCACCTTTCCTTGTAGGTAAGGCAAACTTCGATCAAAGTCTCGTCGTATTTTGGGGTAACTGGGGGCATTCCCGGGGTGTACAACCAAGCTTCCCAGTCGATATTTTCTATGCACTTATTTTCTTCAAAGTATGACAAGAAAAATGTCTTGAAATCATCGGTATCAATAGATTTATACTTGAAATTGTCGAAATACGACCTCAAAAATGGTTCAAATACAGTTGGACCTCCGACTATAACCTCGAGGTAGCGCAAAAATGTGTGACCCTTCTCGTACGGTACGCGGCTAAAAGCGTCATCTGGATGGACACCAATTAAATCAACCACAAGACACGTTAGGTTATTTTCTACACCAAGATGATTTATCTAAAAATTAAATTAGTTCTTTTCAGAAAACAGCTTACGGTAGCTTACCGCTTCTTTAAGTTCGGTGTTTCCACAATACGCTTCGAAATCTTGTTCTTGAGGGCTGGTGAGACGACCTATTATTTTTCGTTCAATAAACATCGTAAAACCTTCGTTCAACCAAAAATGTTCAAAGTTGCGATTGGTCACTAAGTTGCCAGTCCAACTGTGAGCTATCTCATGAGCAACTACATTGGCTAAAGACCGGTCCCCTGCCTGTTTAAAATTTATTTATATAAAAAATATATAATCCCGAAAAAAAGGTTTGTAAAACGTACTAGCAGTGTTGGAGTTACAAAAGTTAGGCATGGATTTTCCATTCCTCCAAACGGAAAGCTGGAAGGTAAAACCAAAAGGTCGTAAATGCCCCAAACGTAAGGTCCACATATTTCTTCAGCCTTTTTCAATTGCTTTTCGGTATCGGCAAATTCATAAGCTGCTTTATCTACCAACTCTTTTTCTGCCCAAACGCGAGACCGTGGACCAATTTGTCTTGCTTCTATGACACCAACAGCAATTGCTAGCAAGTAAGATGGAATAGGCACTTTTTGGACAAAAAAGAAAAAGGAAGAATCACCGTAGTCTTTCTGTTGGTGTCGAGGTGATGACATCAACGCAGTGAAACCTTTGGGGGTGGTTATCTAAATAAAAGTGTTTTATATAACAAATGACGTCACATGTATTTTATACACACCAAAGCCGAGTAGGTAGTTTTGACAGCCGGTGTGTCTTGGCAGGGAACTGCTGATCTTGCATGAATCGGCTAAAAACGAAAAAGTTTTGGTAATTTATTTGAAAATATAAGAAATGGATTGGAGAATTTGGAAAAATTACTACAAAACCACAACAAGCTATTCCACTACTTGACACAATTAGTCAGCAAAACACAAGAGGATGGACATCTACAAGGAAAACCAAAATCAGATGTTAGGAACATAAAAAGGCAAGCAAAATAAGGTGAAGATTCTACCTGAAATTGACTAAAAACATAAGGAAATTCCTTGCCAGTAGTTTGTTCCGGTTCTAACCATTGGAATCCACTGGCCGTTGGGCTCGTCTTATATTTGATACACACAGTAAATCTACAGATAAAAAGATTCTTCTAAGTTTTACAAACTCAACTTACAGAAAGGTAATTTTACTAACGTGGTGTAATCATTCTCTGGAAGTTGGATAGTCAACTTCGAACCAAAATCTCCATTCGGTCTCGAAAGAGTGTAAGTTAAATTTTTATTTAAATTAAGTTCCACGACATCCGTAATTGTTAAATTATTGGAATCCAGAATCTAAAACTAAAATGTTAAATCTGATTTAAAAAATGGGCAAATTTTACATACAAGTTCGGTAACAGTTGGGTCGATTTTTTCAACGGTCAAGTCGACACTACCATGAAACACCTTATGGTTAAAATCGACCATAAGATCAAGTTTCAAGTCGGTAACTAAGGCCAAATCTGAAAAGAAAGCAGGAAAACATTAAACGTAACCTAGGTTTCCAAAAGGTATAATTACCTGGTCTAGAATAAGAACTAGGGTCTTGAGGACTGAATTCTGCCATCTTTGGAACCGGATTACCTTAAAATAATCATAAAATTAACGATGCCACGTTATCTCCAGTTATCACAATCAAATAATTTCTTGAGTGACACTTGTGTAGTAAACAGGTTAGGTAGACAGGTAAACAGTGAGTTGTCAAAACTTTACCGCTCTTTTTTAAAATAACGCACCTGTTGTAAGTGGAGGAATTACGCAAAACGCGTAACTCAGGGTAAAAAAATCTTGGAAAGTGCACATTACACTTTTACCGTATGCCAAAAATATTTTAATATCGAAATCGACTTTCGAAAACTTGATTTTCCGGTTTGAAAAATTTGAACATATTCTGTACTTACATGACGGACAGATCCGGCGTAATGGAGGTGGGGGCCCTGGACAATTTTTCATTTCGGCGCCTTAAATATTTTTATATTTTTTGACAAAAAGTCAACAATAATTAGAAAAACAAATGAAGAAATCAATAAATTTTATTTTAAAATAAATTGGGATTGGGAATGAAAACTTAAGGGAGGCTTAGTGGTTTCCGCCTCGCAAAAGTTTCTACAAATGTACTTTTAGTCTCGAGAGGGACTTCTCCCCTGAGTGTGCTAGGAGCCACAAGAATAAAACTGAAAATTTTTTTGAATTTAATGAAAAATTACCTTCTGCCACCCCTGATGTTGGGAGTGTGTTTTTATCTCTACAATAATAATAATTTTGACCTTGTTGTTCTTATCGGTAAAGAATTACATATAAATAATTATTGATTCATAAATTTTTTATACAAACGTACAATCTCGATTTAATCAATTTTCAAGCATAAAAAAATCTAAAAAGTTTTCCTCTTTCATGGACTCCATTATCATGACGAAACGTGTCAAGATTGCAAAAAGTCAGTGGTCATATGGACGACGTTCAATTCTACGACCGGCTAACTCGTCGACGACCAACTGGGTGACGCCGGCGGTAAAAAAGAAACGTAGCTTTCAGGTTCTTTACAAATCCAGACAAGTCTGCTCCACCACTAACTTGAAGATGTTTAGCATCCAGATATGCTGAAAAAAACTAATTTCTTTGAATAATTTTTTTTGAAACAAATAAAATGTATTTCATTTAAATAAAATATTTTTGGTCCAACAAAAATTTATTTAAATCAAAAAAAATTTTAACTGAAGAAACTAAAATTTTATTTTGATTTAAAGAAATTTTTGTTTGAAGAATCAGTCGTAGATAATGATATTTTATTACATTAAACAAAATTTATTTGCTTCAAAACAAATTATTAAAAAAAATAGTTTTTTTGATTCAAAGAAAACAGTTTTACTGTGTCGACGGATGAGTTTCGCGAGGGGGGCTCCTTTGTATTAAACGCGAAACTGCAGAAGAATTCTTTATTTTGTTTGCAATTTGTTAATCTGCAGTAAAACTGTATGCTAGTCTGAAATCCCCTGGAATCCACAAAAAAAAAAATAAAAGTAATTTTGATTTAAATTTTTTTTAAAGCAAACAAATTTTGTTTAATTTAATAAAATATATTTGGTCAAACAAATTTTTGTTTAGATCAAATTTTTTTTATAAATTTTTTATTATAAAAAATCCCAATGAATAATTTTTTTTTGATCTAAAAAAATTTTCTTTTGACCAAAAATATTTTATTTCAATATTAAATAAAGTTTAAAAAATTATTCGTAGGAAACAGCTCCGGTCGAAATAGCTCGGGCTGTTTCCATGAGTATGGCACGAAAAGGCTCAGAGAAGGCAAAAAAGGCGAGTCGGAAGGAAAAGGGTCTCGGGTGAAATCTCGTTAGTCTACTCATGCGCGTCAATGTGGGGGGTAGTTCTCAAATAAAAAGGTTTTTTGATTCAAACAAAACGTTTTAGTTTTAAATAAGGATAAATATACCTGAGGGTCCAATAAAAAAATGTCGGGAAATCCCAAACTTTCCGCACTAAGCGACTCATCAGCAGTTTTACCAATCTACTACTATATTGACGGAGGGGGTTGTTTTAATGAAAAACAGAAACTAGGAACACTTTTCAATCCAAATTTTATACTTATGGCTAATTTCAAATTCCCTAATACGGCACTATTGCATCGATTTCACCGTTACATTACGGGAATCCCCAACTTGTTAAAATTAAATATTGATTGGTTGCCTAAAAGCTAACCTGATTAATTTATTAATTTAAGTTGGTCGCAGTTTTAAATTTAATTCTCACTATTATGCAACATTTATCAGCAGCCATATTAGTTGAATTTTCTGTATTTACAGTAATATATTCAAAAAATGATCAAAATCGCGATTGGGAATCACTTCATCATCACAAACGGGAGGGGGGGGGGAATTTAATACAGTGCATGACTGTTAAAATTTAAATTTTACTTTATGGAGAGAGGTAATTGGCCATCGCAAGCTGAAATCAGATTTTGGCAAAAATCATCGAATCTCAAATGTATCTGCACTTGATTAAAGTTTTCGAATTTCGAAACTGGAAGAACATACAAATTCTTTATTTATTTTTATGTCAGCTGGAGATTTCTTTATTAGCTTTAATAATTTAAATAAAGTATTAAAATAACCGTTGTTAACGGTTGATGGTCTAAAATTATTTAAGCCAAAAATTTCGGTTGCAAAACAGTCCAGGTTCAACATTTAGGTTTTGAAGTATCCAGTAGTGAAAGATAAGTGAACGAGAACTATCGAGATCAAACAACAAACCGGTATATTATCCAATTTTCATTTTGCTAATAAAATCTAAAGGTTCAAGGTAGGTTGTTTTTTTTATTTGGATTTTGCAAGTTTTTGAATTATTTCTAAATATTTTGATTTCATAATTCCAGAAAATTTTGTTTTGTTATCGTCGAAAGGTTGATTTATCATGGAATCTGAAGTCGCCTTCTTCCAAGAAACTTCAGACATGGAACAAAACGTCTCCGATTCCGACAGTGATAATGAAATCCTAGTTACCGATTTGGTAAATGAAAAATTCGGAAGAATAATAAACAAATCCAGAAGAAGGTTAAATTTAAGATGGAACCTTCTAAGAAGGAACCAGGATATGGCTCGTATTTTTAACGATACGAGTTCAAGTGACGATGGAAGTTCGTTTTCTGGAACTTCATTGGAAAAACAATTTTCCAATGATAGTAACAGCAGTAAATCAGACACGAATGACGAAGTTGTAATTGAACAAGAGAAGATGGCACGATCGTTGGAAAAAACAGAATGCAAAATGTTAGAGATGGATAGGGTTAATGACTACGTAAATATTTTTTTTATTTTTTGAATTCTATTTTACTCTAAACTTTTAGTTGAACAATGAAACTGTGAATACAACGTCGGTATCCATGTTACTTTCCCAGGAAGATTTACGTAAGATTTGTAAATTGTAATAAATTTAAAAAAATTATTTGAAATTTTTAGGATTCGTGGAGAACGAAGGAGCCAATGAAAATTCTTGTTTTAGTAAAAGAGAATTCTTTTCGTCGAGTAAGTTACTTATAATTCAAAAATTGAAAAAAAGTGTACATTAACGATTTTAGGTTTGCTGGAGGACATAGTGGAAGAGCCACTAAGTTTCGTAGACGAACGAGATGATTTGGCCATTGTTGGTGAGGCGACAATAAATCGAGTTTCGTTCAAGTCAGTGAAACGAAACTACAAAAATAATTTTATTTTAATTGTTCATCATGGGAAAACAACTAATGTTTTTAGTCTTCCAAAAAATACCAAATTTGAAAAAGATGGAACTATCAATTTTCTAGATCCAATTAAATTGGATTTGATAAATGGATTTGATGTTACATTAGAATTGGGGTGTGCAACAACACACGAGAAAAATGTTATGGTAAATACCAATAATTCATTTTTTTTGATTTTTTATTTATTCGTATTAATTGGAATATTTTTCAGGGAAAACTCAAATCTTACTTCAAGTCCATAAAAGGGTACTTCGGCAGAAGAGACGAAACACATTGGTATACTAAACCGAGCAAATATTTTAAAACCATTGGGCTATGCAGATTCGACATTTTAAATTCGCAAATGGATAATGTTTTGAAATTTAGCCAAAATGAGAAAAATATAGTGTATCCATCGCTGGAAATTGAATTGATCGATAACAATATCCAGTTTACTGGAGTCGCCACTGGTTATTTGGATATTGCAACAAAGGTCAACACGTCATATCGTTGGGAAAAATTTTGGTGTGTTTTGGATGGATACAATTTCAAGTATTATGACGACGAATTGGAAGATGAGCTTCGTGGTAGTATTCGTTTATACAACTACGAAAGATTTAATAAAAACGAGGACATTGTAGTACCCAAACACGACTACACAATAATATACCAGTTTTTGGCTGCTAATTCACCCGAGGCTCTCATCAAATGGCAAAACAGTTTAAGTTTGGCGTTGTCTGGCAAAAAATGCTGGTACAATGCAACAGATGAAGTAATCTTCTACGAATCACGATGCTGTATTTAATCATAATGTTCGTCCAAAAATGAAAAACATGAAGGCAGTTGAATGTTTGGTGATTCCAGATCCAATTTACCAATTATTGGTTTACCGTTGTTATTTATTTGTTGTTGATTTGTATATTATGTATTATATTATATATATTTTTATGTGATTTGTTTGATTAATTAATTAAAAAAATGTAATTTTTTAACTACATAGCTGTATGTACAGAACATTCTATCAATTAGATAGAGTAGACTTTTAACAAGTCGTTAAATTTAACAAGCCGTTAAATTTAACGACCCGTTAAAATTTTCAGAAATCAGACAATAATCTATCGATTCACTTTTTTGGGGGGGGGGGGGTTCCCCGATAAAAATAAACCAATGAAAATATTTAAAAAAATAATATGCCACTGCTGGCTTATAATATAATATGTAACATCGAACAATTTCAACATATTATTTTCTTTGAATTACAAATTATGATAAGAAAAAGGACAAATCAATAATGTAAATAATCACAAAGAGAGAAGGACATAAGCGTGCTTCTTTTATTTGAGTTTTGCACGACTTTGTTTAAATAATGAATAATTATTTATTGTTAAAATAAATATGCCAGTATTTATCTCCTTGGTCAAGTGCAAAAGTCATAGTAAAATGCAAGAACGTTTCATTTACTGCAGCGAGGGTGCAGTGTATCAATCAATTTGAATAACATTTATTCTTGTGGCCGCCAGAATTTTTGAAAAAAAAATTTAAGTGTTTTGATTGGATATATTCGTCTAAAATTCATTTTTGGGTAAGAATTTTTTTTTATTTTTATTTTCAAGAAAAAAGCCAATTTTGGGCACCGAACATCCAATTTTTAATCAAAATATGAATTTTGATTATTTCAAAATATTAAATACAAATATATTTTACAACAATGAAGACGTGCCGATTTGTTTATTTATGATTTTATTTGCTTTTAAGCTACCAGTTTTTACTTTTCAATGTAATATTTATGGATGCTGATAACATTTGCAAACAAACTCTCCAACACTTGACATATAGCATGTAGAAGTCATTTGCGATATCTCTAAGAGATATAAAAACACAAGTTTGTTTGTATTGTTTATTGTAAATTCCATTATCAGTGTTTCTAATTTAATTGCTTCCTGTTTAGTATACTCTACAAGCAAATATAAAATTAAAACTCCCAGAATTCGTAAAGCCGTATTAGCTCCCCCCCCCCCCATTAAAATATTTGTAATTTATTCATATCTTGCAGGGACGTTTTCAAAAGTTCGCAAGAAGCAAAAATGCAAAAACCCAAAAATTTTCAAAAACCATCAGACGAGGAACAATATTTGAACAACAATTCGTGGGTACAAGTGGAAACAAAATGCAAACCCGAAGATGTCCCAAGTTCTCCAGTTGACAGTTTGGTAAAAGAAAAGTTCCGAAATAGAATCAAAACCAACAGAGAACGTTCATCCTCCCACATCAATCATTTATGGAAGAGACGCGAAGATGTCGATCGCATTCTTGGAAAACCTGATCGTGATGTCAGTTCCTCTGATGATAGTCTTACCACCAACGATACTGGATTAGAGGAAATTTTAGGCAAATATTTTCAAAAAGCGGAAAGTAAATCAAATGAAAGTTCAGACGAAGTAGGCATCAACAATTCTTTGTTGAGTTTCCATTTTTATATTATCTTTTTTGTTTAGATACCCAACGATGGCAGTTCGGGTGAAACTTTGAATACATCATCCATTTCGGTCTTAACGTCAAAAGACGGTGAACCCGTTTCTGAAGAAACGGAAAAATTAAATATAACCAGATATAGTAACGCAACCGACTTTCCCGAATCTTCAGTGGTTGATTTCTTCGAAGAAGTTAAGCAAAACAGTAAACCCAAAGAAAATGGAATAGAATCTAATTTGGCAGGTAAAACGGAAGGTCAGCAATATAAAAAAATTCTTATTTATCTTTTAGGTCATCACAATGAAAATCTGATGTTGTTTACTCCAAAAATTTTTATGGAAAACGAATTGGTCGTTTTTGGCCAAATAGTGATAAACAAAATTGCATTTTCGTCGATTAAGCATCTTCTGAATGTGAAAGAACGGTTTATGCTGTTAGTTCACAGTGGAAAACGCATTTTTGAAACGGAAATAGTGGCAACCGATGACAATGGAAACATCCAATTTGTTAAAGAAATCGTGCTGAATGAACTGGACAATGATTTTGAGTTTGTTTTGAAATTATGTTGCAAGACAGAAGAGAAATTAATTATACCGGTAGGTTTTTTAATTTTCATTTTGCCAACTCCAAAAATCTTTTTCTTTGTAGAAACCCAAAATCACTTGCCTGTTCAGTGTCAAACGTTTATTTGGTAAAAAGAAAAACTTGAACAGAAAAGTTTCTAATACCTTCTCAGACAGTCCTTACAAGCCAGTAGGCATTTGCAAAATTAACATTGCAAATTTGAGAGGAATCAAGATGTTAGAATTCATTGAGAATGGACAAAATTCTTCCATATGCAAAACTTTTGAATTGGAATTTTCCGAAGATATTATCTTTCAGGGTTGCACAACTGGATACCTAAGTATTGCTGCCGAAATAAACAACAGTTTAAATTGGAATTACTATTGGTGCACTTTGGATGGGTACGAATTCAAATATTACAATTACCCCTTACAAGAGACCCCGGAAGGAATTATAGATTTACGGTTCTGCGTTGATGCATATATTTCGGAACCCAAACGTGAAATGTGTCCGAGAGTAAAAACTCTTCTAGTGGAAGTTGGCCAAAGTCGAAAAGGAAAAGACAAAACATCATTGTTAACCATTTGTCACTCTCGTTCCACCATTTTGATGTACTTGTTATCGACCGATTCCAAGAGTGAATTTGAAAAATGGAAAAGGAAATTGAACATGGTGCTTTTGGCCATACGAAATTGGAATAAAACTAAATTTAGCTTAAGGTTTACTAAAGTTACTGAGTTATAATTATAATATAATAATAAAAAATATAACAGCAATATAAATTTTTCCACTGGTCATATAATTCACGATTTACATTAAACAAACGCCATCACTAGGAAAAATATTAAACTAGTATAGTTGGTATAGAAAGTTTTGTTTATAATCCAAACGTTTGCATTCTTTCGGTTTTCTATTTTTTAATTTATCATTTCACCGCGGATTTCCGATAAAAAATAATGATAGTCAAAACACCAGTAAGTGTACGTAATACAGCCGCCATGTTGTTGACATTTGGTAACGTCATGAGCGCCACCAACGGCAAGGTAAATAGCGAATAGCAATTGTGAATTAACCTTTAGACTGGTTTATGTCTTTCGCCCAGGATTTTAACAAAAAGAAACAAATAATTTGAAAAATTCAATAAAAAAATTCATTAATTGTAAAAAAAATTCTTACCTTATATTTTTCTTAATATTTATGTGAAAATATCAAAAGAAAATTTTTAACCAATACATTTTTACGCAACTTTCACAATTTCTATCTACTACTCTTTTTATTATATCTTTTTTTTTCACTACAGTTGCCACTATCTTAATTCTTTATTACTTTCTTATTGCTGCATTATTACTGCCATTAAATATTTTAGCTTTTGATAGATATAAGTATAAAGATTTAATGACATGGTAATTAGAAAGTCATCAGTTACCGGATCAGCCAATTATATATCAGCCTTTGCTGTCCACCATAAAATAATTAGCCCTTTTCTCTCAACGAAAGGTTTCAGAATTTAGACCCCACGGCTACTTAAACCGGATTGGGGAATGATAATAACCCTGATTTTAATAATTGATGCAGGCAATCAACAACGCAGGAGGGCCGACAACTTTCTGTGCCCCCCGAAGTACGGAACATGTTTTGATCTTGAAATTTAATTCTCTACACTTTTGCAGATACAGATACGCAAAGAATAAATAAAAACTTTTTTGTAGGAAATTTTATCAGCTTTAATTTTATATATAACTTCTTTTTTGATAAGGTTAACGGTTTTCGAGATATAAGCAAAAGATCAAAACACCTGGCATTTTTTAATCAGGAAACTTTTTGCCCTATAGGTAAATGTAATTTTTATTTTTTTAAACATTTTTTCTCTATTCCACCCATTTTAATCTATTTATTCGATTTTTCTACAAAAAATAATAAAAATCATTTTTTACTTACAAGTTGTGTGTACTTTCCCGATTTTCCCTTATCGGCTGCGGTCTAATTTGACAGTTTAAATTCATAACCTCAAATTTCACGTTTTAAACTTGGGTTAATTTTAAAGGAAAAATAAGTACATAAAATGTTTGAAGTACAAGAAATTAATGCGGAACACAAAGACTTAATTCACGATGTGGCTTACGATTTTTATGGAGAGCGTATGGCCACTTGTTCCAGCGACCAATACGTTAAGGTTAGAATCTTTGTTTCAACTTGGCGTCACATTTAAAAAAACTTGTTTACAGGTTTGGGATCAAACTGGCGATGGCAAATGGATTTTAACCTCGAGTTGGAAGGCGCACAGCGGTTCTGTTTGGAAAGTCACTTGGGCTCATCCAGAATTTGGTCAAGTTTTAGCTACCTGTTCGTTTGATCGAACTGCCGCCGTATGGGAGGAATTAGGTGAGAACTAGACGTTTTATTTCACAACATTAACTATTTGAGATTTTTAGTTGGTGAAACGCCGTGTCCGGGTGAGAGTGGTCGTCGACATTGGGTGCGAAGAACCACTTTGGTAGATTCCCGTACTTCTGTCACAGATATTAAATTCGGACCAAAAATTCAAGGTTTACAATTGGCTACGTGTTCGGCTGATGGCATTATACGAATATATGAAGCTCCTGACGTGATGAATCTTAGCCAATGGACATTACAACACGAAGTTCAGTGTAAATTATCCTGCAGTTGTTTGAGTTGGAATCCAAGTTTGTCAAAGTATACAAATTGTAACCTTATTGCTCGTCATTTATTTGACTTTTTTTTTTAATTAGAAATCATCCTTTAATGTTGGCTGTTGGAAGCGATGATGGCAATACCGGCAATGGTGGAAAAGTTTTTATATTTGAATACAATGATAACAGCAGAAAGTGGACAAAGATTGAAACACTACATAGCATAACCGAGCCTGTCCATGATATATCTTTCTCGCCAAACTTAGGCAGAAGTTTTCATTTGTTAGCTATTGCAACTAAAGATGTTAGAATTATGAGTCTGACACCTGTTCCGTAAGATTGCAAGATTTTATCAACTTTCAAACATTATAATTTTTTGAATATTTCAGAGATAACGTAAATTTGCAAAGTGGTCTGACAAAACTTGAGGTTCAGACTTCGGCACAGTTTGATGACCACGAATGTATAGTTTGGAGAGTATGCTGGAATATTACCGGAACTATCTTAGCATCCAGTGGAGATGATGGATGTGTTCGCATGTTTAAGAGTAAGTTTTTCATTGTATTGAAGCTTTTAAACTGGGAAGTTTTATTTACAGTGAATTACATGAATTCTTGGAAACCCGTAGCAGTTTTAAAAGGCGATGGTACTCAAGTACCAAATGAAACACACAGGGCGTCTATGACATCCGCTATAGGACTACCAACACCTCCCATTTCTCAAACGGCTAGGTACATAAAATTGGGTACAATTTCACAGTCACGTGAAGTGCCATGGCATTAGGCTAGCTTTATTCCTTCTATTTTTTTAATCTAAAACTAACATTTGTTGAAGATCCTTCACATTGATGTTTTATTTATTTTGTACCACTTTATGGTGGCATTTTAATTTGAGGAATCTATGAAATATAATTAGTAATTAGGAAAATTTTGTAATTTGTCAAGAATACATAATATTTGCATTATTGCTTTTTTGATTCGTGAAGAAAAAAGGGCTGAACTTTTTACTAATCATTTATGTTTTTTGTTATATTCCTCTCCTGTTGAACAAAAGATAAGAATGTAGAATTTTTATTAAAATTACTATTAGGAGCCCCACGCAATCACTGTATAATTTAATTAATTGATTTTGTGTTACCTAATTATTTTTAGAATATTTTGTTTGTACTTCAAATTAGGGGGTGGGGTGACAATTTTGAATTTAAAATAGTCTCAAAGGTAACAAGTGTGTAAATGGATTTAGTTAGTGATTAAGTGAGTTGGAATATTTGTCAGATTATAAATTACCTATTATTATTTTACAATTGAAGGTTCAATGGTTCAGGTTCAGTAGATTGCATATTTTTCAATATCAACTTGTTTAATTGACGGTTAAAATTTATATAATGTACCCATTGGGGGGGATAGAAGGGAAGAGGTGTAGCAAGCTGTCCGGTCTCTGTATATATTTATTTATAGATATCTACATAGTAATTATTGTTGTAGAATTTGATGACATTAAAATGAAGCTGAACATAAATTTTTCCCTATATTTATGAAGCCGTTTTACTCCATTGGATTACATTACTTAGAATTGAATTTAACTTAAAAACCGATTTATACCATTTTAAACCGTGATTTTCGAGTTTAGGCCGCTTCAGGGATGCTTTATGTTCTATCGTTAATTATTAGAGATGAGAGTTTTAGGGTTTACCCTTTTCTTATTTAGGCTGCTATTTACATTTTATTAGAACTAAAATTTGTTTAAGGGAAAAATATCGATACCTTAAAAGAATAGTGTAACAACTCAAAAACTCATATTTGACGGCAATACTGTAACAACTCTGGTTTTTTGTTGCTTTTTATTTAAAAAAACAAAATTTGCTTTTTAATTCATAAGCGGCACATTTTTCTACATAATAATAATGTAAAATTTTAGAATTTTAGTATAAAAAAACAACAAAAAACTCGAGTTGTTACAGTATTGTCGTCAAATATGAGTTTTTGAGTTGTTACACTATTCTTTTAAGGTATCGATATGTTCGCTGAGCCCTATTGTTTTTCCCATTTTTATCTTTTTTCAAATAATTTTCTAAAAAAGACCTATTATTGAATTTTTTCAATCTATTTTAGAACTTTCAAAACCTTTTTCTGATTTTAAGGTTTGAGGTTTAACGCTTTTAATTAAAAAAATATTAAATTAATGATTATTGGCAAAACAAATACTTGTACAGTGGAAAACGACAGTTTATTTTGTAAAAACCTTGCTAGGATTCCACGTCAAAACACCAAAAGTGACCTAGTGTTTGAATGAAGTTGATACTCTTTCATTAATGTTCTGAATAATGTTTTCCATTACTTTGCCTTTCATTTGTTTAAGTAACGACTTACAACCTATGGTCTATTGTACTGATAACCCATCATAAAAACTATGGTTTTTACCATTTTTAAGGGTGTAAATAATAGGTATGATCAGTGCCGGTGCTAGCATATCAGTGCGCCCCTCCCTCCCAGTTATATAGCAGTACTGAGTTGGGGGGCGAGACTCCGCGATATTAAAAAAAAACTTATATTTACATAATATTTTTATTTAATAAAATACCTTTCGAACAAAAATAAAAAAATAATCAAATAGCGGCGGCCCTGGGTGTGATTTCACTAATAATTGCATTAGAAGGCGGGATGTGCAATGAGGCTAATAGTTTCCACCAAAATTGTGGTAGAATTTTAAAATCGGATTAAACAGAGGACTAACATCAGTTCTATTTAAAGTTCTATTGATGTTTCACATAAAAGTCGTTAAATAGCTCATTCTGTTGACGGAATGTGTGCTTGACTTTAATAGATGCTGTACTTGGTACTCTTACCTCTTAGTCTAAATTTATATAGTATACATTTATTTAAGTCACGATGTTGATAATTATAACCAAATTGTTGTGTTTCTAAATAAGTAATTTTCTAACTGGAGCTGCTTCAGGGATGTTTTTCAGATGTGTGGAGCGACTAAAAAAATGTATTCTCTGAGTGGATCCAAATGCAATTAACTTTCAAAAATATTTGTCATACAAATATCAATTTATTATTCTTGAAACTGCATCTAACCATCAATTATTTTCCAAAAATCTTAAATTTTTGTCCAAAATTTGAGACAAATTTCAAAATTTAAAACTATAAAGATTTCTTCCGAAAAAAAATCATTTCTACGATCAAAATTTGGTCATGGCCGTCAAAAACCTGGTTTTCCTACCGAGTTGTTGCAACCTCAATTAATTAGCGGGAAAACTAGAAATACAAAATATTTACAAATTTTTAAGATAAATAGTGTATGGTATGGTGAACCTACATTTTTCTATTTCGTTGCACCGATTTTGAAATACAGGTGACAATATTTTTTTGTACTTTACATAATCTTGTTTAAGTCGCTGTCAATCAAAAACGGGGCGACGAAATAGAAAAATGAATGTATAGGTACAAAATTGAAACAATGAAATTTTTAACAAAATAATTACAAAAAGTTTTGCTGTAAAAGCGATTTTTATATGTCAAAAAATAGTTTTAAAATGTGCAATTTACATTGTTAACAATGGAGTGTCCGGATATTTTCGCTACAGTCGCACTGGAGCCGAGCCGAGCCGAGTCATCATAGCATTACGGAGTACCGGGTCGAGGACCCACATCTCCCACGTCGGGCGGGTTGATTAGACTCTGAGAGAGTCTTGATTAGACTCTGGCTTGTCTTTAGGAGGGAAAATCCTGTCTTAGGACAGAACCTGTCAGGTGATCGTTAAGCGAGAGGTAAATCACGGTCAAAAATCGTGTACACCAGACTTCCTGCTACTTCGGACTTCCCAAACTTCCCGGACTTCCCCGGACTTCCTCAGACTAGACTTCCCCAGACTTCCGCAGACTTCTGAATTTACTGATGTGACTACTGTTCTATTGATCTATCTGGAAACACAGGTGAAAACCTAAAAAAAAAGGTCCCTCGTTTTCCCGTGCACTGGTTTTACTTCCTCATATTTCCTCAGACTACCCCAGACTTCCCCAAACTTCCTCGGACTTCCCCGGACTTCCTCGGACTTCCCCGGACTTCCCCAGACTTCCTCGGACTTCCTCAAACTTCGCGGGACTTCCTACAAGCTGTACACCAGACTTCCCGGGAGATTTACCCCTCGTCGTTAAGGGTCAGTTCGCGCTGGCTCTTGGAGCTCTCGTGGGACAGACTATTATAACAATAGGACACATTGTGGGCGGGGCTAACCTTATGGAAAGAACTAATTGAATAATCGAATTAGGTTTTTTGGTCTTTTGGTCCTTAACTTAATAATCAATGGAAGTAAAGCGAAAGGCTATAGCCGGGTAAGCATGGGGAAATGGCCCTTACACCGATTTGGCTAATTTTGTTTTTAGATGTTCCTCTCTAAGCAACATTACATTTTCCAAAATATTAGATCCTAAATCTTGATAGTTTCTTAAAAAAAAAATATTTTCGAAATTTAGTAAAGAATTTTTTTCTCAGGAAGTATTATTGCAAATTGAATGATATTGGAATATGTTATAGAGGTACTAAAGACCTATACGTGGAAATTTTTTAGTGATTTTAGCTCCACATAAAATGTGGAAAAAACGGAAAATAAGTTTTCAAAAATTAAAAAAGTTAAATTTTGGCCGTACAACAATCACCAAATTTTTGTCAAATATTTCTTATATATGTCTATATAACATATATTAATTTTAAATTTTTACGAAGGGTATAACATATTCATATTTATAAAAGTTGTTGCCTAGATGC
The DNA here is from genome assembly GCA_949152465.1 of Cantharis flavilabris. Lineage (NCBI taxonomy): Eukaryota > Metazoa > Arthropoda > Insecta > Coleoptera > Cantharidae > Cantharis > Cantharis flavilabris. The sequence continues at coordinate 95,386,876 of OX424435.1, forward strand.
ACCGACCAGCATCGAGCGTAACGGGACATCCATTAATTACGAGAGGCGTTTAGGGGGAATCTTACCCAATCTCACGTGGGGAAGCGGGGGAGTCTCGGAAAATATCACGTAATTTTTTTAAATCCACAAAAAACTGTAAAATTGCGAGAGTAAGTACTAATAAGTATTAGTCACTGGAATGCTGTATTTTTAAATAAGTTCGTTAGGATTTCAGCAGGTCTTATTATTTTCAAACAATATCTTGCATAGCATAAATAATAATATATTATTGCTGCCAAATGAGAGCAATACCCAACAGTTCTCATTCCATTGGCATACTAGCAATAATATCTAGGGATTTCAGAAACACTATTAGTATGTGGATCATACTCCAAAACCAACGATATGATGTTTTCGAACAATATGACGCGATGCAACTTTTAATATATTGGAATTGTCCTTAACAAAATGCATAACTATACTAGAGCCGTCTTCCTTAAAGACCCTTTACACTATGCAATTTATCATAGGATTTCTCGTAGGTACGTTTTTACTTAGGCTCTAGAAATAGACACCTTCCTAATCATAGGAGTAGATTAAGATTTCGTTATGAGTTGCTTATGAGTTCAGATTCGAGTTTTTCCTTGTGACTAATCGTCAAATGTAAACGGTAACATATCTGCTTACGACAACTCGTACGAAAAATCCTAGGATAAATCGCATAGTGTAAAGGGCCCTTTAATGATTTCAGCCAAATAGGATATACATTGACTGTATTGATAAGTACTTGTAAAAAACATTTTTAACTCGGTTTCGGTCATTTCCGGGAAATCTAGTATATCTCTTGAAACCAGAGCTCTACCCTTTCAAAAGGGTAGAAAAAGATTACAGTCTGACAAAACCATCATTACTGAAGTTCTTGACCGTATGACCTCAATATTAATAAAAAAGATAAAAAACTACCCTGTGGTAAAAGATGTCGTGAGAATTAGAACGACCCCCCTCTAATCTCACGTGAGATTGTTTGTTTTACTTAATTTAACCCAGTTCTCACGTAATTTTACAGTTTCTTGTCTATATAAAAAAATTACGTGATATTTTCTAAAACTCCTCCTCTTCCCCACGTGAGATTGGGTAAGATTCCCCCTAAACGCCTCTCGTAATTAATGGATGTCCCGTTACGCTCGATGCTGGTCGGTGCATCTAGGCAACAACTTTTATAAATATGAATATGTTATACCCTTCGTAAAAATTTAAAATTAATATATGTTATATAGACATATATAAGAAATATTTGACAAAAATTTGGTGATTGTTGTACGGCCAAAATTTAACTTTTTTAATTTTTGAAAACTTTTTTTCCGTTTTTTCCACATTTTATGTGGAGCTAAAATCACCAATAAATTTCCACGTATAGGTCTTTAGTACCTCTATAACATATTCCAATATCATTCAATTTGCAATAATACTTCCTGAGAAAAAAATTCTTTACTAAATTTCGAAAATATTTTTTTTCTAAGAAACTATCAAGATTTAGGATCTAATATTTTGGAAAATGTAATGTTGCTTAGAAAGGAACCTCTAAAAAAAATTAGCCAAATCGGTGTAAGGGCCATTTCCCCATGCTTACCCGGCTATAGCCTCTATTATCTTTGCTTTACAACTATACAGAGTTGCTGAAAATAAGAGATGGAAGTTTTTTCGGGGTCTTTTACCGCAGTTTCAAAATAATTATATCAAAATATATGTTTGAACTAACAAATTTGTTTTGTTTCCCTAAACATAAATGATTGCTTAAAAGACCAAGCGTATCTCTCATAAATGTTTGTTTAACTTAAAGCCTTTGTCAACAAAAATTTAAGATTTGCATAATGCATGATCATGCATGATCTTGATAATAAAAAATGACTTTCAAATTTAATTGTATTAAATTATTTAAATCTCAATAGACGTAACAGCAATGTTTACACAAATCTGCCTATATTAAGCGTGAAGGTTGATTATGATTACAATAATTTGTAAATCTACAAAAACTAGTTAACCATAATATTATTAAAAATTTTAAAATGCGATCGATACTCAAACAGTACGAGTGCGGAGTTGATCATCAGTTTCCCCAAATCGTTGCTATTTTATCTGGTAAGTTTTCTTTATTATATTTATTATATTTGAATTTAAACAAACTCTTTTAAAGGATCCTTGGTTGGAGTTTCGTATGGATTGCTTATGGGATGGACATCTCCAGCAATTCCAGAAATTTTGGCCGATAATTCCACCGATATATCATTCGAAGAAGCTTCTTATTTTACCGTGATTCCACCCATATCAATGGCCATCACCGCACCGTTTTGCTCAATGTTGACCAATATTACCGGACGAAAAATTGGAGTTCTGTTAGTGGCCGTTCCGTATTTAATAGCTTGGATTTTGATAGCGATGTTTAATAATTTGTGGATTTATTATTTGTCTCGGGCGATGTCTGGTATTGGGGATGCTATGTTTTTTGCAGCGAGTCCTATTTATATTTGCGAAATTGCCGAACCTCGAGTTCGAGGTGTTTGGGGTAATGTTATATCTCTAAGTACCTATATCGGAATATTTCTTATAAATCTGATTGGTGCATACACCAATATTTTTATAACGGCTTTAATTTGCGGTTGTTTCCCCATTCTTCATATTCTTTTGTTTTGTTTTATGCCCGAATCTCCCTACTTCCTGCTAATGAAGGATAGAGAAGAGGAAGCTCTCGAGGCTTTGAAGATGTTGAGGGGGAGATGCGATGTCGAGAGAGAGTTGAGCAAAATTAAAGTAGACGTAAAAAGACAAACAGGAGAAAAGGGAAAGTTGAAAGATTTGTTTACCATTGCCAGCAACCGGCGGGCTTTGGTTATGTGTTTTGGCGTTCGGGTTATTCAGCAGTTAAGTGGAATTTCTTCTTTTGAGGTTCATACACAATTTTTGTTCCAAGAAGCCGGTGGAAGCGTTTCGCATAAAAGCGGTGCTATAATTTTCTCAGGTGTTTTAATAATAGTCGTATCTATTTCGTCTTATTTTGTCGAGAGATTTGGAAGAAGACCTCTAATGATGTTTTCCTGTTTCGGATGTGGAGTTATTTTAACAGTGGAAACTGTTTATTTCGTTATTAAGCAATTCAGCGATATTGATTTGTCTAGCTGGGGGTGGATTCCGCTCTTTGGAATGTTAATATACACCGTAATTTGTTCGACTGGTTTAGGAATTTTACCTTCTCTTATAATGGGAGAAATTTTTTCTGCCAGTATCAAAGGTACAGCGATGGCTTTTATGAATGTCTCTTTAGCTGTTTGTCTTGTAATAATTCCAAAATTATTTCATTATTTAACTTACAATTTTGGAATATATTTGCCATTTTCTTTCTTTTCTGCAATGTGCTTTATTGGCTTTGCATTTTCTTATTTTTTTGTTTTTGAAACTAAGGGAAAAACTTTGGAAGAAATTCAGCAAGATCTCAAAGGCAATAGACTCAAGTAATCGATGGTAGCGGTTTAATTCATGGTCCAATGAAGAGAATATATGATGGCTGCGAGTTCTATTTTGGTTATCGATGCCCAGGACGCCACGTGGAAAGTAATAGCTTGTGCATTATATATTTTGAACCAAGTTCCATTTTGGCAATTGATGTGCAATATGCGTCACATAGACTTGTATATTATACCTTAAGTTTATTATACCATGGGTGAAAAATAAGTTTTGTTAATATTTTGAAAATTGTAAATATATGTATACAACTTGGCTCTTATTTTAATCTCTGACTTAGATGTTTCTTTTAAGCCTTAAGATTTAAAACTACAAATAAGGCAACCACTATAAACACATGTAATGATATTGCATATATATATTGCGTATAATGCAGACCAGTAGAATCTAGCAGAAAATGGAACGAAAATGTTTTAGTAAGTCATTTTGGCTTTACCCCATGCAGTTCAGAAAAAGACGAAAATAGGAAGAAAATATAAATTGTATTTTATTGGTATAAAAATAAATTACGCCGTTCTTGAAAAAATCCAATTTCAAATTTTCACGTTTGCAGGTGATGCCGAAAGCTTATTAGGTTTGCCTTTTTTTCCATTTTGACTGTAACGAAGTAACTGATACGAAAATTAAATGATTTAAATGAAATATAATAACTTACTGTGTCCACTTTGTCAGGAATATTATTGGCAATGTAACCGGCAATTGATCTGGCAATTGGATCTGCAAGAATTGACCTTGGCCCTATTGCGTGCTTAGCTGGAAAGATTTCCAATAAACTTTTGTTCAATCAAAATTGCAAAACGAAACTTACCAGGTGTCGTGGTAGCTCTTCTTTTGTATGCATCTCCCAATGCGTACGGCGATACTTCTACGCTGTTCCTCGGCGGCTTAGCCATCACTCGACGACTTCTCGTTTGTAGGGCAGAAGAATCGGATGATCCCTTGCTTGGCGCACTTGGGCTTCCCATCACTGGTATAACTCTAACCTTCACTCTTCAAAAGATAAAAACACGTGCTGCAAACTTAAACTTACCGATTTCGTTTCAGAGGTCGCAAGAGCGGATTTGCTGGTGCCGTAAATGTACTTCGACCGTTGTTTGTTGGTTCAGATTTGCTCTTCGTTGTTTCTATTAGGTTGTTTATTGCCATAGTACGAGTCACTCTAAAAAAAAACTTCAAGTTAAAAATGGGAAGTCAAATATTTTCTTGTACCTCGGAGAAGCTGAAGGTTTAAGTACAGTTTTTTTGCATTGTAATGCGTGTGCTAGACCTCTGGATCCAACAATACACACTTCATTTTTCATACTTTCAAAATTTCGTACGCGAGGTGTATATGATTTTTGATTCAAACGTAGTTGCTGAATCGGACTGGAAGTAGATTCTTGTCCAGCCGAAGAAATAGTTCTTGCTCTGAGCGAATTTGGTAGTTGAAATCCTCCAGAAGGAGGAGTGATGGATTGATCTTTACTGCTTGTATTAGATTTTTGATAATCGGAACCTCTACTGTCTAAATTTAATTCTAATACGTGAGAGTCGATCTGTTGGTTGCTTTTAACACATTTTGATGGCATAGTCGATGGTGTCGTCAAAGGACGCTTCGATATGGGCACTATACGTTTAATTGGTTGCCCACGTGACGTTTTCGGATCTAGCGATACTTTTGGAATCTTATCCGCAGCCGATCTTAGCGCGTCGGTAAACTTAGTTATCGGACTTTCTTTTTTTATTTTGGGCGGACGGGTATCCAACGCTGGTTTAGCCGTGGTTGCACGTGGTTCTGATATCGTGGGAGGAATTTTACTGGCGACAACTGATTTTACTAATTCAGCGTATTTTTTGTTTATCGCTTTTTTAGGTGAAAATTCGTTGTCCTTCTTTAAAGCAATTGCATTATTTATGTTTAAGTTGTGTATTGCGTGCGATACATTTTTTGTAACAACATCACCTTGCAGTTGTTGCGTTTGAAGTTTATAAGCTAAAATGTTGTACATTCCAGCTAGATCGCCATGTGGATCGGTAACTATGGAGTATTTAACCGTTGTCCAATCTAAATCCAAGAGTGTTCCAACTTGCTTCATTATCTGAAATACTATGCGTTAACGATAGGATAAATATAGTCGGAGATCCAGTGAATATATCTGACATATCATTTTATAATTTATAAGCGGCAACTGGCATTTTAACCCCGAGTTGCCACACGGTTAATACAACAACTGTAACAAATTTATATTCCAATGATATAAACTTTGAAGTGAAACGTCAAATTTTTTCACTGGCTCAAACGGAATCAAGATCTATAATAATATATACCGATGTTTGCCAATTCTCATCTAAACGCTTCAAAGGATTGATGATAATAGCTTTTCGCCCTTTATCAGTGACCCAGGAATGAAAAACAAGTTCACTAAGAGTGATCCGCTTTAGCGAATCGGTGACTAGCATTTTTGATATCAACATTCGAAAATCTGTTGTAGCAAACCATAAATTTTTACGGTGCGCAGCAGTGTAACCTTTATTAATTTGAACGAGTAATTTTCTGCGACGTTCTTTTGACGTCATATTTTCCTCTCGTACGGTCACGAATGGTAACTGTCCAACCACCATGCCGTAGAGTATGACTCCTCTAAAAACAAGCAAACACAGATTTTAATTGGAAAAATTTTAGGCAAACCAACAAGCTCCATAGATCGACTTCGGAACCATAAGATTTGCCGGGCACAAAGAGTTCGGGAGCTGCGTATTCAGGAGAGCCACAGTGAGTACGTAACGGATTATTTGGATCGTATAGGTTGCTCAGTCCAAAATCTACAATTTTGATTTGAGTACGAATCGCATTCATCATGACGTTTTCCATTTTTAAATCTCTGTAACAAAATAAACTATTTATTTGGGTTTGACGCTTTAATTTGTCAGCATAAAATTTTTGTTGAACAACGAACGACTACGATGTTGAAAATCCTGTATCATCAGAGATTGATGAAATTGAGTGAAAATTTTATTTGAACTTTTTGGGTTAGCATTTTATATATTTTTGGAATATGTTGAGATATAAAAATGTAATCGCTTGAGTAATACTTAGGTACCTAATATATGACTCCTGAAAAGTCATGAATATATTCATGAAGAATCCCAGACCTTAGACAATATTGTGTTTTATGTTGTATCAAAAACAAAAGAACTTTGCTGTTTACCCTATTTCTTTATGCAAATCAAAATTTTACAGTTGCAATTTCAAGATATTACTTTTATTAAATTGCTATTTTTCTTCCGCAATTTTAACATTTCAATTGTTTATTATCCATTCAACAAGATACATAAACCTATAAACGCATTCATTTTTCTATTTGGATAATGCAAGAAAATTACGTATTCAACATCAATTATAAAATTAATGCAAAAGTTATGCTAATTCGCTTGTAGTCAACAAAATTATTTAAACTAGGTCGCTGTAACTCTCTGAAATGCACCCCTTTAAAATAAATAAAGTATCAACTTGTACTTGTACCAATTTGTATATGTTAACTTTTCATAAGCAAAGCATTAAAATACAACTTTGTAACGAGAAATGAAAATGTGCGCTTTTTAATGAAAGTTTTTAGAATTAAAATTAATTTTTCTCAAATTGACAAAAGAACTTGCTATTCAATTGTTGTCAAACTTTAAATAGTTATGCAATATTTAACAGAACTAAACAAAACTTTAAAATAATAGAATTTCAACAATAAAGTGAAGAAATACAATACGTAGAAAATTATTATTAAAAAACCAAAAACGACATTAATTAGCACTGACAAGTTGGGATTAAAAGTATTTAAAAAAATGATAAATGAATATTACGTTATAAAAAATTTATTTGAAAAAAATTAATAGTTAAAAATTTATAATGCGATATAAGGCTCTAACATACCGTCAACACAATGCAAAACTAGCGAATCTGCAAAATTTTCCCTATCCAAACCCCCCAATACAATGTCGATTGTCCACCTAAAATAACTTTTTTACTTTTGGTAGTTAGGTAGTTTGAAACCAGTGCGCAAACCGATAAGTTCATAATAAAGTTTTTTCATGAGCTGAAAATAGTAAGAACATAAAAAATAGAATCAGAGAGACGATTTATGTAATCCTCCAGTTAACGGGTGGAATAAATTACGTAATTATATTATATTATATACATACCATTATACCATATTCCATACCATACCATATTACTATCAGTTATAGCGCAAAATTGGCTCAAGATATTACAACAATTTTGTTTTGTAATGGAAAGAATGTAGAACCACTAATTTGACGTTAATTTTTGGCTGCTACTGGGTAGCTCCGGAAGCTCGGCCAGGGGGTGGACTTAAATTGTCGATATTATACTCCTCACTTACTGAACGGTACTCGGGCGCCAATTCAAATAAGTCAAATACTAAACGGGGGGGGGGGGGGGTTACTATTTAACAATAGTAGCTGGTGACTCCTACTTTTAACTAACTGGTCAAAATTTACTGAATGACTACTGTTTACAAAAAAATTGAAGTTCCCTCTTGTAACTGGAAAGTACCCTCGCCAACATAAACGTCTACCTAACTTGATACCAAAATTTTACGGGATATATTTCTCTACGGATGAGAAATTACGGCAGGAACGGAATTTGGTTTCCAAAAATATATAGGATGTTTGATACGGGATTTAGGTTAGTGATTCAGATAATTACTATTTACTATGTTCTTTACTGGTTTAACCTCGGAACGTATAGGTAGAATCGCAACTTCTGAAGCTTACTGATAACTGAGTTTCTGTCTCTTTCTGGATAACTGGAATTGAAGTAAGTTATATTATCGGAAACGGATGTCGTTTGGATGTTAAAGGTAGTTTCGTAAGGATTTCCGTCAGCATTGTATACCGAAAGCTCACGATAACAGGTTTCGGAAATCGTTTAGTAACCGTAAACGACTGAAGGTTAGATACGGTGTAATTATAGGAACTTCGGTAGTCTTGTATAACGAAAACTAACGATTACAGGAAGGTACGGTATAGCGAGATAGAGACCTTGATAACGAAAATCTCCACCTGTCTTCGCAGCAAAATTTAAGGTCTCAAGCCGACATCTGCTAAAAATTTAAATGAAGACATTTCCAGCTAATTACATCTATTGAAAGTTTTACTAAGTAAAAATGTATGCAAATAGATAATTTTCTGCAACAGCTTGCAGTTATCTTGTCAAATTCTTATAATTTTTATTATATGAAACCCAATTGACACTGTTAAAAATAATTGTGAATTATAATTTTAAACTTTTTTAAACAAGTTTCAAAATTTAATTTACTTAACACAATTAGATCATTACAAGAAGATAATGTTTCTTTATTTAAAAATAAAAATACTGAAATAATATTTAAAACAAAACCCAAAGTGTACACCCAGTGGCTGTTGTACAAACTGGGGGTCAAATTTGGTCGGTCTTTTTAGAATTCCTGGGGCTGCAGGATCAGCTTGGGCCTCTTTTACCAGTTAGCAATCTTTCAAATTATTGAATTGTCAAAGGTCCCAGGCTATCGTAGAATTTTTCCGTCGAATGACGGAGAAATACTTCGATATACTTCATTTTGGAGTCTTCCTGCAGCCGTGAATTCGTGATATGCCATCGTGCTTTCATGAGTCATCTAATTACTACGGTTTTGGTCAAGGGGTAAATATCTAGAAAATTTTGTGTACATTTATTTGGAATTCCTTTGGAAATCTCTGGAATTCCTTGAAAATCATAGAAATTCTTTAGATTAAAACTAGTTTTAAAATCAAGGGCGGATCCAGGCAAAGTTCATGTAGGGGGCAAATGAGGCTGGTGAGGAGAAGGTAAATAAACGGAAAAAAAATTTACTTGGTTCAAATAAGTACCATTTGAATCAAGAAATTCTCTGTTTTCAATAGCCGCACGCAAATATTTTCTTTTTGTAAGAAAAAAATATTCTTAATTAAATTTTCTTTGATCATACAAGTATATTCTTAAATGAAGTAGTTAAAAATTTATTTGATTTAAAAAAATTTTTTTTAATAAAGAAGTTCTGTTCTCTTCACTAAATTACTCCGAAATATTTGTGTTTTTTTGTATATTATGTTGTAACCGAAGAGTGGGGTGTCCAAGTATTACGGCGTCATCTGTTGAACTTCTGACGGGATATTATATATTTCATATTTTATTTTATATAAAATTTCGTCCGGTGTGGGGTTCGAACTTAGGTTTTCCAGCTGCGAAATCGTGGGATGAGTGCAATAAATTACCATTTAGCTATACAAGTCGAACTGTTAAGTGTGTACAAGTTCGTAATATAAGTTTCACAATTATAAATTTTTTTTTAAAGAAATTAAGTTACTTAGATTAAGAATATATTAATATTGATGTATTTAGAAAATAATGTTCTTCTTTAAAATGAAATTTTCTTGAATCTAAATAATATTTTAAGTAAAAAATATTCTTGCGAAGAAATTATATTTTTAAATGAAATAAATAATTTCAAGAAAATATTTATTCTTCATTTAAGAAATCCTTTTTTTCCGTGTAAATATATTTTGGTAAGAATCTAGATATATTTTTGAAATTTAAAAAGAATTTAGTAGATTTTGTTGATTTTTGTCATGAGGAGGGGGTTAGATACACCGTTATCCTCCCCCCTTCCAGCCGTCCTTGTTAGGCAATCTTATAAAATATTAAGAATATTTTAGGAAGGCCAAGGAAATCTTAGAAAACTTAAAAAGCTAAAAAATAAAGCTCATCTGGAGTATTCTTTAAATTTTCTAAGATTTTCCTTCACTTTTGTATATCACGATTTCCCGGTGATTTCCCAGCAACAAACGAGGGAGAATACGTTAGAAAACTTCGGTGCACTAGTGAAGAGAAATCTGAAGATATTCAGGGAAATTTCAAAAAATTTCAAGAAGTTTTAAAATCTTCGAAAATGTCAAAAATCCATGGATATTTTACGAAATTCAAGAAAATATTGAGGAAGAAGAAAAGAACAAGAAGAAAATTTTGGAAACGTAGCTAATTCTAGGATATTTTAAGAAATCTAGAAAAAAGAAAAAATCATGAAAATCCAATGAAATATCAGAAAATTCTACAAAAATTTTGGGATATTATGAAAATCAAAGAAACGAGAAATCCGAAAAAATGTATAAAATTCTAAAATGTCTTAAGAAGTTATCAATATAAAATTATTTCGGGTCATATTAACCCAAAGAGTGTTAGTGTAACAATTAAGTTTTAAACAATAATACACAATCTATTTCAAAAAAATATAAATTCTATGTAATAGTTACTTGACAAGTAATAGACAAAGTCATAAAATATTGGGAAAAAATATTCATAAATAAAAAAGTTATTAAAACATAAATTTATATTTGGGTCATATTGACCCGAGGAGAACAGCAGGGTTAAAACAAAAATCGCTGTTACACCGGGGATCGAAGCTCAAGCATTAACTACATAGCTTCCAATAGTACTAGTAGATTAAGTTCCCCTTTCCCTACGAACTAGGGAATTATTATATATTATATATTTTAAAAATCAAGTAGATATTTTTTAAAAGTTTATTTTATCAAGACGGCCGTCACTTTTAATTAAAACCCAATAAATCTCCGGCGAAGTTTTTACATAAACCAGCAAAGATTGACTTTGGTATCTAAGAAAACCTTCAAGAGAAAATTTATGTTAGCTCAGGTACACATTGAAATTCAATCTTAACAAAATTTTAAGCTCAACAAACACCTAAACAATGTAATGCGATATTTAACGCAAACAATAGGGGTGTCCTGAAATCTCTATAGTCTCAACAAAGTGTTCCCGTTTTAATGAGATCTTAAATTTAAAAGTTGCTTTAATTGACTTTTGAGGTTTTATTAATTACTCACTAAAACGCAGCGTAACGGATATTTAAAAAAAAACTTTGAGAAAACTTTCCCGATATCATTGTTAAAACTTTTCCGTCGAGAAAAATCCGACTCGAAAGTAAATTTTTTGTTTAATTTAAAAATGCGGTGCGCTTAGGTGTAGTAAATAGTAGCGTCGATCTTAAGATTTAATCATCAGAAGTGGGACTAGCGGGAATATTTGTCCGGTATAACATATTGAACATAAATATAAAGTTAGTGCAGATAAAAATTTGAGTTATTTAAAATAAACGAAACGTAAAGAACCTTTATCAAAATAATGTAGTCAGATAAATAATACTTATGTGGTTTGGTCACGATATCTTAAATGGTTTCAAGACAAAAATAAATGAGATTTTATATAAAAACGATAAGAATATTCATTGCAAATAAAAATTGGTCGAATTGGGAATTACTTTAATCGAAAATTTGTTGTGCCAATAAATAAGAGCAGAGCGCGGACATTTGTGGTACGTGTGCACATATGCGGGTCGTAGTTGGCTGCGACCGCACGCTGATAGATGACCACGGGGTGGACTTTACAGCTTTTTATTTATTGCTCATTTCATTTCACCGTTCGCCCCTTTCCCAAGCAGCCGTGATAAATGTTAGGCCATGTATTACCGTGTCACTGTTACATAGGACAGCTTTATTGGCAGGTCCAACCAATGTTCGCGAGTTTAAAGCTGATTTTATTTCGACCCGATTGCTAACATATGTGAATTCGGTTCAAAATTCTAATTAACAATTTACTTTAATGTTCGGACAGACAGAGATAACTCCCAAAGTTTATATCTCTAAAAGCGCGTGACGCGCTCGTTATTCCGGAGAGAGTATTGCCGGAGCAGAGAGCTATCCGGAATTGCTTAATTTGAGAAAAAAAGTAAAAAAATACGACCGAGACACAACAAATTACCAACGAAAATGCATCAATTTCCATTTGACGCTTTAAAAATGTAAATCGACGAAATGCAAGGCTAACGAGGAAGAGCTATGCTCGCCGCTCACCGCAAAGATAAATATTGCTTAATGATAATAAATGCAGATTAAATTCGAGTTAGGTTTTCACATGATACCGAGCTTATTTAAACCGCCATGCATTAACATGAAAAATATTTATCCTACAAGTAGTATATCGATGAGCTTTTTGCCTCTGCCTCCACGAACAAACAAGAGAAATAGATGATTCGACTTTCATCTGTAGATAAACCTTTCGAGTTATTTTACAAAAGAATTTTAAGTAGTGAAGACCAATAAATTTGACTTCAAAATTCAGTTTCAACGAACGGGTAACAATTACAGCACAAATTTATTTTCGGCATTTTGCAGTTTTCAATTCAATTTAGTTTACACATTTTCGAACCGTCTTGAGATGGAAAATACGTCCACAAACAAAAAGCTTCTGTTTCTATTAAAAATTTCTATTACATTTTATTTTATCGTCTGTATACTTTATTTTAAAAATAACAGCAGTTTTGTTGGATTGTTATTTAAAAGCTTCTTCGAGCTTAATTTTAGTTTTGCAATTTTTAGCTTTTATATTAATTCGAATTATTCGGATAAAAAGCTACAAATAAACACTTGCAAATCTAATTTCAAGATTCTAATGGCAAAGGAAGCAGATTTTTACGCTTCCAAGTGAAAGCATCGATTAATACCTTCATCATGTGACTGGTATTATCATTACATTATTATTATTATCTGTAAATTTTAATCAGACCACAGAGAGGTAGGCGAAGGCGGCGACTTTTGGAACTTCTGCCAAATATAGGAAAATCGTCGGATCATCGAAGAAGAAGCCCTTACTACGAAATATAAATAAGGATAAAAACAAGAAGAAGAATGTCTTTTTTGTAAAAAGGAGGCAGCACCAAATTAAAAAAAACTTAGATCCAAGATTAAACTTTCGGCAGACTGTTCTAGAGCGAATTCGTAGAAATTGTTTATGATTGATTCTGGCGTCACCGAGAAAAAAATTTTAGTGAATGGAAATCTCATACTGCATACAATGCAGAAGTAGCTGGATGACTTGGCCCACAGGCTAAGTGTACGAGAAATTTGGGTAACCTCACTAGTGATTCAAGAAAGAACAACGTCACCGAAGAGAAGATTGATGAGATAGACGAAAAAATTTTAGACGTAGATGAAGAAATGCAGTTTTCTCTAATGATATTCTCCTGGAGTTGGGAGAAATTGCCGACTGATCTTGGAAGTTGCGTCTCCCCCGGCACAGATACACAATCAGAGCAAGACTCCCGACCTGTTGCTGTGACATCTGTTGGCTTTTCAAAAAGTTCAATCAAAATAAATGTTTGTTTTGTGTCAAAAAACAACACCCATGAAAGAAGTCGAAACGGGCAAAATCCACAGGTCTTGATCTAGGGCTCCAGAAGGAAATATTGAAAAATCTTCAATAGATCTTAAATAAGTTTTTAACACAAGACAGTAAAAAATCGGCCCCTTTGCCTTGTACTTGGGAGCTGTAAAACCAAGTGTTAGAACTAAAGAGCAAGTCGAGAAACGGTGGAAGCAAACCGGGAAAGGCAGAAATATTCCAGCAAAAGTGTCCACACCGACGCGACGGACGGCAGCATTGCACTTCAAAAGCAGAGTTGAAAGTACTTCAAGCAAAAGACTTACAAAAAGTAATTCAAATACCAAAAAGTACTTGAAGCACATTAATTGAAGTACTTTTGAAGCTAACTTAAAAGTACTTGGTACTTGAAGTACTTTTTCAAAGTTTTTGATGGGTATTTGGTAATTGGATTTCATAAAATTTGAGTAATTGTACTTTAGTACTTTTAAGTGCTTTCAAGGTGATTGAAGCACTTTACTTTGGGTAATTGAAATATTTTAATTAATTGAAGTACTTTAAGTAATTGAAGTACTTTGAGTAATTTGGTGGTACTTAAATTACATTTGGTTAATTTTTAAATATTTGAATTACTTTTGATAAGTACTTGGTAATTGAAATACTTTTTCTTAGTAAAGTACTTGAGTAGTTGATGCTTCAAGTACTTTTAAGAAAATCTAGTATTTGATACTTAAAGTACTTTTGGCATTAACAAAGTACTTACAAGCAAAGGATCCCCGGTGTCCCTCGCCGGCCGGTTTGAACAATTTTTAGATATGTGGTAGAGCATCAAAAAATAAGAAACCCTTAATTCTTTTAGCTGATGTGATGCAGGTTTAAGGGGTGTAATCGCCTTTCAAAAATAGGGTGAAAATGGAAATTTTGAATTTTTATGCAGAAGGAGTTGTTTAATTTGAATGAAATCAACGCCAAAATATTTCATTTTATTTTTTTTTTTATAACTATTATCACATATAATTTTGTTTGCAGTGATCACTTCATATTTTCGGGGGTGGATCATTCCCCAAAAGTTTGAAACCCTCATAGTAATGACATTTACAAGCCTATTTCAATAAAATATTTGAAATTTTTGATACGAAAATGACGACGCATGGTAAAATTAAGAAAAGGGTTGTTACCCCCTTAAATATTATTTTAAGGAAAAACCCACGTAAAATACGTAACTTTTAGGTTTTTCTCCTCTACAACATTTTTTTTCGAATTATTGTTTTTGAAAAAATTTGATAAAATTAGATGAAATATGCGGGTTTCAAACTTTTACTCTCGAAAATATGAAGTGATCGCTGCGAAAATAGTATATTGTTTTATTAGGATAGAAAGATTAACTTTTCTTGCCCAGCGAGTTTTTTCATTTGCGAGGTGAGTGGAACGAGCCGAGCGAATGGAAAACTTGCGTGGCAGGAAAAGTTACCTTTCCATCCGAATAAAACATATTACTTTTTCTCTAAACGAACAAAATTCAAAAATAAATTTCAAAATTAGCAATAACTCGGGAACGGCGTTAGATATCAAAAAACTGAGCAAAAAATTCTCCCCCCTCGCCTTGTACATACCCCCGTAAATTATTGGTAGAAAAGCATATGCAAAAATTCAGATCGATCGCGCGCAAAAAATTCGAAAGGTAGATAATTTTAATCGGTCAACCAGTTTTAATTTAATCAAATTGTAATAAAAATAAACAAAAGTAAGGTGACATTTTGATTTAATCTGTCAACTATTTTCAATTTATGTTGGTAATTTTTAAATTGAATTCGCAACTGTCAACTTCAATTGTGACATTTATTAAAATTTTTAGGTTAAAAGATCAAAATGTTTATTTATTTGGTTAAAAATAAAATTTTAAGTTGGTATATTTAAGGATTTAAATGTCAAAGTTTATATCTATTTATTTTTAAATTACGCTCTAAAATTTTATATTTGAAATGGTAAATAAACTTAAAATAATTTTTAGAAGAGGTAGATACCAAAATTACTCAATTTTATTAAAATAATGTCACATTTCTAGTTATTTTTTTTCCTGCCGCTGAGGGTTTACTTTCGAAAAAATCTATACGCCACGTGGTTTTATGTATGTCGCTAAGGAAAAGTTTGACTTTCGTGTTTTAAATTGATAATGAAACAGCTGACTTTCGAGACGTTTGGAGAAAAAATTATATGTGATATTAGTTAGAAAATGAAATATTTTGACGTTCGTTGGTTTCATTCAAATTAAACAACTCCTTCTGCATGAAGGACTTCAAAACTTCGATTTTTCACCCTATTTTTGAAGGGCGATTACACCCCTTAAATCCGCATCACAGCAGCTAAAAAAATTAGAAGTTTCTTATTTTTTGATGCTTTACCACATATCCAAAAATTAATTAAATAGGCGAGAGACACCGGGGATCTTTTGCTTATTAGTAATTGGTACTTGAATTACTTTAACAGAGTGATTTGGACAGCTCTGCTGACGAAAAACACCAAGGCAAAAGAAGATAACCATACCGAGTAAGCTTCTACAGATACTAAAGAATTAGAGATGAAACACGTCTGAGCGTGGGCCTAACCAGTGCCTGCAGTCCAAAAATTACTCAGGTGCTTTAAATGCTGGACTGTGAATCACAAATTGCTGAGTTGCAAAAACAAAAAGGTCCAAGTAGCAATCGAAGTTCAAGGACGCACGCCACTTTGCAGGCTCACGCACTGAGAAAGCATTCTGAATGGCATGAAGGAGATCAGGACATAGGACATGCGAGTGGTAGCAGACAATGCCACACTACGCCCTCTAAAAAGACGAACAAGAAAGAAGTGCGATTTCCCTGTTTGGAATCAGAGCCTACGACGAAGAACAATTTTGCGTAAAGGTACTTAAGTGAAAACTTAGAAAAACAACTCGCAAGGGCAAGTAGAAAATAATTAGAAGTGGGACTTAGCAAGAGGAGGAAAGTGCCGAAAGAGCGGGAAGAAGAAAATACTTGGACGAAAGTTCTGTAATAACTATTTGTGCAACAAATAAATGGAAAGCGAAGGAAAAATAAGCTATTGATACGCTTTTCAAACAATATTATGTTCTGCTATTGTTTGAAAAAGAAACAAAAAAATTCATTAATAATTAAACTATTAGAGGGTATTGGTTCGCAAATTATTTATGTTTGTTACGTATACTAGGGTAGGTAGCCGTCCTACCTACCTACTGTTAACTGGGAGCGCCGAAAATATTTTTTGTAACCATTACTGGTTAAACGCACTAGTGCGTGAAACAGTTACTTTTCTGCACAGCATGCGGAAAATACGTATTTACCTTACTCAAAAGAATATCGAAAAATTGTACATTTTCAATCGGTAGCAGAAAAAGGCCTAAGTGACTGCTTCGTGAAGTGCAGGATGACAACTAGCTAGATGAAACTAGCTTCATGATTGTTCTTAGCACAATTGTCACAAATATACTACTAGCTAGCCAATAACTGTCAAGCAGACTAATTCTGCATGAATAACCGCAGTAATTGCCAATGCAAGAACTTGATTTACCAAATTTAAATTTTGAAGTGGTCGAAGTTGACTTCTACCATTATTCTTGAGTTTCTTTTTAAAAGTAAGTATATTTTGCTTCGATGGAATAAGCTTAATTATTAAAACTAAATGCTATTAAAATAAATTAATTTAGTGTTATTAGATTTTTTCAGAAAATTTGGATAACATTTTAAACGTCAAGTTGAAACAAAGCAAATATAAACAAAGAAGTTGTCTGAAGCAATTTAAAATGAATGATGTAGGATAATAAAGTTGATATTTGTGCAGTTTGTATTCAAAATTAAATGCAAAGGAAGTAATAAGTCATTTATAATAATAATAATAGTGGTAGTAGTAATAATTTCAGCATGTAAGTTGTAGTTTGACTTTATGGTAGCAATTTTAAGTTACCAGTAAATTTTGTTTTATTAGCAAAATAAGAAATGATAAAAATACACAAAGCACACCAAGGCGTATTCTATATTGCGACATGTAATGTACAAATGACAAATGTGGCAACTTCGACGATTTTCCAACTTAATCCGGAAAATTAAAATTGCTTCGTTAAGTCGAAAGAAAACGCATCGCATTAACGTCGACGACCATTTCATTATTCATTTTAAGTGTTCCCGAAAAAACTCAATTATATTGCTAATTTGTTTTAGAGTTGAAAAAAGAAAAAAAAATAAAGGCATTTTTCTAGTTTTATTTCTTTTTGGTAAAGTTGCCGAGTATGCAAGTGGTCGATTGAGATCAATAGACGTTGAGTGCTGGGAGTCGATTCAGATAGCATAGAGAAGCAACGTCAGCAGTGATAGCGAGTCTACCCAGGCAGAACTTCGGCCCCAATGGTCCCTTCAACTTTGGTCGCATATCCTGCTGAGAGCAGAAAATCTTGCGGGATAAACTAAATAGCCAGTTAGTGGTTGCGTTATCTTTACCCCTTTAAACTGATTTTAAGATATAAATCTTTTTCATATACCATCTCTTCCCTTATTTTGTAAAAATGAGAAGAATTGTTGGCAAATTTTAAATAAAAATGTTTTATTGCCACTAATCGAAAAGAAACGAGCTGTTTTGAGAGATGTATGTACATGTTTGGTCATAAAGTGTCAACTTCCGGACTTTCCAAGTAGTCTAGGACGTGTATGTATGTAATGTTCCCGGTCGTCTTTGCAAGATCCCGCTGGACACGTCTGTTGCGGAAACAAATACAAGTCTTTTAAAACTTGTGTAATAGATGATGGTATTTTTCTTCTTTAGAAAATCTAGAGAAAAGTTTTATTTTTCTTTAAATTTGTCCATTTAAATTGACAAAATGAAATGGGAAACCGCACGGTTTTGTCTATTTTTTTTATGTTTTAGGCCAGCACGTGCTGAAAAGGAATACAATAGAGAAACGCTTACCACATCTAATGGGGGTTGTTAGGGAGCGTTTTTCTACTTTGTCCACCGGAGACCGCGGAACGGCAGTAATTGCGTCGCATTCACCAATTAGCCCAATCTCATAGAGGCAGGAACGCCGCCGCTTATTAACGGTCTCTAATTATCCAACATTTTTTCTTTACTTTTAAAAATTGTTAGTTTGTTTAAAAAATTCTGCACGTGTTTACTTTTAATTGGTTTGCGCAAAAATGCCTAAATGTATACGAACAAATCTGCGCATCGCTCTATTTAAACGTATTAGCGTAATTAAAAAGAACCATCTTTAATGATAAAATAAAAATGACTTACGAAGCAATAAGTCTAAGATCAAAGCTTTTCCTTTTGGCTCTTCATTTTATAAGGGGTATTTTTATTAACGACTGATATTATATTGTGTAAGCACCGCTCAAACAAAATTTAAAAAATTTGATAAAAAACTATACTTTTACTTCCAACTGAGAGTCAAGGAAATTTATCTCTTTAATATAACTAATGTACTTAGTTCCATTTATAAATCAAACAGAAATATTAATAATTAATTAAACTTAAAAAAAATTCGATGAAAAACTAGTAAACAAGCAAATATTTACTTCATAAATGTATAGGATAAGTTAATAGTATGAATTTTTGGATAACTCCCCTATTACCAATAAAAATTAAAAAAAATTAAATCAAGTAGGTATATTATTTATAAGTAATTCTTATAACACTTGAAAGATGAAAGGTTACTTGGTTGTGTGATTTTGGTTTCTAATTATATAATATATGTGAAAAGCTGTGATAATTGGAAGCCCCGAGTCTAATATGCGCATATATATGCACTGGATTTCTTTAAAATATGCACTTAAAATGACAAAAATAGATAAAATATGCATTGATATGAAAACTAAAAAAAAAATATCTAATCTTCGAATTTTTTAATTTATTATTCAAATTTTCAAAAAGTATAAAATTTAATAATTTTAATGATAAATCTAGCCGTAAAATTTTACAAATTTTCAACATTTGGTGCATATTTGAGTAAATAATGCACATTTGTGCATTCTTGAGTAAATAATGAATATTTGTGCATATTTGGGCCACTTTTGGTGTTATTGAAGAATTTTAGTAGAGAAAATAAAAAATTATAATAAAATTTGCCCATTTTAGCAATTACCTATATTTTATTTAATTTAAAATAAATAAAAAAAAAATTATTTTTAAATAAAAAATTAAATTGCTTGTAATTTAATTGCTTAAATTAGCAAAATTTAATAAAAATTGTTTATTTTCTATATTAAAATACTTCGAAAAACATCAAAAGTGGCCCAAATACGCCCAGATATGCATTATTTGCTGAAACATGTACCAAATGTTAAAAATATGCAAAATATGCATTTTGACAAGCAGGTTTTCGGATTCGTTTTTACCTAATTTGTCCAAATTTCAAAACGAATTTGTTGGCATATCAATATTAAAGAAGCAAAGGCAATCACAAAAATCATCTTAAAATGCGAATACATCAAAGTACAAAAATAAAGAATGGTACGAGAGAAATCAGAAACGAGAGATACAAAAAATAAGAAAGCTTTAAAGAAATAAAATGAGTAAAGAAAAGACACCAAGTAAAATTAACGATATTTAAGGATAAGGGAAGATAACTTAGTGGGAACTGAAACCAAGATGACGTGCTGGAAAGATGAGCGGATATTTTGAAGAATTGCTCAACAAGGACATGCATGAAGATGAACAATACATCTAACATAATAAAAAGCTTAAAGAACAACAAAAGTGCTTGCGAAGACGTAGTCAATACCAAAATAATCAAATATAGTGGAAATAAGTTGAGCATAGATCAGTGCATAAACTGATTAAAGAAATATAGATTAAGGAAGAAATCTTAAGTTCTCGGAGAACAACAATCAACAATGGAAAATTCCGAAAACTTGAGGAAATAATTCTATCGAATAATGTAAAGTTACAAAATACTCGCTATATGCATATAACAGACAAACCGAGTAATTAATTCCTCGGAATATAATTTAGCGAGTATCAGAGTGGCTTAGGGAAAAGCAGCACATCAGTCAGTAGTGAATGTAAAAAATTCTTTTGAGGGGATGGGGAAAGAGATTTTTCAGAATCTCGTTAATCCATTCATGCGCGTCAGTTGTAACTAATCCTGAATACATAAAATCCCAGCACGCTCCTGCTGCTCCTGCTACAACGTGTCATTTTTTGGTGAAAAAAACACTCTGGTTGGTCGATTTGTTTTACCAACCAAGAAATATATTAAACTATTATATAAGTTTAGGACTAAAAATATTTGTCCAATATTAGTCCAAACTAATATAATAATTATAATTATGTCTTTTTTGATTTTTTGAATTTTTGATTTTCTACGTATTGTATTATTCAAATATATAAATCTTAACTTGTGAGAAAATAAACAATAAAATTTTAAATAACAAGTTAAATTCAATAATAAATGAAATTATATTTTTAAGCTTTCGGCGACTTTTATCGCCTTCGTCAGAAATTTATTTATTATAAACAAAATTGAATTTAACTTGTTATTTAAAGTTTTATTGTTTATTGTATTATTCTTAACTTTATTTAAATTTATCTATAAATACATACCCACATACCACAAATTTAGTTAAATTTTTTATTTTGGATTCATTTTCTAAAAAGATAAAATCGAAATTGTAAACCGGGGGGTCTGGGGGTGAACACCCTCCAGTACATATAATGAAATTCCCACTTTTCTAGAATACCTACAGAAGACAGAATAATTATACAAATTTCGTCGGAAAAAGCTGGGAAATTTTTTGTTTTTGAGCAAAAGTAAGGGAAATTAAAACGTTCGGCTAAAGAAAATTAGAATTTGAGCAACTTATTTATTTTTATACTATAAAAAAAATTTTAATTGCCCCACGGCACATCAAGTTTAGCAGCAACTTTTTGCATTAATTTGAAAATATAGAAAAACGGGAATAACCCAGTACGAAATTAAATGTTTAAATATTATACCTCTAAAAAGAGGGGGGGATTTAGGAGTACAATCAGAGTCATCCTTGGAGGGGGGCGGGCAATTGACCTTTTCCCCCTTCTAAATACGCCACTGACGTCAGTAATAAACCAAAAATATTCTTTTCCAAGCACCGAAAGAGTCTGAAATTCCTGTAGAATTGACACGACTTGTGAACATGAAACTAAGTAGTAAAAGCACAAAATAAAGTAGGAGAGAATGGGATCCCACTTTTAGTATTTACGAAATAGTAAAAATTAAGAAATTATCTATAGATGAACTTGTAATATCGGTTTAGTTATGAAATAAACATACACCTACTTGTTTGAAGTGGGCGGGAGTTAACTCCATTCTGTCAACAGTGCGTGAATTTTACACAACTACTTCAATCCATCGTTTTTAAACTACATGTACATGAATACTGAATGCTAGCATAATTTTATTTTAAAGTGGATTTCGTCAATTGGGTCATTCCATATGAAATCAACCAAAAATAGATAGTTTTCAAATTGACCATCACAGATTTTTTTGAAACTTTGGTAAATTATACTCTTCAACATCCTGAATTCAAATGTGATTTTAAAAAAATTTTAACTTTTATAGTTTTTGGGTTATTTAATTCCAAAAATCGCAAAAACGATACTTTTTAAGCTCAGACTCAATCATACAAAATGTTATAACTTCACTTCTATAAGTCGTACAGAGCTGTGCTATAGCTCATTTTAAAGAGGATTTAAAGGGCTTTAATTTGATACTAATGTTTATTATTTTCTAATAAAAATAAATTTTTTTGGAAACCTCAAAGTGTTTTTGAAAAAATGTTTGAGTTAGTGTTTTTTGAAAATTATAAAATAATTTATATTTATAATGGTGACTTGGTGAACACTTCATAAAAATTTCAGAGGTGACCATGATGGGATCAGCAGTTATGAGAAACAATTCAACTCAATGTTTTAGCTCAAGTACTTTAATTACAGCACTACTGAGAATATACATACAGGTGTCCCCGGATAGATTTTATACAATTTCAGTGGAGTGGATGTCACCTTTTTAAGGAAAATACTTAATAAATTTTTTTTTCTAAATTCAAACCTTCGAGAGTTAGGCCTCTTTAAAGAATTTTTTTTATTTTTACTTTCACATGACCATAACTCCGAAAATATTGATTTTTTAGTAAAAATGGTTTTGTAGTTTTTTAAAGAGCGTGAAATAATCTGCAAAGAAGATTTACATTTTTCATTGTCTAAAATCAATGGCATTTGAGTTATGAATTAAAGTAAGTTCAAAGATGTTAAAAAATTTGAGTGTTTTTTAATTTTGTTTTTTTTCAAAACCCTGTAACTTGTAAATGAAACATTTCACAAAAAATCTGAAGTTCCCTTCCAGATAGGAAATTTAACGGACTTCAACTTTCGTTTAATAACATTTTTTTTAAAACCAATCCATTTTACAGAAAATCAGAAAATAATAAACAAGACAGCTACACAACAAAACATTAAAATCACAAAACTTTTATATTTATTGAAAAATTGTATTATTAACTAAACTTAAAGTATTAAATTATTTGAGTAATTATTCAAAATAGCCAAAGTTTTGAAAAAAAAAACAAAACAAAGAAAGCTTGAATTTTTCAACATTTTTTTTACTTACCTACCTACTTTAATTCATAACTCGAAAGCCGTTGATTGTAGACAATAAAACGTATGAATCGTTTTTGTAGATTGTTTCACGATCTTTATAAAAATACTAAACCATTTTTACTGAAAAATCAATATTTTCGGAGCTATGGTCATGTGAAGGTGAAAATAAAAGAATTGCTTTAAGAGGCCTTGAATCTCGACGGTTTGAATTTATCAAAAAAATTTATCAAATATTTTTCTTAGTAAAGTGTCCTTTAACACCACCGAAATTGTGTAAAGTCTATCTGTGGACACCCAGTATTGTAATTAAAATACTTGAGCTAAAACATAGAGGTGAATTGTTTATCATAACTGCTGATCCTATCATGGTTCCACTCTGAAATTTTTATGAAGTGTTCACCAAGTCACCATTATAAATATAAATTATTTTTATAATTTTCAAAAAACACTAACTCAAACATTTTTTCAAAAACACTTTTAGAGGTAAATTCAAAAAATATAAGAATAATACAATACGTAGAAAATCAAAATTCAAAAAATTTAAAAAGGAGACAATTAACACATAACAGGTCTGGATTAAGAAAATTTGAAAAAATGAAAATTTCGTAAATTTTTGAATTTTGAATTTTTTCAAAGTTTTTAGAAATCATATTAAGAGGGCAGTGCCTTCGGATTTCAAACTAGCAGTGCTAGGTAAACGAATTTCTTAGTTCAAATCATTTTTAAATTATTCATACCTCGTGTAACAAGTTCAGTTTTGATAATCTTTGGAGGTTATGGTAAGTCAATTTTGTACAATTTAGTCGATAATTTTGTTTAGTTTGAAAAATTTTTTCTTCTTATTTTACAATGTAATCGTAATCGATGCGTACAACTGAAGAATGGCAATAACCATGAAATAACGTTATATTGTACTTCGTATTACGAAATTTTCATTTTTTCAAATTTTCTTAATCCAGACCTGTTATGTGTTAATTGTCTCCTTTTTAAATTTTTTGAATTTTGATTTTCTACGTATTGTATTATTCTTATATTTTTTGAATTTAACCATAAATACATACTAAAAACCACAAATTTACTTAAAATTTTTTATTTTGAGTTCTTTTTCTAGTTTTACGCCTCACGGTTAAAAAACGTGGTAAATTTTTGAATTTTGAATTTTTTCAAAGTTTTTAGAAATCATATTAAGAGGGCAGTGCCTTCGGATTTCAAACTAGCAGTGCTAGGTAAACGAATTTCTTAGTTCAAATCATTTTTAAATTATTCATACCTCGTGTAACAAGTTCAGTTTTGATAATCTTTGGAGGTTATGGTAAGTCAATTTTGTACAATTTAGTCGATAATTTTGTTTAGTTTGAAAAATTTTTTCTTCTTATTTTACAATGTAATCGTAATCGATGCGTACAACTGAAGAATGGCAATAACCATGAAATAACGTTATATTGTACTTCGTATTACGAAATTTTCATTTTTTCAAATTTTCTTAATCCAGACCTGTTATGTGTTAATTGTCTCCTTTTTAAATTTTTTGAATTTTGATTTTCTACGTATTGTATTATTCTTATATTTTTTGAATTTAACCATAAATACATACTAAAAACCACAAATTTACTTAAAATTTTTTATTTTGAGTTCTTTTTCTACTTTTAGAGGTCTCAAAAAAAAATTATTTTTATTAGAAAATAATCAAGATTAGTATCAAATTAAATCCCTTTAAATCTTCTTTAAAATGAGCTATAGCACCGCTCTGTACGACTTATAGAACTAAAGTTATAACATTTTGTATGATTGAGGGTGAGCTTAAAAAGTATCGTTTTTGTGATTTTTAGAATTAAATAACTCAAAAACTATAAGAGTTAGCAATTTAAAAAAATTATATTTGAATTCGGGATGTTCAAGAGTATAATTAACCAAAGTTTCAAAGAAATCTGTGATGGTCAATTTGAGTGACTAGTTGGTTTGACATGGAATGACCCAATTATAGTCGAATTTTACTTAAAGACAGAGATTTCTGTTTTTGCAAAAACCCGTACCTTTTGTTTTTCATAAATCCAAAAAGGCATTTTGGATAAGAATTTTTGGCTGCCTGGACGTTCCTGAGGTTGGGAAAACGGAGAAAAATTGTAATCTAAGGGAGTTAGAACGTTTATACTACGATTTGATTGCACTGTCATAATATAATCACGCATAAATACCAATCAAATGAGGTGCAATAATTACGAATCCCTCTATTTCTCTATATTCTCTATATTTAGTTACTGGGTTACACGATTGCATTAATTTTTCATAACCGTAATTGCGTTATATGACAATCAAACATATGGGGTATTGCTAGTTCATTTTTAACATAGGGATTTCTAATTGTAAATGACGATTAAACAGGGTATAATTTCGAATAAAAATGCAACCTGCATTTTCCTGTCGACAAGTGCAATATATTGTAGATTACAACATAATTTCCTGCATTTCTATGACTTGCTTTTCCAAGGGGTGAATTTTAAAGTTAAAAATTTAAACAGACGGTCATTGTCCGATTGGTTATTAAAAAATTCACGAGACAGTAACTTAACTTCTTTGCTAAATTACAGGCTTTCCATAGTTTGATGCAGACTTGACGCCCATCCATAATGATTCACCGAAAGAACTACTACCTACACGCTTTAAATTTATTAAATAGTTTTTAAATTATATTGTCGTTTATTAGCATAAAAGTAATTACTAAAAGAAATTTAGAGAAATATTCGAGCGATTTAACCGCGAATATTTCAAAAATTCTGAGGTAGGTCTGACCGTTAAAAATGACTGTAAGATCATATACTCGATATAATACCGCGTTTATGTATTATATAGAAATATATAAAAGAGGCTTTATATAATATAAAGAATAACGTCCTGGACGTTGACGAATGACCCTGGAACTTTGTATCCACGACCCACCGAGTTTTTGGTCGGTTTATTGATATGTCTTGGCATTATTGCTTTTCTTTTGGCTATATTGAAATATTGTAGAATACAAATTTCAATAATGTCCTGTTTTCTTTTTTTTTTATATAAAAACATTTTTTCACTAAATCAATAAACATTTGGTTTATTGCAAAAATTCGACGTATACATACAAGCGAGATAAAACAAAATTTCTATATATTTTCATGTTTTGCAGATATTAAAGAAAAACAACTACTCCACCGTTTTTCTTCGATCGTGGCGTGTTCATATTTACCAAATATAATACAGGGTGGATAATTGATTGAAAACGTGCAAATGTTTCATTCTTTCGGTTTTTGTTTATCTCGATTCTGCTCAATTTATTATCGTCGTCACTATTTTTCGACGGACGCCCGGTAAATTTGGCAAAAAATTATCTCAACACTTAACGTTTTAATAAAACGTAAGTATAACATGTAAGCTAAATAAATTCAACTGAAAATTGTCGACATTTATGTAAACACTTTGAAGAAAACAGAGAAATAAAAGAAAAGTAACTGCAATATATACCGGATCCTCTTTCAGTTCAACTCAAATAAATTGAAGCCTTACATAAATAGTTTTAAGAAATAGAATATCTGCAATAATAGTGCAATGTTTACTTGAGAGTCGTTGTTCAAGTTGTCTCCTACATCTTTGAAAGTTTTCTCCACTATTTACAGTCTACTGTGTATAGAGTTAACATTTAGTAGATTGCTTTTACTCGCAAAAAATCTAAATAGCTTTGTTCCATTTACGTGGTTAAAGTAACAAGACGAATTTGATTGACAAAAGCAACGACATCAAAAGAGAGCAATTGCTTCAATTGAGAAAGCGATTTTTTTTTGTTATACTTCTAGTTTTCCATAAAAAATTGAAAAAATTATTAAACTTTTTAAATCGACCACACGTACTCGTTTATGTTTTCTTTTAGTATTGCATTGCGTGAAATGAAACAAGATGTTCTTTCAAAAAGAGAACAATTTCATACAAATTTGTTTTTCTTTTTAATTTAATTTTGTGACTTTTGCGACTAATGTTAATTCGCTTATGTGTTCCAAATAGGAATTTGACCAACATATCAGTAGTAGAAAAATACAAATAAGGCAAATGCTACGAAAATGCCACTTTGAAGTGGCATTTAAGAAGCAGCGAAAGAAACTTGACAGAGCCTAAATTGAAGAAATTTTGCAGAAGATATAAAAAATGGAAAACATAGTTCAAGGCCCGGGCTTATACAAGATAATATATTATTATAAAGTCGGACGATTTCACTTGCTGAATAATTCCAATTTAAAATTCATTCAAAATTTGATTTAATTTTTATTTAATATTCAAATAACCCCTTAATTATTTAAAGCAAATTCAGCTACTGCTCTTTAAATTTAAAGTAAAAAATTTGAGATTTGAATTAAATCCATTTGAAAAGCTTGTCAAATTTACTGCAAGTGTTAAGTGCCTCCCCTTAGACGTACTTAGTCAGCATTACAGAATTAAACTTCAAGTTAAAATTTGTGCTTTAATAATTTAAAATGAGTTTTCTTAACTTTAAAAAAAATTGAAATAATTTAAATAATTGAAATAAATTATTGATGATTTATTAGTAACAGTCAATATAAAATTTATGTTACTTATGTATGTACGATATGTATCTATGTGTGTCAGCATACATAATAACCTAACTTTTTTAAGTAACTTAGACTGCAATATTATTTATATTTTCTATTGAATTTTATTTAAAAGAAAGTACATCATTAAAACATTTCCTTTATTCGTCTTGAGAAAATCCGCAGTTGTTTTCCTAAGTTCTATCATTGGTTTGCAGTATTATTATAGGAAGTCATTAAATTAATTGCGTCATGATCTACTGTAATTTATATAATGGGAAATTATTATTATTGCTAGCAGCTACTTTGCATTCAAAAGCAGAATTTTATAATAGATTATTATTGTTATTCGATATTTCCAGTAAGGGTACTAAAAATGAACGTTCAAAACAGGTGGAGAAGAGGTTCGCACTTTTCCGATCTAGGGTGGAAAAGTAGTAGTCGAATAAAAAATTTCGGTATCTACTTTTTTAAATTCTTTTAAGTTTATATACAAAATATTGACATAAATAACCCAAGTTTTGCATTTTTGCAAAAAAAGTTTGTTTTGCAATCGTACAAAACAATATAGTATTCCAATTAATATCACAATATAAATATAAATATAAAAAAAATTTAAATTAACAAAACAATTTACTCTCGACATTGAAATTCTTTGTCTCAGCTTGGAGAATTCCTTTTAAGGAAATCATTAGTTTGAAATGAAAAGGTGGGGAAACTGCCCCCGTACCCCCTAAGACCGCCCATTTTTGTAAAGAAAAATACTTTAGTTAGGTATATAAAAAATTATTTACTTGCGTGGGGGAAGAGAATTAAAGCTCGGAGGTGTATACAAACTTATGACGATAAAGTAAGGTACACTTCGAAGTAAAAAAAAATAAGTGAATATTTATTTTTAGTCAAGCGAAACTGATCAATTCCTCAACCGCCATTGCTGGGCTTTATAATATTTTATAATATTCTTCTGGTAATTTGACTCCTCTTTTATTTGTCACTACTCCAATATTGATATGTACGTATATGGAGAAGCATTTAACAATTTACAATATATTGTAACAAGAAAGCACCCCGCCATCGTTCGCCGCGATAACCAGCTAGTCATAACATTACTCAGGGCCTTTCACATAAAATTAAATATACTGAATTTACTCAGTATGTGGAATTTTGTTATTCACCAGGTCAATTTCGACATTTTTAAAGCTTTCGGGACAAAAGGATTATTTAAAATTGACTAAAGACGACAATAACAATAAAAAAATAAGAATAGAATTAATCGATTGAAAGAAGGAAATAAAATCTGGTGTAATAATGTAATTATTGTTTGATAGATAAAATTTTTCTTTGAAGAGAACATTATTTGTAGGAGATGAATTTAGGAAAAAAACTTCTACTCTTAAAAAGGTTCTTAAAAGCTTTTTTTGTTATACCTCAATAATTAACGCAATACACGAACTGAATAAAATGTTTCGTTCCATGTTCCATACAAAACAATATTTATACAGCATCTTGTTTCTTTTGTACAAAATATAGCCAACATAAGTTCACTGAAATGGAAATATTTATAGACACGAAGGTGCCAGCAAACAGTGTGAAAAGTTTGTTCGTTGTGACAGATCGCTCTTAAAGCTATTTTCGTAAGTGAAACTTGAATATAACTGCTTCTGTGTAAAAGCCGTGATGAGTTTCTAAAATATAATGCGCGTATAGGGTAGTTAAAATTCAAACTTATCGCTCGTTTCCGTTTTATCATCCCTCCAGGGTTGCCTCGACGAAGCGAAAACGTGATGTAATTCATCTAACTTACTGCAAAAATTAAACATTAAACAAAAAAGGAACCAATATAAAAATCTAGCGTATGCAAATATCTCCAGGGCATTCTCAATAAGGCGAACATCCTTACAAATCCAACTATGAATAAGCAAACACGAAAGGAATAAGATCGAAGCTTACGTTGCATACATAAGAGTGCATCTTCAAAATTGAGAATTTTCGAGATAACTCCGCTTTATTCGTTTATATTACAAATGATAATACACCATTAAAAGTTGCCGGAAATCGATCAGAAGGGAAGTGAAAGTTTCCGCTGTGCGTATTCATCACGGATCGGTACCTCCCATTTTATGTTCTTATCTACTTTCCTTTCTCTAAAACTACCCTCACAACCGAAAACCCTGCTAACTTTTCCAAATCTACCAGGCACAGAAACTTTAAGACGTGTTCCGGGACAAGACATTCGACAAATATCTCTTTTGCAATAATATCCAATAAGAAGGCATAATTGAAGGAATTATTAAAATTGGCGCAGTCGACACAATTTTTTTTACCAAATAAAACCATTTCATTTTAGTTAACATATTTTAATCTCCGCGCTTCTATTCATTCACTAAAAATGCTTTCTAAAGCTTAATAGATTACTCTCCAATTATTTTAGTATTCAAACGATTCGATTAAGCTTTGCGTTGGTAAGCAATCAAATAATTGGATGAGATTGAATTTGGGGTTTTTATTAATGTTCCCGTAATCATTTGTAATTCTATAGGAGATAATGATTGCGTTTTAAGTAAGTCGGCGAACTGGCAGAAATGACAGAAAAAAGAGAGAAAGCATAAGATGTAGTCGGAGCAGTTTCAATGCGAATAATACAGTCTTCTATCTTGTCGTCGTCGAAGAATTAAATTCGATTAAATTGTTAGAACATTAAATGCGTACGCAGTGTAATTAATGTACCCTAAAGAAATTCGTTACCTTCTTCAGTTTGTAAACTGGAAAATGAGCTCTAATGTAATAAAATTTTGAAGTTTTAATTGGTTTTAACTATTTTTTTCAACAACTCCAAGTAATGCGTTTATAATTATTCAAGTGAACGTAATTGCTTAAACTGTTTAAATGATTCAGAAGCGTGCTTTAATCATCATACTGACAAACTTTTAAATTTTCATTACATTTTAAATCTGCGATTGCTATAAAACTACTATTGTAAATTTCTAAAAAAATTGGCAACATTTTGAAAATATTTGATTGATTTTTCAAATTAATTCTTGCAAATAAATGATCAACGTATTCTATATTTAGAAATAAGCCTTTTCTCATTCTCAAATTTATAATTAGGAAAATAAAATAAGCTAACAATTAAATTATTTAGAAAAATATACCCATCTTTACAATGCATCAACTTGGATAATTCAATAAAGCAAAATTCTATGTTATCTTGTGTTTTATTAACTTCAGCTGGCGCCCAACAATAACACTAGTGATAGTATTACTAATTTATTTATTAATAAATTAGGTTTTTACCTTAGGAGTAAAAAAATACATGAAAGTGAAAAAGGCAGAAGGAAAAGTAAGAAAGGTTTATGTACAGAAAAATAAAAGAATGATTTATATATAGTTCATATTGTAAAAATTCACCTTAACACTGAAATCACTACAGGATACATTTTATTATTTCAAAATTTGCAAGCAAAAAGGCAAAAAATAAATAACTCGCAAATAAGATGACTTTTCTTGAAACGGAAAAATAGATTTAATTTCCTGATTGTATATGTTACGGTCAATGACGTAAATTTACGCTGGCCATTAACGTCATTGACTGGCCAATGACGTCAACGCCCGTTAACGGTGGACAATGATGTAAATATTTTTATTTGATTGTAATATTTACGTCTTCGGCCGGTCAATCACGTTAATGACCAAAATGGATTGGACAATGATGATATTATAGAATAACTAACTACTATAAAAAACAGCAAAATGGAAATTTAAATTTGACAGCCAACTGGCAAGTGATATTTACGTACATAATATGTTGTATTCATTGTATTATACAATATAATCATTTATTAACAAAAATAATAAAAATTAAAAAAGAATTAAATAAAAATTTTTAAATTAATAATTTTTATTTTATAAAGGATCGTTTGTCTAAATTAAATAAAAATCTCTGTACACTTATGAAGCCTAGAAAAGGGCAGAGTTACTGTCATTTACAAGGAAAAATTAGTGCACGACAAATAATTGTCCCTAGTTGAAGTACATCGCCATATTGCTGTTCCTTATAGTAATTATTCTATAATATCATCATTGTCCAATCCATTTTGGCCATTAACGTCAGTGACCGGCCAAAGACGTAAATATTTCAATCATATGAAAATATTTACATCATTGCCCACCGTTAATGGGCGTTGATGTCAATGGCCGGTCAATGACGTTAATGGCCAGCGTAAATGGGCATTGACGTCATTGTCCGGCCATTAACGTCAATGCCCAATTTACGTCAATGACCGTAACATATACACCAGATTTCCATTTACTTACTAGATTTTCTCAGATTTTTCTGTTTTTTTACTTAAATTTTTATTAATATTTCTCTACAGTTCTACATTTCTCTACAAGATTTCTATACACTTGAATGGAAAAGAAAATAAAGATAGAAAAGAAGACTATCATAAAATTGACTTTTCGAAAATAAATCTACAGATATAACCTAGGGATTTTCTAGAATTTTCTAGAATTTTCTAGAATTTTCTAGGATTTTGTTTGAATTCTCTAAATTTTTACTAGATTGTTAAAATAATAATCTAGCGAACCAATGAAAATGCGCAATTTACTAGGAAGAGCATGCGAACCATAAATGCTCGTGTAAAAAGACATTATTTGAATTCAAATGTTGAGTTTCCCAAGTCAATAAAATAGATAAATTTACACTAATCATTTATTTTATAGATACTATTTTATATTATATTTAAATAAAATTATGCTACATAATTTTTATTAAACTTAATACAAGAAATTTGTACATTACAGTTACTTTTATAAAGAACTCAGACGCTCCTAATTTAGCAATATAAATTATACTTTTTAAAGACTTTTTTGTCTTATAACAATTAATTTAAAGCAAAACATTTCAGACAATTATTATTGCAAATTTTATTCCTTTCATTTTTAT
Source organism: Cantharis flavilabris (assembly GCA_949152465.1). NCBI lineage: Eukaryota > Metazoa > Arthropoda > Insecta > Coleoptera > Cantharidae > Cantharis > Cantharis flavilabris. Next base: position 95,419,730 of record OX424435.1, read on the forward strand.
TTATATACATTTTTCCATTTTGTCGCACCGTTTCTAAGTGACAGTATGACTCAAAGAAGAGACTTTGTAAAAATTGTAATAAAATTAACATTGCTTTTATAAGAGTTTTATTAAATTTTTTACAGTCTTTTTAAAATCTCTGGCTTTCAGAAATGGTGGTATAAATTAGAAAAATTTATAGAAATCAAAATGAAGGGAATGAAAGGATCCCGCACCATTCTTATAGGGAAATGTCTTTCTGTAGATTTGGTTGATTTTTGGATAATAATTATGTTGACTTTTCATCATTATGAACAAAATGTCTAAACAGCTAAACTTTTTCGACATTTTTTGTTAAAATTGTCATTGTCTTTAATTTTGTATATATACATTTTTTAATTTTATCGCCCCCTTTTTGACTGGCAGCGACTTAAAGAAGACTCTGCAAAATACTAAAAATATTATTACCTGTATCTCAAAATCGGTGTAACGAAGTAGAACTATGTAGTATGTATGTACAATTACTATGTACTTAATTGCCCCTTAAATTCAAAATGGTTGGTGTCAATCCAGGGGGCATGGAATGCCCTCCAGTGCACCCTATGCCAAATACCTCATTGATAAATATTGCTCATCTAAATCTACGTCAATTCGAGGTATTTGGTAAAGAATGCACTGGAGGGCATTCCATGCCCCCCAGACCCCCCGGATTGACACCTACATTTTGAATTTAAAAAGCACCGGGGATATATAGTGGTTAACAAAAATATTAGAACTCTCCTATGTTAACAATGTAAATTGCACATTGTGAAACAGTATTTTGACATATAAAAATCGCTTTTACTGCAAATCTTTTTAGACATTTTTTATTAAAAATTTCATTGTCTTCAGTTTTGTACCTGTACATTTTTCAATTTTGTCCTCCCGTTTTTGACTGGCAGCAACTTAAATAAGACTATGTAAAACACAAAAATATTTGTGTTTTCGTAGTTTTTTTCGTAAAAGCGATTTTTGTATGTCAAAAAACGATTTCAAAATGTGCAATTTACATTGTTGACATAGAAGGGTTCGAATATTTTCGTTAGCCACTGTTTGTGTTTGGCAACAAAACTAAACAGCACAACAATACAAAACAGTATCGAGTTATTTGACTTGAACAAACAAGTAAAAAAATTAAAACTTTTCCAGTAAGTATAATAGTAAATTATTATTCGAAGCTCGGAAGCTTGGAAAATAATCAAGTCTGTAAGAACATCTACTAAGCCGAGGATTAACTTGGGAGGTATCAGAAAAAAGAAATGGGTACAACATTTTGAAAGACTGATGCTACAAGGAAAAAGACCGACATTTATAAAACAACAACAAGGACAAGATATACTCGTATCACAAGTAGATCGAATACACCTAAAAGTTGAACAAGTTCAAGAAGCAATAGTCACCGGGACCAGGAGGAATATATCCAGAATTTCTAAGAAATGGGCCACAGAAGAGAAAATTTAAAACAAAATCTTACTCTACAAATTGTATTATTGCCGAAACAATTAATTGCACAGAAAAAAGATCTAAATATTTTTTGTAGGCAGTTTTGAGAGCTACAAATTTGATCTCTTGTACTTTTACCATAAATGTAACGGTTACAAAGATATTCCCAAAAAACCTATTTTTACAACCTTTGACCCCACGTAGAATTGTTAACGGCACTCGGATCGATGGGGAACTTTCAGTTCTTATTTAGAACCACAAAAACAACGTTTCTGCAAAAATTCAACTTTCCGCCACTTATTTCCTAGAAACGCCCTTTTTTGATCTAATTTCCCTGAACTATTAGCCGAACATAGGAAATTAACATGTAAAAACTTATTTATGCAAATTTCTGCTACCCTAATTATTTTAGAGAAAAAATGAAAGACACAAAAATAATGCAGAAATATAAACTACGAATGATAAGAGCATTAGATTTCATCTAACTTATACTTAAGATGCCAAAAAATGCTTTTGAAATTGTTTTAAATGAAATGAAATTAGATAAAATCTAATGGTGTTATCGTTTGCAGTTTATATTTCTGCAATATTTTTGTATCTTTTATTTTTTTTCTAAAATAATTAGGAAAGCAGGAATTTGCATAAATAAGTTTTTATACATGTTAATTTCCTATGTTCGGCTAACTCATTCAGCACCCGGTATAACAACTATACACAAGAAAGGTTCCAAAGACGACACAAATAACTATAGAGGAATAGTAGTTATCCCAACAATAGGCAGAATATACCCGAGAATTCTTAACCCTTGGTTTGGCGCGTGGTCTACCATTGTAGACCACTCTAATGTATTTCTTATGGAGCTTAAAATAGCGCGCCTAACGGAGGGTTAAGAATCTCTTAAAAAATGATCAACCCGAGGAACAAGCAGGGAGCTAGAGTTCTTGTACGAGTTCTTTTAAGAGAAACTGATAACTGTATTATTTTCTACAAATTAAATTCACATCAAATTACCAGCAAAGGATTTACTTGATTTTTTTTAAAATTATTTTTAATCAATTATACTAAATTGAACCTATAGATTATCTTCTTCTTCAAGTGATGGCAATCATGCATTCTAAAATAGTTAATAAATAATAAAAAATTCTAAAATAGTCATTTCTAAAATTCTTTTAAATTTATGTTCTGTTTTGAAGTAATTGATAAGAATTTCAGAAAAATCGAAAACAAAATAAAAATTTATTTAAAAAAATGTTCTCACACATCGAGAAAACCTTTATTTTAAGTCTTCAATTTAAAACAAATAAAAACACCACTGATGAATATTTTATAAAATTCTTAGTTATACTGTGTACTTCTACATGGGAAATTAGTATAGTAATAAAATCTACTACTTTATCAATAGTGACAAAAAAAAAGAAATTTTAAAAAGCTTAGGTATATTATAATAGTATATTATACATCATGGGACTAAGGTGCTGCTTTTCATCTCGCGTGCAAAAGGTTTTTGCACGAGGTGTTAGCCGAGTGCAAAAATCGCACACGGGATGAAAAGAACCTTACTCCCAAGGTGTATATACTATTTTTCACAATTTCGCTGAAAATGCTGAATTACATTAGTTAATAACTAAATTCGAGATTTTGAAATTGCAATAACTCGAAAACGGCGCTAGATATCGAAAAACTAAGCAAAAAATTTACCCTCGTTACAATAACCGCTCAGCGATTTGTCGTAAGAAGCTATATGCAAAATTTCAGATCAATAGCGCGCAATAATGGCGCGGGAAAAAAAGTATTACTTTAGTCCCGCAAAAGCGGGAGTAAAGTGAGCACTTTACTCCCGGAATTGTGAAAAGTAATTTTCAATTTGTTTAGAAATAGTACCCGTGGTGACTCATCAAAATAACCCCGACAAAATAACCTCGACGAATTATCCCCGACATAATAGCCTGAGACATAATAGCCCGTGCCAAAATAACCCCACGACAAAAAATTCCCGACATAACTGCCTGAGACATAATAGTCCATGCCAAAATAGCTCTGCGACATAATAGCCCTGCGACGTAATGGCCCATGCTAAAATAGCCCTGCAACATAGTAGCCCCGACATAATAGCCCGGGCTAAAATAGCCCACCGACATAATAGCCCGTGCTAAAATAGCCTTACGACATAGTAGCCCCGATATAAGAGCCTGAGGCAGCCCGGGCTAAAGTAGCTTCTCAAAATATATTAATATAACTCTGTTTGATGAATAATAATAAAAAAGACATTTACAGCAAAATCATTTATTTACAAAGTTAAATTATGCGAGATTCCGTGAGATTGGCTGAGATTCTGTTCGACCCCCCCCTTCTCAAACGCCTCACGTAATTAATGGACGTCTCCTTAGGTAATTCATTAACGGTCCCTTTTCTCATCCTTCTTGAGTAAAAACGATTACGTGATATTTTCCGAGACCCTCTCTCCCCCCTCGTGAAATTGGCTGAATTCTGCTCGACCCCCCGTCCCTAAACGCCTCACGTAATTCATGGACGTCCCCTTAAGTAATTCATTAACGGCCCCTTTTCTCATCTTTCTTGCGGAAAAAAAAATACGTGATATTTTCCGAGACCCCCTTCCCCCCGCGTGAGATTGGCTGAGATTCTGATAATAATTAATAATAATAAATAATAATTAATAATTTATTATTGGGCTATTTAGTCGGAGCTATTTTATCATCGGTCTATTTTGTCGGAGCTGTTTTGTTATTGGGGTATTTGGTCGGAGCTATTTTATCATCTGGCTATTTTGTCGGAGCTATTTTGTCATCGGGCTATTTGGTCGGAGTTGTTTTATCATTAGGCTATTTTTTCGGAGCTATTTTGCCATCGGGATATTTTGCCGAAACTGCTTTGATGGGGCTGTTGTGTCGGGGCTGTTTTGGCTGGGGCTGTTTTGGCTGGGGCTGTTTTGACTGGGGTTGTTTTGACGGGGTACCAGTACTCGTATATTATAGTAATTCATCAAATGTCTGAACTCTACGAGTAAAACGACCCAATCGACCACAACCATAAATATTATAGAAAATGAACCCAAAATAAAAATTTTAAGTAAAGTGGTTGGTAGTATGTATTTATAGTTAAATTTAAAAAAGGTAAGAGTAATACGATACGTAGAAAATCAATATTAAAATTATTTGCAAAAATGAAAAATTCACAAAATAATATAAACCTTATTTCACGGTTATTTCCGATTTTCAGTCGTATATAATGAATAAATTGAAAAATAAGAAAAATATTCGAACTTAACAAATAATAATTTAAAAAATAATAATAAAAATAAAAAATAAAAAAAATTTGCAAGGGCATGGTAAGTCAATTTTGAATATTTTAATCATTATTTTTTAAATTATTATTTGTTTAGTTCGAATATTTTTCTTATTTTTCAATTTATTCATTATATACGACTGAAGATCCGAAATAACCGTGAAATAACGTTATATCGTATTTTGAAGTTCTCACTTTTTCAAATATTTTTAATCCAGACCTGTTATGTGATAATTATGTCTTTTTTGATTTTTTGAATTACTGATTTTCTACGTATTGTATTATTCTTACCTTTCTTTAAATATAAATATTATATATTATAAGTAACTGAGTTTCAATTAAAATTAAGTTGCTTTCTATAATTTTTGTTTTAAAATATGTATTTTAATGTTGTAAAATTTTAATCATACATTAAAATAATGTAAAACAAATTTAGATAAAAATTTAATTATGAATTAAATTTTAATCACCGATAAACAGTAATCAAAATATAATACCTATTGCTATAATTCGATTTTACAAAAGTGAGTTTTTGTGAAAACGCTGTAAAATTTTAAATGTAGATTAATTTAAGTAAATTTGCTTAAATAAATTAATCTACAAATTTTAGTTACACTGAAGCAGCAATATTAAAATATTTGTAATATGGTAATAATCTGGTTTTACAAAAGTAATCTATATATTTATGCGTTGAATGATAAGGAGATGCATCCTGGAGATTTATAATATAATGACATTGCTAGTTCTTTTTCCAATCTTGTCCAAGGTTGTTTTGTTTTATGAAATAATTGTATATTAACTAGGGTTTTACACCCTTCAGATCTTTTGTCCAAAACATTGGGAGTATTAGATTTTGAGCGTTTTTGCTGCTTCAATCTTAAGATTATTCTGTTTTTGGAATTCAGTTTTCTCTTAAGGTTTGCAATCTGACTTAAATACTTATCTTTACACAAACAGCCCGTATTGTCTAATCCTATAATAACACGATTTTCATCGTTTTCACTGTAGCACATATTAAGCGATGATGATGGTACATTAGATGACCTATCAATGTATTTAATAAAACTTGATTCGTCGTTTTCTTGAATTTCTGAAAATTTTCTTTTTCTTCCATACATCTTATCATCAGGATTTTTTGTTAATGTGAACTCTAAAAATATTTGAAATAATATTCAGTCAACCTTCTATATCTCGAACTTCCTTAAGTCGAATATTACTATAAGTCGAATTTTGTGTTTGCAGCTAGATCGAATTTTACGTTAAAAATTGTTTCCTTATCTCGAATTTTCTATAACTCAAATTTTTTTTGTCATATAATGGAGGTTCGACTTAGGTAAAGTTACCATCGTTTACAATCGTGAAATCAGGACATACACCCATACCCAAAATTATGCAAGCAATGAAAATTGTGCATTTTGAAGACACGTTTTCCCATATAAAAGCAAAAACTTCAGCAAAACTTATTAAACATTTTTTGTTGAAAATTTCGTTCTATTCATTTTTGTTTATATACATTTTTCTATTTTGTCGCACCGTCTCTGAGATACAGTGATTTAAAAAAACCTCTGTAAAAATTTTAATAAAATTAACTTTACTCTTATGGGTATTTTATTAAAATTTTTACAGAGATTCTTTTAAGTCACTGTATCTCGAAAACGGTGATTCAAAATAGAAAAATGTATATAAACAAAAATGAAGAGAATCAAATTTTTAATAAAATATGTCTATTAAGTTTAGCTGTAAAAGTGACTTTTTATATGACAAAAAAGGTTTTCAAAACGTACAATTTACATTGCTAACATGGGAGTGTACGAATACTTTTTGTGTTCATTGTAGGTGCAAAAGTGCTTATATTTAGTAAATTAATTAGTTACATGAATAAATATTTTTACTTTTCAGGAATTCTGAAAATCGGGACATTTTTGCATCCCAGCTTGCATGAAAAATAATCGGGACAGCAGTACAAAAGAAAGGACTGTCCCGACAAAGTCGCGGGACGTCTGTAACCTTAACTTAGAGAAGTTCGCTGTACCTTATAGTTGGACAATTCAAAAAATATTTACCATTGCCATTATTAATTACGTTACACTCCCCATATTTTATTGGCACTGCATTTCTGTTTAAGCGTTTTTTGGAAGCATTTACATTCATAAAATGTTCTGTTAAAAAGTGTTTTTCACAAATAAGTTTATTAACGGGGTCAACATCTTCCAGAATAAGGGATATATTTCCAGTTGCTTCTATCCATTTGTTCAAACGAATAGTGTCTTTAATTGGAAAACTAAAAAACATACTGTTGGGCGAGTTTCTGCGATTATTTTTACAGCCTGTATAAGCACAGTGATGAGCTTTTATAGACATGATTTTTTAATATAAACAAACCACAAATTTAAAATTAAGAAAATGAATAAAATAAGAATTAATTAATAACGATTTGCAGAAAATTTTATTACAAACTTTTAACACGATTTAAAAACAAATTGAATACTCGTGTGAAATTAATACCTAGCACCTAGCACAAGCTGGCAACATCGGCGGTGATAACAGATAAAAAAATTATTTTGCATTCATTCATTAAAGTAATCTACAAGTGCAGCTAGTGCATTTTAATTTTATGTAGCAAAATACAGATGGCGTATATAGATTTTAATATTTTTATATGCGACAAATATTAGCATACGATGATCCTTCTATAATACTTATCATTCAACGATTTATGATAAAATTTTTAAAACAATTAATATTAAGCTACATATTATTGTAAAATTTTTAAGAAAAATATTTTAAATAATAAAATCATTTCGAAAAGATCATTTAAAATTAATTAATTTTTTCCCATTTCAGAGGATTATTTACTAAATTGAGAATATAATTATTATAGTAGAATTAAATATATACCCGAGTACTTAAGCAAATTTTTTAAAACTGATTTGTAAGTGACAAAATAAATTGAAAGTAAGAAAAAGAAAGAAAGTAACTTTTACGGAAACCGATTCATTTTTAACTTTATATCTTATCATTTGTCACATAAACAGGTCGTTCCAATTGTATTATATTCGTTTTATTTTTTATCTCGACAGTTTCAATGAATTTAACACCATTTTTTCCGATAAAAGCGAAGGAAAATGTAACTCTTGGATGTTAGGAAAAAATTTAATCGAATTTTGGGCAGTTTAAATTATTAAAGTTTTGGGGTAAATTGCGTACATTTCTAAGACCTGAGAGTTGGTTGCTTATTAACTGACCGCATCAGGAAATTCTTGTTTGGTCAAAGAGTCTTTGACAGTTCAACTGAGAGAGTTACGAGAACTCAAAACTATTTCAATACCGCCAACTCTTGGGAGTAAAGTCGAGTGAACCGGAAGCTGAAGATGACACGTCGAAAACGGAAGTAAGGAGGAAGTTGTGACGGGCGCTCGCCGCAGTTGTAAAAGTAGTACAATATAAATTCTTCTTTTTATTGATAGTTTATTGTACGTGGCAATTTGAAAAATAGATAATGCTTTCAATCCCGAATATGAAAAGCGGGTCAGGGTTGGTTGGATTGCCGGGGGAGAATATAAAAATTGTCGAGTGTTTCAGTTAAAGCGTCTGGAAAAATAATTAGCTGCCGCTATATTTTAATTAATGGTTTTAGAGTGTACAAGTCCCGTGTTGTTTCCCAACAGAATTAATACAACACCTTCATTAATTTCTGCTTAGTCTTCATTAAGAGTAAATACGCGCTCATGCAACGCCGGTGGCTTCAGATAATTGAGTTACGCACACTTTTAATTTGCTCGCTGCGGATCTACTACTTATTAAAGTATTCGGCAGTTTTCTTACTTCCATTACAATTTAATATTGCAAAATTGAGCTCAATTACCTAGTATACTCGTATGTGTGTCTACATATAAAAAATTTTTCACTAAACCTTTTGCCCGACATGTTAACAATTCGAAATTGTAGGTATTCCCAATTTTCACGCAAAGTTTAATTTACAACTTCATTAATCAAAACTTTTGAATAATTATTGAACTGTTGGAAACTAATTAATCCGTTGCTCTCAATTGGTTGCCAAGTGTCGTAAGAGAAAGAGAATGATGAGGTATTAATTTACTAATAATTTAATTTACTCGAATTCTATTGTTAGACGTAGCAAATTTACCTACGATTTTCTCTGTTTCGCAGACAGTTTTTATTTCAGATTTGTGATTTTGAATCTCTAATCATTCAATTTAATTATTTAAGCATTTTTATTAATATAAAAAAATCTACCTATCCATCTAGTTGTTTAATTTCCCACGAAAACCTAGCTATTCACGTTCTCGCTTCCGCTATATTTCTACTAGCTTACCCAAAGTTGCAGGGCTGCACATGAGAAATAACCAAGGTACATTAGCTACATTGGGTACGGGTAGAAATTGTTTGGCTACATTTCATTAAGTTCATTATTAAAATTGAGAAGTTCTTATCGATAATTAAGGGGATCAATAAGTGGTGCCCAATATTGTGTGATGTGTGGTTATTTCTAAAAATGGAAGGAACTGGTAAAAAGGAAAATAATAAACTTAAAATATATAAATTTGGTTTTACTGAAAATTCAGGAAATTCAAAATGAAGATTTCTCAAGTTTAGATATTAAACGCATTTAAAATTTCAAAAATTTAAGTTTAGTAAAAAATTTCTACTTTTTGGTTTTGTCAAAGTAGGCAAATTTGGAAATTAAATTAATAGAAAATTTAATATCAATAATACGGAATAAACATTAATTTTAAATTTAAAAATTGCAGAAATTTTAAATAATTAAGAACAAGTAATTAGATCATTTTGATTATCTGTCAAAGTTATGAAGAATAGAAAATGTGCTTATATTCTTTTTTATTCTTTTGTATTCTTTTTTCTGCATTTTTATATTCATAAAAACGTACTGTTTCTATTCTAAATTGTAAAGAAAAATATGGAAAGTTGGAAAAATAAAGAAAACTTTGTTACGCCTATGATTTTTATAGTGTTGAAAATTAAATTATTTTTAATTCATGCTTAATAAGCACCGTCCCGATAGCGTGAGATCTGCGCCTTCAGCTAATACATCAACACAATTTGTTATGCTTACCAGCTTCCCGTCGAGATCGTGTGGAATCCAACATTTCAGCACTCGATAAATATTATCATGCTTTACCACTCCGCCGTAACCGTCGGATTATTTACGATTCAGCGTCTGGATTTACAGACAGTAGGCAAACCCAGCGTTGAAGGGGGTAATCGAAGGAGGAAATATAAGTAACAGACACGGTAACATACAGTAGTCCCAGAAAAACCATAGAAATGGTAACAAGCCTTCGCGAATCCAATTTATAATTTGAAATTGTTTAAGCAAGTGCTTGGTTAATTACGGTTTCGGGATTCAATGAACTCAATTTGTGAATTATGTGGTTGTGGGTTGATCAAGCCTCCCATGGAATCTCGGAAATTTAAATAGGATTAAGGATTGTAACTTAAGGTCAGACTTATTTGTAATCTTTAGCAGGGTTCCAGCCAGGGCCGACTATAAATTGTAAAGCTAGAATAAGTTTATTTAGGTCCATCCACGGCCGTGGTGATCACTTGGATGCAATGATCTTGATTGATAATTTAGATAATTGTGTAAATGATATTAAAATTCATTTTATCATTAGGTTACAAGATGTGTGTATTTTTAAAAATCTTTTGGAAGCTTGTTAATTAATCGCCACTCACGCCCGTCTCATCTCTTTGGATTAAGAAAATTTGAATTAAGAAGTTAAGAAGAATAAGTAAGTAACAACTTATTCTCCAATTCAAAAAAAAATATATTTTACACAATTTGCGCAGCCCACAGCCGATTCATAAAATAAAATTTGTTTATTGATTTGAAACAGAATAGAATATATTGCCATGAAATCTGGCAGAGCAGAACATAAAAATAAATTCTATTAAACTCAATTCAAATTTTGCTCGTTTTAACAATGAAACTCTTCAAAATAAAATCTTAAACCAAGCCAAATTCAATAAAAATTGCACTTTAATTAAATTTTCAAGTTAAAATGGAAAAATAAAATCAAAAGATCAGCTCACGTGTGATGATTTTTTGTACATGGCCGCTTTAGACGATACATGTGTGTTTGCTGAATGAAATTTATTAAGGGTGAATTTGGACTGTTTTTGATTGATTGATTGATGACTTGATCCTGAGCTGAGATTTGATGAGTTTTTTTTATATGGGATATCGATCTTGAAGTATTGAAGAAGTGAATTGGCTCGAGAGGAATTCTAACCTCTAAATCGAAAGGTAACCAAATTGTTGATTACTTTTGTAAATTGATTTCACGGGAATTTTTGGGTCTTATTGTTGTTGTTTGAATTCGTGTCATCCCTTCCTGTGTTTACACCTGTTCATTGTTACCTATCCGTGGCCCTGTCTTGTGTGTGTCATTATACTAAGTCACCGCAACGGGCCCTGCTGGTGTGAAGCGTGTGTCCCTGTCTTTCCTTCAGTTGATATGGAGGGCTCTTGTGGGAAATGCAAAAAAAGATGTGTTGATATCTTGACCACATCTAAATGCAACAGTTGCAGCAACGTTTACCATAGAAGCTGCGCCAAGCTTGTTAAGGGTTTGTCACCTGTTGAGAGTGACTGGAGTGTCGTGCTGTGTGGTGGGCATGATGCTCAGGGTGCCTCCCTCACTATTCCGAGTCTTTCACTTTCCCCTTCGCCTTCGGCGCCGGGATCACCATGTTTCGCACCGTTTGATTTGGTGGCTCTCGAGGGTGTTTTCGCACGTGTTTTGAAAGTGCAGCTTGATGCTTTTCGAGATGAGATGCTGTCCTTGGTGGGCCCGATTTCTGGACGGGTGGCCACGGGAGAGACTACTAAAGCTGAAATAACTGATTTAAAAAGGGAGAATAAATTTCTGAAGGCACAGAATCAGTCGCTTAATGAGAGGATTCGGCAACTTGTTTCTTCTCCTGGGCCGAGAGTCGGAGTCGATGAGGAGGTGGGAACGAATGGTGGTCTGAATGCCGATGCACCGCCGTTTGTGGCTGAGATTGGAGGTGCTGGATCTGGCGATCATCCGGGCGCTTCTTACGCTTCAGTTTTGAATGCGGCGACGGGTGGTCGGCCTTCGACGCGTTCTGGTTCTGGTGTTAATGTGGGTAATTATCGTGACCTTGGTTTAAGAGGTACAGTGCCCCGGGGCGTGGCGTCTGGTTCGAATAGTCAGCCGCGTACCTTGGTTTCTGATTTAGATCACTCTGCACGGAATGGTCGCCGTCTCCCTCGCATGAGAGGTTCTGGTGGGGATTTCTCCATCTCGGGAACTGCTCGTCGCAAGTGGTTTCATTTAAACAATCTTGCGCCTAACACCGCTGTCGAGACAGTTAAGGAGCATATCGCGAATGTCGTGGGGATTTCGGATGTGGTTTGTGAGAGCTTGACCTCAAATACAAAATATTGCTCTTTTAAGATTTGTATCCCGGAATGCGATATTTCCAAACTGTTGAATGATAAGGTCTGGCCTAGGGAGACCTCTATTCGAGATTTTTACTTTCGCAAGCCGGTCGATGATAACAACAGTACCCTGGGTGGTCCCGATGTTTTTTTAGGGAGTCGTTTATTGCGAGAAGTTGCGAGGAGGTAATGAGTGGTTCTCTTTCCCCGCCTGAGCCTCCGTCTGTTCGTCGCGATTTGGTGTTTTCTTGCTCGATTAATGCCACTAATTTTTCGGTGGCTCATATAAACATTCGATCTCTTTTGTCAGATTTTCACGTTTTCTCTGATTTCGTGTCTCTGAATAATTTTGGTATCATCGCAGTATCTGAATCATGGCTTGCCCCTGATTTTCCCTCTCATCTTATCATCTTGGAGAACTACGCGGTCGTTAGAGCGGATAGAGTGTCTCGCGGAGGGGGGGTTGCGTTGTATGTTCATAACTCGATCTCATTTAAAGTCTTGCACGATGGACATCGATTTGCTTGTGGCTTGGAGCATCTATGGATACGTGTTAGAGTTCACGGCATTACATTTGCAGTTGGCGTAGTTTATAGATCTCCTACTGTTGCTCTTTCGTGTCTGAGTGAGTTTGAAGAATTTCTCTCATTGCTTGGGAGTGAATGTAGCGAGTTGATCATTTTAGGTGATATTAACATTAACTGCCTTATTCTATCGCCTTCTTTAAAGCGCTTCCAGGGGATTCTTGATGGTTTCAATCTTCAGCAGATAATAGTGGATCCTACTCGTGTCACCTCGACATCTAGCACTCTCCTGGATGTCATTTGTATTGATAAGCATCGAATCCCTCTTCGGTGTGGCGTTGTTGATCTTTTGGCTGTGACTGATCATTACTTGGTATATTGCTGCTTGGATCTGGTTGCGCCATCACGCGAGCCGCGCAAGATAACTTATCGTGATTTCAGTAATTTTGATCAGGCTAGTTTTTCGGCGGATGCGGCATGTCTGCCGTGGAGTATCGTCAACGAGTTGCCCGTTTGTGATTCTAAAGTTGAATTTTTAAATACTTTGATCTTGTCGTTGTTCAATGTACATGCTCCTATTCGAACTCTCGTTTTCAGAGAGAGGAGTAAGCCGTGGATTACTTGGACAATCAGAGAAATGGCGAAGTTAAAGAGGCGAGCCTACAGCAAATACAGGCGCACACGTTCTAGTGTAGATTTTGAATGCTATTGCGACCTTAGGAGGTATTTGTCAGGTGCTGTGAGAAGGGAAAAGGCGAGTTTTATAAACCGCCAGCTTTCGCTTCATCGCTCAAATCCGAAAAAGCTCTGGCGGTGTTTGTCTTCTTGGGGCGTGCATTCTCGACCTTCTAGTCAGATATCTGCACATTTGTTTGAGGATCCGGATTTTATTAATGCGTACTTTCTCAGCTCTGTTCCGGGGGATTCTACAGGGATGGATTTGGGATTGGATGATTTGCTTTTTCCTGAAGTGGAACCACTCTCCATTTGTGAGGCCACGCCTGAGGCGTTATTTGATATCGTCGGGGCGCTGCACTCTGATGCTCTTGGTCCTGACGGTATCAGCCTTCGTATGCTTAGGCTTGTACTTCCGTTTTGCAGTGAGGTGATCTGCAACTTGTTGAATTTTTCGTTTAGAACCGGAGAGGTGCCATCCATCTGGAAGGCGTCTCGTGTCACACCGCTTTCCAAGGTTCCAATAGCCGTGGAGCCTTCTCATCTCCGTCCCATTAGTATTTTGTCGCCATTTGCAAAGATAGCGGAGTCCTTTATTAAGGTTGCCTTATGTGAGCACCTGGCACTCCACCATGTTTTGTCGCCTGCACAGTCTGGTTTTAGACCCCACCACAGCACTGCGACCTCTTTGATGCGGCTCACTTCAGATATTGCTTCATCTATCGATCGTTCTGAAATCACCTTATTGGTGCTCCTTGACTACTCTAAGGCATTTGATTCGGTTGTGCTTGATCGACTTTTGACCAAATTACACCATTATGGGTGTGATGAGTCACTGTGTAGATGGTTAGCGGGCTACTTGCGCGATAGATCCCAGGTGGTTGAGTTGGCGGGAAAGGTGTCTCGGCCGCTGACTATTTCTCGTGGTGTTCCGCAGGGAAGCATTCTTGCTCCGCTGTTATTTATATTATATACCACCGATTTGGGGAGAGTAGTGGATCCTGATTGCTCTCTTGATCTCTACGCCGATGACTCTCGAATTCGTGTGTCATGCCTGCCTTCGAACATTGACACGGCGATAGATGTTTTAAATCGCAATCTCGAATCGATACGGGTTTGGTCGTTATCGAATGGTCTGACTCTGAATCCTGCGAAATCGGAACTGCTTTTCTTGGGTAATCCTGGGCTGGTGCGTAGGGCTCTAAGTGTTGCAACGTTGTCTGTTGCGATTGGTAATGAAGTCGTCAGGGTCGTGGATTGTGCTCGGAGTCTGGGGCTTGTCTTGGATAGTGAGCTTAATTTTCGTCAACATGTGGACAGTAAGCTCAAGGTTTGTTATTACAAACTTAGATCGCTTTACCAGTTCAAGACTCTTTTACCTTCTCATGTGAAGTGGTCAATCGTTAGTACTACGATCCTATCTAACATTGAGTATTGTGCAACGGTATACTACGGTTTCCTCTCGCAGGAATATAGGCGCAAGCTCCAGCTCTTGCAAAATTCCTGTTTGCGATTTTCTTTCGACCTGCGTAGGTACGAGCACGTTACTCCTCTGTATCGGGATCTTGGATTGCTTAAGATTAACGGGCGTTTCTCTTTGCTCTTTGGAGTTATGCTCTTCAGGATTATGAAGAGTGGGGAGCCGAGTTATCTGAGAAGTATGATTAGGCCTCGTTCGGCCTGCCATGCTCGTGTTTTGCGGGATCTGGGAAACTTCGATGTACCCTCCCATTCCACGGCAAGTTTCGAACGGTGTTTTGCATGTCTGGCGCCCAGATTTATGGAGAGGCATCGTAGACTTTACGACGATTCCACAAGTGTGAGGTCCTTCCGCCGAGATCTGGATGCTGTCCTGCGTGCCCATATGTAAATTTCAGACGACGAATTCTTGTATTTATGCCATAATTGTTATTTTCGTTTGTTTTTTGTGTGTCAATTACGGGGGGCTTGAAAATCTAACTTTGTTAGAAGCCTTCCAATTAAGAACTTGTATTTATATTATATTGTATAGTTTCTTAATAAATTTCTTTATTATTATTATTATTATTATTATTAATGATATCAAATTCTACCTACGACACCTACAAAATTTAATTAAAAATATTATTACAATTTTACCAATAAAATAAATTTCCACAGAACTTCCAAATCTTATTCAATAGACAAACTTTTGTTTCGACAGCTAATAGCGGCCATTTTTCCACCTAGTTATTGCCTTCTTAAGGGGTTATGCGCACTTAGAAAATGCAAATATTTGTTATTTTTTTCTGGAGAAGTGCCTATATTGTTTTATTGCACAATAATTCTAGTGTTTTAGAAATAAATGTAACTTTTTTGTAAAAAAATATCGAAATAATCCATTGACAACCAATGGTCTACAACCCTACAACCCATCCCAAGTCGGTGGGCAAGATAATTCAAAAAGTAGTGCACCAATCCATTCCAAATTTTGTGTACTTGTTTAGACATCAAAATCTTGTCCTTAACGGAGGGATTTTTTATTTTAATGTGTATTTTGTATTTTATGGCTTTAATGGGAGAAAAAAATTGCATTTGTTTTCTACGAAAATCGATATTTTAACTTTGAACATCTGCCATTTTGTCAAAATTCAATTTTTAGGAAAATCGCTCCGTTAAGGACGAAATAAACTTATGTGCTTACTAGGTCTTTTTGAATTTTTAATTTTGAACAAACTGATTCCGCATAGAATTGCCCACCGCAAAATGCTTTTTAATAATAGGATCGTGGAACATTGCCTGTAAATGAGTTATTTCTTAATATTTTTCTACAAAAAAAAATTGTATTTCTAAAAGGCTGTTTTCAATCTAAAAAATTGTTGTGCAAAAATATATGTGCACACTTTTCCAGAAAAAAATAACAAAAAGTCGGATTTTCTCGACCTTCTAAGTGCGCATAACCCCTTAAGGGGTTAAACCACTGTAACAGCTTTGAAAAAAAACCGTTTTTTTTACGTTTAAGTTTACGTTTTTTACGTTAAAGAGAAAACTTAGTCAGTGCAGTGAATATCTCTGGGCATCTTTCGCTTGAGACGATTGTGGATTACTTCTTGACCAATTCCATAATATGTAGCACCATCGTAAGTTGCAAGTCTTGTGTGAAAATTTGATGTAATTTTTTTAAGCTCGTTATGAATTTGCTCGTTTCGTATGAACCATGGCGCATCAACTATTGTACGAAAAATCCTGCTTTGAAAAACTTGGAGTTTTTGTAGTGTAGTTGGAAATGCACTTCCCCAAATTTCACATCCGTAGAGAAGCAGTGTTCGTATGAGTGATTTGTATAATAATAAGGAGCATTTAGTACGTAGCCGTGATTTTCTGTTTATAAGTGGATAGAGCTGAATCAATCTAGCATTAGCTTGCTGTAGTCTCTTATTAACATGTTGTTTCCATGTAAGTCGATAATCAAGGTGGATACCTAAGTATTTCACCGTTCCATGTTTTGGATTCCAGGTAATTGGTTTAATATTTATTGTTATTTCCGGTGGTTGATCTATTCTTCTTTTGTTTCACATTTAGTTTCGTTAAGTTTTATATTCCATTTCGTGAACCACTCGCAAACATGCGAGTTTGCCAAACATTGCCAAAACATGGCCAGATCAGCATCGATTTGTGGTATATCACTTGCAAATATGTTAAATAGAATTGGACCCAATAAGCTGCCTTGAGGTACTCCCGTGAAGATAGGTTTTGGTGGAGATTTGGTGTTATTAACATTTACATGAAAGGTTCTATCATCTAAGAACGAAAAAAGGATAGTCTTAATATAGCATGGTATGTCCATTTTAAGTATTTTGTATTTTAGGCCTGTTATCCATACGCAATCGAAGGCTTGAGCGATGTCTAGAAAGGCTACTGTTGTGTATTGTTTGGCTTCGTAACCCTTTTTAATGATTTCCGAAATTCTTGCTAATTGGTGGTTTGCACTGTGTCCTCTGCGAAATCCAAACTAATAATGGGGAATCACATTTAAGTTTTCTAGCTTTTCTTGAAGTCTAATTGAGATTAATTTTTATAGCACTTTAGATAATGTGCACAGTAAGCTAATAGGACGATAGCTTTCAAGTTTTTTCTTATCTTTTCCCAGTTTATGAAATAAGAGAATTTCGGCGTGTTTCCAAACTTTCGGAAAGTATCCAATTTGTAAACGGGCATTAAAAAGTGAGGCCAAAAAAGTAAGACATTTTCGTTTTAGAATCAAGTTAGATATTTGGTCGGGATCTGGTGACTTTTTTGCTGCAAAGGTCTTTATGATGGATTTTATTTCGGATGGAGAAGTAGGAATAATTTTATCAGAAATTGGATGATTTATTTCTATGTATTCAAGTATTTCGTTGGAGACGTTTGCCCTGGGTTAATTGCCCGACTCGTAGACGAGGGCCGATTGCACTCGAAAATATGTAAGAGAACAAAGTAATAGGATAATATTCTATGCAAAAGGGGAATTCCAATCACAATTGCAAAAGTAAATAGAAAAATCCAAAAAATTATAATTTTTTAATTCGAAATCAATAAGTGCAAAACGACAAGTGTCATCGTGAAACTGATCATTTAATGGACATGGGATTGGTTCTAAATTTGACACGTGAAGTTTCTCCGAATTTTTCAATTGGTTCATGTGTGTTTCTGTACATACATATGCAATAGTCCAATGAATAAAAAAAATGTTTTAAACCAAAAATTTATCGAAATAAATATTTTGTTTATATTTTACTACTTGTTAGTCTAAACTTAGCTACAAAAATAATACTTTGTCACTTTGCAGAAGGTGGGTCCTCAAAATGTCATAACCTAACGCCCAAGTAACCCCTAATCCGGCTCTGGCTACACTGTATGCCTCAGAATATCTCAAATTCAATAACCCTCATGAGAATGTCGCCATTTGTTAATATTTGTAGATGATAATTTTTTGTTTAAGACTTAAATATATTGCACTGGTTAAGATTGAAGATCTTTAAAAGCCCAATGAATGCACAGCTTATCGAACCTCAGCTTCAACTCTTTGTGGATCGAATTAAAACGTTTTCTGAGAACCACACGTGCCACCTTCCTCCTTGAGGTTCTGTCGTCAACTGCTTTTATTTTTGATATTATTTTTCATCAGCCCATTGTCTAGCAATTGCATTTTTTGATTACATTGAATTTTTCAAATCAATGCTTGTTAATGATAATGCGATTCGGTATCTTTATTTCATTCGCCTGTACACGCACTTTTCCCAATTACATTACAACACAAGAAGTTCTTTAACTTTCAATTATTTATTTTAACCAATTATTTCTTTCAAGATTAATTTTTTTATAAATTTAAACGGTAAGTTTCTTTGAATTTGTATTTTTTTGATTTTTGACACAATTCTTTTAATTAATAAAATACTGCCTTAGGCTCGATTGCTTGCATTCTAAACACTGCAATATACTTAATAACTACCTCGAATATTATTATTCTAATACCTTTCCTTCAATGCAAAAAAAACTGTAAAAAGCTGTTACAGTGGTTAAATCCCTTAATGCGAGCGGGAAAGCGATAAATATTCAATAATATTTACAATACTCAGAAATAATAAATTTTTTACAAAAATTACAAAATTAACAATTTAAATATAAAATAAATATTCCAAAAATCAAATTGAGATTTTGAATCTCGACAATATAATATTATTATAATAAATTATAATAATTATTATTAAACAATTATAAATAAAAATTATTAAATTTCTTGAAAACGAAAAATAATTCCCAAATGAGGAAATTAATCACAAAAATGTTTTTGATTAGAAAGAGATTTTTGGAGTAGGTAGAAAATAAGATTTTCAAAGAGCAAAATGCCACTTTTTCTTCCATAACTTAAAAGCGCTAAATGTGACAATTATTATTATTGTTGAATTAATTAGAAAAAAATACGTAAATTTGATGAAATTATGAATTCAAATCCCCATTAATTAAATTCAATACACTTCACACTCCAATACACTATTTTGCCCCCCCAACAATTTATTTCAATTTGAAATAAAACCAATACAAATTGGTTTAAAAAATTAATGCACCAATTAAATTGCAAGTTTACACCAATTGCTTGAGCCTGGAAATGTATCTAAAAATAAGTTGATTTTAATGTAGAAATTTATCAACATATTCAGCGACTTCAGTAAAACAATGTAGACTTTTTGGGGCCTCAAGCTAAATTGTTAATATAAATAAATACAAGGATCATAAATAATATATTATTGGTAAATAGTATATAATTTTATATAATAGCATTAAAATTTCAATTTATTCATAAAATATGAATTTCGATAACAATATTATTCAATAAACTGATGTTAATTATAAAATAATTCGAAAACCAAACATTCTAGTTTATATTAGTATTAATTTTAATCTTTGATTAAGTTTTATTTGAAATTTAATATTAACATGATTATTATTTTTATTATTATTATTTGGATCTTAGCCAGTAAAATTTGAGTTAAAATAAATTAAAAAAATTAAAATTTGTTCAATTGCGAACCAAGATTGCAGGGCAACACATAAATTAAAATTTTTTGAAATTAATAAGAGGTTTATTCAACAGCGGTAGAGATAGCTTGGACCACACATTGGCATAAATTAACAATAAAACTACCCAAATTTTCGCAAAAGCGAGTAAAATCGATTAGTTTAGGTTGTAATTTTTTGTGTGCGAGCAATATTAGTATATTGAACCGTAACATAGCTATGCGAATATTCTGCCAATTATATGCAAGGATTATGTAGGGAAATGCTATTGAAGCGTTATTAGTGAGCGTATGATTTGTGGCGACCATCATAGCACACTAATTATAGAGCTGCCGGTTTCTCTATGGATCAGTTTGCATCGCTAACGAGCTATTCATATCGACGCGCGTGTTTTGATAGTCGTATTTACATTACTTCGCTGTGATGTATATTAGGTATCTACAACTGGCAAACCAACTTTATAATACAACCAGGATTTCTATTAATTAACAGAAATATCAGAATATCGAAACTGTAACTACTATAGAAGCTAATAACAGCCATGACAATGAGCCACAATAGTTGAGAAATTCCTTTATCAGTTCAACATAACGATCTCTGCCTTTCAGAACGATAAAGCTTACATTTAATACATTATCCTTACATAAAGGATTTTGTCATTTAATTATACCTAGTAATGTATAATACAATAAGAAATTTCCATTCGATTACGCCAATTGTATTATACGAGTTACAATTTTTACTTTATTTTATTATCCTAAACTAAACAAAACAAAATACATTTCCGTTAATTGGAACCAAAATCAAAGCAATGCGTAATTATCTGAAATTACTGAAACCCAGCTACTGCAAATCCATTACGAAATCCATATATGCAATGAATTAAAAATGTTTTAAATACACCGAATTAATAGAATACAATAGTTGTATTACATATTCGATGCATACATTGTTGTAACAAACAAAATAGGGCATCAAAATAATTTTAAATAGAGTACTTCATAAACAGAATTTACAAATTTCGATATTATGAATATCTAATAGAAATTATTTTCCATTATCTAAATAGACTTTTCAGCTTTTAATTAACCCAATCACATTTCAATAGTGGAAAGCTTTTATATAATTTTTATGTTAAATCAATGCGATGGAGTTAATTATAAGTTACCTAATACTGTTTTATAATTATCGACAATATCGGCTATAGTTTCAATTAAAATAAAAATAAAAATAGAATGAATTAAAAAAAGTAGAAAAACAAGTCAATGTAATGAAAATTAATAAAATTAAATTAATAATAGGAGGTATACTTATATCCCAGAAAATTTGTGTACACAAGACTCGAAATTCCAAAGTCTTCCAAGGAATTCCAAAAATTTTCAAAAGATACATTCATTTAAGTATGCCGCCGATTAGAATTCTTTTTTGATTTGTTAAAACCGAATAGTTAACATTTCACGAATAATAATTTTCATATAGGTAGGGGAGAGGCTTGCAGGTTGCCACTGCTTGCAGATTGCCACCCCTACCGAATTTCGACATTTTAGCAGTGTCATCTCTTAAATTTTGATGGACATCGATGTCAAACGAGTAGTTGTCGCTTTTAATCAAATTCTGATGCGCACGAACACAATAACAGAGTGTTTGATAAATAAAGTGTAAAATTTGGTTTGTTAAAAAATGAAAAATTAAAATTATGTCTTTTTTGTGTTCCCATAAATTGAACATTTTCATCGACAAATTTTCAATATTCTTAAAAAATTCTAAACATATGAGTTGGCAGTTTGTTTTCATAAAGTGGTGTAAAAATGCAGGTTGCCACCTTTTTTGGCTTGCTGGTTGCCACCCCTGTTATTTTACATTGTGACTTACATTACAGTGACTGTATAAGAACAGTGGCGACATGAGCGCCTAAATCGGTCCAGGACAGATTCCCGCCCAAATGAACTGGGGGGAGAGGGAGTTTAACCCCCCCCATTGCATATCTTATGTACCTATTGACGTAAACGCTTTTTATATATTTGAAAAATTAATATAAATATTTATTTACTAATAATTGATGCATTTATTTTATATATTTTTAGATTTAAATTAAAAAAATTTTTAAATTTTTTTTTCAATTTTAACATTTTTTTCCTTGTAAATTTACTCCAATTTTTTTTGTTCACGGCCACTAAAGTGCAGTTTACGTTATTCGATTTTGCTTACGATTTTACATACGATTTCTCTTGTATGACGGGTTTTGGTGGTTTTTTGTTCACAACTTTGTTTGCGAGTTTATCTTCTAGTCGAATTGTATAACGTGAACTTCGAAAAAATTGCTTACGGCAACTTGCAAGCAAAATTGTAAACAAAATCGTAAGCAAAATCGCATAACGTAAACTGCACTGTATGCCCATATTCGCCAACTACAAATAGCACTATTTGTCGAATAAAATGTTTTTCTACATTTTCAACAATTTTTCAAGGGGTGCTACCTGCAAGTCGAAATTTCAAGATGTCGATTTTAGATATTTTCGAAAATTTGCTGTAAATTTTTAGTTTTTGAGAATTAAAATGATTTTTAGCGCAGGATTATGGCTTTATACTTCCCCTTTCCTGTTTATGTTATTATATCAACAATACGTTGATTTTATGACGAGTTATGATCAAAATATCTACGGGGTCGCAACCTGCAAGCCTTTCCCCTACTTTTTCTTTGAAAGCACTTCAGTTACAATTTTTCCGTTCCTTGTCACTAAGTTTTTGGATTTCGTAAAGCATTTTGTAAAATTCATTTCTTCAGTTTTTGAAGAACTTACTCAGTCTAAGTTTGAACATCTTCGAAGAGTTTACACCAATATTCGTTTTATTGCGTTTTGGACCGTCCAACGCTCCAACATCAGATGTATTCTTAGATCGAATTTAAAGATCAAAGATCCTTTATATTAATGGTAAAGTTTTCAAGCTAAAAAGTTAAAATCGATTTTGGATTGTTGTACCTTCGAAAATTGAGTTTACCTGGTGGTTCTTTCTTCTTCTTCTTCTCTTCTTTCTAGCCATTTGAAGTCCAACTTTGAACATAAATCTCTTCCAACGCTTTCCATCTCTCTCGATTCTCCGCCACACTAATCCATCCGAATCCAGCTATTCGCTTTGTGTTATCACCCCAACGCATGCGTGGTCTACCCCAACCCCTGCTTCCCAACCATGGCCTTCAGTGGTTAATAGACGAGTTCCATCTGCTTGTGATTCTTGCGTTGTGTCTTTTACTCGCGTGGTTTCTCTTGTAGTCTCATTGGTAATATGATTTCTCAAGGGTATTCCCAGCATGGATCTTTCCATCGCTTTTTGTACTTTGCGGATTTTGTCTACGTTTTTGTTTGTGAACACCCATATTTGGACCCCGTACATCAGTACAGGTACCACAAATGTCAAAAATTTTGGTTCTGAGATGCCGTGGATTTTTTTATCCTTAGTTTTTCAAATGCCGCCCAACCCATTCTCAGTCTTCTCTTGACTTCCACCGTTTGATTTTCTTTATTTGGTCGTATGTCTTGACCTTCTAGGTCTTGACCTACTTTCACCGGTCTTTCCTAAACTTTTTTGATTGCATATTTAGTTCTTGTAGCGAGTTCTTCATAGTCATCTGCAATAATCTCTACGCTAATTAAGCGCTCTAAACGTTTCTTGAAGAGTCACTGTAAAGAGTTTTGGTGATATTACGTCGCCTTGGGACACTACTTTCCCAGTTGGTATTGGGTTCGTGTCGTTGTGAACGTTTGTGAACTTTTTCGTAATCCACGAATCCTAGGTATAATGGTAAATTGTACTCAGTTACTTTTTCTATTACGATTACGATCCAGATCTAAATCTGGCCTGTTCTTTTGGCTGATAATCATCCAGTTTGTTCCCGAGTTGGTTGGAAATGATTGTTAGATAGCAGCTTATAAAGTTGGAACAGAAGTGAGATCGGTCTATAGTTTTCTCATCTTGTGTTGTCACCTTTTTTAAAAAAATCGCGTTATTTCATTCTTTTGGGATGTCTCCCTTGTTTAAGCATTTGTTCATCAAATTAGTAATTTCTTTAAGGATTTGTTTGCCTTCCTCCTTGATAATTTCCACTAGAATTCCATCTTCACCAGGTGCTTTGTTTTGTTTCATTTCCCTTACCGTGCTTTCTACTTTTTGCTCGTCTATTTTGGATATTTCTTATGGGTTTATTGTGTATTTCTTAGGTTATTGATAGGACCTGGTGGTTATATTTGAGAATATTCCGATCCCACTACTTCATAAAACTTCACCATTTGTTTTACCGATATTGCGTAACACCCTTCATTCAACTTCAGATTTTAGGATTTTAGGAAGATACCTAAGATAAGAATTCGGGTGTACTGTTCACATTTCACATATTAGCGACTTTCTCGCTGTTTACCTTAAAGAAGGTTTGAACCATTATTCTGTTGAATTTGAGAGACGGTAGTAACCTCCACCAATGGTCAGGTTTTAATTCTTTTTTTGCGAAGCTGCTGATCGTCAACATGTAAGGTCCACCGATGTTAACTTAAAGTATTACTGGAATATGACCCCCAAAGCCACTTATAGTACTTATCGCCATTTTGCAATGATAATTCAATCAGCAATAAATGATTTTTGGGTAAAATGTAAAAAGCTTATTTTTTGTTTTTAACAACTCTGTTTAATCTAAAAGTAATTCCCTCATTCAATTAAGATTAATCTTAATTTTATTTCATTTTTCCATTTTCTTGTCTTTTAGATCTGTGATTAACTTCATATTTTAATTTGCGACTTTTCTTTCTTAACTCCAAATAGACAAAATGAAAAATGTTGGGGTATTAAATTTTTCTTAACACATCACGAAATTCAGTTCCAGTTTATGCAGAAATGTTCGTCTATTTTGCAGACATTACTGCTTTTATGCAGCCAAAACCTGCTCAGTGCAAGCGTAATCCTTGCTTCGTCTATTGACACAATCACTCGATTCTGCAAATGCTTCTTTGTGACTAGATTTCATTCTCTTTGATTGCATTCCGTGCTATCTACAATTGGACAATGAAACTGATATTTGCGAGACACTTTCTTTTATCGTCCCCGAGAATAACTTCAGAAGATTCGTATTATTAATTACCTTAAAGTTAAATAGAAAACAATAATAATTGTTGTATCGATGTTGACCTCATCAACGTTAACAGTTTCCGAAACTAAATAATTTTATTATAAAAGCTACCTTTAACAAAAACAGACCTTATTAATGTTTGTTTGTTTAGCTGCTCGCTCGAATTAATCTGCCGTTGAGAAATTCATTGTTAATTGGTAATGTTTTGCTTTGCTAGTTTTGTCTTATTCAATTTTGAACGTTTTCTCGACTTCTTTGAAGATATCATAAGCTCTTTTAAATTTATTTCTACTCAGGTTGCTCGGAGCTTTACCGGCAACGGATTGGCAAAACATAATTCCCGATTGTTCCGTTCCAGAAAAATTTAAAAAGCAACACCGGAGTGGATTTACAGTTCCACACAAAAAAGAAATTGAACATTTGTTGTGTCCGGTTAGCAGTGAGCTTTCCGTAACACTTTTTAAATAAATCGAAAACAAAAATTGAATTTGATTTTGTTTATTTTTCGTAAGCGAATTTTAACAAATTTCCAAAAATCTCTTGCGGATAAATTAAGTTCGGTTAGATTAACGAGGAAGGTGTCAAGTTGACACCATACATATATTTAAATTTGCCGCTATAACTGGGTTAATCAATCGCCAACAAACTGAAGTGGGCGTTTAATCAAGCACGCGAACGGGAAACACTCTAACCGGATCCGTTGCGATCCAATTTGATCCTGTAGTGAGTGAGTGGCTTGATCTTTGCAGGTCCACGCGTCAAACTCAATTAGGGCCTGTTCCGGTCGCCGGATTCTAACTTCGGGTCCCGGAGTAATTGGGCTCCATTAGGGCGCGACAAAATTATATTGTTTAAGAAAACAGCTCGAACCTAATTCTTTTTGCTTAACCTGGGAATGAGGAAAAGTCGACAATTGAAAATTGGGGAAATTGCAACGAATGCATTTTATTAATTAAATTTGAATGGGGATTGTGTGTGAGTGGGTGCGCAGGCACGAGGTATATTTTCCAAAATTCCTACGAAAACCGCATCGCGTTTTACAACCTGCTTGTTTATAAAATTCCCTCGAGATTCCTGAATACAAATTGGATGCATTCAACCTCGTATAATGTCAGTACACATGTATCATATTAATGTCACAAAATTTATTTCTGTCCGGGCATCATTTGATTTTTCAAGATGCCTTTACCAATTTAATTATGTTTTACGGTTGACGCACGTCACGACATGGTAAACAAAAATATACATTTCATTTAAAGTTATATTGGTTGCGTGTTCAGAAGGAAAGTAATTGGTTTGTTGTGTGCAAAATACGCTGTCTTATTAAATATTCATACGAATCAATCAAGATGTAATTAATGTAAATAATTAAAAGCAAACTACTTTTTCAAATTTTATCTTTCCAAACACGACGACGAGCTTTTGCGATACGCGTTAGTTGTAATTTCCGTACAGCTTTGTAGCCAATTGAACGGGATTTCGGATGTCGTTGCAACAGGCGACCACGTTTTCCAGATATCCCCGGTTATTACAACCCGGAAGTTTAATCAAGAGCTATCAGGATCTCTTTGGTTTTGATATGTCAGGTGACCTGTATTTGCCAGACCCTAGCAATTTTATCCAACTTCTCCTTGAAACATGAACACACTCAATACGCCATTCACAACCAAAACTCATACCATTCCTTTCTCGCCGAATTCGATTTTTTTGTTTGAAATTTGCTTCCTATGATTTTAATTAATTTTGCAATTTTTTCAACAAACCACTTCCATTTTAATATAATAAATATGCTTTAATTTAATTTACATATAATTTTATTCCACTTGCCTTAATTGAAAACTTTCAAAACAACACAAATTGTTTTAGGTATATCATTTTCAAAATTTAATCTAATTTAAATAATTTATCATAGAGCAGTCAAATTTTAAGTCTTCCTTGCTGATTGAAATAAAACTATGTTTTCTTTACTTTTCTATACTATTCGTTCACGAATGCAGCTGTAGTAGAAATACAATTTGGTGGATTATTCCCGATTAGAGCCCGACTGCGTCTCAGAAAGGTATTTGAAACAAATTTCAAAATTCCAAATCGTTTTTTATTTGTAGGTATTGTTTTTCAAACGCACAAATAAAATGATAAGTAAAAATGTTGTTTGAGTGGTCCTTAACAGCCTTAGGGAGATGATCATATTCAAGTATTAGTAAAAAAACGGAAATTTCAACTCTTGCATGATATTAAATAGAAAACAGCCACAAATTTACTAGACAGCCGTAAGAATTAAGTCGTACCGACTTGAACTAATTTGCTCAGTTCAAAATATTTATTTAATATAAAGAATTAAAATATATTGTGGTAATAAATTAAGATGGTTGGCGAGTGAACATTGTCGGAATACTCCATTATCGTTGGTGAACATCAGTAATGCACTAGTTTTTGAATGACCCGAACAGTTTCACGAGTTTCTTTTTATTGCATGCTGATTATTCGCCGTTATAAATTGGAATTTTTAAAACAGTTTAAATATTTGATTTAAAATTTAATTAAAATTTTCTATTAATACGGCCCTCTCTGAAACTATGAACACGAAGTTTGAAAAAAGTAACCGAGTTTATTCAAACAATATTCTGTAAGTGACGCATCAATGTTTCTGTAAGAGAAGAAAAAACTCGACTCAATCTGGGAAAATCTGCCGTTTCGTGTTTGTGCAACGCTCAGCGTGTGTTCTTTACAGTAGATGAGTGTTTTGTTGCAAGTTTCAACCGTTGTTTTCTACTCAGCTTGATTCCAAATAGAATACGTGTTCTGAAGCTAGATTTACTTGCTTTCAATTGAATTTTGTCTTGCCAAGTTTTTGTCTTGTCCATATCAGGAATATAAATCAACGACGTCTAAGATTCTTCTTTTGATGTTTTACATCACAAAATAAATTTTACAAAAATTGTATTTTCAATGCGTAAAAATATGTCCATTCTATTTTATTTCAAGATTTCGTTCAAATATTTATACAGCATTATTGGCTCCAAATCTAAAAGCTCTTTATGTGATCCATTTCGTGCATGGGAAAATGGATGATATGAATATACATTAAGTTATTGTAAATTTTACATTACAAATTTGCATCAATAGGAGTTGTGCTACTTCATCTGTTAATTCAATATTCATGACTCACGAGTATGATCCGGTTAATATTTTAGCAACATATTTAATAATAATTTGAAAGCTAAAGAAATTAAATTAGAGATTTCAATTTCTTTCCCTAGTGCATCATCGTCTGATAATATGCATCTCCATCTAATTCAACTTAAATGCTACAGTTATACTTAAATTCTAACAGCCAATTCCATAATATTAATTTTCAAGTAATTTTACTTGAAGTACACTTCTATTTTGGATAATTAATCCAAACTAACTAATCGTAACACTAAGTTAACATTTATTTCGAATTATTCATATTACAGTTGCTTACATTTCAAATTATTCAAATAAATAGGGCATCGCCACCATGATAAAAGATTAATTTATACTTAGTTCAGGAAAACTAAAAATTTCTGAAACTTATGGTATGGAGAAGTTTTCCAGTGGCAATCTGAAGAAAATGTAAATTTTTGTGAAAAATCTTGTGAATAACAGATGAAAGAGGAAAAAAATTGAAAATAATTTACGTCACGTGCTCTTTCAACGCCTCTATAGGGAAAAGTATTCAAAATAGAGCAAAATTTCAAGTAGACAATTTTATAGAGAGTAGAATTTTAAATAGAAACGTTGCAGATGGTATATTTTTATATTGTTAAACTGAGTCGTAACAGTAGTTTGAAAATAAACCATTTGTTGTTGCATTCTTTCAAATAATAATTTAATAGTAAGATTCAAATTATTATTTTATCATCTACGATTATCACGAATTAGTGCACAATTTCAAGATTTCAAGATTCAAGAAAATTTCAAGTTTGAATCGGTGGTAGATTCTGTCTTTCGACAATAATTGTATACTTTAAGTTTTATTTACTTGTAAACAGTTCCGTTCTGGGTTTCTAGACATATAGTTTAGTTTAGTGGATAATTCATTACAACCGCTTCAATTCAAATTTTAACAAATCAAAATTCTACTGTAATTTTATAAATAAAACAAAAAGAAATTAAAAAAATCAAAAAATAAATGTACGTGCGCCTCAGTCGAGTGATCTATCGATTTAGATAGATCAAAATTACCGATGACATACCGAAGATGACACATCCAGTGAGAGTAATCGTTGAAACGTAAAACGAGCCTTGGTTTAGGATAATGTAAACCTTGTTTTTGCCTAAGCATCTGTATCAATCAATCAATAATAATCAATATTATTAGATATGTATTTTTTTTAACCTGGCGTTGCCAAGGTGGGGTCTGACAAACCCCAGCGTTTGAAAATTGATCTAAATATGTACCAAATGTGATCATTTGTGCATGTCCGTTTCAGTAGCTTACCATAGTACATTGTGGCACCATCGAAATCAGCTGTTAGTGCATTATTGCGTGAACAGTCAATAAGCTATAATGCATCTGAAGTGCTCTGGGGTATATCAGACCCCATCTATGTAATGGCGTTTGTAATTTAGGCTTATAAAGTAAAAGTTATTTTGAAATTCTGTTGATCAATAAACTTAATATTCTTATTTTTTGGTGAATCAAAACTTCAGATAAACTTATCAACAGATTGTGGGAGATGGTGGTCGCCTACTCTATATTGCAGTAAAAATACAAGCAATCAAGTCAAAAGCAATAGTTAAAATTATTAATTAAAAGATTGATTTTAAAAATCAAAATAATCAGGTTTATTATGTATCACAAACGTTATTATAAAGGTGACAGTTATGACATACAGTAAGGTTTTCTGCTAATTGGTATGCACTATAAATGTTAAGAAAACTTTCATTACAAAGATCATGTTAAAATGACGGTTTGTGAAAACTATTGGTAATACCAATTTGCCCAAAACCTTTAATGTTATGTCATAACTGTCTTTATAATAACGTTTTTGATACATAATAGACCTGATTATTTCAAAGAAACTTAGCATTTAAAGTTATAAAAATATCAATTTTTAAAAAAGGATTTATTGGTTAAGTAAACAATCGAAAGTTGAAGACTTGAGATGTGGTAACATAAGATTGTCGACAGTGCACGTGCGTGCATGCGGATGCAATAAAAATAACAAGTCGCATTATCATTAATAAGCATTGATTTCAAAAATTGAATTTGAAAAACAAGTTGAATTGCCTAGACAACAGATTGATAAGATAATAACTGAAAATAAGTTAGTTGACGATAGAACCTGAACGAGATAGGTCGTTGTGCGTGGTGGTCCTCCAGAAAAACCTAGATCAACCACAAAGTGAATTAAAAATAAATCTTTCGAAACAAGAATAGTAAATTCAATTTGGAAATAGTACGAGGTGTAATTTTTGGACAAAATATTTTGGAACAAGTGGAAAAGAATTTTATCTGGAAGCAGTTCGATGTAACGTGAGGAAGAAAAAGAAGATTCACGACTAATTTAAAGTGGACCATTGGAGTCGAATAAAAGAAGAAAATAAGGACAGGTTTGCATAATCACCATTTTAAGTGTTAACGCGGTTCTTGCGGCAAATAAAACGGATCGTAAAAAACGGAGCGCTATTTGGCAATAAATGTTAATTCAATTTTAATAAAATTGTAATTCAATTGTTTATTTAATTTCAAAATAAAACTAAATATTTATTCAAAAATTTCTTAAAATTCTTTGAAAATAAAAGATTGCATAGTGATATTCATACATTCCACAAAGTTCTGGAAGCGGAGGTTCGATAAGCTTTGCATTCATTGCATTAAACAAAGTAAGTATGGACTTTTAAGGATCTTCAGTCTTTAACAGTGCAATATATTGTAGAAATATATTATATATATTAATATATTGTAGAAAACTTGAGAGAATTGTCAAAAATGATCCTGCAGTTGTCCAGAGAACCGAGATCCCAAAACCAAATTATCCTGCATTGCTTAGTGTGCCTGCTGGGATTATTTGTCAAAATTGCCTCAATTCAGACAGTGATTAGATGTTTTTTGTTTGCTCTCTGTAAAAAAATTCTCATTATTCTTCTCCTTATACCAAAAGTTGACACCTATTATTATGAATCTAATTCTACAAAAAAATGGATTTGGGCATAAGTGGACTTATTCCTTTATAGCATGTGACTACAGAGATGATCACAAAGAGCGTTGTTTAATGAAAACTTAAAAAAACCAAGACACAAAATTAATATTACATTGTTTTAATGTTTGGGGTTTGTCACACCCCCCCCCCCACCTATGTACTGCTTTTTTTCTACCTAAGTAACGTCAGGTTTTAATAAGAAAGAAAAAACAAAACTCAAGATCAAAATTTTTATTCATTCAAATTTTAAAAATCCGTTTTCATGACTTTTGCTGCATTCCTTTTTATTTATGGAATTTATTTAGTTATTCGTCCGGGCTCTTGAGGGATCCTCGGCCCCGGGGAAAAATCCCCCCCCCCCCCGGTTGGGTCTGATAGCAGACTAAGGCTTGTGTGAGTGATTATATCGATTTTTAAATTTTTTAATTGTTTTTGCGGAAGGGTTATTTTATTCATTAGAAAGCAATTCCGCCATCGTTCACCTCTACTATCCAGTTAGTTACTCCATTCACTTAGGGCCCTTCACACAGATAAAAATAAAGAACTTTGTCATTCCTCGGGGGTGGACAAAATTACAACCTACGTGAAATAATGTTTCAATATTAATTAAATTTTTTTTAAATGGATTAACTTTTTCATATCTCGCGAATGCAGGTACTGTTAGAACTTCATTTTCCAGTACATGAATAGAAAAATAAATAAAAAGTTAATAAAGAAGAAGAAAGGAATTTAAAATATAAATAAAATAAAAGAAAGACATTGTTGGATTAGAAGAAATAGAAAGTACCGAAGAAGAGATTATGAGAACTAAAACCCCTCCAAGAATTGAAAATGTAAGTAATTTGGATCTTTTACATAGACAATGGGGGCTAGAGCCCTAGAGAATAATCAATTAATCAAATAATTTATTAGTCAAACTTCAAACAAGATCAAATCAATTGATCGTATATGCGAACATTTGCAACCCCGATTAATATTCATTAAAAACAAAGTACCCCTATTTAGCAATTAATTCGCAAGCAAAAAAAATCGAATATAATTTGCGTTAGTCCTGGTGTATACAATGAAAATTTTAATGGAATATTTCAAATATAAACGAATAAAAGTTTATAAAAATTAATTCTTTGATTATTTTGAAAATATATTGAATTTATTATTAGGTATTTATTATATTTGCTTTTAATTTTATATCAAATTTATTTAAACAAAAACAATTCAAAATACCTAATCGTTTCTTAAAATAATTTTGATTTAAAACAATATTGATTCAAGTTAGTAACTTAAATGATACAATATCGTTGTTTTAATAAAAAAAAATTCCATTAATTTTAGAGATATAAAAATAATAAAAATGCTATAGGAATAACGTTTTTGCTGTAATATAGTTCCTTATATAGAAATATTATATTTGATGTACATAATAATTTTTAT
The DNA here is from genome assembly GCA_949152465.1 of Cantharis flavilabris. Classification (NCBI taxonomy): domain Eukaryota; kingdom Metazoa; phylum Arthropoda; class Insecta; order Coleoptera; family Cantharidae; genus Cantharis; species Cantharis flavilabris. Next base: position 95,452,376 of record OX424435.1, read on the forward strand.
TCTACAAAATTCTGTATTAAGCAAGTGAAAAGAGGAAATAATTTAATAATAATTTCCTATATAACGTTTATTAATATGATAATAACGTGGCCGATTTTGTTATATAGCATCATTTAAAACGTCACCTGACTAAAATTAAACCCTTTATTATAAAATAAAGCATTAAATTTTCATTTTAAAATGAAACGGTTTAGCAATTTATTTTATTATGATGAGTTATGCAGCTCCTCACTTTCCAATTTTATGGCATTAAAGAGTAATTAATTAATATTATTTGACTTTTAGCGTGTGCATTTAACGCATGACATGCAACCTAATCAATATTCTTGGGTCACGCAGATGATACGAGTGCAATAGAAAAAGTTTTCGTCATAAGCAAAATCTCTTTAGCAAGAGGAACAAAATTTTAGGTCGATCGTCTTTAATTTTAACGAAACTCAATCGTTCCAACAAAATAAATAAATTAGAAATACATGAAATTGAAATTCTCCGAAGCCATTTCACCATTTTACAAAAGCAACGAGCAACGGAATTTTTTCTCTTTAGTTAAACAATCACCAAAGTTAAATTAATGAATGCGATGTCGAATCTTGAATAAAATGGAAATGTGAATAAAACGAAGGTAGTATCAATGAAGCCAAGTAAATGGTCCACAAGAAGTGGCGGTATGTATTCAGCGTGCACAGCGAAATTCAATCAAGATTCGGAAAGTGCACCGATGCAGAGTATCAATTGTGTCTCGATCCGATTAGTGGACAATATCGAACGGATAACGCCAACCCGTCACATCACGTTTGTGGGTAACTGCATTTTCCATTCATTTCTTTTTTGCCCAACAGGAAAAGTGCATTAGACTTTACTTACATGCAAAAAAATTCAATTTTTTTTATCACGAAATGGTAAAACTATTCATAAATCCTATTAACAAATCTTCCATTTCGATAAAGAAATCAGATTAGTTTGTTGGTCGTGTTCACAACTTTTCATTTGCTAGATTATCAGATACGATTGTGTGTGTGTACAATATGCTCGTGCTTATTTCGTTTTCGATGGTGGTTGACCAGAATGATAAATTGAATAGCAAGATGATTGCTGTGTTAGGCCCTAACAAGCCATTTGCATGCCATATTCTTATTTTTCCGTCAAAACGCAATAAATTAGTGTTAAAAATGTGCTTAGGTCACACCTCTTACTCAAAATTATATTTCGAGACATAAATCATATTAAATTGCGGTTTCTTGAAAAATGCAATATTGCTTTAGTTTTTTTGCTCTTCTCGAAGCTGCTTCGGACAACAATCATTATTAATCAAGCCAAAAACTTAAAATTTTATTTAAAAAAGTTTGACGTTCACTTTAATAAGACTTTCTTTACCAGAGCCAGACACCCACAGTATTAGTTACCGGGTAAATGAGAAATTTGTTTTAATTTAGTTCTCGTTAACCAATAAACGCATATCAAATTTACAGCGGATTTTACAGTTTTTGTTTTTAAAATTAAAATTCCAAATAAAGTAGATAATACTAATTTAATAAAAACATTACCTAACATTTGTAAATATGGCGCCCAACGTGGGGTTAGAAATTAAAAAATGAAAAAAATATATTATCGTTTGGTGGCAGTAATAATGTTAACTTTTAATTTAACAATGAGCTTAATTGTCACTAAACAAGGTAGACGATATAGAAAACTTAATAAACTCAATTGTTAAATACTATTTCTTTTACTTTACTGCCGGCAACGGGCGGCATTAACATATTATTTTTATTTTCAGTAACTAATAAATATTTTGATTATTTTTCCTTTTTGAATTTCTTTAATTATTATTTTTATTGACTATGGAAAAAATGTTAACATATAATTTTAATTTAATTTGCCGAGTATTTTCTATATTTTTATTAATTAGTTGAAGAAAATTTTTTTCTTATTTTCTTATTGGTCAGAATAAAAATAGAAAACTTATCCGAAACTCTGAACTCGAAACCGACTACGTAGGTTATAACATTTTTACAGACACTTGCCCTAGACATGAGCTCCTTTAGAGCAAATTTTGTCATAAATAACATCCAAGTCGTAATCGTTTAATTTTCAAAATTTATTATTATTATTTATACATCATAAAATCGAAAGCAATAAAATATATGGAGAAAAAAAATTCCCGTTTTACGATCTTATAATCTTAATCTGTTCATATTCAATAACAATAAAATTTTTATATGCACTTGCAACTAAATTCACTTTAGGAAAATGCGAATAATATGGCATCGTAAATTTCGAAATGCGTCGAAAGCCAATATTTTAAAAGTACCACATTAAAACAAATTGTAGCAATTTAACTTATTTTATAAAATGTAGAATAAAAAAAAATGTAAATTGAAAGTAGAATTGAGCGGAAGAGCCATATTTTAATTTATTTGGTAATAAATTGATGAAAGGAAAAAAGGCAGCCTGCAATTGGATTGATTTTCGGGACATTAGGACGTTCATTATCCATACACGTCGACGAAAAAATGAAGCTATAAATTGAGGTTTTTTGTTAAAGCAACAAAATTGATATGTTCTTTATGTGACTATTCAAAGTTTTTCAGTTTGACATTTTAAAAGTTGTACGTCTTTCATTTAAAACTCTGGAGTAGTATCTCTAGTAAAAAAAGAAATAATATAAAATGGTGCCGTAAATAAACTAAAAACGGCCATTAAAGTGCAGCTGATGCAATGGAGGTAGCTATTCAAAAGTTGGAAATGTACTTTCAAGTAATACAACAAAACTGGATGATAACACACCTCCAGTATCCAAGTACCAAACCAAAGTGTGCACTTTAACTTTTCCGAACAACCGTAAAGTTACAAAGTTGCAAAAGCAAATCTCGTCATTTCCAGTTTTCATCGAAACGTCGTGAAAGAATTTTGAATCCAGAGTTATCTTTGTAAATTGTACCATTTTGTATGCAAGAGCGACTCGGGCTTTTCAAATTCATTCGGTAATAGACAAGTCAAGCTTATTAGCCTCTTTTTTCTCGTTTTCTTTGTTTAGCAATAACATCAGTTGTGCTAACAGAGAAATAAATGCAACGCTAGGATACACTCGAATATTGCCTCCGAAACGTAAAGTGCTGTACAAAAACGATGAAGAATTGCAGAGCTGCATAAATATGCAGTTTTCGCGTCTAGAAAAAGAATCAAATAATACAGACACCATCAGATATGTTTATTGTTTCTAGAAGCAAAAACCTCACTTGAAAAATATGCGCAGCAGAGAAAATTTCCTGTTTCTGTAACTTGAAATTTTAAATTGCCCAGCAGTTTACTTGCGCTTTTATTTAATTTTAATTTTTTAAATAGAGACCAATCAAATTTTGCATCTCAAAAAACGAGAGTGCAAGAAATTATGGTTGTTATTTTGCAAATTATTCAATTACTATTTAATTTACTTATTTGCTTCATGCATTCATAAATAAATGTCAATTTAAAAACTATAAAATAATAAAATTGCACCATTACGAAGACAATTATATTTTTTAAGTTAAAATTGCACTTTCAAACGTTGGTGTCATCCGTTCACATATTAAAGAGGTAATTTTCTATTTTAAAAAAAATGAAATTACATTGCGGTATAATATTAACTGAACTTAAGTTTTTTAACGTATTTTTCATGGAACTAACCTCGTATACTTAAACAATGTGCATATAAATTGGTTGTACATTAGCCCCCCCCCCCTAAATTAAAATTAGCCCCCCCTCCAAAAATAAATTGACTACGGTAAAAAAATGGATATTTCTATTGATATAGAAAATGTAATCGACGTAAGTCCTCGTTTTAGCCTCCCCAAAAATATTATACCTAGTTGCGCCAAAGCTCTCCCCCTGGTGAGATGTCGTAAGATTTGCTTTTTTTTTAATTACGTGAAATTTACCAAGACTTCTTGATCTCCTCCTCCTTTAAACGTACACGTAATTAACGAACGTCACCTAATGATAACACAGGTCTGCAAATCAAATTTTTTTTTTAGGCCTGATACTGTTCCTCCTGATTCTTATGTAAATTAACCTCCTGAATCCGAATATGACTTCCGTTTTCCCCCATCATTAATCGCTATCGGGGTATTTTACCCCCCCCCCCCATCTATTTTTTTATTTTTTTAACAATTATTTTAGCCTTTACATTTTTTCTGGTAAACTAGAAAGGTGAAAAGTTAATATTTGTAGCAATAAAGTTGATTTTAGAGAAGATTTGTCCTCTGAAATTGTAAAACAAATCATTGAAGATGATCGAATTTTTCTGTTTTCTGCTTAATTTTTTCACTTATTTTTGCTGTTTATTTCACAAAAAAAAATCACACAGAACATGTACATATATGCAAGTTTTCAGTTTTTACAACCGGGGGGTCGGGGGGGTGTGGAACACCCTCCAGTATACCTGTAAGTGTGTTAAAATGCACAAATAGCAAACAGATTTAGATTCCAGTTTTAAAGTTGTGATTCCACTGGGCATTACTGGATCTAGGTTACAAAAGACATTTGGAAAAATCCATATAAAGCTAGATTCTGGGACCAATTTTGTTTAGGTGTACTGGAGGGTGTTCCACACCCCCCAGACCCCCCGGTTTCAAGAACTGAAAACTTGTGTATGTTTTCTTTCGAACTTTCAAAAATAAAATCCCTAACTTTTCCAAGTCTTCCCCTAGAACCCTAGATCAAAACTAAAATTTTTTCAAAACTTAGCAAAATTTAAAAATTGTAAATTTTTTTATTTGTTGAATTTCCCAAGAATTTTTCCTGCCTTCAAGTCTTAATTTCCACGACTTTTCCTTAAAAATAAAAAATTCCTCGATTTTTCCTGAAAAAATTGTCAATTCCTTTACTTTTGCAAGTGAAAATCCTGCTTAAACATTTGCTCTAATTTGTAATTTTTTACCCCCCCCCCTCCTGGCCCCTTATTATAACAAACTACAAGTCGCTGCTTAATCCATATTCGTGATCAGCGGCGGTTCCAGAATTTTTCCGAAAGGGGTATAAGGATCAGACGGGCAGAAAGTGTTCTCAGATTTGGGATTGTCGTCTTGTCTATTGTTAAACGTTTGGAGAAGGAGTGGCCTCCCATAAATCTGCCTAAGCTCGCGATTAGTACTTTCTTTGATATCTGGCAGATTATTAAATACCTTTCGTATTCCTATCTTGTACTTTGAAACCATGCCAATAATTGTGATAAATTTGTTTTTCAATTATCAGTAACAATAAATAAAATTGTCAATTCATGCTTACGATACATTGTCAATTTGCCTGGTTGACACTGACAATTGTCAATTTGTTTACAATCCGAGGTTAAGCCAGTTCTTGAATACTAAACATTTTCTATCGGAACCTTAATTTATTCAACATTAATAGGAATTACGTTCAACCTTTCGCGATTGGCATTGAAATCATTGAAGTTAGATATTTCAGAAGAGCTTGATTTGATTCGATACCCAGGTCAAATATGAATTTTATGAAATAAATTAAACAAAAAATATTATAAAAAGTATCGGCGTTTTTCTGGTTTGTTTAGAATTGGTTATTTTAAGTTACCAGCTTAAAAATATTAAGTGATTACGGGGAGGTGATGGATCAGTGCGGCCTTCAAGCCGCACAACCTAGGCAATCAGACATCGTCAACTGTAATTCAGATTTGTCAACTGATCCATTTAGAAATTCTAAACTGCAATTCAGATTTGTTAACTGCTATTCAAAGATCAAAAACTGTAAATTCAGCTTTGTTCAGACCCCCCCGCCCCCCCCGGTTTCAAAAACTGAAGAAAAAATTTGTTATCGCAAGATCTACTCTTATTAAGAAGAATGGCAAATATGGCTCGAGGTTTGGTAGTAAAGAAAAAATAAACCCAATAAAAAATTAAATGTTTCTTAAAAAAATCATAGTATGATTGTTTGATGAAGGTTTATTTTTACTTTTTTATTATTTGTTAATTTTGTTTAGTTTAGTTTTATTCATGTAAACTATCTAAAATAAAATAATTCAATAATACATACGTATCAACGGATTGTAATCAATAAAATAAGTAAAAAAAAATATCTCGGTAATCCGGAAAACGCGGTTATCCGAACAAATTCAAAACTATATATGTCCGGAATAACGAGGCTGTTCTGTATTATAATGGTTCAATATTAAAGTGTACTTTAAACTTGAAACTGCAGATATTGGAAAATACTACTTTAATTTCATCTGCAAAATTATCTAGTTGATAGTAAAATGCTCGAATAGAAGAAGATAATATCAACAACGTAATGCGGAACAAAATAACGGAATTTAATATTTTGTTGTTCCAGACATCCAGAACGGAAAAAAATGGAATTATTTATTTAATAATAATTAAATTTGTAACGTTGGAACATTAAAAGGTCAATTTTACTACAGTATCACTTTTACTGCCTAGGCAGTAAATAGCACGTATACAGCTGCATACGTAGCAAGAAAAACCAGACTTTTGGACTTTTAAGTTTTTTTCAAATTATTAAATAAACTCAAAATGACTTACCTGTGTACAATTCCCAAAGTATGCATGTGAGCGACAGCGGAAATTAATTGACGGGCATACATTCTTGTATTGCATTCTTCCAGTTTTCCGCATTTAAGACTTTTGATGAAGGTGCAAAGATCTCCACCACCAATAAGTTCGGTTACCAAATAATAGATGTTTCCGTTCTGAAATAAAAGAATGTGTAGAAAATTTCTTTCTATTTTATAAATAAATCAATTCATTTTCTTGTAACGGGCAACCCTCATATTTATAATTATGTAGTAATTATCTTAAATAGGAATGTATGAAAATGACAACCTCAATTTTAAAAATAAACATACAAAGAATTAAAATTACGAAATTTAGTCACACCAATCCTTTATTATTATAATAATTATTTTAGATATATATTTTTTATGGGTATACGAGCTCCATAGCACCAACGGAGTCGGTCCAAGTTTAATGTATAGACTTGAAGAGGTTTCTTTCATATGTCAAACAAAAGAGCTTAATCAAAAGTAATTCAATTTATAAGTTATTTTTATGCAAAAGTATGTAATCACTAGATTACGTTTAATGTAATTTTTTTTCTAACTTTCTTATTGATTTTGTACTGTAACTACAGAAATTATTTTAATGCTTCTTAGATAATAACTTTACTTTTAAATAAAATCCAATATTTTTTTTATTGATAGAATCTTCGGCGCTCCTGAAAATCAGCATTTTTTATATCAATAAAGTCATAAAAAGCTTGTTAATATGAAATACTTTCATATTCATGAAAATTAAATTCAATTTATTCAAAATATTTTTACTAAAACTCGCCGTTGGCTGATTTTTTACATTTTGACTAAATAATTTTTTTTTAAATAAAATTTCCTATATTATAACTGACTTGTAAAAAATTTTCTGCTTCGGAGTGTACTTGATTGCAACGTCACATAATTATATATGATGCAAACTTATCATATACTATATACTATATTAGTATCCGCCTAGGAAATTTACTCCCTTTACCCGCACAGGTAAATAATTTCTTATAAAAATTGATCCATTATGTATTTCAGTTGCATTTGATTTAAAAAAATATTAGTGATTTAACGAGCAATCATGTATGTTCTCTTAAAGTATGCAGTTGTAAATTACCTAGCTATGGGATGCTGGGAAGTGAAGATCAAAAATATATTTTTGTTTTTTTTATACAAGTGCTATTTTGTGTTTACCATGGCAGTTTGTATATTCATGTTGGTATGTTTCTTTATGGGTGTACCGCAAGCCTATCAAATAGGGCTAAGGGAAGCTGTGAACTGTGCTTCATTCGGTTTCCATTTTGCTTTCAATTTGACCAGAGCTTTGACTTTGCTTTTGCCAAGCACAAAGAATTTATTGGAAAAAGTACAAGTTACGGAAAAAAACTTGTTAGAGCATGCAAGTCCCGAAGTCAAAAGGATATACATGGATGCCGTTCAAAGAAATTATTTTATAAATAAAATTATAATGTATATTATATTTATTTGCCCAACTTTATATACAGTTTTACCTTGGATAATTAACATCATCGAACTGATAAATTATACCAAGCCAGAATATGTAGACTTTCCTTTAGCAGCTTGGTTACCATTTGACAAATACGAATACTACAAAACTGCATACTTTATTTTCATAGTTACAGGCACTTGCCTGGTTACCTACAGCGCTGCAGGAAATAATTTGTATTTGGGAATTTCAATATTTGTAATAGGACAATTAAAAATTCTGCAACACGACATTCGCACTGGAATTGTAGCCAACAAATATAACGACGACGAATTGTATCAAAATACGCGAAAAGCCATTATGCATTATAACAATATTTTGACGTAAAAATAAAATATATATTTTTATAAATCAGGATATTAATCGAAGCACTTTTCAGCTTTGTGGATCAACTAAATGGAATTGTGAAAATTCTTATGTTGTTTCAGCTAATAATATACACAGTACACACGGCACTGATCAGTTTTGAAATTGTTTCTGTAAGTATAAATCTTTTGAAAAATTAGTTAATTATTATTATTACTAGTACATAAGAACAGAAATTTCTTTCCGCTACACTTATACATAACTTGCAATTTGTAATGTGTTTCAAACTACTAAAGCTGGCCACAGATTGGCGTACATGTGTCATGCATGTGTGTAATACATGTATGGCATACATATACATATATACGACACAAAAATAACGCATTCAATACCAAATTTCAGGATGTCATGTCCGTTCATTTATTCGAAAACACAGTTTACATGGCTGCCACCATTGTGGAATTGTCTTCATCTTATTGGTTTGGTAACGAAATTTATCTCGAGGTAAGTTATTTTAAGCATTTTACATAAGATTTTTGATAAATTTTGCTTTAGAATTTAAAGGTGGTGGATGCACTTTGGAATAGTGACTGGTACAACTGTAGTGAAAAAGTTAAAAAAAGCATCTTGATAATGATGATGAGAGCCATCAAACCAATGAAATTACTGGTAGGATATTCTTATCATATGTCCTTGGAGACGTTAGTTATGGTAAGAAATATATTTATTTATTTATTTATTTATTTATTTTTCCTACATTTTTCCTATATTTGATTGATCATGCAGCTAAAATAAGTTACTATTGTTCCATTACATGAATCATAAATTAATTGAATACCATTTTATAACTATTTTTTTTCAGTTGCTGAAATCGAGTGTGTCATATGCAATTGCTTTACAGAAGTTTTACGAGTTAAAAAAATAAATTACATTTTACATGGTGCGGCATTTTAACTGGTACACACTTTTTCGCAGTTTTTCACAACTAAAATTAGAATTCAGAATTATTTTCAAAAACGGTTAGTTGTAGAGTTCGGTGAAAAATTACTAACAAATTATTTAATTGTTTTAACCAAATGGATTGTCACTTTTAAGATTTACGTTAAGAAAAAAAACTATTTGTTTTTGCGAAAAATATTAGTGAGTTGCAAAACAATTGATCCAAAAATGATGCCTCCTACTCCGGGATGTTTTTCTACACATGCCTATTCTTCAAGAGGTTTTCTGAAAATTTTAAGTGTAAAAGGAAGTCTTGGACCAAAAAGTTTGAGAAACACTGCTATTCAGCATAGTCACAGCCTGGCTGTGAGAGTGTTAGATTGCTTGCCGCAGTCCTGCATTTTATCCCAGACGATCTAAACTAGATTTTTCCTTACAAGGTGCTGGCAACATCAATATTACCGAGGTATAACAATTGCTTGCTTCGTTCGGAGAAGGAACAGTTTTATTGATTTTAAAGTTGTGGGACCCCGGATCCTGACTAGCGAAAATTTACTCAATTATTAATGCCATGGGACCAAACTAAAATAGTTAAACTTCCTTATGTAGCTTACCTCATTTTGTATGATTATTTTAATGTTATAGTACTGCAGAAGCGTTTTGCTTCACCGACTTCAGCTCGTAATTGAAAGTGAATTTAGCATTTAAAATGCCTCTTCCAAGGCAAATGAGATATTAAATTCAAATCTTTAAAAATATTAATTTTCATTCTGTGCAAATTTTGTTTAAAATCGAAATTATTAATCAAGAAAATACAAAAATTCAAATGTTTTTAAATATTCATATTAAATTATACAAAAAAATGGTTGTATCCAGTTATCTTGCCGCATATCATGCAAAATGTATATTATAACTTCAACTCGCAACCATGTAAGTAAAATAAAATATTCAATACATTTTCAATTGTACCTAAATTTTATGTTTATTTAATCTCCAGAGATCCCAATCACGGTTCCAGAATGGGGATACACTAAAGAAAATTGAGCAACAAATAATAATTGAAAAAATTAGCTTGCACGAAACACAGAAGCACTTAAATTATGTTAAAATTATTGTACCACTATAAATTTGCATCAACTGCTGACAGTTCGGTATTTCATTGCCAGCTGCCTAAATTTATTTAAATTAATTTGGGGAAGAAAGCTAGCTAAAGTAATTTTGCTCACTCTCTAATTTTTTTCATTTTCTTTTTTTTTAGTGCCATATACTAAGCACTGCGTAGGCGATCACTTGGCTGAAGCCAAGATGACGTACTAGAGAATTTAATTAATAGGGTGGTTTCCCGTTCACTCTCTCATACCCATATTTATTTGTGGAAGAACTGAAACTGGAAGGGTTCTAGCTTTGATTTTTGGTTGCTAGCTGGTCGAATTTCCATATTTTATTCAGAAGTTGACTTTTAGAGCAGAAATATAAGTATTAACAGGAAGGCGGAGCAAAGGACCCATTGGAAGAACAACGGAGTGAAGTTTGTTCATTTAGCCTTTTCAAAATGAATTGTAGTGCATTTCCTATGGTTCGAATACTACGTTAACCTGCAGGTCTTCTGTGTGTGATAACTAGAGACCGGATTATTTGCATTGGCATATTTGCATATGCATTTTGCATATTTGGGCTATTTTTTAAGAATAATGTATTTTTCGACTGAAATCTACTGATCCTGCATATTTGAGCATAATTTATAAAATTTCTTGCATATTTAGGCATATTTTATCAAATGTCTTGCATATTTGGGCATATTTTATGAAATTTCTGATAAAAAGGGAAAAGTTTCCTCATCAGAAGACGGTTCTAATCTGATCATTTAAAATTAAAATTTGGCGATGCCCACAAATTACTACAACAAACAAACAACTATAATAAGTAGATAATAAATAGTAAAAAATATTAGTAGAAAATCATAGAATCAACAAAATAACGTTATTTTGTAGTATTTATTGAAATTTGATGTTGCAGAAAGCATAATTTATTATGTTAGCACTTTTTGTCGATTTTGTTGCATATTTTGAACATGCATGATGCATATTTCGACCACTTTAAGTTGCATATAATCCGATCTCTAAATAGTATATTACACAAAGAGAGGCAATTTCCTCCTGGATTGATTTAAGATGTTCTTTGAAAAAATAAAGCGTTAATCTACTATAGTTATATTATAGTATTTCTAAGATTTCCTAAATTTTTAAGATTTCCTGGAACTTTTTTGGATTTGCTAAAATTGCCTGGAATTTCTTAAGATTTCCTGGAACTTTTTAGGGTTTCTAGCATTTCCTTAGATTTTCTGTTTTAAGGTTTCTTTAGATTTTCTAAGATATTCTCAATTTTTCTTAAATTTGTACATCAGATTTTCTAAGTAATTCCCTCCTCTTTACACAATGATAAAAGTAAGCAAAATTCACTCGCTATTATAATATAATATATAGTTTACATAGCCGCGTATGCACAAAATATTTAAGAATCCACCATCAGTGGAAATTATATCCCCAAGCTTTATAATATCTCCTAAGTGTAATAGATTTTTTTTTACCTTGGACGCTGGTATTCGTAAATTTGATACTCTGAACTTGTAACAGGCTTTACAAGTCAGATGAAACTGCAGTTTAACGTGAAATGCAAATTATATTCTAGATTACATGAGCTGTTCTTTTCGTATAGAACAATAAATTATGTCAACCAGGCCCGTGCGCAAGTATTCACCTAAATACTTTTATTATATTTGAAAAATTGATAAAAATATCTGTCTCTTCAGCCTTTTCTGTCTACTGCAGAACAATCAGCCTCTTTCTCAGAGAAAAAGGTTAGTATTTAGACCCCACAGTTGCTTAATCGGGATTGGGGAATGCCTATAACCCTGTTTTTAATTGTTGATGGCGGCAATGACCAATCCAGGGGGACCGCCGGCTTTACGTGCCCTACGAAGGACGGAGACGGTCATGTGAAAGTTTAATGCCCGGTAATGCTTCGTCAAGGTTGTGAAGGTATTCGATCAACGTCAAATCTGTTTTAACCAATTATGAAACAGATTTTTATGAGTTTGAAGTTGATCAAATACCTTGACGAAGGTTGGTGAAACCGGGCATTAGACTCTCCCCGGATTCGAACCGAGTACCTTAGAGCTACTTTAACCAAGTACAGCGACTGTAATTTAGCTATATAGCAGTTGTCACAGCTATACTGCCGTCCTAAGCTAGAACGCAGTAACTCCATTTCTTATAAGGTTTATTTATATCGCTTTTGAGGATTATTACAACAATATCTGTGATCCTGCAACACTAAAAACTAGTAGGACTTATAGTTATATGCAATAATTAGTAGTCTTACTGTTTTTTAGTGTTGCAGGATCACAGATATTGTTGTAATAATCCTCAAAAGCGATATAAATAAACCTTATAAGAAATGGAGTTACTGCGTTCTAGCTTAGGACGGCAGTATAGTCACACTTTGTTTGTTATTGCGCAATTTTGGTTAATAATAATTATTAGCCATTTTACAGGTTGAAAATGTTACTTCTATTTTTGTAGAAATTAATATCTTCAGCTGTATGCAGATTACAATAATTAGCACACATCAAATGTATGTAAAATTTGGGGTAAATTTAAATAAATCTGTATAAATAAATTACGATTATTTTAATAAAATTTTGTGTTTCAAGTTGTCCTCTTTTTAGTCCCGGATTGAACTGGCGCGGCGGGTAAAAACGAATTTAAATTTTAAAATGAAAATTTTACTTTGTCAAAAATTAAAGCCTAAATACACTTACAATGACTTTAAATTAATTTTCTAGTTGAATTATAGTTTGGATTTAAATAAATATCTGAAGTCTGATTTTGTCAGACACTTTTCGCATTCGTGTAATTGTACGCATGCGCACTACAATAGAATAAAATTAATATTAGAACTGAAATACAGATTTCAATCCTACATTCAAATTTTCAATAAATAATAACAATTCGAATTATTCCCAACCTTTTCTATAAAAAATGTCTGAAAGACTGGAATTGCTCAAAGAAGTTTTCTTTCGGTCCGGACCTGCTGTCTTCCATTCTAACTTGCACTAAATTATCGATTTTCCCTCGATAGAACTATTATATCCTAAATTCTGACCTTGTTCAAGGGAAAAGAATAAGCTGTGGCCAAGTGCATAAATTTGCATACGTGGCTCGAAACTATGAAAAATAGGAAATAGGAATAATTGCTAAAACGCTTTTATTTTCGTAAGTTATCTTTTTGTAAATGTTGCGGCATGGCAAAAAATTTAATTTTCCGCATCTGTTGTGTCAAATTAAATACAGCAAAACAAAAAAATTAGTGTATTTGAGGATAAATTACATCAAATATGGCTTATTGCGAGAACAAATTGCCGTAAGAAATAGCTATGTGCATTGTGCAGCTATAATGTAAGATTAATTAAAGTTCTGTAATTGTTTCACCTAAAAAAGAAAACGTTTAGTAAAATAGGAATAGTTTTTGTCGAGGAAAGTGTTTCGCCAAAAAATGCCGATCTTATCCAGAGGGTGTTGAATAATTCAGTAGGGTAATTACGGATCCAAATTGGAAAATCAAAAAATAATCAAAAATAAATTAATTTTTGAATTGCCCCTCGTAATTTTAATTCAATATAATATGTATAGTTTCAACCCTATTTTGTTTGAATGCCATAGTTAATTTATCTAAATTTACATCTCAATACAATTTTGTCTACCTTCACAAGCAATTTGGAAGAAAATCGGTTACGTGCTTTAAATTATATAAATAGCAATTTCGGGACGATACAAAATAAATTAATTTTAAATGAGAAAGAGAATCGTTAAATATTAGCCATAATAAGGATGCGTTACTCGAAATTAGGGCTTGTCGATCGACAAGACACATAACTCACCGATAGATTGACTGTTGACGGTAGCAAACTTGATGCGCAACGCAGCAAGGGATTGAAAATTTAAAATTAAAAGACGCGATCCGTTTCATGAACAGCAAAGGAAGAAGCAGCAGAGCGTCAGTAGATGGATGAAGGTCCCCGCGCACTCTACTGATGAGTTCCATCACGGATATGCGATTACATCTAGTCCCGGGGGCCCCGAGTATCGCCTTACATGCCGTGTGACAGTCGAGTCTTCTCTTTCCTTCCTACACCGACTCAATTTGATTAATCTTCCCATAAAAGCGATCGCTGCTCGTATTTCCAACTCTCTGCGGTTCTAAAACCCAAAACGGCTTCAGAGACTTTAAATGAACGCATATTTGGCACACGAAAGATCAATGCAGATTTCTCTACGACGCAGTTACGTTCAGAAAAGCCTATTCTGGCAAATCCGTCAAGCTCGAAATTAAATGCTATACCACTCTCGCAGTTTAAATTGGCTTAAACCTTTCCTTGGGCTAAAAATTATACAAGAATAAACAACAAAATTTCAAAACAAAAATGAAAATAAAAATTAAATTAATTTTGTATTCCACAACGGCGGCGACGTTTCGAAAAAAAAATTGTTGCAGGACGATTACGACTTTTGGGGTAATTAAACAAATTCCCGAGGTACCTAGGTGGCTTTCAAATGAAACTTATATTACGACAAATTAAGAAAGTCCAACTTTTGTATAAGGAAGTGTACGTTGCCAAATAAGCACGATTAAACATTTACTTCTTGACATAACCCTTTCAGGCTAATTACACTCTAGCGAATCGAGGAAAAGTTTCAAAGTAACAGAAATCAACAACTTTATTAAATATTAAAGCCGATTGATAATAAAAGTTTTTAACTTAATATCGAACGACGATTCATCATCTCGGATTTCGTTTTAATTCGAATCGCTTTTTTAATATAGCCTCGATGCGGCAGTTCAAAATAAGAAAATGTTTCAAAGAAAGTGAAAAGATTAAACTGTGTCTGACAATTTTAGTAGAAAAATGAAATAAATGTAACACATACGGCAACGAGACAGATATAAATTATTGTAGGAAATAATGAAGGGACAAATAAGGGATCAAATGGATTTAAAAGAAATAAAGTGCCATTACATATAAATGTTTTAGGGTGGATTGGCATTTCGAAAATAATAAATTTTATAAAAGATAACATAGTAGTATCACGTATTATACTTGCAAAAAACTAGGACTTGCTCGGAGCTAAAATTTTGACAAGTTGGCATTTACATAAAATATTTTGTTTATTTTTTGAAAATTTTCGAAAGTAAAGTCTTTGAATTTGAAATCATTACCGAAACAGCCAAAAATCTTTTGATAATTTACAGGGTGATATAGTGGGTTAAATTTTACATCTCATTTACGCAGTCAACTGTTTACTATTCAGATGACCTGACAATTACTCAAAACACCCTCACTGTCATGTTTGGAACTGACAGCTGTTTTTGCTTTTCCATAATGAATACAAGTTACGCATCAGAAGGAAGAACTCTCAATTTATCCTAATAGAATACAATAGCGACTAATCAAATTAGGTAGTTGAGAAAATTGAGGTAGTTTAATTTTGAATAATTGGAAAGATTCTTAATTGAAGAAAATAAAATAAAATAATATATTATTGAAATGACTGAGTATTATTAGACCTTGCATTTTAATTGGCAATAGATGCCATGCTTTCTGTACTGCCTTTATGTATATTATTTAAATTTATGTTGTTTCTTCTTGTTGTTTATAAAAATTTGAAATATTTTGGCTTAAAATCAGTGCAAATTTATGTTAAATTGCCATTTGTTTTTATTTTATGAATTTTTGACCAGGTGGTTTTCTATTACTCTGTATATAAATTTTTAATTTTTTATTAAAATTTTATAATATATAGAAGTTTGTTGCGATTATGTCTCGAGCGGTGGTTAGTCGGAAAGCAGTTTCGTGGTTTCACTCCTGAGAAGTTTTGATCAACTCAAATCTCTTATCTTATTTTCAAAAGAAAAGAAAAAGTAAAAATAGTAAAGTTTAACAAGAAAGTTCAACCTGCATAAATCTAAAGATTTAAAAAAGATTTTAAAAAAATTGGGATTTATTTAGAACAAAATTGAATATTTTGCGATTGATTTGAATCTAAAGATTGAAGATATTGAATTATGTAATTTGGATTTTTGAAATATCAATTTCCAAATTAAATATTGAAATTGAAGGTATCGAGAAAAAATATATTTGTATGCGGTGGAAGCTACTGTTTATTCGATTTGAATTCTATTTCATTTGAATTGAAAATTGAATTTTGAAATTATTTTGGATTTAAGAGTTAAATTGTCCAATCGGTACTGATAATTTGGAATAAAATTTGTTTTTTTGTAACACAAAATTACACGGCGTTTTGGTTCCCAAACCGAGTGGCTTGTGTAAATACGACTTGAACGACTGGACCGAAAAGGAACCTTTGGAACCTGAAAAGGAGCTCAAAACAAAAATTGGACCCTGAGATTAAGAGTTTACAAAAGAAATAAAAACATCAATCATTGAAAGAAATATATGAAAGCACCAACACAAAATTTCACAATTTAATTGAAAGTTGATAGGCAAGAACATGTAAGGGATATCTGACAAACAATTGACAAAAATGATGAAGTTCTCAAACGGGAATAAATGGAAATTACTGACAAATGAAACATAATTGAAAGCAAAGATGATTAGGATAGAAGGGATATAACAAGGGAGGCTTAGCCTCCCATGAAATTCTGGAATAAATCATTAGAATTTTCAAAAAAGTAAGCAGTGGATTTTCAGTGGTGAGATCTATAACAAGATAGATACTCCTTCCACAATACATATTTAAATATTTACCTAATATTTTTTTATCAAAAGCAGCACTCCCCGTGCAAAATCGTAAGGTTTCACTGTATAATAGTGATAGTTTCAAGAACGCTCCAAAAAGATTTTTCATCATCAAGCACACATTCACCTCCAGTGACTATGCATCGACTGAAACCTCCGCAAAAATAAATGCTGATATTGATTCAAAGCAGAATTGCAATATATACAATTGAATGCAATGAAAAAACCTGAACTGGGTTACACTCTCACAGTAGGGGAGAGTGTTCCACAGTGAAACATTTTTTTTATTTTAATTTGCAAAGCCTAGGCATACCCTAAAAACCGAGGTTTGGGTCAATAAATCAGACAAGTATACATTAGACTTCAATCAGCTTATGAAAAAATTTTAAAAAATGCGATAATTTTGGTAATATTATTATTTTTTTAAACTAAGTTTTTTGTTTCGCTGTGGAACACTAGTGGGGTACTATGAAACAACATTTAAAAAGTAGGAAAATCGATTATCGTTTATTCGCAAAGAACTTAGAATTTAAAATTTGTAATAAACAAAAGAGAACAAAATCAAACAATGTCACATAAAATACATCATATTAGGTATTCTAAAAAATAAAAATAATAATAATAAAATCTAGATCATTTAACGCACTTCAATGCTGTTAAAGAAGATTTCAAATAAAAGCAAATCTACCTGCCCCTTTGTTTTTCCACGCTTAATTGGTTTTGGCAAGATCATTTTAATGCTACTATCCCATCTATAACCCATATATAACCTTATAGAGAAAAAAATTCGTTGCAACTAAACAAGAACTATTAAAGCCATTTACAAGAGTACTTACATTATACAAGACCAGGGCTTTCTGTCGCAATAATAATTAAATAATAAAATTTATGTTCAAACTTAAAATAGTAAATAAAAACTTTTTTTGTTAACTGACCTGTAATACCGACAAAACTGAGGCAGATAAATTGACTTTCTATAGTTTAAAGCCTGAGAATGTTAGTCAACTTTTACTCACGAAAAAGCAGCAGTTAAATGTTTACTAGTGTTTTCTTAAACCTGGATGTTTCACTTTGGAACATGTTTCACTGTGGAACATGTTTCACTGTGGAACACTCTCCCCTATACTTTTTGATTAGCCTCGTCAAATGAATAGCCACCGGCTGCCACTGATCTAATGTTATATCCAGTAAATTCGTGGAGAATATTCGACAACAAATCCAATGTCTAATAATAATTCTATTTTAAAGGATTGAGTTAGGGGTTGTCCACTCAGAATTTTTTTGTACACAAATTATTATTATGTAAAAAATTATTAAGATTATTAAAATATTATCGTGATTACTTAAGATTATTTTGATTATTAATGATTACTAAGATTATTTTTGCAATTATCTAGGATTACCTGATTATCAGTGATTATTCGTGATTATATTCATGATTATACTTGATTATTTGGTATTATTTGTGATTATATAATCATTTTAAAAGTACAAATTTTTAACACCAGGTGGCGCCAGTAGGTTTTTAAAAAAATATACTTTTTTTACGCACCCTGTGTTTTTTCAAATTGTTGTTAACAAACTGTTACTATTAACAAACCAATAGAAATGACCTCTCTGTACTAACAATCCTAATGATTTCTAAATCATCCGTTAACATTAACGGATTCTTAGACAGAGGTTACACGTTCAATCTGGCATCAGTCTGACTCTTCCTGCGGGTCACGAATTTTAAAATCCAATTGGGGGAGAAAAGTACTTTGTAATAACAAACTCTAGGCCAAGCAGTAGGACCCATTTCTCGAAAATAAAAAAGTTTTTGAAAAAATTTTAATAATTTTTATTCATATATAGCTACTCGGTTGCATTAATTAGCAAGTATTTTTTTCTCACCTAATGTGTCAATTTACCTACAAAATGATTGAATTATAACGCTATTACTTTAAATTATTAAACACATTTTTTAAACACAAAATTAATAAAATATTCCATCAGTTCGTAATTCTCCCGTCAATCTACGTCAATCTGCATCAGTTCAGTCCGAGACCTTGGTGAGATTGACGCCAGACCGCGCCAGACTGATGCCAGATTGAACGTGTAACCTGAAATTTTGCGCCTAAAGCTTGGACTTTTCCTAAACCGATTCCTAAACCGCTAGTAGAAATAGGAAATTTAGTATTATACGTCCGTACCTATGTTTTATGGTGTTTAAACTAAGGTTTATATGCTAAACTTACATGTATTATTATTTGCTTTATTCTATTATATCGTAAATCTCTTATACAAAAATTAATGATTACTTGTTTGTTAAAAATTATTTGAGATTACTTGAGATTACTTAGATTACTTAAGATTATTTCATTTAGATTACTTCAGATTACTTCAGATTACTACAGATTAATTCAGATTAATACAGATTACTACAGATTACTCCAGATTACTACAGATTACTACAGATTACTTTAGATTACTACAGATTACTTAATATTATGGGAGATTATTTGAGATTAGTAATATATTATTGATATTTTGTACACATGATTATTGAAGTGAACAACCCGGATTGAGTTAATGCAATGGAAGCAATAAATTGAAGAACATAATTAATTTAATATTTATATTTGATATAGAAAATTTTTTTATTTATAAACCAAACATTGGCATTCGCTTGGTGTTTTATTTTGTGAATTATCATGTCACAAATGTCATGTCATGTCACCGCGTCATGTCATGTCACCGCGGTTTTAGGATTAAATAATTTAAAATCAAACTGAAAACAACATCAAGTGTACGTAAGAGTGCCGCCATGTTGTTGACATCACAAACGGTAAGGTAAATTGCGGACAGGGCTGGGCAAAATATTTTTTTTTGTATTTCAAATACAAATACAAAATATATTTGAAAAATGTATTACAATACATTTGTATTTGAAATACCTACATTATTTGTATTTGAAATAAATTTTTTATATTTGAAATTCATTTGTATTTAAAATATTTTATTAAAATACATTATTTAACATATTGGTTGTTCCCTTAAAAAAAAAGCAACTAAATATTTGGTCAGTATTTTTATCATAAAATGGTCAGTAAAAAAATTTAAAAAAGACAATTATCAACATAACAGGTCTGGATCAAAAATATTTGAAATATTTGATCAAGAATATTATATTACATTATGGATTTTTCATAATTTCAAATATTCTTGATCCAGACCTGTTATGTTGATAATTGTCTTTTTTAAATTTTTTGAATTTTTGATTTTCTACGTATTGCATTATTCTTATATTTTTTTAAATGTAACCATTAATACATACTACATACCACAAATTTACTTAAAATTTTTATTTTGAGTTCAACTCCAAATAATTATTATAATATAAATTTTATTTAATTAATTTACAAAAATTGAAATACAGAAAAACTTTCTGTATAAATTTTATAATTTGTACCCCGTTGATTCTAATTAATTTCTAGTTAATTCTAAACAAAATTAAAAATTAACCTTAAAGCATTATGCATTCAAACCATAACGATTGTTTTGCGCCACCCTGAATATACTGATATGTTTAAAATACTGACCATTTATTTCAAATACTGATCAGATTATCTAAATCACTAACCATTTATTTAAAATACTGACCATATTATTTAAATCACTGACCATTTATTTAAAATACTGACCATATTATTTAAAATACTACCATTTGTTTAAAATACTGACCATTTATTTAAAATACTGACCATGTATTTAAAATACTGACCATTTCATTAAAAATACTGACCAAAAATGTTTTTAAATACTGACCAAATAAATACAAGCCTAAAAAACAATCTCTCAAATAGTAAATCGGAAAGCGAACCTCTTGTTGAAGAGCAAATACGTGCAGATTCGGCGGTAAATTTAAAAAATTTTATTTTATAATTTAAAAAAATCAATTAAATTAATGGTGACAATTGAGTAAAGTATTTCAAAAATACAAAATACATTTTTATTGTATTTCAAATTCAAATACAAAAATACATTTAGAAAATCATCGAAAATATATGTAACGAAATACATTTTTTTGTATTTCAAATACGTATTTGAAATACATATAATTGAAATACTGCCCAGCTCTGTCTATCACCAACTAAGTTATGTGAAATGTATCCGGGGACACCCTGGTATATATGATTTTTATAAATTTCTAAGGTATTTAAACTTTTATTAAAAAATATTATGCTTTACAAAGCATTTAAAAGACATTTTGCACAGACATTGTGATTAGAACTCTCAAAACATTTTCATTGATTTCATTTCATTTCATTTCAACAATAATAATTATACAGTTAAAATATATTTTAGTATTTCAAAAAGGTATTTAGTATTTTAAATTGTATTTTGTATTTGAAATAAATTATAAAAATACAAAATACAAAAAAAATTGTATTTGAAATACAAAATACAAAGTACATTTGCAATTTGTATTTGAAATAAAAAATACAAAATACAAAATACAAAATGTATTTCAAATACATGTATCTAAATTCTGCCCACCCCTGATTGCGGATACATACAAGCTTCCAAGAAATAGAGATAGTACGTTAGATCTGATACCAGGATTTTAAACATTTTCTCATAATTTGACTCCCATATCTAACATTCCCTCCCTGTGTAGATGATGTAGATAGAAGATGATGAAATAATTTTGATATAAATTGTAACCAAAATATAGTTAACCCGTAGTAACCACAACTCGATCATGGATACATACAAACCACACTAGTGCGAATTGGGATTTTGATAATCCATGTTTCTTGGAGTAAAAATTTCCCAGAAATCCAGTGATGATAGTCTAGAATTCGAAAAATTATATTAAGTTATTGAAAATACGTCAAAATCAAAACAAAATGTTTCAAAAATCTGTTTTTATAAAAGAAATCGCTATTTTTTGCTATTAGATGGAAATGATGTTTCTTTTTTTTAAATTCATGTTGAAATAGTTTACTTTGTGGAAAAATATAATTATTTCATTAACATAACATAACATTGACGATTTTTAAGGGTGTTTGAAAATATGGTATATTTTAAAGATAGAATAAACCACCAAATAAACAGTACATGGTTGGTCAATGATGACAAAATGTAAGTATTTTTTTGAAAAAAGTAGATAAATTGAAACATATATCTATAATAAATATCATAATAATATCATCATAATCTATTTTATTATCCCACTCGATGCAAAGACCGCATCTAATATGCAGAAAAAAGATTTTATGGCGCACCAACTTTATTAACGCTAATACCACACTAGTGCAAATTTGCACCTCGCTTTACTTTACGCACTGCTAAAACTGTAGTTTCTGAACGAATCTTGCCGGGACCTTCTTCAGGTAGTAATCTAAGGTGACAAGATATTTGTCGTGATAAAGGGATACCGTTACAGAACGCCGTTAAAGAGAGCTAAGAATAAGAAATCTTAGGTGGTGCGAATTTGCACTCGTGTGGTTACCGCGGGTTAATGATGGATAGGTGGATGGACTACTCCATAGTTTCATTCTAAAGTATTGCGTCTCCAAGTATCGGACCTTTAAGCAAAAAGCAAATATTTTCTGGTTCCTCAGTCGGATTTGGACCGGCTAGTATGGATGGATCGTCAGCTCCAGCATTTGAATTGGTATTGGTGAATGCCGAAGTATACAACCATCAATTTTATTATTTTGGTATTTAATTTGAAATATTTATATTTTTTTTGTAAAATTTGCTTTGTTGAATTGGATATTTGAATTTTTGGAATTTAAGATTTGTATTTTGCTGGCGGCTGTGGCACATTGAAAATTGGAGGTTGGGAAAATACATCTCAATTAGCTATGGTAAAAATGCTAATCTATTGGCGAATATAACTTTGTATGTATGCTTCTTTTTAACATATTAAAATGATGCAGATCCTCTTAATAATAAATTATTCAATTTAATTAATTGAATTAGTGATTTATTGTTTTCTTGTTTGCTATGCTATGTTGTAGTTGCTGTGTTGGTTCTATTTTGATATTTTAATATTTGAGAGTTTGCTTTGTTTGTAAATTATTGGAGTTGTTATTATGTATGTACTATGTATACATATAACATACATTATTATACTTGTATAATGTATTAAATTATTATTATATTATAATATATTATGCATATTATGTTAACGTGTGCCATAATTTATCTGCTACCCTAACATAGGGAAAGCAAGTTTTTCCAATATTTTCTTTAAAAATTTGACTTGCATTGGGAAAATAATTACCTGCAAATTACTTGGGACAGGTGTAAATAATCACATTTAATTTGTTTTTCAAAATAGGAAACTGTAAAATTTGTTTGAAGTATAGTAAATAATGCAAACGAAATATTTTGGTTGTTACAGTCACAATATTATCGTTGGGGGTACATCAGTATGTACAAGATCGAGTCCCGTTGAGAAGGGTTATCTGTTATTTTAGACTAAACCAGTTGCTAAAGATGTGTTTTAGCAGTGAATATCTAATTACGTGGTAGTCGAACTTGGGTCTTGGATGTAGTACGGAAAAATATGTACTATAATGTAATTGGGAAGGGTTTAAATTTTGCCTGTCAATTTTGGGCTTCAATTCGCGAAGACAATTTATTTGGTCGATAAAGAAGTGTCTTACTAAAAAATGCTAACGTAATAACCAAGTTTAAGATGACAATGAATGGTGCGAGAGCGAAACCAAAAAATATGGCATAAAAAATGCAAAACGACAGTTTTTAGGATAATATGTTGTTGTGTACGCAATGTGTTGTGTTTGTATGTAGCTATAAAATAAAACTTCCGCGATTCCCTACGCTCGTGTAAAAGTCGTAGCCAAATTCTCACTTTATATGTACGTACTAAAGTTTAGTTTAGGCAAATGTGGCCCTCGACACCAACAGATTAAACTTTATAGTTGCACCGGTAGCATCTATCTGATATAATTACCCATGCATCATAATGGTATACATGCGGAAAGTGGAAAGGCCTTACAATATTGATATAGACGACATCAGCTGTTCGCCCCCAAACCCTTCAAGTTTAGAAACGAGATCAGACGGGTTCGCTCATTTCCCTTTTGGCAGGGTAGAAGAATCCGCACCGTTTATATTCGCATTTTATGAACGGCAGTAACTTCCAGGAATCAGATGGATGTGTGCGGACGCGATTAGAGCGCACTAGGACATAAACTCAAAAATAAGATGAAGAAAGACGGAGGTAATTTATTGAAAGTGGGGAGTATGTAAGCGTACGGTTTGCGAAACGACGACGACGAGGAAAGTACGACTAAGCCAGAAAGGGACGGTCACCCATCAGCGCCAGCTGCCAACCCACCCGAATATTACTCAGCACTTTGATCTCTCTTTACGACCCCTGTGCCTTATTGCATCGCTAATGGTCACTGCTAGATCTGGCATTTTATTACAGACCTAATCACAATCCATTCTTTCGCTCTTGTGCCTCAATCAAAACTTCTCTTGAATCCTTGAATATACGACACTTATCGACGACGACACCAACCCATTATTAATCCGCTACAATTCAATACAAAAGCGATTCAATTTCAAGCAACCCACTAATCAAAACAAGGGATGAAAAATCGTTTTATGTTTACGAGAATCTCATTCGAGTTATGTAACAAAAATATATTCTTTAAAAGTCAATTTATATTCTATTACGTCAACATACGGGGTGTTGTAACTTTTTTATTATCATCATGCACAGACTTTTTAATAAAATTTCCGACAAACCCAAACATTGCTCAATAAAATTTAATATTAATTACAAATTAATCCGCAAGGGACCTTATTTTTCGACCTACCTGCATGGTTTGAAAAAGGGCCGCGATGCACGGATGATTCAGCTGGTACATAATTCGCGCTTCTCTGTGTATATTTTTGATGATGTATTCTTCTTTAATTTCGTCAGTGTCCATAATTTTAATAGCAACCTGCAAGAAGAGAAAAAAAACTTTTTAAAAAACAAGAATATTATTTCAACAAAATTTTGCTTCTTTTCGTCGCTTTGGTTTTTTATTTCTTTTTTACTGATGTACTTATGGAACATAAAAACAACGTAAAATCCGCAAGAGTGAGCGGGGTCTGATTTGGAAAACAAACTCAATTCGACTGTAAAATATATAGACAAGTTAGGTATACACATAAAATTAATTAAATGCAATTTAATTTGTAAATAAAATTTATTACGTATTGACAGTAATTGGTGCATAAAATGGACCGGTATAAAATAAAAGAGGAGTGTGTATCGTGCAGGTTCCCCAGAGATTTAATAAAATTCTGGGATCTCTCTAGAAATTCAGTCATCAAACACGCATCAGTTATCGAGCTAACAACTAGAAAGGAAAGGACGTGGCACATAACAGCAACAACCCTTCGAGAATGGAAAATTAGAAAATTAAACGATGAATTGCGATGAGGGTTTGCGACGACTCAAAGTTGACGATGATGCTGTGATGTCTAATTACGCAAAACTTGATGATTGGTTTATCAGAAACGACGGAATAAACCTAACATAATAATGAAAATTCAATTTCTTAACAAGGAGATAGTATATAATATGGGAGATGTGGCGTCATTTTCCTGCTGCGATGGTAAGCACGACATGACGAGTCACAGAGTTAACGAGTTCAAAAACAAGAAGTTCCAGAAAATCTTTGATGTTGACGGCATTTCTCTTGGGACTTTGGAATGCGGTGGCACCATTTGAGCATTTCGACATATTGCGGCGGTAAACGAAAACTTTGACTGTCAATGCTATAAAAGTTCATGCACGATTTTACATCCAGCAAGTGAAACGTTTATGAATCGCCAAACCGAATCAAATCTAATTTTTAAACTCAAAAAACATTTAATTAAAATATTTTTTCTTCGTTTTTGACATATAAATTGATCCTTTTTCAACTTTACAACTCTAAACCGCTTAAGGTTCGCCCATACCTACTATTTTTCCCTCATTCTTTTATAGACGATCATACTTTTGTTATGGTATGCTGCTACGTTTTATGTACAAAGTCGTAAGATTGGTTCATTAAAAATATTTTTTGTTCGCTCTAGCACAAATAAACACAAAGGGTAACCCCAGTGTGTCAGCTAAGTTCGTTGTTCGTCAGGCTCATATATTACAATTCGGCAACAACTAATTACAGTGAACTATTGCCAACCTAACCATATCACTAATGCGACTGAGTGCAAGACCGCTGGGAATTGATAGTAGAATTTGGATGGCCAAATAGATCATTTTCAATCTTTGTATTTTGAATTAACAACATTCTTAATCCGATCAACTAAGTTAATCCTTTACGCTTTGCACCCTAATGACGCTACATTGGTGTCAGAGGTGGAATAACCGATCAAGAATATTTTCAATTTGTCTTAAAGGTCTTAACGATAATCGAAAACCTCTTGCAAAAGCAAACTCTCTACAGGTGGAAAAGAAAAAAAAAGTTGTGAGCTGGATTAAAAATGTAAGTTTTATTTTAATTGCCAAATGAATATTTTTTAAAAAAGGCAAGTTAATGGAGGAAATATGTCTAGAAAATATTTTCTTGCAATGAAGCGTATGAACATGCGTAGAAAATCTCGAGACAAGTTAAATATTATTGATCTAAAAAAATTTGAATAACATTTTTTCTTTTCGTTTTTGAATTTGGCTTCATTTTAATTGGATCTAGGTTAACCTAGACCTAAGAACTGATTTTTTTTGATCCACAGTATGTGGTTTGTTACAATACATTTTTTATTTAATTTTACACTCTCAATTCAAACCTCTTCCAGTGACGTAAGAACCAAGATAACTTGCGTGTCAAACTCAATTGGATGGTTCAAGTTTGAAAGGTTTTATTTCGGGAGTATTCAAGTAAATGGTTTTTATGCGTGCGTTATGACGTCGGATATGCCACCTGTTAATGTTCTTCACATCAATACGGGTTTATTTTAGACGCAGACGTCGTACGTCTTAAAGGCGTGAAAACCTCAATGCATTTTTGGTCGAACAATTGAATTATATCATTTTTTATTGTTTGATATTCCCGATTTTAATCAGTTCCTCCACTTCTTTACGAATCTTAAAAGTTTTAAGGTAATTGATCTTATTTTTGTGTAACAAATTTTGTAATTTTTAGCTTTATCATACTGCCGCCTTTTGATTAAATAGACAAAATTTTTTTTCATTATTGAATGACAAAACAAAACAAATTCAAATACAGAATGTCTGTAAAAATCAACCTTGCAGATATTAAAAATAATTAAACTTTGCTATAGGTAATTCATATTTTTGAATTTCTAACAATAAACTTTTTTTTACAGGGTATAATAATACAAGGGGTAAATATCTCAAAATAATTCTGTACACAAGACTCAGTAATTTTCATGGAATTCCACAGATTCTCAAAGAATTACAATGATGTTCAACAAGGGGGAGTAAAGGAGTAAACCCCCCCCCCCATGACCCATCAAAACCAATAAAATTACTAAATTTTGTAAAAATTTGAAAAATATATATCAATTCTTATCAAAAAATATATATTTACCCTCTCTCAGCTAGTCTCAGTTGCATGAGATTTTCCAGAATCTGCTTTTGTGTACAAGTGAAGAGAAATTTGAGAAAATCCCAGGAAGCCTTAAGAAATAAGAAACATAAGGAAATAATACTATAGAAGGGCTTTTCTTTTATTTTTTCAATTTTACAAGATTTCCTTGGCTTCATTAAGATTTTCCGAGAATCCTTAAAATATTTTAAAACTTTCTACATTTTTTCGGATTTCTCATTTCTTGGAATCTCTTAATATCCCGAAATTTTTTAAATTTTTCTGATATTTCATTGGATTTTCTTGAATTTTTCTTTTTCTAAATTTCTTACGATTTCTTAGAATTTTCTGCGTTTCCTTAAATTTTCCTCTTCCTCAAAATTTTCTTGAATTTCATAAAATTTACATGGCTTTCTTGAAATTTTCTAAGATTCCAAACCCCTTATTTCTCCTTAGTTTGTTGCTGAGAAACCGAGGGGAAATCATGATATACAAAAGTGAAGGAAAATTTTAGGAAATTTTAAGTATACTTCAGATGAGCTTTATTTTTTTGCTTTTTAAATTTTCTAAAATTTCTTTCTCGGAATATTCTGATTAGCAGTGACAGCAGACCAGTAGTGTGGCGTAACACCGGCCTAGTGAGAAGCGGTCAACCGCGGTTCAAATCTTGTTTGCGTCGAATACACTGCTGTGATCTAAAGCCCAAAATATATCTGTGGGCTATGGGGAAGGCAACGGGAAACCACGTCAATTTGACTTCAGCCAATTGTTCGCCTACGCACTGCTTAGTGCATGGCACTTAAAAACAGAAAAATATTCTGAACATTCTAAATTTCATCGAATCTTCCATTTTATAAGTTTGCCTGCCAAGGGCGGCTGCAAGGAGGGTCAATAACAGTGTATCTAACCCCCTTTTCCTGACAAAAACCAACAAAATCTGCTAAAAAAAATTTTAATTTCAAAAATATACCTAAATTCCTATCAAAATATATTTATTTACCCTCTCCTCACCAGCCTCATTTGCCCCCTACATGAATTTTGCCTGGATCCGCCCTTGATTTTCAAACTAGTTTTAACCTAAAGAATTTCTATGATTTCCAAGGAAATTCCAAATAAGTGTACTACACAAAATTTTCGAGATATTTACCCCTTGGTATAATATAAGTAGTATGTACAATTCACTTTCAAATTTGGAAAATAGTAGGTATGTTTATTTTTGTAGCCAAGTTTATTTCCATTTTCATGCGAATTTCTTCTTCTTTGCTTTACATCTGAGGCAGTTTGCTGGGCTCATCTCAGATGTACCCGTAAATATGGATTTTTTGTTGATGAGCGCAAATCATCAGCCCAGGATAACCGCCGCGTCATTCGACTATCTTACTTAAAAATCACTTTTTTGTGAGAGCAATTGTTTAGCTTTACAGCTGGCACCGAACGGTGCTGAAGTACTCTAATGATTCTCTCTATGTTTCTGTTTAAATTCAGCTTGGACTTGCACAAAATGCGTACTAACAAGATGGGATCCCTGTTTCCGTCATCGATTTAGATAAAATTTGAATATGTTGTAGATTATCAAATAATAAGAGATCTCTATATTTTTGCTGCCAATATACGGTTTTAGGGGGTTTAATTGTCCTTCGAAAAAAGAGTGCAAAACTGAAAAGTTGGAATTTACATGTAGATTGGGAGGTCGTGGAGTACTCCTTAGAATAACCTCCAATAGTTGGAGCAAAAATTTAAAATGTCTAAATTTACATAATTCATAATGAAAACCAAATTTCTTAATAATAAAGCAAAGATACCTCTACCTTAGTTGTGGTTAGGCGAAGTCTCTCAGACTCCTCGCGATGTTTAGTATGTAGCCCAACTAAATACCCATTTTAATTGCAATTTATTGAAATTGAGATTACATATACTAAACATCGCGAGTAGTCTGAGAGACTCCACCTCAGTGATTACGAGTTAACAATGCATTAAGACTTTTGTTCAAATCCAAGCAGTAATAATTTTATTTATATTGATTAAACTGGGCTTGAGGTATTCTGTATCCACCAGGTACAACGCCCAGTATAGAGAGAAATATGTGTTACTAATTCACACAATTGTGCAAAAAAATTACACAATATTGTATACTTATTCTGCACAATTGTGTGCATTAGTAACACATATTTCTCTCTATGAGGTTTATAACAGTTAGAATAGCATTTTCCTTCTAACTTTTCTTCATGCTTGATCTTCCTTTTAATCAACTTCACGGAACAAACCTAACAAATTTTAATACATTTGTTAATCTGTATATTTAAAAATTTTAAGCCGATTGACTATGTTAAAGAGCGGTTTACTCGACTAAAAATAATAGAACAAGTGACACTTTAATCGCAAGAGTAGATAAAGTAGCATGCTAAAATTTTTATTGAAATTGCAAAGTATTGTCTCTCCTAAATTAATATTTTTCACAAAAGAAATTGAATTCAAAAATAATATGAAAAAAATCAAAAAAATCAAAGAGAAGGTTAGTACCAATATATTAATAAAATGAAACTCAAATAAAGATCGCTGGTATAATAATATAATACAAATTCCCCTGGGGGTTTAGTCAAACTCTAAACATTAGCCGGATGTTTCTAGGTAGACATTATTTATATAAAATTATATAAATGAATAATATAATATAATATTAATAATAATTATATAAAATTTGGATTCGATGCAAAATTTACAGAGAAAGATGTCAGACAAATAAGTAGATTATGATATTAGATTAATTGTAAAGCTTTGTATAAAACATCAAACCTATTTTGTAAGCTTTAATAACTAAATCAGCGCACAAATCTGACAGGGCAAATATGGTTTAATCTACAAAACGGTATATGGTCGAACAAAGTTCAAACACTAAACTAACTACTAAACTACCCTAAAGCGCGTATTATTTGAGGCGGTGAAGCTTTCCATTGTAGCTGCAAAAAGAGATATACAAAGCATGTAAAGTTTACAAGGGTAGTAGATGCCTCGGCCGTCAGTAGATGTTAGTTTTACCTATATAGATATATATATTGTGATAAAGCAATTTTCTGTAAATACTAGCTCATCTTAGCAAATTTTGTCATAAAAATGCCGAAGAACGTCCATTATCACCCTCAATGCATATGCAAAGTTTAGGATATGTGATAAAATATGCAGTCGCCACTTGGAAGGACCATGTTTTTTACCCGAGCCGTTAATCCGATTAGGGAATGCGCGTCTTTCAGTCGCCTGAATTATTTAACTGCTTTATTTAAGCTAGAGTAGTCTTAAATCTAAAGAAAAATTTACTACAGCCCTTCTAAAACTGATAAACTTTTTAATCAAAGCGCACATTGTAGCCTCATTTTCTCGACCGAATACAAATGAAGCTCAATGGGAAAAACCGCGCTACATATGACTTAACGACAGAGACTGTCGCAATAAAATTTTTTTATCGAACTTGCTCCATTTGAATTCGATAAAAATTTGCTTCATTTGTAAAAATTGTCGCGTCGAAGTGATAATAAAAAAAATTCATTTGGTTAAACAAAAATGGCAGAGGTCGATTGAAGTTTTATACAACATGTAAAAAACGTGGTCTCTCGCATATTGCTGATGTCTGCGGGATCAATCAAGATGTCAAGACGATAAGAGTGCAGGTGGAGCGGAAATCGATAACTGAACGGAGGATGACGTGCTAGGAAATGAGCATCAGGATGAGAGATGATGATACCACGATGCGATGCCATCCAGCGAGAGAGCATATACATTTCGACGATGCGATGTTTGAAAACTCTCGTTGCATTTTACGACGAAATTATATGGCAAATACTTGGCACATGGAAAAATTACCTTATTTTAGTAAATTTATTTACTCGCCGACATAATTTACGATTCCGAGACCAAAGTCGTAAAGATTTAGATTGAAAAATCTCGTCTGGTTTGCATAATGCAACGTTTATTATTACCATAATTGGGTTGGTAGTAATTGTCACGAAAAACTTACATTTTGACCAATCCCAATCACGGAAACCTATTACTAGGATGTTACAATATCTATCAAAGGGTAAATGGTGGGCCGTTGTCGGCTAGTAATGTACTTTTGAGAATGGATGGCGAGCTTTTAACGAGCTCAATTGAATTAGACACCTAAATTATGTTGGTTAATGGGGGTAATTCGATTGGGCGGTCTCCTAGCCATCAATACGACCCTAATGGCCCGTCCAGAGCAACAGCCGTTATATAAAGGATTATGTCGAGTTTACTCCCCCGTTCCTTAAAACATTCAAATATTGCTTAAATTATCCCATAAAATGTTGTCCTAATCCTTATTTTACCAAATTTATTGCGCCAGCTATACAAACGCAAGCTAACTCGGGGATTTGGGGGTTCATCGTCTAAGGACAAAAAGTTAAGACGTACGTCACTTTTCCATTCATCATGCGACAACAGTTGGCGCCGGCTAGAAAAAGATTTTATTTAAATCGTTAAAAACGTAAAAGGTGTCGCCTTGAAAAATGGTTTTCGAGGCGTTTTGTTGCTTGACATTTGATAATATTTAAACTACCCTTTTGCAAAAATTTGTGCAATATAAATAAAACTTTTCCGACCGCGATCAATTATCTTCGTCGTAGTCGTCGTCGTCGTTTCAAAATGCTTTTCAGCAGTTTAGGTATACTAATATAGGTAAGTCGTCGGTTTTACCCAACCACTATGAAATTAAATCCAAAACGAGACGCAGCACGAGGATGGAAAAGTAAATTGACAGCGGCGAAGAAAATAGAAACGGACAGAACAACGGAACGAGATTGATTCGCATAAGCCAAAAGGAAAAACAAAAAGAAAGAAACGAAGAAAGACTGAATAATAAAATAGAGCAATTAAAAAAATCCTAATTATTTCAAATCTTACGTTACTCATTAGGTTGAAATTTCCATTTTGTCGTCGACTCCTGAGGATCGTAAGTAGAAAGGAAATTGTATAACTTGTTTTCTAACTTTAATAACGAGAACTCGTGAAAAGCTAAAGTGCGTCCCTACACATTTCAAAATGTAAATAATTATGCTCTCGTCTGAAAATCATCTCGTCGTATTCTACATAAGCTAAAACCCAGGTTGGCACATTTAAGGTTTAAATCAGTGCATGTAATTTCTGTTGAAAGCGATTATAACGGTAATTATTAAAGTGAGTCTTGTTATAAGTGTATGTTAACTTCTCAGTTGGTACAACAAAATCCGAAGTAATTTATCAAGTTAATTACAATGTTGTTCGAAATACACGTTAGTTTTAGTCTAAAGACTCGAAAAGAGAAACAAAATGTAACAAACTGCACTTTATCGATTGCGAGCCTTGCATAATAATAAATTATTTACCCAAAACATGATCATTCATTCTGACTAACGTGAACAATGACGTCGTCTGGGTCACCATTAATAATACCGTCACGGTCGGGCGCTGGGACTTGAACACAAACTTATTGATCTTCCCTTATAAAACATTTTTGGCCAGGTCTGAAGGGTAAAATATTAGGATTTATTGTATTTGCGCGATGATCCGGAGCTTCTTGAGAAATTTTAAAAGTGATTAAGTTAGAAGTTATTGTAGCGAAAATAGCCTTAACAATTGATGCAAAATTTTAACATTGCAAACTCAATTTACAAAATAATCTAAAATGAAGACAGCTTTAACGTTTACAATACTTCACAAAATCCCTCAATATAACTTGGGGAGGCTTTTTGAAGTAGGAATTTCATACTTTAAATTTAAATTGCTCGAGCTAAACACCACAAAAGAAGACATTTTGCGTAATAGTACTTCATTTTTTACGTGTAGGTTTGAAAACAGATACGATCTGCGTTTTAAAAATGTGAAGGGTGTTAGTAAAATGGTGCTTTTGCAAAATATGCGGGCAGTAATTGGAGCTTACAAAGTATAAAATCCAACAATTGGCATTAATACTTTTTACAGTCAACTAAAATTGACGCTAACCGACGTGTTCACTAGCTTACCAAGCGCTATATTAATGTTATTTAAAAATTGCGATAAAAATGCAAAATTTGCATACTATCAGCCCTGACAGCCACATTTGAACCGACGCGACGACACAATGTTCAAGAAAATTGGAAAAAGCTGGAACAAAAAGATTTAACTGTGAAATAACTGCAACTGCAAATTTCAAGTTTGAATTTATAACTCCATTCAGTGAGTAGTAATACAAAAAGTACATACAGAGTGATCCAAAACCCAAACAAAATTATATCAAATTTTAAGTAATAAAGCCCCACGTTGGGTGCCATGTATAATGTTAATTTACAATTAAATTAGTTTCACAACTATAGAATGATACTTTGAACTTAATAATTGAAACAAATAAGTAAACTTTAAATAAGTAATTAAAGAAGTAAATATTATTCTGATCCTTACACATATTTGATGAATGCTAAACTAAATTAAACTTATAAAAGTAACTTGCCATGGATTTGTTTTTATTTGTAAACAAACTAACATTTGCTTAGTCACTTTTTTGTTGACAAAACTTACTGTTTGTTTATATAGCACGTTGTTAATTAACATCAAATTGTTCTAGTTCCGTCGAATCCTGTAAGTGTTCCGCCCTTGTTAAAACAACTATTTCTTTTTCATACGCCAATTGCATGTCTATGTTTGTAACTGCTAGAAACTTGTCACTTCTGTACAAACAACAGTTTGTATTGAAATACGTTTTGCTTCAAAATTATTTAGTAGGGTAGTATTTCCTGAATTTACGCGTTTTACAAGCTGTTTTGCTTGAATTGGAAAAGGTCAACTACAATAATTATTGTATCCGTTTTTCGACTCTACTAATAAAACGGAATTGGAACATCTTTAAATCATAAAGCTCCACTTGTTCTGGAATTATAGTAAACCCAGGGCCGGCGAGAGCCACGGCCAAAATTAAAAAAAATTCCAAGAGTGGTTTTCTCTTTACCTTAAGGGTTGAACTGTCAATGTTTATGAATAGCAGTAAAAGTAGCCCCCTTGAAATTAAAATCAACCTGTCCAAGTGTTTTTCACTTTTTTATCCTTAAATGTCTTGAAATATCGTATTTATTTCGCAGTTTTGCAGCTTCAATTTTTTTGCTGAATAATCGATAAAACTTCCAAAAAATTATTGCACTGAATTCGGGAAAGCCAGACCTTTCAAATGAGGTGTCACTTGCCATATCATCTCTATTAAATTTTAGGGGTTGTCATCACAGTGCGAAGAGATGAAACAATACAGAAGTGACATCAGTCGCAAAAGTTGTCCCCCTCAATGATAAAATTGACGTATTTTTGCATTTTTTGAAAAAAAATTTTGCTGACCACAATCCCGTCTGTTACGTTTTCAAACGGCCACCCTGTATGTTGGCACCACCGAAAGCGCCTGTTATAGTCAGATAAGCTAGTATATGCATCTAAAGTGTTCTGGGGTATGTCAGACCCCACCTGTAATTTAGGGTTATAAAGTTATGTTTATTTTAAAACTCTGTTGATCAACAAACTTAATATTCTTATTTTTTTGTGGATTAAAACTTCAGAGAAACTCATCAACAGATAGTGGAAAAGTTTTTACTCGCCTGGATAGTTATATCCAATACATTATAAACAATCCGGGGGTATATAAGGTTAGGACAATTCGCCAGCACGATATGGCGACGTCCATTAATTACGTGAGGCGTTTAGGGGGGTTCAGGAGAATCTAGATTCTATTGATCGGAATTGAGGCTTCCATAAAAATAAAAATCAATTATCAAATCAAAAGTCAAAAAATAATTTAGTGTCTGGATTACGCAGAATCCCAGAAGCCGATAGAGCTCATGGCTCTCTCTGGGAGTCCTATCGGCAAATTATAGTGCTTTAAACTAATGTCGATAGTAAATACAAAACTTATCCGTTATTATTTGCCTACCACTGATGGTTAACTGATGTTGATGATGATTAACAAGAGATATTTTAATGAACCAATTACTAATAGTCCAGTCAATGGAAACTTTGAATATAATATAATATTTAAAAGAATTCAATTACTTTTATCGAGTTCAAAAAATATGAAGCCAATAAAATTTAGAAGAAACAATCAGGAAAATTAAATAGAATTAAATTAAAATTATTCTCAGCGGACATAAGAATGTACTGCGTACGGAGCGCAACATGCGACGCAGGCGCAGATGCCATGGAAGGCGTGGCGATTCGATCAGCTGACGTTTTGTTAAATAAATGTTTACAAACTACTTTGAAACATTATAATACATGAATGGTGCATTTCTCACAAAGTTTTCCAATTGAATATGATAGTAAATTTTCCGTTCTATAAATTGGTAATTTTATTTTTTGGATTGGGTGAGTAACTTTGAAGAAATGAAGGATGTAAGTCGATTATTCGTAAATCTTGGATTCTTTTTTATTAATTATAAATGACACCCTAAAAATTGAGATGATACATTTTAATATGTTCATAAGGGAACCTTTAGCTATCGATTGGTGTAACTTTCATCCCCTAGAACGCAACTTTTGGGTTGAAGTCTAAATCTATCGGACTATAAGCAATATGTAACTTAAAAGCCTCACAAGATTTAAAAAGAGGAGTTTTTGAAGGCCAACTTTGCCAAGAAAGCGATGTCGCAATGTATAAAGTTAGAACAGGCAAGAACTGCCTATACCTTGAAAAAAAGAAGCAAAATAATTGCCTACTGAAATATTCGCGAAGAAATAGAAAGAGTGCACTGGGGGGTATTCCATACCCATACCCCCAGACCCAGAATTTTAAGGGTCTAATAATGCATTAATGCTTCCGGCCCAAAGGAAATTGTTTTGCTGCTAAGCGCACAAATAATTTTAGTTTTGCCCGCCCGAAAGTTAAGTTTGTTAATCTATCGCAGATATCCTAGTAGAAGTAGTTACCTTCATTTTGGTTTTCAAACTTTATTCTTTTCTTTTGAGCCTGATGTTAAACGTATTTATCTATAATTACAACTTCAAATGTTGATTTAGCTGTAACTATTGGCAAACCGGGGGGTCTGGGGGGTATGGAATACCCCCAAGTGTACCGTATCAGTGCATCAGCCACCTGTAACATAACGGATAATATCCGTAAAGGACCTACATATTTTTTACTATTTGGCTACTGAATAATTCTCGAACAAATAGAAAGAGTGCACTGGGAGGTATTCCATACCCCCCCCCCCCCCGGGTATACACTCATTGTTTTGAGCATTTAAAACTTAAATTTATAATCTAAGTAGTTTTAGGGATCTTACAATACTGTAAAGCTTGGGGCTCTAGAAAACATTGTTTTTCTGCTAAGTGCACGAATAAATTTATTTTTACCCGGCCAAAAGTCGATGTTACTTTTATTGTGGTTAAGACATGTTCAGCTTGTTTCAAGTTTCTTTTTTTGAGCCTAATAAACGTATTTATTTATAATTATTATAAGTTCAAATATTGATTAAGCTGTAATTATTGGTAGGTGTGGGGTGTATGGAATACCCTCCAGTGCACCATTTCAGCGCATCAGTCACCTGTAGACAGATAAGGGATAATATTCGTAAAGGACCTATTTTAACATTCGACAACAAAAAATTGCCAAAATCGTTTCACGTAATTAATGGATGTCCCCTATGTATTAATAAATAAGTTTAAATTGATCTTCTGCGTATTGCATTATTCTTAACTTTAATTTAAAATTTTTAAATAAAATTTTTGATATACGGAAATCCTTTAAAAAAAAACAATTTTAATTATTCCTTTTGTGTTTATATGGTTCTTACATGTATACAAAGAGCATTGTTTAATGAAAACTTGAAAAAACGAGACACAAAATTAATATTACATTGTTTTAATGCTTGGGGTTTGTCACACCCCACCTATACACTGATGGCTGTTTTTCCACCTAGGTAACGCCAGGTTTTAATAAGAAAGAAATACCAAAGTCAAATATCTAATTTTTTATTCATTCAAATTTATTTAGTTATTCGTCCGGGTTCTTGAGGGATTCCGAGCCCCGGGGACAAATCCCCGAGCGCCCCTCTCTCTGGTTGGGCCTGCGTAAACATCCAGTTCCTCTAAACCCGAATCTATCTCCGACTGGGAATTTTCAGCACGGGGTGCCCTATTAGAACATAATATATTTGTGGCTTTGATCCAGTTGAGATCTAGCGCTTTTAATCTGGCGAACTCTATCGGAGCAGTCACAAATGGACCTTATTGGTTTTTTGGCTTTAGATACCCGATCCGGTCTTGATGTTTCTAGAACAAACCAGATCCGGGCGTCCCTTGCTGACCCTTACAGGAAACATAAAACTGTTGAACATTAAATCCTTATACCGGGTGTTGAATGAGTTAGGCGAACATAGGAAATTAACATGTAAAAACTTATTTATGCAAATTCCTGCTTCCCTAATTATTTTAGAGAAAAAATGAAAGACTCAAAAATAATGCAGAAATATAAACTACGAATGATAAGAGCATTAGATTTCATCTAACTTTTACTTAAAAAGCCAAAAAATGCTTTTGAAATTGTTAAAAGTTCCATTTATTGGACTGGCCATGAAAGTTTCCATGGTAATAATTTTGGAAAATTAAATTGAATTTATTACATGGCCAGTGCGATAAATGAAAATTTTAACAATTTCGAAAGCATTTTTTGACTTTTTAAGTAAAAGTTAGATGAAATCTAATGGTCTTATCATTTGCATTTATATTTCTGCATTATTTTAGTATCTTTCATTTTTGCTCTAAAATAATTAGGGAAGCAGGAATTTGCATAAATAAGCTTTTACATGTTAATTTCCTATGTTCGGCTAACTCATTCAGCACCCGGTATACTAAAGCTGGAAGCCGAAAAATGCAATAATAACATGGAATTGGAACATCATTAAATCATACAGCTCCACTTGTTCTGGAATTGTCGTAATCTTGAATTTTTTCTAATTCAAGTCTATCGTTGGGTATGTAAAGGAGTGTAATTCATAAAAATGTTACATGACTTTTTAACTATTCAAGATTTTCTGAAAATAAATGATTCTACGCCAAACTCGGTTACATGTTCAGACTAATTGCTACGCGATTGGACGGTTGGTAATGACACAATAAATTTTAATATTGATCGTTATTTTCACTCTGAGAATCGGAATACAATTCATCTTCTTCTTTTAGAAAACAAAATTCTCCGAAGTTGCGGTTAGAACATTGGAAGTAAATACGTTTACAGATATAGTATAACGTCAGAAACACATGTGTTCACAGACATCACTGAATAAACAGGCTATCATCAAGAGACATCCAATTTCTGTCACAGTCTGCCGATAAACGAAAAAGATTCATTATTGTGAGCAGTTGACCAAGATATGGTAGCATTGAATCGATCAAATTTACATTTCTATTTGTTTCAAAGTTTCAAGCAAATTGAAAATAACCCAAAATAATGTAATTTCATCATCATTAGTTGTTTACAAATTTATTATTGGAATCAGCTACCAGAAAAATCGCAACTGCATTACGAATTGGAGTAGATATAGGCATTGAGAATGTTATGAAAAAAAGTAAAAGACGTTTTGAACGAGAAAGTTTTCCTCCTATATTTTGAGCACTTATCAGAACTTGATAAATCTTCAACTGTTTGGTCTAAATACTCGATGGTGCGGACTGTCATATCCATAAAGGAAAACGTCGATATTAACAAATATACACATCTGCTTTCTTTTTTAAAAAGAAAATCGGAAAAATATCGCATTAGGAAATCCCAGACATAATAATTAACGACAATAACTTATTTTAAAATCCAATATTTAATTTTTAATCTTACAACACTGTAAATTTAGAAATACTAAAATCACACACTTTTAGCACTTGAATCGTAAATAACTAAATTATTTTAATTTGTTTATTATTGAAAATGAAAAACTAATTTACTTCATGGCCTTTGAATGCCTTCGTAGGTATTTAACTTTATTGACGTTAAACATCAAAGCGTTTTAATTAAAAGAGTTACTTGAAACATTAAATGAAAAATCAAAAAGTTGATGTAATATTTAAAAACTTTTTTAGTTTAAAATTAAATGTTTAATAAAAATTATTAATTTTTTGTTAAGAAAAACTTTTGAAAGCTCTCGCTTAATGTTAAATTGAAATTATATTAAAGAGCAAATAAGCGTTTGTTTGTAATTAAGTAAAATAAATTAATGCCGAAAAGTTTATTTTTTATTATTGCAAATAAAAAGCACTCACAATCAGACACGAAACTGTTTGTCAAAACATAAATGAAAACGGTATACGTTTCCTGTATATTTTATTGTTGTTGACATACAAAAGATTTGAAAAATAACGAAAAACTTTTAGTGCTTACATTACATTCACAGTAATATCTTAATAAAACGAAAACTGACTGCCATAAGAGGCAGACCTTCCAGGTGTCTGAATGAGAAAACCTAACAAAAGAACTCGCAAACATCTATGAAAGATGTCTTGGAAATATCATCGTTTTTATGCCTTAAAGGACGACGCTCTTCACTCGTTCGTTCGTGCAGAATTGGTTTGAAATCTCGGCCGTTAAATAACTCAAAAGGCGAGTTTAAAAAATGCAACAAGGTTTTTTTCTGACGAATTTTTTTGTTTATTTCACTGATTGTCAACAAGCAAACCTTTCTCGGGTAGAAAAATGTTTTAAAATATGGCAGGCTACTAAAAAGAAAGTTTATAAAAAGACGTAATAATTCAATGAAAAAGTTGGAGAAGTATCGGAGGAGAAAGGCAAAGTGTATGGGATCGTCTGAAAAAAAGCAAATCTGATCTCGTAATATACATGGATGTTTTTGTAAAATTTGTTAAAGTTGAAAACTGCTGCGTAAGACATTCCTTTTAAATTTTGGCAAAATTGCAAGCCGATAGTTCTCACAAATTGAAAAATGTTCTCTCTTTAGCAATCGCGATGATTTTATTTCGAAACTTTCAACGGCTCTTAAAAATGCTGTTGCTTTGTAGAGATTTTACTTATAATTAGACTTTCGTATGGAATACTACAGGGGATGCGAACAACTCACCACTTGAGCACGTGCGCTAGAGATCGTCAAGTTTCATTGCTTCGGGGGTTTTGGGAACAAACTTGGCTTACATTTAGATAGTTATATAAGTTTATGGCAAAACTTGAGTTTTTTTCCAACACAAGTGTCACTTTTAGAACGCACTTTGAGGTAATGCGATATCAGATTTCGAAAAATATTAGATCTAGCGAAATTTCAACATTGCGCGATGCCAAATAATTACACTTTCTGCACTCGATCAACCCTGAACCTCTCCAAAGAAGACGCAGTTTGAGATTAAAAAATATGTGGCACATTATTTCAATCAACCGTGAGAAATGTAAAATAAAGAATTGTACTAAATTGCCCAAGTGATGCGGCCTGAAGGCCGCACTGACCCATCACTCTTCGGTAATTGAATTTTATTTTAAACTACACCTCTAGAACTTTTAAAGGCAATTTTGTAGATAGTCTTAATTTTTCGCAGGGCAGCCCAATATTGTAAGGTTTTAGTCGACCTCCTAATTAACCGAGAAAACCGTAAACGTAGCATTAAGCGTCGAACACACCACAGCGATCACCACACCCACCTCCCACACACATTATCATACTATTGATACTTTCTATATTTTCATTACGAAAAATATTGAATCAATTATAATTTTAAAATTTTTAAATCAAAAATTAACAAAACTTCTACAGTCCTTCATTCAAGGATAGTAAAACTTAAATTTGCTCTACGTTAGCTGTCGTAAAACATGCTGTAGTTCAACCCGCAGCATACCGAGTTGCGGGTTCATCCCAAAATCATAAAATTTTGTAGAAATATTTTTAAATTAATTCTTTCATAAAATTCCAGCAAAAATATTTTAGTATTAGATAGGTATATTATATTATTTACCCATTCAATTTTTAATTAATTAATTAATTAATTAAAAATCAACAGCCATTAGTGTCAATTTCAATTTATTTCTTTATTTATCATCGAATAAAACCACATTTTCAAATATTATATTATTTAAACAAAAAAATCACCGCTTACCACTTTGAAATTTCTCTTTTATTTTTTATTTTAATTAAACATCAAAGCGATTTAAATTTTATGCCAATATAATACGCAATTTTATACGCAATACAACATTGCGCATTCATCTTCCAGTACTAACGTTCGGTTTCACAGACCGACGAATTCTTATATAAAACAAAAATAATTTATTTAAAACAATAAAATTTTGTAAAGTAAATTACCTTTTCATACTAGATTTAAATTACCTGAACATTTCATATTATTCCATTTGTGTTTAAAAATTTGCAAACACTACGAGAAAAAAATAAAAATAACTTTGGTCTCATAGACCGACGTTAGCACTGATGTAATATGGCAATATGCTAGTACTGGAAAGTTAATAGCAGAAAGCTATTGTTTTCAGGAATTCACTGACGGTTGTCGAAATAATATTAGGATTAACAAAAAATTAAGCTTTTAATAAGGTTTTTTTATTAAAAACAATACAAACTTTTTTGTATTTTAAATCTGCATGTTTTTCGAATGCCAAATTTTTCCAAGTTACTCTTCTGAAAAAATTACACTATTTCAAAATTTATATAACCATGCTAGCTGGAATTATATTATTTATAATAATACGTATATGGGGTATTCCATACCAAATAGACCACTTTTGACCCCGGCCCTTTTCGAATTAGCTGAAAGTTCTTTTTTTCTTTTTCCACTCCATGAAAAACTTTTCTCAGATTTTTTTCAAATTTATTTACCCAACCCATAAAACGCTATGAATTAAAAAAAAATGGCTTTTTGTTTCAAATAGCTATAACTTTTTCAAAAATTGACCTTTCGGGTCTATAAAATAAAAATTAAAATATAAAATGGCGAACTTTGAGAAAATAACGGTTTTTCTCAGAAAAATTTCATGGAGTTTATCATCTTAAAATTTTATTGTATTTTTTTCTGAAAAGTACATTCAAAAACAAACATTTTCAATACAAAGCGGACCCGAAAGGTCAATTTTTGAAAAAGTTATATACCTATTTCAAAATTAAAAAACCATTTTTTTGAAACATTTATAACTTTTTTGGGTTGGGTTATAAAATTTGAAAAATTCTGAGAACCTTTTTTCATAAGGGAGAAAAAAATAAATAACTCCCCGAAAATTCTTTAGATTCGAACTTGTTTGGAAATCATTGGAATTCCTGGAAAATTCCTAGAAAATCACTGGAATTCTTTGAAAATCTTTAGAATTCCGTGGAAATGTTTGAAAATCCCTAGAATTCTATGGAAATCGTTGAAATTTCCAGTCCTGTGTACAAAATAGTTGTGAGATATTTGCCTCGTGCTTTTGACTTTTCTGCTTAATTGTAGATAAACGTTCGCCCTTTTTTTCAAAACGATTATTGAAATAAGTAGTACTCATAATAATCAAAATTTTAAATTCAAAATAAAAATAATTTATTTTACACATAATTGTTAAATTTTAATTCATCTGATGGAAACTCACCAAAATTTTATCTAAAAATTTTGTATCGACATAAATATATAAATTGTTCAGCAAATCCTTTATTGCAAGAAAGGAAAAAAATTTCCTTGCAATTTTATTTTTTTTTTTCATTTTTTTTTCCATTATTTATTTTATTTCAAAAGCAATAACGATTTTACTGTTCTTCCTGTTCCTTCCTCCCCTACTGTTCTATGACTCGAGTAAACCATTTGATTTTTTCTATAATTGAATCGGTCATTTCAAAAACAGCATAAGTCATAGTATTAAAACAAGCAATTTTGAAAAAATAGTGACTTATGCTGTTTTTGAAATGACCGATTCAATTTTGAACCAAGTCTGTTGCAAGATAAGAGATTCATTTTCCATTTGACATTTTATGAACAATTCAACTCAAATTGATACGATTTTGATGTAGATACTTTGAAAAGATAACTTTGATAAGTTAATTAATCCATTACCTCTACTAATTCCTACATTCTAATTCTATGTAAATGCTATATTAACTATACGCTCATTCCATTGGCGAAAAATATTTCTCCTTCAGGAGGAATTCCTTTGAGAAATTTTCAGCAAATTTTTTTTACATTGTTAACTATGTTCTATCATGTTCATTGATATGTCAACAGATTTGTTATGAAATCTGGACAAATAGGTAAAACCGAATCCGAAAAGCTGCTTGTCAAAATGCATATTTTGCATATTTTCGACATTTGGTGCATATGTGAGTAAATAATGAATATTTGTGCATATTTGGGCCACTTTTGGTGATTTTTGAAGAATTTTAATTGAGAAATAAAAAAATTATTTTTTTATTTAAATTTTTTTTTATTTATTTAAAAAATTATAAAAACTGAATTGCTTAAAATTAAATAAAATAATTGCTTAAATTCGAAAATTTAATAATAATTTTTATTTTCTCTATATTAAAATTACTCTTTAAAAAACACCAAAAGTGACCCAAATATGCACAAATATGCATTATTTACTCAAATATGCACTAAAGGTTGAAAATATGCAAAATTTTGTAAATTTTACGTAATTAATAAAAATTTTAAAAAATTCGAAAATTGCATATTTTTTAGTTTGCATATTATTGCATATTTTATCTATTTTTATCAATTTTAGTGCATATTTTAAGGAAATTCGGTGCATATAAATCCGAGCTCTAATTATAACAATAGATAAAAAAAAACATGACAATATATTATAAAAACCAAGTAAATTAATGGAGTTTCTAAAAAAAAGTTAAAATGTCGAATTAAATAACATTTTTCGTTTTGAAAAAGATCCAGTTTTGCATAAAAAATTTGTTAAAATGTTGACTAAACTTTCGGGATTGTACATATAACTAATTTTCAAATTTTGTTTGCGTATTGGTATAGGGTTTCATGCTCATGTAACTTTTAATAATTTTAAAATTTTCCTTTTAATTACATGATGTACCTAATAAAGTCGATCGAATGAATAACGTAAACATTATTTGAGAGATTAAAAATGTTCGATTTAAATTGGCTAAAATTTAAGTTGGTAATTTGAAATATATAAGAAATACAAGAGAACGCGTAGCTGGAAAATAAAATAAATTTTAGTGTTTCCATTTTAAGTGGTCCCTTATCTTTACTTGTGCACTATAAAATAAACCTATGTAAATGGCAC
The DNA here is from genome assembly GCA_949152465.1 of Cantharis flavilabris. Classification (NCBI taxonomy): domain Eukaryota; kingdom Metazoa; phylum Arthropoda; class Insecta; order Coleoptera; family Cantharidae; genus Cantharis; species Cantharis flavilabris. The sequence goes on from OX424435.1 coordinate 95,497,262, forward strand.
TAAACCCTCGACAGATCCAAAAACTTCCAAAGACGATGAAGTATAATTTCATTAGGGGTTTACTCAATTTCTTTAAGTTTTCGGTCGAATTAACTTTGGGTATCTACGTATTAATAATTAAGTTTATTTTCGAATAATTTCGAACTACACCTAACAAAAAGGTCCAACCTCTAACATTAACAAAGCATAGTAAGTAACTAAGCAAGACTTTGTGGAAGCAGCCAGTTATTCGTCTTTGCAAACAGCAATCCTTAGATCAAAGAACCCGCAAACCAAGTTTCATATTTTAGAGGACTTGAACCACTATAATATAGGTACACGATTATAATGCACTTTACAAGAGATTAGATTAAGTAAACAATTTGCACGGTTTCAATTTGCACGATGAAGTTGACTTAACATCAGTTGAGCGAATCCTAGAAGTTGCAATAACTAATCTGCGAGTGGCAGAACAATTTTGTACAAACGGTTATTTTCCTACATAAATTCCCTTTTTATTCCACACACCAACGATGCGATACTCCATTCTTATCTAAAATCGAATACGTAAAGTAAATTGAAATACGAAATACGACCGCTAATCCCTTTTCGAGGATCATTATTAATGAGTAGACCAAAACTTTGGTGGGCTGACATTCCCCAAGCTCCTTAGAACAATATTAGCGGAGTCTATCGATCTTTCAACCTGCTCCCGTTTCTATTAGTTTCGGGTATTACCAATGTTGGCAATATTTGTGTTCAACTTCCATTCCGGATTATTAATATCGCTGTTAATTTTACTTCTCATTAAATAATATCGGAATTTTGATCCAGCACAGTTTTTCCTTTTTGAAACTACAGTATCTGATGGTATTTAAATATAAATTGGACTTGGGTAGATATAATATTGATGAGTTCTGGGCAAAAGTTATAGGGCATTAAAAATACAAAGTGAGCTTATGTCTCTAGTGTGGAAGGAAGGGAAAATTAAAATGGTTCCGGTTTAGTGTCTCGTGTTTTGCTTTAAAAACATTACCATCTTATTTATCTGGCCATGAATATCTAAAGGTAATAAAATAAAGCAATAACAATAAGATCTCGGTGAAGTGCAATAACTTTTACAATCAAGCGATAAGAAAAGTTAAGTTAATTGTGAGGAGGAAAAAGTAGCTACTATACAGTAAAATTGTAATAAATTACAAAAACAATTTGGTCGGAATATTTTAAAATTTATTCGAGACGGATTTAGTGAAACGATATCAGCATAGAAGCGGTTTAATGTTACTATTCTGCTGCCTCAGGTGACACTGATTAGCTGCGATAAGCTACGTCAATTTCGGAAGCCCAACCGTAATAAAAGAGCTGCAGAGCTTTTATGTCATCGATAGCGGATGCGCTATAGTTTCAGCGAGATTGATAATTTTTATGTCCACACATAAAACGGATTGTCGTGAAAGAAGCGGCTTGAGCGGTTGCTCGTTAGCGTCCCAGCAGTCCACTATAGAAGACGTGCTCATCGATATAGCTCGACCTTTAAAAGAATAGGCACGTTTTTATTCCCTTTAGATTAGTACTTTTAACGGTGTCATTGAAAGATTACCCCGGCGTATTTTCCAACTTACTACTTTTATTTAAAATTAGAAAAATTACCAACTAGGTTGCAACGTGAAATATTACCTACACGAAGCAGTAATTCGCATGACGTAGCAACTAGAAACTTAAATCACTAAACTTAATCATTAATCTAATGAAAATTGTATTTGAGCAGCTCGTTTAAACGGCGGAAACGTCTTAAATAATTCCAAATTAAAATGTCATTGTGACATTCAAAGAACTTAATTGGAATTGCGGGCGGGCGAATACATTGAACAGCAATGTCAATATCCGGAGCCTATATAGGTCTAATTGATCGACCGGGTTCGTAGTTCACTCTATCCCCGTTTCCGAGACATCGAATGGATGTACCTCAAGATTGCCAATAGGGGATACCTAAATCCTGATTACGACAGTTGATCACAATTTGAAAGCGTCGACCTTAAAACGACGAAACAAAGGTAATATAACAAGATAATTGGAAGAGTTAAATTAGAGAAAGCAAATTAACAAAGAATTTCCAAAATTTAATTTAAACTTTATTTCCATACAATTAATTATATTCTGTGGTGGTTAGATAAAATTTAATTTCGGCTTTGTAATTTTTTATCTTTCCACATTTATTTATTTATAACATACTCGTACATTTTAAACATTTTATTTTACACATTACCACATTTTCAAAAATGTATTGCCTGGAGGCTACCTAAAAAGGTTGCTGTAGAGGAAAATGTTCTATTATGTAGTTTTTTTCATACTAATAGTTTCTTTAAATTTATTTTGGAAATTGAAAATTTACTTTCACGATGTTATAATAAAATTTAAAAAAATTGATTTGTTTTTTCAAGATTGAAGATTTGTACAAATTTGTCGAATCTGCGATTGTTTTTGTTCAACTTAATCAGATTTTGCGCCGCGAAGAGATTTGAATAATATATAAAAATAAATAAGTCGATTATGCATAAAACAAATAACGTGTATATTTTTCAGACTTTTTGAAATACAAGTGCAACTGTTATTAATGAAAAATGACATACATAGCCAGAGCTACACAAAATAACTTAAACTAAACAAAATATTAATTGCGCGTTTGACTAAACTCAACACTCCCACTTTTAGTTGCAAGTTACTTTAAAATAATTAACATGTTCTTCAAATATTTACATTACTTTAACTTTTTGTTTTACAACAATGTTTATCAGCCTACAAAACAGCTGATGCTTAACCTTTGATAATGACTTAGTCATTATATCCGCCAATTGTCCATCCGTATGTACGTATTTTAATTCGAACTCTTTGTCTTCGAATTTTTCACGGATAAAGTGATATCGTACATTTATATGCTTGGTTCGTTTGTGAAACTCCGGGTTTTTTCACTAGCCTTATTGCACTCTGGTTGTCCATGTAAAAAGTCGGTGTATCCACTTCGATTAATAAAAGCTCGGATAACAGAACTTTCAACCATACCAATTCCTTGATAGCATACGATGCGGCCATGTATTCAGATTCTGTTGTCGATAATGCTACCGATTTCTGTCGATCTGAACTCCAACTGATGATACCATTGCCAAACATAAAAACGTAGCCGGATGTTGATCGACCAGTTTGTTTGTCACCAGCATAATCAGCATCGCTGTATCCGCATAAAATCAAACTAGTTCCACCCTCAAATTGAATGCCCAGGTCAGTTGTCCCTTTGATGTATTTAAGAATGCGTTTGACAGCATTCACATGAGCTTCAGCGGGCTTGTCCAGATAACGACTAACGTTACCAACCGCAAAGCTAATATCTGGTCGCGTTCCCACAGCCAAATACATCAGACTGCCAACTGCTTCACGATACGGAAAGCAGATTTCACCATTTGTTTCGAAATCGCTCAAATTTTGTGTACTTTCCGATGGTGTTGATACCGCATTACAATTTTCCATGCCAAAACGGTTGAGTACCTTTTCTGCATATGCTCGCTGATTGACATGTATTGATCCGTCCAATCGTTGATCAATTTCGAGTCCCAAAAAGCATTTTGCATCAAAAACCTTAATTTCGAATTCTTTTCTCAAATGTTCAATAACAGGTAAAATAAATTTCTCTTTCTCTGCCGCAATTAAACCGTCGTCCACGTAAATTGCTAGCACCATCATACCATTTTTACCATTGCTCACGAAAACACATGGATCCGATGTACTGACTTTAAAATCGAATTTCGTTATAAACGACGTGAACTTCTGATTCCAACAGCGTGCTGCCTGCTTGAGACCATACAAGCTTCTTGACAACTTGCACACTAGTCCACTTTCATCGTCATAACCAATCGGTTGATTCATGTAAACATTTTCTTCTAAATTTCCATTTAGAAAAGCAGTTTTTACATCAAATTGTTTTAATTTCATTTTCTTCGAAGCTGCCATAGCCAGAATAGCACGAATTGATGTAAACTTGACGACTGGACTGAACGTTTCTTGATAATCAATTCCATATTCTTGAGCAAAACCACGAACCACCAAACGTGCTTTGTAACGATCGATGCTTCCATCCGTGTTCTGTTTCAACTTAAAAACCCAACGATTATCAATTACTTTTTGGTCATTCGGTGGATTGACCAAAATCCAAGTACGATTCTTGACTAGCGAATCATAATCTTCGTCCATCGCTTTCTCCCACTGTTTATGATCAATCGATTCCATCGCCTGTTCGTACGTTTTTGGTTCTTCGTTGATCATTAACATTGCCACATGATTTGCTGATGAAAAATATGATATACGCCGCGCTGATAAAGGAACAAGATTGTTCCGATTTCTCAATCGATTCCAAACAACATTCTTGTTGTCGAGATCACACAATGTACCACGACCTTTTTGTTCTTCAGGTGTTTCCGTTTCTCGTTCAATATCATTTTCCGCTTCATCGTCGGTTTCAATCACGCCTTTGTGGACATCCTTTTCAGTGTCACCAATTTCATGTACCGCGAATGATTCTTCCAGTAGAAATACTACATTGCACGCAACTTCAATTTTATGTGTTTCCGGATTCCAAACTCGATATCCTTTTGAGTGGTTGTCGTATCCTACTAAAATACACTTGACTGCTTTGGAATCAAACTTTCGTCGCTTTTCCTTTGGAACGTGAACAAAAACTTCAGATCCGAAAATTCTTAAATGATCAATTTTCACCTGTTTGTCGTACCACAACTCATACGGTGATTTGTTTACAACATTACTCGTTCCAGTTCGGTTCAAAACATACGTTGCCGAATTCACTGCTTCCCCCCAAAATTTCTTATCCATTTTCTTTGAATGGATCATAGTTCTCGCAGCCTTAACAATCGTTCGCATTTCTCTTTCTGCGCAACCATTTTGCTCTGGAGTGTATGGCACCGTTCGTTGATGATGAATTCCATTTTCGTCAAAAAACTTTTTTATCACATCATTAACAAATTCCGTTCCATTGTCCGATCTAAAAATACGAATGTTGTGTCCATCCTTTTCTGCTAACTTAACAAATTTCTTAACGTTATCTGCAACCTCGGACTTTTGTTTCAAGAAAAATACGAAACGAAAATGTGAGTAATCGTCCTTAAGTAACAAAAAATATCTAGAATCACCGAGTGAAGTTACTTCCATCGGTCCACACAAGTCTGCATGAATAATTTCGCCGCACTTCAATGATTTCTCTTCACGACTCTTGAAGCTTCCACGATGATGTTTTCCATAAACGCATGCTTCGCACGTAAAATTCTCATTGATGAAATCATTGCCTTTTTCTTGCAGAAATTTCTTGACATGTGTAACGTTTTGATGTGCAAGTCGCTCATGCCATGCACGAAGCGAAATCTTCTTTATAGCTACATTTGCGGTAGCCGCATCATCTTCTAATGGTTTCACCACTTTGAACAACATTTGGAACAATTTCCCATTTCGTCGAACTCCCACTGCAACAACATTGTTATCTTTTAACAATTCACAGCGCTCGTTGTCCGATCGAAATTTGTAACCACGATCCATGGTTTTTCCTGAAGAAAACAAATTCACTCCAATTTCAGGCACATATAAAACATCCACAATTCTTTTGGAAATCCATTCATCCCCGTTAAAAGCAAGAATATTTATATCACCTTTTCCTGTTGCCTCGATTGTCGCTCCATTTCCAACAGTAACCTTTTTGGATGTTTCCACAAAGTTTTCGAACCATATACGACAATTGCACATGTGGTCACTTGCACCTGAATCCCAAATCCAAGCGTCTTTTTCATTGGTTGAAAACGAAACATGACTCATAAATGCATCGGTCGATGTATTTCCTTGCTTCGTTTCCGTGTCAGTCTTCTTTTGAGGACATTCACTTCTATAATGACCTTTTTGACCACAACCGAAACACTTGCCCTTAGGCTTTCTATTTTTACCGCTGTCCTTTTTTTCTTGATTCACCGAATGACCTTGGTTTGCTGAACCTTTCAAACTATTTTTCTTAAAATAATTTCTTTTCGCCAGCAGCGCTTCCACACTTTCAACTTTTCTTTGAGACATAATTCGAAGTTCCTCAGCCATTAATCGTGAACGCACTTGTCGATTCCCATGCACTGTGAAAATGATTGTATTCAGCAGGCAACGACATTAGGACTTTTGTAATAACTATCGAATCGGAAATATTTTCATTCTGATCTTTCATTTGTTGCACGATTTCCATTAATTTCGATAAAAATGTCGCAATATCATCACTTGGCTCTTTTGTGAAACTATAGTACTTTTGTTGCAAAAATAAAATATTTGACCTGGATGTTTGCTCATAAGTGCTTTTGAGTGTCGTCCACATATCACTTGCAGTTTCACAATTCATGATTTGCAGTAATGGTTGTTTTTTACACGCAGCTGAAATTGCTCGTCGTGCTTTGGCATCTGACCTCTTCCACGCAACAATTTGTGTAGCATAATTTCTTTTTGAAATAACTGGTGGCGGTTCGGTGCCGTCCACAACACCGAATAATTCACTTGCTTCCAAAAATTGTTTTATTTGGAACTTCCAAGTGAGCCAATTACTGCCACCTTCCAAACGATCTATTCCCATTTTATCGTTATCCATATTTCTCTATTTTACGATCACTGGGCCCATAACCTGTTCAACTTAATCAGATTTTGCGCCGCGAAGAGATTTGAATAATATATAAAAATAAATAAGTCGATTATGCATAAAACAAATATGTTAACGTGTATATTTTTCAGACTTTTTGAAATACAAGTGCAACTGTTATTAATGAAAAATGACATACATGGCCAGAGCTACACAAAATAACTTAAACTAAACAAAATATTAATTGCGCGTTTGACTAAACTCAACAGTTTTAAAAGATATATTTAATGTGGAATTTTGAGGTAAATAATTTTACTTTAACTCCCTTGAAGATTTTAATAGATTATTTCATTTGTTGGAAGTTTATGATCCGAATAATTGATGTTTCTTGGATGATTTTTTATGCAGATAAAATTTGATGAAAATCAAAGTTTAGTCCTTTCCGGTTCACTTTTAGGGGTTTGGGAGTTGGTTGACACTACATGGATGCCATAATGTCGTTTAGTCGTTTTTATTTTTGATTAATTATGTGGATTTGTATGGGAGGGCAGCCTACCATTGTTTATTTTTGAAGAGTTGCGTTTCCATCTTCAAAGAAGAATAACGGAGATTTTATAACTTTGAAGATCAGGTCAGTTTTATTTATTTCTTTATATTCGTCACGTTTTATAGCTGGAATTATATATGACTGCCTACTGATTCTTTTTAATGACTAGAGACCAGATTATATGCAACTTAAAATGGTCGAAATATGCATGCAAAAATACATCATAAATGCTTGAAATATGCAACGAAATTGCCAAAAAGTGCCATAATATGCAAAATCAAATTTCAATAAATGTTATTCTTGATGTTATTTTTTTAATTCTACTGTTTTCTACTAATATTTAAACTATTTTGACATTGATCTACTTATAAGTATAGTAGTTTTAGGATAGATATTGTCAATCCAAAATTTAATTTTTTGTCATCACCAAATATAAATTCTAAATTCTCAGAGCAGGACCGCTTTCTTATAAAGAAACTATATCTTTTTTTTAGAAATTTTATAAAATATGCCTAAATATGCACGATATTTTATAAAATATGCCTAAATCTGCACGATCAGTAGATTTCAGTCGAATATGCAATATTGTAAAAAAATAGTCAGAATATGCAAATATGCAAATATGCAAATGCATATAATCCGGTCTCTATTAATGACTAATAAAGAATAATATTTTTTGAGTTATTAGAGATTAGTATGAAGAACAATGTGTGATAAAACCAAGGGTGATCATATCAG